>CM062361.1:5542500-10342500 GCA_031216115.1 Senna siamea
AAGTCTAAAACTAGTGTGATAAGAAAGCTACAAAGTTTGAATCGGACTATAATTAATTAAAGTTTTCACAAGGACGGTGGAATAAGAATACACCTTAATTACTTATAACAGGGCCAATCTTTAAAATTTGTGAAATTATACATTTTTTATATTTAAAGAGAGAAAAAAAAATTTACTCTATAATTTATATAAGATAGATTCTTGTCAATATGAATTTTTTATTTTTTTTATATCTCTTTTTATTTTTTACAAAATTAATAGTAAAGAAAAGTATTTTAAAATTATTGAATAGAACGTCAGTGATATATTGAGAAAGTTAACAAAGATTTAATATAATAAATTATTATATAAATTTAAATCATAAATAAGTTTATCTAATTGTAAGTACTCAACTAATTTTGAATGTTAGGAGATTTTTTTAAAAAGGCATGCCCACTAATTATAATTTTAGATTACTTTTAAAAAATTCAAACCTTCATTTATGAGTAAAGTGAGAATTTTTTATATCTCTTTAAATATAAAAAATATATTATTTTTTAAATATAAAAAATTTAAAATCTTGTAATAGAAATAAAAGAAGCTATGTAACAGTTAAATTAAAGAATTTATTAGTGGTTGATCATATTTAAACTTGTATGACATGCCACTGAGAAAGCCCCACCACATATTTGGTGAAATATGAACTTGTTAGCAGCTTCTGTGTAGTGAACCCCATCCCAAACCACTCTCGCTAATACATTCAGTATTACTGTGACTTGGCAATACTGTCGTCACTTCACTTTTCATCTCCACCCAATTTCGTTTGCTTACCACAAATTATACGGTTAAAATTTAAAACTTAAAAAATGGATTTTGATCTTGGACATATATACATCCCTAAATTAATATTAGATTTAAAAATTTATATCAAGTTCACACACAAAAACATTATCCACTCACCATTATATATTATATTTACGGTGACGGACTTGTCTTCCCATTATCAAGATTTTAACTTATTCTGAAGTGATCATATTGGGAATAACTTATAGTAGATATTTATATATTTATTATATTATATTAATAATAAATATCAACACACGTGTTTACTTTTCATTATGACTCTTCTTCTTTCTCTACTTAGTTACTCTTCTCTCTTCTGCAAATATTTTCACTCCTTCTCATCTTTTATTTCTTCTCTTTTCTCTCTCTCCTCTCTCTCTCTCTCTCTCTCTCTCCCATTCTTCTCTTCTTCTAATATTTATATAAAATTTGAATCAGCGATTCCTGAAGGTTGGGACTTCGAAGGGAGTCTCGCCACCTGAGGTCCAACACAAACTTTCTCTTCTCTCTCTGTTTTTTTAATAAAAAAAAAGGCTCTCCAATTTCGCTATGAGCCCAGGTTCTGGCCATCTTATAGCTGGACGGCCTAACTTTCTTCTGCTTTGCTAGCCACTCACCCTTTTATTTTAATTTCCTTTTTTTTTCCTTCTTATTCTGTTGTCAATTCATAGCAGTTTTATTGTTATTATATTTCTTATTTTATTTACATCACCTAAATATCACCATTTCTTGTCTCACCCCGTAGATGATTATCATACTTCACTTCCATAAATCCCTCAGTCCATCACCATGACCCAGGCTCTTGAACATCAACATCTGCTGCATATTGCAAAATCGTAAGCTCTTTACTCAATTTTACTCTATCTATTAAGATTAGAAAAAAGAAAAAGAATCCTTCGCTCACCTTAATTAATTTACAAACATCGCGCTTAAACTTCATAATTAAACAAAATCGCCTCATCGACTTTCCAAAATCCCATATCTGCGATTCTTTTAAGGTTGAATCTTACAATTCTTATATACAGGTATCAAATATCAATTACTTTCTTTTGAGATAAGGGAACACAACTCTTACCATGGCATCACATATCGTAATTACTAATTACTCATTACCTCATCACAAATCTTCAAACCTCATTATGGTTGGTGCTTATTGCAGGAAAGAAGAGAAAACAACCTTCACCAGCTATGTCAAGCTAAAACAGGGACTGCATATTCCTCAGAAGACGAAGGCTGTAACGCACGAATGCGAATGTTGTATTTGGTATGACTAGAGGCTTCGTTTAAGGATGAAGTGTGACCGTTGTACGCATTTCCAATATGGTTGCCACACTTGCGACATAGAAGCTTAGTTCTTCGTCGAAACAAACTCCACGAGTGCTTAGAGAAATGGGGCACGCATTGAATTTCATCAACCTGAGTAAATCTGCTTTCATCTATATTGAAGAAGGATATGATACCTCGCTTAATGGATTTCCCATATTTAGAACCAATGGTTGAAGTGTTCCGGTTAGAGGAGGTCAGGTTTAGCTCGTAACCACACGTGCCACAGCTGCCACAGAGAAAGAAAGAAGATATTGTATTTGCGACACAAAGAACCAGAATGAAAAAAGTGTAGGGAGTGTTGTGATCAATAGTGTATTTGAAAAATATAAGACATGGCTGTCATCACATATTATGTAACACATTTTGTTGCGTGTCTGATCTGGGTATGGCTTCCTATTTTTCGTTGAAGAGGCTCAAACTAAAATGCATTCCAATTTAAGGTGTTTTCTTGTTCCGTGCTCGAGTATATTTGTCATGACAATTTTATCATAGTTCAAACTTTAAAGCAAAGCTCACAATCCTATCTTTTTTCATGTTTCTGCAGACAGATAAATTAAATAATGCTGGAAAGTGCCATTATGACGGCAGTTATATCAGATCCTTCGAACTTACTAACGGATGATTTATAGCAAATAAATTCTTAAAGAATCTCCTGAAATTCACAAATCTCGCCAATTTGATTCTTCAACATTCACAAGTTCGAATACCTTGGAAATTGAAAGCAAACCATCCATTCCTTTTCCATGGAAAGGTCATTTAACCAGTTTTGGGTAGTGCCAAATAACAAAAACAGGATAATCCATGAGATTTGGATAACATCTTAACCTCCATTATATGAGTCTAACTACTGTAGATCTAGAGATTATGGTCCATACTATTCCATTGTCACATGGTCTATACTCTATAAATTTTCTGATTTGAGTGCTGATGGCAACGACCATATTGGAAGGATAGAGATAAAGGAGAAAAAAGGTGGGATGAACTAGCAAAAGTCTGAACTACTTTTGGTTTAAAAGATTTTTTTTTCTATAAAAAAACTGTCTTTAATTCAGGAAAAAAGCATATTCACTCAGGCACATTATACAAGTTAATTAAGCTTAGCCATTATTTATCAAATTTTTACTAAAAAGAATAAGAAAATATGTGATTACGGACACTTAAATAGAGGCAATCAAGTCACAACGAGTGTAATAATTAGACAGAAAAATAGATTTCTCCTTTCTGTAAGATCAGATCGGGAAAAGGCCAAACAAATATCTGGTTTAGTTGTTTCAATTTTGATGGATGGACCTCAAAGGGACATCATTTAGCTGTTACTAGAAACAAGTGCTCTTTATTTTATGTTAGGGAAAATTTGTTTTTGAAGTTGGCACAATTGTTTAATTTTTGAAATAGTTGATCATTGATATAGGTTGAAGAATTGATGAGTGTCCATATATCACTTATCATAACATGACGGGTTCATAGAAGAAAGATTAACATTTAGCAAATACCATGAAAATGACTGGGTATCCAATCTAATCTTGAGCTCAAATATCATAAATTCAGAATACTTCAGTTACCATTATAAAAGATGGTTGGAAAATAAAGAAGAAGAAGACGAAAATACTAGTATAACCAATTTATGAAATAATGAAACCCCGTGAAAAAAAAAAAAAAACCAAAAAAGGAAGAGGCTGCCTATGCTAATGGGAGCTATGAACCTTACTACACATGGTACATTGACTGTCAATTCAAGCAGTTGAACCACTACTACCGTGTTTGTTAGTAACTCGAAATAAAATTTTAGAGTTTACTTTTAAACAAAGTAAAGTGGTTGTGAATTTCGCGCACGATCTATGGCTTATTAAATAGCAGCTACGATCCTTACCATGATCGGAAATACATGAAATTTAAAAGACAAAAAAATCCGTAAATTCCAAATACCGATTGACTACAAACACTGCGTTTGGAACCCTTCAAAATTAAGAATTCGATTCAATTGTAATTGTATACCACTTTTTCTGAAGATGAATTTACTAGTTATTAGATACCAATAACTGAGAGCGAAAACGAAATTCAGATTCCAAATTCTGCCAAGGAAAAGTTAATTTTGAAATTGATCAAACCCACTTCGAAAAAGGCAAGCAAAGCAAAAACTGAGAGAGAAAGGGAAGAGAGACTGAACCTGTACGAGACATCTCTCTGAGAAGAACAAGAGTATGAAGAAGTTCGATTGAGGTGAGCATCGCTATTAAACACGGGTGATTTCTCCATTAATTGTTCGAGATCGGCAGCTCCGACGGTGAGGGTGAATTGGAAAGAGCGACAACTACGAGAGAAGGACGGAAGTTAGTAACAGCTCCGACGAATATGTCCCAGACGAGAGGATTGGGGATGACTTTGAAGCACAGAAGACGATCAAAAAGAAAGAGTTTGAAGAGGAAGGAATCTTTGGCCTTTCACAGAGAGAAGAAGCAACAGGAAGAAGGAGGTTTAGTTGCTTAAAGGGGAATGAATGAAGAGAGTAGTGATCGACTCTTGGAATCTTTTAGATGTTTCTGTTTCTGCCTCAATTCATTATCATGAAACACGGTAACAGAAGAAAACAAGAATTATCGTGAATTTATCATCAGTTAAAATTTTAATTAAAAAAATATACAATTAAAATTAACAATTATAAAAAGAAATTATATTAAATCATTTTTTAATTTATATCATATGAAAAACTCTTTTAGATGTTTTAATTTATATCATATCACGAATTCATCTAAGATTGAGAACATTTTCTTAAATGTTATATTGATTTTGTTGAATGATATGGTGGATAACGAAATTTCAAATTTGGGGTCTGGTGACACGTGTCCGTGGTTGTCGGCAATGTTTTAATCCAACTAGAGAGTTCAACAAAACAAAGGGGAAAAATTGTTTCATTCTTTCACGTTTTGTAACTTTCCGAAAAGCTAATGGCAAAAGTTTGTGTAATAATAATTTAATTATAATGCAATTTTATATGAAGTGTGACACCATGTAATGTCGTTTGGGATACAGTCACACTCATTTACCGCCTACTATTAATATCATAGTCGGAATTAATTCACTCTACATAATTATGACAAACACTAACTGGTCGAAGATGTTGTCTGTTTGGATCGATAGGGTTAAAACATAATGAATGAAAAAATACACGGGGATAACTTCTCGCTTACTTTCATATTCTTTTAACAAAGTGTAAGAAGAGTGAAAAATATTTAGTCTTCATGCAAATCGCATTCTGAATAATTTTAGAATTTTTTTCTCCTTCCATTCTTCCCGTTAGATTAGGAGGAAGATAACTTTTAACCTGTTGGTTTCCCAGTACTAAACATATTCCCGAAATTATTAAAAAAAGGCTATAATCTAGTTAATCATTACTTTGGCATCTTATGGTTTGAAAGGCATTAGATTATTCATATATTTGTATAGTAGTGGCATCACAACATCACAGAAAGGTTACTTAATATTTTTATCAGCCGATCGATTAAGCAAAGTGCAAAATTTAAAAACGCATTCACATGTTATTGTGATATCAGAAATTAATAAAATCTTAGGATGTGATGTGCAGTCTGTTTCAGTTATATATAAGTTTGGGTGATGATAAAGGAGCTCCAGCTATTTTACTTAGTTTCTTTCTCCTATTTAAAAGAGAAGAGACAAAAATACAAAAAAATAATTTTACGTTTAAGATGGATCAATGAGAGATCAAATATTGAATAGTTCTTAGAGTTTTGGTTCTTCAATTCTGATTCAAGAGAGCAATGACGGTATGCAGCGCAATGCCTAATGATATTATCTGAGTTCGACTCTCGGTGGGACTTTGCCATTTGTCGCAGGCTTAATTTTACTCCACACACACTGACAACAGCATCACACTTCACAGTTCTTACTACTACAGATACTAGACCTTTCGCAAAAATCAAAATCCAGCCCAGAAAGTGACAAATGACCCAACACTGAGAGGATAGAGAAGATATCTTCGCCAATCCGAGGTGGCAGTTTTTGGGACCCATTGTCCTTAGACATTATGAGAGCCCCGAAGAGCTTGCGGAAGAAAGAGGTGCCACATGGGAAAGCAAGAAGTACAGGCTCTTCCACGTGGCGCCTCTTAGAAGGCCAGCACCAACCCCCTGTCAACGAAATCCCCAAAGTAAATGTCTCTCACTAATGTTCTTCCCTTTCCTTCTCTAGAGTCTGTCAGCTTTGGACCGCCATGAACGCCATAACAACTGCTGCAGCTCTCTCTTTGCCTATCTCCTTCTGTAGACCATTAAAGCTTGACTCTAAAAAAGTATGAGCTTTATTTTTTGGTGCTTGTTTATGAAAGTAAAGCCAAAAGTGATGTTATTAAGTGGGGCGGAGGGTATGTGTCATTGTTCGTTAATTCGTTTTAATCCTGAATTTTTCTGGGTTCTGTTTAAACTTCGACAGAAGCTTGTTGATCCTCTTATAAATTTTACAAATTTAAGTGGGTTCCTCATATGTTTCTTGGGGAGCAATTTAGTTCAAGATGAACTTTTGGTATCTGGGTTGATCTTGTAGCTCATCTGTGGCATAAGTATAATGCTTCTTCTTATCACGTTACTCGCTTTCTTGTGTGTTTCAATACTAACTACCTCTAGGCTCATTAAACGTCTTGCTCTTACAGCAAGAAGCCCCATAAATTTATACATTTTCTAGCCCCTCCAAACCTGAGAAATCTTGGACCATTTAGTTGCTCTGTTTTACATTTTTAGTGGGTATTTTGAATTTCAGGGTTTGAGAGGCAGATTTAGAGTGTTGGCTGTATTTGGAGAAGAGCTAGGGAAGAAGAATGTATGGGATGCGCTCTTTCATGTGGAGGATTCGAGATCTAAAGTTCCACAGTATAAAGGAAAATTTTTGGATATATATCAAGTCCTAGAAGTGGCTAGATATGATATTCAGTACTGTGATTGGCGGGCTCGGCAGGATGTGCTCACCATCATGCTCTTCCATGAAAAGGTTTCAGCTGATTTCATTTCCTCTTTTATACTTTAGAATATCTATAAAGAATATAGTTTCAGTATAACATACCAACTGTTTAAATATCCCCTTTTCACTCCATGAGCTATGCATTTTACTACTTAGTTGATTTATACTTCTAAAAGAAATGATGTACGTTGTGTAAGTGCTTAATCCTCTAGCTCGTGAGTATAAATCAATTGGCACCTTGAAAAAGGAGCTAGCAGTGTTGCAGGAAGAATTAGCACAAGCGCACAGACAGGTATAAGATATTGGCAGCAGTAGACAACTTTAAACTCAGATGTCTACAATTCATCCAACTTGGCAAGGACTTGGTCATGAGTTATTAACCTCTGACTATATTCATGCAACTTTTTGAACAACATGTTCATACATCTGAAGCAATGGTTGCAACTGCTTTGGACAAACTAGCCTACATGGAAGCATTGGTGAATGATAGACTGTTGCAAGACCGAAGCACAACTGTAATAGACCAGACATCCTCTTCTCCAAGTACTTCTGCTCAATCTGTGGTTATTGAAAAAAGAAGGCTACCCAGGAAAAGCCTGAATGTATCTGGTCCAATTGGGTCATATCATCCCCGCATGAAGAATTTCTGGTACCTTGTTGCTTTTGCCTCTGACCTGAAGGATGATACCATGGTAAGCCAGTCTTGAATTTCACCATCTATTCTGTATGTGTGTGTGTGTGTATATTTTGCCAGTCTATTCTGTATCTATATGACTATATCATATACTTACTATTATCTTCAATCAATTAAAATCAAATGGAAAGCTACTATTATATAATAGCAGAACATTATCTTTTGTCAAATGGCAGAGTAAAACATTGGCATAACCTTAGCTTGATATAACTTAAATAGAGATAATTCACCGTTTTGCTTCCCAATCCTTCTTGTCCAACCTTTTATAGACTGTCCTGCATAAAGTTGTAGATTTACCTAAGTTACTCTGAAAGTGTATGTGAATTAACATAAATGTGATTCCCATTTTCTATTTCAGATCCCAATAGAATGTTTTGAGGAACCATGGGTTATCTTTAGAGGGAATGATGGAAAACCCGGATGTGTACAGAATACCTGTGCACATAGAGCATGACCTCTGCACCTTGGTTCTGTAAATGAGGGTCATATTCAATGCCCCTACCATGGTTAGTAATCACATACAAATATTGATATCTTATACTGCTTTCTTTAGGATGCATATGCATTAGTAATATTAAATGTAGCAATATAAGTCATCTGGATTTGTTCTCATATGTATGTTGAACATCACAAGACACTTAGACACGCACGGATGAGTACTCTGAAACTTGTTATATATATGTATTGGTATCAGGCTGGGAATATACAACTGATGGACAATGCAAGAAAATGCCATCTACTTGACTGCTAAATGAAAAAATAAAGTCATTGCCGTGTTTTGAGAAGGATGGGATGATCTGGATTTGGCCAGGCAGTGAACCCCCTGTGGCCATCCCTCCATCTTTACTTCCTCCTTCTGGGTTTGAAATCCATGCTGAGGTATGCCATGAATATATCCAACTCCTTTCGTTATCGAGAGAAAAGAAACAAGAATTATGATTGTTCTTTTGAAGAGCCTTGTCATCTTACTTGGTGACTCTTTCCATGTGACAGATTGTCATGGAACTTCCAACTGAACATGGGTTACTTTTGGACAACCTTTTGGATCTTGCACATGCCCCTTTTACTCAAACTTCAACTTTTGCCAAGGGGTGGAGTGTTCCAAGGTTTGTTTTGGTCTAGATCATTATAACTAAAACTAATTTGTCAGTTTAGGAATGGTATTAATTCCATAGCCAACTTGTTATAACTACTCAATATCAAGTTCCATATTCTTTGGATGGTTTGATGTTTAAGGAAAAAAAATGACTTCAGTTTTGGGGTCATTGGCCCTTTAATCATTGTATAATCATTTTGTCATACTTCCATATTTTATGAATGAAAAATCCGACTATAGGTATATTATATAAGTGTAAGCTGTATCTTATGAAGTGAACTATTTTTGAGTTACAACTGTTTTAATGCGTTTGAGCTTGCAGCTTGGTGAAATTTTTGACACCAGCATCTGGTCTGCAAGGATACTGGGACCCCTATCCAATTGATATGGAGTTTTGACCACCTTGCATGGTGCTATCAACCATTGGTATTTCGAAGCCGGGGAAACTAGAGGGACAGAACACCGAGCAGTGTGCCACACACCTGCACCAACTCCATGTCTGCTTACCATCTTCAAAACAAAAAACAAGATTACTATACAGAATGTCATTGGATTTTGCTCCTTTGCTTAAACACATTCCTTTTATGCAATGTCTATGGAGGTATTTTGCAGAACAGGTAATTTTTGTTCAATTCATATAAAGACTTAGTTTGAGCTAGAGAAGAGAAAGAGGAAAATAAGTTGAAGTTATGCTCCAAAAGGACAAAACAATTTCTATCATGGATGTCCATAAATATGGAGTAATTACACTTGAGGTGCAAAAACTCTAAACTAAAAGGAAAATCTAGCCGAGAAAGACATATACATGCTTGTAAATCTGTGATGTGCATTCATGTGATTGAGTATGATTCTGTTCCATTGAAAGTAATAGGCTGTCGTCTTCTACTTTTGCTCATAGAGGTGTTGATGGTGTTCACATTAGGTATTAAATGAGGATCTAAGGCTGGTGGTGGGACAGCAAGAGAGGATGAACAAAGGTGCAAGTGTGTGGAATCTCCCAGTATCCTATGACAAGCTTGGGGTAAGGTACAGACAATGGAGAGATGCTTTGGAGCGAGGAGCTAAGCAACTATCATTCACCAAATAGCAGCAACAAATAGTTAAAGAGATTAACTGTGGATTTCATATTAGAGTGAATGATGCTTTTTACAACCAGCAATCTTGCTGTAAGGGCAAATTTTTATATTAGTTTTCCTTGGCGTTTACAAAGGCATCCCCACTGGGATATGCGGGAACTGTTAATTGATCAGAGGCTATCTCCACATTCAACTTTCAGCTCATTTGTAAAATAAAAAACAGCAACTATACACTTTTAGTACCAATGTGTACAGTGTCAATTCAAATCCATTCTTTTCCTCTTTCCATATTACCACCCTCACGACTGGTGGCTTAACATCACCATGTAACACAAGGCACTCGTTGTATGATACAACATGTTAGTTCAATGATAATTTAGAGTCTCCTGATTCATTTGTGTTTATACGACATCAGGCATTATTGAATTTACAATCATCAACACGTAATGATAGTGCCCCTTCCTTTAGTTTAACCTGATTTTTGAACAATGCATATGTAGCAGTTAATGTATGTTTAAGAAAGACAATTAAAGAAAATAGAACAAAATTTTCATTAACTGTATTTACAAATAAATGTAATCCTTTTACCATTTGCGTTGGAGTTCATCTGAAAAGTTTGTGTTGTTTTGTAATGATTGTGCCCCTTCCTCTCCTTATGCAAGTTCATTCTAGACTCCCAAAAAAAAAAAACAATGGAAGTTCATCTCTGTTGTCATATTTGATACTCACAGGGATATTCAAACTCTTCCCCTTGTTTAGAAGAATAGTGTAACCAGCTAGTAATGAAAAATATTTTGTTTTCATGCAATTCCCCTCTTGAATAGTGAGTCCTGACTAATACTTTAAATTTCTTTTTACTTCCAGTTAAATCAGAAGGAAGATAACTTTTCACTTGTTTGTTTCCTTGTATCAAATATATTCCAGAAATGAAAAAAAAAGGCTATAATTTAGCTAATCATTACTTTGGCCTCGTCTAGTTTGAAAGGCATCACTTTAGTTATTTCTTTTAACTTTGCAACACTCGTAATCCGTTTATTTGTATAAGAAAGTAGCACCACAAAAGGGTTACTTAATATTATTATCAGTAGATTAAGCAAAGTCAAAAATTATATGTGTGTGTGTGTGTATGTGTATATAATTTGAGAATTTTGAGAGTGTCTACTTTTAAACTAACTTCGAACCAGGGCTTTCTTGCCATAGATAATGTTTTAAACGGTGAGTAACTAAGTAGATTGTGAAGGACATTCACCTGTTCAAAATGATAGCTATATAAGTTTATGGGATCTGGAGAAATTTCTTAATTCTTATGAAGCATTGGAATGGTTCCAAATTCGATGATAAGGATACCATTCTTCTACTTCTTAGAGTACCATCTTCAACATCGAGTCCTTTCCACTCTATACAAGGTTAGTTTTGTTAACCCTTGGAGGACATTTAAGTATAGAGAGAGGGATAAAGCTGTTTAGCAGGCACTAAAAGAACAGAGCCTTTCTTAAATAGAAGATAAGGTTTAGTGTCTATTCTTGTTCATTATCGTCGGTTACAAATTTACCAGTTCCAGGATTTAAAGCAGCAAAGAAGAAGAAGGCAATGCTGAACAACACTAATGGTTCGATTTCATTAACAGGCAAACCAGTCTCGATGTTCAGCTGAGCCAGAGCTCCTTTTCCTGTGATAACCTCTCCAATCAAAGAGAAAGCGAAACCCAACTGAGCCAGTCTCCCAACGAAGAGCTCGTTTGCTTTGGTGAATCCAAATAGAGGGCCTGCTCATATACATACGTACATATATATATATATATATATATATCAACACAAAATCTTTAGAATTGGATCCTCAGAAATTGGTGAAGTTGAGGAAAGAGGAATTGTGAGTTACCTCCTTCGTTGAGACCCAGAGTTGCTCTGAAGCCTTTGCCTGGAGCGATCACTGCTCTGTCGAGTCCAGTGGGAGGGTCATCTACGAATTTACCTCTATCTCCCAACCCTCCGATGGCTCCCAGGAGAGTGAAGAGGATGAAGAAAAGGAGGAGAGGCTCTGCTTCGTAAATGGGGATTCCTGTTTCCAGATTCAGCTGTGCTAGAATCCCTTTCCCTGTGATTGCTTCACCCAGCAACGATGCCTGCCATCAATTATTCTATCAGCACTCACCAGTTATGGTAGCTGATGAAGATTTTTATTTTGAATAAATTTACTCACTGCAAAACCAAGCATGGCAACACGACCCACGAACAGCTCATTGTCCTTTGTGAAACCAAACCCTCCAGAGGTGCCAAAGATACCATCTTCAATCTTTGGCTTTGACTTTACAACCTGAATGAGTATAATTACGTGAAACTGAATATGAAGATTTAAGACAAAAGTTTTAAGACTGAAAAAAATATTGAAAAAGAGAGTACCTTAGGAGAGGCTTTGGCTTTCGATTTGAGGACAGCCAGAGTAGTGAATGTATGGGAAGAGGAAGAATAAGAAGTTGACGGAATTGGGTTGAATGAGGTATAACACAATCTAGGCCTTAGTCTCTGACTCTGAAGTTGGAGCAAAGGTTGTCTCTTCAAATCTGAAGAATAGCCAGTAGGGACCAGAGACATGAGCAACATGGTCTGAGCCATTGCTTCAGTTAGAAAAAAAAAAAAGCTACTTCAATACTCGTCTGTTAGTGCATATGCTTAATTCACGTGATCTAAGGAAGAGATCAATAGAATAATATAGTTGAACGGGAATGCCATGTTTGAGAGAGATGTGGATGCGGTGTATGAGTTAATGACAGGCCGCTTGAGTGCCCACGTCTCCCCTACCATATGTGGTTATGGTGATAAGCTCTAGTTTGTAAGTATACAAGCATATCATCTCTAACTTGAATGGACTCACTTTGGATTTTTGTGTCTCTTTTTGACACATTTCTGGTTTTTTTTTTGAATTGCAGTAAATAAAGCCGATGGTAGCCTCGGACAAGAGACACATGTCCAGGTTCTTTTCTTTGGAACTCTTTCAGAGGTCTCATTCAATCCATAATTGAACTCAGAAGACACCACCCAGTTGTTGGACATGTGCACATCGCCAAAATAGACTAGACACATCCACCTCATATGATAATGCAGCAGGATATTTGTGATTTCTCTGGGTTCCGTCAGGCCCATGTTTCTTTATGGGCTTATTTAGGACTAGATTTTCTCAGACCAACTCAAGCCCAAATGCACAGATGGAGAAGCAATAATGCGACTCAGTGATAGTTGGATGATGATTGATGATTGATGATTGATGATTGATGAAAGTTGAAAGAACTTTGATAATGAAAGGGGACCAAATTATATTGATGCGATTAAATATCTAAAATTTGATTTCATTTTTTCATCCAAATACAAAATTCCGTGTGTTATAGGAAGTCTTACTCCACCCAAACACAAGTGGTAGTGTGGGACACACTGCATTATATGTTGTGGATCATTTTGGAGTAAAACTCCATGAAAGTCGTGGTTTTGCAGAATGAAATGATTTGAACTCAGAGAAAATGGGGTGAGCGCGGCACTCTTTTTCTGATATGATATCTGAGCATCCTCAACAAAATCACTTACTCCATCATCATCCTCATCATCTGAAACATATTATATACGTGGTATACCATTGCTTATGGTATGACCCACTCTGGGCAAGTGAATATAATTTCCCAATCTTAGTAGGTTTATTTTACTACCAAACTCTATGATATATTTTAACTGTTCCAGAAAATGACTTTCAAATGCACACTCCTTTTTCATATTGGAAACAAGAATATGAACGGTGAAATAAAAAATAAAATCAGGAAACAAGAATCATTCCCATTTCACCTTGTTGCAGTAAGATTCCTTATAATACAGCCAAATAAGATGACGGTGGTGAAAGCAAAGAACGGTAAAATGTCTGTTCATCACAACAAAACAAAAGGAAACAGAGAATTGGAGACTTGCGTTACGAAGGAAAATCAACAACGAATGGCATTTATTTCTGGCTTTCAGAGTTGTCGTCTATGGGCGGGAATAGGAGCAGCTCAATTTCAAAGCTAAATAAAAATAAGAAAAGAAAATCAAATTTTCTTGAAAAGCTGAAAAGTGATCACAGCTTGTGGTCACACACAGCCTTGAATTTCACAACTCAACATGTACAATCACATGGCTCTCTCTTTTTTATATTTTGAAAAAAAACACAGAGAAAAGCTCGCAAAAAACAAGAAATAGAAACCCACCATTATCTTCTTCTACTCCTTAGCTGTTATATGAATGCTTACTGACGTTCTTCAGAAATTTGGCCACTCATTTTCCTGACATTTTTTGTTGTCATCACTCATACTATTGTTTCCTTTCTGCAAGCTTAAAAATCGAGTCTGAGCACTGAACCCATCCTCTTTGCTTCTATTTATTATTGGTCTCCCTAATTCCATGTCAAGGTAGACATTCCTCTGTTTGAAGGTTTCGAGATTAAGTATTTGTGATATGAAAGAACTAATATTTTAGGAAAGTTAGAGGAACTTGGAATTTTATTGCTGGAATGAATCACTCTTCTCATTGCATTGAGTAGTCGCTAATTTGCTCCGGAATTCGGATTATTCCCTTCTCTGCGAACCGTTGCATTATCTTTGGTCTGTAAATTTGCTGCATAATGTTCCACAAACTATTTGGGACTTGGCTTTATACTACTCTATCTAAGGTCAGGTATTCAGTTAAGTGAAAAGTTCAACTTTTCTTTCTTACAATCTGTGTCTATAATTTTGGTAAGGGGTGGATTCTACGCAAAGCTTATCAATAGTGTTAAGCAAAGTCATATTTTCTGTATAAACTATGAACCACTGCAATTGTTGAAGAGGAACTGACTTTCTCACTCCCTGCTTTCTGAAGGCTAGGGCATGTGGGTTGAAGCCTTTGTTCTGTAACAAGCTCAAAGATTAGCCAAGCGTATTCATTATGTCCTTGTCTTCTTGGACATTTGAACAGGATTTTGTTGTGGGTTTTGAGTTAGTGCTAGATTATTAGACCTCGTGATGGAGAAGAAGAGATGGCTGTGGAAGCGGAAATCTTCTGAGAAGAGCCCAGGCGAAACTGATAGTTTAGGATCTGCATCATCTCATTCTGAGAGATACTCAGATGAACAGGTACTCAGTCAAATATCATGACAGATAAATTCAACATAAAAGTGACCTCCAGAGGGCTGGCATGTAATTGGTGGTTTGAAAATTCAAATGTAATATACCAAAATGAGATGAAAGTGAAACCAAATAGATATTTCGTCTTCCTCGATTCCTTCCATTTGAATGAGTAAGAACATAGCTCACATAATAGCATTGAGCCAGGTCCCCACAGATAGTTCTCCTTTGAATTGTTCATTCTGTAGTCTCAACCTTTAATGATGACGATATGATAATAATGGTTGTATGTTAAGTTCTCATTTTCATAGCATTTAATAGCTAGTTGGTTTGAAAATGGATGCAGAACTCTCTGGCAACGTATGCTGATTGCATTCAAGGATGTTAACCACCGACGTCCCTGCTAGACATTAATTTCGAGTTAATCCAAACTATCTTACCTTTAAATATTTCTCCTCCTAGAAATTAAATTGTACGAAGTGGGAACTTTGCTATATTGTAAAAAAGTAAGAGGTTTACCCAGAAGGTTATCCCTTTTTATTTTTCCTGATTAATGCAGCATTTTCTTGTCTCTGAAGCAGGAGGCAATGAAGGAATCTCCTAATGGAAGCAATGAATCTCATGATGATGTCACCTCAAAAACAGTAGCTGGTGCTGAAGATGAAGAAGATGGTATATTGAACGATGCACTATCACCTGAAGTAACCTCAAAAGTTGTACCTACTACAAACAGCGTAGGTAATGGTTCATTAGAGGAAGATGGAAATGTTAAGAGGGATAATCTGAAACATGAACAGGGAGGCGAAGCAAATGATGATTTGAGGAGTTTGTCAGAGAAGCTATCTGCAGCGCTTGTGAATGTCAGTGCTAAAGAAGACTTGGTTAAGCAGCATGCCAAAGTTGCTGAAGAAGCCATTGCAGGTACAAAACAACCAATCTAATTGATCATTACTAAAAGTTTCCACTGCAATACCTTTCTGTCCTTCCTTGAGTATGTAACTTTGTCTGCCTCGTGTCTATAAAGCCATTCATCTGATTGTTAAACAAGCAAACTACAAATAAACTTTCTCCTCACGAAGGAGGGTTAGATGGTTGCCATAGAAATTAAAAGACAAATGCTTTTGAATCCTGTTGTAGTTTCTTAATTAGACCATTTTCACTTTCAGGCTGGGAAAAGGCTGAAAATCAAGTAGCAATTTTGAAGAAGCAACTCCAGACAGCAACTGTCAGGAATTCTGCTTTGGAAGATAGAGTCGTCCATCTAGATGGTGCTCTTAAGGAGTGTGTTAGGCAGCTAAGACAGACAAGAGAAGAGCAGGAACGAAAAATCCATGATGCTTTAGTGAAGAAAACCAATGACTTGGAATCATCCAAACATGAACTTGAGAGCCAGCTCCAAGATCTCCAGGTCAAATTAGACGCTTCTAATGTGAGTTCTAGTGTAGCTGATTTGGATTTGTGCCGAAACCTCGAGTGTTTGGAGAAAGAGAACAAGGCTCTCAAGCATGAACTATTATCTCTGAAAGAAAAGCTGAAAATCAGGACAATAGAAAGGGAATTAAGCACTCAAACAGCTGAAACAGCGAGCAAGCAGCATCTAGAAAGCATAAAGAAAGTAGCCAAGCTTGAGGCTGAGTGCCGGAGATTAAAGAGCATGGCTTGCAGAACATCCTTGGTTAATGATCATAAATCCATTCTTACTTCATCTTCATTTTGTGTTGAATCTCTCACAGATAGTCAATCAGACAGTGGGGAACGGCTTAATGCAATAGAAACTGACACTAGCAATTGTGAGCCTGGTTCTGACTCATGGGCGTCTGCACTAATTGCTGAGCTTGATCACTTCAAGAATGAAAAGTTCAGACAACCCCCAACCTCATCTGTTAAAATTGATCTCATGGATGATTTTCTTGAAATGGAGCGGATTGCTGCATTGCCTGAGACTAAAAACGAAAGCTTTTGCCAGGAAAGCTCCCTCAAAGCTGAGTTTGACATCATGAATCAGCAGATGGCTGAACTAGAAGAGAAGTTAATGAACGTGGAAGCAGAGAAAGCTGAACTGGAGACAGCTCTGTTGAAAAGTGAAGATTGTATTAAAGAATCACAACTTCAGCTGAGAGAGGCAGAAGTGAAATTGGAGGAGTTGCAAATGATAGAAAAACAAGTCATGAGCATGCAGAGAGAGGCTCAGACAATATCTGAAAAGGTTGACTCTTTAGAAGCAGAGGTAGATAAGGAGAGGGCCATGTCTGCTGAAATTGCAATCAAGTGTAAGGAACTAGAAGAAGAGCTAGAAAGTAAGAAACGGGAAGAGAAACGAAGGTCTACTGTTTGCTCATATGGTGAGATGAAGATAAAGCAGGTTGGTTACAATTGAACTCAATGTACATATAGGCTAGGAGTTTGTCATTAAGTCTATAAGTTTAGTTTTTTTAAAATGTCATTAAATTCGGACTTGTATTATTTAATGACATAAACCCACTTACAAACATGAAATCAAACTACGGAAACTAATAGAATACTTAACCTATATTCTATTCCATGCAAGGCACTTGTATTAACACTACAACACTCATGTCATATTTGTGATCTTGTGGGTATCCCAGGAGGACCTAGAAGTAGCTGCAGGAAAGCTTGGGGAGTGCCAGAAAACAATAGCATCGTTGGGGAATCAGTTGAAATCCTTGGCAACACTTGAAGATTTCCTTATTGACACCGCAAGCATTCCTGGCTTCTCAGCAACCCCATCGCTCATTGCTCGAGCTGGTGGAGAGACGTGGAAGTTGCATTCTAATGGCACATTTTCACCCAAAACAGATTCAACTTCTTCGAAGTTAGCTGATGGGACCTCTGCTTCATTGTTAACCACAATTGAAGAGACCTCACCGCCTTCGTCATCTTCGTCAACTTCATCCACTACCTTACCAAATCATGTCAGTTCTGACAAAAGTCGGAATGGCTTTGCAAAATTTTTTTCAAGAACTAAGAGTGGGATCCGACTGGAAATTGAGTGAGTGTATAGTATATAGTGAATTAAGTCTACAACAGAAGTCATTGAATTGTGAAGTTGTAAAACATAGATCTTGGTCTTATCATTCAAAATTAAAGATTACCAATTATATCATTCTTTCAATTTTTATTTGTGGCGTCTCTGTACGTGTGTCCTAACATATGAACAAAAATCTAAAAAAGTCATGTAGGTGAAATTATAAAACATGGGGTGAGAGAGGCTCGAACTCTCGACCTCAGGATTTCTCAGGCGCTATGAGACCTACGCGCTAGCCAACTGCGCCACCACCCCTTGACGTGTATCACTGTAATCTTAAAATTTACTTGATTTAACCATTTACATTTTCCGGAAATGCATTTTACAATCACCCAAGGGTTTTTCATATGTGGCACAACTCTTCAATTAGCTATGAATATCTAAAACATATTAGTCGGAATCTATTATCTTTCGCTGCTCTATCATCTACTAAATGAGTCTGGAGTTTTCCTAAAGTTGTTCAATAATAATATACATATTCATGATTGCCTTCTTGAACCCAACAATTGTCAATATTTAAGTACAGTATGTGTTATCTGAAAAAAACAAGTTTTCGCTCCCTGATTCCATGTTGTAGTGGTTAGCACTCTGGACTTTGAATCCAACGACCTGGGTTCGACTCCCAGTGGTACCTTGTCAATTGTCGGTTTTCTAAATCTCCTGTTGTAGACCAATAACACCTTTAGACCATCATACTTGACTCCGAAAAAGTAAAGCCAAAACTGATATTAAGAGGGTTGGATGATTTGTGGTGTTGAAAGACGGAGAAAGGTATACTTCTAAACTTTATGAGTTGTGTTCAAGTTTATTAAGCACACACATATGTGGAGGATCCAGAGTTCCAGGATGAATTAGCACAAGCATAGTAGACCGGACATCCTCTTCTCCAAGTACTCGTGCGCAATCTAGGAATATTGAACACAGAAGGCTACTCAGGAAAAGCCTGAATGTGTCTGGTCCAGTTGGCTTGAAGTACGATACCATGGTAAGCCAGTCTTGAATTTCACCATCTATTCTCTATCTATATGACTATATCATATACTCAATATTCTCTTCAATTAATTAAAATCAAATGGAAAGCTATTATAGTATGATGGCAGAACATTATCTTTTGCCAAATAACAGAGTAAAATATTGGCATAGCTTTTGCTTGATATTACCTTTTTCTTTATCTATTTATTTACAAGGGGATTGAACATAAAGTTTCATCCCTAACTTCACTCCATTTGACAGTGGCTTTTCATGAGACTAAATATTTTGCCTTTGCAATAGAGATTTTTCACCGTTGTGTTGTTCCACCCTTTTTTCTTCGAAAGTGAATGTGAATTGTCATAAAAGTGATCCTCCTTCTCTAATTCAGATCCCAATATAGCATGTTCTCTGCACCTTGGTTCTATAAATAACGATCGTATTCAATGCCCCTACCATGATTAGTAATCACTTCCAAGTATTGAAACTCTATGCTGCTTTCTTCCGGATGCATATGAATCAGTAACATATTATATGCAGCTATATATTATAAGTCATCTGGACTTGTTCCACATATGTATGTTTAACATCTCAAGACACTCACTGATAAGTCCTCTGATCTGAAACTTACTGTGTGTATGGATATCAGGCTAGGAATATGCAAATGATGGAAAATATGTGAAAATGCCATCTACTCGACTGCTAAATGTAAAGATAAAGTCATTGCCATGTTTTGAGAAGGATGGGATGATCTGGATTATGAACTCCCAACGGCCATCCCTCCATCTTTACTACCTCCTCCTGGGTTTGAAGTCCATTCTGAGGCATGCCGTGAATCTATATATATCCCTTAAGGTATCGAGATGATAGAAACAAGAAATGTGATTAAGTGACCTTTTGAAGAGCCTAGTCATCTTTTTCGGTGACTCTTTGCATGTGACAGACTGTGATGGAAGTCATGGAACGTACAATACAACATGGGTTAGTTTTGGACAACATTCTGGATAGTGCTCATGGCCCTTTTATTCACAATTCAAATTTCGCCAAGGTGAAGCGTTCCAAGGTTTGTTTTGGTCTAGACCGTTATAACTGAAACTAATTTGTCATTTTCAAATGGCATTAACTCCGTAGCCAATTTGCTATTACTACTCAATATCAAGTTTCATATTCTTCGGATGGTTTGATGGTTAAAGCAAAGAAATGACTTCACTTTTTGTGGTCATGGACCCCTAAATCATCATATAATCATTGATTTTGTCATACTTCCATATTTTACTAGTATTATGAATAAAAAAAATCCAGCTATTTAGTATCCAAGTGCAAATGTGTGGAATTTCCTAGTACCCTATGACAAGCTTGCGATAAGATACAGATTACAGACGATGGAGAGAAGCTTTGGTGCGAGTAGCTATGCAACAACCCTTCACCAAATAGCAGCAACAGTTATTAAACTGTGGTGTTCATATTATATTCAGTGATGCTTCCTACAACCAACAATCTTGCAATAAGAACCAATATTAATTCATCAGAGGCTATCTTCATATTCAACTTCCAGATCCTAAGTAAAATAACAGCAACTGTACATTTTTATTATCAAAGATACACCATCAATGATAATTCAGAGACTCCTGAATGATTCGTGTTTATTTGACATCAGGCATTATTGGATTTTTTACAATCATAAATTCGTAATGACAGTGTCGCATCTGCTCCTTAGGAATTAATGTATGTTAAAGAAGACAATTAACATAAAACTTTCATAAACCACATTATAAGAACGCGGTTCTTAATCAGACAGTAGATTCAGAAACTAAACAAAACCCATCGTCAAAGATCATAGCTCACAGTTTCTTATTAATTCGACACAGAACAACCATTCCAAAACCCCTCATCTTCACAACCATTAACAACCGAAACCCTGACAGGAGGAAGGAAAAAGAAGTAAATTACAGATCGGAGCCGCAGAAGGGGCAGTATCTAAAGTCGGCCTCCACCACCCGGTCACAGAATCGGCAATGTAAGACATCGGAGACCTCCGGCAAGGGCGCACCGGTGTTGGGCGGCGATGGCAAGGAGTAGGACTGAGGGAACAAGAACTTACAATTGTTACAATACAAGAGAGGCTCCTTGCCGGGCCAGCGCCAAACGGGGACAAAGAAGAGCTTCAGAACCTTCTCGTACTCCACTAGATCGGCCGGCGAGCTACAGTTTATGCACCTACCCACACTGGATTTCAGCACCTGACGCACCTGTTGATCTAACCCTCCAACGAAGAAGAAGAACATCTCTCCCCTCCCAATTCGCTACCTTCCTTCTCTTCACTTTCTCACTTTGTCTGCAAAGGGCGGTTAGTAGTTGAAGGTGGTGTGTTTACTCTTTATATTCCCTTTCCCTTCTCTCTCATTCTCTCGACCTTTCTTGGGCCTTCTGGTGTAAATAACTTTGTGATGGAAATTTTAGATTCTTTGGATCAAAATTCAAATTGGATCTTTCACCCCAAAAACGGATCAGCCTGCTATCACGAGTTCACAACCTAAAGGCCTACGTCTATGTTAGGCAAAGTGGCAAACCTTTGTTTGTCTCAAATTCCGATATAATAATAATTTCTTAATTGGATTTAATTAATAGAAAAATCTTTGGATTATATATGATTTAAAAGTTTTTCACTAGTATTTGCTTCTCTAATTAAGTTTTGTTAATGAGAATGAAAATAAAGTTTATTTATTTTAAACCCTTAAAAATATTTTTTTTAATTATTGTCATATTTGATACCCACATATATATACAAATTTATCTCTTGTTTGAAAGAAAAGTATAATAAACTATTATTTAGTTCATTTCTGTTGTCATATTTGACATAGAGGATTGTAATGTTAAAATGTTATTTATTTCATTTCCAACATCATATATCTTCCGAAAATCAATTAAGAATGTAAAGCACCCCTTCTTTAACTTGTGCAACTGATAGAGCCAAGCTTCGTTTAGCCTCTCAAGCACCGAGTTAAGATCTTCCAACAAGCTTGCCTCTCAAGCATCCTTGAGATGACCAATGTCATATTTATTGGCTGCTCTCAGCAATTCAATCGTGTGCTCCTAGAAAGTCTTCTTATTTCATTGGGCCATACAAGTAGCTTATGAGGACCATGCAAGATTCTAAGGACACGTCTTCTATGTGGATAATTGATGATTCTTTTTCCTTCAAGTCGTGAAGAAAAAAGCTCTGGAACACGGGTGAACTTGCAGACAAGACTGCCTTGTGAGCTCTCAGTGGGTAACATCAGCAAGTATAGCGTCATTAAGCATGCAAGGGAGGCATTGGAGAGCACTTTGTGTTGCAATAGGTGGGATTTTTTTTATCAGTTGGACTTACAGATATTGGTTCTCCTCCCTGAGTTTCCATAACAATAGATCAAGAAGCAAGAATGTAATGCTGGTTCAGCAATCAGAATTAAAAAGTCTCTTTGTAACAAATAATCAAGTCATCAGATAATGACACTGATATGCTAAAGCAAGCAACTCAACAACTTCTAAGCCATGCAGATGTGCAGCTCAAGAAATTCAATATCAATAATGACTCCACCTATGAATGTAGCATCAACAGGACACAATGTCTTCGCTTGTCCTGAGTGTAAATAATAAAATTTTTAATTTCATTTTATAATATTAATTTTTAATAAAATATATATTTAGATAAAATTAAAAAAGATTTAAACTATTTCAAACTTTAAACTTAAAAAAAATAAAATGTAAAAGTATTAAAAATTTCCTGAGTTGATCTGGTCAACAAGATCCGTCAGTTATTTAACTGCCATACTACTTAGACAACTGGCCCAAAACATAAACTTTTATAGTCAATTAGTCATATTACGTCAGACACTGGATGTGTAATAGATCTGGGCTATGGCCCAGCCCAATGCAAGCCAACTGGAGAGTAATAATTGCGTTTGTATTTTGTATCCTATTCAAACGTGCCACGACAACGACACCAGAGTCCAGAAGTGTAGGAAAAGGGCATAATGGTAATGTCATAGAATACGTCTCCTCTCTCTCTCCCTCCCTCGCCTTGGCTCAACAATTACCACGCTTCATTATTCTGCTTCCAATCATTAACACCGATCTATCTTCATCTTCGTCTTCCTCACCGAAGAGACAGAAGATCACCCTGCTATTATCCCAGTGATCAAAGATGGCAGCTTTCAGCGGTGACGAAACTGCTCCATTCTTCGGCTTCCTTGGAGCCGCTGCCGCCCTCGTCTTCTCCTGTAACCTCTTTATTTTTTTCGGTCTTCTCTTATTTCGCGAAACTTCTGTGTAGATGTAGTTGAGCGTAATTGTGGGCTGTTTGGATTCAAAGAAATATTCAATTAAGGAATTGTCATCTATCATTTTATTGATATTCTTTATTTCTGTTTAATCTTGGAAGTGAAATAAAAGGGGTATCTTCACGACTAAATGATTTATTAGGGATTTTTTGTTTCTCATGATGTAGTGGAAGCTAATTGAGACTTGTATATGTTATCGTGTTTGAATTTCACTGGCTGGGAAAGTCTCCGATTCCAAGATTAGGGAAATCATGCCACGCTTTTACTTTCGATTTACGTTCATTCAGTTCACTTAAACTACCGATGCCAAAAAACGGTAATTTGGAATAGATAGCATTGAAGAATATGTATGCTGATATATATTTTTTTTGTTGGTTGGATCTCAGGTATGGGAGCTGCTTATGGAACTGCAAAGAGTGGGGTAGGTGTGGCCTCTATGGGAGTTATGCGTCCTGAGCTCGTCATGAAATCCATTGTCCCAGTGGTTATGGCTGGAGTGCTGGGTATTTATGGACTAATTATAGCTGTTATTATTAGTACAGGAATTAACCCTAAGGCAAAATCTTACTACCTCTTCGATGGGTATGCCCACTTGTCGTCTGGCCTTGCTTGTGGCCTTGCTGGACTCTCTGCTGGAATGGCAATTGGTATTGTTGGTGATGCTGGAGTTCGGTATGTTTTAGTTTTTTATTTTTTCCCTCCATTTGTTTACTTACTCTATCTTTTATTTTGTGTTTGCCTGTTTTTGGAAAAAGCTTTTGGACTTTGCTAGATATACAATACAGGAGCAAACAGATATTAAAATAAAACATCACTCAAGCTAAATTATGAAATAGAAGATTAAGCCATGTTCACTTCTGCCACTACTTCAAGTAATCTATCCTTTTTATTCTCATGAGCTGCCATTTATTTAACTTTAATCCCGAAAAATATATGAAGGAGTTCAGAACCTCAAACAATGTCAAAAAGTTACAAACTTCTTATTGTTGCCATTTATAATTTATGGTTATTGTTTACACGAGCAAAGTTAAATGCCTTACCCGTCCTCTGTTATCTACTATTGATGTGCCTGCTTGTTTTACAGCATTTTCTTTATCTTTTGGTAATAGACGGGTCAGTTGTGAACCCTGTCTTCTTGAGCCAGATATCACTATTAATGCAGTTTGATAACCATTAAGCATATATAACTTTTAAAAAGATCTGTTTGTTGGAATACCTTCCCTGTCTCCATTTTGTTAACATTTTTTATTGGTTGAAGAGGATACCTTTTTATCAATATAATCAGGGGATTCTATAGCTAGATTGACATTTTGTTGAATTACATGTATCATGTGAATGCCCATCTTTTCCCTATTTCTGCGAGTGGCATATGAAAGGCAAAATGCATGTGAATGAATTTCATATCATTTGTGAGGCACTGCATGTGTTTGAGAATCTCAAATTGGAACTGAAACTTTTCTTGTGTAATTTTTGTAAGTATTCTCATTAAGCACTTGCAGTTGCTTTCTGCTAATTTTGTAGTTGAAGTTTGATGGTTATCTTTCTGCTTCTCTTCAGACTTTCTTTATGTTCTGATTTTTGTTTTTTGGGGTACCTAGTCGTCATGAGTGCATGTTGTTACATCATCTTAATTTGTGTTATTTCATCCATGAAGATATGCCAGGATTCTAAGCTAGGTAATTTCTGTTTCCAAATTTTTCGGTTTGACTACTTTTTCAGGGCCAATGCGCAGCAGCCAAAGCTGTTCGTGGGTATGATTCTTATCTTGATCTTTGCCGAAGCTCTTGCTCTGTACGGCCTCATTGTGGGAATCATCCTCTCATCCCGTGCAGGCCAATCTCGTGCTGAATGAAAGTAGGCCAAATCGGTTATAGTTGGTAGTCCATTAATATTTTATTGTCTGGCTTAATTTTGAATTCGAGTTCATTACCATTTCTCCATTTATTTCAGTAGACATGCCTTGTATCTGAAAGCTGGATTCCATTAGTTTTATCAGGTTTTAATTTTCCTTCGGATGACTCCAAATGCCAATGATTACACGATGCCATGATGGAAAGTTCTGCGACTTTTCTTCAGTAGTACAAAGGAAAAGAGCAATAAAAAACTAGCACTGGTCTAAGATTAAATACTCCAATATGTGACGAACTTTTGTTAGTATGAGCTTGAATGAAGTTTTTTTTTTTTTTTTTTTGCGAGCAATGAGCTTAATTAAGCCTTTGTTGTTTTGGTTTTATTGAAGTTTCTATTTGGTTTTCAATTAATGTAACCTTTTAATTTCGCCTCTTATTGAAATCGTCATAAAAAATTTAACAATAAACCTTTTTTATAACCAAATTATCCTCAACACTCTTTGAGTAATGGTAAAACCATTGGCCCTGCTCTTTGATAACAAACGCTTCGGGCAAGTTTATAGCATAGTTTAGGATAAATATAAACTGGCTTAACTAATACTTTGATCGTTTATATTATACGTTAAGTTATTGGTTGAAGTGAGATTGGCTTCATACTAAGGAAATAAGGTTGAATACTTAAAAACTTAATTAAAAGAATTTTTATCTCAGTTCTTTCGGGCTAATGGAGATTTGTAGGTTGTCACATCAAAATAACAATTAGTGCACACGTGGCAAGCTAACATGGACTGACAGTGCTCCGGTGTCATTCACATTCCTGGATAGCAAATCATACCCTAATAGTAATAAATAAAAAAAAAAAAAGAACTCAAATCTATAAAATTACTATTTTGCCTAAAAAAAAACAGAAATGATTGAGCCTCTCAATTCCTAGTCAAACCCAAGTGTGAAGACCTCTTTCACTACGGGAGCTTACAATTTTGGAGACGACGATGGTTGCATAAGAGATGACGATGGAGGCTTGAAGCTTCTGTTGCACTTTGTCATTCTGCTGTGGTTCCCTTCCATTGCGTCTTTTTTGTTCTCCTAAGTTGCATTTTCTTTATAGGGCGCAGGTGACTGCGAATCCATGGCCTGAGGTAATTGGGGTGTCGATTAGCAAGTTTGGCTTATGAATTTAACACCTATAATGGTGAATCCAAAGTTGGAGGAAATCACTTCAGAAAGATAGTTTAAAAGGCATATATAGACTTCTAACATTACTGACCAGCACCATCGCTCATTCATCAATCGTCAATCATCTGCCGCAAACCCAACAATTGACAATTCACCACATCTAATTTGCATCGCCTTTTCTTTTTTCTTTTTTAATTAATGTATTCATTTTAAGGATATTTTTTGGCATTGAGTGTGGCCATTATACCTTGAAAATAAGACCATAATAATGATAAAACGATCCTTATTCTTTGGTTTAAGTTTTTTTTTTTTTTCTCTTTTATATACTTCTCCTTTTGGGGTTTTAGACTTTTGAGACATTGAATATAAAATCAAGTATCAACTGCTTAATGTTCACGCACAACGGAGAGAGCGGAGGGAAATGGCAAGCACGACCAAATCGGAAAGCGAGGGTGGTCCGAAGATAGCATGGAACGAGAGGCAGCAGAGGTTCGAGACGGAGGATAAGGAGGCGTACATAGAATACGTGCTTCGAAATGACGGTAAGGTTATGGATTTGATCCACACTTTTGTGCCATCTTCCAAGAGGGGTTTGGGCTTGGCCTCTCACCTCTGTGTCGCTGCCTTTCAACATGCCAAATCCCACTCCTTATCTGTCATCCCCACCTGTTCTTATGTCTCTGTGAGTTCCATTCCTTCAATCCCTTTCTCTCTTTATTTCTTTCATATCAATTGTTTTTCCCTTAATTCACCTATTACAATTTACAACAACTATGACATCTATTTCTGGAAGCCGGAATTCATGATTCCAATGAAATCCAACAACTACACAAAGTGAGATTTTCCTCTTCACACGCACACACAAAAAAAAAAATAGGGTTTTCTGCTGAGACCCTGTTATCCTTTGGTTATGTGAGTATCGAAATACCAGACTAGCTTTTAGCCTTTTACTAGCGGACAAAATAGCGTTCATATTTTTTATATTTTTATCCGTATGAGCAGTTCATAAGAACCACACTATACTTATCTGTTGCTTGAATCTCAACAAGGGCTAGTTTCATGCAGGTTGCTCCGGCATGTTAGACGCTTCATCCCTCCCCCCCCCCCCCCCCAAACACACACACACAGAAATAATGTTCCTCGTTCCGCAATTTACCACTGATCCGTACACAGTTTGCTTGAGTTTTTGCCTTTTTTTTTTTTTTTTGACAGATTCTTTAGACAATCGTTGCTTCCCTGCATGAAGCAATCTTGTTTTTGCTTATTAACTCTGGGATAGAACTAAAGCAACACATTTATGTATTTGAGGTTTATATTACAACTACAAGCCATGAGCTCATACTGAGACAACTTACAGATTTTGCACTTTTGTCATCTAAGTTAGAGAACTATTCTTTGAGAAAGAAAAAACATCTGCAGCTGTCAAAGAACGGAGCAGCTTCTATACTGCACCAATAATGATCACCTGCGTATGCTAAAATGGTATGACTAATCCTTTTTATTGTGTTTGTAACTATTTTCTGTTGTTTTGCAGGACACATTTATTCCACGGAATCCATCTTGGAATTCTGTCTTGTACACACAGGATGGTAAATCCAACATGTAAACTTACCAAGCAACCTATGGTTGCTGCTGTTTAAACATCTTCCAAGTTTTTATGAAGTCCTGAAACATCAGTTATGAAGTGTTTCTCTTATTCATCAAACTGATTAGCTGAAGAGTAATATCATGCTTGGCCCAGTGTAATGTGGTTGTAATAATTAATAAGCAACCTTGCGTCTACAATAAATTTGTGTTCATGGTGACCTAAATGATTTTCTTATCACGAAGCAGTGCTGAATACAATACTTGTTTATTCTCATTCTCACTCCCAGAAAGAGTAGGGTAAATGACTAAATGGGTAATCATTTGAGTCCTTACATTAGCGTACATTTAACTATTAGTCAGCCAATTTTATTTCCCAATAATGAAATAGAATGCTAGGTTTAGATAAACAGAGTAAATCTTAAAAAAAAAAAAAAAAAAGGAAAGGACAAATCGATTCATTACACAAATAGACAAAAGGGCGACAGAGATTATAGTAAAAGTCACTAATCTAAACCTTGTAGCTAGGCGTGGAGTTCTGGAACTCTAAAAGATTGTAAAGCAACACAACTTGTTACAATCAAAATATACGAATAGAACAGAAGAGACAACACCTTGTTACAACATAAAACAAAGACATCCAAATAAAAATAAACAGCACTTTTTACTAGCCTCACAACTAAAAAATATAGACCACGAAAACTTGAAAATCTTTAGAAGCAATCCAATTCTTTCTAAAATCATCACTTGTCCTCCAAAAATGATACCCAAATTTGCAAATCTGAAGAATAAACGACAAAATCAGAAAATCAAAAACTCAGGAAAAACCATGGAGAAAAAGGGAAAGTCTTCTTTTTTTTTGGACAAAAGGAAAATCATAAGTGTTGGATATTTTTTTTGGACGAAGGCAAATAATTCATTGAAAATCAAGAGACCCAAAGCCTAAAACATGAAGACATAGCAGGGCTAAATATCAACAGAATAGCATTCAACGAAGCGTTGTATGCAGGCGGTATAAATCCCTCCGTGAAACTAATCTTGGGCTATTTGGGCCTAGCCCAACACTGAACACTGAAACAAAACATACCATTGATGCAATTCATGACGTGATCACTAAAAAAAAGTGAATAACTTATTCACACCGAAATATTTTTATATTTATTATTTATATAATTAAATATATATTTAATTAGTATAAAAAAGTTATTTTAAAAATTAAAATTAAATAAATTTATTATTTGTCAATTCAAAATAAATAATAATAATATAGTTTTTATTTGTTAAATATGTTTCTTAATTATAATTTTCTAAAAAATTAATAATGTCATTAATTAAAAGTTTTTTAATCAGAATTGATCCCCTAAGGCAGACGAGGGTACTTTGCCCTTGTCTCTATGAACGATGGGAACTATATAATTAAATAAAAAATAAAACACAGGCAGAAGAAATTGTATTTTCCTTATTATAAATTAAAAATTTAAGGTTTAGGGTGAAAACACTAATCTTTGTAAACGCGTGTCAGTTTTAACGTATAAGTCTAATACATTCTATTTTGTACATTGGATTTAATGCGCCTACGTAATTGACTGACCCTGTAGATTCAATGTCGATGTTATGCTCATGCAACCCAATGTCACCCCAGGTACCCAGACCCAGTTACACCGAATTGAATTCCGTAAATTAAAGTAGAAAAAAAAAAAAGAACGCAGGTAAATGATTTTTATTTTTTTTTTTTATTTATACTTCATCATTTCACTATTTCTTTCGTCACTTTAAAATATTTAAATTTTATCCTCTTATAAGAAATATTTTAATTTATAAATACACTAAATTAATAATAAAAATATATTAAAAAAAGACATAAATGTTTATCCTTTTTAGCAAAAGTCATGATAGTATCTTTCACATACCTAATTTATCTAAAAATGTTTATTTTTAAAAAATTATTTTTAGTTTATTGCAGCTGGCTTTACTAATTTAAAAAATGTTATGTTACAAATATTAATTAAATTTCTTTTTTTAATTGGATGATAGAGAGAGATAAACGCTGTGGGTAACGTCACACTCAAATAAAAGCGGGCTGTGGTAAATGCATCGATCTTGGGTGATGGTGTTTGTCAGTATCAATCGGAAATATACTTCTTTTTCACGCTGCACTACAGTCCTACAGTCTACACTATCCTTCTTTCGTTGTCCATCTCTCTCTCTCTCTCTCCGTATGAGTAGGTGACAGGTCAAAGGGTCAGCTTCATAATTGATTCAATTAAAAAACCCTCTAAAATGAGACACCACATGCATATGCATCCAAAATGCCTTTTCTTATCATGTCACCGCGTATTAGTCTTACAAACTGACACTGCCCTCTAATCAATTATGAATTTTGAATATAAATTTATTAAAATACTATATTCTTGTAATTAATTTCAATTTAAATATAAAAATAGAATATTCAATTCAATTTTTTTAATTAATTTATTTAAATATTTTTATTTTAAACTACGAGCCCCTAAAAAAAAATGATCCAATTGATTAGAAAATCTAAAAAAAATAAATTAATAATTACGGTATATAAATTATGATCTGTCTTTTTTTTTTTTCTCCACTTCACATTTTATCACAATTTACATTTCTAGTATTCATGCTCTCTATCCTTTCTCTTTCATGTGGTCCTTTCTTAGAGTTTATGTCTTTCATGCCACTTAATTATTAGATGGCCCACACAAATTTAATTACAACCATTGCTCGATCCAACTCAAGCAAATGCAAACTGTAAACGGTTTCAAGGGAATCAAATTTAATTTTCTCCTCTTAAAAAATTATAATAATTCTTTCCCCCTTTCAAATGATTAAAAAAATGGGATACCGTTTTGAAATTTTAGTTATAGCTATTTTTATTTTTACTATTATGACAGGAATATTCTTAAAATTACAAATTCTAATTAAATTCCTAAAACTTCAAAAGTTCTAAGTCTCAAAAGCCTAAACTCTTCAAAACGAAAATTCTAAAGCGCTAAACCCTAAAATTATAATATTTTAAACCATAAAACAAATTCTTAACTGAAAATATTGTCATGAAAATAAATATAAAAAACATTATAAATAAAAGAATATTTTTCAAAGTTTAAATTACAAATAGTTTTCGTCGTTAATTATTTCAATTTGATAAAAAAATATATGAAAACTATATTAATTTAAAAAAAAATTAAATCACTGTTAAGTATTATATTAAATGCGCAATTTTAAAACCACTTATTCTTAAGGGCTAAGGACACTGATGCACCTAACAATACCGGTTTATTAAAACTGGACTTGGCAACCTTCGTTTTGTATTAATTATCATTCTCTGCAAAAGGTAATGCTTTCAGCCACAGAACCACTATAGCCTTTCTTGATTGGTTGATTCTATTATTGCACTAATAATCCCATCTTTCTTAGTTACATAATTGCACCGATGTTATAATTAAATTCCATCAACTTGATGTAATTTTTGGCTAGCTTGTTCAACACATTAATATCAATGCTTTTTTAATTATTAATTCACCCACAACCAATTGTCCTTTCGAAACCCAACAACTGATCGTGCCAATTATTAATTCATTAAAAAAATTCCGTAAAAATAATATCATGAGTTTTTCTGAACACTGAAATTTTCTTTTATTGATTAATAAAATATTTAATAATTTAAAATTAAAAAAAAATTTAATTAATCTTCTAAAAATATTAGTTAGTAAAATATTAATACTAGTTATAATACATAAACAATGTCAACGTGAATTAATGAGTGATTATTTGAGTAATAGGCATATTTTAAAAAAATTTAAATTTTCCGTATAAAAATACTTCTTTTCAAAATAATTATATTCTATTACAAGATTTTAATTAACTTAAACTAAATTAACAGGACTCTGATGAAATTTTGGATAAACAATTAATGTGAACGCCAACTGATTGTTACATGAACACGAATTTTTTATTCATTTATGGTTTTCCAATTGGCAAGAGTCATATTTAAAATTCACAATAACATTGATGTCTACAAAAGTATGATCATTACGTTGGATAATTTTAAAATTTTTTTGAGAAGGAAGTATAAAAATAAAAGCGTATCAAATTTTATAAAAAATTAAAAAGTTAAGTATTTTGATTAATTGTATTTAATTTATTTGTTTGATAGATGAGAACTATAAAAAAGATACAACAATATATTTAATTTTATATTGTGTCAAGATTCCTCAATTAAAAATTACACCCTTTACAGATACATTTTTATGTGTAAAATTATTAATTTATTTATTATTAATTGATAATTAATAATTTATATATATTATTAGTCTTTACATATTATTTTATATGATAACAATTATTAATAAAATAAAATTATTTTATAAATTTTTAAATTTTAAGATAATAATATTTTTTTACATATTTTAATATATTTATAAATATATATGTAATATAAAATTTAAATATATGATAAAGGTAAAGTGGGATAATCTATCACCAAATATGTATTTTAAGATTCACATGCTTAGTTATTTATAGGACAATAATTTAATATTAATTCATATCTAGGTTTATTTTATTCTTTTGTCCTCATTTATATTCATCACTATATTTGAGAGACGAGAAAGATGAGGGACACGCATAAACAAGTTGATTCCCTCCCGTCAAAAGCATTTGGTGTAGTACGCAACCATTTTAAAATAGAACTGAGTACGACATGATGCATTTAATTTGACAAAATTGTAAGTACCTATTATGAATATATGTTTACAATAGGGTCCCATTGAAATGACAATAATAGTTATTTAAAAGTGGATACGATCCAAACGTTGCCTACCCTACCATGTGAAACTATATAAAATACTCTTTTCTTTTTTAAAAAAATAAAATGATATGAGGTCGAGATCTTCAATCTCACTCTCTTTCTTCTTTAAAAAAATTGTAACATATAAAACTAAAAAAAAGAAATATTAGTGTTAACCAATAGGAAATCGAGCTTAAAAAGTTAGAATTTTTCATAATATTTCCCTTTTATTTATTAATTAGTTCCCGTGCTTCGATCTTATAATTTGTCTTTCTTGTAAATTTCCTTTTCTAATCTTTTGTGGAAAGAGTTCTTTACCGAGACATGTATTAACCCCTCCCCCAAGATATAAATGAAGAATATATGCATATATAGTCATTATTATAGAACTCGGGAAATAATTGATTGCATTACTAATTGAAGTATTTTATATAAATATCAAAAGAATCTACATATGAAAAGTTTAATCTCCTAGAAAATAAACTCTTTATAGTATTTACTTAAACAAAAGGTTAACTGTGGACTTATTTGACTTGTTGACAGTAAAAACCACAAATGTGTGTGTTTGTTTTTTAATATATACTTCTCCCGGTACTTTTTAAAAGATACGTTAGCTTTTGAAAAGCGTTTGTAAATGTTTTTAAAATTTGTCGCAAGTGTCGAAAATCTAGGATATCTAAAAGGACATTATTAATATTTTAACCAAATATATATCATATATAAATATCTTTATTATATTATATTTTTACGAAAATTATTTTTTACTGTGCCCTGAACGGTGGCTTTCTTCATACAACACTTAAATAGCACAACTCTTTAAAAGCTGTATTCTAAAAAGGAACCCTAGCTAAAATTGATATCGATATGTTTATAAGCATGAAAAGTATGCTGAATTTATATTTTACAGAATTATTTCAGTTTTATAAAATTAATATTAGCGTTCATATATGAAACATGCATCTTAATTAAGCATTCCATTTTTTTTCCTCTTGGCTTAAATCAACGCGAAGTATGAGTTGTCTCATATAGGCAGTATTGAATTGTACATAATCCAAACTTCTCACTGTTAATCTTATACGACAGCCAGAAATCTGAACATTTTGTGCTTTAAATATGTCACTTTTTTATTGAAATATCTAAAAGCGTAAAGAAAAGGTTAATTTTGGTGGGGCAAAGAAACAGTGATTGCATTAATATGTAATGTATATATATATAGAGGCTTGTAGCTAGTTGCCATAAACTTAATTGGCTACATACTGCAGTTTGCTTTGTGGAAATTCCTCTATTTGTTTTTTTTTTTTCCAAACTGGTTTTCATGGGTGATCTTCCTCGTTTAATTATTGATATCAGTACATGTTCCCTCCCTATACACAAGTCTACTTTGCTTTTTCTTTCTTCCTTCTTTAAGCTGCGTGTACGGGGACCACGAATATATATCCCTAAGTTTTCTTTCAATTCATCTTTCTTAAAGTTTCATGTCATTGTCATATTGTCACGCCAATTTTATTTTATCTATACTGATTATGAACTATTCATAATTTTGATATTAAGTAAAGAGTAATTTATGTATTTAATTTAGTGGAAGGGCCAATAAGAGACAGAATAGTTGGACCAAAAAAAAAAAAGAGAGGGACAGAATAGATAAGATAAAGTCAGCATCTATTATATTCATAGATTTAATTATAACCACTCAGGTCACTTTCCTTTTCTTTTTTTTTTGTTCTTTCAAATTTGGTTCAGTAGTTTCTACTTTATAGTATACTCAGTTTCTGGCTCTCACATTTAAAACGCGGACGCCTCCGAGGCTGTGGCAGTAGGCCCTAACCTATACTATACCTATCTCAACTCTTCATTGCTCAACGCGCAAAATTTGCGCCCACCGCCCACCACGCCACTAAATCAACGCCGAGAAATTCTTACTCATATATCGCATCCTGAGACTCCAATCAACTTTTTAATATAAAAATAAAAGATATAATTTAATGTTATTAAATAATATATAAATAATATGATAAATAGATATAAAAAAATTTCACCAATGCCACATTTAGATTAATATTATTCTTTATTTTTTTTACAAAGAGATGACTAATTGAGTTATATAATTTTCTTAAAAAAAATATTACTTTGTATTATTTATTTCAGGTTGAATTTATAAATTTAATTTATCTGAAGTTAAAAATGAAGTTTTTGTTTTAGTCATTTATTATATTTAATATATATCTTTTAAGAAGAAATGAAGAATGGACAGTACTAATGTAACATTTGACATTTTAAAAGTTTTTAATATTTAATATAATAAATTATATGAGATTAAGTGACACACGAAGTTAAATTGATTTTAAGTCAAATTATGTAGATAAATTGTACTTTTACTCTTTAATTAAAGATATAAAAATGGGATTCTTGCAAAAATAGCGTCACTTGTACAGCCACGAGATCATAGAAAGGAATTTTCAAACTTCCCGCACGAACAACTGTAGCCGTGTTTGGTTAAGTCTCGAGGTGAATAAAATTGCAGTTTGTTTTTACTTTGAAGAGGGTAGTTTACAAGTTATTTTAAGAGAAGAGAACGGAATGTGTGTGTGTGTTTTTAAACAGGGAATTTATAATTAAAAAAATAAAAGAAAAGTAAAAAAAAAAAAAAAGTGAATGAGTGGATGAATGGAGAGCGTCAATCAGTGTCAAACTGTCAATGGAAAAGGTTGCTGAAAGTGGTGGGGTCCCAACTACTCTGCCTGATGCGACGCCTTGTTCAATCACATTACTAACCTCACCATTGCATTTACTTCTTATTCTAACCACGTGCTAAATTCAGAAATTCTCTAATCCCATCACCTCCAAATTAAAGTTGAATTAAAAAAATGAAGAAAAAGAGAGAGAATATCTTTTCACAACCACGTGTTTAAATTCCCTGCTCTACTTTTCCCTCTCTCATCCTTTCTCCTCCTTCCTTCCTTCCTCCTTCTCATCTCTGTCTCTACTGTTCTCTCTGACTTTCCGAGAAAAACCAACACAAAAACAATGACAAGTCAGAAATCTTCATCTTCCTCCGCGATCGTATTCTTATTAATCCTTCTTACTCTTACAAACTCTACACTCTCATTTTCCGATTCCACTCTCTCTTGCGATGCCGTCTTCTCCACCGACCGGAGATGTTACGGTCTGGATACTAGAGCGAACGCCTCTCCGTCGTCTTCCGCCGGCGCTTTAAAAAACCAGACGCTCCGAGGGACAGCAATATCGGAGTGTGATGTAGTATGGACGAAGGCGTGCTCGGAGGCGGTGCTGAGCATAGCGCGGCGGCCGGAGACGGCGGAGTGGTTGAGGAGGGTGAGGAGGAGGATCCATGAGAATCCAGAGCTGGCTTTTGAGGAAATTGAGACGAGCCGTTTGATTAGAGAGGAGTTGGATCTCATGGAAGTTAGTTATCGATACCCGCTCGCGAAGACCGGTATCAGAGCCTGGATTGGCACTGGGGGTCCGCCTTTTGTTGCCATCAGAGCTGACATGGATGCCCTCCCTATTCAGGTTCAACCAATTGTACTTTCTATTCTCTCTTATTCGTCCTGTTGCTCTTGCTTTTTTGTTTTTCTAATTTCATACCGTCAATGGGTATTTTTAATGACTTGTTTTAATAATTTTGACAACATTAAATGTAAAATTTTCAGTTGTCATGATAATAAAAAGATTATTTTACATAATTATTTTGAAAACTTCTAATAATGAAGAGCTTTACTTTTTGAAAACTTCTAGTAATGAAACATCTAATAATGATATTCTAGATTATGTACTTTTATATTTTTTCTCTAGTATGCTTTAAGAGGATTTAAGTTGTAACTATTTATTTAAATCCGTTTATCTAAACATTTAACTGGTTTTATATGTGACATTTTATGTCAGGTATAACTGAAAGTTTATGTTTTCACTGTTAAATTTTTTTTTTGTAACGTGTGGATTTTGTCTTGAGATAACTAATATGTATGTCAATGTGTGTTTGAAATGCAATATCTTTAATTGTAAGCTTGATTAATCCATGCAAACAAATTAGGGACTCGATCCATTGTTTTTATCTTAAAATAATAAGTAGCTTTCTTCTATGTATTTAAGCAGAAAAAAGTTAGTATTGGTCTATGGCCATCAATGAACTTTATTTATAGGCTGAGAATTTATATTTTATGAATAAGAAATCCATGTAATATAGAGGGGGATTTTTTCTTTTCAGGAAGCTGTAGAATGGGAGTACAAATCTAAAGTTGCTGGCAAAATGCATGCTTGTGGGCACGATGCACATGTGGCCATGCTTATTGGTGCTGCCAAAATCCTTAAGAGTCGTGAGCATCTACTAAAGGTATGTGTTATTTTCAGAAAAGAAAATAAACTTCATTTTAGGAAAAATATTGCTATGGTTTCAAGTCCATCAAATTATACAGAAATATGTTATGTATTAATAACTGAGTGAATGGAATAGAAAATAATGTCTTAAAAATAGTTTAACAAATTCAATTTTTTATTAATTCTTTAGTTTAAATAGATGCATATTATTTTTATTTTTATATTTATATTAAATACATATTGTATAGAAAACTTTACTTGACTGTTTGTAGCTATATATATAAGTTTATAAATCATTTAAATTTTTATTCATTGAAACGAAAATTTTAGTTCTTGAACAGATTGGGGAAGATTTTGCTTTTATCCAGCTTTCTTCTTTTACATTTTCTTCATTCTAAATACGGGAGAAAAAAAAAATCATTTTTTAATATATTCTTTTCCTTTTCTTTCCTTTGTTTTAATTTTCTAACACCATTTGGATCCATTAACTATAGTACTGCGGGCTTCACGCTTGTGGGCCAATGCTCTATACCAAACGTTTAGAAGGGGGATAAATTTGTGCGGTTGAGGTCGATTCATAAATTGTATACGGTAATTGGTATACAATTTTAGATCTTTTAGATTTAAAAAATAATACATATTTTTTTAAATTATATTGAGATAAAAAAATATAAAAACTAAAAAGTCGAAGTCTTTACAAGCCTGATTTAGTTTTTACTCAAAGAACTTCGTTTTTACTAACTGAAAGTAGTGTCTCAAGGCATGACTTTCATTAATTTTATATTGTGTTAAAGTTTGGGGCTAATTCAAGTTAGATAATGTCTACATCCCCTATATCAGACAATAGAAACTGCAATTTTGAAGGATTTAATTGCTAGACAGTTTGCTTTTGTTTCAGATTCTCTCTTTTTCTTTTGATGTCTAACTTTGTTGTTACTTTCTACAAGCAGTTTTTTTTTGGCTTTGTGTCTTTCAACGGCAAATTTAGGGTCAACTCATTAGCAACCACTACTTCTACTTCCTTTTAAAATGCTTTTAGAAAATTTACGAAAATTGACTATTAGAGCCATTCGGTTTTTGTCCATGTTATTCAATGCTTTAGCTATAAGCAGGACAGGCAGATAGCATCTACCGCATTAGTAGAAAAGAGCTTGTTTTGAAGTAAAGTTAATGTGCGGCTGAGCTCAAGATGCTCACCATCATAATATCATTCTATCAATGTCAAAATGGGTCGCTTTTGTCTTGCACTGACGACACCACGTGATTTGATAGGGTTGCTAATGCTCCGGATCCTTTTTTCTTGTTTCAGGAGAAAAGAATCTTTTAGTACGGCACATTTAAAATGTTATATAATAAAAGGATTAAACTTTTTTTTTCTGTCCTTTCATGTCATATTGGGTACAAATTCGGATGCCTTTATATGAATATATTTATTTAAATGAACAGCAGCAGGCTTTGGAAGACCAGGAATTTAGTTAGACAAGTCAATTAGTGTGAGAGAGTGAATTTTTTTATTATTAAATTATTTTAAAATTTATGTGTACAATAATAAAAAAATGTTTTATATAAATTTTAAGAAGATTGAAGCGCTGAGTCTTTCAAAATATTGAACTCTCCCTAGTATTGTCTTTAAAATTATTACTGAGTAAGTTATTGAACATTTTACAGAAGGAAGATTCAGCTTGGAACTAACAGTGACCCAATAAACGGTCTTTTTCATTTTCGTTTGAGTAGAAATATTGGGATCATTTCTAAAAAAAAAGAAAAAGGAAATAACATCATCCCGACGTTTTCTTCGCAGAACTTTTTCCTTAATCCAAACAAATCACCAAGGTTCAATGTTCATGCAGGATTATAGCATTGGATTAATCTTTCTCTCTCTCTCTCTCTCTCTCTCTCGGGATGAATTCTCAAAACCTGTACACTAGATTAGCACACTAAATGCTATATACCCTATCCCATGTTTACTAATTTTGTTGTGTGGACTCCGCATATTATAGGGAACTGTAATACTGATATTCCAGCCAGCAGAAGAAGCTGGTAATGGAGCAAAGCGAATGATAGAAGAGGGTGCTTTGGAGGATGTGGGGGCTATATTTGCAGTTCATGTATCTCATGAACATCCAACTGCAATTATAGGATCAAGGCCTGGACCACTGCTTGCTGGCTGTGGTTTTTTCAAAGCTGTGATTAGTGGCAAAAAGGCTGGTGCTGTCACTCCACACAACTCTGTTGATCCTGTTTTGGCTGCTTCTGCTGCTGTCATCAGCTTACAGGGTATTGTCTCTCGCGAATCAAATCCATTAGACTCACAGGTCTAGCCTTGTATACTTTCTCAATCTGTCTATTTGTTTTTGTATCTTACTAATCAACTCTGACTAACACTGTGGCTGCCTTTATGACTCAGGTTGTCTCAGTAACTTCATTCAATGGAGGCAACAATCTTGATATGATACCAGACACAGTAATTCTCGGTGGAACTTTCAGAGCTTTCTCTAACGCAAACTTCTACCAGCTTCGCCAAAGAATAGAGCAGGTTAGCCACATAAACATATATGGACAAAGCTTTAAATGTTAATTAATTGTGATAAAATTATTCGTAGTCAACAACTGAATTTTTCTTAGGCAGCCATACCTTAATAATACATGGCTGACATAATTATCAAGTGTCAACACATCAACAACTAGTTTCACAACACAGGAATTCAAGAAATTGTTAAATGGTCCTAACTGGTGTCAAAATACGATATTCCCACATTTTAATATGTTGGCATCCACTCATTTATAAAATGGAAGTATTCAACATTCAAGCCCCTATATTTGGAACTGCCTAGGAAAAACAGGTAGTACTGAAGTTGCATTGTTTCAAACAGGTGATTGTGGAGCAAGCTAGCGTCTACAGATGCTCGGCAGAAGTAGACTTCTTTGAAAAGAAGTACACCACTTATCCTCCCACAGTTAACGCTGACAGAATGTATGAGCATGTGAAGAAGGCGGCCATGGATTTGCTGGGTGAAAAGAATTTCAGAGTAGTCCCACCCATGATGGGATCTGAAGACTTCGCCTTTTATTCGGAGGTGGTTCCCGCAGCTTTCTTCTACATTGGGATAAGGAACGAGACATTGGGGTCCACTCATACTGGACACTCTCCTCTTTTTATGATTGATGAAGATGTTCTTCCCATAGGCGCTGCCACTCATGCTACCATTGCTGAGAGGTACCTCATTGAACATGGCTGATTCTGGAAATTCCGAAGCAGGGGCTCAAGTTGCCGGTATGCAATCTCTTCTTAACTTTGTACAAAATTTAGAATAGAGAACAGAAAAGTTTATTTATCCTATCTTCCACTTGCTCTAAATTTGTTTCTTGGGGTTGAGGAACGATAGAGTCAAAAGCCTATCCTTTCGTTATGTGGAGGGCAGGCTCATAGACGGAAGGGGTAGCGGCAAAATTTGTTTAATGCTATTATAGGAATTTAAGGTAACCTGTAGTTCAGGAAATCTTTGTATATGTTATGGTTTTAATTTTTGATGTACAAGACTTGGGTCCGATTAGTATTATTCTAAAGATTAATATTATTTATTCCTCTTTTCTCCTGTGAAATGAATCGAAGGAGCGTATCTGTATGGTAAGTAAGGTTATTACCAAATGGATGAAGGAATAAAAAAAATAATAAAAATGAAAAAGAAAACCAAATGATGCAGACTGGATTGAGATTTAGTGACACTTTAACCAATTGGGTTTCACACATTATCTTATAATAAATTTCAACCCACTCAAATTTTTGAAATCCTTGTAAAACACTTGCTAAAAAGTAGTAACTCGCGTACAGTCAAATCCTTTCTAATGAATCCTGATGCGAGATGTGCTATTACAAAAGCGAGTTCTTAGCCGTTAGTTATACATCTGTTCAATACAACACTGCCTTCTCAACAGGGATGATATTTAAGTTCGACATGAACACTGCATACTACTGAAATGCTTTGAACTTTTCAGAGTAATACAATGAACAATGCCCTTCATATACAGGGAATCTCACCTCTTCTCTCCACACAACGACACAAACATCTGGCAGCTTGTGGAGCAAAGTATGTAAGGATGATGTCAGCACCAGCCCATCGAATGCACAACAGTGACTCCCAAATAACCCTTTATTCGTCAATCATTCTGAAAGGACCACAAGCTTTTATCATTGAGTAATCACCAGAAAATTCTTTTTTATTTTTTCCGTCAAGTTTGTAAACGAAAATGCACACCTAGAATGAGTTTTGGTTGGTAACTATGTTCACACATACAAACATTATGAGCAAAGTCAGCTTCTCTGTCAGAGTCTCAGTAATTTGCTGGGTTCATCTGATAACCATTGTTCAGCCAGCCAGATTTATGACCAAATTCAGCATCAATAATTATTATCTGTTTGATAAATGGAAGTTGACTTCAAGAAGCATATACGACTTCTTATCTCCAAATCAGGGGTTTGAGTCCAGCGCTTCTCTACACAGACCATAAAATGAACTTGGATACCTGTTAGCAAAAGATAGTAGTAGAAAGTGAATGAAGCTGAGAACAAAATCCACCAAGCACCAATGCCATCTGCAAGGCAAACTCTTAACACAAACTGGTTTGCCAAAGAGGAAACCTAGTAACTAAAGAGCAACAATTAAAAAGAAAATTTTAAGTGCTAAGGGCTATATATATAGCATGAGAAAAAAGGATTTTGTGCTCCATGAGACAGCTGCACGTAAAATGAAACCAATATGCCAAGCACTTCAAATGAGAGAACTTTTCTGTATAGGACATTATGGAAACATGCTGAAAGCCTTCAGCAACAAGAGCTGCTTGCATTGTTCCTACCCCCACATCCTTCATATCACTAGGAATGATAACTTCCTTTTCTATTTTTTCATTTTATGATATCAATATAACACATTGCTCCTCATTACATTAATCCAAATTTTTCATAAACAATGTGACCTTCAATCACTTAAAAATTTACCACATTCAGTTTTACCTTAAGGGTTTAGGGTCCTACCAAACAAATTCTACGTGACAACAGAAATTTCAGAGGCCCCAGCTGAGGTAATTACTAACCAGTATATTCAGAAAGCAGTGGAAACAACTGGTATCTGCCTACACTGCAAATGTCATAAATATCTTAGTCAGAATACCTGGGCTACACCTTTTTAGCATAATTGATGAACTGTCTCATCATTGATAATAACTTCTACAAAATATTAAGGATAATTACGCAATCAAAACATCATGGATATATTAAGGTCAATTACGGACCAGAACTACAAGTCACCTGCTATCAAATTTAGAAGTTTCACTATCTTAATGAAGACTTAAAGCCAATACGAAGGAAAAAAGGTGTCAACTCAATGGAACCTCCTTCCATTAAAATTTTTAAGATACTTGAGCTGACTTCCCCTACAGATGTTTCTAAACTTCCATCAGCTTTCCTCCCATTTCCTATCCTGATTAGTACAAGTTCAAACTCTTCTTCCACTTCATTCCAGAAAAATTGAAACTAAAATAACACTAAACTTCTATGAAGCACTAAGGCTCACTGCCTTCAAAGCAAGCTGAAGAGCTTAGCATAAAAGTAAAATTTAGACACCTGCCAGAATATATATGATACCCCTGTAATAAGATGGTAATCCCAGATAACAGAATAAGTACTTTGACTCTCAAGGAATGCATACAGAATGGTATTACATGCAAATTTGTGAAATTACATTTGCAACTCATAATCTTAACAAGCAGAAACAAAAAATGAATGCTTCTTTTCATTCCACCATTTGCCTGTTTCATGGTTCTTGAAGAACTGAGTCAAATGTATGGGAGGCTACTGATCAAAACTATCAGTTATCACGAAAATGAGTGTAGTTAAGGTTCCTAAGATGTGGATCTATCAAAATAATTGCATTTAGAGAACCAACTCTAGACAGTTATAATGTTTTCACTTTCACACAGGATTTCTGAACATGAAAATAAGACAAATTTGATGGCTTACCAAGATATAAGGCAAGATATAGCAGGAATAAGCCAGACATCACCCAAGCAGTTAAAAATATTAAAAAATAATATATATATATATATATATATATATAAAAGCAGATTGAGCGCTCTATTCCTACAATGGAATTTTTCAAAGTTCAAACAAGTTAGATACCTGAATGAACCACCAAACTGATACATGCTTCAAACTTTGTGATCAATGCAGCAACTTAGAGTCAAAAGACGTGTAGAAAAATTATATGAAGCTGTTTGGATAGATTAATAGTGTGATACTGCTATTAATAGTATGGATGATTTTGCCTAGAAAATGCAGTCATTACCAATGAGAATCGGGGGATCAGACATGAAATCTTCCGTTGATTGTGTTTGTAGGAGAGCCTCATGGGATGGGAAAGAATAAAAGGAACCAATGATAGGATAGTTTCAGTTGCAGGGAGAACATTTTTGAGGACGCACACAGAGGATACTGGCCCGTTTCCAACGAGTAACGACCTAAACGGTATTATTGTCTACTGCAAAGTGAGTGAAATGGAATCGAATACATCATGACAGGCTTCCTGCCACGCGTCAATATGTAGAGTGAACTCTTCTCTTATGGAACGTTTAAAATTTTCTTTTCTATATAATAACAAAAAACGAAGCATATTGCATAACTTTCAATTGGGCCTTTAATGGGCTGGACTCCAAAGCGACGATTCCTAGGTTTGGGCTAGTAACCCTTAAGCTACCTCTATTCTTTAGTCTTTAATAAAAGTAATTTTTAGTTTCACTAATAATTTTAAATGTTAATTTGTTAAACTTTGGATAATAAGGTATATATAACATGTTAATTAATAACATAAAAACGTTAAATAGTAACATTTTGAATGATAGATAGCTACTTAATTATAGAAAACAAAAGAAAGGAACGTAATATATAATTATGCTGCTGCATTTTTTTTAACCAAAAAACGTGGTTAATTGAGATATTTTTCTTGGAAACAAAACGTAAAGTAATTTATGGGAGCAGGTTTACTGCGACTCAAGGAATAAGGGGAATCTGAATTCTCCACAATCTCTTGAGAGTGCTCACCAAAGCTGAAGTACATAAGACGGTGATAGTTTAATTTTGATAATTAATAAGTATTTATTGATCTTCAAAAGTGGGAATCAATTTTGTGGTAGAATTTGACGCTCGAAATCTTTTAATACTGATCATGAGTACCATGCGTGGGGTATCTACTAAGACTAAGTACATGTGAATGTGATACATCTACAACAATGATGTATAGGATGAGAGCATTCACGGATCCTAATTACAAATAAAGTAAGTTTCTTTAAATTTTTATTTACCTTTTTCAACATTCCCATGATCCCATGCGTGCTTGCTCGGTGCTCCCCCCAAATCTTACGGGTTTATAAATTTCAACTCTGAATTATGTCCCACTTAATACATATTGATATTAAAAAAGTTACTTTGACATTACTAGCTAGCTAGCTAGCTAGTGAGAGGTGACAACGACATGAAGTTTAAGATCTATTTTCATCTGTACATTCACGTGTTAATTATTAAATTTTCAACTAGATTGCAAGTGATAAATCAGGATCATCATTAATTAATGTATATGTTAATCTGTCAGAAATGAAAATTTGACCACTAAATTATACACGACTTCCATGCCTAGCTAATAAAAAGTTGATTCCTTTCCTTTCCTTTTTCAATTCTTCTCGTGCAAAAGTAGTCTTTGATAGATTCATAGATTGTAACCGTATTTGTGATTTCAACTTTATAATTTAGATCCCAAAGTTCCAAGATAATTAAAGCTGCATGCGCATGCAAACTTTATCATTCATGCATCTTTGTACAATGCTTCATATCCTCAGTCGGATGAGCTATCTAGTACATTCTCCATCCCCATTCATTCATCACAATTTTAAAGTTAATACTTAATACACCTTTCATAATTAAAATGCATTAACATTTAACATTTATCCTAATAAATCTAATATATATATATATATTATTTCTCACAAAAAAATCCATGATTTTATTCCAAACTTCAATTGCCTACGACACTTTTTTTAATTATAATGCATTTATGAAAAGGTTAATATTTTTAATTGTTGCTATATATTTAATAAAAAAAGTTGACTTATTGGATTTTGAAAAGATTAGATTTTGTCAAATTGATATATGTACGTACCACATGAAAGTTGTGCTTTGATCAACATGCAGAAAAAGACATAGAGCTAGACCGGCATGCATGTGGCTTGTGAGTGGCCATTTATCCAATCTTGGCAAACTCCAACATATATATATATATATATATATATATATATATATATAATCAGATTAAAGGAAACCCCTCCATTATTGAGGTGTATTCTCCTGTTTTCTTTCATCTTTTTCTAATTATCGGTTCACATTTGGACAAAAAAAGCCACACCTTTAGCGTGAAAACAATGTTAATTTCTTACCTATCTCGGCTTTCAGTTTCAGTGGGGGCTTGTCAAAGTTTCAAACACGAGATCATCAATCATCATGCATAACTTGATAAAGCAGCACTTGTCCCAGCCCAGATCGGTTTTGATTTGAAATAAAGTGGGAACGACAAGCACGATCTTCGTACTGATTAGGGATTTCCCCTTTTTTCTTTTAATCGAAAAATAATATATATATATATATTGGATAATATTAATTTCTACTCGTGATCCATGTTAATTAATTATAACAACACAACTATATCATTCATAGCTTAACATTGCATGCATGCCTTAATTTTCTCGCCAAAGACCACGTTGTTTGTTCTTTATGAACATTAAATATAGACTAATGAGATTAATAAAAAAAATGCAGAATTGAATGAAATGGACACAATAATTGATAATCATTTAATTTACAGTTTTAGGGGATATAAGAACCAATCTAGATAATATGTAAATGCATGTTTTCGATGATTTTACTTTGATATTAATAAACTTGTCATTTTATTTTCTTGAAGAGTATATTAAAACTGAAATATAAATTGACATTTATAGCATTATCAAATCTCTGTGATATCACATGGAGCGATGGCTTATTCCTTCAAGTAGTTTGAACATTAGAGGCAGTTTGCATGTACCTATCCAAAGAAGAGACGTATTTAATGTATATACTGTACTCTTGTAGAAGTGTTAAAAAAAAAAAAAACAACTGACACCACTTTTATGTCATTACAAATAAATACTTTTTTTCTAATTAAATTTTAAGATTTAACTATAATTTAAAGTTAAATTACATAATTTTGAAAAAAAATTTAGAAAAATGAAAAATTAAATAATATTACAATATATTATTGAAAAATGAACTCAGAAAGAAGAGTATTCCAACCTAAATTTCAAATTATCTAGTTAGCTAGCTAGCTTCGTTGGTCCCTAAACCCAGCATTATTTCGTCTCTTTGTGAGATCAATTTTCTCCATATGTTGGAAGATGATCTCAAATCTCAATTAATTAATTAAGCTCAATCTATCCTTTTCTTTGCTATGGGAAAGAAAAAAGAAAAAAGAAAGAAAGTAGCACAGGATCATAGATAATTCAGAATAATTAAAGGATCCTTCATCCTTGTAAGCATTAATTAGGTACTATGATCTTTATTTTAAAGTAGAAAAAGCAGCATTTGAAAATTGTGAGTTGTCGTTACTGTAAGGTTCATTAGTTGATGAAAAGAAACTTAGACAGGAAGAGAGATCAGAGGAGTGCAGATTTATATTTCCCAAATTAACAAAGGTTAGTAGGGCCATCCCTTTTGGAAATTTTGCTTTACCAAAAGAATAAAATTTAAAGGGATCGACATAGACCAAATTCAGGTGTGTGGACCCAAAAGCTAGATCTACTGAAATCTCGTATGATTAGGGCATGACCTAATTTAGTTAGTAATCTGTCGAGATTATCCTTTTCTTTTAAAAATCTTGTGAGAGATGGTCCCACATTTTGTTGCTCAAGTCAAAATGAATGTGGAAAAATTAAAAAGAGAAAAACAAACTTATCTAGCTGATTGGATTGCTTGCAGTGTGTATATATATATATATATATATATAATCAAGAAGCTTTGAGTAAAGATGGACAACACACTTTAATTCGCTTTTGCTATTTGCAGTGTAGAATTTGCATGCAAAAGGAAGATTGCATAAAGTTGTCAGCAGATAGACATATATATTCAAAGAGATCTTTTCTTCTTTTTTAAATTCATGCATAAATAAATTAATGGGGTACTTTAGATCATGCGTGTTACTTGAGAGATATTAATTCATCATGGGGGTAATTATATTTTTAAACTGGGATTAATTTTTCTCAGAGTGTTAATAACACGTTCAATTGTGTAATTGTTATAGCGTTCACTAATAGCGTACCTACGTGGTTTCATTAAATGGGTGTACTGAGGTCAGAGGGGACTGATTAATTATTCATAATGAATTATATATAGTGACAAAGACATGAAATTAAATAGTTTTATGCATAATGAATTTTAGCTGGCTCGGAATCCAAATCTTTATAATGTTGACTTCATATATATATATATATATATATCAATTAAGACTTTGAGAGGTGATGGCTAGCTAGGCTAGTTCAGATATCAGACCAGATCATTCGACAACTATATATACTATATAGTATAAGACGATGCAGAAAAAAATGTCATAATTAATAAAATCTGTTATATATATATATATATATATATTCAATTATATATGGATATATATGAAAAATAAAAAAGATGATAGACTGCTCCTGCGGAGATAGTTTTTCCGTAACTTAGAAGTTTGTTTGACAAAACAGTCAGCATAGTCTTCATTTGTTTGAAAGAGTACACTTCTTTTTAATGAAATTTCATAACGCATGGAAGAATGAAGATGGAAAAAAGAGATATATACATAGTTGAGGACTTGCACATATTTAATTTATATTGTAATATAAACTAACGAGATTTGAGTTTAACCAAAAAAATAATAATTTTTTACAGTATGACAAATTACAGTTCATATATATATTTCTGTCTTGATATATATGTTAAATTTGAGGCAGGCAGGAACTAAAGAAATTTTAATAATTCAGGTTTTTAATTAAAGCTTTATTATGGATCATTCGGCAAAAATATCCATTATGATCAAATTAAATTAACAAAATCATATATACATATATATATACTCTTAATTCATTAAATTTTTAATTGGTTTGCCCTATAATTTGTTATTTTTGTGTGCCAAGTTGCAAACACATTGATGGATTGTCCAGTGAGAACAGAAGAAAGCATAAAGGAAGAAACGAGAAATTACCAGAAAGTGAGAAAACAAGAAAGAAGAATAGGAGGCAAAGGAGAATGATTATTAATTAACAAATAAATATTGTAGATGGGAAGACAGTGATGTGATCTGACGGTTCACGTGGAGCCACGTTGGTGTGAGAGGCATGATTGGGTGTACGCGTGAAAGAGTAACACGTGGCCAACAAGAATTGGGGCAGGCATTAAAGTGTGAATAAAGTAATATTGAAGAGTGTGACGAGTGATCCCTAAAGGAAAGACTTGGTGGTTTGGACACCCTCGATGGGGACAGATTCGAACTGCGGGAGATCTATAGCAGAAGGGGAAACCACCTCTCAAAAGATTATATTTGCTTGGACCCACCTAAGATTACAATAATTTTCTCCATGGGCTCCCCTATTTTGCTCTTTCGTCCCTACCATATATCCTTTATTTATTTCTTGTCCCCTTCACTATTATTATGCAAACATTCATACTGCCCTCTTTATTAATGTAATGTGTATTATTGTTATAACACCTTCTAATACAGATAGTGATCCTTCATTTTTTTTTTCTTTTTTTCAATTTTCAAAATCAAACTATGACGTTGGTTTGTGTGGTCAGTTTTTAACCCATACATTAAGGAAGAGAATATATATATATAACGAACAAAATATACCATTTTATGATCATATATATATATGATGTTTTCAGAGACTACAAGATAGATTATCGGACTTTTTTAACGTGCAAATATGTCTAACCTTTTTCGTAGCTTCTTCGATTGTGGGTCACTTGGACATTTCGTAAGAGATTAATTTTGTGGGATTGAGATATTTATATATATATATATATATATAAATGGACAAGGGATCGGAATATATATGTTATATTAAAATACAGTAAGTTTTGTTTTAATATTAAAATTATTTATTTATAAAAATTTGAGTGAGATTAAATGATAAAAAGATTCAAAATAATGTCAAGCTAATTGAGATGATCTAATATAATTAATAATAAAGTGATAATAAAAACAGGGTGACATATATGCATTCATCCTACAATATTTACTTAGCATAAATTAGGCTGAGGGTTTGGGTTACTTGAAGCTTGAGCAACGTGTTCGTACATTCTAATGAATTAACCCTACATTTCTTATACACTTGGGATTGAATTATTAATAATGCAGACGACTGTTTGTGGGGGGCCAGTAGTACCACTATGTAACTACAGAATGGGAAAACGAGATCAATTAAGAAGACAACAAAATATCTACGATTTTAAAATAAAAGAAATTATAATTTTTGAGAGTATATATAAACTTTTAAAATAAGTGAAATGGAAGTATAATTATGACATGCTTAAAAAAATAAATGTAATTTACTCCAAAATAAAAGAAAGGTGAAGACAATAAAGTCCACACAAGTGTTGAGAAAAGGGAAAAGTAATAGCAGTTTAATCAGTTAAGCAGGTTTGAATATAAAAGTGATATGATCCATCTCCATCATCCACCCAAAATCAAAGCTCTTTCTACTTTGCATCATGATGATGACCAAATGGGAACACGGATCTTGGGATTTTGGTAAGCAATCAAAGAAAATCCAAAAGAAAGAGAAAGTGGCGTGTGGTGGTTGTACCAACGCGATACACAGAATCTATGCACAGATCTCACCATGAAGCACACGCTAATTTTACTGATTTGGATTTATTAAATGCTCTTAATTTCTTATTAAAAATAATATTATATTAAATCAAATTTAAAACGAAATATACTATATATATATATGTCTCTTCCTTTTTCCCTTTTTTCCCTCCCTCCCTCTGTGCCACTACAGTGAGTAGTGTTTCTGTCATGCATATTATCCATCCTAGGTATAAATAAATAAACTGTAAGTTGTTAGCCAACAGAGAGAAAGAGAGAGTATTATTAATTAATTGATACATATGGAGGTTGAATTAGTTGATGAGGTTGCGGATATGGGAAAGCAAGAGGAAGAAGAAGAGGAAGAAGAGAATTTTCATGTGCTGGCAGTGGATGATAGTGTGATTGACAGGAAGCTTCTGGAGAGGCTTCTTACACTACTTTCTTCATGCAAAGGTACCCTTCTAATTCCCATATTTCCCTTGCTTTTAATTTACTTTTTTTTAAAAATAAATTAGTGTAATTGCCTCAATTAGTCTTCAATTAATATATGATCCATCCTCTTAAAGTCTTAATTATCTCGGAATCAGAATATTATACATGTGTGTGCTTATATATATGTGTCTGTGTGTGTGTGTGTGTAATTGTAATTGAGATTCAATTTAATTACGCAGTTACCTGTGTGGACTCTGGGGATAAAGCTTTGAAATATCTTGGTCTGCTTGATGACGACCTTCATATTAAAAATGCCTCCTCTACGAATTCCCAATCATCATCTCCTTCTACTCCTGATGATGATGATCAATCATCCCAGCATGAGGTAATTCATTAATAAATATATATTCTCTTGTTCTTCTTCAAGTCTCCACTGTGATCTGAACTAAGATACGTACTGTTTGTTTAACTACTATATATTTTGGGTCTGCTAGTTATAATTCTCTTTTCTGCAAAAAGGATGACTTTGTCAACAAGACAAGTCCCCATTCTATGTTTTAGTTCCTTGTAACAATATTTACCCCCCTCATTTCAAAAGGTATCGCCGGCATGCTTTTCCTCCTTTTTTTTTCTTTTCAACACAAGGATCTAATAATCTTCATGTCAATGCCTCCTCATTTTTTTTATAAATAAATAATTAATTAATTAAAATGAAGCATAAGATATCTATATTCCATACATATATATAATTGAAGAAGCTGATTTTGGCAATATTATTATACGATCCCCAAGATATTGCTACCTATATATCCTACATATTGATCTCTTTCTCTCTCTCTCTCTCTATATATATATATATATATATTAAGAGATTACAATATATTAAGAATACATATGTGCACGACAAAATCAGCAAGTATTTGATGAAAGGAAAAATTCATTAATTCTACCTATTATATGTGTGTGTGTGTGTGTGTGTGGCTTTTGTAATTTAATAATAATTAAAAAAAAAAAAAAGATGGGAGCTTTCCACTGCACCATACGCACTTTTTACTTTTGACAACATTTGGTTTGGCAGAAGGAGATTTCTTCTTTATGTTATACAACTATATTGCGTATCACAAAAAGTTTGGAGTTCTTAATCGTTTGCTGTTCTATATATACAAATGAATTTTCAGAAGTGATCAAACGATTAAGATCATATAACCAAGCTTTACTTAACTGACTAGTACAACTATTGGGGATCATGATTGATAATCTTAATTAAATTAAATGAAAAATCTAGTATAACACTAATTAACAAAGTATACTGATGAATGTTGTGGAAATGTGCAGGGAATAAAAGTGAACATGATCATGACAGACTACTGCATGCCAGGGATGAGTGGCTATGATTTACTTAAACGAGTCAAGGTCAAACTCTAAACACATACATATCATCATCCATATATATATATATATATATATATTCTCTTTTGAAAATACCATAAACATACTCTAGTGTGTGTGTACAAATAATGCTGATCATGCTTTAGTCACTTGCACACCATCTCTTTTTACTTACGTAAATAAGTTGTTTTCAAATTAGCATAATAATAATTCACGTTATGTAAGAGTTTAATTCTTATTCTTAATACTTGTTATTAAAAAAAAAATTCTTACTTTTTTTTTTAAGAAAAGAAAAAGCTTTTAAACGATAAGACCTGCCCAGCAAAAGTTTATAGCACCAATGTTTTTCATCAAACGAAAGACCACAAGTTCAGTGAAATTTGAAAGAAAGAAAAATGAGATGGAAAAAGTTTAGAATTCAAAATCAAACTTTGCTCTTTTGATTTCGTGTCGTGCATGTGTTTTTTGAGAATGAATCTTTTAAAATGTATTTTTTATAAAACGTTAAAATGTAATATTTTTATACATTAACCATATGTAAATTAACGTGTAAAACAAATATTTTACATTAATATTTTATAAAAATCTCACTTAGTCCTCTTTTTGTGTTTTTCTATGTTTTTTCCCGCTCTTTCTATCTTCTGTTGACATTGCTTACAGCTGCAGGGATCTTCTTGGAAAGATGTACCTGTCGTCGTTATGTCATCAGAAAATGTACCTTCTATAATCAAGATGTGAGATTATTTTATTATCTTATTTTCTTTCAAATTTTCATTTTATCTCTCCCTTAATAGTTAGTACCCTCACATTCCAAGAAAGCAAATTTATAGGAAATGAAAAAAATATAAATCTTCAAAATTCATCATATTCTGCGGTTTCGTTTAGTTAACTTGCCCATTGCATAGTAGTTATTATTATAATGCATAATTTGTACATCAAACAACAAGAAACATTAACTATTTCATACAATATTGCTTAGTTTATGAAGTACAAAAAAATAATTGAGATACAATTTTAAAGCTATTTGCTATCAAATTCTTGTATAAAAGTACAATAACTGATTTTTTTTTTCTTAAAAGAAAAGTTCAATCATATTTTATGAATTGATTGAAAATCCTAATAATAAAAAGAAGAAATATAAGGTTAAAAAAAAAACTTCAAAAAATGCTAAAAGTATATGGCTCTTCATCAGAAATTTAATTCAGTGTAAAAAATGTTGGTTGATATATAGGTGCTTGGAAGGAGGAGCAGAGGAGTTTCTATTGAAGCCTCTTCAGTTATCAGATTTGAAGAAGCTTCAGCCTTACTTTCTGAAATCCCTAAACAATTCTTCAAGTGAACAAGAATCTGCTAACATTTCCACACCTATTGACGATGATCGCAACAATAGCAGTAATAGTATTACCAAAAGGAAGGCAGTATCACCAGAACCTCCGAAGAGATCAAGACCCAAAATGAAGGGATTAGCAGTGGTGTAAAAAAAGAATGGTTGATGCATGCATGTAGATACTATATATTATATATTTTATGATTATCATCCTAATTAATGGTTTAATCTCAAGAGGTATTGAATTTCTGGAGTGTAGTAATATTGTTAACAGTCACAACTTTATATCAATCCCGATCCATGTATATCAGTGCTTCTCAGATAATTAACACGTTGGTTTTCCTTCTGATTTTTTTGGTGTGAAATATAAGATATTCACTCTTAATCTCCATCCTTTAAAGCTATAAGTGTGGATTTCCAGGGCCATGAAACTACTTAACTCTCAGTCAATGGTCTCGTGAAACCCTTCATCTTCTTTGATTTTTATAGAACATATAAGTGATTAATCCCAGACATAGTGCATGGAAAAAATTAAGAAAGATCGATGACGGAGACAAAGCAATAAGCGACAATATCATATATATCGTGGTTAATTTTATTTGATATGTAAAACTTCCATTTATTATAATAATTTAATTGAAGAAATAAAATGTTAAGTTATTAAAATTTGTATATATATTCAAAGAAATATACATAGTTTTTCCATTTTTATTAAGAAGGCATATACCATTACGATTGACGACCATCTTAAGATGGAAGAAACATATATAGTTTTTTCATCCACAGGGAACTAACTATATAGATAATGCGTTTTCTTATTATGAGTGGGGCACAGCTAGATTAGATACGGTCAGGTTTGGAGGTTTGATCATTTTGCCAATAGCAACCAAACGGCAGAGACCGGGTTCCAACTTCCAACACTGTAAGCCCTGCTGTTCCTATAACATATATGTGTGTTTAAGAGGGAAAAATAGAGGAGGAGGAAAAAAAAGAAAATGAAATATTGGTTTTTAAAATTTTTTAAAAAAAAAATTAAAAGATTTTAAATTAATTTTTTATTAATTTTGATTATTTGAAATTAAAAAATTTTAAAAGATTGAGATAAAGAAAAAAAAATTATTATTTAATTTTTTATTCTCGTTTTCTTTAATTTTTTTCTTCACTCTTAAACATATTTATAGAATTTATTTAAAAGAAAAAAATATAATAATTTTTTATTTAATTTTTAAAATTTTAAAGGAGAATAAAAAAATATGTTTTTATTTAAATTTTTTTTCCCTTCTTATGAAGAAAGGAGAAAGAAAAAGACGTTCTAAAAAGTTGAGTTTCCTGTACCTTAAACAAATATGCGTCAACTTTTGTCCTTTTCCTACCCAAAAGTATGATGCGCTTATATATATTCATATTGTACCCAATCTTTTAAACATTCATAGAGTACCTGGTAGAAATAAGGGAAGCACACATCCAGTTAATTATATACGCCATTTTTTTTTTTTCTACAAGTATCTATTGGCCTAGTTATTAAATGTAAACAATTTAAATATTACTTCACTAATCAACTAATTTCTTTTGTTAAACTTAATTTTTTGCAAGAAATATCTAACATTTTATTTTGACTGGCAAGCGGTAGCTATTTTGCTTTGTTTTATATGCGTTCGAATTTTTTGTTGGACGTTTTTTTATTGGTATTGTTGGACGTTTTAACATCAATTTTTTTTTTTGTTAAAATTTTTTATAATAAATATTATTATTACTATAATTTTTATTAAATTAATTATTTAAATAAAAATTATAATTACAATAATATTCATTAAAATAATATTAAAATATATTTTAATAATAAATAAAATTATTGTTAAAAAATCTAACAGAGCACCCAACACAAATCGCCCAGCAAAGAATCCAAAAGCGCTTTGTACGCTTTAAACTTAGACGTATAGTTCTTGGATGTCCATGGAGTGCTGTGTACACCTCACACAAAGGCATCCGAATTTTTTGTTTGGCGTTTTTAGTTTGGTGTCTGTTTAATATTTTTAACAATAATTTTTTTTATTGCTAAAATTTGTTGCAATAAAATTATTATCACTATAAATTAATTATTTAAATAATAATAATAATAATAATAATAATAATATTTATTATAATAATATTAAAATATATTTTAACAACTAATAAAATTATCATTAAAAACGTCAATATAGCACAGTATCCAAAGTCCACACAAAGATACTAGTTTTGCATCCTTAGCTTCAGAGCCAATGAGCTAGCGTGCTCCGCTCCATATATATTATTTATGATTAATGGTTGAGATGATGTCATGTTGTCGTTGCTTTTCCTTATCTGATATTGTGTTTTTGTGGTTTATGTTCCCTTTGACTATTTCAAAAATGTAAGATAAACTTCTAAGGGTAAAGGAAACGAAAAAAAAGAGAAAAGAAACTGTTGTAGTTTTTAAAAATAAAAAATAAAAAATATGTTTAAATAATTATTTTTGATATAAAATAAAAAATAGAATATATATCTTAAGAATAAAAAATACAAAATAGTTAAAAGATATTAGAAATTTCAATTTTTTAAAACAAAAAATACAAAAAAATTATTTCATTAATAACATATATATAAATACATAAAAATAATATAAATATAAATTTTTAAAATTAATTTTATAAAATAATTAAAAAAATTAAATAACATTACTATTTTTTTTTCTTTTTGTTGTTTTCTTCAATGGATGCGAGTCTGGAGCCGCTTCAGGCAACTATATATTTTGGCGATAATTTTAGCTGTATGATATATGTATTTTACAAATGTTTTAAATGATCATCTCTCCATCTTGATATTTAATATATTCAATACCATTTAAACTATCAAAATATATAACGAGTCACTGTAATTAAGAATTAGATAGAAGTTTTCATCCACCATCGAAACCGGGCTTTGAAGGATGTATGAAGGCCAGGGCTTAGACTATCTAAGCACATATATATGGGATTCAAAGTGATTCTCAAGAGCCAAGACATATCGGTGGGCTTGAAAATTGAAATTGTCAGAATGCTGACCTCATTAGTCTGTATAATGCTGTCTTTTTCTTACTTGATCATGATCGGGAAATCTTAAAGCACTGTTAAAGGAAAGCTAGCTTATGTTAATCATTTTAATTTTTTCATAACGATTTGAAATTTACTTTTTTAAATGTAAATGACTGGTTTAGTGATTCACAAGTACCATTCTGTGGGCATTGAAGTTTATCTCCTATTTGATGTTACTGGGTCTCTATGCCCCCATTGATCTCTGTTCAGTTTGCTATCTTTTTCTGGGCTTTGGCCCCCATTCAACCAAAGACGGAAATTTGCATTTCCAAGGCTTGAAGCCTTCTTCAAATGACATCTTCGTCACTATAAATGCTATAAGATTTTTTATGTATTATCTGAATTTGATCATTACCCCATATCTTGTTTAATTCCCAAAATTTTGGGCCGCCATTGTATCAAACTAAAACATTGGGTTTTAAAACATGTTTAGAATAAAATTCAATACCTGGAATCAAATTGAACTTTAGTCAAGCTGAAGCCCGCCATGAACAAGCATGGTTGTAAACATTCATAACATTTAAAACACGCAGCCAGAGTCATTCCAAAATCTAACCAGGTGCCTTACTCTTCAGTTACCCAGCTTTGCCTCAAATATTTTCACCAACTATTATGTCCTCAGAGCTTGTATCTAAGCAAAAAAAATTTCTAATACACTCTGATTTTAGAATATCCTTCTACAGAGACGAGGATGAATCACCTCAAAATGGAACCTGAGAGTAAAGAAGTATAAAATAAAGTCTATTACGTGTTTGGGCAGCTGGAAGAGGACGAGTGTCTTCCTCGCGAAGTCGTGGCCAGGGTTCAGACTTCAAAGGTCGTGGAAAACAATAAAAGTATAAAACTCAAGACCCAATGGGTTGGAACGTTTCTAACTAAATGATCATGTCAATAGTTATAAGGTAATTGGATCTACTAGCCTCAGCCTCAGCCTCATCTTTTTCTTTTTCTTTTTTAATATTTATCAACCCTGCGATTTGACACAGTTTCAACTCCCAAAACTGCAGTATTTAACTCTCTAATATGATTTATTAATGCATTAATACCCAACCATCTAGGTTAAGGCGATTCTCTTCACTAAAGTAAAGACTTGCTTCCTTGGGCAAAATTTAGAACAAGTGTATATGCCAATGCAATTATAGAGAAGCCAAGAAAAAAAGTCCAACTAGTTTCCGAGTAGTGATGTCAAAAATGCCAAAACAGCAATGATAATCATGATATTTAGAAAGTAGTTAGATTGCAGAGGCTTATCTGGGCTTCCACCAATTGCCTCGTACTCAGCCCGAATCTTCTGCTTCATAGCGTCTGACAGCTCTCTCTGCAATTCAAATAAGCACACCAGATATTTATCCTTTTGTCCTTCATTTAAAAATTACGAATTTTACACGTGAGATCACAGGGTTTGAAAAAAGCTTCATCTTAATTTACTAAAGGACACTGGCGCGATAAATAATGACAATGATACTTATTTTTACTCCCGCAACAAACGAGGAAAAGCAAAACAATGAACAATATGCAAATATATAATTTCCTCTGTAAGAACCTTACATGGTCTGATAAGTTCTAAATGTTCCACAACTATCAATAAAATGAATATTCAGATTTGATTAGTTTCACAAGATTACTACCTTTCCTGTCGAGTATTTGGCTGCTACAAACTTTTCTGGCTCAGCTTTTGGAGAACCATCGTCTATCACAAAACCCTATTAACCAGAGGCACAGGAAATTATTATTATCTAAATCATTTTTCTAGTTATTTGGACTGAGATATTAAGTAGAAAAAGGTAACGGAAGTTATGCTTTGCCACAGTGAGGCTTGGGCAACAATTTCATATTACACAAGCACTTTCATCTTTAACTTGAAGTAATATTCACTAAACAGTAACCCAAAATGAACAGACCTCCGGAGGATCAAATTTGGCCCCAAGGTTGCTAAGTTTAGCATGGGCTTCAGCGTAATCTTTAAAGAACGCCTCCTGATCTTCAGCATATTTCTCAGCATATACCTGCACAATTCTAGAAATTAAATGCTAAATTATGACAGCCATGAATATGATCATAAAAACTTTAATTGCTTTACCTTGAATGATGGATCTTCAAAAAGAACAGCATCAGTTGGCAAGACCAATAGATCTTCATCTTTTCTTTCTTTGATGTTCTATATGTAGAAACAACGATTACAAAATGGAAGTGGAGAATCCCTGCCTACTCCCACAGCCCCCCACCCCCCCTTTTGCTATTTCCTCTCCCTCATAAATAGAGAGGAAAAAAAAAAAAGAGATAGTGGTTTCTGACCTTGAAGTAAGAGTTGTCAAACTTCAACCATTGCACTGTCCAGGATTGCCCCCCAGGTGCTCCTGGTCCATCTTTCTGTTGAGAAAGTGATGAACAAGAAATTTCCAATTGTTATTAGTTCTATTTACGTTATGAATTCAAAAATTTCCACAAGAAGCTAGAGGGATTCATACAAACCGATATTAAAGATAGTTAACACCAAAAAACTCCATGTATACAAGGGCAGAGAGAAAAAATTTAAAGCAGTGATAGACCCCAAGTCACTAAACAACACCAAAGGAAAAGGAGGGGACACGTGGGAGGAGAGAATGGGCCAAGAACTATTGACCTAAAAGTGTATTCTAGAAGGAAAAGTGAGCTGGAAGGAGAGAGAAGAGAATCCTCTAACTAACTTGGCAGTACAGGGGTATTTTGGGGATGGGAGAATGGTTATTTGGAGGCTGTGGAGGTCAGAGCAGGGTTCAGGAAATTCTGAGGGAAATTCTGGGAAAGGGCTAGCCTATTTTCTCTTTTGCTACCATTTTCATTCCTGCTCTCTTTTCTTCATTTTATCTTGCTATTCAGGTGTCCAGTGTGCTGTTATCTTTTTGTGATAATTTGCGGCTGTTATACTTGTGTGGTTACTTCTCTGTGAGGTATTTTCCTTAATATCAGAGCAGTATTTTTCAGTGTTACCTAAGGGTCCTATCACACAGATTAAGATTCCTTCTGCATAATTAAATTGAAGACTTCAAGCATAGAAAATCTAGATAAAAATAATAACCATAACCAGTTATCACATCTAATCAAGATGCTCAAACAATAATAATGGGTTCGAGTTGAGTAGTTCAAATCCAGACCAGAGATCAGACCAGGCATATAATAAGGATTCCACTTGAGGACAGTGATCTGCTGGACAAAAATTTAGATAGAAGGGAGATGACCATTTAAACCACAAATCAGCATATACTTTCAATGTCCCCTGAATTTTCCCTTGAGTAAATTTTTATTTTCAAGTGCATTAAGAAACAGAAGCACTAGGTAAAACCACCCCAATAAAGCAAAATTCTTAAGAAGATCTATGTATATAGAGTCTAAAACTTCATTTCTTCAAAGTAACGACCATTCTCAATCGGACAACTGTCAGCAAGACATAACTGAACGCTTAAAGAGGGGGAAAGAGCCATAATGAGAACATCAGGCATTTAAAAGTAATGTTCAATCTACAAATAATAATAGTGTATATTGTCACCCAACTTTTTTAAAAGTGTTTGTGGTTCACATTCAGTGACCATTCCAATAATACTAGGTCAGCTTAAATCAACCAATCATGTGACTCGAAAATGATATATGAAGTGAGCCTAAAGGAATGGTGAAACAGAGGCTCGTCTTCTGAATGAATAATCAGGTCTCAGAGGTTTCAACCTAGAAGATAATATCCCATGTCTTTCATTATCACCTACAGCTTTTTAGTGCCAACACCATTGACCTTTATTGCTCATCATGCATCACAACATCACATATTAGAATTTGAAAATGCTGTAACAAAGTACCAAATGAATTAACACAGTGTAATTCTTAAAACTTGTGGGGTTAAAAAGGCCAATAATATACCGTATACTTGGTCTCTGGCTTGCCCCAGCCACTACGTTCTGGTCTAGACCGCCCCAGTGTGTGTGCACCAGATAATGCAACTATTTCCTACGTATCCAGCAACTTGATAATCAAGATCACAGGCATATGCGTCCAAGAAAACTGGAAGAACAGAAGTTACCTTGTCATTCAAACCCATTCTATAGAAAACTTGCCTTAAATGATCAGCAGGTGAAGGAGGGCCAGCATCTAAACATGGAAAAGTTTTAAAAGTCAATTAGTTCAAAATGCCGGAAAAGGGAGTGATTCAACATGGGGTATATACTGCAGACCATTACACCTTGACTACCTTTAGAAAGAAGAGGCATGATCTTGAGAGACATGATTTGGAGTTCTCAGTTTGATTACACATACGTTGACATATTAATTGTATATACAACAATGCAAAATTTATAAAGCTGAAAAAGGTTGATGCCTGATGGTAATATCTGCTTGGAATTTTTTCCCTATTGCAGTCTGAAGAGAGAACATAACAGAAATAAAATAAAAAAAAATTACATTAAAAAACAGAAAACAACAACTTCATCATTAACAACAACAATGGACGAGATAAAATGTTCAAAGAAGCAGTAGGAAACTTGAAAACAAACTTTACAATAGAGAAGAAATATTAGTCTACTAATTTCTACAAAAGGTAAATAGAAACGCTAAAAACTTCCTGCCTTCAAAGAATCTTTGTGAGTCAATAAATCTTTGAAAGAAACCAAACTAAGACTCAAATATGAGTTGTATGAGCCATTTTTTACGGGAATGCTGTATACATTATACACTTGAAACTTGGTCCACTTACCAGGAAGTCTCCCTTCTTCAGGACATTGATCAGGTCCTGAGGCATCCATTCTTCCATATTTCATAGGGATTTTTGGGCCACCAGCCTCCTGAAATTCCCAACGAACTGGTAAATGACAATATCTTTTAATTTATAATAGTCCATAGTCAATCTTCAAGCAGAAAGGCAACTGAGGACAACCTCCACAGCAGTAGCAGCTGCCAGTTGAAATAAGTCTGCATATGTAACACCAGAGTACTTGTCTTTGATTGGCTGAAGAAGCTTCAATGCATTAATAAGGCCTGAAAAAGCAGTTCATGCAGCAATATTACTAATTTACTATCAACTCAATGCAGAAATTATAATTCTTCAATACTCATACCAGCATTGGCTGCATGTTTCAGCTCAACTTCAAATCTCAAGCTACCATTAGCTCCACCTCTTTGTGGCCACTCCTCAATATTTTTATTGTAAGTACCAGCGTCATGCCATCCCAAGCGGATCTATCAGATAAAAACCTACGTAAGCTGTTTAGGTAAATGAAACACTTGCTTCTATTCTCCAAAACTTATATGACAAAGATTCAATTACGTGCAGCAAGGAAATATATAATCCATCCAAAATATCTTGCACAACTGAGTTTGACATCTTGACCTTTATCTCTTTTTAAGTTTATTCTACATCCTTAGTAATGAAATGATAAATGCAAGCAATCGATAGATTCTATAAGAACATCTCCTAAAATGCACCACTGGTCTTATAGTCATTGAGATGCCTGTATTACCCCACATCATCATATCAAAACTCTGCATCAAGCAATAAGGAAGGACTGGGGACTTATTAGTAAATACTAAAGGAAGCAATTGAAATGTAACGAAAAGCTTGAGGCCTTGAATCAATACAGCACAAGGTCCATCTCTCCATTACGGATATAAGTTCCGCTGCTTATAACAAATATATTAGAGTAAAAGCTAACATAGCAAAAGCATATCAAGACCTTTTTCAGAATAATCCTTCTACACAGGAATGACTGAAAATATGAGTTCAAAGTTAAAAAAGAATAAAAGAAAAAAGCAATTCACTGTTGATTCATACACAAGTGGACCAAGGCTGTTTGGCCAAATCCAACTGATGGAGGGAAAGATGCTAACTTTTTTTTTTTAAATTACTTATTTCGGATAAATAAGGTGTTTGGCTCAATTTCTAAAATCTTTTCTACTGTGGAAGAAAGTAGAAGATTTAAGTATTTAATAATTTTGCCAAACATGATTGTAAAGAGACTTTATTTTTTCCTAAAAAAAAGAAACACGCAATCCCAATTCCCAGACCCGTTCTAAATATTACCAGCAGAGGCTGGCAGAACTTAGTCCTGAGCAGCTCCTTGATCTCTTCTCTTGCACTCCTCAATTGATCAGGATCAGATGCGAAGGACTTGGGCGCAGACACCGTGCTATATCCTCCACTTGACGCACGAACCTCTGATCTTCGCTGAAAATTGCCCTTGAATTAATCGCAAACTCATACTTCAGTTAAAAAAACAGACAAAGGAGCTAATGACAGAGAGGTAAAGAGAATCTGGTTGAGAAATACGCGAGAGAAATGCGAGAATAGTATCTTACGCATATGAGGAAGGACGGGGAACTGGAAGAGAAAGAAGAAGAGCAAGAAAAGCAACTGGAGGAAGACGCAAGAGAGATGGAGGCTCTGATCGTGGAGGAGGGGATGAAGATGTGAGTAGAAGCGACGGCCACACTGCTACCAAGAGCAGCCATTTTGGTTGGAGACGGTTGAGATGGTAATGACTGTGAATGCATAAGCGACGCGCGCCCTGCCATTTGGATGAAGCACTGGAGTTTTATTGGTTGCCTCTCCTTCTTTTTCGGATGATGTTATTTCTTCTGCTGAGAGCGCGTTGCCCACCTGCCACGCACCCCAAAACGGAACGGGATTTCCCTGTTTGGGAATGCGGACATAGTAACATAGTAGTAGTAGTCTCCCGAGTCCAAACCTAACGGATTTGGATCCCCGAGCTAACAGTTCTCTCACTTCGCGCCTTTATCCCTTCCTGAACTGGCAATAATGTTATTTTATTTTGTTATATAAGAAAAATGTGCTGGGCCTGGTGATTGAATGCGAATATCATGCTGGGCCAAATAATCCTGCCTTTCTATCGTCAGTTTTTAGGCCTCCACGAAGAAGCAACTTTAGACTCCAGTAACTTAATGTTTTATATTACTTTTTAATTTTTTTGAAATCCTTACAAAACTTACATTATCAAAAAGTTCAGTTCACTCAAAAATCAATTATTCATGATTTCAAGCTTACATTTTAAAAAGTATTTTTTTGTAATAATATGTAAGCAAGTTTATCGTATTAATTCTGTCCCATTCAATTCTCCAAAACTTGTAATAAACAAGTCTATCAATTCAATATGTTAATACTAAATGATCATAAAAAAAACAAAAAACATGTATATCATACACTCCCAATCACCATCTCTCGCCAATAATTTTACATTTTTATTCAAAAATTTAGTTTTTTTTTCGGCTTTTAGTGTCTTTGGACTCAGGAATCTAAATTACTAACTGGACTATGCCAGTGGTGTCTTCCCAAGCAGAGGAATATTTAGAGTCAAATCGAAAACTTCCAAACCATAAAACAAGGCATGGCCATCGGAATAATCACAGTATACAATGCGCTCTATTGTTGTGCATTGCGTATTTGAGAGTTGAGAGTCGCTCTCATAATTTCCTCCACAACAATAGTTCTCTGCGCTTCTGAAATTCACATAGCGCAACGGCAATTAATATCCATGGCGGCGTATATGACGAGCAAGAATGTGTTGGGTTCGGAGGAGGCGTCGGCGATGGTGAAGGAGCTAAGAGTAACGTTTGGTTCTGGTAAGACTCGGAGCTATGGGTGGAGAGTTTCACAGTTGGAGGCTATTATGAAATTAACTGATCACTATCAGCACGAGATCGTTCAAGCTCTTCAATCCGATCTTTCCAAGCCTGTAACTGAAGCCTACATACACGAGGTATTTCTCTCTCCCCTTCCAGTTTGGCTTACATGGTAGTAGTTATTAAATTCTGAATCTCTTTTATTTGAAATTAGCTACATGATTCTATGACACTATAATTATGGTTTGGAAAATTAGGCTGTCTTTAGTTTCACTGTTTTCTGATCTTATTTTTATTAAAAAAATATGATTAAAAGCGTGTATCGTATAATTTAATAAAAAAGCTTTTTGAAAATATTTATAAAAATAGATTGAAAATAAAAAAGCCTATAAAAGACACTTTTAAAGTTTTCAAACAATAATTAGTGTTATTTTTATAATTATTTTAAAAAACAAATCATTCGAGAATAACTTTGAAGATGTGAATTTACAATCTATCTATAACATAAAAAAGGAGTGAGAGAAAATAGCAAGATCACATAATATAATATAATTAACATGCCAAAATATTAAGTACGTTATATGATTTGTTGGTGTTTGATCTCTCTAGTCTCTCATATAATATAGTACAAATAAGAGATATTATTTTATCTCAATTAACCCTAACTTTACATATCCACGTCTCCTCGTCTTTCGTAATTTCTCTTATAAAATAAACTTCTTATTTACATTTTTTCAAATTTTTTATTTTTAAATAATTAATTTATAACATTTTTTACTTTTTGTTTAAGCGTACGTTGCATTTCAAAATTTTGATATAAACATCATAATTAAACGATAATTTTTTTTGTAACAAAGGGAGTAAAAAAAACAAAAACACAACAGGCTTATTGAACTATAATTAAACTATAATTGAAATAATGTACTGCTCTTTCAATTTTTTTTTTTAATATGGATCGCTTTAGCAACTACAGTAGAGTAGTAAACCATATATGTGAAATGTCTTTGTTCCATTATACACGTGGATCCTTTTTTTTTTTTTTTTGTAAAAGATGTTGGTAGAGTAGTTGCTTAGTTGCTCGTATAATTTTCTATCAGTAGCTTGATGTAAATTACATATTAATTTAATTTTAAAATTTAAAAATATGAATGATTAAGTAAAAAAAAAAATTCAACCACAAAATCGTGATTGTTTTTAAGTATCATAGTAAGTGTATTGTGTTGAGATTACTTAGTATATAGCCATCGTACATAAAACAGGACAAGCAAATCTATGGAAAAGATTAATTCGGTCCACCAAACAACTACCTTCATATGAAACGGATTAAGAGTTTAATTAAGACACATATTTCTATGTATCTCTAGTTAAAAGTTTGGTTCAAATTGTAAAGTTTTAAGATTAAACTTTCCATTTGATTTCAATAATATATCTTTTTTATATATATAAAAAAATAGATTCATTAAAATAGAAAAGATAAAGAGTCGTTTTCTTACAAAGAGAGTTAAAAAGGAGGAAAAAAAAGTTGAATACAAAACAACCTATAAATGGTAATTATTGAACCAATGTCGATAATGAATTTTTATAGTACATACAATATTGTGTTGAGAAAAAAAAATTTCTAGTCTATAAAATACTGCAAAAATTAATCTCTGCTGGTCTTTGCATTAATTACGAGCTATTGACAAAAATATTAACATGACAAATTAAATATTAATTTGAATTGTTAAACATTAATTATGATATTTATTTAGTAGTTTATATATATTATTATTATTATCATATCATTATTATGTGATTAAAACATAATTAAATTATATCACCACACATCATCGTCACAGGGTAGTTACATAAAAGAAATTAATATACATAATTTATTAATAAAATTTTATTTAATGTGTCACATCAATGTATTTATAAAAAAAATTATGAAAAAAATTAAAAATTTAATTTTTTGATATTTCAAAGGTTAAAAATTTATTATAATATTTGAAAGATTAAATTAAAAATAAAAATATCTTTTAAAGAATTAACATGATTACTGTATATAGTCAGGCTTTCTAACATAAGTTTCCTTCAAACCAAAAAGAAAAGAAAAAAACAGTTGAACCAAAATGCGTAACAAATTTCTTGACAACCTCAATGGACAATCGAGTTTGGTTACGTGGTTGTACCCACTAACAGAAATATACCTGTTTTCTCTGGAAATTCACGGTACATAGGCACCAGTGATCGTTTTCTGGGATGTGATATGAAAGCCGTATTAAATGCAAGTATGCAACATACGTTTGACATCCCAAAATCAATCTGGCAGACATCTATAAATATCATCTCTGTTCCCAACACGAATCTCACAAAAACTTAATGCACTCAATCTTCATTTAATGAACATGTCGTAATTTTATTTTCACTCACTTTGTCAACAAAATTAGCTTCATTGTCCTTGTTAAAGTAAACTTGAGTCACACTTCAACCGCTACATGACAAATCGGTCGCTGATATGGTGCTAGAAAAGAGGATATCTTAATTTTTAAATATTAAAAAAATGTATATATATTTTTTATGCATGAATTTTCAAGTCTCCTACTAAGATTGTTTATTGAATTTTACAAGAAATAAGATTAGTTAGTATTAGGGCTTTACTTTACAAATTATGAATAAAGTATTTGTAGAGTGAACATTAGACTTGGTTACATTTTTTATATGTACACAAAATTGTTTGAACCCTTGATATTATTCACATCTTCAAATTATGTAAGATAACCAACCACTCTAGGGACAATATCTTAGAATAGTAATTATTATACAAGGAGAGATTTTCAGTATAATTTGTATATTTTCATTAGTAAATTATTTAATAAAAATATGATATGTATATATTTTTAAAATTCAACAATACATGATCGTACCATTAAAATTTTTTTATCCACATAAAATATTTTTGTTAAAGATTTGTCAACAAATAATTAAACAATATTGCTTTAGCCTAATCCTCATATAATATATCACCATATTCGTATATTGTGTATGTGGATATATTTGTTTATATCAACTATCTCACTGTACACGTGTGATTTGAGTTTTTTATTTCTGGAATTACAAGTCTAGATATTATAATAATATAACAATAAAAGCAACTTAATACCAAATAAAATAAAGATTGTATTTATATGGAATTATTTTTATATTTGTTATTAGATTCTCAAATTAAAATAAAATATATAATTTTTTTAAAAAAATCAATTATAAAAAAATGAGTTATATAAATTATGTACATATTATTTTTTAATTAAAAATTTTAATAATAAAAATATTAAAATTATACCTCAACTTTTTTCATAAAAAAAAAAAATCATTTTCATGATTTGATTAATGGTTAAAAGTTTGAAACACTTGGTGAGCCTTAGGTGGGACCGTTAGTTACCGAAAGGGATTACAAGTTCTTATGTGTGGCGTACAGAGATGGAACCATGAGAGTTATTTGAGGAGCCACGAGGCTTAAATTCAAAGGAGAACCAACTAATTATACAAAATTATCATAAATAATTAAAATAACGATGATATTATTTAAATATTTAATACAAAAAAAAATTTAAAATATTTTATTTTATTTATATTTTTATGTATTTAAATTTAAAAATTTGAAATTAATAATTATTATATATTAAAAATTTTGATATTAATATCATACATTAAAAATATTATTTAAGATTTTAAAAATAATAACGTGTCAAATAATAATTTTCTGTATATAAAAATTAATCTTAAGTATTTCATATTAATTATTTATTTAATTAAAATTATTAATTAAAATATATAAAACAGTTTAAAATAATAATTTTTAATATATTAAAAATTTAAATATGATTATATATTTAATAATTTGTTATAATAAAAAATAGGATATCTCATAATTTAAATAGATGACTTTGAAAAAAAATTTATATTTATGTAATATGGGGATAATGCTAGTTAATCTCCTAAAGTCTTGTTTCTTAACAAATTATTAGGATAATTATTTGTGAGATCTACTTCAACGTGAATCAATCTAGATATTTTCTTTTGGATGGTAGAATCAAATATAGAATCAATTTCAGGAACACATGTTTCTCTAATGTCAGCTTATGAGAAGACCCCCTCCTGAGATTGCCCTCCTTATCATCTTATGGTTGACACCCTGGCATTTCGTTTTATGGAGGATAGTTTTAGTGTTTCTGTTACGTTATTTGTGTTTGACTAACCTGTACCTTTAAGGAATTAATTAAAGTTTTGGTTAATATAATTTTTAAATATTAAAAATTATTTTTTATATATTTTAAGATATTATATGCTCTTTCAATTAATAAAAAAATATTAATCAGTAACCTAAAATACTGATTAATAAAACCCTTGTTATTAGGACATTAATTAGCAAAATTTTTATTATTTTTTTGCATTTCTGGTTTCGTACAACATCACGGTTTAACTCATTAAACTTAAATCCCAATGATTAATGAAACGCTGTTGCGTCTCAAACCAATTCCACATGGGAAAGCAACTTTTATTTCGGAAGAGTCCAAAGCTAAGCAACCTCCTCTCATCCTACGCGCTCTCAAAAGCGCGTGACCAACACTCTCCTTGTTGTATTGTCCACGAAGGATGGATCAGTCTAGTGTTTACTATAAAATATGAATCCCACACCATCCATTCATTCCGGGATTCGCCGTGATCTATAATACAACACGACGCCCCGCCTTCGTCAGTCGTGACATCGTTTTTTGTTTCCTTCCTCGCTGTAAAGCTAATCCAATTCAACTCACAGAGGCATTGTATCAGCACCACTAATTCAAATTTCTAGGATCGTCGGAGAGCGAAGCAGCCCTCGTTCCTGTTTGTAATTCTTGGAGTTTGTTTGTTGTCGCTGATTATGTCAACTGAGGAGTCAAAGAAAGTGTTCGATGCAGAAGCGGCTTCGTTGCTTGTGGAGGAGCTGAGGGGCACCTTCGCTTCTGGTAGGACGCGAAGTTACGAGTGGAGAGTCTCACAGTTGAAGGCCCTTTCGAAGTTGGCTGATGATTGCGAGCAACAGATCATTGACGCTCTCCACGTTGACCTCTCCAAGCCCCCACTTGAAACCGTCGCCTACGAGGTTTCCATCTGACAATTTATAATATATTTCATAGTCATCAATCTGTTCTTTCTCTCTCTCTTCTTCCTCTTTTTGGTTGTGATTTTTGATTTGATTTGTTTTCTGTGATGTTCACTCGTTCAAAGTTTGCTAGTTTTAAAGTTGGGCAATGGTTCTTTATCGCTACAAATTCTATCTGAGGAATATTATTCCATGGGGGTTTTTGGTGACCTGCTGCCGGGATGGAGGATAAACCTTCTGCAACTGCCATTGTCTTTGTCAAATTTTTTATTTTGGGTTATCGACGTGTTCGTTTATTTTATATGATCCGATTTTACTGGACAAATGACATAAATGTTTGTTCAACTTCAATTGCGTATGTTCTTTTAATTGTCTGGGGCTCCTCTCCTATCAGAAAATTTTCAGTAGATTCTGTTCCATTCAACATTTTTCTAGGCTCAAGTTTTCTTATTGGGATTCTAAATTTATCTGCGTGCTTCCCATAGTGGAATTAGGAGGAATTTTTTTTGTAAAATGGTTAACTCGGTGGTTGACATGAAAAAGATTACTATATGGGTGGTTAGTTGGTTTGAGCATTAATGGCGCTCTCTAAAAGTTCACTTGGCCTTCCATTTATGGGTGGGCCAATCTTATGGTCCTCTCATGTTTCAACACTGCCTCTGATAGGTGGTTTGGATTCTTAAATTTATTGCCACAACGAGGGAAGTATTTTTTAAAAGCAGTTTCACAGGATGTATCAATTGAAGTACATCTCGTTCGAAGTCCTCCGGCTTGTTGGTTGTCGACTTTCTTTCCTTTTTTTGTTTTTGTTTGGCCGTGCGTTGTTTAGGTATTTAAGTTTGTGTATGTGGTGATAGGTACTCTTTCTTAACTTGATCAAGATTTCACTTTTGAGCATACTTTCATGAACTTGACATAGAGGATTCAAATAAGCATTGAGAAGCCACTGGTTATAGTACATAATCAGATAACGAAGCATGTCCAGCTAATTTGGTTGGTAGCTATCAAGGACAATTCCGTATGCATATAATGTGTGTCTATTTAGACGGGAAAGTCCTTATGTTTTGTGAAGATTCGAGAAAACTTGCCCTATTGTACTCTGATGTTTATTATAAAAAATGTCAAAGCATATAGCTGCTGGTTCAAATTTGGTTAGAACCTTCTCATTTTTAGCAATCAATTATCATTTGGTTTTGCATATGGGATTGGTTAAAACTTTTTTAGATCTCAGGATGCAGCTGCTGCTCAAGCCTAATTTGTTTTATTTTGTTGCATCTCAATTAAGTTTGTAAGGTTTCATTAGGTTATTACATCTGTGTATGAGGGTATCTTTTACCGCCGTGCAACCGGGTTTCCTGAATATCCTTTTCCTATTACTACTTCCTGAGAAATTGTCAACCAGTTGTAGTATTTAGTATTTACCATGTTGATAGTCACATAATTTTTTACTCAGGCATGGGGACTTATATCACACAAATACCTTTTAATATTAGACTAACAAGAAAAGAACTGAATCTATCTTAGTCAACTTGGAGCTTTTAATCATGATATGAAAATGAAAATTTGGAAGCAAAATCTACTTTTCTGACTATATTCGTGTGTTGAAAGGTCTTGTGGAATTAGCTTAATAGTATAAAAAAATGATATTTGTTATCTTCTGACCAAGAGTTTTTCTTGCAGATTGCTATGTTGAAAAACTCATGCAAAGTCGTACTCAAAGAACTGAAACACTGGATGAAACCAGAAAAGGTACATTTTATCTGAAGTTCTTCCACTGAGTAGGACATTTATCAGTAAAGTTGCTTGACATGATTTTTGACTTATTACAAGTTTCCCTTAAGTGCAGGTCAAAACTTCTATCGTAACTTTTCCTTCTTCGGCTGAAATTGTATCTGAACCATTAGGGGTTGTGTTAGTCATCTCGGCTTGGAACTATCCATTCTGTATGATGATAAGTGGACCTTGTTTTATATGTTTTTGAGATGAGATTTCAATTTTTGCTTTCCTCGAAGCTCTTTCTTTAAAATCTATCATGGTGATATTTGTTACTGCTGTATATCTGTCTCTCCAGTGTTATCACTTGATCCTGTCATCGGAGCTATTGCAGCTGGTAATGCTGTGGTGCTTAAACCATCAGAAATTGCTCCAGCCACATCGTCACTGCTGGCAAAATTGTTAGGGGAGTACATGGATAACTCTTCTATAAGGGTTGTTGAGGGGGCAGTTGATGAAACATCTGCACTGCTGCAGCAAAAGTGGGACAAAATTTTATATACAGGTATCTCTTCTTTTCCATTCTCCTGATTTCTGGAAGATTTTTTAGAATTTTTGAAATTATTTCCTGGTATACCTGTAGATAAAAATTTCTGTACAATTAGTTTGCTTTTATGTTAGTACATGCTGTACTGCTCCTAATGATACATGCTGCTGGGTTATTGAAATGTACAAGTCTTCTCCCTAGAATTGTGTATACGGTTTTTTGGCATGAGTTTTCTTAGGGGAACCACTACTTCTGATATACAAAGAAATTGGACAGCTCTTTTCTAAGTTGAAGTTTTCTAGGGCTTTTGCTACTCTATTCTGTTTTCATATTGTCTTGTCATTTCTGATTTGGGGATATCTTATCATCCAACAAGTTCTACTTTCTTTTCTTCCTAATATACTTTCTTATTTTATAGACACACACACACACACACACATGCTATTCTTGTAATTGATAACTGAAGTTGTTTTACTTTAAAACTTGGATCTGGGGATATTGCATACTGATATAAGTAATACTGGGTTTTTAGGTAATACAAGAGTGGGACGCATAGTGATGGCTGCTGCTGCAAAACACCTTACGCCAGTTGTTCTGGAGCTTGGAGGAAAATCTCCTGTTGTTGTTGATTCAGATATCAATTTACAAGTAAAGCCTGAGCTATTTGCTTCTTTTTTTAAAATATATATATATATATATATATATATATATATTTAATTGCTGTTGCTTGGACTTCTTCTCATGTCATATCTAACTTAAATTGATTTGTATTAACAAGGTAGCAACTAGACGAATAATCGCAGGCAAGTGGGGGTCCAACAATGGACAAGCCTGCATTTCTCCAGATTATATTATAACAACAAAAGACTATGCTCCCAAGTTGGTAAGAGGCTTTTGCTATGCACTGTTTGAATATTGAATCTATGTCTTTTTTTTATGTGTTGTTTGGTGCCTCCTTTTCTCTAGATGGATTCTCTGAAGATTGAATTGGAGAAATTTTATGGAAAAAACCCATTAGAATCAAAAGATTTGTCCCGCATTGTGAATTCCAATCACTTTGCTCGCTTGACAAAGCTCTTGGAGGATGATAAGGTTGCTGGTAAGATTGTTTATGGAGGTGAAAAGGATGAAAGCAAATTGTAAGCTTTCTCTGCTTTTTGACTACCTAACTGATGAGTTCTGGTATAGTGTAGTGAAATTCAATGGATCTTGACACCAACACTTTTTTCCCTCAAATGGCAGGAGGATTGCTCCCACTATTTTATTGGATGTGCCACAAAATTCTCTGATAATGAAGGAGGAGATATTTGGTCCTTTACTTCCCATCATCACGGTAATAATTAAGTCACCAAGTTGATTGTTTCTTTGGTTGCATTTTCAATAATGTAATATAAACCATATGAAAATGATCTTAGATTGTTTTTGGAAGCTGCAAGAGTGATTTGTTTGTTCCTCAGAAATCAATTCTTACTTATCCGTGTAAAATAACTATTCATTTAACACTTTTCTGGAAGGGTCTCCGAGGGAACATATGAATTGGTTTTGATGTGTGTGCCCAGATCATCTAATAATTGTTAGGAATTATAATAAAACTATCCATGAACTTTCATTTAGTAGTTTAAACTTTTAAGTTAAAATAGTCATTAACAACAATGTTCTTGAGTAGACATTGGAGAACTTGGAGGCCAATTATTATATTGACCTGGAAATGGGGGATTGCATATTTGAAAGTATTCATTAGTAAACTTCCTCTGTTATAATGCCTTTCTTCTTGCTTGGAACAGGTCAATAAATTGGAAGAAAGCTTTGACATGATTAATTCGGGAACAAAACCCCTTGCTGCTTATTTATTTACCAACAACAAGAAGCTCAAGGAGCAGTTTGTGATTTCTGTATCTGCAGGGGGTTTGGTTGTCAATGACACCGCTGTACATGTAATATTTTATATCTTTTCACAACTTATCCATGTTTGCTGGAGTTTCCTGTGTTTCTGTATGAGTAATTCAAAATATGAACATTCTTTAACTCCAATTTTCCTTTCTGCCTTTTCTCCTGATGCAGCTGGCCACTCATACTTTGCCATTCGGAGGAGTTGGGGAGAGTGGAATGGGTTCATACCATGGGAAATTCTCCTTTGAAGCTTTTAGCCACAAAAAAGCTGTTTTATATCGCGGTTTCGTGGGAGATGTATCAGTGAGGTACCCACCATACACAAATGCAAAGCTAAAGTTGCTAAAGGCTTTGATTGGTGGTGGTATATTTAGTATAATCCGTGCTATTTTTGGAAGGTCTTAGGTTTCCGGCTGGCATTGATATATATCTTTCATTCTGGCTTCCTTGTAAGACAAAACTTAGATACAGTTTATAGATGTTTGCTATCAAGTTTGTTTAGAAAAACATGACAAATGAATGAATTGTGTAGTTAAGCATGACAAAAATTGGAATTTTTTTTTTTAAAAGAATTTCTTTTGTATGTTATGTTTTTTTAGGGATCATGATAGCAAACACCTTAAGACACTTCTCGTCCTTGTATTTTAATGTGCAGTTATCTTTTTTTTTTTGTCTTAAACTCATTAATAAAGGTTTGTGTTTACGAGAGTAAATAAAAAATTGTTTTTTTGGGGTATGCTTTTATCTATGAAATTAATTAATGCCTTGTGGTTGTACTGCCTCAAGAGAGGCTACACCAGTCATTAAATGCAACTATTTTTCAACCTACTGGATACCAGAGTTAGCACCCTAAAATGTTACATGCTATGATTTGTATAAAGTTCGTCCAGAGGTGGGAATAGTACCCTATTGAGAAAAGCACAAAAGTACAGAGGGAGAAAATAAATCTGAAAGCTATTGATCAGCAACAATCCTTCAAAATGCTAAAAGCTTCAGATCGTTGATCGTCTGCAAGTTGTTTTGGAAAATCAACTAGAAATGTAATTCTCAAATTTCCTCTCTTTCCTGGTTCTTTGGAGATTGGCATACCCTGGCCTTTGACTATGGTCTCATAGCCAGGATATACGATATCTTCCACTGTCAAACTCATTTTTTTCCCTCCCAATAGAGGGACTGAAACTGTGCAGCCAGTAAGAGCTTTTTCTAAAGGAATTTCTAAACCCAAATCCAAATCATCACCTTCTCTTCTAAACAACTTGTGTCTTCTCTGAGATAATAAAGATTATGTCTTCACGGTATGAACTAGGTGTCTCGTTTCCCTTTCCTTCAAATGTTATCTTAGTTCCTTTCTTCCATCCAGGCTTCACATTAATTGTTAACATTTCCTCCTCTTGAACTTTTCCCCTGTTTAAGAACAGAATAACAAACAACAGAGTAAGTTAAATGTCTAATTTCTATTGTGCTCTGATTCATTGGAAGCAAAAACCATTCATGGGTTACATTAATGGTAAAGAATGATAGAAACAAACCCAGTATATGTGAGGACTTCCCTTATGATCTTGATCTTTTTCTGGCATCCATAGCACAACTCTTCAAGGGTACACTCAAGCCTCTTCTCAATTGGTGGGGGTTTTAGCATCCCACGTGAATTAGAAAACATGATTGACGTGCAGCTCCTGCTCCTAGGGCTAGCATGTTTTGGTGGCGGTGTTCTTATGGCGCCGCCACTACATTTTCGTGGAAAAGAGGGTGGGGTAGAACTATAGCTTTTCTTGCTCTTGCTTGCTGTCTTACTCCTTTGGCTTGTATCTATTGAAAGAGAAGCTGGAAAGCCATTTTCTCCCATATGATTTCTATATAAATTTCTAGATTTTATTGGACAACTGCCTGTGAAATCTGAAACTGTGAACTCCATGGTTGTTCCATTTGTTACCTTCTTCAACAGGATCCTGAGACAGAGCAAGTCTCAAGATTGAATGACAAGCACTGGTGAAATCAAAATTAAGAACTCCAACGATTTATAACCACGTTTAATCACAGAATGACCGTGATTTACTACAACCGATGAGCCATATTTTGCAACCAATTAACCATTTTGATGAACTGAACTAGAAATACACAAATAATGGAAGATAGAAATGAGTATTAAACTCTACCAGTTGAGTTTGGTAATGAAGTTGTGGGTTATCTTGTGCTTGAACGATGATGATGGTCTTGTGCGAAACTATTTTATGATAATGGCTTTGTATGGTTAGAAAAGTTTGTAAATGGAGGTTATGTTAAGCATGCGAAGAAGGTTCACAATAAGAGAGAAGAGTTATGATATCCACAGGAGGATCGCATGGTGTGAACTAAATATGGGGCGTTATACAAGGCCATATATTACCACAATCCCATATTAAGGGGAAGTTTTTTCATTGTAGCTTTTCTTAGCCTCTTTCAATAATATATATTTGTGCATTTATCCTATAATTTATCACCTAAAATAGAGGTTGGCCAACATGCAATGAATAGTTATGCATAAATACGTTCTCACGTTAAAAATTAAAATGTATATAATTTATTTTTTTAAAAAAATGTATACAATTTTAATTAAAAAATTTAATAACAAAAATATAAATAATTACATATAAAACCTAATATTTTCTAATTTTGTATTCTCAATAAGCTAACTTAGAAATTACCAAAGCCCTTTGACGCTTTCTAACTTTGTACATATTATTTTTCATTTTTAAAGAAGAAAAACTGTGTAATATATTTTATTATTATTATTGCTACTTGAAATTAGATTTTATTTTCTCAGAAATCACACAGTTTTCCTTTATTGAGTTTGATTTTGTTCTCCCTATTGGTCAACTCGTACAAAATATCAATCTCCCTCTTTTTTGTGTGGAGGAGGGGGGGGGGTTCAGAGAAGATAAAAGTCACAGTCAGATTTTTTATATATTTATATTACATATTATATGATTTGAGAAATAAAAAAATTAATAAATTATAGTATAAGTTTGTTTTGTTATCTTCTTTATAATTTTCTGCAAGACAGGATTACCAACATAATATTAGGATCGACGTATGATAAGATGGGGCAATTCTGCATTTCCACAACCCAAAACGCCGTCGTTTTGCTCTCGTGCTGGGACACTTCAAGTTTCCTTCTGTCCTACAGTGCTCGTTGCTCTTCTTTTATTCGGGTAAAAACAATTTTTTTCATCTTTTTAAAGGCAATTTACGTAATCAAGAAAATTTATTTTTCGTCTTCTAATTTGGAACTAATTTCAATTTTATTTTCAATACGTTTTTTTAATTTTATTTTATGTATTTATGAAATATTTTAATTTTTTAATTATTACTGTTATCTAAAGTAATAACATAATTAATTAACTAATGAAACGCATAACTAAAGAAGCTTAAAGATATAAATGTAAAAGGAAATTCATCTAAAATCTAGATAGATATTTATTTGAGCATAATAATGATTTATCTATGCTTTATTAAAAGAAAGAAATAATGCCATTTTTTCCTTTATGAATTTAGATATTGTTAGTAGTTAAAATATGTTGAAAGTATTTATAAATATATAAAGTAAAATTGAGACAGAATTAAATCTAAGCAAAGCCAAGGATAAAAAAAATGGCACTTTTACCTAAAATGTCCAAAACGTTGGTCGTTCTCAGTCTATAAAACACGTTGTTTCTGCCACGTGAGCAAAACCAGAGCCATAGAACCAGACACGCCAGTAGGCTCTTCTTCACTTCAGTGCCCAAATTTTCTTCCTTTTTTCAATTTTTCTTTTTCTCTTTTGATCTAAACCTTCTATTTTTATTATCTACGACCATTTTTTCTCATCTGATTCCGAACAAGCAATCCCTTTTATTGTGATGGATGTCAAAAGCAAGGGAATCGCATTGACGGTCTTGTTTTTTCTGCGCTTCGCTTCTATTTTCCCTCTGTGTTTCTCAGCAGCCAATCAATCCCGTAACTCGAAAAAGCCGACCCACCCAACTTCTGCTAATCGCTTTGCCTCCGCAGTTGTTTTCCCGGTTGAAGGGAATGTATATCCTCTTGGGTATGTTGCCTATAAATTCTTTGAGTGCTGTGCAATTCGTTTGATCAAACTTTTTCTCTCAAGTAATATCAATTGCTGATTTTCTGTAACTGATTTTAGGTTTTTTTTTTAAATAGAATCTTGAGACTTAATGGGTTTTGGTTTTCGTAATTAATTTCAGTTCTGAGCTTTGCTAATCATTTGAAACATTCTTTATCTATCTTTATCTATCTATCCATCTCCTGTGAGATAGATTTCTGATTTGACTACTGATTCTACCTTCCTCCCTTTTTCTCACTCATGCTACCGTTCTTGGAGATTGCAGTGTAGATTTTTGAATTCGCCGCTTGTTCAGTTTTTTTTTTTTTTCTCACCAGTTCTTCTAATGTTAGTTCTCTTTCTATTTTTTTTTTTAGTAAATTTCAGAATACACTTCGTTTGTATTGATTTTGTCCTACAGTTCCCACCTACCTTTCAATTTCTGATTTACTTTACAGTAAGACAAATAACGATATACTTATATCTAAGGGCTCTCTTTTTTTCAAGGGTAGCTTCTGCTTCCTATTTTCATAAAGTGGACCCATCTTTCACAAAAAAGAGTTACTTTTCATCCAAACTTCATACGTAGCGGCTTTAGATCAAAAAGTGATATCAGCAGAAGCATTGATTTTCTAAAAGTGAATGTATCATCTTGTCAAATTTATGTCATAATAATTCAATGATAGTTTAATCAGTTTCTTCCTCTAATGCAGTCACTACACAATGTCCCTTAACATAGGCTATCCCCCCAAGCTTTACGACCTTGATATTGACTCCGGTAGTGATCTCACTTGGGTACAGTGTGACGCACCATGTCGAGGTTGCACCAAGGTAAACCTTTTTTACTACACCTCGTATTACTAGAAAACCCTACCAACCAGTCATTTTGTCCTGATACTTTGTTCCTCAACTGTTGTGTTTGCACTTTGCAGCCTCGTGATCAACTTTATAAACCCAACAACAACGTTGTACAATGTGCGGACCAGTTGTGTGCTCCAGTCCGCTTATCCACAAATCACCAATGTTCCGCCCCAGATGAGCAATGCGACTACGAGGTTGAGTATGCAGACAATGGATCATCTCTTGGTGTGCTTGTTCGAGACTACATTCCTCTTCAATTCACCAATGGCTCTGTCTTGCGTCCTAGGATCGCCTTTGGGCGAGTATTCTAACTCCATCTTAGTGACAGTGCTTGCACGTTGATTTTGATAATTTATGATAGTGGTGAAACTAACTATGCTGTATATTATTATTAGACTTATGCATTAACTATGTTAAATTGTTAATATTAGGATTGAAAGTGCATTTATTTTTTGCATGTTAGGTGTGGATATGATCTGAAGTTCTCTGGTCCAACCTCTCCACCTTCTACAGCAGGAGTTCTTGGCCTTGGAAACGGCAAGGCAAGCATTTTGTCACAGCTTCAAGCTCTGGGTCTGACTCGCAATGTGGTGGGACACTGCTTAAGTGGTAGAGGAGGAGGGTTTTTATTCTTTGGAGATGATCTCACCACTTCATCTGGAATTGTTTGGACACCTATACTACCTAGTTCCTTGGAGTAAGTTATAATAGAATGTCTTATCTTACACCAGATGATTTTGTTTCACCAATATATGAGATCACTTACACAATAATTGCTTCAGAAAACACTACAGCTTAGGACCAGCTGAACTGCTTTTCAATGGAAAGCCTACTCCTGTTCAGGGTCTTGAAGTTATATTTGACAGTGGGAGCTCCTACACATACTTCAATTCCAAATCTTATCAAGCAATTGTTGATCTGGTGAGATAGGCAAATGAAAGAGCCTCGTATTATAATCATCATTCATAATTTTTCTTTCTTGGTTCTTGGCTTAAGATATTTACCTGTCACTATCAGTTAGTAATACTTGATCTATAATGCAGGTAATTAATGACTTGAAGGGAAAGCAGTTGACAAGAGCAACTAAAGATCCATCCCTTCCAATTTGCTGGAAGGGTGTGAAACCTTTCAAATCTTTGCGGGACGTAAACAGCTATTTTAAGCCATTGGCTCTGAGCTTCACGAAAACAAGAAATGTCCTTCTGCAACTACCACCAGAAGCTTATTTAATTGTCACGGTGAGCACTTAGTACACCTACATACTTCTCTTCCTCGTATGTAGCAACAAGGGAACAAATGAAATCATATTTCTAACATGATATGTCTTTTCCCAGAAACACGGCAATGTCTGCCTCGGGATCCTAAATGGCGATGAAGTAGGACTAGGGGATCTTAATATAATTGGAGGTAAGACATCATGTTTTGCTTTACTTTTTTTTAGTGTTTATTTGATTGTTATTTATTTTCTCTTTGGATTGCAACAGACATCTCTTTACAAGATAAAATGGTGATTTACGACAATGAGAAACAGCTGATCGGATGGGTTCCTGCCAATTGTGATAGGCTTCCCAAGTCATAAACCAATCTCGTGACTTCTTTTACTGTGATTGATTGCCCGTAGGGCCTTCTCACAAGAATTTTTTTCCTGTTCATTAACAGTGTGGATCGTGATTTTGATGAAGTTTTTTCACAACCTTACGCAGCCAATTTCGGCATTTTAGCTGATGGGTGTCCAGCAACTAACGATTAACAGATTGCCGACGAGTTCAACATTGGATTGCATATGTGACTCCATGTCTACATTACGACATATACATTATACATAGGTGTCAGCCTTGCTAGAACATTTTGTGCTTCAAAAGCTACTACAATGTATGAATTTGTATCCGGGAACACTCAACCCATACATAATAGTAATGCTTGGTGGAGATAATTGATTATGTAAAGCCCCTCAAATTCCATCCTAAGAGTTAGTCAAGCATTTAAGCAGGATGCACCTTCACTGTAGCTTCCATATACCAGCCAAAAGGTGATTGATCGTTACTTATCAGTATGAATTACAAAGTATACTGTACCTGCAAATAGTGCGTGATAAGTGAGTTTAAACATCATCAATTTAGAACATAATCTACGGAGTAAAATATTTAGCAGGATTACTCACAGTTGCCAATAGCAAGATGCTATAATTCTTGATTTGCATACTGCAAGTTGTAAAATAATCTTTGTCAGTCATAGCAGTTTAGACACGAGGTTGCAATATTGGGCTAAAGATATCAACAAAAACTTGAGTATTGTTCAAAATTTAATTGACTATTGAACCAGAAGCATAGACAGCGCAACTTTCTCCTGAAAATTGCACAAACTGGTGGATGAGATTAACTCATTTTTTTCGATTTAACTTCTGATATTCAGCTTGAAAATTTCAGAATATTGAGATTATATTCATGTAATAAAGAAAATGTTAATCAGTTTCCGAATTTAGTCATGCGGTTAAAAAAAATAATGGTTTGGCAAATAGAAGGCAAAGAAAGTTGCCCTGGATCCATTGGACATTTTCTTGTGAAATATGATTTCTAGAGTTACAAGAGAGAATGTCCATTTCAAACTAGGTCAAGCAGCAAAACGAAGAGCCAGCACCAACCGTTTAAAATAGCATCTAAGAGTTCAAATGTTTACTTTTACAGGATATAGCGAGTCAAATTTTGAAAGAGCAAAAGCAAAACAAGTAATAAAACAATACACGACTTAGAAAGTGAGAAGTGTTACCTTTGCTTGGCAAATCTTTGTTATTGCTTCAATATGAAGGTTTTGGAGTTCTTCGAGGGCCATAACATCCAGACCAGCAATATCTTCACCCTGTTGCGTTGTAAAAGTGATATCATTTGCACGTTCTTCCTCTTAATATAGTAGATAATACAAAGCAAGGCGTGGCTTATGTAAGCCTTTCGGGCCAACTTTAATTGTCAATCTCCCAAAAACACAATCTATCATGCGTTGAAACAGAACATTCCATGAAGGCTAGGTTTGAGGGATCAAACAAACAAAAAACACAAGCATGTAATACCAGATTCAAGCTAAACAAGGCTTCTGATTCAAGCAAGACCAATTAATTATAATTGGCAAGTATAGCTAAACAAGGCTTATGATGACTCACTGATTAAGAGATCTTATCCCAACAAAATCAGATTCAAGCTCACTGAGAAAGAAAATACTAAAGGCTTATGTCTCTCTGAAGTCTTTCTCTTCTAGAAACCTGTCACCTAACCTTATTTTCTCTCAGCAATGAGTAGCATTACCCGACATTTAGTATATATATGACTTTATGCAGATAATGGACATTAAGTTATTAATTAAAATTATCATGGCATATAGATGAAGTATGACGTGACTTCAAGAATGAAATACCTTCAATCTAGATATTGCACTTTCTAGTTCTTTGCATCTTCTTCTTTCTCTTTGATAATTAGCCTTCATTTCTTCTAATGCGATCGTCTCTTCCATGTTTGCAAAAGTTTCATCCTCTTTATATGTTTTTCTGGAAGGGTGACCATTAGCCGAGCGAAGTCCATTCTTAACCCTGCTTTGTACATCATTAGGCTTGTGGACTGCTGACTTGTCATCAACATTAGCACCAGACTTTCTCATCTTTGCAATCAGCACCCGCATACTTGCAAGCTCGCTTTCCAAATCTTGTTCATGGTGTTTTGTTTCGTCAAGCCTTTTTCTTAGGTTAGCTTCTATTTGATCTTTTGTGGATAAAGCAGCTTCTAATGCAGCTTCTCTTTGGAATCTAGCTTTAAGGTCCTTCTGCAACTTCTCAATTAGAACATCATTACCCAGCTTTCTATATTGCCCATCCTGTTGAACAGAATTGTTAAGACTTTTATTATGGTCATATGAAGCAGATCTCTGACAACAATTAGATTTGCAACATACTTCTCTTGCAGCTTCCAAATCACTGGTCAGTTCTACATTTTCATAGGAAAGTTTAGTTACTTCTTCAGCCAGGTTTCGTAGTTCTACTGCCGCAGCTGCTGCCAACTCTTTTGCATATGAAGCTTCCTGTGCAAGTTTGCGACTCTGAATTTCAAGTCCATCTTTCTCTTCAGCCAATCTCACCTTCTCTTGCCTCAAATTCTCTATTTCAGCTGCCTACACAGTTTAATGGTGAAGATTAAAAAATATATATATATCCTACAGAAACACACAAACACCAAAAAAAACCAGACAATGTGCTTCAAATTTCCATATTTGTCTGCAGAAGATGCTGGAAAAGAAATGTGAGAGAGAACCTGCATAAAAATTTGGGAATTATAAATGGAATTACTGACACCCAGCTTGGAGTCCTCTTGAATATTCGAGTTTGTGGTGCTTGATGGTTCACGGGTCTCTTCTAATATCTCTTTAGTACACACGTTGCATGGGTCAGTCTCACTTTCAGCAAACTGTTGAGAACTAGTTGAGGTTTCCTCTGTCACTAAATCTAGCTGTTGCCTTAGCATAAGAATTGTCTCTTGCATCTCTACGTTCTCTGAATTCTGTGGAGCGTTAGGAAAAGAAAATTAGAAACTGCAAGTTCCCGTGCAAGAAGTTCATACAATTGTGTGATATACCTTGGACTGCAGTTGCTCTTGAAGTATCCTATTGTCTGCTGACTTGATCTTCAACACTCAATCAACAAGAGAGAATCCTTAGAATGGTACTTTTTGCTAAATGGCTATTAAATAAACATAATATAAGTATCAAGAAGATAGGAAAACCAACCTCAAGTTCGAAAATTTTTTCATTGAGCTCTGTAGTAAGCTTGGCCAGAGCCTACAATAGAGAGTAATTGATCTATAAATATTCCAATACATGTAAATCTAAACTATCATAAACAACCTTGTTAAATGTAAAAATAATTAAAAAAATAAACAGTTAAAGAAATTTCTAGAGCTTGTTAAATGCTTCAAACTCTAGAGCAACAGATGTTGAAAAGAAAAGGATCAAACAGAGAAATGGAACATGATTTGATCATGTTATTTGACTCTGTTTCCTTTATTTCTGTCCTTGGGATAAATTTGCAGTATTCTGTGGATTGCAAGGCACTATTTTAGACATAATTCTCCTTTTTTCGTGAGGCATACTGCATACTTAGTTTAAAAAACAAAAGTCATTCTAAAAGATATTCTTGGTGATCTTAAACTAGTTCTTTCACAAGGCATGTAACAACAAACAAGCAACAAGGATAAAGTTCTGAGGTGTTTTCACAGAATATAGCTGTATTTTTAACTGGGTCTGAGTTTAGTCTAATGATGGTGGGTGGTGGCTCTGGCTAAATTCTACTCTCAGATTTACCTCCGACATTTCGCTGTTATCGGGTGCATGTGGAGTCATCCGAAGCGGTCCTAACATACGTTGCTCCAGAATTTGGATTTGGTTCTTCTTTTGGCTAATTTCATCCTTCAACTTCTGCATGTGCTCCTGTCATCCACCAAAATAGCCCACTGAATTTTGATAACAAAAATAAATTGTGCTTCAGTCCTTACTTGACTATCTCTATTTGTAGCTTACTTGTAATTGTAAATCTTCAGGCTTGATGGCAGCTTGTTCAGCCAGTCGTTTTAGAGAACTGGTACAAAGTGCCACCTCCCCAGCCAACATTTTTACTTGTTCACGAAGAAGATCCATTTGATCAGTAATTGTGTTACCAGTCTGCAAAATGGCCATGCAGCACAGTTATGGTTCTGATCCATGAGCTAACGCATATTGAAAGATACATATACATCTTTCCTCTTAGATTGTTCACAAGCATTTGAGATCTCACCGGAGGAAGTTGACGACCTCCAACAGTTCCACTGAACAAGTCACCCGCTTGATTTCTTCCAGGAAAAGAATTAAGAGCTGAAGCATTATCCCTTGTGCTGATTGAATTCCTGCGTGAGTCTTTCATGTCATGAAGCATAACTCTATTTGGCATTAGTTTTGAAGAGGATGCAGGAGACCCATTTGTGGAGCCCTCACTGTCAACATTTGGTGATGATCCAACCAGATCAGGTTTCTACACAGGAGGCATATACTGTTTAATAGCCAGATCAAAATAATAAATTGCTAATTTGCCTCACAAAATATAAAGAGCCCTATAAATAATAGTTGTTATTGTTCAATAAAAGCCTTTATCTTAAGATTAATATCTTTGTAAAGAAGATAATCTAAAAAAAAAAAAACTTCATAGAGAGACATGTTACTGGGGCTTTTCTACTGCATGTTAAGGGCATCTTATAAGATCTCAGGTTTAGTAAACTTATTGCATTAGTTCTAAGGTTTGAAAGACAAACCACTGAAAATCTTTTCCATCAAGCTGATAAAGTGGCCAAGGACATATGGTTTAGTTTTATCCTGGAGCTAAATCAGCCACAAGTAGACTAATTCTTAAATTTAACATCTAAAAAACCTAAAAAAAGATTATGACATTCAAAAATTCTTCCAATCAACAAGAAAAGAGAAAAAAAAAAATTGTTATCATCCACTAATTAAAGAGTATATAACACCTGCCTTGGAACACTCAAACAAGTCCTTGTTGCCTATTCAACACCTCAAATGAAGTAAGGAATCCTTGTCTAATGATTGTCAAGTCTTGTTTTCAGATTTTGAAGTGTATTTAATCTTTTATGATTGAGCTTATGAGAATCAAGTACCAAGTTTCGTCATTATTTAAAAATCCAATGTAATTCTTAATTATAATTCATAAATCTGTTCTCTATAACCATATAATATAATTATCAATCCTAGTCCACAGCTAATCTCAGCTAGGAAGAAATTCCCAGTATCCATGTATCATAAATACTATGATCTATCAATCATAACTACTGCAACTCAGATTTTGTGTTAATGTAAATATAACCATCACTTTATTGTTAATCTCTAACATGATAATTTATACAGTTTCTACATTCAAATGAATAGAAAAATAACTTACCCTCATTTTGAACCAACCAAGCATACCACGTCTTTTGTTCCTTTTATAATCCTTCATCAACTCATCTAAATTTGTAACATCATCTTTTCCTTCCACGGAAAGCTCTGAAGCATGGCTTCCAGAGTCATCGTCAATCAAGTGATCACGTTTTCTATCTGGCAGATATGCTAGCTGTAATCATGAGAATGAATAATAGACTATTACTTATCATTCCAAGTAAATGAATTTTTTGTGCAAGACAACACATCGCTTCAACTATATCAGAAAATCTAGCACAAAGCATATGATTCATCGAATCACCAAATGAAGTAACATGCTAAAACACACCTCATCTTCCCCAAAAGAATGCCTACGCCTATGGCTAGGCCTTTCAGAAATGCTTGAAGGCATAGCAGTCTTTGTAGAAACCAATATTAGTTTGGTCAATCGCTGAATTCTTCCCATCAATGCTGCTTTTGCTTGTTCCTCCTCTTCCAATCTTGACTGCAATATGGACTGGCCAGCTTCCAGCTTTTGCATCATGATTTAAGGCTTTGTTAATGGGAAGTGAATTAACAATACACCAACCAAAAATACAGTTTTAATGTGCAATGAGCAAAGCGAACACCATGTTATCAGTGGCTTGAAATTAAGTCATAACATATTATTCTGGCATATTATAAGATAGTCCACTAAGTGACAAAAGTATCTTCTTAGACACTTCATGACATATGCAACAGTACAAACCTGAAGCTTTAAATTAACCAGATCTTCTTGCGAAGACACAACAACATTGGGATTCTCCAAGATACCACGCTTTAACTGCTGAAGCTCCTGCTTCAAATCATGAATTTCCCTCTGATACTTTTTTATCAAAGACTTCTCATCCATAATCTAAGCCAAGAAAATCAGATGAAGGTTAACCACAGGAAGTCACAGTAGCTAGAGAATACTCTTTATTGACATCTCACATGAATTCACCTTGTTTTGAGAAGCCTTGATTTCCACATGCTTACTTCGGGATGCAAATTTCAATGTGTTGTGTGTCTCTTCACTACTGCTAGAGGCAGGAGTAACAGTGCAGATAAGCTTCAACAACCAAACATCACAGGTCAGTTCCATCCGTAGTTAATCACACAACTCTTTACAATATCTGAAAAGAAATTGGTTAAGAGAAAAACAAGTTATAAAGTATCATATTATACTAACAGAAATCTGTCCATGGCCACTAAGGGATGATTGCAATAAACGAGTGAGTTTTGAATCTCGATAAGGAATATGAGTTGCCTTGCCATCTGTTAATTTAGAAATAACCTGCAACATAGAAACACAAATGACCAGGAAGGGTTTTTATTTACTTCAATGAACAAAACTTGTGAATGGGATTGTTAGAAACCATAAAGAAATATCTGCATATCCACTAAACTGATTCACAAATGCAATGCAGATTCAATTCTGACATCATAGCATAATCAAAGAAATTCAACCAAGATAATTTATCTAAAATCCGCCCATTAGTGTACTCACTAAGCTGCACTCCACTGTCCACAAGACTGTTGTAGAGACATAAGGACTCATAAACAGACCCAGTACACATAAGGGAAAAATATGTGTGGTCACTCGCTATTTAAGATTGTTGAAGAAGTCAAATATCAAACTCAAGAACCAATTATTTCAAAAGCTACAGCTACTAAAGAAGAAAATTATTTAATAATGTTACACATTAATAAGCAACTAGGCACGATGACACAATGTTCATAACTATTAGTTGAAATTACCTGAAACTTATGTATCATGTTAAAAACAAAGCAAGAGTCAGACTAACAAGTGTAAAACTACAATTGCATTATGGTCAAAAGAGAACAGAAAACTCACAAACAAAATAGTAGCATAATATTACCGTTCCAAGAGTGAGTAAGCTTTTATTAATGTACGATCCCTCTTTCCTTCGTAACCCAGTTGTTTCAGTTTTAGAGCTTTCAGAGCCTGCAAGATCAATTAAGTGCTGGAGAAGAAAAAGGGGGCAGGGGGGATTCAATTAACAGCTTAAAAATGGTAAGAAAAACAGATATTAGGGGCATCTATTGAAGCAATACAGTATAATGCTGAGAATCCTTTTTTACAAAAGAGTTTTACCAGATGGGAAAATGTCACATCTTCTTCCCCTGTATCTTCCCCGTGTGAACTGCTTTCAATAGTCTGATAGAAACAGTGTACTCAGTAAAGAAGATAAGCCAAATAGAGAAATCAAAATAAGAATAAGATGCCATTTAAAAGGTAATGCTTGGTCAAAATGATTAGATTCATAATGAATTGGTTTTGACATGATAGATCCACAGATGGAACTGAAATAATTCTTGAAACGCTATAACTTTGATGCCACAAAAAGCTTAAGAGTGCACCTACCATGTCAAATTCAAGTAAAAATTGAAATAATTCAGCTAGATATAGAAATTTGTTATTGGCAAGGATGAATACAGGCCAATAAGCATGCATTTCAATTTTAAGCATATCAAGATTGTTAGTTTAGACTGCATACCAATGTGAATATGGTGTGGCTTCGACTGCTAACTAGATTGAAATTATTAGAACCAACATGTCTATGCTCTGCAATATTCAGAAAGAAGATATCAAAATCTATTAATTACGAAGAGCAAGCATCAGAATAACGATATCAAAATCAATTAAAACCATAAAACTATTAAAAATCATAAAATCCTCACTAGGCAGGATCCTAGAGGGGAAAAGATTGTCATGCTTAGGTAGAAGTTCTACTAAAGCATGGTAGAAGAATCAAGGAAAAATTTAGAAGTACAACTTACAGAAGGCAGCCATTGATACAAAATGACAGCAAAAGGAAAACAAAATTCAAAAGGTTCCCATACCTTCCCCCGTAGCAATCAAGGAAAGGGCATGAGCAGGGGATAGCACAACTTCCTCTTTGATTCCTTCAACGTAAGTCCCCTGCCAACATTATATGCCTTATATCTTCATTATAATATCCAATTAATTGACATATCAAGCCTCCTTTAAGTAAGGCATACAGATAGAAAAATAAGTACAAAGATGTATGTGACAAATGCGAATGAGAAACTAAAGGAGATAACAGAGTGTACTTATTTAAAAGAAAATAAACTAGAAAGACTCCTGTGACAGCTAAACTACTTTTGACATGAAGAGCAGAGAATGAATAATGATTAACTTTTGACTTTCCTATATTAATATAAGCACCTGAGCATCCTCTCGTATTCTTAGGTTCTGCCCAGTAGGATCCAGCAAGTCATTGATGACCTACAATAGACAAAAATGGGATGTTGTTATAAATACATATTGATAAGGATATGCACATAGGCTATATTTTAAAAGGGGGCCGGAGAATCACCCTTGGGGGAGGACAAATCAATTAGTTTGAAGGAGGAAGTCTGCATTTGCAAATAACATTGCACAAAAGACATTGATTTTTTTCTGGGTCCACTCTGCTTTTCTGATTTATCCCACCATAGCTTAACAATTCAAAGCAAGATACATGCTCGCGAAAATTATTCACTCCACCACAAGGACAACTTGTGACCATAATCTACCACTTTGTCACTGTAATATTTGTCTGCTTTAAAATTCTAATGGTTCTCATACTGGTACTAGATCAATATCTCATAAATGCCACTTGTAATCATTTCATATAAGATGAGTCATTTAAACAAAATTCTTCATTTAGTTATCTTTCCAAATGTCATCACTTATCATCTTAAGCCAATTGTTATCCCTCATCCAACTTAAAGCCTATTCTCAAATGGTATAGTAAAGGGGCTAATCTTGCTATGTAATGATCAATTCCCCAAAATAGTTTGTAACTATAATGTTTCACATAGAGGAGAAAAACAAGTACATGCACCAAGCTCACCTCATTATAAATCTCAAGATAAGACACACGGAGTAGGAATTCTCGTCCAGGTGTCTGAAATTGACAAACAAGATTGGTCACCCAAACAATAGGTTTTATAGCTAACTCAAGAAAAAAAAAATTGTTTTTTACCTCTTGTATAATACTAAAGACATCCTTCACTGCAAGCGGGATAATTCCAGGTGACTTTTGCTCTCCCTGGCAACAAAATTATTTAACACTTTGTTTGATGAATGGAGTTTTGTTAATCAAATTAAAAGTACATTGTACAAGCAGAAAACTACACCAAAAGTCCAAAACTAGGCAGCAAGCAACTACCCAGGAAAAAGGCCCAACTCAACAAGGAAATTCAAAAAAGAAATAACAGTATCTACATCTGATCAGAAGTTGCCAACATAACTATCCTCGAGCTACAGATTAGATCAAGATATCTTCATCAATATGCCACCATCTATAAAGATGCTCATTCACAGCAATACAACGGCAACAAGTTGAAATCATCACTTTACATTTGACATCTGCAGACTCAGCAATTATCTTATAAGTATAAGTTTCTCAGTATTTCTTGCTGCTCCATAGACTATATTGTTTTTCTCTTTCCAACTGTAGTTCATCACAACTTTCATAGCTAAGGAAACAATGGCTTGAGCCATTTCAGGAGGACCATTATAAAATAATAACCAATGTTAACTTTTCACATCAAGCCTATTCCTAGTGTTTACTAATAATGGAAAATAGTGATGCATCCCATTCCACACATTTGTCTTGGAGTTGTGTTAATCAAAGAGTAGGATCAATAGCAAGATGAGCTATCAAACACATTGTTGAGTTGCAAACCTTAGAAATAAAACGAAGCAAGTTTTGGCACCAGGATTGATGCAACTTCAAGAGGAAGGATATGATTAACTTACATGCATGGTATGTGTCTTTCCACTGCTGGTAACACCATATGCAAATACTGTACCTGCAGACAAACAAAGCGACTTTGAATAAGAAATAAATAAATAAACTCAAAGTTTTATCACGGGATGTTTGTGTGATGTATCTTAGAAGTTCTAAGACAAATAGTCATCTCTTCTTGCACTGAGATAGCTAGGTATTTATGGAACAATTTGTTTGCCTACTTTGAAGAAAATTGGGTTTGCCCAGCTGATCTTGGCACCTTCTTTTGCTATCAAGTTTGTGGGTTTTGGGAGGACTAAGGAGCATAAAATGCTTTGCAATGTGCAATTCTTGCAACTTTGTGGTGTATTTGGTTGGAGTGGAATGCTAGAGTGTTTAACAACAAATACCCCCAAGATCACCTTATTTGGGATAAAATCTCTTTTTTGACTTTTTTACGGGTTTCTCGTAATGGATTATTTAGAGATGTCTCTCTTATGGATCTCCAAAGGATTGGAAGGCGCTATTGATTTAGCATCTAGTTTTTTCTTGTTTCTTTTTTTGCTTCTTTGTTTCCTTTTGTTGAGGCTAACTTGTCCTCTTTCTTGTACTTACTTGTATCTTTTCTCTCTATAATAAATTTATTTTTTATCCAAAAAAAAAAAAACTCAAAGTCCTCAAGTATGAGATTGATCATCAACCGGTCTTGCAAGCAAACACCAATTAAATCCAACCTCAGAAACTACTTAAAATTTGTAAAACGCATGCCTGACTTTAGAGGAAAATTAGCCATTTTCTTCCTACAAATGTCTGATTGTGAAAAAAAACTACAGTTGGCCCGCTACTTGAAGATTTAAAGAAGCAATGACATTTTTAACGACGACAAAAGGTACTAAGGGGAAAAAATGTCATAGTTCCTTCATCTCTTCTTACATACCCAAGAAGAACAGAGTAGTGAAAAGATAACTATTAATAAATGAATTACTAATGCCACATACTATATATCAGTATGGTAAACTTAACATTACGGTCGAGCCGGATTAAGCAACTGGGAAAATGTTAATCCAACTATGCCTTGAGCCAAGATGTCCGTCTTTAGTTTGCTGGTTTAAGTATCAACAAAAGCCTGTAATTAACTATTTCTACTATATATATTTGTATTGTGCTTTATTCAGTCTTCATGTGCAAGTGGAGCATAATGCGTGTTATTAATTTCCCATTTACCATTGGTATTGGGAATTATTAATACTCTATACTGCTATGCATTGCGAAATGCAAACTTGACTGTCTAGAACAGTGTAGTGTAGAGAAATGAAACTAAAAAAAAAAAAAAATCACTGATTACTGAGAGCCCTTTATTCCATTTACAGACTAAAGGTCCTGGTTCAATTAATTCCTAATCTTCTACCTTTTACAAACAAGACATTGAATATACATAAGTAGAATTAATATACAAAACATTACCATTAATTCCTTCCATGGCACCATTGATAACATGCTGAGCAGCCACATCATAAACATGCCGAGTAGTTGTTGCAGGCCCAAACACCTTATCTGCCACGCAAAATATTATCATAACTAATATCAAAGAATGAAAAGCAAATCAAACCAGTAATATTTTTCTTTAAGCTATTCGTAATGGAAGTGAAGTATGCTGCAGATTTCAAGGCAGTCCCATCTCATACGTTTTGCCGACTTCCACAAACTACAACGTTTACACTATTCGGTTAGTACGTGGAAAAATTGTCATCGGGAATTGTCTACCCAAATCCCCACCCCACCCCACCCCACCCCATCCATCCCATCTACCGGAGCTAAGCCAAAGCGGTGCATTTACAATTCATTTAAAATGTAAAGGATCGACATTTTTATTTGAAGTCAACGAAAGGTGAATATATGTTAGCTAAAGATACTAACCAAAACCATATGCAACGGAAGGATTGTGCTCATTTCTCACTATATGATCTCCATCTGCATACCACGCTATCTCATCTCCTTTATTGAGTTCTCTTGCACTGCTCAAACCCAATGAAGGAATGAAAAAAAAAAAAATTGACAAACAGGCACTGCCACCCAAAGCTACTAGAAAACCTTAAGTAATAAATACCACCCGCCCATGAATTCAAGTGACACAAACCAAGAAAACAACAGTGTACACCACCTGAGGGGTCGGAACCTAACGGTGACGGTGACATTCTCCTTTGCCTTGCCAACGTCCGGCCGGTCAAGGGTTGACAGGGTAGGCCCGGTTGAGCTATTGGGAGTCACTGGAGAGACAGAAAATTTCGGCGAAGGCCGCGACGAGGTGGTCGAAGACGGAGTAGTAGGTCTTCCAGCCGATTTAGCGACCGGCGGCGGAACAGCAGGGGACTTCCGCGACCGGAACGGCGAGACAGTGGAAGTGGCTCTTTGGGAGCGGCTGTATCCGGCGGCAGACATTGACGGAGACGGCGATGTGAGGTGGAAAAAGGAAGAAGGTTCAAGTTAGAGAGAGGAATGAAGCAGAAGTCACATGCCGGCCATGGAAATGCAGGCTTTGGAGAATGCTCCACCACTCCAACTCCTGCAGTTCCCTCCAAAACGAGGCTAATTTTAATTTGGGTCAGCATTGGTATTTTCTCTTTTGAAAATTGAAAAAGGTTCCTTTTTTGTTTGAATTTTTAATTTTTTGAGCGCAAAATGTCAGAATTCAGAAACAGTGCGGAGTGTGACTTATGGTGATTCTTTGTTTTATTTATGAGTGTCACTGTTGTAGGGTTTTTGGGGCACGCGACGCGAGGTATTGCCCGAACTTGCTGAAGAAATGTGTTGAACAATATGACCTGACCACTTTTGTCTCTCGCAAACAGAGGAATCCACCCATGAGGGAATTAAAAAAGAAATGGTTGTCACTGTCACAACACAATCACGCCATTTGCCGCACTCTAAAATTCTAACCTTTGTACCCATCCAAGTCTAACGCGGATCTATCAATAGTCTACATTGTCCTTGTTGGCGACGTATAAAATAATCTCAGATGGATCTGTGTTTTTGTTTTTTCTAATCATTTAACCAAAATACCCAATTCATGTAGCATTTTCACTTTTGATGACTTGTAGCGATGACTATACTTCAATAACGGCAGTCCCTTGAATAATCCAAATCGTGCCGGTATTAGAAGTGTTTTTAGAGATGAGTAAGGCAATTACATAAAAGGCTTCTCCGACCTCATTGTTATGGCATTTAACAACGAACTTCAACTAAGTACTATTGGCATGGACTTAACTATAGCCTATAAGATGAAAGCTACTTTAGTCCAACTCGAAATTGACTCTTTAAAATTTATTTATCTAATTCACAAAGCTAACGCTTAATACTGTTATTTGAATTTTTTATTCGAGATATGAAACAAATTTTTATCATTCAAGATTACTTTATTATTTTTTATATTCTCAAAGAAATTAATCAATGATAAAATGATTAAAATAAACTCTCATAACTCTTTTTATATATGATTTTATAGACATCTTTATCTCATTATTAACTTATACTTTTTTATAATTTTTTAAGAGCATAGTTTATTTATTTTTGTGTTGTTTCTTTCGATATAATAATAATAATAATAATAATAATAATAATAATAATAATAACATCCTTCCCATTTTAATATCATGTTAAAAGAAAAACATGTATCAGACTCACATTACAACATTGCCTTTTATTAAACTAAAATTTTAATAAAAATATTTTATTATATTTTAAATATATAATGGACGGTGAAAGTTGTACATGTAAGGATGCAAGTCTTGTCAAGTAGGTTATTTAATCCAAATAAAAATGGCAAATAGGAACAATGCTGAAATTTTAAAGCTTTAATACGAAGGCTAAGAGTAATTTTTTATCCTTTAAATTTTAATTAAAACTTTAATTTTATCCAATAAGAATTTTTATTCGATTTCTATCTTGTAAGTATAATTTTATTTTAAAAATGTCAATAACTTCATTATAATTTACAGGTAAAATTGTCCTTACCTAAAAATTTATACACATGACCAGAAGTCCATAACCTGTATAGTAACTTCATATCAATCCAAAAACTTAGAACACGAATTAGAAGCCTAAACCCGAGAAGGCCACATGAACCAATTGTTCAACAATTAGATAACCCTCTAAATGCCATGATGACTACCGTCTCTTCAGTAATCATCAAGGCATTTTCATTACAATGTGCAAATGAAGAAAATCAATTGAGTTTGGCATTTTAAATTTGGAGCTTTGTGTTGGATAACTATTTTTGTCTTAATTTAATTTTCATTTTATTGTAAGTTATTGAGATACTTGTAAAGTTGCAACTCTATCCGCATTTGAAAAGAACAAAATTATAATAATAAAAGATAACTTTTTAATTTGATTAAAACAAAATAGTAGCTAAGAAATTCGTGTGATGTCCTCTATGAATTCTCTTATAATATTTGTTCAACTACACTACATTTACGATGACGGATCCACAAGAAACACAAAATGATTTCAATTTAACTTCTATTCCATGAAGCCAGCCTGAAAAGCCAATTGTTCTCTAGCTACACAACATTCAATTCCTTCAAGTCAATTCACATCTTCTATTATTAAGGATTTGTATATTTAAAAAAGAAAAAAATATCTATGTATTTTTATATTTTTATCATCAAATTCTTTCATAAAAAATTGACATATATATAATTTATATAATTTATTGATTTTATAATTAAACTATTTTAAAAATATTTTTTACAAATTTTATTTTTATTAAAAAATTTAACAATATAAATATATATAACTATATATATAAGTTTAATCATTTAAAAAATATTTTAACTTTGAAGAGTTCCAACTTTCTAAAACATATTAATATTATTATATATGTTGTATGATTTTGGACTTTATAGTATATCTGGGCTTCATATCTGACTAATTTTCTCTTCAGATACTGTTTTGGACCTTTCGGACTTCTAGTTAGCTCCCTTGCAAAGCTTGGGCCTTGGCGTGTTGACAAGTTGCTCCTTCTTGTGTCTGCTTTTACGTGCTAGCCCAGTTCGAGGCCTTTTATTATTATTCATCTCTGTTTTGTTTCTAAATTTTATTCCACATTTGAAGTAACCGTACGAATCGTAATGTCATGAACAGCACTGGATACGTTCCCGGTTTGGAACCTGTATTTGGCGCCATCAACCATGAGCACTGTCACTGTAAATTTCACTTCGGTTCTCGACTTTGCTTAAGGCCTTCCTCAACGTTTTCAGATACAAGGAAAGAGCAAAGTGTATCACTCTGGCAATGGCGGAGGAGATCTCTCCTATGGTCATTGACGGCGATGATAACAACTACACTGCCGGACCTGACAAGGGCAAAAGCATGGTCGTTGCCGGCAATCCATCTGACGGCAAGGACACTCCGTGGGTCGAAAAATATCGACCTAAGTCCCTCGACGACGTTGCCGCTCATCGTGACATTGTCGATACCAGTAAAACTCAACGCTTTCCTTCTTGGTCCCCTTTCATTTCTAGGGTTTATGATAGAATCGTAAATTTTTTCGTCCTTTTTCTGTTTGCTTCCCAATGCTTATATGTTTTAGTTATATGTGTAATTATTGTGGCGAAACGACAAGTATAAGTCTTCAGTGTCAATTTTGGTTGGATAACTTAGGCTGCTAGCACACAGGAAGAGAGAAAGGTTTAGCGCTCATTTGCCTAATTGCTTGTAGAATTTCCATGGAGTTAATTTTGTGTTAAATCCTCTATCAAATACAGTATTACTCTCGTAATATACAAACATTACATTTGCCTGGTTCTTGGGTCCATATCTATTCATAGATTCTAACTCTCAACATGAACTGAGTGTTTAGTTGTTATCCATTTTCTTTGTTATTCATTCTTTGTTCATTGTTGAATAGTTGATAGGCTGACCTCTGAGAACAGATTGCCCCACCTACTCTTGTACGGTCCTCCTGGCACGGGTAAAACATCAACTATTCTCGCTGTGGCTCGCAAACTATATGGAGCACAATACCACAATATGATTTTGGAGCTCAATGCATCGGATGATAGGGGAATCGATGTTGTACGCCAACAGATCCAAGATTTTGCAAGCACTCAGAGCTTCTCATTTGGGTTGTGTTCAATATTTTCTTACTTAAAATTTAGTTCTTTATGTTTTGATTTACTAATTTGTGGCAGCAGTAGGAATTAGTTCTTTGTAGTTCATAATCCATCAGTTATTTTTATTTTGAACTGGAAATTGAATTGACATTGTTCTCTTTTGGGTTATAGAGTGTGAGTATATATAATCCACTGCCATGGTTCAGAAAAAGTATGTTGAATCTGTATGCTAATGAATCTTACAATTAAGTAATGTTATTCCTGTGTCTGGTATTTCTGTATTTACAGGCTCTTGCAGTGATTAGTGAGCTTCTAATCAAATAATGTAGGTCGATTCAGAGATTCTACATTAATCTCCTAAAATTTTGTCTGGTTTTTTGTCTTTTTTCTGGAAATTTATTCCTTCAACAATTGCTACTTTGGTGTTGAGTTGAATGTTGCTTAGTAGTTTTTTTTTCCTTTTCAATTTGATGTTCTTTGATTTTAGTCTTTATTCTGCAAGATATTATTATGCTAAGCTTAAAATAATTTAATGGAGAAAGCATTATTTTTTAATATAATTCCTAACTTGGGTACTATGGCAGTTTCATTGTAAGCAGTATCTTCCCTTTTACAGATATGAACAGTTTCATTGTGTTTTTTGTTTATTATCATTTTTCTTTTTTAAGTTTTGGAGAGGGTGGGGGGGGGGGGGAGGGGTTGTTGCTCTTTAAGTATACGGAAACAGCCAATTTTTGCCTTAGCTGATCAACCAAAGGTCTTTGTTTATAGAGTCAAGTCCTCTGTAAAGCTGGTCTTGTTAGATGAGGCAGATGCAATGACAAAGGATGCACAATTTGCATTACGTAGAGGTATACACTGACTGTGCTCTACTTAACTTGTCTATATAGCTGATTTTTTAACCATTTTGTTGTGTTATAATGCGCTTCATCATCTTTTGGTGCAGTTATTGAGAAATATACAAAAAATACAAGGTTTGCACTTATCTGTAATCATGTAAACAAGATTATTCCAGCACTGCAATCAAGATGCACTCGGTTTCGGTTTGCCCCGCTTGATGCTGTCCATGTCTCTGAAAGACTGAAACATGTTATTAAGGCTGAAGGGTAAGCATTGTGAAGATCTCCGTTATCAAGTACCCATATGTGCTTGTTTAGGTTGGAGGATTTCCTTCACTTTGTTGCCTCTCACTATCTAGCTTCTTGTTTGCAAGAATCTGTCTTAGTTGCAGTCTTGTTTTTATTGAGTTCCAATATAATGACGATTAAGAAACAAAATCCTTCATTTTTTATCTCAAGAGTATAAAGTTTTTCTGCTAATGTGTCAAACCCTGTATAAATAATTTATCTGCTGAAAGCCAGAACTTTGATCTATTTCTGATAGTTGAGTTTTTATATATAATGTATGTCTAAACGCTTTCATGCATTATGGAAAGTTATAGATCTTCTTGGGTGTCATTTCAATCAGAGGGACTTTTTGTACAACTTTTCTTTTTCTTCTTGTTCTTTGTTTTTTGATAGCCATAATGGAGGGTCAGGGCGCTGGGCAGGGAAAATTGTACTTTATTTAGATTTAGACTATATCATTATAACATATGGTGCCAATTTCTTTTTTTGTTTTGAGAAGGTAATTGTAATGTGTCCATATATGATTGAACTGTTTACCCGATCGAACTTTTTGATAGGAAAAGTTATGCCTTTTTTTTTTGTTGAGAATTTATGTATAAAATCTCAAAGGAAGAACTTTAAATTTTCCAAACGAAAATTACGGTTAAGATTGAACTATTTTAAAAAAATTATACGAAATTGAAATTTTAATGTTTTAGGAACATCTTTTTGTGTTGGTTGTATGTGTGTGCAAAATATTTACACATTGATCTTTATATTCCTTTGTATATACGTGCAGAATATGCTTTATTCAAATGGATATTACACTTTCTTTTTTTTTTGGATTAAAAAAAAAAAGAAATTTATTGATAAGAGAAGAAATACAAGTGTATACAAGAAGGAGGACAAGTTGTCCTCTACAAAAGGAAACAAAAGAGCAAAAGAAAGAAAAAACAAGAAGCTAACTTATTAGTACTTTCTTATTAATACCTATAATTGAATAATATTGTTATAAAGCCATTTATTCTATTTAATTGATGATTGTGATTCAATTAGTTGGTTGCTGAGGAGTCATTTAGAATTCTCTTAAAAGAGCAAGCTGTTTATTTTTCCTTAGTGACTGAGTCCAATATTACTAGATAGTACTCCAGTATATTGTTATTTATAGTTGTCAAAATGTAAATTAATTGTTTGGGCTTAATAACTTATAATATGATTATTAACAATTTGTAATTTGACTAGGCTTGATGTTACAGACGATGGCTTAGCTGCACTTATCCGGCTTAGCAATGGTGACATGAGAAAGGCTTTGAACATTCTGCAGGTTGCATTTCTTAATTAGATTCTTCTCTCTTTTTGCTGGTTGCCCTTATTCCTTTGCTCTGTTGGATATACAAATCTGATACTGCTTGTCCATGTATTTTTATGCTTATTCATGCTATTAAAAAATAAATGCACCTGTTGTATTTACATCTACATGGTAAGCATGCATGTTTATTCCATTGACTCAAAGCAAGAAAACCAGGGTTATAGTGAAGTCTTGACATGGATAAGTGCATTATTTGATTATGTTACGATTACAAGCTAGAATTATCTGTAATAATAAAAGATGAATATGACTATCAAATCTTGAAAAAGTGATGCTGGGTGTCATAGTTTATCATAGTTTATCATTTTTGGAGAAGTATGGCCTACCTATGCTGGGTATCAAATTGTTTTTCCCTCAATTACCAACAGCTGACAATGCAGACATAGTATGCACTTTTTCCATAGGCGTGCTTGTCTTGCTGTATTTGGAACTTCTAATGTATTAAGGGAAAGGAAGAAAATATAATATAATCTAAGAAGTAAGAAGTATTGACATTGATAGGGACAGAGATATAGACAGAGCAACATGACAAAATTTAAGGTGCCAAGTGTTATTCGAAACATTGTGTCTTGTCTAATAAAAGCATCCCACATGTCTAGGACATAGAAAGGGGCACAGTATATTTTTTAAAGTGCTTGTGCTTCATAGAATATAATAGAGACCAACTGCTTAAAGAAGGAACTTATTCTCTTAAGCTCTTTACCATTTAATGTCCTATCTTTTTTTTCCTTGGATCCAAATATTTGTTAATATTTTTAAATTTTGATCTTTGTTCTCTTTTGTTTTTCTTTCACTTTTATCTTCTATCCAAATGTCTATGACTACTATTTGCAACCATGGGAATGGTGTTATGATCAATCACTATATTCTGGATTATTTTGTGCCTAGATGTCATATTTTGCTGCTTTATTTTTGCAGTCAACACATATGGCTTCTCAGCAGATAACAGAAGAAGCTGTGTATCTATGTACTGGAAACCCATTGCCCAAAGACATTGAGCAAATATCTTACTGGCTTCTGAATGAACAGTTTGCAGATAGTTTTAAAAGTAATCAATGATTTCTTACTTCTTTTAATGGTGTTATGGTTAATTTTACTAAGCCATTTATTTATTTATTTTGCATAACTTACTATAGGAATATATGAAATCAAGACGAGGAAGGGGTTGGCTCTGGTAGATATTGTGAGAGAAGTCACAATGTAAGCCTTATGCGTTAATGCAACTGTCCAACCTTGTGGCAATTTCTTTACATGATCTTATTTTCTCTGTATTGTTACAGGTTTGTTTTTAAGATTAAGATGCCTCCAGATGTTCGAGTACAGTTGATGAATGATTTGGCTGATATAGAGTATGTATTCCTGTCCTACTCTTTTTGCATACTATTTTCCTTTTGCCTGATTTGACAGATAGATGCCTGAATTGCTATAGAGCTGCTCATTTCTGAACCACATGCCTCGTGGCACTTTAGTCACTCCTAAACAACATTTTTGATTAGTCCAAAATGACCATTGGATATATCCTTGGCATGTGCCTTTCTATGAAAATTCATAGAATTAGAGGAACTGTTACTCTTGGATGAAGTGATACAGGAATATCCGGAAATATGTCTGCAAAACCTCTGGGTATGTCTTAGGTAGTAGTTGATTTATAGCCCAAGGTTAATTATTCATAAAAGTGTCCCTTGAACATAGATATGTGCCCGCATTTGTGGTTCTCCCTTTATTCCCCTGTCACTGTTATCCTTTCTTTTTCTTGGCCACTAGTGAGGACGGTAGCGGTTGAGTGCAGTTTTGTAGTCTGAATGGCTGATTTTGTAATTTTTTGGGTTCTTGGAGTGCTGACTTATGATAATGAGAATGCAATTTTGCCCCTTCCTTCAGGTACAGGTTGAGTTTTGGTTGCAATGATAAGCTCCAACTGGGATCGGTTATTGCTTCTTTCACACGAGCTAGAACTGCACTGGTTGGGGCTGCTAAGTAACTTTCACGGTTGCACCTAATCCTCAGGGTTGTATTGCTTTTACGTGCTCTTGGGCTTGGGATGTTTTATTTCCCCTGGCGACTTGTCACTAAAGTTTAATGAAATCGGAAGGATCTGGAGTTGTGTAAAGTGATCCTGTTGCCTTTTTTCTTTTTCGGGTAGAAACTCTTAGCTTCAAGGATTAATCATTCCAAATCTTAATGCAGGGGCGTTTTTCGGCCTCAAAATAAGGGTCTTGTGTTTCTAATTTATCGCTTACGTTCTTACTGCTAAATATTATCTGCGCCATCCAGGGTTCAGCCTTGGTTAAAATTTTCGCCAAAATTTAAACTGATTATATCTATCAATTAATGTTAGAGTGGCATCGTCTGAAGGTCGTATGACGACAAAGACTCGTTGCATCATATAACATAATGCGTGACAACGACGATAACTAAACTGGGGTATAAATAGCTTGTGAAATATGTAATAAAATAAATTGGAAAAAAGAACGAAAGGTCGAGAAAGTGTTCCTGTCAACAATTAGATATTGCATATTTTATCAGAACTTATCATCCTAATGCATACAGACATCAGAAAAAAGCCAGTTTAACGGGGCTGAAGCCTGTACACATCCAAATAAAAGTAAAGAATGCTTTTTTTTTCTTGTAGGGGACTGAAATAATGCTTTGAAAATCACTTTTAAACTCATGTCCTTTCTCCCTGTTTCGTGTTTCTAATTCCTATGGACCGATATGTACATTTTCATATTCTGCAGGAGCCTCCTTTTCAAACTCTTGACTACGAAAATTTGTATGTTTAATTTACACTTACAAATCAGCTTCATACGTTAGACTACGAAACAGAACCTTTCAAATACGTTAATAGTTACAGGCAAAAGTAGACCTCCCCGATATCACGCTTGGTGCAGATTACTTTAGTGCGGTCTGCCGCAACGTAGCCCTTTCAAATGTCATCATTAGATATCCTGTTAGACCAGGTAATCTCAATTTCAAGAGTTCGAGAAGAGCCATCTTTGTTGCTGTCAGGATTAAGACTGAATAATCCACTGTAAACCCCTTCTGTTACAACTTTATCAATTTGGATAGTGACTCTTCCAAGAGTTGTCTGATGAAAGCACAATTCCTGTTAGTACTTTGAAAGGAACAGCAGGTATTCATTCATAACAATATGGTAAATGGGATTAATTAGAGAGACGGAGAGAGAAAAGGTTATCACCCATGTATAAAAAATCTATATTATTATTAGTTTCACAAATTATATATTATAAAATATAAAAAATATATATTATAAGATAATAATTATTAAATTTTAAAATAATAAATTATTTAACTTTTTATCATTTTTTTTAATGTGTATGTTAAACATCTAGTAAAATATAAGAGTACTCTTTTACAGAAGGAATATACAGTTACCTTCCCAAAAGTATTCTTGCTTTTGCATATGATATGGAGCTTTTGGCCCTTTGGAGGTACATCAAATGCCCACGTGAATCCTTCTTTCCATTCTGGAGAAATACTGTGACTCACTACCTAACAAAAGCAGAAACTACGAACGTTAGCTGCGACCTTACTAGATAAAATCTAATCCCCACTTGAGACGGCAAACAAATCAATTTAGCTTACAATAAATAGTTTAAACTTGCACTTTTCCCATTCACAACACGAAGTGATTTAAAGGCAAATTACATGATATAGTTGAGGCGGAATTCTGCAATAAAAAAGGGAAACTTCTCTTTCGAGCCACTGGAAATTAATAAAATTCTGGTTATATGCCAAAAAACTAACTTGTGCAGTAAGCCTAGAGCTGCTAAATCATTCGAATAAAATGTATTGAAAGTTTTGTAGCCTTATGGATTGACAGCTAAAAATAAATGGTGTGGTCCTTGCAGATAAACAAAGGACTAACACTCTAAACTTCCTAAGAAAATTGAAGAACTTCAACCACAGAAGCGGGCTAGTATATAATATTTAGTGCTTTGGGGCTTGCAATCAAATGCTCAATTACCTTTGTCTGTTTTGGAGGACCATTGGCTATTGTCAACTGGCAAAATGCATTTGTGCTCCCCACAGCTTGCTTGAGGTTGTTTCCACGTTTAATGGTGACTGTCAGAGAACCTGGTAAGCAATGCAGCAGACTATCTGCTCGATCATGGAAACTTGGTGGGCAGGTTTTCATTAGCATTTGCAATATGGGTATAGCTTCAGCAGCAATCAAAGCCTGAGACCTCACTATTTCTATTGGCATAGTTGACCAAGAATGTCTTAGCAAGCATAAGGTGTCAAGTATGGTGTCCTGAGCCACCTCACTACCGGATTTGAGTGCCCCTACCAAATGAGGAATGCAAAGAGTTGCTGCTTCAGATATGTGGAGCTTAGGGAAGTTCATGAATATCACATGTAAAGTTGTCAAAACCTCTTCATTAATTGTGGCAGTTGACCATAACTCTCTTTCCAGTGAAGCTGCATAACAAACCAATGATGGGCTATTAAATATCTATTGCATAATAAAATATTGACAAAATGAGAAACAGAATTTCTTCTATAAACAAAATATCAAAGAAAATCATAATCCACTTCACTACACTCGTTCTGCATATATGAGGGATTTATTTTTTCTAGATAGCTATATAAATTGAGGGAAAATGATGGAAAGTGAGGAGAACAAAAGAGATGTAATTCCTTGACATACCTATTTTGCTACAATGAAACTAGAACCTGAGATACATAGGGAACTAAGGATTTATACAAGAGGAGAAAAAAGGAAGAGAAAGGAGAACACCAATCTACTTATTGCCATGCACCAGTGTATCTTCAAAATTTCAAACAACCTTGTAAATGACAAGCACTAAGAGTTATTTGCCAATGCTTACAAAAAACTCAACAATTCTTCTAGTCTCAAAAAGTCAAGAACCAAATATAGGTTGAGTAGAAGTATTACACACCGGTTCACATTCTGATCAAACTAGTCTCATGGGAAAAAAAGAAAAAAGTCAAAATTATAGCCATTCTTTGCTAGTAAGAACTGCTTAACTTGCTCAAAACTTGATACACAAGAATTAATTAAACAGACCTCCGATATTACAAAATCTGAACACAATGCCAAAGATGATACGGAGGCTTGCTCTTGTCCCTGGAATAATAGAACCCACACTGAGCCAATGAAAAGACTCACCTGAAACTGCTGTTCCAGTATCATTCTTCCTTTCACCATTAGAAACTGGCATTTTATGACTGGACTCACAAAAAAGATTCACTTAGCTACATCATGGTACCTTACAGAATTTCAGTCTCTTTAAGCAGGAAACAGAGTTTCTTGCCAGGAACTTAATCCTTGAAAAAGGGTGCAAGTGAATGACTTACTACCATCAGGCCAAAAACTACTACATGAATGAACTTACATGCTAAGAAAGAATATTAGACAACATTAAAGAACAGAGAATGATTATAGAATAGGTAAGTTTAGATCAGGGAAGCTGTGATGCACCTGTCAAAGATCTGATCAGCTCATTTGACACATATTCTTCCAGTGTGTGAGTAGAAAACAAATATTTGATCAGTAATGCTGCTTGTCCAGCAACTTCTGGATTTGGGTACAGGAGCAATTCCTGAATCACCAGTATGCCACCAGCTTCGGCAACAGCTCGTCTATTGGTCCTGCTGTTCATGACAAAATTTTGCAATGCACAAATGGCCACCATCTTCATTTCTTCAGTTGGTTGATCTTCAAGTAAACTTATCAATGCACGACATGCAGAAACAGAGTCACTGGCTCGAGCGTGTCTTTCATGCTGTGAAAGATTTCCCAGAGCCAGAGCAGCAAGAAACCTGCCAGACTCTGAACTGGTTTGTGGATCCAACAGATACTGAGATAAAGGGGCTATTGCATACTTAGATGCCTTCATTTCTCGTACTCTCACATTGTTAAATAAAGCTTCAAGTAATCTACCAGATGCTACTTCACAGCGATGAGAACTTAAAATACCCAACAGAGCATCTATTGCCCCAGCTTCCATCATCTGTTCAGCACTTGAGGCATCACTTCTTTCATGAACTACTAGAGCATTGACAGCTACTCTAATTGTACTCTCCAGTGTTGAGAGCAACAATTTCACAAGAACCACCACAGGAACCTTAAAATAATAATCAGCATCCGAACTTAATACATTAGAGAGAACCGAAGCAGCTGATTCCCAGAGTTCAAGTGGTGGCTGAGGGTCATCTTGAATAATAACCTTTGCAAGTTCATAAATACCGCCGGCATCAGCAACTGCCTTAGGCCAGCTTCTGGAGATTTTTTCCAATGCTTTTATTGCTGTCTGCTGTAAGTTTAATATTCCAATCCCAGCAAGCTGTATCAGTGGCACAACTGCATTCTTTGTTGTAATATCTTGCTGAAAATGTTCTTCTGCAAGCAGATGAGATAGCAGTTCAGTGCCAAGCTGCTGTATCACTTGGGATGGGGATTCCAGGGAAGAAATCAAGGGCTCAATAACCTGGCTAGGAGTAAGCTTTAAGGTTGCAAGGCTTTGTGGCTTCTCCAATATATTTACAAGTGTTTGTAAGGCACAATGCTTTCCCCACAGGTTGAAATCTTGGCGGAGCAAAACATGGAAAAGGGGTTCTACAATTTCTGCAGCAGCTGAACTTCTAGCAATTGCATTACTATTTGTTAAAATGCGGAACAGTTCAGCAATTGTAGAACATAATGAGCTAGGTGCTAGTTGGAGTAACTTGAGAGAATTATCAATAATTCCAGCTTCAACCATGTCTAGTTTGCTTGGAGTCCTGTCTTTGCCCAATTTAATCAGAGAAGATATGGTAGCGTCAACAAGCTGATAGTTTGTACCTGTAACCAAATTGACAAGGAGACCCACATTATCAAAGGTTGTCGCAAGCTCTACCTGTTGTTCATCTTCCAACAATCTCTCAAAAGCATAAACCCCAGATTCTATCGCTGTACCAGAGTCAGACTGCATCAGTGATGTAAAGTGTTCTATGCATCCGGAGGCAATGGGATCTGCTCTGATCTTGCTATTACCAAAGAGAACAAAGCAGAGTTGTGCAGCATTGCTCTTAAGTTCTAAGGATGAAGCAGAAGACAATATTTTGTATAAACTCTCAAGAAGATTCCCTTCCACATCAGTAAATAGTGATGCTTTTGAAGAATTTCCAGATATCAGCTTGGTTAAGGCAATAAGAGCAGCCTCCTGCTCACTCCCTAATGTTGTATTAACCATGTCAACCAATGGTTGAATGGCCTGGTTAGATAATTCAATGTCTCTAATGCTCTCAGCATCAAAAATTTCATGAAGTGCTCTTACCGCACTATATCTAGCCTTTCTTGATCCAAGACGCAAAACCGCTATAAGCTGGTTCAGGGAACTTGTAGTTGCTTCATGTTTAATTAGATCAGAATTGCAAAATAATATTCTTAGTAACTCAGAAATAGTGGCCTCCACTGAATCTTGAGGGCTCAAAGACAAGTATTTATTTAAAGCCTCCAGAACTCCAGCTTCAGCCATGATTGATTTGTTTGTATAGTTTCCATCTGCAATGCATGTCAAAAATCTAATGGCCACTGGCGGAGCACCAGGCCGTTCTGGTATTGGTCTCAGGAGATCCACTAAAAGGGGTATAGATTTATGTCCAGTAGATCCCACTCTAACATCCTCAACTTCAAAAAGATGATTCAAAACAACCTGTTCAGGGTTTCTCGCCAAAGAAAACTCTTCCGATAAAAAAGCAAGGTTTGGCATATCTGGTTTTATATGCCCAATTATAGATATTAATCCAGCAACAGCACCTGAATTTGCAATGGCAAGTTTTATTCCCTTGTTACCATTACAAACAAGACTAGCCAAAGCCTGGGCAGCAAAATATTGATCGATCACTTTATCAGATCTTAGCAGAAGAGTGAGAGAAGGTATAGTGCACAATGTTGCAGGAGATAGAACAACATTTGCATCTTGAAATAAAATGGCCAGGAACAGGGCACTGATCCATATTCCTTCCGCATCCTCATATTCTGCCTGTCATTGGTGGTGGGGGTGTTGGGGGAAGCTCTTTCCATTCAGCCACTAAATTTTCCGAGATACAAATAAAAATGCCATTCAGGAATATAGAACCCTAAGACCTTCATCAAATATATGGACTAAATCTAGTGATTGACGGAAAAACAACATTGCAATAATTTTGTCTTGACTCTTCAGACTAATCATGCTTCAGCTCCTCACTAAATACTAGTAATTTCCAATACACTATTCTTTATGGCTCCAATGATTTTGTTCTAGAAACAATTTTGGAATATTTCGACAAAAAAATTAGTCTTATGGAACTACTGGAGAGTACATTTTAGCCCATTGAACTATAAACTAAACACAATATTGGTACTTGAACTATAAATCGTAATACTTTGATGATAGACCTCAGGTTGATAAACATTATAGGAGAAGAAATAAGCAAATGGAAGAAAAAGATTCAGGTTTGAGGGTATATTCTAGAAAAGGGAAAAAGGGGTTGAGTGGAGAGGTGGAGGCATATACTAACTAAACTGGCAGGTAGGGACCACTTGCACGAGAAGGGATATTACTTAGGAGTGGGAGTAGTGGAGCAGGCAAGGAAAAAGTAAGGGAAATTGGAGAGAGCTAGCCTCTTGAAAGCTTGCAGGCTTTGCATTCTGGCTTTGGCCTTGTGTGAGAGCTGGTGTGCTGTTTTGTTGTGTAGTGCTCTGTGTTTATGTTAAGTGTAGTTGTGCTGTTTTGTTAGTGTGTGGCTGCCATTGTAGGCACCTCTATCCTCTGTACATTCCAGCCTTGAGGCTGAGGTTTTGTTGTGTGGTTTGGCAATAAAACATAGTATTATTCAGTAATCTAGAAGGTTCTACCATTTGCCCTCTAGGCTATTATAAAAAGTGAAACACTTGACCATATGTAATGAATATTTGTTCTCTCACACAGCCAGAGATGGTACATTTTCATTTCCATTTTCATACATAAAGTTGGTGGAAGAGCTGTAAAACTGAGTATCAGTAAAAAGCAACAGAGCATTTTAATTGGCTACTATAAATTGAATAATAGAAAGCTTAAAACAATATACCTGAGGATAGGATGCATGACTCACAATCATCTCAGAGAGAGCCTCAAGTCCACCAGCATCCATAATTGTGAGTCTGTTCTTCATATGGAAAGAAGCAATAATTGTGAGTAACCATAAGGCAACGGTACCACTGAAAACTGTGGCTGGATCAAGAATATCAAAGTCATCAACTTCTTGAAATGCATTTTTCTCCATAAAACCTCTAGGATTTTGGGCTTCATTTTCTAATGAACAGCCAGAGTTCTTCCTGACCATGTCAACTAAAGCATATATTAATGGTTTTAGATTCCCAGAAATGTCAAGTGCATCCATTGACAGTTCTTTGTGCTCCTTTACAGCACAAATAAGTAGGGCAGCCCCTCTGACTTCAACTTCTGAACTGGAGGAATTCATTATTCTATTAGCTAATGAATCAATGGATCTAGATCTAGCAACCAACAAATCACCAACCACAATCGGTTGATCTCTGCAAAATCTAGACAGAATTTCAATTGCCTTGTCTTGCACAAGAGGAGGCCCCTCGGCCAAGCAGCAAACAAGAGGTTCCAAGTTAGATGGCATTTCTGCAAGTGCAGACCATGGAGAGTAAGTGAAGTTGACACCTTGTTTAGTCCTGGTTAGCAGTGCAATCACTTCTAAAGCATCTGCAGCATCAGTTCCATTGATATCCATAGCACTTAATGAATCAATTAGTGCAAGCACAGTGAAACAGCACTGAGCACTCTCCTTGAGAATCTCACCTAATGGGAAATTCTTCAGTAATTGATGAAGTGCACGCGATGCATTTTGTTTACCTTCTAAAGTTCCTTCTGCCAGAACTCTAGTTAAAGCCGAAACAACATCTTCTGCCAGAGCTTCAGCAGCAATAAGGGGATCAAAGAGAAGATTGGCTAGTGCAGCAACAGCAGTTTCAGCAGCATCAACAGAGGAAGTTTTAGCCAACTTTATTAGTGGCTTGACATCCCCCTCTGCAATATAAGACATCTTATTTGTATATTTGCTCTTGGTTGGACGAGACAGGGCACTCAATGCTCTAGCTGACTGGGTTGCAACAACTTGAGTTTTACTGGTCAAAAGCTTCATGCAAGGAAGCACTATCTCGTCAGTTGCAAGACTATCACAAATGTCTTGTCTTGTGCTGAAAAGATCAGCTAGGACAGAAGCTGCATATTCCTGGCTTTCCTCATTTGACGAATTGAGAACCTGAACAAGAGTTCTCAACCCTTTATTAGCTGCAGAACCCTTTTGCAATAGATCTTTCTGTGAGGCCAAAGTAAGTACATGGCCTAAAACTTGAATTATGTAGGCCTTTGAGCTTGGAATATCCCCTAGGAGCAACGCTAATAGTTGATTAATGGTAGCAGAGTCAGCTACTTGCAGAAGCTTTGTGAGTGCCATAGCAGAAGCTTCTTGTCCTCTTGGTCCACCACTCTTAAGAAGCCACAAAAGTGCTGGGATGGCCTCTGCACTTTCAACACATGCACGAATATCTTCACTGTGACAGCATAAATTCCACAGAACCTGAGCTGCTTCCTCTCTTGCCTTCTGTGAGCCTGTCTCCAACAACTGCACCAATAAAGGAATCCCTCCAGCCGCAGTAATTGCCCACTTGCTGTCATCTACCTGGTCAGTTAAAATTGCTAGCAACTGAACTGAGTACTCTTGATGCTGCTCACTGGATAGTCCCAGAAAATATATGAGTAACTGGATACCTTCTCTTCTGTTTATAGCCTCCCATGTTCCTAACCTATCACGGCACAAGCTTATCAAGGAAAGTATCAAATAATCTTGCACATCATCAGCAGCCATAGTTAGGATTCCAATAAGAAACTTCTTAGAATCTGCATGATTAAGCCACTTTGAGAGACAGGTGTTTCCGTATAGACTAGCCATGGCCTCTAGGACACGCTCTTGAATCAGCTTGTTGGTTTGAGGCTTTAATAGTGTCACTAGAATGTCCTCTATTTGAGTTGCATTGAAAGGTTCCTGATCAACATCAATTTTTTCCTCAAATACCATAAGTGTATAAGCAAGAGCACCAATTATATCACTAACTTGTGTAGCAAGGTGAGGAGACTGAGAAAGTTCCCCAAGGTATAGTATTAAAGCAGACATGCCACCACATATATTTGCCAAAGCTCGCATTGTATGATACTGCAATGCCTGACCACCATCACCTTGCATACACTCTTTAGAAGGAGCAACTATAGCTCCAATAAGGATTGGAACACCACGTGCACTAACAATAGCTTTCTTAGCCGTAGTTGACTTTGAAGAAAGGGCCTCTAGAGCATCAGCAGCACTTGCACGCACAGAAATATCATTTTCCTCACCAACAAGCTTGAGTAAAGCTTTGACTGCTCCAGTGTCTATTGCTCTGGGAATGCTATCAATAAAAGCCAGAATTAAGCGTGCTAATAGAGAAGCTGCGTTTGACTGGGAAACAGCATTGTCTGAAGACAAGAGATCCACAATAATATCCAAACCTCCTGCTTCCAGTGTTGCTTTCCAGTAGCCATCCTTGTCACCACATAGATTTCTTAATGCCCCGGTAACAAATCCCTCCACGACTTTGTCTTTCTTGTTTTTTGGATTTAATTGATCCCATAAGGTTGGAACTACACCTTCTGTAACAAAAATTTTCAAACCAATATGATCATCTGAAAGACCACCAGAGGAAACTTCATATATAGCTTCAGCTGCTGCCTTCTTGGCCTCTGTGGATTCAGACCTTAAAAGTGATAGTAATTGTGGAATACAACCACCAAGAAGCACTTTTAACCTCATGTCTTCATCTTTGCACAGGACACTGAGAGTGGTAGCCACATTAACTTTTGCCAGTGAGGTTCCATATCTGAGAATGTTTATGAACAATGGCATTGCTTGGGCATGAGAGCCAATAAGTGTTCTAGCATCCTTTTTTGCCCTAACAATACCTAGCAAGCGTGCTGTCACAAGTTCTTTCTCAAGTGGTGATGACATGTTGGCATGGAGTTGCTCAATAAAATTAGCAACTGTGGACATTGTAAATTCTGTATCCCCCATTCCTGTTGCCTCATTAAATTCGCTGGAAACAAAGGGTATTTATTTGTCACTTTCAAATTTAAAAATGAAGGATATGAAGTTAAACTCAGCTTGGTCGTAACTGATCATCAATTTAAACATATAAAAGTAACCCACGCAGACCATTGGCAAAATTAAGTTAGATTCAATAATCTTTTACCAGAAAAAGAAAAAAGGTTTAATGCTCTTTCACAATGGATATTCTACACTCTGTAGTACATTTTTGTGAACAATCAGATTAATGATGAATACCAAAAAAAAAAAAAAAAAGAGATACTAACCTATACTGACAAGAAGAATAAATGGATCTTTGTGCTTCGGGAGAGGGAGAATTTGACATTTACACCAATAAGCCAGTTTAGCCTCCTTGTAGGATACCTGAAATTTGGGAAAAAGAGTATTGCATGACCCATTTCTAAGCAGAACCAGCTAGAAGATGATTGATTTGAAATATGCATATTAGAGAAAGAGGAAGCTACTAAATTAAGTAAACCATAGTCAACCAATTCAGTAGCCCAAAAATAACAATAATCGTAGTCGTCCAATTGCTACATGATTTTATAGCCTCTGATGTCACATAATCCACGGTCTAACTAAATTCTATGACATAACCCTCGAATTTGTATCCTGACCAGTAGCGTAGACTAAGTTACGTATACGCTAATGTACTATAATTAGAAATCACCGAATGACTATAGAAGGCCTTTGAATTAAATGCGACAACATGAAGTACCCTCAAATGAAAAAGATCCAGTTTAAAAAAAAAATCAAAGTCACGCCAAAGAAGATACCTCGCCAAAAATGCAAATGCCGAATAACTCCCTCCTTCTAACCATCTCCAAGACCACATCCTCCACCAGAGATGCACTACGTCAAACCCCCACAAATAATTGCCCAATTTTTCTACCTCTCAATTCCAACTGAAGCCCAGTACACTATACAATAACAAACGATCGAATAAAAAAGAAAAATGAATCGGATCTTCATGCAACCGAATAATAACTCAAGAGGAAATATAAGGGTTAATTAGATGGAAAATCCAGTGGCAATGTCGCAATCACGTATGAAACAGAAAACTGATAAACGTAAGAAGATCAGATCAAAATAGCATCGTATAAACTAGGTCAATTGAACATCCTATTCTAACTGAGATTGAAATGTACACTGTATAGAGCAACTGATTGTGCCGAAAAGCGAAAATGGAAAATGCAAACTACACACTTCGAAATTCAGTAGCTGAGAAGGAGAGCAACGTCAGTGGTAGCAGAACAGGAGCCACAAGACAGAGAAACAGTGAAATTAAGGGATGTGAGACAGTGAGAGGAAGAGTCTCTCAGTTTCTTTCCATGTGTGCGTTACTTATTTTGTTTTTATTTCCTCCTCCTGTCCTTTCTTTACAGATTAATTACAATTATAGTATTATTCTCATAATTTTGATGGCGGCAGAGGGGTTTTGTGTGAGTAGTTGGTTTCCTTGAGTCACTACTTTGTAGTTATTACTTCACTATGAATCCATTTTTTTACTATTTTTCTTTGCTTGGGATTTGTGCGACGGCGGTTTTTACTGGAGTAGTTATTTCAACATTTGAACTTGAATGTTTCTTTTTTTTTTTTTTTTTTTATTTCAACCGGGACATCTTTAAGCAATAATTTACAAACTCTACATGCAACAATTTTTTTTTTTTTGCAAAAATACTTGAACATAATAATAAATTTTATTTATAAAAATATTATAATATTTTCATGCATGTTAAAAACTCGCCTCATCATCATAAACTTTGGTTTAATATTTAGTATTGGAGTAATTAAAAAGGAAAAAGATAAATATTCAACATATATATTGAAATTTCTTAATATTTATATATGTTCAAAGAATGTAAAATTTAAATTAAGACTCTCAACTATCTATTAAGATACAATATTAGTATCTCAAGTTTAACTCCTAAATTTTTCAATGAATTGTAGGTTATCAAATATAGTTTGTGGACTTGTAAAATTCATGAAATTTTATTTTTCAAAGTAATTGCTGAACTATTCCAAATTATAAAAAAATTAAATTAAATTAATTCACACAGAAATTAATCAAAATACTCATTTCTAAGTTTTGAGTCTAGCAAAAAAAAAAATCAATTCTCTAAATGTAACAAACTTTGATTTAAATTTAGAGAGAAAAGTTATGACATTTAGTATCAAAAAGAATTTTTTTATATATATAATTGGTGATATCATTCAACAAGACTCGAGTCCAGAGGAAACACATGCCGAACATCATTTTAAATAGATGACTTCTAATCTAATAGAAGATAACGGTAAAAAAAACAAACAAACAAACAAAAATTAAACAATATTCTCGCACCACAAAACGTATGGTTAAGATTAAAGACACATTTCGGATTCTTGTATACATGAAAATGATAAGCTTTAAATGAAGATGCTTTTTTTTTTTCTGCGGTGCTTTCCTATAAGTAATCTTATTATAACTCCACGTGTTACCCTGCCCCATGTGAGTTCAAGAACAATTTTTAACAATAGGAGGAAGAGTGTTTGAAAATTGGGAAACATAAGTCAGCTTTCTTAAAAATGTGATTATGAATTATTTTTTAATAGAAAATGTTTTCTAATAAAATTTCGTGTAGCTTGGTAGGAAATAAAAGCCTTGTTAATAACAATGTTTACATTCTTAATTAGTATATTGATGTTGAGGGTCAGTAATTATATAATAATGTTTAGATCTTCACTACTAGTTAAATCGTTTTTTTTTCAAAAAAAAAAAATGGGAGAAGGAAAGGGTGGACCCTAAAAAAACACACTCCTATTAGACAATCAATATAATTTATGATACTGTACGACATACACACAGAGGTTTCTGTGTGTTCTCAATTCTGTTGAGTGGTTATTATTATAAAGGCAACAATGGTGGTGGGACGACTTGATTAAATTTGTATGGTTATGGAGAAAAGGACATAAATATGGTGTGCATCAGAATCGCAAGAATATTTAATAAAATGCATGATTCAGCACAGGTCTCTGTTTCTCTGGATCCATGTGAAGTCAGAGCAGCCATCCTCATTATTGGATTGGATCCTTCATAGATCTGATTATAAAGTTATATGGTGTAATCAATTTTTTAGAAGGCTAAATTAAAAATCAACAAATTGTATTAAACAATTTATGAAATCTGTCTGATTAATCAGATTTATGTGTCAATTAATTAAAATGTACATGACTATCAAAAATATGAAGACTATGCTTTCATTAGAATGATGGACATAATTTGCTTTTTTTTTTTTTTGTTGACTACTCGTCTAAGTTATCTGAGTTGTTTAATGGGTTGGTTGAAATTTTCAGCTGTTGGACAATATGTGTTAAACTCAACTCGTCAATCTTTGATAATAAATTTAATTATTTTGACCTAACAAATAGATAAACTGCACTCATATCAAGCAACAAATTATAATTTTTTCAATACAGAAATAAGGTGGTTTCGATCATGAAAAGGATTATAATGGAAAGATCAACTACAAGCATTATATAATAGAAGGTCCAAATTTCCATCACACACCATCATGAACTTATATACACTAACCGTGCACATATTTATAGATATTCATCTTATATATATACCATGAACGTACCAAAACAACCCAAAACTTCCCAGATACAAATAAATATAGCAGCTTACACCTACTTTTGTCCCCATATAATTCTGTTTTTCTAAGTCTGTCAAATAACCACCTACGCGACCGCACAGGCACACTCATGGACGACCTTCAGTCTCGTGTTACCGCGCGATGAAGCCACTGCCCACTATATATATGTGATGAATTATTCTATGATCAGTTCTTTACCGCTCCGGTGCTACTTCAGAATCAGAAGGGCTTCTGCATATACATGAAAATGTCCTGCAACGGCGACATCTGATTATTGCTCTGCATTAGTTGAGATCCGAAGCCACTGTTCATGGTGGCACCCACGTAATTATATGGGAGCTCAAGGTTCTTCTCCCAGTCATTCCACTTGGGTTCACTCTGTACCTCGCTTGCGAACTCCGGCGACACTACGTGGTCGGAGCAGCTCGAGTCCGTATGCAGCTTCGGGACTGAATCTGACTTATCAAAGTTCATGTAATCAGTCATCACCGCCGCTGCCGCTGCCGCCTGTGGAGGCGGCGGTGGAAGCGCATTACCTCCAATCAGATTCTCCGGCTTCTTGTCCTCGATTTCCGAGAATTCAGCTTGCCGACTGCCAACACTAGGCTGCTTCTCAATAATGCCCTTCTTGTTGTAGATTCGGCAAAGCACCCAATCATCAAGCTGCGAAATCAGAACCGTTTGATCAATCATCATGTCGGCAATCTCTGTCTCTTTTCAAAGGGAAGTCTAATCGATAAGAAAGAATAAATCCTATAAATAGCAAGGAAATAATTGAGTGCCAAAAATTTGCACCAAAGAATTGTTTATATTTATCTTTAGAGCGTTTTTCTTTTTAAGTGTATGCATGTGATGCACGCGGCAATATTTGATCCCCAGAAAATAATACCACAAGTTGGCTAATGGCTACTGAGGAAGTTTTCAACCAGAGAAGGTTCATTCGGAGCGTCCATTTATATCGTTTTCACTAATGGTCATTGCTACATATACACTGCCAAAAATGCAGGCGCGAGTGTGAAAACTCTCAATTCAGGCGGGACCCCGCTGTCACGCTATATGATTTTTAGGAGCCAAAATAATAATTTCATGTAGCGAAAAGTCCTTTCTACCCCTAATGTTAAAAGGAAAGGTAGTGTGTACGGTATATATTAAATTATATACCCTCAAGGTGTTCTTTTTTCGAGCAGAGCGATCCACATCGGCGAGACGATACTCGTGCATGATCCAATTGCTTTTGTCCCCTTTAGGCGCTTTACCTGCGTAAAAGACCAAAGCTTTCTTGATCCCAACCGGTTTCGGATGTCCAATGGGCTTATCCGCTCCGGTTGCCTTCCAGTACCCGGTTCCCGCCGCCCGATTTGGTCTCGAACCGTTTGGGTATTTCCGGTCCCTTGGTGAGAAGAAGTACCACTCCTTCTCTCCATACAAGGCCATACCTGTAAAAATTAATTAATAATGGTTAAGAACGTAACGAAAGAATTAGAATCTACGGATAATCTAGGTTACAAATGGAAAAAGATTAAGGAAGAAGCAGATTTTACCGGGAAGGTCCCATGGATCGTACTTGTAAAGGTCAATTTCGGCGATGATCGGAACGGCTATAGGTTGCGATGCACATTTGCGGCAGAGATAGTGCATCACAAGCTCATCATCCGTCGGATGGAATCTGAAGCCTGGTGGTAACTGTAACTCTGCTGCCATTTTAACTCGCTCTCTCTGATGCTTAAGACAACTGTGGCGGCGCTTGAAACTCCAAACGAAAGGGAGTGGGGGGTATTTATAGCAGAAAGAAGCAACATGTGGCAGGAAAGATCGGGAATTTCAAGAATACATGTGGGCCATAATATTTTTTAGGTCCTCTTTTATGAAATTTCTCCGCTTTTTAAGATAATTGTTTCATCATTAATATTATAATACTTTAATTTCTCTATATTTTTAATCAAAATTTTAAAAAATGTAGTATATAAAAATTTGTAAGAGCATTTTATTACGTGGTATGAAGAATTTAAAAATAAAAATATAATTTTTGAATAAATGTTGTTTTTAGAGGGGTAGGAAATGGCGGGTGGGATTGGGAGGGAGATGAGGATGTGGTAGTGGTGAGTGCTGAGGCAGGTGGACACGTGTCCAGATAAGAAGTGCAGTGAGATGCCTGTGGATAGCCCACGAGAGGTGATTTTGTCATTGCTTACGCGAGAGGGAAAGGATTAGAATTGGAACATGGAGGTGGTGGAGTGGTGTCGGCGCATTGATTTGACATTAATTATGATTCAAATAATCGGCGCAAGTGACAAGTCCAACGGTGGATCAGTGTGGGAGTGTGAACTGCATGCGAAGATCCGTCCACTTGCGTTGGATCAACATCTCGCGTGATCTACGATTTGTTGCTTCTACAACATCATGTACCATTCTGACCCCATTCGTCCTCCTATATTACAATGGCCTTTCACCCTCCACGACAACTTCATTTTTTTTCATTTCAAAAATACGTTAAATATTTAAATGGCCTGAATTGTATGTAGCATGAAGTAAATAGTTGTAGGAACTAAAAGTAGCCGCCTAGCGCAAAGCCCAGATTCAACGTTTGGGTTATGAGTTTGAACTTCGAAGTTTGACTTACATATGTGGATGCGGTGCACTCACAAGCAGCTACGAGGAACTTACTAGGTAGGTAATCACTGAAGCTTTAATGCGCCATTTACAGTAACGGACAAAAATCTTCTTACGAATTTTTTTATTATTATTATTAAAACATGAATTTTGTTATCGTGTCTTTAAAATATTGATTACAATTTGTTTAATTAATTAAATTTTTTTAATATTTTACAATATATAAAAATAATAATTTTTAATATTTAAAAATTATATTAATTAATTAAATAAAATTTTAATTAATATTCTAAAGGTAATTGTTAACAAAATCTTTAATATATATATAAACGCGCGCGCGCGCGGGGGGTCCGTTTCGTAGGTGGTGGGTCTATGCTCTCTTGTGCCGCTTAACTTTTCGGTGTTCGGTGGTCTACCGCCTCTATAGTGTTTGTTGTCTTAGCCTACGACGTGGTGTCATGTTCAATCAGAATCAGCCGTGAAAAACAATAGGACCACTTTAAATTCGCATGCTATTACTGTAGGATCGTTTATCTCTCTCTCTCTCTCTGCCTCCTTTTTTTTTTTTTGAAAAAAAAGCTGATAGTATTAATTAATTTGAAATTGGGAAAGATGCAATGTATATGAGACTCTTATTCCTATTGATCGTGAGTGTCAAGCACCATTTTTGAACTTTTTAGGGACACATAAAAATCATAGCAAATAATGTGAACAAAAAAAAGCTTTAGGAAGGATATATTTCTAAATATTATATTTAATTTGGTATATTTCATAAAAAAAATCAATCTTTTATTAACAATATCTTTTATATTCTATAGGAAGGATATATATTTGTCTTACACATGACATGTTATAGTTAAAAATTTTAATATAAAAGATTAATTTTTTATAATACAGTATAGTGAATTATTATTTTAATTTTTATTATAAAAATATTTATATTTAATATTTGTCAAATATAATTATTTTATATTAAAAAAATGTGTCAACGTGTATGCTTGAGAATTAATGTGGTCGTGAACGTGTAAATTAAGCAGCTGACATTGCAAAGACAGGTTAGTCAAATTCAATGAAAAAGGTGCGGACATCGTTTTGGGCCCACTTGACATTTATTACCACCGTTGATTTCTTAACTTCGTCTATAATTTTTAGAGTTTTGTTAATTATTGATCTTAAAATATCGATTAAAATTTTATTTAATTTGTTTATAAAATTTTTAAATATTAAAATTCATTATTTTTATTAATTATTTATAAATCAATCATACGAGACTTTAATAAATATCTGAAAGGTTTAAGGATTAGAAGTCATGATGAGTTTTTTGTGGAAGGGGGTTATGGTTGCATTATTCCCTCAAAAATTTATGACTCGTCTTACATTCGTCCAGTCACAATCTTTATGAATAAACATAATATATTTATATTGACTAAAGTTTGTTTTTGTATTAAAAATATGTTGCTGTCTTACTTTTTTTAAAATAAGTCCAAAATGGCGAAAAAAACCAGTTCTAGATAAATTTTGGAAACTAACTCTGGTACACAATGCTGCTTAAGTATGAACTTTCACGCTAACTGCTTAATTTAATCTTACGTAGAACTAATAATTTAAGCAGTTGGTGTTTATTTTGTGAAATTGACATTTTCATTTTCTTTCTTACTTTTTCACATTTTTATCTACACTTTTCTAGTAATGCAAATATAATTTCTAATACTTAGTTATAAGAAGTGATATATTTAATGATACATAACAAACCTAGTTTTTATAAGATTTATTTTAAAAAAAAAATTGAGAACTAATTAATATAAAACATGAAATATAATTTTACTCTTCACCTACTTAGAGCCTATGTTACTTTATTTTTAAAAAAATTATTTTATAAAATTAATTTTAAAAATTTATGTTAATATTGTTAATAAAAAGTTTTTTTTTGTTCTCAAAATATATATTCTATTTTTTTTTCATTTTTTATCAAAAACAGTTATTCAATTTTTTTTTAATTTTCTGTTTTTAAAAATAAAAAAACAAAAAATTAGAATTAAAAAAGACCTTATTTTATATTCCTACTTCTTCTTTTTTTATATACATTATACCTCAGGCTCACGCTATAATTAATTATATACGTATATTATATATTTTGAAAATGTAGCCTTAATTGAAACTGTTTGACAGAGAACAATATAGAATTATAATAAATACAATATTATAATTAAAAAGGACAGAGTTGGTCATCAACCATGAATATTGCCTCCATTTCTAACTAGTTCCTTGCAAGAATTCAACGCACGTGGACGTAAATTTCAACAGAAAACTAAGTAGTAAATACTACGTATGTAGAAAGGCTTTCACATTGATATGTGTTAGTAAAAATAAAAGCTATATATGGCAAACTTATCAATATTATGGTATTGTTTTTTGTATTTATTTATTGTTTTTCCTTTAACTTAATAACGGAGTTAGTGGGGAACATCTTTTTAACGAAATAAGATTAAAGTATTAAACAGAATAAACAACCTCATTAATTAATATTACACGATTAATTGAACCAAAACTATGATTAATATTCGAGGTAGGCAAACACTAAAAGTTGCACTACAAACTTGGCCCAAAAGGTTAATTAGTGGGTTGGCTTGACCTTTCAATTCAAGTTTTCTTTTGGTAAATTTTCAATATTCTGGACGTGCAATGTAATGATATGTGTGTTTGTCTAGATGCAATGAACACGTTGTATTTCTTGTTGTGTTCTCTTGTTTTATCCAAAGAGAACTTTGATGAAAAAGGATTCATGAGAGAGGCGGCAAGATATGGACTTTTGCTGTCAATTTTGAATATATAAGTTAATTAGAAAACAATAATTGAAAGTAGTAATGATTCAACTCTTTAAAGGACACAAATTTAAATATTAAAAAGTATACTTGTTAAGACTCGATTGAAATTGATTATAAGTTGAATATAATTTGAGAATTTATTCTAACTTCTATTTATAAAAAACGTAAGTAATAAATAAGTATGAGAATTAGTGAATAAAAAGCTTATATATAAAATATTAGAAATTATTTGTAAAAGGTGTAATCTTAATACTTTTAACAAAATTAATCTTTTTAATAAGCTTGACATGCACTGAAGGTAAATGTCAATTGTTTAAAACTTATTTCAAAATTAATTATAATAAATTTTATATTTAAAAATAATAAAAAAACATAAATTTATTTATTTAGTTATTTATTCATAACTTCCCATTCCCAAATCTCTATATATAACTCCTCATATATATATATATATATATATATATATGTGAATTTATATAATTTTGAAACTATTAATTAAAAATCAAAATTCATATATAATTATACAGAAAAGAGATAATCATGTTAAAAAAAACTTTGGATATATATATAATTTTCAAAAAGGATAAAAAAGATATTATAGCCGACCGAAAAGCCTCAAATTGTTACTGGCTTTCACACCCTGTTCTTACTTTTTTTTTTTTTTTTTTAAGCGATTTCAACGTTGTTGGTCCATCGCTTTAGAACCAATATATTCCACACAATCCAAAATGGTTAATTACAGATAACGTTTCCTCAGTGTTTAAAAATTATATTAATTATTGAATTAGTAAAGGAATAATTTATAATTTAATAATTAAATCACAATTATACTGTAATTAATATTAATAATTATTATATATAAAAAATATATAAAAATATAATTTAAGATTCAAATATCTTGAAAATAAATATAAATTTAATACCTACAAATATTTTTAATAGATTTTATAATAAAATATACATTTAAGATATATCATTTTATTCCACTTATTGTTATTTTTTATCTACCTATTTTAAATTTTAAGAATACATAAAAATTTATTTCTTAACTAATTATTTCTTAAAAATTTATCTTTACCTTTTTTTTATTTCTCAAGATATCTAACTCTCTCTCCATAACTTTCTTCCACTCTATTCTCTCTCTTTTCTTTCAGTTCACACACAATTCTTCTTCTTCTTGAATGGGTGAATCGTTGAAACTGCGACTTTGACCGATTTTGTGGTTTTTGATCGATCTTATCCAACTTTTTAATCAATATTGATCTTTATTGCAACTTTAAATTTAATTAATTTTTAATCATTCAGGCTAATAAAATATATACATGAAAAAACCTCAGTTGAGCTAGTTTAATAGTAAAGATGACTACGCAAAAGATGCATAATAACAATTATATAGACTACGTACATGTTAAAGTTTTTTTGTTTAATTATTTCTAAAATAAAATAAAATATAATATTATGTATATATTTTTAAGATAATTAATAAAAAAGTAATAAGAAGTTAAACACAATTTTGCTCTCCCACATTAGCTTTCCTCCCTAAATCATAATTTATATTTAGTATTTTAAAAAATACTACGTTATTCTTTTGTTAGACTGAGAGAAAAATAAATTAAAATGTCAAATTCATATATAAAAAACTAAATACTTAATATCCACCAAAGCATATGTTAATATTTAAATATTATGAAAATAAAAAAATGAATTAAATTTTTTTAATAATTTTGAAGTTAAATAACCTTTTATTATTTTTCATATTAATTTTAACTGTTTTAATCTAAAATTATATTTTACATTTACATTTTATGCTATAGTTTAACGGAGCAAAAGTTACAATATCATATATATATATATATATATATATATATATAACTGCTTCAAATTTTTGTCTTAGCTAAAAAAAGTGTCTCATTGAAAGGAGGATATGACAGTTTGTAAGTGCAACATAATAATAATAATAATAATAATAATAATAATAATAATAATAATAATAATAAAGATGTTTCAATTCATTCCACTTTTTCTGTTGAAATAATGCTTTTTAATAACTATATTATATCATGATCTTTCATTAAAGTAACTTGGGAACTCCTGCTAGTTGATGTTCTTTTAAAATTTCAACTACATAATATATTGTGGAGGTGTTAGGGAGAGAGAGAGAGATGAGACTAATTCCATGGACCTAACATTGTGGTTTTTTGTTTATCGTCTTCCATGAATCAATTATCTGGCTTTGTGGGCTAACTTCATTAAAGTGGGTGCAGACTAGCCCTTTGCAAGTTGCAGCCTGACAAACATACAGAGAAACATCAACCAACCTTCCCATTTTTACGGGTCACGTCATCATGCATGAAAGGGGAGAGATAGGAAAGGTCCATCTATCTCTCTCTCTCTCTCTCTAAGTTAAAGAAAAAAAAAATATAATTTTAAAAATAAATTAAAAGGTGGAAAGAAATAAATTAATTAATTAAAAGATGGATATAGGGCTGTGAAAAAAACATGGTTTACTTCCAAGGCCGATTAGTTCAAATCATATTTGGGAGCCCAAAGCCAGCCTTGGACTTTTTTTAATTATAATTATTTTATATTTTAATACTTTAAAATCTATATAGTGATTTTTAACTCTATAATATTGAAGATAAAATATATATATATTTATAACTTATGAAAATAACTTAATTCTTATTTATTATCAAAATATAATTAAATAATTGAATATTACTATTATATTTATACATGTGATTTTTCATTTGTCAACCAAACATGTTACTTGAATTTTGTTTATTTTTATAATATCTCATTGTTTAAGGATTTTTTGAATGATAAATGACTAAAAGAGGTAAGTGAGCTTTAAGTATTGTTAAATTTACTTTATATATTATACAAATTTTTTTAAAAAAATAATTTTCTTTTTTAAAAATTCATGAATCAACTCAACCCAACCTATAATTCATCAAGGATTGAACTAATATTATTGGCTCCGCTTAAATGGACACATCATTAAGTGGATAGCCAATGAGGGCTCAGGCATTAAAAACTGGAACTATGTGTAGTGCCCCCCAACAAAGAATTATAACGAGCAAGCAACAAGCTGATCGCAATACTGGATGGCTAAAATGGGTGTTGAGGTCTCTCCGGGAATCCACATCTTTGATGAAGCTCCTGCGAGGTGCAGATCCTTGATAGCTCAACACTTGTCTGATGTTACTTTCCCTTGGTCTCTAGTGCTCTAGTTTTGCCCTATTTTCTCTGATGTACCAAAAATAAACAATGAACAAGCAAGATGTGCTTCTTAATTACTGTTTGGAATAATTTAGTGATTTCAGAATATGATTCACGTTATTCCATATCTACCCTAGAATGTTATTTCATTGAAAGTACAAGTATGAAATATATTTTACATTTCCATCACTAGATTTGGATCTTATTTCTCAAGGGTGTATTTGAGAGAAAGATTTTGAAAGGAAAAGAAAAAAAATGTAATAACTTCTCTTTATTTATTTTTTAAAATTTTAGAGAGAAAAAAATTAAAAATTTTATATTAATCTTTCTCAATCTTTTTTATCTAATAATTTTAATTATTTCAAATTAAAAAATTTTAAAAAATTCAAATAAAAAAAGAAAAAATTATTAATCTATGATCCTCTCTCCTTCCTTTTTCCTTTAATTTCTTCCCTTTTCTTCCTCTCTTCATTCTTAAACAAATCCCAAAGGACAGCTATCCAGGGAGATATCTCTAAGCAGAACGGAAAAAAGAAAAAGAGGGAAATCTCACAATAAACAATTGATTGAAGAATAATTTAAATTGATATGGAAGTTATGGGGATTAATTAAAGGTGTAAGCTAGAGGAATTAATAATAACAACAACAAACAAAGTCTTTTTTATTAAGTAGGATTAATTATATGAAATTAATAACAATGAGGAATTAAATTATACTGTTTCTTTTTATACATAAATTTCTGTCATATGCCTGTATAATGTTACAATTGCTTCAGTAATATTCCTCTTTATTTTTTCAAGTATATATGTACAAATTAACTCTTGAGAGCAATTAATTAAAAGATTAATCAAGTATTCTTGGGCAGCTTTGGAGTTGAAATTACTTCACTGCTACAAATTGGACAAACCTTCTTAATCTGAAGCCATTTGCTTATGCAATCGATGTGATAACGGTGTTCACATTGAAGTGCTGCCAGTGCTTCACCTTCTTCATATTCAATCTGGCAAATCACACATCGATCTATTTCTGTTTTGTTTTCAGCAAAACGGCTAGTGTGAGGATGCAAGCACGATGGAATTTCATTGGCTGATAATCCTCTTTTCTCTTCTCCTATAAACTCTCCCAATTCAATCAACTCTTCATAAGATAAATCATCTGGATCAATCTCATCTTCTTCCATTTCTTCGTCATTGCTTCCTTCACCCTCAAGAAACTGAAGGTCTGCTAATTCAAACTCTTGGCTCTCCGAAAAATCAGCATCTTCATCGCCATCATTATCAGAAGAGGACTCACTTTCATCTTCGTTGCTTTCTTCACTATCGATTGTAGAGAGCATTGTGAAGGTTCTCTCTTGTTCTTGCAAACTAATGGCCAGAGTGAGATCAGAGTTAACTTGCTCGAGTTCAGTGTATGGGGTTTTGTGGGAAGATTGTTTGCCCTCTTCTGGTTCCATTGAAGGAAGAAGAGGTGTTGTGCTACAAAAGATGGAATTAGAGATGAACTGGACAAAGCGATTATGGTATTTGACGGGATGACTGGAGGCATAATTTCAGAGAAACTTGCATATCAAGTAATGGAAACCCTTTTGGAATGAATTCTTAATATTCCAGATTCTTAGGCTATTTCGAGGTCGCCTACAACGACCACAAACTTCGGACATTCTTTTTGGATTAAAGCCAGCTTACTTACAAAGCAATAGCAACGCATCCTCCGTAAGTAGCAATATACCTTAGCCCAAAATTGAAGCTATCAACTACGGTTTGCTGCTACTTCGTTCTCAACCATTCCTTACGTAGTACGTACTATATATTTGAGCTCGTTCATTTATTAATATAGATTAGTTCTATTTACCAATTCTATTTGTCGATTTCTTGACACACTAACATTTTATCACAGTTCGTAGTAAGATCAGGAAAAATGTTTTTGGGAGCCTCTTTCATAGTGATTCCTGGAGGGGAAAGAATCTTCGTTTACAAGTGTTCATATATTTCTGAAAATTCACCGTCCTAAGTCATATTCTCCTGTGCTCTCTTGCCATCGAAAAATGAGGAGGGAAAAAAACGATTTCCTCTTCCTTAATAAAAGCATACACCAGCCACTGGTAAATCATTGAGGTAAAATAAATCCGCAGTCTTTTCCCCATGAAAATTGCTAATTAGTAATTTCTATATCAAATTCACGTAGCCTCATTTATGCATTTCAGATTAAATTAATTAAACACAAATGCAACCACATATCAATTGCGTGAGTTGTTAAAAGATTTATAACTTAGCAAGTAACATAACTCCTTTGTCAGATGCCAACATAAAAAAGAACAATGCCATTTAATTGAAGTACAGCTAACTATATTGTGACAGGAGAAAAACCTCATATTGCATCATTCTCGCGCTTTGAAGCCAAGTCTACCCAAAACACATTCGAACAGAGTAATAATAATTTAATCCACAACACGCAGGATAAATGAACATCTTTTTAATGTGCCAAAATAACTAGGTACCCATTGACGTAAAAGGGTGGTAACTGATCTCCCATCTAGCTCCTGAGCTACGTAGAAACATGAGGATGTGAAATTGGTGACCCGGTGGCTTAGTGGTTAATCCATTCTTCCCTTCAAGATCCTTTCCTTTACTTCAGTAGGCGTGCTGCAGGTGTAAGTCAAAAAGATCAATCATTCACTAGATAATACATAATGAATGGGCATAGAAATTCAAAACTGGAATATAATACAGATTTAAGGGCAGATCAAAGTGGAAACAATAATAAATGAGAACAGATAAATTATTGACAATAAGGGCAAATTACAATAAACAACCAATATTAGCATCACTTTATTACCTGTCAACCACACTGCTAGTGACTAGTGGTTAATTCATCATTAATATTCCTTTCTTGTAAAATTATTAAAAACGGTTCCTTAATTATTATTCTCCCAAAAGAGAAGTTTCCTTTATGTATAATTAGGATTTTCTATCATCATGACTTCAGGGATCTATTATCCAATAAGGTGGGTCCGTGCAGCAAACAGGCATTTAACTTCCACCCTAATTTTGAACTGCATAGCATATGTCATCATTAAGAAGTCACAAGGTGGTTGCCACTGCAGAAAAATATTTTTCCCTAAGACTTGTAAGGCATCATATAGCATCCAACCAAAGGTTTACAAGATGTGCAAGTGCATAAAAGCAAAATGATAGAGTACTTAATCCTAAAATTGACAACATAAAGAAATATGGCCTGCTCCTAAGAGAAAAGACAAATTATAAGCTTACACAACATAGACATGTCCACCCCAGCCACTTAGACAGTCACGATCTACAGATGAAAGCAGTGCTTGGGAGATGGTCTCAAACAATTCTTCTGGTTCCTGAGACATGTATAAGCAACCAACATAAAAAATGAGCTATATCTCTTCAAAGAGGAACACGGAAAATCTATACTAACTTTTATTGGCCAGCATAAACCAATTTTTAACATCAAATATGTCTGAACATGCAAGACCATTGATGTATTCATGTAATTTCTCTCCAAGGTAAACAAGGGGGGATGAATTGACTAGCTTTTGAAATGGCATTTGATTGAATGATAAAATGTCTATGAAGCATAGACAGTAACTCGGACACTTGACACAACACGACATGACATATATATATATGTTAAGTTTTCTTTTAGAGATATACTTGTATAAAAGGAAAATAACCAATATTATTCTATATTTTAAGCAACTTACACTATTATTTTTTAAATAAAAATTACTAAATCTCATACAACAGAAGCAATTAAAAAAGAACTTCAATAATCTCATTAAAATGAATTCTCTAGACTTTTATCCACTAATTTTACGGGTTTTCTTTTGAGTCATATTATGCTTGGTTAAGTATAAGTCAAGTTTGACGTATGTTCGAGCTGAAAAAATAAATTTTTTTATTCTGACACACGTGCATGTGTTGAACATGTCTATAATGTGTATAGTCTGTCGGTATCATATCATGTGTTGGACACATAACATGTCTAAAGATAGGCATGCCCGTGCTTTATAGGTCTTCAATGATTAAATTCAAATTATGTTATAATATTCTGAAAAACGGGGGTTGAAGTTTGCTGGTGAAACCCTAAACAAAAAATATGTTCTAAAAAAGTGTTCCAGACCAATTTTTTGTTAATCAAGTACATAAAACCTTGCATTTTAACTGACCTATCCCCACGGGGGACAAAAAAACTGATCTGCAATACATAATTACATACCAAGAACTTTAAAACCTATGATTTCAACTTTCAACTATACTCTAATAATGTGTTCAAAATCTTCTATAATATAAATGAATGACAACCTGAACTAATATTGGGAACTGTCCCCATGAAGACTTGGTTGTTTTTGCATATATCCATTTTGAGATGTGTATTTGGTATTCAACTAATAGTAAGTGGCGACACATGTAACTGATATACATGACAGTGCACCAATTTGCAAACTCACAAAAAATAGTCATATAAAAATTAAATCAAGTTAAACTTAGTGACAAACCATGTCAGGCTTAAACATCGACTCACAAGCACCATAGAGAGACTCGGATGCAGTGCCAGCAACAACAAAATCTTTTGCAAGCTCCCTGAATACAAGAAAATTCAAAAGACATTAGTATCACAAAATATGGATCATGTGGAAGTGCATAACTTTCAAATTATTCTAATAACCAAAGGCAGAATGCAGAATAAACCTGTGTGAAATGTACCTTCAAACCAATTTACAATCTTGTCACATTTTACATTGGCGGAGAATATAGAACACACTAAGTGTGCATAAGAGAGTGTGTGAAATCCAAATTTACTTATAGTTTTGCTGTCAAAGGTACTGTTCATTAATTAAAATTTCTGTGTTTGAAGATGTTTTTACCGTAGTTTGCCACATATTTTGAAATCTGATTATGCAAAAATGTTTTTCAACAAGGTAGTAGTTTGATGAAAAATTAAATAGGTAAAACACCAAGTACTACCTACTACCTAGTAGTCTACGAGAGACAAACCATTTTAATTTATTTTTTATTATTTTTAAATATCCAGAATCCTAATAATAAGACTTTGACATGAATATACAAATAAAACACCATAATCATTTATCTTTAGAACATTTTTTTTTTTGAAAAAAATTAGAAAAGACAGAAAAAAAATGCCTAGACAAAATAAAATATTGACAATCTTTCTATGACAGCCTTCCCACATTGTTTCACCCCATATGAGCATTTTTTAGACTATAGAAACTTAAAATAGCTATTTCCAAAATCCCACTTGTGTCTGATTCCAGATTAGCTGGAATAGCTACAATTATAAAATTCAGCTAAATTGAGCAGATTTACAATGCATAATAAGATATTAAATTTCTCACGCCAAGAATATGGATCAGTGTATGGCACTTGCATATAGCCTAAACAGCGTTATTCCACATATTCATAGCATTTTTATGTTTTAAAACACAAACTTCCCTTGTCAAGAAATATGGCATGAATTATAAGAAGAGCCAACTTACTTCGCTCCAATTGAATCCATTGTGCAAATGAAGGGTTTGTCTTCATCTCCCAATCCAGCAATTACAGGCTGGCAAAAGTAGGGACCAAACCTTAAAAGCAAAAGAAGCATTTACATTTGTATTAACTCAAGTTACAATTGATTCTGATAACAATTGTCATAATCATAAAATTGAGTTTCACATAATTCGCCTACTCAATATTGAAAACTATCACATACATTTTCGCCAACCTCATTGATATAATAATGCTTTAATTTTCTTAAAGAAATAAGCCTCCTGTTAATAGTTTTAGTCAATTGACTACACCTGTTATTATAATTTTGGGAGGGGTTTCATTCTGATTATGTACTTCACATTCTTAAATGGCGTCTGCACATTATGAAGAAAGGAAAGCAAATTTAGAATGCTTGGGCAAGCACAAATTTCAAACTGCCCCATTTACGGCTATTGATCAAGTTAAAATGGCATTAAGTCCACAGATGATAAGTCTATTGATTTTCTTGTCATACTATAGATTGTTAAGCCTCTTAATTGGAATTTTTTTGGCTTCCAGTTTGATTCTACATGTGGGAATGGTTATACTTATAATTACCATTTGAACACTTGCGCTTGCAACTTCAGATAAAACACTATATCCCAGGAGTTCTAGTATTAGTACAGCAGAAACAGAACTTAGAGACTTCCAGATTTAGATGTAGGCCTTTACGCTATTATGTCTTTATTTGTTTTTGTTATTAACATCAATGTCATCACCCATCATATAGACTATATGTCTATTAACCATTTATGGCTGATCATAGCGTATAGTTTTATCATCATTTTCATTCCCAAACATGGGCTTTGATTAATAAATTCAGACAATTTGACTTCAAATATACACAAGTAGAAAATTCATTTTCTTGATCCCATCATCTAGAAGAATAGATAGATATCATAAGCAGGACTTGCTAGTTTATCAATGACATTAAGTATTGTGCATGGTGCAGTTAATCATGTATATGTCCCTTCAGTCTTTAAGTTTACAATGTCATCATTAAGAAAATATAAGACATGACAATACGGCATAGGCACAACACAATAAACTAACGAAATTATACTAAATCAATGTTATTGATCTGACGTTTTGGGACTTTAGGCACTGGCGTCCTTTTATGTTCGTTCTAAGAAACGATGACAGAGAAAATCAAGTATTCAAGATTGAACTGCCTACTTTGTGAATCATTCTGAAGTTAAAATTTTCCACAAAAAGAATATAGCAGTAACTAAATAACGGCAGGTGCAAAATTCTGATCCAAAAGGAAATTATCAAACCCACATACCTTTTCTCGTATAGAATAGCAGAGACCAAGCTGGCAAATGTCTCGGGCTTCATATCCCTCTCTTCCCGAAGCTGGTATAATTTGTGCCGGAAAACAAGCCGTTGATAGCTTCACACAGAAGGGAACAACAATAAGAATAATCAAAAGAAAAAATAATGAAAAATAAAAGCAAACCACAGAACAACTCGGGGGTGATAGTATTCGTTTCGTACAGTGTCTGGGCGTCTGTGGCAAGTCCAGAAAGACCAATGAAAAGCTTGTCATGAATCTTGGAAATCCTCTGAAAATCGGTGGCGATTGTCTGAAGCTGAACACCGAGTCTCCGATCGCTGGCTATGGCGAAGCAGTTCTTACCCACCATGGCCACAAGGGCACTTCCATTGTACTCGAAGATCGACATGTTCCCGAGACTTGCTTCCAATTTTAGGTTTTCTCTTGATGTGAAATTGGGAGTGAAACGTATTTTTATTATTTTTTCAGCCAACACTGAGACAATGGCTTGGACGCCACTCCAGCTCTCTCAAGGTCAGGACACGATAAAAGCAGTAATGGGCCAGTTCTAGCTCATCAATTTGGGCCTTATGAACAACGGCCCAACACTTGACAGAAAACAAAATAAAGGCCCAATAACATGGACTTTGGCACCAACCTAATATGATATGAACAAGCGTGTACGAGTGTCCTGAAAAAAACAAAAAAACACATTGTATCTCGGGTTTAGCCTTGTTTGGGCTGTCTTCTCCTTTGTTTTAGTCCAAAACAAAAAAAAGAAGAAATCAATGCGATAATGATGGGCTTAAATAAACATGACCTCGTGTACTTTAATTTATGTGTGTATTACTCTTGTACACTTTTAAATGTACTTTAAAATTTTATTATATTTTTAAAATATTATAGTAAATTTATTTTATCTAATTTTTTATTCAAAAATTAACAGTATTGAATGCATCAATTTATAAGATGTCATGTTAAAATAAATAATTAAAAGATAATATAAGTATTTTTATCCTTTCAATATTGAAATATTAATTACTTGTCAATATAAGTTATTAGTTTGTTAATATTTTTATTTTTTCACTTATTATCTTTTAATTATTTTTTTTAATTTAATATTTTATAAGTTAATGTGTTTATTTTTATTAATTTTTAGATTAAAAATTAGATAAAATATATTTATTGTAACGTTTTAAAAGTACATGAAAAATTTAAAACACATTTGAAAGTATATACGGCTTTATGTACATAGACTAAAGTAAAAGGAGATCCTTTGTGTTTTAAACATAATGATGACATTCCCTTCGCGAAGTAGGTAAATTATTTTATTGAGTAAACTTACTTTTTGGTCATTTAAAGATAACCAATAATATGATATAGCTCATCAATTTGGGCCTTATTAAACATACACTTTGTTCCTTGAAAAGATTACAACAGTTAACTCATTGATTATTGAACTTTTAGTCATTTGTGAAAAATATGACAAGAGTTGTAAATACTAAATGATTTCTAAAAATTAAAATATATCAACACTTAACCATGTTTTTAAAATATATCAACATTTAACTATATTTTTAAAATATGACTTGTATATTAATATTTATCTATAAATCAATAAATAAACATTTGATATTTTTATATAGTTTTTTTCTTAATTTATGTAACGTATACAATTTTTTTAATTTATCTAACACTTATTTTTAAATTTGTAAAGTGAAAAAATATCATAAAAGTGATAAAGAGAAATATTAAGATATCCATAATTATTGTAGCAATTATAGCTAAACATGTGCAGCATTTCCACTACACAATTAATACACAAATCAACACTCGTATATAATACTTTTATTACATATGTAACATATTTTTTATTTTTCACTTACAAGCCACACAATTTTAAATATTTTGTAACACCTAACAATTCCAACTTAGTACTTTTGTTTATTGGACACCTAATAACTTAAGCTTCATTTTGATTTGATTTTAAATTTAAAAATATTATATAATATTTTCTATCAGCAAGTTTGTGTACACACACATGGGTGATTTCGTTTATAGTTTTTTATTATTATTTTATATATACACATGAGTGTTAATAATTCTGATTGATTGAATATTTTCACATGTAATTAAAATGTTAAATCAATTAATAAAACATATTTAATCAAATAAGTAATGAAAAAAAGAGATAAGGGAAGAACATACAGACAAATCTTCTTTTTTTCAAATTTCATTATTTATTGAAGAAAGTAACTTAATTAGCTTTATTAAAAAAAAGTCTTACAGAATATAATGCAATAAGTATAAAAACATTTATCAAGTAACCAATATTAAAAAATAAGAGTGGAACTCTATCAAATATAAATGAATTATTAGGTTCTAAAAGTATATTTAAATTTGTGTGATTTGTAAGTGAGAAACAAAATATATGTTTGTTTACAAATTATGTAATTGAAATGTTGTATATATTGTACAATCATTACATACAGTGTTGATTTGTTTACAAATTATATAATATGTTATAAAAGCATTACATAAAGTGATCATTTATTTACAAATTATGTAATTGAAATGTTGTATATGATTAACTAAAATTGTTAAGATAGTAGAGATATTTTAATATTTTTTTCTATCATTTATGATGTTATTTCGCTTTAATAGTTTAAAAATATGTACTAAATAAATTAAAAAATTTGTATAAAAATGTCAAATTTTTATTTATTAATTTATGATTAAGTACTAATATACAAATTTATTTATTACAAGTCATACTTTGAAAACATGATTAAGCATTAGTGTATGATTAAATTTTTATGCCAATTATTATAGTTTAGATTGTGTGTATATTAGGAATTAAAATATATACATTTTTAATTGTTTATGGACTATTTAATATTTAATATCTCTTATTAATTTTTTGTTATTAACTAATGGCTTAAGAACTAATAAATTTACTGTTATAATATTTCAAAGACTAAAGTATATATTATGATCTTTCAAGAATTAAATCATATTATTACTTATATTTTTTAAGTATAAAAAAATAGATTAATTCTATTTTATTTGTAATATAATATTTTTGTTGGTAATATATTCTCACATGTATCCCGTGATCCCTTATTCGTGGGAAAGTGCTCTTTCCCTGTAGATAAAAAAACATGCTTTAAGAGAGAACCATTTTAACAATTTTTTTATAAACCTTTTTTTTTTTTTTAAGTAGTGTTACAGAGAGCTCAAATTTTTTTATCTCAAGCACTCGTTAGCCCATTTCACTTATTTTTTTATTGTTTTAATATTTATTTTTTCATGTTTACTGCTAGAGAGAGACAGAGGAGAAAACTTGAGCATTGGAGAGCTCCAACTCTCCCTATCATCTTCTTTTTTGTAATAGAATTTTATTACAGTCTGCAAGTATTACTAAAAGACTTTCTAATTAGTAGTACTATTCAGATATGGTCAACTTATCAATCGTACGTATATAAATTGATAATAGTACTTAACTGTTAACATTATTTATTCATGGACTAATTGTCACTTTCTCAGTACTGAAGTTGAGCCTACATTTATGTGAGGGAAAATTGACATGCAGGCACAAGTAAAATGCCAAGACAAGTGGTACTCAAAACAGGGGGGGGGGGGGGGGTCATAATTATAATAAAAATGAGAATAAGAAAGAGGGAAAAGTTGCATCATATTTAAATCCTCAAAATTAGCGTTGACAGTGGACTTGAAAATAATTTAAAATTCTGAGATTCTGGCTTAGCGATTCGTCCAAGTTTTGTACATACCATAAAACAGGCAGGCTTCCGTGCCGTGTTATGAGATCTCGTCAGCATTATATAAAAATTAAATCCCTTAATTAGTTACCAATTTTAAGGCACACATTAAAACTGGATTACTTAGCGATATTATCTTATTCCAACTTCATATTAATTATTAAATATCAAATAGTGGAGTTTAATTAACTAGTTTATAAGTCAGCTTTATTTGAGGGATCTTACCAATGGTCAAAAGTCAAACAGTATTTGCATGCATTTAGATATATTGAACAACAAAATTGTATTGATTCAAGATCTACGTACTAATATTTTAGACTGTATCGGGAGGATTCGAACTCCAATAAGCTGCATGATGAGTTACATTTGTTTCAAGTGAAAGCAATTTGTATGTGTGTGAATTAATTCCCCTTGAAAGTGGCGCACAAGTACGACAACAAACATCAATTTCAGTTATTGACGGTTTCATAATATATAGATATGAGAAAATAAAATTATGGAAAACGGTGGTTGTCATAAAGGTAAAAGGTTTTAACAGAAACGCTACTGTGTACTGTGTATCGCGTTTTGCTGTTACAAAAGCAGTTTTGGTGATGATCGGAAGTTGGCGTTATCGTAAAGCAAGCAAGAAAAAGAAAAGGTTAGAAATACTTATAAGTATAAAACATTTGGAGCACAACGTTGCTTGTTTGTCTGTTGTCTGATTTCATCATTTTGTTCCTTATCTTCAATTACGCGCGCTATAAAATGTTCTTGCACATTTTACCTTTTGTTTCTTTTATTTTCTTTACAAGAGTTTATTTACCCCCCGTAATGTATTAATGTGTTTAATTTGGATTTTTCATGCTAAAGGATGTTATGATAGTGTCGTGTTATAAAAAGCAAGAAATTCACACATTTATTTGATAGAATTTACTATTTTAATGGTTGCCAATCAAAATGGATTTTTGAGTTTCCTGATATATTAAAATCTACAGCACTAATACAAGATGATCTTTTGGAATTGAAAATTCTTAAACAAATTTATGTTATTAATTAATATAGTCAAAAATGAGATTCTATTTTCACTTGTCAGAGGAATATGTTGAAGAAAAATATTTGAAAGATTAAAGAGATTTCGTTTATATTAATTTTTGAATTTTCAAATACTGTATTTATTAGAGAGCTAAATTGAAAAAAAAACAGTATTTCAATATTAGTTTACTTCTCATATAATTTTAGGCAAAAAAATTGTATAATAAAAATTTGCTATTATGAGCTGAACATGACCAAGAACTAAGGCAGAGTTGGTCACACATGCAAGTTTGGTTCGTATAATCTAACAAATTTCATACACATATTGATGTTGGTTACCTAATATATGTGTCGTTTTGAGTATTTTTTTCGGTAACCTAATTTCATCTTCGATCCAAGTGAGTTAGTTATTATAGCATCGATCTCTTCTTGAATAAGGTAGCACTTTATATATCGTATTATTAAAATATATACTATATTAGTAATATCTGGAATGAGATGAGATAATTGTACTATAATAAATGTTAAGAAATCCAATAATAATGTAAATTTATTATACAAGATGATCTGACATTCTAACTTTTGAAATGAAAAAGAAACAAAACATCATTAATTCCCGTTAAAGGAATCATAATGAAATGAAAATTAAACAAGAAAAATACTTTAGAGAATATTATTATAACCTTTCTTATATAACAACTTTTTAATGCTTTAATTTATTCCCTCTTATTACTACCAGGTATCTTAGAAGATCATAAGTTTATTATTATATTTTGATTTTTTTTTTGAAAAAAGGTAATGTTCCTATAATATGTAGTAAATAATTTACAATTCAGTTCGCTTTGTTGCACGTAAAGCAGTTGTTTCCATTTATAAATCAACAAATTGAATTGATCACAGTCATTTAGATAGAACCAATTTAATCAAAATGACTATACAGTATACACGGAGATTAAGAGGCTGTGTCCGAGGCTGAGGGAGAGACGCACCCTGTTGTATATATATATATACACACACTCACGAAAATACAATACATGATAGGCAGAGAGAGAAGCATACTAAGACCTATCCATCTGCCAAGTAACAAAAAGGCTGATTGAGAAACTGAACAAGTTTTGCAAAATGGTGCACTCAGAGAAGGCGGCGGAGAGGTGGTGGTGGCTGCTTCCGCTGCTTTTAACGGCGGTTTTCACCACCACCCACGGAGGCAATGTCACCTACAACGGAAGGTCTTTAATCATCGACGGCCAACATAAAATCCTCTTCGCTGGTTCAATTCACTATCCTCGCAGCACTCCTGAGGTAACATTATTTAGGTGTCGTTTTTAGGATTTTTCTGTCAAGTTATTATAGCATAACTGAATTTTTTTTACCTTTTTTTTTTCATGTCATATATTTATTAGAAAGCTTAATGATTAACACCTAAGAAACTTTACTTGTGCCAACTCCACTTCTGATATCACTGTCATCATCTTCATCATCTTTTTCTTTTCTTCTTTTATTTTCTTACGTCACGTAATATTATTAATGGGATATTGAGAGCGAGGACCAGAAACGTAGAAACATTAAGACGATTAAACGAGACAAAAGATAGACGAGGAATCATCCTATTCTCATTGTCTTTGTTAGGTAAGAAACGTGTTATGTTCTCTACAAAACCTTGGGCCTTGAGGCTTTGACACAATTTAATTATAATGCTCAATTAATTCATTGAAGTTAAGATGTATGCCGTAAAGTTGACTATTATAATTGGTGTTTAAAAAATGTCTCAAACTTGTCATAAAATATGCTTTTACCATTGCTTATGTGTCAACTTTAAAAAAATTCATACTCAATTAGAACTCACAATTAAATATAAGAAAACTTGTTATGTAGAGTCCCTCAACTATAAAAATTAACCTAGATTTCTCTCAAATTTTACAACTTATATAAGATATTATTCTATTAATTTTTTCATCTAAAATTTTAACTGAATCACAACCAATGAGTAAAATCAAGTCATATTAAAATAAAAAAAATTCTATTAAACTTTAGGCCATATGCAAAATTTTTTTTTTAAATTTTTAGTTTTGTGTAAATTTTTTTTTTTAAACTTTAAGCTTTATATAAAAATTTTTTTTAAATAATTTGACATTTTTATCATCTATTAAAGTTTTAGAGAAAAAAATTAATAAATAAAAAGTTTTTTACACAAATTACAAAATTTAAGAAGGTTCTAGACTAATTTTTATAATTAAAAATTATTTACAAATGATCTATGGGTTACCTACATTTTAGCCTAATATATATTTCCATAGTTTGCACTTTACACCTGCGAATGGTTCATGTATGGACCTGATGGGCCAGCCGAAGACGAATGATAGTGTATGAAGTAAGAACAAATATTTGACCCCAACAAAAAATGAACAGATGTGGCCTTCTTTAATCACGAAAGCTAAGAAGGGAGGAATAGATGTCATACAAACATACGTGTTTTGGAACCTTCACGAGCCTCAACAAGGCCAGGTAAATTGTCATCCCATAATTCTTGTCTCACACTCTTTTGTGATTTTGGCCATTTGAAAAACCTAGAAACAGAATGGTGAATATTATCCCTTGTGTCGCTTAATGCTTTGCAGTATGACTTCAGTGGAAGGCGAGATATAGTGAAGTTCATTAAAGAAATCCAAGCACAGGGTTTATATGTGACCCTCAGAATTGGACCTTTCATTGAGAGTGAATGGACTTATGGGTAAAACCTCTACTATCATCATCTATTAATTAGTAACCAAACATTTCAAAGACAAAAAACAAGGTACCACAAAACAAAACCATAACTTACTCCCTTTTCAATTTCATTGTACTTTTATTGGTGCAGAGGTTTACCTACTTGGTTACACAACATTCCGGGCATTGTTTTTAGATCCGATAATGACCCATTCAAGGTATTCACTATTCATTCTCTTAGACTTAGTTACTGTAATTTGAGCTACACAATAAAAGCGGCTCACTTATTTCCTTTTAATTTGTTCCATCAATGGCAGCATCACATGCAAACGTTCACTACCAGAATAGTGAACATGATGAAATCAGCCAATCTTTATGCTTCACAAGGAGGGCCCATCATACTATCGCAGGTTCAACGCTGCAACAATAAAACTTGCCCATTTTTGCATGCGTCAGTGTTTAAATGGTTTATACAATACCTGTGGTTAATGCAGATCGAGAACGAGTATAGTATGATTGAAGGTGCTTTTCACGAAAGAGGACCACCTTATGTTCGTTGGGCTGCACAAATGGCCGTGGGGCTTCAAACTGGTGTGCCATGGGTTATGTGCAGGCAAGATGATGCTCCTGATCCTGTGGTTAGTTTAATAGTTTTGTTTCCCTTTCATGGATTTATCATCATGATTCTGTAAAATAAGAAGAACTTGTTAATTCTGGGTGATGTATTTTTGTAGATCAACACGTGCAATGGTATGGAATGTGGGAAAACATTCAAGGGACCTAACTCGCCTAATAAGCCTTCATTATGGACAGAGAACTGGACAAGTTTGTATGTTCTTCAAGTTTACAACACCAATAAGAAAGGATATCAAAGTTTATAACTTGACTAATGCCTTTTTGTTTGCTTGTAAACTTGAAGCTATCAAACATTTGGTGAAGAACCATACTTGAGATCAGCAGAAGATATTGCGTATAATGTTGCCCTGTTCATTGCAAACAATGGAAGCTATGTTAATTACTATATGGTATGATATGACTATCAATCATCTCTGTAAATATTTTTCTCTCGCTTTCTGTCACTCTCTTTTATATTATGGGTTTGATACAGTACCATGGAGGAACCAATTTCGAAAGAACAGGTTCTGCTTTTGTGATAACTGCTTATTATGATCAAGCTCCACTAGACGAGTATGGTGTGTCTCTCTCCATTCTCAAATTACAAAACTGCAGAATTTTCAATCAATTTATGATTGCCTATGTGATTGTAATCAGGTTTAATTAGGCAGCCAAAATGGGGCCATCTTAAGAAACTACATGCCGCAATAAAGTCATGTTCAAAGCCTTTGCTTTCTGCAACCCAAACTACACTCAACTTGGGCACACAACAAGAAGTAAGAACAATAAATACAATTCTTGGAATTTTTCCCCGATAATTAATTAGCCTGTTTTTTGATTTTAGATACTTGGAAACTAAATTAATCCTTTGCTATCCCATCTTCTTCAGGCCTATGTATTCAGAAAGAGCTCAACAGAATGTGCTGCCTTTCTAGAAAATAGAGATAATAACGAAGTCACTATCCGATTTCAGAACTTTCCATATAAACTGCCCCCAAAATCAATTAGTATTCTACCAGATTGCAAGAAAGTAGCTTTCAACACCGCAAGGGTAAGAATCACATGCTCAGTACATGCTATTTCATTAATTTTAAGAGAACAATTAAACCATGAAGAAAGACACTTCTTTCTTATAAGCTGCTACTGTAGGTAAGAACAAAATACAGCACCAGAACAATGAAATCTGTCTTACAGTTTGGATCAACTGAAAAATGGCAAGTGTACCAAGAAGCCATCCCAAAATTTGATGATACTTCATTAAGAGCAAACAAGCTATTAGATCAGATCGGCACGGCCAAAGATACATCTGACTATCTGTGGTATACTTTCAGGTAATGAGAAACATGAGTAGTTACTAAATGTATTTAGCCATGGACATGATCCGTATATATATACTAAGCTTTATAATCCACTGAAATCTTTGTTATCAATTGATCACGCAGGTTTAAAGAAAATTCTTCGAGTTCTCAGTCTGTTCTAAGTGCATTTAGCCATGGACATGTTCTGCATGCATTCGTCAACGGAGTTTTAGTAGGCAAGCTCTAAATCTCTATTTCTCTGTTATACATTGGAAATATCAAATTGATCAAATTTTGATCAACGATCACATCCAGTTTTATGTGACGTTGTAAACCATAGCCTTGGAAGATATAATTTTGAGATTAACCATCAACAGATTGCACATATAAATTGCATGAAAATTCTGGATAAGTCAAGGCTTGTGATTTGAATAGTTTTATCATAACCTCTAATAGACTCTATACTTACTCTCAATTCTAGGTTCTGCACATGGAAGTCATGATAATGCATCTTTCACCATGAATAACAATGTCGAATTGACAAACGGGAACAACGACATTTCCTTCCTCGGTGTAACAGTTGGATTGCCGGTACTTTTGTCTTTGTTTGTTACACTTTCATTTCATTTATTCATCAGCAACACGCAAAAGAAACCACATGAAAATTTTAAATTTTGGATTAACATGCATAATTATTTCATCCAAGATATATATATTTTCTAGCAAGAGCATAATAAGGACTTATAGTGCAACGTTGTTGCTACTGAAGAAGCATCTGCTGGGCATGCTTTAAGCTTTTTTCACATGCTTCATTTAAAGCCAAAAAAGGAAGATGTTGAATAACATGAAATATGTATTTTATTTCTACATAAAGGATTCAGGAGCATTCCAAGAGCGCAAAGTTGCTGGTTTGCATAGGGTCAGTGTTGGAGACAGAGATTTCACTAATTACCCGTGGGGATATCAGGTAATTACCTCTAAGCTACAAGATGCTAACTTAGCAGCCTGCAATAAAAGATCTCCAATCATGATTTTTTAATCAGAAACTACTATATATATATATATATTGATGGGTAATTTTGTTCACTAATTACTGATGTTAAATTTTTTAACTAAGGTTGGGTTGCTAGGAGAGAAATTGCAAATCTATACAGCTAATGGAGCAAGTAAAGTTCAGTGGGAAAAGTTAGGAAACTCCACCAATTCACTTACATGGTATAAGGTAAGAGTACTACTGCTAGTAAAAAAATTATTCAATTACAAAAAATCATTTCATATTTTAAAAGATAAATAGTTTTCGTCTGAAATTTAAAATCGAATTTAATCATGATTTAAGACTTCCCTTTTTGATTTACAGACTACATTCAATGCACCAGAAGGAAGTGATCCAGTAGCACTTAACCTTGGTTCTATGGGAAAAGGTGATGCTTGGGTTAATGGGCAGGGTATTGGGCGATACTGGGTATCTTTTCACACACCAAAAGGGACTCCTTCACAGCAATGGTACATTCCTAAGCCACTTTTCAATTTTTATTCAGCTATCATAATGATGTTCAGCATTTAATTTGCCAACTAATTACACAAATGAACTATTTTGTTCAGGTATCATATCCCTCGGTCCTTCCTCAAACCTAATGGGAACCTACTAGTTCTATTTGAAGAAGAAACGGGGAACCCCCTACGGATTTCTCTGGACACAGTAACAACATCATGAGTACAGGGCATGCTTTATCACACTCATACTCAAACACAGATCATAGGATAGATTTATATATATTTAAATATTTACGTGTCATTGTTTTGTCTCAGAGACTGGAGGTCTCCCTACAGATATATATATTCATGCCTCTATTGTACTTGAATGAAGAACTTTATACCAAAAGTTTGAAAATAATATAAGTCAATTTAGAGGTAAGCAACGTGGTCATCATTTTATTGTGAGAAGTGCGCATATTAATTCCAATGTTTTCATTTATTAGTCTTGGGAAATCAAGCATAGCTGATCCAAAGTCCCAAGGCTTGGAATTTGAGACCTGCAACTTTCCCTTCAATATTTGAATATTGTAATTGGATACTTGAGAGGTACCCAGTTCAAACGGTCACATTCTGGAGTTGCTCTTCCAAAGAACAGGGATACTGTGTTTCTGATCTTCATGTTTTTCCGTTGATCTTGTATTGTTTAGATTACTCAAGCATATAAAAATGACAGACAGAATTCTTTGCAAATGGGACTATTTGTGGTGTTTGGATTATAGTATATTTCGTTCGTCCGACGAAAAATGTTCCTTTTTGTAATAGGAAAAAATTTAGGTATTAATTTTATATTTTTATTATTAAATTTTTTAATTAAAAAAATACATATATAATTTATATAACTTATTTTTTATAATTAATTTTTTAAAATATTTTATTTTAATTAAAAATTTTAATAATAAAAATATAAAAAATTATAAGTTTAATCCTTTGTATTTTTGAGTATTTTAAGAGTATAATAAACAATTGAGTAAAATACAAAAAATGGCTATATATAAAAAAAATTTAATTTTTTTAATTAATAATCTCTTAAACTTTGAGTTACTTGTAAACAATTCTAAATACACGTAAACTCATTTTCACAGTATATTTAATTTATACATAATTAAGTCAAATTAGCCAAAATTCATAAATTCTTTTATACTAAATTACTAAACTAGCCTTGCAAGTCTGAAACATTCCATGCACGACATAATAGATTAGAATAAAGATGCCGAGAAACACAAGCAACGGGAACAAACGACGCAAGCCGCCGCTGCCACCAAAAAGTGTCATAACGGGACCTAGACTTTTTGTTCATTTTTTATTTAATTTATTCTATAAAATAATATGATATATATTTTTTAAAGTGAGATAAATATAAAAAAATTTAAATCTCAATCTATAAAATAAATTTATAAAAAAAATTTAAGTATAATTTTTATATTTTTATCATTAAATTTTTTAATTAAAGATTGATATATATAATTTATATAATTTATTTTTTTTGATTAATTTTTTTAAAAAAATTATATATTTTTTGTTTTTTATTAAAAAATTTAATAATAAATATATAAGTAATTATATATAAATATAATTTTTTATTTATATTTTTTAATATTTTTATCTCTATTTTATTTTAAAAATTTTATTATACAAAATAGTTGAGAGCATCCTTCTCCCCCAACAAACAGTAACGCACTGAGAATGAGAAATTTTAGCATGCACCCAAAAACTTGTAAGATTATAAAAATATTTAGTACTAGAGCGTGGAGAGCACTGTGTTACGAAAACAGAGCGTTGTGATCACGAGCCTAGCAAACCTTCCCCGCCGAATTTACATCTGGACTCTGGATGAAACGAAATATTTACAAATTGTCCAATATACAATTTCATTAATGCAATGAGCCAAGCACCAACACAATCAAAGCTGAGTGTAGCGACAGAGATAGAGCGGAGAGGAGTAGGCTAGGTCAGACCTGTGACTCGGAGTGAGAGATCTACAACGATTTTCTCTCTCTACCCCTTCTCGTCGCTTGCATAACCTTTTGTGCCATTCAGCGACCCCACAATCAAAGCCAAATACTCCACACGCTCTCACCCTCCCTTAAACCTCTCCTTACAATGCCAGCTTCCCCTTCCTTACCTTCAGGTATTACACAACCCTAAATTCTCTCCCTATCTATTACGACAATTCTTATTTTCTTTATCGCTATCTCTCTCTCCAATGTCATACCTACATGTGCAATTTTTTGTGTGTATTTTGATTTGATTCTGGGTCTCTTGCGCGGGTTTTTTTTTTTCTTTTTTACCAGAAAGCCGAACCAAGTGGAGGAAGCGCAAGAGAGAATCCCAAATCAGCAGGAGGCAGCAGAAGCACGAGGACGAAGACGACGAAGAAGAAGACCCCAATGGGGAGGATGACCACCTTGAACGCGAGGATTTCGAGGACCAAACCCACCATCCGAATCCCCAATCCGGTTCCAATTCTCAGGCGCAGCTCGAGATCGAGTTCTTATCCGACGATGGAACCCAAATTTCGCAGTTCCCTATGGTGATCAAGCGCACTGTCAATCGTCCGCACTCATCGATCGCGGCAATTGTGGCTTTGGAGCGAGCCAACGAGTCTGGAGACAACAAAGGTCAGTTGCAGAATCCTCCATTTTTGGAGAATGTGTCGCATGGACAGCTGCAGGCGTTGTCGTTCGTGCCCGCTGATAGTCCTGCTCTGGATCAGGAGCGCAATGATGGCAGTAATTCGGCTTATGTGATCACCCCGCCCCCCGTATTGCAAGGCTGTGGTGTTGTTAAGCGGTTTGGGACAAGAGTTCTTGTAGTTCCAGTGCATTCAGGTCTCCTTCGCTCTCGCTATGTTATCTAGCTATTTGCTAAAGTAGCTTTGGCTTTACTTTATCAATTCGATATCCCTTGTTTTCAAATTGACGTGAGAATGATATTCATAGGCGATTTGCTTAAGTAGGTGCTGGGTTGCTGGCTTAACTTTTACCAAAACAATGTTGTGTTTTCAGCTTCAATTATAAGATGGTTTGGCTTTTTAATGTTGATTATCCTTTGCTTGGAGAGGTCAGGTGTGAATGGGCGCATTCTTGTAGCTATAGAAAATAAAGTATAATGGATATCATTCAAGCCAGCTATTCCGACTGGGTTCTCTTACATATCTTCCGAGTTATTCTTTTCCCGGGAATTCAAAGTATTTCTTTTGGTGAGAAACGGTTTTGTTTGTTTGATAGCAAGAGAATGAACAGTTCTATCACGTGATATAAGTTGGACATCTGGAGGCCTCCTACGTTAGCACTCCTTTTATTCTAGTGTAAACACATGTATGTTATAATATTTAGGTTGCCATCTCCCTGTTGGGATGGACTCATAAGTCATTTATATTGTATTTTAAAATCTGGAGTGCATAGTGTTTAGGGTTCAACACTCCAACGGGGGTGTATATAATTTGTGTGGCCTCATTACTCTGAGATTTGAAAATTGATTTATGGTATTAAACTAATTTTGATTTGGGTTTTCTGTAAGCAGATTGGTTTTCACCGTCTACAGTGCATCAACTTGAGAGACAAGTTGTACCACATTTCTTCTCTGGAAAATCACCAAATCACACTCCAGAGAAGTACATGGAATGTAGGAACTATATTGTTGCACAATACATGGAAGACCTGGGGAAGAGCATTACATTCTCTGATTGTCAGGGATTGTTAGTTGGGATAGACAATGAAGATTTAACTAGAATTGTCCATTTCCTTGATCATTGGGGAATTATTAATTACTGTGCTCAGGTGCCAAGTCATGAACCATGGACCAATGAGCCCCACCTAAAGGAAGAGACAAGTGGTGAAATTTGTGTGCCATCAGATGCCTTAAAATCTGTAGATAGTATAATCAAATTTGACAAGTCCAAGTGTAAGCTTAAAGCAGATGAAATTTATTCATCATTGACAATTAATGATGCTGATGTCTCTGATTTGGATGACAGAATAAGAGAGAACCTATCTGAAAATCATTGCAATTATTGTTCTTGTCCTCTGCCAGTTGTATTTTATCAGTCACAGAAAGAGGTACAGTGGCCTATTGTTTTAATTTAATTATCTTGTCACTATTATATCAACAGTTGTGTGGTCGTCCATAGATTTTGTCATAAAAGTAATTGCCTTACGTATGATATCACCACACCAGAATAACATAATAATGATTGTACAGTGTCATTTCTGGAGATAAACATCCTTTAGTTGGGGTAAAGGTAAACTTCAAAAAGAAAGAAAAAGGTAAAATAAGTTAGATATGGTTTTCCTTTTTTCATTTTCTTTTTGTCCAGAAGATATGGTTTGTCATTTGGTGGCACATATAGTACTACATAGTCAAGGACTCGAGATGTAATCCAGAGAGAAACATAAAATGCTTTTAAATCTCACTGTTGATTTATTATGATTGTTCATATTATGAAAGTTGTAACCAAGAAGTAAATAGCCGGTGATGCTATTGTTGATGCTGTTTTTGATTTGGAGATTTTCATGTTTTTAGCTTGTGAAAGCTTCATTGTTCATCAATATAAAGGGAAAAGGCTTTCATGTAGAACTGTCGTTTGATAGCACCAATGCATCATAGGAATATCTGTTATATGATGGGAAGTTCTTATCTTGAAAATGTACACTGTTTTGAAACAATTCCAAAATGGGTTCATATATCTAAATTGAATTGATTCACTGGTCTCGTCCCACGCTTGTGCATTGGGTGAATCATGTCAGATTTGTGCGTTGAACTTAAATTAAAAAAAAAAAGGTTGTTTACTGTAAATATCTTGTTACTTTTGTATCTTGTTAGTATTAAAATTAATTGTTTAGGCATCCATTTTTTTAAAACTCTTTCATGTAGAAAATTAGTGTGCGAAGACCCCTCTAGGAGTGCAAGAGAAGAAACTAACAAAGAAAGACAAGAAACTTTAAATCAACTTTGGCTTAGCTATCAACTCCAAGAATTTCACACAGGATCCAATTTACTGGTTTGGCATGGAAAATTGAGTAGCAGGCTAGCAGCCTACTTCTTGCTACTGGCTTAACTTATGTTTTAAACATTTCTATTTATCTCCAAGTTAAGGCACACAAACTGCAACATTTCCATTGGTTTTCCCCTCTTATATTATGTTTCTATTCTTGTAAGGTCTCCACCATAGTGGCTGTAATCCCAAAGCCAACTGCATATGCATAGTTCATTTATCTTTATGTTTCAAGTGCAAGAACGTGCTCATATGTTTGTAGTATATATCAGTGGCTCTTCAATTTCATGTCATGAATGCATCTAATACACTTGTTATGTTTGCTACATTCAGTATTTCATTCGAGAAATTTAGATTTTATTCTGACTCAAACTGAGCAGCTATTTTTTAACCATAATAAAATCTGGCAACTGACCAATAATTGCCACTCTGGTGGATATAAGTGATTGATTGTTTTAGGGGCTTGTTTAGGTCTTCGTGCAAAGAGAATTGCTGTATTAGTTTTCTAAATTTGTGACTTAGGGGTCATTATGTTGACCTTCCTTCAATTAGTGTAGGCTGAACACCTAATTTAATCAACATCTCATGTTACAGGCTGATATTCTACTCTGCTCTGATTGTTTCCATGATGGAAGATTTGTTATTGGTCATTCAAGTATAGATTTTATAAGGGTAGATTCAACAAGGGATTATGGTGATCCAGATGGGGATATTTGGACTGATCAAGAAACTTTGTTGCTGCTGGAGGCAATGGAGATTTACAACGAGAATTGGAATGATATTGCTGAGTATGTTGGTACCAAGTCAAAAGCACAATGCATTCTTCATTTTCTCCGTCTACCCATGGAAGATGTGAAACTGGAAAATATCAACATTCCATGCATGTCGTTATCTTCAAATTTGTCAAATAGAGATGATTGCAGAAGATTGCAATCAAATTCAAATGGAAATTCCACAGGTCTTACTTACTTATACATCCAAATATATGACTCACTATCATATGGTTTTGATTTTGTATTAATGTTCCCATAGGACTTCATCAAAGTAGCAGTTCTGATGGCAGACTTCCTTTTGGAAATTCTGGAAATCCTGTTATGTCGCTGGTAGGTGACTGCTAATAATATGCTTAAGCTTTATCATTTGATTAAGGGATTCACTTGAAACATGTAACTAAGTCTGGGATTTGGTTGAAGGTTAGATTGAATGCATACAGACATTACATCTTATCCTTGTATCTTCAAGTTGCACTACTACACTTTGAAGGAGCAGGTTTTATAGATCGCCATGCCTGCTTAACTAAGCAAAGGATATTATGGCAAGCCCAACACATACTAATTTTTGAGCGTCCATTTTGAAATAATCTCCTGACATACATGTAAATTAGGAAAATATCATATTTAATACATTGTGTCTTTAATATTCGGGATTTTCTTGCTTACTTGGATTCTTACACATCTGGTTCTGTTATTTACATGATGAAGGTTGCCTTTTTGGCCTCTGCTGTTGGGCCAAGAGTAGCTGCTGCTTGTTCTCATGCAGCATTAGCAGTATTCTCAGAGGATAAAAGTAATAGCATGTCACAGGGTGAAGCACCAGGACATGGTAACAGGTTAGTGTGACTGTCATAGAACCAGTAATTTCCTTACACTATAGCTCTGAACCACCCTGTCAAACATTCTCCAAACGATTAAGATATATTTCCACCCGTGAAGGATGAACCCAGAAAGCATAAGTAACAGAGATGGTGGTCCTCATAAAGAAATTGCAAACTCGAATCATCAAAGTGGTGGGTTATGGCTGTTTCTTATATTCCTGCTATCAATCTGTAATTATATGTCCCAACTTCAAACAGCATCAATTCTTTATTTTTATTGATAAAAGGTTTTTATGATTTTTAGATGATAAGGCAAAAGTGCTTGGTTCACGGGGTCAAAATGAGAGCAACGCAGCCCCACACTCTCATGAGAAAGTTAAAGATGCTGCTAAAGCAGGACTGTCTGCTGCAGCTGTGAAAGCTAAATTGTTTGCTGACCATGAAGAACGAGAAATTCAGAGGCTCTGTGCTAATATCATTAATCAACAGGTATGGCCGTTGGTGTAGTAGTTTTTTTTTTTTTTTCCTGTTTGGGGGGGGGGGGGGGGTTCAATATTTTCTTCGCTCCTCTGTCCATTATTACTTGGATACACATGCATGTGTGTACAAACAAGAACCCTTTTTTTGGTTGCAAAAGTGGGTAAATTAAACCTAAAAGGAAAACACTGGACTGAGAGGTAGTATTTTGGTGGTTAACTTGCATCTTTTGTTTGCCCTACTGACAGTTGAAAAGATTGGAGTTGAAGCTAAAGCAGTTTGCAGAAATTGAAACGTTGTTGATGAAAGAATGTGAACAAATGGAGAAGGCAAGACAGAGGTTTGCAGCTGAACGGTACCACATTATGTCAGCACGGCTTGGAACTGGTGGAACAACACCTCCAATAAATGTATCGGGTGTTGGTCCTTCAATGGTTAACAATAATGGCAACAGCAGGCAACAAATTATGTCTGCTCCTCCCTCACAGCCTAGCATCTCAGGGTATGGCAATAGCCAACAAGTTCATCCATCCATGTCCTTTGTCCCACGGCCTTCAATGTTTGGGTTGGGTCAAAGGCTGCCTCTATCAATGATACAGCAATCTCAATCCGCTTCATCAAATGCCATATTTAGTGCCCCTGGTAACGTACAGCCTACTGCCAATCATCCATTGTTGAGGTCCGTATCAGGGACTAACTCTGGATTAGGTTAATTAAGGAGAAGATGCAATGTTGCAATTTTATTTGGTCATTGTTTTCGTCAGTGAAGAGGAAATTAGGTGGATATGTCCAAAAAGTTACCTAGTTTCTGAAGACTGTAATTGGTGGCTGTTGATTATGGAAGTGTTGCTTAAAGGAATTAAATAGCATTTGATGGCCTGTAATTTTCTAGTTTTCTTTCCCTCGTGGTTCTGCATTTTTAGGACCATGGGAAATTTTTGTCGTCAATGAAACAAATCTTGTTGAGTTAGCTTACACAACCAATTAACAATTTTAAAGAATCTTGATCAATGTATTTAAAAAAAAAAAAAAAGGAAATAAAAAGAGGTTCATTGTATTATTCCTTGTACCAGATGAGAAGACTAGGGGAAGATCAAGGAGAAAGCAATACAACACATTTTACTAATGGAGATTTCACGTTGCAGTACAGAATGTGGAGATCTTGTAGCAGCAGTCAGTTAACTTAAACACAGAATTTTACACCATTAAACATGTCTTAATCTCTTATTCATGAATTTTAAAGACGATTAGACCAAGTCTTCTTAATTAGTTTTTTTTTTTTTTTTTGACATCCTCATTGATCTGAAACAAAACATAATGAAGCTTCCATCTTTATACATGGACAACTACTACAGGATAGTTCCTAAAATTACTAATCCCACCAAGAATTTGGAATTGACGAGCATCGAATGCTTAACGCTCCCCAAAATGACTTAAAAGGCAATCTTTTTAGGACTCCCCTATTCTGGCAATGGGATGTCGGCTAAATCCTCTCTGTATGGAGCTTGTCCCAATTCTAATTCCCCATTAGGATTGACGAACCCTTTTTCCATGTGGGTTTGCACTATTGGGTCATTCCTAGTCTCAATATATGTCTTGACAGTGTCTTTTCTGCAGGTTAGGTATATAACCGCCAAAATGTACATTGCCATTAGAGGGAACACTATTATCCCAATGAACACATTTGCCACCTTTGGTAGACTGCTATGGATTAGCCAACCCACGAAACCTGTACTCAGGTAATACACATTGATTCCGATGATCCCCAACCCTAGGATCCATGATATTACTATGATCTGCAGGCAAAATTTGTCACTTTTCATTTAATTTTGAAGCTTTGTGTATGTATTAGACTGTATTATTTGATGAGAGAGAGAAAGAGGACTGACAATCATAGAATTCTTGTGAGGCCCCATCTTGGTGCTGCTGCTGCTAAACTTAAGAAGTGGAATCAAAGCGAATGGAAGTTCAAATGAGAGAATCATCTGCAAAATCATTTCTCTTAGCATGGCTACAGATTTGATAGAACAAAATGAGAGCTTTGATATATGGGACGAAAAAGGAATGAGAAAATCTGAAAATACAAACCGAGGCAATGATGATGAGGCGTCCTGCCCCAGATGATCCACCAATAACGGAGACAATAAGACTAGGTGTTATGGCAATAGTCCTAGTCACCAAATTCCTAATCCATTTTTTCATCTTGAGGTCCAAGAAACCCTATAGAATTAAAAGAAAAACCCCAAATTTCAGTAAAACCTTAGTTTACTAGCACAAGAATAGTGTTTGCTGATATACTACAATTCAGAAATGACCTGCATAATGTATTGCCCTGCATAGGTGCCAGTTATTGCAGAGCTTTGTCCTGAGGCTAGCAGTGCTATGGCATAAATGGTTGAGCTGGAGCGTCCCAGAACATTCTAGAAGCGATGAACATAGAAAATTTGTGTGAGATTTTAGTGGTTAATATTAAGGACTAAAATTGATAATATAAAATTATGATTAGGTTTTTGAAATGTAGAAGGGGAACCTTGAGAAGAAAAGACGCAGAGTTGAGGGTAAGATTGCTGCATCGATCTGCATTTTCATCAGAAATGTTGGCTGAACAAACAGTGCCTGATACAGAAACTACTGCGACGTTGATTAGAAATGCTACAAAGAGTGCGATCCCACTCTCTATCAGGAAATACCTACATGCGTCCTGCATCAAGTACATTAATTGTTGATTGAAATTCATTTGTGATGAGCCTATATATATTAAAAAAAGTAGGAAATGGATTGGCTTACATTGATGCCACGCACAGAATTAGGTACTTTTCTAGAGAGCACAAGAGCAGAGTGAAGGAAGAGGTTGTGGCTGCATGCATTATATATGTATTATGAGAGAAGAATTAGCAAAAGTGAGTGAATAGTGAAAAGCAAAGAATAAATAAGGAGATGATGAGAAGAGAAGGAAGAGTAAGTACGGCATGATAAGGGCACCCAGAAGGGCAATGGCATCGCCAGTGGCACCTTGACCACTGAGTTTGGGGACGAACATGCCCTTCAATACATCAGAGGCGGGGGGCTTTACGTACCCCATTTCCCCAAAGAAACATGCTGCCATTATAAATACTAGCACTGATATCAGCAATTCCAGCTTCCTCACCTACAGAAGATATAATAATATTATTATTAATTAATTATTCATGTCCTAATAATTATTATTTATTAAAAGCAAGTTATATTACCCCAAATCTCTGAAGACCAAGAAGCAAGAGAGTGCTCAAGCCAGTCAATAGAACTCCTGTCCATACTGGGATGTGGAAGAGTATGTTGAGAGCAAAGGCAGTGCCAATTACTGCCACAAGTTTGATTACAAAATATTGATTAGAAAATCCAATTAATTATGAATAAATACAAAATGAAGAATAAAAAAAAGATAAATTACATTTTAGTACTATATAATTTGTCTCAATTTTACTTAATTATATATGATTTAATTTTTTTTAAATGAGTGACCTGTAATTTATATTATTTACATTATGCTTTGTGATTTAATTTCGTTAAAAATTTAACAATAGTGGCACGTATCACACATGTGATCACGAAAAAAAACATGTTTTCTTTTATAAAAAACACATTTTCTCTACGAAAATGTGTTTTTTTTGTTAAATCATCATTTCTAAAAAAAATTCATTTTTCTCCCAAAAACACTATTTTTATTTTAAAAAATTAGGTTTCTTTTATTTTTTTTCACTAAAACTTAATTTTTTTTTTACTAAACTCTAAATCCTAAACATCAAATCCTAAACACTAAACCTCAAATCTTAAATTCTAAATATAAATCTTAAATCTTAAATTATAAATTTTAAACCTTAAACTTTAAAAACTAAATCTTAAAGTCCAAATTTTAAATTTTAAATCCAAAAAATAAATTTTAAACCATAAACAATAAACCCCTAAAATAATAAAATAAAATTATAAATTATATATAATATATTTATAAAATATATAATATATGTATAAAAAATAAAAATAAATTTTTTAAAGGAAATATTAACTAAAAATTAATAAAACTAAATAATTAATAAATAATATAATAATATAGATATCATATAGAATTATAGATTAATCTAAAAATAGAAAAATATAGAAAATAAACCTAAATACTAAATGCTATATTATTAATTTATATTATTTCTTAATGATTAATTTATTATATTTTTACATTATTTAATATTTTATTTATTATATATTATTTTATTATATATTGTTACTTAACTATATATTTCATATAATTATTTATTTATTTTATTATCATTTTTAATTATATAATTTATAATTTCATTTTTTAATTTTATTATATTATTTAAAGGGTTTGTTGTTTATAATTTAGTGTTTAATGTTTAAATTTATAATTTAGAGTTTGAAATTTAAGATTCAAAATATAAGTTTAGACTTTAAGATTTAAGATTTAGAATTTAAGTTTGTACTTTAAGATTTAAGATTTAAAATTTAGAGGATAAGATTTAAAGTTTAAAGTTGAGAGTTTAAGATTTAGTATTAAGTTTGGGGTTTGAAATTTAGCATTTAATATTTATGGTTTAATGAAAATATCATATTTTAATAAAAAAAATTGAGTTTTAATATAAAAATGAAAAAAATTGATTTTTTAAAAGAAAACTGATTTTTTGAGAAGAAAACTCATTTGTTTGAAAGAAAATCAATTTTTTTAGAGAAAAATTAATTTATTTTTGGAAAAAAATTAATTTTTTGCTAAGAAAACTCTTTCTTTAAAAGAAAATCAATTATTTTAAGATAAAAACTCAGTTTTTTTGGGAAGAAAATTGAGTTTTTGAAAAGAAAATTGATTTTTTTTTCACAATCATATGCATCACACGTGCGGCTATCGTTATATTTTTAACGAAATTAAATTACACGATATCAAAGTATGCAAATTATGTCACTTATTTAAAAAAATTAAACCTAATTAAGTAAAATTAAAATAAATCACAAAGTACTAATTAATATATACCTTCGGGTATGTCTGCGGCTATGACGGCAACCTCGGCTAACAACCATAAGCAATACTTGACAAACAATGGGTACTCGGCTTTGCATAATTCTGAAAGGTGTTTGCCTTTCCAATTCACACAATATAAGTAAATGAAACAAGTTAATTATATATATTATATATAATTATATATTCAAAAGTAAAAAGTGAGTAAAACTTAAAAAAAAAAAAAAGTTAATAATTACCAGTGGTTACGCCAAGATTTGCAGCCAATGACTGAATTATGAGTGCAAAGATTAGCCCAATAAGAATCACCCACAGCAGCTGGCAATTAAGTGAACAGGTACGATCACTTTGATTAGCTAGTCTCTTTACGTTTAAATTAATATGCTTATATATTATTTAATGTATGCTAATAAATGAAATTTAAATAAATTTACATTTCCATTTTTTGGTATTTTTAAATATACATTTTTTGTCTTTATACAGCTAAATTCTTGGTTTGCGTGATGATCAGTTTGTTCTGTTGTTGGGTGTATAGTATACCTCATATCTGTGGTCAGCTCCAGCTTGGAGATCGGTTTCCACTGCGAGGATGAATGAGAGATGAAGATTAGTGATGGAGCAGTGAGCAGTCAAATACAAAATATTAAAAGAGATCAGAGAGAGACTGACACTTACAGTTTCCAGGATCAAGGTAAGCCAAGGACACCAGAAAACCTGGACCTACGTATGACAGAAACTTCCTCCATCCAGGTTTCTGTTGCATTGCACCAAAATTTCAAAAATCACATAAAAAATTATATATACAGATGCTGAATCCTGAAACTGTAGCTAGCTCTAGCCTCCATAGCTAACTCATCATCATTGCACCATCAGCAGCATCATGTGTCGTGTGTGTGTGAATTTCTATGCTTCCTACTGAAAATTACAAATAAATAGAGAGAGAAATGAAGGAAGGAAGGAAGGAAGGACCTGGCGGTGATTTGAGTGAGCATTGTTATTATCAGAAGGTGAAGGAGTGAAGTCGACGGCAGCTATACGGTTGCTACCTCCAACGTACGCTTGCTGCTGCAGACTTCCCATTCCTCTCTCTCTCTGACTCACTGTGTGTTTGTGTTTGGGTGAGTGAAGAAGAATGAAGAGAAAGCGGTGTATTTATATTCCAAATTTGAAACTTGAATGAACTTGTTTGGCTTCGCATTCGCATACAGACATGGCAACCTTCCACATGTCCAACCCAAAACGCCCACGTCACTATCTTCTGTAATATCGGACAACAAAAGAGGCATCTAAATTATGTTCACATTATATGCTTATACGTTACATATATGCGTATAATTATCACAGATCACGCACTATATTCAGTCTCCATTCTTTATTTCTTTCTATAAATTATCCGGTTAACATTATTTATATCTGCCAACTTATTTCCATTTAGAGATTCTTACTTGTTTGATAGAATAAATGCACATATTTAGTTAAATATATTTAGAAAAGACTCATAGGGTATATACTGAAAATTGTGTTAATAATTTTTTTTATCTAAAATTTAATTTCACTTCTATTAATGTAAATAATTCATATTATTGCGGTATCCAATTTTTTTAAAAAAAGAATAGATATGATACCATATCTGATAAGTATGTATCATTGAAGGAACATATCCAACAAAGGGAATTTAATTAATAATATATATAATTAATTTAATCATTGCCAAAACTAGCATGGATAGTGCATTTATGTGAATTTTAATGATCCATTGTTATATACAATACTATTGGAACTATATAGCTAGCCCCTAAAAGCAGTGAAGTCAAATTCTTCGGTTTCAAGATTAATTCTTGCCTTCACTGAGTTCATAGCTTCATCGTCTTTGTCCTTCTCCTAAATCAAGCTTTTGTTCAAGCAATTTCTTTTTTTTTTTTTAATATTTGATATTCAAATAAGATATTCATTAAGTCCTTGAGTTATCTATCCATAAATATTATATATCAATTAATAAATTTTTTTACCCGAAAGTATATATTGGATTTGGAGCGACGTTTTATCTTTGACCCACTCACCGTTTGCATGAAACAGGCGAGAGGTTTATATTTTGTAGTTTAGTTGCAGAAAACAACCAAATGATAGAGACAGAAGATACGAAAATTCAATTAGTACTTGGAAGAACCATGTTTATTGAAAGCATAAGAAGAAGACTGATTTAAAAATGCTTCTAAAGTGACACCTTTGACCTTAAATTTCTTTAGAGTTTTGAAAACTATTTTCCTGGAGTCTCATGCAGTTGATGATGAAAATGAGAATCGAATTTAACAACTTGAATACTTTTTGGATAATTAAGCACTATAATGCTGTATATATTGTCTGGTTAATTGATTTATTATCTTAATTTGACATAATTATATATGACCGTAAAGTTGCAAATATTTGTTGATGATATCTATGAATGGTAAACGTGTTCCATGCCCCTTCGGTGCCAGGCGGTGCAAGGCGGTATTCATGCCCCTCTTAGTTTTATATATTATTTCTCAACAAAGTCTGACAAAAGCCTTGGCGTGCATATATATCTTGTCTATTTTGGTTGTACCTATACGCTTTCGTAAGCTTTATTACTTATATTGTGCACCTTTTTTTTTGGGGAGGGGGGGGGGTGTTTAAGGGGATATAATATGTATTAGTTTTGCATCATAAAATTTAGAAATCATGCAATCTTCAATGATTAAAAGAAATAAAAACATTACCAAAAAAAAATCGAAGGATTCCAGGACAACAAGAATCATCATATTTGTCGATAGACTTTGGAAGTTAAAAGCTAATTTCAAGACACTAGATACTCGTTGGTTGGGAATGGCATCGAGTGGAATATAGAATTCGTTTTCCCTAGGACGGCATATCTACAATTTAGATTAAGAAGATCACTAATGATTCAAATCATATAAATAGGGATTAATTTCCTCTACCATAGACAAGCTTTTGAATTTGAATTATGACAAAATAGAATTCAATTTCATGTGCAGGCACAGATCAATCCACCACGTGGCATGAACTTAGAGTTATGTGTATTTTATTCTCATCAACTTCAAAATTTGACAAAATATTTTCTTGCACTTGTAATCTTGTGCCAACTCCTATTTATTCATCTAAATTGTTAAAAATCCGCTGTCTTGGTCAACATAAAATACATCAAATCTATAGACAAGTAATGACTATTTTTTCAATATAATTTTTAACCCTTCTTCTCTCTTTACCCTCGTGCATTGTGATGATGCATTGTGTTGATTTCTCTGACTTCACGATGGCACACTTGAGAGTAAACTTGTTTGTTTCCTAATTAGTAAGTTACTGAAATGTTTTCCGATTTGAAGGTGGAAAAACTTTGATATTTTGCTTTTCGGTGGCTTCCGTTGAAGGGCTGTCTAATCAGTAGCATTTTGATTTTTGGTGTTGATACTTATTACAGGAGTCAGCTACTATAGCCTATTTAGCATATCGGTTTATTTCTTTTCTCTGGTTCAGTTTCTTTTTCCTCTCTTCTTGAAAGCATCACTGAATTGGGTTGATATCAATCAAAGGGGAGTCTAAATGCTCGTGTACGTTCAAGGGACTAAATTGAAAACCATTCACTTACCCTTGATGTATTGATGCGACTTCGGGGCATTGTTCTGCCATGTTAAAGATGTATTTTGCATATCTGGAATGACTATTAGACTTCTCTGCAGCAAATTTAAGATGTGGGAGACGGAGTAGAAAAATTTATCAATGATATTCTAACCGAAAGCAATTACATACACATAAATAAATGTTTGCTTCTTGTATCATCCTATTCTCTCCCACAACCAAACAAGGTTGCAAGACCTGATACTAATTATGTCCTTTAGTCATCATCAACAAAAAGGAGGAAGGACAGCTATTTCTTGAGTATACCCATAAAAGAAGCAAATTCATCACTTACTTCGATTGAATCATGAAACAGTCAATCGGGTGGCTAATACGATGAAGAAGTAGTGTATCTTACCAGCAGAGTTTCCTCAAGGCCTTTGGTAAGTTGAGCATAATCAGTTTTTGTGAAGATAAAAAACTTCCCACATCCTCTGGTTGTCTGGTTGAAGTAATAAATAATCAATCGCTTGAAGAAAAAGATAATCATGTCCCATTGTCCTGTATTCTCAAGAGAAGCAAGCTCAAACTTTGATGCTACTCAACATCTGAAATTTTTGAATTCTGGTGCAGAACCAGAAACAAGAAAAGAAATCAGAATTCCTCCATTTCAGGATATCCTTTGCGAGCCATAATCGGTTTGATTTTCACCGTCTGCTTGTATCTCTTCTGTATACTATCTCTTATTCTCTTGTGCAATTCTTCATCTAACAAGCTGGCCTCTCCCATTGAGTGCAGGGCATCACAAATCAATCTATATGTATATTCTCTAGGTGTTGAGCCTCCATCAACTAACTCAACAAGAAAATTCCGAGCATCAATAACTCTACCAGATTCACACAAAGCATGAATAATAGGAGTATATGAACTTGAAGTGGGTATTCCATGATTCAACTTCTGCATATTCCGTAACATTTCAATAGCTTTATCAATGTCATTTACAGCACTGTAGTATCTAATGAAAGAGTCGTATGTAACTCTGTTGGGGATACAGCCTCTTTTCCTCATATCTTCCAACAATTCCAAAGCTCTCTCAATCCTATAAGTTTTGCAACAACCATTAATCAAAGCATTATAGGTCACAACATCAGGAACAAAACCTTTGAAGAGCATAAGGCGAAACAGATGGTTAGCTTCCCACAATCTCCTCCTAGTTGCCTTCCTGCTTCCAGTTTGCATGCTAAATTTGCAATAAGAACTTATCAATATCGTGTAAGTAAATGTGTCAGGTGGGCATCTAAAGCCAGGTAGCTCCATCTGATCCAACAAAAACCTTGCCTTTTTGAAATTCCTAACCCTGCAAAGAGCATTTATGATTGTATTGTAAGCATAAACATCTGGTTTACAGTGGTACTGCTTCATCTTATAGAATGCACCCAATGCTTCATTGACTAATCCCTCTTCTCCTAGCACTTTTATCAAACACGTAACAGTCGCTGTGGTAACCAGACCACCACTCCTCCTAGATATCTCCTTCAGAAAATCCCAGAGCGCATTCAGTCTATTCCCTTTAGCCAAAACACACGCCATCTCTCTGCAAGTGGTCTCATTATGGGCAAATCCAATATGGGTTTCGACCCAATAGTAGAATTCGATTGCTTTGTCCAATCCCAACTTTACCTTCTGGGGGTCTCTATAAGCAGCAGGGCCAAGAACAAGCATATTCTTGCGAAGCTTATCTTCTTCCTCCTTGAGCTTGCGCTGTTTCAGAGGAGCACGATGCCGGAAACTTCTCTGACGGCCAATGGAGCGAGGGGATTGGAAAAAGTATCTGGGAATAGATCTTAACACTTCCGAAACCACGTCAACGGTCCATAGAGAAGTAACTTTAGGATTGGCAGATGCTGAGGCTGCAGCAAAGTGGGCATCCAATGGACGATTTTGAATGACGGCGACAATTACTTGGTTCACAAGGTGTTTACGATAATGGTGCAGAGGCTTTGTTGATGTCATAATCGTAGAGAGCGAGACTATGTACTGTGCATATGGAGTGTATACTATAGAGCGGCACGAGTGTCTAAAGAAAGGAACCCAAAATCACAAAATACTAATTTAACCTACCTACTCTATAAATATATATTTTTTATATCTCTAAACATTATATTAATTTTAATTTTATTTCTAAAATTTACTTATTGTCAATTTTATTTTAAAAATTTTAAATTATCATTAATTTTATTTTATTATAATTTAATATCGTTTAAATTATTAACGAAAATAATTGATATAGTTATTTTTGCTAATACAATACTCTAATTATATATTTATTATCAAATGTGTTCTCAAAATTTATGATTATTGTTAAATATATTTATAAAATTTATAAATATTATTAAATATATCCCTAACTCTTTTAAACAATTCACAATTTTTTAATCGTTTAATATATATATTTTTTCTGACTACATACACTTTGAAATTCATAAAATCATATTAAAATATGGAAACAACACCATATAAATAAACAAAGAAACATTTTTATTTACATGTTATTGAACTGTCATATTACTAAATAGTCTCTATTGAAGTAAGTTCATTGATTTTGTTGAAGTCATATTGTACTTAATCTGTCGATGATGAAACTCATTGTTAAGTCTGTTGTTGAAAGACGCTATTGAGGTCTATTATTGAAATTGTTAAATTTTATCTTGTCATTGAAGCAATAAGACAAAATTATGGAAGATATATAAAATATTAAGTTTTTTACTCTTTAAGTCATGACATAACATTGTTATTATATGGTAATATTAATGGGTAATTCTATTCATCAATAACTTTATACATAATGAATTTTTTTAATGAGAATATAAGGGTTTTATGATTAGTTATAATGAATGAGTTTTTTTATGTGACCTGTGGTCTCTTGTATGTGGAATCATGAATTTATATATTGTAAAATAATAACTTGTAACTTAAACTCATATTGTAAGTAGTCTTATATGAACTTGTTTATTGTTGAAGTTTACCATAAAAAAAAATTTGTTAGAGAATCAACTTTAACATATATTAGCGATTGTACAAGTTATTGATAGAAGTTTGATGTTGATAGATTGTGTTATTGGAAAATTGTTATTATTTAAAAGAGTTTAGAACATATTTGACAATATTTATAAACTTTGAAAATACATTTGATAATATTTATAAATTTTAAGAACACATTTGACAATAAATATATAAATAGAGTATAGAGTCAGCAAAAATATACACGTCAGAAGCCACATCAATTATTTCTATTAATAATTTAGATGACGTTAGATCATGAGACAAAATTTATTGTAATTCAAAACTTTATGAACAAAATTAAAAATAAACAAACTTTAAAAATTAAATTAAAAATCGGTATAAAATTTAGAAACATGACAAATATTTTTACCTTGTGTAGTCAGTGTCACAAAATTTTAACAATTAAGTTTTAGCAAAACCTAAGAATATAGCATTTGTAATGCTCAAATTCACAAGACTAATTAAGTTGTAAGCTTGTTCATCCACATTAACACCGAGTACACCTTATCCCTCTTTTTTTTTTTTTTCTATAAATCTAAATTCATCCAAATGTAACATGTAGAAATGTTATAGGTAGATATTGCATTGAGCTGAACAATAAAAAATTTGGCAATCATGTTCATTCTTCCTACTTCAAAGGACAGCATTAATATTTAGAGGAAACCGATGATTAAGTTTCAACTAGGCGACAATTAAGAGTCATGGGCATGATTAAATTGTTTAGATGGGCAGCAATGGAAGCCACTATCTTGGGTAAGGCATACTTAACTTGTTGGCATAATGTTTAATTGTCGATTTTGACACTCTACTACATAACTAAAATGCCACAATATGCATCTTTCTAAGGCTTGAATATGGGACCCATTTTCATGTTCCTACGTGGTGTCGAATTGGAAAGGAGATTAACAAGACCGTGTATTGCCAGGATGGATCAATGTTGTGTCATCAGTTTATGAAAATTAGGAATGCCCCTTGAAGCTATTTAGAAGACAAGTAAAAATAATATATACACGTCACAATCGTATCTAATTCACTCTATTCCTCCATGGCAGCATACGAATAAGCTTTTGCAATAGTAGACCCTGATCTTGCCACCAGTACATAGTATAAATGATGTGGTACTCAAAACACAGTCTCTATCATCACTGTCAGAAGATTTTCCCCACTGGGCCACTCAATTGGAGATGCAATTACCTTTTTGAGTTTTTCAAAATTCAAATTTACTAGAGCAAGAATTAAAAAGAGTAGCCTAGTTTGATTTTTGTATAACATAATTTAACAGGTCAATATTTTTGTTTTAACAGGAGAATAAATGACCCTTCAAAGATTTAGCAAACTGCATCGGGATAATCCTCACTAACTATCTAACCCTCGCAAGAAAATTCTTCAGGCATGTTACAACAAGCTCGAATTGTACTGCTGGCCACATCAAGAAGCTGCAAGTATTCATCAGCACCATCAACTAGGCACTGCAAATCCACAAGCGTTAAATAAGAGATGTGCCCAACATATTCCATCAGCAAACTTTCGAAACTTTTAAAAGCTAACAGAAAAAATGATAATATAGTTAAATAAAAGATGGTGAAGCCCGAATCAAGGATCAGGTTAAACTACAGTTTAAACTAATTGTGATAGCTAAAACTTCTGATAAACCAGTCATAGATCACCTTCTCGGCTTCACCCAATTTCTTGGAAATTCTTGCCTTCTGTTCGTCTGACATATCATCTATTTCAACAATGGCCTCAAATAACTGAAAAAATAAAATAAAAATCAATAGATTCATTAGTAAAAGTATTAAAAGAATTAAGTTTATAATTATTAACAAAAGGATTCCTCAATCAAACTTGCAAAAAGAAGACCTGAATCAGCATCTGAGAGACTGGGTATCCCTCTGCAATAAAATTATTGACTTCCTTGTTTGCTAAATCAAAGTTACCACTTTTGCACGCTGCAAGAAGTGCTTGCACAACCTCTTCTGGAATGACCTGATAGATTGAGAGATTTTAGAAAGTCAGGAAATGGCAGGGTGAAGAGAATAAAGAAATCATACAAAGAAGTGTTCCTTCGTTAACAACTTTACAACAAATAATGTTAAAAAAAAAAAACACGACTGAACTGCAGATCAGTTTATCTTTGCAAAAATTGCCAAAAAGTTGGTAAAATGGCAAGAACAGAAAATTTCATATAGGAAGCCACTTTGAACAATAAATATTATCCTTCAACATCTCATGTTTCATCAAATAGCAAATATTATTCACTGTGACTTAGTGAACTTTTACATCAATGCACAATAAGTGCCCAAACAAATTTTTAATCCATTTAAAAAAAAAATCTAGAAAGGAAATTATGCTTAAAAAAAAAAGCAAATGAAAGCAACAACTGTAATTCAAATCCTTCAGCCTATTAAGTTAGAGAGATACTATTAAGCAACAAAAAAGAATTGAATACATAATAACTAGTTTTAGCCAATATTATGCCAATCGTGAAGACTTAGGTCAACTTGTACAGTCAGATGCATAGACCATATTTTTATTTTCTTAAAACTTAAAACCAGCACCTACCCCAGACACAGAAATCAGGTCCTTTGAAGAAATGGAAGATCCAAATAACCGGGCAGCAGACTGCAATGTCAATATGTTAGTTCAAATAATGTACATAGATGCTCAACGCTGTGTATTAAAGCTTGGCATTGTTGTCACAGAATCAAAATAAAATATATCTTATATATTTGAAGACCAAAAGTGTGATATCATGGAATGAATCTCACCTGTAAGTAAGTAATAGCCCTGCGGAGATCTCCTTGAGAAATTGAACTCAGGGTTGAAAGAGCCTATGGAAGTCAGAGGCACATTAAATATTTCACTTTGATGTCTACAAAACCAATAAAGACAATGGATTGAACCATTCTTAACAACACTAAGTATTACTGTACAAGCTCAAAGTTCTTAGGTTCTCACATCAGAATCAAGATTGAGCCCTTCCTCTTTGCAAATGTACAATATTCGACTGCTCATAATTTCTTCAGACAGCGGCTTGAACCTGAATTTTGCACATCTTGAAGCAAGTGGTTCTATAATCCTACAAAAATTACAACCTTTTATGTCATAAAACCCAAGGATCACCTCTCCTTGATCAAAACATTGATATGAACAGAGGGATAAAACATTATGTCAATATGTTCTTTAGCTTCGTCATTTACTGTGGACTATACAAGAAACTCTAAAAGAAGACAATCTTTAGTATTCAAGGATACTATCTGTAGAGTTTGTGCTAAAAGAATGATCTTTCATGTAATTTGCAGATTGTAAAAAAGTGTACAATCAAACTTTAATAAGTATTAAATCAAATGAAACCAAATAACCTTAAGCCTTTCACAACATATAAGATATAGCAAAAGTGACTGGAATCATGATTATCACAGCCACCTAAAAGGAAAGAAAATGGAAAACTGGAAAAGAAACAAGTAACTAATCCTACATATATTGTTAAATATTTGACAATAAAAATACTAAACGTAGTAATTTGTAGAGTATAATATGATAGATGAGATACCTGCTAATGTAATTGCATATAAAAAAAAATCTTGTAACCTTAGAGTATGTTTCCATTGTACGACGCAGGGCATTCTGTACAACAGAATGAAATAAGTAAGAGACCCTAGGACTTCACAACAACCAAAGTTAAGAATGCTAAATATAACAAGCATGCCTGAGCATCTTCAGTCATTGAATCTGCCTCATCTAGAACAATAATCTTATATGGTGGGCATGGATAACCACTGAGTATTATAACACCAAAACAGTTAGAGGAAGGCAGAAAGAATAATATGGACAAAACAGAGAACGAGAAACCTGTCATAAAAGAGGATTAGATATCACAATATTATATACCTCTTACGCTGACTAGTACCAACAGCCACAGCAGCGAAATCCTTAATCTTTGTCCGCACAACATTAATACCACGGTCATCACTTGCATTCAGCTCCAGCACCCTAGACTTGTAAAGTTCAGGACTGAAAGATATAATGTTGCAAATTGTCAGTACGACAGAAAACCTGATTAATCAATTAAAGATACCTGCATGCACTAATGCATATCAGCACACGAGGTTGGGTTACATTACAGGAGAAGGCAGCAACATGCTTACTAATCTATGAATACCAAGCACGTAAAAAACAATATCAAGATTTCAACAATGGAGTTCTCACAATGCTCCTCTAACTCACATGTTTATCTCATTCATTCCTATTTTTTAACAATTAATTATTTAGCTAACCTATTGCATACAGTGCATTGTTCTCCACAGTCCATGGATCTCTATGACTAAAAATAACTCGCATAAATCTCCTTAATAATAAGAAATTTTCAATTTTCTATATGTATTCCAGGGAAAATTTTACCAAATACGTAAAGATTCAATATTTTATTATACAGACACCAAATTATGAGCGTTTCAAGCTAATCAAACAAACAATACCCGAAAAGCTGATGGGCGATTGCAAGTGCAGTAGTGGTCTTTCCAGTGCCGGGTGGACCATAGAAGAGCATATGCGGGCACTGTAATATATACATTAAGTAATTAAAACAGGTATTCAGTTATATGTAGAAAACCCAAAGAAAAACAAAAAAGAAACAGACGCTTTTGATAATGAAAAAAGTCGCGAGAAGGGTAATTACACTTCCGGTTTCGAGGGTGTTTGTGAGTACTCGAACCACTTCATCCTGGTGAGCTACATCTTTCACTTGCTTTGGCCGACTGGGATCAATTGTTTAGAGATATCTGAGTAAAACATAGAAGAGTATTGAGAATATAAGGGATATAAGAAGAAATTCGTACTATTTCTCCACCCATGGCTGAGAGCTCTGCACGATTGGCGCCATCTGTAGCTTCCACCCGCCCTTACAATTTCCTCTTCTGCTCTTTGCTAGTTGCAGGGCTGACTTGCTGTAGGGCTTTTTCCCGCCCTATACAACGTAGCGTTTCGGCTCTTCAACGAAGTTAGAATATCTGTTTATAAAATAAAATAAATTTAGGCAAAATTCATTCTCACTTTTACTAATGCAACTGTATAGTCTGTATTGACAAGTCAACATATCGTGAAGTGACATTACAGAAAAATTTTTTTTAACAAAAATGGTTCTTAATTCTCTACTTTTCGATAGATGTGGCCACTATACAATTAAAATATATTAGTCCACTAAAATTTGCTTCTCCATCAATTTTGTTCATACATGAGTTGAGATGGGATGAGTTAAAAAAAATTCAAAGATATATAGGTGAGTTGAATTAGTTTGAATTAAGTAAAATTGAATAATAAAATTAAATTAACTCAATTTGTCTTTTAATAAATTGTGTTAAATTAGATTCAACAAATTAAAAAATTTTAAATTCGTTCATTGACTTGCACAAATAAATAAGTTAAAATTTTAACATAAATTAACACACTGATTCGAATCAATTTAATTTAAATTAGTAGGATGGATTGGGTTAGGTTATATTTAATGAATTAATCTAATCTAATAAACATCTTAATATAAAAATAATATAATTTGAATCTAAATGTTTGGGAGTTTATTGAGCTAAAAGCTTTTATTTGAATAATGATTTTATGGAAAAACCAAATTTTGATTAATATTTTATATGTTCTTAGGTTTTAACTCAATTTCTTTTATGTATTGATTGTCAGTTGTTATAAAATAATATTATTTTTAAATAAATGCAGATATAAATAATTTGTTCCTTGTAATAATAACGTAATTTTCTCTTTTGATGACCCTAAATCACATTAAATTTGAAATACTAAAGTAGAGTTTATTTAATAAATATATTTTTTAAAATTTAAATTTACATCTTTTTATTTGAGAAAATAAAGTCATTAATACTTCAACCAATAGATTTTTATTTATTTATTTATTTAAAGTCATTTATTAGAAAATAAATATAAAGAACAATTAACTTTACTAGCTATTTCTTCATAACTAATTATTTATTTTGCATTTAATATAAATAATAAAGAAATAAAATTTCAATAAATATCATACTAATTATAGACTTTTTTTAATTTCATACACACTTTATGCTTTTATAATTTTACTTAATTTTTAATTTAGTCATAGTCATTAGATTTTTATAATTATTTTGTTAAATTTTGCTAACAGTATTAATTATGCATCATCTTAATAGTACAAATATGTAAAATTCAAGCAATTTCACCAAAATCACTTAACTTAAATTGCATCATATACTAGGCCTTAAAGTACAAAGTAGCATTTGGAAGGTCTAAAAAGCTTATATTTTCTAAGATGTAGAGTTGATTGTGGAAGAAAATTAAGAGATGAAAGGAAAAATGTCTTTCTAATTAAATCAATAGCCCACACAATATCCACATAAGTAATGAGTTGCTTTAAAATCTCATCTTACATTTTGCCACAAGATGAATCTTATGATTGCAAGATTTCAATGAGGTGTTATGAACGATGAAAGGAGGTTCCACGAACTTAATTAGTTAGAATACATTATGTTTACCAATGAATAAGGGTGGACTTGGCTTTAGAGATTTATCTGTTTTTAATTATGCTCTTCTTGTTAAACAAGGGTGAAGATTAATGCAGTATCTGAATGCTCTAGTTTCATAGGTGCTCAAAAAAAGATATTTTGTTAATTTTAGTTTCATGGAAGTAAGAATGAGTGGTCAGGCTAGCTATGTATGGATAAACATTTTAAATAATATATGGGTTATTGAGAAGGGTGCTGTATGGCGAATTGGGAATAGATATGATGTAAGAATTTGGGAAAATAAATGGATTCCTAAATTACCTTATGGTAAGATTCTAAGTCTTAAATCAATATGTTCTAATTTACATGTAGTATATGATTTAATTGATTATGCTTATTGTATGTGAAAGTCAAACTTAATCAAATGAGTGTTTAATTGTCAATAAGCAGCTCTTATTGTGACTCTAACTTGTTATTGGAACAATGTGAGGGACAAGCTTATATAGCCTTTTGAGAAAAATTTTCATTTTTTTGTAATATTAGCTTATCACTTTATTATAGGAAATAATTCAAAAAATTTATCTTATAGTTATTCTATTTTTTGGTTTAAAATTTGGAAGCTTGATGATCCTCCCAAAGTGAAGAATTTCTTGTAGAGATTATGTTGGAGAATGTCAATTACAAGAGAATGCCAAGATGTCATTGTTCACTTGAATGTCTTTTTCATGTTTTCATGGAATGTATCTTGGGTTTTGTCATATTTTACATAATTCCATTGAATTTCATGACTAGTTAGTTGTTAGAATAATGATTGATGCTGTTGATATTCTTAATTGGGTTGTTATCATTTGTTAGATTATTTGGTTATATTAAAACAATTTGGTTTTTAACCAAATTACTAGGATACCAATGAATGCTGCAACTAAAACTGGTAATTTGCTATTGGAGTATCAAGCTAATGTTTTTGTTGTGGGAGAATCAATTCAGAGGTCCACTTAGGTTTGGCAAAAACCAATTCATAATAGATTTAAACATAACATTGGTGTTGTTAAAATATCTGATTTTAAGTGGAGTCTTAGAGTTATGATCTGTAATAAGTATAGTATGATGTTAATGTTAGTAATTTCAAAAATTAGTAGCCTACCTAATTTTTTTATTACTAAAGCATTACTATGCTCGAGGCTAAAACAAATTGTATATATATTGTTTAAGTTTTTCATAAAAATCAGGACTTATTTTTCTTAGATATCATCCAAAATAATTGTCAAAGAGATAAAAATTTTCTCTCTTATCTCTTATCATATAGCTAAATATTTTTACCTTCATGCTCTATCAGTTTAGTTTGATAATATACTTGTATCTATTTTATTTATTTTTTATTCTAATATAATGCATTCAACACTTTTTTAATTAATACATATTTTAATTTTTCTCTAAAAAACAGTACACCCTAACACATAGTCTGATAGTCAACATACAGACAAAAAAACTTTAATTATAGAGTAAATAAAAATTAAAACTACAAAAAAATTTTAAATTATAAGATTGACAAAATAATTTGAAAGATTTCCCTCTTCTGTATGCTTGAAGAATACGCAACAGCAAACAACGGACGGTATCAGATTTATGTCTGAAAGAGTTCCCTCCTCCGCATGCTTGAAGAATACGCAACGGCACGTAATGGACGGTTCAGATCTCTATTTGTCCGAATTCGGACGGTCAGGATTTTTTATTTAAACCCGCGCATTTCACAATTTCACAATAAATTTGTGAGAGGAATGGAACTTCATCCTCTGGCTGTTTCATTCTTTAGTGTGTCTTTGTGAAAATTTAATCGAAACGAAAAACCTAACAATCTGAAAACCGCTACCAAACTCTGGTTTCTTCCTTCCATCCATCCATCAATCTATCACAAAGCAGGTTCGTTTGTGTCTACTTCTTTTACTCCCACCTTTCTTGTTAATTGTCTCCGTTCTCTGCTTATGTCTTTCTTCTTAGAACGAAAGTGATCTTTCTTGGTGTTTCTTGCAGCGAAATTTGGTTTAGAGTTTCTGTTAGTACAAAATGTTGAGCCGACATTGGCATGGATCGTCCGCTTCTTCATCCGAAGAGAAGATGACGTCAGTTTCAGACAATTTTAGCAAGAAGGTTACGGCCATAAAAAACCATTTGACAAAGAAGCCTTCTGCTCTCTCCGACGTAACCAATCAAAGAAATGCATCTCTCATTGGTATAAGGACCTCGAATTCTGCTCCATCCAAGCCTATGGTAGGATATATTATCTCTGACTGCTAATTTCTGGGTGATTTACAGAATTTTGTTTATGGGTAATTCTAAGATTTATTCTGTTAGGCTACGACTCCTTTTCCGTGACGATATTGAATAATGCAGATTATTATATGGTCTTTTTGTTTGCCCGAGTGAATTTTCATGTGAATATGAGCAACCGGTTGAGTGGACAATTGTGCCAGAGCCGGTGTTGCGTGACGAATAACCCCACGTTATGATGTGGGATGTCTTTTAAAATTGTGTTAGTACTACGAAATATTGGCTGATGCTTAAATTTTTAATCCTGCACGATTATGATGCGGTCATGTAGGCAAGACAGGGACAAAACAGGGACAAATATTTTTTATTTATCAAAGACTATACTATCGATTTTTTATTCCTGACTCCTGGGACTTAAAACGTAGCAACTTTTTACGCTTTCAGAATTGAACTGCACGTGCCTTGAAACCAGTACTTTTGTCAATATAAACTAATACACCAACTTCGATTTTTCTTAGAAATTTTTAAGCTGGTAGTGCATGGCCTTGCATGCATGAAACTGGGTTGTATTTGTTTGATTTCTGTACTTCACAGACTGATATTGTTATTTTTCTTTATTTACAGGTTCCATGTGTATCTAAAACGGCCAAGACAAAGAAGGAATCTATTAGCAGTTCTCAGAAAAAGAATACATCTAGGGAATCTTCAGAGGCCTCCGTGAAATCAAGTGATTTGTTACTTCCTAAAGACACATCCTCAACCAGAAGTAGTCAATTAAAGGCTGGAGTTGCAGTCTTCCTTGATTCAAGCATTGTTAATACTGTTTGTCCTGATTTTACTAGCATGCTCTATGCCTCCAGGATGATGGACATTTCACCAAGTAAATCCTTTAATGACTCAATTTCACTGGATGAAAGCATGTCACCCTGTGATTCTTTGAACAGTCCAGAATTTGAATATATTGACCACAAGGATACCGTATCAGTCAAATCAATTGAGACGAAGACAAGTAACATTCTCAATATTTCAGACTATTCAAAAATAGCAGGTCCATTTATTAAAGGCTGAATATTTCTTGCCCCTTCTCCCTGTGCTTTGGCCAAATGGGCCACAATATTTTTCCTCGATGACAAGTGAAGATCAGGATTGCTTGATTTTCTGCCCTCACAATGCCCATTTTCTTTCATGGCTTCAGGGAGTATATGTCATAATAAAGTAGTCGATATTGACAACAATTTCAAGGATCCACAAGTTTGTCCATCCATTGCACATGAGATCTACCAATATTTGCGTGGATCTGAGGTTCGAAATGTTTGTTGTTGCAATTTTCATGGTTAATTTTTCATATGATCTGTTAACTGTTTTGACATATTTGTTCATGTTCCTTCAACTAAAATGACGCTCAGAGCCATGTTATTTTTTGTTTTCAAATTTCGGGCCTTAGGGGAGTAAAAGGCCATCTATGGATTTCATGGAGAAGATACAGAAAGATGTCAATTCTAGCATGCGGGCAATACTTATTGATTGGCTTGTGGAGGTAACCTATGTTGGTAGGGTGTATTATTTTATTCAGGGATCTCCTTCTCTCTTGCCCAGTAGTTTATTTGTGATATTATGATTGGTCATATCCTGATTAGTAGAGCTTTCTGTTTCATTGAAGTAAATTAAATTTCAATCTTTTCTTGCTTTCCTCTTGTTGGTTTTTTATTCCTGTTTTTTCACCTCAATTTGTCTTTTATGTTAAAGGTTGCTGAAGAATACCGGCTTCTACCTGATACACTATTTTTGGCAGTGAATTACCTAGATCGTTATCTTTCTGGCAATGCAATAAATAGGAAGCATTTGCAACTGCTTGGTGTTGCCTGCATGATGATTGCTGCGTAAGTTTTTAATCTATTAGTGCTTGATTGTTTATTAATCTAAACTTTATCTGTGCGTTTATGTGTTTCTTCCTCCCCCTTATTTTTGTATGTCTATTTCATAATTATAGCCTTATTAATTTGATTTTGTCAGCAAATATGAGGAGATTTGTCCCCCCAAGGCGGAAGAGTTTTGTTATGTAACTGATAATACATATTCTAGAAATCAGGTTTGAACTATATTACCTGTTTATTAGATCTTCAATTCTGGATGTGTTTCAGTTACCTTACTGTCATCATAAGATTATGTATCAAATCACTGCAGGTTTTACAAATGGAATCTGATGTGCTCAGATTCTTGAAGTTTGAAATGACAGTTCCAACAGCTAGATGTTTTTTGAGGTAATGATTAGTTGTTTTCTTATTATTGAATCGAGAAGTGTGATTAGAAACAAAGGGATACAATTACTTTGGTATTGACTTCTGACATGCCAATGCAGGCGCTTCATTATTGTTGCCCAACAAACCTGTGAGGTATGCATTATTGGACAAGATGCGATTGAGATTCTCTTGTCTCTTGTAGTTAGGGTTGATTATTGATGTATTGACGCTTTACAGTGGTTGCACCTTGCATTTTACTACTTGTAGGTTCCAAAGATGCATTTAGAGTATTTGGCAGATTATCTTGCTGAGTTATCTCTTCTAGAGTATAGCATGCTTCGGTACACCCCATCATTAATTGCTGCATCAGCCACTTTCTTGGCTCAATTCATACTACTACCTCAGAAGAAACCTTGGGTATGTGACTTCAGATTGATCTTTATGAGAAATATTTATAGTCAGATTGACATGTTTTAGAATCTATGCAACTATGTATATGTTTTGGTACAGAATTCAACACTAAGGCATTACACTAGTTACCAATCATGGGAACTGTGTGATTGTGTCAACGCATTGCATTGGTTGTGCTGTCATGGCAGTTATAATTTACCTGCCATTAGGGAGAAATACAGTCAACATAAGGTGAGAATGCTTGCCTTCTTTTTTTTTTTTTTGAGTGGAAGAATTTGGGTGACTAAATTAAAGTAGTCTGCAATTACATTTCTCTACGTTCTTGGCATTTGCTGCATCTCCAATTTATTTGTGTATATGTATATATATAATGATATTAATATGTAATAATCTCAACCGGAATTATTAATAACATGGTTTTATGTGATTGCATTAGTCATTTCTGTGGAATCTGTTAGGCCGGAAACTTGATGAATTTGAATCTCAGATGCATGCAAATCAGTAGGTGGGTTTTTTTTAATCATCATATGATGTAGAGGCTCCTTCATTATTTGACAAGGTATTGGATAGGTGAGAAGGGGTTATCCATCTCAGAAACTGGTTAATACCTGCTGGCGATGATCTCTAGTCAACAGTTACTAGCCCCATTTTTTCGATACAAGGGATTTGTTTCATAAGTATCTATCTAAATTTCATAGGTCTTTGATTAGAAATATACTGTGACAGAGGTTGGTTTATGATCCCTTCATTTGCTTATCATTCCCCATCACTATGTGGCTGATGACTCGTGCTCTTAAATAAAGTAACTAAATCATGTGAATTTGCATTTGGCAAGGTGCCAATTTCCTTTTTTTTTTTTTTTAACTTTATTGCATGACTGCGACGAAAGGGTCAAGTTAATTTGCACTCGTTAACAGAGAAGTTTACTTTTGTTATCTCATGGTATGTTCCAGCATTTGAGTATTAAGCTTCCAATATTAAGTTGAAAATTACTAATATAAATTAATGTTGGTCCACTTTATCTTTGTATTTAGTTCAAGTTCGTGGCCAAGAAGTACTGTCCTCCATCGATTCCCACAGAGTTTTTCCAATATTAAGTCGTCGTATTATATTTCTAATACATTGTTGGATGAGCCAGCCCGGTGGATGTGCACTCTGAAGTTATGGATCTTAGCAGCAAAATAATGTGGTGCTTTTCTAGTTTTCTTACTCACTTTTTCTTTGGCCAGTAAATTCTTACTCATCTTGCTCATGTGCCATGACCTGACTCCTTAGACAATCTTCATTGCTGTTACCTTGTACAGTTTCCCCCTAACTTTTGTCAATCAGATATAGTTAACATAAAATGATACAAGTTCAATTAGCATACATATTCAATTTGCTGAAGATTCATTCGTAAAAAGAAAATCTGAGTTATCCTCCTTTTTTTCTTGTATTTTTTAGCCTGAAGATGCTGTGTTAATTTTTATTAACGATTTAGTCTGTACATTAAATATGAGCATTAGTCAAATCTAACATAAATCTCAACCCAACCAACCTATATTTTTATTATAAAAATAATTAATTTGAACTTGAGAAGCATTTAGGAGAGGTTGAATGAACTTATTTTTTCACTTTTTTTAAAAAAACTAAATAATGGGAACTGAAGCCTAAAATGTTGATGCTTTCCACAATAGTAGAATTTTAAATTCTCTCGAGTTTGTCCAGGTTGGGTTGTCAAAAAAATGATTTTTTTTCTATAGACATATGTAACATTGTATTTTGAACCCTGGGTTGCGCCTCTCTTCTCTCTGCCAGCCGAAAATCCTACCACAGTCGCGCTTCAACATTTCTTGGGCTGCCGCTAAACATGCAGCAGGCCCCCCTCCTTTAATTTCTTTCGGTTTCTCTGTTCTTTTTTCTCTCTTTTATGGAGCTTTTCTTCTTATATTAAGAAAGATTTTTTCATCCCACCATCTTTGGAGTTTTCCCCTTCCCCTTCCTTGTGTACGAGCTTTTCTTCTTCTATTAAGAATTTATATTTATGAGCTTGTTGTAGGGAATGAAAAAGTTGTTAAGAAGATTTATTTTTCAAAGTATACGAGAGTATATGAGGGGTGTGTTGTCTAAATTAATATGTTGTATTCTTACTTGATTTTGTACAAGAGATTTGAGATTTATTTTCCTTACGTGTATTGCTTAAATTGTCTTAGATTTCTTTTATATTCCTATTTTATTGTCTATCGGTGCATATTTAAATTCGTGTTAATTCTTGTGTGTCTTGCTAAATATTTTTTTGTCTAGTCTTGTGATTTATTTTTATGAATGAATTTTGATCTTCTAATCCAAAAAAAACTTGACCAATTTTTTTAATCCTTTTACATAAGGAATAGTGAAGTATAATCATGATTGAAATACATTATTACTTAACTTAATAGCTATCTTTAAAAATAAAAATATCAAAACAAAATGATCAAATAATAGAACAAAATTTAAATCACAATCGACAAATAATACTCTTGTATTAAGTAACAAAAGACTTTTATATGTGACTAACTGTATCACTCCATTCACTAATTCACGGAACCTATTTGTCACATTACAATATTTGCTACCCATCGTAGTATGTTGATGATTTTTCTTTCCTTTTATATGAATGCACAAATATTCATAGTTTTTAAACTATTAGAATTTATGGTATATAACCATGACTTAAGGGTTGGGATACTGTGCATTTGGCTCCGCAAAGCAGCTAACGACAGATCAAGTGACCGTTTGAATTCGAATTCAAACTCAAACCCCCGACTTCACACCCCGTCACTTTCGACCCGGCCACAGACCAATCAGATTTCTCAAAATAGTGGAAAATAATACTCCTCAGCCGTTTGACTAGTGGGTTGCATTAAAGTGGTGGGCGTTAAATATGGTCGGACCCTATTTGAATCCACGGAACCATGTGGGGCCCACTTTTGTGTCCGCTCTTAACTATTATCAAGTTGAGTCAACGGCTCAGATCTTTTCCCATTTCAAATCAACCCGCTTCCCCGCCTCAAAAGTGTAATATTTAATTAATTTGGAGGAAACGCTCCTCCTCACTGTCTGTCTCACTCTTTTCCTTTCTCTGCAAAAGTCTCTAAGTAACATACAATTTCAAAGCAGAAAGACTCTTTTTTCTTTGCCCTCTTTCTCTCTCTTTCTCCTCTTCTACTTTCTCCTCTTCTGCTTTCTTCTTCCGTTGCTTACTTGTGGAGCACAGAGATACTCAAACCAACATTCCTGCCCCAAGCTATAATGTCAACCCAGAATCGTCGTCCATCGTTTTCCTCCTCGACTACGTCGTCTTTGGCAAAGCGGCATGCATCATTTTCGGAGAATGTGGGGAAGGCTATGGCGGCACCTCCACACATGGCTAAGAAGAAGCGAGCACCTCTTAGTAACCTCACTAATCAAAAGAATGCGTCTCACAGTGCTTTGGTATTGAATGTTACTATGGTCGCTTAACTTCTCAAAGTGCTTGAATAAACAAAATACATGTGAAACAGTCATTTCTACTTGAGCTGAACTTTTATCAATGTGTATAAATGTAATGTAGCCCTTTCTGACTTTTTTTTAAAAAAATTTAAATGATTGATTGATAAGTTTTCTTATCCTTGCATTGGAAGAACAAATTTGATGTTTAGTATTGCAACTTTGGTGCTGAGAAGTGAAGTGATAGTCAGCTCAACAAAATTGTTTTTTGAGGATTTATCTGGCGTTTTAAATTAAATGAATTTTGTATTGAAAGGTACATTGCACGAGTAAAATTTCGAAGACAAAGAAGAATTTCCCCGCGTGTACCAGTAGCTCAACAATTTCCGGGAATAAAGTACCTGCTTTGTCGAATGTTGAATCAAGGGCTGTTGTTTTCCCTCAGGCCCTTTCTTTACCACAAAAGGATGAAGCTGCTCCTGCTACTGTTACTCTTTCAAGCAGCAAGGGTACTTCTCCTAGTAAATCAGATGAAATGTCTGTTCCTTTAGACGAGACAATGTCCTCCTGTGACTCTTTCAAGAGTCCTGAAATTGAATATATTGACAACAGTGATGTTTCAGCTCTTGATTCTATTGACAGAAAAATATTCAGCAATCTGAACATTTCAGATACTACTGAGCCAACAGGTTTCATATTGCTGAGCTTTTCCTTTTCTATTTCCTGTCCATGTAACTAGTTTCATTGCCCAAGCAGTTGTTGAACTAACATGTGTCCTTTTTCCATTGGGTAGTGAAGTGCAATATTTCATTTTCCAATGCTTTCTAATGTAGTTTTATCGATTTCTTTGCAGGCAATGTTTGTAGTAGAGATTTACTCGTTGATTTGGGAAGAGATGGCAAAATTGTCAATATCGATGACAATTACATGGATCCCCAGCTATGTGCAACCTTTGCTTGTGATATCTACAAGCATTTGCGCGCATCTGAGGTTGACTTCTTCGTCTTTGAAAGTTAAAACAACAATTTCTATTCTGTTTTCACTTCCTCTGTGGAATATAGATTATTTATTTTTCTAGTAACCAACAATATCATGCTAAATATTTGTTTCATTTCTAGATTTGTCACGAAAATAACAATCAGTTATTCCGTTTCCAGAATTCTGATGATCTTTGGATATTTTTCAATTTTTGGACTCTTAGGCAAAGAAAAGGCCTTCCACAGATTTCATGGAGAGAATTCAGAAGGATATAAATTCCAACATGCGTGCTATATTAATTGACTGGCTTGTGGAGGTAATATTTTTTGAACCGTTTGCAATAATTTCTATGTTGCACCTCCTCCAGTTGAATCTGGAAACTCGTGAAGTTCAATAATATTCATCCTATTACATCGGTGTAGGAAAATCCATGATTCAAACGATAGTCCATTGCCACATCGGTTTGTGAATGCTAAACTTCCATTTCCCACTGCAGGTAGCTGAAGAGTATCGGCTTGTGCCTGATACATTATATTTGACAGTGAACTACATAGATCGATATCTCTCAGGGAATGCCATGAATAGGCAAAAGTTGCAATTACTTGGTGTTGCCTGCATGATGATTGCCTCGTAAGGAAGCATAATGACCCTCTAATAATTTTTTGATTCATGGGAATTTTATTTTCTTACCCTTTAGTAGACATAAAGTGACAAGATCTTTTGTCTTTGGTTTTGTTGACAGTAAATATGAGGAGATTTGTGCACCTCAGGTGGAGGAATACTGTTATATAACTGATAACACATACTTCAAAGAAGAGGTTTGGGTTCAACTGTTTGGCTAAATTGAGTACTTTTCAAGTAACTTCTTTGAATTTAGTGAATTGTGCAAGTCTCAAGAAAATCATTTGATGCAGGTTTTGCAAATGGAATCTGCCGTCCTAAATTATTTGAAGTTCGAAATGACAGCCCCAACAACTAAATGTTTTTTAAGGTAATAGCTAGCAGATGATTATCATCTGAGCCATTTGACATTATTTAATCCTGCTCTAATATTTGATTTGATTTTTTTTTCTGTTATTTATGACTTCAGACGATTTGTTCGTGCAGCTCAAGGAGTTAGTGAGGTATCTTTCTCACTACAGCTTCTCTTGGTAAATTTATTTGTAATCACAATAATTGAAATGTTCAAATAACATTAGATCGTTTTGATCACAGATGCAGTTCAAATTGCAATTGCACATAATGACTTCAATTTTTAAAATGATTACTTTTAATCAGTCATAAGGGTGTTGACAGAATCAAAAGAATATTGTCCAGGACTGTATGATTAATGGTTTTTAACTCGTGATTTCTCAGGTGCCATCATTGCAATTAGAGTGCTTGACCAACTATATTGCGGAATTGTCTTTATTGGAGTACAGTATGCTTTGTTATGCCCCATCACTTGTAGCTGCTTCTGCAATTTTCTTGGCCAAATTTATCCTTTTCCCTTCAAAAAAGCCATGGGTAAGTTCCTGATAACAAAGATTTTGTGTAGCAACATTAAGCTTTTTTCTTTTCCCCACTATTTTAGCTTGACTTGCTTTCATTCCTCCAACAGAATTCTACATTGCAGCATTACACACTCTACCAGGCTTCTGATTTGTGTGACTGTGTAAAGGATCTCCATCGTCTGTGTTTTAACAGCCATAATTCTAATTTACCTGCCATCCCGGAGAAATACAGTCAGCACAAGGTAATATGATTTTTTTAAAAAAAAAAATATTTTGGTCCATTATAAATCTCTGTGCTGATGTTTTCCTCCTACCTTCATTTCTGTTTCAGTACAAATATGTGGCAAAGAAGTTCATCCCTCCATCAATACCTTCAGAATTTTTCCAGAACTGAGCATAAATGATTCGTTTTAGTAGTCCAATTATCAGTTGGATAGGTTTAGTTTGACATGGTTGCTGTAACTCTATGTAAAGTGACTGCTCTTTATTTAACTCCTGTCCCTTGTAAAATGTAATTTTTTCCCCCATTAATTAAGCTTCTAATAGCATTTCAAATTGCTGCTTTACTTGATTGGACACTAAATATCTGGCCTAGCTAGCCGCACTCTCATTCCCCATTTTATTTAATTTTGATTGTTTAAATATTAACCTACAGCACTTCACTAACAACCTAAGTTAAGAAAATGGTTGGTGGGCGGACCGAGAAACACTGAATTTTATAACACCAAAACAGTAAGAGGAAGGAAGAAAAAGCAATATGGACGAAGAAAAACCTGTCTAAGAAGAGTACTAGATATTTACAGCATTACATGCTTATAATTCTTTTGCTGAATATTGTGAATATGATACAAGTTCTCCGCCCACGGCTGAGAGCTCTGCTTCATTGGCACCATCTCTTGTTCCCACCTTTTTCAATTTCCTCTCTCTGCTATGGCGAGCTCATAGTATTCCTAACTAAGATTAGCAGGTGAGTGGTGTTTCTAACAAGTTAGCACGGGTATTTTTGTTAAAAATGAAGAAGAAAAATTCAAGTAAAATACAATGATACTAATTAATAATGATAATTTTGTTTTAGTTCATATATTTATATTTTCTGGCCCACCCTGTATAGTTTGAACGTAATTAGTGGTTTTTTAAGTTTAACGTTTGAACTTTGAAACACTTCCCTCCTCAACATGCTTGTAGAATACGAACAATTCCAACTAGTACGGTTCAGATTTCTGTCTGTTTCCATTCGTACGGCAATGATTTTTCATTTAACCCGCGCATGTCATGGGTTTCACAATAAATTGTGAATGGATGGAACTTCCTCCTCTCTGTCTGTTTCATTCGTTACTGTGTCTCTGTGAATATTTATCCGAAACCAAAAACCTAACAGTCTGAAAATCGCTACCAAACTCTAGTTTGTTCAATAATCCATCACAATTCACAAAGCAGGTTCGTCTGTGTCTACTACTTTTACTTCCACTTTTTCGTGTTAATTGTCTCCATTCTCTGCTTATGACTTTATTTTTTGAACCATCGTGATCCTTCTTGCAGCGAAATTTGGGTTAGGGTTTCTGTTAGAACAAAATGTTGAGCCGACATCGGCATGGATCGTCCCCTTCTTCATCCGAAGAGAAGAGGACGTCAGTTTCGGCGAATTTTAGCAAGGTTAAGGCCATGAAAAACCATTTGGCAAAAAATTCTCCTGCTCTCGCGGACATAACTAAGCAATCGAAGAAATTCATATGATCTGTTAAATGTTTTGACATTTTTGTTTGTTTCTTTGACTAAAATGATACTTGCTATCGGCCATGATATTTACTTATTTATTATTTAATTTTGGGCATTAGGAAAGTAAATTCGGGCCTTAGGAAAGTAAAAGGCCATCTATGTACTTCATGAAGAATATACAGAAAGATTTCAATTGTGGCATGCGGGAATATATGTAAGTGTTGTAGGTTGCTGAAGAGTCCCAGCTTCTACCGAACACACTATTTTTGGCAGCGAATTACCTAGATTGTTAATTTTCCAGCCATGCAATTAATATGAAGTGATTGTAATTGCTTGGAGTTGCATGCAAAATTGTCGCGTACGGTTTTTATCTAGTAGTGGTTGATTGTTAATCAATGTAAAATTTATCTGTGCATGTGTGTGTCTGTTCCTTCCTCTCTTCCCTCTTTTTGTGTATGTCTATTTCATAATCATAACCTTATAACATTAGTTTGATTTTGTCAGCAAATCTGAGGAGATCTGTGCCCCCAAGGCAGGAGAGTTCTGTTATGTAACTAATATTTCATATTCTAGGGATTAGGTTTGGACTTGAATACCTAATTTTTCAGATCATCCGCTCTGATTGTCTTTTTAGTTACCTCATTCTCCTCATAAGATGTATGTATCGAATTTACTGCAGGTATTGCAAATGGAATCTGATGTGCTGAGATTCTTGAAGTTTGAAATGACAGTTCCATCAACTAGATTTTTTTTGGAGGTAATGGATTGGATGCAAATTTTCACGTATTGATTGTGATCATGCCATTGCAGGCGCTTCATTGTTGTTGCCCAATAAACCTGTGAGGCATGCAGTAGAGGACAAGATGTGATTGGGATTCTTTAGCCTCCTGTAGTTACGGTTGATGATTATAGATTTGCTACATTGCTTTCTCCTTTCCTAAGAGATACTTACCTCATCATTAATTGCTGCATGAGCCACTTTCTTGGCTCAATTCGTACTACTCCCTAGAGAGAAACCTCGGGTATGTGGTGATATAGATTGATCTTTGTGAGAAATATTTATCGTCTAATTGACATTTGTTAGAAACTGTGCAACTATGTAACTGTTTTGTACAGAATTCAACACTAAGGCATTACAGAAGTTACAACGTATCCGAACTGCGAGATTGTGTCCAAGGCATTGCATTGGGTGTGCTATCATGGCAGTTATAATTTACCTGGCATTAGGGAGAAAGACAGTCAGCATAAGGTTAGCAAATTGGGTGACTGAAATTAATGACATTTCCCCAAATTCTTGGCATATTCTGCATCTCCAACTGATTCGTATAATATATATTGAGGTGAATACGTAATAATTCCAACTAGAGTTATTAATAGCATGGTTTTCTGTGATTGCATTAATCATTTTTTTATATGCCCCAGAGCTTTTCCAATAACAAGCCATTGTATATTTTTAGGGTTTTGTTAATCAGTATTAACATTAATAAATGTATAATTTATTTTTAAAATAAGACAATCTTATCCTTATAAATATAAAATTTAAATTTTAAAATTTTTCAATCTTAAATTATAAAATCTTAAATTTTTAAAGGTATTTTATTTTTTGGGTAATTTTCGTAAATATTTTTTGGCTAATTTTACATGATAATTTTCATACATATATATTTTCAAGTTTATGTTTTATAATTTTATAATTTAAGATTTAAAAAATTATAAAATTATAAAACATAAATCCTATAAATATATTGGTGGTTTTATTTGTTTTTTTGGAAAATTTTTCTATATCTATATATATTTGCTAATTTTATATGGTAATTTGTGTATATAAATATTTTTATGTTTTTTTATAATTTAAAATTTAAAATTTAAAATTTTGTATTTATAAAGATAAGATTGTTTTAATATAGAAAAAGATTGTACATTTATAGATGTTGGTTAAAAAAAATTAAAAACAAATTAAATAACATAATAAAATATTATTTTTAATAACATTTAATCTTCTTTAACTTAGCCAAACCCTATTTCTAATGCACTGTTGGAAATGCCTTGTTGATGTGCAGTCTTAAGTTGTTTCTCTTTAGGCCAATAAGTTATTAGGTTGACACTGGTTAAAGAAATATATGATTGATTAATAAAGATTTTAGATTTAAAAATTAATATTTTTATTAATTTTTATAAAAATCAAAATATTAACTACTTTATCAATCAATTAAAAAAAATTTTAACTAATATCTTAAAAATAGTGGTTAATAAAATCTTAAATTCTTACTCATTATGTTTTGTGATATATTTTGCATGCTAGTCAGTGCCTTATTTACTATTAGATATAAAGAAATTAAGACACACTGCCTCCATTGATATTCGCTCAAATTGTTTTCCCCAATTTCTTATTGATCAAATTTACTTGACATACGATAATACAATATAATTCAAGTAGCGTACTGCATAGATACTCAATTGTAATATGTAGAGTTCTCTACTCATATATATAAATATATATATATATATATATATATATTTGTACTTTGCAGATTTTCTTTATGAAAGTTTCTTCCAATTTTTGGGTTTTTTCTATATATTATCTATCTATACTATTAATATATAATTTTGAGACTTTTTGGCCATCAATTTCTAAACCACTAGTGGTTTGGCATGTATTATAGTGCAAGATAATTTTTTCTTTTAATTTTTTTACATGGTTCTAACCATCGTTTTGTTTTTAGTGTACTTGGATCGAAAAAAATGAAAAGTAAGTAAAGTGGAGTGAAATTTTAAATTTGAAATTTTTTTAATTTAAATCTAAATATAATATTGGTATCCTATTTTGGATTGGTGAAAAAATTTTTATTTGATCTAAATAAAAAAATATTAAGATAAAAATTTGAATAATTTATACTTCTTTTTTTAAGAGATATTAAAATTGTACTCTTTTTATTTTTTTATTTTAAAAATCTATACTCACATTTTTTGAAAATTAGAAAGTATACAATTTCACTTATTTTGATTAAAATACTCTTAATAATATTATTAATTTTTTTAAAATATCATAATTTATTATAAAATATATTTGTAAAAATTATAATATTTCATTATTACTTATTTTGAGTTAAAAATGAAAATTCGTTTTATTTTGAGTTAAAAAAATATTTTTATATTAGTCAAATACATATTTAATAATATATATGATAAGCATAAGAGTAATTTAGTCAAAATAAATAAAATTATAAATTTTTTTATTTTTCAAAAATAAAGAATATAATTTTAAGATCTCTTAAAAAAGAAGAGTGTAATTTACTCTAAAAATGTGGGGGCTTGTTGGAATATAATTATTAAAAATTGCTTTTGTTTTTTAGAAACAAAAAAATATTTGAATAATTGTTTTTGATAAAAAAAATATATATGTTTTGGGAATAAAAACTACATGTTTTAATACAAAAATATAAGTATTTTTTATTAATATTATATATAAATATATAAAAATTTCAAAATTAATTTTATAAAAAAATTAAACAACGTTGAGGTCCTAATTTTCTTATTTCTTATTTTATTCTTGTTAATTCAAATAAAACCTTTGCTAATCTGCACTCCAGAGCCTACATTTGTACTTGTAATGGAAGGGTTCGGTTGGGTCGGGAAAAACTGCATTTGTCTCCGCATAGCAGCTAAACTACATTTCAAGTGACCGTTTGAATTCGAATTCAAACTCAAACCCCCCGAGTTCACAGCCCGTCACTTTCGACGGGAGACAGACCAATCAGAATTCTCGAAACAATAGAAAATAAGACACATCAGTCCTTTGACTCTTTGGTGGCATTAAAATGGTGGCCGTTAAATATTGTCGGATCCAATTTGAATCCACGGAACCATGTGGGGCCCACTTTTGCTGTCCGCTCCTAACGTTTATCAAGTTGAATCAACGGCCCAGATCTCTTCTCATTTCAAATCAACCCGTTTCCCCGCCTCAAAAGTGTAATATTTAATTTAAATTTATTAATTTTGTAAGAAACGCTCTTCCTCATTCCCTCTGTGTCTCCCTCCTCTCTTTCCCTGCCGAAGTTTGAATGTAACATACAAATACAAAGGAGAAAGATTCTTGATCTCAGCCTTAGCTCTCTTTCTCCTCTTCCACTTTTTTCTTCCTCTGTGCCTTTGGGTTTCATTTGCTTTCTTGCAGACCTAATAAAACAAACCCTACAAGAAAGCAAATCAGAGAAACGGAGATACCCAAACAAAACATTTGTGTTCCAAAAATTGTGACTTGGTTTTGATCCCGAAACTAAAATGTCAACCCAGAATCGTCGTCCATCGTTTTCCTCCTCGACGACGTCGTCTTTGGCAAAGCGGCATGCATCGTCGGAGAATGTGGGGAAGGCTATGGCGGCCCCTCCACACTTGGCTAAGAAGCGGGCGCCTCTCAGTAACCTGACCAATCAAAAGATTGCGTCTCACAGTGCTTTGCGGAACTCACTGCCATCATCTACTGTGGTACTGAACGCTATTTTTGTTCGCTTAACTTCTTAAAGTGCTTGAATAAAAAAAAATTACATGTGAAAAAAAATTTCTATTTAAACTTTTATCAACGTTTGTAATTAATCTGAGCTGCTGACTTTTGGGTTCGGATGTAACCCGTCCCTTTGTGGGTTTTGTTTGATTTAAATGATTGATAAGTTTTCTTATTCCTGCACTTGAAAAACAAAAATGTTTTAGTAGTCGAAGTTCCGGTGCTGAGTAATCTTCATGACATTCATGGTATGGTCATTTCAACCAAATATGAAAAAATAGACGAGTCAAGTGGTTAGTCTTGCAGGTCGTGTTTGTTTTCAGAGTACGTTCTTAATTCGTCACGGCTGCTAATTCAGATGTTTATATCACAAAACAGTTTGAAGTTGTTGCATTATGTGTGTTAGTTGTTTTCTGAGAATTTATCTTTGGTTATAAGTTAACTGAATTATGTATTGAAAGGTACCATGCACGACTAAAACTGCAAAGACAAAGAAGAATTTCCCTGCATGCAGCGGCAGCTCAGCAATTTCCGGGAATAAAGTGCCTGCTTTGTCAAATGTTGAATCGAGGGCAGTTGTTTTCCCTCAGGCCCCTTCATTTCCTCAAAAGGATGAAGATGCTAAAATACCTGCTTTGTCAAATTTTGAATCAAGGGCAGTTGTTTTTCCTCGGGCCCCTTCTTTTCCACAAAAGGATGAAGCTGCTCCTGCTACTGTTACTCCTTCAATTAGCATGGATACTTCACCTAGTAAATCAGATGGGATGTCAGTTTCTTTGGATGAGACAATGTCTACCTGTGATTCTTTCAAGAGTCCTGAAATTGAATATATTGACGACAGTGATGTTTCAGCTCTAGACTCTATTGACAGAAAGACTTTCAGCAATCTGAACATCTCGGATAATACAGAGCGAGCAGGTTTTATATTGCTGAGCTTCTGCTTTTCTTGTCCATGGAAATAGTTTCGTTGGCTTATTTTTGGTGCAACACACTTTAATATTTGGCCAAACCTTTCTTAAGCTAGCACGTTTCCATTATCTTTTTGGGGTACTGAACTGCAATATGTCATTTTGCAATGCTTTCTAATGTACTTTTATTGATCTCTTTGCAGGCCACGTTTGTAGTAGAGACATACTTGCTGATTTGGAAACAGATGACAAAATTATCAATATCGACAACAATTACACGGATCCCCAACTTTGTGCTACGTTTGCTTGTGATATCTACAAGCATTTGCGCGCATCTGAGGTTGAACTTCTTCTTTAAAAGTTAAAACAACGTTTTCTATGCTGTTTTCACTTTGTCTGTGAATTATAATTATTTATTCTACTTGCAACCACTAAAATATTTGTTCAGTTCAAGAAATGTCACCAAATTAACAATAATTTAATCTGTTTCCAGTATTCTAAGTTTCTTTGGATATTTTTTCAATTTCTGGTCTCTTAGGCAAAGAAAAGACCTTCCACAGGTTTCATGGAGAGAATTCAGAAGGACATAAATTCCAACATGCGCGCTATACTAATTGACTGGCTTGTGGAGGTAATATTTGTTGAACCGTTTTCTGTAATTTGTGTCTTGCACCCCGTCCAATTGATCTTGAAACTTAAGAAGTTCAAAAACATTCATCCTTCTATATTGCAAATGGAGAACCTTGGACTAATGCATAGTTTGGGAAACACAATGATTCAAACAAGAGTTAATTCTCACGCACTTCTGTGAATGCTAATACACTCTTTCTTACTGCAGGTGGCTGAAGAGTATAGGCTTGTGCCTGATACATTGTATTTGACAGTGAACTACATAGATCGATATCTTTCAGGGAATGTCATGAATAGGCAGAAGTTACAATTACTTGGTGTTGCTTGCATGATGATTGCCGCGTAAGGAAGCATAATGTCCCTCTAATGATTTTCTGATTGCTAGGAATTTTACCATTTCCCCTTCTATTCTTGCATTGGTGTATATTCATAAAGTGACAAGATATTTTATCTTTGGTTTTTGTTGACAGTAAATATGAGGAGATTTGTGCACCCCAGGTGGAGGAATACTGTTATATAACTGATAACACATACTTCAAGGAAGAGGTTTGGGTTCAACTGCTTGGCTAGATTGAACATTTTTTCAAGTAACTCTGCAAGTCTCATAAAAATCATTTGATGTAGGTTTTGCAAATGGAATCTGCTGTCTTGAATTATCTGAAGTTCGAAATGACAGCCCCAACAACTAAATGTTTCTTAAGGTAATAGCCAGCGGAATGACTATCATAAGAGCCACTTGATTATTTTTTTTTTTTACACTTCCCTAATACTTGTTTTTGTTTTCTTTTATTCATATGATTTCAGAAGGTTTGTTCGTGCAGCTGAAGGAGTCAATGAGGTATCTTTCTTGCTTCATCTTCTTTTAGAATGGTTTATTTGTAATCACTATAGTAAGAAGTATAACGATAACATTAGATCATTTTGATAATAGAGGCAGTTTAAAATTGCAACGCCCATAATTACTTAAATTTAAAAACGATTACTTCTAATTTCTCTGATGGATGTTGTTGAATTTTTAAAACTCTAAAAGAAATATAATTTTTCACATGTAAAAGCAATTCTACTAATACTGATGGATGTTGTTGGATAAAATTTAACGAATATTGTCCTAGACCGTCGTTATTATCTTTTGAGCTTGTATCAATGATGGCTATAATTGCCGATTTGTCAGGTGCCATCATTTCAATTAGAGTGCTTGACCAACTATATTGCCGAATTGTCCCTATTGGAGTACAGTATGCTTTGTTATGCCCCATCACTTATAGCTGCTTCTGCAATTTTCCTGGCTAAATTTATACTTTTCCCTTCAATAAAACCATGGGTAAGCTCCTAATAACAAAGATTTTGTGTATCATCGTTAAGGTAATTTTGTTTAACCTTTTAGCTTAACTTACTGTTATTCTTGCTACAGAATTCCACATTACAGCATTACACACTCTATCAGGCTTCTGTTTTGTGTGACTGTGTGAAGGATCTCCATCGTCTGTGTTTCGACGGCCTTAATTCTAGTTTACCTGCAATCCGGGAGAAATACAGTCAGCACAAGGTAAGATGATTTTTTTTTTTCTTTGAATTTGTTTTGGTTCATTAGAATTCTTTCTGCTGATGTTTTCCTCCTACTTTTATTTCATTTCTGTTTCAGTACAAATACGTGGCAAAGAAGTTCATCCCTCCATCAATACCTCCAGAATTTTTCCATAGTTGAGCAGAGGAATTCATACTAATCCAATTTTCGGTTGGATAGGCTTAGTTTAACATAGCCAGCTGTACCTCTAAGTGACTGCCCTATCTTAATCCCCTGTCCCTTGTAAAATGTAATTTTTTTTCCCGATTTCATTTTAATCCAGCTTCTTGTAGCATTTCATATTGCTGATTGAAATTTAACCGGATCACGGGCAGCCTTGAAAAAAATGGACTCAACTTTCATACATGTATGTTAGAAAAATACGAATTTGAATCTGAGTTAATTTTTAACATTTAATTATTTGGGTTAAGCTCGGCCTATATAATACAATATTTAAAAATTATTAACTTAAAATATAAGAATTAATGAACTAAAAATGTATTTTATTTAAATTTTTTGTTTTAAAACTATACATAATTAATATAATTATTTATATATATAATGTACTTTTTTATGAAGTAAAATTAAAAAAAAAAATTCTTTGTCTCTCTTCTTTTCTCTTTCTCTCTTTTCCATATCCATTTTTTCTATCTTCTTGTACCTTAAATTTTTTTAAAAAGATTTAATCCATTTGAAGTTCAGACGTCAAATGAATTAGATATATTAAAAGACAAAAATAAACATTTGAAGTAAATGAGTAAATGACTTTTTTCACTTGAGTATTCTAAATATTATTATTTTAAAAAATAATTTTAAGTAAAATTGTCACTAATTTTCATGTAATGAAACATTCGCTTTAATTAGTGTTTATTTATTAATTGTACGATGATGATGTGACTTGATACAGACCTTTTAAGTACTCTGTATTTGTCGCAAAAATCGAACCCAAAAAGAAAAAAAGAAATCCCTTAATTTGGAATTGGACAAATATTGTAAGTTGTAAGTTGAAACAACTGTGGGTCCGTTTAACCGTAACCGCGTTGGCTTCACTAGAAGCTGTGCCCTGTGCCTCACTCAATTCAAACCATGTCTGTCTTCATTTTAGGAAACTTAGCCAGCAAGTAGTCTGTGTATCACCTTTATATATATATGTATGTATCCATTCTCTCTCTCTCTCTCTCTCCTCCCATTAGCTGAAGGAAGTCCGAAACTGGAGATACTCTCACGGTGATCACAGTCACAACAACCTCATCCATTGACATATGATCTTAGATCTCGTTAATCCACAATCATTTGCCAATTTCAATCATTCAAACAACTATCACAGTCGAAGTCCATCTCTTCAATCCATTCCCCTGTACCACTCTGTACTGTACTCTGCATTTCTCAACATTCAATCTTCCTGAGGCTTGATTTCCACATTTCCTGACTTTCTCTCTCCACTTAATTCCTTCGTTGTGCAGTTTAGGAGATGAGTTTCCTGAAGCCCTCTGTACTGTACCGCTCTCTTATTACTTATCCTTCCCTCCGATGGATGCCCTGTCAGAGTTGGGGCTTTCTACGATGGCCCGGTCTTGATGGCTTCTTAAGGCTCTTGGTGCTCTTTCTTCTCTGGTCTATGTTCTCTGAGCTTCGCTACATACCCTCCTCTTCTATGTACCCTACACTTGCTGTTGGCGATCGAATTATTATCGAAAAGGTACACAAATTTGTTTGGGTCAAGATATGGTGGAAGTCCACATGTTTAGTTCTTTGTTAAAACCCAATCAAAGAAGTTGTTTTTTTTCAGTGTTTTAGGCTCCTTTTGGGCTGGTCAATTTTTGCAATGTTTGGGTAAAGATCATGATTTGCATGCATTTATTTCTCTTGTGGGAATATATGATGGGAATCTATCCCCATGCTTGTGTCTCTGTCATCCTAAATGGAGAATCAATAGTCGTCTATTAGCCAGTGGCCCAGTAGCATCTAGCAACTGGAGGGTTTTCCATCTCCCTTCTTTTCTGCCTTTAGCTTAGTTGTAGTGATCCTTTTGTCTTTGACCATCTGTTCTACAATATTCCATTTGAGACAAACTTAGTTGAAGTAATCTTTCGTTTGCCTTTACGTTTTCGTCCTCCAAAATTCCAACATTGTATATACAGATGATTTTTTAACTTCTTTCATGGTTATGCTATTTTTTGGTCTTATCTGAACTGGAGTGGATTATGGAAATTGGGTGGATTTGTCTTTTCATGTTCCTTTTTAGTTGGCATATGGAGGAAATCCTTTTGTTCTTAATGGTATACTCTCTGATTGACATATTAGTTGTGCTTTACCTATATATATAACTTGAGCAATAAGCGTGTTGGGATAAAAGGGAATAATATCCTTCAATTTCCACTTGAACTATGAGTCAATGATCCTGTGTAATTAAATCTTATCCTAGTCACTTGAACTATTGTGACCATTTTTGCTTGAATTTATACTTCCTTTTCAGTTCAGTATTGTGCTACTGAATTATGAGATTTGTGCGCGTGGTCAAAAAATAAGAAGCAGAGACTGCACCATTAAGACTGTCATGTGGTATCATGATTAAAAAAAAAAAAAAGATTTTTGTCCCAAGTTAGAGATTTGTTTAACTTGAGAAGAAATAGATAATAGCTGTGCAAAAAGTTATGAAAATGCCCAAACAAGTTAGTAATACCATAAGGCAATTGCCTGATAAGATTCACATAGGAGAATGGACTAGAGGAAGAAGAAAGATGACACTGTTCAAAGTAATATTAGATCTTAAGTTGCAGACGGATGAATGGTGGATGTGTCTAAGACTAACAAAAGAGGATCCATATGGAGTACCACAACCGGCTTTTATTAAGGATTTACGTTGTTGACAGAAAATCTTGGGTTAAGGCTTGTGTTCACTGCCGTTATTCTTGCTTTTACAAGGTGATGGCCAAGAAATTCCATCAACTGATGAACTCAACCAAGTTGTGAAATCATGTTTGGGCATTGAAGCAATTTAGATGTTTTACTTTCCTTTACAACAAACAGAGGCTGGTAATTTTGTTGCATTATGTGCTTAATGCTTATTTAATTCAGCAGATAAACATTTGGTTTCTGGTGAGAAATACTGCAAAATAGCATCAATGACTAATTCCTTTTGTTCGATTTTCCTTTTTCTTTTGTTTATAATAATCTTTGACAAGTGATTCAGAATTTTTTTGGAATTTGCCTAGGCTTCATATTACATCAGGAGTCCTGCTATAAATGATGTTGTAACTTTTCAAGATCCAACAGAGGTATATGTTTATGAATGATTTGGTATAGGTTATATAGCCTACATACATGGGTCTAGAAGGTAGCTTATTATGCTCTTCAGTTACATGGTTGGTTTTGAATGTAGCTATCACGAGACAAGGTGGCAAATGTATTTATCAAAAGGATTGTTGCAAAAGAAGGAGACTTTGTTGAGGTACAAATGTTTATTGAAACTCCTTTCTAGAATTATGATACACATCCATTTGAGAATTTGGGAAAGCCTCTTAGACTAATATGTCAACAAAACTTGATGACTTCCTTGAAAATCTGGTTTGAAACCAAGATTATGTTTCTGCCATTGATGCCTTGATTCAGTGAAATATATGGTTCATTCCCGTTTTACAGTGACAACCACTGATAAATCAATTTTAAGATGGTGGATATCAGTACTAAGATCAGGTTCAATCTTCTAACACCTTGCAGGTTCGTCGTGGGTATCTCTACATCAATGGTGTTGCTCAAAGGGAAGATTATATAGCAGAACGGCCAACATACACAATAAACTTAACTGTGTGTCCCTACACCCTAGTCAATTTTTATGCTCCTTCTTTTCACTCTTTCTAGAATTATAATATGATAATAGATTACATTCATGAACATTATGGGGTAGGAAAAGCCAGAGTAAAAGGCTTTCATAGATAGCCACTATTGCTCCATTCAGTTGGTGCACCTTTTCAATACAAGAGGTAGATAGTTCTGATTTCTGAGCATGAAGAATTTCTAAATTTTAATTAAACTTCTAAAGAACCATAATGTCTGAGTATTTGCATTTGGATTAAAGATGTCTGAAATCCTTACTTGTAGTCTCATCTTTATATTACCTTTATTTATTTATTAATGTTTTTTCTGATATTAATTCCATCTGTTGCAGTATGTACCAAAAGGCCATGTTTATGTGTTAGGGGATAATCGTAACAGCAGCTATGATTCCCATGTCTGGTAAGTAATCCCTGCGATGCAATTTGTATAATTTCATTTCTCTTTATTTCCATTATGTTATATCTCCGTTCTGTTTGGATATCAATCTCTTATTTCTGTCTTCTTTCCTTTTATCTTGTTCAGTTTAAATCTTAGCTTCTCTAATGATGAACAGGGGACCACTTCCTGTCAAACACATAATTGGAAGATATGTCATGTGTTGTCACAGACCTACAAACATTTGACACAAATTTTATTGGCATGTACTTGAAAAAGACCTTGTGTTCTACTATGGTTAGACCAATGGACAGCATGATACGCCATGTGATTTACGAATGAAGAGTCCCCTCCCCTGCAGTTGTTCCATGGATGAAGCAAATACTATTTCATAACCGTTAAAAGGTATCAAAATCTGAGTTTTCTCTGGAAATGATATCCATGTCTTATACATGGTAATAGTGTACTATGTTGAATATTTCTTCTTCCAAAATATGCTCATAGTGAGAATGAAACAGACGGGTAGGAAAAATGCCACGTGATTACCACCAAGAGTTCAGTGCTGTTGTTCCAGAAAACGAAGTATATTAGTATTCAAGAATAGTATTCTGGCATTGGTCATAGTGGGAGATACTGTAATTTGGGTTTTCCTTGCACGACTTTCCAACCAAAATGTGAGCATAACTTGAATGATAAGAATTATTAACTGGACAGGATTGAAAGCGTCTGGAATATAGACATATAGAAAAGCCTTTTTTGAAAAGGACCTAGTGGTGTCATTTTCGATCCAATGGTTCATCTCTTTGGCATTTTGGATGTTACTTTACTTTATTTGGAAAGAAAACATGAAACAATGTACCATGTATGGTGCTAACATATTTGGAGTATTTTGTGTTCTGCCTCTCTGGATAGGCGAGGTTAGAGAGGAAAATAATGAAACCACGGAAACCTTTTATATGAGATGTAGAATTATAGATGAGGTTAAGGATAATATTTTGAGACTTAAAACGTACCCTTAACAAATGTTAATTGCCTACAATGATTTGAGTACCAAACAGAAGGAGGAATTCCAACTTTTACGCATAAGAATGTAAAGTTTTAGTTTGAATTTTATCAAGTTTTACGCATAAGAATGTTAAGTTTTAGTTTGAATTTTATCAAGCTAGCCTTCCTGTTCACGTAGTTAGAATCTTCTAAAACGTTTTGTGATTTCAGCAGATACCATGAAGTTTGGACTTTTGCATTAGATGGGCTGGATTGAGAACGTAATTGTCATCAAAGAGAGTTTGAGGATAAATTCATATATTTTGACCAAAAAAAGGGAAGTTTTCTCCCTGATCACCTCTGGCTCTCAGGGACTTATATATTGTCTCGCATAATGAGAAAAATATAATTTACTAAAATTTAAAATATAAATTCATAATTCCTTTTGGTAGGGGGTAAGATTATATCCCAAAATGCGTAAAATTGACAAATAATGAATTCGGAGATTAATCTGGGCTTTAATTTAGTGTTATTTTCAGTCCTCAACAAGAAAACTTGATAATCTATTCGGATACTCACGAATTGTCAAAGGTGACATTGGAAGAAGGAAATGTGCTGTTCAATTAGTCAAATTTTAAAAAGTCCTAAGGATGACTTTTTAAACTGAGGCAATATATTTATGGTTGAATTTGCTCCGTCTATCCGAACCTTAGAAGAAGTAACCTTTTGTTAAATAATGTTGGTGTCTCATAGGCTTGATCTTTCTAGTCATGATTTTAGGATCTTCCCTAAACTTGCACTTGCACGGTAGGTTAATTTTACAAAAAGGAGGCTAAGATATTTGTTTCTGTTAAAATGCTTTTTTGTTTATCATACCAAAAAAAGCCTTTTCCCTTGTTACCCCGTTAGTATCTTTCATGAAACGCAAACGCACGTGTGTGGCTATAGATACCTAAAGCACTAACCCATGTCACCAATAATAAGCTATTTACATTATGCCCAATATCTTATCTTATTTTTGTGTTTTCTTGATACACATGCTCACTACTCACTACTCAATGCTCTTTTCTTCTTCCATCTCATGATTCATGCTACACGCTTTCCTTTTCTTCATTCGCCGCGTTACACTTATAGGGACAACACGATGCACGAGAGGCTATATTTATGTGGTTTTTTTTTTTTAATTATGGGTATTTCATTATATAAAAAAAAATATAGATAATAGATAATACTATCCTTTCTTAATTGAGTGTAGGTCCTGATTCTCATAATTAATTTAGATAATACTACACTACACGCATCAAAGGAATGATGAGATTGAGGTTTAATGTTGTCCAATTGAGTGTTGCATTAATTTAGTGTGCCAAGATCTCTTCAACATACCTAATTATATGGTGGGACGACATTTCACCATATAAAAAAAATGAACACCTAAAATAAATAACATTTAATATTTTTAGGTTGAAGTGATGAAGAGCGACTCTTTCCATCTAATATATACGAAGTTTTTTTTTAATGAGAATGAGATAGACTTTAATTTATATAAATTAGTCTTTATTTTTAATAAATTTGTATTTTTTTTATATTTTTCTTATTCAACTATATATACACACACACACACACACACGTAAATGGGATATGCCATAAGGTGGGTGTAAGAGAAACACAATAAGTCATGAGAACCACCAAAGCATATGCAAGTTGATAATTAAGGTATGGATGTTGAAATATATGTATAAAAAAGAGAAAGTACGTGAATGCTCTTCTCTATATATTACCGAGTGTTTAACTTTTAAAAAGTTAAAAGGTTAATGTTTTTATTGTTAGATTATGTTGTAATTTGTATGTACAATAATAACAAAATATTTTATACAAATTTTAAAAATAAAAAAAAAACGAATTTCTTAGAATTCTATAAAGATTAGATACTCCAAGTCAAAAGACGAGGGTATTGTAAAAGGGTTGAAAGACAAAGAGCAGCATTAAGACTGGAGAGACGCCTATAGTTGACCGAAGCATAATATAATGGCATTAACAATATGAAAGAAATAGAATGGTCTTTGTGTGGATCCCATTTTACGCTACGAGACTACATCGTTGACTGCATATTGTGCTTCAATGTCTCAATCTGCTTCATTAACTATTACTGTATCACAACTCACCCATAGTCGGCTGCCCACTTTTTTTTTTTTTAATAAATAAGTAACTATTCATCTCTTATCTTTTTCTTCGTTTTTCTTTTCGGAATCTTGTGTTTTATTTAAAAATAAAACAAATATATTTAAAATTTATTATTACATATTATGTTTGCGCATTCATCTCACAAATTAATTATTCCTGTGAAGTACTGCTAGTTTTGTTTTAGATAATCAAGTATAAATAAATGATTCTTTATATTATTAATTTTTATAAGTTTATATAAACATTTTTATTTTATTTTGGTTCTTCCCACTTACTTGGATTTATTTATAACCGTATGCGTCATTATATGAAGTCATTTTCATCTTTTGTCAATTCTATACAAAGTGCTCAAGTTCTATGCGATAAGATGATACAAGAGTTATGAATGAGCATCACGGCTTTCCATTCCTATATATCTTATCATGCATTTGATTTATTCTTTGCTTATTAGATTTTTACTCATCCCTTTGCATTTTGAGTTTCATTAATTTGATCTTTCTTTCGATTCTTTGTTTTTTTTAAAAAAATAAAGCGTTATACATATATACAATAATTCAAATATTGCTTTTCATTTTTAATTCATATATAGAAACTTACATATTTTTGTAAACATAATAATGGTAAAAACAATTTTAATATTCTTAAACTTTTTATCAATTTTTAATTTTATCTTTAAAATTTTTTTATAATCAATTTTGTCACTAAAATTTTAAATTATAATTGATTTCATTTTATAATTTAATACCATCTAAATTACTAATAAAAAATAATAATATAATATTATATTTAAAAATATATATAAAACTATTAATAAAACTTTTCAAGTCATATACGAAATATCTATTAAAATTTCTATAAAAAAATATTTAACTTTTACGTCAAATAACGATTAAGTTAGAATAAAAATATTATAATTTAAAAATATATATTATTATTTAATATTTAAATGTCATTAAAATCTTGTTTATATTTTAAAATTTATTATCAAAGTGTCACATTACTATTTTTTATTAATAATTTAGATAATGTTAAGTCATAAAATGAAATTGTAAAAAAAATTTAAAAATAAAATTAAAAATTAATATAAAATTTAAAGATATAAAAAATATTTTTATCAATATTAATCACTTAAAGGTGCCATTAATTTAATTCATTACACAAATTCAGTAAATTTACACAAGAAATGTAAGATTTTTCCTTAAAAGACAACACGTGTAGTACTACATGACATTATAAAAGATATTAAAAAAAAGAAAAGAAAGTAAATACCTGTTATTCATAGCTAATTAGCATTAATAGAAAGATTTTTGTGGGATGTTGGAATATAATAGAGTTTTAGGACATCTTATCGTATACTAATAAACAAATGTCAATTTTAGTATTTTACAGAACCCACTACACTAGTTAGACCTGTTTTTGTTATTTGCCGTTGTTAGCTATTGCCGGTTGAGAATATAAATTAGTGAGATAATGGACTTCTATTTTTAAGTGATCCCAAATTCTGTACTTTGAATTTATGCATCATTGGTTTTTAAAGCTCTTTTTTGTGTTTTTTTTTTCCTGAATTTTGAAAGCTCTTCTTTAATTTTTCCTCTTCAAGATTCTAGTTGAAATGTCGTTTCTTCATTTTCAAACCAACATATCTATAATCCTACGACTGTGGTTCCAAATTCAAATACGCAAATCCCCTGGTCAATGGTTGATTAACAATCTATTTAAATTTTTCCTAAAATAGATTTTATTATTTAACGCCTTCTGTAAAAGGGTATTATTCATAATTTATATATTGTCAAGTACAAGATATCATAATTGTTCGAAGACCTAAAATACCGTAACCATAAATCGAACTGTAACCCAATCATTCAGCTTATAGTGTCCCGCATATTTAAGAGTGCTTTTCTATTAGAAAATTAAATAATATGTAAATTAAAATAAGGTTTCAAACTATCATCATATCATTTTTTTCTCTTTTTTTTTTTTGTCTGAATGTTTTTAATGTGATCCGAGATTGTAAAAAGAATGTTTTGATGTCAATTGATATGATTTGAATTATATGAAGAACTCATTTCAAAAGTTAACTTCTTAGATGGAATCGCTTGCAACTTTGTTTAGAATTTATTTAATTTAATTGTCCAAGCGTGCCAATTGTACTTAGTTTGTCAGAGTAATTATGCAAACTTTAGGCACTAGTTAGAAGATAATATTATTAATTTAGGACAAACTGCGTGGGGATTTGAGTGAAAAGTATATATCTTTAAAGTTTTAAAAAATACCATTAGTTTGACCATAAATTTGGTTTGAAGTCACTGCAAATTATTTTTGTTTATAAGCGAGCTATTTTGAAACATTCTAGCTTCTACATCATCGAAGGAGACACTTTTATTTGCTTTACCGTTTGAAATGGAAATCAAAATTATTGAACAAATTGGTTAAACGAATGAACAACGATTAAAATTGTCAAGTTGTAAAAAATAATTGAGTAAAGGAGAACGAGAATGAGAACAGAACAAAGACAAACAAAAATGTGAAAATGGTAAAAATGTTTTGAGAGGAGGAAAATAACGTGTCAAAAGAAGCAAAAATATCTGAAAAATTATGACTGGTCATAAGTGCCAATAAATAAAAATAGGCATCAAAAAATAAAGAATTTTGTGACGTTTTATTAACTGTCGCAAATATTTATTTTGTGACATTTACTGAATCGTTAGAATGCGTCTCATTTCATTCTGTTTGAATTTAGTATTATTTTATAGTGTTTAAGAATTTTTAAAAAATATTTTTTTAAAAAATATTTATTTTTATTCTGTGACATTTTTCAAAACGTCATTAAATTTAAAATTTTGTGACACTTAATAAACTGTTACTATTAACTAACTTAGTTTTATTTTGTAACACTTAAACTTTAAACTCTATTGATCGTCAAAAAATTTTATTTTAAAAAAAATATATAAATTTTATTTTCTATCACTTTAATCGTCACAAAATTTAAAAAAATTGTTATAAAATTATAACACTTATTGATAAATTTTAAACCATCACAAAATGTATTATTTAGTGACAGCTTGAATGAATCACCGCAAAAAAAAATACCTCTAAATATTATTTTTTTTATAGTGGTTCATATGGACGAAGAGCAAAGAAAAATATTTTTCTTCTTCCATTATTGTCAATCAAAACAAATACATACCCTCACCAGGCCACCAGACACCATTGGGTGAAGTAAGTTACATTAATATAATTCAAATTTATTAGAAGCTTCACAAATGTGTATTTTTTTATTTTTAAAATATAATATCAAATAATTATTATTATAATTTTAAAATAATAAATTAAATAATAAAAAATTATTTAATTCATTAATTTCTTATAATTTATTATAATTTTTATTTTTTTATATTTTTACATCATGTATTTTATATATTATTTTATAAAATTATTAAAAAAATTTAAATTATTATAATATAGATATATATGGTTTTCCAAGAAGGCGATTTGTGAAACACGGTCTTGGGCAGAAGGTCAAGATAATAGTGGGCAAAACTCAAAAGTGTTGGGTGCTTCATAATAATTAATTGGAGAAAAACAAACACTAGCTAGCTGATAGCCATTCATATAAAAGAAGTTGAAATTTCAGTGTCAGTTTGGTCGTCGACGTCTTTCAATAACGTGAAAATATATATATAATTTCAACCAACATTTTTCATGGCAACTTGCAATGCGTTTCCCTACCACAATATATACAATAATTAACTATGCCAGGGCTCTTTATCAACCAATTAAGTCATACTATAACATAGATTGTCCGTTTCTGCTGTTCAAGTTTTCCTGTGTTCATATCTTAATTATTCTCATGACAGGCACAGCTATCATGATTAATTAATTGTTCCCTTCACACTGAACAACGTTACTGAAACGGGTTTTAATTAATTAATACCTTCCATTAGTAATCAAACAGCCTCCTAATTAATGTCCGATATATTTGTCATTTGAGATTAATTAACTTGCTATGAGTATTATTATTTTTGTTTTCTTCTTGATTGTTTAATTATCACAATTTTATGCCAAACAAGTCAATTTTATATAAAGCCAATATAATTAGAGATAGTTAATTGAACAACTAGAGATATTAGATTTTAAACTATCATAAATATATATATAAACTAAATTTTATAATGCTTAATATTCATGTTTTTGTAAATTAACTTGAAAATCAAATAATATTTGTCCTTCTGGGGATGTGATATAGAAGCTTTGGAATCATTTGAAAAAAAAAACCGTAAGAGAGTGGAAAGCTCCAAGACTAGAGAACAACAGACCAAGGGAAGCATCTTTCAACTTATAAAGGACACCATTTGAGCACAACCATCTGGAAAATAAAGATAAACTTTGAATTGCTTTCAAGCATCAATATCCGAATAATAAAATTAAACTATATTTAATTTGGGAAAGGAATATTAATAAAAAAGAAAAGTGCAAGGTGTTTGAGAGGGTGAGGACTGAGGATAGAGACAAGAAGGACAAAGTGTAGATACAAATTATATGAATATCATGATGGATAATGCATTAATGCCAATGTGTAGACTCTAGAGGAAGTGAAGAGTGCATGTCAAGTTGACTTATCTCTTCACTATGGTATGGACTATGGATATGGACAATCTCAAAGAACCATGCATACACACACACACATTATTCTATAACATCCATACACACAGTATTAGGGTCATATTGGAATTATTGCTGAAGGCAAGTAGACATCAGTGGCTCTCAAATACGGATATCTGCAATTAAAGTCAATTAAAATATGTTTGCATTGTATAAGCTTTTACATGAAAAAAGTGAGAGAAATTAATTAAGAAGCAGGTAACACAGCAAAAGAAAGAAAGAAAGAAAGAAATTAAAAGCCATTGTTTGTATCAATTCACCTACTCGATCTGGGCTCATCATGTTTCTGTTCAACCTGTCAACAGTCTCTGCCAAGAAACGTACAGAAAAGAAAGCTTGAGTTTTGTTTATTATTATCGTCATGCATGATTTTATTTGAACGTACATATATAAAATACATAAATAAATTTGGCCAAAAATAGTTTTGGGGAGCAAATCTTAACGGTTGATTTTATTGAAGGTTAAGAATAAAATACTGTAAGCCAATACTGGAACTCTTGAAATAGTAATATTCATAAAAAAAGATTCTGAATGGAGATATCCAATTTTTTAATTTGCAGTTAATGTTTTTATATCAACAACATGCCAATCTCATTTAAAAGTGTCGCACAAGCGCTTCCAAGGAGAGTGGGAAAAGCACTTATTCCAGCTTATTTATAGAAGTAATTATAATAGAGAAGAGAAGAGAGAGAGAGAGAGAGATATTTATGCCCTCCAAAAAGCAAATATGAAATTTTCAAACATTTCTGCGGCGTGCGTGTCTATGCCTATATGGGTCTAATTTGACTCATATCAGGTGGGTCTGGTCTGATTCTTCTCTTTCAAATTGAGAATATGGTTACCTCCATCTTTTTCCTGCATCCTTACAATCTCACTTAACTTCAACTTGGATGTTGGCACTTGCTTCCAGCTATGGTTTATTTATGGTACAAGTTGGGACCAATTTTTAAAATATATCTAGCTAGCTACTTTAATTAATTTTTTAGAATATCAGGGGAAATTGGTAAAAAAACAAAAATATCTCAGAAAGTAGGTATTACGAATTAAGGGCTTTTATTTTGGTCTTGGAAAGTTAAATTTAATTAAAACTTGTTTGAAGTAACATGTTCCAAACTTAAAATCCGGGTAAAAATTAATCAAGACCTAAAAAATAAAGGGTCAAGATTTCGTTTTTTAATTAGGTAAGGGATTATGGTTGAGACTCGACATAAAGTAATCTAGAGCATTAACACTTGGCGCATGGGCATGGCCCATACAAATCATTTTTAACTATACTATTTTTTAACAGTAAAAAGAATATTCAAGAAACGAATCAAGTAACTAATTTACTAGAGATGATCACCAATTTTGACTAAAAAAGTTGATTATATATCCGTGTTTATGCATAGTTATTTACCTAATGCCAAAATATTTATAGCTAACACGGAGTTATATGATTAGACGCGTGGTGTGATCCGTCATGAAAATTTTGAAACAAGGGAGGGATCAGGACCTTGATTATGTAATGTACAGTTTAAGGAAGAGATAAATAATTTGGTGAAGAAAAAAAGGGAAGAGACAAGTATTTTATCGTTATAATTAAGAAGAGGAAAAAGACAACATAGTTTTTCCGGAATTCAAACTCGTGAAGGGATTCCCAACAACATCAGACAATAATGCTTTTGCCTTCCCATGTGATGGTATAAGCCATTTTATTCATTCATTCAATACTAAGCTCTCCAATTATTGCCCTTGTTCCACGTGTAATCGCGTAAACACTTACACAACATAAGTATATACATGGATCAGATCCTATTATATAAAAAATATATTATTTATTTATAATTTTTATTATAACGTAAATGAAAGTACAAAATTTATTATTCATTCTTCACGTAATTTCCTCGCATTATTTTTTTACATGATTGAATTCGGTATATATATAATCTCCTAGTTCTGGCGCTGCCTTTAATGGGAGTGGGACCCGATACTGTAAATTAATAATTAGTTGATCGCAATATTTGAAAAATAATAAAATAAAAATGAGAAATATTATAGCACGCGCGTGTACACATCGAAGTTTTTTTTTTTTTGGTCGGATGTACACATCTAAGTTACAAGATATGAAAACATATATGGATCTATACAAAACATACAAAAATATAAGCACATGAAGAACCTGAAAACCATAATAAAGTTATAAATTTGACTTTGTGTCAAATTAATTTTTTAAGAAAATTTTTAGAAATTTTGTTATTATAACATTAACTGATCTATAATGTTATAAAGTTGATTTTTTGTCAAATAATTTTTTTTCTTCAAGGACTAGTTGTGTCAAATTAAAATTCTTGAAGCCAGACGTTGACAACTAGTCTCATGGATCTCATCTTCATATTTTTCCTTGCACAGAATTTTGTGAACAAAACACAGAGATCGATATATATCGCAACAGTTTTGGTATATTAATATGATAATTACATGATGATGTTTAATTAATATTTTTCTGATTATAACACAAAAGTAAAACAGAAGTTAAATTAATTAATCCATTTATATATGTATTGGCCACAAAAATTAATTTATCCATCAAATTCCCTTAATTAAAGGCACGCAAAGAGCTCTTGTCTTGTCTTGATTAGGTATATATCTACATATATGAACTTAATTTGTTTGCCTTCTGAACATTAATTGGGTCAGGACGCAGGAATAATAACTTAAGACAGAGCACATCTTGATGTGTATTATAATATTCTTCTTCATTATTATCATTTTTTTAGTGAATCCTATTCAATATTCTTTTCATAATAATTAATTATAGCTTTCGAATAGTCTATCTATAATTACACTAACGAATTTAGAAAAGTAGTATTATATGCACAGTTGCACAATCGAACTTGTTGTTGGGTTCTTTAATGATGAGGTACGTGCGTGCCTAAATCAAGTTTAAAGCATCCAAACTTGCATCCTTCAACATTCGAGCTTGTTTAGTGCACAAATTAATTAATTAATTAAACCCCCACGAGAATATAATCTAAATATTGTATTTTCAATCCAAGTATTTTTACCTAATCATTGTTGTTACAATCTCTTCTAAAAGATTGATAAGTACACAATATACGTATAGTTTTCAAGTAAAAATCAATTGTCTGGAATTATTAATTAATTTTGTGAGATAAAGTTAATTAACTCTGATATTTTAAAAATATAGTTAATTAAAACAAAGAGAAATTCAACCCTCTTCATTGGCTATGGTGATTCTAGTTTTGGCGGTGATAAATATTAATCTCTTCCAACAATTAACCCGCTCAAATTTTTTAATTTTAAAATATTGACATATATAGTATATATTTAAAATTAAAATTTAAAAAATTGGAAGCAGAGTAGTTAATAAAGAAATTAAATACCATCCCTCAATTAACTTTTGCTAATAACCTTTCTTTTTCCTCAGTCAATGGGGACAAATTAAGAGATGAAGAAGATAAGAATAAGATACCTCGTGTGTCCACCCATAAGAGTTGAGCGAGAGCATTCATTCCTGGACGATCTAGGACAATTGTTGCCCCAATTTCTGGATATATATGATATTATTTTAATTTAAAGATCACCTAGCTAGCATCCATCATAGAAAGGGAATTAATTATCAAATATATATATATATATATATATTTGATACAAAAATAAATATATATGATTGAAATTGATTTGAAATATTTAAAGAATGAATAGTGATAATAATATGAGGAACCCGAACCATATTCTGTGTCAGTAAGGATGGGTGAGAAGCAATGAGGCATATGATGAGCATTTTGGATTCTAGGGTGCTCCTTTAAAGAGAGTGAGATTATAATATCTTGTGGGTTGTGATTAACTCTATTTGTTCCACTATATAAGCTACACACATCACTCCATAACGTCCCACACAATACCTCCTATACATAAGCACTGTACCTGCCTTCTATTCCTATATATATAGCCCTTCATTTTTTTTTAATTGCATAATAAAATTGTTGAGTGGTTTCTGGGGCAAACAGCAGAGCATAGGGAAAGATACAAATTAAACTTTCAAGTTCAAGGTATGAAATTTTTTTAATGTTTATTATATATATTCGTTAATTGTTTCTCCATTGTGATTGCTTTTCACATTGTCTTCCAACCATTTGAATTGAACTTTGCACCATTACTATAAATGATAAAATAATGGAACAGGCTTTGTCTTATATATTGTATAAGAAATATTTATTACAAAAAAGGCTTATTTTGTATACTGCATGACAGACTAAGAAATATTTATATGTTTATTTATAATTAATTAAATTGATTTATTTGATGAATCAAAGATGCCTTTAAATTTCTTGTCTAGACTAAATGCATCTTTAGGACTGGACATTTAATTTAATTATTTTGTGAGTCCTATATATATATATATATATATATATGAAAGAACTTAAAAATATATATAACTTTTAGATATGTATTTTTTTTATTCTCACGAATAAAATGTAGCGGTAATTATTGCAAGTCAATCATGTGATTGTCTAAAACGTGATTAAAAATGATAAAAGGAAAAAAAATTAAAGATAAACTTTGTTATACAGTCAGAGCAACGTTAGGCAACCTTTCCTATGATATTTTAGGAAAGTCACGACATACAATGATTGAATTTATACGTAATTATTTATATTTTTATTATTAAATTTTTTAATAAAAGTAAAATATATATAATTTTTTAATCATAAATTATATAAATTATATGTTATTTTTAATTAAAACAAAAATACACCTAATTTTTTTTTTTTTATAAATTAACTCGAATATTACCGGTCAAATATGCCAACACCAACGTAGGAAGAGAGATCCCAAAAAAGTCGGTTTTTTACAAATCCTTGTTTGGCAGGTGTCTGAGAAAGCTCAGTTACGTTTAGAAAATCAAAATGATGATGATAATTCTAAACCCCCCAAAAAAAAAAAAAGAAATGTTAAGGAAAGTGAAGTAGGGTAGGGCGGAACTAGTTTGTCCCATGAGTCATGTCTCTAGTGTCCGTCCTTAGAGTAGGGAAAGCGAAAGCGAAACGCAGCGCGTACTATGATATGAGACGACACCGCACACTGACACACGCTTTGACCCACAACTCAGAAGCGGTGAGAGATTGAAACCCATGAAACCGTAAGCCATAGCCTCAGAACTCAGATGCTAACCGGCTAGGCGTCTACTTTAATTAATTATATTAAACAAAAGTTTATAATAGAAGTATTTATGATAGAGACTATTTGGACTTATTGCATCACGTGGTCTCTTGAAAACCATTTTCTCCCCCCCACCTCATTATTTATAGCCCCCCCTCCCTCCCCTTCTTCCTTCAATTCAATTCTCCTCCTGAAGAGTGTGTCTGTGACAAGCAACATAAACACACAAGCATTCTCTCTCTCTCTCTCTCGGCTGAAACCTCCTCCTGATTTTCCTATTTGGGATTTTGGGACTTTAAGGAGGTGTGTGCCTTTCTGTATCACTCACTTTCTGGCACCACTGGGAATGGGAGTTTAACTTTCCTTCTTTGTACTCTTTCATTTCATCTGAGTTATTAAACATACTGCGCCAACCACCCAGCACAAACTTTCAGATTGCATATAATTTAGACAGACACACAGAAAGAGACTCTTTTTAACTTTTTAACTCACAAACCTTGCCTTGGGTGTCTCTGTTTCACAACAACGAAGATGGTTGAGAACGGCACCGCCAACAACCGTCAAGCATTTCAAGTCTCCATTGACGTGGCTCAGCAGGGCGCCTCCAAGGGCTTCGACGACGATGGCCGCCTCAAACGAACTGGTAACTTGTCCAATTTCATTTCACAATTCCCTTCTCCCAAAATCTCAAAATATAATTATCAATCACTCCTGCTCTTCAAGTGCTTGATGTATTGTCTCTTTGTGTGTTTGGAAAAACAGGGACTGTATGGACTGCCAGTGCCCACATCATCACCGCCGTCATAGGCTCTGGTGTGCTATCTTTGGCATGGGCTATAGCTCAGCTTGGATGGATTGCGGGCCCTGCTGTCATGATTCTCTTCTCTTTTGTCACTTATTACACAGCCACCCTTCTTGCTGCTTGCTATCGCTCCGGTGACCCTGTAACTGGCAAGCGAAACTACACCTACATGGACGCCGTCAGTGCTAACCTCGGTAAATTCATCTATTACCTAACATGCTTAAATTAAAACTACGAAATCTGGGTGCTCTTTCAAACTTTCTAGTTTCATTTTGTAGGCGGCATTAAGGTCAAGATTTGCGGGCTGGTTCAGTACGTGAACCTTTTCGGAGTCGCCATTGGCTACACTATTGCAGCTTCCATTAGCATGATGTAAGTTTGAAATTATGGTTATATTTAAGAGCGAGAGAGATGGAATTGTTGTCCAAGTGATCAAAGGAAAATAATGTAATTGACGACTGGTTTTTTTAAAAAACAGGGCAATCAAAAAGTCTAACTGTATCCACAAGACAGGGAGCAAAGACTTGTGCCATATGAATGGCAACATCTACATGATTATATTTGGTATCGTGGAGATTATCTTCTCTCAAATTCCAGACTTTGATCAGTTATGGTGGCTATCCATTGTGGCTGCTGTCATGTCTTTCACTTACTCAACAATTGGGCTTGGCCTTGGAGTTGGTCAAGTTATAGGTATAATTCTGTTCACATGAGCTACGATACGAGTATATTTGCTATATTTGTAAATTCTTACTTTAGCTTAGGGCATGAAATCTGACTTACCTTGCTCATCTAACAGAACACAAAAGAATTGGAGGAAGCCTAACAGGGATAAGCGTTGGGACTGTGACAGAAACCCAGAAAGTTTGGAGGAGCTTCCAAGCTCTTGGTGACATAGCCTTTGCCTACTCATATTCAATGATTCTTATAGAAATTCAGGTATATTCTTCTCACTAAAACTAACATGATTCAGGGCTGTGAAATTATTTTAATGGAAAATTTGAAAACTGAAACGGGTATGTGACAATGACTGAAAAAACAGGACACGGTGAAATCCCCCCCATCAGAATCAAAGACTATGAGGAAGGCCACTCTTGTTAGTGTTGCAGTCACTACCGTTTTCTACATGCTCTGTGGCTGCTTTGGGTATGCTGCTTTCGGAGACAATAGCCCAGGAAACCTCCTCACTGGTTTTGGCTTCTACAATCCATATTGGCTCCTAGACATAGCCAATGCCGCCATAGTCATCCACCTTGTTGGTGCTTACCAAGTTTACTGCCAACCTCTTTTCTCTTTCATTGAGAAAACAGCATCAGAAAGATTCCCAGAAAGTGACTTCATCAACAAAGACATTGAAATCCCAATCCCTGGCCTCCGATCACCCTACAAACTCAACCTCTTCAGATTGGTTTGGAGGACCATATTTGTGATCCTAACCACTGTAATATCCATGCTCCTTCCATTCTTCAATGACATTGTGGGACTTCTTGGAGCTCTTGGGTTTTGGCCTCTTACTGTGTATTTCCCAGTGGAGATGTACATAAGCCAAAAGAGAATACCAAAGTGGAGCACCAAATGGATCTGCCTCCAGATGCTTAGTATTGCTTGCCTTGTAATTTCTTTAGCTGCCGCTGCTGGCTCCATTGCTGGGATTATCACTGATCTTGAAACTTATAAGCCATTCGTGAGCAGCTACTAATTGAGTAAAGTAGGACTACACTGATCGCCGTTGACAAGGATTTCAGAAACAAGAGAAAGAGATTTCGATTCTTGTTCATGTTCATATTAAAGAAGCCTAAGATGGTGATCTTAATGTTCGTTTATCAGCAGCCCTGTATTGTTCTTTTTCTTTTTTCTATTCTCTTACTGTATAACTTTCCTGTGCATTCCAAGGCAGTATGCAAGAAATGAAACATAAGCTTACACAATCTCTTCGCATTTGAACTTTATCTGCCGGGTCTGTCACTTGAACCATAGCCTAAAACAACTCTTGACTTTTTTAAAAATAAATATAAAAAATTGGGTTTGATCCATTGGCCTAATTGTAGGACAAGCAAAATTACGTTAAGTTTGACATTCTCGCAAAATTTGTTGTTAGATTCAGAGGTTATTCTGTCCATATAGTTTTATATTAATTTAAAAATAATACATACGCTATCGGTATATCAATTATTTCTAATTGACTACAATGTAGCCTTTATTCGAAGCATTCCATTCAAATTCCAAGATTTCGAGTGATGTATTTTTGGCAGATTATGTGGGAATCCTGTTTCCACGTAATTCTGGAGGAGGATGAGTTTATGGCTTTGTACTGATTTAATTTCCTTGATGATAGATTTAAAAAAATTGAAAACACAAACATTAAAAGTTCGAAGAACTGGAAGCGCATGCTAGCTATTTGTTAGGATTCAATATGCCAATTGCTAACTCATTGATCAGGAAGATGGTCCAAGGAGAGGTTGGTTATCAAAGTAGATTCCACGCAAGGGCATTAGTATCTTGTGTAGTTGACATTTTTCTTGATTATATTAATGAAAATGACGAAAAATGAATGCACCACCCAATAACTTTTTTTTTCTATAAAAAAAAGCACCTTAATTAATTAGATAGAATACTGATATCCCAAGACACAGGAGAATCTAGCAACTAACAAGCTAGAATAAGAAAGAAGAGACGAAGGGAAATGGCATCTTATAAAAATGATATTATATATATATATATTTATTTATATAAATCTAGTAAAAAACCAAAGTAGTGGTGCCTTCTTCATAAGCACCACAGATAGTGCGGGCAACCATGTAAGCCCCATCTGACAAATCAAAATTAAAAGAGAGAATCGTGTTCAATTTGGACCATCCAGTGCACGCAGTTTCCCATCTGATTTTGAAACTTGAAAGTGATCATAGTGATGGGTCATTGGTGGTGGAGCTATGTCTCCTATCTATCTATCTATTTATTAGCTATACATATGCATAGCTTGACACATATGTATCTATTGATGTATCTAACTCACATGGATGGGTCAGTTTAATTCTATAAAGTGGTAAGAGCGCATGTATGATGGTGTTTTCATGGACCATTTGTTCATTAAACCTTTTTTGTCTTGAAGGAGAAATGTGGAGAGAATTGATCATACATACATATATATGTAGCAACCATGCAAGTGTGAACAGATTTAGAGGCCCTTCACAGATTTGAAAACTACATGTTAAACTTGGAAATGGGACAACAGTTTTGCACGCCACCTACTGATTTCCCAGCTAGTTGAGCTCCCACTTTTGACGTTAAGGAATCTCTCTTTTACAACAAGAAAAATCCAATTGAAAATTCTCAATCATTTCAGTTAATTAATTAAAATATTGCTTTGTTAAGCATATTTATAAATTCAATAGACTTTCACGTTTTAATTAAATGGCATAAGAAAGGAGAATTGAGTTAATATCAAATAGTGACAAGTGACCACTTTCCCATAAGTGCTTGGTGAATTGGAGGAAAAGAGGGAAAGATAAAATTGGTAGAAAAATTGAAATATTAGCTTTTTAAGGTTACTAAATTAATTAATATAACTTTTTGCTAGAAACTGCCGTAGCTAGGAGGCCTCTCAAAATGAGGAATGACTAGAGAGGCTGTAGTGGGGTGGTGGCCGTCGCCGCCACCAGAAAGTTGGGGAGCTTGCCTCACAAGTCACATGTGGTGGGGCCTTATATTTGCTTCACTAATTAGTAATTATTAATTAATGTAAGATTTTAATTTTAATTTTTTGGTTCTTTGTGTTTCACATACTGCTTTCCCTTTTCGATTATATATTAGGGCCTAAATGTGCAGAATGAGGAGAATGAGTTAGTGGGTGATAAGTGGGGTTATAGAGGAAGTTTCGGGGCTCCATACTTGAAGACTGTTATGTATAAAGCGTGATCTCTATATGTTTGAGAGCATATTAAAAGTAATTAATAATTTGGTAGTGGAGGATTAAAGAAGAATCTCCAAAGACCAAGGGAAACCCAGATTCATTCACCACTTTATTTTACAGTAGAATCCACTTTAAATGAGGTAATGATTTACAGCAAAGACAAAAAGGCAAAAATGAAGATCTTGTATTGCTTGTGTCGGAGTTTGCTATTATTCCTTCTTTTTAATTATGAATCTTTAGATCTTGAAACAAACCTAACACTGTTTTTGGTAAAATAGATTTCTCACTCGTTCAAAATTTACCAATACATCTCACCCACCGGCGTTTGGGACGTACGTGGAGATATTATTTCATCAAATATTATTTTTGTTTTCATTTTATAGATCTAATTCTTAAATAAATTAAATATGCAAAAAAGAAGTACAAATACTCGAAAAAAAATATCGTTATTAATGAAAGTGATATAAAATTTATTATAAATACTATTTATTTGTAAGAGTTGTCAAAATCATTCAGATAAATTCATATTTGTATTATATTTTGGGCTTTTGGCCCTCTTATCCTCCACCGAAAGAAAAACATATATGAGTTTACGGCTTTAACATCTTTTGTTTGAACCTATTCTATAAGTAGTAGGCCCATATAGGATCCATGTAAATTTCTCCTCATTTTAAAACACTTCCTTGATATGAAATTTTATTGAAACACTGTAAGCTAGAAATAATGTGGATTTGGCCAAATATGACAAGTTAACTAATAATTTTTAATTTTGAATGAGAATACAATTATTTTATTATTTTAATTCCTAATTTTATAAAAATGCTCCATGGACTAATCGTTGGGCCTAGCTAGCTAGTGAAAGGAGTAACTGTGTCTGTAGGCTGTAGCAATCAAATTAAATAACAGTAAAGATACCTACCGCCCACTACCACTTGCAATTTCGCAAGAAATTAAGTTAGAATAATCTAAATAATGTTCTCATGTATTGGTTGACATAGCCTGCTTAATTAGTATTTCAATCAATGAGTAAAAGAAAAACACGCCAGAAAATAAAACAAAGACATGTGGGTAATCGGAATTACAATCTCAGACTCAAATCAACAGTCGAGGCATTTCTATTCTTTCAAAATATAAGCATATAGACATCAAGGAAAAACGATGACACAAGCCTAATCACAACTTACAATTGAACCCATTCCCACATAATATATGATGCATGCATATCTAAATATAATATAAGCTCTTGCAATCTACATTATTGGGAGGGTAACTTTGTACAAAATCCTCAATCACCATCACTTTACGTGACGTAACTTGCATAAAAACATTAAACACCATGCATCAGGAAAACGAATCTGCTGCCAAATGATACCAAGTAATATATATCCAGAGTTATCTTCAATTGCATAATAACAATCTATCAGCAGGGTGAGTAAATAGTCCCCTAAAGGAAACCGTGCAAGTCCTGATAGAATTATTGATTCGCGAGAACAATCAGCAGAGACTTAAGAAAGCTCTTCTGCATTGAACTTGTTCCAAGCTTCCTGTTTGGATATCAGCAAGAGAAGAAATTCAAAAATGGCATCAAATGTAATTATGATACTTTGATGCTCAAATAATTATAATTGTGCGAGAAAAACAAAATTGTTAAGAGACATATGTTGAGTTTTTTTTTTAATTGAGGAGTCTGCTTGGATCAACACAAGCAATGCCCGATCTTAAACTGATGCCCAACAAACTCCAAACCATCATATATCATTTACTATGAAGTAAATATTCAGTATATATCCAAGTCCAACACTTCAAAATTTATACAGCAATAAAAGTGTAGATTTATATGTTCAGAGATGTGAATGTGAATAATGTAAGAACAGCTGGCAGAAGCTCAATAGATTTTATGAAGAAATATCTTATATTATCTAAAAAGCATAACAGAAGACTAGCGCCATTTAACATTGTTTGAGGGCAGATATAACAAAGTAAGGTATCCTATGCAAACTAAATTGTTTCATCTTATTTATTTAACAATGTACCTTAAGGATGTCAAAAACCTTCTCTGCAGTATATTTTTGTTCAAGACTAGCACCTTTCTGTTGAACTTTATCTGGGTGAATGCATAATGTTGCTTTTCTGTAGACTTTTTTAACTGAACCAGAAGTAATCATATCTGTCAGAGACACTGGCTGCCAACCACATTCAGCCCAGAGCACCTGCGTATAAGTTCAAAGGTAAGAAAGTTAACAGAGGAAACAGTTAAGGAATCTCCTTCGGCATTTGGAACTGCTTAACAGGATTTAAAAGTAAAATCTTATGGAAGTAACTGTCTGTTATAGCTAATATAGTTATGTTATTGGGTATTGCAGCATAGATTTTTCCATCTTCCTCTACATCTCAAGCTCAGTCATTTAGTACTGGTTGAGAAACTAGATATAAGAAATGTTGTAAACTACTGAAGTAGCAGATAACAAGCCTCCACTTGACCAAAACTATTAACCATATATTAGTTTCCTTATAGCAATAGGTGGTACCTTTCCTATCAAATAGTTATTAACAATTAATTATATTATCCCATCCCTTTCTAAAAGATACTTCTGATCAGATTTGACCAGTATGAAAATTAAACGAGGAAGATTTAAATCCACAATAAAATTGAACATTCAGTAGGACTAGACACATTGATAGAAGAAAGTTCTTTTATTCAATATAATTAATATATGATCTACTATTTCTTCACTTTTCCTACTTTTCATATTTTAGATTGAAATTTATCATTCTGCCCAACAATTCCAAGTGACAGCTTTTCTGGACCTGTTATGAATGACTACCTGACATAAAGACAAAATCACAGAACCAGATATTTCTATCGCCCTTTTCATATTGTCATAATGATTTGTTACATTAGTTGCTAAGAATGCAAATCATGCTCTGGTACAAAAAAAGCATGTATTTAAGAGCCCCAAAGTGCAATAGAGTATTAACAATAACAACAGTAAAAGAGCGCACATATTGTAATGTTGATAGCAAAGCCCGCATATTGCCTTCTTTCCCTGCAGCCCATCGCTTTATCTGAATATCCACAGTTTCAGCAATCCTCTGCCAAATTAAAATCAAATGGCACATAAGAAAATTTAACAAAAAATATATAGAAATGGAAAAACAAAAGAACAAAAGGCATCGATAACGTCCATCCACAGACTAAGTAATCAAACAATACATTTCAGATAAAATAGCAATGATAAAATAAAGTTTAGGAGAATGATACCCTAATAATAGTTGGAAATTAATAACTATCCAAACAAAAACACTATAGAATCTTACAAGCCTCTCTTCTTGCTCCATACTAGTTTGAAGGTTGCGCTCCTGCATATCAGCCACTGCTTTTGCCTGAAAATATGACAGTCAACAGAGTCATAAATTAACCCTGTGAAAATAAAAACCTATACTGTAAGGATGGATAAGGTTAATGTCCAGTATAAAGTTTGAAGCATGAACTACAAAGATGTCTTTATATGTGTTTCAGGATCACAATTAAGAACTTTGTCTAGGCCTCAAGAGGTCAAATGCAATTACACACACATCTTATGCACTTGGGCATAAAATTGACAACCAAATTAATTCAGTAAATACAAGCACATTTGAAAAGGAATTAATTCAATTAAACCCCCCCTCCCCCTGGCGTTTTCTTATTACACTTTGCTTTAGCATTTACTCGATAATAAATAGACAGGAAACAGAAATTAGAAAGTCTGTGAAAATATTGTACACACCGCTCGCTCCTGTGTTCTCTGATGACGTCCTAATCTTGCTTTTCGTCTTTCATCAGGTTCCCCTTCAATTTCCTCGAATTCAGGTGATGGGGAAGCTTTTGCAACCAAAAAGAAAACACCAATATGTTGAGAAGTAAATTACTCAATAAAAATTGATACAATCAAACAATAACTTACCATCAAAAATCAGTGAAAGGTCATCAAAAGATGTTATCACTGACGATTTCTTCACACTGGCTGAGGATCCAGATGGCACCCTTTGAGGCACTTCAGGCCTCCTTTTGTTTTGCATTTGGCCATCAAATATTTGATCCTACACAATGCATCACCCAAAAAAGCACTGAATATAATCTCCTAGTATTTCAGAAACATTTAAACTTGTTATTTAAAAAGCTTTTACCGAAGTTGTGGCTCTAGACTTGGGTACACTGCTTGATCGAGAACCCATGCTGAAAAAGGATTCAAGATCATCCACGGTTTTTAATTGATTCACTTTTGCAGACTGTGGAGCTCCTTTACTTTTGTTTGTCTTAGATGATGAGTTTTGTTTAATTTCATTAGCACGAATATTGGACCTAGCATTATTCTGCAACCGGCCTGTGGCAAATTCTTCTAGTTCATCTATTGATGATACACCTGAGCTGTTACCTGCATCATAAACAATTCAGGGAACTACTTAGTGAAGTCAATGATTGAAGTATATGGCTAGTCCTGGTCTTTAGCTTGAGTGTTCAGAACAACCTTTATTTATAACATTAGTTGGCTGTGGTGGAGGCCTCAATGATGAGGTATTGGAGCTGCCTTTTGTACCTCCAGAATTATTTAACTTACTAATCTGTTCCAGTGGGTCTAAGAATGAAGATGATGGGCTGCTTGAAGTTGTTTCAAATACTAAAAACGGGTCATCATGTGAAGTGACAGTTTGTTTATGAGGCTTATTCATCTCGGTCCGTGCTTTACTGGAAAAAAAATGTCAGAATATTAAATTCAAGGATGAAATCTACTAATGAATAAGGTTTGAAAAAATTGTCTTCATTAGTAGGTCATGTGATAAACAACTTAATCACTTGCAGATGGGAAGATGTGTTAAGCTTTGTAAGAAATTAATTAGGATCATCATCGCATTCCTGTATAATATATAGTATCTTGAAGCACACATTGGTAGCTTCAACATTTTGATGTACAGCTCGACAGCCATGCCTTAGTTCATGTCCACCATTATCCAATGCACATACTGAAAAATGAAGGTCATACATGCATGCATTCAGAGTCTCCACAAACCCTAAACTATATAGTAACAAAAAACATGACTGACAAATCTGAAATCTACTGTCATGACTAAATTCATACATAATTATACAAGAGTGCTCTCCGGGAAAAATAAAACTCAAAAGATCAACCTAAATTTAATTCTGTAAAGCATCATTCCACGCACTCAAATCTAATTTTGGCATGTGATAAATTTATCCACAATTTTCTCATCTTGATAATCCTCTTGAGATTATAATGGAAACTTCAATATTCCAACATGTACAGCATATCCTCATCATATCAGTAAGCTTTCCCAAGAAAGACATGCTATTCTCGCATTTATTTTTTTAACACCTTTAAAATTGCTAGGAACAAAATATTTATATGCTGATAACTTCTAAAATCTTGTCACCATAATTTAGGAATTAGGAGACAAAAATTTATACCATTTGCTAGTCCCCACACTATTCCACGCCATTATAATTAGAATTTGATATAAAAACTTTAGAAGGTGTAAAATTTACACCTTAAAACAGGTTGGCAAGAAGACTTATGCTTACAGAGAAGTAAAACTTTTATCCCCTAGGGCATCAACACCCAAACAGAAGTAGAAAAGAGGAATAACTAAGAGCGTAGAAAAGAGGAAAACTAAGGGCACTATACCTATTATTTGTATGATTGCTTCCACCAAATCCAGGTATCAAGTCATCAAATTCAGGTACAAACTTGGTGCGCCCTTCAAAGCCAGAATTTTTGGATTTTGATTGAAGCGAACCAATCTTGTCCAGTAAATCATCAATGGGAACACTCAGCTTAGGTGGTGACGGAAATGCCGAAAGCCCGTTGGCAGGTGCCGAGCTTTTTAGCCCAGGCATTCCACCAAATATGTCATCATCATAAATGTGCGATGAAGAAGAGGTCGAAACTGAATCATTGGATCCCATAAATATTGAATCATAATCAAACGAAAAACCATTACCAGCATTCGACTGGGAGGCGGGTTGATTAGGTCCACCAAAGCTACCCATCCCGTCATCAAGATCCCCAAACTGCTTTTTGTTGTTATTGCCACTGGGTCGAAAAACTCCATTATGATCGTCGAGAAAAGAACCATAATCAAAAGTGGAATGTTGGAGAGATCTGGATCCATAATGAGCAGATTTGGAGTGTGGACCTGAATTGATCCCAAAAGATCCTGTTTGAGAATCACCAACATTGGTGGCTCGTTTTGCTGACGCCATAGGAGCCGATTTTCCTTGTGGCTTCAATCCGTAACTTTCAGTTAACACACCAAACTGGTCCATGTTTCAGGAAAACCGAAATTCCAAAACGTTGACGTATTTGAACAAATAATATGTAGAATATCAACGAAAAGCAAAGGGAAAAGACGTGTCTTTGGCTAAAGAACAGCTGAAATCTCCAGCAAGAACGCGTTTGCTGGTAATTTTGCTAAGGAGAACCGAGCATATAACTATAATTGTCAGAAAAATTAATCCAAAGAAAAGAAACTCCGTCAAGTGTGTATACGTAAATCAGAAATGTGGAGCTCAAAATCGGGAAAACTTGAGTAGAAATGAAAAAAAAAAAAGAAAAACAAACAAAGAATTGGGTTTGTGATTGTGTCTAGGCTTTTTTCTCTCCTCTTTCTCAAATGGCGATGACGAATTGACGGGAAGCCCGTGATAAAACAAGAAAGGGAAGGAAAATTTTCCGGTAGAATGAGAGAGGGAAATCCGATCAGCGAAGTTTGGCCTTTTCCTTTTCTCTCTCTTCAGTTTAATCTGCTGCTTCCTTCCTCTCATTCAAAGTGACGGTCGGCAAAATTGCTTGGTGCTTTTTTGGCGTCAAAAAATAAAAAAGTGGCGGTGCGCAAAATTGCGCGGTGATTGGTAAGAAATTATAATATACTTTCTTTTAAAACTTAATTATTAGCTTTACAACATAATGTTATAATCAATCATTCAATTTGCAAGCAATTTATAGATTAATGTTATTGGTGATTTAATACGCACTAAAATAATTTTCAATTTTGTTTTAAATTTTGTAAATATAAAATAAAATATGAAAATAGTATTAATAAAATAACAAAAAGTTATTAAGCTTTTCAAAATGTATTTTATATTTATATCATTTGGTTTTGAAACTAAAGATGCCATTAGATTTGAAGCAATATCGTACAGTAGAATAAAAAGAAAATTAGAGAAATGGTATACTATAACTACCCCAAAATGGTTATCCACTTATCCAACCAGACAAAATACTTGCGTACGTAGAAACTGTTTTTTTCTATATTACTTCAAAAGGAACTAATGGCTTTGAAAAGTACAGATACCGTAATTTCAAATGTTCAAAAGTAAAATTTCATATTTTTAAAGTTAAGTTATGGCAGCTAATTAATTTTATAGATCTATATGGTTATCTCACCTTGAATGATGATTGTGAAGGGAAAGTTCATTTCTAACTGAACTGTTTGTTCATACATGAATAATTTGTATGCAGTGATGAGTCATCTAACTACCAGCCAGCTAATTCTGAGTTTGTGTCCAACTAAAACTTGTAAGAAAGGAATCGTTTTATGTTTTACTTTTCGGCCACTGCACTCCCTATTAAAAAAGGTCTAAATGAATTGTGTGTTATGCCTATTTAAACCAGGTTCAGATTCTTTAGAGTTAATTAGTATATTTTTCTATGACTGGTGAGGGATAAAAAGACATTTCAATGTATAAAGTTTTAATTAGATAGAATTTAGGAAAGGGTAGAGCTATACAATTATAGATCATTTTTAAAATTTAAATTCATGATGTCTAAATTATATGATAATAATTTTATTGTTATTCTAAGACTCATATTTTATAATAAAAAAGAGATAATAAAAATTAATTTTTAATATTATTTTATTAAAATAAAGTATTATAAAAAATAAATCAAGAAAATTTAAAAATATTTAGTTCATGTCTAAAGTAAAAAATGACTATTTTTTGGTGTGGGAGACTAGGCGGTACACGATCATCTATAAAAAGACAAGACCAAGGAAGTTCCATGGAAAGAGCATCATGGATTTTTGGTCCAAAACGTGCAGTTACATTACTTGAAGGTTGTTGAAGTTCCTAAATGTCCCAAAACCGTGTTTCAGTCTTATTTGGTAGATTAGGAAACTCTGCTTAGCCTCCTAGCTTTTGGCTAGGACTTCAATAATAACTACTATTTTGGACTTGGTGTTGCAAATTTCTCCGCTTCTTCCATTTATCTCACTTCCACAATCATACCCAATTCCAATTGTGGAGTTGCAGCTACAAAAGAGTAATCTAACAGATAAAGCCTTGCAAGATATTGAATGCTCTTATATATGGCTGTTCTGCTTACTTCAGTATACTGAGCATCATTTATGTAAAGAAATGTGGAACTAGAGATCATGGGAAGAGAATGTTTTGCAAAAAGGGTGTTAGTATATCTATCTAGTCTATGATTATCTTACATATAATAGGGAAGGTGGGAAGCTAACAATTAATCATTTGAGCCTCTCCATTCTGGTAAAATCCATTACAGGTGAGTGTAGGACTTTCTATCTTTTATCTTACCAATTTTTAAACTACTGTCGCTTTTAGCACATAATTAATACATTTGACACAGCATTCTTTTAATTTCTACAACACACAAACACAATTGTGACTAGCATATTGCTCTTTGTTTGTTCAATTGTCACTAATGGAAGATAAGATGCCCAATTGTCACTTTTATTTCTTGACGAGGGAAACAAGTTTGTTTCTTAGCTAAGTTGAAAAACCTTTTGGTTTTTGGCCGGCTTCTTTCTAAGAGTGTTGTTTAACAAGGTTCTTTTTATGGTGGATTAATTAGCAAACTAAGGTGCCCTTCATCCATGTAATCTACATGGAATATTCGTTGCGTCTAAAATAATATTGAATTTTTAATACTATAAAAGTATGTTACATATTTCATTAATTAGTCTTGCAAGGAAAGCTCGACTTCAACTCGTGTGTGCACCGCAAGTGATCCACGTAAATTGATATGAGATTCCCGTGCCATAATATATTACTAAATTCCTAATGCATGCAATATGAAGAAGAAGAAGCAAACAAAATCGGAGACTGAAATTGGAGAGAAAGAAAAGTAAGAGAATACAATTTCTCGTAACATGTTGGGATGACGAAATGCATCATTGGAATTTGGAAAGGGAATTTAACGATGAATTTTCGTGTTAATAATACGACTCTGTTTTATTGACTTCACTTTCTCATTATATTACTTACATTGGGATTGCGTTGTAAAATACCAAAATGTTCTGGTTGGAATCTTCATAATTATTTTTAATTTTTTATCCATTAAATTATTTCCTAATTAATTGAATTAAAGATAACTTTTAAATTGGTTTTAATGAACTTTCAAACCATGAGGTGATTAAACAAAACCAAAATATTAAAAAAAAGAGTTTGGTAATACTTTGACTATGGCCATCAAGCAGACATCAACGGAAGATTACGCAAGTTGCGTATGCACTGTAGTCCAAAACACTTTTCTTAGTTCTTTATGCTTGTATTAAAAAACGTGCCTCTTCATTCTACGTTGTAGCACGCCGTGGTTGACTGAAGCCATTGGTATTTAGAGTTTAGAACATCCAATTATCCTAATCCTAAGGCACAAACCGTTAATTTCACTTTCAGGCTTCACCATCATGGTTAAGCCATTCATCCTCCTTTCCTTCCTCATCTTCATCTTCTCCCTTCCTTCTTCTTCGTCTTCTTCATGTCTCTTCGATCTCTCCTACGTCCAAACCTTCCCTTGGGACACTTCAACTTGCCTTGATTCCGACAATGGAACCCAGCACTGTTGCCAAACCCTCCTCAGTCTCTTCGGTATGGGACTTGCTCAACACCTCAAAGACACCTCCATCTTTGAACTTCCCGACGCAAACTCTTCCTCTTCTTGCCTCTCCGATTTCAGAAACCAGCTTGCACCTTTGTCAGTCGACCCCAGTTTGGTCTCTACTTGCTTCCAGAACTCCACCCAGTTTGTCTCTAATTCTTCAAGCTGTGCAGGAATAATTACCGCCAAAGATTTTACTTCAAAGGTAGGCATGATGACCCCTTTAGATACATCTTGTAATGGGGACCTCACTGCGCTTACTCGCTGTGGTGTTTGCCTTGATGCTGGAATGAAAGTTAGTTCCCAATTGACTGCTATTGATCCAAATAGCACTAAATGTTTCTACTTCGCAATCTTGTATGCTGCTGCTTTTGTTAACCAGTATGGTCCCAAAGACGTAAGATCAGCCACTTGCATACTTGGTATGCCTCTGTCTAGTGCTGCAACAAAAGGGTCTTCTAACAGAGAACGAACTCTGAAGCTGACTTTCGGGTTGTTGGGTGCTGTGATTGGTGTTCTTCTTGCGTTTGGTCTACTTTTTATGTATAGGAAGTGGGATAAGAGAAGGAGGGAAAATATTTATCACAGAGAAGTTGTGAGCAGTGTGAGAGCCAGTGTTTTGCCCTATACAGGTGCAAAATGGTTCCATTTGTCTGAGCTTGAAAAAGCCACTGATAAATTTTCGCAGAGGAATCTGATTGGCCAAGGATCTGATGGGGTTGTGTACAAAGGGACTCTTCGAGATGGCACGTTGGTGGCAGTTAAGGAAATTTTTGATTTGGAAACAAAAGGGGATGAAGAGTTCTGCTATGAAGTGGAGATTATAAGCAAAATAAAGCATAGGAATCTTGTTGCTCTTCGAGGTTGTTGTGTTACGAGTGATAACTCGAAAGGTAAGAGAAGGTTTTTGGTTTATGATTATATGTCTAATAACAGCCTGAGTTACCAACTATCTCTTTCTGGGGCTAACAGGCTCACATGGCCACAGAGAAAGAACATAATTCTGGATGTGGCCAAAGGGCTTGCTTATTTGCATTACGAAATCAAACCCCCAATTTATCATCGTGACATAAAGGCCACTAACATACTTCTGGACTCCTCAATGAAAGCGAAAGTAGCAGATTTTGGATTGGCCAAGCAAGGGAATGAAGGCCAGTCTCATCTCACCACACGGGTTGCTGGCACGTATGGTTATCTAGCACCAGAGTATGCTCTTTATGGACAACTAACAGACAAGAGTGATGTTTACAGCTTTGGCATTGTGATTCTTGAAGTGATGAGCGGAAGAAAAGTGCTAGATACTTCAAACTCATCGGTTCTTTTGATCACAGATTGGGCTTGGAATCATGCAAAAACAGGGAATATAGAGGAAATACTGGATGAGTCAATAAGAGAAGAAGGACCAAAAAGGATAATGGAAAGGTTTGTTCTTGTTGGGATTCTTTGTGCTCATGTTATGGTGGCATTAAGGCCTACTATTGCTGAGGCCCTCAAGATGTTAGAAGGTGACATTGACATTCCCAATTTACCAGATAGGCCAATGCCTCTTGGCCATGAATCCTTTCAATCTTCTCTCTTGTATGGTTTACAAACAAGTGGAAGATCTACACCGTTTACTTCATCCATTCGACATCAAGTATGAGCACAATATTAGATTGCCTTTGGATCATCAGAATTAGGTATATAGTATAGGTCAGAAATTCACGCCCACCACTTCCCATTTGAAGGTTCAACTTTTTTGTTTTTTTGAAGTGTACATTTCGACTTAGCATAGTGGGAAAGAAGAAACACATTTGCCATACGGTTCTATATATTGCAGTCAAACTCAAACAGCGGAACTTATTTCGACATTTCTACATTTTTTATTTGCTTACTTTAAGTTTGACGTGGTAAACAAATTCATCCTGTTAAAGCAGCATATATACTAACTAATTATTTTCTTTTTGCTGCAATTCTTGACCAAATTTTTAGATTAAATATTCTGGTTTATGTTAGATTCTTGTAGTTTGCCAAACTCGACAACCCTACACAATTATATAAGTTGCTGGGTGTAATTTAATTTATATAAGTTGGCAAGTGGATGTCTTAGAAGTCTGCCGTGAAGTTGTCAGAATCACTGCTGTCTAGCGGACGGTCTTTAATCGTTTCCTTTTTTATTATCAAATAGTTAGATATGTTCACATGACCTTTAAATAATCCTTATCATTAGTACGAAATACTTGATTGGGTATGATAACAAGAATAAATTTTCTGGACTGTTACTTGTACATTATCTATTTTACACCCTCCTCACTATTCTTCCTTGTCATTGTTATTCCTTACCAATAGTCTGTTTTGAAAAATTATCTTCAGTTGTGTCTCCTTAAGCTTCGAGCTTTAGTGGATTTTTCCGAATCTGAATCCTTTGAAAACTAGTACATTTTTTATAGTAAGAAAGAGATAAAAAATTATTACAAGAATAAATGCGGAAGCAATATTTTCTCCTTTTAATATATAAGGACGGTGTGAAATCGGCCAGCACAAGTCCATTAGGGACATCTAATGAAATCGTCCTGCATAAATGTCACATAACCAGAGTAAATGTAATTTTACAGAGAGGTGATTTTTTTAAAAACAAATTATCTTATTATTATTTTTAAAATTTAAGTAAAATAAAATTTTATTAGTAAAGGATCTAAAAATAATTTAGAATAAGTTACATTAATTTATCTTAAAATTTAGTTAAATTATAATTAATACTTCTCTTAGTTTAAAAATTATACTTGACTTTTTAATATTTGATGTTATGATATTATGAAATTGTACAAAATTAAAGAAAAATTGATAATTAAAAAAATTGATTCATTCTGTTGAAGGAGATGTATAAATTAAGGAAACAAATTGAAACAAATAAATAAGTTAACCAACCAAAATGTTAATTAAGCCAATTTCTTTTTCCCTGGTAGGATGAGTAACCAAAAAAAAACAAAAAGTAATCCTTGAGCAACGTCGTTTTGGAACAAACTGTTTCACGGGTTCGTTGACAAAAAACCGCGTAGAAAGTGTCGCAGGATTTAATAGCTGAGAACGGAGTGACGGCGACGGCGGAGAGTCTAAGCTCCGATGGAGTTGCCGGAGTGCCCTGTGTGCCTCCAAACTTACAACGACAAGGAAACAATTCCTCGGGTACTTACCTGTGGCCACTCGGTTTGTGAAGCTTGCCTTGTTGGACTTCCACAGCGATATCCCAACACCATTCGCTGCCCTGCGTGTACCCAACTCGTCAAGTACCCTGCTCAGCTTGGCCCCTCTGCTCTTCCCAAGAACATCGACCTCCTCAGACTCTGTCTCGAACACCCATCTTCGTCTTCTTCCGATGACTCCCAGACATCCAAGCAGCATTCCGTAAATAAAGGTGATGATCACTCTCAATTGTGCACTCGGTTCTGGTCGGACGAGTTGTATGCCACATGGAGAGATTGGGTTCTTCCGCACGACGTCATTTCAATTGAGTCCGAATCCGCTGGCCGTGAAGGTCCTGGTCTTGGCTTTGTTCTACGGGGGCGGTTAGGTTCAACTTCTCTGTTGAAAGGTCAGGTTTGCATAAAAGAAAATCAAAGCCTGAGCCTTGCTCCGATTGTTACTTTACAGCCTGTCAATCATTCTAAATTAAGTTTTAGTTATATTGCCAGAATTATGATGTGTTTGGAGGGAATGAAAGAGGTTCAGAGGGAAGAGTTAGCTTTGATTCTCAAAGCTTCCATGAAACAGAATAGGATATGTAAAGTTTATGGTTTATGGGGCGACTTAGTTGGTGGGCCTCTATACTTAGTGTGCGAGAGACACCGTGGTAGTTTTCTTGAGAAGTTTAGTGAGTTGAGAAATGGATTTGTCGGTCTGGCTGGAGATGGATTGAATAGAGATGGATTTGTTAGTTTTGCCATGATAGGTACGAGTATTTGTGAAGCATTGATCGCATTGCATACAGAAGGTTTGGTTGCCGGCTATTTTGGAAGTTCTTGCTTCTGCTCTGATGAACTCGGTGGCATTTATTTTGATTTGAATGAGGCAATAGGGATGGGGAGGAAGATTTTTCGTACTCTAATGGATGCTATTTCTATTGGCACTAGCAATACAGATAAACAAGAAGCAATTTGTGAATATGTCTTGAAAAATGAGGGTTTCATAAGCCCAGAGCTTTTGTTTGAGTTATTGCCGAAGGAGACTATTACTCCGGAGAGTGGGTTCTCAGGATACCCCATTGGGTATGGCTCTGATGTATGGTCATTGGCTTGTGTTTTGCTGCAGCTTCTATTTGGAAATGTACTCCCTCAGTATACCTCGGAAATGAATGAAGAGAAGAAAAGCTTTGACCTCTTAGGTAGTTACATTTGTTGGGTGGAGAGAGTTAGTTCCATTTTGGAAGATAAATTGGGATCAGAATATCTGTTGTTGAGGCAAACTCTTTGCAAATGTTTGGAAATAAATCCAAGAAGTCGCCCAGATGTGGTAGATGTAAGGAAATGCATTTGGGATATGTTGGTAAAACCTCAACTTGATGTTCTAGGCACCTTGGATGTTGCATTAAATAGAAACAGTGCATATTGCTGTTTGATTCTTGGGGAGTTGTGTCATTTACCTCAGGAATGCTTAAAATCACAGAGAGAATGTGAATTTCAGGACAAAGATAATGGTGGTAGGCCAGATTTTGTTCAAGATGGGGAGGAGAATTCTGATGAAGGCCTATCTAAGGGAATGACTGAACTTAAAGATTTGCGAGGCCATCTTGATTGTATCACTGGATTAGCTGTTGGAGGTATAAATCCTAATTTTGTTGTGATACATTTCTATCACTATTAATCGTGTTCCATGATACTGTTTATTTGTTATGCCTGGATGACGGGAAACTTAAACTATGATTTTGGATATAACAGTACAAAGTATATTTTCATTTTGGTATTGAAGTAGAAGAATGCTTAAGGCCTTCAACCAATTGATAGATAAGGCATCCAATAATTTACATATGTTGTGGATTGGAATGCCAGATTAAACTTAGGATTCGGAATTGGTTGAGTCACAGTTTATCATGCCTTCGATAAATTGTTTTGAAATCTTTTGAAGTGCTTATGCAAGTTATTACTGAATGGTTTAGTGCAACGTGTATTATAAGCTTGGTTCTTAATCAGTGTCAGCATCAAGTTTACTTTACCTATGCCAGGGCCACAGTTTCACTGTAGTCTTTCCCTGATCTGTGAGGCTTTGTGGTTATTTTGCAATGAAGAAGTGTATATTATCTTGTAATTCTATTAAGGATATTGCATTTAAATGGTGTTTTCCTTTGATCTTGCAGGAGGATATCTGTTTAGCTCCTCATTTGATAAAACTGTCCGTGTATGGTCATTGCAGGTAACACTCCAAAAGCACAACTAAGTGATAGTATTATACTGGAGGAATAATCTCATTTATAATATTGTCATAAGGATGCCATCATTCTGTTGTAGATAACAAAGATGAAGTGTTTTAAAAATTGCCTATAAAGTTTTCCAACAAATAGTTTTTCAGGTTCTTGTGCTATGTATTGCCAGTTAGCAAATTTTCATCTGGAAAAATTTTAAGGCAAAAAAATAGAAAGGAAGAAAGAGAAAAATGGTCATGGTTATTTTTACTTGTTCCTTTTTATGTGTAGGATTTCCTTTTTTCATTCAAAATTAATTTTATATAAAAAATCAAAATTAGGTTTGATTTGAACTTTGAAATCAATAAATTGCAAATGACTTATTAAAATTAGAAGGCTATGAGAATTTGCATCAGGCACATTTCCTTCAGAAGCACATTTTTATTCTTCCCTCCTTGAGCTATATATAGGATTATTACAGTCTTTAAGTTCACGGGGATAACTTGCAGTAACTAACTTCAGTGCTTGATTGTTATTCATTATGAAATATCAATTTATATAACAAAGTTAGAAGGACTAGGTTGTTGTTGTCATAGAATAAAAGGGTTATAATGATACAAGCTCTTTCTCTTTCATTCAATCAATAAGATTCATCTGTATAATATAGGACTTTTCCCATTTACACACCTTTAGAGGTCATGAGAATAAAGTCACGGCTTTGGTTTATGTGGATGAAGAAGAACCTTTGTGCATAAGTGGTGACAGTGGTGGGGGAATATTCATCTGGGGGTTAATTCCCCCTCTTGGGCAAGATCCATTGAGGAAATGGTACGAGCAGAAGGATTGGCGCTTTAGTGGTATCCATGCTCTGATTGTGTCAAGAAATCTTTGCCTCTACACTGGAAGTGGAGATAGATCAATAAAAGCTTGGTCATTGAAGGTGCGTTTATGGTTATCATATTTATGGCTGAAAAGAGAACTCTATTTGAAATGCATTTTATGGATTTCTGTATCTTTTCCCAGGATGGAAATTTGATATGCACAATGGATGGTCATAGATCTGTAGTTTCCACACTCGCAATATGTGATGAGGTTCTTTACAGTGGTAGTTGGGATGGAACCATTAGGTTGTGGAGTCTTATTGATCACAGCCTGTTGACAGTGCTGGGGGAAGATATGCCTGGAGAGATTAAATCTGTCCTGTCTATTACTGCTGATAGACATTTGCTTGTTGCAGCTCATGAGAATGGACGCACAAAGGTTATTTACCTCCAAAGATTAGTAATATATAGGCTCGATTCACATTACCAATTGGTGCTGTTATTTGGTAATATCTATTTAATCCCGTGCTTGCATAGGTCTGGAGAAACGATATGTTCATGAAGTCCCAAATATTGCATAGTGGTGCCATTTTTGCCCTTAGTATTCAGGGGAAATGCCTCTATACAGGAGGTTGGGACAAAAAAGTTAATATACAGGTGGAAGTGCAAAATCTCGAGCTCTATTTTTTGGCAATTACATGGGCATGAAATCTGTTTGCTTTGTTCATTCTTTTATATTTGTGAAAGTTTAATCTGTGGTATTTTATATACATATACACACGTATACCCACCAAAATGATTCATACTCAGACAAAATTTTATACTGATTGTCGACTACCTAAGGTAATCCTACTCTTTTATCTGAGCTTGAGATTGACTATGAAAGACATAAAGTTTAGCATAGGCAGAGTTAATATCTTTTTTGTTTATATATATATATATATATATATTATTATTATCTTTTCAATTAGCATATAACTCATTAACAAAGTTGTTGAGTTGTAGGAATTATCAGGAGATGATTTTCAGCTGGTTGTCAATTCAATTGGAGATATTCCTTGCAGTTCTGTTGTAACAGCTATATTATGCTGGCAAGAAAAACTGTTTGTTGGATTTGCTGATAAGTCTATCAAGGTATGTCATGTCCTTTAATTAAATTATTTGTTGTACTCAAGCCTCAGCCTTTTTTTTTTCTTTTTACCTTAACGAGTGAGATTACTTTTTGGTGATGCATTATGCATAATTTGAAGATTAACTAGAGTGCTGTTGTTTTTGCCAGGTTTATCATGGGAATCTGAAGAGCTTCAGCTGGTATGCTTCTATTCTAGCTGAAGTTTCAGAAAAGTTCTAATGTTTCACAAAATACAAATAAGCTTTGGAATCCTTGTTAATTCTACATTTTCTTTTTTGTTTCCAGATGTCAATAGTCTGATTCAAGTGACACTTCGACTCCAAAGGGTGTTATGTACATATTTTACAACAGAGGCGCATCTTTGTTTTTATAACCTATGGTCCTTTTGTATATAATTAGACTAGAAATTCTTACAGTGTAATGCACATTCTGCCATTGGATTATACCTCAGCTTTATTACATATACGAGGTTTTTCTCTTGATGAATTACACTTCTTTTTTCACAAATAATACATATTAGTTTTCACCAACATATCACTTATTAAATAATACATTTCTAATTTTTTTTTATGAAAAATGTTTATACATACTGCGCATGATGATCCGAGAAAGAAATATTCTTCCATACAATCGTGTATTGCTTCTAAATGAAACTTGTACGCAGAGTTTTTTTTCTCTCAAAAATTTCTTTCTTGTTTTGGACAGATTTCAAAAAATATTTTTTCTAAATTTGAAATATTTTTCCCAAATCAAACACCTTAAACCCGAAATTTCAAATGAAATCTAGGAATTTTCAATGCTTCTTTGTGACCTTACATTTGTTTTGGCTGTATAACCACTTTATAACTTTCAGTGTTTTTACCCAGATTATTTTTTCTTAATGAGAATAATTTTTTGTAGTTTATCTCATAGTTTAGTCAAATTTTAAGAGAGATTAATGTAATTCTTTCTTTCTCTAATGAACCAAAAATGACAACATAATTGGAGTCGTTTTATGCTAAAATAGTTGCTTCTTGAGAATCTTGACCAAGGTAAAATGTCGTTCAGCTTAATATTAGTTGCTCGTCCAAGAAGCAACAACCTTCCTCTCTCACCTGCATATTCGGACTCTAGTAAGAAACCAAGGCATAAAATTCAGTAATCAACGAGTGCATACAAGCTGTGTAAGCAATCCAAGCTTGCTCATTGAAGGTTGAGATAGCTCAAGCAGAGCTCTGCTATGGCCACTGTCCCTGCGCTCTCAAATTCGCTTTTCTTTTCTATAAAACCTCTTCAGAGACCAGCTCCCTTAAATACCCATGTCACCTTTATTGTACCATCTTCTTCTGTTTCTTCCTGGCGTCGGCTGCCACGTTGTGGCAGGCGCACACCCGTTGTTGCGTCTGTGAAGGTGCATTTATATGTTCCATGCACACTACTTGTTTGATATTTTGCTTATGTGAAAGCGATGATCGTATATCGTTTCTTCTTTCAGGAGAATATGGGTCGTATTAAAAAGACTATCAACGATTTTTCAAGTATGAACTACTGGGTTGTTCGTGATTACTATCGTCTGGTGGATTCCGTCAATTCCTTCGAGCCACAGATACAGAGACTCTCTGATGAGCAGGTACATTTGATTACGAAGATGATCTTCGTTGTTTACTTTGCCTGGATTTAAGACGATTTCTTTTCGCCCGCAGTTGGCTGCGAAAACCCAGGAGTTTCGCCTTAGGCTCAGGCGAGGGGATACGCTTGCTGATATTCAAGCTGGTTCGCCTTTTAACTCATTTAAATTGTTTTGTAGGAGTTCAATGTTTCTATGACATGTTTTTTTATTTAATTGTAATCATTCAGAGGCATTTTCTGTTGTTCGTGAAGCTGCACGAAGAAAACTTGGAATGCGCCATTTTGATGTCCAGGTTTCCGTCTGTCTTGCATGTATATTTTGTATATAATGCATGTTTAAATTCACTCAGGAGTGGGTCACTGAGCTGTTCCAGCTGCATATTTCATTTCTAGATTATTGGTGGAGCGGTGCTTCACGATGGATCCATTGCGGAAATGAAAACAGGGGAGGGAAAAACATTAGTTTCCACCTTAGCGGCATATCTTAATGCCCTGACTGGTGAGGGTGTCCATGGTATGTATGGCAGACAAATTGAAAACTTTGATATGGAGAGTCATTTTTTTTGGGGTGCCAGCACTTCAAGGCTTTACCAAAGTAACTGGACCTTCTTCTTAATTTGCTTTTTTCTCTCTTTACTTCCTCGTTCTTTCCAGTGGTAACTGTCAACGATTATTTAGCTCAACGTGATGCTGAATGGATGGGCCGTGTTCATCGTTTCTTAGGTCTTTCTGTTGGTCTTATTCAGGTAATTACCGCTACCCGGTTAGTAAAAAAGTTGTTTGGTGGTGAGCTAGAATAGAGCATGTGTTTCAATATTTAACGATGAACATAAATGAAAATGTTTACTAAATAAACAATTATAGCATGTCTTACTGTTAAAATTAATTATATGATCCTTTCAAGCTCAGAGGGGACTGACTGCTGAAGAGCGGAGATCCAATTATAGATGTGATATAACATATACCAACAATTCGGTAATTACATTCCTCATTTTTTTTATACTGTTATCTTTTTTGTTATTTATTTTTCTACTTGATTTATTTTGGTCCTTTTTCTCCCCTTCATTCCCTAGGAACTTGGCTTTGACTACCTACGAGATAATCTTGCTGGAAGTAGTGGACAACTTGTGATGAGATGGTAGTATATATTACTTCGTCAGTCGATATTTTTTCTTTCTTTGAATGCCAATGGATCACTTGTGACTATTCTATGTGACAACAGGCCAAAGCCATTTCATTTTGCAATTGTGGATGAAGTGGATTCTGTCCTGATAGATGAAGGAAGAAATCCTTTGTTAATCAGTGGTGAGGTAAGCTTAACCATTACTTTTTTCATTTTGGTGCCCATCCCATTCTTGAATATCCAGGTTGGTAGTGTTCAAATGATCATTTTGATGGAGGAAGTTCAATGTTAGATTTATTCTTGCTCCTACGTCTGTTTCACAGGCTAGTAAGGATGCTGCACGATACCCTGTTGCTGCAAAAGTAGCTGAACTGCTTATACAGGGAATTGTGAGAACAATCTCTTGGATCTTTTATCATAAGTAGTTTTAAGAACTTTATTTGCATAAATCAAGAAAATAGTTATGGTCTCTAATTTTGTTGACAGCATTATAATGTGGAGCTTAAAGATAATTCAGTTGAGTTGACTGAGGAAGGAATTGCTCTTGCTGAAATGGCTCTTGAAACCAATGACCTTTGGGATGAAAATGATCCCTGGGCTAGGTAAATATACATATAGACATTATATCTTTAGTTAAATATTGTTCATTTGGCTTGCTTATTTGTTTTACAATTCTAGTGCTTTCTTGACAAAAAATTATTTGGGTATATTTATCGTCCTCTCTTAAATTTTTTTTTTTTTCCATTTCTCTCTAATAATTTTATTTTCTTAAGTGAAGTGGTACATTACTAACATTGGAACAAGAAGGATTACATTTTTTTCTATTATATCCCATTCTGGTGTAATTAGTAGCAAATCTTATTGCATCTTTGCATATATAATAGTAAGAGTTGAGTTACTGCAGATTTGTGATGAATGCTTTGAAAGCTAAAGAATTCTATCGCCGAGATGTGCAATACATAGTCAGAGACGGGAAGGCTTTAATTATCAATGAGGTAAGCTTTTCAAATTTGCTTTATGTTTTCAAACTTATACAGTTTTTATCCACTTATCATTTATTTCTTGAGTAAATTACACTCCCCTCTCCTGAAAGATCCTAAAATTACACTCACCTCCCTTTTGTTATGAAAAATTATACTCCCTTCTCTTGAAAGATGAGAAAACCTATAATTTCACCTATTTTGATCAAACTACCCTTATGTTTATTATTTATATAATTAAATATGTATTTGAATAATATAACAATATATATATATTTAACTAAGAATAAAATAAAATTATTATTTTTAACTCAAAATAAATAATAATAAAATATTATAATTTCTGAAAATATATTTTGTAATAAACTATAATATTTTTAGAAGATTGATAATGTCATTAAGGATATTTTGGTCAAAATGGGTGAAATTATAGGTTTTTTAATCTTTCAAGGGAGGGGAGTGTAGGTTTTCAAAATGGAAGGCTTCTCAAGGGAGGGGAGTGTAATTTACTCTTATTTCTTTCACAATATAAGTTGTGGCCTATTATGTTCTCTTTTTCGTTGGTGTTCTATTTATAACTTACTTTCATGTGCTGTTAATGCAATTCAGAAGTGAAATTGACTTATGTTTTGCACATAGAACAATGTGGCTTTCCGCAATTTCTGTTATAAGATTTAAACTCTAAAGTTCTATGCTGAGTGTTCTTGTTGGAAAAAGCTTTAACCTCCTTGTACCACCCACCTATCCAAATTTTGGTGGGGCGTATTTGGTTGACTATAGCTTTAAGAAAAGGCAAATGCTGTTTCCCAGAGTTTCCGCACCTTGCTTGTCATACATTTTATAAACTCCACTGTTTTGTGGATGTCTTTACTATGATATTTAATTTTTTGTATTTCCACGTGCAGAGTATAGCCTTAATTTTTTTAGTTAGTGAATATGATTTTGTTGCTGATGGTTTCATGAATCTGACTGTATGATGAACATAATGTATACAAATTTTCAGCTGACAGGAAGAGTTGAAGAGAAAAGGAGATGGTCTGAGGGAATTCACCAGGCTGTAGAGGCAAAGGAGGGTTTAAAGATTCAGGTATCTGCTATTGGCCTATTGTTCTTTGTCATTTCCCTTTTTTGTTCATGACATCATTGATCAACATTTATCTGATTCTAAGTTTCCTGTTGTCACCCTGATCAGGCTGATTCAGTTGTTGTAGCACAGATCACATACCAGTCATTATTTAAGCTCTATCCAAAGTTGTCAGGAATGACTGGAACTGCAAAAACTGAAGTAAAGATGCTATATAGTTCTATCATTGCATCTGAATAGCTAATTTGCAATTACTATTTTAATTGGGAAATGATGTATTCTTGACAAAAATGATCATGTATATCATTTCAGGAGAAAGAGTTCTTAAAAATGTTTCAGATGCCAGTCATTGAAGTGCCCACAAATCTCCCAAACATTCGAAAAGATTTGCCTATTCAAGCTTTTGCTGTATGACATCAGATTTTTATAATTGCTACTTTTTTGAAGTAAATGTATTTGCAGTTTCTATAATTTGTTTTTCCCATTATGATAATATTATCATTTTTATTATTTAAGACTGCTCGTGGGAAATGGGAGCAAGTTTGTCGCGAAGTTGACCATATGTTTAGACAAGGTCGTCCTGTCTTAGTTGGGACAACTAGGTAAATTGTGTTTATTACCTATAGATATATTCTACCATATTTAAAATTCTTGTCAGAAAAGTAATCAATACAAAGACTATTTATTTATTATGAGCCTACAGTAATATGGTCATGGTTTCTTTTTCCTTGGGAAATCTCCTTGACAGTTATGCATAGAAATTCAAGAGCCCTGTTGTTTTGATGAAGTTGCATCTTTCTGCTATGTCATTTCCATGTACCATTAAGGAGGATACCTTATCCTCCTCTAATCAGTAGTAAGCAGGCTAGAATTTGTAATTTCTGCACTATTTTTCAGTTTGAAGTTGCAATGGAATGATGGACTGGCAATTGAATCAATTGAAAGAAAGTTCTTCTATTTTCTGTCGCATGGTGGAAAAGAAAGTGGCCTTCATCTTCATTATTGTCATTTTTTTTTGGACGGAATCTTGATCTTTGAATCTTTATTTGAGCAGATTGGATATTGATTACATTTGCACATCAACTTTTTAGCGAGCTATGGTGGGGAGCATAATTGTTTTGCATTCTTTTTTCTTAATGCAGTCTAGAAAATTCTGAACTTTTGTCTGGTCTGCTTAAGGAATGGAATATTCCCCACAATGTCCTCAATGCTCGACCCAAGGTTTGTGAAAGTATAATTTGCTGGTGTCTTCCAATTCAAATGCTGTCTTTGCCATATGACTTCCTGGATAAATTTTCATTTTATCCTCTCTCACCAATTTGTCTTTCTTTTTTCTTTTTCTTGTAAAAAAAATCAGTACGCTGCAAGAGAAGCCGAGATTGTTGCACAGGCTGGGCGTAAAAATGCCATTACAATCTCTACAAATATGGCAGGCAGGGGCACAGATATAATCCTTGGTGGAAATCCAAAAGTAGGTGTCCAGTGAGATGAATTATTTATGGCTAGTTTTCTGTCATATATAGTAGCATATTTTGTCAGTAACATCCTGAATGTCTAGAAGTTTATAAAAGCCAAGGTTGTCAAGATTGAGATCTTAAGTAGGATTGGTTGAGGGATAAAAAGATCACATCATAAGATTGGATTGAGGGTCGTAAGATCCTACCTCTAATGAGTTATGAAAGTCACTGAATCTCATACATAAAATATAGTCGTCTTAGTATATTATAGTAAATCAGATAGAAAGGTACATTCTGGCCATCAGAAAGATCCTATGATATTGATTGATTGCAATACTACCACAATCTAGGGATTAGAGTATCATTTGATCTTACGATTTAACTAGCAATCTTGATAACTATGATCAAAGCATTTGTGTATCTTCTGCAATGTGTGATGATATTTGTTTGAAGTGTCACTTTGGCTTGAGTTTGATCTTGGAAGTTATTTCGTACATGCTCTTCCCCGGTACGCATAGATGCTTGCCAGAGAAATTATAGAGGACAGCTTACTTTCGTTTTTGACACGGGAGGCTTCAAATATTGAACTTGCTGGTGAGGCAATTTCACAAAAGGTGATTCTTGCTGTTATCATCATCATTATTATTATTTCACAAGAGTTCACAGTTCAATTAATGAATTTTTTGGTGCAGGTGCTTCCAAAGATAAAGGTTGGATCATCATCACTAGCTTTACTGGCTAAGACAGCCTTAATGGGTCTGTGATTCTAGTCTTGAAAAAATTTCAGTTAGGATGAAATTTGGCTCCTTTTAATCGTCATTTTTATATAGATATAACTTGAGAGTGTAATATTCTTTTCAACATGAATTACTCAGCTAAATATGTATCCAAAAGTGAGGGTAAAAGCTGGACATATCAGAAGGCTAAATCTTTTATCTCAGAGGCTGTTGAAATGAGTCACTCCTATAATTTGAATGAGTTGGAAAAACTTGCAAATGAAGAATCTGAGATGTATCCACTTGGTCCAACAGTAGCAATTGCCTATTTGTCAGTGCTGAAGGATTGTGAAGAGCACTGTTTGCATGAGGGGTCTGAGGTGAAAAGACTTGGGGGCCTTCATGTGATTGGTACATCATTGCATGAGTCCCGAAGAATTGATAACCAGGTGGGTACTTAGAATAGTGACAATTTAAGTATTATAAGTGTGCTCCATTGAGCAATAGTCTTCGGTGATTTGTGGACTTGTGGCTTCATGAATTTTAGCTGCATCAAATCTTACATGTTTGTTGTGTTAAAGTGATTCTTTCGGACAGTCAAATACCAAGCCCTCAACTGGTTGTCATGGTGTATCTTTAACTAGTCATGTACCTGTGTTTTACATGGAATCTTTAAAAAACTGAATTATTTTAATTATAATCTATGTTATAAAAATGAAAATAAAATATTTCATTATTCATCTAAGTTCTTTTAAAAGTTATGATCTAATTATATCTAAATAATCAATGGTAATAGATAATATGGTTCTTTCTTCAAACTATTTAGTAGTATACATTTATACAATAAATAAATGAAAATTTTTTCATCAAAAGGAAATTGTTTCTGGAAGAAAAATTGCATTACGTGGCACGGCTAGTGGTCATTGTCTTAGTATATTATATAGATTCACTGTATGCAACAATGATGTCACAACTTTTAGATATATCTCTTGGACAAATTGGTAGATTTTAATGTGATGAAGTTGGTATTAAAATGTTCTAGTTATTCAGACGTGAAACATATAGGGAAGCAATAACTCCAAATTTTATAAAATTTTTCTCTTTCATCCAGAGAGAAGTTCATGAGGTTTCTTTATGGTTCAAGAGTAATCTAGTTAAAGTTCTAATGAGCCATTATAAGTTTAAGCTTGATAATGTAAAGCTTGTAATATTATCCTTTTGGTAATATTGTATATTGTAATCATTGTCTTTGATAATCTTTTCTCCAGCTCCGTGGCAGAGCAGGAAGGCAGGGGGATCCTGGATCAACACGATTTATGGTCAGGTAGTACACTACTATTGCATGGTTTTAATATATCTTCTAGGTAGTTGTGACCATTGACCAAGCTAGATTTCACTTTTGAAGCTTTGCACTGGCATGTCATATAAGAAATTTTGTCCCTCAGCCTTGACAAGATGTTTCAACCTGCTCTTGTCCTAGCATATTCACAAAGATTATTTTGCTTAGGCTCCCTGTTTTTTCTGAAATTATCATTGTGATTTAAATAAAATGGATAGTCATCTCTTTATCTATACTGTTCTTTTCCCTCCCTGTATTTATTGAAATAAATGATCTAGAAAAAGCTGGTATTAATATAAAATTTGGAGTTTTGGGTCCATTTAAGTGGTCATTCTGTTATCAACTGTTGTGTGGAGCCTAATTGTTTGATCCTCTGTCAACTTACCCGTTTTTGTTTTTTGGATGGAATAGTAGAATTTATGATTGATCCTATTATTCCTTTTCACTGGGTTCCTTCTACCAACAGTATTGAAATTCTAATAGTTAAGACGAAGTTGATTATAATTATACTTTAGTGTTGACTAGGTGATATGGGATAAGTTTGGGTGTATCATCGGACTTTTATCTCAATAGTTGTGTGGATGTCAAATTTATGAAAACAGCAAGGTCAATATAGAATTTAGAGTATCTTTTTTTATATTAATTTTTTTATGAGTATTTAAAGTTTCTTTTAAAATACAAAACTGAATTGCGACAAGTCAAACTATTTTCATCATCTTGACTCGAGTATAATTTTTCATTGAGGTAAAACTTTGAATGATATCCTATTTTTTCTCCATTATTTTTTCTTGTTTTTAGATTTAAAAGCAAGAACCTTGTGCTAGATGACTACAATTGTATATTTTCTTTTCTGTTTACTTCTATCAGTAATATGGAGATATGGGGTGTGGTTTACAAACTGAGGATAGTCCGTCAGTTCTCACACTATCTCATGAAATAGTTTGCAGGACGAAATGTTTCGGAAGTTTAATTTTGATACTGAATGGGCTGTGAGACTTATATCAAAGATTACAAATGATGAGGATATGCCAATTGAGGGTGATGCCATTGTGAAGCAGGTCATGGTTTACTTACTATGTGTTCTGATTGATTTGTAACTGATAGGAACCTGTTGGAAAACAGAAAATACAGCAGCACCAAAATAGTATAAGAACAAGGAAAAATAAAATGACAAAGCTAGCTTTCGAGAGGCTAGCACTCTCCCAAGTCCCTTCCTGATTTTCCTCCTTTTCGGCTCTCTCTTCCTTCACTCTTTATTGAGAATTGCCTAACCAACTCCTTCTAGAACTTTCTTTCAAGAGCCTACACGTGTCCCTCAGCTTTTCTACTCATTTCCAATCTTGTCCCTCACAATATTTCTTCCTTTTACCTTTGCTTATATTTTCTAGTATATATCAGGGCCCATCAGTAACTTGTGATTTCTTTCATCTATCAATATATTTTCTTTTTCAAGTAACCTCTTTTCCTAATACTATTTTGATAGAACCCACTGAATGCACTGGATAATACTCTGTATATGACTAGTCTCAATGAGGGAAAATCACCAAAACACAGCCTAGAGGCTGAATAACCAGAAAATAGAGTTACCAACACTGGCAGAACACTACACCAGCAGACATAACAGTAACAGCAAAAGAAAAAAGCAGAGAAAACACACTAACACTCACACACAAGCACTACCAAAGACAACCTTGCTAGCATTCGAGAGGCTAGCACTCTCCCAAAAGTCCCTTCCAAATTTTTTTCCTTCCCCTCTCCCACTCCTTCTTCACTATTTATAAGTCTCTCTCTTTTTGGATTTTCCAATCCCTCCCCACTAAAACAGTGACACGTGTCTGCTTCCCTATCTTGCCCAAAACCATTACATTACAACCTACCCATATCCTCCCTCCCCTCTACTTTCCTTCCTAACCCTTCTAGAACAAGCCTTGAATATTGGGATCCATCATATTTATTCATTTATTGTATGTTGTGCTAGTTGAATGTTATCTTCCAACTACTAAATGGGATTATCACATGTGTATAGCTCTTGGGACTGCAAATTAATGCTGAAAAGTACTTCTTTGGCATAAGAAAGAGCCTAGTTGAGTTTGATGAAGTATTAGAGGTATGTTTCCGTCACAAGGAGATGTTTCAAAATATTGAGATTTTGTAATTAGTTGGATCCTGTCTACTGTCTAAAACAATTTTTCAGTCATTGAAATGACATTTTAGTTTTCTGCAACTTTGTTAAATCAAACTAAGAGTATTTTCTGAAAAGGAAGATTTTGACTTTATTCCTCAGCTAACTTTGTTTAATTATCAAAAGGGCTTGAATATGTAAAATTCCCAATTCTCTGAAAGTATAAGAAAGATGCAAGTTTAGTCTCAATTTATCATTAAACCCCTAATTTTCCTCTACTTTGGCAGAACTTCTCTGTCTTTGCTATTAGACTGCATTTGCTCATGTTTGGGTCCCTCATAGACCACAGGAAAGACTTACATTGTTTTCATGAATTACAGAAAAATTGTGAAGTATCTTGAATAAACTAGATAAGCCCCCTCCCCCTTGACTTCTTTTTGAATGATGTTGGAGTTATCTCAAACTTGGGTGAGCTCTACCAGCATAGCTTCTTCAAATTTAAGATTAATACTGTACAACAATCTTTGTGGCATTGCGCAATTTATGGGATTTTGTGGCTTTTTCTGGTTGGAAGTAAGGGATGCCCACATATGGGATAGAATTGTGTTTAGGGCTTCTCTTTAGCACTCTCAACTGATCATATATGGGCAGTACTAACTTCCGTCAGTCTCAACACTAAAATCTTTAATAGCCTTGTTAGATAACATAGTAATAGTTTATTGAAGTTTCATTTCAGGAATTAAAATTCATTCATCTATCTAGAATTGAATTTTTGGAGTGCATTTTAGAAGTCTGTTTAGAAACGAATTTGTTTTTCTAATTATTCTATTCTCAGGTGCAACGAAAGCATGTTTATGACCTTAGGCAGTTAATCCTTACAGGAGATGATGAAAGTTGCTCCCAACACATATTCCAGTGAGTTCTTTTTAATTCTTAATCATGAGTATGACTACTCTGATGCCTATCTTCCATGATAAAATACTTTTAGGGGTTCCTGCATGCTGATACATGTAACTGTTTCATAGTTTTGATATAGTGCATGGAGCATAAGTCATATAAATTGAATCATTGTGTAGGAGAAAAAATGAAGGGGCATATTTATAAACTTAAAGCATCATTTATGTGTTGGGAGGAGGATGTATCATGTTTCGTTTAGGAGTTAAATGAGTTCTTTGGTAATTAACTCTGTTGACATTAGTATTAAGTAACTTTTATTTTATATTCATACCCTTTTCATGTTCAGTTGGTTTTTCTTACTATTTAATATGCAGCATCCTTTGTTGATTGATGTATAGCACAAATTAATAAAGTGCATGCAGGATATTATATGTACATTATTTGCAAGCATTTTTAACTTCTGAGTGTCACTGGTTTTCCTCAGATTCTTTTGAATCATCTTTGTAGTCCACTTTTGTTGGTTGTCCGGTTGTTGTATTTCCTCCTTTTTTGGGTATTTCGCTTTTTATTTATCCTCCACACCCCCCCCCCCCTTTTCTTTTTTTTAATCCTTCCTCCTAATTCTTTTATGATACATGACAACACAGAGGTTTGAACCTAAGATCTCTTGCAATTTACCCAAACCCTTCACCAATCACCACTCAAGCACACCTATTAGCTTTTTTCCCTTTATAATTTAAAAAATTTCTTATAGGTACATGCAAGCTGTGGTGGATGAGATTGTCATTGGAAATGCTGATCCGAAAAAGGTTGTTAAGATTCTTTCTAGCATGTTATATTTGCTATCCACCAATTCCTTTTATTTATTGCTTTGTGTGGGTGTTGTAGCATCCAGATAGCTGGGATTTGAGTAAGCTCATTAAAGAGTTTGTGGCAATCGGTGGAAAACTGGTGCATAGTAAGATTATTTGCATCAACCTTCCCATCTGCGCAAATGTTTCTTTCTCTTTTATGATTTTGGCACAAAATGAACTTATCATACTATCATAGCAGAATAAACTCAAATGGAATATAGCAGAATCTTTTGCAGGGATTACTAATGTCACTTTGCTGAAATCACTCGGGCAATTGCATGATGTGGAATCCATTGATATTGTCAACTTTCACCTTCCAAATTTGCCAGCACCTCCAAATACCTTCCGGGGAATTCGCAGGAAGAGCTCTTCCTTGAGACGTTGGCTTGCTATCTGCTCTGATGATTTAATTAAGTGAGTTGATCGCTCCACTGTAGATGCAAGAAATTAACATATAGACAAACTTCTACCACTCACCACTGGCTTTTTTAACGTAGGGATGGGAATTATCGGACAGTTACTAATCTTCTTCGTAAGTACCTTGGAGATTTTCTAATTACTTCATATTTGGATGTTGTTGAAGAGTCCGGTTACAATGAGAGACATGTAAAGGAAATTGAGGTTAGATATTCTCTTAAAAGTGCAATTTTCTTTGGGTGATTTTTTTGTTGCCATTGGTAAATTAACCAACATAGACGACAATAACAAACTTGCAGTGGTAGTCCTGGTACTGCATTTTAACCATTTCATATGCCAGCCAAATTGCAACCAAGGATTTTAACTCAGGAACAAAAGTCCAACAATCCCATGTTAATTTATCTGTCTTCAGTTTCTATCTCTTCCTTTTAAATAATTATTTATTTGCTTAACTTCTGTGAAATACAGAGAGCAGTTCTTGTGAAAACGCTAGATTGTTTCTGGAGAGATCATCTTGTAAACATGAATAGACTCAGTTCAGCGGTAATTTGTCTTTTTGCCCTCTTTGATCCTTTTAGCTTTCTTGATAGCGAAAGGCTCATCTCAAGAGTTATTACAGGTAAATGTAAGGAGTTTTGGCCATAGAAATCCTCTTGAAGAGTACAAAATTGATGGTTGTCGGTTTTTCATCTCAATGCTTAGTGCAACTCGAAGGTTAACTGTGGAGTCACTGCTCCAGTATTGGGCATCTCCAATGGAGTCTCAAGAACTATTTGCATTATAACTGTTCATGCTTCTGAAGAAAAAGGAAGATATGTCAGGGAACATAGTTTTCAGGATGCTTTTAGGAGCTCTGCAATATTTTTTTTTCTGCCAGTTGTGTTATTTTTTGGCAAGAAGGAGCTCCACAACATAGGTTAATGGAAGGTCTTAGATCATATCTTTTCCGTGCTTTTGCTTGGATATCATGACTTTTTGTTGCTTACTAGAAGTGAAGTTTGATCGTGCCTAGAGGCCTAGCAAATGTTGATATATGTGTATTGTGTATAGTTTCTTTTTTACAAAAATGTATGTATATTATGTTTTACAAGCATTTTTCCTCCTTTTTCACTTTTCAGTTTTCAGTCCTCGTGTTTAGTATTAGATGTCCAATTTATACCATAGCTGCTTATAGTATCAAAATCATGAGTTCTTGACACAATTTCTTGGCCCATTTCCGTAAGTGAAAGTTCTAGTTGTCTAATTGATCCTCTATTCTCACGATTGACTATAATTTTATCCTTTCGTCATTGGTGCATTACTTTACAGCGTCATCTATTAAGTTTGCAGGTTTTTTTTTTCCTTTTCATTTTTCTAATTATCCTTCATCTCCATCATTTGAATCCTTCTATCATGGAGGAAAGCAGGCCAGGTAGTTCAGCTCCAGCCGCCTTGGAGAGATGGAAAAGAGCAATGTATGTAAAATAAATATCAGAATGTTACTGAACAGTTTTACCAATTACCAGTGATTGTATAATCTAAATTTCATTTGAAAATCAGTGTGATAACTTGAATTTTTATATCAAATGGGCTAAATACTAAAAAAAAAAGAATGTTAATTCTGAAACTGTAATTATAAAATTGATTCACCAATTAATTAAAAAAATTAGATGCTGTGTGTGTGTATATATATCTATATATGTATATAAGAAATATTAAGAAAAAGCATCTTTAATAATGAACATTGGAGTTGGAATTGGCTTCAAATAATCAACAATGATCACTCTAATTAGGGAAAAATTATGATAGCTCAAGTCAATTCTATCCACTATTTAATCGTTGTCACATGACAGTGATATACACCGTTAATAGAATGATTTAGTTTTATGTTTATTTAATCGTTGTCACATGACAGTGATATACACCGTTAATAGAATGATTTAGTTTTATGTTTTGGACATCACTTACTTGTTACATGGTTGTTTTCGGTCTTGACTTTCTAATTATGATTAGCAAAAGAAAAACATCCAAGATTTGACTAAGTGATCTGAAGTCGTTAAAGGAAGGAGTGGTTGACTTGAAATATAATCACTTACAAGTATATTAATTAATTAATAATTTATGATGAATTAGAACCGAGGGAGTGACGCTTTCCAAGATTTTCATATCTGACGAAAATATCACAAGTAAATTTTAGATAGACATAAGTTATTAAATATAGATAAATTAAATTAACCTTATTCTATCTTTAATAAACCGTATCATCCTACCTTAAAACCCCAGTTTCAATTGCCTCACAAAACTTTAATATTCTTCTCAATTTTCTGTTTTTTTTTTCTATTTTTTACTAAATTACATTAATTTTTTCTAAGGGTTGACTAAATTATGTTAATTTTTTAATTTGAACAATTACATCATTTTTTTTTGTGAATGTACATAATTTTTTGTCCAAAATAAAATAATAATTTTATTTTTAATATAACAGTAAATTCAATTAAATTTATATTAAGCTTTAACATGAAAATTTTAAAATAATTGTAAAGACAGGTAAATATTTTTATTAATTTAAAAGACGCATAGGCCATATAAAATATTATCTTTATTAAAAAAAATTAAAAGAAATTGTGTGCAATTTTTTTGAAAAAAAATACTAAATATAAAAGTGAGATCCTGATGAGATCTAATCTATCCATCTCACTCTCTTCTCTCACTTGATCTTAGAATTTCTTTAGAAAAGCAGAAAAGAAAAGGGTACGAATAAAAGTATGAGAGTCAAACAAGATACAAAGACAAAATTAACAACAATCTAAACTGACATGAAATATGCAATAATTAATTTTGTTTATTTAATTAAATGAGCAGGATACTCACGAAGCACTAATAGTAATACAGTTATCAGGTAGTTTAGTTATGCGCTATATTAAATATTCACTAGTTGTCTCTAGTTGACACTACTTCACTCCCAATTATTTTTAATACTCCCCATAAACATCATTATATATTTGAAATTTTTTAGTTTTTCTTTTTTAAGTTATCAGTATCAATCTTTTTTAAGAAGAAACCTTACAACGTGAAAAGCAACATCTATAATATTTTATGTATATATGATTTTGATCTTTAAAATTATATAATAACACATAAATAAAAATAAGAATAAATTATTCATTTATTTCCTAAAATTTGGCTAAATTATACTTACCCTTATTCTAGTTTTAAAACATTATACTTATTTTATTTCTAATTTAATTTCTGTTGATGAAGATAACTTTCTTTTTCTTACAGAATAATCCTATTTTTAATATACCAATAAATGTAGTTAACTTTATACTAAACCTTAACGTGAAATTCTTCACATAATAGTAAATATAATTAAGTAATTTTATTATTTTAAAATGATCATATATAATAAAATATTAAACATATTAAATGCATTTCTTTAATTTTATATTAAAAATTTATTTTTTTAAAAAAATTCATAGATGCCAAACCAGTGAAGATGCACTAACATGATTTATGAATCTGAGATTTTAAAATACTATATCATAAAAATAAAGACGTCCATTGTTTTTGGACATTGTATGAAAACCTCTAATTATTTTAGATTAAACTTTATAAAAGTAAATTCAGCTTCCCTTTAATTCCTATATAAAAATATAGTTTTTAGATCTTTTGTAATTGAGGAATAGAGAAATAGAAATATCAAAAATAGATGTAAAGTTATTGAGATAGGAAATTATTAAAAGTTAAAACAACAAACTGGTGAGAGAAGTGGGTAGCACCGACCACCCAAAGACTTTGCAAGCTTGATATGAAATAAAATAATATTTAATGATATCCGAACCAATAAAAAATCACCAATGGCCAATAAAAGTTGGGCATAGAAAAGCACCTACGCAGAAAAATAGAGCAAACAGCAGAAACCAAGTCCATATGCACTGTACAGCCACCCAACACTCATGCTTCGTCATAATGGTGAGGACTGAGGAGTGGAGACGAGAGGGCATTTTTGAATTACGTTCTTTGAGAACTTTTATTGTAAATGAATTTGTCAGTATAAATTTATGCAATATTGAAGCTATAAATTTTACCATTGATTAGTGTAATTTAATTTGTAAATAATGTGATACACACATTTTTTTTTCAAAAAGAATTATATCAAGGTGTGCGACACTCAGACGACAGAGACAACCATTATTCAGCACCATGTGATCTGCTGTGTCACAAATAGAAAGAAAATTCTCGAAACAGAAGGCATAGAAGGGAAACATTTAATATATATCTCAGTTTAATTAATTTAAAAAAACTAGAATGCATGAATTATATATGACTGAAATTTATTAAATCATCTCTGCGTACGCTGTCCTGAGCAAATGCATGCATGTACATTGGAGTTAGCAATCTCTGTCTCTTGTGTCTGGGTGTACAAAGATAAGAAGCCATATATATATATATATAATCTATATTCTATATATGTACTTGTTTAGATCGCAGAGTTAATTAGATTTGAGCGAAGACATAAAGTTTTCGTTAATCAGTAGTACGAAGACATTAAGATATATATATTCTCCTTTTGTTGAATGGTTGAGCTTCAGCATTTTATATATTACCCATCTTTTTGGTTCTTGTGCTTCCATTCACCTCGTGTCTTTCTGCTTTCTTCGAGCAACGAAGTTTTTCTGCTTCAGCAGTGCTTATGAAATTAATTATTAGGTATATATATATATATATATATATATGCGAGTTGTCTCCAAACTGAATTGAAATATTCTCAAGCACTCAACGGTCACCATATAGTTAGTTGTTAATTAAAATTAAACTTAGATGCACACTTTTGATGTATTTATTATATTAGGTTCTCTTATTATCTTGTAGTTAAATGTTTTTAATTTTTTATTAGGTAAACTTGCTATATAAAAGAAAAAATATGCTTAATAATTTTTTTAAAAAATTATGTATATTTTTAAAATAAAAATAAAGACTAAGGAGTGCCATTCAAATAAAATATTTGCTAAAGTAAGATATTAGATGGTGACCAGATTAAAAATCCTAGTTCCTTCTTTATGATAAATTATTCTGATACAATCAAGGGTGGGCCCATATGATCTCTGACCTACTGTCATTTTTATTGATGAGTTAATGGGTAAGATTCGAGTAAAAATAAGCATCTTAATTATGATTTATTTCCTTATTATTTTCATAATTTTTATAGTTGATTGAGTTTGTGATCGAAACTTCTGCGCTGGCACTGAACAACTAATTTGTCTTCATATAATAATGGTGGAATATAATTGATGCGACGTGTCCTACATCGTCTACATATTATTGTATCCTGAGGCCAAGCCAGCAATGCATTCACATTTTGGTTTCTTAATAATGATCTTTTCAAGTACTGCAAGTACAGCAATTGATGAGTTATGTAGACTTTTGGGTTCAAATTAAAAGCCCACTAATTCACCCTAGAAATCATAGGTATCCATAAAACATATGTAGCTCATTTTTATCACCAATTGGATCCCAAATTTGATTCTTGTTAATTTTTGAGAAAAATTTTATTTTAATTTTAAAAAATATAATAATTTTTAATTTAATTTTTTATAAAATAATTTTATTAATTTAATATTTTAAATATAAAAATACTTTTAATATTATTATTTTATCTAAATTAAATTTATATCTTAACATCACACTTAACAAAATATTAATTAAATATTTTTTATTAATATAAAAATTATAGATGATAAATAATTTATATTATATTAAAAAATTTTATATAAGAAATTAATCAAAATATTATTAATATCTAAATCAACCTTAATTTTTAAATTATTGTCAAACACATAATTAGTCAATATATATATAATTAAAAAATTTTGATTTGTTTATAGACATTTTATCTTATATTAATTAATATGTAATATGTGAGATAATCATATAATCAATTAAATTATACTTTAATATTCTATTAAATAAGAAATTATGAATAAAATTTAAATAAAAAATAACATTAAAGATACTTTTATATTTGAAGAATTAAATTAATAAAAATAATTTATAAAAAATTAAATTAAAAATTATTATATTTATGAAGGATCAAAATATAATTTTTCTCAAAACCTTTTAAGACTTTGAATTCGAAATTCAATATTTTTTTATAAAATAAATTGCAAAATGCATCTCGCGATATTTAAGCCTGAGTATAATTTAAATTATACTAACCTTTATTAATATTTCATTAAATTATACTTAATATATTTTTAGTTTAAAAGTTATATTTTTTGTTTTGAAATAAATACATATTGTGTAAAATATTAATTTTATTAATAAAAATAGATTAAAATAGACGTTTACGTAAGATTATATCAAATCTCATAAATACCAAATGTAATTTTTAAAATAAGCGGAGTATTAAATGTAATTTTGTCAAAGTAAAATGTCATTTTCGGAAAGTTGACAAGGAAATAAACTAGAGGTATATGAACGCGCGTTATTATAAATTAAACCCTTGATCATGCGTTCCTTAACCAAAAGCTTTACCTACATATCTGTCTGTGAACTCTCAACAATGGGATTCCAATTTTTCATGAGCGAAAGACAATGGCAGTACTAAAAGTACAATATGTGTGTGTGTGTGTGTGTGTGGTCAATCGGCAGATATTTGACTTAGAAGCAAAATGACCAAACAAAACAAAGGAGAAACTGATCCTAATTTTCTCAAGAAACTAGGAGTTTCACATGTATGAACGGTTTAACAAGTAAGGGTTATCATTTCATAATGTCAAGTGGTTTAGTTAGTTGAAACAAGACTTGGTTGATTTGATCGCTGCAACATAATTATGATATAAAACCAAAGTGGTCCATGTAATTATTCTAACGAATCAAATAATGATGGAAAATTCAGAGATATGCATTACCTGAAAAGAGTGGGTTTGTGTTGTAGGCTACAAAAAGAAGTGTCTTAAAAATCAAGCATTGATCAAATAATTTTTTAACCCTAATGTATCAACGTCCCCCACCTTACGCTAACGGCTGCTTTCTTTAAATGGGAAACCGATGCTACAGGTTGATATCCAAGTTGGCTAGAAGCTGTTTCTATAAATAGGCAAAGGTACGCTTCTTATCAATCACAACAGAACGGACTAGCTAAGCTCGTAGTCTCAAACAACCTACTCTGTTTTCTCTCTCTCTTGTCAAAAATCTGCATAACTTTTGTGTATCTTAGTCTATTATACTCTAATGGCGATTCCCGTGATGGATTTCTCAAAGCTAAATGGGGAAGAAAGGGCCAAAACATTGGCAGAGATCGCAAATGGGTGTGAAGAATGGGGATTTTTCCAGGTATATAGCATCGTTTATCTTTGCAATTTATGGCGGGAATAAATGGATGCATGCCCTTCATATTTGTGGCTTTATTGTTGGTAATTCTAAAACTAATATTTTGTTTTACAGTTGATCAACCATGGTATTCCCGAGGAGCTGCTAGAGAGGGTGAAGAAGGTTTGCTCTGAGTGCTATAAACTGGAAAGAGAGGAAAACTTCAAGAACTCAAAACCAATGAAGCTACTGAATGAAATAGTTCAAAAGAAGAGTGGTGAAAAGTTGGAGAATACGGACTGGGAGGATGTCTTTATTCTCCAGGATGATAATGAATGGCCAGAAAAAACACCAGGATTCAGGTATATATAGAAAACCAATAATTCCTTGTACTAATAAGACAATCTGATATCCTTATGCCATTTCTTATCCTATCCATCAACTTATGCACTTACTTTCACTAGGAACTTATAAATGTGCCAATTTCAGATTTGAAAAATCAGGAGTAGAATTTCAAGTTTCAACAAAAGTTTATAACTGACCTTTCAGATGGATGACAGGGAAACCATGGCAGAATATAGGTCTGAGTTAAAGAAACTAGCGGAGAATGTCATGGAAGTGATGGATGAGAATTTGGGGTTACCCAAAGGATACATCAAGAAGTCATTGAATGGTGGGGAAGGAGAAAATGCCTTCTTTGGTACCAAGGTGAGCCATTACCCACCTTGTCCTAATCCAGAGCTTGTAAATGGCCTGCGAGCTCACACTGATGCAGGTGGTGTTATCCTGCTCTTCCAAGATGATAAGGTGGGTGGTCTTCAAATGCTCAAGGATGGGCAATGGATTGACGTCCAACCCTTACCAAATGCTATTGTCATAAACACTGGTGATCAGATTGAGGTCCTCACAAATGGTCGATACAAGAGTAGTTGGCATAGGGTTCTGGCCAACACAGATAGGACCAGGAGATCAATTGCTTCCTTCTATAATCCATCACTTCAAGCCACCATAAGTCCTGCACCACAATTGGTGGCAAAAGAAAACCAGCAAGTGGCTTACCCAACATTTGTTTTTCGTGACTACATGTCTATCTATGCTGAGCAGAAGTTTCTTCCAAAGGAACCAAGGTTTCAAGCCGTTAGGGCCATATGAGAAAGAGAGAAAAAAAAAAGTTCTTTTTACTTTTGGCTGATGAGTCTTGGAGATACTGATAATATGATATAAGGCTTGACTGCAAAGAAGACCGCTTTGTTGCCATTCTCTTCCTAAGAGTGTCAGAGAAAACAAAGCTATCGTGGGTGTAATTTATACTGTTTTTCCTTCCTTCTTCCTTTCTGTTTCTTCTGGTCTTCAGAGTGCTGATTTGTCTAGTTAATATGGTGGGAACTGATCTGAATTCATCGAGGTTTGCTTGTATAATAGTGCCGTTACAGAAATTCTGCTCTTGAAATTCTCGGCTTGAATGCTCTCTCTTCTTCTTGCATACTAAAACACAGTAAAATCTGATTCCTTTGACATAATCATTCACTAGGAAAATAAGAACAGAAAACGTCAGCATTAGCAATCAAGTTTTCCCTGCACCTAAAATATCTCGAGTAAATTGTGAGGCAATGAAACTAGCAAACCACATTTTCCTTTTCCTTTTTTCGTTTGGTAAGGCATCATTATCACTATTACTAGTAGTTCAAGTTACGAAGTGGCCAAACGTTTTAATACATCTTAAATACCTGACAAGGAAATGGTACATACATAGCTGGAATCTGTAAGCCAGCCATAAGATGCATCTTATTCCCTCTACGTTGTAGCAGAACACCACACATTTGAAGTTGTCAAAAAAGAATCAAGATAAAAATAAGTCTAGCAGGAGATTAGTCTTAGCCTTACTTTAAAGCTCTCGGTTCAACAGAAATTAGTCATAAGTCTAATGTACTTGAAAATTCCTTGGATTCTCACAAAAAAAAAAAAAAGTCTGGCAGATAATGTTGACTTTCAGATGCACCAATGGCCTCCTTCTAAGATCAGCATTTTACTACTCGAAAATATTATCAATATACAACAGCATCTTGTCAATATAACATGTGGAGAAGCTAGTGGCAAACCCTATCTTTGCTTGGGAAGTCAATATAAGAAACCGGTAGTATCAGCTAAACCTAAGTTCTATATTCTCAATGTACATTCTGTAAAATAATTACACAAGCCCTGCCTTAGCTGGAGAACAATGCATATATGTTCTTCATTCTGACATGCTTTATAAAGCCTTCTGATCAAGCCTTTCATTCCAATTCAGGCAGCGAATTAAGCTACGAAACCAATCACCAGTTTGGTCAAACTTATTTACAGTTGGAAGTGGATGTTGACTCATAGATATTTGAACAGAATCTCCTCTTGAGAGCTGCTGCCTTCTCTTTCCGTCAAATGAAACCCATGCACTGCTTCTTGCATCTTCTGGAATCTGCTGATAATAAACCCAAATTAAATGACATCCTAATTACTGAACCCATTTTTCAAATCATTAACTAACCTCTAACTCCTAGATTACAAAAGAAATGAATCCCTAAATCTAGCAATCCAAACTATCTTAAGTATTTTGATGTCATTATTCACCGTGTAGCTTATTCCATGCCCGAGAGACAACTTAACACAAAATTCTAGAACAGAAACTTCTTTTGGAATAAAAGATTCATAATGAGAAATGTGAAACAATAACATACAATTCTTGCTTTGGGCCGACAGTATCCAATATGATTTTTCACCACAGAGAATGATTAACTTCACCTTTAATACAAGTCGAGCAGAATCTGGAAATATAACTGGTCTAAATGAGAGTGAATGTGGACAGATTGGAGTAAATAGCATGCAGGGAACATTTGGATGTACCTGCAATATATTTCTTTTTCAATAGAGATAAACATTGAAGAAACAGGTTTAAAGCAGCATCCATTAAGAATGAGGAAACATTCTTTTGCATCAATTCAACAAAAGGTTATTGTCAAAAAACAATAAAATCAATATTTTTTAAAAGAATCAGGAAAATAATATTCAAAACAGAAGAACACCGGTTGACTTACTACGCAGATTTTTTGTATCACTTTAGCACCTTAACTAAGAGTACATTAACCAAAATCTTTTTCTGATATGCTACTTGAATCAAGTTATGCCAACGTGTTCTCCTATTATTTTTTTTGTCTCTGTTTACTTTTAGTTATTAGACTATTTTTTATCTGATCTATTCTTTGTACATGAGTTTCTGTTGATCATTTTTGTACATGTCCAAACCATTTAAGACATTACTAACTTTTATATAATAGATACTATCTAGTTTCTTTTTAATGCAATCCTTTTTAATTTTATTTTTTCTAATATGTCTGCTCATCTAACATAGCTATCATCCAAATTAAGAGAATATATATATATATATATATTTATATGTATATCCAAAATAGATTATTTGTCCAAAAAGATGAAAAAAAAACCGCTTATAATGCTATGCCATATGAGTAGGACAACACTTCAAAATATTATCCAACATCTGCCACTCAGTGCAGAGTGTGTAGCTCCGTAAGGGAAGCTTGGATGAGCCAATAATAGAAGATTGTATCATTAATCAAAGAAGATACTAGAATAGAGCTCAAATAAAATAAAGACTAAGAATAGAGCTCAAATAAAAGCTTACCATGGAACCTCCAGCAGCTGTGGAATAGGCAGTACTTCCTGTAGGGGTAGCCACAATGACTCCATCACCTTGTACCTGAAAGCCATGGCATGTGACAATGCTACATGAAGGTGTCAAGAGATATGAAATACTGAATACTGATGACTTTCATTATAGACAATAAAATATATTTCGAGTTTAAAGCACTCGTGAAAATTGCAAAATGAAACTCGCCTTGGTTATAAGTCTATCATGTTCAAAACATTCAATCTTTGAAAGGTACGGATTAGAACCCCGATCAACAACAACCTCGTTAAGGACATCAAACACTTTCCCGGGCATCGTTTTACCCTTCCGAAAAAGTTCACATCGAAGGCGCATTCTGAGAGTTATGTATACACCATCTCGTGTAGTATTTCCATGGATAACTTGTCGTAAGTCCTGCACGTAGTCTTCAAACTATATGCAGAAGACAAAATGGAAGTCAAACGAATTACCAAAGAATTACCTATATTTATCGCAAAAGAGATTATGGATCTGAGAAATCTTACATTGTGAGAAGTCAGAAAACCAAGGGAGCCAAGGTTAAATGATACAACAGGGGGAACTGCATCCCTAAATAAATTCGAAGCATGTAGTATAACCCCATCTCCCCCCAAGCATGCCACAAAATCTACTTGCTCATGAAGATCACTGTGTCAAAAGCATCTAATATGGTAAGCAACTATTAGTTGAAGTACAGCTCTATCAGGGGGGAAAAAGACTTGCATTATTGCACATAAGTTCACGAACTCCAGTATCTACCTCGTATCATGACTATAGAAGGTCTGAACAAATCCAAACCCCGGAATTCTAGCAAATATATCATGCAGATGAGGTTCCACAAGAACGTTCATTTTTTCTTGGTAATATAAAAAAGAAGCAACCTGCAGATTTGCAATAGAAACCGTACTGAGAGTGAACTCGGTCAAATTTTTATGGTTTGCCATAGTAAAATTCCTCTTTTAGATCACATTATCAATAATAACGCGGAGAGAATCTGCTCACCATAATATCATGACCCATAAAACCTTAATAAGAAAACAATAAAATTTTACTCTTGAGACACCCTTTATAGCCCAGCACCGCCATCCCTGGTTCTCATGTTACCTTATAAGCTGGGTTTCTAAATTCCACTCCTGCATTACACCATAAAAGCCTCTAGCCCAGAGTTTTGAAAATTCAAATCCACATATTCCCCTGCTGTGTGGAAAACTCTTGCAAACTATTTTTTGTATTTTATATTGGACAAACCTTTAAATTGAACACATGAAAGGGAAAAACAAAATGTTACAGCTTCTGATTTAAAAATTATCTTCAATCCGTCTTTTATGAGGAACGTCAGAATACTTGATGCCCTAGTGATTTAAATGTAAAACTATAATAAGAGAAATACTGAATAGCTGATAGATAGGTTTTAGTCTTTTAGATAAAGACGAGAAAAACGATCTACAGGTAAATTTGAACCTAAGGTTGTTCAAAGGTTAGTTTTAGCCTTTTAGGTGAATGAGAATGACTTGTGCAACCATGCCCTATACATCAATGCTTGATATCTAACATATTTATTACTAAAGACATCAAGTTCATTAACTCTTACGACCATTAATAGAAATATCAAAGAGGATATCTTCTTAGCACAGGTGGTTTGCTTCCTGGTGTCTATTAAGAAAATGATTACCTGTTTAGCTTCTTCCATTAGTTCTTCCCCCAGCTTTTTCAACAACAGTACAGTCTTTGGCGTAGATTTCCACATGAGCATCTGTTGCTGGGTGCTAGGGTGAGTGAAAGCCAAAGAAGATTCAGTCACCTTCTCTCTGGTACAGGAAAATCCATCTGTTCGTACTAGGAACATCTCTGCTTTCTTTCTTGACTGCACCCGCACAACACCTGTTGAAGATGCACACATATTCCCTTCAACAGGTCCCAAGTCTTCATTGCGTAAGGCTAATCCGGCTTCACCACTGCCATCTCCAACCCTTTGAGATTTATTTATGACATTATCAAAGTCATTGTTCACAGTAGCAGACATACTAGCAGTATTCACGGAGTGCATTTCGCCTTCACTAAATCCATTTGTTGTGGGCCTAACATAACTAGAAGTATTGCCATTCACTAAGTTAGAATTGCCACCAACTTTGATCTGGGGCTCTCCAGATAGATAATCAACGTGACCCATAATTTTGGGTAAAGGATTATCACCACTACTGATGATCATACCCTGCTGCAATTTTCCAATATACATGTTCCTTGAATCTGGTAAGCATTCAAGTCTTTTCATCTGATAGTTGAAATAAGAGGGTGGTGAGATCTTCCTACCTCCCAAAAAGTTAGACATCTCCTTTCTAGAAAAGACATCACAGGGTGGAAACTGAGCTTTTAAAGGGCTAGTTTTGGTGGAGAAGCTTGAAAAAGATCCAACCTCTTTATCAGCAGTTGTGGCTTCCGATAATGTCTGATCATCATCAGTTAATCCACTTAAGGTCCCATTACTTTGCATTTTTTTGTTATCATTCTTTGGAGAAGCATTTCTGTCAAACGTACATAAAGAATTATGTCTTGCGTCCAAAACCCTTGGTAATGAATCAATATCCTTGTCCAGAGATGATCTCTCAGCAGCCATTGAAGAGTCCTGCAGTTTTCGGGATCCGTTTGAATAATATGGTAACATGTCATCAGAAATTACTGCCTGATTAGAAACAAACTGAGATGCAGAGCGAGTCATGTACTGCCTCCACCGGGAGACCATGGCAGATGTTCTCCAAACTCCTTCCTTGCTGTGAAGATAGATTGGCCTTTTACTGCAATCTGAAACATAAGATGCAAACCTAACAACCTGTTCCATTGTAGGTGCTGTCCTGACTTCAACCGGAATTTTGACCATTTCAATTTTCCTAGATGCAATAGCATTATGCATGGCTGCTTGATAGAAGTTATCATTGACAGTCTCTGCTCTGAGATCTATAATAGTTTTATATCCTTTATCCAGTAACCACTTCAGGCCTTCTTCTGTCACCTGACCACCTGTCCAAAAAGCTGCCTGAGAGTCAAAGTTTATGTCCTCTTTAGAAGTGGATAAATATACAGGACTCCAATTTGCAAAGAGTGGATGGCAAGGATGATCGTCCCCACGAGGAAAACCAGAATCATAGCAAACATTCTTCAATCTCTGAAGTTTCCTCCATACTTCCAGGCTTCGATCATCATCAGGTATCAAATAATTCTCAAGAGCTACATGCAAGCTCTCACAACACCTTTTCATCTCACTCCTAAAAGTGGCAAGTGGGGGAAGCTCATCCTCCATTGTGCTAACTTCAGCAACACGAAAGAGATTCACAGTTGAGGATCTTCCAGAAAGAACATCCTCTCTGCCTTTGTTCACAAGGGATACCATGCATCCTAGGACAGAGACTAATTTATCTTCCAGCTGAGGTTTCTCATCAGATGACATCTCATATGGGACACTACATTCACCTGTTATTGGGTTGCATAACGCATCCATTAATGCTGAATAAAGCCTTTCCGAAGTCCTAAAGATCCTACAATATGCCTCAACTTCAGCAATATCGCCTGGAACTGGTCCCATCCAAGGCAACTGTGATGGATCATGGGATTGGAAGGAATTCAAGCTCTAAAAAGAAAGTATAAAAATAGTCCGCAAAAGATTGTCAGTCTATGGCCTGAAACTTTTCCAGGAGTCAACTCAGCTCATTAAAGCATATAGATAGGAAACACGAAGACATAGAGACCACCAAAAATACGCTAAAGGGCATACAAGCAATTAACAAGTTGAATTAGAAATTTTAGACTTTACTGCAAGCAATTGTTTCATCAAGGACATATACAGGATTGACAAAGGGCACAGTCCAAAAGAGAGGAATTAAAAGGATGAAAAAGACAACATAAAGCACAAATGTAAAGCTACAGATAATCTCTGAAACATATTTAGAGGAATCAAGAATGTAAAATTCAGGCTTCAGAATTAGCAGAGAGAAGGAAGAGATTTGCTCGTGTACATGTTTGCTTAAGTGGGGAAATAGTTCACTAACAGTAAGTCTGAGCGTAATTAGATATAATATTGGGGGAAGATAAGCTGGTTTAGATGGAAAAGAAACCACGTGCAATAATCACAAGAGAATAAGATAAAGGCAATCAAAGCACGGTATGAGCTATAGAAATTTCATGATTTAAAAGTAAAAAATTAAAGCATGCTCATAATTTATTGAATAACCAGTGAAGTGATCAAGAAGATAGTCTCTTTTAGCACATTTGAATCAACCTTTTAAGTAAAATGGGTTTTCATACGTGAATAGTGATTTCTTAAAACTACTTTAAGACATGATCATACAAATCATCCACCAAAATATCTCTATGACATCAATGGCAATAAAATCAAAGCCTCATAATACCATAAAAATTTCTAAATAACTGGAAACAGTAGAACTCCCGTTACTCAAACAATGTATACGTTAACAGTATCGGAAAACCAAATAAGAAATTCGAACTTCAAAAATCATCAATCCCACAAGGACGAACTCAGCCGAAATAGTGGAAAAAGGCAGCAAACGACCTGAGAGTCCAATCCGAAATCGAAGGAAAATGAGCTGGAAAGCTCCGCACTGATAACGAATTTGAGTTGTCTCCGTAGCCTCACTTTCCTCTGAAACTCGAAACCGAAGACTCTGCTATTGCCCAAGGACTGAGGAGGCTTAATGAAGTAAGGATATGAAGGTGAGATCACTCCGGTCACCGCCGGAGGAGTAAGATTCACGTCGACGGAGAATGCCATGAGGCACGTGCAGAGACATGCTACAATGGAAGTTTACGAACAATTTTCGTATAGAAGTTTTTTTTTTCCTTTGAATTTTCCCTTTTAGATATGCCACACATTGTTTGGATGTGGAAAATATATGGTGTGGATAATTGGAAAATAATTGGGATAATGGATATTGGATTGCGCCAATATTATCTATTGGTGGTGAGGCATCATGTGCTCTCTTATTAGTTTGATTCAAGTGTTTATCATTTTCACATTTCACAGACAGGATTGAACTTACGTAACGTCCGTTTTGGCATTTTATAATGAGAAAGATTATTACGGTTTTTGGATCAATAAATTTAGTTGTAACTTGTAAAGTTAATAGATTAGCTTCAGAAAGACTAATGTAAATTAATATCAGTAAAATTTAGGTATAATTTATATATTTTTATTATTAAAATTTTAATTAAAATATGATAAATAAATAATTTTTAATTCTGTATTTTGTGATTGAGTTTTTCAAACATTACATAAGAGAAACTATGGCTAAATCTAACCCCTATCCTATTGCCGTCAAAATTAACTGAGATTGTCACTTTTTACATGTTTTATAAGTTTTCATAATTTTGTTTTATTATTTGGTTAAATTATACTTGCTATCTTTAAATTTAAAATAAGATTTGATATAATAGAAGAGGTAAATAACTTAATATTAAATTTATTATATTGTAAAGGCATTGTCACTTTCTTTTAAGTGTTTTAAAGGGGCATCCGTTCCTTCTCTCGAAAATATTGGATATGCGTGTTTTAAGTAATATATTTTAAATGTTTGACATAATTTTAAGGCGATAATTTAGATATATAAAAATATGTTATTTACTAAAAATCCATAAATTATTCCAAAAATTAAAGAAAATAATTCATATATAAAGAAACATCAAGAATTGGGTAAAATAAATAAAATATTTGTAATAAATTATATTTTTTGTTGAAATATTTTTGCAATAATAATTCATTGCATGAAGCATTTAAGAAATCCCCAGCAACCCCAAAAAAGATTGATAGAACTATAGCAACAGTCAAGAATATTAAAATTCTTGATTAGATTCTAAGAGTTTATTCACCAAGATTCCCTCACCCAAAAAAAAATTATGTTACAAAGGAATCGTTACAAATTACAATACAATAGCCAAAAATATGGAAGGTTTTTTTTTTCTTCACTTTTCGACCTAGCAATATGGGGTAGGGGCGCTGCTTCTCTGTATCAAACTCAACTGGCTCAAAACATATAGATACAACATAGTTCATATTTACATTCTATGCTGACCCGCTTCCTCCTTTTTTCTCCATTTGCAGACCCTTAACAAGGTTGATCTTTTTATCGTATGCGATGCAAGACAAGACATGATTCTCTTGCATTATCTTTTAATCTCAGATTTACGATCAAATCAGTACATGCTACTAGATTCTTCCTTCACGGGCTGTCCTAATATTTCAAGCCATGCTACTTCGAGTTCGGACTCTGTCGATGAGCATTTGCCTTCCTGACAAATCTTCTTCATAACCAACCACCTGAATTTGGAAATACAGTAGGGTGAGATCTCAATCAATCACTTGACCAAAGAGAATACCGTTTTTCTTTTCTCTTAATGATTTGACTCGATCATGACTCACGGTAATAATCAATAGAACATAATATGCAAGCAAAACAAAAAAAAAATATGAAAATAAAGAGAAGCTGTGTATGACAGCGAGATAAAACCTGAGATTCTGTTTGTGTTTCACTAAAATTATCATAAATGCCTGTTCTTCCATCTCGAGAAGCATCATCATTATTCTCACTTCTGCTACTCCTGAAAAAAACTTAAGCTCAATTCAAACAAAAAAACATAGCAAATGATAAATGAATTAGCCTTCCTAATGCTGCAGCCAGTAGAGTTGAACTTCTCGAAGAGAAAACCGAACCAAACTCTCTCTCTCTCTCTCTCTCTCTCTAGATGTATATCTTTACTTAGTTTTCTTCAGATCTTCCTCATTTTTGGTCAGCTCAGGATTGGGCACGGAGGTCAAGGGTAGAGGGGAAGCCATACTAACCAACAAAAAAAAATGCATAATTTTGATGAAGGACGACACTATAGAATAATGACAACGAATAGTCAATACGTAAAGAGCAAAATATAGAGCTTGCCTGTTTAACCAGTGTTTAGATAATCCAATGACAGTATGAGGTTTCGATTGGTCTTCACCAAGAACAGAACAATCGGACGAGAAAATCTATTCTATCATCAAGGATCACAGCTCATTCGAAAAAAAAAAAAATCAACCTCAATGAAATAAAATGAAAATGAATATACTTTAAGGATACATTTTGTTCAGTCCCCGTCTTCCCTGGGGACTTCTGATCATGCATCTTTACGGGGAGGAAGGAAAAGAATAAGTTTACCAGTGAACATGAACATAATAGAGAAATGCAAAACATAAATTATTTAGATAATCTACATATCAAGATACCAATGAAAAAATATCAGTACTTTTACCTTACTAGTCTGCTCTAGCAAATCCTCAATTGCAGCAGCAACATCTGGAACAGCTTGAAGAGTCTCATTAGTATCTTTCAGCATATTGTCTCCAGCAGAGTTAGGATCATAGATATGGGTAACTGAATCAACAGCAGATTGCACTTTATCACATAGGCCAGGTTCTTCTAAAAGCCTTGCCTTTTTGCTGTAAATACTTGATATTTTAGCATCAACCTCATGATTGTCAACTCGGCTACATATATTTTGGTTTGGTGTGTTTCTCAAATTTTGTGATCGACTTGAAAGCTGGGAGTTCTCACTTATCATTCGAGCAGCCTGGGTAGGAAATTGACTCACGGCAAAAATTCCTGCCTCTTGCTCTTGAGCAGTGATTTCTTTTGGTAAAAATTCATCAACAGCAACAACTTTATTCTGGAAAAATTTGCACATTGTTTAATAAACATTTTTCTACCCATCAAAAGACTGTAAAAATAGAAGAGGTACACACAGAGATGCAAGACCTGATGTTTTTGCAGACTAGCATACATCATGAAAGGTCTCACCATACCATACAGAAACTATAAACCAAATACCTGTTTGACACATTCAAATATCCATTCAGATGTAACTGAATGGATCCCCCACTTACAAGCAGCCTCGTACTTGGGTCCATTGACGAATTTACACAATAAATGGGTGACTTTCTTTGTCAACTTCTCCACAAATTTAGCTCCAAGAACAAAACACAAGTTCCTAAGTAGAATTCTGTCTTTCTCCTCATATTGTGAAACACAAAAACGGAAGCTTTCAAATCCAGGCAAGGGTACATGGCAGGGAAGTGGAGAATAAAGAATGTGACTGTCAACATCCAGCAAGGAGTCATCCTTCAACAAAGACATCAGAATCACATCAACAATAATTGGAAAGGCAGAATAGTTTATGTACATAAACAAGGTAAGTTCTCAAAGAATTCAACTGACAACAAAAAGTTTTTCAACATGAATACATTAATGAACTACCCTGATGAGACAAATGGCAGCTTATTATAACAGTCAAGACCTTTCAAACCATGATAATAAGTACTAAGTGCATAAAGATAAAAACAGGAATTATTTAGTAAGATGATAAAAGATAAGTCAAAGATAGGGCATATAGATTTATGAACACTAGGCTTTGATGATCATACAAACTAATATATTAGTTAGAGCAGGAGGAAGAAAACATAGAAAATTGGCAGAGGACCATGATATTCGTACAAGGATAGCTGTGAAAGAGATCCTTCTGATTTTGATTACGATATCCAATTTTAATTCCTTCTTTCTCCAGATACAGAGGTACATAAGCTTTTGCAGGATTTAAGATATAATTTTTGGTTTGTCATTAGAAAAGAACTACAGAGGAGACAAGAATTAAATATATGGATCATGTAAATCTGAATATATAGTGCTCGCAGAAATGTTTAAATGAATCTGAAAAATATCAATTGTATTTCTGAACTAAGACTTGGAACAGTAGGACCAATCCAAGTTTTTTCCATCTCCAATCAACCAACAACAACAAACATACAGATTTGACAAAGATCTACACTGGTTGTCAATTACCTAACGTAACCCTCCTCTTTTATGTGGGCTTGGGACTGGCTATAAAAGTCAAACTTAACATAGACAAAGTTTATCTCCAATCAGCCCATTCGATATTTAAATCAATAACCAAATGAGCAAAAACAAACAACAAATACAACATATAACAAAAATGAAAAATAAACCTAAATAAGGAACTATGCATTTGAGAAATTATCAGGCTTACTTCTAAGCAAGATCGTATCCAGTGACTGGAAATATATGTAGTTTGGGACATATCTTCCACCCTTGGTGTTACACCATGACACTCAATAGTATAGTGGGCATTCTGTTTTTTGTGCCCATTTACTACCTCTCCTCCCCCTTGTTTTATCCATTGAACGATCTCATCTCTCTGACAGAAGAAGCCAAAGTTAATAATTAAACAGCATTCATAGACATATACTAGCGACCATGCCAACCATTATTTTATTCAATTTTCGCTTAGAGTATGGAGAGAGAAGATTTAGCAGTTTTTAAACTTCAAATAACTTCTCATTAACAATAAGTTCAAATGTGATCAAACCCTGCTGAAAGAACATACATAAATGATACTATGCATCTATAGGAACTAATCACTTTAGAAACTAGAGGAAAAAAATAAGTATAACTATGCATTATCTATTTTTTAAAGCAAATCATTTAAGATTCCCAGTATCTGCTCTCCAACTTTTCTCAGAAAGTTCCAGTGCATGCATATCTCTACTGACCCCTTACATCAAAACTCACAATTCTAATGCAAAATCATATCATTGAACATAGATCTTAACAACTTACTCTCTCTTCAGGAAAAGAATTTGAAAAAGAAAATATCCTCCCTCTAAAAACAGTTGATGACTTCAGGCACTGAGAAATGGAGTCTTGCTGCATCTTCTGTTGACCTTTCATTTTATTATTAGCAACAGGAAGTTGAGTTTGCTGTATAGATCTGCCCATTGATTTAAGAAAAGTTTGATCATTTACACCAATCTCCAGCTTCATTTCTTTCTTGTTCTCCACAGATAATGGTATCGCAACTCTAGAGTCCATATTACCCACCACCTGATCAGCTTGCAAGCTTTTATGAGTGCTGGAGCTTTTACCTTGATTCATTCCCATGATGCCTGTTACTGCTCCTTTTGAAAAGCATGCCGAACCTAAGCAATCAGAAGAAATTACAGTTATGACCACTATATTAAAAATCTGAAAAAACATAGTTTAACGAAAAACATTCTCAAGCGGAACATTAGCAGGAGACAACAGACACAGACCGCAAATATGCACACATGATAACAGCAGACCTTTTGGAAGAAGAAGATCTTGCGCAATGTGCCTCCTAAAAACAGGGACTTCTTTCTTTTCTCGGTCACATTCTTCAAGCCAAGTGGTTTTAACAACATAGATGACACCCAAAGCAGCAAGACTCCTTACATCCTTCTTTTCCCTGGAGAAATACCCATAATGGTAATGATCAGGCCTAATGGGGAATAAGGGAATATAGTTTTCCAAGTAAAGCCTATTGGAGAGACACATTAATGATAGTAGCATTCAAATATCATCATAATTGTAGACTAACGTTTTCCAAGTAAAGCCTATTGCTAATGCATGAATGCAAATGCTGCAGGGGCACAGTGATGAAACACCACATGATATGCATCCATAATATTTCCGGAAAATGTAATAGTAGACTAACGTTTCTGAAGGTGTTCCAATTACTATGTGTGTCAACTTATCATTAAGAGACATATATCGGGATCCTCCTCCTTTACGAACCATATTAACTAATTTACGCATTTCAGAAGCTTCAAAACCAACAAGTAATATTCTGCACTCTGATAAGTACAGGTCATTATCATCAGATTCAGAATCATTGGCTACAGCACCATCAAGGTTTGGTTCATCAAAGGGCTGCACTGGAGGTGGCTCAGGATCTGTCTCTTTAACAAAAATAGGAGCATCTAAACCAGCAGAAGACATGTTTTCTGACTGGGTAGCTTCTGGATCTCTATCCTCAAACTCAGCACCAGAAACAACAGGCATATATGAATCAGGGGCCCCACATGATGCTGCAGATTGCAATTTCTCCATTTCCTTTTCTTGGCTATGTTGTACTGCTAAGTAATCTGTAGATGTTTTATGTGAAGATACAGATGCTTTCTGAACAGGGTAGGACTCCTCGTTGAGGCATGCTATTTATGAAATTTTAAAAGACAATAAGAGGTTGTCAGATACTGTGGGTGCAATTAAATTATAAAGTTCAAAATACAAAAGGTGTTCCAACAAAAAGTTACCTCTTCTAGCAATAGATTGATCAAACCATTTCTTTGTCACAATATAAATGTGACCCCATCGCTTTGCCACCTTATATTTGTCACCTTCAGGAGCTTAAGAACAGTCAAGAACACAAATATCCACCTTGTTTGGAGAATAATAACTTCTTTTTGAGTTCAAATACTGTTTTTGTCAAAGAATATCACATGCACATCAAATGAGAAGAGCATGCTTTCTAAACGCTTACCCAATTTACATGCAACACAGGGTGCCTGACGCAATATAATAGTTGTGACTGCAACAAGCAAACTACAAAATAATACCATATCAAAGAATCTCATATCACTTCTAAGGTGATCCTGGGAGGGAGGACATGAAAAGGCCTCCTTAAATAATTTGTTCATACAGACTTTCAATGAAACAAAAATATTATTTCAACTTCATTTACTAATGAAGAAATGAAGCCAGGAGAAAATTTATTGCTAAACTGTTTACTGCTATATCAGAAATTGTTAAACAAATACCCCATTCTAATAGCATAAGATTTCCAAAGAGATGAATACTATCAAAGTGTCAAAGCAGATAATCCTTAATCCTAATCCTATTGCACATGATTTAATCAAAGGCAATCATTTAAAAAATTTATTCCAAGGATATATCAGAAATCAAATGTGTGCACTTCTTCGTTAGCTCTGCAGAGTATTTTCCACCATTTCGTATTATAAGCTTCTCCATTTCTCTACGCTCATCTGTATGAACCCAAGCAAATTAGCAGCAACAAATAAAAATCATGTTATGACTGAAACCAACAGATAGCCAAATCATAACCTGCTGGAATTCTGGTAACACATATTGTCAACCCAGAAAAAGGAAGAACTCTGTATGACTCTTGAGGGACAACACGATGCTCTATAGAGCATTGCTTTAACCAATTAAAAGTGACTATTGGTTTCTTCAGCATATTCAAAGCCCACTGTCAGATGTAAAGCAATGTAAACATATTAGATTGTATAACATCAATGTGAGCTCAATGATGTTTGAGACCTTCATGAAGATTTGTTGATAGAGTAGAACTGATTTAATTGATCTAGCATACTAACTGAACCAATCAGCTTAATTTAGAACAGGCAAACAAAATATAGATATCAGTGACTTTCCATAATTACTGTAGCCATCTGGATATCAAGGTTTAAATCAGCCACACGCAACAATTTGGGGGCTGAACTATGCAAAGCAAGAATAATGGCCAAATATTATTTAGAAATCATATATATTTATCTAAGGCAAATAGATGTCATCAAGGTTCTTGACTAAACATTTCAACTTTACTTGAAGACTGAAGGCATTACCTAAGGAAAAATAATTAAGCTACATCTTGACCACATGAAAGATCAACAAGATAAACACAAGCTCTGCAAATGTGCAACTGCTAAATCCAATCAAATGGTGGCATATACAAGTGTCGTCATCGCTCAAAGTTAAAGAGGACTGGTTAGAGGACACAAAAAAACTTCAATAGCTTTAAAAAGAAATCACAAAGCCCATGCCCTAAAAATTAGTACTGCAAGAAGCATTTTGGTCTGATCCTGTGATTCATCTGGGACTAACTAATTTGATTATCACCTCCATATACTCATTGATCTAACCCATGTTTGGAATAGTTTGTCCCATTCCCTTAATGTGGTTAAAGGTATTTTTGGGCTTCCAGACCCAGTTTAAGAAATAATGCCATCAATTTGCATAACCATTAATTTTTAAATGTCATCCCCAGACTATGTAGTGTTGTCCACAGAAGAATACATAAAGCATTCAAAAAAAAACTCTCATTAGTTGAAGATCCTAGCTTTAAGTTTCAAAAAAACAAAAAAAGACATAGTAATCACTGAGAGATTACCATACTCAACAGTTCAACATGCAGAAATGGCAAGAATCTTAAAGAAGTACACGATCACTTCCTATATTACAAGCCAGTAACATGCCAGGTAACACAACTGCATATAAGAAAAGGAGTTTCCTCCTTTGGAGTTTGGACCCAGTTCATGTGTTAGTCCCTTCAGAAAAATCTGAGCAGTAAAACAGTTCATTACGTTGACATTAACATGCATATGATGCTGTGTGCAAGCATGTGTGACTCCAAGACAGGAAGCGAATGAGAGTAAAATAAACAGACATTTAAAAAGTAAAAGATAATCAATAATAATATAGAACATAATCGTCAAGTCCAAACCTTGTACTTAGCAGCTAAAACATTTTTCACAATGACAAAGTTGACATCCAGTGATGCTTTAGCATGAAGAACTCCTCCCATTGAAGTTACTAACTCTCCTATCTTAACCTGCAGCACAATTATATATGTTGAATATCACCAATAGAGAGCAAAAAAGAGGGAGGAGGAAGAAGAAGATAGACACAGAAAAGTAACTGAAATTTGAAGGGAGTAATGCACAATGGTAAGAAAATTTCACAAAATTCTAATCCTTTCAAGAAAACCACTATAAACAAACAGAAACTGAGTTACAAGTAATCATCCCTTAAAACTGAAAAAAGGAGGATAGACGATGGAAAGTGCAAATGCAAACAAGATGACATCCAAACAATACTAAATAATGAATAAAAAAAATATGTTCAACTAAACAAGAAGATTTTATAGTACAGTCTTGAAATTAGAAAATTCATCATCCAAAGAGATCTCCATTTTTTTTTTGTTTTCTATTGGGAAAGGTTCACTATGTATGCATTTTAACTTTTTTGAAGATAAAGGAGGTAATCCATAGAGAACCACAGCACCTAAATTGTCAATATAACAAAAATTAAATGAGAAAGGCCATAAGTCAAAGCTCAACTGGGTTACCTGGGCCACAATTACTCAACAAGTAACTCACAACTCATTCCTCAAACAAGTATATCCAATGAATATCATGACTAAAACACAAGACATTGAGTTTGAGTAATTACTTTTTAAGATGTTTATAAAACATAAATGAACATCTAATACCCATCATATGAACCAAAAAGAAAATAACTAAAATGTTCTTACAGAACTTTGATTGAAGACAACAACTACCACACAAAAAAAAGGGCAGATTCTCTCTTAGTAATTTCAAGCCCTAAGGGCTCAAATGTTCCCACCAGCACCAAAGAGGAAAAGGGTAAATAAATAAGAAAAGATACCCAAAACCAATGTCATAGAACCCAACTGGACTGAAATATACATAATAAAGGAAAAAAAAAAATTAGACAATGAAAACATGGTCAATTAACCAATAAGAGTAAAACACATGTATCTTCAATGCTCCGCTATTATCCTGTCTATGAGAGTCATACAGAGAATGTTAGTCAATTTTAAGAGGGGAAAATGAATAGAAAATATATATATAAATTACAGCTACCTTTCATTGATAAAATTTAAAATATAGCAACAAGAACATGAACAAAACTACAAAACCTTCTCATCCTTATCAAAGCCAGATGCAAGCACTTTGACACCATCCATGGCAAGGCAACAAGTGAAACCCTGTTTAGGCAGAGATCGTTGTTCTTTTGCACATGAAAGCACACACTGAGGACCTGCCCAAGAATGAATACAAAACTCAGGAGCAACACCACTTTCCCTAGGAAAAGAGAGCTAACATTTAACTATGGAAACCATCCATGCTGATCCTGTATAGAGATGTAATAAAAACTATTCATTCCAATTCCAAACCATCAAAACCGTATACTTTGACTAAATAATTAGTATCGACATGCCTCCTTAACTTATAAAAAGTAATTGTCTGATGCAAACGGTAATGATTCTTCGTAAATGTCATAAGAGCATCTAAGAGCAACTTGAGACAATTATGAGCTCTCAAATCAACGTTGCAATTTCTACTAAATGGGAGAAGAAAAGGACTATTGAATTTCCAATAATACAGGTAACCAATAGAGCAGTAACAACAGTTATAACGAGAAGGAACTTTGAAAATATATATATACCAAGCAGATTACAGGCCCTGGCTTTAAGATCCTCAAGCTTCTCCTACAAATAAGTAAAAAAGTATAGATATACGAAATCAGAAATGCAGAAATCAGACACAAATTCAACTGAATTGTGTAATCACAAGATACCAAGCTATTACGTGATCATGGGATATGATGTGGTAATCGTTGGGCCCATTGCGCGAAGGGTCGCAGCAAAGCTCGACATGTGCGCCGTTATTCTTAAGCACGTCGTGAAGTGCATCGAAGACTTCCGGCGGCACCAGGTTGCGTGACATGAACACATTCGCCCCCTTGAATGTATTTGTCCTCTGCATTTTCACCGACAAGCCCTCTCTCTCATACACACTCAAGCGCAGATGGTCACTACTCACAGTTGTCTTCCTTCCATTGAAATAATTTCAGGGAAGGAACCGAAAATTTTTCAGTAATAGAGATTGGGCTTGTAAACTAGGTTTTTGGAATTTGACTAAGGTGGGAAGAGTTAGTACTTAACAGATGATAGCGCGGTGTGAAATGCGAAGAGAACATAAAAAGGCGGGAAGGTAAGTTCAGAGTTCAGATACTTCGTGATGGTGTTACGCGGCTCATGTGCTTTGTTAAAAGGATTAAACTTCTCTCTCATCATTTTTTTTTTTTATATTTTCACATATCATATTTTATTTATATTTTATATTATAAAATATATTATTTTATGAAATAATTAATTAGAAATTATATATAGTTAGTATCAAATTTTTAATTAAAATAAAATATATATATAATGTTTAAAAAATAATCATAAAAAAATAATTTATATAAATTATATATTTATCTATCTTTAATTAAAAAATTAAATGACAAAAAATAAAAATATACTTAAAATTTTTTCCTTAATAAGATATTTTTAATTATTTTAAGATAAATAATAATAATATGTAAAATTCTCTCGGAGAAACATAAGTTTTTAACCCCTAAAATTTTATAATTTTTGCAACAATAATATTATTTAATCTAGTTATTTCTTATTAATAGATTTTTTTTTTTTAAAGTAGAAGCTACGTAAGTATTTTTCTAATTGTCTTAGTTTATACTAGGACAATACGATAAATTTTTTTCCAAAACACATTTTATTTGGTTTTCTTAGTAAATTGATTCAGTTTCTACATATATGTTGCTCATCTAGAAATCATATCTAGAGAAATTTCCCAGGTATTTTAGTACAATTACGATTACATGCTTCAACCTAATTGAATCCAAAAGACTTACTTATCTAATCAAAATTGCACGCGTATTACCGAGGACCCACTGTGCAAAGAATTTCCTACAAATTGTCATTCGCAGAATCACTAGTCATGATGAAGCTCTGTAAAGAGCCGGGTGGGGCGAGAACAAAGCTTTTAACGAACATACCTACATTCGTGAGAACCTTGCAATGACATTTAATTACAAAAATGGTACTAATCATTAGGATAGAATTGAATTTTAAGTGGGTGAATTGAGAGAGAGAGAGAAGGGTTGGGGGGGGGGGGGGGGAGGGGGAAGCCGATTGAAAATGTAGTAGAGACATTTTGTTGTGTAAACCTCCTAATTGATCATGTTAGCTTGACTGTTCAAGACCTGGAAGAGATGTCGGCTGAATGCTTGCTTTATGGGGAAGACCTGCAGACTGCTTTAGAGACTTGGGCCTTTCTTCTCCCTGCAAAGAAGCAGGCTTCTCCGGACGCATATGAGGTCCTACCAATTCCAGTTCAGATTTTCTCTTCACCTTCTTTGTTAAAACACCATCTGCAACCCTAACATTATCCCGGGAATTACTAGCACTTGCCTTCACTTTCTCTTGTTTTAGACCATTCATTGAAGGACTGGGAGCTCGAATAGCAGTGATTGCATTGGAAACTGGCTTGTTCACCGATGTTAAAGCATGACCACCAGATTCTGGAGCTAATCTCTCTCGCATGTTCTGTTGTGAAGCATTTGAATTAGCATCAAATCGAACGGTCTCCTCTTGCCGAGCTGCCAACATTTTTTTCCTCTTAATTTTTTCCTGATCCTAATTATACACAAGTAAATGAATGAGACAAAAATCAAATAATAAATGACAGCAACCAGACAAATATCAGATCCAGCCAGTGGTCTGTGCCCATCCCCACCCCCTGGGTGCGCAAAAGAGAAGTTTGAGAAAATCATCTTATCTTTGTTAAAACTTTCAGAACAAAAAACTGTTCTCCTTCAGAGAAAATCCCATGGGATCTTCAAAATTACAAATTACTATTTCCTGAAGATGGCATACCTTATGTCTGCTGTACAATGCTTTGCGCCTCTCCTTGGCTCTGAAAATCGCATGCTTGATGGCATGGTTGTCCATGTAACCATTTGGCCATAATCGTGCAAGCTGAACAAGAAATGAGACTAAGTGTCAAAAAACCAACATATCAAACAAATTTATTGGGTCCACATTTTATAAAAATGCAAACAGTTAACTTGGACATGTCATAAACTAGACATTCAAAATTTAAGCAGTACCATGGCTCCTGAAAGAAAAGTATAGATAACTTCGAGAAACATCACTATGATAGAGAATGAGTACTACTACAACAACAAACAAAACATTTTTCCATCAAGTAGGGTCGATTATATAAATCAAGTGATGCCAACATGTTTTATCATTATTAATTTCTACAATTAGATTATTAATAATTAAATTTATCCTAATAGTTTCTTATATTATTTTTTTTAATCTTCTCCTACCTCTAGTTATTGGATTATCTTCTATCTGGCCAACTTTTCGTACAGAAGCCTCTAACAGTCTATTCTGTACATGACCAAACTACCTAAGGCATGTTTTTACTAACTTTTTTATGATAGGTGCTACCTTGCCAAAAAGAGTACTACTAACCCATTAAATTATCAACACAACCATTTTCTCTATAGTGTCTTAAAAAGAAGGGATTGAAATGAAGGGCTGGCATAGTGTGTCGTACTATTTGTTTCTTTTGGTTACATCAAAGGTTTAGGAAAGGGCAAGGGGTAGTACAATTCCAGAAAGACAAGATACAAGCAACAAATATCTCGGCCAGACTGACAATAAAAGGAAAATTTAGAGAACTTGAACCACCTCAGCATACAATTTTCTGATTTGTGGACCTGCATCTTCATCCAACCCCTACAACAATTGCAAACAAAATTCAATAACATGCTTTTCCAAATCCAAAAATGATTTTGAAAATAAGCATTTAAACTTCCAAATTCCTTACATCAACAAAAAGGTCATAGAGATCACAAATCTTGTCCTCCAGTGCAGTGTCCATACTGAGCATCCTAGAACTCAATGCTTTTTCATCAGGACCGAATTCTTGATAGTCATCAGATGCTCCACCATGTTGCTGTTGCCAAAATGCCCCAAAAAAAAGTCATTCATCTCTATAGTCAAAAAATTGTATCCAAGATGCTGTGCTTGTCTCAGAAGATACACAACACATGACATGACATTGATGAATACAAAAAACACAATCCCTATTTGCTACCTCATGCAGCAATATTAGAGGCATAAGGTCATTAGAACTGAATATGAGTGAAAATTTAAAGCAAGTAAGCCAGTTTATGAATCATTGATGAGGAATGAAATAGCAAGAGTGCCTGTAATATACCTTGGATTGTAGCGAGGGGGCCTGCACCTTAATCATCTCAACAACTTCCTTCTTTATCTGTTGAACCCTGTTATCTTTCTCCTGCTTTGCTGACATGCCCATACTGATCATCACTTTTAAGTTTCTCTGTAGCAAGAAAATATTGCATTAGAATAAATGATATCAGGCATCCCATAAATCGCATTGGGGAGTCCCAATTATAAAGTCATCTGTCTTTATTAAATAGGCTGCAATACCTTTAATGTTCTAAGCTGAATAAGGTGCCCAAGGATACTCATAAGACGGTTAATTAATTCCTTTGATACTTTCCCATGGCTTGCCTGCAGCAAAGAATATATACTTCACTATTCAGAAAAATAATAATAATAATAATAATAATAACAACAACGATAATTGTTTAAAGCCCTCAAGTTAAAAAAGAATAGAATATTGTTAAAGATCACTTAATATCAAGAAATTAGCATTTGCCATTACTGCCAATCTAGCAACTTTAGCAAGCTTTAGCTTAATTTCTCTAGGCAATCTTCTTTTGACTGCCTGGGATGTAGTATCAGCCTCCTGATTTTCCACTGCAGGTGGCCTAGCTGTAAAATTACAAACCCAAAAATAGACCCTTAAAATTTGCAACAATCTGCTCACGATTCATATCCAAGAAACATGTAAACTTCATAACTTACATTCTGCTACCAACTTCTCCAAATCTCGAATTGCCTTTTCAAGCATTGAAATTTTCGGCCTAACACTAGAACCATCTTTCTTGTGCATGTGTTGGGATTTCTGCAGAACATTTGAACAAATTCATGAGTAGCAGAGGAACTAAAAGTTTTAACGTATTTACAAGCATATCTGTTTCAAGAAAAAGTGGCAAGAAATGTTAACATATCAACATTCTGTAGTCACAACATTCACCATCAGCAATCAAAGTGATTTAAACAACAAAACATGCTGGTGTAGATGCCAATATAAGGATTGTTTACATCACCAAAATCTTCCTTCCAATTTTAAAAAATAATCACCCCATACAAGCCTGTTTTTCTTAATCTAAGTAGTAACCTAGTAAACAGAGCATTCCTAATAACAGCCAAGTTAACAAGTCAAAAGAGAGGGTTGAAGCAATATTGTTACACAACTAGGAACTCATGCCTAACAAGTTAACACCAACATAAAAACTTCCAAAAGATTTTGCCTTTTATTTTTATTTTGCCTTTTTGTTTCATTCAACTGTGGTGAAAATTAGTGCTTATGTCGTCTGGGATACAGCACACTATCCTCAATGTAAGATTTATACTGTCAATGGTAATCCTGTTGCATAATGGGATCATAACGGTCCAAAAGGAAGAACCAAGTATTAAAAAGAAAACAAATCAAGGGAAGCGCTATAGAACACTTTATGGTATCACTTGTTAATAAAAGAATTGAAATTAAAAAAGGTTAACAACAGAAAAACAGAAGACATATACTTACTGCTGCTTGCATGGCAGACTTTCCATCAGACAAGTTAAGATCTGGAAGTTCACAACTACCATTTTTTTCTTTTGACCAACCTGTACCTCCCAAATCATCGGTATTACTTGAAGATCTTCCAGGTTGGGATTTGGAATGTCCATAGGTGCTTTTCTCACGGTACTTCCGTGGAGAAGCATCAAATGATGTACTTGCATCTTTATATTTATCACTCATGTTCTTAGATTGAGGAACTCCTATCTTCTGCTTATCAAGATTCTTTGCTTCGGTCACAGAACTAGGAACATCATCATTTGATACTTTCAAAGTAACAGAAGCATCCAATATTGGTTTAGTATCAGCATTTTTCTTTTTTGAACTAACTACCGGGACATCCAATTGATTCTGAAATTTCAATTCTTCGTAGTTTTCACTAGGTACAACCAAATTTTGTGAGGACGTAGTTGCACTCTGCATTGGTAATGATGCTGTCTTTCCAGCTGCTGTCTTTCCCAGTCTTACATGTTTTTTTGATCCATGACCATCATAACTTTCACCAGGATTCTTCAACATATCTTTTCTACGCCTTTTCTTTGGTTGCTGGTAAGCAGATTCTGATGGTTCATTTCTTTAATATAGAAAGCAAAAAAGAAAAAAAAAAGTAAGAATTGTCAAGAATTGGCAACATCATTTTATTTACTCCAATCTTAAACTAAATACATTCAGAAAATTAATGCAAAGTTTGTAGATAAATGACAAAGGAGAATATTAACCACAAACCAGAAACAAAGTCTTAAGAATTTTGACAGAAACATGAAAAATGAACTTATTACAGTAGATTATCTAATAAAGGCAAGCACTTTAATTATTTAAAAAAAATGAATAACTAATAAACAATTCCTTCCAGAAAACTTAAAATAATATCTGCCAGTAAACACAACTAAGAATGGTAAACCCTTCTTAAGCAATGAAAGAAGAACAGCTATGAAAATAGCACCTACATACTTTCTTGCAAATAAATAAAGGAATTTACATTAATTAGATTTTTTATTTCCCTTTTAGACAGCAGACTGAACAAGACTAGTATATGATTATTACTTAAAAGAGAGAGAGAGAGATGGATGAAAAAGAATGTACAAAAGCTCATTGAACAGCTTAGACATCTCAGTGAACATAGCAACACCAGCTGCACCCCTGAAGTTAAGCTTACAATAAAGTAGCAATTTCAAGGCCTACAACAAAAATTTTTGGCAATAGTTCTAGGGTAAAATGTGTAATATAAAGTTGCTTAAAACAATCCTAATATTTTGTTTTCTCAAAATTTTAATTCAAAATTATCATGAATGGAAAAAGAATCTCACTTAATGTTACATCAAAAGCACACATCAATGACCATAAAAAAAGGACCAATCATTGTGGTGACATGACATCATGCAATTGACTTCACCAATCATGCAAAAAAAGAAAAGAGAACAAGTGTAACTATTTGTTAAATATAAGGTTTTGCAAAGAAAAGAACAAAGAAATACTGAAGGAAAACACTCAGAAAAATAAACCGAAACAAAACTTACATGCGTTCCAATTTACCCCTATTCACAAAGAACCCATCATGTTTGATTGCAGAATTATCAACCTCAAAATATTCATCCTGCAGAAGGAATAGTTGAAGAACCAACAAAAAACAGTTATAAACAAGTGAGGAAGTACATTAAACAGAAGAATACTATTCCTGTTAGCAATTACAGATGAACTGAGGTATACACAAACCAAAACAAGATACCAACCAGCTCAGCATCATCAATAAAAGAATCTTCTGTATCATACTGATCATCATCAGGAACATCAAGCAGATCTTCCTCATCACTACTATCCTTACCCTGAAATATCATCATCCCAACATGGAAACTCCCCACAGATAAATAAAACTTGAATGCAAATCTATGATATGAATTGACGGTTGGAATTAAGTGATGTGCTGCAGATAAAGACCACAGAGTAAGAAACTCAGCAAACAGTATATACACACCATGTAAAGACGTTCAATTTTCTCTATTACAGCGCTGAAACGGTTTGGCTGGGAAGCATCTGTAACTTCGTTTTCAGCAGGCTGTCCCTGTAAAAGATGAGCCAGGCTTGTAACAAAATTTAAGCGAAGCATAAAACCACATAAAATTTCAACGAGAAAATATTCTGGACTTTATACAAGTGCCTCACAAAAAAAACAAGAAAACAATGTAGCATAAAACAGGCCATTACATAAAAGCAACTATGAATAATAATTGAAAGAGGTAGTAATTAACTCCCGTTAAGTAAAAAACATAGTAAAATTATCTATAATTTTACTTGTATTTCAGATTGCTTGCATTGCAATTAGAGGAACTAAAATGTTCTAGTAAGCAGGCTAAAGAGACAAACTTCCTCCATGGAAACTACAGGGGTTAGTTTATTCTACTCAACAAACTAGAGGGATCAGAAGTGTAATTATGCCTGGTCAGAAATCATGTCCACGACTTACTGGACAGCCAGAGCAAAGACAGAGTACGGTAGTGTCTCAATTATAATGTATGTATAATTTTTGAAAGAGACTAATGGATACTTGGAAATTACATAACAGAGAAACGCATCAGACGATAGAAAAATGAGAGTCTCACAGGAGCGATTCTTGACTCCAGGGCGGGATGTGCATTGGCGGGTTGCTCGGGGGTCGAAGTGGATCCATTAACCTTGTTAGCGTCTTTCAACAGCTTCTTCCAAGAGACTATAGTGGTCTCTCCGGGCCGGAGCTCCACCGTGAAAATTTGACGGTCGCCCTTTTTTACAAACGAGGACGAAATCCTCCCTGAATCACCGCCAGCCGGAGGAGCCTTCTCTTCCTTCATTAAAACGTATTGGTCTCCCCCTCGAATTCTTGGGGCCGTGGTACAAAAAATCACTAACTAGGGTCTGGGAAACTTAGGCCTAAGAGTAAAGCCCTAAACAGAAGAAAATTGCTTGGGGGAGAGATTGCGCGGGATTCCACAAAAATAAATAAATAAAAAAAAAATGACTCATAGCACAGGGTGATTTGACGGCAATTCGACTTGGTCATACAAATTTTCCTGCTCTTTCTATCCAAGAAAATTAGAGGGAAATGTAAACTGGGCGGATTGTAGTATGGGCCGGATTCTATCCAAACTCATCTCTCGTGAAGTTTTTGATCACTTGGAGTCTTGGTCCCAAAAAAAGGGATATTTTGTTTGCTTGCAATACAGAAAATTAAACAAATGCTTTTTAGCAAATTATTCAAATCTTTCCTTGCTAGACTTAATGGTTTTCTCTCAAATAATCAAATTATTGTTTTTTTTCCTTACTTTCTTCTTCCAATTTTATGAAGGTCGTTTTGATTAATGAATATTTGTATTTTTCTAATTCTTAAAAATTTACTTATAAAATATTTCAGCTCAAGATATTTATAAAAACATCTTTTCTATAACATATTACATACACGAACTTTAAATTGCTTATATTTCAAAGCACCCAGCAAAATAGAAATTCGAGTACACTCCACTACACTACACACTCCTTGCCCTCTGTTCTGTTCGCACCAGCAGGTCTATCCAAACACTACACAGTGCCTTCACGCCGAACTAAGCTCAGACGCTCCCTCCAAACCATCGTACAATTTCTCAAAATCATGTCCACCAACGCCACCTATACATTCCTCTTCTCTTCACCTCCTCCCTCCCCAAAGTTGCTCACTTTAACTTTTTCACTGCCTCTACCGTCCCAATCCCCTCTCTCGACCCTCTCTTTACCCTTCAAATTCAAGCCCATTTTCAACCCTCCTATTGTCGTCTCTTCCCCATCCAGAAGGAACCCCTTTGTGGTCCGTTCCGACGACGGCGACGTAGATGGCCCCGGTCCCGATGACTACGAGATGGATCAGGAGGAAATGGAGGAGGTCGACAACAAGAAGGATTTTGAAATCGAGTATGACCCATTAGCGGCCGCTTTAACGTTGTCAGCTTCTGGTGGCGACGAGGACATTGAGATGGTGCAGAGCAAGAGCTTCGTGTCAACGCAAGGTTGGGACTCGGAGATGGTTGTGGATTACAGAATCAACGAAGAGGAGTTTCACAAGATAAGCTTGTTTGACTGCGACTTCTTTATAAGGAAACCACCAGACCCTGATAGCGATGTCTATGACTTCAGGGAGGTTAGTAGGTGCAACCTGTACTTCAAAGGAAATTTGATTTGCTAGTCTGTTTTATTTTGTTGAATTTCCGGTATGGAGCATTTGATATATAACGTTTTTCCTTTCCTATGGGAAAAATTTGGTCGCAGATGTATGTTACTCCTCCGGATACAGATGTTTATTCCATTCCAAAGGTTCTTGCTCCGATGCCTCAGAAGGTGCGGTTGTGATATTTGTCTTATTATTCATCTTCTTTTGGTGACAATAAATTTTCAATCGTGATGCTCTACGTATTTTTTAGTTCATTTGCTAATTCCTTGAGAATCTTTAATAACATTTTTAGCATTCAAGAAGCCATGCTGATAGTATAATTGCAGAATCATTCTCAATATTTATTGCTACAGAGCTATCATCTATCTATTGAGTTTTCTTTTTAATATTTTTGAAAATGCTGCTTCAACTAATAGTACATAGTATACATTTCTTTTTCAAACTTAGGAATTTGGCTATCTGCTTTTTACTTCATGTCAAGCGAAGTAATTCTTCTGTAGATTGTATTTCATTGAGAGAAATGGAATCCCTTTTTCCAAAATAAATGTTGATTATGAGTAGCAGTTTAGGATGCTGTGCAATGCATACTATGAGCAATTAAGTGCATTCAATTTGTTTATTGTTTGTCTCTCCTTATACATATCATACTTTTTCATATTTCAGATTAATACTTACATTCTTTTTGCTCATATTTGTAGTACATCCGATGCGCCAAAAGTGATTATGGATGCTACAATGTCACTGAGCCACCGATTGATGCACCTCGAGATCCACTATATAAAACTGAGAGGCAGATCCAGAAGGTATGGGAAACTGTTGTAGTTGAGGGCTTAATTAATATTTGAATAGATGTGCTTTTCTTAATTTGTCTTTTTGTTTGAGTTAAGACGTTAATGTCAAATGTCCCTCTGTCAGCAGAAGAAAAACTTAAAAATTATCATAAGTCCAGAAAAGTTATCTAAATAGAACTTCAAAGATGCACATCTTTGCTGATGATGTCTCGCTTACCAGAGTTATTTTCTGTTGCAGGTCTTCTTGACTAAGCACTACAAAAATCGGAGGCTGGGTGACCCAGAGTTTGTTCTGGATTTTGAAGAGATTTATGTTATTGATTCAAAAACCAAGTCAATTACCAGAGCCAAAGTTCTGGTAAGGAATTTTTTGTTAATTCTCTTTTTATGGCTGCTTTTGATTAATTTTCCACTGCATTGTTGCATTTTCAAGTATATATCTCGTGGTCCTTAAAAAATACTATGTTCCTCAATTTGGTCGCTCTACTTCTATAATTAAATACTTCAATGTTTTTCAATTTGGTCGTTTGGTATAACCTAAATGCTTTATATCTACACTGTAGAGGTGGACAGAAGGGCCAAATTGAAGCCAAGTAAATCATTTAAGAATTCAATAGAGAAAACTGGAAGTGGAAGGACTGAATTGAGAAAGGCAATAACTTTACAGGATCAAAAGATTCAACACCTTATATAAATTTGTCTGTTTATACTTGATAAAATTTCTATGTAGGAGCTAGACAATAAGTTTATGGAAGCTGCATTTATGGTTAATATTCCAGCAGATTGATCTGAATTCCTAGTAGAAATCCTGGAGGAAAATACTATGTTCCGTTTAGGAAGCATAAAAAGTTTTTTAAGCTGCATAGATTCCATTTTTTGGATAAGTGGTAACCCTCAAAAGTTCACAGTGCTCTTCCCAAAAGTTTAGGCGCAACTCTATTGATGTGAACGCTCAGAAATCTTGTTTATTACCAGCACTTTCTTATTAATTGTAGTGACTTCAGACAGATAATATGCTTTTAGATGCAATCATGTATGCTGGATATGCTACCTCTAACTCTGCAATGAGACATTGATAACTATGGATGAATTTTCTCGTTGTGACCAAAGATGAGTTTTTGCAAAGGAAGTCTGAACCTCCAATCAACTAAGTGTAAAGAACGCCTTTGCATACTCAGTTTTAACTGTTTCTTGCAATAACCTTGCATCTCATCATATGCTTATCACTATGATCATAGATACATCCTACTCATCTGCTTGCTTATGCTTTTCTGCACACCATAATAAATTAATAATGGAAAATTCTGGTGAATGTTCTTGAAACTTATTATCCAGATTGGATTGTTTTGCTTTGCTTGACTCCTTCAGTTAAATTACTTCAACTTCTGAAAATATAAATATGAATAGTTGTCTGTAATTTCAGTATATACGTTAATTGTTAATATGCCTTCTGAAGGTGACAGCTCCAGGGGGGAGAAACAGAGATAGAAAGAGCGACTTACTTGTTATAAGAGATAATGGGAACTCCTTCAAAATAATTCACGCGGTGACTATCTCTTTACTGGATCACTTCCTGTTGTTGTTGGTCTCATATATACATATGAGCTGATATATATGCGTTTCTATGTGCAGAGTGAAAAAGATGATCCAACAACTGTCATAGAAAGGGAAGAGTGGGTCAAAACCAGACAAGACATGGAGAAACATCTTAGGAAGCTAAGAGATTTCAGCATTTCTAATTGGTTTTGATAAGTCACTGTCAGTACTGGAACACATTGCCTTGTGGTTACTGATACGGAGGGTTCTCTAGTGCCACACCTGAGCAAACAATGAGAATGTGACATTTGGCACACTAATGAGACCCTTAGTTACAAGTAACTTGATATATGCAACCTGTTCAGGAATTAATGTAATTATCTACGAACAACGTTATTCTCATGCAATATTTGTCTAATGTCAAGGTTTAGTAGGCTATTTATTTGTATTTAGTTTTTTTAATTGGTTTTGATTTATTATATTTATATCTTGACTTAGATTAATCTCTTATCGGCATTAATCTTGGCTTTTGTATCATGTTCAAATTATTTTCTCATGTCTATTCCACTTTCTAACTAATTTTACAAATGAAATAATATATTTTAATGTAGGCTTGATTGATATACTACAACAATAATAAATAAAATTTTTTCTTCTTAAATAAGGTCGGTTATATAAATTACTGGACATTAATTTGTTTTATTTTTATTCATATTTATATTGTTAATACATATTCATAAAAATTTAATAAAATTTTATGTTAGTTATTAATTACTTAATAAAGGTTTGATATGATTGAATAAAATTTATATGTTGACGTTTAAGGATATCTAGACAGTCATTTTTCTGGATTCCCTTGTGAAGGTAATATGTTTTATATGTTGGAGCACTTTTACAAGTTAATGACTTGTTCTGAATTTTAAGATATGCTAAGCTAGTTTTTTTGTTGACGCAATCGTTGTTGGTTTGTTGAAGAGCGTTCTATGTATTAGAAAACTTAAGGAAAGAATCAGTAGAAAGGTTTTTCAAAATTAGTGTGATCAGAGAATGTTACAATGTTGGTTAGTAAATTAAAATTGTTATCCTATTTTGTTAATTGTCTATGATTCAATTAGAAAACCTATGAAAAAAAAATTAGCTAAAGATATATTCATTATTAGTTCTTTTCTTAGTGACGAGATACAACATGTTAGTTGAATCAGAGCTGATGTTCTTTTAAATCTTCTATCCTGAAGACCATCAAACAAATGTCATAAATATAAATTAAGACTATGGCTCTCTCATGAACATATTTTCAGCAATTTGTTCAAATTCACGTTCACAAAATCAATCCCATTTAAATAGATATGGTTAAAAATCTTTATAGAAAAATAATTATGAAACAACTCTCAAAGACCAATGAGCTTAATTATAAACGTATATTAATTAGAAATTCAAATTTCAACATTTATTTGAAAAACAAATTAAAAATACCAAATCTTGTTGTCCTGATTTCCAGATTTCCAAGTGACCTAAATCAATATTGAAACGAATTCATGAATCCTTAAGCTTTGAAAAAGTGTTGACATCAGTTCAACACTATTATTTATGGGATAACTATAATCCCCTCTAATTACAAATTTTCCCTTTTAGGGGATCCGCCTATGTTTCCAGCTCTTACCACAAGAAACTTGAAGGCCTAGCCTTTCAAATTGGAATGAAAGAGCCCCATCTTGTCTAACTGTCTAAGACACAACGCAAACTCTGAGATATTGAAATTGTTGCATGCAAAAGAAGGCAGTGAACATTCCTTTATCCTCAGGTCATATTATAAACCATCCTTGAGCTCTCTCCTTCCTAGCTAGCCTGCATAGAGTAGACGGCAGTGGCACAGATGGTGTTTTACTTTAGGCTGTTTGCAATTCTTCAGATTGGACTCTCTAATATATTTTTATTTTTCAATATTTTACAAGAGTTTTAAGAAAAAGTGGTCTCTTTATATGAAGAAGGGATCGCTGAATCCTGACACTTCCATCCTTACCTCTTATCAAACCTATTTTGGGTTTGACTGGTCACCTAGCATTGAACACTTTGAACTACTGCCATTTATTTTAGCACAAATTAAAACTAATGAAAAGGTTTTGATTTTTGAATGTACTAATCATGCATACTGAAATTATTAAAAATATAATAATGAAAACAAAGAACAGACGTAAATGTCACTATTAGAACAAAAAAGAAGCGATAAATACAGCCAAACCTTGAGTGATCCAATTTTGTCAACCAAAAAACAAACAAAATGTGCAATTGAGAGAACTAAATTTTGGAACCGTAATCTTATGAACTAGGTGCATATATAGACAATAAAGTTTAATTCTTAGCACACTTAGGTATACAGTTTTATAACATACAAAACTACCTGTGCGGTGTTAATCGAAAAGTAATTATGAAGTTTGAATTCAATGAATGAGGAGTCTCTATAATACTAATGGTCTATACAAAAATGTTTGTGGGAATGAACCTAATTTATTTAGGTAGTGAGATTAATTTCCCAGGCAAAGAATATGAATACTCAGACAACAAAAAATATGAACATATCAAGCTATGTATTGTATACGTATAATAAGCTAGGAATATAATCACTCACCATTTAATTAATAAATAAGATTTATGATAATGAGAATTCGTATAATTAACTGAAATTTGTTTTTATGCTCATATATATGACTTTAAAACCTTTTGTCACTGATTTTTAAAATAATATATTGATATAAAAATAAAATAAATTTTTATGTGTGTGTGTGAGAAACTGTACGTGAATTCATTTGAAGACAATAATGAGCATTAATCCCTTTTTGTTATGTGATCATTAGAAGTTTTATTCATTAGCACTATTGCAATGCTTATGATCTTCTTCTAGCTAGTTGTCATGTCACGAGTCATAAGTCATGAGCTTGGGTCTTAGGGTCTTAGCTAATATATAGCTATTGAATTGAGGGTTGCAGTTTCTATACCAACGACCAACTTACGAACCTTTCAAATCAGAGGCGCCAACACTGTGCTTTGTCACACGGATGACGGATTCCACATCTTGTTCTAATGTTTGATATGTATCATCACGATTTGATGACCTTGACACTTGTGAAACGTTGTCCTCTCCTCTTTTTTTTTTTTTTTTTTATTCTTTATTTCCCTTGTGGTTGTAACATTTGAAATGCGTTCCTTTGCCCTTTTAGAGACCTTACTTTTAAAGGCTTCTTTTGTTTCCGACAATTATATAAACTATAATCATTTCCTTCTGATTTGATGTTCAAGCTTAATTAATTAAGCCCTCCTTCATTGTGTAGTTCCGTACGTCACTCAAACCCTAGACAAGTTGATCACAAAAATCAATGTGCACGTTAAACACGCAATTAAGTAATCCAAACTCAGTTTTACGCATGTATTCCACTTGCCCTTCCAAACCCAGAAGCTAGATTAATTGAATATATATATTTATTTATTTATTTTTCAAAAACCCATTAATTGATCCAATTAAATGACTATAGAGAAACCAATGGTCAAGAAGGCGGTAGCTAGCAGAACTAACGAAGCCAAAATCAAACACAAAATAAAAGCAGTTGTGGGTTGGCATTGTCACAGCCCCACAAACAAACCCTTCCTTTCTGTGCCACTAAGAAAGTAATTCAACCGCAAACCCTAAATGGAATGTTGCACTATTACTTTTCTAATTTCTTTATGACCCCCACATATGAGAAGCCTTTAATAAGACAAGCTAGCTACTAGCTATAGAAGATAATTAAGACCAGAGAAAATGGAATAATGTTGCACTATTACTTTTCTAATTTCTTTATGACCCCCACATATGAGAAGCCTTTAATATGACAAGCTAGCTACTAGCTATAGAAGATAATTAAGACCAGAGAAAATTAAAGGAGAGAGGAGAAGAAGAACAAGAAGAAGAAGAGACTATTGGGAGAGACGATGGGGAGGGGAAAGATTGAGATCAAGAGGATTGAGAATTCAAGCAACAGGCAAGTCACCTACTCAAAGAGGAAGAATGGGATCCTTAAGAAGGCAAACGAAATCACTGTTCTATGCGATGCCCAAGTTTCTCTTATTATCTTTTCTGCATCTGGAAAGATGCATCACTACATCAGCCCTTCCACCACGTAAGGACCTCATTTTCTTTCCTGTTGTTAATGAAATCAACAAGAAGAATCATATATATCCAGCAAAATGTTTTGCTTCTTTTATTTTAAATTATGTGTTGGAGAATTAAACAACCTTTTATTTTAATTTGCTAGGTTGGTTGACATCCTGGAAAGGTACCACAAAACATCTGGGAAGACGCTGTGGGACGCCAAGCATGAGGTATATTATATATATAGCTAGGTTTTGATTTTGATATAATAATATTGATGTTTTATAGTTTTATATTGAAAAGAAAGAAAAACTGAAATCATCCAGTAGTTTTTGCCTTTCTTTTGCTAAAAATATGTTAAGAGGAACAAGAATTAAGAATTCTCGGAGTCGATCTACATTTGGGATGTACTCTCTCACTATATTTGAGTATTATATTGTTATTTTATTAAAAAGAAAGACAGGAACTATTAACTAGGAACAGATCTGACTACTAGAAATTGTTCACTTGCTTCCTTTTGCTTTGATACGAAGGAAGGAAATGAAAGAAAAACTGAAAGCGTAGGAGGTGTTTAAAGAAATAAAAAATTGACAAAAGGTTTTTCTGCTGTATCATGGATCTCTCTTGAGTTTCGACTTTCACAGTAACCCGCATATACACATACTCACACACACACACACACACACACATATAAGTATTATACAGCCAGATCTATTCTACAAAGTTCATTCCTTCGAGGGTTTTGGCCCCCTCTGGCACATTTATGCTTTTATATCTTTTTATTTTTCATTATTTATATTTATTTATTTGCAAAGAAAATTGTAGGGTTTACACTAATGTGTTTTTGAACTGACAGAACCTCAATAATGAAATTGATAGACTCAAGAAAGAGAATGACAGCATGCAAATTGAGCTCAGGTATACGATATTATTGCACCTTATTGCCCTCTTCAAAGTTTTTGTCTCTCACAAATATACGTTTTATTCAGGCACTTGAAGGGGGAGGACATCACGTCACTGAATTACAAAGAGCTGATGGCCTTAGAGGATGCTCTAGAAAATGGCCTCAATGGTATCCGCGATAAACAGGTTCTTTCTTTTGATGATAACTCTAATTAATTACTATATAAAAACTTGATAAAAACTAGACAATCTTTCCTCTCATAATACTTTTTTATATTTCTGTGATATATAGATGGAAGTGCACAGGAGGTTCAGGAGAAACGTATGTTGAACTCTTTGATTAAGATGAAGTGTGTGTGTGTGTAATTATATGATCAGAATACGTCTAAGTTTTATAACTTCTTATATCAGGGAAAGATTTTGGAGGAGGAAAATAGGGAACTCAGTTTCCTGCTGGTAAGTGGTATAGTCTATCAATATATACAATTAGACTTATAGGCTATAGTAGTCATCATCTATATGATTATATTTAAATTTTAAAGTACCACATTTATATACAAGCCCGTGCTCACCATCATGAGATGCTGGATTCGTAACATATATGATCGTTTATACTTAATTGCTAAATTTCTTATGTTAATTTATATATCTATAAATATCATTTTGCTGATGAATTAATTAACGAATTTCGTTAAATATATATGAGCACATTCTGTATGTACGTCACATGAAATATATTATATATGGATGAAAGGTGCGGAATTGGAGTAATTAGGTGAGGGGATCGGCCAACGTAATTAACTATATATTCAAGCAGCATGTGTATGTATAGTTTTGACATAATTGTTGTATATAATTGATGGATTACCAATATTAATTCTGCTTTAAATTTGTATTATTTTAAAACAGCAACAGCATTTGGCAGTGGAAGGTGTGAGAGAGGTGGAGAATGGATTTGATCACAGCATGAGGGATTTCAATTCCCAGATACCATTTTCCTTCCGCGTGCAGCCTCTGCAGCCTAACCTTCAGGAGAGTATGTAGAACATATATAGTTGCTACTTGCTACCTGTCTAATTAAGTTATAATATTTGATCACCAACTTTTGGCATTTAATATATATAGTATGTACTAGACTTAATTAGAGCTTTGCGTAGGCTCTTTAGTTTCTATATATTTAGTGATCAAGTGGCTAAACTTGGCTTGTGAAACTAATAATTAATATATTCAAGTGTGTACTGTAATATTGTTACTTATAACTGCACAGTGCACACCTTCCTCATTTTTTTTTTGGTTTATTTCATATATATATTGGAATAATGCATGATTAATAAAGCAAGAATCAAGATGCATCTTGGTTTTTCTTAACTCTTAATCATCAAAATCAACTGATCTTCTGAATAACCTGAATGTTGACGTGAGAAATGAATTGATCGAGAGTAGGGGAAAAGGAAATAAACAACTTTCAGAATACAGATACCTAAACGTAAAGACGCTGACTTGTATATATGCACAGCTCATAAAACGCAAACACAAGCTATATATATTGTGGGAAGTGGATGTGAAGGAATTTGAATATTGGTTGGTACAAGAACCCCCCTGGGTTCATCCCACTCTTTGGCTTAGCTATAATCCCTATTCTCTAGCATCTGCGTGCGGTGATTGGTGATTTCCCAGTTCTATTCTTCTATGTTCTAAACTTCTAACTATATATATGCCCTCAAATCAGAACCAGTCTAGAAAATTCCGGAAAATGTGGTTGCCTCTTGTTCTACTCTATACGTGCATATATATATATATATATCAGCTAGCTAGAACTAGAAGGGCCTAAAGTTAAACTAGTATGGAAGAAAAAAAAAAGGAACGCGATATATATCTATTGCATATATGTGGTAGTGCGCAGCTCTAAGAATGACATGTTGAAATTAGTTACATTTTGGAAAAAAAAAAAAAAAAAAGGTGCCCTAGAACGCTCCTATGTCATTGGTTCACATTGTGGAGACTAACCGCCTAGCCAGAGTGAACAAATAGTCATTTTATTTTATTTTATATTTTTGGAACATGGACCGACTTAGTTCGTCGGATAAGTGATCCAATGAATCAGTTACTAAAAAGTGAGTCAACTATTTAGATTATTTTACAATAAATCTTGTCATGATCTGAATTGATATATTAAGTTTTTAATTAATTTGATAATTTGACACCAACATGATTTAAGTTGACCCAGTCTTTTATTTTATAAAAAAAAATTTATAAAACTTATTTTTAATATGTATTGAATAATTCTAAAACTAATTCTTTATTTATAATACATATTTTTATTATTTTCATGATTTTGTTATTTGTTATTTTTTCATATCATAAATAATTAAATATCATAATTTGTAATAATTTTAACTAATACTTAATTACGTATTCAATTTTTAATTTTAAATAATAGAAAGTAATAATAAATAAATTTAAAATTAACTTAATTTTTTTAATTGTATCATTATAACTTGAATTATATTAAACTTATAATTTGATATTTTATTTAATGATACATATAATTTTTAAATAACAAAAAATAATTTTATCATATTTTTATTAATTCAATTGATTTTTTAATGATTCGGTGGTTAGATTAGTGGCCCAAAATTAAAAATTATGCTTTGATTATCTTTGCACGATGTGATTTTATAAGTGTTTTACTTGCAACTTCTCACAACCATGCATCATCTCATCTCTAACCACTTCTCATTCACATTGTTAAATGAACTATTTTTCAAACCATCAAAAGACAGCAAAAACATATATAGAAGATGCACATAAACAGATGCAAAGCAAGTTTTTGTTTTCACAAACTAGCATATATTATAAAGGTCCCACCATCCCTACAAAAACTATAAATTAAATCTCCATTTTGATGTAACCGATTGGATCCCCCACTTACAAGAAGCCTCATAATTGAGCCCGTTGACGAACACAATAAAGGGGTGACTTTCTTCGTCAACCTATCCACAAATTTAGCTCCCAAGATCAAAACACGAGTTCCTAGATATATTTCTTGCTTTCTTCTCTTGCTTCAAGCTTTCAAACCCCGGAAGGTAGACGAAGAATGTGACAATCATCATAATCACATCAGCAGTAATAAAAAATGCAGAAATATATGTGGTTATGCACGTAAACAAAACAAGTCCAGTTGATAAATTTTATACGAATTGATGAATATATTAATGATCTACCATGATGAGACAAACAGCTTCTATCTATTAACATCAATAAACTTAAATAATGTACCTTGGAGTATATCGTATTAGCCATGAGGGCAGAACTTAGATTACGAAATTTTAGCGTTCCCGTATAGTATATGTATGTGTATCTAAACTTAAGAACATAGCGTAGGCTTTTATTAAGTTTCTACATATTTTGTGATAAAGTTGTTGAACTTAATTGGCTTTTGAAACTAGTTAGTACTATATTTTAGTGTTAAATTATTTGCACACTTCTTTTTTCTCTTATTTAGTTTATAGGAATGCATGTTTAATACGAATGACGTTTGATCCACCAAAAAAAGACAAATTATTACGATTTATGTATTTGTATATCCATGCGTGTAGTGGGTGTGGATGACTTCTATGTTCTACTTCTAACTTCCAGGTTGTAACTATAAGCCTCCAAATCAGAAGGAGCCTAGAAAATTCCGGAAAATGTGGTTGTCTTGTCTCTAGCTAGGTAGTCATATACAGATATCAATCTAGAGGGAACTAAATTAAGTTATTTGTAAGGAAGATAAAATTAACCGCAGTAGTGCGCAGCTTTAACTCTGAGAATGAGATGTTGAAATTGTTGCATTGAAAAGAAGAAGAAAAGAGGCAGCTAACGCCCCTTTATCCTGGGGTCATATTACAGAGGCCAAGTCAACTATATATATATATATATATGCCTGACCTTCTTCCTAGTTCCTAGCTAGACTATATTTATATATATATATAGAGAGAGAGAGAGTACAGATTGTGCCCTTCCTTAATTTGTTACCGTTCAGATCAGATCGGATTAATCTATTTAAAATACATATGTAATAAGCAAATGGATCGAAGCGAAATAATATATGAGGAAAAATACTTGAGCTTAGTTAGCTCATGTGACGAATTAGAATGCGTAGGTGAAGATTAATTTGAATAGAGATGCTCTATACGTATCAGAAAAGAGAATTCAACCAAAAAAAAAAAAACAATATAGTGAATAAAGGTAGAACCCGACCCACCATTTCTTATATGGGCATGAAAGATTCGCAAATGGGAAGAGTATACATAACTTGTTCCTCTTTTCGTGTAAAGAAATCTCCAGCCTTTCAAATCAAAGACTCCACGCAAGAAGTCACCAAGTTGGTGCTTGTCTAAAGTCTTCCTCTTTGATGCCATGATCCTGACACATAGCCCAACTTGTGTTGTTTCTTTGTGGACTGTGGTTGGGACACTTCCAATGTATTCTCCTTGCCTTTTAAGACTTTACTTTAAAAGCTTTCCCTTGCTTATTGTGGGAATCACAATCCTTAAATTCCTTTTGATTTGATGGTTGATCCCTGATTATTGTACCTTTTTCTTGGAAATTATATTTTGTTGCCCTTCATCAAACCCTAGGATTTCAACACACACTTCAATATTACTTGATTGTGACTTCCGAAACCTACCTACACTTAAACGCCGTTTTATGTTTCAACTATCAACTAGGTCTTTCCCGCATTCTTAAGTAATTTAAATAAAGAAAAGAGACTAATTATATTTTTATTCCTAAAAATGCATGTTTGAACCATTTAATTCTCCATTAAAATTTTTAAGGATTGGATAATAAACTTGTATAATTTGAAAACCAGATGGACTTTTATACCTGAAAGATAAACGTATGAACTGTTTGGCTCCCTCATATATTAACCAAAAACAGAGTAAAAATAAGATAAGCATAGATGTATAGTGCTTAATAAATTTTTAAGACTGGATTATTTATTTTTAAAACAAAGTAATTAAAAGGTATGTTTTTCAAGGATAAAAATACATTTTCTGGAAAAAAAAAATCATCACAACTAAATGATCAGGGGTAGTGAGAGAGACCAATGTTTAAGAAGATATTGTAGCTAGCAAATAGCAATTAAGAAATACAAATAAAAGAAAACAAATACGGTTGGCTTTATTACAATCCATAAACGAACCCACAAATACGGTTGGCTTTATTACAATCCATAAACGAACCCTTCCTTTCTGTGGCACCAGAAAGTTCTTTATCAACAAACCCTCGATGGCAAGGCTTAATTAATTTGCTACTAGTTACTTTTATGTCTGCTATCTCTGATCTCCACAATTTCTCCATTCAAAGGCAACAAGAGAGAGCGGATCGAAGAGAAGGAGATTGTGAGTCTTTGTGAGAGATGGGGAGAGGTAAGATTGAGATCAAGAGGATTGAGAACTCAAGCAACAGGCAAGTCACCTACTCAAAGAGGAAGACTGGGATCCTTAAGAAGGCGAAGGAAATTACTGTTCTATGCGATGCTCAAGTTTCTCTTATTATCTTTGCTGCATCTGGAAAGATGCATGAATACATTAGCCCTTCTACCACGTACTAAATCATCATCTTCTTCTTCTTTCTCTCTCTCTCTCTCTTCGTCCTTTGGTTTAGTTTGTTTTATTAAGAACTAAGGATATAATATATATATATATATCTTTATTTTACAATCGATCTGCAAATTAAACTCACTTTCTTTTGTTTCTGGGTTTGATTTGATATTATTTTGTTGGTGAAGGCTGATTGACATCCTGGAGAGATACCACAAAACGTCAGGGAAGAAGCTCTGGGATGCTAAGCATGAGGTTAGTTTAAGGGCTAGCCTTCTTGGCTCCTTGCTATGCTAGTGCTGAGTTCTGAAAGCATGTCTTCTCTCTCATTCTCTAGATATATATATGATCAAACTTCAAAGGAAAATGACTATTGCTCCTTTGCAAGAAAAAAAAAAAAAACTATGCTGGGCATGAAGTATCAATTCTCTCAATTATTAGTTCTAAATGGTGTGTCATGCCCATCTCCCTCTAAACGACTATACCTAATCTCAGCATACTATATTGTTCTTTTTTATTTAAAATGATCATACAGGAACAAATAATTAAGAAAAGTAACATCGATCTACGACTAGATCTGGGCAATCTGGTTTTAAATATATATATATATATATATATATATATGTATTGATCAATTGCCTCCTTTTTCCGAAGCAAAAAATGAAGCAAGGAGAATGGCCTGGGTACCGATCTGTCTCTCTTGATTGGACTGTTATTGTCTCTAACATTAAAACCAGCAGCTATTATATGTACCTCATTATTAATTTTGTTTTGAAGTTTTTCTAGCTTTTATATGTATGTAACAATGCATGGCCCCTCCTCCCTGATTCTTTCTTAATTTCCCAATTTTTGGTGATAAACTAAATATATGTTAGAAATATTTGCATCTGTAACATACGTAGTTGAACACTTGAACTCATATTTATAGGACCTAAACAACGAAATTGATAGAGTGAAGAAAGAGAATGACAACATGCAAGTTGAGCTAAGGTATAATTTATATTTATATTGCTCCTTAAATGTTTCCTTCCCTGTCTTTCTGTGTATATCATGTGTCGTCGTCATCATCTCCTGAGTACGTCTACAGGCACTTGAAGGGGGAGGATATTAACTCACTTAATTACAAGGAGCTGATGGCCTTAGAGGATGCCTTAGAATGTGGCCTCACCAGTGTCCGCGACAAACAGGTAAGTCTCTTCACAATTTTATTTTTTTAAAAAAACATGCAACCTAGTTAGCAGGTAATTAAAGTATACGTATACATAAATTTTATTAATGTATACATATAGAACATGTATCTTCAATAAAAAAATTGTTAAGTCCCTCATGTGATAAACTGAAAAAAATAAAAAGGTGAAGAGGCACAAATCACAAATTAATGAACATGAATGGGAATATAGACTCACTTTTAAATTTAGTACGGTAGCAAAAGATTAAAATAACTTCATCTGATATAGATTTACTCTTTTTGTGCAGATGGAGGTGTACAGGATGTACAGGAGAAATGTATGTTTGACTCGATTTGATTATTAAGTTCATGATTAGCAATTCCTGTTTACTTATATAATATGCTAATAACTCGGGGTACTAACTAAAATTTAACATGTTTTTTCATACCCATCCATTAGAATACACACACACACACACACGAACATATCCCTGCATTTTATATAATATATACAGAATTAGAGATGCTACTTAAGTTATGTAAATTTTTTCTGGATATTGCTGATCAGGGCAAGATCTTGGAGGAAGAGAACAGAGAACTCAACTTTATACTGGTATATCTTGTATGCGTTAATGTAGGCCATTCAAAGAAACTATCAAGTATTTTTACTTCATATATATATATATATATATGTTATTGGTGTGTATATATGTATTAATTATAGAATTTGAGCAGCAACAACGTTTGGCTCTGGAAGGTGCGAGAGATGAGGAGAATGGATTTGATGAGAGCTTAAGGGAATTCCAATCCCAGCTGCCATTTAGCTTCCGTGTGCAGCCTATGCAACCAAATCTTCAAGAGAGGATGTAAAACAGTACGTCTTCTCCATCTTATGCATCAATCCAGTTTCTCCAGCCAAAACCCTCTTCAATCAACAGCTAGCTTCTGGCATTTCCATGGTTAGTTTGTCTTAATAAAATGGTGAACTTTTGGCTTGTGAGAGTACTATCATTGTGTGCCTCTACATCTACATATATACAATCTGCATGTGTGTATATCTTCGTATTACTGCTGGCTAGCTGCGAAGAGTAGTGAAAAGCTTATGCCTTTATATAGTAATTGTACGTGTGTGCGATATGTAGCATAACTTTCACTCTTGAGCTATATATATACGTTTAAGCCATAAGGTTAATTTTATTTATACAGTCGAGGGATCAAAATTAAGACAAATCTGCCAATACATATATATATATATATATATATATATAGATGTATGTAAGTATGTATATATTTAAAATTTAAAATATACACACAATCCACTAACTACATGATAATTGTCACAGGCACACCCTACGCTTGAGGTTCATATGGCCCGTGATTTTAATTTACACTGAAATTTCGATATGGGATTAAAAATAAAAAAAAAAACTGTAAATGAAAATAAAAAGTTACTGACATTTTTAGGATGCATATCAATCCATCACTAATTTTAAAAGGTTTGATTTTGACCTTTATATGTAGTTAATTATATTAGGTCTAATTACTAATTATTTGTTTCAGAAATTTTCAATTACGTTTCCGTATTTCTTTTATCAATCTTATTTTGCAACAAGCAACAAGAAATATCCTTAAATTTTATTATGATGTGTTTGCAGAGATTCTTTGACACAGTAATACAGCTGAAGAAATTAATAAATTTTAAAAAATATTTTCTGCTGATATGTAATAAGTATACTCAGTCGAATAAAACTTACCTCACAGACCCATATTGTATATTAGTACGAATTCTTTTTATTTATTTATAATTTTTAAAATATTCTTTTATTAAAAAAATCTTATTTAAAATATTATCACACTAAATATGAATAGACATCTCTTAATAAATATTTAAGTCTTAATTTATTATGTTAGAGATTAGTTACCTTGTTTAATAGTTAATGTCATTATCATGTTCATTAATTAATTAAGATTTCATCATAAATAAAGGTATACAAATTATGTTAATTAAAAAATTAAAATTTTCAATAATTAATTTAGTCAAATATGTATATGGACTAATGAATTTCGTTTCAATTTTATCAGAAGTCCCAAGAGATAGAAATGGACCAATGAATCATTAAAGAAGATTAAGATTAAAAATATATGGATATTATAAGTTATAAATTTTTTTAATTATTTAGTCTCATAAATTATATATTGTATAATATAAAATATAAAATATAAAATAAAATATATAATGTAAAAAAATAAAAAATAAGAGAAAAAATAAAAATTATAACATAAAAAATAAGAATTAAATCATTTTTATTATTTAATTTATTATTTTAAAATATAATAATAATTATTTTATATTATATTTTAGAAATAAAAAAAATGACATGCATGCGAAAATTCTCTAATTTGTTGGAGATGCCACGTGCGTAAATGACATATGTTACGTTCAATCTTTGTTGAAACACGGAGCAAGGCATAAATGTCAAATATTACATTAGCCTCAAGGTTATTTCAAAACAATAATTTAATTTTTACTTCTATTTAAAACTCAAAACAACAATAATTAGTCATTAGTTATATATGTGTGTAGACACTCGCTTCATATACTTACTCGTTATTTTCTAATATAAATAGTTAGATAATCATCCATTATATTTGGTCAAGATATAGTAATAGTTCTAACACAGTCAAAATAAATGTATTTGTTTTTAAAAATCTCAGTAATCGTTATGGTGAAGCTAATTATAATTAACTACCAGGAGTGTTTATTCTGTCAAATTGTCAAATTTAACCTAATCCTTATAATTGGGTTAGTTTAGGTTTTGAACTGATAAGTTACTTTAATTTGTGCTTCTTTTTTTTAACTTATCATAAGTAATTGAAGTTGTATGGGTAAAAAAAAAAAAACAACTCATTTCAATGTATTCAAAGCATTGAATTTTTCAAAACAATATATCTTAAATTTTTATATTGTATAATTTTTAATATTTTTTATTTTTTATATTTATCAATTAACTTTATTTAATCACATAAATAAAAAATAAAATAATTACAAATATTATAATTTAAAATAGTATATTTAAATAGGATATCATAATATAATTTTAACATTAATTTATCTTAATACTTATAAATAAAAAATAATACAATTATAATATTAATTTATCTTAATATCAGTAGATAAAAAAATAATTTGTTAATATTTAATACTTATATTTTAAAATTATTTTAGAATAAATTAAATAAAAAATATATTTTTTATTTTTAAAAGGTCAATCCGTCACTCAAATCAACCTGCATAATAATAAACTGAATTAATTCAAATTTCATAATAAATTTTATGAAACTCAATAGAATCTATTTGAGATATATGACAAAACAATTTTATAGTTATCTATATCCCTTATTCTTATCTATATAAATCCTTACTGTATTAGGTTTGAATTTCAGGTTATTGGATTTGATTTGACAGTCAAAATTATATAATGAATTTATATTACCCATCATTATTAACCAAAACATTGCAGTATTTATGATCGACTAACTTCACACGAAGTAGACTTCTCTCCATTGCAGGTATCATCGTCTACCATAACCCACATATTTATTTATGTATATTTTTTTTCATTGAATTATTGTGGTTAATATGTACTTAATTTCTTTTTCACATATCTAGATAAAACAGAAAACAAAATTTCGATGCCCCAATTTCATACGCAACATTTAAAAAAGAAGATATTTCCAGTCATATTTTTAATAGTAAGATATTTCCAGTCATTGAACGACAATTTGATCGAAGAATCCCAAACCGAAAACAATAAAGGAACAAATCAAAAAGACCGTAGAATCGATCTCTTCTCTCTGAGTGGATTACCATCAAATTATTCAAAATCTTTTAAACGAATCTTTCTCCCAAAATATTAAAAAACAAATAATAATAATAATAATAATAATAATAATATGGATTCCACAACCTGTGATAGAAAACTTTGAATCCCTCTGAAATTAGGACATGCGTCCTAAGAATTTCTTTCTGTTGTTGTTTGTTATGAAGAGGCGCGTAGTGTAAAAAGGTCTAATTGATAAAAAGCAAAACCTCTTCAGCTGGGAAAGAACCCTTTTGTTGTGTTCTTTCTCTCAAACTGGTTTGGTGACAACACCAATCATCTCTCTCCTCTCCTCTCTACGCGCGACGTTCTCCCATTTTTCTCTCGGCTCGACTCGGTGGGAAAAGAATTTTCTTATTCCAAATACCATTGTTGAAACGATCAAACTTCCGCGTCTCAATCTCTCATCCTGAATGGGTATCTGCTTTTTATCTGTAATCTACTTGCTCTCCAAGTTTGTTTATTTGTTTGTTTTTCCTCCTTTTTTTGAAGGCATTGTTTGAATTCTGGCTGTAGTTTCTTAACTTATTTATATGTAATAACCCAAGTGCCCCTCTGCATTACTTTGCGAAATTCTGAAAGTAGCTTATATTTGGGTGCAGAGGACCTCAGGAGAAAGTTTCTCACTTGGCCTCTCTGATTTTTCAGGGAGCTCCTTTTGAGGTACTATCGTTAACTTTTGCTTTACATGAGCGTAGAGGTGAATGGAAATGGTGTTATGGTTGTATTGAAAGATATTGGGTCATACATTGCAATCAGTTTGTCATTGATTTTATTTTATTTTATTTTTAGTTTTTGAAGTTTAATTTTTTATCAGACATTCTGGTAGACAGTTTAAATTGATATGGGCTGGTGTGAGAAACCAATCATAGTAGATGATGCCACAGGCGAGTCAGTTATGGAGCAACATTTGTGTTCAGAGTTTCCAGTGCAGTCTGTTCCCGTGGAGCAGTCCTGTTCAGAATTAGGGTGCAATATGTTGGGCTCTAATGTTGAACCCTCTAATAAGCTGGATTGTTGTAAGGATTTCTCCACAAACCGAAAATCTGGTTCTGCAAGCTGTATTGATGTTAGGGCCATGTCCAGATATGCTAGAGTGAGTGAATGTGAACATGCTGATATGTTACCAATGGAGAAAACCTTGGACATGTCCAGCTGTATGGAAGCAACTGTTTGCAAGCAGATATCTCCTTCACAGGGTAGTGAAGTGGCCTCAGATGCATTATATATAGAAGGTGATGACTTGTGTGGGATGGAAGTGGTTGTTTGCAACCCGATATCTCCTTCACAAGCTAGTGAAGTGTCCTCTGATGCATTATATACAGGAAGAGAGAGCAGAAGTGATCAGCTGCATGATCCAAAAGATGGTGAGGATTGCAATAGTCCTTACAAAGAAAGGGTTGAAGATTCTTTTGATAAAAAGAGTATTGCTGGTACATTTGTCGAAGAATTTTTGTCACCAAGCTGCCAGAGGACTTTGGGGAGTTCAACTGTAGCTTATTCATTGAGTGAGGCTGAACAGTTGGAGCTGGGGATTGATAAGAGTGACATTGATTCTTATGCAGATGTTACAAAAGTTCTGCGGAAAAATGTTCATGTAATTAATGAAATAAATGTTGAAATGAAGTGCAATAGATTGCAAATAGAAGGTAATTGCTGTAAATTGAAGGACAACTCCCCAGAAACTTCTACCAATTGTACCTTTTCTTCTGAATCAGGTCATCCCTCCCTTATTTGTATAAGTGATAGCCCTTCAAAAAATGTATCTGATCTCCTACTCAAGGTTAATAACTGTTCTATCCGTTACAATAGTATTGTGGGCAATTCTGGACAGAATAATATTGAAGGAACAGATATTGTCAAAGTTGATTGTGTCAGCAAAAGCAAGTGTTCTGACATTGTATTATTGCCTACTCGAAGGAACAATCGACGAAGCAAATCTGGTCATAAGCCAAAGACCAAAAGGGCTCCAAGAAAATGTAATAACCAAGCTAATGTACCTCAACTGGGTTGGGGTATGAAGACAATCTTAAAGGTCACTAGAAAGAAAAGAAGCTGTTTCTCCAGACCAGCTCGCTCTTCTGTCTGGGGATTACCAGGGAACATTAAACAGTTTTTTGAGCAGGATAGTGAGTTAGGGGCAAAAGGATTTAAGTGTGAGGGACTGAGGAAGGCTAGGGGTGGCTGTCAAAGTGGCAAAACAAATAAAAATGATGCAAATTCAAGCACCTTGAGTTCAGTGCAAAATTGTGGTGCTTCAACTACTCGTTTACGTCTGAAGATCAAAGTGGGGAATGGATTTGATTTAAGTTGTCCAAACATCTTAGTTTCAGAAGTTGTTGATGGCTCAGCTTCTGCTTACTACTTGGGACCTGGTTCTGGTTCTAAAAAATTAGCTGGAAATACTGTAAATAAACTTTCAGAAGAGGTGGCTGTGGGAAAGATTGAATCTTGCAAAGATGACCTGGACCAGGATTCTGTTATTCTGAATGGACAAATTGCCAATAATCACTTGGAAAGTACCACACTGATGGAGAAATCAGATGGTAATGCAGAGGAACATTGTCTTGTGGTTCCTTCAAAGAGGTTAGTTGATGCATTGATAGAGCCCGTCAATGCTAAGAGTATGGATCCTGGAACTGGAACTTCTCCTGATTCAGAAGTAGTAGATTCAATTCCTGAAGTCCAGCTGGGAGAAAGACAGCAAGAGGGTCTGAATGATATTGATTTAGGTTTGAAGGAGTTTAATATTGCTGTTTATGATAGTGGCAGCAAGAGAGGGAAGAAGAAAGACAAGCTCACTTGTTCAAGTAATCCTAGTATTAACGAAGGATCATGGAGCCCTCCAAGGAAAAATAATGTTAAGTACTCAATGAGTCATGGACGGAAGAAGAATTTCACTGATGTGGTTAGCTCTATGGATTTTCCTGCTTCCATATATACAAATACATTAGGCAATTCAGTAAGCTGTGGAGAATTACACACAGAACCATTGTGCCTTTCTAGAGAGATTGGACTTGGAGATTCCGTCAATGCTTTGAAAGTCAAAAGTAGTGTGGAGGTTAAGGCGCATTACAGCCTAGATGTTGACAATGGATATTCAGAATCCCCTGTTTTTGAGAATTTGCTATCTTCTGAGAGAACTTTGGGATGTAAACTTCCCAAACATCTTAAATCTAGTAAGGTCAGCAAGACCAAGTCTAAAGCTTCGGAGTCAAAGAGCAGGAAAAGGACTGTTTGTAGATGGAGGCAGAACCAGCAAGGACTTGTCAATAAGAGTGAAGTTGAGGGAAATGTCTCTTGTAAAGTTAGATGTGAAGTGGAAGATCGCTCACATACAGGTAGTGTTTTTCTGAAGGATTTAACTTACAGGATCATGTCATTCATTATTGTTAAATTTTTATTCATCTTTTATCAATTTTTTAATCTTTTGTGTTGTTTATTTGGTTTGAGCATTTAAACATGTATATATATGTGTCTGTGTGTGTGTGTGTGTGTATATATATATATATATTTTGGTCACAGAAAGTGGCATTGATGGAAATCATAAGTTGGATTCAGCTGGAAAAATTACTTCGGATGACAACAAAATATCAGTCAATGTATCTAATATGGACATGGTACCTGGTGTTGGATTGGGAGAGCAGCATCTATCACCACATAATGCATGGGTCCGTTGTGACGATTGCCACAAGTGGCGGCGTATTCCAGCTGCCCTTGCAGATCAAATTGAAGCCACAAATTGTGCCTGGTATGTTATCTTTTATATGACAAATATATAATTTTTCTAAGTGATGTGTTGATCTGTAGTTTCTGAAGGTTTAGCTATGTGTCAGGGTTGTCTTAGTGTAGAAATAGTTTTCTCACAGTTGATGTTATCTTGTACTATATTGACCTTGATACATCAGTCATTATCTTTAGTTTCTTATTTCATTGTTTTCATTATAATTTATATTTTTATATATTTGAAGTTAATTACTTTTTTCATAAATCTTTACATATATGTAGTAAATGAGGCAAATTCTCCTGCCCATAATTTTTTTTTCCAATTTCTTTTAATAAGATGTATATTATCATGTGCAATTTTCTTTTCTTTTCAAGGACATGCAAGGACAGCAATGAAAAAGCTTTTGCTGATTGCTCTAGCCCTCAGGAAAAGTCAAATGCAGATATCAATGCAGAGTTGGGATTATCAGATGCATCTGGGGAAGATGATTATGAAGGCAGTAAAAATTATAGAACGTTGGAATACCAACGGCCAATGCGTATGTAATATTTTCCAGATAGAAAACCAGAGATTTAACCTCAAAGCTAGACTGTTGGAATCCCATCCCCCTTACTTTATTTTCCTTATTGTCTGATGTGTATTTTGCTATGCATTGCAGTTCCCCAGGAGTCAACTTTTATTGGTATTTCTACCAATGAATTTTTGCATCGTAGCTGCAAAACACAGACTATTGATGAGGTCCAAAATTGTTCTGCTTCTTACTTTTCACGTATGATTATGATATTTTATTGTTTGGCTGAGTTTTATATTGTTTTATTAACCATATATTAGTGATACATTCTGTCATGTTGGATTATCCATGTAAATTTAAATGTGCAAACTGGTCACTCTTGTCTGTTGGCTTGTGATACCAACAGCTTGAATTTTCCTGCATCATATGTACCATTTTGGTTAAAAGAAGAAATTTTATTAGGAAGTAAGGATTACAATGTATGAAGAGGATAAGTTATCCTCCTGAAATTGGGCACAGGGTTTAGGAGAATGAAGTAGTGTAAGGATTTGTGGAAGGGTGCCATATTTGCCATGGTCGTGGCATGTGAAAAACCTTTTCAACTTAGAAGCTTAATCTATTGAGTGAAAGCCGATGAGTAGGTTTTATTATAATATCGAACATGCCTTCTCACATGAAAGCTCTTCGGGCTTGGAGTGTGGACAATGCACGGGCTCACCGCACCTTATGCTGAAATTTCATTTATTTATGAAAAATGGGAGAGCAATTAAGTGAAAGTCCATGAATAATTTTTATTATCATCTCTAAAATGGTTTATTTGTTTAGAGAAGAATAGTAGATTTTTTAAGCTATGCTTTTTTGTTTATTTACATCTTATTTGGGATAGGGGGTTTTCTCTTTTTTTTTGTATGTGTTTTTTGTTTTGTTTAGATGGAGTCTTTGTCCTCCTTTCTTTAGCCTTTTCTTTTAATACTTTTTTTTCATAAAAAAATTAATGTAAAATAGGATCTTCAATGTCTGTATGAATCAGTTTGGACTAACATGAAGTTGACTTGCCTAAATATGGCTTGAACTATTTGTGCTTGTATACCAAATGGTGTGGCATGGGCATTTCTCCCTTTGTTCTCACATCTGTCACTATTGGATATATTTAAGCAAGACAGAATGGCTCTTAGGTTTCAGTTAAACTTGTTATTTTTTAATTTGCCTTTTAGTTTAATATACTTACTTATTTTACCAATGAACTTTTATCAGATAATGGTTTGCCATTGCAAACCACCTCCAAAAGGTCAGTTGGGTTGTGGAGATGAATGTCTAAACCGAATGCTTAACATTGAATGTGTTCAAGGAGCCTGCCCATGTGGGGATCTTTGCTCGAATCAACAGGTATATAAGTTATTTATTTTCCTTAAACAAGTATACTAGCGTTGACTTTTTTGTGCAAAGATCATCATTGCATCCAAATGTTTGTTTTCAGTTCCAGAAACGCAATTATGCCAGACTGAAGTGGTTTAAATGTGGGAAAAAGGGTTATGGGCTGAAGGCACTTGAGGGTATATCTGAAGGGCAGTTCCTTATCGAATATGTTGGAGAGGTAACTTGGATGTTACTTTTTTTTTCTTTTCATTACCTTCGTTCATCAACTTGTTCCTTGATAATTTTATTTAGGCTATTGATTTTTGGAGCTGAATTATAAAATTTTGGAATTGTCTGTGTGGTTTTGTGCTATATTTAAGCTGAAATTTTCAGGGGAGAAAGAATTAGTTGGGCCTTTTAACAATATAATGGAAGCAGTAAATTCAGACTGGTTGTGGATCCCCCATCTTTTGCTCTGTATTTCTCCTCAAATATATTATTTGGATTCATTTTGTGAACCAATTCATGTTTATTAGCAATTACTGAGGAGTAGGCTAATTTATTGAGTTGACCATGGCCATATGCTCCAGTGAGATCCTAGAGAAAGTTTGACCTGCGTGCTTTTGTGCAACTGGAATTGCTCTCTGTTAAGTGCTGTAAAGTTACCTAATGTTTTAAGCTTTTAGTTGAGAACCGAAGAATATTATGTTAATCTCTAACACAGTCCCTCATGTGAAAGACTACAGAGCTTCAAGCATAGACTAAAGCCAGTCTTACTGTTTTGATGCTTTTCATCAAAATTAAAATTTAATCATAACTGGATAGTTAGGATAAGTTTGATCCACTTAGTAAAACTTAACTATCAACCTATGCTTTTAGGCTACAGCTTTAGAGTTGCCTTTTTTTTCTTTAAATATTCAAAATATGCTCCTTGTTAAAAAAAGTTGAAGCTTTGAAGGGTATTTTAATTGTATTTGTCAGCATTGACCTTGTTATTCGTTATTGAGCATTGGTGCAGTGTATTTGTGTCTGCATAGGTGACCGTTATTTACTAGATATCTAATTTATGTTCAAAACAGGTGCTTGATGTGCATGCTTATGGAGCACGACAACGAGAATATGCTTTGAAGGGTCATAGACATTTCTACTTCATGACCTTGAATGGAAATGAGGTATTACTTTAATCCATATGTGTTTACTTCAAAGAAATCAATTTTATTTGTTACTCTAAGTGGTGCTGAGTAGTTTTATTACCTAGAAACATATATGTGTTGGTTTGTTGTTGACTTGTCTTGATAATGGCGTTAGATAAAGCATTATTACTTGCATAATTAGATTGGTGTTGTAGTTTAGTTGTTCTTTTATACCTCCAATATGCAATGGATACTCTTGCTTTCTCTTCCCCGCTTCCTTCCCTTTCCTTAAAAGAAAAAATTGAAAAAAGACTCCATAAAGTTCTTGGAATAGGTTTCTTTTGCATTGAAACTCTGCATTTTCCAGGCAAAAGCCAAATGTGCAAGCACCTACATACTCTACCACCCATCTTCACCCCATCCCCCCCACCATAAAAAAGGAGAAGAAAAAGAATGTGGTTGTCTAGGTATTGCAACATTCACTTCTGTTGAAAACTTGTGTTGATGGTGATGACTTATTGAGATTAGTACATGTATGTTCTGATTAATGTTGTCCTGGCCCAAAAAAAAAAAATGTTGAAAAGGTGAAACAAAGAGAACATGGTTTGACTGGGAAATAACTGTTAGAGTTACTATTTCCTCAAGTGTTAATTAATCTGGGATGTCTGTTTGATTTTGTCCAATTAGTTTAAAAGTAATGAACTGATGTGGGGAAATATGAAATCATTTGTATCTTTATTGGCCCCATATTTAGGTACTGGAAAATGTATCAAGAGAAAGGAAAAAGTTTTCTATTTGATGCTTTGGGCGTGACAAATGTCTGAGCATACAGTTGAGCTTGGGTACATATGAATTGTGTCTTTATCTGGTTCTCCCAGCAAGAATTATTATCTGCAATATATTTTCCCTTTCATTATCCTTCTCTTTGTATGACCTTTTTGTTAGGTTTAGTTGCATCTCAGTTCCTTTCATCATTTAAGTGTATTATTGTTATTAATATTATGCTTCTTTTAGTTATTCTTGAGTTCTTCACTTGCTATTTTATTACATTTCTATTTTTCAGGTGATAGATGCAAGTGCAAAAGGAAACTTGGGGCGTTTCATTAATCATAGTTGTAATCCTAATTGTCGTACAGAAAAGGTGAATATATTAACTGCATCTTATTGTGGTGTTTTAGCTGGGAGTTGTTCATAAGTAAAATTTCATATTGCTATTAGCATTTATATATGCTGAACTTTAGTCAATGTATGTATACAAGTGAGTGATACAATTATTAAGCATGTTTGATCCAATGTCATGTTTTAATGATAAATTTTAATTTATAGGTAATAGGGCTGTATTTTCCAGAACATATCCCTTAATGTCAATTTATATGTATCAGTTGCTGGACCTCAGAATCCAGAATTATAAATGTCATAATTTCTCCTCTTTTCTTGTGCATCACTTGATTTTTTGATATATCTCTCTTTTTGGACAGTGGATGGTGAATGGAGAAATCTGTATTGGACTGTTTGCATTGAGGAATATTAAGCAGGTGTGCTTGCATCCTGCCTCTATTACTCATGTCTAGCATTCTTGCTTAAATCCATTTGATCTTTTGTTTTTGTGTTGTAGCTTTCTTATTGTTGTTTTAAATTAATTGTGATTGAGTTCTTAAACATTTAGCCTAAATCTCTTTTTCAGTGTGCATGCTGTTGTTTTTTAAATATTATTATAAATGTCTGGCCATTTGACTCAGACCTAATCATTTTAAAATGGTTGGTCTATCGGAAAGATAGGTGGTTGTTTTGATGGTTGTGGCGCTTTCTCCTTGTTCTTGTTAAATCAAGTTATTTCATCAGTTAATGAAACGTAACACATTTTAATAAATCACATATCCCATCATTGGTTGACATGCATTTCTTTCTGGCCTGAGCTCAACAATACTTGATGCTAAAGTTTAAAAAATTTACATTCAATGGATTGGAATTGAATTTCTTGCTCATCTTGGATCTATTCCCTAATCTCAGTGAAGATCATATTGTTGGGACCTTGATATTCTGGAAAACAGCACTTGGTTCATGATTTGATCAAACATTTCTCAAATTCAGAATCCTTTTTATAACATTTGATTAGAAGACCTCCCCTGTATTTTGAGGAACACACTAATCTTCAATCTTAACTCCACTAGGAATATTCTTAAGAATACACTTGTATTAATTGATATTTAACTTGTAATTTAACAGTTATGTTAACATTAACTGTAAAATTTAGGGGAGGTTAAAGTATTTTAGTAGTGAAGTGAAATTAATATGGGGGAGTAGAGGAAGATATATGTTGTTAGTATGGAGGACCGAGGGTCCTATTTCCTTACATTATGAGGTTGGAGTATGGAACATAGTTGCTGTGTATTGTCTTTGAGCTATACTTTTCCAAGCTGAACTTTCTTTCTTCTTCTTCCCCAGGATGAAGAGGTGACATTTGATTACAACTATGTTAGGGTTTTTGGTGCTGCTGCCAAAAAATGTTATTGTGGTTCACCTCAATGTCGAGGCTATATTGGTGGTGATCCACACAACACTGAAATCATTGTTCAAAGTGATTCAGATGAAGAATTTCCAGAACCTGTGATGCTTACTGAAGATGGTGAAATTGAAGATGGTATACTTAGACCTAATTACTGTGATAATGTTGACATGCAGACCACTAGGCATATGTTCACAGATGGGAATTTATCTGACAACTCCACAACTGCTATAGGACCAGATGGTAGCCTAGAGAATGAGCGTTCTCTGAACCCTGTCTCTGCTATCTCCCAGTTGCACAGCTCATTAGAAGTGGAAGACTCAAAGGGCAATTTATTATCCTCTGTTCTAGTGAAAGAACTTTCCCAACAAATGGAGGATGTAACAAGCAAAGCCATGCCTGTTGTTCCCCAAGGATATGGAGTAAAATCAGAGCTTTCTGAGAAAACTAACTCCATTCAGAAATTAGAGACTTCCTCCACTTCATCTATCAGCAAATCCAAGTCTGAAATAATCGAAGACAGGTGTGGTCTTTCAGAATCTCATCCGCTTGTGAAGACTTCTCGAATAAATGATCCTGTTAAAAAAGGAAAGGTACGTGCTAATCCTCCAAATGGCCTCAAAGCTGAGGTGACAATCAAAAGGTTCCAGGTTTCATCCATCAAACATAAAAAAGTAGGGGAAGGTTCTCCCAATGGCCATTTTGAAGCAGGTTTGTCTTATCCTTTATTTTGCTGATATGGTTATTACTAAAGGAACTTGAATAATGGTTCCTTCTCCGAACCTGCAGTTGAGGAGAAACTCAAGGAGTTGCTGGATCCAGATGGAGGAATAAGCAAAACTAAAGTAAGTAACCTTAAGTTGGTTGCTAATTGACACAATATTTCAGATTAGCTACATTCATCTGGATTATGGAAGTTTGTGAATCCTGTGTGTTTCAGTGTGCTTTTCCACAGTTTATATGGTTTTACTCAAGTTAGGAAGCAACAAATTTCTAGCCCTTCTGTAATGTTTTTTCTTAATCTTTTTGATAATTAATGATTTTTCTTTTAGTCCTAAATATAATGTGCATAGTAACATGTGTGTTGCATTCTGTTTTTACTTCTAGTTTCATGTGTTATGTTATTGTCTTGATGCTATAAAGAAACTTTCTTGTTTGAGACTCTGTTACTAATCTGCACTGGTTCTGATGTCACATCTTTACTTTGCCCTCATTGATTTTGTTCCTTGCTTCTAATGGTCCCTTTATTTGGAGGTATTCTTAGTATGCTACCAAGGCACCTTTATAAAAAAATTGGTTTTTCACCAAGTTTCTCTATAACAGGATGCCACCAAAGGCTACTTGAAGCTTCTGCTCCTCACTGTGGCATCAGGTGATAGGATAAATGGCGAAGCAATTCAAAGGTCCTCTCTTCTTTTTTCTTTTTCTTTTTCTTTTTCATCATTTTATTCTCATCGTAAATCTTATACTTTACTAGACTTATTCATGCGGTATATACTTGTAAAATGCTATGTAAAGGAATCTAAACTTTGGTTGCAGTTGCAGCAACCGAGATCTTTCCATGATCCTTGGAGCCCTTTTGGAAACAAAATCTAGAGTTGTGCTGAATGATATAATTAACAAAAATGGTAATATATACTTGCTGCATGTTTATTGCCTTTTTTATGTGGAACAAATAAGCTTGTCATTTTGTCTATGCCAAAATCTGACTATAGCTTTGCCTTTCAGGTTTACGCATGTTACATAACATAATGAAGCAGTACAGGCAGGATTTCAAAAAAATTCCAATTCTACGAAAGCTTCTTAAGGTGCATAGATGGGAAATTACTCACATTTTAGTTGCTTGTTATCTGCATTTTACTTAAGAGGCTATGTATATTCAAACCTTTTATTTTGATCCCACTGCATATAATTGTTTTATGAAAAGCTGTAACAGAATTTAATCAAATTGAATAATTGGTCTGCAAGTTTAGTAAATCTGCTAATTTGACACTGTAGAGCCGCTGTTATATATTCCTTCAATTGTAGGTTTTTCTCTGAAATTTATATATAAATAGGCATCAATTGCATGGGCTTCCTTATTTCTGAGGTCAGATATATGGCTTACTTTTCGGAAGGTTTTGTTTTGTTGTTTTTTTTCCTGTTATTTATTTTGATGAGGAAAGCAGTGTAGCTTGTGAAGTGTTATCTTCTTATTTTGTAGATATGTATTGCTATAATGCAGAGTATTTGATAACATAGAATGGCTGGAAGAAATATTTATTATTACATGCTAATTTTTTTCTTGATGATTAACACAAATTCTTTCAGTCAAAGTTATTGTGTTGATTTCACCGCATTTTATATGCTTTATGCTGTCAGTCCAGTCCTTTCCACCAAAAACATGAAGATATTCTCAGAAACTTTTAGCCAATGGCCTAGTCTAAAAGCTTTTTTATATTTGTCTGCTTTTTTTGGGATTTACAAGGTTAATGTAATTTCTTCCCCTCTTTTATGTGTTGCCAAGTTTTCCAATTTTTTAATGTGGGGTGTTAGTATATAGGGAAGGTTTAATCTGGTGTATGTATATATGTGACGATCCCATACTCTTTAATAAATTAATAACTGGTAGCTTTGTGTACTAATCCTTTCTTGTTATTTTCTTCAAGGAAAGTGAGTAAATAATTTATGACACATTTTTATACACCATTTGCAGGTCTTAGAGCGCCTAGCAGAAAGAAAGATTTTGACATTTGAACATATTAATGGCAGTCCCCCTTGTCATGGAATGGAGAGGTTAGAAAATCCCTTACCGCCTTTGTAGTTTTCCCCCAAAATTCACTGAACCATTCCTATAAAAATGGGTTTAATTCACTGAACTATTCGTATGAAAATTGGTTTAAGTGTTTGAAGATTTCGTCATGGTAAGATTCCTGTCAGTAATTCATTACCCTTGCGCCAGAGAAGGACAGATCTATTATGGTAAAGGATTTTAGGCCTATTAGTTTAGTCGCAAGTGTTCACAAATTAAACAAATGGTTCTTTCAATTAGACTTAACTAGGTGCTTCTAGAAACTATTTTAGAGAATTATGCTGGATGTTCATTATGGAGTTGATATGGGGAGTTTTCTAGCTATTTAGTTTGGGGCTTTGGGAAATTGGGAAGGAAAGGAGTATAAGGTTCTCTTTGATCGGAGTGGAATGTTAGAATTTTTAATAACTAATTCCTCCAACCTTATCTTCTTTGGGAGAGATTTATTTTTTTGTCTTCTAATGGTTTCTTTAGAGGAGTTTTCCTTATGGATTTCCAAAGTGATTGTAAGGCTTTGTTTAGTTAGTTTTTCTATTTTGTTTCTTGTTTTCATTGTAGAGGATCTATCGTCCTCTGTTTTTGTATTCTTTTTGTTCTTTCTTTCTGCTTATGAATATTTTCTTTTTTCATCTTAAAAAGAAAAGATTCTCTGCCATTTAACCTAATGAAACTGTGGTATTAGGTTTAAGATTCTCCTCTTCACCTAATGATTGGTTTTATGTGCAGCTTTAGGGAGTCAATGCTGTCTCTGACGGAGCATGAAGACAAAACGGTACGTTTCACACCAACTTGATCATGTCCAGTTTTTGCATTGGTATTAGTTTTAGTCAGATCAAGTTTATATACCATGTTCTAACACATGTTGTTAGGACCCTTTTTTTGGGATCCTGATCTGAATATTTGATTATTTTCATGTTTTTGTTTGCTCATGTAGGTCCATAAAATTGCTCGAAGCTTCCGGGACAAATGGATTCCTAGGTGTATCAGAAAACATGGTTATGCAGACAGGGATAATTGTAGGGTGGAATCTTACGGGAGTTTCAATTGCAATAGATTTTCAGTGTCACAGAACTATAGACGTGAGCAGGATTTAAGACGTAGAGAAGCAATAGATTGTATTAGGCAGTCAAAGGGTGTAACAAGTTCAGTCAATGCTGGTGCTCAGGAGGGCTGCTCTGCACCATCTCTTGACGAGTGTGAAAACAATGGGCAAAAAAGACGCAAGCGTAAAAGCCGATGGGATCAACCAGCAGAGACAAATTCAGATATGTTATCTTATAAGCATGAGGAAGAAAAAATTGTCTCTCAGATGTCACTGCAAACTGATGCAGTCAACTCTGTTGATGGAAGGCAGAATATTTCTACAGATGTTCCACCTGGGTTTTCATGTTTATTTCAGCTCCACATGGGTTCTTCAAATGCTTCACTGAACTCTGGTGATCTCTCTTTGCAAAATTCCGGCCATTCTGGTTTCGGATGTCCTTCTAATGCAGTTATAGGTCATCCAAAGGAAAAATTTAACTCCCGCATATCTGTCTCATATGGAGTGCCATGGTCTGTTGTCCAACAATATGGAACGCCCCATGCAGAAACTGCAGACTGTTGGGTCACTGCACCAGGCATGCCTTTCAAGCCATTTCCTCCACTACCCCCAAATCCACGGCATAGGAATGATTGTCAACCTTCTAATATTACTAATGCTATGATAATAGATCGGCCTGCTGAAGTTGTGCAGTGGGATACCAGTGGTCTAGTTAGTTGTTACTCAGATGATATGACTCCCAGCACAACTAGTGCCAATGGTGAAGACTTTCCATCTCACGATAATAAGCACATTCCCAAACAAGTAAAGGGTCCCCCAAATGATTTGGGAAGAAATTACTTTAGGCAGCAGAAATGGAATAAATCAAAAATACCTCGACCATGGTCCAGGAGGAATTTATGGGGATATAATGGGGACAACTCTAGGGGTGGTTTGTGCAGTATAGGTGTAGGAGATGTGCCAGAGAATGCAAGTTGTAGAGCAGAGAAAGACGGCAATAATATTTTTTAGCATTCACACTAGCTAAACCAATATTGATCACGGGAAAAGGAAACTCTTTTCTTTCTTTCTAATAGATTAATTATTGTCAATTCATTTGTTCCTAAATCTATATTCAATGGAAAATTCAAATTCATTCTATTTCAGCAATTCTCTCTTACACTTACTCAAGCTATACACCATTCCTGGGGAAAGTTGTGCCGTCTGGCATCTTCTTGTTGTGATCAGTGATCTGTCCAAACCCAAGAGGTAGATGTTTCTTGACAAATAATCCTCTCAGTAAACGGAAAGCCTGTGACTGTTTCTTGGTATGCTTTTTTTTTTGGGTCAATTTCTGTTTTTTCTATTGTTTTGGTGGGAGGGCGATTAGGGCATTTACTCCCACTGTCATAATTTTGGTTGAAGTTAAATCCTACACAATCTCCCTATCAGTTTCTAATGACACATTGGTAAGTCTTTATGAAAAGACACTAGTTATTTCCGGGAGATCCAGCTTATATTCATTAACTTGAACTTGGTTGTGTTTTTGGAACCAGGTGTTTATCTACCTGTTTAAGCCTTAAAAAATGAAATGTTTCTATTTACATTCATACACGCATCATTATCCTTGTTCTTGCTTCTAGATTACTTATGCCAGTTTTCTTTTTTTTGTTCGTAGAGAACAATCTGTTTTGGCCTTACCCTGCCGGTGCAGTGCTTTTTTTTTTTTCTTCCTTAATCATTGCTTAAGCAATACCTGGACATGTTATTGTGCAACTTAGTGTCTAAAATCTCTGGTAAAAGTTAGTTCAGTTACTGCCAATAATTTTGAAAAATTACTCTTATAATTCTGTGACAAAGCCCGACAAGAATGAGGTCCCAGTATGTTGGCCTACCTCTTCAAGCAAACGAACAAAAAAGGAGGAAATATTTGGATCAAGGAAAAAATGATGTAATCGAAATTAGGCTCCGAAGTCTGAAAATAGACGACACCTCACATGATATGCATGGAGTGAGAGATGTGATGTCCAGCAATAAATCCTAGGCACCAATGTGTCCTACCTACAACTAACCAAGGCAAATGCTCTGGATTAGCAACATTCACTATCACCTCCCTCGTATATCATGTTCCCAAAAACCCACATAATAATAAGAAGAACATACTTTGCTCTGAACTGAACTGAACTAAAACGAAATCATTTGGTAGGTCCAATGGAGGCCCTGATAATTCATTTCAAACTGCCTTCAAATTCACTTTTTGTTTGGTGTAGGATAGAGTTTCAATTTTTGAACTTGATTCTGTTTAAATTAATAAATGCTAGCGACGCTGGTTTGATGGCATTATGAAACTGTTTATATCATAATGCCATCAAACGGCTGAGCTGGTCCTACTTATCTAAAGCTATGCCTACTTCCTGGTTTGATGGCATTATGAATATAATTTGTTTAAGCTTTTCCCTAACTACACGTTGAGCCTCTTTATAAGCTTTTGATCATAAGCCATAAACACTTGGTGCTTTTCCATTTTTTCTTTTTTGGGTTGAGCTAGAAAGCACCAAAATAGAAGCTTTTTCGAAGCCACTTAAAAGACGTACCTCTAGAGACGTAAACAACCATAATTCCCTTAATTTGATGCATGGCACTGCTTGTAGATTCTTCTCTTCAATGATGCAATCCACAATTGAGCAAAAAAATCTTTTACTTTTTTTTTTTCTTGGTTCTGCAGAATGCTTTTTGACTTACTTTTGGTAAGTCTGTTTGGGTTCTGGAAGGACCACACAGAAAGTAAGGAGTGTAGGGTCAGGGCACATCATAATTTGTTAGGGGTTTTCGTTAAAAAAAATTAACACCTAACAATTCTTTTCTTTTCTTTTTCTAATAACAACTAACAACGTAAGTTTTTGAAACATATAGTATAGCGGGATTGAATTTTACCTCTAGGGCCCTATGAAACTCAGAAAGTTTTTCTTCTTCCTGTTGTATCATTGTTTCCTTTACTTCCATCCCTTATTTTAATCTTTTTCAAGACGATAAATTTCTTCAAATTTTTGTCTCTTTAAGTGCCATCTTGTAAAAAGAGGAATCTTGTAAGGAACAACTTTCTAAAGGTGATATATTCTACAGTGAAAATTGTAGAAAAAGTAGTCAATCTCATTGTTCCAAAACTTACCAAGGGGTTTTAACCAAAAATTGTGGATAAGTTGAAGAGTATATATATGATATCTGTGAATATAGACAGGAAATTCTATTCTAATTAGAACGGATTTCAGTATATTTGCTCTATCGTCATATGGGAAGTAAGCATACCAACTGACAGGCTAGGTTTCACTGTCATCGAGAGAAGTTTGGTTTGCCATTACCAATATCCACTGTTTACCTTCCGGTTATTGCATTGTTCTGCTCTTCCAAACCCTATTCTAACGGTCATCAATTACTATGAACTGACTCAAAAACTGTCCAAAATATCATTGCACGTAACTGCCTCTACAATAAAGATTCTAGCTAATCTTGCTACCCTAGCATATGAGCTAGAGTTTGAGCATTAGTTTTCATTGGTCCATACGTTAATTACTTTTTGTGTACCATTAATCACGCCTAAATTTACAAAGCTTTATCATGTAAAGTGGTAATACTCTATTAATGACTCTTACTGATCTAAGAAATTATGGTTACAGCTAGGCTAAGCCTACTAAAGAACTGAACTTCAGAAAAACTGCCTATAATATTAGGTGCCACGCAATACTTCTGGTGCAATTTGGGAAGGGCGGACCTAAAATTCTTGGTTAAGCATTAAAATAAAGAAGCTATTTCTTGTTAAGCAATCCTATGCTCTCTATTCCTCTCACAGTTGCTTCTAAGGGAAAATACAGCATACTAAATAACGGGCCCTCGTGGGTTGTCCAAAAGGTGGCGTACGTACACGTCTAATTAAATTATAATTGAGAGTGAGATATATATACTGAGATATCTTCATATATCACAGAAATCTAAAGAAAGGCTTGTTTCTGTCGAACCTGATTTGTTCTTGTGGATGTGACTGACTAATAAGATCTCGGGTTTTTGCTAGATCAGTTATTTTCAAGGAAAAAGAAAGAACAAGGAAAGAGCTAGAGCTATATATAATTGATATGGCATCACCTTCCACCACCCCACTATGTGGGATATATAGATAAACTAGATGAAGTGGGGTGGGGCTGTGTCAAATAATATAAAGAAATATATTCTTACATAGATTGAATCAATCGCTGACTAGCTGTGTGACTTAAATCTGACTAAATACAATTGAAAATTAAAGTTTAGATTGAGTTAGTTATTATGTATGCTTGAATCACATAAAATGACAGATAGTGATTGGGTTAATTTTATGTCTTTCAATCAGATTTTGTTCCCCCTTATCTGATATCTGATATTATAAATTATGATGTAGTATATATCAAAACCAAACCCAGATACACGTTCAAAAAGACCTTGGCTTCCTGGCTACCACGTGATGCATCATTAATAAAAAGCTGCTTCATTGGTTTTTTGCTTCTAATATAATTTGGAAATTAAAATTATATATATATATATATATATATAATGCATGAAACATGCTGCTTGTAGTTGTATGTAGTTGGGTAGGCTCGCATTCTGATAGATTCAGGCCAGGCAACATCAAGGATAGAGATAGAGATATATTTTGAGAGTTCACTACTCACTATTTTGTCCACAAACTACAATCATGATATAGGCAGGCCGTACACATATTTTATCGTCAAGGACATTTTATTTATCGTCTATATTTATAAATAGCAAATATAATAATTATGTAGTACTTTCTGTATAATAGTAGGATAAAATGTAATATTATATTTAGTTTTAATCCTAATCTACTTTGAAATCTGTTATTCAGTTTTTAATTAAATATCCGGATTTAAAAGGAAAAATAATTTAGGATCCAAGAGTTGTGCACGTGTGAGTGGTTGGTTTGTATAGATGGAGGGAGCAAATATAAGATTTCAAAAATTGCCACGTGGAAGGGACTTGATTGGGATTCACGTGATGACATGATACCCAACTCCACGGTGGTGGACTGTGAGGTGTTACCGTGTTAGTTAATTAGGCGCGCCACACGTTCACATGTTAAAACCGTATCAATTAAGGTTATTACTTATGAAGGGTGATTTTCTGATAACAAGTTTATATGAATTATATATATATGTTGAAAATTTAATAATGTCTTGAATAAAATTATTTTTAATAAGAAATATGCACTTAATTAAAATAGATAGTTTTAAAAAAATTAAATTAGTTTTAATTTTATATAAGATGAACTATTTTCATTACTTACTAGTCTTGGTCGCCACCGACCAAATGAATGTGAAACTCATGTTTTGTAGTTGCCGTTATTCATAACAGTCGTATTGCTCATGATCAGATAATTTCAATGAAAACATGGGTAAGACGTAAAATTTACATTGACCTTATAAGAGATAATATGTAATAATTCATACTTTTGTTACATTAAAGGCGCTTCACAGATATTGATAACGAAATAAATTATGAATAGTTTATGATGTTATTCAAACGAGCTAGAGGTAAAATTTATTACGGAAAAAATGGCTGCAACCCAACCACGTGTGATCTATTGAGCTGATTTTATCTCTTAGGCAATGGAGTATATTTATAAACAGTTATTAATATTTTAGTTATTAAATTATTTAATTAAAACAAAATATGTGAAATTTTTTGTTCTCGTATTTCTTTTTCCATTTTGATAAAAAGAGAGCGAGAGATTTAACCAATGTCTTCTCACAAGAGGGGTCCATTGGTCAAAATCTTGGGCTTTAAAGGTTTAAACTTTGTTAATATCTTGCTCAAAAAGCCAGGCGATAATGATGATGAGAAAGTTAAAATGACTTAATCAAAGTAAACTGAACATAATCATAGCGTTCAATATCAATACCAGTCCAAGTTGTGCTCTAAAATTTGAAGCCTTTCTCTCTCAAGTCTGGTACATTGGTCTGGTGCGTGCGACCTTGAAAGGCAAACCAAAACCAAACGACCGTTAAGCCAAACCTCCTTCCAATGCTTCAAACATCTCAAACTATATGAACCTCATTATGAGTTACAATGATCACCTTCACTGGAAACAAAATCACTACCTCCTCTGATTTTGACCCACACAGCATGAAAATGCTGCAAACGAGACCTGTCGTAGAAGCCCACGACGGCAACTCCGGTGGCCGGACGGTTGTGGTGGGAATGAAGTTGGACTCCCCTAGCAGAGAGCTGCTCACTTGGGCTTTGGTCAAAGTCGCTCAGCCTGGTGATGTTGTGGTTGCTCTTCATGTCCTTGCGAACAATGGTAAGTGGGATTTTGGATTTGGTGTTCCTTTCTTTTCTTTCTGGTTTTTTTTTTTTTTTTTTACTATTGGCTTTTGGGAGTTATAGTGGACATTGAGTTGAGTGGTTTTGGCGAAATGGCTTTCTGTAGAAATCGTCAATCGAGATGGAAAGCTGTCCCTTCTTTCGATTGTCAACGTATTCGACTCTGTTCTTGCTGTTTACGAAGGTTTCTGCAATTTGAAACAGGTTGAATTCTTTGTCTTTCTTCTGTTTCTCTAAGAAATGAGAGCTCAAATTAAAAAATTTCAAGTTATGTTGTAACATGACTGGTTAAGTTTATTGGAACTGCTTATTTTCAATATCTAAAGAAAACATATTAAATTATGAGATTTTTTTTGGAAATGATTCAGGTGGACCTCAAGCTCAAAATTTGCAGAGGCTCATCGGTCCGGAAAATCGTAGTCCGAGAAGCAAATGCTTATTCTGCCACTCATATTATAGTCGGAACAGCCCAAGGCCTCCATACAATTCGGCCATCTACCTCCGTAGCCAAGTACTGTGCTAAAAAGCTATCCAAAAACTGCTGTGTTCTTGCTGTTAATAATGGGAAAGTTGTGTTCAAGAGAGACAGCCCATCAGTAACTCTTTGTGGTACAAAAGGTTTTAAATTTTTTTATATTAGATTGTTGTATTGTAAATATCATGGTTATTATAGAATTCTCAAGCTTCAATTTGTTGCAGGAATTGATCGTCGTTGCAGAACTAGCTTGCTTGGTTCTATTCACCGGACACTCAATAAGAGTTCTAAAGTGCTAAATGATGACAATTCAGGAAATATGCATGATAAGGTTGATCTGGAATCTAAAGAAATTGTTGTTCAGACACCCACCTACTCAATATGTGGTTCAATTTCTGCATTGCCAAACGCTTCTTCCCACCAATCTGCAGAAGAGTCTTCTGGTGATGATAGTACTAACGAGAAGGCTTTGACTATAGTGCCTCTGCAGACAACTGAGGCAGAAACAAGTACAACAACCTTGTCTGTCAGAGAACTACCTGAGCTGAAACCTGGTTGGCCACTACTACAACGGACAATTTTATCAGATAGAGGGTCTCATGATAGATCATCGATGTGCCAGATATCTGTGGTCCAGTGGGCAATGCAGTTGCCGTGTAGAAATATTTCGTTTGATCATGATCACCAACAACACAAATGTGATCAAAGTCAAGATCAATCTTTGGCTTTAGATAGCGAAAGCGGTGCTATTGTTCCTCTGAATGTTGTAAGAGGGACTGCTTCTTCTTCACCCAAGAGCAGTTCACGAAACATTCCTAAAGAATTGGAGGTTCTTCATGAGAAATACTCATCCATGTGCAGATTGTTTGAGTACCAAGAACTAGTATTGGCAACTTCAAATTTCTCGCCAGGTTTGCTTTGTAATATTAGTTTGCAGTGATTTGAAGTTCATTTTGTCCAAAAGTGGTTTTTTGTTAACATGATTACCTGTATGAATTCAGAAAATTTGATAGGGAAAGGAGGAAGCAGTCAGGTTTATAGAGGTTGCCTTCCTGATGGCAAGGAACTTGCTGTTAAGATCTTAAAGCCTTCTGATGATGTTTTAAAGGAGTTTCTATTGGAAATTGAAATTATCACTACCTTGAATCATAAAAACGTCATTTCTCTCCTGGGGATTTGCTTTGAGGATGGCAATCTTCTTTTGGTTTATGATTTTTTATCAAGAGGAAGCCTCGAAGACTACCTTTATGGTAAGACAAAGCACATTATAAAGCGTCTATTGTTACCATCTTTACTAATTATGGTCTTTCATAACTTACTATTTCTTCTGTATGTGTCATGCTTAAATAGGGAATAAGAAGAACCCACTTGCTTTTGGTTGGACTGAGAGATATAAGGTGGCATTGGGAGTTGCTGAGGCTCTGGATTATCTGCATAACAATGGTGCTCAATCTGTGATCCACAGGGATGTAAAGTCATCAAATGTATTATTATCTGAGGACTTTGAACCCCAGGTAACTCACCTCTCTTCTGACTTACTTCCATATTTTATTTATTCATTTGCATTTGTCAATCCTGACTCTTTTCTGCTTTAATTTGTTAAGCTTTCTGATTTTGGCCTTGCTAAATGGATGTCAACCTCATCTTCACATATAACCTGCACAGTTGTTGCTGGAACTTTCGGGTTGGTACTTTCAACTCCTACATATCCATACCATTGCTTTTTATCCATAAATATCCTATTTGCTCAGAGAAAGTATATATGATATGGTCCTAAACTATGAAGTTCACTCATTTATGCAGTTACTTGGCTCCTGAGTACTTCATGTATGGGAAAGTAAATGATAAGATCGATGTCTACGCATTTGGTGTCGTGCTCCTTGAGCTTCTTTCAGGAAGAAAACCCATAGGTGGTGATTATCCAAAGGGTCAAGAGAGCCTTGTTATGTGGGTATGTCCCTCCAGTCCTATGCTTTGGCAGCCATTAATGTGCCTCTTTATTGGCAACCTCATGTAATTTGCGAGAGATAATGACAATATCTATTTCAGGCAAGTCCAATTCTAGATAATGGAAAGGTGTCACAATTGTTAGATCCAAGTTTGGGAGATAACTATGATCAAGAACAGATACAGAGGATGGTCTTGGCAGCCAAACTTTGTATCAGACGTGACCCAAGAGCTAGGCCTCACATGAGCCTTGTAAGTAACCTACACTTGAATTCATAGCAGCTTGAGTCTTCTAGGCTTACAGAAATAAGAAATGTCTGAAAAAAAATTATTTTTAATTTCCTTACTTTATCTACTTGTTTGAACACTGCTGAAGTATTCTCATTCTCTTCATATAGTTCATTGTTGGTTGGTTGGTTAAAGATTTCATATGTATTCCTTTGGTTGGACCACAGATTTCAAAGCTTATTCGAGGTGATGTTGATGTGATCAAGTGGGCAAGGTTAGAAGTTAAGGCTTCAGAGACACAAGGAATGCTTGATGATGAAGCTTGCCCACGTTCTAATCTACAGTCACATCTTAATCTTGCCCTGCTTGATGTGGAGGATGACTTAGTCTCCATGTACAGTGTTGAGCAGAATGTGTCGTTGGAGGAGTACTTGAGAGGCCGGTGGAGCCGTTCATCAAGCTTTGACTGAGAAAAAACTACTGCCAAATTTCTACAACTCTATCTTTCTTTATCTAATTCATTTAGAGATGAAGTTTTTGTTATGTTGCTTCTTCTGCTAGCTTTGGCATCCTTTTAAGGGTTTTTTAATTTTTTATAGAAGGGTTTAGGATGAGAGGTTGTTTGTGGGTGCCCTCCTCCTTACCTTAATATAGTGAGGAAAGTAGACCCTATAACTTGATGGGTTAGTTTCCTATTTTTTGTTCTACTTGAAATGTTTACAGTTTTAATCCTTGATCTCAGTTAATTCAAGTTGTAATCCTGTTGTAATGGCAAGGGATGAACCAGTTTGTAACTTCAGAGCATAAGTGTTCATATGCAGTCCAATAAAACTAAGAGCAATTTCGTTTGTGATGGTAGGCTTCTGTCTTATTACTACGTTTTGAGTTGGTAGTGTTCTATTTCAAGTCACAGTTGTTAATTGACTGTTGTTGTTGTCCTTTACGAGCTAAAGCTATTGTTGAACTTGAATGCGTTATGCATGTAGTTTTCAGTCACCGCACTGTTTCCTCCCAATACCATTCTCACATTCTCACTAAATTAATAAATATGAGGAAAATTAGTAAGAAAATACACTAATATTCTATTTAGTTATTATAAGTTATATAAAAACCATGTGTTAAAGTTTAATAGAGAAAATACAAAAGACTATGTGTACAGTTAAAATTGATAATTATTAAAAATATGAATCCACATGAACATTTTCCTTTACCATTTGGTTTGATCCATAGGTCATTATCATGGGAGAAGAAATGCTTTCAGAATATACTTACAAAAAAATTGTTTAAAGTATTTTGAAAGGTGAAGTTTTAAAAGTAAACAATGGATTAAAAAAATAGGAGAAAAGATAAACAAATGATTCACTTGAATGGATTTGAGTTTAAATTTATTTTCTTTTATCTTTTTTTTACTTCACAAATTTTACCTTTTTCTTCTACTAATCTAAATCCCTCTCTTGCCAGGAAAGTCAGGGAAAAATATTATTTCAGACCAAGTTAACAATATTTTTATACTTTGATCTAATATAGATTCGAACTTGCGGCTAAAGTTAATTACAAATAATGGGATTTCTGTTACAAAGATTCTCTCTCTCCAAAATTCAAATGGATTAATAAGTTTTGTACAAGTGATAATCATGTGTAAGGTACGAGTATGATATTATAATTTTTATATTCTGAATCTATTTATCTAAAAAAAAATTTAAAATAATTATTTTTTAAAATTATAATTTATCTACATATAAATTCATAAAAAATATACAAATTACATTAATTATATAATATAAACTTTAAATATATAATCAATTCAAAATCTTGATAAATTTATTCTTACAAAATTATTAAATATAATAATTTATAGATTTATATTAAAGTTATATTATCTTATTGATTAAATTAAAATAAATAATATAATTTTTATATATATTTAATAAAATAAAATAAATATATATTTAAAATATTTAAATAATATTTAAATAATTTATATAAAATGAATCTAAATTTAAATAAAGTATCATGTTTGTTAGACCAAAATCTTCTCCTTTAATGTCCATACTCAAACTCAAAAAATAAAATGCACAGGTATCCATAAAAATATTTTGATTCATATACTCAATTCAAAATCAAATTGATTGGGTTTCAATATTTTATAATTAAAATAATTATAAACTTATTATTATTTAGTCTAAACAAATACGCATCTTGTTAATAGTTAATATTTATATCTTGAGTAATTTATTATCTAGTAAGAGTTTTAGTTAAAATACAATTTTTACGATCTAAATTTAAAATTATTAAAGTTTGTTCAGATAAGTTATTTTCATATCAGTTATTCACCGGTTAATTTTTTTCCTCTTTATACTTAAAAGAAAAAAAGAAAAACAAATTTATTCAATTTCTGTTTTGACTCGCAAGAAAGCGTTTCTTGTTCAAGATTGTTTTTCTTGGATAGAGCAAACTAGTGATCCACTCTCCTAACTCATCTGAAAATTCTGCAGTTTCAAACTTCAACTCTCAGCATAAAACCAATTCCCACAAAGAGGCAAAGAATCCAAGGAGAAACGCGTACTCGCCGTCATAGACTCATAGGGAGGCAGGCACACAGTGACAGCACCGTCTCCCTTGCCTCTCATTCACTTGTTGAGGACTAGGGCAATCCAAATTTTCAGTTCTCAGTATTGGAGGTTCAGAAGAAAGAAAATGCTATTCCAATTGTTTCTATGAATAATACTCAAGACGACATTCTTGATTTTGGAAATATTAACGGAGAAAAGATTGGTAAACAGGCTGTTGAAGAAAAACAACGGTTGAGTAATTGTCTGCAAAGGTCTTCAACTGCTGTTAAGGAATCAAATGATCTTAACATGAAGGATGATCTATTTCCTGAGCAGAACTATGTGTCTTGTCCTGCTAATGGTGATGGAGTCACTACCGGTCACTTCAATGTTGAATTGTTTGAGGTTGCGCCTGAAGCAATATCACATATGACATCTCTAGGAATTACATCTCAAGTACCTGAAAATCTGGATAGCAGTTTTATGGTTCAACATGGATCTGACTTACCTGTTTGTACTTCATCTATTCAACATACTGTAAAAGATATGAAGTCAGATCATGCAGCTGGACACATTAACCTGATCAATGGGAACGTAAAGGTACAACCATCCCATATCCATTCCAAAATTACTACTCAGGATCTGAAATCATCTCGTTCAGAATTAAAGAGGACCAAGAATCAGCCAGGTTCTGTTATTCCTAGGACTTTCCAGGATCATTCTTCGTTTTCGTTATTTTTCCCCAAGTCAAAGGCATCTGTATTTTCAACCCATAATTTGAAGCCTCAAACTTGGCATCGCAGAATTATTAGTTTTTCTGCTTCCCTACGTGGAAGAAAGCCTTCAGTGGGAACTGTTCCTCCCAAAAGGCCAATTCTAGAAAAGAACATTAAAAATAATTCTTACATTCTTAAAAGTAACAACCTAGTAAGGAAGACTGCCCAAGTTTCTGCTTCATCACAAGTGTACCTTATTTACCAGTCTCCTTTGGGCTTAAATGAATTCCAAAAGGCCACCATAGCAGAAAAAGAAGTTGACATCACAGATAAATCAAATATCTTGATAATAGGATTAATAAATTCTCCTATGGAGAGGGTTGAGAAGCAGATAACGCCTCCACTACCTATTGACAACAAATCAGAGGAGAATAGACCTTTCCCATTGATGGAGCCTCTTTCTGATTGTTTCTGTGAAAGTGCATCAGATCCTAGAAAATTCATAGAAAGTAATGATGCACTAAACTCTGCTGGAGGTGTGTCAAAGTATTCTGGTACTATTGAAAATGAAGCTGGTCCATCTAACAAGGTGGAGAGCCAAGTTGAAGCAAATTTTGGGAATATGTCTTATTTGAATGCAAAGAGAATAGTACATTTAAAGCGCAAATTAAATTAGTTGGTTGCAACTTCAAATTCTTGTGATCTTTCTGTCTCTACTGATGTCAAGGCTCAAACAGCTGCCTCAAATGGCTACTGTAAGAGGAGAAAAAATCAATTAGTCAGAACTACACTCAAAAGTCATGTAAACCAGATATTTGTGATGGCCAAGGACACTGTAAGTTCTCACAGGAAAGGGCCTTATAAGATTCCTTGCAACCACAGATATAATAAGAAGCAGTCACATAAGGGTATGTGTTAAGAACTTACTGTGTTACCTAATTTCTCTCTCTAATCAATGCTTATATAAACATGTACTGGGTCTCATTAGACTCAGACAGGATGTAACTGAAAATGGATGTGCTTCTTTAGAAACTATATTATATGATATCATCAATTGAATTCTGTGATTTATTATTGAAGAATAATCCATTTTGTACTAATTATTCTAGTTCAAGAGTGGTCAGTCACTATTCACTCTTGAACTAATATTAATCTTAATAATTATGGGTGATTGAGAATAAATATTATGCTTAATAAGTCTCCCCTCACAATTTTCCCTCTTTCATTTGTTGCATGTAATTCTCCAACATTATAGAGAGTTTCCCAAGGATCCATTAAGTATTAGCCATTTCGTGCTAATTTAGTTCAAGAGTGGTTAGTCATTATTCACTCTTGAACCAATTAATCACAAGAATTATGGGTCCTCATGGATGATTTCTCATTCATGGCTTTTAATATGTATATTAAGGTTATTTTTCAGTTCTGACGAGGCATTGCTATGAGATCACTCTGATGTCTTGATTTGGAATTATGGCTTTGTTTTCTCTTTTATTGTTTTTCATTTTTTTCTTCACTGTATTTATTCTTTCATCATATTGTCTGGAATGTTTTGCTAATTGCTATGCTATTTTTCTCCCAGCAAGTCAGCAGCCTTTATCAAATTTTAATTTAATGCTCTTTGTAGATGATGAATGCCTGTCCTCTGCCTCTATCCGATCAAGATTGGGTGCTAAAAGAGCTTACACTCAGAAGAGATTACTTATAGGAAATGATGAGTATGTACATTGTTCTTGTTCATTGGCTTTGTTATCTTCCTTCTTTCTTCTTTTTTGGTCGTGGCTTTGTTATCATCCAAGTTATTGTAAATTTTCACCAATGTTGGTAGTCTTGTTTCAATAAGACTCTAGTGAGAAATAAGTGAAGAAGAGGAAGAACAAGAATTGTAAAATATTGTCTTACAGCTTCATTCGTCCTCACACAACTGACCATTTAATTGTTTGCCTTCAATGTTGACAGATATATCCAAATTGGCTATGGTAATCAACTTATCAGATACCGAAGGAAACAAACTCGAATGTTAGCTAATGAAAAAGTTAGATGGAATCTGCCGAATGCTAGACAGCGGTTGGCTAGAAAGAAGTATTGTCAGTTTCATACTAGATTTGGGAAATGTAACAAGGATGATGGGAAGTGTCCCTATATTCATGATTCCTCAAAAATCACTCTGTACTAAGTTTCTGAATGGTTTATGTCCTATTCCCAACTGCAAATTGACTCACAAGGTTTTGTTATATATCAAGCCCAAGGAATTGAATGTTGTCTACTAAATTTACTGATCTGTCAAGAATCTGAGGTTGATTGTTTTGTTGCAGGTTATGCCGGAGAGAATGCCAGATTGTTCATATTTTTTGCGAGGTATAATGTAAAAAGTTTGTCTTTTTTAAAATGAATAATATGAAAATGTGATTTTGACAAGTTTCATGGCAGGCTTATGCATAAACGGAAATTGTCCATATAGACACGTCAATGTGAACTCTAAGGCTTCTATTTGTGAAGGATTTTTTAGGGGTTATTGAACCAATGGCAATGAGGTATGTTGAATTTTTAGTTGGACTACCAGATGATTTGAATGCTGAGCATTTTCTCGTTTTACTGCAATTTAGTGAATCAACTTTTTGCATGTGAATATTCTCTTAAATAGTATATTTAAGGAATAGATTGTATGACTTAAATATGTTAAGGTAGTCTGGGCTTTGCCCCTTTTCTGAATCGAAAAAGAAAAAAAAAGCAAGTTGTGTTTAGCAATTTAGGAACGATTTGTCAGTTTTGGCCCGCAGGTCTTAGCTTTGCTTGTTTGATTTCTTATTCCAATGATGTTAGATTACGTTATGTGTATAGTCAATTTATAATTCCCTGTTTCTAATTTCTGTTAATTAAGAGAAGCCACACTAAAATTGGCTTATGTATGTGGTCTCATAGTGTCGGAAGAAGCACAGTTATATCTGTCCTACATTTGAAGCAACAGGAAACTGTACCCAAGGAACCAAATGCAAGTTTCATCACCCCAAAAAACAAAGCAAAGGAAAGAAAAAGAGATCTGCAAATCAGAGGAATAGTGGAGAGCGTTACTTTGGTTCTATGCCCAATGATGTTTCTGAACCTGAGATGATGGTGGCTTTAAGGCAATGTCAACAGTATCATGATGGCCCTGAAAGAGAAGTTGCTGACTATGTCAGCACTGATGACAAAACTGCAGAAAACAACAGTCGAGCATGCGAGCAAGCATCACTGAGTGATAGCGATCCCATGGATTTACAAATGGATAATCTTGATCTACTTATAAAACCTGTTCGTATAATGAAAACGAATTTCATCCCTACAAGCTTAGGTGAGTTTTAGGAGACTGAAGGCCTTCGTAAATGAAGTAATGCAGTTTTTTTTTCCTTTCGAAAATCCCTTGTCTAGCCCATATAATTGTAAGATTTATTGTAACAGAAAAATTAAACTATAAAAGGGAAAATTAATTTTTTTATACTTGATCTGAAATGAAAACAAGTTTTATTTGTATTTCATATAATTTGACAAACTTTGAATTCTTTTTCTCCTTTTTCTTTTTGTAAAATTAAAGGAAGTAACATCCGTTTTCACTTCATATTTCTTACTCAATATCACTACTTATATGGGTTAGAATGTATTTTTAGCCCACAAAGTTAACTTATCTAATTTCGTTCTTATATAATATCATTTATCAAAAATTTATTATTAAATTTGACAGTTTAAATAACTAAATTAATTTTTTATAAAATTAAAGAGACAAATTAAAATTATATATATATATTTTTTTAAATATCATTATCATTATTCAAAATAAAGGTCATAATCGATGCATAGATCTCATATATGTCAAATTAGGCCTAACAAGTCTAAATAATATAATACCATATATTAACCAATAAAGATCATGAGAACATGACTAAGGAATTTGAACATGTCATTTGTTAGATATATCCTTTGAGTTTACATACGTTACTACAATACTAGGACTTTAACCACTGATTTTGAATCTCAATTAACACCTATGGATTTTATTGAAATTTCAACAAAAAGTAGGAACTTTCCTTAGTTTACAACAATTCAAAATCAATTAAAATAATCATTCAAATTATCCTAGAACTCAAAATACATCAAGTTTCTGCTAGGTTGCAAGATCACTAAGTTTGCATCTCAAAAGACTTGAGTCCTATCCAAAAACAAGAGTGCTAAATCACAATATTCTATTCTGCAACCTAGTGCTAATTTGGAAAAAAATAGAGAGAGGAAGCAGGTCCAAACATGAGTTTTTCGTAATTACGTTTGGTTGAAGAAAATTAAAAGTTAAGTACTTATAATTCAACCTATGAATACATGATAAAAGAAATTTGGGATTTCGCTAATAAAACAGATTATAAGGTATACATAACCTTCATCTACAATATAATATTAAAACTATATCTCATCAATAAGGTTTATGATAATTTTAATGTGAGTAATCTAAAATAAGATCACATGAGAGAGTTTACATTTCTAACATTCACGATACCACTATGAGTGTTAATATTATATCATATTGTCGCACATAAAAATATCATATTGTGTCACTGCACATAAAAATATCATCATTCTATCGCTTGTAAACAAGTCATATTATGCTGTCACACTTCAACATCATATCATGCCATTGCATAGAGAATTATTATATCGTACCATCGTACATAAATAAATTACTACAATTATAATTATCAAATTCACTTGAAAATACATAATTAAGTAATACTAAACTTGGCAAGCATAATCAAATTGTTTGATTTAGGTTCAATGATCATGTACACAAATAATAGTTTAAAATTTTAATATCTACTGCTGACAAGAAAAGGCCTTAAAATTCTTAATCATTTCTCATAACTATCTAAAAGATAACAAAGAGCTTATGACAATGAGACAAATTTTAGGGGTAAAAGGAATAGACATTTCATTCATTATATACTCACCTGACAAAAAGCAAACCACAATAGTCCTTACTCTACCATCTTAACACCGATCACGGGTGAGTATGTATCCTTTGATGCCCCTAAATTAATAACATTTTCATCACACAATATCTATATTTAGTGTCATATATCCTTTGATAAAAATGTCACAATTTCTCCAACCTCAACTTTCAAGCTTATGCCATATTTACTTAAATTAGTAGCATTGATTTTTCTCCTCAAAGTCAATTTCACATTTTAATTTACTATTTCATACTTAGTAAAAGACCTATATGGCAAGAACATTAAACACAAATAATGTATATTCATAGCCACTTCAACATTAAAATCTCTAATTAAATTAATTCAACTTTCACATTTCAACCCAAAATTGCAAGATTATAAATTTTTACACATATATCCTAGTTTAGTTAAACTTTTCATTAGTCTCATATCCTAAGCTCAACAGTTCACTTGTCCACATTTTAAGTCCATCTCCTCATTTATATAAAAGAAGATTATATATGCTACTAGAGTTTCTATTGATCAACTTCATACTCTATTTATATTATTTGAGTTCATAATTCATTTAGAAGTTAAGACTAAGTTTTTAAAGTGTTTCAACGAAAAAAATGTATAAAAGATTTAACTTTCTACTAATATTTTAATAAGAGAATGGCTACCAACAACAATCAACAAAGGAGGAAGAAAAACTCATTAAGTTCAAGAATTCCCAACTTCACCCTTCCTCTATTGGATTTTTACAGACCAACAAGAAAGTGTCACGTTTTGTGCGCGGGAAGTGCTATGTCTATGCCTCCAGCCGCTACTACGCTGCCCAGACGACGGCCGGCGGTGGGAATGGCCAGTGACTGACCGGCGGCTACCTTGGTGGATGAATGTGATGGCGGGAAAAGAAACTGAGTGGAGAAGAAGGAAATAACGGAGAAAAGACGAAGGAAAGGAGGAAGGAGATGAAGAATTCTGCTACTGCGTGAGAGAGGCCTGAAATATTGGTTCCAATTTGTTGCATTTTGGGCACTCAAAGGCTAATTTGAAAATGTTATTGATTTATTGGGTATTTTTAAAATAAATTTTAAATATATTTTTTAATTTTAAAAAATATGAAATATCGTGGAAGTGATTTAGAAATTTTTGAAGTGTGGAAATTCTATTAAAATATCTGATAAAAGTCTTTTAATAAATAAAAAATCTTTTTCAAGTAAAAATTTAATTTTAAAAAATTTTTTAATTTGAATTATGAACTTAAAATAATTTACTTAATTACTATTAAACAAAATTTTAAATTTTTTATTCAATTTTTTAATTATTTTAATTTCTAAAATTATCTAATATTTAATTTAGTAAAATTATAATGTTATTATTATTATTTATTTATTTTATTCTTAAATTTATTTTTTTATAATACCGACACACTAAATTACTTAATTTTAATTTTAATTTATTTCACTAACTAATTTAATTAGTATTGTTAATTTATTATTAGTAATGATATTGATTAGAGTTATTACAACCATAATATAATATTTGAACATTTAAAACAAATTATGCGCTACAATCAGAACTATTGATGAAACAATTTATGTAATACAAGTGGTTTGGCAATGTATGTCATTTTTTTAATTTTAAATTTTTACTCTCCCATTGTCTTTATTTTTTCATGTATTTTTAAATTTAAATTTGACCAATAAAAAAACTTAGAATTATATAATAGTATAAGTGAACAATTGAAATGAATTATTAAATTTACCAAAACCACCCTGCCTTGGACCCACTTAAATAACATATCGTTAATTCGTCAACCGTACGGCCACACCTTCCGTTATTCCTTTCTCAATTTTCAGATCCACATGATTACCGATATTTCCGTTTTCATTACGTAAACACAGCGGACCTTCGCTTCCACTAATTAATACTTCTTACCACCTTCTTCTTCACCTTCTTCTCTCTCATTCTTCATCTCAAAAGTGAACCACTGCCTTTCCTTCACCCTCCACATTTCAATGGCTTCCACAGTCAATGGCGATTTCACTTCTTCTGTCCCCAATCTCAAGGATAATCTCCATCTTCTGTCGCCAGAACAGGTATATCTCACGATGCGTGTGTATGATTTCTGTGTGTGTTTGTCTCCTTTTAATGTGAAATGGCTCTGATGGATGTGGTTTGGGGGTAAACGGAACCAGGTTGGGCTCGCGAAGGTGTTGTTGGAGATGGGGCAAAGTCATCTGTTTGAGCATTGGGCGAAGCCGGGTATCGAGGACGACCAAAAGAAAGGCTTTTTTGAGCAGGTAGGGGCTCTGCACATGTATTTCATTATTCGGTTTAGATTCTTTAACCAGCTTGACTTTGTTCGAGCAATTTATGCCTGCTGGGGCCTGGGATTTCCGAGGTTCCATTTGAAAATCTTTAGCTTAGTTGGTTTGCAATGAGTGAATACTGAATTATTCCAAAGAAATGGGTTATTACTTACAGAACCTGCCATGCTCGTCAAAAGTAAGCTAAAACTCAACTGTACATTCCCCCACCCTTCTTAAGTTTTAGTGGTAATTCTGAACCAATTCGTCAACACCTACTCAAATTTTCTTGTTTCTTACGATAATCTTATTACCTGCTTCTGTTGGCATGGCCTAAGATGTTAATATTACTAAGTGAATATGCCTAGAAATTAGCTTCTTATTGAAAGTATTGTCTTTGAGCTCTGACTTATTTTTCCTTAAAACCTTTGTCATAATAGCGTCTTGGTAATGGATTCTCACTACTTTGAACAAACAAGAAGAGCCATCTCTCTTTTGATCTCACCTTCCTCAAACTGCATTTTCTTTAGGTGGCTCGCCTAAATTCAAGCTATCCTGGTGGTTTGGCATCATACATTAAAACAGCTAGAGAACTCTTGGCTGATTCAAAAGCTGGAAAGAACCCATTTGATGGCTTCACGCCCTCTGTGAGTGAAACTGAACTTATTTATTAGTCTGAAGTCTATGATTTCCCTTGTTGTCATAATAATTTAATCGTCTAATGTTTAATATATATATAAGTTTTTTCTGATATTGAAATTCTTTGCATGGATGTGGAATCTATAACCAATTAATAGAAGATCTTCTGGTAATATTTTGCAGGTTCCTACTGGTGAGAATTTAATATTTGCTGATGATAACTTCACCAATTATGAGGAGATGGGAATAAAGGAAGCTCGGAAAGCTGCATTTGTTCTTGTTGCAGGGGGTCTCGGGGAGCGTCTAGGATACAATGGAATTAAGGTCATCTATTAGCCCTATATATCATCATTTTTGATTCGCAGTACTCTTCATTTTGTCTGAATTACCATGACAACATTATGTAATGAGGAGATTTTTTACATATATGGAGGTCCAATGACCCCTGACATTAATGAGGACCAAGGTTGTTGATATATATTTTTTTTTATCGAAGTATACTTTAGGGTGGTTAAGGTGTTTTGAAGCTCATTTTGAACTTATCAGCTTAAATTTCTGTAAAAGAGCAGATTTTTTGTGGATGGACTTTATTAACCTGGAATTCTTGAAATTGAGTTTCAATTTTATCGATTTCTGCGGTATTGGGACCATGGAGTGTTACTAGCACATTTGCTTCTTACTGTTGGACATGATTTTCACTTCCCATGATCGATATAAAGTATAAACCCTCTAACTTGGATGTTTCACAAACAATTTCTTAGTGTGGCGTGTGGCCCTAGTTCATGTCCCTGGAATCAAATTTCTCATTTTCACACACAATCTGTATCATGTACGTGTAATACATCAACAGATGTGAACCCATTATCTGATCAGGAATAATTCTTTCTCTTACCATGTATTTTTGCATCGTGCAGGTTTCTCTTCCTGCAGAAACCACTACTGGAACATGTTTCTTACAACTTTACATAGAATATATACTTGCTCTTCAAGAAGCCAGCTGTAAACTCTTACCAGGTTAATCTTATTATTCGCGGTTGTCATTATTAATTTCAATCTTTATGTTTCATATCTCTTTCAAGTAATGTGCTTTTCAATTTTTAGGAGAATGCCGAACGCAGATTCCTTTGGTTATTATGACATCTGATGACACACACGCACGTACCTTAGAACTTTTAGAATCGAATTCTTATTTCGGTATGCAATCCACACAAGTTAAACTTTTAAAGCAGGTATGGCTTTTGATGTCTTAGGGAAACTCCAATGTAGCTTTAAAATGTTTCTGTTGGAATTTTAAGTTTTATACATTTCAGGAAAAAGTAGCATGCTTAGATGATAATGATTCCAGGCTAGCAGTCGACCCACATAACAAATACAGAATTCAGGTATTGTTTTCTAGTATGCATGTATCATTTTAAGACTGAGAATTTTACATAGCAAAAGACATTGAATGCAGTGCTTTGTATAAACCTCTAAAATTATATTTGTGAGAATAAGTGCAATAACCATTTCTGTTTTGTTAGACAAAACCTCATGGGCATGGTGATGTGCATTCGCTTCTTTATTCCAGCGGCCTTCTCAAAGTATGGTATGACTCACGGTCTACAATATTTCAGGATCTGTTCATGCTATCACTATCAAGTAAAAAAGATCTATTTGAGTCTCCCATTCTATATTTCTGCTTCTAGTTTTGTATTGATTTTGCTAATGTTAAAATATTGTTTACTTGTAAAAATTTTATAAATCTTGTATCGTGTTAGATAGTGTGAATGTACGTTATGGCTAAATTAAAAGAAGTGTGTTGATGACTAGAAGATTAATTAAACATTCCGGTTAAGTAAGTTAGTCATCCCACCTAGATTCTTTTTTCTTATTCTAATTTACCATATTGAATGTCTATAAAATTTTCAGAATCTTTTAAATATATTTGAGAACATGGAAAAAGTTTTACATCAAGACTAGATATGTCGGTTGCAATATTTATGGGATTGTATAAGACAAGAAATATTCCCATAAATATTGGTTCCCATATCTCTAAAATTAATGGGACTGCATTCTAGAAATCTTAGAAAATGGAAGAGTAGAAGTATCTTTTTTCTTTTGATAGTATGCTTTGATCTTAAATTCAATACAATCTGGATTTGTCAGGCTTGTTGCTGGTTTGAAATGGGTTCTCTTCTTTCAAGATACAAATGGACTTCTATTCAAGGTTAGTTGCCTTCATATATCATATTTTACTTTACATTCTTTTGGGTTGCTCATTAGTATAATGCAAATATTTATTGCCTAGTATTTTGAGGATACAGGCAATTCCTGCAGCACTAGGTGTCAGCTCTACCAAACAGTTCCAGGTTAACTCTCTTGCTGTACCTCGGAAAGCAAAAGAAGCTATTGGAGGAATTACAAGGCTCACTCACGCTGATGGTAATTTCTAATTGTTCCTTCAATCAGCAAAGAAAAACAAATAGTGCTATGACTCTTAATTGCAAACTTTGTCTGGGACCCATATGAAATTGATATTATTAATACAAATCTTCTGAATGCACTGATTAATTTAACTTTGGCTTCCCACTTAGATACATAATTTTTAACATAGCTCAGAGAATCATGAACTTGCTTTGGTGATAACAAACTATGGGAAGGGAATGCGTAGTGACACCACGAGGAGAAAAGAAAAGTTCAAACTCTATCTAGTGATATAAATATGTAGGGAAGAAAAACAAAAAAGGTAACCTGCCTAGTGCTTTTATAAATCATGTTAACTTGGAAATCTTGTAGATTAGCTGGAAATATTTTTAGGGCAAGCTAATTACATCTTTATTCAAATATCACAATTTTATCTAGCTATTAGTATCTACTTTAGTAACAAATAGGAATTCATTACTTAGAAGCAAAATTTTGCTGCTGATCATTGAGAGATTTGCCTAATTTTATTCATATTGTTGGACTGTGACAACTAATTAATGCGATTTAGATTGAAAAACAACAGGTTGTTTAGACAATAAAACAAGTAACCAATTTTGTTTCTATTCTTTCCAATCAAGAGACAGAAAAAGCTACCATATTCCTAGTTGGTTAGGGGATTGAGTGAGATTACAGTTTTGAAATGCACTGATGTTATATTCAATCTTTCTCTTGAGCTCATTATGCCATTCTAATGAGTTTCCCAAATATGCATGTTATTCAGCACCATATTTGTAGCATTTGATTATATCAATCTGAAATACATGTGATCTCAGGGAGGGCAATGGTGATAAATGTGGAATACAATCAACTAGATCCTCTCCTCAAGGCAACTGGACACCCTGATGGCGATGCCAATTGTGAGACTGGCTATTCCCCTTATCCAGGGAATATAAACCAAGTAATCCTCTTGTGTAACTCAATATTCTCCTTAATTTGTCTCTCTTATATTGGAATTACCTTTTTTTTCAGTAATTTATTGTTGGCCACAATTACTTTTTTATCTGCTATTAGTTTACCTTGTGTGAGCACCCAAATTCATATTTTTAAAAGGCAATTAGGTAATATTTTCTTCCCTTCATAAGAATTCCATGGCATCTGCCAACAATTTTCATGTTATCTGCGTGTGACTTACAAGTGAGTGGATACTTTGAGCAGGTCATATATTTGCTATGTATTTCAAAAGTGGAACATTATTTGCACTTGGATTGATATATATATATATATATATATATATATATCATAACTCTGCAGTGTGATATGTCTCCTGAATCCTGACACGCTGCCTAATGTCATTTGAATCCTCACATTATCAAAAAAAAGAAAAAAATACAAGAACAATCCTCCCCCTACCACTCCCTATATGGTTTTAAACCTCATTATGTATCCAAAAAGAAGAAGAAGAAGAAGAAGAAGAATGAAAATAAATTATAGATAAAATAAATAAAGAAAACAAAAGCAATGTACCTGTTGTAATGATTTTTGTACCTGTTGTAATGATTTTTGTTATTTTGTGATAACCATGATCTTATTTAATTTACCTGCTTCATGCTTACGATAGAATTGCTTAATGAAATACCTTTTCTTTTATTTATCAGTTGATATTAGAACTTGGTCCTTACATTGAAGAGCTCACAAAAACAGGAGGTGCCATAAAGGAGTTTGTTAACCCAAAGTAATTCTATTTAATTATGCTCATTATATTTAATTTTTTTTTTTTTCAAACATTGATGTTGCATGCTTTAATTTCAATGACTAATTAATAAGGCTATGATAATTCATGACTGCTGTTGTTGGAAGCTCCTTGCATTTGTTGAATCAGCAAGCCTACCAAGGAAATTTGAACCAAACGTGTATATTAACTGGAAGAGATAGTGTAATTATAAATATAACTTATTTTGTATTTTGGAGAATTCATGCATATTTGAAGAATGGCATTTCTGGATTATGTTTGCTTTGTATTGCTACATCACGTAGTCATTGCTACATATACTCACACTCACTGCAGATACAAGGACGCCAGCAAAACTTCATTCAAGTCCTCAACTCGACTGGAATGTATGATGCAAGACTATCCCAAAACATTGCCCCCATCTGCAAGGGTTGGATTCACGGTAAATTAATTTTTCAGGCTATTGCCCGTGCTATTGAAATCGAAAGTTGGCCAAAAGATCCCATTTCCTATTCTTCTACCTATTTCTTGGTCACTGGATTTGTGTAATTGTGTAGGCGATGGATGCATGGGTTGCTTACGCACCTGTGAAGAACAACCCTGAAGATGCTGCTAAGGTACAACTAAACTGCATATAGCAGTTGCAGCTTGCAGGGCTAGGCCTTAACGTGTTCTGTGAAGATTTGCAACAAAAAGAAATGCAGGTTAACAAACGTAGAGTTAAAAGCAAAAAAATAAGTCCTTGCCTGACCGCATAATTTCAAATTTATGTGATGTATCCAATTAAAAGACATAGGTTGGAAAGGCTTAGTCAAACATTCAGGTGTAGAAAAGATTGAGTAAAGTTCAAAAAATCACTATTTTTTTTTTATTATTGCTAAAAGGTTCAAGAAAAAAATTATTTTAATATGTTTCTTATTACTTAAATGAAGGTACCAAAAGGAAATCCATACCACAGTGCAACCTCTGGAGAAATGGCCATTTATCGCGCAAACAGTCTCATTCTTAGAAAGGTACTATATTTATCGTGAAGTGGCATTGTTTCTGGCACCGTTGCTAAATTGGTGGTGTACTTGTGTATGGGAGGCAAGCATTAGTGCTTAAATGGCAATTAACACAAATCTAAAGTTGGGATTCTCATAAATTTTGTCTGTAAATTTATTTCTACCAGGCTGGTGTTCAAGTAGCAGATCCAACATTGGAGGTTTTAAATGGGCAAGAGATGGAAGTGTGGCCTCGTATCACATGGAAACCAAAATGGGGTCTGACATTTGCTCAAATCAAGAAAAGAATCAGTGGAGAGTGCTCCATTTCTCAAACGTCTACATTGGCCATTAACGGTCAGAAAGTCAATCTTAAGAATATGTCCTTAGATGGCGCCCTTGTCGTTGATGCTGTTGACGATGCAGAGGTATGGCAAGTCAATATAGCTGCATTTGATGTTTTCAAAGTTTTCCAAGATGCCAAATTGGCTGCTTAGGAAGAAGGTTACTTATTTCATTTTCTAACACGTATCCATGCTAATAGTAACTACAAAAATATGAATATTCCAATCCTATGTTTTGAAAACTAATCCCATTCCCTATGAATGCACGTGCTCAGTTGATCTTGTGATTGATTGAATGAATTTAATTGAGGTGAGTAATTATTCATCTTCAAATAGGTGAACGTGAGTGGTTCAGTTAAAAACAAAGGCTGGACCCTTGAAACCGTGGACTACAAAAATGACTCGGAGCCTGAGATATTAAGGATTAGGGGCTTTAAATTCAACAAAATTGAACAGCTGCAAAAGAAATACTCTGAGCCCGGCCAATATTCCTTGGAGCCTTGAAGTTACCTCTGTCCAACAACTTTTGTCTCATGCTTCTTTCCTTATTTTAATTTTTCACTTTTTTACTCTTGTAACTTATTTTTGTAAGCTGAGTTTGAAATTACGTTTCGAGTAAGAACATGTTCTAAGCAGAGATATTCTTCTTTTTTTTTTTTAACTTTATGCGGGATTTTGTTGGGGCCAGAAAGATTTTGTTGGGGACAAATAGCAATTCTATTATTTTTGCTCATAACTTACGTCCCTATTCGAATAAAAAGTGCCAGATATTTTTTTTACTCTTGTGGGAGGTGAAGGTCTCTCTCAGTCTCAACCCTCAAGAACAGGAAAAGCAAAGGCAAAAGACCTGCCTCGTGATAAACAAATAATAAGCAAAAAGGACGAAATAATAATTTTTTTGGGCCGAAGAATGAGAGTTTAAAAAACAAAAAGTCCAGCGCTTGACTGCTTGTTTTCATGGTGAAGCTGATCATCCAAGCCCGTATCAGCAAATTTTGGAATGGTCACCATTCGCTCCAATCACAATAAAATGAGTTCTCATTGTCTCCGATATTGACACGTATTTTAATGCTTTTGTTACATTATTACTATTTACTAAAATACACAGACACACTACTCTTATCCATAACAGGAGAACCTCACCACCACTAAACTAAACTGAATTTAAACTCCCTATCTACGATGCTACTATAGCATTTAGCCATGGCCACAAGTTTCTCCTTCGTGCTTTCAACGAAATCATCCATGGTGTGTTGGATTCATGGCAGAAGAGAACTGAGAAACAGGAAAGCATTTTCAATTTCAGCACAACAACAAACGGAAGTTGAGGAGGGAGTGAGGGTACAACAAGAGCAAGCACAAGCAAAAAGTCAGAATGTGAAGACACAAGGAACAAAACCAAGGCCAGTGGAACCACAGATTAATGTAAAGAGCAAAAACATGAGCAGGGAATATGGAGGACAGTGGCTTAGCAGTGCCACTCGCCATGTGAGGATCTATGCAGCATATATCGACCCTGTAACTTGTGAGTTTGATCAGACCCAGATGGATAAGCTCACCCTTATTCTTGATCCTACTAATGAGTTTGTGTGGAACCCTGACACTTGCAATAAGGTTTACTCTTACTTCCAAGAGCTTGTGGATCATTATGAGGTGACTCTGTTTCCACCTTCTCATAATCCTCTCATTAACTTTCCGTTCCGGTTTGTGTGACTTCTGGTGAAGCTTGTTGTATTGTTTATGATGAATTATGACTTAGCTTTGATATAAATTGATTGAGCAGGGTGCTCCTTTAACGGAATACACGCTTCGCCTGATAGGTTCAGACATAGAGCACTACATAAGGCAGCTGCTATATGATGGAGAAATCAAGTACAACATGAACGCAAAGGTACTCAATTTCAGCATGGGCAAGCCACGCATTATGTTCAATAATAATGATATTCAAACCCAAGAGGCTCTTGAGTAATCATTTATGAGATGCACTAATTTCTTTGCCGAGGAGGGCAGCTTGATTTCCAGGACCTCAAGAAACATGATGCTGCTTACTATTTCATGACTCGTTGAATTTTGATTTTTTCTCTATATATAGAAGTAAAACACCCCACTAAGTGAGAAGGACTTGGTTTATTGTTGCTGTTGTTATACAGAAGTAAAACAATCATGATTTGGTCAATAACTTAGACCCTTCTGTGTAAATATCATATGTATATAGTGTGTAATCACAATTGCTGCTCCCCTCATCATCTCTGAAGTCTATTGCCACTGCTAAATTTTCTATAGTTATACCATTGGAGCTGTAGCAGAGTCTGTTGATAGTGCAGTTACATTCATATTCTTAATGGACAGAGGACAGTGTCCTCTTCCAAAGGCCTTAAAAAGGTAGCTTCGAAGTAGAAATACGGTTATACCATGTTAAGACAATTTCAACTCAAATTTATGCTATTAAATGAAAATTCATAAATAATTTTAGACAAGAGTCCCTTTTATTTTCGCAAACTTTGTTATAATTCTGTATTTTGCTCATATATTATTTTTATTATCAATTTTGTTCTCAATCCAAATGTTGTCTATGAGTTAGAATCTTCTTCCTTTGAAAAATAAAAAGAAAAAATATTTTATCTTTAATCTATTAAGAGTGAGTTTCTATTAATGTTAATGTGAGTCTTTTTTTTTTTTTTTTTAAAGAAATGTATCATTTCAAAAATGTAGAAAATCTAAAATTGTTGTTCATTATACTAATAGAATCTATATATATATGATAATCTAGCTAAAAATCTTATTGACATGGCAAACAAATCATATTAAAAATTGAAACAAGATTGACAATAATTATAAAATTTAAAAACAAAATTGACAATAACTTCAAATTTTTAGAGACCAAAAACATACTTCTGCCCTTTTTTTTTTTTTTTTGCCTTGAATTTTTAACTCTATTTTTTTCTTTTTTAAATCATTTTTGTTCTAACATATACCCCAATATCTTCATCAAAAGAATTCAGTAGGTAGAAACATTAATTTTTAAAGAGAAAAAATTGATTAAAATTTTTGTTAAGGATAAAGTTACTAAACTTTGGAACTTTCAAACTATGAAAAAAGAAATAGAGAAAAAGAGAGAGTTTTAAAATATGAATTCCATAAATATTGTTTTAAGTTTAAGACTGCAGTTTTAATATTTTTTTTATATATATTTTTATGGTGGAGGTTTCTTTCCTCTTATTTTTTTCTTTTTGTATAATAAGTTTGTTTTTATATAAGCTGTTATGGAAGATCAACTTTACTGAAGTAAAACAATGACTGAAACAAAGTTTTAACAAAATTTGAAACAAAAAGTTTACCATTAGAGAACATGCTAATTTTAAAATAGGAAAGTAAATAAAAAAATAAGAACAAAATTACAGTTTAAGATTTGAGGGTTGAAAATACAAATTTGAAAAATAAAATAAATAAAAATGAGTAGAAGTACCTTTTTATTCCTAAAGTTTGGAGTCATTCTTAATTTTATTTATAAACTTTTTAAATATTGTCAATTTCATCTTAATTCCTAACTTGATTCATTTGTTGTGTCAATAAGAGTTTCATTTAAATTATCAAGTATATAAATTTAGTTAGTATAATAGATGATATTAATATTAGAAGTTAAAAAATGAAATTGATAAAAAAAATTTAGAGATGAAATTGATCAACACAAAATTTATAGACAAAAAAATATTTTTTTATATAATTTTTAATAATTATATTTAAAGTTCATATTTGTGTGAAGACACTCTGTAATTTCCACTCCTCTGGTTGCGTGAATTTTGGTGCATATAACATAAGATTATGGTCTCAAGAAGATTGGCCAAAAGAAAAAGTTATAAAGAAGAACAAATATAGGGGCAAAGGCAATAATGATCGAAAGAGTTCAAAAACATGAATTCCATTGCTGCATCCAGCTGATGCTATTAATCATTCATGCCATATAATATCAGCAAATCTTCGTTATGGGACACATCTACTCTTCAGTTATGAGTTATATTTTATTAAAAAAAATCATTGAATTTTTTACTTCAATTTAACCCACCATATATAACAGACAAGCTCACCGTCTTCTCCTATACTAATCTTAATAAAATCAGGTTCACAGTCTGTACTGTTGACACGTGTGCCTCATGATAAGACCGAAGGGAGGAAGAGCACCACACACGCACTGAAAACAAATTCGTATGCTTTTGTAACACCATTACTAGAATATGCTCACACAAATCAAGAATCGCTAGTGAAAGTGACCCAAGGAAAAGTCACAATTAGCGCTATCTCTAATAGTAAAAAGGTATGGTATATATGTTGATTAAAGCAAAATATCTATGACCAGAAAGTTCGAGACTTCCATATGAAGAAGGATTAATAGCCAATTGCAATATACGAAAATCCTAAGTCGCTTTCAAACCTAGAGCTGCGAAACTTCCTACATGTTGCCCCACAAGGCTTAGACCATTCTCATCCACATCCTCATTCCTTTGGTACGTATCCCGTACACAAAAAAAGAGAATATCATGATTTATGCCTATATATACTCTTATTAACATAATAAACTAGTAGTTGTGTACTTGTGAATAAAGAAGAGAAACTAACCACTCTGTTCCATATTTTCGCATACCCTCTTACGTTTTTAGTCAATATGTCTCCCCTCACCCTCAGTGACTTGCAACAAATTTTTGAGAAGCTGGACATGAATGACGATGGCCTTGTGAGCCTTGAGGAGCTAAACTGGCTGCTTGAGAAGATAGGTTTCCAGTTTAGCCAAGAGGAGCTGGAATCTCTTGTAGGAAAACAGAGCCTTGACCTCAATGAGTTCTTGTTCTTCTACGAATCCATATCGAAGCAGAACAGTGGGGAGAAGAAAGGAGGTGAAGAAAATGATGATGATGAGAGTGAAGATGTGGAGAGAGACCTTGTGAAGGCGTTCAAGGTATTTGATTTGGATGGAGATGGGTTCATCACAAGCCAAGAGCTGGAGTGTGTGCTGAAGAGGCTTGGCTTGTGGGACGACAAGAGTGGTAAGGATTGCAGAAGCATGATTTGTGTTTACGACACCAATTCAGATGGTCGTCTTGATTTCGAGGAGTTCAAGGGCATGATGCAACCAACTACCACTTCTTGATGATTCCTTTACTTCCTACTCAATTTTGATTCTTCTCTCTCGTCTCAGTATGAAGCTAAAACCATCATGGTTTGTTTTACCACATATGCTTCAAAAACTGGTTTGTACCATGTATATATTCACACTCGTGTAAGGTATAATACTTATATATATGTAGTACCTTAGTATCTATATCAATATCGATATTTTATTACGCAGAAAATGATATATATAGTGGCAATGGCAAATATAATCGCTGTTCTTCATAATTTGACACTATTCCTACTGCTAAGCTTGATATGGCTAATGACAACACAAAAATTTGGAATTGAAGCAGGTACTTTCTCAGGTACCTACAAGGCTGTAATACTTAATTTGTGTGAAGTAGGTAGCTAGCCTCTCCAATGAATTAAGATGAAAACAAGTAGAAGTTAATGAGGGTAGCTAGATGAGTTAGTTAATTAATTTGTAATTAACAATGTAAAATCCGTTTCTCCCGACGCTAATATTTCATGTCATTTCAAACTTGAATGTCCATCCACTTTATTATTTGGAAAGAGATCCATGGATAGAATTGCAAGATTGTAATTGAAAAATCCAAGCCTGAACTATTTCGCGGAAAAGTCTAGCATCATCTAGTAGAAAAATCTTCACGTGCATTGAGAATTATACTTAATTAACTAGTTAGATTATATAGCTAATTATTTAAGAGTGATAGCGAGTAACATAATTAACAATCAGCGATCGATATGTTGACTTAGCCATAGACCATGATATTTGAAGATTTTTCAAAACCATGGGCGGCGCCGTTCGCAGCGTGGCAAGTGTGATGATATGGTGACTGAATATATACAAATACATAAGTTGGGGAAAAAAAAAGAATAATAATTTAAACTATTTAATTATAATAGTCAGAAAAATATTGGAATTTTATGGTTGTAACCATAAATGTCGTTAGTCAGTCACAAGGATCATTTCTGAGAAGACTCAATGCTTAGGTGCACAAACTTGGCTTTGCCTTCACAACGTCACAACAAAGCGTGCGCGCCTGTAGCCCATTGGGAACACATATTCCATGGGCTGCATGCAATCAAGATGCTTTCATATTTGCAATTACATTTATCACTTTTCTACTTTGAATAATTAAACTTTCATTTTTTTTAATTTTATTTCCTATTAATAAATTTTTCTGAATAATATTATAATTTTATTTTTAACATAATAATAAATGCAATTAAATTACAAGAAAACTCAATTTAGAAAGTTGTGGAATTTGCTTTTTAAAAGTTGAGAGGGATAAATTGCATGACTTTGATATCACTTTTTGACCAAAAACACAAGTTGAGTATATTATACAAAATTAAAAGTTTGAGAAATTTTTTTTGTCAATCTTTAAAATTGAAAGGATAAATTGCACAACACTTTAATTTGAGGAAGATTTCTTATAATTTATCCTTAAATTTACATTAAGTTTTAATATAAGATTTTTAATATAATAATAATAATAGTTAAATAATTTTATTATATATTTTGGAATAAATAATAACTTCATTTATAAAAATAAATTAAAATAATAATATTATTATATTAAATTTAAAAAATATCGGTTATACTTTTTTTTAAAATTATTGTTGTTGTTGTTATTATTATTATTATTATTATCATTATTATTATTATTATTCTTATTATTCTACACGCCTAGAACTATTAAATAAAGGAGGAGGCTGGGGTGCGCCCACTCTATGGTGTGCTTAACACATTAGTTTGAAAATAGAGTTGTTATATATTGAATAATTAAAAAATAAAAACAGTTCTACATTAAATAGTCAAATAACGACATTCATTTATTTAATAAAATTACGTCTAACATATTACTTGTATGTGTTGAAAACATATCATTATTGACAAAGGAAAATAATTTAAAATTAAAAAAATACTAGCTAGGCTTAATTAAAATTTTGTAACCATTCACCACAAAGCTATCTAATAAAAATATAACGATACAAAATTTTGTTTCAAATGACCTGATCATAGTATTAAATTATAAAAACTTCTATTTATCTACTTTTATTAAAAAATTGATAAAAAAAACTTGTAAGTAAATTTTTTTAATTAAAAAAATGGTTTGACTCTATAGTTTGTGGACGGCACATTAGATCCTCTGTTGTCCTTACGGTGTACCATTCTCTGTTGTCTGTTGCATCTGAGTTAAATTTCAATATTTTTTTTATTTATATCAAAATGATACATTTAAGCTACAAACCACTAAAAAAAAAAAAAAAAGAACGCACAGTAAGAGACAGCACCAAACTCAAACCGTAAGAGATTCATTTTGCGTGGACAATGGTGTATATGGAAGATTATCCGAAATAAGTGGGTTAGTTATCTTTCGAATAAATTATTATTTTAATTTTTAAAAATATAATTTATCTTAATTTAATTTTTAAATTATAAAAATATTTAATTTAATTTTATAAAAAAATATATTATGTTTCAATTTAATTTTTATATATAAGTATTATAAATCTTTTTAAGTTTTAATTTAAAATTTTTAAAAATAAATTGAGATTTAATATTTTGTAATAATTAAATTAAATATTTTTATAATTATGAGATTAAATTAAAATAAATTATATATTTTAATGATTAAAATAATAATTTATTTTATTATTATTTCCCTTTCTTTGTGTTTTACTGCGAAATTCTCATCGTCAAAGTTCACGTTGTTTGACAATTTCTTCTTTACTTTTTCCTAAATTTCTTTATCATTGCTGTTGAAGAATTAAGACTCCAAAAACCACGTCGAATAAAAAATAGAATTCTCTTTAAGAATTCATCGATATATATCATATACACACCCATCCAGAGATAGATCTTGAACTATTATAGTAACTCCGAATTCTCTGTTTCATATAATTCGAAAAACCAAAATGAAAAACAGTATACTTTTGTTGTTAAAGAGTTTTAACGAAAGTGATACATATTATTTGAATTTGCATATCATAAAATTTTGACAAATCTATAAATGCAAGTCTTACAACCTTCTTTATGGCTTTAGGTCCTCTATATTTAAAAAAAAAAAAAAGCATATTTTTTTATTTTAAAAGAGATAAAAAATATTTAATATTTAATTTATTTAAAGTAAATCTTTATCGATTCTTTTTTTATTTTTTGAACTACAGATCTAAAATTGCGTCCGGATCTTCTGTTATTGAATATTTGGCATCTGGCATACTTTTTAGCGGCAATTTTGTGCGTTGCTAAAGTGTATTTTAATATCCTTGCAACAAAAATTATTGCTGCTATAACTTTTATTTAAAAAATTAATTCAAATAATAATAAGTTTAAAATTTTTTTTTATTTGCACCATATATTTTGTTAACTTAATTTATTATTTTTTAAATTAATTTTTAAACAAAAATTATAATAATAATATATTGTAAGAATATTAAAATATATGTTAACAACGCACAAAACAGCCACTAAAAAGTATGTAAGAGGAGCTGCAAAAGGCTGATGGCACAGGATCCGGAGTTTCTAAAATCCTTCTTTCTTTTAGTTTCCAATTCTCATTTTTCATATTTAAGTTTTAATTTGGATTACAAAAATATACACAAGATATTAAATTTGCAAGAGTCTATCTCGCAAAACCATATATAATTCAAGTAGAAAGATAAACTTGAAGATTAACAATTGAAAAACTTCTACAATTAAGAAAAAAAGATATAAAAAAGTGAAATAAAAACAATCAACTATTATTAAATTAAAAATTAATAATATAGATTAATGTAAAAATTACAATAAATGCCTATAATATCTTTTTTATTTTAAATCAATTTTATTTATTAATTTAGTTTCCATTTCATCTCTCACTTCACATATTATTTTATAGATAAAAGTTAATATAGACATTGATATCTCATAGAATTTCTCATAAAAACTTTAATAGTGGAGGAATTTTTCTCAAAATAATGATAAACATGAATGTTAGAAAGATGATTCATTGTGATTCAATGAATTAGAGTTGAAGTTTTGTATGAATGACTTTATTATATTGACTATATTACACGGAGAAGACAAAATACAAATTACCCTGATCCTGACCTCAAAAGCCAAGTTTCCAGATATCAATGTGGCCAGAATTGCTTGGAAACTGGATTGGACAGAGGGATGGAAAAAGCGTTAGTACTAACACAAACCTTGTTTTATTGAGAAGAAACGACGTGAAACTCGACATTAATTTAAAAAAAATAATTAAGTGTACATTAAAAACGAGATCAACCAAAAAAAAAGTAAAAGTTAGAAGTGGTGGTCCTTGATGGAAGTGAAGAGAGTGAAGTCAAAGGAGGTGCCCTGCCGTTTTGGGTACGTTGCATTTCTTTTTACTTAAAATTATGGAAAGTTTATTATATATACTATAATTAAATTAATTGAATTTTAATAATAAAATAAAATTTTTAATAAAAATATTTGTGTACATGAAATTTAAATTGAAAGCATTACTTGACAGAAATAGACTAGCTGCTAATTCCATTCCTTATGTAGCTAATGGTATCAATCATCCATACCATTGCCATATGGTATCAGCAAATTTTTGTTGTGGAACACACACTCTTCGGTTTTGAGTTCTATTTATTTAAAAAGTCAGCATCTATTCCCAATCCCAATCTAAATAAAATCGACACGTGTTCTTCAAGACGAGACCACAAGAAATGATAGTTAGACAAATTTTATTTATTCATCTTTTTTCGAAGAAATTTTAGGTAAATAAAATTTATTTATGTATGTTCTTTGTTGGAACTTTTTAAGTGCCACTAATAAACATTAAAACTTGCGAAAAAAAATTTATCACCTCTATTAAATCAAAAAATTAGGCATAAACACTACAAATATTTAAAAAAAAAAAAAACTTGTGTGCCGCCGTAGATGTATATAACATGATTGGAAAAAAATAAAAAAGATAATTCCTAAAAGAAAATAAAAATTAAAGATAATTTCAAGGCTGTAAACCTGTAATGCTTAATTTGTGTTATAGCCTCCATTGAATTAAAACATTTGTAAATTATATATGAAGGTAGCTGAGGTAATTAACTTGTAATTAACAAAGTAAATTCTCTTTCTCCCTCAGCTATTTATGTCGTTTCAAACTTTTGTCCATTGATAGAATTGCAAGATTTTAAGAGAAAAAACGAAGTTCCAGGACTATATCATTTAAGAATTATAATTAATTAATTAATAACGTTACGTAGCTAATGATAAATAAGATAATGGATTTACCCGCCCACTTTGGATCCAACAGGCCCAAAAATCCTGTTCCACCATTATTATGTAAACAATGTCCACAGTTCTATCTATTTTATATGACACTGTCATATTGCCTCCTTGAGAAGCAGGGAAAGCTTGCTACGGATGACGATGATGCAACCATCACGAGCTACACCCTTTTGAACTTAGATCCTTCACAATCTGATACAAACCCCTCGCATTCTCCTATGAGTCGTACGGCTCAATTGACTCGTACTGGTTATGCTCCTCTATCCACCGATAGTCACTGTAAGATAACAAGTTATGGTTGGAGCGATAGATCAAAAACAAAAATGGAATTGGGAACGGGTTTCCTGAGAAAATTGAAAACAAGAAGTAGTCTATGAAATTGTGGTCATATCTTTAATCTTTAACCATCACGGCCGTTTGGGAAGATCAGTTTGTGTCACTTCTTTCTTTCCCTCCCCAAACCTTTCAACCTCTATTCTTAAAACTAAGGAAGCTTTTCGCGCTGGGTTGAGATAATATGGACATCCTCCAATCGACAATGGTTTTCTGTTTCTCTTCAACGCAGAAACCAATGAGCATAGTCCCATTCAGACATCCTCGTGATCTCCGGAGCAGGGGCGGCATTGCTGTGGCACCCAAATATGTGACCCACCAATTGTTCGATGAAATACCTCTGTGGGACACCTTTGCTTGGAACAATCTTATTCAAACCCATCTCTCAAATGGAGATTTCCGCCATGTTTTATCAACTTATGACCAAATGCTACTTCGTGGCGTTCGTCCTGACAGACACACTCTTCCTCGCGTGGTAACTGCTACTCGTCTCTTGGGCGATTTATCTATTGGCAAACAGGTACATGGGCAAGCTCTGAAACTCGGATTCTCCTCTGACCAGTATGCTATTACCGCTTTGATTGAAATGTATGGGCATCTGGATAGTGTGGATATGGCTAAGTTAATCTTCGACAAGTCTCCTCACCAGAATTTAGTGTCTTGGACGCTGCTTGCAAGATTGTACATTGTTCAAGGTAAACCAAGTTTGGCCCTTGATTTATTCCATCAAATGGTGGACGTAGGGGTACATGTTGATCCAGTAGCGTTAGCAACAGCAACTAGTGCCTGTGGATTGGTAAAATCTTTGCAACAAGGAAAACTTGTGCACGAGATTGCCAGGAAATGTGGATTAGAGTTCGATGTTTTAGTGAGTAATTCGCTCTTGAAAATGTATATAGATTGCGATAGTCTAAAAGATGCTCGGTTTGTATTTGATCAAATGCCTTCTAAAGATGTTATATCTTGGACTTTAGTTATTCGTTCTTATGTGAAGATAGGAGGATTCAATGAAGGTCTCAAATTATTTCGGCAGATGAACTTGGATGGCGTGAAGCCTGATTCACTCTCAATTGCTAGCATTCTTCCTGGTTGTGGGAGAATGGCTTCCCATAAACAGGGTCAAGAGATTCATGGCTATATGCTTAGAAACGGTATTTACTCAAACCTGAAGGTCAATAATGCCCTCATGGACATGTATGTCAAATCAGGAGCCATCACATGTGCTTCAAATATATTTGCTGAGCGGAATGAAAAAGATGTCATTTCTTGGACCGTGATGATAATGGGACACAGCTTACACGGACAAGGAAAGCTTGGAACCGAACTTTTCCATCAGATGGAGAAAAACTCAAAGGCACAGTTGGACGACACCACCTATGCTGCTCTACTTCATGCTTGTGGCACAGCACGCATGGTTGATGAAGGAAAGTTTTACTTTAACCGCATAAGATCTTACACATTGGCTCACTGTGCTTTAATGGTTTCTCTGCTAGCACGAGCTGGGCTCTTTGATGAGGCAATGATCTTTATTGAGCAGCACAAGATTGGAAAACTTGCCGAGGTACAGAGAAAACTGCTAGAGGGTTGCAGGATTCATCGTCAATATGCTCTAGGTAAGCGAGTGGTTGAACAGCTTTGCGATTTAGAACCTCTAATTGCTGAGAACTACGTGCTACTTTTGAACTGGTATGCTGGCAGTGGAAAATGGCACATGGTAGATAAATTAAGGCAAACAATTAGAGACATGGGTTTGAAACCAAGAAAAGCATATTCTTGGATCGTGTTCAGGAACAAAGTTCACGTCTTTGGGACTGGGGATGTATCACATCCGAGATCAGGGAAAATATATTCGGAATTACAGCGTTTCATGGAGGAAATGAGAGTCCAAGGAGTTGAGCCCATTTGGGATTTCAGGCTCCATGATGTTGACGAAGAGCGAGAGTGCATTCCAACTGGACACAGCGAACTATTAGCAATTTCTTTTGGGCTTATCAGTTCACAAGCTGGACCTGTCCGTGTCACGAAAAATCTTAGGATATGTCATGGCTCTCATGATTTTGCCAAGTTTATATCCGAGATTAGCAGAAGAGAAATCATTCTCAAGGATCCAAACATTTTTCACCATTTTAGGGACGGATTCTGTTCATGTGAGAACTTTTGGTAAACTATATTTTGTGCATAAATTGCTATGGCATATTTTTGTTCGGAATTAACATTTTGATAGTATCATGCCAACTAGTTTTCCATATTTAATTATTAAAAGATCATGAATTTTTTTAAAAAAATTACAGTCAATTAACTATGCTGTTTTCAACTCTTGAACTAATAATCTAACTTTTATCAATTTTTAAAGAATATGAGTCTGAAATTCCATAAATTTTCAATACAAGTTTGGAAATTAACGAACATGTACATAAAAATGCATTGCATGATAACTTTCCGTAGAGTGAAAATGCACTATGTATGAAAATAAATAGTATCTGTCTACACATTGCACCAAGCTTTTCAAAATAAAATCCAAATGTTTGATTGATACTAGTACTTACGAGTTACAATGTTAAAAGAGAGAAATCTAAGTTTTACCATTATCTTTCAGTTCTTTGTTCCAGACATGAATTCTCTCCTGATAGTGTATGTCTGTCTATGAGTAATTAAGTAGCTCAGAACGATTTCAATAATAATTAATTGTATTGTTTGGAATATCTAATACGACAAGATTAATTAGTTAGTTTTGTTACTTAGAGTAACATAATCAGCGAGGATGATGCTAAATGTCAACAATTTAACCAACGAAACTAAAGAGAATAATTTTGTATAGATTGTCGAAAAGATGTGTGATCGACAAGTAGCGGCGGGTCAAGTTAGATTTCGAGACGTAAAAAATGCATCGAGGAGGGTTGAGGGAGGGCAATCCGTCACACAACTTTTCCTAATTTCCTCTTTAATTCTTTTATTTTTCTAAATTTTATTGGTGCACATGATAGTGTATATACAATAGAAGATAATAAAGGATAGAGATCAAATTCTTACAATCAAATCTACTGTAAGGATTCAATCTCAATTCTCTATTGCTTTATTGTATGTACTCTAGGTGTATACAAAAGTTTTTCTATTTTTTCCTCCAGGTGTAATTTTTAAGAATTAAAATCATAAAAAAATAATATAAAATAAAATAATCTGGTCTTATGTAAAATATTTACTGTGGAGGGGCTGCATGTTTGTATGTACCTGGATTTTTCTTGCATGAAGGTATATACAATGAAATTGTATGCACTGAAGCCTTCTTTACTTAAAAATATTAAAAAGCCATTTTTACTGAAAATTTCGACTCCTTGAAGCTTCCTATCCTCCTAAGCTTAGATTAGACATTGGTGCATAAGGTGAAGAGATAAGAAGATAAAGGATCTTCTTGTCGAAATATTGTATTGAGCTTAAATAAGTCTGATTATTTTTCATTTATGATGAGGTGGAAAGATGTGGTGGTATAATGTCCATCGTAATCTTCTGTAACTTATTGTTTAAGGTCTTAGAGAGATCACTTTATAAACATTGATCTAATTCTTTAAATAGGAAATCTCTATTAAAGAAGGAAGCCGTCATATTAATTAAATCGTCTCCCACTATAGACTGGCAGTGCTAGTAAAATATGGCTGGCAAACTATGTGGTCCTATGACTTTAGATCCATTCATTTGGAAGAGCCCATATTGAATCTCAAATCTTGTGAAAGGCTTATTTAACTAATCCAAATGATCTTGATTAAGAATTGGAATGTTAGCTTTACAAATGAGAAAAGATTTTTGAAAAAAGGTCACGGCTTTTTCTTTAATTTCCTGGGTATTGTGACACCAATTCCCTTCATCATCTTAGATAGCATGAATTCGGCCCATGTAGCGATGATGTTTAACCAATGTCTGAAAATACTTGGTATTGCAATCACCTTACAAGAGCCAAAGCTGCTTAACCTGTTAAACCATCGTTATTTGTTCATAATCAATTAGGAACTTCAATCTTTTGTGGACTATTTTGCTCTTGATCATTTCGATCTAAAAACCTTTTTGAGGGTTGGGTTTCCATCTTTTTGATTTGAGATTTGATATTTCTCACGCTTTCCTTATTTCATATATTGAGCGCCTTGGTGACAAATTTAATTTTTTTCTCGTAAGAATTGAAATGCCCTATATCTATTTTAAGAGTTTTGTCATGCATTTGCAATTACTTGATTACAACTTCGGTGATTAAGCCACATTACTTCAAACACCTTTTTGGAATGATTCTTTTCTTAATCTTTCAATGCACTAAAACCTAAGTTTAAGGAAATTACAAGTTGTCAAGAGCCTAAGTAGCATGGTTTTAAATTGCGAACCACATCACTTGATGTAGCCGCAATATTGCGATTGCGAACAATTCTGCAACTGCATCACGCCACAATTGTAGGGTGAATGAAATTCACACCGTTGTGCACAGCAACATCGTTTGTTGCGTTTTTTAGCATGCAAATAGAAAATAAAAATAGGGGAGGGATAGTCGAAGAGAGGAGTGAATATTTGGTGACTTGATCTAGAAATCTACTTGCCTTCCTTAAATGTTTATAGTGAAGATTGATGTAGGATAAAGGAGAAGTAAAAAATTTGCAACAAAACCCACCATATTTTCAGTCAAGAGGAAGAACACGATCAAGAAGAGAAAGATGGAGAATCAAGTGCTAGGCGTTGTCCCTATATGTGAAGGCTACTAATGAATGAAAGAGAAACCAAAATAAGGAAATGGAGAGGTTGGAGGAGCCGAAATATGGTTCGAGCCCTTATGTGTCTTGAACTTATATTGAATGCGGTTAATATCAATTTCGTAATGGAGAGGTTGGAGTGCATTGTAACGGTGGGATTGTAGTTTATTGGGATGTGTAATGAGAGAGGGAAATTAAAAATTGAATACAAAAAATTGGAACAAATTCTAGGAAAGAAAAATTGAAAATTAGTTATTAGATTAGAGAAGTAAATTAGGAATTGATAAAATTGACAAAATGGGAGGGAATGCTTGAAAAATATTTCAAAAAAACTTCTTTTTATATGAGAGTGAATGTTGAAAATCATGATTTTAAAGAGAATTTAAAAAAATCTGAATGGAGGAAATTTGAAAAAATTTTAAGGAAAGAAAAATTTGAATTTAGAGAAGTTAAATTTTGTTTATTATATAAAGTAGATATTTATTAAATTAATATGAATATTAAATATGATTCATTAATGTTACATATATTTAAGAGTTACAATAACAATATACAATTTTTAGAATATTTTGAACGACTTTAAAAAAATTCACGATCACAACAAACGTAATTCATATGATAATAGTTGTAATATCTGTAACCACAATAACCATAACACTCAACCGCAATCAACTACTTTTCAAATAGTAAATCTTATTACTGTTAACTAAGGGCAATTAGGATCAACCTCTCCAATTTACATCCTCCTCTTTTAAGGAAATACAAGAAAAAAAAAACTTGGATCTACTTTGTGAATCATCTAAATATCTTCGACCCCTAGGTAGTTTACTGGCAGGGCAAGCCTTAACGTTAACACCGGAAGTCAGGAAGGTGGGATCTGCGATCTTGGATTGAATTGCTACAGCGTAATCGGGTCACCCGCAGGAATTTATCATATCCGACCCAGATCTGTACCAAAATCTCAGCATTTTAGAAAATGAGGAAAATTAATAGTTAATAACTGCTAAAAATACAAGGAAAGCTAATGACCAGCAAAAGACGAACGGCGCTCCTGTTTCAAAAATTAGATGACTCGGATAAGACCAGTTGCAGAGAGCTAAGTCCACCCACGCCCGCAAACTCAGATTTACTGCGATTCCGATAACTAGGGCTCAACTTCTATCTCTGTAAGTCTTATTTTCTGAAAACTAATCTCTCTTGTTCGAATTGTTTCTGTAATTTCCTGTTTGGTTTCTGACTAACCGTTGGATGCGTACGTAATAACGTTCTGGGGTGTTTAGTATTCTACACATTTAGGAAAATTTGTCTAGGAAGTACGAAGTATCTTGGTGCAGGGGCGGTGTTAGCTAAGTTGACTGTTTATCTTTTTAAGAATCCCCAGCAATATACAGCTTAGAGCTTCAAGTTGCATTTTTTGTAATATTATTAATCTCTTGTGCTCTCTCGAGCAACTAATTGGTGTTTTAGCTTCAAGTTCCTTAACTTGGCTTATTTGGGCTTTTTGTGCTATCACTTTGTGAAGATGTTGAGCAATAAATCTCGAGATATTTGGGATCTTAGAAGATTGTGGTCGCCGGAACCCTAATTTCTTGCTGCAAAGGTGAAACAGTAGGGTTCTTTGCGTGCTGGAAAGATGGAAAATGAGGATGGAATTAGCAATGCTGATAACACAGAATGTTCTGAAGCGGTTCAGTGCCAGAAGAGTGAAGCTGTAAATAATGGGGTTGCAGTTAGGAATGATGTTAACAAAGGGGTTCAGCGCTTGAAAAATGAAGCTGTGAATAATGGGTTGGTAATGACAGATGGGAATGATATTGCTGAAGGGTACTCTGGAGAAGTAGAAAGTTTTAGAACTTACAAGAGGCGTAAGCATGTAAAGTTGCGTTCAGAAAGCAAAGCCCAAGAAGATTGCAAAGCATACTTGGAAGCATCAAATCATATAGGAGACCAGGTTTACTCTCTTCCTCTTTTTTCCCCAATTATGTGCACCTGTGAAGGCCAATCTTTCTCTGGTAACTTGTCAATTTGGATAATGGATTTCATATATATATATATAAATTACTTGTTTGCATTTTGTGGAATTAGACGTGTAAGCTGCAGAAATTTTTCTTTAACTTCACATTAACTTGATTAAGAAAGTCACATATGAGACCTGGAATACTGTCCAGTTATCTTGTAGGATATACATGTGCCTTTGGTGGGTGAATGAAGGTTGATTATGGAGTACTTTGTAAGATTGCAGATACTAGGGTATGTGATTGGAACTTGTCATTAACCATAGTTACTTGAGTCATAAAGAGGAAAAAGATGTTGACTGTGGAGAGAAATTGTCATTCTTAGGTTATTTGAGGACATGTTTAGGAACTTCCTTTAGATGCCCAATGACATTTCCTCTAACCTAAGATATCAGGTTTCAAGTGTTTGGCTACTTACATTGTCTTCCAACTCCGTGCATGTGGGTTTTAGAAAATTTTTATCAAATTGGGAGATCCTTAAAAGATGAACTTTAAGAAATATCCAACTTGCATAATGCTAATATTTTATCGGAAGAAAAAAAAAAATGCTATTGATATGTGTTTTGTGTGCATTTGTGTGGTGTTCTTATTTTTAGATGCTTTATGGAGGTACACTTTTTTTTTAATCTTTGAAAATTGAAATCAATAACTATACTGTTTCTGTTTGTAAGTATAAGTTAGCTAACCCCAAAGTGAGCTACAGTGTATTCATATTTTGGTAACTTTAAGTTACTTTTATTACATTTGTGATTTAAGGATATAAAATTGCTTAGTCCATGCATATGTGAAAGACTCTAGAGGATCAATTTAAGTTATATGTTATCACCGTATTTGGAGCAGATGATCCCGCATCTACACTCATTCAGTTGAAATTCATCCTGTGCATTTATAGTTTTAAGTTCAACTTAGGAGCAGTGCACTTCAGGGTTCAGACTTCAGACACTAGGAAAAAAGATATACTTGATTCTTGAAATGTAATAATTGGGGATCATGCATTGTAACCTTGAGAGCAAGAAAATAGGCTTTATTTGCATTAGGTATTACTAAGATCATATCTTCCTGCATCTACAGTGTTGCACAGGAGATTTTTTTGTGCTTAAATGGAATTGAGTTGCAACCTATATGCTGGATATATTGATAGTGGATAATGTTGAACTTTCGCCATGAGAGGGGGCTAATTTACTTGGTTTATATAGGACATGCTGTGATTGTCCATGATGTTATTGCCAATGGTATAACTTTTAAGGTTAAGGAGAAAAGGATACTATTGGCACTTGAGGTGATCTTGCCCTTGGCACATAGATGACTTAAAGCATAAGAGACACTCTTACTTGTTTCTTTCTACTAAGCTGTAATTGAAATTTTCTTATTGCAGGCTGTAAAGGGATCTTGTAATGTAGCTGTAGGAAATTCTTCTGATAATTATTCACATGGACATTGGGGAAATGTTGTACTGAAGCATTTGTATCAGTCATTAGGTGATGATAAAAGTGGCATAGAATGGTGCATGAGGGAAGCTCTCATGCGCCATACTAAAATTAGTTGTGCCACTACTGTAAAGGTTGGTTCTACAACTAGAACTGCTTATATCCTGCTTATTTGACTCTGTTCTAAAAGCACTTTTTGTTCATTTACATTGCATTTAATTTTGTTGTAGGAAACTCATAAAATTGACAAAAATAGACAAGAACACTCGTTGCAATTTGAGAGGATGTCTCATAGATTACAGAGGGAAGTTAATGGGCATGCAAACATCTTGCATAACAGATGTTCTAGTGAATCAGATGGCCCCAATGCCACTGAGATGTGTCAGCGTGCACTTTGTAATATCTTAGTCTCTGAGAAATTCAGTTCTTTGTGTAAGTTGCTAACTGAAAATTTCGAAGGAATGAAGCCTGAAAGTGTTTTTGACTTAAGTGTCATAAACTCAAGGTTGAAAGAGCGAGCTTATGAACAGTCACCCACACTTTTCTTGTCAGATATTCAACAGGTAATATTTTACTCTTTTTTCAAACAATTTCTCCAGGTCTATATGATTTTGTTTGGCATATTGAAGAATTATGATGACTGGATGTTTTGTTGACCTGAATACCATGATGTTTAGCGTCTTATTACCAACATTTATGCATTGTACTTGAAGACCATAATTTGTTAATTTGTTTTAATCTTGTGCATTTGTAATTTCTTCCAGATCTGCTTAGTGTGATACAGAGTCTGTTTGATTGGTTACTTATTGTATGGTTATAATCTTCCATTTATTTATCATCTGCACTGTACGCTTTTGCTTTCTGTTATCCAAGTGCTTCTTCATCTCCCCTGTTGGTCAATAGTTAAACTGTGTCTTTGCTTATCCCCTCTAAATGAGCTGTTTTTTCTACAGTGATATTTGTCACACTAGGTTTTCTTTAGTTTTTGGCCTGACATTTGAAACAATGAAATATGTTGGGATATATGTCAAATTATCCAGTCAAATGTTTTATTTTGATAACTGCCACATTGAGAACTCAGTTTTGTAACACTGTTAGGTGGCTTTCTCTTTCTGGTTACTTTATCTCCATTGTTCAACTTGGTCAGAATTTTGGAATGACTGCAATCAAGGGATTGGCCCTCCTATTTCTTTCCACTAATAATATATTCTAATTTATGGCATGAAAAAATTGGGTAGTTCTTAATTTTCTCCTTACAATTTGGGTCAAATATTTATGTTGGCAATGTGGTATTTTTACAATAATGTTGATTTCATGAAATTTTTTTTTTTTCCATCTTTGAGGATTTGAGCTCTGGCTAAAACTTAGAAAAATACTAATAAAAATTATTTCTAGAATTTGGTGGGTATGTTCAATTGTTCAATCAGAGAATAAAGCAAAGTGGCTAGCTGCTAAATATTATAATTTTTGGGAACGGTTTGGAAAAAGTTTGAGAAATCCATGCCTTTTAAGAAAGTTACTTTTCTCCCAAGCTGAGAAACTATGAGGATCTTAATTGCACGAACAATTTCAAGTATTCAATCAGTTGGTTGAGGAGAAAGAAATATATATTTAAAAAATTATGAACTTGAGAAATCTTAAATTCTTTGTCATACTGATTCACGGAATTTCAATGAGCTGACATAAATTGATGGCATGGGTGAGGAAGCATCTCCTTTTGTATTCATATACTTCTGGATTGCTTTCATTTTACTAATCTTGATTGAGCATTGAATCTACTTTGATTATTATCCTCTGTTAAGTTTGTTAAATGGTGGGCATATCATATTTATTCTTTTGGCTATTTATCCCCCAATTTGTTATTTTAATTATATAACTGTTGAGTTGAACCAGTTGTTTACTTGTTTTATTGTGTCTCACTGCTAAGAGAACTTATGCTTGGTTTACAAATATATCATATGAGGTTAGTTCTTAGCATGTTCCACTAGGTTGAGCAGGTAACAAGAGAATTTGATTACTGATTCTTATTTTATGACTTAAAATTACTGATATTTTTAGGTTTGGAGAAAGCTTCAAAACACTGGTAATGAGATTGTTTCTCTTGCCAAGAGCCTTTCAAACATGTCGAGAACTTTCTACTGTGAGCAGGTAAAGCTCATACTTTGTTCTTTGCTTCGGGACTTCTTGCATTTTGCTTCCTATGAACTTGGTTATAAATTTTTTATGCTTCTATGTAAACCACTAAACTGTTATTTTTCCTTAACTTCAGGCTGGAGTTTCAGAGGACAGCACATTCAAAGATGGAAAGCAAGAGGTAAGAGTTTTTATTCACTTATTGGCATCTCATGAGATAATCATGCAGATATAAGGAACAACTTAAAAAAAAAAAAACAACTTTGAAATTCAGATAGATTTCCCTCTAGGATCACAGCTATGAACCCCCATTTGCTCTCATACTTGATTCACTATTCAATGCATTGTACCTATTTGATTCCAAGTGTGTAAACGTTTGCAATCTAATTGTAGGTGCTACAAGAATGGAATAATTGATTCCATACATATTGAAAAAAAAAAAAAAATCCCTGCAAACCTTATACTCTTCTGTTTGATGAAGAAAGACATGAGGAGTTCAGATATTGTTGCCTCAGGCATCTAGTAATTTTTCTGGAATCAGACAGGCAACACTTGTTTGGTTTATAAAGATCTTTCTATGTCTGAAAGTCCAGTCTGTTATCTTTCTAGGTTTTGGAGACTTTCACTATCAATAATGCATATGATATATTCATACTGGAAAAGCTCTGCCCTTTCAATTTTGTTGGAACATCAGTACCAAATGTACTTAATTCATATGGTAGTTTTGCTTGAGAGAAATATTAAAATGGTCTTGAGAATTATTTTGCTCTTGTCATGTCAAACAGTTCTGTAACCGGGAATCTGACTCTCACATGAAACCGGAGCAGACAGAAGACTGCAGCATGTATAAAATTTGCACTTGCAGGCATTGTGGAGACAAAGCAGATGGGGCTGACTGTTTGGTTTGTGATTCATGTGAGGAGATATACCATGTCTCCTGTATTGAGCCTGCTGTCAAAGAGATACCCTACAAAAGCTGGTATTGTGCCAAATGCACCGCAAGTGGAATTGGATCTCCTCATGAAAGTTGTTTGGTATGTGAAAGGTTGAATGTCCCACAGACCCTGAACAACTTAGATTTTGATGAGGGCTTCCCTATAAATGAGGAAGTAATTAATGAATTGGAAGAGAATTCAAATTGCACCTACAATGGCGCCCAAGTGTCCAGAAGGGGGAAAAGCAACTGCAATTGCAAAATTTGTGGAAATGAAGTGGATGGTGAAAGAATGAAAATCTGTGGCCACTCCTTCTGCTCCAATAAATACTACCATGTAAGGTGTTTGACAAGTAAGCAGTTAAAATCATATGGTCCCTGTTGGTACTGCCCTTCTTGTTTATGCCAAGTCTGTTTCACTGATCGAGATGATGATCAGATTGTTCTCTGTGACGGCTGTGATCATGCATACCACATCTATTGCATGAAACCACCACGGACGTCTATCCCAAAAGGAAAATGGTTCTGTAGAAAATGTGATAAAGGGATCCAAGCAATACGCCAAGCAAAAAAGGCATACGAGAGTAACAAACAGAAAAAAACAAGTCAAGATGATTCAAAGCCTAGTGGTAAGTTTGAAAAGAAATGGAACAACAAACATGGACGAGAATTGGAAAAAGGTGGAGGAATGGACATGCTTTTAACTGCAGCCAATACTCTGAATTTTGAAGAGAACTTGGCTGCAATCCAGACAGAGAGATAGAGAAACTTGTGAGCTTCCTAGTTATGTTAGTAATGGCTTTAATTTCTACAGGTTAGCCGCTAATTAATACCCCATTATTTCACATTGCATTATTTGGATGACTGATATTTTGGTAGAGGTCTTGTAAAACTCTGGTAGGTTTTACTGACTTTGGCATACATGACATGGTAAGACAGGGACTATAGAGGCTTTAACAGAGCAGCTAGTATAATCAGAAACTGCAATATCTGTTGTTAGAGTAATCAGGAGAGATAAAAAATTAATTACAGATGTGATTGTTATGAACATTTAAAAGGCTGCTTAATTATGTTCCATGTGGAGTTGTTTTGGGTAGGGATATTCCGTAGATCTGTATAATCAAATCCCCATCAAGTTGATAATCAAAAGGAATGATGCTTTTTAACTGTTACTTTAGACTTCATTGTTACCATTTTAATACATGCTTTTTTTCTGGGTTGCTGCTCTTGATTTGATAGTGGGTCAAAGAGAATCGTTTCTCTTGAAACTGTACTTTTCTATAACAGCACGCCCTTTGCTATGTATTCTATAGATTATAGATGTTAATGTCAGTGAAATATTGAATTGGCTATTTTGCGGAATTCATATAAACTATTAATTATTATTACTACTATATACTTGTGATAGTCATAAAATTTTTTTTTTTTAATATTTGTCCGAATATTTTTTTTCTATGTTCTGATCTAATCCATTTTTTTTGGGTCAAATATTATGCTGGGCCTTTTGTTTTTTTAAGAATCGAAAGCCCGAATCTGTATTAGATAACTGACATTGACTAACTGATTATTTATGTATTAGATATTGCATATTATATGACTTTGAATCTTTTGTCTCTTTAGTTTCCAAATCATAGAATATATAGTAAATCTATTAAAAAAATACAAGTTTTGGAAAAGCAAGAAGGTTGCGTTTACTTTTGTTGTTTTTTATTTTTATTTTCATTAAAAACAAAAAATGTGACTGAGTGTTTAGTAAAATTTAACAAAAAATATTTTTAAAAATAAGTTATAAATAAGAAACATCTAAAAAAATTTTTTAACGTTTTTAAATAATAATTAATGCTATTTTTATAATTTTTTTAAAAATAAATCTTTCAATCATATCAATATTATTGGTAATAATTAAACTTCAAAATTTATAAAATATTATATTCATTTAAGTTATTTAACTTAAAAATAAATATAAACAAAATTTTAAATTTATATAACAAACATGTTTTAAAATTTTTAAAAATTTAAAAATAAAAATTAATTTTAAGAAATAAAAAATATTTTCACAAACCAAACGCGCGCGTTTTAGCATATTGATGTTTCTGTTTTTCTTTTGACTCCATTTGTGGCGGCACTCCAAGTCTCCAACTCTACCTACCAAAGAGTAGGTCATGTATACGTGTTCAAAAGATTTTTATGTATATATTAGTATCAATACTACTTAATTGATTTTTGTTATATTGCATTAAAGAACTTACATAATGATATAAAAATAATTTAAGTAAAAATGATTAATTAATACATAAATAATATAATATAATACTTCTAATTTAAAATTTTTTTCATGTATTCGTACTTCTTACAACTTGCTATTGAACAAAGAGGAAACAACTGGAGTTATTCGATCATCAATATTTAAAATTGTATTTACCAAAAAAAAAAGTAAAATATTTAAACTGTGCATTTTACTTGTTTAATATAATACTTAGATAGGCTTGATCAATGCAAGATTTTATTTTTCATTCTTCTATAAATTATCTGAAATATTTAAAAAAAAATCATATAGTTCGAATGTATGAGTCAAAATGATTAGATTTGTCTTCAAAAAATATTTCGGAAGTTATTGAAGATGTCGACGACCAAAGTAACATTTAAGCCTAGCTCAAGAGTCAATACATTTATTGAAGATGTCGACGACCAAAGTAACATTTAAATATTTTTAACATTTAAATTATGATATAATCTAAAACAGTCAAGAGTCAATACTTTTGCCCATTGTTAACTTGACTTTTCAAGCCAAGCTCAAGAGTGATTTTTTTACAAATCATGTTTAGTGGATCATGAGATATTCAGAAATAAATGCACCATATTATATAGAATAAAAATTGATTGTATAAAATTTTTATATAATATAATTTTTTGGACAAATCTATATACAATTTAAAATTGTATAATATAATCTAATTATAAATTTATATGAAGTGTAGGAAGTGGTTCTTTTTTAAAAAAAATACTTTCTTTTCTCTTAATTAAAAGATGTTTAGATTACACTATAATTCCTTCTATTTTCAGGATACACACAAATTTTTTTAAAACTAAAAAATTATTTATTTATTTTTCAAAAGAAGAAAGTTTAATTTATTTATTTTTCTTTGCTAATATTGAATTAATCATTAATGTGTTAATTCAAGTTAAATAGATGTTAATATTCATATGAATTAATTATACAGAATGAAGAAAGAAGGAAGGAAAAAATGTTAATTTAATTATATTTTTTATTTATATTTAAAACAAATATTTTTTTAAATTTTTAGTTTGTCATGAATTTAACATACAAAATAGTGAGATTTTAAATTATTTTTTAGAAGTAATATGTTCAATTTTTTTATATTATCATGTTTTATTTTTTGGTATAGTGGAGGATTTCAACTATTAATATAATTTTTTTTAATTTTTAGTTTGTCATGAATAAAAGAAATTACTTTTATTATCATCCAGAACCAGATTTTTTTTTTAAGTAGCTTAGTCAAACACTTATTTTTTAAAATAAGTATTTTTGAAAATAATAAATAACTTCTTAATTGGTATTAATAAAAGGATTAGTATGCAATATGTGCATATATGGTGTATCCACTAAAAAAGATATAATGCCCAATTAAAAGTGTCTTAAACAAACATAATTAAGTTTCTAGCTGTCATATATTTACAAGATTAGGGTACTTTTGAATTAAATTAAATTAAAAAAATTAAATTAAATTTTAATTTTAATTTTTTTTTCATTTATGTTTAAATCTTTTTTTTTTTTTGGTCCTTCCTTATATATTGTACATATTTAGCAAAAGTTTGTAAAGAATTAGATATAGTTATATGTCTTTATATTTTTACACGATTTTTCATTAAAATTAAAAGACACATTACAACTAAATTTACATAACCGATAAATATATATATATATATATATTTATATGGTTGAGTCTACATTTTGAAGAGAAAGTACATGGAGGCAACAAAAAATCAATTTGAATAAGAATTCTATTACTTAGTTTTTCTTTAATCTCCTCTGGGGCAGGGGAAATTAAAGAAAACGGATATGGGCAAAAATTGCATTTTTTATAATAAAAAATATTTATGTATAATTTTTATATATTTATATTCATGTGTATTTAATAAAAAAGTAATATTTGTATGATGTGTATAATTTATTTTTCTTATAATTTATTCTTTTTAAAAAATAATTTATAAATACAAAAATTGCATATTAAAAAATAACAAGTAGAAGGTGGACTAATATTGGAGCGCCCTTTAGCCTATTCGTGTTCACTCTTATCTTGTTTTTCTGTTAAGTGTTCAAAGGAAAGATAACAACAAATAGAAAATTAGTGTTCAAACATTCAGTGATGTTTTCGTCCTTCGCACAAGGTGCCATTCAACAAACAGCAAACGATTGAATTAATGCGATCATCAATATTTGAACTTGTATTAACCAAAAGTAAAAAACATCTGAACTTGAAGAATGACACGTGAGTATTGATTTTACTTGTTGAATATAATGCTAACGTACATAAGTTTGATCATGTGCAAGATTTTATTTTATTTTTTCCTTCTACTCTAAATTATTTGAAATTTTTTTAAAAAATTATATATAAAGTCGTCTATCACCTAAAAAAGTACACCGATTTTATTGTAGTTTGTCTAAGATTACGTAGAACATGATTTTGTGCTTTTTAATTAATCTGTGTTTTCAAGAAACTTTTTCTTTTTGGCAGCATATGAAAGTTAAAAATCTATTCAAAAAGGGGTTAAATTGAGTTGTTAAAAACTTTTTTTTGAATTTTTTTTTTATTTCTTACGTTTGAGGTTCTTATTTAGATTTTTTTTTTAAGGAAAAAAAAATTTAACAATATGCAATAAAAAAGATACCACAATTTATAGAAGTTAGGATCCAGTTGCCTTAATCCCTACGTCTTTTACTCAAGCACAAAGTAAAAAAGTTTTATTTATACTAAGATAATCACCTTACAATTTGAGTAACCCTCTTAAAAAAATCAACACACACTCTTTTATATTCAATCAATACAGAAACTTAGTAATACACACACTTTTTAAGCTTAATATAAAATATCATCCTAACCCTAGTTCCTCTGAATATCAACCCTACAAGCTTTTATCTAAGATAACTTTACACCAACACAAATAAACAAATACCATAGACACACTCACTTTCTATGTTTGATATAAAGTATCCATTTAACTTTAGTTCCCCTAAGAATCAATGCTAACAAGACTTTTTTCTATGACCACCTAACACCAACACAAAGAAATACACATGAGTGGAAGAAGAGTCTTAGTCACAATAACTTAAAATACACATCAGTAACCCTCTCAAATGATGATTTTAGTTTTAGCCCAATAAAGGTTGATGGCTTTAGATATCTCTTTCTCTAGTTTTCTTTTCTTAGCTACATCATTAATAGACAAAAGCCTTTTATATGTTTTTGAGAAAAGATTGTTAGCGAGCTCACCATAAAATTAAATTTTCCTTTGATTCTAGCCTGATATGTTGTGATTGATATCCTCTAGCTATTTAAACACATTTTTCTTAAGGTATTTACGTGATCAAGAGCTAAAGAAGGAGGACTCAAATTGTCAAGAGCTTGTTTCTATTTCTGAGATCCTATGTTTGACCTTTAGTATTAATGATTCTTACAAAATATAAATGTTACCTTCTTTTTTACTTCTTGTCAATAATATAATTCTTTATGTAATTAGATTAGTTTAATGATATGAGTCTAATTTTAAATTTCAAATATATTTGAATATTTATTTTCATTTTCCAACTTCTTTCTATTTTAGCATCCTGACATAAATTTTATTGGGCTCTACTCATTTCATATCTTCATCCAGTCTTTTTAGCAATTTCTAACAATTAATGAGTTGACTCTAGTTAATTAGAGAACATTTTATTTAAAGAATTAATTATTAATAATCTTAAATAAGGAATCAAAAAGCAATTTGAGCTGACAAAAGTCTATTTCTTTTTTAGTTGCTTGTAAAGGAGTGCGGATTCACTGCCATTACATTTGTTGGCATTACCCTGCCATTACTTTTAGCGGCAATTTTTTGCGTTGCTAAATATTATTGCAACGAAAATTATTGCTGTTATAATTAATTATTAAAAAAAGTTATAACAGCAATACTTTTCGTTGCAATAATATTTAAAAAAATTTAGCAACGCAAAAAACCGCTGCTAAAAGTAATGACAGACTAATGAAAACAAAGGTAATGGCAACGGATCCAAAGGCCTTGTAAAGTGAGTTAGATGAAATCTCTTTAATTCTTTTAATCTCTCAATAATATTTGCTTGTAAAATAATAAATTTTACCTTTCCTTTTTTCTTTGGCTCAATTAGAAATATAATTAAAAAATATTCACATTCTTTAATAAATTAGCTTTCAAATTTGTTATTCAAGAAATATCACATATTTAAGAATAAAGACATAAGCATATAATTAAGTTTAAATCTTTTAATTGTTTAGCATCCTGAATTGGACATATTATGATTGGATTATTCTAAAAAATTTGTTGATAGAAATAAAAAATATTTAAACACCTAAATTTAGTAAAAGTATTTACAACATCAGCATAGAATATAGGTTTTTATATGCTCATAAGGAAATGGAAAAGTGAGCTCAGTCTAAGCTGTAAGTGCAATATATAGCATAACGTTACGTATAAGATATATGACTTTAGGTAATTATACGTACAAGATTTTGGAAAAATAGAAAGAATAATATATATATATATATATATATGTTGGGATGAGTGAAAGATAAAATGGAAGTTCCGTGAGATATTGAAAAAAAAAATTCTACTAGCGGAGTAAGATTATGTAGAACATGATTTTGTGCTTTTTCATATATATTTTGCAAAACCAAATCTTGCGTTAAAAAAATTAAAAAGTACAAAATCTTTTCTCCTATGTCTACTAATCGTCAAAAGGAAGTATGCTCCTCCTAGCTTGGGTTGCTTCTTCAACCTCTTCCTGAGATTATTAATGCTCCTGCTACTATTAGTGCTTTGAAGAAAACATGTTTTGATCAAGTGAAGCGTCCAAGACAGTGCATTAATTGCTGAGAGCCTGCTGAGAGACATTGTGAATATTTGAAATGCCACCCTCTCCCACGGTTATTTTATTATGTCATATTTATTGCTCTTATTCATGCTTGCTGAAATTCAGAAAGAGAAGACCAGAGAAAGATTACTCAGAGCAACCAGTAGGGCATTTTCTATATGATTTACTTGTGATTATACTCTTGGTGAGTTAAATCTATAAATTATTAAATGTTAGTGACTAGATTCTTCTTCTTCTTCTTTCTTACCAGTACTTGCATTTTTGTGTTTCTCTGAAGTGTTTTAAGAGAAAAGCCTTGTAAGATTGATCATTAGAGGTACTAACGTATGATGAGGTAATTTAGCTATTGTCTAATTATTGTATTGTTCAATGTAAAAATATTTATGTTGATCTCTTTGTAAATGTTACTTAATCATAAGGTGATTATTTTGTTTTTGGTTAATAAAAACTTATTTGTTATGTTTTTGAGGAAAAAGACGTAAAGATCAAAGAAATTAGATCTTGAATCTCTATAAATATTGATGTTTCTCTTTTACATTTTTAATCTCATTTTAGCTTTATCAAATTGTTTTAAAAAAGGAAGTTTAATTTAAAAAGGAGCCTATTTTATAAACAACCTAAGTTTTTCAAAAAGAAGATTTTTGGCATCTATTAAATTCAACCCAGTCTTGTGTGTGTGTGTGTGTAAATATAAAGGGATAGCCAATATCTAGAGTAAATTATCATTTTGATTATTAAAATATTCAATTTTATTTTTTAAATAATATTTCTAAAATCATTTAATTAATCACATTAGTTATATAAAAGTCTTTTTAGACAAATTGATTATTGTTTTGAGTTATTGGAATACAATTTAACATATTAATTGTTCGTTCTGAGTTACGGACATAATATGTTGTTTAAATATTCATATAATTAATATAAATATTAAATTATTTAAAAAATATTCTCTCAAAAATAAAATTGAAGATATGTAAATTAGTGACTATTTAAGACCAAATCAATATAAGATGATACGTATTGCCAATTAAACAAGCACTTGTATGTTTACATATCACATGATATTTGTTGCGATGAATTGGAATTAGTGTATATATTTGTATATTTATCCATAAATATATACACGTACAATCCATATTAGATTAAACCGTGTCCTCTTAAAGATGCTTTATTTCCCATCATTCTCTTAATTATTTTGTTACAAAAAAAACGGAATATCTGAATGTCACTATAACCAATGCAGAAGCACCTTTAAGACCAAATCCTTTTAGACAATATATTCCATAAACTAGGACGTTTTATTTTACTGATCAATGTCATATATATATATATATACATGAACTTATTTTGACACTAAAATATAAGTTACAACTAAATTTATTTAAACAAAATATCATGACTATATTTTTTTTTAAATGGTTGAGTTTATATTTTGAATAGGAATTTTATACGTATACGGATATTGAATTCAGAGAATAGCTAGTGAAAAGTAGAACTGAACAAAATAAGAAGAAAAAATTGGTGGGAAAGAAAAGTATAATGAAACGTGTTCCGACAAGCCATCGGGACGTAACAAGTAATGAGTAAACGGTGCATTTTGAATATTCGTATTCTTGTTTTTCTATTGGTTGCATCATATGGCAGGCCGCAGTCAAACTCGACCAACAAAGAGTAAGTTCACGTCTTCGTCCTTCGCACAATTGTCCAAACAGTAAATAGTTGGACTAATTAGCGCGAATGCCATCATCAGTATTTGAATTTGTATGGACCAAGAGGAATATATATTTATATTATAATATGATAGTTTTGATTTTTTTTCAAGTTACACAACATATTTATATTATAACAATTTTTATTGTTTTGTCTTTTTATTTTTTTAAACTATATAATATAAAGAGATATGAGGAAATAAATTATATGATAACAAAAAGTTATTTAATTTTTCATTTCTTTTTTATTAATTTAAAATGATTGATATGTACTTTAATGAGTGCATAATTAGTTATAAATCCACTAATATATATTTGAACTTGAAGAATCAGATATGTGTATTAATTTTGCTTGTTCAATATAATGCTTACGTACATAGGTTTGGTCTTTTGCAATTTGAAATTAGTTTTTTTAAAAAAATTATATCGCTGATAATAGTACACCAATTTCATTATAGTTTGTCTAAGATTATGTAGAACATGATTTTGTGCCTTTTAACTAATCTGTGATTTCAAGAAAAGTTTCTTTGGTGGTATATATAGAATATAGGTTTTTATGTAGCTTAAGGAAATGGAAATATAGGGTTAGTCAAAGCAGCAAGTGCAATATATAACACAACGTTACGTAGATGATATATGATCTTAGGTTACTTACGTACAAGATTTTGGAAAAATAGAATGAATGTAATATATGGGTTGGTATTTGTGAAAGAAAAAATGGAATTGAAGTACTTCCGCGAGATGAAGAAAGTTCAACTACCGGAGTAAGCACGTGGTAGCGAACTACTCAATCACATATGTATACTAGATAGTGAAAACGTAGAGGCAGAGTGCCTATAAATAGGGAGAAACTCACCCAGTTTAGCTCACACAAACATTGAGCTTCTCCTTCCATCAAACTGAATATCCTTTTCTCTCTCATTTGTAGAGATTTTCCAAATAAAGCCCTCAAATCAGTTAACCAAATTTCGTTTTAATTTAGAGAGAAAATGGCATATTTGGAAGAGATGCGAGAGGCTCAGAGAGCTCATGGCCCAGCCACCATACTAGCCATCGGCACTGCCAATCCCTCCAACTGCATCTACCAAAAAGACTTCACTGATTATTACTTTCGAGTCACCAACAGCCACCACTTGCCTGAGCTCAAGGCCAAGTTGAAACGCATTTGTAAGCATAAATATATATATATGCATGCACGCGTGTTGTACAATATATATACATAAGCATTTTGATTTTGTTACGTACGTACATTGCAGTTGCAGTTTGCAGCATGAATCGTATATATTCCGGATCCATGCATACACACACACACACACATCTGCCTAAGCCCAACTACTCCATCATTCGATATATGTTAATTAACTAACTTGTGATCACGAATCATGATATATATTTAACATACATGTGTGGCTCCTTACCAATTAATTAACAGGTGAGAAGTCCATGATCAAGAAGCGGTACATACATCTCACAGAAGAGATTCTGAAAGAAAACCCAAATATATGTGCGTACGAGGAACCATCTCTGAATGCACGCCAAGACATGCTGGTGGTGGAAGTGCCGAGGCTGGGAGAGAAGGCAGCTTCAAAGGCTATAAAGGAATGGGGAAGGCCAAAGTCTGACATCACTCATCTTATCTTTTGCGCCACTTCCGGCGTCGACATGCCCGGTGCCGACTACCAACTCATCAGGCTCTTAGGCCTCAGCCCTTCCACCAAACGCTTCATGCTCTACCACCAAGGTTGCTTCGCCGGCGGCACCGTACTGCGTCTCGCCAAGGATCTCGCTGAGAACAACGCCGGAGCCCGAGTTCTGGTGGTGTGTTCGGAGATCACCGTGGTCACGTTCCGCGGTCCTTGCGAGACACACTTGGACTCATTGGTGGGACAAGCATTGTTTGGCGACGGTGCTTCGGCGGCGATCGTGGGGTGCAACCCAGACACTTCCATTGAACGACCACTGTTCCATCTGATATCTGCGTCGGAGACGATCCTACCAAACTCGGAGGGTGCCATTGAGGGACACTTGCGTGAAGTGGGGCTGACGTTTCACCTGAAGGAGAGCGTGCCGCAGCTGATAGCAGACAACATAGGGAAAAGCCTCGAAGAAGCATTGAAGCCGATTGGGATCAAAGACTGGAACTCCGTGTTTTGGGTGGCGCATCCTGGCGGAGCTGCCATCTTGAAGGCAATAGAAGCGAGAGTTGGGCTGAGAGAAGACAAACTGAGAGCGACGAAGCACGTTCTGAGCGAATATGGGAACATGTCGAGTGCTTGCGTGCTGTTTATTTTGGATGAAATGAGGAGACGATCAGCGGAGGAGGGAAAAGCCACCACCGGAGAAGGACTCAAATGGGGTGTTCTATATGGGTTCGGGCCGGGCCTCACCATGGAGAGTCTGGTTCTGCACAGCGCCCCCATAGACCTGGGACCCAATTAATTAATTAACACCAAATATATAAGTCAAGCTGAACAATAAAAATCAAATGACTGTTTTTCTTGTTTCTTGCTATTGTGGCCTCTTTCGAAGTCCTTTTGATTATGTGTAATAAGACTGGGGTTGACCCTATGGAATATATATATCCATATTATTTCTTAATTATATTAGTTGATATGTAGAATATATTACATATATAGGCATGCATGGACATAAAAGTACATGTGCTGCTTAAAGCCCTTATTTTCTCCATTTGAATTTACTTACGTCATTTTCTGCATCTTTTAATATATTTTTCAATGGCTTAAAAAGCCTGTTATAATTGTTCCTTATCCATAGTCCAAAAATGATTTAATGGGAAAAGAAAAACAGTCCTAAAATGATGACGAATTAAGGGAACGAACGTGAATTAATATAAACTTCAAATAGAGTTGCGTCTTGGAATTCGCTTGGGAAAATACACCAGTCTCTTTGGTCAAATTTTTACTGAATTCAGGTTCAGCATTAAAATATTATTAAATTGGGCTTCCAAAACATATTAAATTATAGCATCCAAATGAAAATTTTGAATAAATATTTTGTATTTAACTTTATACAACATTTTAACTTTTTTTTGTTATCTTCACTAATTAATCTAGTTTTTTTTCAAGTTAAAGTATGGTTAAAATTTAGATAAGCTTAAAATACCTCAAATATTTTTAACATTTAATTTAAACTTTTAAAACTCAAAATATTAAGAATACGTTTAAAAAATGTTGAAACTGTATAGAGAGCGACTAACTTAAATATTTGTTTGAATTTGATCTAACTCTTTTATTTGTTTAACTATGGTCTAGCAAGGAATATGTTTTAATAAAAGAAATTTTTCATAAGTGTGATTATATTGTCAATGATATATAAATAATATTTGGTTAAGGAAAAAAATAACATCAACTAATAATAAACAAAATGGACAAAATGAAAACTTATAAAATTTGAGTAAATTATATTTATTATATTTTGTTTAAAAAATTATAATGTCTCCTTTTATGTATTTTTTGTTAATAAAAAATTATTTTTATGAAAAATAAAAAATAATATAATTTATTCTGAAAAGTAAATAAAAATACATTCCTTATATCCGAATCCGACAAAGAAACCAGTAAAGTCATATGAGTAAATGACCCCAGTCGCCTTTTCAACTTCAAACTCTCACCATTTACCAGCAGCCACCAACGCTGACCACGATTTATCTATTTCGGTAAATTCACCTGATCAATATAAAAATTATAAATTTTTATTTTAAAAAAATTGTTTTTAAGAGATAAAAGTTTTTATCGAGATTCCCACCCAAGCCCCTGAGCCAATACACAATATTGTAATAAAAAATACTTATTACGTAGATACAAGTATACAGCATTGTAGGAATTCTTAGAGGCGGTGAGAACTCGAAGCAACTAACTCAGTGAGTGTATAAATAAAAAAACGTGTATATAAATATATAGTGTTATTTTATTTTTATATTAATTAATAATATTTTTTAATTAACTTTTTTTTTTATATTCATATGATAATAGTTTTAAAATATGTAATGGTAAGAGAGAAAAGTGATAAATTAAATAATTTTTATTATTAAATTTATTATTTTAAAATATAATTATTATTTTTATATTATATTTAAAAATTAAAAAAGTGCATGTAAATTTTTTAATATTATATATGAGTCTATTAATATAAAATAAAAATATTAATTAAATATTATTAATTAATATATAAATATATTATTAATTAAAGAAAAAATTTATTTTGACCTTTGATAAATATGACGACTTTTAATTTGATCATTTACAGATTATTTTTATTAATTTAGTCTTTCAAATATAAAAATATCTTTAATATTATCTTTTTACCTAAATTTTATCTATAATTTTTTACTTAATTTAATTTAAAAGTATAATTTAATTGATGATCTAACTATCTCATATTTCACATATTAATTTATGTAAAAAAAATATCAAAATATATATCAAAATTTTTAAATTATATATATACATAAATTTTTTTAACTAATTGCATAGTTAACAAAAAATTAAAAATTATGATTAATTTAAATAATTATAAACATAAATTTTTTTAATATAATATAAAGTATCTATCGCCTATAATTTTTACTTTAGCCAAAATAAATTTAGATAATATTTTATTAATTAAGACTTTAAGTATAAAGATAATTCAGATAAAAAAATAATATTAAAAATATTTTTATTTTTTTAAAAAAAATTGACATAAATAATTTATAAATAATTAAATTAAAAGTTATTGACCAAAATAAACTTTTCTGCTCTTAATTAATATATAGAAACGGTCCAAATTAATATAAATTAACAAAATGTATGCGATTAGGAATGTTTATTAAATAAGTAATGTGTACACGCAATGTTGAAGTAAGATCGCCATACATATTCAAGCACAGGCCCCACAGCTTCCAATTTCTGTGCCTCCATCTAATTCCTATTATAATATAATTTGTGACCCAACCATTGTTTACTAATCCTCAGCCATAATTGATATTCTGAATGATGGTAGTGTGCTACTGTGCATATGTACGGCATTGTCATCACCTTTATTCCTTGACCGAGCATTATTGCAGGTTGTATGAGACACAAATTCAACAAATGTGGTTTAAGCCTTTAAGCATATCCATGGAGTCTGAATGCTGATTGTGTTGCCACGAGACTAGCTTGCAGCAAAATTCTGCCTTCACTACTTTCTCCTTATCAACTCCTTATTTTGTTTAATTAATGAATTTCATCATTTAAAACCCACAAAAGAATCGTTTCTTTTGAAACCGTTCTTTTCTATAACAGCACGCCCTTTGCTTTGTATTCTATTGATTATAGATGTTAATTTCAGCGAAATATTGAATTGGCTATTTTGTGGAATTCATATAAACTATTAATCAATATTACTATTATATACTTGTGCTAGTCATAAAATATTTTTAAAAAAAATATTCGTCCGAATTTTTTTCTTCTATGTTCTGATTTAATCCATTATTTTTTGGGTCAAACATCATGCTGGGCCTTTTTTCTTGAGAATGATAAGCCCGAATCTGCATTAGATATCTGACATTGACTAACTGATTATATCTATATTAGATCTTGTGTATTATATGACTTTGAATCTTTTGTCTCCTTAGTTTTTCAAATCATATAATATATAGTAAATCTATTAAAAAAATGAAAAATCAAAGTTTTGGAAAAGCAAGAAGATTGCGTTTACTTTTGTTGTTTTTTATTTTTATTTTCATTAAAAACAAAAAATGTGACTGAGTGTTTAGTAAAATTTAACAACAAATATTTTTAAAGATAAGTTAAAAATAATTTTTTAAATAATAATTTATGTTATTTTTATAATTTTTTTAAAAATAAAATTTTTAATTATATAAATATTATTATTTGATAATAATTAAACTTCAAAATCTATAAAATATTATATTCATTTAAGTTGTTTGATTTAAAAATAAATATAAACAAAATTTTAAATTTATATGACAAACATGTTTTAAAATTTTTAAAAATTTAAAAATAAAAATTAATTTTAAGAAATAAAATTAAAAATTAAAAATATTTTCACAAACCAAACGCGCGCGTCGTAGCCTGTTGATGTTTTTGTATTTCTTTTGACTCCATTTGTGGCGGCACTCCAAGTCTCCAACTCTACCTACCAAAGAGTAGGACATGTATACATGTTCAAAAGAATTTTATGTATATATTACTATTTAATTGATTTTTTTTATTTTACATTAAAGAACTTACATAATAATATAAAAATAATTTAAGTGAAAATTATTAATTAATACATAAATAATATAATATAATACATCTAATTTAAAATTTTTTTCATGTATTCGTGCCTCCTACAACATGCTATTGAATAAAGAGGAAACAACTGGAGCTATTCGATCATCAATATTTAAAATTGTATTCACCAAAAAAAAAGTAAAATATTTGAACTGTGCATTTTACTTGTTTAATATAATACTTAGATAGGCTTGATCAATGCAATATTTTATTTTTCATTCTTGTATAAATTATTTGAAATATTTTAAAAAAATCCTATAGTTCGAATATGAGTCAAGATGATTAGATTTGTCTTCCACAAATATTTTGGAAGTAATTGAAGATGTCGACAACTAAAGTGACATTTAAATTTTAACATTTTAAATTATAATATAATCTGAAACAATCAAGAGTTAATACTTTTGTCTATTGTTAACTTAACTTATCAAGTCAAGTCTAAGAGAGACATTTTTATAAATCGCGTTCTGGTGGGTTACAAGATATTCAGAAATAAATGCACCATATTATATAGAATAAAAATTGATTGTATAAAATGTTTATATAATATAATGTTTTGGACAAATCTATATACAATTTAAAATTGTATAATATAATCTAATTATAAATTTATATGAAGTGTAGGAAGTGGTTTTTTTAAAAAAAATACTTTCTGTTCTCTTAATTAAAAGATGTTTAGATTACACTATAATTCCTTCCATTTTCCGGATACACACAAATTTTTTTAAAACTAAAAAATTATTTACTTATTTATTTATTTTTCAAAAGAAGAAATTTTAATTTATTTATTTTTCTTTGCTAATATTGAATTAATCATTAATGTGTTAATTTAAGTAAAATAGATTTTAATATTCATATGAATTAATTATACAGCATGAAGAATGAGGGAAGGAAAAAATGTTAATTTAATTATATTTTTTATTTATATTTAAAACAAATATCTTTTTTAATTTTTAGTTTGTCATGAATTTAACGTACAAAATAGTGAGATTTTAAATTATTTTTTAGAAGTAATATGTTCAATTTTTTATATTATCATGTTTTATTTTTTGGTATATTGGAGGATTTCAACTATTAATATAATATTTTTTTAAGTTTTAGTTTGTCATGAATAAAAGAAATTACTTTTATTATCATCCAGAACCAGATTTTTTTTTTTTTAAGTAGCTTAGTCAAACACTTATTTTTTAAAATGAGTATTTTTGAAAATAATAAATAACTTCTTAATTGGTATCAATAAAAGGATTAGTATGCAATAATGTGCACGGTGTATCCACTAAAAATGATATAATGCCCAATGAAAAGTGTCTTAAACAAACATAATTAAGTTTCTAGCTGTCATATATTTACAAGATTAGGGTACTTTTGAATTAAATAAAATTAAAAATGAAATGAAATTTAACTTTTAATTTTTTTCATTTATGTTTAAATATATTTTTTTTTTGGTCCTTACTTATATATTGTACATCTTTAGCAAAAGTTTGTAAATAATTAGATATAGTTATATGTCTTTATATTTTTACACGATTTTTCATTAAAATTAAAAGACACATTACAACTAAATTTATATAACCGATATATATCATTAATTAATTAATTATATATATATATGGTTGAGTCTACATTTTGAAGAGAAAGTACAAGGAGGCAACAAAAAATCAATTTGAATAAGAATTCTGTTACTTAGTTTTTCTTTAATCTCCTCTCTGGAGCAGGAGAAATTAAAGAAAATAGATATGGTCGAAAATCGCATGTTTGATAATCAAAAAAATTTATGTATAATTTTTATATATTTATCTTTCTGTTATTTAATAAAAAAATTGATATTTATGTAATGTGTATAATTTATTTCTCTTATAATTTGTTCTTTTTAAAAAATAATTTATAAATACAAAAATTGCATATTAAAAAAATAACAAGAAGTAGAAGGTGGACTAATATTGGAGCGCCTTTTAGCCTATTCGTGTTCACTCTTATCTTGTTTTTCTGTTAGTGTTCGAAGGAAAGATAACAACAAATAGAAAATTAGTGTTCAAACATTCAGTGATGTTTTCGTCCTTCGCACGAGGTGCCATTCAACAAACAGCAAACGATTGAATTAATGCCATCATCAATATTTGAACTTGTATTAACCAAAAGTAAAAAACATCTGAACTTGAAGAATCACACGTGAGTATTGATTTTACTTGTTGAATATAATGCTAACGTACATAAGTTTGATCATGTGCAAGATTTTATTTTATTTTTTCCTTCTACTCTAAATTATTTGAAATTTTTTTAAAAAATTATATTAAGTATTTACAACATCAGCATAGAATATAGGCTTTTATATGCTCATAAGGAAATGGAAAAGTAAGCTTAGTCTAAGCTGTAAGTGCAATATATAGCATAACGTTACGTACATGATATATATATATATATATATGAATTTAGGTAATTATACGTACAAGATTTTGGAATATATATATATATATATATGTTGGGATGAGTGAGAGATAAAATGGAAGTTCCATGAGATATTGAAAAAAAAAAATTTCAACTAGCGGAGTAAGATTATGTAGAACATGATTTTGTGCTTTTTAATATATATTTTGCAAAACCAAATCTTGTGTTAAAAAAATTAAAAAGTACAAAATCTTTGCTCCTATGTCTACTCATCGTCAAAAGGAAGTATGCTCCTCCTAGCTTGGGTTACTTCTTCAACCTCTTCCTGAGATTATTAATGCTCCTGCTACTATTAGTGCTTTGAAGAAAACATGTTTTGATCAAGTGAAGCGTCCAAGACAGTGCATTAATTGCTGAGAGCCTGCTGAGAGACATTGTGAATATTTGAAATGCCACCCTCTCCCACGGTTATTTTATTATGTCATATTTATCGCTCTTATTCAAGATTGCTGAAATTCAGAAAGAGAAGACCAGAGAAAGATTACTCAGAGCAACCAAAAGGGCATTTTCTATTTGATTTACTTGTGATTATACTTTCAGTGAGTTAATTCTATAAATTATTAATGTTAGTGACTAGATTCTTCTTCTTCTTTCTTACTAGTACTTGCATTTTTGTGCTTGTGTAAAGTGTTTTGAGAGAAAAGCCTTGTAAGAATGATCATTAGAGGTACTAATGCTGAGGTAGTTTAGTTATTGCCTAATTATTGTATTGTTGATTGTAAAAATATTTATGTTGATCTCTTTGTAAATGTTATTTAATTGTAAGCTGATTATTTTGTTTTTGGTTAATAAAATCTTGTTTATGTATTTGAGGAAAAACATGTAAAGATCAAAGAAATTAGATCTTGAATCTCCATAAATCTTGATGTTTCTCTTTTATATTTTTAATCTCATTTTAGCTTTATCAAATTGATTTAAAAAAAGAAGTTTAATTTAAAAAGGAGCCTATTCTATAAACAACCTAAGTTTTTCAAAAAAACGATTTTTGGCATCTATTAAATTCAACCCAGTATTGTGTGTCTGTGTGTATTTATATATATATAAATAAAGGGCTAGCTAATATCTAGAGTAAATTATCATTTTGATTATTAAAATATTCAATTTTATCTTTTAAATAATATTTTTAAAATAATTTAATTAATCACATTAGTCATATAAAAGTATTTTTAAACAAATTAATTATTGTTTTGAGTTATTGGAATACAATTTAACATATTAATTGTTCGTTCTAACTTACTGACATAATATGTTGTTTAAATATTCATATAATTAATATAAATATTAAATTATTTAAATTATTTAAATATTCATATAATTTAACACATTAATTATTCGTTCTGACATACAATTATTTTTGTTGCTAAAATTTCTTGTGACCAATATGATTACTATTATAATTTTTTTAAATTATTTATTTAAATAAAAATTATAACAATAATAATATTGATTATAATAATATTCATCATAATAATATTAAAATATACTTTTAAAAATAGATAAAATCGTCACTAAAAAATTGACCAAAGGCCACGCGGGAGATCCAAAATCATTAAACAAGCACTTGCATGTTTACATATCACACGATATTTGTTGCGATGAATTGGAATTAGTGTATGTATTTGTATATTTATCCATAAATATATACACGTACAATCCATATTAGATTAAACCGTGTCCTCTTAATGATGCTCTATTCCCCATCATTCTCTTAATTAATTTGTTACAAAATAAACGGAATATCTGAATGTCTTGGTAATAATAAATTCAAGGCGCTAAACTAGGACGTTTGTATGACACTATAACCAATGCAGCACCTTTAAGACCAAATCTTTCCAGACAATATATTCCATAAACTAGGACGTTTTATTTTACTGATCAATGTCATATATATATATATATATACATGAACTTATTTTGAAACTAAAATATAAGTTACAACTAAATTTATTTAAACAAAATATCATGACTTTATTTATTTTTAAAATGGTTGAGTTTATATTTTGAATAGGAATTTTATACGTATACGGACATTGAATTCAGAGAATAGCTAGTGAAAAGTAGAACTGAACAAAATAAGAAGAAAAAATTGGTAAGAAAGAAAAGTATAATGAAATGTGTTCCAAATTCGACAAGACATCGGAACGTAACAAGTAATGAGTAAACGGTGCATTTTGAATATTCGTATTCTTGTTTTTCTATTGGTTGCATCGTATGGCAGGCCGCAGTCAAACTCGACAAACAAAGGGCAAGTTCACGTCTTCGTCCTTCGCACAATTGTCCAAACAGTACATAGTTGGACTAATTAGCGCGAATGCGATCATCGGTATTTGAATTTGTATGGACCAAGAGGAATATATATTTATATTATAATATGATAGTTTTGATTTTTTTTCAAGTTACACAACATATTTATATTATAACAATTTTTATTGTTTTGTCTTTTTATTTTTTTAAACTATATAATATAAAGAGATATGAGGAAATAAATTATATGATAACAAAAAGTTATTTAATTTTTCATTTCTTTTTTATTAATTTAAAATGATTGATATGTACTTTGATGAGTGCATAATTAATTATAAATCCTCTAATATATATTTGAGCTTGAAGAATCAGATATGTGTACTAATTTTGCTTGTTGAATATAACGCTTACGTACATAGGTTTGGTCTTTTGCAATTTGAAATTAGTTTTTAAAAAAAAAAAAATTATATCGCTGATAATAGTACACCAATTTTATTATAGTTTGTCTAAGATTATGTAGAACATGATTTTGTGCTTTTTAACTAATCTGTGATTTCAAGAGAAGTTTCTTTGGTGGTATATATATAGAATATAGGTTTTTATGTAGCTTAAGGAAATGGAAATGTAAGGTTAGTCAAAGCAGTAAGTGCAATATATAACACATCGTTACGTAGATGACATATGACCTTAATTTACTTATGTACAAGATTGTGGAAAAATAGAATGAATGTAGCATATAGGTTGGTATTTGTGAAAGAAAAAATGGAATTGAAGTACTTCCGCGAGATGAAGAAAGTTCAACTACCGGAGTAAGCACGTGGTAGCGAACTACTCAATCACATATGTATACTAGATAGTGAAAACGTAGAGGCAGAGTGCCTATAAATAGGGAGAAACTCACCCAGTTTAGCTCACACAAACATTGAGCTTCTCCTTCCATCAAACTGAATATCCTTTTCTCTCTCATTTGTAGAGATTTTCCAAATAAAGCCCTCAAATCAGTTAACCAAATTTCGTTTTAATTTAGAGAGAAAATGGCATATTTGGAAGAGATGCGAGAGGCTCAGAGAGCTCATGGCCCAGCCACCATACTAGCCATCGGCACTGCCAATCCCTCCAACTGCATCTACCAAAAAGACTTCACTGATTATTACTTCCGAGTCACCAACAGCCACCACTTGCCTGAGCTCAAGGCCAAGTTGAAACGCATTTGTAAGCATAAATATATATATATGCATGCACGCGTGTTGTACAATATATATACATAAGCATTTTGATTTTGTTACGTACGTACATTGCAGTTGCAGTTTGCAGCATGAATCGTATATATTCCGGATCCATGCATACACACACACACACACATCTGCCTAAGCCCAACTACTCCATCATTCGATATATGTTAATTAACTAACTTGTGATCACGAATCATGATATATATTTAACATACATGTGTGGCTCCTTACCAATTAATTAACAGGTGAGAAGTCCATGATCAAGAAGCGGTACATACATCTCACAGAAGAGATTCTGAAAGAAAACCCAAATATATGTGCGTACGAGGAACCATCTCTGAATGCACGCCAAGACATGCTGGTGGTGGAAGTGCCGAGGCTGGGAGAGAAGGCAGCTTCAAAGGCTATAAAGGAATGGGGAAGGCCAAAGTCTGACATCACTCATCTTATCTTTTGCGCCACTTCCGGCGTCGACATGCCCGGTGCCGACTACCAACTCATCAGGCTCTTAGGCCTCAGCCCTTCCACCAAACGCTTCATGCTCTACCACCAAGGTTGCTTCGCCGGCGGCACCGTACTGCGTCTCGCCAAGGATCTCGCTGAGAACAACGCCGGAGCCCGAGTTCTGGTGGTGTGTTCGGAGATCACCGTGGTCACGTTCCGCGGTCCTTGCGAGACACACTTGGACTCATTGGTGGGACAAGCATTGTTTGGCGACGGTGCTTCGGCGGCGATCGTGGGGTGCAACCCAGACACTTCCATTGAACGACCACTGTTCCATCTGATATCTGCGTCGGAGACGATCCTACCAAACTCGGAGGGTGCCATTGAGGGACACTTGCGTGAAGTGGGGCTGACGTTTCACCTGAAGGAGAGCGTGCCGCAGCTGATAGCAGACAACATAGGGAAAAGCCTCGAAGAAGCATTGAAGCCGATTGGGATCAAAGACTGGAACTCCGTGTTTTGGGTGGCGCATCCTGGCGGAGCTGCCATCTTGAAGGCAATAGAAGCGAGAGTTGGACTGAGAGAAGACAAACTGAGAGCGACGAAGCACGTTCTGAGCGAATATGGGAACATGTCGAGTGCTTGCGTGCTGTTTATTTTGGATGAAATGAGGAGACGATCAGTGGAGGAGGGAAAAGCCACCACCGGAGAAGGACTCAAATGGGGTGTTCTATATGGGTTCGGGCCGGGCCTCACCATGGAGAGTCTGGTTCTGCACAGCACCCCCATAGACCTGGGACCCAATTAATTAATTAACACCAAATATATAAGTCAAGCCGAACAATAAAAACCAAATTACTGTTTTTCTTGTTTCTTGATATTGTGGCCTCTTTCTAAGTCCTTCTGATTATGTGCAATAAGACTGGGGTTGACCCAATGGAATATATATATATGCATGTTGTTTCTTAATTATATTAGTTGATATATAGAATATATTACATATATAGGCATGCATGGACATAAAGTACATGTGCCGCTTAAAGCCCTTATTTTCTCCATTTGAATTTACTTACGTCATTATCTGCATCTTTTAATATATTTTTCAATGGCTTAAAAAGCCTGTTATAATTGTTCCTTATCCATAGTCCAAAAATGATTTAATATGAAAAGAAAGATAGTCCTAAAATGATGACGAATTAAGGTACGTGATTTAATATAAAAATTCAAATAGAGTTGCGGCTTAGAATTTACTCGGCAAAATAGAGCAGTCTGTTTAGTCAATCTTTTACTGAATTCAAGTTCACCATTAAGATATTATTAAATTGGGCTTCCAAAACATACTAATTATTTTCATCCAAATAAAAGTTGAATAAATATTTTGTACTTAATTTTATATAAATATTTTAATTTTTTTTGTTATCTTCACTAATTAATCTAGTTTTTTTTTTAAGTTAAAGTATGGTTAAAATTTTGATAAGGTTAAAATACCTCAAATATTTTTAACATTTAATTTAAAAACTTAAAACTCAAAATATTAAGAATACGTTGAAAAAATGTTGAAACTGTATAGAGAGCGACTAACTTAAATATTTGTTTGAATTTGATCTAACTCTTTTATTTGTTTAACTATGGTCTAGCAAAGAATATGTTTTAATAGAAGTAATTTTTCGTAAGTGTGATTATATTGTCAATGATATATATAAATAATATTTGGTTAAGGAAATAAATAACATCAACTAGCTAGTAATAGACAAAATGGACAAAATGAAAACTTTAAAAATTTGAGTAAATTATATTTATTATCTCTAGTTTAACAAATTATAATGTCTCCTTTTTATGTATTTTTTGTTAATAAAAAAATTATTTTTATGAAAAATAAAAAATAATATAATTTATTCTGAAAAGTAAATAAAAATACATTCCTTATATCCGAATCCGACAAAGAAACCAGCAAAGTCATATGAATAACTGACCCCCAGTGCCCTTTACAACTTCTCCAAACTCTCACCATTTACCGGCAGCCACCAACGCTGACCACGATTTGTCTATTTCGGTAAATTCACCTGATCAGTATAAAAATTATAATTTTTATTTTTGAAAAATTGTTTTTAAGAGATAAAATTTTTGATCAAGATTTCCCACTCCATTTCCCTGAGCCAATACACAATATTGTAATAAAAGATTATTATTATATAGATACAAGTTTAGAACATTGTGGGAATTCTTAGAGGCGGTGAGAATTCGAAGCAACCGACTTAGTGAGTGTATAAATAGAAAAACGTGTGTGTGTGTATATATATATATATATATTGTGTTATATAATTTTATATTAATTAATAATATTTTTACATTAATATTATAATAATTCTGTCTCTTTTAATTATTAGTCTCTAAAATTATATATAATATAATATAAAATATAAAATAAAATATGTAATGGTATGAGAGAATAATAATAAATTAAATAAATTTTTATTATTAAATTTATTATTTTAAAATATAATTATTATTTTTTATATTATATTTAAAATTGAAAAAGTGAATGTAAAATTTTTAATATTATATATGAGGCTATTAATATAAAATAAAAATAGAAGTTGAATATTATTAATTAGAAAAAAATTATATTTTAATTTTTGATAGATATGATGACTTTTAATTTAATTATTTATAAATTATTTCTGTCAATTTATTCTTTTAAAAATAAAAATATCTTTAATATTATTTTTTTATATAAATTTTATTAATATTTTTTTATTTAATTTAATTTTAAAGTATAATTTAGTTGATAACATGACTATCTCATATTTCATATATTAATTTACATAAGATACATCAAAATTACCCAATTGTATATATACATTAATTTTTTTAACTAATCACATATCTAGCAAAAATTTAAAAATTAGAGTTGATTTAAATAATTACAAACATGAATTTTTTAATATAATGTAGATTATCTATCATTTATAACTTTTACTTTAATAAAAAAAATTTAGTCAATATTTTGTTAAGTGAGATTTTAAGATATAAATATAGTTTAAATTAAAAAAGTAACATTAAAAATATTTTTATTTTTAAAAAATTTAATTAATAAAAATAATATATGAACAATTAAATTAAAAATTAACATATCTTAACGAAAATAAACTTTTTCGCTCTTAATTAATATATAGAAATGGTCTAAATTAATATAAAGTAACAGACTGTATGCAATTAGGAATGTTTGTTGAACAAGTACTGTGTATGCGCAATGTTGAAGTAAGATCGCCATACATATTCAAACACAGGTCCCACAGCTTCCAATTTCTGTGCCTCCATCTAATTCCCATTATAATATAATTTGTGACCCAGCCCATTGTTTACTAATCCTTAGCCATAATTGATATTCTGAATGATGGTAGTGTGCTACTGTGCCTCCATCTCTTCCCCACTTCAACTCCTTATTTTGTTTAATTCATAAATTTCATCGTTTAAAAACCACAAAAGAGCTTTTCACTTGCCAATTATTCACCATCATTAAATACAATTTTATCTTCACCCAGTGCCAGTAACTCAATTAATTACAGAGGTAAGAGGATTCAAAAAAATTTGGCTAAAGTCCACAATTTTCCCAAATACATAAATGGTAGTCAGCATTGGTGGCTGTGAGGGTTTGAAGAAGTTGAAAGTGGATGGTTCGGTGAGTCTAAGTGGGATGGAGTAAATATAAAAAATTATTATTATTTTCAAAATTTTAAGTGAGATGGGGGGTTATTTATTGATATGCATTAACGTCTAATTGGTTCTTTACCGGATCCGGATGATGAGAAGGTAACGAATGTATATCTATTAACTTTTTAAAATAACGAATAAATTAGACCTTCATTTTAAAATTATATTAATTTTTTTGTTTAAAAAATTACATTCTCATCTCTTGATAAATGCAAATATCTTATATCTTAGTCCAAATTTCCCTAATTGTTCAAATCTCAATCCAAATTAATGTTATTTTATAGATTTTCAATGCAGCTTTTTTGTGACCAAAATATTATTTTTTAAAACTATTGAAATGTGACTAACTCATTAAAATTTAAAACCAACACACCTTACTAATTTGTCAATATTATTATTTTTTCTGTATTTTTATTATTAATATTTATAACAATAATTATTATATTATTAAATTAAAATTTATTGAATTAAAATTTTATTGATCTTTATATTTATTATTATATTATTAAATTATCAAATTCAAATTCTAAATTTGATGAATAATTCGTACATTATTGAGTCAATAAATAAATAACTTGTAAAATATTTCTTTTATTTATTTTTTCATTTGAATGGACAAATTTTAATTTTTATAAAATTTTAGTGCAATTTTTTATATAAAATAGATATAAGTGAATTTATTTATATTTTTATTGTTAAATACTTCAATAAAAATAAAATAAATGAACAAATATCTTTAAAAAAATTTATATAGTACTAAAAAATGAGATAATAAAAATATAAATAATATATTAAATTTTTTATATTTTGTTATTATATTTTTCAATAATAAAATGAAAAATGATTTATTTTTTGTAATTTATCACTTTATGACTGATTTTTTAAAAGATATTTAAAAAAAATATGTAAGAAACTACATTTAAGTTCATTTCCCTAATTTAAAAATAGTTAGTTTCCCTCTTTATTTTTAAATAATTCAATTTTAGTCTTTTATTGTTATTTATTTAATTAAAATGATTTATTTTCTTAATACTGTTAATGCACACTTAAATTTAATATTAAAATTGAAATGATAATGTGAAGGACAAAATTAAATTGTTATATAAAATGGTTAAACAATTAATTTTTATTTTTAAACTATAGAAACACATCAATCTCATCTTAATTTTAAAATTTAAAACTAGAAGTAGCTTCTTCTTCCTCTTCTTCAAATCAGCACCATTTCTTTTGGAATATTGTGACACTTAAATACACATTTATGTATACAAAGGTCAAGAGGTAATCACCACAATCAACGCTCCCGAATCTTGAGAGAGTGTAATAAAGGTACAGACAAGAAAGTCAAAAATTTGGAGCAAGAAAAGCATAAAATGCATCAAAGTTTTCAAATATCTGCAATCACTGATGATAAAAAAAGCATTTTCAGAAGTAGAATCCGTGTTAGGGAGGTTCTTTCTTTCCTTTTACTCTTTTCTTGAATTCTCAATTCGTCACCAAAATAATAAAACGCAACACTGCGTCTGTTGTCACTCAAGGATTCGTCAAAGAATTCATTTGAGGCGCCAAATGGAATCCTAAGCAAGAAGACAAAGAGAAACGGACACACAAGGGCATTTTCGTCACAAAAAAACTGCATTGAAAATATACAACAACAAAAAAAAGCAGTAGTTTGGAAAGAGAATTTTAACCATGAGTGAACTTTAAATTAAAATGCAGGATATTTTTATTTGTTAAGCAAGGAGTGTAATTTTTTTAAAATTAGAGAAAAAAAAAGAATATAATTTTAAGATGTTTTAAGAGAGAGAAGTCTAATTTATTTTAAATTAAATTATGCTATCCTCCATTCAAGTGAATACAATTATACTGATTATTTTTTTTTAATTTTAAAAGTTATATTCTCGGAATTCATGATAATTGATAAAATATTATTCAAACTTTTCTTTTAAATGTATGTAGTATCAATAAAATTAATATTTTAGTATAATTCATTTTTAAAAAAATAAAAATATTATTTAATTGTATTAATTATTATATTAAAAACTTAATGTTTAAATTTAAAATCAGTTTAATTGTATTTATTAATTTATTAAAAATAAAATAACAATATTATTTTGTTATATATATATATAAATAAATAAAAGTGGTGATATTGAATTTAGTTGACCTGGTCCCATAGTTCATATAAGCATGCCACACTCGACCAAAAAAATAAATATTGATCTTCATTGTATAAGAATTTTTTAGGTATACTTCATACATATCATACATCTATTATTTCTATTTTCTCCACTCGAGGACATCAGATAATATAATTTTTTAAATTAAAAGAATAGTAAATATGATTTATTCAAATTTTTAAAAAAATTCGTAAGTCAAAAGCCATTTTTTATCTCTTAATTGTTTATGAAGTTTTAATTTTTTCTTTTAAAATTTTTCTAATAATTGATGTAATTTATTCCTTTAACCAAATTTCATCTATATATATTACTAATAAAATAATCACATATGAAACTCAAGTAAAATTATTCTTACAAAAACATACTCTTATTAGAATATAGTTTAGCTAATAGAAAGTTAGATGAAATTAAAACAAATTATTAAATTGGTCTCTCTATACAGATTCAAAAAATTTTCAATGTACTTAGTTTTTGGTTTTCAAATGTTCAAATAAAAAATGTTAAAAATATGTGAAATTTTTTAGCCTCATCTAAATTTTAACCATACTTTAACTTGAATCATTTCAATTAAACTTTACATGTGATGGACGATATTTAGTAAAAAAGTTATATTAATTAGTAAAATAACAAATAAAATTAAGTTCAAAATATTTATTCAACTTTTTATTTGGATGAAAATAATTAGTATGTTTTGGAAGCCCAATTTAATAATATTTTAATGCTGAACCTGAATTCAGTAAAAATTTGACCAAAGAGACTGGTGTATTTTCCCAAGCGAATTCCAAGACGCAACAATATTTGAAGTTTATATTAATTCACGTTCGTTCCCTTAATTCGTCATCATTTTAGGACTGTTTTTCATTTCCCATTAAATCATTTTTGGACTATGGATAAGGAACAATTATAACAGGCTTTTTAAGCCATTGAAAAATATATTAAAAGATGCAGAAAATGACGTAAGTAAATTCAAATGGAGAAAATAAGGGCTTTAAGCAGCACATGTACTTTTATGTCCATGCATGCCTATATATGTAATATATTCTACATATCAACTAATATAATTAAGAAATAATATGGATATATATATTCCATAGGGTCAACCCCAGTCTTATTACACATAATCAAAAGGACTTCGAAAGAGGCCACAATAGCAAGAAACAAGAAAAACAGTCATTTGATTTTTATTGTTCAGCTTGACTTATATATTTGGTGTTAATTAATTAATTGGGTCCCAGGTCTATGGGGGCGCTGTGCAGAACCAGACTCTCCATGGTGAGGCCCGGCCCGAACCCATATAGAACACCCCATTTGAGTCCTTCTCCGGTGGTGGCTTTTCCCTCCTCCGCTGATCGTCTCCTCATTTCATCCAAAATAAACAGCACGCAAGCACTCGACATGTTCCCATATTCGCTCAGAACGTGCTTCGTCGCTCTCAGTTTGTCTTCTCTCAGCCCAACTCTCGCTTCTATTGCCTTCAAGATGGCAGCTCCGCCAGGATGCGCCACCCAAAACACGGAGTTCCAGTCTTTGATCCCAATCGGCTTCAATGCTTCTTCGAGGCTTTTCCCTATGTTGTCTGCTATCAGCTGCGGCACGCTCTCCTTCAGGTGAAACGTCAGCCCCACTTCACGCAAGTGTCCCTCAATGGCACCCTCCGAGTTTGGTAGGATCGTCTCCGACGCAGATATCAGATGGAACAGTGGTCGTTCAATGGAAGTGTCTGGGTTGCACCCCACGATCGCCGCCGAAGCACCGTCGCCAAACAATGCTTGTCCCACCAATGAGTCCAAGTGTGTCTCGCAAGGACCGCGGAACGTGACCACGGTGATCTCCGAACACACCACCAGAACTCGGGCTCCGGCGTTGTTCTCAGCGAGATCCTTGGCGAGACGCAGTACGGTGCCTCCGGCGAAGCAACCTTGGTGGTAGAGCATGAAGCGTTTGGTGGAAGGGCTGAGGCCTAAGAGCCTGATGAGTTGGTAGTCGGCACCGGGCATGTCAACGCCGGAAGTGGCGCAAAAGATAAGATGAGTGATGTCAGACTTTGGCCTTCCCCATTCCTTTATAGCCTTTGAAGCTGCCTTCTCTCCCAGCCTCGGCACTTCCACCACCAGCATGTCTTGGCGTGCATTCAGAGATGGTTCCTCGTACGCACATATATTTGGGTTTTCTTTCAGAATCTCTTCTGTAAGATGTATGTACCGCTTCTTGATCATGGACTTCTCACCTGTTAATTAATTGGTAAGGAGCCACACATGTATGTTAAATATATATCATGATTCGTGATCACAAGTTAGTTAATTAACATATATCGAATGATGGAGTAGTTGGGCTTAGGCCGATGTGTGTGTGTGTGTGTATGCATGGATCCGGAATATATACGATTCATGCTGCAAACTGCAACTGCAATGTACGTACGTAACAAAATCAAAATGCTTATGTATATATATTGTACAACACGCGTGCATGCATATATATATATTTATGCTTACAAATGCGTTTCAACTTGGCCTTGAGCTCAGGCAAGTGGTGGCTGTTGGTGACTCGGAAGTAATAATCAGTGAAGTCTTTTTGGTAGATGCAGTTGGAGGGATTGGCAGTGCCGATGGCTAGTATGGTGGCTGGGCCATGAGCTCTCTGAGCCTCTCGCATCTCTTCCAAATATGCCATTTTCTCTCTAAATTAAAACGAAATTTGGTTAACTGATTTGAGGGCTTTATTTGGAAAATCTCTACAAATGAGAGAGAAAAGGATATTCAGTTTGATGGAAGGAGAAGCTCAATGTTTGTGTGAGCTAAACTGGGTGAGTTTCTCCCTATTTATAGGCACTCTGCCTCTACGTTTTCACTATCTAGTATACATATGTGATTGAGTAGTTCGCTACCACGTGCATACTCCGGTAGTTGAATTTTCTTCATCTCACGGAAGTACTTCAATTCCATTTTTTCTTTCACAAATACCAACCCATATATTACATTCATTCTATTTTTCCAAAATCTTGTACGTAAGTAACCTAAGATCATATATCATCTACGTAACGTTGTGTTATATATTGCACTTGCTGTTTTGACTAACCCTATATTTCCATTTCCTTAAGCTACATAAAAACCTATATTCTATGTATACCACCAAAGAAACTTTTCTTGAAATCACAGATTAGTTAAAAGGCACAAAATCATGTTCTACATAATCTTAGACAAACTATAATGAAATTGGTGTACTATTATCGGCGATATAATTTTTTAAAAAAAACTAATTTCAAATTGCTAAAGACCAAACCTATGTACGTAAGCGTTATATTGAACAAGCAAAATTAATACACATATCTGATTCTTCAAGTTCAAATATATATTAGTGGATTTATAATTAATTATGCACTCATCAAAGTACATATCAATCATTTTAAATTAATAAAAAAGAAATGAAAAATTAAATAACTTTTTGTTATCATATAATTTATTTCCTCATATCTCTTTATATTATATAGTTTAAAAAAATAAAAAGACAAAACAATAAAAATTGTTATAATATAAATATGTTGTGTAACTTGAAAAAAAATCAAAACTATCATATTATAATATAAATATATATTCCTCTTGGTCCATACAAATTCAAATACTGATGATGGCATTCGCGCTAATTAGTCCAACTATTTACTGTTTGGACAATTGCGCGAAGGACGAAGACGTGAACTTACTCTTTGTTGGTCGAGTTTGACTGCGGCCTGCCATATGATGCAACCAATAGAAAAACAAGAATACGAATATTCAAAATGCACCGTTTACTCATTACTCGTTACGTTCCGATGTCTTGTCGAATTTGGAACACATTTCATTATACTTTTCTTTCTTACCAATTTTTTCTTCTTATTTTGTTCAGTTCTACTTTTCACTAGCTATTCTCTGAATTCAATGTCCGTATACGTATAAAATTCCTATTCAAAATATAAACTCAACCATTTTAAAAATAAATAAAGTCATGATATTTTGTTTAAATAAATTTAGTTGTAACTTATATTTTAGTTTCAAAATAAGTTCATGTATATATATATATATATATATGACATTGATCAGTAAAATAAAACGTCCTAGTTTATGGAATATATTGTCTAAAAAGATTTGGTCTTAAAGGTGCTTCTGCATTGGTAATATGTCATAAAATCCCTCTAGACTTTAGGACATTAGAACAAGACCGGGTCCATTTTTTTATGCAGCGTTGAATTTATTATTACCAATACATACGGATTCCGTTTACTTTGTAACAAACTAAGAGAATAACTACGCTCTAGGAACAACACCGTTTAATCCAAGATCGTCAGCGTTAGCATTTGGATGGGGAATACAGCATTGTTAAGAGGATACGGTTTAATCTAATATGGATTTTACGTGTATATATATTTACATATCTTCAACTCATGTATATATAGATTAAAATCATCAAGAATGTTTTTTATAAATAATTTAATCATCATTTTAATTATATGAATATTCAAACAACGGTCAATAAGTCAAAACAAACAATTAGAATGTTAAATAATATTACAACAACTTCAAATATTTATTAAAAATTATTTTTCAAAAGATAAAATTAAATATTTTAATTTTTTTAAAATAAATTAAAACAAAATATTTTTTAATAATCAAAATAATAATTTATTCTAGATATTATCTAAAATCAGGAATGAATGACATCCTTAAATTTGATGTCTACATCTTCTCAAGTCCGTATTGTCTATATCAGATGAGATCAGTTAGCAGGAGTTTTCACTTGCATCTGCTTCTCATGATATTTCAATATGTTAGTGCAATATATGAACGAAATCAAGGTCCCAACAGCTTAATGACACAAAATATCTTGTGTGAATTAATTAAATTAATTTATAGTATTATGTACAAGGGTCTGTTTAATTTACTCTAAGCATGGGACAATTCTTTTACTTAAACATGTATGCAAAGATTAGAGCCAATCTAAACTCTCCACACCACTATTACGAGCACTCGAAATATACGTGCGTGACAAATTATGGATATGTACTATATATTTGATAGTCTAGGAATATATTGCGTGTGATGGGATTCAATGTATGGATATCTCGAATTTTTTAAATAATCCCATTCTCAACTACCATTGTTCGTTTTCTTTAAACCCACAATTGATGTGGTATTTTTCATGTTGCGTAGATCATCTTCCAAAGACAATAAATTAATAATAATATCTCTAACATATTATTATATATTTTTATTGAAACTCTAATATTATACTACTTCGTACTTAGCCACATTCATACTTAGATATTGAAAACTAAATCAAGTGAGTCAATAACATAAATAAATTAATGCGATCGGAGTTAATAATTTATTCTAATCCCTTGACTCGGTCTTTTTTTTTTTTTGGCACTATATATATAGCTACTTTTGTCTCACATATTTGTAACATTAAATAAAGTTTGAGGAATTTTGATATGAAAAAAATTTAAGTGTAATTTTTATATCTTTGTCATTAAATTTTTAAATAGAAATTAACACGTATATAATTTATCTTTATCATGATTATTTTTTTAAAAAAATTATATATTTTATTTAAATTAAAAAATTTGATAACAAAAATATAAATAATTATATATAAATTCATTTTTTTATATAAATTATACAAGAAAGATGGATTTGTAATCAAAAGACCCCAGCTACCATATATCAAACTAGAAAACATATATTTAAATGTTAATGATTAACATTCGATAATAATAAAAGCAAGATATATCTTTATAATTGAAAAATAATAATAAGATCAACCTTATAAATAAATTATTTGAATTAAAAGTTAAAAGAATAGTAATCACAATTGATCAAATCTTTAGAAAGCATTTTGATGATTTGAGAAAGAAATTGTGCAAATCGGAGAATTTTAAGGATATAATTTGATGTGCGTTCTAAATTAAGTTTGAAAATTAAATATATACTGAGTGCGTTTTTTAATTATTAATATAACCTAGATTGAAATTGAAAGATTTGTTAATTATGTGGACTTGTCACTGTGGATCAATTTTTAAAATTATACATGACGGAAGGATTTCCAAAAAAACTCCACTTGATCTACATCAAAGCAAAATGTATTTAAATGAAAAAATTTGACATATATCTAATTACAAAGAAAATACAATATCTCTTTGAGTGTAAAATAAGATAAAATCAAACTTACAAATAAATTATTTGAAGTAATGATTAAATTGAAAAATTACTTCTTCCATTAAGTTGTTCTTAATTCAACCACGATCGTGAAAGGTCTCTTAAAAATTATACGTTAGTTTGAATAAATTATCAATTATGTAGAACAAATTTTAAAAACCATAAAAACATTCAAATTCAACGATGGATCTAGATTAAAATTAGAAAGAATATATATAATGAAATACAACTTTGCTATCGAGATGTTTTCAAATATAATATTCGAACTAAAAAACTTATAAAAAAATTAAAATATATAAAACTTTTTTAAACTTTAAGCTATATGCAAATAATTTTTTCAATTATAAAAATTAGTTTAAAACCTTTAAATTTTGTAATTTATACAAGAAACTCCTCAATTATTTTTTATTCAAAACACTATCAAAACAATTAAGCATCAACAAATCAAGTTATACTAAAATATAAAAAAATTTCATACATTGTGCAAAAATGACTTTAGATTTTATGTATAAAATACCACTAAAGGCTTTATACAACAAATCTCTCAACTTATTTGATGTATCTTTTTTTTTTTTGGTTAGAGTTTTAAGATGAAAAAAATTAATAAAAATGTTTTTACATAAATTATAAAATTAAGAGATTCTAAATTAATTTTCATAGTTAAAGAGTTATTTCTACTTGAATTATAACTTATAAAGTTGTGTATTTTAACAAAAAAAATTTTGTCATTCTAATTAGCCACTCCTTAATAAAAATCATATATTTTGATGTTAATGATGATTAACATCCTACAATAATAAAGGCAAGATCTCGAATTAAGATCAAGCTTACATTTGTATCCTCTGAATCACTGTAATTGAGGAACATATAATCAATATTGCTTACAGAAGCACCATTCTGTTTTCTAGGGAAAAAGATCTTTTAGGTAACATTCTTAAAATAGAATAAAGATAGAAAATAAATAAATAAAAGACGTAGGATGCAAATTTTTTTTCATATCTCTTTTTAATTTTACAAATTTTACTCCTAGGATCCAAATTCTTTACTGTACCTATTGATGGTTGAATCCCTTTATGACGTGAGAAAAATTATGGTTTGGTATTTGATTTTGACAGGAGCCAGCAAAGCTGAAACCGACGAGCCTGAAAGGAAAATTAATAAGTTTGGTTTGTTCAAAAACTCAGTATTTTTTTTAAAATTAGTTTTCAAATTATAAAAATTAATATTGATTACTGTGTAAAAACTTTAAAAACGTTTTATAGACTCAGCCTTGGTGACGTAATTTTAAATCGGTATCCATCAATTTTTGAAACGAAGGAACCACATATATAATTTTAAAATTAGACTATTTTAAATATCCCTCGAACGATTTGTAAGTATTTACTAATACCCAAATTTTCTGTTCCATTCAGAGGGATTATATGAGTGACTGTCTCACTTTTCCTTAGTCAAACAAATGATATTAGAAACAATAATTTAATATATTGTTTTTTTGTCTCGAACATATTCATTAATAAGAAAGTTTTAATACATAACACAATAGAGGTTCCAACTTAATAAGAACATCTTACTAACAAGCAACTACCATACCCTTCACTGCTACAAGTTAACAAGATGTGGTATTTATTTGGGTTTAAAATAGCCATAACCCCTGATAGTGACATGCCCTGACCATAGCAAGACTGTGCTCGGTGCATACTTAGTCTTTAAGTGAGATAGAATGCAAAACAATAGTTTCCACCGTCAAACCTGGTCCAAATCACATCCTTCACCTGTTGGCTTCTTCCCTACGTTACTAGACTTCATCCAATACAAAAAACATGGACCCCACATGTTTCCGTATTCTCTCAATATAGTCCTAGTTGCTGTTAGCTTCTCTTCTTTGAGTCCAAGTACCTCTTCTAGCCCATTCAAAACTGCCTTCCCAACTGGATGTACTACATAGAACAATGAGTTCCAATCAATGTCATTCATCCCCATACCAAGTGACCCAAATGTATCAACTATACACTTCTTAACATTGTCTGCAACAACACCCGGAATCTCTTTTCCTAAAAAGTAAGTCGTTGCATGTTCATGAATTGCACTCTCAGACCGTCCAACAGTTTGCTGTGAAGCTAACACAATTTCAAATAGAGGGCGTTCAATGGAGGATATAGGATCTGTTCCCACAACCATGGCTGCCGCACCATCTCCGAACAGGGCATGCCCTACTACAATATTCATGTGTGTAGGACTAGGGGCTTGGAATGATGTGGCCATGGTCTCTGCACACACAGTGAGAACACGTGAGCCAGGGATGCTCTCAGGGAGAGCCTTGGCGACACGAAGCACTGATCCACCAGCATGGCAACCATGATCGTAAATGACAGGCCTGTTGACAGTGGGGGGGAGGCCAATATCTTTTGCGAGATAAAAATCAGGACCAGGAATGCTGTTAATACATGAAGATGTACAAAAGATGAGGTGTGTGATTTTGGATAAAAGTTGACCCCATTCTTTGAGAGCTTTAAAGGCTGCTTCCTCCCAAGTTTAGGGATATACTTGGTCACTATTTCTCGACGTGTGTCCAAGGAAGGAGCTCCATAGGTGGCTATGTTTGGATGCTCTTTGAGAATCTCTTCGTCAATAAGCATGTGGCGTTTCCTAATCATGGAGTTGTCACCTAGACACAGTCAACATATTAAGAGTGTGTTTGCCCCCACAATAAATTATACACAGAGCATTCTTTTTAAGAAGCAAAAATGGATTGGTTAGTTTAACTTTCTCAGTATATATATATATATATATATATATATATATATATACGTTTATGCATCTACTTAAAAGACAAACTTTGTTCATTATTGTGTAGAAACAAAAAGAAGTGGGATGTAGTGATGTTCTGCAATTGGATCGAAATCCTCCTCTGCTGGGTCAAGCAATGAAAAAATTGGGATGTCTTTCTATTTTTCCAATTTTTCTGAAACAATATTCGACTAAAATAGCTGAACTAAGGAGAAAATTATAAGTTTGGATAAGCATGAAAAAGAAAGGAATACATACACATGCGCTTGAACTTCTGTTTCAACTGGACCAAGTTATCGGTTTTGGTGACTGGAAAAAAGAAGTCAGGGAACTCGTCCTGAAGAAAATAGTTTGCAGGATTTGCTGTGCCAATGGCTAAGACTTTGGCGAATCCCTTCCCTGTCTGTTCCTCAGTACTCTCCATTTGAGTATTCATTTTGACTTTGATTTGCTCTCCTTAACTGCGAAACAGAGAGCAATGGCTTTGGTGATCGATAATAAAAACAAGTATGGCACTCGCTCGCTTGTATAGACCAAAGAGGGAAGCCCGTTATATTTATAGTGGAACTTGGGCATCATTTTTTTAAGATATTTAGTTCAATAGTTATGATAAAATTATATTTCCTCGTTGGAAATTGATCACATGATATAATATTCCACATTTTCAAAGAATTACATGTTCCAAATTTAAGAAATTATATATATATATTCAAAATAAAAAAAATTTAATTCTTAATTCATTAAAGATAAGTCTTTATCATTATAAGTGTATTATTATTTTTATTATTTCTCTAACTTTAAAAATATATATTATTTTTTAAATTTAAAACGTCCAAAATCTTTTCATACATACAGGGAGAAGACCATGTTTTGCACGTATTGTTTTTGTTAATAAATATATATTAAATATATACTGTATGAGCCATTCTTCTTAAATATTGTAGCCTATTTTATGAGATCAAATACATACTCATTTAATCATACATTGCGCATAATTGGCTAAACAATAATACAATTGACACCAAAAAAATTTGTTGTTACATGTAAAATATTTTTCATAAGATATAGAATCTTATTATATTAATTTTAATTTTCAAACTTAGCTATTTTCTAATTTTTTTTTATGAAAAATCAGTTAAGATCAAACTTACAAATAATTTATTTGAATTAACGGTTGAATAAGGAGTACTTTTTTCATTAAATTGTCCTTGTATAATTCATCTGAGATGTGAAAAGTATATCTCGATCAATATTGAAAAAAGAATTCATACAAATTAGATAATTTAAAGGAGAGAGATATGTTTGTGTGTGTGTGTGTGTGTGAGAGAGAGAGAGAGAGAGAGAGAGAGAGACTTATTATTATAAATGAATTCATAACAATAAAAGATGTATAAAAATAAAAAGATGTATAAATAATATCCATTCATATATAATTCATCTGACATCTGAAAATTATGATATGATCAGAGAGTTTAAGGGAAATGACTCAACATACTCAGCTTTTAAAGGACTGTTAATTATGCGGAGCAATTTTGAGAAAACATGATGCAAAAATTTCAATGACTGTCACAAAGCTCAACTATTGATGAAATGTCAAGGATTGATATCAAATCACAACAAAAAGCAAGATGTCTTTTATTGAAAAAAAAAAAACAGGATCAAACTTATCAATAAATTAGTTAAATTTAAGATTGAGATTAAGAAAATGTTTCTTTCATGGAAATTTTCATAATTCATCCAATTCTAAAAAGTATCTTCATTATTGGAAAAAAAATTAGGCAAATTAGAGAATTTCCAAGAATATGACTTAATACATGCTAGATTTTCAAACTTAGTCCAAATTTTTTAAAATATATGCTATAATATTTAAGAAATTTTCAGGATATAAAATACATCTCAGTATTTTATATTTAGATTTATTTTGCACTTTAGTACTATATAATTTATAAGTCGTCATTCAAGGTATAAATTGTTCATGTTTAGATCCTAGAATCATTCTGATAATTTTAATATAAATAAAACACGTGAAAAAAATTATAAAAGACATGATTTTTTGTCCTTTTGTGATGATAATTTTGATAATAAGGATTAAAAAAACTTGTGACTATTGTTCCTGTTAATTATACCCATGTGTTTTCGTAAGAGGTTTAAACATATAATTAACCTAGCGGCTTTATGTGCGTGTGTGTGTGTGTTGTCAAAAAATTAATTTCATTCATGAGAATAAGGTCAAAGGATGAGTCTATACAATACAAATATTATTGCAAGGCCATATATTATATATAAAGAAAATACAAGTATGTATTTTTAGAAACAAAAGCAACAGCGATGAAAAGAAGAGACAACACTTATGAGAGTTTAGTAATATTATAAAAATCAATAACATATTTAGTTAAAATTATAACAAAATAAAAAATATAGAAAGAATTTGATAGTATTTCTGAGAGACAACACAACTTTTTAAATAAGTTTTGCATTGGTTACAATGGTAGTTAAATTTACAAAAATGGTAACTAGCGAAAGATTTAATTTTTACAACTTATTTTCTTTTAAAAATTTTCATTATTACAAATCTGACTATTTATTGTTAATATTTAGTAGAATCTTTAAAAATAAAGAAAAATCTCTAATAAAAGATTTGAAGGGAAGAAAAAAAACTTTTGTAACAGTGACTTCCCTTGCCTTTGCTGTCATTCTGTTTGGTAAACTCTATTTGGTTTTGTATTAACAACATCAACGGAGGCCCCGATAACCCAAAAACTAATGGGTTCATAGTGACGACGACAACAACAGTACTGCCCATTTGATTATTCATATCCAAATTGATTGGGTTTCCTCAATTACTAAATTCAAACCACTCTGGCTTTGGTGATCAAAGCAACTATAGCACTGATTATCTTAAAAATGAGGGAAGCCCATTAATTTATATAGGAACTTGGACTTTACTTTTTAAGATAATTAATTTAGGGGATTAATATCAGGGATTCTATATTTCTAATTGCCCTTGCGCGATTGACTTTCTTTTTTTTTTTTTTAATACTTTCAGACGCAGGACAAGACGAATCCTTATTCACTAATTTATTATTTAATGAACAACTTGATATAGAGAGAATTTATTTCAGTTGATTAATATATATGTGTGTGATTAAACATGCTTACAAGTAAGACATGTACGCTCTGTTCCCATAACCCTGTACATTAATTCTAATAATGAAGCACTGCAATTTTAAAATGCAAGTTGAGGGTCATCGCTCATCACTTACCATTAATTTCAAAACATTTAGTATTATTAACTCTACAAAGTAATTGTGCAAATTTGTCTTCAATATAATTAAGATTTTTGTCGTTTCTTATGTCTCGTATATAGGAAACACAATCTTTGTACTTTTGGGATTCAAAACTGAATCGGTTGTTCGGTTCAGATTATGCAATAATATGGAATCAAGAGCCAAGGATCGGGTTTGGAAGTGGGGATCTTTCCAATTTTGATCTTTTTTATGAATAGTTTATTTCGAATCCCTTGGCAAAAGTACATTTTATTTTTGTAAATTCTGTCTTAAATTTTTAATTTTTATAATTTATTCACAGTTATGTTGTATTGAAATTAATTATGAAACAAATCTAATTTGTTTATCATGTGACTAGCTAATTTGTCTCAATATTTGATCTAATTTTATAACGAAAATAAAAAATGGCATATTTTTATTACACTTTTTTAATAATCTATATAATATATTTACATCCTCTTATGATCATTTAGTTATACATTTGAATAATTAGCTCATTTTATTATTAATTTAGATATGATTAATATTTATAATGACATTGATACTTTTTTGTATATAATTTTTAATTTACTTTTTTTAACTCTCTTGTTAATTTTTTAAAAAAGAATTAATATTACAAATATCAAATTAAAAATACCAATCTTTAAATTTACTCCAGCACATTAATGATATTCTAGCATCCAATTAATAAATACTGACTTAATATTTTTTTAATTTTAATTTATAAAATAAATTACTTACTTACATCGCCTCATTAATAATTACTTTATCTCATTCTTTCCAAAACTCTAAATTAAACCTTGTAATAATAATAATACTTGAAAATTGATTTTGATACATAGAACTTGACTTTTAAACAAGCTGAGCTTCTCAGTTGTAAAATACTCTAAAATTTGTGCATACAATAGTAAAAAAAAATATTTTACATAAATTTTAAAAGAATTTAATAGTTAGAAAAAAAAAAAAAAACCTCCGATGTCCACCAATGTTTTCGATTGGCTCTTCCATGGGCTTTTAGAAAGTGCTGTGGTTCGGTTAGTACAAGTACAGAGTCACAAACCATGTGGCTCAGTGGCTACAATAGTAATATCCAATTGCAAGAAGCCCGTATCTGCACTACCTTTTGGTCTTTTGAACACTGGACTTGGGCCTGGTCCAAAGGAATCAAAACCCAAAGCCCATCTCAGTTTTGTTTCCTAAAACACGCTTTTCTCGTTATCTATAGCCAAGAGTTGATACACTGCGCGGATGTAAAATCAGAGAAAGAAATAATTTTTCAGGATTATAATCATCAATTATAACCAAGATATCAACGAGTTTGAGTTAAATATAAATAACTAGGGTGAAATAAAGTTTGAATAAGAAATAATACCTTCAGTAGAATTAGATACTTCTAAGAAAAAAAAAAAAAACCCAAAGATTCTAGTAGCTATGAATGTGACGAAATTAGTATTCCAATTCATGTACAACCAAATTAGTTTGACATTTAGACACCAACACCAACTCATAAAAGCTGGCTTAAAAAGAGTGTGGGACAAGGACACTTTAGTATTTGCATTTAGTCGATGCGCCAAAGAATGAGAGAAATATAAATTGGAAAAAAGAAAAAAAGGGAAGCCACAGTCGAGATGCCCCAGCTGGCATGTAGGCAACGAAACGTTTTGTAACTTAATTTCATATGGCCCATTTTATTTTTTTTATTCTTTTGGTGTCCAAGTGCACACTCAAAATGTTCCAATTAAAAATAATTTTTTTTGAATTATAATCAAGTGTTAACTATGACTATTTTTTTAACAAAAATTTGAATCATAATTTATAATATTATGAAAGATTAATGATATTGCAAATATTTGTACCAAATCTAAGAACTTACATGTTTTTTATTCTTGCCAACAAATTTAATTAAACAAACTCAATTTTCATTAAGCTCATATCAAGATGTTAAGTTAATAAGGGAGCAAAAATAAAGAAAAAAAATTAAAGAGAGATAGTAACACATGTCACAATAAAATAAAATCATAATATTTGATACGGTGCAATTATATCACTAACTAAAAAAGAAATAAAAAATGTATGATTGATTGTGCAAGAGACTTAATTACAAAAAGTTAAGCATAGGATTCAGGAAATGCAACAAAGTTTATGTCAACACGTATTTCTTTTTTATCTTCTCTTTAAAATAACTAATCATTAATACCTTAAAAAAATATGTTCTAATTAATTGGAACTTGAGAGTTACCCCATTAAGTGTTAGAGAATGCTAAAAAGATGGGATGAAGATTTGAAATGAAAAGATTAATAAAAAAAATTTAAACACAATATCATAAAATAAAAACAAGCTCCTGATAGCTTGAACCCTCAACTCTTGATCAAACAAATACTTTAAGAAAAATATGCTTAAATAGATAGAGGATATGAATCACAACATATCAAGTCAGATGCAAAAAAAATTTTTAAAGTTATGGCGAGTTTTTTAATGGTCTTCTCTAAAAAACATATATATAGTTCTTATTTGTTAATTATGCTACCAATAAAGGAAAATCAAAGAAAGATATATTTAGAGCCATCAACCTTCACTGTGCTAAGGCTGAAATTATCCTCTAAATGAGTTAATGCTGCGTATTTCAAGTCATTATGATTAAGACTCTTCTTCCACTTTGTGTGTATTTATTTGTGCTAGTGTAAAGTAAAGTCTTGCAAGGTTAATCTTTATAGGAGCTAAGGTTAAGATAATGCTTTATATCCAAACATAGAAAGAGAGTATATTTGTGGTGTTTGTTTCTTTGTGTTAGCATAAGGTAATCATAAGTAAAAGCCTGTAAGATTGATCTATAAAAAAGTTAAGATTAAAGAGATACTTTATGTAAGTTTAAAAAGTGTGTGTATTATTATGTTTCTATATTGTAGAGTGTAAATACACTTTTACTGATTCTATAAGAAAATAACTCAAGTTATAAAGTGATTATTCTAGTGTAAATAAAACTCTATTGTTATGTGTTTGAGTAGAAGATGTAGGAATTAAAGCAATTGAATTTTGAACCTCTATAAATTATATTATCTCTTTTGACTACTTCTTATTGAATTTATATTTATTTGAAAAAGAAATCTCTTAAATTGAAACATCGAATTTAAAAAACTTAAATGTTTTTAAAATAATTTTTTTAATAATTACTCAATTCAACCATCCTTATAGATTTCTGACTAACAATTAATTATTTTTATTAAATTAAATTTATTGGTAAAATCTTATGTTAAAAATTGTAAGATAAATTATTTATTAATAAAAAAATAGATTAAGTTAATTATGAAAAAATAATTTTTTAATAAAATTTAATTAAAACATATTCACATAATAATGTATAATTAATTAATTTAACATGTAAATATACATTTATTTAAAAATGTGTAGCCTCAAATTTGAGTGTGTGAAAATTAATACTTAGTCTGGAAACTAGTGTGAAAACAAAAATTTGGTCTGGAAACACGTGTGAAAACAAAAATAGAGCAAGGTCGAAATCTGGAATTTCAGCAACACCCTCACTTTTGGTTTGGGTGTGAATCAGCTGTTACTCTCAAGCATGACTGTAGCACAATTCAAACGTTGAGAAGTATATGACCCACTGTTTACTCGTGTAGATGAGAGGTCTCGTAATTTGTACGAATTGACCAATATTGCTCACTTGATGAGATTTTTTATGTTCGAAACAAAGGAAAAGATAAATATAAAATAAAAATATATTATTTATTCATATTTTTTATTATAAAAATAAGACTCTTTGTTTAATTAATATAACATTATTATATTATTTTTTGACACGTAAAAATCTAAATTCTTACGATGAAGGGGACACCATGTATAATTTGTACTCTCCGTTGCTCCAAAATTAAGTATTCTGTACGCAACTACCCATAAATGCCAATGAATGGCGTTTGGTGTTGGTGAAGCAGTCTTAGCTTAGCTAGTGCTATTTTCTGAATGTCTGATTTGGATTTCGATCTTTGAATCTTCTTAATTGCTTAATAAATTGACTATTTTCTCGAGGGAGGCCTCACCGTATGTGGCAATTTTTATTGCTATTTGTTTGGTGGGTCTTGTCATGGGTGGCAATTATTCTTAAAGAGAAATAGCTCACACGTGAGCTTCACGTGGTCGCTAAATTGTCTGTATGGAAAGCCCTTGCCCATATGATTGTGACCGGAGGGTCTCTCTCAAGGCCTTGATTTAGATTCCTTTCTTTTAGATTTTTAAATAACATTATCTTTTCTTTTTTTGAGTAAGAATTTCTATTGTAATTCAGAAATAATTTACTTTTTTTAGAAATTTAGCCAAATATTTGATTTAATCAAGATAATTTGTTTGCTCTAAAAACTAAAACAAAATATTAATTTTAACATTCATTACAGGTCAAATTATTTAGAAAATAGATAAGACAGACACGAAGTTAAATAGGATTTGCGGGTGAGTGTGGCTGTGGCACAAACCCTACATATTAAAAAATTTTGGTGAAATTCTATTGAGTTCATCTGTTTGGGTCCTCTTTTTTCATCTCAATGCTTGCTTGCTCCCCAATTCCTTGCAGATGGTTAAGCAATTTGTCAGAAAGTAATAAAACCCAATTATGTCCAAATTATTGACTTTTATTTCATTGGCTTTAAGCCGGCAAACACGTATGATTGTGACATGCCGTTTTAGGTGAATATTCAATTTGTGCTTGTCTTCTTATCTGCCTTTCTGTTTATTGAAAATGTTTCCTATATATTAGGCTTTGAGATAATCTACTGACAAACATTAATTCCGTTTACGCCTCAAAAACTTACAAAGAAACGGTGAAATATCATTTTCTCAAATCATCCTAAGTCTCTTAATTATTTTAGAGTTTGGTTCATTTTTCTCGAGTCTGAAAATATTTTTCTTTTTAATACAAATACCCTGTGGGTATAGGACAGTATGTTCACACATAAGGTGCTTGCCTGCTAACTTATTTTTCTTTTTAATTATTGTTGGTGGTGTGGTGCTCAGTTCAACTCCAACTTTTTCTTTTTATAACTTTTGATTCTTCACCTAATCTCTCGAAGAATGAGAACCTTCCAACTGTGGAAGGACACAAGGAAAAATGGAAGTAGTCGTAATTGGGTAATTGGTATAGAAACTTCAAACTAAATTCCTCACTTCTGACTTATCTTTTATTACAATTGGCCCCATTATGGTTGTCAACTGAGTTAGTTGGGTATGAGTACTACTAAAGAAAGCGAACCGAACAATTAAATTAATCAAACCCACAAACAAGGTTCTCACTTTTCCTAGCCTAACAAAAGGCAACACAGAGCAAGGCTTCATATATAATGACACAATTTTTGCAGAGGATACATAATAAAATAAAAGGGAACATCACAATTGGTTAGCTTGTGTTGGATTGTTATCTTTCTCTCCCCTTGATGAACTGAATATTGGGAGCAAAGAGTGGCTTATTACAAAATTTGGATCTGGTATATGGCTTAAAGTACCACAAAGTCAACTATAACAGTGTGAAAAGATTTGTTTTTAATGTAAAATAAAAAGGAAAAATCCAAGAGAAGAAAGTTTATTTTTTTCTGCATTGAGGTCTTCTGTTCTGCCCCACAAAAATAATCAGTGTATCCCCTCGTACCTTTTTTTGCCAAGCTCTTCATTTCATTTCGAAAAATTCTTCGGTATGCATTACGTGTCCGAAGATGAAAGGACTTCCAGGATACTTCGCCCTTTTCCCGTTTTTCCAATTTTTGGCCCCATGTATCTCCCTTCTATTTCTCGGCAGTGGCAGCAGTAGGATCTGTTTCTATATATGTAGTAGGCATGTCGCGCTTCCTTCTGAGGAAGAAAGACAGAGAGAGTCTTAGACGGAGAAAGTGACGAAGCTGTATCTAATTGGGACCATGGTGGTTTGGGCCGAGGCTGACACACAGAAACGCAAGATGATGGGGACGAATTTACCAGCTGATGGAATGATGATGATGGCGAAGAAAGAGGCAGAGCTCAAGCGCCTGCGGAAGATCAATGCGACTGTAATTCCAGCTCCGAGGAAATCGGTAAAGCGAATGATGTTTGAGACGGTGGTGAAATTTATGGCTCGTTTCTTTTTCTCCGAAGAAAACCCAGCGAACCAGGACGATGCCTCCATCAAACTGAATCCAACGGTCAGACCACCAACGTGCAGCACCAACATCAAACGCATACATCCAGAGGGGTACAGTTGAATAAGTAGAAAATATTCGTCTCTTGTGTTACTCAAGCATGAGAAAGTTACCTCCATTGTAGAATCCTCTGTTTCTGGTTTTCAATCTACGTTGTATTTATTGTTTAGTGATGACCGGTTTCCATTTTCCAATCTTACAATTCTATTTTTCGATACTTGAACCAATGGGAGTCAGTTTTACTTTTATGAGCGATTGATCCGATTTGCATACCAAGCTCCACATTAAACGTGGGAATTGGGGACTGGACCTCCTTTCCGTGCCTCGGTTTTAAACCTTCACTAATTTACTCGTGTCGTCTCTGGGTATATCCTGGCTTCCAAATGTGCAAACTTAATTTCCTGCAAATGAGAATAGAAAATCAGAGTTCTCATACCTGAGGCTCGAATTAAGGGATAAAGGATTTTTCGAAATTTGAGGTTGTCACGGCTCATGAGAGACTGTGAAGAAATCTTGGAATTTTGTCAGAAGCTAGAAACAAACAAAAATTGCAGGGTTTGTTAAGAATCTCAGTAAACTAAATCCATATGGATTTTGTGATGCTGGGCTTGTTTGCATAAGAGCGTTGGTTTCAACGTTCCTCTGAAGTTCCCGCCGAATTGGGTGTCTGGCCTCGCCAGAAGGTGAAGACAGTGATAGCTGACTCGCCGACAGCCTGACGTAGTGACACGTGATAATTTTATTTATTTATTTATTAAAAAAGAGAAACAAAAGAATGGAAAGGCCTAGTTGCTTGACTTTTTTCATTTTTGTGCTTTTCGGCGTGGTCTTCTGGATTCACACGCGGGGGAGTTTGTAATTTATGGGCCATCTATCAGACTATCACATACGATACGACTACTTCCATATCGAGTAGGGACCAAAACTCGGACAGATAAATACAGTAAAGGCATATTATATTTGGTTTCCAAGTTCAAGTTTTAATTCTAAGACACTTCAATGCCACTAAGGCAAAACTTTTTTTTTTTTGTTTAAAAAAGAAAATTATCGCTGACATTTTGAGTTTTCCCTGTGCACTAACAATCTTATAGATGTATCGAATTTATATTTTACATGTTAAAAAATGATACAATAAAAGAAAAACATGACCCATGTATATCTTACAGTTAGTGCCAAGGTGCCATTTCTTTTATATAAGCAGAATCGCTTTTCCATTTTTCTTTTTCCTTGGCAATGGAAAAGGCCACTAATAATTTGTATTTTAAAAATCAAATTGAACAAGTTGATTTAATACAAAAATTAGTAAATTAATCATAACTTTTGTTTGATTAACACTTAAAATTAATTTTATGAAAAATTGATCAAAATTAGTTTGTTGTGGTTCAATAAATCTAAAAAAATTAGTCCTTAATTTTCATAAATTTTTCAAATATCTATAACACATAAAACAAAAACAAAGTAGAATAGGAAAGAAAAAAAATAATGAAGGAAAAATAAAAAATAAAAAATAAAAAATAAAGATAAATAATTTGTACATTATAATATATTTTAAAATTTTTTTAAAAAATTAATAAGTAATTTATTGATTTGTTTAAAAATATAAAATATATTTTATATTTATATGATAAAATTATATAAAATATTTATGATTATACTTAATCATAATATAAAATTAATATATAATATTAATAACGATTCAAACACGATTGAATCATTAAATTATAAATTAATAATTTAATTAATTTAATAATTAATCTAATTTTTAAAATATTGATAGTTTGTCAAAATTGTGGGATAGTCGTTGCTTGCTTGACGCCTTGTGTTGATCATAATTAAAGTGCTTCACCCATATTAGTTTGAAAATGAAAATTTTTAAAAATAATCTTATAACAATATCAGATCGAACTATGTGTTCTCAAAAATTTGTAACATTTTCACATGAGATTTTCGTTTTGTACTTTTTAAAAAGGAATTATCATTAAATTTAAAAGAATAACCCGATAAGAGTGTGAAAAATTGGAGCCTTCAAGTGGTCGATGTTTTGACCACGATATATTGGCTTATCAAATTAACAATTTGAAGAAAAGTACAGTTTGTAGTAATGGATGCATAGCTATTAGGCATCAATTGGCCAAATGGTAAGTAGTGCAATTGACGGTTTGGCATAAAATTAGTCCACTTTTGACTCAGTATTGATCTGTTTCACACCCGTGTCTGATTGAGAGGGGTCGGGCATGATATTATAAATCGATCTTCATAAGATTTTAATGAATAAGATGGCTTTAACGATTGAAGCATTGGGAGATAAAATAATCCCACTTGGCATCTTATCTTCTTTTTGACCTCCTCCTCCTCCTCCTTCTTCTATCTTACATCTTATTCAAATCTGAAGAGAAAAAGCTAATATACTATTGATTTAAATTTCCATTCATCAATGCACACAATAATTTAAATGGAGATTTGGCATATTATTTTAATATAAGGGTTTTGTTAATTGGTATTTGCAGGACAATAATTAAAATTTCATAAAATTAATTAATAAAAGTTGTTAACATTAAAATTATTATTTTTATAACTTTTAAATTATTAAATACTATATAAATCAATTAAAAATAACTAAAAAATTAATTAGCAAAATTTTTAATATAACTCTATTACGATAACTTTACAATAAACTTATCTTTAAACATGATGTGAATAAAATGGGCTTGTATTTCTGTAATTAAAAATTACATTTTTAAAAAATAAAATAGAGATAAAAAAAATTTAATTTTTCATCTATTCAAAATAAATTTTTAGTTGTGTGAATTTTTTTTACTGTAAAAGATTATACAAAAAATAAATATAAAAGATTCGTTATCAACTAACATGATCTATAATGACTAAATTGAATGAGAGAGAGAACCTACTCACGTTAGAGTTTTGTCACGAGAAATTTGATCTAGTTTTTTTTTTTCTCTCTCTCCTTTTGTAGGAGAAAAAACTTTTTTATTCTTTATTGTCAATGATCATGCTTTTAAGGATTCGACTTCTTCATAAATAATTTATTTTAAGAGTTTTTAGAAGCAAATTATGGAATAAAATCTAAATGACGTCATATGGGCGATTTGATAGTACAAGATTTTCTTTTTGAATATTTTGATCTGGTAGTAGCAGACACTTGACTTGCTTGAATATAAAAAAATTAAAAAAAAAGAAAAATACTGATAATTCAACGGAGTTATAAATAAAGTGAAACAGAGACCACAAGAGTTGATTTAACAGTGATTTCTACACGTGTCATCTTAATGGTGGTTAAGTATCCGTAATGATATTTAGATGTTTTGCGACGCAACTTCGATCCTAGCGAATGCCTGAACATCAAAATCAAATGCCTTCTTCAGTAGTGAATTTTTTTTTTTAAAATTAAATTTATAAAAAGCATTATGAGAAAGAAAAAACTTGTATTTGACAAAATTATTTAATAATAATTTTTATTAGCTTTTTAATTTGACAAATATTTATTAAATTTTGATTTTCGAAGTTAAAATAATTTTTTTAAAAGCGCTTTTTCTTTTTTTTAAATAGACCTGGTCAACCTCCTGGGTTGGTTCATACAGCTGGTAAACACTAAAACTTCAACTATAGATGATTCTTGTTATGTCAATTAATTAACGAACACTACAATATTTCGTATTATTAAAGTTGGTTACGTGAGATGAAGTAATAATTTTCTCTCTCTTATTTCGAATTCTGACATCCTGACGGAACTATACTAAATACGTATTTATTCACTATTTTGTATTTTCCACCACTTGAATTATTCCTTTTCGAATAATTGACTTTGTCTGATTAGAGTCTATTAATTAATGTCTGTAAGATAAGGAAATGTCGGCCACCCATTTTAGTACGTTTAAAGTGGTACCTTCGCAGTTCAACGATTTCTCTTTTCTTTTCCTTTCTTTAATTTCTTTTTCTATTCGTTTACAAGATGAAGACAAATATATATTTTATTGAAATGTTATGAGTTGGGTGAGTGATTAAATAGAGAAAAAAAAAATAGTGGCTTATATATAGCAAGGAATTGTTTCGGGACGCATGCCACATAAATAAGATCACAGAATGGGATTTGATCACTTTTCGAACATAAATAGGATGGGAGTGTTAGGGGCGAAAAAGAAAGAGTTGGATTTGAATAGATATTAAAACAATATAATACGTCCAATCAAGTATGTGTTTGCTACAAATTTACCAAATAATTATTTACTCAAACAACTTTTAAATTCTTTTTTTACTTTTTCAAGAAATTATTGAATATTGTGTTAAGTTTAATCAATATAAAAATATTTTGGTCAATAAAAAAAAAGGAAATACAATGAAAAATCTAAAATTTCATATAATATTAATTTGAGAATTAGTTGTCCAAATTTTATAGACGATTAATTTACTAAGAAAATTAAAATTATCAAGAAATTCAATTAAAAAATATAGCTATGGCCAACATTAAAAAAAATTCCCTTGAATGTAATTTATTGAAAAAACATGTTTAAAAAATGCATTCCAAATCCACCCTTGCTAAGAGTTTAAAAATGACAGTATATTAAGGACAAAATAACATGAAACACATGGCCACATGTTAGAGGTCAAGAAGCAAGCAAAAAAATTCAAACAACCCAAATTGGCTTACATTATCCTGTTGCATTCGGAGAAATTTGGTTTGTGCCTATCCATTAATCTAGAGTTATGGTGTGGGAGGCAGGTCACAATTTAGAGGCACATCTAATTAGTATGGTTAAACATGTGACAAAATTAAGTAGAAACCGAGTCTTTGGAGGCCATCAATCTAATTAAGGAGCCTGATTTAAAAACTCAAAATATTTGGGTTACCATTTTGGTGATATTAGATTAATAGATTTATCATGGCTCTTCAAAGTCAAACGTTTGTATAGGGAAGCGAATCAATGCAGATGTATAATTATGTTTAATGTTTTAAAAATTAGACTAATTATTAAATTAATTAAGATATTAATTTTAATAGTTTAACTGTGATTAAAATATAATTGAATTGATATTAATATTATATATTAATTTTAAATTATAATTAAGTATAATAATAAATATTTTACATAATTTTATTAAATAAAAATAAAATAAAAATAAAAAATATTATATCTTTTAGACAAATTAATTAATTATTTATAAATTTTTTTAAAGAATTAAAAACATGCCATTGTGTACAAACTATTGATTATCCTTTTTATTTTTATTTTTCACTTTTTTTTTCTCTTTTACTTTTTTTTTTTTGTTACAAAAGATTAAAAAACATATAAAAAAATTATTTTTTAAATTGGTTGAACCATTAAATAAATCAATTTTAATCAATTCATTCAATTTTTTTGATTATTAACCATTTTTTATACAACTAACTTTAAAGGTTCATCAAATTAAAATAATAATTGATTTATCAATTTTTTAATGGAATCAACTGATTAAGTCCTATATTCTAAGCAATGATCATGTTAATTAATGATATTCTATCCCTATATTTTAATTATGTATGGAGACAGTAGTGATGCAATTAATGATCCCACAAAGTGTTCCCTCCTATTCCATGACCAAGCAGCCAAAAAGTCAGTGAATCTGAGGAACCTAATTATACGTTTTAGACGACGATGTTGGGAAAAGACGAGCTCCAACTCCTCAGCAGACAGCATAATCCGTTGAGAAAGACTAGAGTGGGGACAAAATCTTCCACTAAATTCTGAACCAATCTAAGGTGACCCCATCTTGATATATATTCTATGTCAGTCAAGCTCAGCTTGCTTGCTCATGCAGTCATGTCCATTACCTAACTTGCCGCATCTTCATTTTCTCCATTGGCCGGACTTGGGACTTCGGAGTTTCTCCTGTTTATGACCTATCATTCCCTCCCAACTCCTAACAATGTGCTTAATTTCCACCAAAAGATGAGAATTTGGGGATATTACATAATACATAGCACAACTTAAATCTATTAAAAATTAGATATATAAAAAATGTTGTCAAGATTAATTTTTTTTGTTAAACCCAATCTTATGACTATATAAACACTTATTTACTGTTATATTATTAATAAAAGTTACGTGCGTTGTACTGCAAAAATAATAAAATTTTATTGACAAATTTTTAATGACGATCAAATATAACCATGACAAAATTCAGTCATTATAATGATGAGAGTGACCGCCCCAAAAATCTGGTGGTGGTTAAAAAGATAGAAAAGGGAACAAAAATTTTCCAACAATAAATTTCTCCAAGTAAAACATATTACCAAAAGGCACACCAACTTTCAATTGCAAAATCTAGTGATTACAAAATAAATTTGAGAATGGCAATTAGGCACAAAAACCATTTGGTAGCTGACCCACAAATCAACTCCAAAACAATCCCGAGTCCTCAGTTTTTAAATAAAAATTAGGACAAATTGGCTTTGCAACTGCAAGTTATACTTATTAGTTATTGCTACTGGATAAAGGCAATTTTAATTCTTTTTTGAATGGGTTTCTCGACTTCGTTTTTCTCTCTATCTCTTATTTGAATAGATGTTACAATAAATGTTATAATTCCACTTCTTAGAGCTTTCACTCAATAATTTTATTTATCATGCATGTAGACATAACTACAAATTCTAATTTCAAATAGATAGCACATAAATAATTCCTTAAGAAATTCTAGAGAGGAAAAAAAAGAGTAATCTGTAACTTGATAAGAATTGTAACAATTCTACTATTAATAGTCTCAGTAGTAAATAATCTACTTTTATTTAATGTACAGGTCCTGTAAAGGAAACACATAGTTGATGTCAAATATAATTCTATACAAATAACTAACTTGTCATGTGTTACCACAATCAAATTGCAAAATAAAAGAGAAAAGAGAATAAGGCATAATCTTTCAGCCTCCAAAAGCGGTAAGGTTTTTAGAAAGAGTTATCCATATCTCTAGGGTTAGCTGGAATCAATAATTATATGGGATATGCCAATTGGCAAGAGAACCAATTTTGCCATTGACATAAAGCAAATCTCCATCCATCTAACTAATAGAAGCCTGAAGGGAAAAACTCACAACTAACACAATTATGTTAGTTTACTTCTGTTCAAAATTTGCTTTCAATGTTAGGAAGGCCTTCCTCCTCAAAGACACCACATTCCTTCTAAGATCTAGAGAACCTATTAAATGAAGATTGGCGAGAGTGACAATTAAGGACCAAGGACTAAACTGAATATGTAGTTACCTACCATTTATCCCATTTGCCATTGGTACCATAAGATGGACCAATCCATTCATCAGAAAAAGAGATATGTCTCTTGTTACGAAAAAAAAAACCCAATTATAATGACTTTAAATTTAGTTTATATATTTTAATAGACGTTTTAAGTAGGAAGGAACTTTGTGTCTTCAACAGAATATGAAAAAGGACTACACCTGATCCTACACAAATTATAATTTATATTTTAGATAAAGCAAATCAGGTTTCATATATACGAATCTTAAAAAACAAATTCACAAATTCAACATACCGTGAGGCATTTAATCAAAAGTAGTTGAGTTGAATATGATGTTTTATTTTATTTTTCTGGTCAACCAAACTAATCAAAATCAAAACCCAGTTGTGTGTTTTAACACATTCTTAGTGATGATATTTTATGGACAATCTGCCCTTGATGCCTCATCCCATACAAAATGAGGAGGGATGAGCGAACATCATATCTAATATTAATATCTTACCCTTGACTTATGATCGACTTCAAATATTTGTAATTTAGTTATCCATATTTTTTGTATTATCTTTTGCAATAGCCCCTCTTCATGTACCTTTCTATATTCAACACATGCAATGAATAACATACGCAATTTTTTCTAGGCTTAATGCTTCTACAAAAAGAGGGAGACACCTACCTGTAAAATGATCATTATGTCTTCTTCGTTGCATACTCCCATTTGAATGATAAAAGAATTGAGGAAATCTTCTGACCTTGCAATCTGACGTTAATTGAGTTATGACCATTCGTTAATGTAGAAGCTTCCATATCTGAGATTTGTGATGCATTAGGTGTTGATTCCAATTCTTTAAAATTTGGGCACACAATGCATACAAAATTCCTTTTATATCTTCATTTAATTGAAACATTGGTGGACATTCATCTGAGATACTTTGAAGCATTAAAAGATTGCTGTGAATTGGAGATATACCCTGAAAATTATCATTCTGTACACATGAAGAAATTAAAGATGATACTCTCCCCAAAAATGTTTTTGAATCTGTGGCACTGAGGAATATTGACGAGTGAAATTCAGGACTGCATATTCTTGTCATCGATGACAGTTATGTTGATCGCAAGGACATCGAACGGTTGCTGAACTTTTGTAGAGATCCATGGACGGGTATGTCTTTTCTTGCTTGTTTACCTTTATATTGTTGTACTGGTTGAACTTGCATGGCTGATTTTTTTTTTTAATAAAGCATAATAAGGCTATAATGGAAATATTTAAATTTGTAAACAACTTGCTCTTTTATAAGATAGTATATAGTAGATATATATATATATATTGTTTAATTTAATTTTACCTTAATATACAAGGTTTCTAAAACGTCTCTATAGTGATCATAGATTCTAAATAGGATGGCATAAAGTAAAATAAAGTGTTAAATTTTTTTCTTTAAAAAAATGTTGGTTTTCCATTAAAAGATATTAAAGATCCAGGAACCTTGATAATTTTGAGAAAGAAATCATGGAAATTGCATCAAATACCTATTAGCAAATAGTAATGGTAAAAACATAAAGTCCAACGTCATGATCATCCTCGTTGGCTGGTTGATGTGCCGTCATCATCATGGGTGAGTACAATATTGACTTCATGTCTCTTCATTAAAGGCATTTTGGCAAGGATTTGTGTAGTTTCTGTTGTGGGATTCATGGCTGCTTCCTAATTCTGCATGTGGTTCAATGACATGATTCTCCTCCTTTATAATAACTAAAGAGAAATAAGTAGTTGTGGATCATTTGGAACATAACAAAGTGGGAATCCCCTGTTCTCCATGTGTATAGGTCCTAAAGTTCTTATTTTTGCTGAAAATTACCTACAATGAAAAAAAAACTGGATAATTATTTCTAAAAATTGTTTCAAAGTGCATGTAGTAACTAGTATATGTGTGTGTATGTTTCAAGATGAGATGGAGGAAGGAAGCCTAATATTAGGTTTAATTTATATGATGAGAGTGAGGCCAGTACAGAAAAGAGTGAAGTGTGATTGTACAAAAGAAGAAAAGCAACGAAGAGGAATGTTGATGAGTATCCTATTCGATCAGATGTGGCAATCATGGCATCTTCAAATCATTAAACGAATTGGATTCCGCGCGAATATAGCTTCAGTGGCTTCCATAGCACAGAGACAGAGCATATCAACTCAGTTTCTCCATCTTTATAATAATTATTATAATTATATTGTTGTCTTGTTTTGATAAAAAGTTAAAGTAATTTTATTAATATAATTAATACTAAGTGTAATTAGTAGAATAAATTTAATAATATTAACAAATATTATTCTATATTTAATAATTTATAGGTTTGTGTGTATTAATAACTCTAAATAGGTATTTCATGCCAAACCCTCGTATTTGTGACGAAAGAATTAAGCGTAAGCTGATGTCGTGTGATGCTGACATGATCATCATATATATTCCCCGACTGTAGCAATGTCGGCCATTAATTAAGTCCTCAAACGTACATAGACTTCGATTTATTTATTTTTGTTTATTTTTATATTATATGTAATTGTAATAAGGAATCGCAGATTATTTAACCCCCCAGGGATGGACAATGTCGTGGTGTCACTAGAATAATAGAATTATCCCCAACCCCAAGAGAGCATTGGAAGGAGAGAGAGAGAATGATGAGAAAGTTGAGCTTGTGTTGTGAAGGTGGTGATACGAACATGGAAGAAAAGAAGAAACAAGAAGCATCAAAGAAAACAGAGGAGGGGCAGAAAGGAAGGCGTAGATGTGTGATTCCAGCGAAGAGGAAGTCTGTGAAGACAATGATGTACCATAATATGGTTAAATGCATATGTGACAAGGGCTTGAAGAAGATGATAGTTTTACCACCAAACATTCCCGAATTCAGATTCCAAAGCTAATTAGTATGCCTCAATCCTCGTTAGCTTTCTTTTCTTTTTTAAATGTTGTGTGACACATGCATTTATTTGCACACAATTACTATCGTAACAATTTCCATTTCCCATTGCTATTTACATTGTCTTGCATTGCATTTGCAGGCAACCTTACGAATGCAAACATATACAGACAGGGTACTCTCTGCATCTGCCAACACAGAGCAAATAAATCAATCATGTGTTATGTTGTTTAGACTGTGATTGACTGGTAGGAACATGAAGATTATAAACCTTTGTGTGCCTAAATAAAACCAAAATGAAGTGCTCATTGTTTCCATTTTATTTTCCTAATTTTTGTTTGTTCCAACTTCCTAGAACATTACAAATAAAATAATGATTTTTTAGGTACATTGTATTTATCTTAACTTACAAAAACATCTTTCTTTTTTAGTTATTTGCAGGAGGTATCATTTGTTTTGTAACGAATGGGACCGCTTTTTCTTGGATATGTGTATGCACACGCACTCAAAGATTTTGAACATCTATCATCATTCATTGCCAAAATTAAATACACTTACTGAAAAAGAGCATTCAAAATAAAATGTATTATTGTCTCCATTACCACACTGCTTATTTTTAAACGGAAGTGCACAAGACAAACAAAGACTAAAACCATCCAAAGTATCTTTTAAATGATTAAATTAATTATAAATAATAATGTATTTAAAATTTTGTATTTAACTACGAATATAATCTTACTAATATATATGTAATTTCATTTTTTAGATTAAACTTGAAATTTTATTGTAAAATATTGAAAAATTGATTAAGAAATAAAAATGGAACAAATATTTTAATCTTTTCTTCTTTTTAATATTCAGTCTAATCACACTGTTAAACAAATAACATCCAAAATTATTGTACGATAAAAAGAGAACCCAAATTAAACTTTTCCTTTCTCACTACTTTTTTTATTATTAAAATATAATAACAAAAAATGACATATTCTCAGACAAATATAATGGGCAATGGAAGAATAACATTTCTAGGCCGTTGCTTTTTAGCAAAAGACCCACCTTCAAAGTAAGTTAAAAATAAGAGGAAATTATTATTTTAATTCTTAAAAAATATTTTTTTTTAATTTAATTTTTAAATTATAAAAATATTTAATTTAATTTTTAAAAGATATATTATATTTTAGTTTAATTCTTAAAATTTTAAATTAATATATAAAAAATATATAATATTTATACATAAAGATTAAATTAAAATATAATATATTTTTTAAAAATTAAATTAAATATTTTTATAATTTAAAAAATAAATTAAAATAAATCACATCAGTAAACCAATAACTTACTCTAAAAGTAATAACGTGTACCGGGTTTGTCTTGCACACTCTTGTTTAAAGAAAGTTAGGCCGTCTCTAATGAGAGCGACAACATATGTAATTTTGAATATTTATATATTAACACGGTTATCTAAGTTAGCAATAACAAGTGAAGAATTTTAAGAAAGAGTGTGTATCTTTCTTTATCAATCACAGACGTTCAAACAATGGTTAAAAGAGAAGATTAATCCCTTCGGCCCCGTCTCTTCAACTAAAAAAAATTGATATTTCATAGTTGAAATTTTCGCCCCTTTTTCTGAAGCGTTGTAAGAAATTGTTGTAAAAATAATAAATTAAATTTTATCTTTAAAATTTTTATTAGATAAATATAATATTTTAAAAATTAGACAGATAATTGAATCAATCAAAGTATTGATACACGATTAAATAATTTAAATTATAGTTAAATTAATATTAATATTAAATATTAATTTTAAATTATAATTAAATATAAAAATAAGTGTTTTACATAATTTTATTATATAAAAATAAAATAAATATATCATATATCATATATTTTAGACAAATTAATAAATTATTTATTAATTTAAAAAAAATTTAAAATATTATAATCTATAAACCATTGATATTTTTTTTTATTTTTTTATTCTACTTTTTATTTATCTTTTTTATTACTAAAGATTAAAAAATATATAAATTTTTTTTTACAAATCATTTGAACTAGTTAATCAATTAGTTTTGACCAATTCATTTAGTTTTCAATCAATATTTTGTGAGATCGATTTTATAAATTAATCAAATTAAAATTATGATGATTAATTATTTTTTTGATCAGATCAATTGATTTGATCTGATTCTCATATCATTAGATAAATATTTTAAAAATAATTTTTTAAAAAAATTAAATATTTTTTATAGATTAAATGAGTTAATTGGTTTAATTTAATTTGATAAATTAGTTAAAGTTTTGTTAATTCATTAAAATATAAATGACTTATGACTTTGTGAAGAGAGGCCAAATTCGTTTTGGCCAACGGGATCTATAATACTTTATGTATATCCTTTTGTGGTTGTCTAATTTTATTTGGTGGCACTCTCTAACCTCTAACCACGATTTTTGTCTACAATTTTTAATTATTGACCGAACCCTACATGTCCGTGAAGTTTAAGCTTAGGAAAAAACGTTGATTAATTATATTAATTAATTTTAAAAATTAAAAATGAGTGCCGTAAATAAAACCACATATTAATTTAATTTAAAACAAGAGTCAAGGTCTCCAGCTAGCATGTGGGGTTCCAAGCGATCATGTGACTCTATTATTGCCATTCGATTCATGCTTTCGTGACATAAGAACGCTGACGTCACCCCAGCTACGAAGCCATTCTGATGAGAACAGGCCTTGAATCGGGTCGCATTTTAATCGCACTTAAATAAAATAAAATAAAGGCTTCATTTCCATATTAGTTAAATCAAAGATAAAACATAAAAGTAAAGTTGAAGTTGAAGGGGTGGGTTTTTTTAAGATAAAGGGTCTTCAAGTCATATCTATTCGGTGAATTATTCCAAGTGTGTCGGATTTTGATGAGGTGAGTAGTATGACCTTTGGTTAGGGCACGTTTAAGATGAGGAGTGAGGTTAATATACGGCATTGAATGGCGTGGGCCCACAGGGGGAACTGTATGGATGAACTCATGCGCTGCTCTGGGTGGGGCTTGCAAAGTTGAAAAGGAAGTAAGGTTTGAGAGAAATTGAGAAGCGATCGAAGCCAAGCCCTAGGAGTGAAGCCAAGCATGAGTGAAGGTAGAGGAGGTCCTAACCAAGGCCACGCCGCAGCTCCGGGAGGCGGCGCCTCGCAAGTGCCTGCAATTAGGGTGCCTAGACCGAAGGTGCCTCCCCAAAGAGGAAATGTGATGAGGCAGATTTGTCAAGATATTTGGAAACCCTTCTCTTCCTCTGCCCAATCTGCTTCTTGATCTTACTCTCCATCATTGCATTGGCATATGCCTCTCTTACCTCTTTTAAATTATTCTTGTTTATTAGCCTTGCCCATGTATTACATGCTACCTGCCTCCACCTGCTTCTGCTTCTACCCCAATTCAAATGATCTCTTCAAGTCAAATACACCGTCCATGGATTATGGAGCCTCCAAAGTTACATATATAGGAGCTATGAAGCACAAGACTTCCAAGGACATCACTCCTCTTCTGTCTTTCCCTCGAGGACATCACCTGCTTATCTATTTTTGTATACCTATGTTTACTGTAATATTTTTCAACCCATTTCAACTTCTGATTCTGGATCTGGGGTATAAGCTGTTTGTTTGGAATTGAATTCTATCTTATGGCATGTTGGGCTCTTTTAGTATAATTGATTATTTCTGTTTCCACTTTCCTGTATCTTCTCTTGCTACTCCTACTCTCGCTTGGTTTGTCTGGTAATAGATCAATGGTTGATACAAAATTAAAATCACCCAAATAACTCACCACTCCACACGTCAACGAATTCAATAGTATCGCACTACATTATTGATATTCCTTATTCAATTAATTAACAGTCCACTTTCCAACCTTTCCAGGAAGTAAGAAAAAACGCACTGGCTTTCTTCAAACTCTTTTTCGATCGCTACACACACAGGCTTAATTTTAATTTTTATTATTGATTATCTTCCTTTTTAAATCGGTTTCTATAAAGCAACAAAATTTTTGTGTGTGCATGAAATAACAAAATTAGGTGTTCGGGTGTAGAACCCAAGGCAAGATCTCAGGGAATGATACTAATTAATAAGGATAATGTTCCCTTTTTTTTTTTTTTTTTTTGTTTCTTTCGCAATCATGCAACATCGTATCGTATGTGACCATGTATGAGTTGTGGGTGCATAAAATAAATTATTTGCTCTGGGCCTAATCTATGCTTTCTCAAGCCCAAAAGGTAGGCCCATGTATTTTAGGTTAAACCCATGGCACCTAATTTCATCCAAGGGCCCCATACGCACTAAAAACTCAAAAGGCAGTGTCATAATAATAGTAGTCGCCACTCACCAGTCAGCACTAGCTAGCATGTGCAAAGATTAGCCGTTGGACAACGGAAGCCATCCCCGGGCAACCCAATTCAAATATGTGAACCCAGAAACACAAAAGTTAAACCCATTCTACTCTTCAACACTCCAACTTTCCCTTCCTTTTTTTCAAACGCAACTTTTAATAATTAGTGCCATATAATATAATGAAACACTAACTCCCTCCTCCTCCTCCTTCAACCACAGCCCTTGTTCTCCCAACCACTCTGTCTTTCAAATGGGGTGTTGCATTAGCAAATGCAGCCCTGAACAACATCCTCTTCGACACTTCAATCATGTCCAACAGAACATTGTGATCTCCCAAACTCCTCCAACTCCAATTCCACATTTCAACAGAATTTCACCTTCTCCTCCTTCTCCTACCTCTTCTACTTCCTCCTTCACTTGCACCTCTACTTCTAACACCATCCTCACCTCAGCCTCATCCTTGTCCACTGCTTCCTCATCATCTGCCTTAACCTCAAAGGACAGGTCATTCTCTAACGAGTTTTTGTGGTCATGTTACAAAGATAATCCCCATATCATTCGCATCAATTCACTCAAGGAAGCTTCTCTTTCCTTGGTGCCCACTAAACCTCATATTAACAACATAAACACTTGTTCCGCTAAATCCAGCTTAGCCCCACCTCCCAAGCTTGCTGGGTCATCCGTGCCACAGAAGAGACTGCGATCAAGCTCGCCGGCTAATCTTACAAGACAGAAGAGCATGAGGAAGGAAGCAGAGAGGCCTAATTCTGCATACAATCTTCGCAGCAGAACACTGAGGTCACCTTCTCCAAGCCGCAGATTTGATGGTGGTAATAATAATGGTCTTTCAAACCGAATGATGATTAGTCCAAAGCCTCATTGTGAAGCGCAATCTTCCTCTGTTTCCTCGTTGATTTGGAAAGAGAATATGAAAGCATCAAGTCCAAACAGGAGTTCGCGGGGTTTGAGGCACAGAGAGAATTGCAGTTACAGCAGAGTTGGTTCTAATTCTAAAATTGAGGAAACGGTAGTGAAGGAGATGGAGTGTAAGCATGGTATGGAGTCAGATGTGCGCATGGGTATGATGGAGGACATTCATAATCCTCTCATATCTTTGGACTGTTTCATCTTCTTGTAGAAATTCGTGTGTCCTGTCCACTCGCTGCATATTCATATCATTTTTGGTGTTCATACTCAGTGACCATTTTTCCTTGTTGGCTTGTTTAGCAATACTTATTCATCAAACCCATATACAAGTTTGTAAAGTTTGATAATCTCTTGTGTCGTGTGTAACCATCAGATTGAATTGAATGCATCCTTATCTGTTTTCTGATTTATGCATACGCGACTCCTTTCCTTTCTTTTTTGGCCAATATATCCATACACCACTCTTGGTGATACCAAAATGGCGCTTAATTTAATTGATTTAAACTTTGGGTCTGGGTTTATGGAATGCAAATAGATGCAGGCTGTAACTCGTGTCATGAGGCCCAAACTACTTTGAAAAAGAGCCAATGAGTATGTTCTCTCTATTTCAAGTCGTACCAAAATTAATAATTTATTTTAAAATTTAATAAAATACAAATTTTAATTTAATTTTGAAAAGATTTTTTTTCAAAAGATATACTACAAACTTTTTTTTCCCCGTCAATTGCTGAATTGATTGACACCACCCCTTTCTTGCTGCTAAATGCTAATCCAATTGTGATTTGGGATTTGACAATGAAAAGACAGGGTTGGTGGTAATGGGCTGAAGAATAAAAGATGTTTTTGATTGATTACGATGAATTAGGATGTCGTATTGCGCACGTTTCGACCTATTATTTATTTACATGGTACAAAGTACTGTAACTGAAATGAATTTTTGGCAAAAAAAAAAAATCACTATAACTGAAATGAACGTGTAATGCATTCATAAATAATAATCAACGCCTTTCTTGGTGGGACCAGCACCTGCGAAGGTCGTCCGAACTCCAAAATATAAGTCTCCGCAAGAGATCACATATATTAAAAAAAAAAAAAAAAAAGAACAAGAGAGAAATAAGAAACACTATCTATAGCAACAACACAATTATACAATAAGAAACATGAATCGAATCAAATCATTCAGATTTTATTAAACAGTTATTATTTGGATGAGTCAATACTAATTAATATTACTTTGAAAATTCAGTGAATGGAAAGTTGTGTCATTTAATTAATAAAGCGGCCGATTTGGTTGAAAAATTATGGAAGATAAATACTAGTAATTAGTGTCTATCTAAATTTTAAGGAATTTGAGGATATATAGTGAATAAAAATAAATCTTAAATAATTTGTAGAAAAATTAATTTTAGGCATAGGTTTTATGAAAGCCCCCATGTTAATCATCATGTACACTGATAAAGCCAATTCAATTGTGTGATCCAGGAAATAATATACAAAAGTAAAAACAGGAAATCAAAAGAAGGTAATATATAGCACTGGAAAACACAGATTGCTTTAATTTTATTATTGATGCTGATGAATAATGACTCAACGTCAAATATTGCATTGCTGTCGATGGATTATTTGCATCAATTGAATGATGTGCCCGCTTATAGTGTTTTTTAGCTATTTAGGGACAAATTTTAGAAGGATTATAAGATATTGTGACGTCATGGTATTTGGATTCGATTGTTTGTTTCTCTTTAAGATTGCAACTTGAACGTAGCCATGTCGGCCACACACACTTATAAAATGCCTCATCCCAAAAATCTAAACTTAAATTTCTCATGATGATTTTTTTTAACATTTTAATTTACACATATGATCGTATTATATATATGGCACTCTTTGACACCATATTTTTAGCATCTATTCCCTAGAACGAGATATTTAAAAAATAAAATGACATACGTTGGAGTTTAGTGCTATTTGCTTTTTAAGTAGTATACAGTTTTTCATTGGAAGAGGCATTTGACGCTAGCTTAACGCCAATAAAATATGAGTGAGGAATGAATTGAGTATCATGGAAGAGACAAGGGGAAAAGTGTAATTTAAAGCAAAGAAATAACTATATATCCAGCTCTATAAATTGCGAAAATATTATGATGAACAACTTGATTTATTAATTAATTCATGTTACCAAGGGAAGTGGAAGACGTACTCCTGGCCGCCCACAAGGGCAGCTACTCTTTCTCATATTAATTTATCTGTTTCTTCATTTCCTTTTTCCTTTTACAGTTTACTCTTACCTTTTTGTTTTCATTTTTTCCTATTACTGCACAGAATTGAGTACCTCTGAAAAAAAGAAACCGTACGTCCTTTCTACAAAGTTAATGGTGTATATAATAATATATGTTTTTCTTTTACAGTATTTTAAACTTACATCATCTCGTAATGCTTTTTGATACAAAATCTGTCGCCTTTTCAGCTCTGCCAGGCTGCGTATAATAGCCATATTAACTAATCAGTGTGTTTATATACATATACGGTATGTCCTTCTCTCACACTGGCCTCAAAATGCGATCACATCTCTCTTTTTTTTTTTTTTAAAAAAAAAGAAATAAGTTTACTCTTTAATTTGATTAAATTCAGAGATTTGATTTGGTTGTTTCTAGCGATTTAGTAATTTACCGTTGCATACATATATCTCAAGTAGTCTATAAATACATGTCCCATATATAATATGGTGCAGCACTAGCGGTAGTAAGCACTGGCACTGGCATTATAATACTAGCTGCTGCATGCACATATATCTATCTGTATGCTGCTTTAGTTTTATAGTTTTGAATGAATATAATTAGAGTTGAGAAGGCAATGGATTCAGAAAAAGCTAAAAGTTGTAATTTGGATCCATGGTGGGTTGAGAGTGACAGTGAGAGGGTGAGAAAGTTCAGGTGGCCGAAGGAGTACATGGTGGAGGCGGAGGGAGAGCTGGAGGCCCCAGTTGTGGACCTTGATGGCTTCATTCGAGGCGACGAAGACGCCACGCGCCGCGCCGCCAGGCTCGTAAGCGAGGCCTGCTTGACCCACGGCTTCTTCCAAGTCATCAACCATGGCATTGATTCAGGGCTCATTGGTGAAGCCTATCTCCAATCCGACGCTTTCTTTAAGCTTCCTCTTCACAGAAAACTAAGCGTTCCCACCAAGCCTGGCTCCTTATGGGGCTATTCTGGTGCACATGCTCATCGTTTTTCCTCCAGACTCCCCTGGAAGGAGACCCTCTCTTTCCCCTTCCCTCACAACCACCCTAACTATTTTTCTTCTAACATTGGCCAAGATTTTGCACAGGCTGGGTATGTGTGTGTGTGTGTATGTAAATGTAAATGTATAGCCTAGCAAGCTAGCTATAGCTAGCGTATATGGTAATGGTGATTGACTAATTAATGTTACTTGTTGTGAAGCACAGAGTGGTGTTTGAGAAGTACTGTCAAGGCATGAAGGAGTTGGGGTTGAAGCTGATGGAGCTGTTGGGAATAAGCTTAGGAGTGGATCGGCGGCATTACAGAGAGTTTTTTGAAGACGGAAGATGTATCATGAGATGCAATTACTACCCTCGTTGCCAAGAGCCAAATGTTGTGCTTGGGACCGGACCCCATTCTGATCCAACTTCCTTAACCATACTTCATCAAGACCAAGTTGGAGGCCTCAATGTTTTTGTGGATAACAACTGGCTTTTGGTTCCACCTCTTCCTCATGCTTTTGTTGTCAACATTGGAGACACCTTTACGGTAATTTCTTTCATTCATTTCATCTTCTCCTCTTCTGCCTCCTTATCCCCTAACTACAAACTTTCACATTTTTCCTTCCTATTTCATTCATCAATTTCTTTTTTACACTATATATCATAAACCAAAACAAACTATATATACCTACTTGTCATTTATCAATCTCAACTACTGATTACATTCTATGTATTTTAGAATTTATAATATCAAACTCTATATACAGTCTTACGTTTAGTAGGAACTAGCAGGTCCAAAACTTTAGTTTCTTTTCAACATATTTATTTCTAAAATAGGTTTTTCACCTTAAAATTGAAAAATAGAATTAGACGTCGCCCAAACTATTCTATTTCAAAAATCTGAATAAATGGGAGTTTCACTAAGTTTAAAAGGAAAATATCTATTTCCAAATTCTTTTGTCAAACTCTTAAAAAGTAACTAGTCTCAAATTAAGTTGAAATTTTTTTTAATATATAGTGTAAAATTAATAAAAGCAGTACAAAGTTATTTAAATTTTTTTTACATATATTTAAAAAGGAAAAAACACGTGTGACTCAATTGTAAAACACTGCTTTAAACGATTAAATATGTCAAATACTTCCTTTCAATTATGACTTAATTGTAAAATATTTTCCTAAACTATTAAGTGTATCAAATGCCCTCTTTCAAATAAAATATCCTCTAAGCTATAAAGTATAGCATATAATTCCTTTTTCTTCTGGTAGGGATCATATAATTCCTTTTAACTATAACTTACTTGCAAATATCTCATGAAATAAAGTTTGAAAAATATCCTCTTATACTTATTAATTTAGAAAAAAAAATCATCTTCTCTAAACTATTTTTATTTAAAAAGTTTCAAATAAATTCTAAATTTTTATAATTTTTAATTTTCTTCCAGTACTCTATTTCAAAATTTATTAGACAAATTTTGAAAATGCTAAAATTTGAGGCATCGTTAACAGAAAAAATAAGACTATTGAACATGTATAAAGTTTGTTAAACTGAGGGTTTATTTAGAAAAGAATTTTTTTAAAAACATTAGTAAATTTATGTAAAGGTCTGATATAAAATATATTTAATGAATTAATATAGAGGTATGAGGTTAAAGGTAAATTAAAACATGAAAAAAAATATAAAAAGGTATTTCTCACATTTATAGTTTGTAACTAAAGGAGTATTTAGCACACTTTATAATTTAGAAGAGTATTTTATAATTGAGTCATAATTGAAAAAAATATTTATTACACTTGATAGTTTAAAGAAGTATTTTGTAAATAATCATAGTTAAAGAAAAATATTTGTCACACTTGATATTTAGAGAGGTATTTATAATTGAATGATAATTCAATGAGAGTAATTTGTAACTAATCATAATTAAAAAAAATATTTATTACACTTGATAGTTTAAAGAAGTATTTTGTAAATAATCATAGTTAAAGAAAAATATTTGTCACACTTGATATTTAGAGAGGTATTTATAATTGAATGATAATTCAATGAGAGTAATTTGTAACTAATCATAGTTAAAAAAAATATTTATTATATTTAATAATTTAATAAAGTATTTGTAATTGAGTGATAATTCAAGAGGAGTATATACTTTTTTTTTCTTTTAAAAATAATAATAATAAATAGTGAAAAGTTGTTTAACTTAGTACCTTCCAATTAATGTATTTTCACCTTTTTTATTGTATATTATAATTTAGATAAATATTTTCTCAAACTTGAATCCAAACTCACCATATGTAAATGAGAAAATAGAAAATAAAGTGACTTAAAAAATAACTGTAGAAGCGTTGACAAATTAATATAGATTATTACAAATGCGAACATGGTCAAACGATGCATTGGTTGATAATTTCCTAATCTGTAAATTGCACGCTTTGTGAAGCACTTTCTTTCCATTATTGTCACTATATATATATGGGGGACATAGATATCAATATTGCGATCTAGCAGCATGATCATACATACATATATTATTGATAAGATAAGGATGGTGAGAAGTGGAGGAGTGTTTAAGTGAAGATTAATTTTGTTGGTTGGGTTGTATAGGCATTATCAAATGGGAGATACAAGAGTTGCGTGCACAGGGCAGTAGTTCAGAGGTACAAGGAGAGGAGGTCATTGGCATTCTTTGTGTGCCCAAAAGAAGACAAAGTGGTGAGACCCCCTCAGGATTTGGTAGTCAGGGATGGGACAAAAATGTACCCCGATTTCACATGGTCCGATTTGCTTCATTTCACACAAAACTACTACAGAGCCGACGAAGCCACTCTGCACAACTTCACCAACTGGTTGCTATCCTCCAAAACTCGCTAATATATATATTATCACCTTTTCAACTTACAAATATATCTATATATGTAATATTCTCTCTTCTCCTCCATTTCATATTTCATATTTCTCCTACCACATTTTCACCCACGACCACACACTTCACCTTTATGTCCTTCATATATTAATTGCATGCGCTACTACACACTCTTATATTTCTTCCTACTTAATTTCATAATTCATCTTGATTAATTATGGAAGCATTTACATATGTAATTCTGGACCAGGATATATATATATATATGTGGACGTGTTATACCTTGTGCTTTTAATTTAGATATAAGGGAACGAAAAGGCATATATATGTGTGTGTGTTTGTGTGACACGAGGGTTGTCATATATATGGGTCCAGGAAAAGGACTGAATGGAGGTGAGGACAATACTAATGACAAAGGAACACAAGTTGTGTCGTAAGTCATCAGGTGGATGATGATAATGTAGTATTGGAATTGAATGACATGATTTTTATCAGGGTATGGAAGAGAGTGTGGGGGACTACCTCAAGTCCTGAACTGAAGGCCTCCCTTGTAATTAAACATATTTAAATAATTAAAATGGAATATTGAATTCATCATAGTTGCATGGACTATACTGCTTTATGCACAATTATTTTGTCTGTCGAGGCCCTCCCACCTGGTTGTACAACTACAAATGAAGATCTTTTTATCTTTATGCCTCCATCATGTGTTTTTGGACAATATTAATATCTGATAACTAAAGCCAAAGCAATGTCATATCATGGATATATAGTCTACACACACACACACACACACCTATATATGTATATATTTTTATCATTATTGATGAATTCAAGTTACGTCTATCAAGAATTTCTATCAAATTTACGTCAATCCAACTTAATTATAATTGAGAATCTTATCCTTCAATTTCCTTAAGACAGTTCTTTTTTTATTTTCAAACGCGTACTTGTACTGTGAATTCATGTTTGAAAATTGAATTTCAATTTCATTAATTTGGCTACAAATAAGAGATAAGAAGAAAACTTGTCCCACGTACAACATTTAAGTGTATAGGAGGAAAAATGCAAAACCCTTTGGGTGGACAACTTAGTGGGGGAAAATTCAGTGGTATCAGGCCAAATTAACAAATGAAGCCACAAATTCAATAATTCGCAAAACTCAAGTTCTCTGTGGCTGTTGCTAAACTAAGATGTTACCTAAAACTTTGGATGTGGCCCTTAATTAGGTTTTGGTGGGACACACATATATATGTAGCCTCCATTTACTCACAAAAGTTTAGAAAGCTAGACAAGTAATGTACTTGGGCACCCCTAAATTTATAGTTATTAGTTAGTTGGAAGGCTCTATTTTTCTTCCTCTTTCGATTAAGGTTTGGCAGAAGCAAAACACTGAATCTATAGAAGTCGCTATCCTGGGCCACTATCTAAAGGCTTATGTTCTTGTGGCCTCAAACCCATCTGTCGGGGCTCGGTGTTTGGTTCTATCACTTACATTGGTTGCACCACTGCATTGTATATAACTTGGTTTTGTTATCTTCTTTCTTATAATTTAATTATAATTTATCTTAGGAAAAAATAAGCCCACATATCATCAGTCACACGAACAATTTGTCTTTTATTTTTTTGGACTAGAGTTACTTGTATTTTTATTATCAAATTTTTAATTAAAATAAAGTATGTAAAATTTATTTAAAAAAGAATTAATTATAAGAGATATATATAAATTATACATATATTAATTTTTTATTAAAAAATTTGATGACAAGAATTTAAAAACTATAGCTTGGTTTTTTTTTTTTTTTCAATTCGTTATTCTTGAGTTTTGTATTGAGTCAACTAGCATCTTGCTACATACTTCATGTGTTAATTACCTTATCAAATCCTAGTACTAAGAAGTAATTAGGTTATATAGGCTGTGACACATTTTCAGATTCAACATGAAAAAGATGGCAAAGTGACACAAGACAAGTGGTTTGGCAAAAATACTCATGAAATGTGACATTTTTTTTGTCTTGTTCGAAACAATGAAAACAGAGGAGGCATGATTTACTCATATCCAGTAAATATTCAGTTACGATGCCCTCCCCTGTTTTGTCAATACACATGATGACGAATTGTTACTTCATTTTTATTGGCCATGCATTGCTTGCTTGCACAGTTGGCAACTTTGTCCATTTATGTTTTTGACACTCGTTCATACACCTTTTTCCTAAAATGAACTAATTTTCTGTTATTCAGAAAATAACTTTGTTGTAGTGTTATTTTTTGGCTACGAATTGTATAATACTACGAGTATAGTACAGGAATTAAGTGTGTCTATGAAATTCCGCCCCTAGTTTTAAATATTTAGAAGATAACACAATTTTGTATTCAAATAGAGAGATAAAGATTGTCATAAGCTAATTCAGACAAACAAATGTAACCATTTTTTTATTTTTAAAACATTTGAAGATAAAATTTTATTACTCGGAAATAAGCAGAAAATATTGCTAAGACAAAAACTTCAAAATTTGTGCCGGAACACTTGCCTCTCTCGTCTTCCTTCGAGCTGGGGCTGCGCTGTCTCACTCCGATGACCTTTCGATAAAACTCGTTTCAGAGATGCGAAATTGTAGTAACCAGATGGAGGAGAAGAAATTCTGCATTCATCGTTCTGCTTCCCGGCTTTCTCTCTTTTTTCTTCCTTTTCTGTTTTGTTCCAAGCGTTACGAATCTCCAATGTTGTAATAAATTCTGCAGGCTAAAGTATGTGGTAAAGAAGTACTAAATCCTTAAACATAACGATGAATATTTGGGAAATTATATTGTAAGGTCCAAATTCCATGTTAGCTGAGCTTCAAAAGGGAAATCCCCTCCCCACACACTATATTGTACTTGGTCTTGTTTTTCCCCTCTCCTCTTCAGAATTAATCGGATTTTAAGTTGTTTTGTAAATCTTGACAGGCATTTATTGATGTAGAGACAGCTAATGGACTTGGTTTGATGTTGTTTCTATGAATTCTATTGATCATAGCTCAAAGAATTAAATTGTATCATCTTCAGCAGCACAAGGCAAAAGTAAAGTAGAATACTAAATCCAGGAAGAACATAGACATTATATCACCCTCTTTATTTGCCAATTCAATTTCTACTCTGAAACATCGTGGTCTTGTGTATATAAATAGATAAGGTTACACATCGTACCTTCGTGCCCTTGGGAAGATTCCTCAATATATAATATAGCTAATTATGCTGACACAATTAAAGAGTTATGAGGATGTCTTTGGGTTGGGGCAACTGGCAAATACTGATCTGAGCTTTAGGAATTTATGAGTCTTGAAAATGAATAAAGACTTAAAAAAAATGTTTTAAGAACGGTGGGATCAAAGAGGATTATTTTTTATGAAATGTGGAAGTGATGTATCTCATAAGAAACTTTATGAAATTGATATATTATGTGTAATTCCATCTCTTATTCATGGATGCCAATACCACCAGTCCACCACCAACTCTACTAGTATCATGAAGCCTCCTCTGCCACCTCTCATCTATCTTTTCTACTATTATTTGTACTCGTATGGTTGTTTTATTACTGTTGCAGCTAACCTTGTGTCATTGATGAGAGGAATTAGCATAGTTTTCCTTGGACCTGTTTAAAAGTTTTATATATCCTGAAGTATTTTTATTTTTTCTGTATTTCTCTATATACCTCAATGTCACTTTGAGTTTTTGGAATATATATGCCTTCAGACATAATTTTCCCTCTTTAACCACAAAAAATGTAGCAGCACAGTTTGTTCTAATATTATCAAAGAATTTAATCTAAAGAGACATGAATTCTGCAATGTCCCTTTTTGTAAAAGTTCTATCATTCTTTCCAACCACAGTCACAAATGCAGAATCTTACCTTCATTGTCATTCCATAAGCGAGAGAAAGCATAGAAGCAACAGGTTTAAGGGCAGTAAGTGATGCTGATGTTTGAGATTCTATTGGGATGTCTGTTGGGTCCAAAGCTGCTGGAATGGGCCTTTAGTAATGTCAGAAGATTATGTCTTTTGGTCAAGGCCTAATGTCAGAAGTGAGGGTAGAGCTATAATTCCAACCTACTGTAAATTGCTTATTACTTTCCTTTGTTGGAAGGTTGGACTGTTTGAGGAAATCATATAATAAGTTTCCTTAACAATATGACCTCTTCTCGTTATTAGCAATGCCAATTTGAGCTGTCACACTTGGATTTTAATAATGTTACACACAGCCTTTGGATTTGACTCTCTTTAGGCGAATAAACGCTTACGAACAAACTCTGATTGTGATCCATTATCATCTATAACTTTTAAACAAAAACAGAAAATTTTGTGTCATATAAATTGAAGAGGTATAATATCATCTAAATTTCTATAAGCATATAGTGGAGAGAGAGAGAGAGAGAGTAGGGGAGTAGGATATACAAGTATGGCAGAAACCCTAGTACCATATAAATGGTCGCTGTGTCATTCACGTCACGTGTGATAGCCAGAGTAAGAGAGGAGGGGACAAAGGGCATGTAATTAAGGAAGAAAGAGGAGAGAAATGGGGGGTAGGTTATGGGTTTCAAGTTTGGAGTATGAGGCATGAAGTATGAAGAGGATGAAGATATATTGAAAAACGTGATGACAAACTTCAAGAAACAAAAGAATAGTCAAGAAGATGGAAGGTGGTGATGAGTCAAGTCAGGGTGGCTGAATTGATTTCATACCCAATGGAATTAATCAGATATAAACAGATAGAAGAACAGGTACGTAGTGTTGGCACTGTCTAATAAATGCAAATGGCATTCACAATTAAAACATAGAAATAAAAATCCTATTAATAAATAAATAAAAGCACAGAAGGGAGGAATGGAGTGGGGCTCATTCTCAGAGGGACAATCCCAAATAAATGCTATGACTACCAATATTGCTTTTACTGATCCGCCTCCGTAAGTCGTGCCTTTGTCGGGATATCCCCAACCTTTTTAACCTCTCCTTAATTTCTTATATATTTTCATTTTCTCATACCCTCTAATTAATTATAATTTAAAATCAATCATACAAAACAAAACAAAAAAAAACTCTCTTCTCTTCCTTTTCTTGTTTGTTTTTAAGACACTCCTTCGCATTTAGTCCAAATAAATTCAAATTAAGTTTTGAAAGTTAAGACAAAAAAGAGAGATAAGATGTAAATTCGTGGTAGTAAGTGAGGGTTGATGAATAGGAGAGCGATACAGAGACAGCACTGTCAAATTCAATTAAAAGCAAAGTTATGATTGCACCAAGTACGTCATCATTGTCATGCAATTTGGCAATCTTTATTTTTATGGAGGGTTGGTTTTTCTCATTTTGTGGTTTTTGACTGCGTCTCAGAAATTGAAGGGGAAGCAACTGTGGAGTAGAGATTGGGATCCCCAACAGAGATCGACGGCTGAGATTGAAGCACTTGACGTCCCTACTTTACTCATTATGGCTGATATGCTATAGTTACAGTGCCATCTTTATTCTTGAAGTTGATATCTGTTTTACAATTTGCTCCCTCCGATCTGTCCCCAAAGAGCTTCGTTTCTCTTTCTGCATCGGATTCTGGGTTTATTAAATGCCCTTTTTGACATTTCCTGTGCAAACGGCCTTTCTTTTTTGGCAGAGGCTATGCCATTGCCAAGTGAGAGAGCTTTTGTTTTGAGTGTATCATATCATAACTTAAAATTTAAAATTCTCACCCACCGCTCTATCTCTCTTGCCAACCCCTTTTTGTCTTTTCCCCATTGTCTTCTTCTTTTCCTCATCTTTATCACACCACACTACTCTTGGCCTTGAGGACCTTCAAACTCGGACTCAATTCTGCCGATCATGCTACTCTATATGCTTCATCATACTTGAAACCATATTAAATAACCCTTTAATATACATATCAAACATTATTAATGTTGAATATTGGGCATTCTTTTATGAGTTTGAACCACCCTACTAATCTTCCCACTACACTTGTTAATTCCCCTAGTTAGGCACCAACTCCATCACCAGAATATTAAGAGGTCCGATCTTGATAATCGTCTCAATCATAACTTGGAAATATATATTTCAACAAACCAATTCTTTAGTACAGGAGAGCTGATTGGTGAATCCTTTCAATTAGCTGCACCAGCACGTAGTACTTTCTTTTTCTTGTTTATTAAATATTCTTTTTGTGTTATTAATATCATCAGTTTTATTAAGTAGCAATATATAAGTATTTTAACAGACATTCCAAGCTTTCCCTTCTTATTTTTTCCACAAACAGACTCACTGCTTAAAACTTTTCATCACTAACCAAAAATTTAGATAAGTTTACTTTTAGTTGATTTCATCAAACACGAAGACCAGGGGACTCCATCTTCTGCTGCCTGCAGCTCAAGATCCTCTGGTCTCTCTAGTGCCTCCACCTCCATCTACACAGCCAACCCTTGAGACTTGAGGCAACCGTTTTCACCGTTCGCCACTGCATACGTACAGTTTTCATTAATTAAGTTATTACCAGTTAATTATATATGATATTAATTTTGTATGTCAATTTTTTTCTTTTTTATTTTTAACAAAGGAGTTAGGCCTTTCCTCTTTGTTCTGCTCTTACAGTCAAATTATTAATTGAATTATTTGCCTACTTTCTGCTTAATAGTAAAATGTATCAGACTTAGGCATTAATTTGATTAATTATAGTTTTCACATTGTTGAATCCTTTATATTTTGAAATAGGGATTTATATTAACGTCAAATGGAACCTCAAATTTTATTCTCTCCAATGCAATTAGAATTTGAGAATTGAGACGAAAAAATTCAACTAAAATGGATTCTTAATTGGACTATATATGTAATTAATAAATGAAATTTGGCATTGACTCTTTTTAATTAGTATGTGTTTCGTTGGTAGATATGAAAATGTAAGGAAGGAAAGAAAAACGTAACTCAAAGATTATAAAACCTAGATTGATATATTGCCATTTTTCTTCTCTCTACTTTATCCATTTTGTCCTATTTTAAATCGAACAAGTTTAGTATAAACAGATGTTGCTTTGAATATAGAATACAACCAAGATGGTTCCACACACTGCAGTCTATATCTATGTCTAACTGAGCGAAGAGAAACTGAGAAACCGTGTGCACCATTGCACGGAGCCGAAGGATATGTGGCTAAGCTGTGCTGTAACGGAAGCCAAAGTAAGTCGGTTTGAGAGTACCTCTCTTAATTTCTGTGTTCCAAATTTCTATATTAGGAACAAAAAAGATTGGAATTCACGTAAAAAGATTTACAGCTAGCCATTAATTAATCACTATGGCACAAGGAAATTAAAATTAGAAGCGCAGGAACATGAACATCCAATATCAATTTATAAATATAACAAAATTGTCTATGCAAAGGAACATTCATTTTTATGAAACTAATTAATTAAGATATCAGGTTCTCTATCTCTCCCATCCCATGTTGAATCCTTCCCACCTGCATGCATATCAGTCCAAAATAACAGGAAATATATGAGAAACTGGCTGATAGCTAGTGATATACGTATAAACTAGCAATTCTATGGAAGGTGGATCAATATATATACTTTACTTGGAAACGAGGAAATTTATAAACCGCAGCATCATTTTAATTTATTAGAGAATGTAATTATTACCTTTATTTTACTACGAAAAATAATTAAAAGAAAGTATCTATTTCATGGAGAAATTAAATCCTCCATTTGATTTCTTTTCTTGTTGAAAATACAGGGATTACTAGAACAATAACAGTGAAGAAGGAGGCATCCCATGTTAATTAGTAGTGTCAAAATGTAGAAGACAATTAAGACAAGTACACATGCATTGGTGTGGATCAGTACGTAATCAAGCATTAATAATAGCACAAATATGCATATATAATATGATCAATGAGTGAGAGATGGGGAATTAGTTAATTAACAATTACCTATGGCATTATGTTATACTGAAGATGATTCACAAGAAGAAGTCATAGCATAAACCCTAAGAGGGATCAATGGTTCGGCGGTCGTCACCAGCGGCAGCTCTAGGCTGCTGAAACTGACTGAGCTGCCCTATGCTTGCAGACACGTTCATGGACAAGAGAGCAGCGTCATAGTTGTTGGCCGGATCAAAGCTCCTAATCACAGGCGGTTGGTGGTCCCGAGGAAACAACTGGTGGTGGTGGTGGTAGTGGTGGTCACGTCCGGCGGCGCCGATGAGATTGATGCCCATGCCCATGCCTATATTTTGGGCCTGATGATGGGCCGCAAGCAGGCCGTGGGCGTGGGAGGTGATGCCCAAGGTCTGGTACCTGGAGAGCTCGGACTTGGCGCAGGTGAGGTCCATTTGGAGCTGACGGAGTTGGTGTTGGAGGAGAGAGATGACTCCGACGCAGCCGTAGACGGGATCGCGGAGGCGCATGTCAGCCTCGTAGGCAAGGGAGTTGACGGCGTCTTCACGCTGGTGTGGGTGTAACTCGTTCAGCAGCTTCGTCACGTTGCTCGCTCCGAATACTTTGTGCACGTTTGCGAATTTCTGAGGCTGATCCGGCGGGAAGTATGGTGCAAACACGCACTCCGGTTGGCACTTCCGTCGCAGAAACTTACACGCCGCGCACGGTGAATTCGATGACGATGCCATTCCCCCCACGCGACCTACGTCTCCGCTTTAGTTATTTATTCTGTTCCTCTGCACCACTCACACCCATATTTCTTTAGGGAGAAAAAAATATAAAAACAAGCTTGATCAATCAATTAAGTGCGATAGATATGATATGACAAGGCTATATATATGTGTGTGTGTGTTTGCTTGAAGTAAACATATCGGGCGTAGTAAAATCATATATATATATATATGACTTTGAAAGGATCTGGACTTTGTTTATGGATCTGCTTAACTGAGACACGAATCGACGCACTAATCGTTCATGGGTTTTGTGGCGAGATCAAGTATACCTGCAAATACACAAGTATGGAACAAAAGAAGACAACTTGTTGTTCCTGATATATACTCTGGTTGGAAGTTGAAAGGCGATGAGAAGAACAGAAACAGCTGTCTGGAGTAGGATTTTGAAGAAGAAAGAAGAAAGAGGCAAGGGATTTTTTGGCCTCTTACGAAACTAGGGAGAGAAGCAGACGGGAGGAATAGGGATATAATTGATGTTGCCCATGGATTGGAGGAAGGATTGGATCTCGTGAAGAAGAGAATTATATTTCACTGCTTTCCATGAAAAAAGTTGCTGGGCAGCAGATCTTGCTTGAATTTCACCGCACAAGTATATATTATATATAGATAACAACGTAACAAGCCCTATACTTTTGAGTACATCATTTTTATTCATTCTCTTGTAAGGGGATACAGGGAGGAACGCGTTTTATCATATATTATTCCAAGAGAAAAATATGCATATAAAAAATGAAAATTTGTGAAGATAACATGTGGGAGTGAAATTAATATTAGCAGAAATATAATGGTGAAATGAAATGAGATGCCATTTATTCTAGTTAGGGATCATGTGTGTGGGGACTACGAATAGAATAAAATAAGCAATGTGGATGAGGAAATCAATAATAATTAAGAAGTGAGGTGGCTAGCTAGGTGAATATTAAGGAAGGGAGTAGTAGGGGGGCATTAGTACTACCTCCTGAATGGTCGGCCTCGATTTCTTGAGTCAAACTTGTTGGTTTCCTAGTTAATTTCTTCAAAATTGTAGCAATAATAGAGTGAATGGAACTCCGATCCCAATATGTTGGGGGGTTTGTTGTCTCAAACTTGTCTGTTTTTTGCTTTGTGCAGGTAGCTAGCTAGCTATACTTGTTGTGAGGTGATATATGATAGTAATAGTAAGCGATAATTTGTTGGAGAGTATTTAAATTTAAGCCCGTATGTGGTTGGAAATTAGAAGAATAATTAAGAAATAGGCATAAAAAGTAGTTGGGGTGGCAATTGGCACTCTTCTCACATGCTTTTTAATCGCCGGAAAAGCCAAAGGGAGGGGGGAAAGCATAGAAAGATGATGGGGGATGATGATGATGAAGATGAAGATGAAGATGAAGATGAAGACATGTAATGTAATTGTAGTGTGAAGGAGACAATATCGGGGAATGGCCCCCAGTGGCAGAGGCTAAGGAAACGGGGAGAAAGCGAAGAGAGGATAAAGGGGAGAGTGAGAGTTGAGAAGTGAGGTAGGGTTGTGAGATTGGTATAACACCATCAGCATTATGATTATTATTATTAGTTACTTAAAAAAGAGGGAATGGGGGATGTGTTGGAAGTGTGAATTGTGAATGTGGTGTGGTGTTGACGTGACCCTTCATTATTTTTCCTATTCCCTGTACTTTGTTCAGGCAGCACCAGGACAGTAGCATCTCTCCTTTTTGGAGTTTATTTGACCTTTCACTATGTGCTCATCATCCCCCCCTCTACACTACTCTTTTCCTCCTACCTCCCTACACTACTCATACATACTATCGTACCCTAACAACTCTTACACTTTCAAACTTGGGGCTTTCATCTCTGTTGCCACGTCAATTTTAGACAAACTTTTAATTTACATTTCTCAAATTAATGAATATTATATATGTAATGGCTACTTGTTGATGTTTCACCACTTGACGTGGGCTGATTTCCAGCTAAAAATGTGTAAACGTTTGTGAGGTCTGCCTGCCCCACTCCTTTCATCATTAGGTCAGAGCACAGAGAATAAGCGAGAATTGCAGACCCTTCAATAAATGTTCTAACCTTTTTTTTATTAACTTATTTACCTACCTTAATGCTTCAACTTTTCATTTAAATTCTTAATTTTTATACAATTCTCATTTCTCTTTCTAGTGCCCTACGACTTTCTTTTAAAAAAAAGAAATTATGTTGCGTGTAATCAATACTTCCCTCCCTTTTGTAAATAACTCTAAATTCACATTTCAACACTTTTTTCCCAATACTCTGTCTCTAGTCTCTAATTTTTGTCCCATTTCTTTCGCCTAATTTTTGTTTCACTCACTCTCTCTAAACTTCCAGCGTACAATTAAGTTTCAAATTCTCATTTCTCTTTTTTCTCTCTATCAATTAGTGACAAGAATTCTCTGATTTCTTTACATGCCAATTATTTTTTCGTCAGGCTCTCGGTGGAACCCTTCATCTTCATTTTTTGTTTCCTCTCTTTCTTTGTTTTTCTTCTTCTTCGTCTTCTTCTTCACTGCAAGATATATTTCCTTTTAATTTGTCATTCTCTCTTTTTGCAATGTAATTTGCCCTTTCCTTCCCATTTTTATGTATATGCTAATTGATTTCTCTGCCTGGATGGATGGAGTGTTGGTGACACCAAAGATATAATCAAGCACCAAATTTGGCTCGCCATTTCTCTTCCATCTCTCACTTACCATTTCTCTCTCCTCATTACAGCTGTGAAGTGTGAAGGCCTCTCGCTCTCTGTTTCTTCCCATATCCAACTCATTTTAATTATTTGGATTTTTTCATTGTACAAATCGATAGAAAGAATGTTGGTAAATATACGAGGAAAAGGTCAATTTTCTTCATACAAAAAGCTGGTACCTTTTGTTCCGATTGTGCTTTATTCTTTTTACAATCTGACATATTTTGGACCTAATTTGTATTACTTAAGTTGTAGACTTTTTGTGATAGTGATACAGCTAGAGAGAACCATACCAAAGTCACACTCACTGACATTAATGTTGTCCTGTCTGTTGATCTTGATCTTGATCTTGCTCTCTTTTAAGTTTCTTTTGGTTGGAAGTAATGTTTCTCAATGTTCATGTTTATTATCATGACCTGTAAAGAGCATATGCACTTCATGTCCTTACATTCAATTTTTACATACTGGAGATAGATTCTTCATTGAAAGTAGATTGAGTTTTGTTTTCATCAAAATCACAAGGTAGCTTGGGTAATTATAACGATGATAAGCTACATTAAGATTTTAAGACAGCTTGTGAAGAATTTTTAGTCTTAAAAGAGTTTGGTATTTTCATCTTTTTAATTTCTTTTACTCGATATATATGAATACGACAATTCTTAGAACGCAGAGGCTTTTTTTTTTAAAGTAAATTATATTAATAGTTTTAAAATTTTGGTTAAATATTATAATGATATTTTTTTATTTCAAAAATTGTGTAATTATCATTATTAGACACATTAAATTTTTTTTCTCCCATCCCATTGTACATATTGACAAAAATTTTCACGTGCAGTTATACTTACGTTCTTCTCATGTTATGGTCGTACCCCCTTCCACAGGGGTGACTTTTTTGGAGTTGGTTAGCTAAAACTGCCACTAAGGTGTAAATTAACAGCAGTTTTATGATTGCCACAAAAATTGTAAATTTAACAGCGATTTGAGAGAAATGATTGTTAAGATTTTGAGTTTAATAGAGGTATATTATCAGACACTTCCCCACCTTATATTTGACCAAAATTTTCTTAGCCATATATAATTAACCTGAAATTGTTTCAAGTAGAATTACAACTTTTTATGGAGACGTTTAACATATATAGTAAAATAAAAATTGCTCAGAATATAAACATGAGTTCCCCAAAACTGTCACACTGAGCTATAACCACTTGGGCAATGCAGTCCCTGACTCTTTAAGTTGTATCATTTAACAAATTAACTCGGCAGGCGTGTTACCAAAGACGAAAGAAGCATTGTGATTGTGAGAACAAAAAATAATGGCCTGCATTCTTGTGCACAACCATGGCGCTGTGCATTGCATAAACCGTAACTATATAGCATTATAATAATAGGGAAGGCACCGGCTATATTTCATAGTAAGCAAGAACTCCAAACAATGACATCCATGGCACCCTAATATTATAATTTCATAGTAATTATAGTGTGCAATTAAAACTGAATTTGTCCTTCCTTGCACTTTTCTACCAATTTTTTTTAAATATATCTACAAGAAATAAATTTCTTCTTGTAGATATATTTTAAAAATAAAAAATTGGTACAAATCTTAAAGTTCATGAATTCAAATATTGAATACAACCTCTTTTTACATACATCTATCACTCTCTAAACTACACATGATGAAAATTTCATGTATTGATCTGTTCTTTTTTCACATCCGCAAGAAATTAACTTAACTAGACCACCTAGATTGTAGGCTACATTTAGGTATGCGAAATCTATATAAATAGATCATCTACGTGCACTTTTTTCCCCTAAAATTGTAGACGATCGACATGAGAGTGTGGCTGATTTTATTATCCGCCATTGCAGCAGACGTAGCTGAAGCTCAATCCCTTGAAGGGTGCCCCAACAAATGTGGAGATGTTGAAATTCCTTATCCATTTGGTGTGGGTAAGCAACATGGTACTTCTCAAAACTGCTTCTTGGAGGAATCGTTTAGTCTCACTTGTGAGAAGTCCACCTTAATCGCCGGCATAAACCTCCCAGTTTCTAGCATTTCCCTCCAAGGTTATTTAGACGCGGCCATGTTTGTCTCCCGAAGCTGTTTCAGTGAATCAGGAGAGGCAGTAGAACTTCGTCAAGCCTTTCTCAGCGTCTCTGCTTTCACCATTTCCAGCACAGCCAATAAGTTCATAAACATTGGCTGCGACACTAACTCCAAATTATTTGCTACCCACAACGATCATACTTCTGCCACCGGCTGCATAACCCAATGTGACGTTGCTCCAGATAAGGAGAACAGAGACACTTGTTCAGGGATTGGGTGAGGAATATCAGTTTTTTAGCATCTAGTTTCGACAACCATTCACAAGCGTGGGATTTCAACAACTGTAGCTATCCTTTCGCGGCCAGAAAAGGCTGGTTTAATTTCTCCCTTGATTATCTTAAGTATTTTCCCTTTGACACGACCCCTCTCGTCGTAGATTGGACTGTTTCGAACGTTACTTGTGAAACTGCTACAACTAGATCAGACTATGCCTGCACCTCCAACACCTATTGTGTCGACTCCCACTATGGATTTGGCTATAACTGCAGATGCAACCCAGGCTTTGAGAGAAACCCATACCATCCCAATGGATGCCATGGTAATTCCTTCCATTTACATGGATATAGATTTTATTTTCATTCTTTTTCTTTTTCTAAACACACTTCTCTGATTCCTTTGTGTTATGAACTGAACTTGAAGACATAGACGAATGTCGGGAAGTCCAAGCTAGTAGATCAGAGCCAAATTGAACAGTTCATTAACGAGGTGGTTGTACTCTCCCAAATAAATCATAGGAATGTGATCAAATTCCTAGGCTGTTGTTTAGAAACAGAGGTTCCTCTTCTGGTTTATGAGTTCGTTAACAATGGCACCCTTTTCGATTACATTCACAACAAAACCAAGGACTCCAATATCACTTGGGAGACGCGTTTAAGGATAGCAACAGAAGCAGCAGGAGCATTAGCATATCTACACTCTGCTGCCTCTATACCCATAGTCCATAGAGATGTCAAAACCTCAAACAATCTTCTAGATGAGACTTAACACTGCTAAAGTCTCTGATTTTGGAGCTTCTAGATTGGTTCCACTTGATGAAACTAATCAATTAGCCACAATTGTACAAGGAACATTACGATACTTGGACCCATAATACATGCAGACGAACCAACTCACTGAGAAGAGCGATGTGTGTAGTTTTGGTGTGGTACTCGTTGAGCTGCTAACAGGGAAGAAAGCCCTTTCATTTGATAGGTCAGAAGAGGAAGGAAATCTTTCCATGCACTTCCTTTCTTACTTGAATCGAGGTCGCTTGTTTGAAGTTCTAGAAGTTGGCATAGTGAACGGCGAAAATCAGCAGAGAATCCATGAAGTGGCTGTGCTTGCAGCAAGGTGTATGAGAATTAGAGGAGAGGAGAGACATAGCATGAAGGAAGTGGCAATGGAGTCGGAGGGAATTAGAATTAGGATGAAAGAGAAGCATCCATGGGTCAAGGAAAACCTTAATTTAAAGGAAACTCAAGCATTGCTTTGTGAGATATCTGATTCAAATGAAAATGAGGATAGCATCAGTAGTCACAGTAACACTGAATTGGATAGCACTACAGATCATGTGCCAGTTAGCTTAAACGATGGCAAAGATCATTACTGGTAATGACGCCGCCAATTTTGTGTTTTTTTTTTTGTTGCTATAATTATTGAAGATCTAATTCTCTGTAAATTTTTCGTGTGGATTTATGCCATATCTCTTTTTAAGCAATAAATTATAATATTAATATTTAGTTTAATAATTACGGGTATTTTATATTTATGATATTACAGAGTGACTTCAATTCATGAATTCTATTCTAGTCATTGCAGCTACATTGTTTGGGATTATAAATTAAAGGAGTTATTCATAAATAGTTTAGATTTTAACTTAATAAAAATTTATTTAAGTTTAATTTATTTATTAAATAAATAATTTTTTTAATTAATTATAACTTATTATACTTATTTAATTTATTTTTATATCATTTTATATAAATTATACGAATCAAATTCTAATTTTTATTTAATAAAATAAGTTGAGGTTAAATTTAAATTTTAAGTTTGCTTCAATTAAATGAACAAACTCGAACAAATCATTTATTAAACTAATTAAACCTAATTAAACCCAAACCCACTAAAATTAGACTCATTTACACCCTTACATTGCTATGTCCTGTTAATATGGTCCAGAAATATAACAGTTGAGACAAGAATAAATAGATAAGGGCTTTGTTAACCAAGACATTGGTTTAGGTGATATAAAAATGATATTCCTTCGTTTTTTAAAAGACAAAAAAATACCTCTGATCACTTTCTTAACATTTTTTTTATTAAATCAATGAAGGAACCTTTTTTATAATATTAAGGAGTAGACTTAAAGTATGTGAAATTTTTTTAAAAAAATTTTAATTATAAAATAAATAAATTATATAAATTATACACGTATTAATTTATAATTAAAAAATATAAAAATAAAGATATAAAAATTAAATTTTAATTTTTTTATTATTCAATGAGCTTTCTATTTATGTAAAGAATCAATAAGAAAGATAAATATAAATAAAACAAATAAAAATAATAAATGTTCATTTATTAAAAAATAAGAAATGTTCATTTAGTAAAAAAATAATAAATATTTATTTAATAGAAAAATAATACATTTTCATGGTGAAGTAAAAAGTTTTTTTTTTCTATTGTGAAGATGACACTTTTATCTTTAAAAAAATAAAAAAATTTATTTAATATAATTCAATTAGAGCAATAAATACATATTTAATCAGTACCCTTATCAAAATTTAATAAATAAAATATAACAGTAATTAATTTTGCGGAACTCCTGTGCCCCACGGACCACGGTGCAATTATACACGCAGCCTTGAAAAGGAGTTTGATTGCGATGTGTATACTTTTTGTCATCATAAACATTTGAAAAATCATACGTATGGAGATTAGTGAAGGATTAACACGTAAATGCAATATATAATTCCAATACCTTTTAGTTAAATGACATTATTCCACATTAAATTAATAATTACAAATGATAACAAAGTTTATTTTTAAACATTTAGAGAAAAGTATAGAATAAAAAAATTCATTCAAATGAAAAGTCTAACTACGCTTAAAAGTTATTACAATTGTAGAATTTCAAATTTAATAGAAATGAACAATTATAATTTTTTTGGAATTACATTTTTATGTGAAAATTTTGTCAAATATTTGAGGAGTCCAATTAAATATAATTTTTGAAATAAGAGAAATATATATAATTTTAATATAATTAAATATCATAAATTTTGGATTGTGTATTGATTTTTTATAGTAGTTCTTTATAATAAACAATAGATAAAAAAATTCACAGTAATAGAAATTTATTTTAAATAAATTTAAGATTAAATTTTTTAAATTTCTTTCTAATATATATATATATATTAATTGTAAAGGATTCGAAGATAATGAGTTTAATGTAATTAGTCATTAATTTCCTGGCTATATGGCAACGCCTTTCATATCAAAGATTGATGAGCCAACTGTAAAGTAAAATAAAAGTTTGTGAGAATACAAATAATGAATTCTTCAACAATAACATTGAGCGAAAAGCAGTTGGCAATTAAACCCATGACTATTCTATATTATCATTTATCAAAATAAAACTCGGCCGGCACGTCGCCAAAGACAAAAAGCATAGTGGGAAACAAATAATGGCCTGCACTTTTTGTACACAAGCATGGCGCTGCGCATTGCATAAACCGCAATTATAGCATTACAGTAATTAGAAGGCACCAGCTTTATTTATGTCCCCTTCAAATTGACTTGTTCCCTTGTCTGTCAAAGTACAGTCTTAAACAATCTACAAGAAAATTGAACTTCCATAGACTTCCAACAAATGCCACATAACCAGACACTTCTTCCTAGGAGTAAAATCAAAGTGATGGGGTTGAACTCGACAATGCACATCCGAAGTCTCCTATTATGCCTGATTCTGTTAACAACCACGGAAGTAGCAGTAACTCAATCTCTGCCTGGCTGCCGCAACAAATGTGGAGATGTTGATATTCCTTATCCATTTGGTGTGGGTCTCCAATCTGGTACCGGAAACAACTGCTTCTTAGAGGAGGAGACTTTTAGTGTGTTTTGTGATGAGAACTCCAAATTATGGCATCGAAACGTCGAAATTTCAAGCATATCCCTCAAAGGTCATATGGACATGTCCATGCTTGTGTCCCAGGTTTGTTACGATGAATTAGGGAGAGTGTTAGCTACAAATGCAGCCTATCTCACAACCCCTGCATTCACCATTTCTAGCAAGGAGAACAAGTTCACGAGTGTTGGTTGCGACACATATGGCTATATCCTAGGTTCCCAGAACAATCGGAATTATGCCACTGGCTGCTTAACAAAATGTGACGGAGTTCCCAACGAGGAGAACAGTGAGAGTTGTTCAGGGGTTGGGTGTTGCCAGGTGGATATTCCTCAGGGAATGAGGAATATCAGTATTCAAGCTTACAGCTTTGATGACCAAACAAAGTCAACCTACAATAACTGCAGCTACGCTTTTGTCGCCAAACAAGGCTGGTTTAATTTTTCTAGTGATCATCTCAAGCGTCTTCCTTTTGACAAGGCCTTGCTGGTCGTAGATTGGGCTGTCTCAAATGAGTCTTGTCAGATTGCCATAACATCATCAAACTATGCCTGCACCTCCAACACCGATTGTGTAGACTCTGTCTATGGATATGGGTACCGTTGCAGATGCAAACCTGGTTTTGAAGGGAACCCATATCATCCGGATGGTTGCCATGGTTAATCCATTTCTTTCTTTCGTTCTCCTTGATTTCTTTTCCTACCTTTTTCTTTGGTTCTAGTAATTAGTATTCACTGATGGTGATATAATAGCCTACTGTTTAATTTGTTTCAAACTTCACCGATGGTGATATAATAGCCTACTGTTTAATTTGTTTCAAACTTCACCGATGGTGATATAATAGCCTACTGTTTAATGTGTTTCAAACTTGCAGACATAGACGAATGTATGGAATCATCAACCCATGACTGCATAAGCAAAGATAATTGTTTTAACAGGATTGGTTCTTATGAATGTAAATGCCCACGCGGCTACTCTGGGAATGGAAAGAAGGAAGGAGGATGCCAAGCACCCTTGTGGCACAATCCACTTACAAAGGTTCTCGTTGGTAAGCATATTCCATAAGCGTGAATGATTTCACATAATTATCCACTAAACTTGTCTGACTTTTTCAATATATAGGTGCAAGTGTAGGCTCGGTAGCTCTCTTTGTGGTTGTGTCCTGGATGTTCTTGGTATACCAAAGGAGGAAGCTCATCAAATCAAAGGACAAATTTTTTCGGCAGAATGGTGGCTACATTTTGCAACAACAACTCTCTGGGAAACAAGGTTCCTCCCTCACAGCCAAAGTCTTTACTGCTCAGGAATTGAAAAAGGCTACCAACAACTACCATGATAGCTTAATAATTGGCAGAGGAGGTTTTGGTACTGTTTATAAAGGATTTCTCCCAGACAACAAAATCGTTGCAATCAAGAAATCCAAACTGGTTGATCAAAGCCAAATTGAACAATTCATTAACGAGGTAATTGTGCTCTCCCAAATAAATCACAGAAATGTTGTCAAACTTCTAGGCTGTTGTTTAGAAACAGAGATTCCTCTGTTGGTTTATGAGTTCGTAAACAATGGCACCCTATTTGATTACATACACAACAGAAGCAAAGCTTCTGATATCACTTGGGAAACCCGTTTAAGGATAGCAGCAGAAGTTGCAGGAGCACTATCATATCTACATTCTGCTGCCTGCATACCCATAATCCATAGAGATGTCAAGACCTCCAACATTCTTCTAGATGAGACTTGCACTCCAAAAGTGTCTGATTTTGGAGCTTCCAGATTGGTTCCACTTGATCAAACTGAATTAGCCACAATGGTACAAGGAACTTTTGGATACTTGGACCCAGAATATATGCAAACCAACCAACTCACCGAGAAGAGCGATGTGTACAGTTTCGGAGTTGTACTTGTGGAGCTGCTCACAGGGAAGAAAGCCCTTATATTTGATGGGCCGGAAGAGGAAAGAAGTCTTGCCATGCACTTCCTTTCTTGCTTGACTCAGGGTCGCCTGTTTGAAGTTCTTGAAGTTGGCATAGTGAATGACGAAAATACGAAGAGGATCAACGAAGTGGCTGTGCTTGCAGCAAGGTGCTTGAGACTTAAAGGAGAGGAGAGACCTAGCATGAAGGAAGTGGCAATGGAGTTAGAGGGGAAAAGGACGATAGGAAAGCATCCATGGGTGAAGAAAGACCTTAATTTGGAAGAATCTCAAACATTACTTCGTCAGACGTTAGATTTTAGTGAGTGTGTTGATAGTATCGGTTTTCGAAACACTGGGTGGCATAGCATGTTAGATCATGTGCTAATTGACTTCGATGGTGGAAGATGATTTCTGGTAATGACCCTACAAATTTCTGCTTTTTTTTTTTTTTTTGCTATATATGTACTTGAAATTTCAATTATTGGACCACTTTTCATGGAGTAATTTCCTTTATTATAAGTATAATAGTACACTAAATATTTTGTATGAACAAAGTCGTATCTCATTTTTTTTAATTTTTAAAATATAATAAAAAAATTATTATAATTTAAAATTAAATTAAATAATAAAAAAGTATTAAATTTTTTATTTTTTTTCTCTCTCTTCTTTTTGTATTACATATTTTATTTTATTATATAACATATAATTTTAAAGATTAATAAATAAAAGACTTAAAATTATTATAATATAAATAATGTAAATATTTTTAATAATAAAATAATAGAATGACTGTAAATTTAATATAAACATAATATAACTAGTTAAAAACACAACTGTCCTTTTTATCTTCCGCATACAACAATTGTCACATATTTATAGGAGTTGGTATAAAGTCGACGACTTGGCGTTCACGTAGCCGACCAGTCAGCTTTTGAATGCAATTGAATTCCCAGTGCTTCAACCCAAAAAAAGAAAAATTAGATCCTAATTTCTTAAAGTCCTCTCTTGTATGAAAAACAATAAGTAATAAATGGTTAATGAGTTGCTTGTTCATCCATCGCTTAATATCAAAATTACTGACTTGATCTCTTCATACATCTTTTTGACTTTTTAAGATCATCTAGATACCATTAATTCAACTCATTTTGGCTCCTCATCGATCGATACCGTGCTTACTACTTTGAAACCGAAAAGGGAATTAACGAATTATATTATTTATATATAGTTTTATGATTTTGAAATTCTACTTTATTTTATTTCATTACTTGTAATTAGAAAAACCAAATGAATCCATTGCGTATAATTTTTTGTCATATACATGCATATTCGACAAATTATGAAAGGAGATTGTCATGAATGAATGGTATATCTTAATTTGAGCCTATTCGACGATGTTGCAGATAAACAATTACGTTTTAAGGAAATGCTATTTTATATTATTGATTATATATAATTAAAATTATTTAATAACTAATTTGTTTACTTTTAGAAAAAAATTTAAAATTTAAAATTTTCTTATAAACCAAAATAAAAAATTTAACTAAACAAAATATTCTCACGTAAAACTTAAGATTGCAAATATTATTTTTGAATCTTTCTTAAAATCATCTCTGACGGAGCTTTTGCCACCACATGGTAATAATCGTCCAACAATCATTAAAATTTTAATGAACGTGTACACAATGTCCATATAGATCAGCTTTAATCCCTTAATGTAATGTATTGTTGAAACGTTACAATTCAAGATGATATTAAAAAAATGGTAAGCGACAATTACAATTTACAATCGCATCCGTGCAGTAAAAAATTGAATTGGTCCCTTCTTCCGCGTTTGGACTTGTCTTTTTTTTTTTTTTTTTTACTCCATTCGAATAGGCACACTGTTTTAAATAAATCTACACGAAATTGAACTTTTCAGTTAACCAATTACTTATATATATGGAGCAGCCACGTCCTTCTCGAAAAAAGTTGAAGACAACATGAAGCTTATTAAACTGTGGGTGATTCTATTAGCAACGTCCGTAGCAGCATCTATAACTGAAGCTCAATCCCTTCCAGGTTGCCCCGACAAATGTGGAGATGTTGATATTCCTTATCCATTTGGTGTGGGTGTGCAACCTGGTACTGATCAAAACTGCTTTTTGGAGGAATCTTTTAGTCTGACTTGTGAGAACTCCATCTTATCCTCCCAAAACCTCCCAATTTCTGGCATATCCCTCCAAGGATCTATGGAAATGTCCATGTCTGTCGCCCCAAATTGTTACAATGAATCAGGAGGTGAGGTAGCAAGTGGTCCGACCTCTCTCGGAATCGCTGCTTTCACCATTTCCAGCAGCGCCAACGAGTTTCTAAGCGTTGGTTGTGACACTTATGGCTATTTAAATAGTCTCCATAACAATACTACTTATTCAACTGGGTGCTTATCGCGATGTAACATACCTCCAAACAAGCTGAATAGTAATACTTGTTCAGGGATTGGATGTTGCCGGGTGGATATTCCTCTTGGCATGAGGAATATCACTTCTCAAGCATTTAGCTTCAACAAGCATCAACAAGTGTGGGACTTCAACAACTGCAGTTATGCTTTTGTTGCCAAACGAGGATGGTTTAATTTCTCCCCTGATTATCTCCAGTATTTACCTTATAACAAGACTGCTCTAGTGGTAGACTGGACTGTTTCAAATGGTACCTGTGAATCTGCTTCAACTAGATCAGACTATGCCTGCACCTCCAACACCCATTGTGTTGACTCCAACGATGGATTCGGGTATAACTGCAGATGCAGCCCCGGTTTTGACGGAAACCCATACCATCCCGATGGCTGCCATGGTACTTCTTTATAGATTTTATTTACATTCTTTTTCTTTTCCCAAACAGAATTCACTCATTCATTGTCTGTGTTATGAACTGAACTTGCAGATATAGATGAATGTCAGAAATCCACCCATAATTGCACAAGTCAAGAAAATTGTCGAAACACGTTTGGGGCTTTCGAATGTTTCTGTCCACCCGGTTTCTCTGGGAATGGAACCTTTGCAGGAAGATGCCAGGCACCCTTGACAAAAAATTCACTCACAATGGTTCTCGTTGGTAAGGGATATTTATTTATTAGTATTATTCCTCATTTGTTTCGTACTTCCTTGATTCACTATGTTTTTTCATGATAAATAATAAATTTCACCAAACAACGTGTGTTTAGGTTTAATATCTACCTCTGGGATTGGTATTAAAGTACTCATAAATACCTTGTCCATTAAAATAATGCATCTTCTTTTGTGTATAAATATAGGTGCAAGTGCAGGCTTTGTAGCTCTGTCTGTGGGTTTGTCCTGGATGTACTTGGTATACCAGAAGAGGAAGCTCATTAAGCTAAAGCAGAAATTTTTTCGGCAGAATGGTGGATACATTTTGCAGCAACATCTCTCTGTAAAAGAAAGTTCCTCCCAAACTGCTAAAATTTTCACGGCAGAGGAGTTAAAAAAGGCGACCAACAACTACCATGACAGCTTAATCATTGGAAGTGGAGGTTTTGGTACTGTTTATAAAGGATGTCTCGCAGACAACACAATCGTTGCAATCAAGAAGTCCAAGCGGGTGGATCAAAGCCAAATTGAACAGTTCATTAACGAGGTGGTCGTACTCTCTCAAATAAATCATAGGAATGTGGTCAAACTCCTAGGCTGTTGTTTGGAAACAGAAGTTCCTCTATTGGTTTATGAGTTCGTTAACAATGGTACCCTCTTCGATTATATTCATAAGGAAATCAAACACTCCAATGTCTCTTTGGAGACACGTTTAAGGATAGCAACAGAAGCAGCAGGAGCATTAGCATATCTACACTCTGCTGCCTCCATACCCATAATACATAGAGATGTCAAGACCTCAAACATTCTTCTAGATGAGACTTACACTGCCAAAGTCTCTGATTTTGGAGCTTCTAGATTGGTTCCACTTGATGAAACTAATCAATTAGCCACAATGGTACAAGGAACTTTTGGATACTTGGACCCAGAATATATGCAGACAAACCAACTCACTGAGAAGAGCGATGTGTATAGTTTTGGTGTGGTTCTCGCGGAGCTGCTAACAGGGAAGAAAGCCCTTTCATTTGATAGGCCAGAAGAGGAAAGAAATCTTGCCATGCACTTCCTTTCTTACTTGAATCGGGGTCATTTGTTTGATGTTCTTGAAGTTGGTTTAGTGAACGACGAAAATAAGCAGAGAATCCATGAAGTGGCTGTGCTTGCAGCAAGGTGTGTGAGACTTAGAGGAGAGGAGAGACCAAGCATGAAGGAAGTGGCAATGGAGTTGGAGGGGATTAGAACGATTGGGAAACATCCATGGTTCGACAAAAACCTTAATTTGGAGGAAACTCAAGCATTGCTTCCTGAGACATCCAGTTCAATTGGAAATGAGGATAGCATCAATCAGAGAAACATTGGGTGGGACAGCATTACAAATCGTGTGCTAATTAACTTGGATGACGGAAGATGATCATTACTGGGAATTTGAGATTGACAATACCAAATCATGTAGCTTTGTTGGCAAGGAGGTGTGATAGAGTGGGAGAGGAAAGGCCAACTATGAAGGGAAGTCCATTAGAATTGGAGGGTATATATATGTGCAATGAAAAAGCATCCTTGGGTGAAGGGCATGGAAGAAAATGAAAACTTGCTTGGTCATGTTCATGTGCTTCATGGATATGGGGCTGCTGGTGCTGGCAATTCAGCTAGCTAGTGGCTATACCATAAAGATTACAGAAGGAGATGGCACTTAAGATGGCGGATGGAGGCTATGGTTATTCACTTTCCATGTGTTGGTGTTTTTGTCCTTTCTGTTCATGACATTGTGTATCATAGATTTCCAGGAATGTTAAAATTGCTTGTTAATCTCGTTTTGATGTTGTGAATTAAATAGGTTTTTGAGCAGATAAGAAATGGTTAGACACCTGTTAATTCTTTGTTTGTTTGGACTTTAGATCCTTCACCAAATCTCCTTTTTAGAAGAATATTCTCTCGGGTGATGATTTGAAGAATTTGAACTATTGAGAGCTTGAATTTTCAAGTGAGTGTCTCTCATCTTAAAAAAAAAGAGACAAAAACAACAAAATATATATATTTTTTAAAATAGTAAACTAATGAGAGTTTGAGCTTTCTTATTTTTTCTAAATTTCATTTAGGAGTCCTTTTTGTTTTTCAATAATTTTTCACTTAACTATTTTGAATTTAGAGCACATTCCTTAATCGGCCAATAGAAGCCTATAAAATTGCGACATATTAAATCATAGATGTAATCTACGAATTATGTGTCACTTTTTTTTGTAAATATATATATAACTGTTCAAGAATGGAAAAATTTAGAATCAGTTTGTTCCCATTTCCCTTTTTTTATCTTCGGTGAATATATATATTGTATGTTTTTGAACTCCATGGAAAAGAAATTTAAATTTAAGACCTCTTAATTAATTTATTACTACCTACTCATCTTTCGCTACTATATATTGGCTTTCAATTACTCTTTTGGTTGAAAGTACCTCTATTTGAAAGTAAATTAGGCTTTAATTAATTTAGTTTGAACATTTTGTTATTTTTTAATCATGTGAAAGTCTATATTTATTGATAATCAAATTATTAAAGAATGAAACAAAATCTATGGCCAATTAATTAAATACACTTTAATTTTGAAATAAAAATAAAAATTCTTAAATTTAAAAAATATATATATATTAAATGATAAAAAATTTTAAAAATTAAATTTTAAAAAATTAAAATAAAAATATTTTTAAAAACTAAAGCCACTCATTGAAAACACTTGCACAGAAGTTAAAAAAGAATATGAAAAGAGTAAAGATCATGAATTTGTTTATAAGTTTAAATTTCTTTAATAAATAATTTGAATAAGAATCATATACTATTTTTCAAAAACTAGCCAAGAGATTGAAGAAGAAACTCACGCAAAATTGTCTAAAAGATCGGATGGCCTTTAATTATTTGTAAAATTAATTGGCCCATCTATATTATTAATTTAAAACTTAATTGGAAAAACAATATGGTGAGAGACTCCCTGCTTTCACCTATCTTCACCCTTCATTTTCATCCTCATTTTTTATGTTAGGAAAAAAAATTTCTTTCTCTATTCTCCACAAGAATTGGAGAATTTATGAAGCTTGTGAAATTTTTTTATAAAATACTCGAAAATAGAAAGCCCACAAGTCAGAGCAAGATCTCATCAGTAAACTTGCTTTAAAAAATTTTGTCCCTCGTTACTATCCCCCAGAAAAAAAAAAAAATCATATTAAAATCTTCAAATAAAAGAATCCATGTGAAAATTCCCGGACATGAGAAATTTGCCATAATCCCTAAGAATGACTGAATCTGAACATGATTTGGTCCAAGTCTGAAATATCTATGCAACATGTGTAATAATTCTAAAATTTATAGAATAATTTAAAATTTATAGTTATGTAAGCTCTGAATTAAATATCAAGATCAAATATTAAGATTTTATTAATTTTAATGTTAGATAACTTTAATAATTAAATAAATTATATATAAAATTAAGTAAAAATATAGAAATTAAATTAAATAGTAATCATATGAATTATTTTGAATTCATAGTCTAAATTTAAAAATTTTTTAAATAAAAATTTTATCTGATAAAATTTTTTTACATGTTAAGAATTTAATATTAAATATTTTTAATGGTCTGGCCAAAAATGGCATGTATTGACAAAAATGCCCCTTAAATCCCTATTGTTACTAACTTCATCAAATTTCCTTCCCTATTCACGACAGCAGCTCTTCTTTCCCCTTTCCTCTGGCGTGTGTTTGGAAGAGCAAATTTGAAGAGTAAGGGAAGGAAATTGAAAGAAATATAGTAACAATTTTTTCAAATGTTAAAAAAAAAAAAAATTGAGAGATTTAATGTTAACTCTCTTTAAGGATTTATTTTTATTAATTTTAATAAAAAACTATCACCTAATTTTTTTTTAATTTTTTTTCTTGTAATTCCTCCTCTTTCATTTTTTTTTTTTATTTTTAAATAGACCTCTCATTTTTCTTCTCTCCTTGATATGACCAACATCATTTTTGGCCAAACCCCTATGATAACCGTCGGTTTTCTCCCTCCACTGGCAACCACCAATGGAGACGACCCCTCACCAACCACCAACATCATCTTGGGCTGTCCTTGGTAGTGTGGATCTGCTGTAAAACACAGAAAAATAGAAGAAAATCGCAGTCCTCTATGTGCTACTGCATTGGGCTATGAAGGAGAGGTATGAAGGCGGAATCTTGTTGATTTATGTGTGTTTTTTCCTCTTCCTCTTGGACTTGGTTGATTAGAAATATTCTGGGATAATTTGGGTTGTGTTTCTAGTTGAAGGTGATAAGAGCTAACCTTGAGTGCGGTAAAATTGAAATCCTTTCTTAATCAAGTGATTACATTTTATATGCACACTTTGAGTTGTGATCTTTGACTCTCTGTGTAGACTATAAACTAAAGACAAAGAGGAGAGAGAGATATTTTAAATTAAATAATAATAATAATAAATTAGTAGTAATTGATGTTATTGTTGTTGTAGTAAGCAATAACGGTCAAGAAAACAATATTACCACAAAATATCTAAAAAAATTTGGAGATAAATAAATTAATAGACAATTTATTGTAAGAAAAATTTGAGTTTTGGATAAATTGTGTGGCAAATTGGAATTAGAAACCTTAGATATCTTGTCGTGTATGTGGAAATAAGGATTTTGCAAGTACTATTAGAGTATATAAGACGAATTGACTTAAGTGTAAATCGATTGGGTGTAACCAATCAATTTTCTTGTCATGTAAATTATTATGTCAATGGCATATCATTTTAACTTATTTGAGAGAAAACTAAAAATATATAAGTTGATTGGAGAGCTTGTTAATGGAAATTAAGGGGATGAATGGTTCTAAATTTATGTTCCTACATTGAACTTTACATTATGATAATTTAGGGGATTCAGTGGCTGCTCACACGCTTGAGTATGGTGTAACCATCAGAGTTAAGGATGTGATATCACTCAACCCTAGGCGGTGAGTATATAATGAGTGAGATAGCAATCTCTTTTACTCAATAATGTTTTTCCTTGCCATGCCAAGTTCTTTTTATCTGTGTCTTTGGTATCATCTAGCTAGTCATGGGAAACAATTAAACATCTGTGTTTGTTCTTGTTATATATATGTACTAAGAATTCAAGCTATAACTTAAGCATATGATCATGGAATTTAAACTAACGGAGTTTTGAACATGCTTGTAGAGTTTCAATTTATTAATTGATTTATTTACCTCTAAGTGAATGCTATAAATAGGGTAGTAATGATTTATTTATATGTGTCGGCATGATATAATTTAATTACATTTGACAGCACAATATATTATTCTTATGTGCGATGACATAGTATAATTTGATTACGTGTGGCGGCACAATGTGTTACTCTTATGTGCAGTAACATAGTATAATTTAATCAAATACGACAGCACAATATGTAAGTCTTATGTGCGGCAACGCAATATAGTTTAATTATGTGCAATGGCACAATATGTTATTTTTATGTGCGACATCACAATATAATTTACTCACGTGCAACAATACAATAGGATATTATTATTTGTGATGGCAATGTGTTATAAGATTACATGCGAAGGCACAGTTTAGTAAGATTACATGTAGCGACATGGTGTAATAGAATTTTGTGCAATGGCATGGTGTGATAAAATTACTTGTAATAGCAAGGTGATTCTCAATATAAATAAATTCTTTTATGTGACCTTTGTCTCAGTAATGGACTATCCCCTTTTGAATTCAAATGACGAGTATTTCATTCAAAATTGTTATATATAATGAGGCTGTGTACATTTTATATTCATTTATTTCGATTGACTATTAAATTCCTTATGATTCTTTTTAGAATGTACAAATAATAATTTGTTAGCCCTTTATTATTTCTTTATTGTGAGAGACTCAGGTGTACATTTGTTTCTCATTTTGGTTATTTTATTATACACTCATTAAGTCTTTATGACTTATTCTTTGTTTCTATATATTTTCTTTTACAGAGCAAAAAATTACTAAGTGATGTGCCATATAGGATTGTAGTCTCTAGGTTTTGGGTAAGTCTCATGTCATAAGCATTTCAAACTTTATGAAATCGTAGCTTAATAGGTTGTTAAAATCTTTTGAGAATTGCCTGGATAGTCTATTTAATTCTTTTGTAAGTTTGTATTGACCATTTATTTATTTATTTCATTTTGAATAATCTTATCGATGATACTTGATGTGAGCTATTGCAAATTTAGAAAAATTTCCAATTTACAAGAGGGACTCTGCTGAAATTCAATGAATATTGAAAAATATTTAGAGATTAAGTACTTAGAATAGAGTATTCACCCAATAGTGGTTTTGTAAAATGCTCTATATATAGTGTTTTATTGAAATTCTTAGGACTGTATATATATATGATTTGTATTGAATCATCACTCTCAATGTTGTTCAGTTGTTTGTATAGTATCAACATGTGTGTCTAATTTTAAACTTGTTTTACTTAAATTAACGAATTTGAATAATTTATTTATTAAACAAGTCAAGTCTGAATTTATTAAAACTCGACACATTTACATGTCTATTTATGTAAGCATTTAAACAATGTTATATGCATCAAGACATGTTTATTGGATTGAATTAATCTATCAACTCATTAAATCTAACTTAATTTGTACAATTAGGTAAGTTTTAGTTGAGTTTATTTTTTTAATTTGTCATAAATGATTCAGGTTACGAAGTTAAAGAAAATAAATTTGTTCTAATGCAAATCAAATTATCCAATCCAAAGTATTGAAATTTTCTTTTCTAAAAATATATGTTAAGTCTTTATATTGTATATTTTTATTATTTTTTTTAATTTTTTATATTTATCAGTTAATACAATTCAATCACTTTTTGGCATAATGTGAATAAAAGATAAGAAAAATTGAAAGAATCATAATTTAAATTAGTATATGTAAATTAGACATCATGATATATTTTGATATTATTTTAGAACTTATTAATAAAAAATAATATGATTTTTATATCAGCTTATTTTAATACTTGTAGGTAAAAATAATTATTATTTTTTTATATTTATAATTCATATATTATTTTAAAATTATTTTATTGAAATAAGTTAAATAAAAATATTTTTTATTTTTAAAATATAAACAAATTCCCACAAATACAAATTAGATTGATTTAAATTTTATGATAAATTTTATAACATTTAATATATTAATTGAGTGGAGTTAAAAAAAATTGACCACGCCAAACTAATCAGCCCGTCAACATGTCTAAATCATGTAGAGGCATCTATTTCCATTGATTACTTGGGTATTTCAATTCTAATTTGGTAGCAGCCGTGGAATTGAAGAGAGAGCATGTGTGGTGATTTGGTCCAAATCTGTCACTTTCGCAGTGTTTTTGATATTGTGTCCGTGATTTGATTTTGATGGATGTGAATATTGAGGGCGTGGAATGCAAAGTGGTGTAGGTCTTGGTCAACCTGAGCCTCTCCCTCGCTAACGCCATCCGTACGAAATACACGGTTTGGTAATTTGCAACCTTGCATATGTTATATTTGAGTGGGTAAGGTGATCAAGTGCTGCAATCTGCACAAAAGATAGATGGTAATGGTAATGATGGGTTTGAGCGCATTGCATTTGAAACTGCCAATATTGCTGGCCTTCACTTGCACACTAATCAGAGGCACAGCAGTAGCAGCCCAATCCAAAGAGGGTTGCCAAAGCTCCTGTGGGAACCTCTCCATTCCCTATCCCTTCGGCACAAGTAAAAGCTGCTACAGAAATGAAATTTTCCTTATCAACTGCACTACTAACTCCACTACTGGACAAACCATAGCAAATTACGGCAACATTCCTGTTCTCAATATCTCCATCCTCACCGGTGAATTGCGCCTCTCGGCTCAGGTTTCCCAAGATTGCTATGGCCCCAGGTTCCGGGATTTCAGATATTTGTGGCTTGCAAAGTTTGCCATATCCAATACCAAGAACAAATTCACTGTAGTTGGCTGCGACACCTACGCTTACATCAAAGACATCACGGGAAAGAGATTTCAAACTGGCTGCATGTCCATCTGCAACAGCACAAAGTTGATTAATGGGTCCTCCTGCTCCGGTGTTGGCTGCTGCCAGACCTCTTTCCCCAAAGGCATCAAGAATTATGATATCGATATTCTTAGTTACTTCAACCACTCTTATGTGCATCACTTCAATCCTTGCAGCTATGCATTTCTTGCGGAGGACGGATACTTCAACTTTTCCACTCAAGATCTCTTCAATCTACGCTACAGAACTGAATTTCCTGTTGTTGTCAACTGGGCTGTTGACAATAAGACATGCGTTGATGCCCAGAAAAATACAAGCACCTATGCCTGCAAGGACAATTCTTTTTGCCAAGATTCAGAAAGTGATATTGGCTACCTCTGTAAATGTAAAGATGGGTTCCAAGGCAACCCTTACCTCTCTCATCCCCATGGTTGTCAAGGTAAGTTTCATCCATCTCATTCATATGGTTATACCAAGCCCTGCAATCTAGTTTGTAGAGTTAGAAAGCATTAACACAACTCAAATTGCAGAATCTAGGTCCTCAGATAAATTAAGCTCATCTCTTCTTCTGCTGTGTCTCACTTTTTCCTTTTCTGACCCCCTTGCTTTTTCATCTTCAGCACTTAGAAAATTAAGGGGAAAGACAACCCTCCTCCCATGAAATAAATAATTAGCACTTCTTATATCTTTGTTGAAGATATAATGTCCAACAGCTTTAGTTCAAGTGATACCTCTTTCAATCATACTGCTTGAAATCTTGATGTACTTGAGTTTCATCTTTACTTTGCCTCACCCCGAACTATCAAGATCTTTGAGCCTTCTTTGTAATTTTTTACAAAAGTCGTATAATATAAATTGTTCTCAAGGATGAATTGTGCCATGTAATTTCAGACATTAATGAATGCAACACACAAAATCGATGCAGTAAGAGATGCCACAATGTTGAAGGTACTTATAAATGTTCTTGTCCGTCGGGATATAAAGGGGACGGCTACATTGATGGATCAGGCTGTAGACTACCTGTCACTGAAATATCATTAGGTAATAATATTAACTACTTTACAATCAAATCACTTCCACAATTTCCTTTTACATTAATGGTCCTTAGGCTTTACCACATTGATTAATATTAAAGTCTTCTTTCTCGCTCCAAGTCAATGTATACTTATTCAAAGGGTGGTTCAATTTGAGCTTTAAATTGTAGGGGATGATGCGAAATAGACCGAGGATTAATATCTAGACATATATTGTATTGCTAAAATCTTTATTGCTTGAAATTACATCTTTTACTATGTTGCTTGTAGGCATTAGTGTAGGCTTGCTGCTTGTGTTTTCATTGGTCTCTTCATTATGTTGGCTACACAAGCGAAGAACCTTAAAACAACTGAGGAGAAGAAATTTCAAGCAAAATGGAGGAACCATGTTGCAAGGATATGGTGACGGAACCAAGATATTTACAGAAGTTGAGCTTAAGACTGCAACAAACAACTTCGACGAAAGCAAAATACTTGGTCGTGGAGGACAGGGGACAGTTTACAAGGGTATATTATCAGATAACACGCCAGTGGCTATTAAGAAGTCTAGAGTAGGAGGGGATCCCAGACAAATCAAGGATTTCATCAACGAAGTGGCTGTGGTTTCCCAAATCAACCATAGGAATGTGGTCAAACTTTTGGGATGTTGTCTAGAAACCGATGCTCCTTTGTTAGTTTATGAGTTTGTAGACAATGGAACCCTTCTTGACCACATAGACCCATTAAAGAATGAATGCTCTCTTCATTGGGAGACCCGTTTAAGGATCGCTGCAGAAACAGCTGAGGCTGTCTCATATTTGCACTCTGCTGCTTCTATTCCAATTATTCATCGGGACATTAAGTCTGCCAACATACTATTAGACCATAACCACAGAGCAAAGGTGTCTGACTTTGGAGCTTCAAGACTTGTTCCTCTTGATGAAACGCAAGTTACCACTATGGTGCAGGGGACTCTAGGATACTTGGATCCTGAGTACCTTCTTACAGGTCTGTTGAATGAGAAGAGTGACGTTTATAGCTTTGGGGTAGTGCTTGTGGAGCTACTCACGGGGGAAAAAGCAGTTGAATTTAATCGGGGAGCAGAACAAAGAAATTTGGCTATGCTTTTTGTGTCTTCAATGAAAGAAGACCGTATGTGGGAAATTCTTGACAAGCAAGTGCTGAATCAAAAGAAGAATGCAGAGCAACTGAAAGAGGTTGCTTTATTAGCAAGGAAGTGTCTTAGAGTAAATGGAGAGGAAAGGCCGACTATGAAGGAAGTAGCAATGGAGTTAGAAGGTCTGATTGCAATGGAAAAGCATCCATGGGTCAACGGGGAGGATGTGATGTCAGAAGAACATGAATATTTACTTGGTCATGTACCTGATGGATATGGGGCTGCTAGTGCTAGTACTTCAGCTGCATATGATAGCATACATAAGCAAATAGCATTTGAAATTGCAAATGGGCGTTGATCGTTTGTTACTAAGATGTGTATGTGTTTGTCTTTTTTGTTTTTTAAATTACTAGTACCGAGAAATCCTTTAAATTCTGGTTAATATAACTAAAGGTGATTAAAGTCTTATAATAAAAGTAAAATTTTTTTAATAAAATTTTTTTTTATTAATATGACTCGAATTTAAAATTTTATTTTAAAAAAATAAACAACTTACTACTCTAATCAATATTTCTCTTGTTTTTAGTTTTTATATTTGCTCCCACTCTGCTGCATCATTTCGTTAACAATGTCGCATCCCATTTACTATTCACCCACATTGTGATTTATAGATTTCGAATCATTTTAGAGTTTTTCAGACTTTTTTTTTTATTTTTGTAAATTAAGTAAGTTAGCAAATGATAGAGTTGTCGCTGCTGAAGTATTATGGCTAATAATAAGTTATTTGTCTAGATCATTCACCTGTCTATTTGTAAAGGATTTACTCAAAAATTTTAATTTCTTGAGATTTTTTGTTCTCTATATTATTTTAGGTTAGTATCATTAACTTTATAATGTCATAGTGCAGTAAATTAAATATAATTAGGAGTGCCATTGCGAGGTTTACTTGTGAAATTTTTGTCAGACATAGCATGTATTAATCTCACAAATTTATCAAGGAATTGACTAGTCATATGCATGACAAGTTATGATGTATACATTTATTAATCTTGGCAAGTTTTGTTGCACGCGTTTTGAATTGAAGCGTGTTCACAGTGGAACTAAATCTCAATTAGAAAAGAAGAGGTGATGATGTGTGACATGATTTTTGAAGCGTGGAAATGACTGAAATTTCCCTACATTTACATTAATTGTTGTATTCAAAGAGGTACTAAATGTAATTTTACTCAAATTTAAAGAATTTTTGATAATTTATTCTTATATTATATGTATATTATAATGATTATGAAGTTTGAATTTTTTTAATTAATAGTCTCACAAAAAGATATATTTTATAATATAAAATATAAAATAAAATACGTGATTTAAAAATATATGAAACAAAAATTAAAAATAATAAAAAATTACAGAAAATAAGTTATTTAAATAACTACATATTATTTAATTTATTATTTTAAAATTATAATAATAATTTTTTATATTATAATTTTAAAATTAAATAAAAAATATGTATGCATACAAAACCTTTAGTATATATTATATATATTATATAGTTATGAGATATTTGGTCTCAATTAATTTTTTTAGATTATATAATATATAATATAATTAAATAAAAGAAAAAAACATAAGAAAAAAATTTTAAAAATAACAAGATATTTAACCTATCTTTTTACTTTTAAAATAATTTACATAATTATATATATATATCATTTCTGGTTTGTATCTTCACAAGATTTTATTTTTAAAAGGATTAAAAAAATATTTTAAAATATAAATTTTAACAAATTTTCAAAAACAGAAAGCCCACAGGACAGAGCATGATCTCATCTCTAAATTTGCTTAAAAAAATGTTGTCCCTCGTTTCTATCCCAGAAAAAAGAAAAGAATTTCATATTGAAACATTCAAATAAAAGAATCTATGTGAAAATTTCCAACATGCGAAATTTGTCATCCCAAAAATGGAAAATGGATCAGCGGTTGTTCACAACAGGTGTTGTTTACAATAGGTTTTATTGTGTGCTATCCAATTCATTTGAGTCCTTTGTCTAATTCAACGTATTAAGTGTTGTCACGTTGTCTTTAATCTCATAAACCCTAACCACTCATGAGCACGTGGCAGGCTCTGGATGGGATCATGTGGACTATCGAAATCTTGTGGTCCAAGTTTGACTTTTGAGTATCTATGCAACATGAGACCAGGTAATTACGACAGCGGATCCGATTTCCTAAAGAAGACGGAGTCTGAACATCATTTGGTCCAAGTTTGACTTTTGAGTATCTATGCAATGACTTTTCCATCCCCATGATTTCGATTGATACAGAAAAATGCTCCTAGATATTCGAGAATGTTAAATTATATATGAATTTGTCTCATAACAGTTTAGTAAATAAAATATAAAATAATATAATTTAAAAATATTTTAACTGTTTTTTAGTTAATTACTGATTTTAACAATCTATATATTATACTTTTTTTAATTAAACTATTAATAAGTGACAAGTTTTTGCATTATTTATATAAACTCATTCTAAACTAGTCAACGTTCACTTCTGCCACTTGCAAAAATCATTATTTATGTAGGCATTTATTCAACGCTATGCGCAGCAAGGGATGTTTATTAAGTTAGATTAATCGATTAATTTATCAATTTAATTCAATTTTTATAATTGAATTAGTTTGAGTTGGATTTATTTTTTAACCTGGTATGAATGTTTAGATTGTGGATTGAAAAAAATAAATTTATTCCAATCTAAATCATCTCCTTCAATTCAAAATATTGAAATTTTATTTTTATAAAAATATATGTTAAATCTTTTATTTTTGTCCTTAAGCCTTTATGTTATATATTTTTTGTTTTTTTAATTTTATATATATATATATATCAATTAAATTTATTCAATTACTCTTTTGCATAATGTAGATAAAGAATAACAAAATTATAATTTAAAATAATAAATACAAATTAATCATGATATATTTTGATATATATAGTTTTTATATTAGTTTCTCTTAGCATTTATAGATAAAAAATTATTATTTTATTATATTTATAATTTATATATACTTTTAAATTATTTTATTAAAATAAATTAAAAATATTTTTTAGTTTTAAAATATTAATTCTATCTAAATCAATCTGTTTAAATATTATTAAATTAATTTAAGTTTTATAATAAATTGTATAAGATTAAATTTAGCTCGTTATATATTAATTATGTTGGGTTAAAAATTTGTTGAACCCAAACTAACCAACCGGTTAATACCTCAAAATCATCTAGAAGTACCTCTTTCTGCTAATTATTTGGGTTTAAACGCAGACTTGGTCATCCCAACCTATGTCTTCTGGAATAATAAATACTTTACAAAATACTAAGACCCATTTTTTTAATAAAATTATTATACGAATCAAATTAAAATGTTAAATAATTACAGTTATCAAATGATTAATTATTTTTTTAGTATAAATTACACATCCTGTCTTTAGTAGATTTGGATATCAAGGTAACGTAATATTGTGAAGATATTGATAATTAACACAAGTACACTTGAATAGTAAAATTCACTTATAAATAGTTGATATCATATTTTATAAATTCATGAAGTCCATGCACTCATCTGCACTTTTTCCCCGCTCTTTTCGTGAAAATATCATGCTATTTTCTTAAATAAAAATATTCAAATCCATCACAAGTGTAGCTAGAAGATAATGTTACTGCCCACCAGGCTACTCTGGGAATGGAACCACCGAAGAAGGATGCCAACCACCCTTGAAAGACAATCCACTTATAAAGATTCCAGTTGGTAAGCATATTTATTAATTAATATGGTTTAACAATAATTATTTGTCTAAAACTTGGTTTAGTTGCCATTTTGTATCTGCTTCTCTCTTCTTTTATTAATTAATTTTAGTATTATTATTACCAGTTCTAAATCCATTTTAAAATGCTTTGGCTTCTTTCATATATTACATATAGGTGCATGTGCTGGCTTGGTGGCTCTGATTGTGGGGATCCCTGGCTGCACTTGGTATACCAAAAGAGGAAGCTCATCAAATCAAAGGTTAAATTCTTTCGGCCGAATGGTGGCATCGTTTTGCAAAAATGACTCTCTGTAGAACAAGGTTCCTCCCGAACAGCTACAATCTTCACCCAAGAGGTATTGAAAAAGGCAACCAACAACTACCATGATAGCTTAATCATTGGCAAAGGAGGCTTCGGTACTGTTTATAAAGGACCTCTCTCAGACAAAACGATCGTTGCAATCAACAAGTCCAAACAGATGGATGAAAACCGAAAGGAACGATTCGTTTATGAGGTGGTCGTATTGTCCCAGATAAATCATAGGAATGTAGAGCTCTTGGGCTGTTGTTTAGAAACGGAGGTTCCTCTATTGGTTTATGACTTCGTTAACAACGGTACATTCTTCGATTACATACATAGCAAAAGTAAGAACTCCAATAATGTATTTGAAGATAGCAGAAGAAGCAGCAGGAGCATTATCATATCTGCACTCTGCTGCCTCCATACCTATAATCCATAGAGATGAGAGTTACACAGCCAAAGTGTCAGATTTTGGAGCTTCCAGATTGGTTCCACTTGATCAAAATGAAATAACCACAATGGTACAAGGCACTTTTGGGTACTTAGACCCAGAATACTTGGCAATCCCACCAACTCACTGGGAAGAGCGATGTTTATAGTTTTGGCGTTGTACTTGTGGAGCTGCTCGCAGGAAGAAACCAGTTTCATCTGATGGGCCCGAAGAGGAAAGAAATCTTGCTAAGCACTTCCTTTCTTCCTTGGAGAAGGGTGAACTGTTTGAAGTACCTGAAGTTGACATAGTGAATAATGAAAATAAGCAGATGCTGCAGGAAGTGGCTAAGCTGGCAGCGAGAGGTGCTTAAGACTTAGAGGAGAAGAGAGACCAAGCATGAAGTGGCAATGGAGATAGAGGGAATAAGGATGATGGGGAGGCATTCAAGAGGTAAAAAAGACGTTATCAATTTGAGGAAACTCAATCGATCATTGCTTGGGGAGACATCGGGTTTAAGTGAATGTGGGGATAGCGTCACTAGTCATAAAAGCGCTGGGTGGGATAATAGCATTACACATCATGTGCTAATTAACTTGGATGATGGAAGATAATTTTTATTGGGATTGATAATCTTAATTACCTTCAGTTTTGCATCAAATTTCTGCATTTTTGGCTTTATGTATTCATGGAAAGTGCAATTCTATGATGAGTCCATGATTAGGATGGATGCGAATTGAGAGGCTGTGGGATCTGCATGTCGGTTTGCAGATGGTAACTATATTTGTTCTTGTCCGTGGTGATAGCATCTAGCCAAACCCTTTTACTGCTCGAAATCATATCATGGACTTCATCTCCTCAAATTATGCCTATATTGACGATAGATCGTGATTCATTTTACAGAACTTTTTTTTTTGAAAGTGATAAAAGATTCAACAACTAATTTGCCACACAAGTTCCACCTTTTTATAGAATGTTTGGAGATGGGGCCTCAGGAGTCACTGCGCTTTCTATGATTTTTTTTGGTCAGGTCACCTTCTATGTATGTTTACCAAAAAATAAATAATGCCATGGTACTCAACCAGAAATGAAAAGAAGCATTATATGGGCCTATTACTACAAATGGGCCGAATTCTAGGTCCATTAACAGGGGTACTAGAAAGAAGACCAGGAAGAAGAGGATAGAGAAAAGCTAACAATGGGCATAAAGATGATGTTTTCGTGGGAAACAATTCTAGTTTGGAAGAACTAGTCATTTTTCAAAAACCGAGGGACTTTCTGGGCTCTAGCGTCGGCTTGAGAAGTGCATTAAATGCCAGACAGCAACCAGACCACAGAAATGCTGCGTGACTTCAGAGTTCATACAAATCATAACTACGATGAAAATTTATGTTCGGTGAGTAAATATTTTAATTTCATAAGTTTTAAATTTTTATTAAAAATATAAAAGATGGTTGTTAGAATTGGCGATTCAAAAAAAAAATGGTAGTTATATATATATATTTTTTGGGATTCCAAGTGTTTCGCATTCGCAGTATTTGTGAAACTTTATCGTTATTTGTATCAAAGTCCGAAAAGAAAAAGCAGGTTATCTTTGTTAGGTGCATGATTTGGATGAGATGGGAAGACGGTGGGGCAGTGGAAAGCAAGACCCTTGGTCAACATGACTGTCTGCGCCATCAGTAAGAAAAGACAAGATTTCATAATTCACAACCTTACCTTGTATATATTGATTTGGATGTAAACGCAGATAGAGTTGGTAATGTAATCAAGTCCTCTACACTGAAAATCCTCCTAATTAGAATATGGTAGTGATAAGTTTGATTGTAGTGCATTTGAAACTAGCATTGATAGCCTTTACATGCACACTTACAGCAGTAGCAGCCCAATCCAAAGAGGGTTGCCGAAGCTCCTGTGGGAACCTCACCATTCCCTATCCCTTCGGCACAAGTGAAAGCTGCTATAGAGATCCAAGTTTCCTTATCTCCTACAATACCTTATCCGGACATTCCATAGCAAATTTAGGCGAGGGGAACATTCAAGTTCTCAACATCTCTCTCGACACTGGTGAACTGCAAGTGTTCGGTGAAGTTTCCCGGGATTGCTATAAGGATGATGGCAACTCTACAAAGTTAAATTGGGTGACTCGGCTACGAAAGTTTGCCGTATCCAGTGCAAAGAACAAATTCACTGTGGTTGGGTGTGACACTTACGCTTACCTCAAAGACTTCGACGGAGAAAGGTTTGCCACTGGGTGCATGTTGAATTGCAGCGACATCACAGATGTTATGGATGGGACCTGCTCTGGTGTTGGCTGCTGTCAGACCACTTTCCCTAAAGGCATTATGCGTTATAATGTTAGTGTTCGGAGTTATTACAACCATCAATACGTGCAGAAGTTCAATCCTTGCGGCTATGTGTTTTTTGTGAAGGACGGGGACTTCAACTTTACGTCTCAAGACCTCCTCGATCTACGCAACAAAACAAAGTTCCCTGTCGTTCTTAATTGGGCCATCAAAAATAAGACATGTCATGAAGCCGAGAAAAATAAAAGCAGCTACGCGTGCAAGAACAACAGCAAATGCCAAACTTCAGACAGTGGCCTTGGCTACCTCTGCCAATGTGAAAAGGGGTTCCAAGGCAACCCTTACCTCGGAGACCAAGGTGGCTGCCGAGGTACGTAATTAGTTTTCATCTAGTTACCAATAATCACTTTTGTTGAAAATAGAAGATAAACAGATAAAATAATAATTTTGATAAAAATGATAAATATAATAATTTACGTAATTCAACTTTAGTTTATATTTAAAAAAAGATAACGAACAAATTTTACTAATAACATCAAATAAGATTACAAAAATAATTTAACTGTAATTAAAACTCACACTTCAAACATATTTAAATAAATGTCTTACAATATTTTTCTTATATCACTACTTTTAGAATAATTTCTTAATCTCTAATGTTTACATGCCACACACTTCCTTCGTACTTTTCTCCTTCACCAATGCTCACGGGAGAAGTCTCTTATATATGCAAACAAAGCATTCATCTTATTAATTGAGGATGAAAACTTCAAAACACAGCATACTAGCATAGGGTGGCTATTTCTTGACATTGTTAGCAAAGCATGCTTACCATTAAATTCTTCCATAAATGTAATGTCTTGAATCATTAATTTGAGGAGATGAAAAAGTAAATATTTTGTGTCAAAATTTGTAGCCACATGCAACAACTTTCTCTATCTTTTTTTCTGGGGTAAAGTTCGCCCTATCTTTGTTTGTCTCTTGAAGTTATACATATTTATATATAGCATATAGTACAAATTGTTATTGAGGATTAATTATGCTTGCTATGCAATTTCAGATATTGACGAGAGCGAAATATCATCCCAGAATTGCAATGTGCATGCGGAATGTCATAATTTTAATGGTGGCTTCAATTGTTCTTGTCGACCTGGATATGAAGGCGACGGCTATAACTGCACTCCGAAAAATAAATCTAATTATAACTTGCTTATCCTTCAAATATCATTAGGTAAGAATACGTACCAAGGACTGTTTAATTTTTCAAAATAGTTTGGGCTTTGGGTTGTAGGGGGATAATTGGAAATAAACAGAGGACTAGCGACGTGCATCTGCACAAGTAAATTTTAATGGCAAAACCTTTTGCCGCCCAAAATCTTATATTGAACTTTATACTCCTTGCAGGTTTGAGTGTAGGCTTGCTGGTTGTGTTTACACTGGCCTCCTCATTATGTTGGATACACAAGCAAAGAACCCTGAAACAACTCAGAAGAAGATATTTCTTGCAAAACGGAGGAACCATGTTGCTACAACAACTTTCTCAACAACAAAGATATACTGACGGAACCAAGATATTTACTGAAGTTGAGCTTGAGAATGCCACAAACAACTTCCATGAAAGCAGAGTACTTGGTCGTGGAGGACAAGGGACAGTTTACAAGGGTTTATTACCGGATAACACGCCAGTTGCCATTAAGAAGTCCAGAGTAGGAGGAGATCCCAGACAAATTAAGGATTTCATCAATGAAGTGGCTGTGCTTTCCCAAATCAACCATAGGAATGTGGTTAAACTTTTGGGATGTTGTCTAGAAACTGAAGTTCCTTTGTTAGTTTTTGAGTTTGTAGACAACGGCACTCTTCTTGACCACATAGACCCATTAAAGAATGAGTGCTCTCTTCCATGGGAGACCCGTTTGAGGATTGCTGCAGAAACTGCTGCGGCTGTTTCATATTTGCATTGTGCTGCTTCTATTCCAATTATTCACCGAGATATTAAGTCTGCTAACATACTATTAGACCATAATCACAGAGCAAAGGTGTCTGATTTTGGAGCCTCAAGACTTGTTCCCCTTGATGAAACTCAAGTTACCACAGTGGTACAGGGGACTCTTGGATACTTAGACCCAGAGTATCTCCACACAGGTCAGTTGAATGAGAAGAGTGATGTTTATAGCTTTGGGGTTGTGCTTATTGAGCTACTCACTGGGAACAAAGCAGTGGAATTTAATCGGGGCGCAGAACAAAGAAATTTAGTTATACACTTTGTTTCTTCAATGAAAGAAGACCGTTTGTGGGAAATTCTTGACAGTCGAGTGTTGAGGCAAAAGAAGAATGCAGAGCAGCTGAAGGAAGTAGCTTTATTGGCAAGGAGATGTGTCAGAGTAAATGGAGAGGAAAGGCCGACTATGAAGGAAGTAGCAATGGAGTTAGAAGGTCTGATTGCAATGGAAAAGCATCCATGGGTCAAGGGGGAGGATGTGATGTCAGAAGAACATGAATATTTACTTAGTCAGGTAGCTGATGGATATGGGGCTGCTAGTGCTAGTACTTCAGCTGCATATGATAGCATACAGAAGCAAATAGCATTTGAAATTGCGGATGGGCGTTGATCCTTTGGTACTAAGATGTGTTTGTGTTTGTCCTTTCTTTTTTTTAAAACTATATTGAGGAATCTTTTAAACTCTGACTAATATGATTCTAGGTGGTAAAATTTAAAATTTTACTTAAAAAAATAAAGTATTTATCACTTTAAACAATCTGTTGGCGTGTGTCTCTTGTTTTTAGTTTTTGTATTTGCTCCTATTATGCTCTTGTAGGCGTATAGTGCATCATTTCGTTAACCATGTCCCATTCCATTCACTATTCAACCACATCGTGATTTATAGATTTTCAATCATTTTATAGTTTTTCAGGCTTTTCTTTTTATTTCTGTAAATTAAGTAAGTTAGCAATTGACAGAGTTGTGGCTGCTGAAGTATTATGGCTAATAATAAGTTATCTGTCTGGATCATTCACCATGTCTATTTGTAAAAGATTTACTCAATTTAATTTCTTGAAATTTTTTCTTCTCATATTATTTCAGGTTAGTATCATTAACTTTATAATGCCATAGTGCAGCAAGTTGAATATAATTAAGAGTGCTAAACCATATAAATAGAACAAGAAAACTGCTCATTGAGTTTTGAGGGAATATGAGGTGTGCTAAACCATATCAATCATGAAATGAAAAGCAGTCTCCTGTTGATATTGTAGGCACTAGTGCCTACATTGATTTTGTGTGTGTAATCTTGGGATCATAAATCTGCATTTTGATATATAAAAATAAATAAGTGAAATCACTCACATAATTAAATAATATATCATGTAACTTATATCATACAATTAGATTGAGATTTTCTATAATTAAATTATTTTAAAATTTATATGTATAATATATATATATATATTATACAAATATTAAGAAGATGTAAGGATACACGGAAGTGTCCATAAGGATACCCAAATTAAAATTTAAGTTAAATTTATTATTTCACTTCATTTTTAATTTTATTTTTATAATTTAAAAAATTATAATTTAATCCTTTTAGTTTAAAAAATCTTAAATTTGCATTAATATTTTGTTAAATTTTGTTAATATGATTAATTATATATTGATGTTCTCCGGTTAGGAACATGATTGTGTTGAAGAACCTGAAAAAATAGTGCAGAAAGATAGGAAGACTTTTCTCATGCATCTCTAATGAGCAAGTCACTCACTAAGAAATATGAGAATGTAAGTTAGAGAATTTTGAGAAAATTAAAAATGTTGTACCTAAGAGACAAGGATCACTTATATATAGACAAGAACTTTTAAGTGAAAATTTTTTTAAGAGTTAGATAAGAACAACCGTAAAATTGTTAATTTATAAATTAAATTTTATACCATATATAAAAAGTTATTTTTACTTTATTATTTATATAAGTAATGTATTTTTAGAATATTAAGATAATATATAATAGTCATATAAATAAATTTTAATATAATTTTTTATAAAGAATATTATTAAGTAAAAAAACTAAATTAAAAATAAGTCGTGGTATGCACTTCCTCCGATCCTTGGAGAAGGGTGAATTGTTTGAAGTACTTGAAGTTGGCATAGTGAATAATGAAAATAAGCAGATGCTGCAGTAAGTGGCTAAGCTGACAGCGAGCTGCTTAAGACTTAGAGGAGAAGAGAGACCATGCATGAAGGAAGTAGCAATGGAGATAGAGGGAAAGGGGACGCATTCAATATTTCATTAAATCTTACTTATGTCTTATGTGTCTATGTCATCTTCATATTTTAAATAGGCATAAAATAAGTAAAAGTGAATAATAAAGTAAAATAGCTCATATATATAACATACCATGTAGCTTAGATTAAGGAGTTGATGTTTTTCCCATCATTTAATTACCTTGAGGTTTACGTACGTGTATAAAAGTAAAAGAATATTTTATATAATTAACGAAAAAGTCAATTTTTCAAAAGGTTTAAATTATTATTCATTAATTATAGGCTTTAGAATATATTATATCAAACACTTACGAAAATTAGTAAAATTACATTTATTATCTTATTTGTTTAAAAAATTACACTCAACATCTTTAAAATTTAGTTATAATAAAAAATTTATATTAAATCATAATATAAATTTAATTATATTTATCATAATATGAAAAATAAGAACATAATTTTATTTTATATAAAAATAAAAAAAATTAGAAGTGATAAATGTAATTAGCGAAAGAGTAAATTTTCTAAATAAAAATATAAAAGAAGAGGTGGCATTGATGTTGACGTGCTTTGAATTGTGGGAGTGATTAGGGAGTTTTATGTGCGAAAGGGACACATTGTGAACGCAAGTCTTGGCGGCCTAGCTGCCGTGTGTGGAATGAGTGATTGCGTATGTGACTTGGTCCATTGGATGTGAGTTTGTGGGCCATGCAATCCAGACTCGTCTTGGTCTTGCTCTTCGTCAACTTTTTTTTTTTTCTTAAGGCTTTTAAATTACAGTAAATTATAAAGAAGAGAATTTATTATATATACCAACCATTTCCCGAGTCGGGGGCTTGGGGCCCATGGGGAAGTTATTCTGGAATTTATATGTGAGAAGCCATTAAAAATCGAAATGTGACCTGGGAAGGGCGAGATACCCTTACTCTATCTCTCTCTTTTACAGAGAAGAAACAAAAAATTAAAAACATAATTTTTAAAAAAAACAAAGAAATTTTTTTAATATATTTAAAATTATCTTATTTTAAATTAAATTTATAAAAATATATCACTTTCATATAATAATACAGATTTGTTAATAATATTAATAAATTTTATTTAAAATTTATCCTAACTTAAATTTATTTTTAATAAGAGTTAATTTAGTTTATTTTGTAAGCTTTATTAATATTTTAATAAAAGCTTATAATTAACGATGATCATTAGTAGAATATAGATAAAGTATTAAAGTTTTTGTATCTAGACTCAGACTTGAATGAGTATCTTTGTACCCAAACAGATAAATCTCTGAATAGTCGAATCTAAACTCATCTATCAAAAAAAATATAAATTACATTAATTATATTAGATAAAATTTAAATATATAATTAATATAAAATATTAATAAATTTATTCTTACAAAATTACTAAATATAATAATATATAAATTTATATTAAAGTTAAACTATCTTATTGATAAAAGTAAATAAATAACATAATATATATATATTATAGAAAAAATTAAATATATTATTATAATATAAAAAATAATATTTAAATAATTTATAGCAACAATAATATGTATTGCTAAAATATTAAAATACACATTAACAACGAGTAAAACCGTTGCTAAAAAATTTCTCTGCAAAATTTAAAAAAATCCACCTTTGCCGTCGTTTAATTAAAATATTAATAAAATTTATAAAATAATTTAAATGTATTCTTACTAAGAATAAATTTACAGTAGCAAAAGTAAATATATTCTTAGTAAAAGTAAATTAAGATAAATTTTAAGCAAAATTTATTAATATCATTAGAGATTTTGTAATGCTACAAGAAAAGTGATATATTTTTAAAAATTTGATTTAAAATAAAGTAATTTTGAATATATATATATATATATATATATATATCTGCACAAAAGCTGACCAATGGGAGCTTGAGATTTGTTTAAAAAAAATTACAAAAAATATTAAATTATTCTTATAATTTCTATAATTTAAAATTTTGTAATTAAATTTGTATAATTTAATAAATTTTTAATTTATTTCTTAGACTGAAATTTTTGTTAATATTTTGTTAAATTTTAATGATTTACTATAATTATATATTATTTTAATGTTATAAATTTACTTTAATTTAAATCAATTTACTTATGTCATTTAACTTAAAATATATTTTATCTCATATATTTAAGTTCTTTTTGCGTCATTTTTTGTTCTTCTCTATTGATATAGATATTTAAAAAGTTAAGATATTATATATTGATAATATTAACAAAATTTAACATAATTTTAATAACAAAGACTAATTTAAAAAAATTTTAAATTATAGAGATTCAATTATAAATTTTTAAATTATAATTAAGGACACAACTAAAAAATTTTGGTGAAAATATAGAAACTATAAAATAATTTAATAAAGAAAGAAAGAAAGAAAGGATTGTGTAAGATGAATTCTAAGGCATGCCACAAATTAAGAGCTAAATGACTTTTACACAAATACATCCGACGTATAATCATAATCATAATAAAAGTTCATATTTAGAGACTGATTGAAGAGTTTACTTTCATAATTTCTGTAAAGAAAAAATAAAAAAGAATAAATTGACATCTGATCATGTCAAAAAACTTTTCATATAATTTTAAGAATGATTGTGAAATAAAAGTATAATAAACTTTAATTTAATGAGCATTCATGAATTATATTTAAGATTATAGATATTTGTGTTTTGGTCAATAATCTTAATTATAGGTATTTCAATTCTTAATTAGTAGCAGCCGTGGAATTAAAGAGAGAGTATGTGTGGTGATTTGGTCCAAGTCTGTCACTTTTGCAGTTTTTGTGATATTGCTTTTTAATTATTTAGACTTAGTCCATGATTTAATTTCAGTCCGGATTCTCTGCTCGGCAGTTCCCAGGTTGGCACCTGCTTGGCACTTAGCGGCGGTTTTTTCCGCTGCTAAAATTTGTTACAACAAAAAGTATTGCCACTATAACTTTTTTAAAATTAATTATTTAAACAAAATTTATAGCAGCAGTAATATTCGTTGCAATAATATTAAAACAACTTTAGCGGCGTAAAAAACCGCCGCTAAAAGTGCCGAGTAGGTGCCTGGCAGAAAACTGCTGAGCAGAGGATCCAAAATCATTTAATTTTGATGGATGTGAATAGTGAGGGCGAGGAATGCAAAGTGGCGTAGGTCTTGGTCAACCTGAGCCTCTCACTCTCTAACGCCGGTTTGAGTTGGTAACGTAATCAAGTGCCGCAATCTTAAATTTGCATTAATAACGTTACCCAAAATAAAAAAAATACATAGAGACAACTGGAGGGTCTTATTTCTTTCCAAATACACAAGGAGGTGTCACTGCATTAATATAAATTTTTATAGATTTCCTTAGAGTGTACTTCTTTTTTTTTTTAAATGAAATTTAAAAAAATTTAATATAACTTTTTTAAAAAAAGTAATAACTAAAACTAAATTATAACATTTTTATTGTAATTAACCTTTAGTTTTAATTATAAATGATGAGGTGACATGTGTGACGTGTTTTTTGAACTGTGGCAATGGATGACTTTTATCATTGTATGTGCTGAGCCGGTAGCGAATCACAGAGACCAAATATAGCCTATCACTGACTTCAGTTAAATATTCTTTTTTGCTTTTGATAAAAAAATAAATTATTTGTATAATGTTATATTAAATTTCAGATAGGACTAGCGCAGTACTTTTTTGAATTTTATACCGATTGTTGTATCCACAGATATACATCCAGCCTCCTCGCTATCAATGCGGTTCAGTCTACCAAGTCTTGCAATCAGTACTTGTAGTTGAAGTGAAGTTGGGACAGAAAAAAAAAACACTATAAAATGGAAAACAACCTTTGTTAGCTTCTTCAATCCACACTAAAATTAAATCCTGCGTAGAAGTGCCTTATTTTAGCAAGAAACCATTATAGTAATGGGTTTGAATGCAGTGAAGTTGAAACTGGCATTGCTGGTCTGCACAGTACTGGCAGCTGCAGCAGCACCTGAAGTTCAGTTATTCAAACCAGGTTGCAACGGCTCATGCGGGAACGTGAGCATCCCCTATCCCTTTGGGACCCGTGAAGGCTGCTACAGAAATGAAAATTTTCTTATATCCTGCAACTCTTCCTCCGGCATGGCTAATTACAGCGACACCAATATTCCAGTTCTGGACATCTTCCTCGATGGTGAAATGCGTATCACATCTTGGGTTAGCCAGTTTTGCAATAACGACAATTGGTTCACATATTTGTGGATCAATAATCTGTTCGCCATATCTAATTTGAACAAATTCACCGTCGTCGGCTGCAACACCATCGGTTCCATCACCGACTTAACAGGGAACAGATTCCAAACTGGCTGCATGTCCATTTGCAAAGACAGGACATACGTCAACAACGGATCCTGCTCTGGTATTGGCTGCTGCCACACCACTTTCCCCAGTGCCATTGGAAATTATTCCATTAGTATAGATTATTATAACAAGACAGCCGAGCCGCCCTCCAATACTTGCAGCTATGCATTTGTTGTGGAGGACGGTTACTACAATTTTTCCCTTATAGACCTCATCGATCTCCGGCACAAAACAGAATTTCCTGTCCATCTCAATTGGGTTGTTGACAATAAGACATGCGCTGAAGCCAAAAAAAACACAACCAGCTATGCTTGCAAGGACAACGCCATATGTGAGGACAATTCAAAAGTTAGTGATATTGGCTACCTGTGCAAATGTAAACCAGGGTTCGAAGGCAACCCTTACCTCTCTCACCCCCTTGGCTGCAAAGGTAACTTTCAAGTTTCAACCTCGCTATTTATGCTAAGTCCTGCAATCAAGTTTTTAGAGTTAGGAAGCATTAACCCCACTCAAACTTGCCAGTCGTTATTTAGACCACCGGATTCGGCTCACAGCCTCACCTCTTTTCCCACTGCCTCTCACTTTTCTCTATTCTTGCCCCCTTGTTTTTTTTCCTTCTCTGTAAATAACACTTCCTATATGTTTGTGTCAGATATAGCATATAACACAAATTGATGAAGGTAGATTTTTTTTGTAATTTCAGATATTGATGAGTGCAGCAAAAAGAATAATTGCAGTAAGAGATGCCACAATGTCGTTGGTAACTATACCTGTTCTTGTCCGTGGGGATACAGAGGTGATGGCTACGTTTATGGATCAGGCTGCTCATTGCCCATTATTGAAATATCATTAGGTAAAATTACTAACCACTATACAGTCAAATCACTCTAAAATCTTTGAGCATCTGCATTGCACACAGATCCACTATCTGCTTAGACTGAGGAATTCTTATCTGCTACCACTAATGATTTTATGTAATTGAATTCATATAAATATACATAAATTTTATGTGTTAAAAATTGAGTGAAAATATTAAAAAAAGCATACACGAATTTAAAATTAATAATTATAAAAAAATTATATTATATTAAATTATATCATTCTGAATTTTATACACTCAACTATTAATATATAACAGGTTCATGTGATACTATATCAGTCTTCTTCCCTTCTTCAAAGCAATGTTTATTTATTCGAAAGGCTGGTTTAAGTTTGTTTGGGCTTTGAGTAGGAGGGGATGATGGGAACCAAATTAACAAAGAATTAGCATCTAGGCAAATATTTTATTGTCAAAACCTTACGTTTTGCTCCTCAAAATTAAATCTTTAACCATATTGCTTGCAGGCATTAGTGTAACCTTGCTCTTTGTGATTATGCTTGTGTCCTTGTTATGTTGGGTACACAAGCGAAGAACCTTGAAAGAATTTAGGAGAAGAAATTTCGAGCAGAATGGAGGAACCATGTTGCAAGGATATGGTAACAGAACCAAGATATTTACTGAAGTTGAACTTAAGATTGCCACAAACAACTTTGACGAAAGCAAAATACTTGGTCGTGGAGGACAAGGGACAGTTTACAAGGGCAAACTACCGGACAACACACCAGTTGCCATTAAGAAATCTAGAATAGGAGGGGATCCTAAACAAATCAAGGATTTCATTAATGAAGTGGCTGTGCTTTCTCAAATCAACCATAGGAATGTGGTCAAACTTTTGGGATGTTGTCTAGAAACTGAAGTTCCTTTGTTAGTTTATGAGTTTGTAGACAACGGCACCCTTCTTGACCACATAGACCCATTAAAGAATGAATGCTCTCTTCATTGGGAGACCCGTTTAAGGATCGCTGCAGAAACAGCCGAGGCTGTCTCATATTTGCACTCTGCTGCTTCTATTCCAATTATTCATCGGGACATTAAATCTGCCAACATACTATTAGACCATAATCACAGAGCAAAGGTGTCTGACTTTGGAGCTTCAAGACTTGTTCCTCTTGATGAAACTCAAGTTACCACTATGGTGCAGGGGACTCTGGGATACTTGGATCCTGAGTACCTTCTTACAGGCCTGTTGAATGAGAAGAGTGACGTTTATAGCTTTGGGGTAGTGCTTGTGGAGCTACTCACGGGGGAAAAAGCTGTTGAATTTAATCGGGGCGCAGAACAAAGAAATTTGGCTATGCTTTTTGTGTCTTCAATGAAAGAAGACCGTATGTGGGAAATTCTTGACAAGCAAGTACTGAATCAAAAGAAGAATGCAGAGCAACTGAAAGAGGTTGCTTTATTAGCAAGGAAGTGTCTTAGAGTAAATGGAGAGGAAAGGCCGACTATGAAGGAAGTAGCAATGGAGTTAGAAGGTCTGATAGCAATGGAAAAGCATCCATGGGTCAAGGGGGAGGATGTGATGTCAGAAGAACATGAATATTTACTTGGTCATGTACCTGATGGATATGGGGCTGCTAGTGCTAGTACTTCAGCTGCATATGATAGCATTCAGAAGCAAATAGCATTTGAAATTGCAGATGGGCGTTGATCGTTTGGTACTAAGATGTGTTTGTGTTTGTCTTTTTTTTTTTTTTTAAACAACCAGTATTGAGAAGTCCTGTTTGTATGTTTCTCTTCGTTCAATTTTTGTATTTGCTCCCACTCTGCTCTTGTAGGCCTATAGTGCATCACTTCGCTAACAATGTCGTATCCCATTCAATATTCACACACATCGTGATTTATAGATTTCCAATTATTTTAGAGTTGTTCCAGCTTTTCTTTTTATTTTTGTAAATTAAACAAGTTAACAAATAACAAAGTTGTCGCTGCTGAAGTATTATGGCTAATAATAAGTTATTTGTTGGATCATTCACCATGTCTATTTGTAAAGGATTTACTCAAAAATTTTAATTTTTTGAGATTTTTTTTTCTCTATATTATTTCAGGTTAGTATCATTAACTTTATAATGTTATAGTACAGCAAGTTGAATATAATTAGGAGTGCTAAACCATATAATTGACAAGTATGACAAGTTTATGATGTATACATTTATTAATGTTGACATGTTTTGTTCCACGCGTTTTGAATTGAGGCGTGTTCACAGTGGAACGAAATTTCAATTGGAAAAGAAGAGGCGATAACGTGTGACATGATTTTTGAAGCGTGGAAATGACCGAAATTTCCCTGCATTTACATTAATTGTTGGATTCAAAGAGGCCAATTGTCCGTTCTTGTATATATCTGATCTGCCCTTGCTGCTGTCACTGATTGATGAAGAAGAGAGTGTAATAATTAATTGATTTTGTAGGCAGATGTCATATCTCGTCGACTTTTAAAGACTTCGTGCTTTTCGCACGGAGATAATTCCTCCAAAGCTGGAATTTTTTTAGTTTAAAAAACCTTAAATTTGCATTAATACTTTATTAAATTTTATAAACTTTATTAATTACATATAATCTTAATAATTTAAATATAAGCTAATTTACTCAATTAAATTACTTAAATTTAGTTGCAACTTACAAATCTTCGTCTTCGTCAACCTACCATTATTAGGCCTATACATATAATCTATATATCGTGCCAACCTCTTAACATTATATATAAATAAAATTACATGATGTATTTAGAATTTAGTTAAATCATGCTTATTATTAGATATAAAGAATAATTATACTCACGTTACTTTATAATTTATTTTATGTCAAAAAGAATAAGTTTAATTCTACATCAGATTGGTAATTTTATTTATAATATAATAGAAAATGTAATTAAATTAATACTAAATTTTGATATGAGATTTTTAATATAATAATAAAAAATATTAAAAATTATATTGTTTTGAAAATAATATACACTGCATAAAATATTAATTTTATTGATAAAAATAAATTTTAAATAAAATTTGGGTAACATTATACTTAATTTTATGAATATTGAGTGTAATTTATGAAATAAAAGAGGTGCTAAATATAATTTTACTAAAATTTAAAGAAGTTTTGATAATTTATTCTTATATTATATGTATATTATAATGACTCTCAAGTTTGAATCCTTTCAATTAATGATTTTATAAAATAATATATTTTATAATATAAAATATAAAATAAAATATATGAGTTATGAGAGAGAAAATAAAACTAAAAAAATTATAAAAAATGAGTGGATTAAGTAATTACATATTATTTAATTTATTATTTTAAAAATATAATAATTATTATTTTATATTATATTTTTAAAATTAAATAAAAAAGTATGCACATTTATGCATACAAAACCTTTAGTATATTATATATATATATATATATATATTATAGTTATGAAATTTTGGTCTCAGTTAATTTTTTAGATTATATAATATATAATATAATTATATAAAATAATAAAAACTTAAGAGAACAAAATTTTAAAAAATAAAAAGATATTTGACTTATCTTTTTACTTTTAAAATAATTCACATAGTTATATATATGTGTGTGTGTGTGTGTGTATAAGTTCTGGTTTTTATCTTCACAAGATTTTATTTTTAAAGCATTAAAATAATAATTTAAAATATAAATTTTCGAAATCAGAAATCCCACAGGACAGAGCATGATCTCATCTCTAAACTTGCTTAAAAAATTGTTGTTCCTCGTTTCTAACCCAGAAAAAAAGAAAAGAAATTCATATTGAAACCTTCAAATAAAAGAATCCATGTGAAAATTCCCAACATGCGAAATTTTTCATTCCCAAAAATGGAAAACGGATCCGCTAATGTTATGCATTAATTATATAAACTCATTCTAAACTAATCTATGCAGGTTCTTCCTCGTCAACATTCACTTCTACCACTTGCAAAAACCATTATTTATGTAGGCGTTTATTCAAAGCTATGTGCATCAAGGAATGTTTATTAAGTTAGATTAATCGAGTAATTTATCAAATTTAATTCAATTTATATAATTAAATTAGTTTGAATTAGATTTACTTTTTAACCTGGTATGAATGTTTAGATTGTGGATTTAAAAAAATAAATATATTCCAATCTAAATCATCTCATTTAATTCAAAATATTGAAATTTTACTTTTATAAAAATATATGTTAAATCTTTTATTTTTACCCTTATATATTTTTTGTCTTTTTTAATATATATATATATCAATTAAAATTAACTCTATTCAATTACTTTTTTGCATAATGTAGACAAAGAATAAAAAAATTATAATTTTAAAAAATATATACAAATTAATCATCATGATATATTTTGATATATATAGTTTTTATATTAATTAGTTTGTCTTAATATTATAAATAATAAAATTCACTTATAAATAGTTGATATCATATTATAAATTCATGAAGTCCATGCACTCATCTGCACTTTCCCCCCCTTCTTTTCATGAAAATATAATGCTATTTTCTTAAATAAAAATATTCAAATCCATCACAAGTGTAGCTAGAAGATAATGTAGCCCGCCAGGCTACTCTGTGAATGGAACCACCGAAGGAGCATGCCAACCACCCTTGAGAGACAATCCACTTATAAAGATCTCGTTGGTAAGCATATTTATTAATTAATATATGGTTTAATGATAGTTTTTTGTCTAAAACTTGGGGTCTATTTGCCATTTTGTATCTGCTTCTCCCTTCTTTTATTAATTAATTTTAGTGTAATTATTACCAGCTCTAAATCCATTAAAAAATGCTCTGGCTTCTTTCATATATTATATATAGGTGCATGTGCTGGCTTGGTGGCTCTGATTGTGGGTATACCCTGGCTGTACTTGGTTTACCGAAAGAGGAAGCTTATCAAATCAAAGGAGAAATTCTTTCGGCTGAATGGTGGCATTGTTTTGCAAAAATAACTCTCTGTAGAACAAGGTTCCTCCCAAACAGCTAAAATCTTCACCCAAGAGGAACTGAAAAAGGCAACCAACAACTACCACGATGGCTTAATCATTGGCAAAGGAGACTTCGGGACTGTTTATAAAGGACCTATCTCAGACAAAATAATCGTTGCAATCAACAAGTCCAAACAGATGGATGAAAACCGAAAGGAACAATTTGTTAATGAGGTGCTCGTACTGTCCCAGATAAATCATAGGAATGTGGAGCTCTTGGGCTGTTTAGAAACGGGTTTCCTCTATTGGTTTGAGTTCGTTAACAACGGTACCTTCTTCGATTACATACATAGCAAAAGTAAGAACTCCAATAATGTATCTTTGGAAACCCGTTTGAAGATAGCAGAAGAAGCAGCAGGAGCATTATCATATCTGCACTCTGCTGCCTCCATACCTATGATCCATAGAGACGTTAAGACTTCAAACATTCCTTTAGATGAGAGTTACACAGCCAAACTGTCTGATTTTGGAGCTTCCTGATTGGTTCTACTTGATCAAAATGAAATAATCACAATGGTACAAGGCACTTTTGGGTACTTAGACCCAGAATACTTGCAATTCCACCGACTCACTGAGAAGAGCGATGTTTATAGTTTTGGCGTTGTACTTGTGGAGCTACTGGCAAGGTAGAAACCAGTTTCATCTGATGGGCCCGAAGAGGAAAGAAATCTTGCTAAGCACTTCCTTTCTTCCTTGGAGAAGGGTGAACTGTTTGAAGTATTTAAAGTTGGCATAGTGAATAATGAAAATAAGCAGATGCTGCAGGAAGTGGCTAAGCTGGCAGCGAGGTGCTTAAGACTTAGAGGAGAAGAGAGACCAAGCATGAAGGAAGTGGCAACGGAGATAGAGGGACTAAGGATGATGGGAAGGCATTCAAGGGGTTAAAAAGACGTTATCAATTTGGAAGAATTAGTCATTTTTCAAAAAACGAGGGACTTTCTGGGCTCTACCGTTGGCCTGAGAAGTGCACTAAATGCCAGACAGCAACCGGACCACAGAAATGCTACGTGACTTCAGAGTTCATACAAATCATAACTATGATGAAAATTTATGTTCGGTGAGTAAATATTTTAATTTCATAAGTTTTAAATTTTGATTAAAAATATAAAAGATGGTTGTTAGAATTGGCGATTCAAAAAAAAATTGGTAGTTAGATTTCTTTTTTGAGGGATTCCAAGTGTTTTGCATTCGTAGTATTTGTGAAACTTTATCGTTATTTGTATCAAAGTCCAAAAAGAAAAAGCAGGTTATCTTTATTGGGTGCATGATTTGGAACAGATGGGACGTGGGTGGGGCCGTGGAAAGCAAGACCCTTGCTCAACGTGAGTGTCTGGCGCCATCAGTAAGAAAAGACAAGATTTCATAATTCACAACCTAATCTTGATTTTTCTCAAGTGTCTCACTTTGGTGGGAATGGTGAAACTTGATCTTGATATGTACCAAAACGAATCTTCAGCTTTATTAATTTGCATGATTTGGATGGATGTGAATTATGAGGCCGTGGAATGCATGGTGGTAAGGTAAAGACGTAAAGGCAGAGTTTGGTAAGGTAATCAAGTGCTGCAATCCACATAGAAGTGCCTTATTTAAGCTATCTTCAATCCACACTGAAATTAAATCCTGCGTAGAAGTGTCTTATTTTAGCGGGAAAACATCATAGTAATGGGTTTGAATGCAGTGAAGTTGAAACTGGCATTGCTGGCCTGCACAGTACTGGCAGCTGCAGCAGCACCTGAAGTTCAATTATTCAAACCAGGTTGCAACGGCTCATGGGGGAACGTGAGCATCCCCTATCCCTTTGGGACCCGTGAAGGCTGCTACAGAAATGAATATTTTCTTATATCCTGCGACTCTTCCTCCGGAAAGCCCATGGCTAATTACAGCGACACCAATATTCGAGTTCTGGACATCTTCCTCGATGGTGAAATGCGTATCACAACTTGGGTTCGCCAGTTTTGCCATAAGGGCATGCTTTGCAATATGGACAAGCTTTGCAATGAGGACAATGGGTGGACCACAACCTTCAGGATCAATCATATGTTAGCCATATCTAATTTGAACAAATTCACCGTCGTCGGCTGCAACACCATCGGGTCCATCACCGACTTAAGGGGGAACAGATTCCAAACTGGCTGCATGTCCATTTGCAAAAACATGACATATGTCACCAATGGATCCTGCTCTGGTATTGGCTGCTGCCACACCACTTTCCCCAGTGCCATTGGAGATTATTCCAGTAGTATAGATTATTATAACAAGACAGTCCAGCCAGCTGCAAATACTTGCAACTATGCATTTGTTGTGGAGGATGGTTGCTACAATTTTTCCCGCTTAGACCTCCTCAATCTCCGGCACAAAACAGAATTTCCTGTCCATCTCAATTGGGTTGTTGACAATAAGACATGCGCTGAAGCCAAAAAAAAACACAACCAGCTATGCTTGCAAGGGCGACGCCATATGTGAGGACAATTCAAAAGTTAGTGAAATTGGCTACCTGTGCAAATATATCCTGCCACCTCTTAAAATTATATATGAAGAAAATTATATTATTTTTTTAAAATTTAGTTAAATCATACTTATTATTATATATAAAGAATAATTATACTCACATAGCTTGTAATTTATTTTATGTGCATAAGAATAAGTTTTTGTGCACAAGATTGGTGACTTTATTTATAATATAATATAAAATATAGTTAAATTCATACTAAATTATGAGATTTTTAATGTAATAGTAAAAAAATAAATAAATTTTATTGTTTTGAAATTAATATACACCATGTAAAATATTAATTTTATTGATAAAAAATAAATTAAAAGTAATATTTGTATAACGTTATATTAAATTTTAGAGATATCAAGTGTAATATATGAAATAATTTACTCTTGTATTTATATTTATATTATATTATAGAGTTATGAGATATTTGGTCTCAATTAATCTCTTAGATTATATAATATATAATATAATTATAAAAGAGTAAAAATTTATGAGACAAAATTTTTAAAAAATAAAAAAATATTTAAATGATTTTTTTACTTTTAAAATAATCTACATAATATTTTATATATATATCATTTTCAATTTTTATCTCAGAAGAATTTATTTTTAAAGGATTAAAATAATATTTTAAAATATAGATTATTAATTTATTCTAAAAAAAAATTTCATTGCGAGGTTTACTTGTGGAATTTTTGTCAGACATAACATGAATCGATCTTGCAAATTTGTCAAGCAGGAATTGACTAGTATGACAAGTTTAAGATGTATCCATTTATTAATGTTGCCATGTTTTTGTTGACGCGTTTTGAGTTGGCAAAGTCTTTGAGTTGCGGCGTGTTCACAGTGGAACGAAATTTCAATTAGAAAAGAAGAGGTGATGACGTGTGACATGATTTTTGAAGCGTGGAAATGACTGAAATGTCCCTACATTTACATTAGTTGTTGGATTCAAATAAGCCAATTGCCCGTTCCTGTATAGTTGCCGTCACTGATTGATGAAGCTGTAACAAAAAATGTATCGGTAGCCTTTTCCAGCTTTAGTGGAATTATCTCGGCGCGAAAAGCACGCTGTCTTGAAAAGTCTACGAGATATGACATCTCCCTACAAAAGCAATTAATTATTTCACTCTCTTCTTCATCAAATTAAATTCTTGCTTATTCTGTCGTAATTTATTTTTCATGCAGTTCTTTCCTCTTATTTATATCCGTAAGCATGAGCCCTTTTTATCTGATCGACTCTTTACATGAATTAATAGAAAGTGTCGAAATTGATCCCTTTTCAATTGATTTTGGCAGGGTGCCTTCAGAAGTCATCTTCCCCATTATTAAGGGAAAAGGAGTTCGTCAAATGTTCTTCCCTGCCATCATTCCCAATTATTACAGAACTCCGCCGTCCAAACAAAATATTTTTGTACAAAAACCCATTAACCAAATGTCCATAACGTTACCCAAAATAAAAAAGTTCAGTTAAATTATTAGTCCTTATTATTTCACTTCATTTTTAATTTAATTCTTACAATTTAAAAAATTATAATTGATTTTTTTAGTTTAAAATACCTTAAATTTGCATTAATACTTTATTAAATTTTATTAATATTATTAATTATATATAATCTTAATAATTTAAATATACATAATTTAATATAAGCTAAATTACTTAAATTTATAACTGAGTTACAACTTACAAATCTTCGTCTTCGTCAACCTACCATTATTAGGCCTATACATATAATCTATATATCGTGCCAACCTCTTAAAGTTATATATAAATAAAATTACATGATGTATTTAGAATTTAGTTAAATTATGCTTATTATTATATATAAATAATAATTATACTCACATTACTTTATAATTTATTTTATGTCAAAAAGAATAAGTTTAATTGTACATCAGATTGGTGATTTTATTTATAATATAATAGAAAAATGTAATTAAATTCATATTAAATTTTAATATGATATTTTTAATATAATAATAAAAAATATTAAAAATTATATTGTTTTCAAAATAATATAAACTACATAAAATATTAATTTTATTGATAAAAATAAATTTTAAATAAAATTTTTGTAACGTTATACTAAATTTTATGAATATTGAGTGTAATTTATGAAATAAAAGAGGTGCTAAATATAATTTTATTAAAATTTAAAGAATTTTTTATAATTAACTCTTATATATATATATATATATTACAGTGGCTCTAAAGTCTGAATCTTTCTAGTCAATAATTTATAAAATGATAAAATATAATATAAAATAAAATATGTGATTTGAGAACATATGAAAGAAAAAATAAAAATTATAAAAAATAAATTGATTAAGTAACTATATATTATTTAATTTATTATTTTAAAATTATAATAATAATTATTTTATATTATAATTTTAAAATTACATAAAAAAGTATGCACATTTATGCATACAAAATTTTTAGTATATATTACATAGTTATGAGATATTTGGTCTCAATTAATTTTTTAGATTATATAATATATAATATAATTATATAAAAAAATAAAAACTTTAGAAAAAATAAAAAGATATTTAACTTATCTTTTTACTTTTAAAATAATTTACATAGTTATATATATATATATATAATTTCTGGTTTTTATGTTCATAAGATTTTATTTTTAAAGGATTAAAATAATATTTTAAAATATAAATTTTAATAAAATTTCGAAACAGAAAGCCCACAGGACAGAGCATGATCTCATATCCCAGAAAAAAAAAAAAAAGAAATTCATATTGAAACCTTCAAATAAAAGAATTAATGTGAAAATTTTCAACCTGCAAAATTTGTCTCATGGAAAATGAATCTTTTGCTGTCTACAACAGGTGTTTAGTTTGTGCTGTACGATTCATTTGAGTCGTTTGTCTAATTCAATGCATGAAGTGATGTTACGTTGCCTTTTATATCATAAATCTTAACCAGTATGAGTACGTGGCAGGCTCTAGATGGCGAGATCAAGCGGACAATCGACATCATCTGGTCCAAATTTGACTTTTGAGTATCTATGCAACATGACTTTTCTAACCCCATGATTTCGATGGATAGAGAAAAATGCTCCTAGATATTCGAGGATATTAAATTATATATCAATTTGTCGCATAACAGTTTAATAAATAAAATATCAAATAATATAATTTAAAAAATATTTTAACTGTTTTTTAATTAATTACTGATTTTAACAATCTATATATTATACTGTTTTTTTAATTAAACTATTAATAAGCGACAAGTTTATGCAATATTTATATAAACTCATTCTAAACTAGTCAACATTCACTTCTGCCACTTGCAAAAATCATTATTTATGTAGGCGTTTATTCAACGCTATGTGCATCTAGGAATATTTATTAAGTTAGATTAATAGATTAATTTATCAAATTTAATTCAATTTATATAATTGAATTAGTTTGAGTTGGATTTATTTTTTAACCTGGTATGAATGTTTAGATTGTGGATTGAAAAAAAAAATGTATTCTAATCTAAATCATCTCCTTCAATTCAAAATATTGAAATTTTATTTTTATAAAAAATATGTTAAATCTTTTATTTTTGCCCTTAAGCCTTTTTGTTATATATTTTTTGTCTTTTTTTAATGATAAATATCAATTAACTTTATTCAATTACTTTTTTGCATAGTGTTGATAAAGAATAAAAAAATTTAAAAATTTAAAATTTAAAATAATATATACAAATTAATCATTATGATATATTTTGATATATATAGTTTTTATATTAGTTTGTCTTAACATTTATAGATTAAAAATGATTATTATTATTTTATTATATTTATAATTTATATATACTTTTAAATTATTTTATTAAAATAAATTAAAAAAATATTTTTTAGTTTTAAAATATTAATTCTATCTAAATCAATCTATTCAAATACAAATTAAATTAATTTAAGTTTTATAAAATTTAATTTAACCCGTTATATATTAATTATGTTGGGTTAAAAATTTGTTCAACCCAAACTAACCAATCCGTCAATACCTCTAAATCATCTAGAAGTACCTCTTTCTGTTGATTATTTGGGGTTAAACGCAGACTTGGTCATCCCAACCTATGTCTTCCGGCATAATAAATGCTTTACAAAGTACTAAGACCCATTTTTTTAATAAAATATTATGCGAATCAAATTAAAATGTTAAATAATTACAGTTATCAAATGATTAATTATTTTTATTAGTATAAATTACACATATCCTGTCTTAGGTAGATTTGGATATAAAGGTAACGTAATATTGTGAAGATATTGATTATTAACAAAAGTACACTTGAATAGTAAAATTCACTTATAAATAGTTGATATCATATTATAAATTCATGAAGTCCAAGGACTCATCTGCACTCCCCCCCCCCCCCCCTCTTTTCATGAAAATATAATGCTATTTTCTTAAATAAAAATATTCAAATCCATCACAAGTGTAGCTAGAAGATAATGTTACTGCCCACCAGGCTACCCTGGGAATGGAACCACCGAAGGAGGATGCCAACCACCCTTGAAAGACAATCCACTTATAAAGATCTCGTTGGTAAGCATATTTATTAATTAATATATGGTTTAATGATAGTTTTTTGTCTAAAACTTGGGGTCTATTTGCCATTTTGTATCTGCTTCTCCCTTCTTTTATTAATTAATTTTAGTATAATTATTACCAGTTCTCTTAATCCATTAAAAAATGCGCTGGTTTCTTTCATATATTATATATAGGTGCATGTGCTGGCTTGGTGGCTCTGATTGTGGGTATGCCCTGGCTGTACTTGGTATACCGGAAGAGGAAGCTCATCAAATCAAAGGAGAAATTCTTTCGGCTGAATGGTGGCATCGTTTTGCAAAAATGACTCTCTGTAGAACAAGGTTCCTCCCGAACAGCTAAAATCTTCACCCAAGAGGAACTGAAAAAGGCAACCAACAACTACCATGATGGCTTAATCATTGGCAAAGGAGGCGTCGGGACTGTTTATAAAGGACCTATCTCAGACAAAACAATCGTTGCAATCAACAAGTCCAAACAGATGGATGAAAACCGAAAGGAACAATTCGTTAATGAGGTGCTCGTACTGTCCCAGATAAATTATAGGAATGTGGAGCTCTTGGGCTATTTAGAAACGGGTTTCCTCTATTGGTTTATGAGTTCGTTGACAACGGTACCTTCATCGATTAGATACATAGCAAAAGTAAGAACTCCAATAATGTATCTTTGGAAACCCGTTTGAAGATAGCAGAAGAAGCAGCAGGAGCATTATCATATCTGCACTCTGCTGCCTCCATACCTATAATCCATAGAGACGTTAAGACTTCAAACATTCTTTTAGATGAGAGTTACACAGCCAAACTGTCTGATTTTGGAGCTTCCTGATTGGTTCTACTTGATCAAAATGAAATAATCACATGGTACAAGGCGCTTTTGGGTACTTAGACCCAGAATACTTGCAATCCCACCAACTCACTGGGAAGAGCGATGTTTATAGTTTTGGCGTTGTACTTGTGGAGCTACTGGCAGGGAAGAAACCAGTTTCATCTGATGGGCCCGAAGAGGAAAGAAATCTTGCTAAGCACTTCCTTTCTTCCTTGGAGAAGGGTGAACTGTTTGAAGTACCTGAAGTTGGCATAGTGAATAATGAAAATAAGCAGATGCTGCAGGAAGTGGCTAAGCTGGCAGCGAGGTGCTCAAGACTTAGAGGAGAAGAGAGACCAAGCATGAAGGAACTGGCAATGGGGATGATGGGGAGGCATTCAAGGGGTAAAAAAGACGTTATCAATTTGGAGGAAACTCAATCATTGCTTGGGGAGACATCGGGTTTAAGTGAATGTGGGTATAGCATCACTAGTCACAAAAGCACTGGGTGGGATAATAGCATTACACATCGTGTGCTAATTAACTTGGATGATGGAAGATAATTTTTATTGGGATTGATAATCTTAATTACCTTCAGTTTTGCTGCAAATTTCTGCATTTTTGGCTTTATGTATTTATGGAAAGTGCAATTCTATGATGAGTCCATGATTAAGATGGACGGGAATTGAGAGGCTGTGGAATCTGCATGTCGGTTTGCAGATGGTAACTATATTTGTTCTTGTCCGTGGTGATAGCATCTAGCCAAACCCTTTTACTGCTCGAAATCATATCATGGACTTCATCTCATCAGATTATGCTTATATTGACGATAGATCGTGATTCATTTTACAGAAATTTTTTTTTGAAAGTGATAAAAGATTCAACAACTAATTTGCCACACAAGTTCCACCTTTTTATAGAATGTTTGGAGACGGGGCCTGAGGAGTCACCGTACTTTCTATTTTTGTTTTTGTGAAGTCACCTTCTATGTATGTCTACCAAAAAATAATGCCATTGTACTCCACCAGAAATGAAAAGAAGCATTATATGGGCCTATTACAGTAAATGGGCCGAATTCTAGGCCCATAACAGGGATATTAGAAAGAAGACCAAGAAGAAGAGGATAGAGCAACGCTAACGATGGGCATAAGGATGCTATTGTCGTGGGAAAAAATTTTAGTTTGGAAGAATTAGTCATTTTTCAAAAAAACGAGGGACTATGTTGGCCTGAGAAGTGCATTAAATGCCAGACAGCAACCAGACCACAGAAATGCTACGTGACTTCAGAGTTCATACAAATAACTATGATGAAAATTTATGTTCGGTGAGTAAATATTTTAATTTCGTAAGTTTTAAATTTTTATTAAAAGTATAAAAGATGGTTGTTAGAATTGGCGATTCAAAAAAAAAATGGCAGTTAGAATTTTTTTTTTTTTGGGGGATTCTAAGTGTCTCGCATTCGTAGTATTTGTGAAACTTTATCGTTATTTGCAAAGTCCAAAAAGAAAAAGCAGGTTATCTTTATTAGGTGCATGATTTGGATGAAATGGGAAGTGGGTGGGGCCATGGAAAGCAAGACCCTTGGTCAACGTGAATGTCTGGCGCCATCAGTAACAAAAGACAAGATTTCATAATTCACAACCTTAGCTTGTATATATGGATTTGGATGTAAACGCAAATGGAGTTGGTAATGTAATCAAGTCCTCCGCACTGAAAATCCTCCTAATTAGAATATAGTAGTGATGGGTTTGAGTGTAGTACATTTGAAACTAGCATTGATAGCCTTTACATGCACACTTACAGCAGTAGCAGCCCAATCCAAAGAGGGTTGCCAAAGCTCCTGTGGAAACCTCACCATTCCCTATCCCTTCGGCACAAGTGAAAGCTGCTACAGAAATGAAAGTTTCCTTATCAACTGCACTACTAACTCCACTACTGGACAGACTATAGCACGTTTAGGCAATGGGAACATTCCTGTTCTCAATATCTCCCTCCTTACCGGTGAATTGCGCCTCTCGTTTCATGTTTCCCAGGATTGCTATGGCCCCAGGTTCCGGGAATTCAGAGAATTGTGGCTTGCAAAGTTTGCCATATCCAATACCAAGAACAAATTCACTGTAGTTGGCTGCGACACCTACGCTTACATCGAAGACAAAACGGGAAAGGGCTTTAAAACTGGCTGCATGTCTATCTGCAACAACACACACTTGATTCATGGGTCCTCCTGCTCCGGTGTTGGCTGCTGCCAGACCTCTTTCCCCAAAGCCATCAAGAATTATAGTATCAGTATTGGTAGTTACTTCGACCACTCGTATGTGCACCACTCCAATCCTTGCAGCTATGCATTTCTTGTGGAGGACGGATACTTCAACTTTTCCACTCATGATCTCTTCAATCTACGCCACAGAACTGAATTTCCTGTTGTTGTCAATTGGGCTGTTGACGATAAGACATGCGCTGATGCCCAGAAAAATACAAGCACCTATGCCTGCAAGGACAACTCTTTTTGCCAAGATTCAGAAAGTGGTATTGGCTACCTCTGTAAATGTAAAGATGGGTTCCAAGGCAACCCTTACCTCTCTCATCACCATGGTTGTCAAGGTAAGTTTCATCCATCTCATTCATATGGTTATACCAAGCCCTGCAATCTAGTTTGTAGAGTTAGAAAGCATTAACACAACTCAAATTGCAGAGTCTAGGTCCTCGGATAAATTAAGCTCACCTCTGTCTCTGCCGGGTCTCACTTTTTTCTTTTCTTACCCCCTTGCTTTTTCATCTTCAGCACTTAGAAAATCAAGGAGAAAGACAACCCTCCTCCCATGAAATATATAATTAGCACTTCCTATATCTTTGTTGAATATATAATGTTCAACAGCTTTAGTTCAAGTGATACCTCTTTCAATCGTACTGCTTTAAATCTTGATGTACTTGAGTTTCATCTTTACTTTGCCTCACCCCGAACAATCAAGATCCTTGAGCCTTCTTTGTAATTTTTTACAAAAGGCGTATAATATAAATTGTTCTCAAGGATGAATTGTGCCATGTAATTTCAGATATTAATGAGTGCAACATACAAAATCGATGCAGTAAGAGATGCCGCAATGTTGAAGGTACTTATAAGTGTTCTTGTCCATCGGGATATAAAGGTGATGGCTACATTGATGGATCAGGCTGTAGACTACCTTTCATTGAAATATCATTAGGTAATAATATTAACTACTTTACAATCAAATCACTTCCCCAATTTCCTTTTACATTGATGGTCCTTAGGCTTTACCACATTGATTAATATTAAAGTCTTCTTCCTCACACAAATTCAACGTATACTTATTCAAAGGGTGGTTCAATTTGAGCTTTGAGTTGGAGGGGATGATGCGAAATAGACAGAGGATTAACATCTAGACATATACTGTATTGCTAAAACCTTTAATTCTTGAAATTACATCTTTAACTACATTGCTTGCCGGCATTAGTGTAGGCTTGCTGCTTGTGTTTTCATTGGTCTCTTCATTATGTTGGCTACACAAGCGAAGAACCTTAAAACAACTGAGGAGAAGAAATTTCAAGCAAAATGGAGGAACCATGTTGCAAGGATATGGTGACAGAACCAAGATATTCACTGAAGTTGAGCTTAAGACTGCCACAGACAACTTTGATGAAAGCAAAATACTTGGTCGTGGAGGACAAGGGACAGTTTACAGGGGTCTACTACCGGATGACACGCCAGTTGCCATTAAGAAGTCTAGAGTAGGAGGGGATCCCAGACAAATCAAGGATTTCATCAATGAAATCGCTGTGGTTTCCCAAATCAACCATAGGAATGTGGTCAAACTTTTGGGATGTTGTCTAGAAACAGATGCTCCTTTGTTAGTTTATGAGTTTGTAGACAATGGAACCCTTCTTGACCACATAGACCCATTGAAGAAAAAGTGCCCTCTTCCATGGGAGACCCGATTAAGGATTGCTGCAGAAACTGCTGAAGCCATTTCATATTTGCACTCTGCTGCTTCTATTCCAATTATTCATCGAGATATTAAATCTGCCAACATACTATTAGATCATAGTCACAGAGCAAAGGTGTCTGATTTCGGAGCTTCAAGACTTGTTCCTCTTGATGAAACTCAGATTACCACGGTGGTGCAAGGGACTCTTGGATACTTGGATCCAGAGTACCTCCACACAGGTCAGTTGAATGAGAAAAGTGATGTTTATAGCTTTGGAGTAGTGCTTGTGGAGCTACTCAGTGGGAATAAAGCAGTTGAATTCAATAGGCCAGAACAGAGGAATTTGGCTATGTATTTTGTGTCTTCTATGAAAGAAGACCATTTGTGGGAAATTGTCGATAGTCGAGTGCTGGAGCAGAAAAATAATGAAGAGCAGCTGAAGGAAGTAGCTTTATTGGCAAGGAAGTGTCTCAGAGTGGTTGGAGAGGAAAGGCCCACTATGAAGGAAGTAGCGATAAAGCTAGAAGGTCTGATTGCAATGGAAAAGCATCCTTCTGTGAAGGGTGAGAATCCGAAATCGGAAGAAAATGAAAACACATTTGATCATGTAGATGTGCTTGATGAATACAAGGATGCCAGTGCTAGTAATTCAGCTGCCTATGATAGCATACAGAAGCAGATAGCATTTGAGATTGTAGATGGGCGTTGATCATTCAGTATTCCAATGTGGCTGTGTTTCTCTTCTTATCTGTTGTTACTCGACTCTAGTAGGCCGAAAGTGCATTTTCATTCATGTTACGTGTCCATTAGATTTTCATCTAGACTATGATTTATAGATTTCCAAGCACTTTAGAGGTTTTTGAGCTTCTCTTTTGCTCTTGTAAACTAAATAAGTTATCAGCAAATAAAAGATGGAATACGGTAGCCTTCTGCTGCTTAAGTATTTCAAGTCTAATTATAAGGCCTTTTTTTTTAATCATTCACCAGGTTTTTTTAGAGGATTTTCTCGCTAAATTTTAATTCTTTAAGATTTTTTTTTGTTTCTCTTGAGTTTTTTCACATTATCAACATTAACTTGAACTATAATGCCAGAAGTTGGTCCCAAAAAAAAAAAAAAACTATGATGACAATGTGCAGCAATTGATGTCTTCAAAATAAGCAACTTGAGATCATATATAACACAATTTTACAGTAGTTGTAGGAGATATGAGACTAATGAAGGATGAAACCAAATTATAGCCAGTCAAACAGAAGCATGAATATAAATAGAATAGGCAAATGCAATTTAGGCTTCAGGGGAAGCAGGGCAATATGAGAAGACTAGACTATATGAGATGAAAAGCTGTTTCTTCCTTTTCTTGGCATATTCAACACAACTTCTATAATACTTGCCTAAATAATTGAGAGACTACCTTATGACAGCGAGGATGCTACACGAATGAAATACAGTACTAGGGAATAGAGTTCAAAATTTCAAGTGTTTCTTGAGAAATACAAATAGTTAACTGCCCTTTCCAAATTCCAACAATATTGAGTAGTGACTCATTTGTCTTTACAAAATTATCTTCGGAGTTCAGACCAAGATCAATGAATCTACAAGAGTGTGATTGTCTGTTTAAGAAGCATACCAGACGAATCTGAGCTGAAGAAGTAAAGCTTGAATTAACATTAGACCTTTCCATTCAAGATTGTGGATGACATGGTACTGGTAGATACAAAATTTGTGCCTCTGGAGGGAGAAGAGGATGGTGCGATAGCTTCTTGTACAGCATCTGCTTCCAGTATTCCTCGGGTAATCTTGTTCCTTATGATAGAACAACGTACAAAAGCATGATGATGCGTACTATTGCTTTTACCTCAGGGAGTGCACAGAGACTTCATTTAGCTTTCAAAAAAAAAAAAGGCAGCTTTAGAAGGGTTGTGGCAGCGCACATATTCAGTACTGCAGAGAAGCGGCCAAGTTTGTTTGTTTGGGGAAGGATGCTTAAATTGAAGAGACTGTGGAATTTGTTAACATGTTGCTCTCGTTAATCGTTTATTACACAAGTAGAATCTGAGCGTGCAAGAATGAGTAAAGAATTCCAGGAATTTATTTGTATTCTAATAATTAATTTTGTCTCTGGTACAATATGTTTGTTGTTAGAGTAATGTCATGTGTATAACTGTTAATTATGTGGAATATTCATAGAGGTGAAAAAGTGAAATGGTGAATTACAAAAAGAATCTTAACGGTGGATCATTAATTTATTTTCAAATTCAAGAGTTTCTCACTATTTTTTTTTTTATTGAATTGTCTGACACGAGAGTATGATATTTTTTTTCTTGCCTTTCTTGAAATGCCCTCCCCTCTTTGTGAAGAAATGGTGAGCAATACCAAGGTTCCCCTTTGACAAGGACAAACCCAACCTTGGCATTAATTTTCGTAGATTGATACAGCAAATTTATACATGTACTATAAAAACATTCTAAATATACATGATTTTGATAAACGTACTAAATTACTTAGCAGAAGTTGAAAAGATTATGTCACCAAAAAAAAAAAGTTGAAAATGGAATTTATATTTTCTCTTAATTTTGTGAAGAGTACATTGCATTTTGAAGAGTAGTCCAAAAATTTATCCACAACATGCAAGTGACTAGACCTGAAGACCAATATCTCTTAAAAGAAACTTTAGGAAAGCATAACTACTACCACGTGAAAATTCCACAAGCTTTTTTTTTTTCTTTAGAATAAATTACACTTTTTAAAAAAATTATTAAAATTATATTTATTTTTTTATTTTAAAAATTTACACTCTCTTCTTTTAAAAGATTAAAAAATTTATAATTTTATTTATTTTAACTAAAATATCTTTAATAATGTTATTAATCTTTTAAAAGTTATAATTTATTGTAAAATATATTTTTAAAAATTATAATATTTTATTATTTTTTGGTAAAAATAATAATTTTATTTTATTTTAAGTTTCAAAAATATATTTTTTTTATAATAATTAAATTCATATTTAATTTTTTAAATAATAAACATAAAAATAGTTTAATAAAAATGAATAAAATTATAAATTTTTTTATTCTTAAAAAAATAAAAGTATAATTTTTATAAACAAAAAAATAGAGTATAATATCCAGATTTCTCTGAAGTGTAATTTACTTATTTTTGAAGTTGATTAATTCACTCTGCAGGGGCAAATTTTGGCACATGGGCCCACTCTTCCCTAAATTCTAAAGATATGGGGTCGTGGATTTAATCAGGCTTTGGAGCTGTGATGGAACCAACCTATTCTTTTCCTTCTTTTTTAAAGAATGATCAAACTTATTTCAGCATGTTTGTAAGAGAAAAAAAAGAAGAGATGAGAAAGAAAAAAAATGTGTGCTTGTTCTGTGAAAGTATTTTCACTTTTTATTTTTTATTATTATTTTTTAAAATTAGTTTTCATTTGTAAGTTTTAAAAATTTTTAAACTATATTTGTTATGGAGAGTTGAAATTTTGTTTATATTTATTTTTAAGTCAAATAATTTAAATGAGTATAATATTTTATTAATTTTTAAGTATAGTTATTATCAAATAATAATATTTACATGAATGAACAATTTGCTTTCTTAAAAAATTATAAAAATAATACTGGTCATTAATTGAAAATGCTGAAAATCTCTTTAGACGTTTCCTGTTTTTAACTTATTTTAAAAATATTTCTTATTAAATTTTACTAAACATATTTTGAGTCATATATTTTATTTTCAGTGGAAATAAAAACAAGAAATATAGTAACTTTCTTCTTATTTTGGTTCTCAAAATCTTAAAAATTAAAAGATTTTATATTAATTTTTTTAACATTCTTTTTTTACTAATTTTAATTATTTTAAAAGGTTAAAAAAAAGAAAAAAATTATCATTTTAACTATAACTTTTTCTTTCCTCTACTTTTCTTTTTCTTTAATTCCTTTCTTTTTCTTTATTTTTTCTCACTAAATTAATTTGCAAGAACTAGTTAGGATTCGTAACATCTAAACTCTTAAAGACGAATAACTCCTGCCATATCTTTTGTCTAAACTCTATGCCATTAATAACTCCTGCATATCTTCTATGGGGAAGAACATTTAAAGACGAAATAGCTTTTGTCAAAAACAAAAAGAGAAAAAAGAAATTGCGAAGAATTTTTACAATAGCGTCTGTTTAATTTTTTTTATTTTAAAATGATAAGTAAAATTAGATTGATCCTCTGGCTGTTCTCTCTATCTCTCTCTCCCTCTCCCCCCCCCCCCCTCCTTTTATGTAGAGTAAAAAGTTGTTTATTTACTATACTATATATTGTCTTTAGATTGATATCTGACATTAAGGTCCTGATTTTGATTCTTTCATAAATCACAAACTTTCATAAATCACAAAGGACTTGTAAATTTATATAAAGTTAAATGGATTTTTGTACTTATAATTTTATAAAAAAAAATGTTATTTCTAAATTAAAAATAAACAACATTACTCCTTTTTATGTTTTAAGATGATCCAATTTTATTTTTATTGTACATTTTCATTTAAAATTTAAGGTAAGTTTACAGTCTTTTGGCTTTAAAACTAAATTTAATTAAATGTGAGTTAATTACATCAGATAAATAATAAGGTTTAGTCAATAAATGTGGAAGAATGTCACTTGAACATATACATATTATAAAGTTAATGGCCAAATGAACTTTTATTTGCTAATTAGAATAAATTTCTCTAAGAGAAAAATCATTTTAATTGAAGAGAAAAATTTAGACTAAATTTAAAAGTTTTATCTTTAAAAAATTAAATAAAAAAACAAATAATCTTGTAAGAACAAAACCAATAATCATACTAATTTTTTTCTATAAATAATTTGAATATAAAACTTGTATACAATAACTTTAAAACTGAAATGCCGTTCAGTTAAGAGGTAATAAGAAAGAACTTCGAAAAATTTATCACAAGTAATCTCATTGTACGGTCCACGCAGCTAAGAGGTTAATTAAAGGAAGTGTTTGGGAAATTTGACAAGATATTTTGCGGGTCATGCTTTATCTTCTTATATCTGTACCAAATTGTCTTCTTCAAGGCATACCACAGTGGCTACACGTCTTCAGATTTCAGAAAGTTATAATGGTGATGAAAAGTTATGTTTTGCGTGAGTAAACTTTTCAATTTCATAATTTTTAATTTTAATTAAAAACATAAAAGATGTGTTATTTAGAATTGTCCAAGAAAAAAATGGTAGTCCTTTTCTCAAGTGTCTCACTTTGGTGGGAATGGTGAAACTTTATCTTGATTTGTACCAAAACGAATCTTCAGCTTTATTACGTGCATGATTTGGATGGATGTGAATTATGAGGCCGTGGAACGCATGGTGGTAAGGTAAAGACGTAAAGGCAGAATTTGGTAAGGTAATCAAGTGCTGCAATCTGCATAGAAGTGCCTTATTTTAGCTTTCTTCAATCCACACTGAAATTGAATCCTGCGTAGAAGTGCCTTATTTTAGCAAGAAAACATTATAGTAATGGGTTTGAATGCAGTGAAGTTGAAACTCGCATTGCTGGCCTGCACAGTACTGGCAGCTGCAGCAGCAGCTGAAGTTCAATTATTCAAACCAGGTTGCAACGGCTCATGCGGGAAAGTGAGCATCCCCTATCCCTTTGGGACCCGTGAAGGCTGCTACAGAAATGAAAATTTTCTTATATCCTGCAACTCTTCCTCCGGAAAGCCCATGGCTAATTACAGCGACTCCAATATTCAAGTTCTGCACATCTCCCTCGATGGTGAAATGCGTATCACAACTTGGGTTAGCCAGTTTTGCAATAAGGACAATGGGTGGAGCACAACCTTCCGGATCAATCATATGTTAGCCATATCTAATTTGAACAAATTCACCGTCGTCGGCTGCAACACCATCGGTTCCATCACCGACGTCAGGGGGAATAGATTCCAAACTGGCTGCATGTCCATTTGCAAAAACATGACGTACGTCACGAACGGATCCTGCTCCGGTATTGGCTGCTGCCACACCACTTTCCCCAGTGCCATTGGAGATTATTCCATTAGTATAGATTATTATGACAAGAAAGTCAAGCCGGCCTCCAATACTTGCAGCTATGCATTTGTTGTGGAGAACGGTTACTACAATTTTTCCCGTTTAGACCTCCTCAATCTCCGGCACAAAACAGAATTTCCTGTCCATCTCAATTGGGTTGTTGACAATAAGACATGCGCTGAAGCCAAAAAAAACACAACCAGCTATGCTTGCAAGGACAAAGCCATATGTGAGGACAATTCAAAAGTTAGTGAAATTGGGTACCTGTGCAAATGTAAACCAGGGTTCGAAGGCAACCCTTACCTCTCTCATCCCCTTGGCTGCAAAGGTAAGTTTCAAGTTTCAACCTCGCTATTTATGCCAAGTCCTGCAATCAAGTTTTTAGAGTTAGGAAGCATTAACCCGACTCAAACTTGCCAGTCGTTATTTAGACCACCGGATTCAGCTCACAGCCTCACCTCTTTTCCCAATGCCTCTCACTTTTCTCTATTCTTGCCCCCTTGTTTTTTTTTTCTTCTCTGTAAATAGCACTTCCTATATGTTTGTGTCAGATATAGCATATAACACAAATTGATGAAGGTAGATTTTTTTCGTAATTTCAGATATTGATGAGTGCAGCAAAAACAATAATTGCAGTAAGAGATGCCACAATGTCGTTGGTAACTATACCTGTTCTTGTCCGTGGGGATACAGAGGTGATGGCTACATTCATGGGTCAGGCTGCTCATTGCCTATCATTGAAATATCATTAGGTAAAATTACTAACCACTATATAGTCAAATCAATTCAAAATTTTTGAGCATCTGCATTGCACACAGATTCACTATCTGCTTAGAGGAGGAATTCTTATTTGGTGCCTTATAAAAGGATTCTAAGAGCCTGAGGGGCACCATATAGATTTGTGATAATATATCAACCATATAAATTTGTTCAAAAGGATGGTTTAACATTGGCTATGAGTTGGAAGGGAAGATGGGAAACAAACAAAGGATTAGCATCTAGACAAATATTTTATTGTCAAATTGAACCTTACGTTTTCCTCCTCAAAATTAAATCTTTAACCATATCGCTTGCAGGCATTAGTGTAGCCTTGCTCTTTGTGATTACGCTGGTCTCCTTGTTATGTTGGGTACACAAGCGAAGAACCTTAAAACAACTTAGGAGAAGAAATTTCGAGCAGAATGGAGGAAACATGTTGAAAGGATATGGTGACAGAACCAAGATATTCACTGAAGTTGAGCTTAAGACTGCCACAGACAACTTTGATGAAAGCAAAATACTTGGTCGTGGAGGACAAGGGACAGTTTACAGGGGTCTACTACTGGATAACACGCCAGTTGCCATTAAGAAGTCTAGAGTAGGAGGGGATCCCAGACAAATCAAGGATTTCATCAACGAAATCGCTGTGGTTTCCCAAATCAACCATAGGAATGTGGTCAAACTTTTGGGATGTTGTCTAGAAACCGATGCTCCTTTGTTAGTTTATGAGTTTGTAGACAATGGAACCCTTCTTGACCACATAGACCCATTAAAGAAAAAGTGCCCTCTTCCATGGGAGACCCGATTAAGGATTGCTGCAGAAACTGCTGAAGCCATTTCATATTTGCACTCTGCTGCTTCTATTCCAATTATTCATCGAGATATTAAATCTGCCAACATACTATTAGATCATAATCACAGAGCAAAGGTGTCTGATTTCGGAGCTTCAAGACTTGTTCCTCTTGATGAAACTCAGATTACCACGGTGGTGCAAGGGACTCTTGGATACTTGGATCCAGAGTACCTCCACACAGGTCAGTTGAATGAGAAAAGTGATGTTTATAGCTTTGGAGTAGTGCTTGTGGAGCTACTCAGTGGGAATAAAGCAGTTGAATTCAATAGGCCAGAACAGAGGAATTTGGCTATGTATTTTGTGTCTTCTATGAAAGAAGACCATTTGTGGGAAATTCTCGATAGTCGAGTGCTGGAGCAAGAGAAGAATTCAGAGCAGCTGAAGAAAGTAGCTTTACTGGCAATGAAGTGTCTCAAAGTGACTGGAGAGGAAAGGCCAACTATGAAGGAAGTAGCAATTGAGCTAGAATGTCTGATTGCAATGGGCAAGCATCCTTTGGTGAAGGGTGAGGATTCGATGTCGGATGAAAATGAAAGCATACTTGGTCATGTTAATGTGCTTGATGGATACAAGGATGCGAGTGCCAGTAATTCTGCTGGCTATGATAGCATACAGAAGCAGATACCATTTGAGATTGCTGATGGGCGATGATCATTCGGTGTTCTGATGTGGTTGTGTTTCTCTCCTTTTGTTTCTAGTTTTCATATTTGTTGTTACTCCACTCTACTAGGGCAAAAGTGTATCTTCATCGATGTTACGTGTCCATTAGTTTTTCACCTAGACTATGATTTATAGATTTCCAAGCACTTAGAGTAGTCTGAGCTTCTCTTTTTCCTCTTGTAAACTAAATAAGTTGTCAGCAAATAGAAGATGAAAACGGTAGGCTTCTGCTGCTTAAGTATTGCAAGTCTAATTATAAGGCATTTGTTTGGATGATTCACCAAATCTTTTTAAAAAAACAGGATTTTTTTTCTCTAAATTTTAATTTGTTAAGAGCCTTTTTTTTTTTTTTCTCATTTCTCTATGGTTGTTCATACTGTTATCATGAACTTGAAGTATAATGCCATTGTGCAACAATTTAAGTTTACAAAATAAGCAATTTGAGTTCGTAGCGCAATTGTACAGTAGGTGTGGGAAATCTGAGAGCAAAGAAGGATGAAACCACAATATAGCCGCCCGGACAAAAACTTGGAATTTTAATAGAACAAGCAAAATGCAATTTTTGGTTTCAGAGGAATCTGGGGAATATGAGAAAACTAGAGTATATGAGATGAAAAGCTGTTTCTTCCATAAAACATAAATGCCATAACACAACTTCTATAATACTTACTTAATAATTGAGACCATCTGATGGTAATCTTTACATAAACTGAGGAAAATATTATTGATAACAAGGATGTCACATGAATCAAATATAGTATTCTAGCATAGTCCAAAATTTCATGTTTCTCAAGAAAGGTAACTAATTTACTCCAGCTGCAATATCTATTCATACTACTAATATATATCGTTATTGAAAAACTTATCCTGCCCATTAATGAGTAGTTACTCAATTGTCATTATAGAGACTATCTTTAGCGTAGGATCAATGAATCTACAAGAGTGTGACTGTGTTTCTAAGAAGCACACTTAAGGAGTCTGACGAACTGGTTTGCAAAAGCTTTCTTCGAATCAGCACTGTGTTAAGACTGCACTGTGTACAGTTAGAGAGAGCTGGAACTAGAGTTTGAACTAACATTAGACCTTTCCATCTGGTGAAGGAAGATTTTCAGTTCTCAAGGTTGTGGATGACATGGTAGACGCAGAATTTGTGCCTCTGGAGGGAGAAGAGGATGGGGAAGGTAGCTTCTTAGGCAGCATCTGCTCCCAGTATTCCCTGGGTAATCTTGTTCCTTCTGATAGAACAACAAAAACAAGCAAAGTGAGCATCAAGCACTTGTGCCTCCAAGAACCTAACATGATGATGATGACTACTACTGCTCTTACTCAGGAAGTTCAGAGTCCCCCTTTAGCTTTCAAAAAGAGCAGCTTTAGAAGGGTTGTAGCAGCAGACATGTTCAGTATCGTAGGGAGGCTGCCAACATGCTTGTTTGGGGAAGGACGCTTAAATGGCAGACAATGTGGTTTTTGTTAATTCTAAACCGTTAAACAACCCATGTTGATGCTCTCATTGTCCAATACACAAGTAGAATCCGAATGTGCAAGTGTGAGGAATTCCGGGAATATGTTAATATGCGCTCTGGGCCCCTTATTAGTTGGATGCCATTATTTATTTCTGTCTCTGTTCAGATATCTAGGTTGTCAGACTTGTTCAATGTGTATAATTAGCAGTGTCACTCTGGGATGCGTCTAAGTGAAACATTCAGAAGAGTTTCTCACTACCTTTTGCATTAAATTGTATGACATGAGAAGATGAAACTGCGTTAAAACTTTTTTTTTCCTGAAAGGCTCTCTCCTCTTTCTCGAAGAAACAATGTGCTAAACAAAGCTTTCGCTTCCTGAGCTAATTAGACACATGAATTTGGTTTAGGCATAGATACACCAATGAAGCATTGATGCAGGCCAACATCAAAACCACATTTTTGTCATCAGTGAAAGACTGACCACTAAAATACCTAAAATCTAGCTTAATAAGGACAAATCCAACCCTGGCATTATTATTCTTAAATTTCAATCATGCAAACATGAGGAGAGTGCTCTTTTACATTAGTTTCGTATAAAACGGCTTAAGGAAAAAGTTGGGTTTCTTTAGAATATGAATCCACAGAAAGGAAAACGTCTTAGACACTTTTGTATGCTATTTCCCCAACAATGGAATGCATTAACTTTGGACAGATAATGGCATCCGTGGCGTCAGTGAAATGTTGATATTTTTTATGAAAAGGTTAATGCTTAGGCAGCCCTTTGATCAGTCCAAAGGGCGCACTGTGTTAGGGTGGTTCTAATGTTGTAGTCCTGAGTTAGTGGCACTAGATAGCTTCATAGCTGTTCAGTTCCATTCATTGCTTAAATTAATGTTACCTGTTTGCATATCACTTAAAAATGTCTAGCTTTAGAAATCTTGCTTTTTTACTAAGCAGAAAAGTAGAGAATTTATTATTCAGTACATTGTCTGCCTTCCATCAAAGAATAAATTGCTCCCATGTAACTAGAATTATATAATGAGACTTCAGTATTTAATAACCATTTAATGATTGAGTAGCTCAAATATAGTGTATTGAAAAAGTTATATTATTTGCGCAGTTGGAAGGTGCACAGTGCAGCCCCATCTCTTAGTGGTAGGGTCAATTCTTTCTGAAACTGCTTTTTGTCCCCTCATCACCCCCAACACCATCTTCTGAAGATATCTTTGTGACAATTAGTTTAATAAATTTAGTCAAACAAGGTCCATGACTAATTCCATATAGAAAGGAAGTCTATTATACCAAAAAGAAAGATTTAATATTAAATTGCCATGTATTATCTTGTGATTTCATCATCTTTTACCAACTTTTTATCAGAAAATCCGTATATAGCTAAACTCAAACCTAACAACCCAAAACTAGAATGGGCAATTCAAACCCTCTGCTCTTTTCCACTGGAAGTTACACAACAACATAAATCACACGTACCTACTGAGATTTCAACTTGAAGACTCCCTCGTTGCCCCATACTTAACGACTGGGCCCCTTAAATTGGTTTTCATTCTCTCACTTACCATGGTCAAATTGTTACCTAAACGTTCTCTAATTATTATTAACTCTTCCAATGTCTCTATCATTCAAACTTCAAAGACAACGAAATCTGCATATCGCTCCAATCCTGGAAGAGTCTCCAATTTCGGAACCAAGATTCAGAATTGAGTATTACACTAAGTGTACACAAATACAGGTAAAGCATAAAAAAGCATGTGCTTTTGGAATTGATCACAGACAGAATACTCTTGCAAGTCTTCGAAGAAAATCTAGAACCTCGGCTTATTGTAATAAGTTTTTTTTTTTTTCGTTCTCTTAACCAGAACGAACTTAACTGTAAGAGTGTTAAGAGTGTATTTAAGTATTGAGAAGGCATTCAGTTACGCATTAATTAAGTCATATATTTTAAATGCAGTAACCAGAGTTTGTTTTGTATGTTTTTATGTATCTCGTGTACACATGAATAACATTCTTTTTATTCAGTTTCTCTTATCTCTGAATACTATTTGCGTTTGGATTTGCTGTTGTCGCTAAACCGTGCTGTTCCTTGCTGTCAACCAAATCTGGGCCGTTTGCGTGATCCAACGATCCGGATTAAGCCACATCACTCCCTTCTCTTTTTTTCTCTTCAGAACTAGAGTGTTTTCAACTTTCCCTTTAATCCAACAAACGAGAGAGAGAGAGAGAGATGGGTTCATTGGCTATAGGGGGGAAGCCTCATGCTATGTGCATCCCATACCCAGCACAAGGCCACATCAATCCAATGCTAAAGCTGGCTAAGCTCCTCCATGGCTTCCATGTCACCTTCATGAACACAGAGTTCAACCATAAATGCCTTCTGAAATCATGAGGTCCAAATTCCCTTTGTGAGCTGCTGTGGTGGGAGTGAAAAAAATGAAGGAAAGGCCTACGATATGTTTTGATAAAAAAAAAAAAAAAAGTATTGAAAGTTCTAAACTAAACAAGCACAGCAGACACTCTAAACCAGTTGAATACAACTTAGGTTGTAATAGTAAGAAAAATATTGGTCTGATATTCCAACAATTCGAAGCAATATTCTATGTAATCCTAGCATACTGTACCATTTCACCTGGAATCGCACTCAAATGTTGAGAAACCTCACCTGTACTGGTTGAAGTCAGAAACAATGGTGAAAACGGCGGCGTTTTTTATGTGGGAAGGCGTAGGGAAGTCAGGAAAGCCCTTGGCAAGGTTGATGGCGTTGCATTTTTTAGCAAGGTGTGATAGTTCTTGAATCGGAGATGATAGCAGCTTCTTTGCTATGCGAGACAACTTTTCTTCCATTATCGACGTGGCTTGATCCGGACGGTCGGATCATGCGAATGGCTTCGATTTGGTTGACAGCAGAGAACAGCACAGTTTAGTGACAGCAGGGGATCCAAATGCATATTATTTAACAAGGAGAAAAAAGGGGAATGATATGAGAAGTTCGAAGGGGTTGAACTCCTCTATCTCATTCTCCCTCCTCTTTAAACAAACTTTAACATATAAAATTTTTTTTGAAAAAAAAAAAAAAGCTAGACCTTCCCATAGCTAATCCCTGAGAAAAAATTATTAAGTTTCTTTAATTTCCGAAGCTGTTAGCCTCGAGGACTGTTGAAGTAGCTCAAAAGTTCAGTTGGGATATGCTATTGAAATAAACGCAATTTGGTTTAGGTGTTTGCGGACTGACAATGGAGTGAGGAATATAGAATGTCAGTTTAATTTTAAGACTTGAATTGTTCGAAAAAGACAACCTTTAGATACGAATCAAACCAAAAAGATGACAATCCTGCAGTTTCAGAAATAATGACTTTACACTTGTAAGAACACACTGCATCTCTTTTTCTAGTTACATTAATTGGTTTCTACAATGCAAACGTGTGTATTCAAAATTCCTCATCAACAAACTAGAGGGTATCAATCACAAGGCATGCTATAGCAATAATAACCTAAAAATTTACAACAAAAAAAGAAGAAGAAAGAAATGTAATATAAAAAACTATTAAAAGCAAGGAAGTACAGGTCGACATTCTTCAACAATAGTGTAACATTAACATAACCAGAGTAATACCTATTCCGCGGAAATAAACAGAGTGACATCCTTTGAAATTGAGATATTGAAGCATCATACTCAAGCAATTGCTGACACAATGGTTTCAGTCTTGGTTGGACGCCAGAACGTCTTCTGAATACAGAGTAATCCCTCACCGCCATTTGAGTAGGTGAACCGTATATCCCAGTGTAGAGATTTAGCTATGCTCTCTATCTCTTCTGTACTATTAACATTGTCCCTTACGATCAAATAACCTTGGGGTCTCATGATCCTATCAACTTCTGCAATCACTGCTACTATATTGCACCTGAATCCAGAAAAAACATTAGCTAAACAAGAGGAATCAGGAGATTTCTTTGTTGACCATTTAAAATTTTCAATATCACTCAACATACCTTTCCTTAATCTTTGAGAACAGATAATCGGCATGGAGAAGATCATAAGATCTAGGGTAGGTATTGAATGATTCACACCAATCATGATAAATACCAAATAAGCCACGCTCATAGATTATTGCCAGTGTGTCTGGAGAGTCGATTGGAACTACATTCATCACCCACACCTTGAAGTTTTTCAGAGATGCAGCAAATCTGAAGAAACCAGAATACAATAATTCTAAGAAATAGTGTTTATCCATTCAACTTTAAGCCATCTAGTACAGAAGTCAGTCAGCTTAAAGCTGCATTTTCCTCCAGACCGTATATACAAGGAACAAATACAAAAAGCAATTAGGTAATTTGCATTTCAAAGGGAGAAGGACATTCGGGTAATGCTAGCTTCTATGGGAATCAGAATATACAATTGGACGGGACGTAGAATAGCTTACCCTCCATAAACAGCTCTCATGTCCATGACATTTCTCACGGAAGACCAGTTGATACCAATTCCATCCATATATGAGTGGGAAAGAACGTTTTTCCAATGCCTGGAGTCTGCAGTGAATTCTATAGGAGCAGCTCTTCCATAAATACCTCCCTGAGAGTTTAACCAGTAAGGTGGTTTCTCCAACCTCATTGGCCATTGTGCAGGCCAGAGTGATCCACGTTCTGATGCACCCACAGGCACTTTGTGCATACAAGTCTGTAGAGATATATACCTGAAGATATGGAAGTTGGATGTCATAATGATTAGCAGAACAACTATTGAAGAGAGATGTCCTTTAACTAGATCACTATCAGCGCCTTGGATCAGTTAGCATACAAGGGAGTTCTAGACCCAAGAAAAGAAAAAAGAGAAAAGAGGTCCACATTCCACATATACAAAGATGAAGACTTTAGTTGTTCTGTCTTATTTTTTTAATAATTAAACAAAAGAATGTTTATGAAAATTAAACATTACTCTGACAAACTTGAACAAATTCTGTTTTTAGAAGGACAAAACTGACCATAAGTATGCATCACCAAATCCACATAAAAACCTCATTTTATTTACTAACACTAGGCAGTTTATGGTAAATAGCAATGGTATATTATTTTTAATTCTCTTATGCATTCTCATGAGGAATTTTCAAATTATTTCAATTCCACATATTAGTATTTGTTCCAACGCCCACCAAGATCTTCAAAATGTGAGAAGGTAACTTATGTCAAATTATTATAAAAATAGAAGAGAGGGTGGGGGTACCAGGCTGCATTTGCATCATCAGACTCATCGCACAATGGAGGCTCATTTTTCAGTCTGCTGTTGTAACATTCGTTGGAAGTAGGTTTTTGATATATTGCTGCTGCCACTCCATTTAATTTGTCCTTTCCAATCACCACTAGATCCCAGCACATTGCCTTTGTAATTTCACTCATATCTGCAACAAAGAGGTCTTCCATAAAATAAGGCCCACAGGGCTGTTGCTTACAGTACTTCAAACTTGGATAAAATGAACTTTACCTTTCCAAATCCCAGCATCCTCTGGATTATTTTGATACACTGGAGTAGCAGACCAGACAAAGTAGCCTCCAGGTCGCAAGACACGATTAAGCTCTAACAGTAACCTACCACCTGCATTTTACAATGATTCAAGCATAAGCAGAAATAATAAAAGTTGAGAAAAAGAAAACTGCATCAAATGTTTATTCCACCTTCTACATGCCAAGGGACTCTACAGCGTGCACAATGGACAAGATCAAAGACAGAACTTGGATAAGGCAATCTTTTTGAACCCATAACACCTAATATGGCAGGAATTCCTCGTTCAAGTGCAAATTGTACTTGGGCCTCGTGCACATCTTTAGGAGCAAATGACATGGTAAGAACATCTTTTTCAAACAAGTAGCCTCCAAAGCTCGCAACCCCACATCCAACATCTAATATCACACGACTTCTTTTCCCCCATGCTATATTTGGAAGAGACTGTACCATCACAGAAGCACCCAATTAAGAGAAGATATCAATCAAATGAGAACTAAATAGATTAATTAATTTTGAAGACAACATATTAACAGGTTTTTCAAACACATAGCATTAAAGAGTTAATGAGCATGACAACATATGCATGAAAAAGGATAAGTTGAGATAGAATTACTGGAAGTGTAAATCAGAGGCACAAATTGTTTCACAGTTCAGACCTTGTACTGTGAACCAATCCTTAGTTTACGGTATGATGTGAAATCCAAGCAGAACAAGACACATAGAGTGAACAAGTAGGTGCTAAAGTTAATAAATTGGATGGGCAAAAGGATGGTAATATTTCAGTTCAGAATTTTGAAAACTATTATAATGCCTTAAATTATAATATAAACAAATGTGCCCTTAATTATAAGAGATAAACACCCAAAAAATAAGTAAACAAATAAAAACAACAACCATTTCTCTTGAGTTCATTAAAATATTTGAACTTTGAAACAGTCTCAGAATCAAGACTTAAAGAAATATACTTAGTTATATCTTTCTCGCTTTATCAAAAAAAATTTCTCCCAAAGATTTCGTTATTTCTGTGGAATTTATTTTGTAGATACTACAGAGCAATCCCAAAAACACAGTTATTGGCAAAATCAGGAAAAGTGGAGAACATAACTTTAGAACCTGAAACCCAAGAGCTTTTTGCAAGATGAAAGAACAAACTACATTAGTTCATTATTCACAAATACATTAGCTTCTAAGCAGCTGATATGAAATAAATAGCACTATACATGTTGAATTACAAATATTGTATCTTCCTGACAAAAACAAACATCTTGCTGTATCATGTATACAGAAAATGACATAACTATGTCTCTGTTTTCTTGTAACCAAATAATCTGATAATAGGTTTTGAAAGAGAAATATTTAGCCAGAACAATCAGTTATGCAAAATAACATGTAGGCAAGAGAATGGCAATGATGAAATAGAGAAACATGAGAATGCTTACTTTCTGAATGAATTCTATGTAGTGAAGAGCACCATGTTTAAATTGCGTTCCACCACCCGGAAAAGTAAGGTATTTCCCAGTAACTTTGACCCAGTTTTGATGACCCTTAACTTCGGCAAGCTTCATGTGTGGTGCATTGTTGTACCATATCTGCAATGGGAACCAAATTATACCTTCAACATTACGTAATAACATGTGACTTTCATCCAGTATATGTCACTAACCATTTCCCTGCTTTTGGGCCACTTAATTGGAATTCTGTAGCCCTCAGTTAGAGCAACAAGACAGGTGGGAGCTTCATCAGGACAGTGCCTCTCCCGATGTTCATAGTGGCTTATACTTTGAAGCTTTCTAATAGCTTGCCAATTGTCAAGACAAGGAATGTACTCTGGTCCTGCTGCATTACAAAGGTTCCACTCATATTTGCTACTGTCACCAGAACTCTTTTCTGATCCCTTCTCATGTTGTGACTCTACAGCTTGAGTGGTCCAAGATCCATTTTCAGTGGTAGCTTCGTTCAAAGTTCCAGACTATGTACCAGCATTAAAAACTTCTTTTGAAGCTTGATTATCTTCATGTTTTTCCATGATACTCTCTCCAGTTTGTTCTGTCTCTGAATGCATATTTTTCTTAATTTTCTCCTCTTCAGTCTCACCAGCCATCTCATCTCGATGTTCAACATCACCTGTAATTTTTTCTGTCCCTAATCTATTGTTACTTACAGTTATGTTGAATTTCTCTTCGTCAGTAGTTTGGGCACCTGGTGTTTCCATTTCTACAGATTCTGAATTTAAGTTTCTGTCTACATCTTTCTCCTTAGAGCTTGTCTTCTCACTTTTCTCTAGATGATTCTCCTCAAATGTATTCCTAGAACCATTATCTGAATCATTCTTCTCATTGGAGCTCTCCCTTATAACAACCTCTTGCGGGTTTTCATCAGTTGCATTATCATACACTTCTCCAATTGCTTTTTGGTCCTCCTGGTTTTCTAGATGGTTTTGATTCTGAGATTCAATAGCCCTGTGATCTAACTTTGTTGATTCATCCAATAGATCACCCAAACTGTTTTCAAATTGCCTGGAGCTGTTTTCACCTACTATATTTTTCACCTCATTAACTGTCTCAGATAACTGCAAGTCTGGATTCTGAATTGAAACATTGGATGACATTGGTATCCATATACCAATTAAACAAAATGCAACAACCACAACTATAGAGACTGTCGTGTAGTAGTTTGACAACTTCCTCCCTTCAACTCGGGAATTCTTCCCAAGAACCATGCTTTTCAACTACTTGTATTCCAAGTTACATGCACCTAGTAAGGGAAGCAAAACATTAGAAAATCCATTATAAAATTGTACTGAAGCTCAGCTAAATGCTGATGCTTTCTTCTTTTCCATTATTTTAGAAAAAAATCTATCAGAATATATCATTTATATAATTGAGAAGAAAAAAAATTGCAGTTATACTATGCTATTAAAATAAATCAATTAAAAAAAACCTCTGTCGTTTGAGAGCATCTCTTTTAAACGAGAAAGCTTTGCACAGAGCAAAATTGCTGCCAATGTAATTTAGAATGCTGAAACCTTGAAGAGCAAAATCGAATCTTTCTTGCAACATTTCAACGATATAAGGAATATTTCAGAGATGCGAATCTCTTTGCAAAAACTTAATAAAATTTTGCGCGAAGGCAAATACAAGACACCATATGGGGAAACCCAGAATATCGTGAAAATAGCAGAAAACCCGAATAAGGAAAAATTGGAAAACTGAGAGGTTCGCTTATGGTTGCGGAGAAGGAAAGAAAAGCATCCTGTTTAAGTTGTTTTTCCACAAAAAGACATACTATCCAAGCATTTTTAGTACATTCTACATACAGAAAAGGAAGATCGTGATTATAAAGATAAGGTCCTAAGATCCTACCTTGCAAGAAATGGAAGTAAAACGCAAAACAAAGAGGCTCAGGGCATGTGCACAACCGTACCTGTCAAGGTGAGATCCGACGAAGAATTCACCTGGCTTTGCTTACTTTCCTCTATCATCCCCAGTAGATGGAGCGATAGCTGGGAACGGCGGAATAGTTAGTAGGAATTCGTTAAGGTGTCAGCTTTTAGTATTTGTGGAATGTTTTTACTAAACAATCAGAGAGAGGTTGGAGAAGGGGCAAGTAGCAATAGATATTTTAATGGAAGGACAAATTATAGAAGCGAGACTGATAAAGAAAATGCGAAGACACAGTGTGCTGGCATTGCATTGGCGTTTGAAATATCATGGAGTCGCCTATCTCCCTGCAACCAGCTGTGCATCAATGTAATGGTGTGGTATATGTGTAAATTGCTGGTCTTGGTCTTGGGTAGGTGAGAGTTGAAAGACAATTATAGCATACTTGTTAGGATTCCTCTTTGCTCTTGAACTTGAAGAACTCAATATGATTAGATACTTTTTTATTGCAATTTTTTTAAGTAAAGTTGATTTATTAAAATTTAAACGCAAATAAATTAAATCAATTGTATAAAAATATTAAGTGTATTGCACTTTGTTTATACAATTTTTTTCCTACACTAATAATGCTCTTTGTTTTGTGTGAAATACGAGAATGCCATCCAAAACTAGTGGCATAATCAGATCTGAAATCGAATTTTGGACAGCTCGTGAAATGAAATCGTTGATGACAAGAGAAGCCAAACACGCTAGTCGTGACCCGATCCCTCTCGACAGACGAATCAATGTGCAACTTAACTCTCTGAGGCCCAATTCTTTGACCCAAAACTAAAAGCAAAAGGCCCAATAGAGCATTACCCCACAGTGGATAAGACTCCTATAAACAGAGCAAGACCATGTTGAGGAATCAAATTCAGATCAAATAGTTGAACTTGAAATTGAAGGCTGAGGAGTGAGCACGAGTGAGTTTACGAGCATTTAATCAAAGTTCGAACGCATCAATGGGAAAACAATCAAGTTCTCAAGTTAAAGTGAATCTAATTCTTCCAAATGATATTTTTTTGCGGGCATAAATATTTTGAAATTTTTTAATTTCCGTCTGGAGCTTTAAAGACACTACAAGAAAGAAAGGAAGAGGAGAAGTGAAAATTCACACGAATTCTTGACCCAACACAAGCCACGTCATCACATTATCCGCAACCTATCGAAAATTCGAGCTCTTTGATGACGTGGCACAACCTTCAACTCCTTGGCCAATGGCCAATCTCCATCTCCAGTCACCAATTCATTGTCTTGAGAATCAAATAAATATGGATTTTGAAATTCCAAAAATTAATAAAATAATAAAATCGTGTGGAAGGAATGGATTGGCAGAGATTTTAGAGAGTGGGGTCTGAACAAAAATGACCCACGTTACTTTCTCTTTCCTTTTCTGAAGTTTCCCTTCAACAAAAGGCTAGAAAGAAGACAATGGTGGCCTGTGAAGAATGAAGAAGACGACTGTGTTATGCATCCTCCATGGCTAGCCATTGTGCTTACAAAGCCTTTTCATTTTCACCAACGAGGGATCTCTTCACCACCAGCCCTATCTCAAAGTCATCCAGCAGATGTAGACCTTTTTTCTTATCCTCCATGACCAACGCCTCTGCATCCTACAACACCCTTGTTTCTGAGGTACCATCCTTCCTCTTCTGCTAATTAATCTTTTCCATGTAAGTTTGATATGGTACTTCTCTGTACTTTAAGTCATTGACAGACATTTTGCATTTACACGCTAGAATGAGGGGAATTGTAGATTGTAAATAATTCCTTAATGTAGCTAGAAGTGAAATCTTCTAACTCATAAATTTACCTGTTTTGGAATCTCCAGGTAAGTTAAATGTACAATTAAACAAATGTTCTGGAATGGGTGTTACATCTTACCCCAAGACGGTTGCTTTACTTGATCGCTTCCGGTCCTTAAGAGAATGTAGCTAGTTGTGCAGTTTTTTAGTTCACGAAATTACTAGCTTTGGACTCGGTGGAAATCTTTGTTTTCTCAATTACAAAATGTCCTAGAATGATAAATATTGTGCCAAAATGGTTGCTTTTCTCTATCGCTTCCAGTCCCTTTAGTGCTATTTCAGGCTGCAATCTACCTTTTGAACTTAAAAAGATCACTATATGAGATCATATAATACTTATACGTAAACATGCTTTGGCCTATGCTTCTGGTCTGTCCCTAGGCCTAAGCGTTGGAGTCTAATCCTTTGCATGCACTGATAGTACATAATATAGTGTCGTTCTGACCTCCAATTTTAATTCTCCTTGAATTGTATTATGAACTCCAATCAAGTAGATTTTCCCATTTTTTTCTTCATTCGCATTCCTCTTTCATTGTCAAAATTTAGCGCGTATGTATATGATGGCTTGGCCTGTTCCTGAAAAGTAAAAGGCTTTGCTTCATGCCACACTGACTTCCCCTGGCTAATAATCTTGGTGCTTTTAGAGGTTCACTAACATTAATGTCTGCAATTATTCACTTTGTCCGTAAACCTTCAACTTTACAAAATTTAGTTCGATGAAAAATGTCATTCAACAATTCTATCTGTTGCCACTGCATCCTTTGACTTTTGCTGCTTCTATACTATAACAAATGAATTAGAGAGAAATGGCATCAATGATTGATCTGGTCCTTTCTTGATTCATCATGCACAAAAAAAAATACTTCTTAAAAATTGTTGCAATCTGAGATCTTTTCAAGCAACTGCTTAACCTATTGAAGCATCAATTATCTGAAGTGAAGAAAGCACTAGTGAAGACCTTTATTTCCTTCTGAATTTCATTTTGAGTTACAAAATTGGACATCTTTATTTCAGAGAGTAGAGCAAACAGTTTAACTTCATGTGCTATGGTCATTATTTCCTGTAAAAGGGTACTTAATTTTTTGTTTTTAATTTTAGGCTGTTAGGCTCTTGGGTCCTCCGGCAAGATTTGAAGCTTCAAAACTGAAGGTTGTTCTATTGGAAGATCACATAAATAAGTATGCAAGTATTATTCCAAGAACCTACATTCTATCCCATTGTGACTTTACAGCTAATCTGACTTTAACTGTGTCCAATGTGATCAACCTAGATCAGGTATATGTCCTTACTTTATCCAATGATACCTAATTTTAACAGAAACATAGGTTATTTAATTAATTCATATTTTATGTCTGCAATACTTTTTATGATTGTGGCAGTTGAGGGGCTGGTATAAGAAGGATGATGTTGTCGCTGAATGGAAGAAAGTGAAAAATGAAATGTGCCTTCATGTTCATTGCTTTGTCAGTGGTCCCAACCCCTTCCTGGATCTAGCTGCTGAATTCAGATATCACATATTCTCCAAGGAAATGCCTTTGGTATGTCTGCCTTTAATCTATACAATGCCCTTGATACCTTCCATTATTATAGAAGTGATTCCAAATTATTAAGACTGATATAAGAGATATTTTACATGGTTACCTCCTTTGGATATTGATGGGTGAAATAACCCTCAGTATGTAAATTGCTCCTTTCCATAGGAGAGACAATGAAATGATATGAAATGGAATATAAAAGATTGAGCATTCATTAATAGGTTGTCCTCATAAATTTCACTTGACCTTATATTTTGTGTTCTTTCTGTTATATGCAATAAATGTTGCTCTAATTCCGAAAAAGTTGTGTTTCTGGTATGTTGGCAAAGTAAAGAGGAGTATTTGTTACCTTGTATATCATATCTATATCCTTATTTACAATTCTAAATTTTCATGTGTTTCTCGTACTATTTTTTGCTAGGATCGCTCTCTAGTCTCTGCTGTGTTTTTTGAAATGTTATACTGGTATTATGCCTACATGTGTTCATGATTTCTTGTCTTGAGCATGACAGGTACTCAAAGCAATTCAACATGGAGATTCTGTACTTTTCAATGAGCATCCTGAGTTGTTGGATTCTATAGTTCGAGTATATTTTCATTCTAGTTCTAAAAAATACAACAGAATGGAATGTTGGGGAGCACTCAAAGACGCCATGGAGGTAAAATTACAACGGGAGTCTTTCCTTACCTCAAGCAATTTACTTGTTTTGAAAACTTTTATTTTTGTTGATGTATTTGGATGAAAAATAATCCATCACACTATTTATCATTGAATTTAAAAAAAAACAGTAATGTAAGAGCATTTTTAGGATAAAAACTAAACAATTGTCAACTAAGAAATGGAGAAGTTAGCAATGAACTAGAATGAGTTACTTCACTTGTTTGCTTAAAAATAATTTTCATATGGTCTCCAAACAGAGGCTTTACCATTGAAAAAATTCAACTTATTATAAAATCTGCATAATTGTTCAAAGTAGACTTATTAGTTCCTTAACAATGTTTCTTCTGTTTTCAGGGAAGACAAGGCGATCAGTTGCAGGGGTTGATAAACAGAGATCATCCTACTGAAAAGTGGAGAAGCCCAAAGTCAATCATCCAAGCTCTTTTTGCTTTCCTTCTTTGAAGGCTATATATCCACAACAATATGTACTTCTTTTTTCATCACATAATTGTAATTCCCACATCTCAGAAGCAAAATTCAGCATCTTTGGGACGACTGAAAAAGGAAATTGTAAAGTTGCACAAAGATAACGTTTATCAGCGGGCCATTCATTTCTTGTACACTTCAACACTTTGTCTTCATTTGGAATTAATGAATCAATATTCTTCTCCACTAAGACCACTTGTTCATCATCATTACTGTACTAGTCTTGCATGTGTTCTTTGTCAAGTGCCATTTGTGCACTAAACTATTTGCGTTACTTGGAAAGAAAAATACTATCTACGCAACTTATAACTCCCACAACTATCTCAACTGGTGAGACTTGTAGGAGAATAAAGTAACGTAACTTGTGAAAATGTGTGGCTATAAAGGCGGCTACTATACTTTAGCCTCTATATGTCAGCCGCCATACCCCGGCGACGACATTTTTTTTTTTCCCATGCATATTGAATCAATGTTTCAATTTTGGTTTTTAAAAAAAAACTTCTATTAGTTATATATATGGCAGGTGCAGATCAACTTGCAGCATTGACTTAGGTGCCTGAAGTCTCAACACACTTAAACATCATACACGCAATAGTACAATGGTTAATATTCTTAATTTTCTTAGTCTACTTATGCATTCAATACAGGTTGCTTTATGGTTCGTTTGCTTTTTATTTGTGAAGGGAAACACACTGTGTATGGGACCTATCTTCTACCAATGGAAGAAATTCATTCCATGGTGAGCTCTGACTTGATATTGAAGTATGTGAAGTCTTCGGTATATACCCGCGTCTAGATTTTCATGCATGTTTATTATTCAAAGCTTTTCTGATTCATATTTTGTCTACTTGAAATCAATTCAGCAGCTATTTCTTATGTTTAAAGTCTCTTTCTCTGCAGTCCATGATAATTAACAATTAATTTTTGGCTGCCGGCTCTCAGAATTCTACCACTAAATTATATACAAGTAATGCCCCAAATGAGACTATATGATATATAATAATTGGGTAAATATTCACCTTAGTATTTGGGATTTATATATTAATAACATGATTAATGTGCTATGATGTGTACAAGATTACTTGGGCGACTTTCAATGAATATTAATTGAAGATTAGGAAAGTCACTGGCTACTAGCTAGTCAATAAAAAACTGTATATAATATAATAGATAACTGTATGTATACTAGTTTTAGTCTTCCTGGAAGTGTCTTGTGCATGCATACCGATAATAGAGATGATGAAAGACAAAATGAAAGAGCATGAAACAATTGTGGGATCAGATGAAGCAGATGGTGAGGAAAATCCAACAAAGAAGGAGATGAAGAACAGCAAGTCAGTTCGAGGAAACAATGCCATCAAACGCAGAATCTTCAGTGATTTCATTCATCTTCTTAAACTCATTGCCAAAAAGATAAACCAAGGATAAACCCATTATATATATGTAATTATTCTCTGCGTGTTATATATGGTTGCAAACTTCTCATTGCTAATTTCGTATGAATAAGAAGCCAATGTGCTCTTCGTCTTGATTGCGTATGTATCTTCTATTACTTCACTCTGGATTTTAGGTTCGTCTCGTTAAGCTAATTAATTATAGTGGATTCGTCTTTCAGTATGTGTTGCATATAAACTAGTAACAAATATATCTCAATTTGAAAATTTTTAGTTAGTTAATCGGGTTAAACTTAAATTTTTTCTTAAACGTTGCATGACCATATAAGTGGTTTCGGCTCTATAACTAGCTGTTATATATATATGTATATATATATATATATGGCTTTTTAAAATGATTAGTTGTAATTTAAGAACTGAAGTTTAATGATTTGAAACAAGAATATGATTATTAATTCATCAACTATCCAAATGGTGGAATTAAGAAAGGGGATATCTATTGAATTTGGTCATACATGGCCAAATCACCGTTATACTTTATTTTCCAAATTTTTGTTCGAAAATACGAATTTATATCAAAGTGTATATGGTTATAATGAATATAGATTGAAACCTAGCTAAGAGCAATTATGGACTTAGCCTATATATACGCATGCCATTGCTGCCTATATTTGATTAACAACTCATGACCACAAAATGCGATGAAGCTTGGGATTAAACTGCAATGAATTCATAATTACAAAAATTTGACTAATGTATCTTTGTCAAAATTCTGGGATTAAACTCTGCAATAAATTTTCGTACAAATTTCATATATTAGTCCCAACTTGAATAACTTGCCTGCTTTTTTTTTTGGACCACTACTATATAAAATTAATGCTTTTTGTTATTAATTTATACTATAATTTTAATTAAGGGGTTTTGGTAAATATTTTGAATTTCCTAACTTTTAATTGAAATATATGTACTTTAGGAAGCACAATAACTAAACTACGAAATATTTTAGAAATTAACACTACTTGTGCTTTTTAAAAGCACAACTACACAAGTAAACTGTAAAAGCACTATCAGACAAAAAACGAGATTAAAAATATTTGAAATATTATAAAATTATAACTTTAGATTAAAAAAATTTGAAAATTAAATAGTACGCTGTGATGCTTTTGGAAGTTTATAATTATCCTAACATATTTATTACTCCAACGTACTCATCATTCTTAACAATTTCTTGAAGCTAAAGATATATATATATAACGTGGAAATTATCCAAGACTGACATCTAACTCACGCGAGCTAGCTAGATAGTAGTTATTATCTTTTGCCGTGGATATAAAAACATTAAAAACCCCTGATGATCAGTGCCAAAAAAGAAAGTACGAACTAAACATATTGGCTGTTTCTGGAATAAATGGCAAATCAATACTTAATAGAAGGTGGCACGAAGGTTCCTTCTCTTCCCTTTATTCACCATACAACATACTGCATTTGTGTATATATATATATATATGCACCCAATGCTTCTCATGCAAACCACACACTCACTCTCACACTCTCATATACACGATGATGGACATGGTGCAGTGCACTGGATTATTAGTAGCAGATAAGAGCAACAAAAAATGCATATTCCCTCCATCAAGAGGAAGAATCAAGAGAAAAATCATGATTCACTTGTGTGGAAAGATAAAACAGGCTTGCACTCAGTTTATCCTTGGTTACCTGCTCAGCTAATTTACGTACGCATATCTCCGTGCGTGTGTGATGGTGTTTCTCAATAATATCTTGAGTTTCTAGTCATCTATATATCTTAAGCTGTTGTTGCGGCCGTGTATGTTACCAAGTAAATGAAGTTATCATCTTAGTGTTATTATATATCTTTAATTGTTTTTGATGTTTGCTATAACCATTAATCTCCCTTTATAACATTGTGAAATCAGTCATGTAAAATTTTGTTGATAAACACTTCATGGGAAACTTCTAAATTAATAATAAAGTTACCGTTGTTTTCATGTCTTTTCTGCAATTATATATGTGAAGATTTTATTCTGGAATTTAAAAATTAGTTTGTTTCATACAAGATACAACTAAATAGAAAAATCATTAAATTATTTTTTGGTTTCTATAATTATACTCAAATTTTAATTTGGTCTATATAATTTTCAAAATTAATAAGGAAGTCGTTTTGAAATGTTTTAAGTTACTTCATTAAATTTTTGTCCATATTTTAAATTTTACTAACACTACTAACACATACTATTTTATAATGACTTTGAAATTTTTTAATTATTGGTATCTTAAATTATATATTATATAATATGAAAATAAAATAAAATATGTAATGTAAGGAAAAAAGAGGAGATGAGATAAGAGAAATTAAAGATAAAGAGAAATTACAACAAAAAAAATGTAGTTAAAGAATTTTTTATTATTTATTTTCAAAATATAATAATAATTATTTTATATTATATTTTAAAAATTAAAAAAATTAATATATACTTTTATGCCCGTGAAGTTTTTAGTATCTGTCTATGAATGTATCATGTCAACAAGAAAAAGAAAAATTAAATAATAAAGTAAAATAATTCACAACTTGAATGAATTAGTTTAAATTATGTATGCTCAACGTTCTAAGACAATACACAAAGTTTAAGAATTAAATTACTTTTTTAATTATAAAAACTCAATTATAAATTTCTGAATTATATATAAGAATCAAGTTAAAAATTGAATGAAATGGTAAGGATTAAAAAAATAATTTAACCTTAATTAGTCAAAGACGAAACCAGAAATTGAAATTGAGAGGTTTACTGTGAGCACATGAAAGAGTATATGAATACTTGAAGATATATGCATGCCTTAAAGTAAACAAAGATGCAGTACGTACTTCATCATGGATCGATGAGAAAGTGGTAGGATTGGGAAGGTTCCTCGGTCGTCACTTAGCAAGCGCAGTATTTAATCCTCAAGACCTCATCACCGCTCTCACATCTGTGTCTTGCACTTGTTTGGAAATATCAACCAAGTTGAAGATGATGATATCATTGACCCATATATGCGTTAAGATTAAACGGGATGGACATGTGAAGGAAAACATTTGAAAGGGAAATCGAATTTTATTAGAAGAACAGAGATATCTCTTTCTCTTAAAACTCAAGAACCCAATTTTGTAATGATCTGGAAATTTGAAATAAAAGCACCTAATGGTATGTCAAACCCACGAAATTAGACCGAAGGAGTTGACCACCGAACCCTATTATGAAATGAACAAAAATTAACCCAGTTCCAATACATTGCGTAGCAGCACGAATATATAAATTAACCCAGTTTCAATACGTAGATCATGAGCTCCGCGCAGCTTATGAAGAGCTGAATCATTGCAGAAAGCTTCATGTCAATCCAGTATGAAAAGATACCGAGTTTGTCCGATTTGAAAATTTCTAAGGAAACCACCTCTGCGCTCTCGTAAGTTCTGGACTTTCTTGTGCTTCTAAGAATCCAATATTATTATTAAAAACATGAGCCACCAAATTCTTTATGAACAATATACATGAAAATATATGTATATGCAACAATATATTGATTAAACTAGGTACACGCATGGAAAAAATCACACCCGAAGGTTCCTAAGGACAACCATGAAATTCTCGTCTCTGTGATTTGAAAACTCCATGAACATACAGTAGCTGTACCAACATAAGCAATAAACACTTCTCAATATGACCTGGGTTTTGAAGACGAAGGGGTCTTGGATTTTGCAAAGTCAACTAGATCTTTGAAAAGGGCATCTTCTGGCTTCTCTTGTTTGGTTGGGGTAGATGAATTCAAAGACAGATTCTGAGTTTGTCCCACCAAGCTATCATATGAGGAACTAGAACCACTATTAGAATGAGAAGCACCTTGTTGCTCAAAATACTGTTGTCGCTGATTATACTTTGAGGGCGGGGGTGGAAGTCCACCAGAAGATTGGGTGTCCCAGGGAGCTCGAGGCAGGTTTTCTGACGATTTGCTCATCGGAGATGACTCATCATACACAGGCTGTCTGCTATAAGTTGGGGACGAAGTTTTCATGACATGAGCAGGTGGTGAGGTAGAAAGAGTTGGTGTTGATGAGGTAGGATTAGGGCTAGAATGAAGTGGAACTGAAAATGCTGTTGCTTCTGAGTTGTCAGAGTACCCTACTTTGTATGCATCACCGCTAAGATAGTCAATCATGCCAGAATCAGAGGAGACTGGCTTCCTTGATGCTGGTGGCGGGGGAAGAATTTGATTTACTCTCGTGGTTTCTGCCTTGTCATTGGCTGCTTTCCAACCCTGAGCATTTGTATCTCTTGAGGACCTGCAATTATAATATTTGCACATTCATTACGATAATGTATCAACTACAGTGTATCAAATGAAAGTAGGTTATCCAATAATGGGTAGCCTACTTGAGCGCCTATATGTTGAATACTTGAATGCACTAGGCAAGGTGAAAGTAAGTAGCTACTAGCTAGCAACAAGATTTAATAAAATTGGATTTTGGGCTCAAGCTCACCTATGGGCTAGTTGATCAAAATCATCTTCTGACTCATCATCTTCGTGGTTTACATTCACAAGTGGCAGAACTGAAGTTTCGGTTCCTCTTGCAGTTGTACCTGAATTAGGAGTTCCTTTTAGAATATCATCATGTCGACCAAGTACACGTTGCAAGCTGTCATTCAGTGCCAACCCCTGGCTTAAGAGCTGCTCATCCCTGATAAGTTAAGCAACCATTACAATCACTCTCCTTTATATCACACAAGGAAGGAAAAAGCGTAATCAGCCATTTCAAATTATATTCTTACGCCGTATTGTTCACAAGTAGCATGACACGCTTTTGGTAGGATCGGCACTGGTCAACAAGATCAACAATCACTTCTTGCTTCACACCCTGACATATTTATCCAAAATATTAGCAACCAAATAAATATTGACAAATTACAATAACGGTTTTGTGCTGTACAATATAAAAATGATACTATAGCAAACAAAATGATGTTTAAAATATAGGTTACTTCTGCAATGACAATATATTTCTCATAAACCCCCCTCCTCCTGTTCTAGACTCTACCATCCATCCATAACATTTCCAGGTTAGTTGCTCTCGCCAATCTCCACTAAATACAAAGCCTTTATTTGTCAATTATGATGAAGTAAAGATTACGAAGCAAGAATCCCACGTCCGAATGGACCCTGAAAGGTTTTTGGTAATTCAGGATTAAAATTTAAAAGTGACTTGATGTTGGCTTATTAGTCTTGTAAAGCAGAATGTCAAGTTAGTAACTGGATTATAAGTAACTTGAAGTAAGGCTTCTTAGAGCTTTTTAAGGCGTGATCTTAAAATAGGGATTGGAAATATGATTTTCAAGTCGCACAGCAACTTTTAGAAGTCTCACCTAAAAGAAACTATACAGAAATAGCGATCTATTTCTTGTAACAGGAACATTCTTATGTCATTTTGTTCTAGCGGGAAATTTGCAATATCCAAAGTTACATAGTGCTACACAACCACTAGCAGAACATTAACACAAGAACTAAAAAGATGTTCCACAATGGAGACGGGATGAGACGAAGAAACTAAATATCACCTCAGGATTTTTGGGATCCAAGGCACTGATCATTTCCATCAATACATCAGCTAGTCCTTGCGCATTCTGAATCTCTAGCAAGCTGATAATTCACAAATTCAACAAGAGAAATATTTCACAAACCACGAAAATATTTTTTAATATAAAAGAACTTATTATAAGAGAAATAAGAGAAGTACACGAAAAAAAAATTACAACCAGAAATTAAAAATTGCAAATATAATAATAATAATATATTAAAAAAAAGAAATTAGCTTAAAATAGCTCTCCAATCCCCGAGAAAATCCACAAAAGGAAGCCCCATAAATCAACCAACACCATATGTACATATCTTAAATAATTTAAAGAGCATCTGACTGAAGAGAGACATGTAATGTCTAAAAATATCAATGCAGTTAGCCATACTCAAGTACTCGACAACAAAAGGATCAGAACACTAAGAACAATTGGCTGAGTTTGAGGAGGAGTGAAAGAGTACCTAAGACCAGAAGCATCTGACTGAAGAGAAGCATGAATAGCAGCATCATCATATTCTGCGGCAGGATGAACAATTGGCTGAGTTTGAGGAGGAGTGAACAATGGTGCCCTATTCTCTTCCCGTGGTGGAAATTCAACTCCAATAGACTTTCAATTATTAAAAACAATACATTACAGCAATGTGTTAGTTACTTAGTTCTGAGCCAAACTGCAGCAATTTAATGATAAATACTTTTTAAGATAAATTTCTAATTCATATGCAACCAGAAAAGTTATAGTATATATAATTAAAATTTACTTATGTGTGCATGAGGATCCATTGACACTAAAGAACATCAAAATCAATCTTACACTATTAACTTTTGGAGAATGTATTTGTCACAAAATTGATTATAAGTATCTATCAAGCATATCTAGCTCATAAAACTTCATACTAATCTGAAACCGCTTTGTGCTAATCTTCATGTTTATTTTTGTTCAATTTCTTTAAAAATTTTGGCTTGATCAATATAGCAATGGCTCATCATTCAATGTTAAATTTTTGTAAGAGGACATTCAATGGTATCAAAGTATTAAATTAAAACAAGTATGGATTGATCCACACCTATGTATTTATGTTATCAAGATCACCAAAGCACATATTTGTATGAAGCTGGGGCAGCAACACTACCAGCTTATTAGAAAAAATTATTAAAAATGATGACACAAGAACTCATGTACTTGTAATATGACACGTCTAAATAGAATCCCAGACTAATTTCATACCAGGATTAACCCAACAACTACTGGAACAAGTAACAGTACACCAGTAACAAAAGTAAAAACAGCATTTCCATTCATCATAGTACAAGTGCAAATTGAAAGATATAACCATGAATATCCATTAAAGTAGAATTATCACTCACAAAATATCAGTGTATGTTCAGAGTAATGTCTAGATGCAACAGAGCAATTACCTTTAATTCATTATATGCTGTATAGTACTGCGGAAACCTTCCACTTGGCCCCCCAAAAGCTTCTTGCCACATATCAATCAAAATCAGTATCTTTTCCCTCACATTTAAGTCCGGCTGCAGAATTAGAATAAAATTTAAAACAGTACTGGATAAGTCTTCTCCTCATACAGTTGCGGTTGCAGGAATGACACAATTGAACTATGGAAATTATCAAAACTCAGTTGATACCTTCTTCTTGACTATCTTTACCATTTCATGCAAGATATCTCGCTCAATGATCAGCTGAAATACATTTTCACCACAATTTTTGCTGAGAGTCTCCAGTGTCTACATCAAATATTCCAATATAAAACATCCATGGCAGGTAATCACTGCTTTTTGTTACCCCATGCACAAATCCAAATGAAAATTTGTGGAAATCCTTGACAAGTGACAACTAATATCTTGGAAGTTGGAACCACAACAGAATTTCTAAATAATCCGCTATTAAAATATATATATGTATATATATATATACTGTCACAAGTTTTGTCCTTTAGATCCTGAGCACACAAGAGACACTTGGTAATTATCTAAAAGTATATAGAGAAGAATAGAAATACTGACAAAAAGAGCCAGAAGTTGTATTTTGGGATTTTTACTGCTCAAACGCTTCTTGAGTATTTTTAATGCATCCTTTGCTTGCCTGCAAATTTAAGACCAGAATCGCATGGAGCTCTCAAAATGGAACGAAAAGGGTTAACAACTCTAAGAATTGACAACTCATTAAAAGACTATTCAACCCATTTAACATAGTTCACAAAAAGTAGAAAAGGATGGTTGAAAACAAGGTGAGTAACAGGCATATAGATGCTTACCAATTAAAATATGATTGGTTAAACAGTTTATTTTGTTAACTAATTAAAATAACACAGAAATCTCTCCAGCAAGCCAATAAAAATTCATATCAACCCACCTTCCACCACAGAAAGACGTATAGAAAGAGTCATACAAAAATATACTTAAATTTTAAAATAAAATTTCAAATTAATTCACTTTTTGGGTACCGAATAAACAATCAACTTACTAAAACATAGTTCCTGAAAACTTTAAGTATCTACACGACAAATAAATCAACCATGTTCCTGTATACACATGACTGAAGAAATAACATTCAAATATCATATCTCAAAGCAATAAATGCGTCCAAGCACAGGAGTTACTGACAAATCGAAGGTACAGAGTTCAGCCATCCACCAACGGGTGATAATAATAGAGCAGAAGAATACCTAGGATCCATATTAATGATATCACACAACTCTATGTTAATTGCCCAGTCCGGACCAATCAACATGTCACTAGTTGCCCTTTCTGCACAAGCAGCTGCATTGTTAGCCATTTCTCTGTGACTCCAATCACGTCTTTTAATCTTCTACAAGTCGAAGCCCAAAATAGTGTTAATAAGGCAATCGGCCCACAAGAGTAACCTAAAGCAATATCATATAGCAATATACGCCACAAAAATAGTAGACTGCAAGATAGAAAACGCTATTTAGCTGATCCATGACTTAACAATCTAGACTTGAAAAGATCGAAGTTGAAATTGCAAAAGAAAAATAATGCAGCAGATGGGAAGAGCCCCTCGTAGAACCAAACAAATTACCCAGTACCCAAATAACCAACTTAAAAATTGACAACAGAGAAATCCGATATAGTAAAAGGAGAATAAATAAATAAATAAAACAAAGCAATATTAATCCCCACACAAACACGATAACGTCGTAATTTTTTTTTTTAAAAAAAAATCAGCTTAAAATAGAAAAGGATAAAACAATCTCAGTCCTTTGATGTCAACGCCGACCTAAATTTGCGCACAACATTAAAAGGGGTAAAAGAATCAGATCCTGAGAAATTACAAGAAGAATCAAACTCATTTAAAGATCGGCAAGGACAATAGAACACATCAAAGTTCAAACACAAGAAAAGAAAAGGGAGCACATTCCGGAAAAGGGAATCGGAGAATTAGGTAGTGCAAATTGTGATGGAACAGAGATGGACCGACAACCTAAAACCTTAAATTGTAGTTGAGAAAATTATAGTGGGAAAGAGGGATCACAGGGAAATTTACCTTGAAGAAGCGCAGCACTGCCGAGTAGACCTAGAATCAGAAGCGATCGTGACGACGATGTGTTTGTATATTAGAAAATAAGGTCAAATACTTCAAAAGGAAGAAGGCGATTTGGGTATTCGTGGTTTTTCGCTTTCACCGGTTCTGATGGTATTTACTTTCCTTCGCTCGCTTGCCTACAAACTCCAAGTTCTAGAATCGATCTGACTTTCAAAATAACTCATTTTCTTTTTTTTTTTCAATTGTGTATTTATATTTTTAATTTGGTTTAATCTAAGGAAAAAGGTTATCGTAACAGATGGTTGTGGAAATAGGAGATAACAGACCAAACAAAATGGTTGAAGTATTGAAGAAAATTAGAAAGAACGTGGTTGACATTTGACCTATTAGGTTTGTGATTTTGACTTTGGTTTAGTTGGGCGTATATAATGGAAAATAAATAAACAGAAATGCCGAAAGCGCGTTTTTATGTCATAATTCTTGTGTTTGAACGCCGGCCAGGGCCCAGGCGCTCATTTAGTCATTTATAAGGAATCAAGGATTGGCGCTGATGCTTACATTTTCAGATCACGGACTGCAATTCGCAAAGTCAAACACGCTTCGTCTTGGACCTGTCTGGACTAATGTTATATAAATATTGCACCAAAATAATTTTTTTCAGAGACATGTAAATAATATAATTAATTATCACTTAAAATTTTTTCTTGAGTAGGGATAAAATAAAAAATGGTTTCTATTTTAATAACTTATCTATGTGTCCTATATATTTGCTTATTTGATTAAACAAACTATTTTAAACAACAAACAATATGAACACACATAAAAGTTGCTTGCTTGTCCATTAGAGCAGTGAAAGTTCAAGACTTTTGTGAACTTGATCACAAACAGCAATTATTTGCTGCAGATCAATGTCATGCCCATGCAGAGATACTGAGGTTTCCCATGTCATTGGGTAGGCCCGGCCCAATTAGGCCCAATTATAGAGTGTAGAGATAGAGCATATCCAATATGTCTTAAGCCCGCGAGTAAGTGGACACCCTTAAACAATAGTAATGGAATAATGATTAATTCATACAATAGCATTTGCAGGTGCACAATTCTATACGTGACTTTTCATTGAGTCCAAAAAACTGTTATGTGGAGTATGTGTAATTATGTAGGTACCATTACAGTAGAATGATTAAATTGAAGTGCATGGTTATGAGATCATGCACACATATCATTTTTTTAATTGGAGATCAAACCATTACGGTTCTAGTTCTTTATATACAAACTTCTCTATTGTTTTGAAAATTCATTTGGATTTTTTTTTTTCGAAACTTGTACATCATCCTTATATTTTGATGTGATTATATTACAATTTTTTTAAAATATGATTGAGCATATGCTATATATTATCCCTTATTTTATTAAACTATCATCTTAATGTTACTAATGACAAATAATAATAATTATATCTCGTGTTTTAAGAAATAAACAAGCATTGTATTAGTTTAAGTGTTTATCAACCCAAACACAACCAGCTAGTCACAAAAATAAGTTAAGGCAAACTAACCTATTTTCCAAACAATATTAGAAATTGAAGGGTGTCCTTCAACTTTGACTCCTTTAAATTTTAATCTTTGACTAATAATTTTTAATATTTTATTCATAATAAAAAAATTTCAAATTTTGCTTAACTCATATACACAACAGACTTATTTTACACATCAACAAAGACAAATATTTTATTTTAATTTTCAACAAAATTGTCCAAAATATCTCATCTTTATTCCTAATAACCAAAACAACAGAGTTCAACGCAATCGAGGCAAAAAGACATAATAAAAAAACGACCCACACACATTCGTCGCCACTGCAAGCCTCTGTCCTTGTCGTCGTCGTCGCTGTCGCCGCAAGCCTCTATGGCCGCTGCCGTCGCAACCCATTATCGTCACACTCTGCCCTTTCTTCCTCTTCAACCCATGTAAGTCTTCCTTTTTTTTTTTAATTCCACTATCTCATGAAAATTACTAGTATTAATCATGAAATTGATGACGTCATCTGTGGCTTGTAATGTTCACAAAAAAATGGTCCTTCAACTTCCTGATACTTTTCCCTTTTTTTAACCCCTTTTCTTACTCTGTTTTATGATTTTGTTCTGCAGCATACCATTGTCAATCCTAAATCTGGTTTGCCTTCAAATCAATTAAAACGCTTTTAGTTTTTTTCATAAAGTTGAGACAGACTGGTGAAATTGTAATTTATTATTAAATTTGGTTCAAATGGCTGAGACCATTCTGAGTTGAATTCTAATTTGTAATCTTCTTTGAAACGGATTACTTGGAGTGTATCAATATATATCTAATTTTGTAAGGTTTGGCATTTGATTATTTCCGTTTCTCTTCTGCAGGCAGAAGTTGAAAATCTTACCTTGGAGGAGCGACAATTAGATGAACAAATAAGTGTTGAGCTTAAATTTCTTATTACTTAAGGGAGATGCAGGAAAGACTGAGGGATCTTAGTGAAATGAAAACAATCAAAAGCAATGTTAATTCTCTTAGCTCTACTCAGGCTTGGCTCATTCTGTCAACATTTTAATTATATAGCTTTGTTTTATGTGCTTTTCTTTAATGGTTTCACACCATTGTAGGTGGCTTTTTGTCACTGAGGAAGATATAAAGGGGTCGCCTTGCGTCCAGGTTGGTTCCTTATCTTCACTGGTTAACAAATATATGATGTTCTCCAAGCATCTCATTATATTTATCTGTTTTACCTGATAAGCTGATTATATAGTTTTTTTTTTTTTTTTTTTATCAGAATGAAACCTTAATAGCCATTAAAGCTCCATATGGCACCACTTTGGAGGTCCCTAATCCTGATGAGGTAATTTCAGTGGGTATGAACACTTGCATAGATATCGTATGCATCTTTCTAAATGCAATCTCACCATGTTATATCAGGTTGTTGATTATCCCCAGAGAAGATACAGGATAGTCTTGAGACTTTGATAGCTTTCCCTGTTACGTGCGTCGTTATTGAATTTCTGGTTTCCTCGCGATGCAGTTCTGTTTCAACTCCCAATTGTTGTTTTTGGTTATTAGAAATAAAGATAGATGTTTTATACATAATTTTTGTTTATTGATGTGTAAAATAAATTTGATGTGTATATGGATTAAATACAATTTTAAATTTTTTAGTCATGACTAAAAGATTAAGAGATTATTAATTAAATATATAAGTTTATGAAATTTTCTACTCATAAATCAAAGTTGAAAGGAATTCTTTACATTTTATTCGAAATTGAAATTTAAGCCTTGCCTAAGTTGCCCAACATTACTAACCCGTGATTTTTTTTGGTTAAAAAATTATATTTTATGCTTGCTTACTAGATTTTTTTTTTTAACAATAGGTATTTTCAACACCCTTTAGATGTAAACTAATTAATTTCTTTTAAATGGTAGAGCGATTTGGTTCTTGGCCTTTCCCCTAATCACAATTTTTTTACTTCTACTACAATTTTTTTATATATATCATAAAAGATCTAATGAATTCAAGTCCATGAATCATCCGAAAAATTGGTGATCATGGAAATGACAACCAATTCATGTTAATGTATTTGGTAACTGATTCATTTTAATTGTTTCAGCCTCTTAATTAGTCTATGAAATTCTTCATAATTGTCTTATCAACAAATAAAATATATAAAAAATTCTTTTAAAATATTTCAATTATAAAGTGATAAATGGTAAAAAAAATTAATATGTCATTTTTGTTAATTAAAAGTCTGCTAGAAAATATATACAAAATGACTAAATTTTCTTTTTGAAAAAGATGACTGGCTTGCACATGGCCAGACAGTCAAACCTTGGTTGTATTCACTGTTAAACGTGCAAATTGTTGCAGTTCACATTAAACAGGTTTAAAACGAGCCTCTATATATTTTTTTTTTTAGTATATCATTAGATATTAAATATAAATATTTATTTTAATAATAATTTTAATTTTAATTTGTCATATAATTTTGTAAGACACTACTCTTTTTTGTTAAACTTATCTCTCATAAGAATGAATCTTTATATTTTGATAATAATAATTAAGAATATAAATAAAATGAGTAGTTCATGAACAATTCAAACTTGGCGCATATAAAAATTCATTTGGGCTTAGTTTATTTATAAAATGAATGAATTTGAACATACAATTAAATTTATTTAATTAAATGAGGTGAAATTAAAAAATTAATATTCAACTCATTTAGTTTATAAACAACTTGTTTAAAAATAAAATAATATATAAAAATATTTTTAAATATATTATATGTATAATAAATATTTAGATTATATATGTATATATAATAACACATCTTTATGTATATTTATTTTTTAATTTATTATATTTTTTTATGAAAATATCATTTTGTTAATAGAATGCTTGAAAACATATAATTCATAGATTAATGTAATATATAAAATAATTTGTACATAATTAATTTATGTTTAATTAAATATTTTTTTATGATTAATTTTTATATATTAAATTTTGAAATTATATATATTTATGGTTTATAATTTTTTAATTAATTATAATTTATTACATTCATTTAATTTATTTATATATTTATATAATTTTTATGAGTTGAATTCAAACTCTTATTTAATGAAATAAGTTAAATTTAATTTAAATTTTAAACTTATTTTATTTAAATAAAATAAATTTAAATAATTTATTTATTAAATAAAATAAATTTAAACCCAACTCAATTCATTTATACTATCTCAGCAATAATCCTTAATCCTCTGCCTTAACTTCTCTGGAGTTTCTCTGTCATGCTTTTTAGCGGCGATTTTTTTCGTTGCTAAAGTGTGTTTGAATATTATTGCAACGGATATTACTGCTGCTATAAATTTTGTTTAAATCATTTATTTCAAAAGAGTTATAGCAACAATAATATCCGTTGCAAAAAACTTTAGCAACGAAAAAACCGCCGCTAAAAAGTATGGCAGAGGAACTGCAGAGAACTTAAGGCAGAGGATCCGGACGCTAATCTTTATGTTGGCCGGATGAAATTGATTTTACGTCCAACAGGACATGTGACAGTTCAAATTGACACTATCTCAGCAATAATCCTTAATCTTTATGATGTTAAATATCATTTTGTCGGCCTGATTAAGTTTGGACCATGAGATTGTAGTGGATTTAAGACGATAGGTTTTAAAATTTCATAGTGCAGTACTCTAATTTTTCAAACTAAAATTTCTATTTTGATATTAAAAGGATAATGTATAAAATAGGGCAAAACTAAATGATGAAATTATAACTGATTATATGTGTAAGGGTAAATTATAATTCGAAAGCTGAAAAAAAATATATACTATATATTAATTGATTCCCAAAAGTGTAGGCCCCTTTTTAGTGTACGATGATATATATATATATGGGGCTCCTATTCCATCTTTAAATCTTATCTCTATCATAAATCATTTGTCTTTATTCTTTTTTTTTTCTCTCTCTAAGTGAAAATTAAATGAAAATTTTTTTTTATAATTTTTATAATTTTATTATTAAATTTTAATTTCTAATAATAATACCTATAATTTATAAAATTTATATATTTTATAATTAATTTTTACGTGAAAACAAAAATCATGCTTTCACATGAACTAGTACAAATAGTTTATGAATCAAATGTTGAAAAATAAATAACTGAATAACAGCATAAATAAATAAAATAATAATTATAATCAAAAATTATTAACATAACAATTTATGTGATTTAACTTTAACTTACGTCTAAAAAAATAACAAAACAATGTTATTAATAAAATAAAATGAATGTTATAAAAGTAATTTCATTTTAAATACATCAAAAAAATCTCATAATATTTTCTACATTAATATTGGTTCCCAGAAGTGTAGGCCCCTTTTTAGTCGACGATGATATATATATATGGGGCTCCTATTCCATCTTTAAATCTTATCTCTATAATAAATTAGTTGTTCTGGTTATTTTTTTTCTCTCTCTCAGCGAAAATTAAATGAAATTTTTTTTATAATTTTTATAATTTTATTATTAAATTTTAATTTCTAATAATAATACCTATAATTTATAAAATTTATATTTTTTATAATTAATTTATACGTGAAAACAAAAATCATGCTTTCACATGGACTAGTACAAATGGTTTACGAGTCAAATGTTCAAAAATAAATGATTAAATAACAGTATAAATAAATAAAATAATAATTATAATAAAACATTATTAACATAACAATTTATGTGATTTAACTTTAACTTACGTCTAAAAAAATAACAAAACAATGTTATTAATAAAATAAAATAAATGTTATAAAAGTAATTTCATTTTAAATACATCAAAAAAATCTCATAATATTTTCTACATTAATTGGTTCCCAGAAGTGTAGGCCCCTTTTTAGTGGACGATGATATATATATATGGGGCTCCTATTCCATCTTTAAATCTTATCTCTATCATAAATTATTTGTCTTTCTTCTTTTTCTTCTCTCTCTCAGCGAAAATTAAATAAAAAAATTATAATTTTTATATTTTTATTATTAAATTTTAATTTCTAATAATAACACTTATAATTTATAAAACTTATATCTTTTATAATTAATTTATACGTGAAAACAAAAATCATGCTTTTACATAGACTAATACAAATGATTTATGAGTCAAATGTTGAAAAATAAATGATTGAATAACAGTATAAATAAATAAAATAATTATTATAATAAAAAATTATTAACATAATAATTTATGTGATTTAGCTTTAACTTACGTCTAAAAAAATAACAAAACAATGTTATTAATAAAATAAAATGAATGTTATAAAAGTAATTTCATTTTAAATACATCAAAAAAATCTCATAATATTTTCTACATTAATTGGTTCCCAGAAGTGTAGGTCCCTTTTTAGTGTACGATATATATATATATATATATATATATATATGGGGCTCCTATTCCATCTTTAAATCTTATCTCCATCATAAATTATTTGTCCTTGTTCCTTTTCTTCTCTCTCAACGAAAATTAAATGAAAAAAAAATATAATTTATATATTTTTATTATTAAATTTTAATTTCTAATAATAACACCTATAATTTATAAAATTTTTATCTTTTATAATTAATTTATACGTGAGAACAAAAATCATGCTTTCACATGGACTAGTACAAATGGTTTATGAATCAAATGTTAAAAAATAAATGATTGAATAACAGTATAAATAAATAAAATAATAATTATAATAAAACATTATTAACATAACAATTTATGTGATTTAACTTTAACTTACGTCTAAAAAAATAACAAAACAATGTTATTAATAAAATAAAATGAATGTTATAAAAGTATTTTCATTTTAAATACATAAAAAAATCTCATAATATTTTTTTTTATCAATGTATCACTTTATACTCAAATAATATCTTATTCTCTTTGCAACTTTAATTTTTACATGTTACACACTTCTTCATATTACAAATGGCCGTGAAAAATGTTCTTATACCTTAATATGCATTCTCTCCATAATATCTAAATGAAAGCTATTAAAGAGAACAACATAGCGTAGGATGGTGACTACTAGTTGACATTGTTAGCAAAGCATGCTGGTCAATTAATGCTTACATATAAATAATGCCATAAGAGTTAACATTTTTGATTTAAAAAGTTAAAATCATGCTTCCATAAATGCAACGTGAAAAAGACTAGAAAAATTTAGGATAAAATTTGTAGCCGCACCTAACATCAAATACTCAAATGTCCCTTACGTGCAGTGATTGAATTCCCTGATTAAGCACAACTCCAAGAGTACGTACCACAAGCAACTAATATAAGAACAATAATTTTATCTACTCTATTCGATGCATATTATTATAAGTTTGATATATATTAAAGTGTATGTTGTTTTTTTAATTTAATTTAAAATATAAAGAAAAGTTGATATTAAATAACTTTTCTTGTTAACATTTTTTTTGTAACTTACCTTTTCATAATTACCTATCACTTTATTTTCCTGAAAAATTAACTTTCATCGAAGTATCTTATTCTTCTTTCATATTTGTTAATTTCAGTTCTTTCTTTTCATCATGACCGTTCTTAATTATTGGATTGAATTTGTACTAATGACGCTGCCATGTGATTATTGATTAATACATGGCGATGCAATTTCTTTTTCTTCTTACGCTGTATAATTTGAAAATAAATTAATGATTAACAATAATATTATATATTAACTGATATAAAACCTTAATGAAATTAAAAAATCATTAAAAATCTGATAAATGTGCCACACTACTATACCTCATAAATGAAAAAGACTAATAGCGTTAAAAAATTTATAAAGAAAAAATTTAAAATTATAAATTACCTATTAAGAACGTACTATTTCTTTTAATATCAACCATGTTTATATAAACTAAAATTTTGTAGTTTTAATTGAATATCTACCTAAAACATAATTAATCTTTTTATAAGATTGGCAACGAAAGAATAAGAGTAAATTAATATTTTGATATAGATTAAATATTTTAATTTGATTATGAACCAAATTTTAATTTTAAATAACAAACATATCTTTTGAAATCAAACATACTTAAATTTAGATTAAATTAAAAAAATATACTTTTTTTAAAGATGAAACCATTACTTTAATGATTGTGCCTTTTAGTTATGTCATAATACATAAGATTACAATTTTTATATATAATTAATATACGCCGATAGCTTGATACATTCGGTTGAAAGATTTCAGTGTTTGGGATACCATCATGCCTTTTTTTTTTTCTTTAAGGAAACTTCGTGTTTGGCTATTTTAAGGGATAGTCAAAGATAAAAGTAGAAAATATTGGGTCTTAATTATAAGGAACACGAATTTATATTTTAGATTTCAAGTTGGCTTTGACACAAGCATTTCAATTTTGGAAGTAAGAGAGAAGAAAAAAAAATTAGATACAAACTTTACGGTAATTAAATGGTTAGATAATAATAATAATAATAATAATAATAATAACACATATAAAATCTTATATGTATATATACATAAAACTCCATCAGTCATACCTCTATTTTTATTTTAAAAAAATAGACGCTGTCAATTAAAAAAATAGAGATATGATATTCCTACTTGATACCAAGCATATTTTAAAGGTGAAAATGAAGTCAGCTACCTCAAATGGTAAGGGTGGGGTGAGATTATGATAGTTTTAAAGTTTCACAAGATCTCTTAATGCACAAAAAAAAAAAAAAATCAATATTTTCAACCTTGAAAATGCACAAAAAAACATCAAACATGTTTTTCGTATAATTTTTATTTTCAACCTTGAAAATGCACCCAAAAAAAAAACATTAAACGTGTTTTTCGTATAATTTTTATTTTCAACCTTGAAAATAAAAGGACCACATTAAGGCCCAAGGTTTTACTTACAACCCGGTCGTTTTCTCGGTATTTAAGTATCTTACCTCAATAATTAAATTTATATATAATTATTTATATTTTTTTAAAAAATTTTATTTTAATCTTTGATAGATATGATGGATTTTAATTTAATTATTTATAAATTATTTTTATCAATTTAGTTTCTTAAAGATAAAATTATTTTAAATGTTACATTTCAACATAAACTTCATCTATAATTTTTTGTTTAACAAAATATTGATAATATATTTGTCTTACATGTTACATATTAATGTATATAAAATAAAATATTTAAATAAATTAAAATTTTCTAATTAAATATATGAATTTTTTGACTAATTGCGTATTTTAAGGTAATTTGAGAATTAAAGTTAATTAGTATATTTAAAGTGTTTTTGACTAATTATATACATAGACTTTTTAAATATGATATGAATTATCTATCATTTATAAATTTTATATTAACAAAAAAAAAATAATTAACATTGTTAAGTGAGATATTAATATATGAATGAAATTTAAATAAAACAAGATAATTCTTTTTATCTTTGAGGGATTAAATTGATGAAAATAATATGTAAATGATTAAATTTAAAGTTATTATTTTTCAATGACTAAAATAAAATTTTTTTACATTTTTATTATAAATTTTTAATCAAAATAAAGAATATATATTTTTTTCAAACAAAATTATTCATAAATAAATAAATTATATAAATTATACATGTGTCATTTTTTATTAAAAAATTTAATAATAAAAATATAAAGACTAACTTAAATTTTTTTCCTTTAATTAATCACAACTAAGAACACCTACCTTTAATTTGTTCTTCGTCAATTTTATATCAAACATAAAGTGCACGAGTGTAATTTGAAATGAATTATATATATACAAACTTGAATATAATTAATTTATAATTAGCCATGAAATAATATTTTGTCTTTGTTACACCTGTGCCTATTTATAGGTGGTTTTGGCCAACAGTTTATGCACGCAAAGCTCTAAGCTCTTAACTTGATTTCCATCTTAGCTTGCGCATTCTCTTGCTTTCTTTGTCTTGTATTATTATTATTATTATATATGGCTAACATATCATCACTATCATTACAAAACCCTTCCCAACCTATATTCACTGATGATTCTTCTATCATGGCTATTGATCCTTATTCTGCTTTTGATGATGAAATCCCCACCATTGATTACTCCCTGCTCTTCTCTAATGATCCTCACCAACGATCTCTCGCCCTAGAATATCTTGGCCAAGCATGCCACGACTATGGCTTCTTCTATGTATGCCACTCTCAACTTTCTCTGTAATTAATTAATTTCTTAAATTTTTTTTTATTTTATATATCTCACGTTGGGAAAATTAATAATTTTCATGACACATGCATGCAGCTGGTAAATCATGGAATCCCAGACAAGGTGTTGGACAATCTTTTCAAGGGAATTTCTGAATTCTTTGATCCTTCGATGTTGGAAGAGAGAAGGCTATACAGTAAAAAGGACCCAACGGACCGAATCAGATGGGCCCTAAACTCCTCTTCTGGAGAAAACAGGGAGTATCTAAAAGTGATGTCACACCCTCATTACCATTTCCCTCCCAACCCCGCAACTTTCAGGTGTGTATAAATATATATATGCACACACGCTAAATGTTTAATATGTTAATTTTATTTTTTAAGTTTTAAAATATATTATAAAATGATAATAATTAGATTTTAAAATAATAATTTAAATAATTAAAAGTTATTTAACTATCTATGAATCTTTTTTAACTTTTTATTATTATTTTTTATATTATATATTTTATTTTATATTTTATATTATATAATATATAGTTTGTAAGATCAATAGACAAAAGAATTATAAAACATTATAATATAAATTATTTTTTTTGTTGGTAAAATAAAATTAGTAGTAAGACGCATATGATCTATAACATGTATACTCTCTTGTCCTAGCTAGTTCAATTCCTTGATTATTTTTTCCTTCTTGTTTTTGAAATGCACTGGCAGTGAGGTCTTAGGTGAGTACCACAAAGAAATGAGGAAGATAGTAGTGGGATTAGCAAGAGCAGTGTCTAGAAGCTTAGGGTTTGAAGAGGAGTACATAGAGAAAGCATTTAACTTGAAGTCAGGGTTTGATGTATCGGCCATGAACCTTTATCCTCCCAATCACACATCAAAAGGTGGAATGGGTTTGGCAGATCACACTGACCCTGGTTTCATAATCACACTTGTGCAAGATGTGAATGGTGGTTTCCAAATACTATCCCACCATGGAAAATGGATTAATGTTCACATTCCTCATCACGCCATTCTCATCCAACTCGGCGATCATCTTGAGGTACTTCAACAGTAGTACAGTTCAATTGATCAAGTCCTTAATTTAATTATTTCAGTATCGTATTATTCATATTTAATTATTGAAGCAAATTTATTTTCATTTTGTTAACGTAGTTTATGAATTTGAATCTCTAATATATGTTGTAGATTTTAACCAATGGGAAGTATAAGAGTCATATTCATAGAGTAATTGTTGCGAAGAGTAAGGTGCAAAGGATCTCTGTGGCGACGCTGCATGGACCACCTTTGGAGAAATGTGTGAAGCCAGCACCAGAATTCGTGGATGAAAATCACCCACAGGCGTATCTTGGGATGACCTACAAACAATCATTGGAAGCTAATGGCAACGATGAGATTGATGTGCAATCATTACTTCGCCTAATCAGGCTTCCAAACGTTAATTAATTACTCCTCAATTACGTGTTTGTGTGTTATTTTGCACTTTTAAGTATCTATGCATGCTTATATTTTACTAGATTTGTAGTATATATTTAAAGTTACCTCCATAAGTTTGATCATTACTAGTTATGTACTATTGGCGACGCTGCATGGACCACCTTTGGAGAATTGTGTGAAGCCAGCACCAGAATTCGTGGATGAAAATCACCCACAGGCGTACCTTGGGATGACCTACAAACAATCATTGGAAGCTAATGGCAACGATGAGATTGATGTGCAATCATTACTTCGCCTAATCAGGCTTCCAAACGTTAATTAATTACTCCTCAATTACGTGTTTGTGTGTTATTTTGCACTTTTAAGTATCTATGCATGCTTATATTTTACTAGATTTGTAGTATATATTTAAAGTTACCTCCATAAGTTTGATCATTACTAGTTATGTACTATTGGCGACGCTGCATGGACCACCTTTGGAGAATTGTGTGAAGCCAGCACCAGAATTCGTGGATGAAAATCACCCACACGCATACCTTGGGATGACCTACAAACAATCATTGGAAGCTAATGGCAACGATGAGATTGATGTCCAATCATCACTTCACCTAATCAGGCTTCCAAACGTTAATTACTCCTTAATTACGTGTTTGTGTGTTATTTTGCACCTTTAATGATCTATGCATGCTTATATTTTACTAGATTTGTATTATATATATATAAAGTTACCTCCATCAGTTTGATCATTACTAGTTATGTACTATTGCATCAGAAACATAATGATTAAATAAATCAGTTGGCACTGGCCTTCACTTTGCTTTTGAATCAATTAATGAAAGATATTGAATTATTCCTTTTCTTTTTTAGTAAAATATAGGAAAGTTAAATTACTAAAACAAATGACACTTTTCGATGGAGAGTCGACTAAAAGATACATAAAATATAGGATAAGAAAAAGTGTGTATATATATATATAAGAGTAAAGGAACGACAAAAATACATTCAAAATAATGAAGAGCTAGCCGCTATAAGCGCACCTAATTAAGTAGAAGTTCCTCAAATGAGTGAAATTATATGGGCTATTATTCTTTGAGGGGGAAAAAAATCTGCAAGTTAATTCCATCTTGGATGGTTTTCAATTTTTGGGAAAAAAAGCACAGTATATAAACTCGAGACAATGCTAAGAAGGAAAAAGCAGATCCTCAAGTATAAGTGATATGCTTTAACTTTAAAGAGGACATTACGAAAAGAATACAAATGAGTATAAATTTTTTCAGAAATAAAATATTTTACTGTTATGGGATTTTGGAAGGGGACTTGGAAGGTATAGAAGAATAAATTTGAGTATGAGAGGGACCACAATTTTAATTTGGAATGAAGGCATGTGCTTGCTTAGGTCCACAAAAAGACAAACGCATAAAGAAAACTAACAAATTAAAAGGCAACCAAAAAAAAAAACTAATGTCATAAGAGAGAACAAAAGAAAGGGGAATAATTGAGGTCTGTATATAGAGATAAAGAAATAAATTTGGCAAGAGAAGTAATTGGCTAAAATAAAAAAAATAATTTGATACATTTTCTTATATTTTTATTATTATTAACCTTTTTTAGTAAAAATAAAATATATGATTTTTTTTTAAAAAAATACTGAATTATGATGCGATGAGTTTTATAAATTATGGTTGTGTCATTGTCTAATTAAAAAATGTGATAAAAATAATATAAAAATTATAATTAATCCTTTTTTATTAATTAGAAAAAAGACAAATTAAATTTGGCTAGAGAATTCAGCGATTAGGAACAGGGGCCAGGATTTGTCGAGTTACTAGTATAGTATGTAGGAGGACGCCTTTGGATACGCTGCCATTACCTTTGCTGTGCCAGTACTTTTAGCAGCGATTTTTTGCGTTGCTAAAGTGTTTTTAATATTATTGCAACGAAAATTATTGCTGCTATAACTTTTGTTTAAATAATTAATTATAACAGCAATAATTTTCGTTGCAATAATATTAAAAAACACTTTAGCAACGAAAAACACCGCCGCTAAAAGTAATGACAGGGTACCGGCATCAAAACTAATGGCAGCGAATCCGAACGCGTAGGAGGACACGGTGTCACTCGTGCTTTGTTTGTAAAAAATTAATGGGTCAAAGTTGACATGTTAACTCATTAATTGAAACGGATTTAAAGAGAAAAATTTTAATCTATTTTTAAAAAAGTTGAGTTTAGTACATTAAATAAGTTAGAGTGACTATTTGTGAACCAACAGAGTATCAAAATTGAAATGAAAAAAGAGAAATATTTATTTAAACATGAATATTAAATAAATAGTTATAAAATTGAGTGTGTCATACTTTTATATATATATATATATATATATATATATATATATAATTGGCACTCAAACCCATGCAAATTGCGAAATGAATGAGTCCTAGATCCTAAATCCTAATCCAATTATGGAGGCTGGTGGAGAAATCTAATCTTACCCTTACAAAAAGCATCACATTACTACTATTATTATTATTTTAACGTCGTTGAACCACTTATCCAAATTCTTTTTTAATGAGTGAGACCATATCCCTCTTATATTTTTATTAATATTTATTGCTGGACGGACTATAGGAGTCATTAAATTACACCATAACCTCAGTATTTTAAAATATGAGTTATATTAATTCATATGTAGGCCATTTTGTGAATGCTTTAATATAAAAAGTTATATGTCTTCTGTTTGAGGCGAAATTATATATCTTTCTCTCAAAATTATATATACTTAACGTATGAAATAGCCTTTATTCAAAACTGATACATTAATGATATATATGATTACATATTAAATATTCGGCACAAGTTACATATGCTATATATATAAATCCTACCTCAATTAGAACTTGGCACATCGGGTTTCTTCTTGTTTTTCTGACGAACAATAGTCAGTTACAATTTACAAACAAAAGGCTGATTTGGTATGGTTTGTCTGTGAGGAGGTTCCAAGATTACGATTCATATCGTATGGAGTTGAGGCATCGTCTTCTCATTAAGTAACATTTTAATTTTCCTTCCATGCCGTAATTAATTAATGTCAACATATGGTTATCACTATCTGATCCGATGATGACTCATTAATTGTATTTGATTACTTCTCTCTACCTATATGTAATTCATACCTGAGTACCAATAAATAAATATAATAATATATATTATCAAACCTTAATTTGAAAATGGTCGGGGTGGAGTGTTCCTTGAACCTTCCATATTTTACAAGAGACTAAGTTAAACAAATGAGAACAATGTTCTGTATATTAATTAATTCTTTATTAGAAGCTATCGTTTGTGTTAAATTTCAATTCTCATCAGTATACTATTATACCGTTTTGAGTAAAATAATGTTGAAATGATTTAATGGTGAAAAATCGGATATGTGTAATAAAATTCATTAAGCAAAGTCTATCAAATTAATACAAGTTATCATCCTCCTAGCTATAACATCATCACCTTTTTCCCTCATGACGCATCATGCATTTGCATCAGCAAATAATATTAAGTGTTCACACGCACGGTTCCAGGTTTAGGAGCGCTCGATCAAATTATATTAAATATTAACCACCAATCTTAATTTTGTACGTATGTTAGAAAGTAAATCTAGAAGACACCCAGAAATTAGTTTGAGAGGAAGAAATACGCGTACGGTGTACGTCTATAGTTAATCTAATTACAAGTTGCATTAAATAAAATAACTACAATCGTAATATAGACTAATGAAAATAATATAATCACTGTAGCTTCTGGGATGCATGCGTCACCCACTCGCTTATTTATAGGCTTTGGGACCAGTTTGTGCTTGCACCTATTCCCATCTAAACGTTGATATATCTTCATAATATATCAGTGTTTGCTCAATTAATCTCTATACATCAATTAAGTTTCCCTAAATCTCTGATCAGTTTAGCTCTTCAATTCATTCTGTGATGGCTGAAATAGCTTCACAACAACCAATCCAAAACCCCCTTGAACCCAACTATATCAACTCTCTTCATTTTAATGATTCCTCTCTGAAAGGTGATGCTGAATCTTATTCAGCTGTTGATGATGAAATACCCACAATTGATTACTCTATGCTCTTCTCCAATGATCATCATCAAGCATCCCTGGCCTTAAAATACCTTGCCCAAGTTTGCCAAGATTATGGCTTCTTCTATGTACGTATATATAATTAATTAGGGCTTTATATATTTATGTGGAAATCAAATATATATCTATTAGGCCAAGATATATAATTCGCATTATGTCTTATTAAAACGTATGCATGTTTCTATGTAATGTATGATGCAGCTGGTAAATCATGAAATCCCAGATAAGGTGTTTGAAAATCTTTTCAAGGGAATTTCAGAATTCTTTGATCCAAGGTCGTTGGAAGAGAGGAGGGTATACAGTAAAAAGGACCCAATGGACCGAATCAGATGGGGCCTAAACTCCTCTTCTGCAGAGAACAGGGAATATATGAAAGTGATTGCACACCCCGAATACCATTTCCCTCCCAACCCATCCAGCTTCAGGTATTCATATATTATATATACAAGTCTTACACCATGTTATTAATTTATATATACTTTCTTCTAGTTATAATTAACGCTCATAATTAAGTTAGAAATAAGGTTATGAAGATCGAGATTTTATGTATATCAAAGTTGCAAATAAGCACAATATATTATCAAAATTATGTCTAAAAATTACTCAAACAATATTACTCCTGCTTGAATAATGTCCCTGGCTACACCTAGAGTCTTCCTTCAAGACAAAAGCATTTAATTTGGTGCTATATATATATATATATATATATATATATATATATATATATATATATGTTGTTTCATGGTCAACAACGTAGGCTATAAATATGCAGTATTATTAATGGCTTGGGGCAGCAACAAATCCAAAATTTCACACGATCTATAAAATCATAAGATTTAAATCGATATCCTATATTGAAATCACAAAAAGAAAAGAAACAAAAAAAGATTTTACATCAAATAGAAATATTACAATTGTTTAGGAATGTAAGATCATAATTAATTAAAATCTCAAAATTTATATCAATATAACTAGATAACGAATTACTTTAAGTTAAAAATATGACCTATATTATAATTCAATTTATTTCTGTTTAGAATCTGGATTATTAATTGACTTCTCGAATGGCAGTGAGGTTTTGGACGAATACTACAAGGAAATGAGGAAGATAGTAGTGGGATTGGCAAGAGCAGTGTCTAAAAGCTTAGGGCTTGAAGAGAAGTTCATTGAGAAGGCATTTAACCTGAATTCCGGATTTGACGTATCGGCCATGAACCTTTATCCTCCCAATCACAAATCCAAAGGTGGAAGGGGTTTGCCAGATCACACTGACCCTGGCTTCATAGTAACACTTGTGCAAGATGTGAATGGTGGTCTCCAAATACTATCCCACCAAGGCAAATGGATTAATGCTTATATTCCCCGTCACGCCATTCTCATCCAGATCGGCGATCATCTTGAGGTGTGTATATATATATATAGTGAATTAATCATATAATTTAAACTTTTTTTCTTTGTTTTCTGGTCTGTTAATTCGAATTCTTAACTTTGTGTACAGATCTTAACCAATGGGAAGTGTAAGAGCCATATTCATCGAGTGGTTGTTGGCAACAATAAGGTGCAAAGGATCTCTGTGGCAACACTTCATGGGCCATCGTTGGACACATTTGTGAGGCCAGCACCAGAATTTGTGGACGAAGATCACCCACAGGCATACCTTGGGATGACCTATAAACAATCCTTGGAAGCTAACGGCGGTGACGAGATTGATGTGCAATCATCACTTGACCAAATTAGGCTTTCAAGCGCTTGACCTATATATGTTTGTGTTAATTAATTAGGTGCGGTTCTATATATATATTTCATGCATGCCATGCTTTCCTGTAATGATATAATAATAAGTCAATTAGTGTCGACACCTTTTAATCATGTCCTTTAGTTATGTTAATAATAACATGAGATTAATTAATGTGAAGTTTCTCTCTATATGTACATCATAACTGATTCAGATGCTGCTCGTTAATTTCTCCTGTGAAGAGTATAAAGTTCTACCTATTTGGTAGGATATATTATATATGAGGAATATTCGGCATGATTTAGTAACATGTTTTTTGTGATTATAGTATATAAAGCTAATATAATGGACTAGGGTCAATATAAATCAACCCCATTAATTTATTTATCTTCGTTAAGAATTTGGCATGACACGTGATTCTTAATGTGGAACTATATTTTTTTAGGTTGTATTCATCAGTGACATAGACAAGAAGTAGTAGAAATTAAAAAGTAATCCAATCTATTCAATAATATTGGGCGGCGGAAAAATATTCAATGATATGGATCATAGTCAGAAAACAGAATATGGTTGTTGTGACCATAATAGATACGCATTTGGCAAAAAAAAACCATAATAAATACATTGAATAGCGCGATTGTAAAACTAAATTTACATATAGAAGTTTCAAAATTTTCTTTGGTACTCTATATTATAAAGATTACTTCCTATTTACAACCCCAGGACTTTTTTTTTTTGGGGTCAATCACAAAGAAAAACTCAGCTGCGAGAGAGAGAAGGAGAAGCCACAGCACTAAACATATAACCTTTTTTATTCTCAACCAAACATACGACTTAATGAATGTATAAAGCTTTTCCAGACCCAATAATCCTCTCCCCATATGGGTTCTTTGCAGTTTAGCCTTTTTATTTCCGTGAGCCCAACTCACATTAATCCATAATGACCCTTATAGTTATGGGGATCAGATCCTCTTGTAATACGATTAATCCATATTATGTATGATAATATTATGTGAAGAACAAAATTTTTGACAAAAAAAATATGAAAAGAGAGATAGTAAGATAGATATAGAATAAAAATATATTATTTATTTATAATTTTTATTATATAAATTGAGTCAATCATTTAATTAATTTTGTATCTATTTCTTTCATTGCATAATATGATTATATTATTTTTGTACATGATATAATCTAAATTCTTATTAAGTGATTGTTCATTTTAAACCAAAATAAGGTTAGAAGTCAAATTTTAATTTTTTTTAATTAGAAGCTGAAGTAGAACCGCCTTATTATTTTAAGACATCGGCACCCTTATTCAAAATTAATCCCATTTTCAGAAGAATCTCTGCCTTCTACATTCTTATTTTTTCTTTTACATATATACTTATTTTGATCTATTTTAATTTTATATATCTATATATTTTGATTAAATATTTAATATATTATTGTCAATTTATTTTAACACTTGAATTAAATAAAAGTTAGAAACTTAATTATAATTAGCCAAAATAAATATTTAAAATTATGTTTATTCAACTAACATTAATTATAAAGTCATATATATATATATAATACTTCAAAAGTAAAAATTATTATTTTTTAAATGTGATCAAACATAGTAATATTGATAAAAATGTTTAGAAAAATAAATTAAAAATTTTAACGGTATTTTTTTTCGTAACAAACAAAAACCTAGCACTAAACACAAAAGTAACACACATATAAGTTCCCTACTGTGTGTATATATATATTTTAAATGTTGCTGTTAGGAGTATTATATTTTACTCGATGGTGTTATAATATATAGCATTTAGAGAAAGGGAAGGTACAAACATGTTAACTTTTATGTAAAACAAAATACACACACACACACACCACACTATTGACTTTGCAATTTGCATACTCTAATATTTTGCATCATGATGTGATGTCTTAGCAACACTATAACTAAAATTACATGGATACTTGTTGTTTTATCACTTCTTAATTTTCATCAGACGCATCTCTTACTCCTTCGTTAGGCTTTTAGGTTTGCTAATGAGAAACCAACAACTGCCAGTTCTCCTCACTCGCCTGCATTATATCCAAAAATTCAAGTATATGTCAGTAGCTTTTAATCACAATGAATATTGAAAATTTTAATCACCTTCAGATTCAATTGCTAATTACTCAGCTTCCCAACAATCTACTCATTTGCATCTTATAATTTCAATGAGATCACCTTTATTAAAATCTCACAAATCCAAATATATCGAAAACAACACACAACGAATACTTTAATAAATCAAACAGTCACCCTTTTAGCTGCACATAGTTACTGATCCACTGTGCTATTTGATTTAGACGTAGAAACTATCAAGAAATTTAAAAATGATTTGCAAAATTTCCATCTCCATGAACAATTCTGATTGATTTTTATCTGAACTTCATAAGCTTGATCACTAGATCATCATCAATTGACAAAGAAAGAAAAGAATTCTCATTATTTCATACCTGCTATTATTTCTGCTGCTGTTGCTACTACTGCTGCTACCTGAGCTTTTGGTGCTCCCGCTAGTCACACTGGTTCCTCCACTTTCACTATCCACAGTCGACGCTGAAGGGCTCTTCTTCCACCATTCCTCATCAACAACAAACTTCAAACATCCTTCAGGAGCCGATGGTCTTAGACTTCCCTTCCAATTCTCATTTCCAGATGTCTCATTCTTCTTCTTCTTCTTCAACGATCCCAAAGATCTTGGAAACATCATCTTCAAATAGAACCCTCCACCATACACGTTCCCACTTCTCTTCACCGCCGTCTGATCAACCTTCCTACCACTGCTACTATTACCTTCCCTCCTGTTCACATTTTTATTTATCAACTTCCTCACCTCTTTCTCTTTTTCTTCACTCTCTTCAACCCTCGGCTTCTCCACCAAATCTTTCAGAGAAAGCTCGTAGCTTGACTCCGGCATGTCCCGCACCATCTCCATCATCTCCCTTTGGCCTCTGACAATGGCTTGGGTTCTTGACGTAGGTGATAGACTTTCATAGTCGCTTTTTGGAGTCGTCATCCATGAAGGCGGCGAAGGAATACCAGACTCATCCACGTTCAATTGTTTTGAAGCCCACAGGTCAGTGTTCGTGGATTCCCAACTGCCATAACGATGAATTCCGTTCTCAATTCCAACGGATAATGGAAAAAAATATGGGGGTTGATCTCTTTGTGGATCAAGCATGGATGCTTTCTTTCTCTGGTTTGATGCGATTTGGAACAGAAGAGAAAGAGAAAAAAAAAAGTGTGTGGCTCTGTTTGAAAGCAGGGGACTACAGAGTGCAGGGCAGGGTGATATGATTATGAATATCTTCACCGCCGTAAGCGTTAAAGGTGATCAAGGCTATTCATTTTTTGGTAACTAAGATTTTAATATTAGATTTGATTAGGATTGAGAGGGTTAGGTTCATAAAAGTCAAGGAATTCTAGATGAGAGCTATTACCACATTTCCTTATTATTTTATAAAAGGAGCCTTTGTCTTTATTTATGTGAAGGAGAAGGCCACCATGTCACCCTCCAACTCATTTTATTTTCAACTCTGCAATATTAAACGAATTTCCCATCCTCGCCCTCCAAACGTGGCCATGGAAATTCTTATTCAAATTTCTAGAAACATTAAATAGTCTCTTAGAGGCACCGCACTTACAACGTAATTATAGGAGTGCCTCCTACTACTCCTTGATGTTTAATTTCAACTTGTTTGTTTCTGCATTATAAATATCAAATGCTTTAGATAATGGAGAGGGCCACAAAGAATGATTAGAACGGCTCCAAACCCCACACCAGGTGCTGCAACAAGAGGTGGATCATAAACCCATCATTATAGTCACATCTTCTTTCTTTTGAATGCCTTGCCTACTACGTACGAATGAGTCATGAGTGTTCATTCATCATTATCTGATTCTCATTTTGGTAATAATAACTAATAATATTCACTGTCCCCCGAGCAACTTTAAGTTTTGGACGTGTAGCAGAACAGAGAGATGGGGTAGTTAAGTTTTAGACTTTTAGTTGGTATCTGTAAAAATCAGCCTTTTATTTGCAGTCCAAGCGTGTATTAACCTTACCATTACTTTGCTTGTCCAAAAATTTTAAAACCAAACACAGTTTTAAGGGTCTTTTTGCTTATAAAACACCATTTGTCAAGTGTATTTCTAACGATTTTGAATTTTTTATATTTATTCTTTGAAGGAGATAGATAAAAAAACAAAAAGATTAACATTGATAGGAGTCAATTTCTTTTATTTCTTTTTTATCATAAAAATATATATTAACTTTTAATTATAGATAATTTTAAAAAAACTTTAAATATTATTTTTATATTTTTACCTATGATTAATTTTTTTAAAATTTTTTTACATAATTGATTTTGATTAAAAAATTATATATATATAAAATGATATAAATTTAATCAAATCCAAACCCATCGTCAACTTTAAGTTTTGCACTTTAAATACCAAATCTCTTCTTTTCCGGATAGTGCTTGTAATGTCGACAATAATGTGTTGTGTAACTAATTAATGAAATGATATATCAGTCATGATGTGGGTGTCGTCATCGGAGTTCGGGTAGACGGCTAGATTGTTTAGAAACATAAAGAAGCGAAACAGAATATAAACTACACAAAAGCTGTGTGGTTCAGAACAGAGACATGCTTCAAGGGGATTCTTAATAGGCACAGAAAATAAATAATTAAATTCGTGATGCATGTTTCGTTTTTTAAGAAATATACAGGACGAAATTAGGTTGCTTGTCGGACTAGATGTGGCTTGAGAAAGAAACTCTTTTACGCATTTGAAAAGTAAAATTGAAATGAGGCCATGTCACAACTCACAAGGCATTTGTGAATCAATGGTATTAACTGGCAACCACTTGATTCTCTAATTTTGCATTACTCATGAAAGCGAAAGATATGATAATCACTACTTTTTGTTTAGTAGCGTTGAGATTTTAGTTCCCAATGATGCTTTCATAATTTGTCATCCTCCTATCTCAGCAACGTCAATCAAATCACATTCCGCCCTTTCATGATCATTCATTAATGTTAGTTTATAACAAATAATTTATAGTTTGACATATATTCTCCTCGCTTTTAGTTGTCTTATTAACTTGTTTAATGTAAAACTTAAGTAACTACATTAATTATATATATGGTTTAGTTAAGAAATTGGTGAAATAGCTTAAGGATGTAACTCGGTCGAAGAGACTATTGATGGAGCTTGCAGTATTTGTGAGGTACTGGAATATGGTTGAATATGATTAGGGAGAACTATAAATAACTAGTCTTACAAATGTTCACCTGACAGTAAGAGAAAACAGAGTTTTAGATTTTAGAGGTTAAACAACGTGAACGTGATCTGCAAGTTTTCTTTCTTTCTCGAAGTAGTGACTCCTTGAAAGCAGAGAATACAATATACGATAAGATACGCGTATTTCGTAAGTTAAATTGGAATTGGATGTATAGAGTTGACAAATAGAAGCCAAAATAATATAAACAAAACATATTATATTTATAAAAACCGTCTAGAAGGCTTCTTTTATATCCAATCGATGCTTCTCATTAATTTCTTGAACAATCTCAGAAAATTTTATTGCCCACGCGTAGCACAAAAGAGTGATGTGTGTGTGTGTGTATATATATATCATTTATATAATATTTAATAATATTTAATAATATTTTTTATTTTTTATTTTTATATATTAAGTGAATTAATTTAATATTATTAAATATTATATAAATAATGTGGTACATATAAAATAAATATGTCAAACTTTAATTATGCTTAAAAGTACAAGTAACTAAGCTTTTTGCATATAATTTTTTATGACAAAGGCGTGGAAACTACTTAGTTTGTCGCTGATGAGCTAGACTTGTTACTTGATTTTTCAGAAGTCTATTTGCATATTTTTTTGGTATTCGTTTTGCTTTGGACATCATCGTGGACAAGGGTTTCTTTCTTAGCCAGGTTTTACCGTCCTAGAGGTTTATTGATTTTGGTTTTTGGGGATTTATGTTTTTGAAAAATTACGAAGAAATACAATGACTATGGAGTGGGTATGTCAATTAAGCCCAAAATCAAAGATTTTGCTAAATATATTAATTTATATAAAAAATTTAGTTATAATCTTTATATCTTTCTAATTAAATTTTTTAATTAAAAATTAAGATATATATAGTGTATATAATTTATCTTTTTATAATTAATTTTTTTAAATTTTTTTATATATTTATTTTAATTTAATTAAAAAATTTAATAATTAAAATATAAATAATTATATATAAATTTGATGTTATATATATTTAATATTTTTTTTTTCATTTTTTGCTCACTTTCTTCCAAGTTCCAAACTCGCAGGAGGCTGGTAAGTTTCCTATATTAGCCTCATGAAAAAGGTGTCGGTACCACTATTCAGCTTAAATTTTCAAGGGCTTCGTCGGGGGATTAATCGTCCCTTCTGCTTCTGGTGGCGTTAATAAGGATTGGAACGTCGCCTGCAGAAACTAAGCAGCCAAATATATCTTCCAAGCATTTCAATTTTAATTTCAGCTGAGGTTCAACAACAGAAATTCCAGGAATGTCCTAATCATTATGTAATACATTATGCTAGGTTTCAAGTTCAGCATCCAATCGTTATCTTCCGCATAGCATTTGTATGTACCCATATTTAAAGCTAGGACAAGGTCCACATACTTCACTCTCCAGTTTCTCTGTACTTTTAGGCTACTGCTTATGTGAAAAATCTCTTAAATTGAACAAAAGTATCCATGCCCAGTTGATAAAATTGGGTTTTAATATCTACACCTATTTAGGTAATCGCTGTATCGATTTGTACTCCGAGTTTGGTGTGGTTAATGATGCCTTGAAAGTGTTTGATGATATTAGCTACAAGAATTCTACGTCCTGGAATATCTGCTTAAAAGGGTTACTCAAATGTGGTCAACTTGAGAAGGCCAGCCATTTGTTTGATGGAATGCCTGTGAGAGATGTGGTTAGTTGGAACACAATGATTTCGGGCTTTGCTTCTTATGGGTTTGGTAATCATGCCTTTGAACTCTTCCTTGAGATGCAAAATGCTGGCATGACACCAAGTGCATTCACTTTCTCCATTATGATGTCACTTGTATCGAGTCCCTGTCAGGGTAAGCAAATTCATGGTGGGATGATTAGGAGCGGGATGGATTTCTCAAATGTAGTAATTGGGAATTCTTTAATAAATATGTATGGGAAGTTTGGTCTTGTTGATTATACTTTTGGTGTGATTTTGACGATGAAGCAGTTGGATATTATATCTTGGAATGCATTGATCTGGTCCTGCCATAGGGCAGGACATCAAGAATTGGCACTGCAGCAGTTTTATCATATGAGAAGTACAGAGTTGTTACCTGACCAGTTCACATGTTCTACGTTGATCAGTGTGTGCTCTAGCCTGCAAGATTTGGAGAAGGGTAAGCAAATTTTTGCTTTTTGTTTCAAGGTGGGATTCGTTTATAATAGCATTGTATCAAGTGCAGCTATTGACCTCTTTTCCAAATGCAACAGATTGGGGGATTCTGTCCAGCTCTTTAGAGAACAAGATCAATGGGATTCAGCTCTATGCAATTCTATGATTTCAAGCTATGCTAGACATGGTTTAGGGGAAGACACTTTAGGACTTTTTGTGCTGACCTTGAGGAAGAACCTTAGGCCAACTGAATACATGGTTAGCTGTCTTTTGAGTTGTTTTTCTGGTTTGTTACTGGTAGAAATGGGTAATCAAATCCACTCTTTGGTTCTTAAATTGGGTTTTGAGTCAGATGCCGTAGTTGCCAATTCACTTGTTGAAATGTATGCAAAAGTTGGATATATATATGATGCCTTGAATATCTTCAATGACACAAAAAGAAGAGATTTGATATCGTGGAATACCATAATGATGGGTTTGACTTACAATGGTAAAGTGTCTATGACCATGGACCTTTTTAAGAAATTAATTAGGGAAGGTATATCACCTGATGGAATAACACTCGCTGCAGTTTTACTTGCATGCAACTATGGGTGTTTGGTTGATGAAGGAATTAAAATATTGTCCTCTATGGAGAAAGAATTTGGGGTTAAACCGGGGGAAGAGCATTATGCTTATGTTGTGGAGTTGTTGAGTAGAGCTGGGAAACTTAAAGAAGCTATTCACTTAGTAGAGACAATGCCATATAAAACTACTTCTCTTATTTGGAGGTCAATTCTCTCTTCCTACACAATTCATGAAGATTTGGGAGTCACTGAAAGAGTTGCAACGAAAATAATAGAGATGGAACCGCAGTCATCTTTACCTTACTTGGTGTTAGGGTGGGCATATCAGATGAGGGGCAGATGGGAGAGCATGGTTCGAATTAGAAAAGCTATGGAACATAAAAGTGCTAAGGAGTTCATAGGATGCAGTTGGATTGGGATAAAATGTCATGTGTACTCTTTTGAGGCAAATCAATTACAGCACTATGGTGGGAGAGATCTTTATCTGATGTTGAAGTTACTGGATTGGGAGATGGAAACTGAAGGTTATGTCTGAAGAATGTATTAGAAAAAAGAAATGAACAAGTTGTTGCAGTTGGCAATGAATATGGATACTGGATTGGAAGAGAGTTATGAACTAAGGTTGTTAGTTCCTCGGGAAAAGAAGATAGAGAGAACTTATATTCTGCTCGGTAGCCGGCAGGTGTAGTTGGATATTTCCTTCACATTATACCATGAGGACATTATTTGCTGGCATTTAGACTGAAAGATCATTTTGTATGCTGTATATGTTTTAAGATGCACAGTTTACTAATCTTGAATTCAGTAGAAGATTTTTTTAAAGTTAGACCAATCTTTTATTAGCCTCGTCCTTGTGTTTTGAAATGGCATTCTCGTCAATAGAGAGTGGGTTCTGCAATAATGGGATTTGTGCTACTGGGTAAGAGAAGAAGAACGAGCCCCTGTGCTGTTTCAGATGCTCCATTGGAAGGCTCGTGCTCTGTTACTGAAGCAGAAATTACCATAAATGAAGGGAAGAGGGTCAGGAGGAACTGATAGTGATGAACCTAGAAGGCTAGAAATGTCACATAGAGAACGTTGAGATAGCATCCTAGAAATGACTAATTACGATATTTTGCTACGAAGAAATCGAGGTTTTCTATCGTCAAGCATCTGAAAATTATGGTTAACAAAATGATTTTATACAAATCTGATTCAACAGGGAGAGCGTTGCTCATAATTATGCCATACGAATATGCAATGATTCTTCTCTTCGACGTCTTCTAAGTGATGCCTTCTTGTGAGCGAGTTAAAATCTTGCGACATACTGAAAATGCAGTTTTTAGAACAACGGGTGCCATTGATATTCCTCGCAATTTATAAAGCAGAAAACCCGCTTATTTGTAGACTTGTGCATCATTGACATTAACATATATGTCAAGACGTGTCACACACTTTTTTGTCATAAATTAATCATTAAAACATAATGTGAGAATATGTTAAATAAATTGGGTCAAACTGTTTTTCTTTTTTGCTACTAAAATAAAATAAATTCTTGATGAAAACTCAGGTCAGAAATGGTGTGGCGATGGGGGCGATATAACATAGGCAGAGGCGCGAATGGGAGCGTGCATGGAAATGATATATTGAATTGTTTAATATTGAGAATTGAACGTCAAGAGAATCTGGGATCTCAGGAAGCATGTCCAGTTTTACACAGTCCCAATCTCGGAATTATCTGTGTCTTGTTCCTCATAGCACTCTTCCCATTGTCACTGTTGAAGACGGCGTATTTCCCGCCATTTTTGTCTTCAAAGAATATCCTTTAGCATATTATTCTTGTAGCGTCCAAACCTTCTACCGCATCCAATTGCCGAGAGAGAAAAAGATGAGTTTTGCTGTCGATGGAGGAATTCGGATAGGGGAAGTAGCAGCTTCTGTCCTGAAATCATTGGACAATCAGTCTCATTCTTTATATCTTCTTATACGTACTTTTCTACACAGCTTCTTATTCGTATCAAAACCCATGCCTCTAACTTCATCCCCATCTCAAGGCGTAACAGAATATGGAGCAAAGATGCTTCTGATTTGAAGACTGTGCCCTATGGAGAGCCCTCCGCTGTCCTACGTCGTCATTGCATGTGATGCCACCAAAGATCGCAGTGAGCATGAGATTAATGTTATTATTGATCGCGTACGAAGTACTAGTGGCATTGTATGTGCAGGCTACAGATTGCTAGTGCTTGGTGTCTTGCATAGAGTGCCTCACCCCAGTAAGTTGTACACTATATGCTTATAATCTATAGATGTCACTGAGAGTACCGCAAATGTTATTACAATAATTTTACTTGTACTGCTTATTTACTAATAACTTCTCTGTCAAAAGAAACTGTAATGTTTATATTGGATTGCAATGAGGACTCAACATTTGGGAGTCTGTACTATGACGAGTTAACCACTCTGTTTGTGTGTTGTGCTTTCCAGAAATTTAGTAAGATTTTAATGTTATCTGATTGGTTTTGATATAGCTAAGTTTATTAGGTTATGATTATTTTTAATATAGCTTCTTTGTATTATATCAACCAAGTTGTCACATAATAGTTGATTCTTGTGATTACAAGCTAGGATTAAGATTTTCTTCTTACTTATTGTTCGCAAGTAATCATTATGATTTTGACCCAGTGGTGTCTTTACATATTTCACTATATGATCTATATGAGTGTAAATATTGAAGGAAAGTTACTAATATTAATTCTTCTTTAATATGTGGTCTACTCACTATGTGACTCTACTGTTGCTTTCTTTGGATTAACAGTGGGGTACCAGACATTAGCATGCCCTGAGTCTTTTGCTGGCACAAGTTTCCGTGCAATGGAGGAAGAAGTTACCAAGAAAGTTGATGCATATGCAAGTATGCTTTTGCCTAGTTACAAAGATTGTGAAAATGAAGGGGTATTATTAAATTCCGAAAGACTTTCTTGTGCTATTTCCTAATAAATACAACATGCTTAAGTATGCATATAAGAAGGATACTCACTGAGTTTTGACATGTGATATGTTGTTTCTATTGATTTCTTACTGTAAATAGCCACTTCAATTCAAAAGCATATACTATTAAGTGAAGTCTCATGGATTATTTTATTATAATCTCTAATATGCTCCCTCACACAAAAGTCTTTGGGTTTGAGGTGCGGATATAGCATAGGCCCACCTACATTGTGCTAAAATTTCATTTAATTATGAAGAAGGGAGGGGGGCAAAAGATCTAACTCCTGACCACTTTGTCATAGAGGCTCTGATATTGTGTCAAGAAATATTTTAAATCAAACTTAAGTACAATGGACAGTACAAGTAAGCCCAATTTCCTATCTTAAGAGTGGTAAAAAGCCTTATCAGAGTACAGATTAAAAGTTTTAGTTTGGGAGTGCATGAGGCAAGTGTCGTGCACATGCAGGTTGAAGAAAATTCTTATTATCTCTGATGCTTGGAATTAGGAAATAGAAACCCAAAAGGTATAAGGCACATGCTGATCAATTTGTCAGTAAGATTACTTGGCTGAGAAATGTAGGTACACAAAGTGAGCTACTTAGGTTGTAGATAGAAAAAATGAAAATGACAATTCAAACATGCTATCCATCCTGAGTTTAAAAAATGTCCTATAAATTCACACTTTTCAGCTCTAGGACACAATCTGCTAACCCTTGAACGATGGTCCTAGACTAAGCTCCTAAAAAGGAATGGAATATGTGGTTTATGCCTAGATGTAGAAATTTAGCTTTAGGCTTTTATAAGTTTCGATTAATAAAAGTGAAGTTACTTTAAGTTTCTGTGTTTTTTTTTTCAATTATTTTTAGTTTTCATACACTTCCTGTATTCAGCCCTAACAATTGACTTGGCAGTCAAGGTTGGGTGTTTTCTCTCCCTAAACTTGAAATTGATGAAGTTTAGGTAAAGGACTGATAAGTAAGCTGATTGATTGGGAAAATGCCATTGATAGCGGAATAGCAAAAAATTTAAGTAAAACTCCTATCAACTATCCTAGTAAAGTGCAACCATGTTTAGTCTTGGAGTGTCTAAAAGATGCAATTTGCAACGAATGCTTTGCCACATCTCTTGGCATTATCAAATATGCAATAGGAATTTACTGACCAAACAAACTTTTTATGTGAAATTGAAATAACAACACATGGAATAATGATAGAGCTCGAAGGATTTGATAAAATAAACCAACTGCTGATTATATGATTGTAAAATATATTAAATATTGAATGTAATTCTACCGCAGAAGATACTATATTGAACTAGGAACTACTAAAGCATTCAATAAATGTTTCATAGTATTTTAAACTAACTAAATTACAGCCCATATTAAGAAAAGAAAAGCATAACATATAGTGGTCTACTGAATCTGGATAAGATTTTTGGGTTCCTTGAGCCAGTATCTTTCTACCATTTTGCATCCTGCACCCAACCTTTTAGTTAGACCATGTAATGTAAGTCTGTAGCATAATTTTGAGTGTATGTTTTTGTGTCAGCATCTAAGTTGTTCTTCGTTCATTTAAATTTATGTTCAGATTAGCATCGAAGTCAAAGTCACAGCGGGTTTTCCAATTAGACAGGTTATTTTACAAGAAGTTGCCAACTATCATGCAGCTTGGGTTATACTTGATAGGTATTACTTTCTCTACACTTGGAAATGACATTTATCTTTTGACAGATGAGATTTGTGATCATCCACTGAGTACATTGCCCCTTAAATTTGTAGTATGTTTATGTTTCTGCGGTGACCATGTCTGTGCATAATGAGGCAGTAGCATATCTAGCACACACCTGTTGCTTTGTAATAAAATTTATAAAATTTATGCCTTTTCGGATGTGGAAATTCCACACAATTGACCTTGGTTAATTCAAGCAAAGCATGCATATCAACAATTATCTGTTGATAAGTTACCATTTAATTTTGTAGATTTTGAATTTCTAGATCAAAACAAATGCTTCAAATTTTGGTTTCTCTTGTGGTACTCAGGTATATGTAAGCCTTTCCCTGCTGAGCTTCATAATACTTTTTCCCTTAAACTATTATTTCTGAAATTATTTGCGGGCAATATTAGTCCCTAGAACAAGTGAGTTTCCACAAACCTAAACCTGCAGCCATCTTTATCATAACAGCGGCAATAGTGAAATTCTTGTTTATAACATCACCATCTTGATCAAGAATAACAATGATAAGCTTCAAGATATGTGGGATCAGCTGCATGAACTCTGAATTAATAAGCAGAAATTTCCCTATGGATACCCTCTTGCTTTGCCATCTTATACAGCACAGCAATTTCACTAACCCTTTTATTTATGTATCTTTCTTCATCACTCACCACCTTTGTCATTCTTGGTCTTCTCCTTATCTTAAATTATTTTAAATGATTTTTGTCCCTCTCCTCCATGGATCTTGCATCTATACATTGCATTTTATTGAAAAATTTCACATATCATTCTCTTTGATCTTTTAGTCTATTAAAGCTATCTTTATTTGAGTGAGGATTTTTACTTATACTATCTTTCCTCCAGGAATTATGCATGTGGAACACTTGAAGAATTTAGATTTTTGGCTATCCTTTGATGGTATAAACTCCCACACGCACTTATTCATTTTAACCAGCCAGCCTTACTAACCCTCTATAAAGTTCTCCATTTCTGCCTTAAGAATTAGTTTGAACTCCTCAATCCACCATCTTCCCAAATACTGTTCAATTTATGTGGGTGCTTTTGTTGGTTATTGTAAAGAATAGAAGAGAGATTATTTTGGAATAGCCTTCTGTGGGAAATGTAGCTAGTGAATTCTAACCTGCATGAACCCTTGTTCTTTACAGATACTTGATAAAAGATAAAACATTAAACGAGAAATACAACAGAGATATTACAACCCTGTATACATAAGCATACAGCCTCTATGCAGCTAGCATTCACACTACTCATTAGCTTCATATTAACAACAATATTCTCCCTCAAGGTGGAGCACATAAACCATATGCTCTAAACTTGTTACACAAGTAGGACATATGACCCTCGAGACTAACAACACAGCTAAGATTTGGAAAGTGATTAACATTGCTGTTATAATGCACAACGAGAAGAGAAACTGCTAGTGATGTATCCAGAGAAAAGTACTGCTCTTGTATTCATCCACAATGGAAAGAGCAGTTGGAATAACAAGCAGCCTGGGAAAAGTGGCTGGAATTATGCATATAGACAGAGACCAACAGGAAGAAGTGTTCAGAGTTGGAGAATTGCCAAAAAAGTCATTGAATTTTTGCTGGAAAAGTGGCTAGAGAACCGTTGGGAAAGACAATGGATGACCATCAGAAAAGGGGGCAAAAGAGGCTGGAAAACCACTGGAAAAGACCATGGGTAGAGTTATACTAGAGAAGTGATTGCCAAGAAAGCCACCGAAACAGGCTAGAAAATCATAGAAAGGTCCAGAGGATGCCAGAGAAGGAGAGCTGGAGCTCCCATACAGAAGTGGGAAAAGCTCCACCACTGGAAACTACACAACTACTAAAGGCTTACTCTTCCCTCCCTCCAAGCTCTTACCATGCAAAGAATAACAGGAAAGAAAGTGAATACTTTAGAGCCTTTTGTGGGAAGTGTAGTCAGTGAATTCTAATCTTAGTGCAGCTTCGTAGTTAAAGATACTTGACACAATACTAGACATTGCACTATAATAAATAGAGATATTACAGCCCTATATACAACAACCATACAGCCTATTTATAACTGGCATTCACACTACACATTAATTTTATATTAACTCCAACATTTAAATTCTTCCTTGTTTCCTCTCCTTTCTTGCTAGACATATCTTCAGTAATATCTGGATAGCACCCAATCTATTTCTTTACTGATGCTTGGTCAGTTATGTAAAACATGCATTACTGGTCGGTAAGCCAAGGATACTTTTCTTGATACACTTATATTTTCCTGCAATGTATTATACATCAAAAGGAGCCACACAAATCAAATTGTCCTTGCTTGCCTTCCTAATTTCTTTACTTATAAAGAACAAACACACATAAAATCATAATTTGATATTTATAATTAAAAAGCTTTTAATTCAAATACTATTCAAATAATGAGTATAAATGCACTCCCCCCCCCCCCCTTTTTTTTTTCATGTTTGTCCTATCAATATCAAGTGTAACTGGAAAATTTGAACAGGCACCTTCGACGGGACTTAAGATTTTACCTTCACAAGATACCGTGTAAGGTTGGATTGGTTAAAGATGACTTGTCTGTGGATATCTGGAGATCTCATCAATCACTTGAAACAGATATAACAGAAAACAAGCTTGTCTATTCTTTGTCTAAATTTGTTTCACTATCGGAGTGTCACAGTATTGCAGACATCGGGCAGTCTATTGTCTCTTACAAAAGCTTTCCCTCATCCATGGTTTCTTCTGATAACTCGGATACCTCTAGGATCAATACAAAGCACTCATTTCCACCTCGTGAGCAGTTTTTCTCATCAGATTTTGGATCATCTTCTAAGTCAGGTTAGGGAGCCTGTCTAAATTTTTATCATTATATGTATATTATACATTTTCAATCTGTTACACTTTCTGCGCACATGCATTTTTGGTAGAAGTACGAGTTCATTGTGTTAGGGAGTGAGCAAGCATCTAATTACAGGCTTCTCTCTATTGTTGAACTCAAAATGCTCTCTTTTCGGAAGTTTATTGTTTGCACAAATCTTGTCCTTGTTATGCAGTATTATTTATTTAGTTTATCTGAATGATTTTATATAAGATTTTGATTTGAGATTCTTAAATGTTAAAACCTGGCAACTAGACTTATTATTGAATAACAAAATGACCTTTCTATTTTGTTCTCGTTTGGGCCATGAGTCAAAACTGCACAAGACAAAGTGATTGAACCTCAGGCTGAAACTGAATTAGTTGAAGGGGTTAACGGGTCCAATGGCGTATGGGGCTGCAGTTAGCCTATAATTTAACTTTAAATAAGTTCCTTGAAATAAATAACAATTCAATTGTTTGCCAGGTGTAAGCATCAAAGGAGAATATAAACATTCCCTAACTTCTCAGATTGTCCAAAAGCAAAACAAATACGGCTTTATACCAAAATCTTCAGGTGCTCCAATTCTTTGTGCTGGTTGTGGGACAAGGACCGAATTGTATCCTAAGGAGTCAATGAGGTTCAACTATTCTGACATAGTGCATGCAACAAATGAATTTTCAAAGGATAACTTGTTAGGTGAAGGTGGTTATGGTCACGTATTCAAAGGTATTCTTAGAGATGGACAGCAGATTGCTGCGAAGGTCAAAAAAGAAGAAAGTACACAGGGATTTTCTGAATTTCATTCCGAGGTTTATGTCTTAAGTTTTGCTCGACACAAGAACATAGTGATGCTGTTGGGTTACTGCTGCAAAGAAAGGCAAAACATTTTGGTTTATGAATATATTTGCAATAAGTCTCTTGACTGGCATTTATTCAGTAAGTACCTATAGGTTTATTGGTTCCATTCTATCATTTGTATCTCTTATCTTTATATGAATCTATATCCACGAGAAGATTTAGATTTTGACAATCTGTGGAACAAATTTGCAGATAAAGACGCTGCAGTTCTTGAGTGGCACCAAAGATATGCTATTGCTATTGGAACTGCAAAGGGATTGCGCTTTCTCCATGAAGAATGCCGTGGGAGCCCCATTATTCATCGGGATATGCGACCAAGCAATATACTTCTTACCCATGATTTTGTTGCCATGGTAAAATAAAACAATTTGCTTTGTTCTCTTTTTTGGTAACTAATAGGTTGTTATTCCATTTTCATCCACTTCACTAAAAGATTAGCTCAAGTATTTTTCATAGAACTTTAATTTTCAGTTATAAAAGAAATTTGGGATTCCTGAAATTGTTTCTTGTTGCATGTTTGTCTTTTAATACAAGATAAATTATAAAAATTTATTTGTTCAAAAAATGTGTCACTGAGTTTCAGTATTCCCATTCTTGGTTGTCTTCTGTGGAGGGTCCCTTTTGTAATCATGATTCCCAAATTTCCACCACGGATGCCATAGATGATTTGATGCCTTCCTTATTCCCTTCCTTTCTTGCCTTACAAGGGTTTGACCTGTAAAGGACAACAGTCCTACCTTTCTGTGCGACAAATAGTTACACCAAAAGTTCTGCTGCATAGGGTCAGAAATCTGAAACACATATAAGTCATTTTAAAATTACAGTTATGATTTGTTTTAGATGAAGAAAGAATTTTTTGATGAGAGGAGAGAAAAATACGAAAAGGTACAAAAAAAAAAAAAGGATAAATGGTTCTCTCCAAAAAAAAACTAAAGAAAATGTCTCAGAATCTAAAATGATCAAGAACTCTTATTAATTTTGCTGGCACCTATTTGAACAAGTGACTCCAAATTTCCCTAACTATAATTTTTTGGTTAATGACAATGATGTCCAAAACATTGGTCACGAAGGATGTCAATGCAATCGCGCCAGTAGTTATCTTTTAATTATAAAAAATTTAATTGTTCAAAAGTAAGTATATTAGAGTTCTTTTCTTAATTTATTTATTTGCTATTGATCTTCTCCATTGTCTGATGAAATTGTGAATCCTTCAGCGTCTCTCCCGTTGATGGATTTCAGATTTACATTTAGACTAAGAACCTATCCATGATGATTTTGCATTTCTACACTTCTCCCTGTCCTTTAATGTGTATGTTAGGAATTAAATGCTGGTTGAATGATTTGCTCTAAATCTTGTAGTGCTCGTAGTCTTAGGAATTACATTTTAGCAATTACTTGATCCAGTAGAGAATTGTTGATTTCAATTAAGTGATATTTTTTAAATGCAGTTAGGTGACTTTGGCCTTGCCAAATGGAAGACTGGTAGTGATGATGAGACTATGCAAACGAGGATAATGGGCACCTTTGGGTGAGGACTTATTTAAGGTTTCCATTATCAGTAGGCCAAATCATATGTTTTCCTATTCCAAATTTATAAAACAACAATCATAAATAAGCTTTTTGTTCATGCAGATACCTTGCTCCTGAGTATGCTGAAGATGGTATCGTTTCTGTGCGGACAGATGTGTATGCTTATGGCATTGTTCTGTTACAGTTAATATCAGGACGCAAGGTGGGCATGTCCGATAATCCAGAACAACCATCTCTCCGAGAATGGGTATGTTCATCTATTATTGTCTTTAGATAATTGTAATTTATCAGGACGCGAGGTCCTGTTCGTTTCTTACATTACAACTTACAACCTAGCCAACCTTGATAGAGTACTATACATGGAAATTTCAGGCTGAGCCATTGATTGAGAAGTTGGCTTTACGTGAATTCATTGACCCTCGTCTTGGGGAGTCGTATGTCATGTATGAACTATACCTTATGGCAAAAGCAGCATACTTCTGTGTGCAAAGAAAGCCTGAGATGCGACCATCGATGGGAGAGGTAACTGGAATTTATAACTATGGATTTCAATTTTGTGGAGTCTTGTGGTCGAATATGTCAATACGGTTTATTAAACTGCTAACTTAATTTTGCAAATGAGTAGAGTTGAGACCTTAGATTTTGAGGCGAAATTGAGGTTTATTTGTTATATTCAATGACTTAGAATGTGTCAGAAGTGGGATCTTGAATTCCTAAGAACTTAGGATAACTGAGAATTTAGGATTCAGCTTATAAAAAATTTCCAATCGCAGAGGTCCATTCCCATGATGTTGTTGTTAATATCAGAAGCTTCCTGTGTCTAATTTTAGAATTAACTGCATGTTTTCCTAGAGTTATACATGGATATAAGCACAAGACTATGGTACTACAACGAAATATCTTCCTTGCTGTATCCCAAGAAACTGCAGTGTTTTCAACTACATATTTGTTTTACTGCTTCCATTTCTCTTTATGATGAATGGCTTGTCACTTCAGGTTGTGCGCCTTCTTGAAGGACAAAATGACCACTTCCATACCTTCGCAAATTTCGTACCTAACTACAATGAGTGAAGAAAAGGTTCACTTTTCATCACCTTATTACGTCGATATTACTATTTCGTTTTGTCAATATTTGTTGGTTGACAATCATGTACTTTTGTTTTTCTCGTTTCTATAATCTTTGTTTCAATTTCTCCGGATTTTGGTAAACAGGGTAGTCTGCCTCGATAACGAATGCCTGTTATGAACGAAACTGTTTTGTCTTGTAACTTCTTTAAATGAATCTGACCTGAAATTTTTGTCGTTGAAAAAGTTTCTGTGGTTGACCGCGTGCAATGTTATTATGGGATTCCATGCTTGGACGCGTCATAAATACATAATTCATCAGATGTTTTCCATGTGGATAGTGTCACTTTCAACTGTAGTTTGGAAGAAAGAAAATTCCGGTGGGGCTTAAAAATAGTGAAGGCCTGAAGGAAAAGAAAGCTAGTGGTTAGTGGTGACGACTTTAAATTTGATATGTATATATATACACACACACATATATTAAGAACTGTTTTTTTTTAAATTGTTCTATTAAGTTATTCAATAAAAATACAACATAACAAAATTTTCGAAAAATTCAATCACGTAATATTGGATTATAAAAAAAATATACATGCATTGAAAAATCTGATGAAATTTTAAATTCTTACAAAAAATTTCTTATATGCACGGAAAGAAACTCTTAGGAAAGTTATCAATCATAAATGTATAATTTTTACTCTCTAGTACCAACATAAATGAAAAATGCAGCATTTTCCCCCCAAACAAAAAGCCCCTTTATATATGAAAAAGCATGGTAAGATTCACATGAAGAAACAGATACAATGGTTCTTATAATATTCAAGTGGAAGATAGAGAATAAGATGCCGGCACACCATAGCCAGTGGGGAAATTAAGAAAGTAAAGATTTGAATGTTTATAATCATGATTCTGATTCAAATGCTTTAGCTCAATATATTTTTTTAAAAGAAAGGCTAAATATTTTTTAAGAACTAATTATGTTTACCCTACTTTATAAGATGCATATACTCATCAACAGTCTGTGAAATTAGACCAAACAACAGTGCTCACCACAAATTGGAGGATAGAGAAGGAATCATTACGATTTTGTCTTACTCCACTCTTGAAAATCTCTTACGAGATTCTAAAGATAGAGACACACCTAGGATTTATGCCATAACCATTAGAAGTGTTGTCGCTTTTTCCCTCTAATATTAGATCCTATTATCTAATATTAATCAAGTTTTGAATACAACAATAGTCATACATGCAGAGTTTTTTGTATTAAGTGCACTTGCTGATATCATATATCAAGGCTACTTTCTAAGAAATACTATCGAGATTAGTAGATTTACAACCGTTGCCAAGTAAGATTCGTATAGTTCAAAAATCATATGCTTCTCTAGGCTTTATCTTCTAAGCTCTTGTTTGGATTAGGAACAAGTGAGCATGAAACCAACAAATTAGTAATGGATAATGTAGAGAATTTGAGACCTCTTAGAAGGTTCAATTTTTTTATTGTTTCAAAATTTTTGTATATAAAATAAAATATTTTATTTATTATAAAATTTAAACAAATTCATAATAAAAAATTTAACCTAAAAACAAATTGAGCCGTCAGTTGATACAAACCAATGGTTTGAAAAGTCTTCATTTCACCCACACTATCTTCTGAAAATTGTCACTTCTCGAGTATTTATATATATTTACCGATTTGTTTTATATTTTTTTTTTATAAATTAAATTTATGTAAGAATTCTTTAGAGTTTCGAGAAAATTCATCAGTTATAAAATGATGTTGGGGTTTTTGTTAACCAAAATTTTTATTCTTGGTGTGACTTTTGTTGCTCATAATTATCTATCCTAGGGAATCTTTATCCAAGACAAAAGAGTGGAAGTGAAAGACACTTACAATTCAATGTACAATGACCCAAAATTAGTTGAAACGTAATGGTGAAAATTCAACTTCAGTCTCCTCTTCACTTGAATATTGTGAGACAAAATCACTTTTGAAGTGTCAAATTCTTACCAAAAGGATACATTCTTTTGAGCCCCACTAGTTTGAATTGTTATTCAATTTTTGTTTTTTCTTAAAGACAATTGTATAAACACTCTATCTATTTTGATTATTTTCTAATCAATCATTATATACTTTAAAAATCGGATAATAAACACTTGTAAGATAACATATTTGAAACTTGACCATTCTATCAATTTTATGGTAATTATTTAACATCTCGTCTTTTTTCGCATGTCTAGTTGTAACTTCCAACTTTCTAATTCAATTCAATTTTTCTAATGAAAGTATACTCATGTGTATATACTATATAGAACAGATATTATAGAAAAATTTTTTGCTTAAGCTTCATACTAAAAAAATTAAATTCTTACTCGTCAAATTAATGTCTCCTGAATTTTATATATATATATAATATCAATACAACAAATAGTGCTTTCAAATATATATCTAATCAAATAATGTCAATGTGGCAGACAATTTAGAAAGAGAAATGATTGATTTTTTGATATCTAACGTGCACTGAAACATAAAAGGTGTGAGTCAACATCGGTATGTCTAGTTGCCAATACAGTTTTGGCGGCATGCCATTATAAAATAGAAAAACATGTATATTTATAGAATTAGCAGTGTGCTATACGATTGAAACTCCAAAAAAAAAGTTAGTAATTATAATTTTGAATTAATTTAACAAATTTTGAATATTATAGTTATGTAATTAATGTAAATAACGTAATATATAAAATATAAAAAAGTGTTCCTACTTCCTACAGTAAATCTAATTTATTGAAGAAATTGGAGCAAGCGCATGCGACGGTAAAGTAGATGCTTCATTGTACCAAAAACAAAGTGGACGCCTCATTCCTCAACGACCTTACAATTTTGGATTATTTTTTTTTAATTATTTACTGTAAAAGTAAAAAATTTACGTTAATAAAATTTTTTTATGAATTAAAAATTAAATTTTTTTATTTTTATTTTTTATATTATCAAAAAATATTAATTTTTAATTATAAAAAAGTTACACCCCTAACTCATAAAAGTGCTAAATAATATTTTAATCATTTCATGGTTAAACTGCAATATACCATATGCTAAATTGGTACATAACTACGTATTCATGAAAATAAATTAAAATATGAATTTTTATTATAAAAAATATTTATATTCAATATTCAATATACCTCGAACAAAATTGTAATATCCATTCAAAAGGAATACGAAAACACAGAACCGGTATAGTACAGCTATGGCAGTACCTACAACAGATGTCGAGAGTGTACACTCACGCGCGCCCGCGATGCTCGTTCGGCATTAGTTGGAGCGACGGACAGCTAGGCAATCACCACTTCGCCACCTGAATATAGAGATGACGTTGCCTATGTGGGAACTTTGGCACTGTCCAACACATATTTCGCATAGTCACGCGTGGCTGATTGCCAAGCGCGTGGAACCCAAGCGTGCGCCGCCAACGAAAGAACGGGGAAGTGCTTTGTCGCTACGTCATTTTCCAAATTAATGTTATTGAGTCCATTTATTTTTAGTTTGTGATTAAAATTTTTTGTATATTTAATATTGAAAGGGTTCATTTCGGCACTCCTGGCCTCACCATCCCCAACCTCCAAGTAGAGCACAGAGAGAGAGAGAGAGAGAGAGAGAGAGAGTGAGGTAAGTGGTGTTCAGACGTCGAAAGTAGAGCAGAACAGGTTTTCGCTCAAGTGCTTTGTATCTATATATACACGTATCTGTGTCTCTCTGCGCTCCGTTTCCAGATGTGAGAGATTGAGCTGTTGGTGTTGGAATCGTGGAGGAACTTCCCAGTTTTCAAATAAGGTATTTGTTTTCTCTCTATCTCCTTTGTGAATTGCGATTGTGTTACTGGTTAGGATTAGGGTATTGATTATTGACAGCCACAACACAACTCTTCCGTCTTTTGTCTTCAAAATCTCAGAATTCTTCTTCTTGCTAAGCTCATACGCGAATTTTCAAGTCAAGGAAATTCGTCGGCTCCATGAATTCGTTTTCCCTTATGCGAATTACTAAAGGGTTTCATGATACGCATTTTTGATTCCGCACTGTTCGAAGAAAGTTCTGTTTCGGGGGCAAGGGAGGAGAGATCTTTTGCTTTCTCTTTCCCTCTCTAATAGAATATATCACCGGGACGGAGTGAAAACGCAGATTTCCCTTGAAATTGCGTAGCTATTTCACTTTTAAATTTTGCGGTTCCTCTCCATAATTCTTAATTATTTTGCCGTTGACATGCGTCTATTTTGGCGGAAAGCGATTCCACGTGAAAACTAGCAATTTTTTCTTACTAGTGAGTGACTGAGTGTTATTAGTGTAAGTCCTGGTCACACATACATATAGAAATTTTGTTTCTTATAAACGAATTTTTAATTCTTCGTAAAGTCAAACATTTTAAAAATTGTCAACAACATAATTTTCACTCAAATATTCAATTTTTGTAAATTTTCTTTTTTCAAATTATGTTTACTTTTTTTTTTTGGGGCCAGAAATTATGTTTACTTGGAATTTGGAAATCATCTTAGGTATTTGACTGTTTCCAAATATGATAAAGTTAGATTATATTTATTATTTATTTAATTTAAAAAATTACATTCACTTTTTGTCTATAAATAAAACTTTTTATTTAAAATAAAATTGTGATTTTATGATTAATATAACAATAAATACAATTAATTTAATATTAAATTAAAGGTGTCAAATATTAATTTTATTGATAAAAATATAAATTAAAAATAATTTGTATCATATTATATTTATACCAAACTTAAGGAGGATAAAAGTGTGATTTTATATAAAGCCTGAGTAAAAATTAAAAATAAAAAAGAAAAGAAAAGGAAAAAGAAACGAAGGCTTTGCCTTCATTCCTACATTGAATACACAAAAGCATCTCACTTAAACATTTCTAATATATTGTGATTTGATATCTCATAACTCCAGTTTATTATATCCGTGCCGCCGTTATTGTTTTGCTAGCTCACCATCATTAACAATGGTGAACTGCCAAGGGCCTTATACTTCTCTGTCTCTCTCTACTTTTTAAAAGAAAAATTAAATCACAAAAAGTATTTTTAAATACGGTCAATGAAAATTCGAGCTCTTCACAATGTTCATATTATTATTATTATTGTTATTTATATTATGGTATATAATTTTAGGTATTATAATTTTTTATTCTAAAATAATACATATTAGGTATATTAATATAAATATTATAAAAAAGAAACATTCAAATATACGTGAGACACAAAAACTTTATTTGCTTTGTACTAAAAACATTAGGGCATATAGCATATAAAAAATAAGTATAATTTTTATATTTTTTATGATTTTTTCTAAATAAACAATAATAAATAATTGCTTTTTACAATTCAAAATAAATTATATGAATGAGTTTTTTTAAAAGTTTTTAAATATTAATTTTTATTAAAAAATTTGATAAGAAAAATATTGATATTCCTTGCTTTGCCTTTTTTTAAAAAGATTTTCTTCTGCGAGAGCAGGTATTGTTGGATACTTGGACTGCATTATAGCGGTAGCTATCAGTGTGGATGGTGGTTACCTACTCACCTTTCCAGATCTAGTGATTAATTGTTGTTGATTTGGTGATGCCATCTTCCTACGGAAGTACCTTCTGTGATGGTTAAATCCACAAAGACAGAATCATCTAAAAAGTAAAATTAAAAAAAAAAATCCTCAAAGAAAGATAGTAAAAGAAAATAAGCATTCTGGATGAATTGGAATAAAATCTTTATGTCACATTCAAATCATTTTTGGTCGGGGTTTTGGAGATTCTTGTGTTACCCACCGAGTGTTTGCTGTTTTTAACGAGTTACAAAGTGCGTGAGAAATTGTTTTTTGAAACTGTTTATGTTAGGCCTATAAATATCCCTTCCATCAGCAATTGAATTCTTTATTCTTTCGCGTGTTTGCAATGTTACATTGTCTTCGTGGAAGTTAGTTAGATGGAGCTGATTCTGAGAAAAATCGATTTCTTATCAGATAATATCGAGAAATTATCCGAATAATAATATATGGGACTAGACAGCCCAGAAAGGTGAGATCAACATTCACCTAGATGAACCATCTTGCGTTTTCTGATTCAAACCAATTGATGGGACTGGGGAACCTTGATTATTTGAAAAGTAAAAAGCTCTACTGCTTAGCTCAAAAGTTGAGGATAAGGGAAAAAGCTTTTCTATTTCTACTAGGGCTCTAATACCCTTTAATGGGTTTTGTGTGCCCGTCCAATTTTTACACCGGAAATGTCTCCTTTCATTTGTGATGCTGTGATTCTTCGGGCATTCTTTATTCGTCTCCCTCTCTTTCTCTCTCCCCGCATTTTCTAATCCAATGGACACGGCTCGTTCACAATTTACCTTATTCTCAAAATCATGGTCAAAGGTCGAGAGGAAGCAGATTCTGTATTTGCACCGTAATTTAACTAGGTGCTTTAAGCATTGGGTGCATTGCATTCCCCACGTGCTCCCTCACACTTCTTGACACCCCAGTCATCCACAACATAAAAATGAGAAATGAACACTTCAGTCTGATATCATATTATGATCCATCCAGTGATGAGATCTCTGGAACTGTACAATTTACTTGGTTATTTACATATATTTCTGCTCTGTTGATAACATGTTTATTGCCGTAATTTTGTCCACTAAAATTGTATTAAGAGACCTTGGACCAAATGATACAAAAGAAGTAACTTTTGGATCCAGATCCTTTGCTGTAGTTCTGGTTGATTTCCTTCATTGCATTCATTGATATTGTGATGTGAACTCTTTTTATACGGAATAAAACAACTGCACATTAAGTAGCAACACTATCCAATTAGGGACCGATAGATTGGGGAACTATGATATTTGACCAAGTCATTCTTGAACAACAAGATGCTCACCTTTGCCTTTCAGTAAGACAGTTATAGGACTGGGGTAAGCCTTTGGTTGTCTTAGACTTTCTTTTCAAACCTCATTACCAATTTTCCATCATAACCTTATTCCAATTAATTATTAAACTTTAACTCCTAGACACGTGCTTGTATTCCACAAACTTTTGTTCCCTTCACTCTGCTGTCCACTTGCTACTACAGTATGGAATCTGCAGATTAGGATCCTTAATGGATGCTAACCAGAAAAGAGTTTTCCACTTTGATGCAGGTACATTTAAGGCAACTTGTTGACTGGAGAAGTAGAACTTTAAATGGCTACATTTTGTTGGCCATATTTTGATCCTGAGTATGAGAACTTCAGCAACAGAATGAACCCTCCAAGGTTTGCTTTATCTTCCTTAGAAATTTTTTCTTTTTTTTAAAAAAAGTGAGCTGCAAATTAAAAAGCCTCTTTAGGAATAAGCATTAGAGGAGAAGGATCTAGTATCATACATATCCTCGGTGTCCCCATAAAGCAATCCCTTGTGTCAGGATTCATCGAAATCTGAACGTATTTGTAAATGTTATTTAGCTTCTTTATTCAGCCTTAATAGGGGAAAAAAACAGAAAAATAGAACAAAACAACAGAAATTAGAAAGCTGCTTTCAAAAAGTAACATGTTGATAAGTAGTACTTGTTAGAAGGAAGAGGTCATCAGCTCAATTCTTAATGGAGTCAAAGGTTGAGCACCTTGATGAGGAATTGGGGTGTGTGTTGGGAAATTTGAAAACCCAAATAGAAGTGACTTGTTGATGGTAAACTCTGTTTGCACTTCGCAGGGTCTCTGTGGATAATGCTAGTTGCCATGATTGTACACTGATCAAGGTAAAATTTCTCAAAATAATAAATTCTGATATTTTCATGGCCCCATCATCAGTCATGATCTGGCGAAGAGACTTTCAGCAACCATAGTATTTGTAGTTTCTAAAGTTACTTGAACACTAGAACTTTTCATTTTTCCATTTATATTGAACTTAACTTTAATCTTAAATGGAAAATGAGATTTCACCAGCCTTCACTGAGTTCTGTGACCTAAAGAAAAGCTTCAGCCAAATTTAGTGTGACTTAATCCAATTTTAACACCACTTTCTAGAATTCCTGTGATTAGTCTGTTTTTAGAGAAACTGTTATTTAGCAATAGTGTTTTGTTTTCTAGAAGTTCATGTAGAGAAGTAGGCAAAACTTATAATATAAAGCTTCTTAAACGTACGTAAATTTTGTTGAAACCTCATCTCGTCAACATTATTCGTCTTCTGCATTCCTTTGAAGTTATGCACAGCATAAGGCTCCCCTACAACATAACATTGGATATCTTTTCTTTAGTCTTAGAAAAATCATTACTGTGGAGATCAGTAGATGTAATATGCAGATGGAGTGATCTTCTACTTTATTAATGGATTCTTATTTTTGTTTCAAAAAATTGCAGGTTGATAGTGTTAACAAACCTGGAATTCTTCTGGAAGTCGTGCAAATCCTAACAGACCTTGACCTCATAATCACCAAAGCTTACATATCTTCTGATGGTGGATGGTTTATGGATGGTAAGTTTGTAACAGAATTGAAGCTTTATAATGCATTGACTACACAGATAAGTTGTATTTATTTATTTTAGATGCCTAACTAAAAGCTGGTAATTATCCATAACTTTGGTTGTTATCAACTTGTTCTTCATAATTGTGATATATCGTATCTATTGACTTTTTGAATTCGTCCGAAGTATTTCTATGTCTGCTTTTGCTTCTCTGAGCCACGGTGATGTAATATTCACTACTTGTTGGACAAGTAAAGCGCTTTTAGTCTTATATTTTGTCTATAATTGTCATCAAACGCTGACATGCATTTGACAAGATTTTACAACCAAGCCCATATCTACATTCTCTCTCTCTCACACACACGCGCGCGCACACAAAATATCCTACTATATGCATTTCCACATGTGCCTCTGATCAAGTGCTTAATATGTTCAATTAATGGAAACAGTTTTTCATGTGACGGATCAGCAAGGAAAGAAGATAACAGACATCAAAACCATTGATTTTATAGAGAAGGTATAACTCTCCTTTCTCTTTTATATTCATTTGATATTTTCTTTTACTAGAATGAGATATTATGCCAATCTAGTAGTCAATTAAAAATTTTCAAATGATCTATTTAAAGCACTGAATTAATAGAAAATTTTCTGTGTGAAATGATTGTGTTCCTTATGTTAGACAGAAGGGCATCTACCTAACCAATGCTAAGTATACTGCACATTTCAAATACTAAAAGCTACTTTACAGTTTATTATTTTACTTTTAACAATAGGCTCTAGGACCCAAGGGCCAGAGCACGGAAGGGGTGAAGAGTTGGCCAGCTAAACGGGTTGGGGTGCACTCCGTTGGTGATCACACAGCCATTGAGCTCATTGGCAGAGACCGCCCAGGTCTCTTGTCTGAGATCTCAGCTGTCCTTGCCAATCTCCAATTTAATGTGATTGCAGCAGAAGTTTGGACTCATAATAAGCGTGTAGCATGCGTTTTTTATGTCAACGATGCTACCACTGGTGCTGTGGATGACCCAAACAAATTATCTGTGATGGAGGAGCAGCTCAACAATATCCTACGCGGATGTGAGGATGACGAAAAAGTGGCTCGCACCAGTTTCTCCATGGGTTTCACCCATATGGATAGGCGGCTCCACCAAATGTTGTTTGCCGATCGGGATTATGAATGTGCTGGATTAACAGCAGAAGTTGATTATCCTCCCTCTTCCAGGCCAAAAATAACAATAGAGCGTTGTGAGGAAAAAGGGTACTCAGTGGTTAGTGTCAGGTGCAAAGATCGGGCAAAACTGATGTTTGACATTGTTTGCACTCTCACTGACATGCAGTATGTTGTTTTCCATGCTACAATCTCATCAGATGGCCCTCATGCATCTCAGGTATACTACATTGTCTTATTTAGGGCAAACCTTCTTTATGTTTACTAGTCTCTCATAGGCGCACTTTGCTATCACAATATGGTTAACAAACATTTTTTAGCCTTTCGGAAATTTTTTTGAAAGCACAGGAAACATTTAAAACTGTTTAAGGAGGATTTATCCGTTCAACAGGCCTAAGGAAGAGTTTAAATTAATTTCTTTTAGAGAAAACTAATGTTTGATCCTTGAAAGATACGTGATTTTTCTATTCAACTTCTCTATTCTATACCTCTCACTGAATTTGTACTTTGATTTGCTTCAGTTTGAAACAATCAAACATGAGAATTTCGTTAATGTTGTAGTCTGAAGTCTGAACTGAGTGTGTTTGGAATTCTTTTAGGAGTACTTTATTCGACACATGGATGGATGCACGCTTGACACTGAAGGAGAAAAAGAAAGAGTTATTAAATGTATTGAAGCTGCTATTCGAAGAAGAGTAAGCGAGGTAATGTGCGGTATAAAATTGATTTCTATGCTCTTCTGTAACATTACAAAAAAGAAGTCAGGGATGAACTTCTGGTTCTCAGCTCTCAGTAAGTCTCACCATGCTCTATAAAGGAACTTGACTTTCTTATGAGTGCGCCAATAATATTTAATTTTTCAAACTATCTAACCTACAGACTTCTGTTTTCCCTTAACATGAATTTGCCCCTGGTTCCTAAACTTTCTTATGACATTCATCTATCTATTGTTCTTTTGTCGTTCATTTCATTTTCTTTTCCAATCTCTTCCTGTGGGATGTTTTCTTTTCTTCTACTTACAGCAGAAAGTTTTCTGAATTTAACAGAATTAATGCACTTTGCATCTGCAGCTATCTACTTGTATTGTTGCAATGGTACGGCAGTTACTTGGGGCTAGGTTCCACTCAGATTGTATCTGACCATCATATCCACTAATCAGTTGACAGTGGTCTTTTGCCTTCAATAGAGCTTAAGAACCTATATGCTCCGTGTAATATCATCCATTTCCCTATAATCTTAAAATTTTGCTTTTTTAAAAAAAGAGAAAAGCGGATTAAAGAAAGTTTTGTAATTTTGCAAGTGACAAATTGATTATCATATCGTATGCTGGCCCAGCGTATTATCATCATCTACCTTATATGACAGTGGTCTTTCATATAATGTAATTTTTAAGAAGCAGAAAAGATTTTACCATTGATTCCTGTGATTTATGGACGCAGGGTGTAAGCCTTGAGCTGTGTGCAAAGGACAGAGTAGGGTTGCTCTCTGAAGTAACTAGGATTCTACGAGAGAATGGCTTGACAGTTTGTAGGGCAGGTGTATCTACCATTGGAGAGCAAGCACTGAATGTGTTCTACGTGAGAGATGCATCTGGAAATCCAGTGGACACGAAGATTGTTGAAACACTTCGCAAAGAGATTGGGCAAACAATGATGGTCAAAGTGAAGAGGGTACCAGCCAACGCCAAGGTACCTGAGACCCGAGGATGGACTAAAACAAGCTTCTTCTTTGGGAACTTGTTGGAAAGATTCTTGTCTTAAAGAATCATGTCTGCCCTATTGCTGTGTACAAAGGCACATCTCAATGTATAGGAGAATAAAGCTGCTGTGTTGTACTTTGGCACTTTCTATCAGACCAATGACCAATGCTTTGTAACTTTGACTTGTCCTCCAAACATTGTCCACCTTTCATTTGTTAAAGCTGTTCCTCCATGGCTCGAAGCCCCTTATTGCAGTATCTGTTCTTTTTTTTTTTTTTTTGGCTCCATTGCGCACTGTGTGGATCAAAGAAAAGATAATTAAGCAAAATAGCACAACTCATAAATGTTCAGGTGTTTGGTCTTGTCTTGCCTTGCCACCATATACAGTTTTTGGCATTAAAGATTAGACGCATAAACCATAAAATAAGTTAACAACTCATATATGCAAAGGTTGCGAAACAGTAATAAGATGATTAGAAACTTTGAAGTTCCTTGAATTTAGAAACATATACAGGGAAAATAAAGATTGTACAAGACAAAGAGTGCAAGCAATAAAATACTTTGCTTGTAAAGCCTTCAGTGATTTTGTACTTATTAACTAAAGCATGCGTGCAACTGGATGTTTACTGGTTGGAAACGCAAGTCAAGACAGATAATTAAAGGCGGAAATATAAAGCAAATGAATATGAAGACTGGTTTTTCCCTTCTTTTTTGTCCATACGCGCAAGAAATCTTCCCTCTGAACGACTAAATTAAATATAAGTCCACAGGCCCAACCAAAAAAAAGGGATTGAAATTTGTCCTATTTATTCATTTGGATTTAGGAAGATGCATCATGTATGATTTAGACACAATTAAGGCTTTTTTAACCTAAACAAAGTACTTTTCTCAATGAGATAACGTCTATTCCAATTAATGGCTGGGTTCCAATCTTTCAATTTGGTGTATTAGTTTTCTTTTTTATTTGCCTCACACTTTCGTTATAGTTGTTTCTTGTCATCAGATGGCACGTCAAATTGACAAGAAAGTTTCATTGCCAGACGGAATTGATAAAACTTGAGTAATGCATTTTCGTAAATCCAAACTTATCGGCGTCATATGTTTTTGCCTCTTTCCGTCGTAGCCGAGTTGTCGGTTGTATACTCTGTTGATTGGAAGACTAGAAATTTATAAATAAATATTAAAAAAATTATAAATCTTTTAAAATATAAATTTTAATAAAACAGTGAATTATAAAAAAAAAATAATAACAATAAATTAAAAATTTATCATTTATAAATTAAGACTTCTTTATATATATTTTTTCTGTTTGTATTTCATCGCTTATCAAAGTTTACACTTTCAAAAATACTTTAAACTAAGTTGGAGGATTGACTGTAAAAAGAAGAATACAGCATTGTAATTCCATATAAAATTCAATATCGCTCTTGAATTCTTTTGATTCCGAAAATATAAATATAAAATGATTGGATAGGGTGGGCATGTAACTAGGTCTCCTTTCACATACTCGTCGTCAGATAGCGAGCCATTAGTTTCCAATTGCATGGTGGTAGGGACGAGAGTAACCAAATTGCAGAAGCAAACGCGAAAGGAGGAATGGATTGATGGATATTATTCATAAAGAGGTTAATTTCTTGAACGAGTACTTGATAGCATTGGCCTCCCCCTCGCAAATAGACATGGAGAGAGATAGTTGATAGTTGATGGATGGATGGATGGATGGATATTCAATTATATATATGTCATCAGCAATTGCGTCAATCGTTCTCTTGACAAGGTTTAAATTGCCATTGGGATTTATGTTGGCTACCACGCCCAACCTGCTCATTGCCTTCCATCAAATGCCATACTCAGGAACAATCTCTCCTTTTTCCATACCATTCTCTTCCTTTGTTTTTTATTTATTTTTTCAAAAAAAAATTATTTTAGTTACATATGATAATTTTAATTTTTTTTTATAAATTATTCTTATTAATTTAATTTTTTAAAAATAAAAATATTTTTAATATTATTTTTATCTAAACTTTATTTATAACTTAATATTTTATTTATTAAAATATTGATTAAATTTTTTTTTTATTAACTTAAGAATTATAGATGATAGATAATCTATATCATATTAAAAAATATCATATATGTAATTATACAAAAACACCATTACATATATAACTAATTAAAAGTTTATGTATGTAATTAAAAATTTTAATTTATTTAAAAATTTTATTTTATATAAATTAATATATGAATTGTAAGATAATTATTTTATCAATTAAATTATATTTTATTTTGTTAAAAAATAAATTATAAATAAAAATTAAGTAAAATAATAATATTAAAAATATTTTTATTTTTAAAAAATTAAATTAAAAAAATAATTTATAAAAAATAAGGGACTGATTTTATTATAACAGACTAGTTGGACAGAGTTTGGATTGCAGATTTTATTTTATTTTATTTATTTAAAAAATTAGATTAATATCTAATTATGTCTATGTATACCTGTGTTAAAAATAAGGATAAAACACCTGATTAAACATTGTAATAATTCATTACTCACTACGATAATTTTCGTATCAGATTCTATTGACTCAAATACAATTTATACTTTCTATATGTACTCAAAGAATTTTGAAAGATTTGAATTGTTTTCCATTATCCATATTTATACTCCACTGTTACCACATAAGTTATCATTACTGAAAAAATATTTTTTTTTAATTAGTGCAAGAGTCATTAAAAATTAAAATCATATTAAAATGAATATATTAAGTAATGATATGTGTGATTAAATTTGTAAGCCATATTAATTGCAATAAACATATTCTCAAATTTGGACCAAGTAAATTGATTAATCACCCGTAATCCATCCATAAGTGGGACATGTGAAATCAGAGAACAGCAGGAGATTGCCTCAGCTGAGAATTTGTGTCTGCGATTTTTTGGTTTTAGGTGCGCTTTCGGTTGTCAACAGTGGAAACTTCCACACAATACTCATTTCATCACTTTTATTCGGTTATTCCCTTCCCCCTCACTGTCATTATGTTTATTTATTTATTTTCTTCGAGTATCATACTTATACTGAATTTTTCGCTTTCTTTCTCCTTACTACGCATTTTACTCTTTCTTTTTTTTTTTTTCTGGTTGTTTCAGTGCTGATCGCTGCTTTTTCTGTTGACCTCTATTAATATTATCATGAAATTGGAGTACTTCTCGTGGGACCCATTTAACCGTCGCTTAGCTCAACACGTGGCCTTATACGCGTCGCTTACCTTGTTCCGCACCGTACCATTCTCTACTCCTTCCCATGCCTTCTTTCTTTCCTTTTTTTTCTTTTTCCAAGACTGGGCCTTCTCCTCCTTCTCACTCCAGTGCCTTCCAAATCCAATTATATATTATTCACTTTTGCACAGTTCTGGTCTGGGTATCTACGGAGAAAGCGAAGCTGTAGTCGTTGTTCTCTTGTCTGGCTATAGTGGTAAAGATCTTGGTTCTAATATCTTGTTATCTACTGCGACACTTTACTCTCATATATAATTCCTGGCCTGCTCTTGATCATTGGCTATTTTCTTTATTTTTATATGTTCGCAAGCGTCAGTGAGTCGATTGTCAACTACTAAGGGATTTTTAGTTTTAATTTTTCTGCTTTCATTTCCGAAAGTATTCTAGGTACTTCCTGTTGTCATGAAGAGGTTCTCGTTCTGGGAGGAAAGGGCTGTTTGATTACTACTCTGCTTTTTTTCTTGTGTTGTTTTCAATCTATAATCTGAACAGCTTGCGTCAAGTTTGATACTGCTGAAAAGATATGATTTTGGTAATTGAAAATTTCAAGATGGGTATTTATGTAATGAACCGAATTCTCGTATCAGATAGGATCCTTATAAAAATTATCTTTCTGTTGCTTTCTCTGCCAATTACCTGGGGCCGTGACACATGGGTTGCCTTGGTTTGTGGTTATTATCGTTTGTTACAGCTGTTTCTTTTCTGGAACCCAACTCTGAAAATGTGCTATGCCTTATCCGTATTTTTCTTTATTTTTCTCATACTCAGTTTGGTTACAGAAGCGAGAAACTGAGGAAATTTCTGCTTGGTGAAGGGCAGTGCTGGGTTCGACTTACAGTCTTAAAGTGAAATGGTTGGCAAGGAGAACCTTAGGACTGAGGACTTAAACTTGTGCTTTGAGAAGCTTATGATGGTAGCAGGCGGCGGTGCTAGCGGAAATAGTGGCAGAGGAGGGAAAATGGAAGCCGGGGTGATTACCGAATGGAAGGATATACCGGTGGAGCTTTTAATGCAAATTCTGTCCCTTGCGGATGATCAGACGGTGATCACAGCTTCTGGAGTCTGTCGTGGGTGGAGAGATGCTATTTGCTTCGCCCTTAACCGTTTATCACTCTCATGGTATATGCTTGTTTTCCTTCCAAAACTTATTCACTTAAGACCATTATTGTTAGTAGTGATGGCTGGTCCTTGATCTTCCTCTAATTCACTTCAATCAAGGCTTTATTTGAGCGATTTTTTGTTGGTTTCTTTTGTTAATTATTTAAATTGAGTGATCTGTTTCGTAGCTGCAAATCCCATTTCACCCTAAAGAAATCCCACTCAGGAGGCTGGTAGACTCTGAACCTTGGCGTATGTTAATTTCTGTTGCCCTTCTTTCCCTCTTACCCCTTAGAAATTGCAAAATGCAACTGCTTGTTTAATTTACTCCTGCTAGCGCTGTTCTGAAGTCTTGATTTAAGAATTTTTTGAAAAAATTTAGCAAAATTCTTAACATCAATTCAGAGTTTATTAAAATTCTTTCGATTCTTGTAGATCGTGGCTAAAAGTGAACTCTTTTGGGTCTATATCATATTTGAAGTCCCTTTTCTGAGAGCTCCTTTGTTTTGTTCGTCAATGTTGTCACCCTCCCTAGTAATCTGCATAATAACCAGTTTTTCAGAATCCTTATCTCAATTAAGTGACATAAAGTGTTTGATGTCCATTTCTTGATATTCCTTGGAAAAACTGATATATGCTTTTTGCCTTGTTATTTCATTTCATAAAATGCCTTACATAGTACTAACAGGATTAATTAATCCCTCTCTCTTCAGGTGTAGTAAGAACATGAATAGTTTGGTCCTATCTCTTGCTTCTAAATTCACTAAATTACAAGTTTTAATCCTTCGTCAAGACAAGCCCCAACTAGAGGATAATGCTGTTGAGACTATTGCAAATTGCTGTCATGACCTGCAGATCCTGGACCTCAGCAAAAGTTTCAAGCTTACTGATAGGTCTCTGTATGCCTTAGCCCATGGATGTTCTGATCTTGCAAATCTGAACATCAGTGGGTGTTCAGCTTTTAGTGACATTGCTCTGGCTTACCTAGCCAGTTTCTGCAGAAAATTGAAAGCTCTAAATCTCTGTGGATGTGTTAGAGCTGCATCTGACACTGCATTACAGGTATAATTATGATACCAGCAGCTTGTCGTTATCATTTAACTAGTTAAGAACTAAGATGGTTACTAATTACAATTTGATGTTATAAATAAAATACAGGCTATTGGACATTACTGCAATCAGTTGCAATCTTTGAACCTTGGATGGTGTGAAAACGTTGGTGATGCTGGAGTACTGAGTTTAGCAGCTGGGTGCCCTGACCTTAGAACCCTTGACTTATGTGGTTGTGTCCGCATAACAGGTATTTAATATTTTCTTCTAAATTTCATCAGATAGATTATCCAATGTATTAATTAGGGTATTACTATTCCAGAGGCTCTGTTTGACTAGCTTAGTGATTCAGTAGTTAACAATTTTCATCTTTATATTGTTCCTTAATAATGATATCTTATTCTCGGGGATTTATGCTTGTGTGCGCATGACACTTGTGTGAATAAAGGCAAATGCAATAGCTATATGGTCCATATCTTTAGCTGTAATGACAGTGTTAGGCAGCAGATTCATGTATGTTCCTTCCTCCATGTCTTTGCGACGTACTTGAGTTTTGTGCTTCCATAGTCTCAAAAGTGGTGCGTTTACAATGCCACATGAGGAGGCAACGGAATGTACTTTTACATGCAGTGGAGGTTTTATGATACATTATTGAAGGAAAACAAACTTCCTGTTCAAATAGAAAAATTAGTGAGTAAGAAAAACTTCATAGTTAAAGAAAATGTGAGATGAATTGTGTCTATGATAAAGAAATAGGAATATCTACGTTGTAGTGAGCCAGTTTTAACTCATCTAACTTGAGGTAGTCTAGTTACTATGTCTGAAAATCTATAATCTCTTATTCCATATTTCCTGTATTAATATAGTTGTTGCAGTAGCTAGCATGCAGTTTTAACAAATGGCGGATAAAAGCTCAATATGGTTTGAAAGCTCTAATGTCTGTTTTAAAATACAATATTGACTTCAGATATTGTTATTGCAGATGATAGTGTGATTGCTTTAGCAAACGGTTGTCCTCATCTGAGATCCCTTGGGCTGTACTACTGTCAAAACATCACAGACAGAGCAATGTATTCATTGGCTCACAGCAAAGTGAATAACAGAATGTGGGGATCTGTGAAAGGCAAAAATGAAGAGGATGGTCTAAGGACTCTCAACATTAGCCAATGTACAGCACTCACACCCTCTGCTGTTCAAGCCGTGTGTGACTCATTCCCGGCACTTCACACCTGCTCTGGAAGGCATTCACTCATCATGAGTGGCTGTTTGAACTTGACTTCTGTACATTGTGCTTGTGCTGTGCATTCCCATCGAGGGATAACCGCTTTTCCTTATCAAGCTCACTGAGCAGACCTGGGGGTCTGATTTGGGCACAAGGAAGTGCCCTTGAAGGGCTTAGAGATGTGAACGAACCTTCCCTCTTTTGTAGATAGTTTTTGTTGGACTCTATATAAGACTAGTGCTGCCAATAAGCAGCCGTTTGTCTTGAACTTAAGAACAGCTTGAACGTGTATCGGAGTTTTTTTTTTTTTTCCTTAAAAATATATGTGAAGCGTCTAACTTTTTGATGCATTAAGTGGGTTATTCCAAAGTAATTATCTATCGAGACATTGTTTTAAGCTTGCATGGTTTTACTTTAACTGAAGGTTGTATTATGATGATTAGCTGGCTGCGTGCATATAAGAGTTTAGTTCTTTACAATTTAATAAATTAATATTTAAATTTTTATTAATAATATTTTAAATATAATTATTTTTAATAAAAGATTACTTATAAAAAAAGTTGTTATTTTTAATAAAATAATACTTATAAAAAAAATTTTATTTCAAGAATTTATGTTATTGAAGTTGTTCTTGAGAGGTCAAATTTTGTCTCTCACTTCTTTTAAAAAATTTGAAATATAAAATTACAATTTAAAAAAATGTCAGGAATCAGTTAATGGGAAGTCAAGTTTAAAATGGTTGCGAAAGATTTGAGACTTGAAATGGTAAAGAGGAATATGAATAAGATTAGCTATTTAACAAGTAACAGTTTGTAATCCTGAAGGTAATCCTCCGGCCTAAAAGAGAACATGACTGCTACGTTTGTGAGTGGATATAAATTTGACATGGCGAATCTTGCACTTCTGTGCTACGATCTTTGAATCAGGGCCATCACGTTTCTTTCTTTTCACCTTCTAGACAATTCTCAAACTGGAGATTCTCCACATATTTGACTTTTGATCCGTTTACTTGATTTGTTGGGATAAAACAGGCATTTCTTCATGTAAGTCCACCCGACAGGCAATTGGAGAGAATCTGGATGGAGGTCTCGAGTTTTCTGGTTACATCATCAACTATAGATACCGAGACATCGGTTTTTCATAGATGGTGCTACGATGGAGAGAGAGACCAAATGAGATATCTCTAGAAGAGTTACTTAGATTTTATTTACAGATTGAGTCCGTAATTACAAGTCAAATTTGTAATGTAAAGACTAACGATTGAAGATCTAAAACCTAAAGACAACCTTAATAAAAAATACGAGTCCACATAATGAAAAGACTCGAGTTATAACTAAGTCAGATGGTTAAACTAGAGGCAGTATTGAAACATAAAGAAAAAAAGATATATAAAGTTTCAAATGGATTAAATAAAACAAATTTATAGATTATATAATATATATATATATATATAATGTATGAAAATATTATATTAAATTATCTTAAATATTTTAATTACAAGACATCCTTTACATTTAAGCTTAAGTGTAAACTTACCTTAACTGTTTAAACTTTAATACTATCACTATCAATAAGTAACATGATGTATTAAGAATGTTGCACTATTCGGTTATTACTATTTTTTGTTTCTTAACTAAGATATTGACACTTGGCACCATTCTTACTACAATGCAACATTTTTTTATGGGTAGAGATGGAGAGAGCTTGAGCTCTCTCCTCTCTATGCCCACAAAATTAAAAAAAAAATTAATTAAGACAAAAAATAAAAGTGAGGCTCAATCAATAAGAGCTTGAATTGTATTAAATTCAGGCTCTCTATAACTGAATCCTTCTTTATTTGTGTTGTTCGCACTATACAACATATTAAGCAAAAGTATGCACGGCATGCCACAGATTTAATAAGCCCACTTTTAATTTATTTTTACATTCGATGGAGTTTTCCAAAACACAGCAATAAGCTGAATTAAACAAGTAATTATATTAAGGTTTATCTATAGAGAATTCAAAAGTCGAGTTCTTTCATAATCATCGATTTGCAATATAATTAAAATATACAGTGGGTTTTAGGCACTTCTACAGTATAGTTCCAGAGCTTTCAAAACAAATTCCAGATTTACTACGAAATTCCAATTTTGTAAAATACCAAGAAAAAAGAAAAAAGAAAGAGCTGTGGAATTGACAGATGGACTCTTGGCCAAGAGTTGTACTGCATGTAACATGATGATTGATGACATTGATGCTTCTTATATAATTACACCAGTACAGAACAAATTATATATGGCTTGCACCACAATCACTCTGAAACTGCGCATTCGACAAGGATAAAATGACTTGCCCTTTTACTATAGCTATCATCCAACAAGCTAAATATTGAACAAGGGCTGATTTTTATGTTTCATGATCCCTCAGCGTCAACATTTATTATGCATTATTTGCTTCTGTAAACTATTTCTTCATCATCCACATCAAATGCTGGATTACAAAGGCATTTGAAGAGCCTACCGACGCCCTGCAGAACACAGGGAAAATGATGATGTACACTTGCGTAATCAGAGCTTCTATTCAAGGAGGCATAAATTTGGGATATTAAAACGCTGAAGGGCATACAAAAGAGAAAAGAGATCTGGAACATGCCTGAGTGAAAAAGGGCGTTCGATAGGAAAGTGCTCTTGGTGATTCATCCTCAGAAGAATCAGAACTACTTCCTTCCTCATCAAAATCAGCAGCAATTTTCTTCTTCGATGCTGCTCCTCCTTTTGAATTCTTTTCCTGAAGAAAGAACCATAATGTAGTTGTTCATCATTGTTACCTGAGGATAGCTTGTTTTAATGTATCATGGAAAAGGAGATCCACCTCGTTAAAATATAAAGCAATTTTAGATGAAAATTGCAGTTAGTCTTTATTTATATTACAAAGTTCGTAAAAGACTTCATTCTGTGGACGGATCTTAGTAGTCTCTAGACTATCTTGCATTGACAGGAAAAAGATGGCAAAAGTCTGTTGATTGGCAGATAGGTAAAATTATAAATTCGTTATATTGTTCTGGAGTAAAAAGAGCTGATACAGAGAAGTATTTCCTAAATTGAGCACCTGAAATATCTTGCCAAGAATTTTGAGAGCGCTAGCCCGAGTTTTAAGTTCTTCTTTCTTGACGTTGTTTTCCCTAAGGACCTGCACAAATAATTAAAACACTGTTCGAATCTCACTGCGATTACATTCCCTTAGGTGTCTTAGCAAGTGCTAAAACTGGCGCAATCTCAATAAACATGGGAAAATAAAGTACTAAATAGAAAAAGTAAAAAAAGACGCGTGAGGGAGGCAAATTCTATACATGTAGAAGGAATTAAGAACTCACCATTTGACACACATGTACAAGGGTTACTTCTATGTCCACTACATTTAACTTCCATAAGGAATTCATTAGTGTATCCTTATTAAGGCGAATATGAGATTCAACATCATTTTCAGGGCCACTACCATCCATTTTAAATTGCTTGCGGATATCTTCTTGAAGCTGCAGTAACTGAAAAGCACCTAAATTTTATGTAGTCGGTGGAATTAGACATCAATGAAGATTGGGAACATAGAAATAACATCCAGGAAGAAAAACTGAAATAAGGTGAGGGGCTGTTAACGAGTTGACTGTCAGCATACCTTTAGCAGCTGTGAACTGTGATTTCCAGAAATGTCCTTTATTTCGAACCCATTCTGCCAGAAATGGCACGCCAAGATAGATAGCCTTTTTCCCTAGTTCTTGCGCCGCTTGTCTTGAATATATATAGCCAATGGTATGTAACATATCAACTCCAAAAGCTGCATTTAAAAAATGGAAACAATTTGGTAACAGCATTTAGTGTGCTAATGCGCATGCAATGACACTCGAGACAAACCAAGTTTCGCAATTATATAGTCATTACTGTTGACTCTTGACATATTCTTGGTTTACAGGGTAAGATGTGAAACCTCAATCAACAAACATAAAATATTCAAGGTATGAAATTCCACGTGGCATGTTTCCTTTAGGTAGCATTGAGCCACGTCATGTCATGGAGGGCATTTACATGTGTTTCGTAGGGAGGACTATTTTACCAAGATAGGCATCCGGAATTGAAACTTTGATTAACCTGCATTAGAAAGCCGTCTGGCTTCAGATTCTCCTCGCTGGAAGAATCCCTTTTTGTCACCACGAACATATTGACCAAGAAAATCCTTCAAGAATCTAGCGAGTTTTTCTTCCCTTTCTTTTTGGACAACCTATATAAAATGAAGCAAATCAAACAGAAGATATATGAGGATACATTTTTTTCACTTAAATCCAGATACACAGTATAATTCATATCTAAAGGTAAATGCCCTCTCATCCACATATTAATTACCACTCAAGAAAAACGATGTGGAAATATCAGAAAAGAGACAGGCAGAAGCAGTAAATCGAGATTTTTTTTCTTAATTTCCTAGACATGCTGAATAACCATAGTAAATAAGTAATTGAAGTTAAATGATGTCTTTATAACAAAATGAATAATATACGAGCAAGAAAAACAATTGTAGTAAATATAGGCGTGAACAATCAGCTGTATCGAACTAAATTTAAAAGTGAAAGATGCTTCAGAAGAGAAAAAGGACCTGGCTTTCTAACTGCGTTGGATGAAAGAACATATTCTAGCTTTAACGAATGAGCATGAAAGTCTCGAGACAATTGCTTAAATGGCGCTACTTGGTTAGTATAAGCATTTGCTATGTTATTGTAATCTGAATTGTTTCAGAGAAACACATTTATATTCTATTAAACATCAACAGTGCTACTTATGTGCTGTGCACCAGAAACCTAAAGAAAGAACATTCAACATATAATGAAATCCGAACATATCTCCATGATGCATGAGGTTTTCTTTTTGCAAGAATTCGTCGAAAGTTTCGAGGCCATAATATACCATTATGTATACTGAATTGCAAAACATACTCGCCTTCAATTTTTCATGTAGTTTATCAGGATCCTCATTTTCATCGGTTATTTCAGAAGAAGCCATCGATGCCACTGCTAGATGCCCTACATAATCCTCAAATAATTCGCTTCCAAAGAGCAGGGCAAAGACAGCCATGGGGTCAAGCATTGTTTCTCTGTAAAAGAAATCCATTAGTCTTTTTAGAAAAAAATATTAAAATAATACTGATTTAAAATAATCGGAGTGTCTTTGCCGATTACGGATTATCTTTTGATTTACTGTAGTTGTTATCTTTCCGTTCATTTTAAGGAATTTATTCTCTTATCTTTACGAGGTTTTAGGATTCGTGCGGTCCTTTGGATTTTAATAGGCTACTACGTTAATTACTAGTTTATTATTATGATAATTACTTTTCAGTCAAATGGCCTATAAATATGCTTGCAATAAATGTAAATGAAAATTTATTTTCCTAAATTTGACGAAGATACTTACCATGGCTCTGTACTGCATCGGCCAGCAATCTAGGAGACTTGAAGTTGAAAACATATCATTCATCAAAACAACTTTTGCATTTATATCTCAGTCTTGCAGGGTAAAATATTGACCGTTCAAAAATTAGGTCCGATAATCTTTACTATTGTTAGAGCAAACCAGACACACAGAGAACTGCTTGATGTGCTAAGCTACATACTAAGAAAAATATAATGTTGGTCATGTCTAATTTGATGTACACCAGCAGAATGAGAGCTCAAAGTTGTCCATCTTCAACCGATAAGACAAGGACCAAAGTTTCAATCTAATTTTTCACTGTAACTTCAGCAAGTAGAATGTATGCCTAATTATCATCAAACGCATAAACGCAATGCGATAAATTAAACAGAAATAGAACATCATTTCTACCTAGACACGGAGTGTTTTCCGTTTTGATTGTATGCACTCCTTTGTACTGGATCGCTCAAAACTTGATAAGCATCACCCAGAACCTGCCAACACCGATGAAGATTCATCTATAACAAGAAAACATTTGAAATGAAGTGTCTCCCAGTCCCATGTTACTCATCTCATCAGGATTATGGGAAAAATCACACATTACTTTCCTCAAATAGGTAACGTATAGAGCTAACTTCTAATCAAACCAAATCTTATAGTAGTATATAAATCTTTCCCTTCCTCCAATCTTACAGTAGGATTACCTGGAACTTCTCAGCAGCCTGAGGATCATTTGGATTTTTATCTGGATGAACTCGCATTGCCTGCAGCAGTAGTAGCATCTAATGAGATAAGAGATTCTGGAAAATCTAAATCTCATCCACAGGAAACAACCAAAGAGAAGTGCGGTTCATTTATAAATTAAATAATTAACCAAACAAATTTTAGTAAAATTACAGGACGGAAAAGATCAATTCAAGAAAACCGAAGCAATGGCATGAAGATCAGATCCAAACCTTCTGGTAATAGGCCTTGCGGATTTCCTCCTCGGAAGCAGAGGGACTGACCCCAAGAATATCATAATACTCTGTCTCCTTCACCATAGTTCACAGAGGAGCAGTCAGAGTGTGAGAGCTTGGAACGCGAGAAGATAGAGAGTTCACAGAGAGAAGAGGATGTGAAGAAAGTGAATGAGTGAGAAAGGTAGAAGAAGAAAGAGGATTGAGGCCCACGATACTCGCTTGCCTTTGCCTTTCCAGTTCTCACACTAATTTTCTAATTCAGGGAAACTGCTTTTTCGCGGGAGGAAGCACTATTTTAACTGCTCTTTGCGCTGGCGCTTATCATACTCCTTTTTAGTTTTTATTCAATTTCAACTGCTTTTCAAGATTTCAGAGCTGTCGTGGGCCTGGCCTAATTGAAAATGGGCTTAATTTTTTACCTGTGTCGCGGGTGGGGGATTTACGTGGGAATACTGAACTTTGGTTTCTGAATTAAAGAAAGAAGGAGCATATTGACGATTTAGGATCTTCTATGGTAATTTTTGATTTGGTATCTATTTGATATTTTTAGTAATAATTTTATTTGTTATTAAATTTTATTTTAATATTATTATAATAATAATTTTTATTTAAATAATTAATTTATAATAATAATAATAATAATAATATTTATTACAATAAATTTTAACAAAAAAAAAATTATCGTTAAAAATAATTAAGTAAGCGCCAACTGACACCCAAAAAAATAAAAAAGGAAAAATAAAAGAGGGGCATACTTTTTTGTGGGGATATTGGCTTCTCTTATGTTAGATTTCTTTTGACCAAAAAAAAGTAAAAAGAAAAATAAAAACCCTTTGTATTTCAATTTTAATTTCTCTTCGCCTCTCTTTTTAATAACTCCTTTAGTGATTATTTTATTCTCAGCTGAGAGACTGAAAGTTTAAAATGAAAGATACGTCACATTCTCCATGGACCCCAGGGGTAAAGTCCCAAAAGGTAGAGGCTTAAATAAACTTGGAATTGATGGTTGATCTGTCCAAAAATGAGGAATTGAGGATGACCCTTTTTTCGAGAATGCCCTCTTAGTCTTGGCCACGCCAAAAGGAAAACAAGAAAGGTCCTACCGGGAGTCGAACCCAGGTCGCTGGATTCAAAGTCCAGAGTGCTAACCACTACACCATAGAACCACTTGGTTGTTCTGTGCCTCGAAAGTGAATATACTCAATGGATTCGCCAAAAGAGGCACCTAGAAGTATAAGAGGCACACAAATGATGATGGATAAGGTGCTAACTAGAATTTTAAAACTTAAATAAATAGTAAATCAATTTCAACCTTTATGGCTTATCTATATATAAATTTATAAAAAAAATTCATAAATATCAATTACATTATATATAATTAATATAAAATTTTAACAAGTTTATTTTTACAAAATTATTAAATATAATTATTTATAGATTAATATTAAAGATAAATTATTTTTTAAAAAAATTAAAGTAAATAATATAATTTATATAAAATATATGCTCCAATTTTTATAATATAGAAATAATATTTAAAGCATAAATAATTCACTTTCGTTGTCTAGAATATGGGGATGGCTTTTCTATGAGACAATTGAAGCCTAGTGATGATTATGATTATTATAATAAGAATAAGTTTGATGCTTTTTATCGAAATTTAAAAATATTGAGGGGTAATGATGATGATTCTTTTTCGGGGATTTGTATGGAATTTTTTTTATTTTTAAAATTATCATATTTTAATTTGAATATACAAAAATATATTATTTTTTTAATAAAAGAGACAATTCTTTAATATTGATAGTGAATTATGATTTAAAATTACACAACCTTTTTTTATTTAATTCGTTTATGAAATTAATAAATTTAGTAAAGCAAATTCACCATTGTTTGAAAAATAAATATATTAAAAAATTATTTATTTTTTTGGTTTTTTCTAATCCAATATGTTGATTTGTTTATTTTGTTGCTTTTTTTTGGTTTTATATCTATTAATTTTTTTAATACATGTTTATTTATCTATTGCATTTTATTTATTTTTTGTTAAATATATATTTATCTGTTACAATATTTTTTACCAATATATATTTTTAGAAGAATATGCATTTTTTTTCTTTTTTTGTTAATGTAAATTATTTAATGTTTATAATATTTTTTTTAGTTAATAGAATAAAGTTAAAATTTTTTTATACATTTAATTTTTTATGATATTTGTTTTAATTTTGTAAATAACTTTTTTTTGATAATGTTGATGATATTTTTTTAATTTATATTTACCAAAATTTTTATATGAAAAGATTGTTAAAATCAAATTGAGAAGTTGGTAAATATATTTTTTAAAATTTATTTAACTTGTGTCGCTTAGTTTTATTTGACATGAGTTGTATTTATGCACCATGTGTCACCTTTTTAGTTAGCACACACATTGAACTAAAAAAATTAAATTTACTTAACACTAAATTTTATTCAATAAAATATGATTGAATTTTTTTATGTTTTAATTATTTATGATATTTTTTTTAATTTTGCAAAAAAAATTATAATGTTAATGATATCTTTTTATTTATATTTACTAATTTTTTTATATAAAAATCATGTTAAAAATCAAATAGAGGAAGTTAATATCAATTTCTATCAAATTTTTTAAAAAAATTTATCTAACTTGTGTCATTTGCTTATATAATACATATGTTGTATTTTTTTTATTATGTGTTATCTTTGTATTTAGTTCTTAAAATTAAATATTTTTATATAATTTATTGTGCTTTTTCAAATAACACAAAACATTAAAAATATCGACGTATTGCAATATCCCAAAAAGTATAACATGTTAAAAAAATTTAAGATAAATTTTCACTTAGAAAGAGGCAGATTAGCTTATAACAATAACAAATTTGTCTTACTAAATTCACTAATACCAGGATAAAATTTAGCAAAGAAACATTAACCACAAATTCACTTTTTACCATGAACGAATTTGTATAATTTTCAATCAAAATTCGTTATCAGTATTATCAAATTATCTCTACTATTAAAAAACAATGTATTTTTATAAATTCAAATAAAAATATGACATTTTTTAAAATAATAAAAAATAAATAAATATTTCCGTACAAATCCCTTTTTTTCGTCTGCCTTTTTTTTTTTTCCCTCTTCAGATTTATTATTACCTGGGTTAACATCATTATGTTAACTAGTTCGTCAGTTCGTAAGCAGTTGGGTGGGTAATTACAGTGATGGCCGCAATACTTTCTAAATTAAAGTATCCTGTGTGCATCTTACCAATAGCCCATGTTCAACGATCAAAGTTTGAAGATAGACATGTGGCTTTCTGCAGAAGAACTTAAGGGCGGTGTGCATTCCTAGCTGCAAATTTACTCACTCAATAAAATGGAAATCTTCAAAAGGGGTAGACAAATTCATAACAAGTTTTATCGTTAATCTTGATATACATGCTCCAATGAAATTTGATAACACTAGCATTAAGATCAGACAGAAAGGTGGCAGGTTAAAAGTTAAAACCCCTCATTAAACATTACAATCACCATGAGCAACAGCCACTACTTGATGCGTCAGACTGTGGAGGTTTCTGCTTGAAGATGTTCTTTTTCACACCGGATGAGCCCTCAGCCAAGAGGCTTGGTGTTTCCAAAATCTACAGTTCAGCAGTGGAACCCACATTAGAATCTTCATGACTCATTCCAATATCTGATAATATAAGCTTAAAAAGTACTTGGTAAGAAGCGAGAGAGGGAAAAAAAACCATGCTCACGAGTTTTGCCCAAAACGGCAAAAGATATAACTTACATGTTGGTTACATTAAGTAAAGCAACAGACAGACAGCTGCAAACTCTTCAGTAAGAATAGACGGGCACACAACGCATAAATTTAAAATTTTTAGATTTTTCATATCTAAACATTAACCGTGCCTATTTAGTGAAAAAAAGACTCTGTTTTTTTTGTTATTGTTGTTATTGTCTTCGTCATATCTAAACATCTTATAATTAGGTTTTCAGATGCTTGGGAAATTAAATTTCCTCAGCTACTAATGTATTTCATTATTACATTAGTAATGAGATTATTTGCATTCGTTCATTTTAGGGTGGGGAGAAGGGGGCCAGAGAGTTGCATGTGTGCATGTATACCTTTAATACAAGCTCCTCAAAACACTGCTCAACATTATGTCGAGTTTTTGCACTGCATTCAGTAAAAAGGCATCCATATTCTCTTGCAAAGTCTATCCCTTCTTTTTTGCTCACAACTCTTTCACTTTCCTGAAATATGAGATGATTCGAATGCACATTGTGAGACCATAAATTAAACAGCTCACAAGAGAAGCATTTATTTCAACAAATTCCAGGGGAAAATTATGACTGCATAAACACTTATCCTCACAACTTGCTAGAACAGATTAATATGCAAATACAAATTCTTTGAAGACATACCTTATCAACTTTATTGCCCACAAGCATCTTGATACAATCTTGATTTGTGGAGTATAAGTCAATTTCTTTAGCCCATATATCAGATAGATTTGTAAAGGTTTCCCGTCGTGTTACGTCATATACTATATCACATAGCAGACTTAGTAAAAAGGTATATACACTATTGTATATATCGTAAAAATAAATGCAACTGCTACAGAAAAAAATAAAAGTTGTAGACAACCAGATTTCTTTTATAATTGAAGCAGATCACTGTTATTCTATTTTAGCCAAATTTATGGTCTTAGTATTAATACAATATTCATCAGGATACAGAGATTTCTGCATGATGATTTCAAAGGAAGAGACCAGAGAACACCAAAGAAAATAGTGGAACTAGATGCCTTCCCTGTTGTGATGGCATTAAGAATGTGTCTGAAACACAAATTGCAGTTCTATCTAACAACATTATGGCCATATACAAAAGCTGTTCTCCAGGAAATTATCAATTCTCAGTCCTCAAATTTTCCATATTTCCAAGTTCCAGCGATGTTATTAAGGCCATTATGCTTAGTTTAACACAAGTGAAGTGACCCATGGCAACCATCATGGAAGAATGCAGAGCAACGTTGGCTAATTTTGTTTTTCATGATGCTAGTGATGTCAACACCCACAGTCAAACTATCTACGGCTCTAGCATGTAAAATATTAGGCCCCATTCAAATGTTGGGAGCCTTCCTGTCCCATTTTGGTTCCTGCTTCAGATGCAACAGATCCTCCTATTTGTAGTCCTAATTAAGCATTTCATTAGGTAGAACAGAACTACCAGTACAATCAATATTTGTGTGTTATTCACATAGTACCTTCACTATAATATCTGAAATCCTCTAATCTAGGGTTCATGATTTTAATATGATTTCAAATTCACCGCTAACATCATATTTGGCCATCTACCATCATAAATATGGACGTTAAGGAAAACGTCTATTTGTCAAAACGGCAAAGCAAGAATCTTATGTTAGTAGAAGAATATTACAGAAACAGGTGCGTAATCATACTATGTGATTCACAGCTAAACAAGCCGCCAAAGTTCAATCAATTTCTGAAATATGTGCACATCATATTCAAGAGATAAACAACAGGAAATATAGCTACAAGATGGAGAAAATCAAGCATCATACCCATAATTATTCCTTGAGCTCCTCTGTAATATGAACTAGTAAGTGTTCTAAACCTTTCCTGCCCGGCTGCACAAACAAGAATAAAAAATTATGTATTTAAGACATTCCAAAATCCAAAATACTCTAATAATTTCGTTATGCAAATTTGCAACATAAGAGAAACATTAAGAATTATTGAAGGTATTTATTTATGCACAACGCAACTACAGCATTTAGGTTTCCCTATATGTTTTTCTAAAGATATGGTCAGAACGAAAACTTTCAATATACTATAAAACTGGGTAGAACTTGCAAAAATTTCAACTTTGTGTATTTACCAGAATCTTAAAATATTGACCTCCAAGAGCATACATGTCATATGAATATAAGTTATCGAACCAACATTAGAATATCAAAAAGAACTTTCCTAAGGTTCTAACCAGTGTAGGACATTACACACTACAATTTTTGCTTAGTTAAAAAAGTATGTGAGAGCTCCACCACTCTCACGTACATTCAGTTAATATGCAATATAAATATGTAGATTGTAGTAAAATCAAATGTCTTGCACCTTAAACGATGTATTATAAAATATAAACTATAAAGTATAAATGAAAATCAGGAACAGAGTATGAATAGGAACCCCAAAAAACTTTCAAATGATAAAATTTTCACTTTACAGGACTTATCATTAACACACAGAACATTACCTGTGTCCCAAATTGCAAGTTTCAATTTTTTCCCGCCAACTGTAACATACTTAACCTTGAAATCAACACCTGCATTACGCTTATAAGAATCAATGCCTACTACTGAGGAACTGTACACCGTGTTTGTCATATAGCTGTGTGATAATCTCCATAATAAATTTTGACCCACACACAATCAACATATTTTGATGACTTCTCAAATCAGAGTAACAAGTTAAGCATGGCTTTAAGACGACAAAATGCAACTAAATGGCATGCATTTTCCATGTATTGCATACACAAAATACTGCTTATGACAGAAATAGAACAGTAACCATTACTAAATCGTGGTTTCAGGTTTGGTATTAGGAGAACACATTTTAAGGGATCTAGTATACTGTCATCTGTATCAAGCTTGATCAGATTATTGGCCATATCCCAACATGTGTTAATTCCCAAAATATGTAGAGCTGGTTTATATGGTCTACCAAGTCCAAGTACAGGGCCCAAGATCCCAAGAAACTATATTGATAAGTTCAAACAACCACATATTCCATAGAAAATTAATGAGCGGCAATAGCCTAGGCATAAGCAAGTAATGCTTTTATTCTTAGCCCAGTACAACAAACCCGACAATGAAAGACAGGGAGAAGAAAACCACGAGTGGAGGTTACAGTAAAGTAAAACCCACCGATGGTAGGGGAAAGATCCTCGAAAGTATCAGACGTGAAGCTCAAAAGCAGCGTGCTTTTTCCAACCCCAGAATCCCCAATCAGCAGCAGCTTGAACAAGTAATCAAATTCAGCCTGACCGGACGAGGAGGAAGAGGCATCCATTGAAACGTCAACAATCCCAAACGGGAAAAAGTGATTCAATCTTGGTGATTGACAGAAAATAGGAATACTTGGGATCGGCGGTATTATATGCGGCAGAGATGAGTTTGGACCTTAGACTCTCTTTTATTATAAATCCTTATAGATGCTTATTCATTGGAGACAGAAGTAAAGATAAAGCAATCGAAAAAAAGTAGAGAGAAGAAGAGAAGGTTGCAGAGAGGCAAAGAAAGCTCTCAAAAGGCAGGCGAATGCCTGCTGCGGTGGCGTGTGGATCTGCTGCTGTCCGCTCCCGGTGCTGTCCGCTGCTGTCCACTAAATCTCAGACGTCCGCATCATCCAACCGTTCATAGCAAGCCACATTTTTTTTTTTTGTTTATAACTCATTAAACGGTGCGTTTTATCTGTGAAGAAAACAACCAGTCGTGTGTGCAGAGTAGAATGGCCAACTCAGTTTGAGGTAGTGTTCAAAAATTTAACTTTCTATTTTACAACGTTTGATATGCATGCATTTAACCAGAGAAAGGATGTTTGTTTCACAGATTGAAACAAGATCTCGAGCATAAACTCCTACTTCATCTACCATTGGAGTTAAGACACGTTTGAAGGATGTTAGTAATGCTTTAACGACGTCAAAAGAGCTTCTTAAAATAATCAACCGCATATGGGGTCATGAAGATCATCCTTCTTCGAGTATGTCCCTAATCTCAACTTTACATACTGAGCTGGAGAGGGCTCAGCTGTAGGTCAATCAGCTTATCCAAGAACAACACTCAGATCATAATGGGTTTGTTCTATGTTTATCCAAGAACAGCGCTGTAAGTCATGAAGATCGTCTTTTTTTTTCTTCACAGATAAAACGCACCGTTTAATGAGTTATAAACCAAAAAAAAAAAAACATGGCTTGCTATGAACGGTTGGATGATGTGGACGTCTGGGATTTAGTGGACAGCAGCGGACAGCACCGGGAGCGGACAGCAGCAGATCCGCACGCGCTGCGGTGGGCGTTTATCTTTCCCACCGATGTCGTCAATGAGTCATATTTTTTGCTCGGATTCTTTTGTTTTTTAAAAAAAGGGATTTGGACTTTCGATCCAAACAACAGAACCAAACAGGGCAATGTATCCTTTGGCCCAAAAAAATGGGGCAATGTAGTTTTTAAAGATTGTTGCCTTGTGTTTCTATGAGAGTGAACAAACATTTTTTCATAAAGAAAAAATAGAAAAATTAAAATTAAAATAATAAAATAATTAGGATTTTTGGATTTTTTTTAATTTCAAAAAATTACACTGGCTGTTATTGAAATCTTTAAAAATCCTTAGTTTTGAGCTTATTCAAGAAGCAATACATTCAATTTTATATATAATGATTTTTGGTGAAGGATTAACGAGATAAATTACAGTCATATATTCATGCGGATGTGAGGGAAGTGCAAAACCGATGAAGATGGTATTAAGACTAGATCCAAAACAATAATGTTATAATAAAATATGACTGTCTAACTCAAATTTTATTTTTTAAATATAATAAAGAGTCAAAATCACGTTACAATAATAACATATTTGTTTATATTTAGTTTTATTGCTTCTCTCACAATAACTATTCTAAAACTAACAAAAAATTAGATTTGTAGAGCATCCTTATATTTTTATCAGGCTCGGAACATTTCAAATATTAAGAGAGATTTCATGAAGAGAGAAAACTTAAAAAGTCATAAGATGAAAAATACCGGGGACAGGTGAGCTTAGAATTTGATTTTTATAAGCATAAAGGGATTTAATAAATAGAGTCGTTAGATTGTTTTAAAAATAATAAGTTATTATTTTAACATAAAATTTAAGATAATTCAACCTTGAAAGTTGCCTCTACTAAAAAATTGCAGTACTAATTTGTAGAAGAATCCTAAATATAAATTTAAGCTTTAAAGGTAGACGAAATATTTTGAAATCACCAAATTAAACTATATATCTATGAAGGTCTCTCTTATGAATATAAGTATTATCATCTCCTATTATTCCCCCATCTCTGATATTAACTAAACCCTTTGATTTAAACATCAAAGTTCATGACGAAACCTACAATTTTCTCATGGCTCTGGTCATCCTCTCCTCTTTAAAGATTTAGAAACTTTCATAGACTTAATATATATCATTGAAAATAACAGAGTAAAAACACAACACACCTTACAGGAAAGTACAGAACAACTAACTAAAAGTCAGGAGCAGATCATCTGAAGTGTGCCTTCCTGAAGTGTGGTCATACAACGTCGTTTCTTGCTTTTTTATTTTCTGAATTTACTCTCATTTAAACTCGGATAAAATTACCAAAACACGCCCAGGCCACATTTACCAAATCTTTTCCCCAAATCAACGAAGTACTGTTGCACGACCCAAACCCCACAGGCCACAGATGGTAGCCATCGCTATCGAACGAACAAGATGTTGTCGTTGTTGCTGTCGCTGTCGTTGACGCTGCCGGACGATAATCAGTGAGAGACACGACTCGAGAGGGGCAAATGGAGCTGCGATTTGAACATATAACTATGGATGATTCAGTTTCTTTTCTTGGGTGATTCAAATATAATTTTGCATTTCAAATTAGCCAAACCCTTGTGTCTTCCTTAAACTACTTGGCTAATTAACTGACAAAAAATTAAAGCGATCTTGGATGCAGAAATCTTTAAGAACATGATTAGGGAAAAAAAAGAAATATACCCATTCTAGATCCTGCACAGTAATGCATGAGTTCCAGCATATATTTCACTCAAGACTTGAAATTGCAAGATTGAAATCATCAACAATATCAGACTTTATTCACAATATCAGAAATTAACAGCATATATTCAAAACTGTAAAACTGTGTAGAAGAACACGCGAGAGAAAAAGAAAAAAAATGCAGATTTCATATGAAGAAGAAGATCAAACAGAGAAAAATACGCGGGAGTATTCTGATAAAGTAACAGATGGAGGCAAAAAAAGTTGCCTCAAAACAAGAAAAAAAAAAAGGGCAAAGGACGACATCTTGGACACACTTCACGTGCACTTCACAGCCTCGTAATTCAGAGGATCTCCTCCCAGCCCTAAAGGTCTTAGTATATTGAATATTTAATCTTTTTGACAAATGCATATTCAGTCTCTCGTCTTTTTTGGTGATCCAAATTACAAACAACAATTTGTATGTGGGCCTAAAGTGAGCCCAATAACATACCTCTATTTCTTCAGGAAATACGATAGTTCTATCTAAAATTCAGATCGTAAATATCATAAGCTTTGCCTTCCTTAGGCTTACATCCCTCCCTAATTAAAAATTAAAGAAGATTACTAAGGAGAGCTATTTCATATAAGTTTATAACATAATAAATTATAATTCAGATTTTTGTTATAAAAATTATTTATATTTAATATTTGACAATATTTTAAATAAAATTATTTTTAGAGAGATAATATTTATGAAAAAAAAAAAGAAATAAAGAAGATTGCCTTCATTAACAACACGGATTGGCTCTTTATCAAGGACTAAATCGGGAATCATACTCATCCTGTGGAGTTTCCATTACATAATATTACATAAATATCATTCTCATTTAGTTAAATTTGTAAAACTTATATTCCATAATTTCATACTATCTCATCCCTAATTTTAAAAAAATAAATTGCCTTTGTAATATTCTGCTTCATTTTCCCTCATCTTCAGCTCCCTCTCTCCTGTTCTTTTCCTTTTTTCTCTGTGCATTCCTCCATTAACCACCATTGTCAGCGCTGATTTTAGGCTGCACAGCACGTTGACGTAGGACCCCTGACAGCGCTGCATCATCAACGAGCCTCTACGATGTCTTTTCTGGCTGGTGGCGTCCAAAAATTGAGCATTCCGCCATTTTTTTGGTGGCTGACGTTGAGAGGAAAAATAGCAAAAAAATGCCATCCTCCGGCTGCACCGCCCCCACAGCCAAGTAGCCCAAGACATCTGCTTTCTCGGCCAACCTTCACCAGTCGAAAAATCGCCGCCATGTGCCCGGATCAAGGCAAAACACCTTCGCTGCTCTGTCCACCTTTTTTGCCAGAAAATCATCGTTAAATCGGTGTGTTTCGCTAAACTAACTTCAGATCCAGCATCCTCGTGTTCCAATCTACATTTTGGACCAATTTGGTCATCCACCGTCGTTGACCGCTATTGACTGCCGTCACAATATCTTTTTTGGTGAGCTATTGAAGCCAGTGTAGCCTAAACGCTTCGAAAAACGCAATGTAAAAGATTTTGTGACCATTAAAGATTATTTTCAAGGCTAGGAGAATTTTAGGGATTTGATTGAAAACTTTTTAATTTTGTTGGATTAAAGTGAAATATATAATTATGCATTTTGAGATAATAGTGGCCTCTATAATATTTTAGGATTACTTCAATGGAAACTAAGAGGTGATGAAGTTCGAATTATAACTATCTGGGTGGTTTTATACTGATTAGGTTCCTTATTTATTTTAGAAAACTTGAAAGATACTATAATCATTTCAAATTGTGCTAGACTGGTGAATTAAGGATTAATCTTTACTAATCCTTCCAGGTGAGTGTTTGATAAAGGAGATACCGTTTTCAAATATGCCTTACCCATTTGAATTAAAAATGTAATTAATTGTGTATGTGTTTGCATTTATTATCTAGATAGCCATGGGAAACAATTAGGACATGTGTTGCCTTTAAATTCATGATAAATTGATGATTTTGTCTGTGTGACTATTGGTACCCGATATAAGAAATTATGTATTTTCTGACTGTTTGAAATATATTATTATTTGAATTTCAAAGCTAGATTGATGAAATGTGAAAGTTGGTATCCTAATGTGAAATGAATTGTGTCGTTGGATGTTATCTCTGGTGTTACCTTGTACTGAGGCACCTTATGGGAGGTACGAGGCTGGTCGCGCGTGCATGCACAGTAGGTTGTCATAGTGCGATTGAGGGCACAGGTGACTGGTGGCGCTGATGGGTTGTCACGTGCGATGGGAGGCACGGTGACTGGAGCGCGTGCATGCACAAAGAGTTGTCATAGTGCGGTTGAAGGCACAAGTGACTAAAAGCGTTGATGGATTGTCCTAGTACAAAGGGAGACCAGAGATGATTTGGTGGTTAATTGAAAGTATTAAATATTGTGCGAATTTATAAAAATTATATGGGAATGACGTTGTATATATTTAATTAATGATGATATTTTTTTTATATTATTAAGGTAACATTTCTCTGAAATCTTTATATAAAAACTGATTGACACTAAATTAACTTTTATAGCCCTTGAATTATTTTACATTATCAAAAATTCTATGTGAGTCTGTTTCTATTTTGTGTATTTTCTTTATCTTACACTCATTGAGTCTGTGTAACTCACTTTTCTTACTTTACATTTTTTTTCAGATCCTCCTCAAGTTGAAGAGTATAAGAGAATAGAGTCACACTTCTATCTTGGGTAAGCTTTTCCTTGAAGTCTCACTAGTTCAATGATAACGCAACTTATCTATACCTTAGTATTAGACTAGTTTGCATGTGGATATAAATGAAAAACTTTGTAGGCTTGTAATAGCCAGTTGTATTATTGTGCTTTGTAATGAATGTTGCTGTGTTTGAACTGTTGTAAATTGAGGAAACGTTCTATGTTCAAGGAAAACTCTGTCAAAATTTTTTTAAAATTCAAAATGACAATTAAGGAATTAAAAGTAGAGGTTAAAATGTCTTCATATTGTTATTGTGAGATGATGAAATTCTTAGACTGGCTAGACTTAGTAGGTATTAAAATAGGTTTATGCGTCGATTACAATCTCAGAATTTGAGTTGTGACAGCCTTCATTAATTAGTCTCTCATTCTCAATCTTAGTATTACTCTTTTTTTCTTTTTTAAATGTTATAAACAAACACGAGAACAAATTAACATAATATATACACACACACACAACAAACTAGAATTGAGCCAACCAACTCGCAAATTCAAACTAAACATAATAGCATTTAATTTGTTTGGCTTTAAAATGAATTGACATATTTAATTAAATTTCTTTTTTTGAAAATTTATGAAAATTTCATTTAAAACTTTAAAATATTTCATATATATATATATAATAAGATTTTATAATCTTTCAATCAATTATTACGTTTATAGTTATTTACTTAAGTTGGATGAGGTTCTTACAAAATTCTTTGTTATATATATTTCTTTTCTTGTTTCTTTTTCTCTCTTTTTTGTATAACTATCGTATATATATTGATTTGATCATTAAAATTTATACAATAATTTGATCATAGGTGTATATATCATCATGGTTGACTCGATGTAGTAACTCCGATAACCTAGTAAGTTCATCAAAATTTTATGAAACCTAAAAAATTTTCCAGTCACCTTATTCCAATTAAAACCCTTTCATTTATACCTTTTTTCTGGTCTCCTTCCTTTCTTTTTGATATTCCACCGGATCCCATGATCCGTTAATTAAGTTTATCATGTTTTTAATTACTATATATCTTTATCTTAGTATAAATTTTTGTTTATAAGCTCCAATCAATGCACTAGTGAGTTTATCATATTTGTTACTTTCTTAAATTATCTCAAGCTAGATTTTTGTTTTAAGCTACGGCTGACTTTTTACCATCTAATTAATTAAAGCTCCAATAACCTATTGAGTTTGTTATATTTACACTATCTTGATCTAAATTTTTGTTTAGAATATTTTAAATTTTCTTGTAATTTAATTTCTCAGTGGCCAAATAGAATTTTATTTATTTGTCTACTTTGCTCATTATTTATTTCTGATTTATGTTTGACAATACGATTAGCCTGCTTCGTTTCAATTTTGTTTAATTATCTATGATGTTACGAATATTTTAAATTTTCTTGGATCTCTTTGTGGCTACTAATTATTTAATTTCTCCCAACAGTATATATATATATATATAACTCAAACAATGAAAATACTAGATTTAGTTATAATTTTGGCATAATTTTTCTCAAAAACCTAACGATTGTTTGGCATTTTAGCAGTTGATTTGTTTTCTATTTTATTGATAAAAGGGAAGAAAAACAAATTCATATATCGATAATGCACTTAAAATTATGTAGAAAATAGGTAAATAAGGTATTTATTATGTGTGTTTATTCTATTGGATTATTTGATAGTAATTTAAATACTTAAATGCCTCATATTTTTTCTGGAAAAGAAAAGGCAAATAAAGTTGCATCCCCATTCCCTATAATACTCAACACAAAGTCCGTACATTTGCTTCCCTAAACTCTAATTTAGTATATAATTAGTCTGGTAGGTTACATTTTAATTAGTAACTCCTTCCTCGTAACTCAGTATTATTTAGAAAAGAAAAAAGATACATTTCTACATACTTCAATAGATAGTGAGTATTTCTCTACAAAATGCACAAATGACAACTATCTGGCTAGGTGCAGTGAATATTTTAAGAAAGGAGATGTGGTGGTGAGGAATTCAGGAATTGTATGTGAAAGAAGAGGAAACAAAGGAGGGAGGTTCTCCCTAAATGGTGTAACTGAGTTCAAAGAGTTAAAGCAAAAGAGTCAAGACCATTTTGCTTGGAACTTGTCCTTAATTTCTCCTATACTTCCCATTTCTCTCAAACTCTCTCCCATCACCACCTCACATTTCAAGAGTTACCACAATCACACATTGACACATATATACTTTTCCTCGTTCTTGTGGTTACACCGCACACAGCATAGTAGAGGGATTCCCTCTACAAAATAGGCCTGTTAGTAATTTCCTTCTCTCAGATCAACGATTGTAATTAATTAGTTATTATATATACTGGTTGCAGCTAGCTGTAATAATTATGAATAAAAATTTACCACTGTTATAACATAAAGCCTACAATTGTTAGTTTACGACAGATCGCTTTAACTTTAAATTAAATCTTAGTTCTATAAACTCTTTATATGTTTTTTCTTGTAATATACCTGAAGGTTTATTACATTACATGAGTTAATTAAGGATTTTTATTCAAATTAAATCTCACTTACCTACCTCACGTGAGCTAAGCCAAGAAAAACAATTTAAGCATAATTGGCTTAAACTTAAGATAGTGTTTTTCAAATTAAAATGATGTTAATGAAAATGGCTTTTTCTTTTAAGTTTTAAAACAAATCCAACATGCAAAAGATTATATTAATCCATTAAAGCTTTTCATTTGTATATTTAACCGTAGAAAGCGGTTTCTTTCTCTCCTTCACGATTATTTTCTTGGTCAGAATTCGATCTCGGGACTACACTGCTAATTAGATTGTTGCCACATGAGGGTGGACAAATTTAAAAACATTAAAAAAGCACAGTACGATGTACATGGCAACTTACTATTCTTTCGAGTTTCGATCACTGACAATTTATACATACATACATACATATATATATATATATATATATATATAATACATACAATCTACTTAGCAAGCACAACACAAGAAAGAAGAAAGGTAGTGAAACACTGAGCCAGTGGCCCATTTGAGAATTGAGTTTGAATTCCAATGGAAAAGGAAGTGAGTGTTGTGATAGTAGGTGCAGGTCCCGCAGGCCTAGCCACTTCAGCATGCCTTAACGTCCTGTCCATTCCCAATATTATCCTTGAGAAAGATGACTGTCATGCACCACTTTGGAGGAAGAGAACCTACGATCGCTTGAAGCTTCACTTAGCCAAGCAATTCTGTAGCCTTCCCCATATGCCCTTTCCTTCCGATGCACCCACCTTCGTCCCTAGGATTTACTTCATGCGTTATCTCGATGACTACGTGTCCCGCTTCAAGATCAGCGTTCGCTACAATCGGACGGTGGAGACTGCAATGCTGACCGAGACGGACGGCAAGTGGAAGGTCATCGTGAACGACACGTCGTCCGATGTTTGTGAGGTTTATATTTCAGAGTTTCTGGTGGTTGCAACGGGTGAGAACACCCTTGGGTACATTCCCAGGTTGAATGGGCTGAAAGAGTTTGAAGGAAAGTACATGCATTGTAATACATATCTGAATGGACGAGAGTGGTACAACAAGAATGTGTTGGTGGTTGGTGCTGGAAATTCTGGAATGGAGATCGCTTTTGATCTCTTAAATTGGGGTGCCAACACCTCCATTGTTGTCAGAAGTCCGGTATATATATATATATATATTGTTAATTTCTTAAGTTTTTCAATTTTATATATGGTTGGTATATACGTCTGTATGATGGGTTTGTTTAATTAATTATAGGTACATGTTCTGACTAAGGAAATGGTGATGGTGGGAATGCATATGTTGAAATACGTGGGAGTGGATATGGTGGACAAACTAATGCTACTGTTGAGCAAGCTCAAGTACGGAGATATGTCCAAGTACGGCTTGAGAAGTCCAAAGGAGGGACCCTTTTCTCTCAAAGCCACAAGGGGCCGTTCTCCCACCATTGATGTGGGTTGCATCGATGGGATGAAGGAAGGCAAAATAAAGGTATAGAGAGACTATAGATAAATTTGATTAATTTTAACCATTCATATTTAATTTCTTCTCTAACCATTTGGATTATACATAACTGCAGGTTTATCCAGCTGTATCAAGCATCAAGACAGACAGGGTGATAGAGTTTGTAGATGGCAGGCAAAATCAGTTTGATGTTATAATTTTTGCAACGGGATATAGAAGCACTGTGCTCAACTGGCTGAAGGTGCATGCATGATTGATAGAGCATGATAATATAATATTAATTATCATCATTAATTTGTCTCATATATATATATATATATATATATGCCTGACAGTACACTGACACTAGCTAATTCATAATTTGTGTGAGTTAATTTTAAAGGATTACAAAGAGCTGTTTAATGAGGATGGGAAGCCTAAACGAGAATATCCAAATCACTGGAAAGGAGAAAATGGGATATACTGCGCTGGATTTTCGGCAAGAGGACTAGAAGGCATTTCTAATGATGCACAGAAAATAGCAGATGATATCAGTAAGGCTTTAGCTGCAAAGAACGTAACTGCAGGTGGTGCCACTGCCATTGCCACCTATCCTTAATTACCTCCCATTGTTGAATAATTGAGTCATATAGAAGTCTCTAGCTAGAACTTTCTAGTTTCTACTAGTAAACTTGGCTTGCTGCTCCTGTACTTTTGTAACATAATATTACCGTGAGAGTTGCTTTAGCTACTTATGAATATGGGACTTCGCGCCTCTCTCTATATATATATGGCATATGTTCGCCAGCTTAATATATTATGTATCCCCGACCCGTTTCATGGGTATATACCCATAAAGAGTATTTAATTAGACTTCATCTTAATTTGTCTTCGTCCATCCTTTTTTGTGTTTTTTAATGTGTTTTGGCAACGCACTTCAATATACTATATATCCTGTTAATTAGCTGGCTAATGTTAGATTAAAATTTGAATACATAATTTAATGATCAACTGAGTAATTAAGAATTTAAGATATGTCATGAATTTAATAAAAAATTATTTTCTTTATTTCTGTGTTTAGATAATTTTTTTTTTAATTTAATTTACATAAGATTGCTATGACCACAAAAATGGGACCCACTGTATTTAACTTGTTCCAATAGTGAGAGCTAGCCCATATGGTTGTAAATTGCTAGTTGCAACTAGAACGGTGAGGACTGAGGAGGAACGTGAGTAAACAAGGAAGAAAAACTATTGGGTATTATATAATATAATTTATTATTATTATTATTATTATTATTATTATTATTATTATTATTATTTTGAAATAGAGCTCCACGTTAACGTTGTTTTTTTTTTGGGACTTTTTTTGGTTGATTTTTGGATTGAACACCTTTAACGTCGTTGTGCAATCGATGTTAGAAGAAAGTTTTGAGCACGATATAATTGGCTATTTATATGGGTCTGTGACTTTTTCAGCCCCATTTTTGTGGCTCTATGGCACTCAGTTTTTTGTCCCAAAAAATTTGTGTCTTGCCCCTTTCCTCTTTTTTTTTTTTTTCCTGATGTACTGCTCCTTTCCTCTTTAGTTTCAGTTTGCAACTATCCCGATTACAGCTTAAGAGGGAGATGAGTAGTGTTTCTTTTTTATAGTGGGCTTGCTAATCCCTAAATCCACATTAATTAATAATTAAAAATTATGGGGTGAGAGCCAAGGAGAGTTAGAACTCTTTGTGCTTGGCGAGCAGATCACCTGCTGTCAAAGACGTTGCTGTCTGCTGCTGTCTGTTAAATTTCAGCCGTCCGCTTCATCAAGCCATCTGGTGAAGCCACGTCGCTCTTTTTTTTTTTCTTTTCAAATGGCACGAAACGCACCGTCCAAGAGATTTCAATTTTCAATCAAAGCTGACATCTTGTATTGCTCCAACATAGCACATCTTTGCCTTCTTCACGTTCCCAGCGTTGAAGATTGAACTTAGTAAGCTAGCTATGCGACTTCCTGGTCAAATTGGCTGCTTCTCTTTCTGTGGCTTCCCGTGCTTCTTCTAGGTCCTCCCAGATTGGAGTTTAGGCCTTAGTTTTTTGAAGCTTGTTGTTGTCTCTATTTCTGAGGACGAAAATGCTACTCCACCATAGCTGCATTCTGATGAGCTTGAAGTTGAGTTCACAAACAGAGTGCTCTGTTTCTCCATCCAATCTTCCATCATAATGGCTCGTCAAAGATTCATCCTCTCTTTCCCACTCTTCTCCATGAAAACACTCTGTTTATAGCTCAAATTATTCTGTTATGAGAGACCCTTTTCGTCAAGACTGCATTTTTATTCGTCGATTGAACGATAAATGGAGTCAAGGCGGCTAGAGGAGAAAGATTGGGTTCTTCTTCTCTGTGGGTCTCGTGGTCTTGCATGGATCTCTCTTTCTTGTACATGCGTTTGTTTTTCTAGGTGCAGTTTTACAGAGAAGAGGAAGGAAGAAAGGAAATCTTCTGGACGGTGCATTTCATGCCATTAGAAAAGAAAAAAAAGGTGACATAGCTTCACCTAGATGGCTCGATGAAGCTCGCTTGTGCTTGTAGTCTCTCCCAAGTGTTAACTAAATGAGCTAATTAGGAAACCAAAAAGTAGTTGAATTTAGTAAAATAGACTAATCATTTATAATATGACGAATTAATATTTGAATACTTATTGAAAGAGATATTTACATTTAGTATCTAATAGTACATAGAGCAAGATTGTTGTTGAAGATACCTGTGAAAAAACAGAAGAGCTTAGGAGAAGAATTTGAAAGCATAAATCTATATATATAGAAAAAATTTATGTATAATTTTTATATCTTTATCATGAGATTCTTTAATTAAATACTAACACATATAAGATTTCTAAAACTCATCTCTCTTGTGATTAATTCTTGTTTTTTAAAAAATTTATATACCTTATTTTAATTAAAAAATTTAAGAACAAAGATATAAATAATTATATATAAGTCTAGTAATATATATATATATATATGACGAACGATACTTTTACCAATTAAATGATTTCTTTGTCCTTGTCTTTTTGACTTGGCTGTCTAATACTAGTTAATTAATTATTAATTGTCACCACCATACACAGAATAGGAGTGAGCAACTGATCGATTTGAATTGGTTTTTGCCATTTGACCAACCTAATCGATTATATTGAATGACTGAAAAAACATCAAATTAATCCAAACTTTTTTAGGCCAACTAATCCAATCCAAATCGACCAGCATTGATTTGGATTGGATTGATCCAATTAATTTTTAATAAAAAATTTTTATAAATCAAAGATGAGTTAAGGACGATGGATTACCTAAACTCAAAGCAAAGACGATGACAAAAATCTAGTAAAGATGAAGCAGCATAATGGTGGAGCCATAATAGATTTAACATAAGATGACGATGAATCTTTGTTATTGTGCAGAGGACAACAACGAGTTTCAAGTGGTGAAGAAGATGCATTGTTACTGAGATACATTAAGGAATAGGGATTAAGTTTATTATGTTTAATTGTGATAATTTCAATTTCCTGCAGCTTCTCCTTTCTCCTTCTATAGCTCTCTTTTACTCTTACCTCCATCAACCACCACCACATTGTCACCTGCACCATGTCGCACCATCATTGGACTACAGGAGCTCCACCAATGTCGTCTGGAGCTTCGCAGGACCACCGCAGCAGCCAGAAACAAGCCTTTTCTTCCTCCTTTTTTTGTCCAATCTTGCCATCGATTTAACCAAAAAATGCCATCCTCCGGCCGCACCACCCCTACCGCCAAGTAGCCCAAGGTGTCTGCTTCCTCGGCCAGCCCTCACCTGCTGGAAAATTGCCTCTACGTGCTCAGATCGAGGCAAAAAAGTCCGCCGCTCTGTTCACCTTTTTCGCCAAAAAAGTGCCGTTAAACCGCCTTGTTTCAGCGAACTAACTTCAGATCCATCATCCTCATGTCCCGATCTACATTCTGGACAAATTTTGGCCGATCGCTGTCGTTGACGGCCACCGTTGACCGCTGTTGACCATTGTTGACCAGCGTTGACTGACGTTGACCGCCATCACAATGCCTTTTTTGGTGAGCTATTGAAGCCGATGTAGCCTAAACGCTCTAAAAAATACAATATAAAAGATTTTTATGACTATTAAAGATTAGTTTCAAGGTTAGGAGAAATTTTGGGATTTAATTAAAATTCTGTTGGATTATGAAATATATAATTATGTATTTTGAGATAATAATGGACTCCATAATATTTTAGAATTTCTTCGGTGGAAGTTAGTAGGTGATGAAGTTTGAATTGCAACTATCTGAGTAGTTTTATACTGATTAGGTTCCTTAATTATTTTAAAAAACTCGGAGGATATTAGAGACATTACAAATTGTGCTAGATCGGTGAATTAAGGATTAATCTTTATTAATCCTTTTAGGTGAGTGTTTGATGAAGAAAATATCATTTTCAAATACCCTTACCTATTTAAATTAAAAATAAAATAAATTGTGTATGTGTTTACGTTCATTGTCTAGATAGCCATGGGAAACAATTAGGATATGTATTGCCTTTGACTTCGTGGTAAATTGATGATTTTGTATTTATGTGACTATTGGTACCAGATACAAGGAATTATGTATTTTTCTGATTGTTTGCAAGTTATGATTAATTGCATTTCAAAGTAAGATTGATTAACTGTGAAGGGTTGTATCTTGAGTATGAAATGAATTATGTTGTTGGATATTATTTCTGGTGCACTCTGTATTGAGGCGCCTCGTGCGATGGGAGGTACAAGGCTGGTCGCGCGTGCATGCACAGTGGGTTATCATAGTGCGGTTGAAGGCACAGGTGACTGGTGGCGCTGATGGCTTGTCACGTGCGATGGGAGGCACGGTGACTGAAGCGCGTGCATGCACAGTGAGTTGTCATAGTGCGGTTGAAGGCACAGGTGACTGGTGGCGCGGAAGGGTTATCCTAGTACAGAGGGAGACTGGACGTTGCATGGATTTAATTAGCTATGTTATTTTCTAGAAAAAATATTATTATGCTAACGTTTCTATTAAATCTTTATGTAAGAATGGATTTACACTAAATTAACTTTTATAGCCCTTAAATTATTTTACATTATCAAAAACTCTGCATGAGTCTGTTTCCCATTCTGTATATATTTCTTTATCTTACACTCACTGGGTCGGTATGACTCATTCTCTTTACTTTGTAATTTTTTTTCAGATCCTCCTCAAGTTAAAGAGTAGAAAAGAATAAATTCACGCTTCTATCTTGGGTAGGCTTTTACTTAAAGTCTCACAGGCTCAATGATAACGCAGCTTATCCATCCTTTAGTATTAAACTAGTTTGCATATGGATATAAATGAAAAACTCTGTAGACTTGAATAGCCAGTTGTACTATTGTTCTTTGTAATGAATACTATTGTGTCTGGGTTATTGTAAATTGAGGAAACGTCTTATTTTCAGAGGATACTTTGTCAAAATTTTGATAGAAATTAGAATGATGAGTAAGGATTTAAAAGCAAAGATTAAAATGTCTTATTATTGTTATTGTGAGGTGATGAAATTTTTAGGCTGGCTAGACCTAATACGTGTTATAATAGGTCTATGTGCCGATCACGATCTCGAAATTTGGATCGTGACATTAATATTTTGATTTTTTAATATATTTAAATTATAATTAATATAAAAAATAATAAATAAATAATAATAATTTAATCGGTTGGGTTTGAATAAAAATTTAAGCCATCCAACAACTAAACCAAACCAATTGATTTTGGAGAAAATTCATACAATTAATCCAATTAAGTAATCAATTTTGATTAATTCAGATGGAATGAGATTAGTTAAAATTTGATTTGATTTAGACCTATTCACCCCTTACACAAATACATATATCCTCAATTGTGTGTGTGTATATATATATATTGAATATTCCTCATCCGGAAATTTATTTGCCCATTTAACATCTAGTTAATTAAGGGCATATATATATTTTTTCAACACAAAATCCTTGTACAATTCATAATTTTCCAACTAATAGTTCTTATCGACATGCATGCGAAGTTCCAAGGGCAAGCAGGTCCCAAAATGCCACACTATTTGCTTGTTTTTTTTTTTTTTAAAAAAAAAGCTATAAATGGTTAAAGATACGAAAGATCCCCTAACAAAGTCACTATTTTGGGTTATTTTCAATTATTTAACATTACACTGTAGAGAAGAAAACGTTAAAATAGCTAAAGCATAAGCTTTTGCTAACCACCATTCATTTGGTTGATGGATTCAATAATGAAACCACAAGAAAGAAAAAAACGAGAAAAAGAGAAGAGGATTTGTATCTTGGATGCAAATAGATCAAACTGGCGGTGCGAAGAGAAATTGACACGCCTGACGTTGATTTGCATACATTATGCATCTTCATGTATACGCGACAGCCATGAAAAAGAAATAAAGCTTAATTGTACATGCTTAATTAGGATTCTTTTATTTCTCTGATAGTTCTAATAATTTTGCATAAACGAACAACAAAAATATTTCAATTGTTAACTATATGAATATTTAAGTTTTTTTAAAAAAAATTTTAACCAAAAAAAAAAAAGCCATCCGGAGTTATTGATAATGGACTTGTTTTTCACCACGTTCTTTCAAATATATATATGAATTTCATTTCATATAATTATTTAACTTCTAAAAAAATGAAACCATCATTTGTTAATAAATTTAGTTCATTGGAAGGCTGGAGCATGCATGAGACTTATACTGAAAATATTTGAGCAGATAGAAGCAGGGAATCAGCATGAATTAAATTAATTCAATTCAAGATAAGACATGACTAAATCATTAATTGCTATATATATAGTATTAGGCTTACAAGAAAACATTTGATATTCCTGCAGATTGGAACCTATGAGATGTTTAAGATTGCTTATATTCAAAATTGTCGGTTTCTGCAAGTCATGCAATCAAAATTCTTTACTTCTTACCCACCCTCTCTTACTCTTTCCTAAGTTCAAACATGGTGGCTATAGTAGCCTACTACTACAGCTATATATGATACAATGAATGCTGCATTTTAAAGAAAGAGTTATTAAATATGTAATTAATTAATTAGTACATCAGTATTTTAAAACGAGAATGAAAATATAATAAAGAACTAATTAATTTTGCAACTGCAGTTAAAGGAAAGGTGGATATACATTAAATGAATGATTACGACTCGCAGCAACTTTATTTTTCGTTTTTTTTAATCTATTCGAAGATTTGACTGTAACCGAAAAAAAAAAAAAAAAAAGGAATTATATATGTCAAAATGGCTAGTCCTATCAGGTCTCCTTTTTCCATATTTTCTTTCTATATATATTGACAATTTGATGTTAGTTAGGAGATCACCATAAAACACAAGACATATACTTGCCCTACGATACTTCCTTCATATAATTTACAATTAACGATTCCAATTTCTGGTATATTATAGTTAGTGAAAATTCGTTGGTCATATATATATATATATATATATATTAATTATTCCATCAACACGTAGACTTCTCCTCGACGCACTTTCTGATAATTATTTTGGTCAGTTCTCTCTGCAATTTATCAAGACATATATGTCCAAATTGACAGTTATGACGTCAATGTTTGATTCCAGTGACCGTTTTACATCAGCATATCTTCAATTCAATAACACCATGAAGGAAAAAATGGGTACCTGCAGGTCCAGAGAATACATAGCGCAAGGTACCGCTCACCAAATCCTGTAATTTTAAGTATTTTATTATATTAAACAAATTCATATGATAGTCATTCCCTTTTAATTTGTTTCAGGGGAGAACGAAATTTAAATTTTTTATGTTCAAACCGATTAGAATAAAAGCTTGAATATATCATGAAAAATGATGAGGGAATTTTTGCAATCTAGTTAGCTAGGATAAGAGAAATACCTGTGATCGAGAATAATATCAAGCTAACTAACATTGTGCGTCCTTAGTTCAGATTGCTTTTCATCGATCAAGCATACTTTCCTTTATAAAAAGTACAAATAGTTTAGGAAAAAGGTAGCTTTTGAAAAAATAATAATAATAAATACTTGTGGGTGATTATATATGCAAGTATGGAATCCATTCCGTCCGTTAAAAAATAATGGGTATATATTTTGAAGGAAAAAACTTATACATAATTTTTACATATTTGTTCTCAGATTATTTATTAAAAATATAGTTAGTTGATTATATAATTTGAATTTTAAAGATTACATTATTATTAAATTTTTAAAAAATCTTTATTATATTTTATTGAAAATTTTACAACCTTTTAGCTGATCTTGTTGTAAGCTTTTAAATAATTGAAAGCACAAATAAATCAAATATTTCTGAAAAAAATCATGAACATTGAAAAATTCAGGCAGTTTGTGCTTTCTGCAGTACTCATTGAAAAATTAACATCAATCTTATGTTCTTGACAACGGAAAAATAACATTTAAACGTTGATCAACCTCACAATTCTTACAATCATTAAAAATTAAAATCTTAAAAATTATAGAAATATAGTAATTAAGTAATATATATATATATATATAAATTCATATGCATTAAATTAATGAGAGGACGATGCTGACAAGTGACAACGCCTCCATTTAGTGATGTATCACACTGCTACAATATGGCGAAGTTAGTGATGCATATTATATATATATATATCTGGCATCACTTATACTCCAAGCGAAAGCTAGGAAGTTGCCATCATAAAGAACAAAAAATTAATCAGTCAAAACCACGCCCAGTGAATACATATATACGTCTCTCTCATCATAATCCAGGACTATACTACAGTTAGAAAACTCGTATATATCACTATGGAGTAGTCTTAGTAGAAATGAAACAAGAAAATCATCGAGCAACACCATTAATCAAAGGCTTACAATTAGTTATAAGCCCACATGCACATGTGTTATGTATATATAAAACGAGATAGAATTAAATGCTAGAGTTAGGTAATGAAAACTAGACGAAGCTAATATTAATCTGATCATAATATGTTTTATATAATATATAAAGCCAAGGTTGAAGTTGAACGAACACTTTACTGCTTGTTACGACGAAGATATACCCACACCGAGAAAATCAATAAAAGGAACTTCTTTGCTTTCAATAGGCTCAGGATGATGATCTGCTTGCACTTGCACTTGCTGATCCGTCGAACCCCTCAACTTTGTGAATGTGTTGGAGTTATCACACAAGCTACCTAAGTCCGTCTTTGTGGTCCTTCCCTCACGATGACCACCAGAACCAAACACTCCGAAACCACTAGCCTTGGGAACAACCCTCCTCAAGTTTGATGATGAGGAATTTGGATAAATTCTGCAGAGAAATGATCTGTCTGAAACTTTTGATAATTCTGATGATGATGAGGATATGTAATTATTATGGGAATATTGGGAGAGACAAGTGAAGTAATCTCTAGCTCTAGAGCCTTCCCTTCTAAATGAATCCACCACAGCCACGGGAGAACCGTTTGAGGAGGTTGCAAAATTCCAAGAAGCCAAAGAACTGGAAGGAGAATGAGAATCTGGGGGGAATATTCTATCAAGATTCCGGAAGTCAAAGAATCTGCATCTGGCAGTGGTGTCACTAGTATTATGACTTTCTAAAGCAAATGTAATTCTGTCGGAGCAAGTGTAATTATTACAATCGTTAACAACATCCTGGAAACTTCTCTTGCCACATAACTTGGATTGTTCTCTTTGCTTGCGTGCCATTATAACGTGCCAATGATTCTTCACAGCGTTGTCAGTTCGACCTGGGAAAAGCCTAGCTATTAGTGCCCACTTGTTCCCGTGGATGCGATGAGCTGCAAGAAGCCTCTCTTCTTCCTCTTCTGTGAATGGCCTTCTGTTAATCCTAGGATCAAGCTGATTAAACCATCTCAATCTGCAACTTTTCCCTACACAAAAACCATTGCAAAACATGTTAAATAAACAACTAGAAAGCCCATTAATTATTTAGTTTACAATTTCAAAATATGATTAAGGTCATTCATGTCTTCACGTCACCTTTTACCGAACTTCTGTGTAATATAATTAAAATTGTTTTATATATCTGCTAAATAGATAACATGCTCGATCAAAGTTATACAGCTAGCGCAATAGATACAATCCCAAGTACCAAACTTTTGGATTAGATAATAATTACTACTTTTGATTGATTTATGTTTGGATTAAAGAGAGAATTAACAAAAGAGAAGGGAAAGAAATTGAAGTAAATGTTCGATTACAATTTAAAAAAAAAAAAATCATTTCTTCTTTTCAGTTCTCTTCGATTCACGCTTAAAAGGGAAAGTAAATTAATATATGTACGTACGTACCTGATCTTCCTTGGAGCTTCTCAGCTATTGAATTCCAATTCTGGGCACCATGCTGTTGAACAAGTTGCCGGAGTTTCTCATCCTCGGCGGGCCTCCAGTGACCACGAGGGCAAGTCTTAGTGGTGTCCTCATGAGGTGAAGAATCCTCCATGGGAGAGGAGGGAGGGGGTATTAGCTATTTGGTGTAATTAAGAACTAAACTTGAAGATGAAGCACAGGAGAGAGAGAAAGAGAGAAGTCCAGAAGAAGATATATAAGAGAAAGTGGAGGAGACAGGGGGTTGGTTAATTTAGGGTTGTGGATGGCAAGTCACTTTTGTTGTCTTCGCACGACAGAGTATTTGAGTATATATATATGCCCTATATATGTTTATATATGTACAAGTACATATACATATATAATTAATTAATTAATTAATTGGTCTATAGATTTAGCGAAAGAAAGACCTTCTTGTGATGTCATTGGCCCCTTAAATTCTTTTTATTGAATTCCTCATTTTTCTATTTCGTTTTCACATTCTAAGCCACATATATTCTATTCTATATAAACCATGGTGCCACGTTATATCAAACCCTCTTCTTTGGTTACCGTATAGTTTTTACTAAAGGGACATCTCTCCTTGATCCAAGACTGGGTTATTATTCCACGTCTTTAATATTCCTAAGACACCAAATTCCTTAACGCAACTATAATTGTTGGGACCATTATATATAATTGTGACAATTACTCAAATCTCTCTTAATTGGATGATAGTAATTATTATTTAGTAATTAAAATCTTAACCTGCGTTGTCATTAAGTATTTACAAATTTAATTAGTTATAACTTACAAGAAAAATTGAATGAGATATATATTTTATGACATATAAAATACAAAAAGTTTGAACTTTCATATATACTAAACTAAAATATTTTACAAATAAGTTTTAAATAATTTTAAAATGCCGAAAGACGCCATATATATGTAGTTTTTTGTATAACATAGTACTCTAGCTAGTTGGGCAATTATAATGTTAACTGTGTTTGTAGTTGCAAGATTAATCAAAGATACTGATAAACAATTTTTGGGTGTTGGAGAAGTTAATTAAATATAATTCATATATATATATATATATATATATATAAACAATATCTGAGAATTTTGAAGTCCTATCAAGGCGATCAATTCGCCATTAATTGAACTATGCTCTTTTTGGCTCATCCTGCTTCTAACCCGAAGAAACTCGTGTAGCATATGAAAAAGCAAATAGGTTCATCAATGCATAAGAAAGTTGGCAAACTCAGTGTCCTGATGCCCTAATTTAGAAACATGGTAATGTTAAATTTGGCCAGCTTTAAAAGCATCCACATGCACCCAAATATCGTTCAGGTTTTTAGTGGTCTCAGAGTCAGAGCACTATTTGTTCACGAATGCATCGAGCCATTAAGCACCATCATGGGATCAACTATATATATATATATATATATATGTTATATATATATATACTATATCGAGCATTAACAATAAAAATTAATGTACCTAGCTAGTTTCAGGTCCACAAAATAGAACTGATTTTGGCCATGGCACACTTAATTAGCACTTCCTTTTTTATTTTCTAGTTCAACAACCCTCAAGTCACATTTAACTAAAGGAGAAGGTAAATAATGGTTCAAATTAAATACTGATTCCTAATAAAGTTGTAAACCAATTATGATTTTATGGTGGAAAATTAAATGATTTAATGTAAAGAACGAAAAAAATAAAGGGTATTTTTATGTTAATTTGGGGATTAATGTCAAATTTGTGAAGATATATAATAAGAACTTTTAATCTAATGAAGAACTTTGTAAAAAATTTATAAATATATGATTTACCCTAAACAATGACAACCTTAACACAGATTAACATTTAACACCTATTTTAATGCGTGCTTTGTTATCTTTTTCTGACCTATAGTTATAAGTGTAACCAAAAATGGAAAGGATTAATTAATGAGCAGTGATGATAGCACAAGTGGTTCAATACCAAATTGCGTATCCTGAGAAGAATTAACGCTCATGTGTGATGAAAGAATATTGGCCAAAAAAGCATTAAGATTGTTAAATTAATTAATTTGAATTAAGAGACTCAACTCAACGAACCTGGTAAAACATGAGAGAGTCGTGGCAGCTAATAATTTTTTAGACATTTAATTTTAGAGGTCAGTGTGATAGGCATATATGAAAGAGCTGTCAAGATCATTTTAATCTTAAGGATTAATTCAAATGCCGTGTAAGTATAGCAACAAGAAAAGTACTTCTAAACCGTCTGCCTCTGTTTTCCATACTTCAATTCCATGCAGATGGAAAGTCAAATAAAACATTGAAACACTTAGTGAAGTAACTATTATTATAACATTTGTTAATTTCTTAATCGATTGGGATTTCATACCCCACGAAATCACTATACTCTTGAATTAATATTTCCCATCTTAATAGTCATGATTAATAGTTTGTCCAATTACAATTTAACGTCAACATTGGTAATTCAAAACAGCAAAACATCAAGTAGTTCATTTGGTATTAAAATAGGTATCCAATAATAGCAATCGGTGGATCTACCTATCCTGCAACATGTCAATCGCATCCAACCAAAATTTGTCTCATTTTTATTTTAAATTCAGCTGAGATTAATATGGAGCTGGGCTAGTGAATGAGTTGAGTTAAACAGATTAGTACATTTCATACCTTACTGATTTGATAGTTATATGTATTTATGTTTGATCATATCTTTTGGAGCCATTGTACATTGACCATTTTATCCCATCAATCTTGGCTGGTTCATTGTAATTATTTATTTATATATTTTTACAAACAATGCACAAGATACTGAAAATTGAGAAGCAAGAAAATGGATCTTTCTGAGGGGAGAATCGAATCCAGGTACATCGATCTCATGTCCCCTTTGTACTACGTTATATGTACGTAAGTGCAACTTGAGTGAAGGTATAATTCTCTCTCTCTCTCTTTTCTTTTTTGGTTTCTATTTTTGCTTTCAAGAAAATAAAACTAACTTTTTTTAAAAAAAAAGAACTAAATCTTTGAGTTAATCATACAAACTAGTTTACTTGATAATCTTAAGTTAACCTGTTTGGAAAGTCTTATACATGCCAAATTCAAAGAAGAAATGGTCCAAATGTTCCACTTTGACGGCCTATCTTGCAAATCATACCTGAAGACTGCACAATATATTATCAAACTTGTTGGCACCAAAAGTTTACTAGGTTGCCTATCACCGTAACCAAAGAAAAATACGGCTGAATAATATATATGATGACCTGTCTAAATTAACGGTGTAAGGAATTAAATCAGTAAAGTTAATTTCAATTAAGAACAAAGAAAAGATGAAGTTGATAAGTTGGTCTCTCAAAATTGAAAATGACTTCACGTCTGCAACAGAAACCTGAAGTTCAACTCTGACGGAAATGCAACTTAAACATCCATTTAAAAGGAACCGTTTAAATTAGAGCTAGCCTAGAGGTTAAAAACAAAAAAACCAATTTGCCCAAAATATAAGGTTATTAATTCCATCGTTGCAGTAATTTTCTTAAGCATAAGAGAATTGAAACTGAGGTTTAGGGTTTAATTTTAATTGACTTCTTCAATTTACGACCACAAAAATTGATTAGGTACATATATATATATATATATATATATTGAAGAGTATGAATATTTGACCGTTAAAATAATAATTCTCTTTCTCCTCCATGCTTGTCTATATATGTGTGTGAGTGTGTGTGGAGGAAGCTGAAGTATAGAAGGGTTTGAAATAGCTTTCGAACAGTGAATTCATGCATATATTTCAGTTACTTGTACAGGCAAACATCAATTTCTTCATTCAACTGTCTTTATATGAAAACCATAATACACCTTTTCTCTCACTTTCCCACGTAACCTAAGCAACCTTCTCCACTTTCATCATCATATTCATAAACCCACACCCTAATTTGACATCAACACGACCTCAAATTCCTCAACAAACTGCTTTGACTATTTCCATCTGACTATTTCCACTCATACCCCCCCCCTCTCTCTCTCTCTATATATATATATCTCTATCACATTACCTATATATATTTGTGCACCTTGCAAACCCTAACTTTCCCCACTTTACCCATTTTTGTCACTCTCAATAAATGATTTCTGTTACAACTGATGCTAGCTTCATTTAATTCCTGCAAAAATGGTATTCCAAAATTCAGCAGTCCTCTCTTTAATTTGGACTTTTCACAAATAGAAGAAAATAGTGAAAAGTGAAAAAAGCTTTGCTTTGGCGACCGTAAAAAGTCTTTGAAGTTATTGCATTCTGTTCAAGAATTTGAACCAAGTCTATGTATCTTCGTAAGCTAGGGTAAACAAACTTTTCTTTCAACATATAGTCCAACTTATTGGTCATCATTTCTTAAAGAGATGCTTGGCAATATCTATAATTAATTGAATATCATTTATGAAAAACCAAAAAAAACCTATAATAGAAATCATTTGAATTGGGCCTTTTACTTATTTTTTTTTAGCTTTAGAGTGATATATGGTACTATTATTTTTGCACATTAAAGACACTCCCTCCTCTAAAAATTTCAAAATTGTGTTCCTTTTATTTTAATGATAATAATAATTTTTCTAAAAAATTATACAATTTATTAGAAAATATTTTCAACACTGTTATTTGAATATTATTTATTTTGAGTTAGAAATGATAAAGCTCCTATAACTGACATGCACGCTAGCTTTTGTCAATTTCTGAGTTTGTTTGAAGAGGTAGCCTTGTCTATCTCATTTTCCAGCAGCCTTAGATGGTAAATGAAAACTTGGAATTGATGTAATCCGACAATAACGAAGTAACCCTTAAGAATATCTATATTTGCGTTTGGAGGTCAATTTCTTGCTCTTGAAGGTTTAAAAAACCCAAACAAACCAAAAACTGCGTAAGATATTATATTAATCTATTTTGATAGGCAAAGCGGAGGTCGTTGGCAAATTATATAGTGTGTTCTTTCTTTTTTGTCTCACAGTTTCAACCAAAAGCGTCATCCTCAATCCCCATGTGTTCAGCGTTCAGCGTTCTGCGTTCTGAGATATATACCTCCAAATTAATGTCATTGGTTAGTGCCATTCGAAAACGACACTTCACCAAACTTAAACACACCTCCCCTGTTTAGTTATATATACTTTATCAACGTTTAAATTCTAATCTGAACTAATGATAAGCCAGTGTTTAGTCTAACATGCTCATATATAGTCAAATACTCATGCGCAAGACCTGATTAAGTTATACAGCTTCATGATTATATATGGACCTTGAGTATAGGGAATACAAAAACCAAGCCCAAATCAATTAAAATTAGACCCGAAGAATGACTATTGTTATTCTAGAAACCAGGCAAAACAGTGGAACACCCAGTAAAAGTTTTAGTTCAAAATGGAAATTAAATGAGAGTACAGACTCACCAATCAAAGTTTAGCATGTTTTTAATTATTGGTCGTGTTTCACTCAAGCCTATCCAAAACCAGTGGCCACCACTTTCGGAAGATGATGAGATGTTCAAATCAAAGTCAGTAAACATTTGTACTATTATATATGTATGCCGTCTTTCTGTTGCGCTGGGGATTTTACTTAATAATTATAAAATTATTTTTAGTCTCCGTTGCTTGCTAGAACTGGCTTTATATATATATATATATATATATATATATATATATATATATATGGCATTCTGAGTGCATTTTCGTGTCAATTTTCACGAAGCAAGAATTAGGGGATGGTTACTATATAGCACCAGAATGACATCCTACCTAACGAGTACTAGAATCAATTTAAGAACGCAGATTAAAACACACTTCCATTGGAACATCATTATATAATAAGACTATGTATATGTGTGATGTGATGGTGAAGATGATGAATTAATTATGCATGATAATCGTTCGTTAATTAATTCATCTCGGTGTAATGTTTTATTTCATAAAAATTACTAGCCGCTAATTCACATCCATTGCTTTTTCTGCTTGGTAAGGTTCGCGCCTTTCTATTCATTTTCTGTAAATTGGAAACACTAAATTCTTAAAATTACAGGACAATACACGGTGTGTCTATGTGTGTGTGTGTGTATATATATATATATGTATGTATGTATGTATTTTAATGGCACACTATATTATTTGGCATGCATTTTATTGGGCACGCATTTTACTGATATTAGTGTTGTTCTTATCATATATCAACATTGAAGAAATATGAACAAATAAACGGTTGGAAAAATGCAAATGAGTCTCTTTTAGTATGAAGAATAAAAAATACGTTTTAGTACAGAGATGAGTTAGAAAGAAAACACATGTTTACTCCTTTTATTTTTAATTTTTTTAATATTTAATTTATTGTGTCCTGTCAACATATGTCAAAATTAAAAAAATACTTTTTATTCAGACACATATAAACACATGTCAAACACATATTATTAATGTATTATGATAGAATCTATATTTGACAGTCAATTCAAAAAGTATGAATCTTTTAAAATATAAATTTTAATAAAATAAAAAAATAAAAAATATATATATAAATAAATTTTAATTTATTTATAAAGAGTCTTTAATTTATTTATCATTTTTTTTTCTTCTTCCACTTCGCCACTTTACCAAAACTTACAGTTTAAAAAATACATAATCCAATCCAATTCGATATGCTTGCAAATTGAAGTGCTGCCGCTGGTGCCCTTTAGAAAGACATTATCTTTTGTAATCACTATCATTATCATAGCAGAAGGGGACCCAAAAAAGGTCAGACACCAGGCCACCACGGCCCAACTTAAATGGGCCTGAACAAACCAAGAAACAAAGGGGAGAGGACCCATTCAAGCTTGAGCCTAGGGATTTCATATTTTATTTTTAATCTAAAAATGTATAAAGTTGCAGTATGCTATCTTTATCGCAACGACTTTAAATGATGTGACAAGTGATACAAATTCTAGTTGGGTAGGTGTAAGACCCAAACTTGAAGACTAAATGGTTTAGATGAGTCGTGTTTCTGATTAGAGAGACTCAAAATCTGCAGTCTCTTCCGTAAATACATGACTCTAGAAATAGAATACACCCGCAAAGAAATTCCAGCCCCTCCACCTCTCCTTCCTATTTAATATATCTTTCCATACACATCATTATATTTGTAGGTCTTGCTAATCAATATCTTTAAAATAATAAGAGAATTTTTCATTAATTAATGGAGTATTTAATAATTTTATATTTAAAAAACAAATAAAATTAATCAGTTTTATTGATCAATACTAGAAAATAAACTTTATATTTATAGTCAATTATCTAAATATCTGTCTGTTTCTAGTGTACAGTTGACTCAAATCTTCTAGCATGGCCAAGCATATACTTGTACATAGATTCTCTTTCCTTGAATTTATAGGAATAGCAACGATAGAATGGGTCCCTTTATTTATTGTTTTTTATTTTTTATCATAATTAGATAGATATGTTTTTATTTTATATTCATTAAAGAACTGCAAATAGCACTCACTAGATAGCTAACAAATTAATAGTATGTTTTATTGGCTTATCATAAGTTCCCAATCTAACATATTAGTACATGATTGATTAAATTATTACTCAAACCTCACTATATATTTAGAGGAGTATATAGTATACTGTTACCAAATACCTTGAATCATATATACATGTCCAAACATAACAATTAGTAGTTTTTTAGATACAATCAAAGGAAGATAGTCATATATGGCTAAGTAATTACCTGTCAAAACATTACAAAATTATGAAATTAAAGTAAAAAAAATAAAGGTATTTGGTAAACATGGAGGTATGTCTAAATTTGGGAACGACTTGTTTGTCTTGTACTGTTTGGATAAGATAAAGGAAAGATGATTAGGACATAAATATTAAAAAAAATAGAAGTTGTGTGGATTTTACTCACTTCGTTCCTTCATGACAAATTGCTTTACTTAATGATGCTCATTAATCCTAACTTATGATTGATGACATGTTGATTCATTTCACACTAGTGTTCACAAAACGATTGGATACACTTGTCGTCCAACTTGATTTATAATAATTATAAATAATTTTTTTTAAAAGTCATCTTTTATATTCGAAATTGACTATCAATTTGGTCCTCAACGTGTCATTTTCACCTTTGTTGAAAACGTTCCTTTGTTTTTACCAGAAAAGAATGAAGGAGGCTTCTATTTCTTTGATCCTTATGCCTTTGAATATCTGATCCGGTTGAAGATAATTGTACACTATTGTTACCAAGGACACATCTTAATATTATCACATAAAAAATCATTTTTTTGTAAAAATTGTTAGATTTAATACAAAAATAACCTTAAAAAAATTCTGAATTTTAATAAAAATAAAAAGAATTTGTATTGTACCACTTCTACTGATTATGCTGCAGCAAATAATTACTTCAAAAACTTTTGACATCGTCAAAAAGTAGATTATACGCACCGGTAATTAAAAATATATTCGATTCGGTGAGACATATTACAAGTCACCCACCACAGTACATTTTCACGCTCCACTTTCACTTATTACTGTACAATAGTGTAGCTTTCTTCTTAATGCAATGCCCCAATATTTTGATGTAAAAAGACTCGATTACTATCCCGACGGTCAATATGGGTTGCAGAGGCCTCAATCTGATGCTCAAGATTGAATGGCTGGAAGCAGAGCAATAGGGTATTATTACTACTCTAGAAAATTAATATATAGAATCCTAAAATCGAGAATCTTAATTTATAGGAGAATATTGAGAATCGAGAGGATCAAATAGTCTAATATTGTCCCTTCACTAGAGCAATGGTGTTAGTCAGACCAGAAGGTGTAAAATTGCAGACAGACATGACATGAAAACAAAGGTTAAAGAAAAAAAAAATGAAGCGAGAAATGAGAAACTACTGAGGTGAATTCTTGGTGGAGTTGTAGGTGATTTTTCCACCTTTTTAACCACTTCTTTGATTCCAGAAGTTCTGATTTTTGTCACAATTGTGTGTTTAACAAATGGGTATTTGGAATATTACTATGTTCACATTATTTATTTTATTGTCTATTAATTCTCAAAATCGTCCTCATTCGTGCTGTTTTGTAAACTTTGGCTGTTGTCTGATTTGTTGCTTTTCAACCCACTTGACCCCACTATAGATCAACTTTTTAATATAAAAGGAATCGTAAAGAAGCACTCTTGCCCTTTGGCTTGCCCATAATCTCTCTCTCTCTGATAGTCAAAAACCTAAGCTTTGTTCCTCTTCAAGCCTGTTCTGAGGTTCATCCTTATCTTCCTGTGTACCCAATGACAGGATAGGAACTACGAAGACTCATTGTTTATCTGCTTCTTCTTGCTTTCTAATTGCATCAGGTAAGCTTATTCTTTAGGGATCCTCCTTAAATTTTCACCTCAACGTCTATCATCTGGATGAACTGGATTCCTTAGAATTTTGCTTCAGATAATTTGGATCATTCCCTCTGATAAAAGGTTTTTATATGTTGCATTTCTAGTTATTGATTGCCGATCAGAAGCTGATGTTGCATATTATTTAGTATTCTGTGATTTTGGAGAGAAAATGATGACTATTAAAGGACTTTGGTTTCTCCTTCTTACTTGGTGTCTGTTCAAATTCACCAGTCTAAGAAAGTTTTAGATTTCATTGTGAAGATCATTGCTCCCAAAGGGTTTTGTGTCGCTTCTTCTGCTTTACACTTGATATTTTTATTCTTATTTTGGAGTGTGAATTTCATATAAAAACTGTTATTAGGTTGGGAGTTTGTCTTCAAATAATACACTTTCTTCATGGTAAATTCTTTAGCCCTAGATTCTCCTAGTTAAAGGCAAACAAAGTGGTAGATCCTAATCAATGGATTTTTTTGCTTAATTTCCTATTCAAAGGCAGCAGTTTCATTTCAATGTTCATTGTCTCAAGAGGTTGATGTATCAAATTAGAAGAGCCAAAAAAAAAATCCTGATAGCTTTAATTTTACAACATTTTCCTTGCTAATATATGCCATGATTTGATGCAGACTGAAATTCTATGTCAACTAACTGAACGAAAGGCAAACCATGTCACTAGTTAGATCTGCAGAGCTGGCTGCTACATCATGCAGAAATGCCAAACTCTACTCACTAAAGGGAACTGATGTTAAGTCTGGCTTGTCCTCCCAAATTTTTGGTTCTGATAAGCACAGAAGCATGTACATGACAGATTCTTACTCCAGCGAGAGTTATGAGAAGTACTTTCATGATTCGCCAACAGAAGAACTGACAGAACCATCTAGTTCCGGCATCTCAAACAGTTCATTTCACCTGGACTATGCATCTTCTTACCACCCCAGAGGTAGTTCAGGAGCTGCTTTGGTTGCAAATAACCCATTTGATACTTCTTTCATGTCCACAAGGCGTCATGATGCCCATCATCAATCCAACTTTGGATCAGATTTTTTGGAAAATGGGAACCTGGATGCTCTTGACTTAAATAATGGTCAAATGAGATTAAAACTACAAGAATTAGAGAGGGCCCTGCTTGATGATAATGATGACGATGATGAGGAGGAAGACATATTTGGGACTGTTCAAAGCATGGAAATTGACCCTGAGTGGGCCGATCCCATTCATAATATGCTACTCCATGACTCACCAAAGGAGTCTTCATCCTCGAGCTCTTATCTTAGCAGCATCAGTAGCAACAAAGAGACATCACAAATTTCTCCTCGGACGCCCAGACAATTGCTTCTTGAATGTGCCAGTGTGCTTTCAGAAGGAAATGTAGAGGAAGCATCTGCTATGATAAATAATCTCCGGCAGATGGTCTCGATTCAGGGAGATCCTCCCCAAAGAATTGCAGCCTATATGGTGGAAGGACTTGCAGCTCGCATGGCTGAGTCTGGAAAATGCATTTATAAAGCTCTGAAATGCAAGGAACCTCCTTCTTCAGATCGTCTAGCAGCTATGCAGATACTATTCGAAGTGTGCCCATGTTTCAAATTTGGATTCATTGCTGCAAATGGTGCAATCACAGAGGCAGTTAAAGATGACAAGAAGATTCATATAGTAGATTTTGACATCAATCAAGGAAGCCAATACATAACCCTAATCCAATCACTTGCTTCAAGGCCTGGCAAACCACCCCATGTGAGACTGACCGGGGTTGATGATCCTGAATCTGTGCAGCGACCAGTTGGAGGGCTTGAGATCATAGGGCAAAGACTTGAAAAGCTGGCAGAAGCACTAGGGTTGCCATTCGAGTTTCAAGCAGTGGCATCAAGGACGTCAGTTGTCAACCCTTCAAAGCTCGGCTGTCGACCTGGGGAAGCACTTGTGGTGAACTTTGCATTCCAGCTTCATCACATGCCTGATGAGAGTGTTTCAACAGTAAACGAACGAGACCAACTTCTCCGCATGGTTAAGAGCCTAAATCCCAAACTAGTGACAGTTGTGGAACAAGATGTGAACACTAACACCACCCCTTTTTTCCCAAGATTTGTTGAGGCCTATAATTATTACTATGCTGTTTTTGAGTCTCTTGATGTAACTCTTCCTAGGGAGAGTCAGGACAGGATGAATGTTGAGAGGCAATGCTTAGCAAGGGACATTGTCAACATCGTTGCTTGTGATGGTGAGGATCGGATTGAACGGTATGAAGTTGCAGGGAAATGGAGAGCAAGAATGGCTATGGCTGGCTTCGCTTCATCCCCAATGAGCGCTCATGTCACTGATTCAATTCGTAAACTGATTAATCAGTATTGTGACAGGTACAAGATAAAGGTGGAAATGGGTGCACTTCATTTTGGGTGGGAAGACAAGAACTTGATTGTTGCTTCAGCATGGAGGTGACTAATACTAGTACTATTCTTTTTTAGGAGGGAGACTCATTCTGGTGGAGTTTTAATGTAGTGTTTACTTGTTTAGTCTATAAGTTTAAGCGTATTCCAGATATACTGTAGAGCAATCTCGAGTCAGTAAGAACTTTCATGTTATTGTGCTTACAATTACTGCTTGCCATGAAATCTGTAAGAGTAAATTCCAAATCCTGGTTCTGTATCCTCTTTTAACTGCGCTCATATTTAACCAATTTTGTAAAACAATTTCAAAATCTGTTTCAAAGATCGAAAAGTTGGAATCATTTGATAATTGGGTCTGAATAGCATTTCTGAAAGATAGAATTTGTGAATATGGCCTGTCATCCATGATTATTAATAATGCCAATTTGCCATTCATAACACTTATAATTATAAACATATTAACTTGAAAACTCCGGCATCATAGAAGTCACAACACATTTGAAAACAGTCAAGTTGCTTTCGCTTCTTAACTTCTGGAACAACAAAAATATATATATAAAGCAATTTGTGGAACAATAAAAAGAAAATTAAAACACAATTCCTAAATGAGTTTTATTGGTTTGCTTTTATGCAAGAAATAAAACAAAACCGGCCATAAGATAAATATGTGTAAAACTTACGCCAAATGGAGAAAAAGAAACAAGCAGCGAGAAATACGAGAGAACAATAACGAATGGACAGCATCACTTGATGGCCACTTGCTACATTCCAGTCCCTCCTTCCTTCATACTATAGAAGAAGACAACAGAGGGGAATGGCAAGCAACAAAATTCCTAATATTTACATTCGCAAAGTTTACTATCAAATTGTGGATTCTCACTACAATATTATCGAGAACAAATTTCAGTACATTGTGTATATATAATCAATGCTTTACACCTACAAAACACAAGGCTACCTCAGCTCGAGCCTGAACCTCTTCTAGGATTTCCACAATCTTCTCACGACATATATTAGCTTCATTGGGCCCAGCAAGCATTCTCCTCAGTCTTCCGTGCAGAAAGACAAGTTAAAAAACAAAAATCAATTTTCATTCAAAATTAATACATTATTTAGTGACATTTAACTGTAGTTTCGTTCAACTTCATAAGTTTAGAAGATCCTCTCATCAATATAATAGCAGGCTATGGTCTCTCTCCCTACAGTGAATGAGGAATCAGATGAACTCTTAATTCAGTAGTGTAAGCACAGCTTAGATATTCTTTAGTAAATTATAAAAGCAAAAGAACAGGAGAAGGACAAGCTTTTCTGGGAAATTGTAACATGTAACATATACCTTCTTGGTTAAATCTAGGCCACAGATGAAGATATCAATGCTATAAGAATACATATGCAAAGTCTATATCCACCATCAGACACAGCAGACATTAAATAAGTGTGACTTTGTAAATTTTGGGAAAATTATTTTTCACATGTGATGGAATCATGTTCAAACAGACAGCAAAATAATGTTGAAGTCCTTATGCGATACCCAATTAGTCAATTAAAGCCTCATAAGTCTAGTTTCCTCAATAAGTTTCAATCTAATCATTTTCAACGAGTCACACTGGACTAACAGGTTTGCTTCCATGGATACACAGATTGCTCACATGAAACACTAACAATCAGTGGGACATGAACCCAGATCATCAACAATGACAGAAAACAATGTAGGTTGCCTAGGCCAAGGATGCCATTTAGAGTTTGCTCCTCTGCCATTATCAAAATCCCTAACACAATCAGGCCTCTTTTGAAGTGCTAAAATTGACATCATCTTATCCAAGAGTGCTATATAATATATGTATATATATTTAATCATCATATAGGCTATGCTTGCAAATAGTAAAAATGGCCTTGTGGAAAATGAGAATCAGAAAAACAGCAATGTATTTAGATACAGTAAAGTCTAGATACATTACTACTATCCAAATTATCATTTTTTACAAGTCCATTTTAACCCAAACCAAGCATAGCCTAAGAATACAAGAGGAAGCCTTCTCATCTTTTAACAGCCTGTGAGTTCAATGTAATCTGGGCCTCGACAAGGGCAATCAGTAATTTAAAAAATCAAATCTGCCATTCCAATGTGACTCTGGTTGATGTAGTCCTGCACTTACTAGAATAGATACTTATGTATATGTAATTGAGAAAATTAGAAACATCAGAGTACATCCCTCGAGAACCAAACATTTACACCCAAATTATAGAAAAGTTCGCACTATCTAGAGAAAAATAGATCAATATGAAAAACGAAATGCATATCTACCTGTGCACAACTGCTGTGTCTCCATGACCAGTGCAAATTATCAACATAGCATTAGAGGGTAATGACCTATACAGAGTTTGAATTCTAGCATCCATGCGAGCTAAAATTTCCTTCAATTCAGTAGTTGTACTCAGCTTGATGTCTTTTCCTTTGGAAGAATTCTTTTGACAAGTATGTAAAGACATCATCTCTGCAAGTCTTCTATTCAAGATCTCTGAATCCTCAGCTTGCTTCTTCAAGTATGAATGCAATTCTGAAAACTGTGTCCAGACAAAATGTACCTTATCATTCTTCACCTGTAGCCAATAACACATGAAACACACGAGTAAGCAACAAGAAAAAGAGCAACTTATATAGCCTGCTACAACATTTACCTCCCTAGTGGTCCTTGCAAGTGCTTCATCATCAGAAGTCACGGGAATTGCATGAGAGGACTCGCAGGCATAGCGCTTTACTATGGATAAATCATCAATCAAAGAGGAAGTTTTCCCAGACTCGCTCAAAATGGAAGAGAGCTTTTTCCGCATGAATGAAGGGGGAGAACCAAAGTCAGGTCCTGTTTCAAAAGTGAAATCAATAGCATGTCACAGCTGTTATAATGACAACATTAAAATATTGCAAACCAAGTTAATCTAAGACAATGAAAGGACAAATACAGATATAAATTTTCAATAAAACCAGATGATAATACACATCAATGGCAAAATTATAGAATCTAATTGCCATAATTAATAACCATAACAGATCTCTCTCTCTCTCTACCCATAAACACAAGTATTTTAATTTGATGAACTGACCATAGCCCTTATAAATGATCACTTCACAAATAGATCTCATTCTAAATGAATCCAGAGCAGAATAACATTTGATTTCAAAGATTAAATAATGGAACTGCATTTGTCTTCAAAGCTATTTTACAATTTACATCACAAATGATGCAGCATCAAAATATACCAAAGAATTACTTGCCATGTCTGATCTTCAATAGTGCCAATTCCATTGTAGCTCTAGCATCTTCAATGCTGTCATGTCCATTCCCTGATTGCTGTATTTCCCTAGAAAGAAATTTCTTAGCAAGAATCCGTAGAGCAGTTTTATGAGATGAACCTCGAGGGTGTTTGTATAATACTGCTGTGTCAATGACCAAATCATGAGAGATCTTCAGTGCTAACAAGTCATTCTCCAAAGAATGCCCAGCTAAGATAGTCTCTTTGGAAACCAGCTTTAGAAACTCTTCCTTAATATAGATCAGGACAAGAAGAAAAGTTTCAACTGATATGTATCAGCGCTGTAACAGTAGTTGGTGTTGATTAAATGAAATTAAAATAAGAAAGAACCAAGCTAACAAACCTGAATGTCTTTCAGATTTGTAGTCACCTCATTTAACATCTCAGGTGTTATACCACTAAACCTGCACAGAGTACTATGATTATTTACCACTGACAATTTTGATCAGATTTGGGGGGAAAAAACAACAGAATATATAGAAAACCATCAATTGATATTTATTGGGAATATAATGTGATGAAACTATATACTTAGCTCTGTCGACCTTTTTTCACCCCTTTTTTCCTTTTTGTTCTATTCCTTTTTCTTTGTTTTGGCTGTGCCTCCATTCCAAATCAGACTACAGTAGACCTAGATTGAAGATTATCATCCAAAACTCCCCCTTCCCTTGGGATTAGAGCCCTTAGAAACATCAAAATATTACAGATCTTTTTTACTTTCTCTATTTACAAAAATATGCAATTGATTATGAAATTTCAACCCCTAAAACATACATATTTTTCTTTTTAAGCCCTATTACATGATTTTGTAAGGTGAGGGTCACAGTCAAGTATTATCTAACCATGGCCAAAGGAGCAAAAGAAATAGACAAGCATTCTATTACATATCCAGTATTCATCTAAGCTAGATCAGAGTCATCCACACTCCACAGCAACAAAAGGGGCAAAAAGACATCAGAAGCAGTATCAACTAACTTTTTGGAAACAATGCATGATGTACTAAAATATATTAAGCTCTATAGGAATTTATGCCCAAGATATTAAACCATAAGATAAAACCTTTGGAGCAGGTTGCTTGTTAGATCAAACACACCTGGTATTGTAATCAATGATAGCATTTGATGGTTTAACCAATTTATCTAGCACAACCTGAAAGGATAAAACCCAAAGTTCCACATATCAGGAAATAGCCAGAGTTGTGCAAGTAAAAATTCATCAGTTTAATGAGTTGACCCATCAAGATGTAAAAAGAGTAGTAGTACAAATCAAGGTTTTTAATTGTGTAAGGAATAGACATGTAAAATAGAAGCCCAATGCAATACTGACATGAAACACATTCAAGAACTAAAATACAAGGTTCATTTAAAAGACCGTCATTAACAACTAAGTTTCATTTTTTTTTTAATTCCTTAGAGAGCTTCATTTCCCAACCACCTCCCTCACCCCATTACTTCCTTGAACATGCCAAAATTGCATATTCTTCACTGGAAATAGATATTAAACAAACCAAGAACAATTGTAAACAGTTATTTTTTCTAATAGCAAAGTAATAATAATTGAAAGATAGTTGGAACCCGATGGTCATTCCTCCTAAAACCACTATCAAATGCACATCTTTAGCAAAAGGGAAGCCAGAACACAAATTCAGTGAATACCTGTCCCTTGACATCCACTAGGGTAATTCTTGTAAGCTCAAAACCCTCACTTGTTATGCACTACCAAAGAAGAAAAGATTGAGTTAGATTACATAAGCATCAAACTATTGCAGAAGGTAAGTTAAGAAGAGAAGGAGAAACCAGAATTTTTTTTTTTTTTTTTTAAAAAAAAAGGAAAACAACACTTCCTACATTTCTAGTATTATTATTGACTCAAATTGTTATTGATTAACTTACCATCTCACAATCAAGAGCCAGCATTTCATAAGGGGAAGATCCCAAAGGAGCAGGCAACGTAGAAAGAAAATCTTTACCAAATGAATATCCATTGTCTTCTAGTTCTTTCTCAGTAAGTGTATAATATGAAACAGGGAAAGGTATGCCTTTCGTAAGCTCTGCAAATGACAGCCTATCTGTAGTATCACCACTATTTCCTGCATGAAGAAAACAGATTTTCATGGCAGTGACTAAAGTTTTATGGCCTCCAAGTAACAAAATTGCTTTAAAATGAAGAATGACGCCATCATGTTAGTGAACATTGAAGATCAGTTCTACAAAAGAAACTCCATGTAGAAAAGTTTACATCAGCAATATCAGAAACAAAACACACTAAAAGCAGCAAAAGAGTAAATAGTGTTTACTTAATAGAATAATTTTTATAATTAAAAGAAGATATACAGGCTTTCATCCAAAATTAAAAAATAAGATATACAAGCATAGACCATTACAAGGCTTTCATTTGCATTTGCATAATAATATTTAAACATTTATTACTTTAAATGTAAGATTGGTGATGTTTAAAACTTGAAATCATTTCAAAATTATAGATGCTAGAGCATAGTTAAAAAATCATATAACCCCTACTCCTGTAGAACTTGTAAATGATAAGAAAGCATAGGATGTTACATGACAGTATTAAAAATATGCGAATTTCCAGCAGTAGACATGTAATTGGGAGAGAAGTATAAAAAGCCAACTAAACAACTTGGACTACACAACACTTTAAACGCAGCCTTTATTAAAATTTTATTCCTTCTCCTCCACGAACAAAGCATACTAGAAAGTAGAAACCTGCAGTCACTCCATACAACAATTAATTTCACCTAACTAATCCAAAGTTTAACGATAATTAAAGACTGAAGACCTTGCTGAGATATCAAGGTAGATTTCTTCATAACTGAACTACTTTCGTCCCTCTTTCTTTTCAGCTTGCTTGTTAGGAGTGCATCTATTGTCTGCATTCCATCTGATACACAGCTAGCCAAAAAAAAAACCAAAATTGTTTTGAGGCCTCCAAAGGAACAATATTCAGAAAGAAGAAGGTAATACATTTTCTACCAACCTAAGAGCTAAGACTGCCATTGGATTGCCACAGAATTTTTTTAAACTAGGGAGCATTTTAGATTGTGACAAGTACAAAGCTGCATCCAGGCCAGGTGTATAGAGCATAACAACTTTTGGAATAAGTGGTTTGTTCTGCAAATCATGAGAGTGTTGCATAAGTAATTCTATCCCAAAAAAAAATGCTATTTCTGAAAGCAAGCAAAGTCCAATTTGTTGAAACAAGACATAATTAGTTGAACTGAAACTGGTCTGTATGTGAGTGAGGAAGGTATTTCCCAAAACAGGCATTAGAAAACCCTACATAAAAAATTAAAAACCAAAAAAAAAAAAAGTAAAAACAAAACAAAGTCATCTCTCTCCCAATAACAGCTCACAAAATCAAAGAGAAAAAACGCATTTGAAATGCAGACAAGAAAAGAAAAAAGCCACAAGAACCAATCTTGCATAAAATACGAGTTAAAATGTCAAAAAGAGTTTCCAAGAGTGCATATGATATGCTCTAATCATCATTTAGTAATATGACTACCAACTAGCCAAGGGATACACTGGTGTAGCAAGTAGGAAGCCTATATATCACTGCACAATAAGATTTTAAGTGCAATACCACCCAATCTTGTGCAATTGCGCGTGTAGTTAAAGTCAATTTAGTTGAGGATTTGGTGGAACTTAATTCAAAAGAGTGCTCCTAGGTGAAACTTCACTCAATATTATGATTGTGGACAACTGCATGTCCACAAGGGTTAAACGATCAAAGCTGGAGCAGGTTATTTGCAATTTGGCCTAAAATTTAAATGGCAATATATTCTATTGCCTATATATATATATATATATCTATATATATATATATCTATATATATATATATATATATATTAAAAAAAGAGGAATAGACGAGGAGAAATGTTTATCTTTACCTTAATAAAAACCCATGATGGCATAAATCCTTCAGCAAGAACCCAAGTTACAAGTCCTTGAACATCCTGTTTCATAACACACTAGTCAGGCTTAGTTATTTTAGTTCAAATTTTACGTAGAACAGCAGTCATAAGAACCCACTTGAAGATTCAAAGTTGAATTAGCTTCTGGTGTTTTAAAAACAATATCTGCCTTGCCCTGCAAATGATTATGAATATAAGATAAAGAAAGTCCTGTTATGTAACATCTATTAAACAAAAACCACATGAAGGATTGACTAGAGCATCATAGAAAAAGTACTTAGATACACCTTAGAGCCAAAGGTAGTAGGCTCCACTACTTGTCATCTCGGGCAAGGAAAGCTTGTGCGTGCGGTGACCTAACTACGTAATTTTATCTCATTTATAATGCAATTTAGAAAGTATTGCCTGAATTTTCATGCCGGGGGTAAACTAACATGAAGGTTGAGCAAACAACTTCCATAACACACAATGGGCATTATAGATAAAGAAACATATTCCACAATCAAAATTGGAAATATTAAAACTTAATTATCCAGTTGAATTCCGTCGAGCAAGCCGCAAGTCCAATAAACTTATCAAATGATTTATTCAAGTTAACTTCCATATTCCAACTAGAAGCCAAAGCTCCAAGAGTCTCTTATCTAACACGCAAGTCAAAACTCAAAAGAAAAGCCCGGATTTTACCAAGAAAATGCATGAACAATAAACCCAAACATCATCTAAAATGGAAACAGAAAATATTTCGGCTCCAGTATCAATATAAATGCAGAGACGGAAACTTTACTTGAGGTCCATAGACATCTAAGAAGGTGCTGCATTTCTTATTAGTAGCGGAATCATCTTCGTCGACACGCACGGCTTCACTTTTACGTGTCATTCTCTCTCACACAAATAGATACTTTGGGACAAATCAACGTTCTCACAATTTCAAAAAGGCAATAAGTTTATTTATAATCAGAACTTCTAATGAGAGACCATGAAGCGAAGATTTCAAGTTCTTACGCAGAGTGTTATAATCTAGGTTAGGATTTAGGAACAAGGTTCAAATTCGTTAGGTTTGTTAGGGTTTAATGTATATTGGCCAACAAAAAGAAGGTTAAGGTTTAACATTTGGGCTCCACTTGAATGGGTTTAAGTCCGAAATATACAGAATATCCGACCCGAAGAATGACCCGCGGCCAATAGGGTGGGCTTAGCGTACAGTGTGCATAGAGCATTTGAGATCGAGAAAATACCATAGTGGAAGGAACAAGCAAAAAAGACGACTGTGATTGCTGCGAAGGAGAGACGAATAGACAGAGTGAGGCATGTCGAGGACGCTGGTTCAGCCGATAGGACAAAAGAGGCTGACAAACGTGGCAGTGGTGCGTCTGAAGAAGCATGGTATGCGCTTCGAGATCGCATGCTATCCAAACACGGTCCTCTCTTGGCGTTCCGGCGTGTAAGATTCTGAATCTCTCTCGAAAGGAAAATTATTTCAAGTGGTTATCTGTGTTGTTATTTCTGGTGGACAATCATCTGGAAATTGGATTGGGACTACCTTTTTAATCGCAGAATTAATATTTAGGCTTGACGCGTTCGGTGCCTAGTTTGCAAGGATCATGTTTCTCTCAGTTTTCACTGTTTTCTATACTTACTGTACACGACAACCTGTTTGATGGATGGCCCAAAAAAAATTGTTCTTAATGCTTATGATTCTCCTTTTTCTTGATTTGGTTTTTTAATATGGATGCTTCTTTCCATTTTTATATAAATTTAAGTATAGAGAATAGCTTTCTAATTTTAATGGCCCTATTGTAATGATTAACTGTGACCTAGTTTACGATCTTTGAAATATTACAACCAGCCCCATAACACTAGTAAACCAGATTTTAAAGATTTGTTATTAGAACTTTGGCTTTTTTTTCTTTATATGCTGTGTGACCTGCGTGAGCACATCTAAGTCCAATATGTTACTTCTTATATTCTCTGAACAGCCTACAATGCTTTTATCAGTGGCCAAAGATATTAGTTCACTGAAAATATTTGTCTCAGCATGATTGAAGTAAAATTTTGCTTTAATGCCTTTTCAGTTTTTTTTTTTTTGGGTTGCACTAGAGGTCCATGACCAGACCTAGGGAGGGTAGTAGAGAAAGGGCAAAGGGTAGGGACCCAAGATATCAAGTTCAATTTCATCTCTTTCTTTTCTTTTTCTTTTTTTCTTTTTAATGTAATATTTATATCTTGCAACCTGAAATGACTAAATATTTGGAATAGGGAGAAAGACCTGGATGAAGTATTGCAGTCCCAAACTGTTTATTCAAATGTTTCAAAAGGAATTCTCGCAAAGTCTAAGGATATGGTTGCTGCCTTTGGGACAGATGATCAGTTAAAAATATGTTTGGAGGTGAGTAGAAATCTACTTGAAGATGCATATGTTGTACTCATAAATATATTTTCAATGGTTTCCTGTATGTCACTGCGGTGGAATTTTGTTTTAAATTTTGAGATTGTATTGGTTGATTCATTTTTCATCTTTGCAGATTTTAAAGAAAGGAGAGCTTCAGGTTGCTGGGAAAGAGAGGGAATCTATGCTATCAAGTCAGTTCCGGGATATTGCAACTATAGTTATGCAAAAGACATACAATCCTGAAACTCAACGACCTTACACAATCAGTATGATTGAACGACTGATGCGTGAAATTCATTTTGCTGTTGATCCAAATAGCAGTTCAAAGAAGCAGGTCTCTTCTGTTTCTGTGTTTCTTTTAATCTAAATATGTGGTGAAACTCCATTCTGTCAAGAGTTAATTTTTACATGTATGCTTGTTAGATTATAATTAAAGTAGTTGTCTATTTCAAGTTGTTCTATACTTATACGAAAAATTCACAGTTGGACTTGTCACAAATTATCAATTTATTTTTTGTAGCCAAACTTTTCGTGAATGGTTAACTCTTTTGCTGATACCTTCTCTTTTCTAGTTCCAATACCATGATCAAATCAGTTTGTCAGAAATATAATGTTCATTTGTAGATGATCAGTAATAGTGGGTCCTTCTCATTTTCTTATATGTAATTTAGGCACTGTTCTTGAAAATTGTTACACAGGCTCTAGAAGTTATTCAAGAGCTCCAAAAGCACTTCCCTATAAAACGGTGTCCTTTAAGAATACGAGTTGCTGCTCCTGAGAATGAAATTCCTGAGCTTCTAGAGAAGCTGAATGAATGGGACGCAAGCATTATTTCCAAGGAAGGATCTGCTGGCCAGCTATCTGTCGTAAGTCCTTATACCTCTTATTATTTTACCAAAGTTTATCCTGTGGTTTGTTTCCAGTTTTAGTATTTTAGTTCTGCTACTATGTTTTTTATGCTACTTCACTGTTCTCGGGGTGCCCATTCAAACCAAAAGTATCATCTTGCTTGGTGGCTTGTGTGTATATGGTTAATTTTGAACCTGTTTATGTGATGAGGATAATCGGTATCATTTCTGATTGGAATGCAGATTTTTGAATTGGAGCCTGGTCTATATAAAAATATTCATGACTTTGTGGTGAATAACATGCATGGGAGATTTGAAGTCCTTGGCTATTCTCTGTATGTGGATGGGGATACCCATGTGGAACAATACAACGATCATGAGGATCCACCTGCACTGTTACCCAAAGAAACTAGTGTTTCTGTGCAAGAACTGAATGAGAAATTACAAAATCAGACAATTTCTACCAAAAGTGGGCCAGCTGAGGGACAAAAAAAGCTAAACAAGTGCAGCACATGTAATGTTTCTTTTGAAGACTCTAAGCTGTATAGGGAACACCACAAGAGTGAGTGGCACAAGCACAATATGAAGCGAAAGACCAGGCAACTCCCTCCCCTTACTGAGGAAGATTGCATGGCAGACATGGAATTGGGTGACTCAAAATCTGATTTGAAGGAGTATTCATTTTGATTTTTGAGTCGAGAATCAGTGTTTAGGAGGTCAAACCGAGTAATTACAGTGAGTCCTGTGTATACTTGGACTAAATTTTTTTTCTTGTTGGTAGGGCTTGGACCAAATTTTGACAGGGAAGTCCGAATCATTATAACAATTATCTCATGCATTTATGCGTTCGAATCGCAGAGATTATATGTTTAGAGTTGTGTGCCATGTATATATTAAAATCGAAAGAGTAGCAAGTTTGCTTCGTTAAGGATGAACGTGATTTTAAGAAGGGATCTTGTCCCGTAATTTTTAAGCATAATTGAGTATTTGTTGTTTTATTTCGACTAATTGACAAATTGACAGTTAATGAAGGAAGTAACCTTCAACACTACTAGGCTCCCAATTTAACCTATTACATACGCTCATCCTTACCATCCAGGAACTACACTTTTTGACAACATGAATATATGAAGCAGGATGCTCAGTTGAACAAGAGAACCAATCTTTCAAGAAAAAAGTAATGTCACTCAAAAAGCTGTACAAAGGCGAACATCATATGGTTAAACTGAACTCACAGGAATCAAGCTAACTACACTAATCGGATCGACCAATACACACCGCTACTTTACTCCGGAATTTTTCCTAACTTCATCAATTCTAATCATTTAATCACTTGTCAGTTAAAATCTTGTTGACAGATAAGTTAACTTAACTGCCTATTTGTTTGCACTTTGAAGAAAATTTCCCATAAATGATACGAGAGTTGGATTGTTGCTATCTTAAAGGTAAAATCAATTTATTGAGCAGTAATTTGTCCACCAGGAGAAAGGCTTTCAAGTGTCACCATAAAGTGGCTTGAATGGAATGCCTTGTGCAAAAGCGAAGTGGACCATCAGCTGCCATGCTGATTGGTCACAATCACTTACGCAAATTGCAACGCATAAATATTCTTCAATTTATGAGATATTCGTATTAGCATCCCCTCTGGTCCAGAGTTTTTGTATTCCAGTATCTTGAAACTGTGGGTCTAAAACTTGTTATGAACAAGACCCATAAGCATCGACCAAGGGCTGCCCTTGTCTGTATCAGATCCTAGGATGAAGTAATGTAACAACTCTGATCTACGCTTTGATAGTTGATTCAAGTTTCAATGTGAAGCAACTTGGTTGGAGTAGTGGGGCTATGATTCCAATCTCATCTGATTACTATTATGTGAAAGGATATGCCTAAAGCCCTCATGCTTGGAGAGCCACAAGATATCAATTTGAAGGCGTCACCACCCACGAAGAACATTTCCAATTTGTCTCTTAATTATAATTCCCTCTCTAAAAGTTTAGGCCATTCGCCTTAGTTGTATCATAAGCAAAACAGTACTCACCCTAAAGTAGTGACGCAAGTTCATGTATCCTTTTTTTTATATAAAAAATAATAATAAGGAGAGATATTCTCAATACTATCAAATAGAATGTTAATAATATATAAAAAGACTAATAGAAAATCAACTTAAAAAATTATTATACAAACTTATGTCACAAATAATTTTATTCAATTATAACTATTTAACTAGACTTTGAGTGTCAGGAATCTCTCTAAAAAGATATATCTATCAAGTAAGATTTTGATAATTTAAAAAAAATATAAAACAAAACTTTTTTTTTAGATCTTTGACCATTTGCTTCAATTCACGTTGATATAAAAATTAATATATTATATGAATATATAAGATATTTTTTACTTATAAAAAAATTAGTCGACGCTAACAAATGCAAAAATATTGTGATTAGACTTTACTCACATGAGTTTTTTTAATTTTATTTTATTTGAAGATATAAACTGTCTTCATTATGTTAATTTTCATGAAGGCACCTTTTTTTTCTTCGGTAAAATCCATGACTCTAAACGTGTCATTAATTAGATTTATCCTAATTAGTCAATCACTAGTGATATCGAAGAGGACAAACTTCAATGGTGTCGTTGAAAATTGTTGAAATCTAGCATTGGTTTTGTCGATGTTTGACTCAAATAAATACTAAACAAAATGAACTTTGATGAGTAAATAGTTGATATTCTTAGCAATTCTACGTTATTTTCGTTAAGTTCCTTCAACGACATCCAACAAAATTGGAAGGATATGTTATTTTGGTGAAGAAAAGAAAATAATAAATGAAAATATTACTAAATTATTGATATTTCAGCACTAGAAATCAATGAATGCGTGGAGTATGTCATACTTTTCTCACAACTGGCTTCGCTTTGAAGATATGGGGAGTGGGATAAAACTTGAAAGTAGAGGTATCAACAAATAAATGACGTCCACATGAATTTCAGCCTTTTTAGCACCTCACAATCTTCTAATGATATCCACTTACAGACGTATTTCTTGAATAAAATTTAGCAAAATCAAATAATTAGAAAAGCAGGAGGAAGAAAGCCCGCATTGCCTTTTCGATTAAGAATTATACCTTCATCGGAAAACACGGAATCAGTATGGCTCTCGAAAACTGTTTACGAGTGAGCACAATAGGTATTGCTAGACCCCAATGCCTTCATCCATTTTCTTCAAGGGAAAAGCTTGTTCTCCCCAATTTCAAAAGACTCAGATCAACAATATCAAACCCCTCTCTTAAATCAACCTCTGGTAACTACAGAAGATCCCGTTTTATCTGCAATGCTCGCGAAGCAGTTGACGAAGGTAGCTCACAAACTCTCTTGCTTCCTAAGTTTTTTTTTTTTTTTTTAATTTTCCTCACTAGAAACTAGAAAGCTTCCTTCTTTGACATGAATTTTCAGTTTATTAAAAAATATTTGTAGATTAAATTTTCTCTTGCCTCCCGGTCGTTAAGGGTATAGATAGAACTCGATAGTGTAGTACTTGAACCTTGTTCCTTGAAGTGGCTTAGCTTAGCTGTCTTTCTTATGTCGTGTCTTGTGGTATATAAACATATGGTGAAATTGTGCAGTTCGAGTAGTAACAGAATCGACCTGGAATGACCTTGTAATGGCAAGTGAAACCCCAGTATTGGTGGAGTTTTGGGCACCATGGTGTGGTCCGTGCAGGATGATAGCCCCTGTGATTGATGAATTAGCAAAAGAGTACGCTGGCAAAATTGGATGCTTCAAGCTAAACACCGATGACTGTCCAAACATACCCACAAAATACGGAATAAGGAGCATACCAACAGTTCTCTTCTTCAAAAATGGTGAGAAGAAAGAGAGCATTATTGGTGCAGTTCCCAAGTCCACCTTGTCCGCAACGGTGGACAAATATATAAATATCTGAATAAAAGGGTATGTCTTAGAGTTGCCAAAAATGAAGGGACTGGAATGGAAACGAGACTTCATATTGCTAATTCTCATTCTCTTCATTTTTTTCCCATCACCTAAAAGCTAATGTTAGTTTATAAGCACTGCCATCCCTTTCCTGGATTCAACACAAATAATATACTTTGTACTCCCTGTATTTTTCTGTACAACTTGTAATGTTGCATTGGATGAACTCAGGATGGAGGAAAATGCTCAGTCTCTTCTCTTTTCTTCACAGTTGTTCCTTCTAGGGTCGTTATTAGGATTTAGTTCGCGTAACTCATTCAACTTTCTGCGACACAGTATTGATTGTTACATCGATGCTCAATATTTGGGACGACAACATAAAACGAAAATGATCGTCCATCCCGATTTGCATTGAAATGGCACAAGGTTGAAGCACAAGATATAACTAGAAAAATCAGACTATTCAGCATACAGACATATAGTTGAAATCGTTCCGTCGCTTGGGGTACTAACTATTTCGAGTCTCCCACCAACTAGCAGCTTTTTGTAGCCCAAAAACTTCTTCAACTTTCTCGTATATATATATATATCAAGGATAAGTTTGTGAAAGCCATGAAGATAGGGAAAAAAATAAAAAGTTACATTTGAATTCACAAGAAAAATCACCCCCATCAGCCACAAAACCAGCCAACAGACTTTCATTTTTACATAGCAAATAACAGATTAGTAGAGGCAGCCCTTGATCCTACCCTATAACTATCCCATTGCGGCCTGCCATCATGAGGGGAGCCTAAGGTAATTCTACCATGCTCGTGCTGCACAAGCAGCTGTCAAGAACCAGAACACCCACATGATCTGCAAAGCCTCTCATGGGGAAGGTTTCCAATCAAATTGAAGATTATTAAAACCATTTACTGCTCCTAGCCCACTTAGTAGTTGGTTTGACAAATCCTGTTGATGATTCATAGCTTGGTCTCGAGCAATAGTTGCCATTCCTCCCCTCCCATTCATGATAGAATTATTTCCTATTGCAGCTCTGATTCCATTAACCATAGCAGATTGACCGAGTCCCCCACCCATTGTACCATATCCACCGACCCCAACACCTGAATTACTGTTTACAGCTCCATTGCCAGCCAGGCAGTTGCCGCTGTTGAGACCTGTATTGGTACTCACTGGCGAAATCCCATTCACATTCTTGACATCATTTCCGAAAGAGCCTACACCTACCATCCCACCAGTGCCGTTATTTTGGGTGTATATCCCTGATAAGATTTTTTGGACTGAACTCTGAGCATCGGTAGGGTCAGCTTCACAAGAAACAGATGGCTGCTGTTGGTGCAAGGAAATATTAGCTGGTGAGTTTGATGAATTCATGTGACTGACAGCTGCTAAAGCAGGGTGTGATGTTTGTGGGGGGTTGTTAGATGAAGATGGTGCCGGTGCTTGAAAGGGTGATGCATTTGGTTGTGCTGGTGGCACCGTACTGGAAGAACCTGGGGATGGAATCTGAACAGAACTACCTCCATATGGACTGCTGGCATTGTTCATGGAACTTTGTTGTCTAGAATTCATAGAGTTCTGGTGGAGAAGGCCAACAATGGTGCTTGGGGAGGTTGATGCAGATACGGAGTTGACACAGTTATTCACACTAGCCACACCATTGGTAGAAGCTATTTGCACGGCAGCAGCCTGCACTGAGTTTTGATCACCATTTGTGTTTTGGGCCACCATTTGCTGTTGCTGTAATTGATCTTCAGGCACTTGAGCTTGACCATTAAGTCCAGATGAACTACTAGTTCTCCGAGGATATTTGGCCAAGCTCTCTGAGATAAGGCCACAATAAATAGTAAAAAGAGAAATTAATCATAGCCCGTCAACTATCCAGTATAAAGAGAAAGATCACAGACATTGGTCACCCATTCAACAAAAAAAATAGTACAGAATCAGAACACAAGATTATAGTATTTTAAACAGAGACACCAATGAAACTTTGATTGCCCATTTAACCAATGTCTTGGACAAAAAAAATTGGTTTCATACTAAAACACTAAGGCACAACATTGAACACTTCATTTCTCAACTTCCATCAGCCTTTTGGCCTTGAACCCACCCATTCCTCACTTTCCCATCTTCAAAAATCCAATAACTTAATATGAAACTTCTCACCAGAGCATCCTTGATCTTCCAATGATAAACTGAGATATTTTAATCTTCATAAAGAAATTGACTATAGACCAAAAAGAATTTCAACCACAAGCCCAAGCATGAAACAAGACAACTAATGAACTAAGTAGTTGCAATTTCTGTAACTCACCGAGAGAACTAACAGCACTAATGCTCTTTTTTTATGGCTGTGCAGAGAAATCAGACCCTAAAGGTAACCATCTAGCGAACATTAGGACATTTCCTTTTCTCTTCAAACTATATAAACATAATTGCACAAATATATTTAATCAGCACACTCAACTAGGTTTGATTTGATCTTTCACTCCCCATCAACACCTAAATCCCAAGAATCCCAATACCAAACATTTTTGGACACAGTCCGTTAACAGATATTAGAGCTATGCACCAACTTAAGTCTCCAAGACCAACTTATAGAAGAGAAATCAACAGTCTTCAACCAAGGTATCCGCAGGTCCTTTCCAACAGTTACTTAAATAACATGAAATCCCTAGATACCTTACTATCTAAAATAACATACAAGCCTGATTGCTCCCTATCTGGCCTCCCATAGTTAGACTCTACACTGCTGGCATTTGATGGTGCTGTCAATCCTCCAACCAAATATAAACCATTCCAGAGGCAAGGAAAAACTAGAGCACTTTTGTCCCCAGAATGATAAAAATGAAAGTACATATTAATCTATTGCTGATGATAGCATGAAGTACACTAGTATAGAATAACCATACCCTGGTAGCCTTAAAATGTACACAACTAAAACAAATTTATGTCAACAAACGGATATGACTTTTGCCAGTTGGATGAGAAGTATCCATATATAACCAAACATAGGACCTTTAGTCAAAATTAACATGACGTATATTTAAACTGTCCAAAGAAATTATAAATATAATATAAAAGATTTCTAAGGCTTCAAGCTCCTACTAAGTAACAAATAATGCTCCACTTAATACCGGTAATGAACAACAAAAACAATTACGGGATTGAATAAAAGTATGATAACTAATGCCCTTTTAATACAACATGACAATATTTGACAATCGTGTACATATCCACATTTACAAATCCACAATCAATCAGTAAACTTAATTAACTTACCCATAGGTCCAATCCCCATTTCACTGCTGTAATCTATCAAGTCTTTCATACTATTTACCACTTCAGATATCTGCAACATATCCAAGAAAAAAGAGAAACCAAAATCAAAGTTTCTCAAGTTAATTCATCAGACCAAAATGAAGTTAGTTGGCAATCATACTCTAGATAAATCAATAAATTTTCTAACCACTTTATTAATACAGCATCCATAGCAACAGAAAATTTTTCATTCTCACTATTTGGCCAAACAGAAAAGGTTATGTAAAGGATGGAATTCTTTACGACTAGTCTCCTAAAAACCTACAATAAAATTTTTAAATACACTAGAACCTCAGTAAACATTAGCAGTTCTCAAATTCTCTCTATTATAGAAGGGGAGAAGACCCTATTACATCCACTGAATCAGGAAACAGAAATTAGAATATAACTGAAAAAATATTAATTGCTATATTGCAATCCTATGAGAAAGACAACGGCATTGAACAAAGTAAGGATCACCCGTTCAAAACAAGCTTAGGGTAGAGTGAATGATCAGTGAAAAAACTTCCTAAAATAACACTTTAACAGGCATGGTAAAAAAAGTTCAGGAAATGTAAGTGGTAAATAATAATAACAGCAAGATTACCTGTAGGCACCGCACATATCTCTTCGTATATCCTAAATCATTAACTAATGGCACTTCCAGGGCTTTTGCCAACTGACGGGCTGATGCAACAAACCTGAAAATAAAACAAAACAAAATCATGAGAAGACCATTGGAATCTTACCACAACAACCATACTTCAAATGAGTTGGACCAAAGATAGATAAAAAGAAATACCAGTAAACACTATACACAACTGTCGACTAGTTCAACAAGAAAAGATGGTTATCTTTAGGCTATATTCAAATGATCCCCCAAATGTTATGAGATCTACGTGCAAAGGTAACAATATTTCTACCAAAAAGATGCCCTGATTCTAGGAATTTTCTGTTCCAAATGAAACAAGAAAAATGGAGAATCTACATTTTTCAAGGAATGGCTCGGCCAAATAGACAAAAACAATACCTGCAAATCCTAAATACTTCCAACCAAAGACACAAGCAATAGCAGGAGAGCATAGAAAAAATAGTTTTAAAAATAAAAATTTAATATTACAAAACTCAGAAAAAATTTTGTACCATTTCTAGTTATTCATACGCATAATTTAAGCACATAAAGGATGCAGCATTTAAATATGTATCTCATAACCCGAGACCTTTTAAAACAAAAGGAAATCAGATATTATTAGAAACCACTCTGTAATATACAAATGACAAGGACAAGACATATACAAATGGATCCAAGATGACCAGAATAAATCAAAAAGGGACAAAAACAGAGAGAAAGAAACACTACATCTAATTCAAGGAGATAAGCACAGTTAAAAAACTCTACTCATAAAATTCGTACTCAAATAAAATAAGCCAAAGCTCATGTCAGTCTCAGAAAAAGAAGTTATATAACAATCAGCACACAGTATTTTAAGTTCTAGTGAAGGTTTGAAGCAGCTGAAAACTTCTCAGGGATAGCAATAAAACAAATCATGACAGAGAAATTAACATAAAGAAAGCACAACAAAAAGGACTCACATATTGCAATTATTTTGTAACTCCGGAACAGATAAATTAGGTGTTGCATTCTGAGTAAAAGCCTGATATTTTTGAGCAGCGGCTCCAAGCTGACTAACCTGAATAATAAAGAAAAAATAAATGAGACAAAAAGCCCTAGTGCGGCAACAATACTCTTTATAAGTATGTGCACTCATTTCTCTTTCAACACCTCTACAACGCGAATGTCAGCATCACAAAAGGAAATTTATAATTATACTGCAAAACCAAGAATCCACATACCATGTGGTGCTTGGCAAACATCTTAGCAAGTTGCAATAATCATATGATACAAACATGTAAAATATAATTATCAATAGATAATATACGCCATCCATTATTAGTTGATTAGTAATATTTATCAGAATCAGCTAATGCAGCACATGGATATATATATGGATCTATTAATCAATCTACCACATGACAAGGATGACTGTAACTGCAATTATTCAATAACCTGAGGTATTAACAGTCTTCTTGGGATAAGCTCCTCATGGCGCCGAGCACAAAATTCCCAGGAGCATATCTGCAAAAGAAATAATAAACAGGAAAATATCAACAACCGTTTTTGGACAAAGGAAAAAGCAAAAAAGAAATGCCCAATTATGCTTGACTTGAGAGCTGGAGGTTATAATATCTAATCATAACCTTCAGGTCTGGAGAGAAAACTATTCGAAGTTGACCATCACGAACAACACGAAGTTGCTCAAAAACACTTTCTTGTATTGCTTTCGCATAATCCAGGACAATCTGACCAGAGGAATTATGATATTCGCGAGGCATGTCAACATAAAGTAGCTCTTCTAAAGTACCACTTTCATACTTTATTTTGAAGAGCCTGGGAAGAACCTCAACAGTTGCTTCTGAAAATGCACCAGCTTAACCAGTCAGAAAAGAGCATAATGCAGAACAGCTGTATATTTAAACTGTCCTCAAATTAAATAAACTAGTTAGAAGAGGTAACCCAGAAGAATAAGAACTTACCAAACCCACGGCCAGGTTTGCGATTACATATTTCGCAGTGCCATACATCCTGAAATTTTTTCAATAACAGCAATCTAAGTTTAAACTAATACTTAGCATTGAATTAAGCTGCTCCTTCAATCCCATCTTAGTTTATGGCAACAATAGAGATAACAGTTGCCCAAGACAAAACAACGGCCATGAAAATAAAAAAATGAAGGCCCAATAACTGAGTGTAGAATAATGGACCTCTTTCAATAATTAAGATATTTACATGAGCTTACCCAGGCCTTTGAAAAAAAAAATTAGTTTAGAAGAGTTTCTTTAGCAGCAGACCTGAGGAAAAACTCCAGTTGTTTGTCTGCCACTTCCATACATAGAAACGCACCATTTCTTTTTGGCATTAGGAGCAAAATACTCAGCAACAAATTTCCTCCAGAACTCGATGTTGTTATCCTCCATAAAATAAGAGGGGAAATATCTTAATAAGATAGGAGGTATACATAGAACAAAGTCAAATAGAATAGACAAGAGTAATTCTTACTTCAGGTCTATGCTGTTGCCGACACATGTAAGTTGTCAGCCGCCTAGCACACATTCCAGGTTCATATACTGGTTTAACAGGAGACCTTATAGGCTTATTCTGCTGTTGAAACTGCTGTGGTAATTGGGGCCTTTGTTGAGGCATTGACTTTAAGAGTTGTTGCTGCTGGTGCTGTTGTATTTGCAACAGTCTCTGGTGTTGCAATAGATTAAGCTGAGCAGCAGTAGCCTGAGTAGATTGCCTTGACATATGTAGGAATTGTTGCTGCTGCTGCTGTTGTTGTTGCTGTTGATGCAAAAATAATGACTGGTCAGAATGCTGGGGCTCCATTTTTACTGGTGCCATAGTTCTCATTGTTTGCATTTGGTGAGGTTCCAATTTCACTGGAGCAAGATTCCTCAATGATTGAATCTGTTGCTGCTGCTGTTGCTGTCCAAGTTGATCATTGTTTACCTGGGGCTCCAATTTTACAGGTCCAATGCCAGTAATCCCTCCTCGAATTGATTGAAAATGCTGCTGTTGTTGTTGCTGAGAGTTCAGAGGCGCTGAGAACTGTTGCATTGACTGCTGACTATGTTGGAAATTCTGAGGTTCAAGTTGTTGGGAATGCTGCTGATCTGCCAACAACTGATTACCAGAAGGATTTGAAAATTGTTGAACCTGACCAGATGAACCAGCGTTCACCATATTTGACTGTACAAACGAGGATGAAGTATTATTGAAGCTCATTCCATTGCCAACACTGGAAAGAGGATCTGTTTTAGCTCCAACATCAACACCTCCACGCTGGTTACTTCCAGGACCAGAGAGTGCAGAATTTGGAACCCCGTTTGGGAAAGACGGATTCAGTATGGAAGATACATTGGACATATTTCCTAGCATGTTCATGTTGTTAAACTGAGTGTGTGGTGACACGAGTGAAGGGAAAGAAGTCTGTGAGGACATAGAACCCCCTTGAGCTCCTAAAATTCCAGAATTTGATCTCAAAAGGGAGGGTGAGACAGACTGGGCACCACCAATCGGAGGGGGTGGCCCCGGAGGTACCATCTTTTCAATATTGTGATCTTCACACAATCACCTAAGCAGAAGAACTAAGTATATAAAACATGAGTATAACAAACTACAATTACACAACAGCTTGTGCGAAACTGGACACACAGCTCAACCCAGATAGTTTTTCATACCAAAGTGCAGGGCTATAAGCTTTAGAGGCTTTACTGTGCGCCAAAAGAAATGGGTAAGAATTGTTCCAGAGCCTGTGGTATTGAGTTTCACCAAGTAAAAGCCATAGACCAAAGAAAACCAAAACCAAGTAACAATCTTTGATTCTGAACATTACAGTTGCACTACTGCCGTCAAATAAGCAACCTTCAAACGGCTTTCGCATGAATCTCTGTACAATACGTGACTTTCAGATCCAATTCATCAATCACTGCACAAAAAGGCTAGGCAGTAAACCAATAAAACTTCAGCACAAAAATAAGATTCCAAATAATAATACTGTGAAAACAACCAAAGCCTTTGGAAAAATACGAAATCTTTTTTAATTAAATAAAGGAGCCCATCTGCCGACAGACAAGCAATGAAACCCACAACGTACCAACAAACCGAGCTTGTAGATTGAGATTAACTTCTCTATGACAAGTCTAGATTCAATTCAATCTCAAAACCCCAAACACAAATGATTAGAAAGCGTAAGATATAAACTTTATAAAACTAAAACAAGTTGAGCAGGAAGCAAAAATAAGTGACAAAAATTTTAGTACTAACAGACCTCGATCGAGCCCTAACTAAAGCGAATCAACGATCCAGAGCTCAAACGAGTAAAATGGAGTAAGGTAAATTGACGGTAACGGAAACAGAGTTGAAAGGGTCAAAGTGGTAGACTAGCGAGAACTCACCAGGAGTTGAAATTGAACAGAGGAAGCGCCCCAAAACTCCGAAGAATAGAATCAAGGACACCACTGGAAACTGATCAAAAAATTGAGAATTAACAAAAGCTTTGAATTTTCACTCAGATTTTCTTTCACTTTGAATAGTATTGAATATATGAGTGGAGCTTCTCTAGGGTTTCTCAGTGTATTCCCTGGGGGTTTCCCAATCTCAGTAAACGCCCTGTTCTTTGCTGTGTGTTCTAGAGAGAGAAGCGAAGAGATGAGTGAGAGAAGAGAGAGAAAGAAGCGAGTCCTTGTGGACGTCAAAATTGTATTCGATCGGATTGAATTTTCTTCATTCTTTCTTTGTTACCTTTCTCTTTCTTCCTACTCTCGCCCCGTCTCTGGAATGAAAGTCAAATCCTGTTCTTCTATTAGCTTCTGTGATGCACATGCATGGCCATCATCTTATTCATGTATGATGATGGTCATGGTGTACATACAGCATCTCATGATTCTCATCTCCACCGCCCACTACATCAAGGACCAAAAGTTTAGGTTATAGACATGTCCCTGTATTCTGATTTAATTACAAAGTCACCACAATCTTTTGCGTGTGAGCTTCCGCATGATAATTTCAAGGGTAAAATAGTAGTTTTACAAAAAGATTTGGGCAAAGTTGCATCCTTTCTATTTCCAACCCATGGCTCTGCAATTTGCGTGTGATCTGTATTGTGCAGCAATAGCCAATAATCAAATTTTGCAGTTACGAACTTTTTTAATGATAAGAAATTTAACCAAAAAAAATCCATATTAACTTTTTTTTGAAACATTAAAAACAAAAAAAAAAACATTACTCTAAACAGAAGAGGTTTTGATCTCATTGGTATCTCGTGTTCGATATTTTACCATTAGTTTCTTCCGTGTTTAATTTTTATGATCAATTTTCATGGAGTAAATATTGTTGAAACGGGACACTTGACAATATTTCAAGATATTAGTCTCTTTTCAATTGAGAATAATATATATTTATCCAAAATATTAAAAGCATGATGCAATATATAATTCAAAACACATCAAGTCATCAACAAACAAATAACTTAAAAATGAATTACAGCTATCATTTTATCTCGTAAATTATATTAAATTTCAAAAATTCTTAAACATTAATTATCTATATAAGGTTCCTGAAAAAAATTTAATTCAAATTTAGATTTACTATTATTATAATAAAATTATATTTATAAATTCTTTTCCAAAAATATGATAAATCGGTAATTATAATTAAATTATAATTTTTTTATTACTTTATAAGATGATATATCAAAAATAATTGAGTGAGCCAATCAAAAACAGATATTCGCATAATTTCATACACTGTTAGTACCATCCATCTGTAATAATATATGTGTGTGTAATTCATTCCTCGTTGGCTTTACTTACCTTTTATTTTAAAGTACTTCCAAGTGTACTTTCAAATTTCCCATGTTGAAAAACTAAGAGCTACTATTATTTTTTAACATGCGTAACCACTGTTTTGGGTTACCTCCAAAGAGAATGTCTTGGACTCGGAGATCAGTAAAATATATTGTTGGTGTAAATTGCACTTAATTAACTTAATTTGGACTTATTTTAAGGATTTTTATATATCTATATTATAATTTTTTTTGAAGTCTTCTGATTGTTAATTTTAAAAAATTTATATTGTATATGATAAAATTTAAAATAAAATATTTGATGTATGAAGAAAGAGAGAAGAGAACAAATAAAAATAGTGATAGATTACAATATATTAATAAATATTTAAACAATTTATTATGTTAAAATTTAATTATTAGTATTCTATAATATGTTTCAAAAATTATTAAAAAAACATACTTTTTTCCGTTTATTCATGCCAAGCATCCTGATTTCACTTGAGGATTGTGGATCGTTGGTCAAACTTCTTCTTAGGGGAGTAAGTTGTTATTTAAAAATATATACCTATTTTAAAAAAAATTAAAATGTTCGGTCTTCTTTATTTAAAAAGAATACTTTAAAGAAGTAATAGAAACAATTTATCAATTATGAAACAAAAATTACAAATTAAAGCTTTTGACTGAGGACAAAAGTATAAGATGAAAATTAAATTTTTAAGATAATGGTATCCTTATCAAAATTATTTATTATTTATCATAAATGTATACCCCTTCATTTTTTTACCTAAACAAAAATTAGACACTTAACTATTTCAATAATATTAGTTTGAAGTAAATTTATATGCGTTATTTTTTAATTTTTCAATAAAAAATGTTTTTTATAAAAATTGACCAAATATACAAATTACTTTTCTTTCGTAATTTTTTTTTCTAAAATTCTATTTTAAAAGAAGTCAACTAACATACTCTTCTTGCTATAGACAACCAAATGAGTGATGGTAAATATTTATCCTTACACTGTGGTAGGTTTTGAAAATCCTAGCTTGCTAATTTTAGTCTTTTATATAGAGAGAGAGATGATGACAAAATATAATTATATAACTACACAAATATCAAAATAATAACATGTTTTTGTAAGTTAACTTAAGTAAACTTACTTTTAGATTCATTTCAACAACATAGGCAGCATTAATATATAAATAATTTTAGATATGTTCCCTTGTTATGTTATTACCTTATTTTATTATTTTTTTCATCTCATATTAATTTGAGTACTGAAATTTATAATAAAACTATTAACTTACCAGCAACTTTTAACCACCTTATTAATATTTTATAAGCTTTCATAATTTAATATCATTTGATTCAAACTTTGAATACGTTATGCTTATTGGAATTCAATTTACCATATATGAGATAATAATTCAATTAATTTCACGTACCAAATTAGCCTATTAGTTCAAGGAGGTATTAAATTCGGTGCCACTTTTGTTTAATCTATAGCTTTTCACCATTATAACCGGAGTGTCCCATTACAATCCCATGAGAATATTCTAACTTAGCTAAGCTTGAAGTATTTATTTTGTGACTTTGCAAAGACTTTATGGTAAATTTTATCTATTTAAAGTTATATGGTAAATTTTAACCTTAATCAAGTAGCTCCAGCACAAAGACAAGTAAAAGATAAGAAAAAAAAATGGACAATGCTATATACACTACTATAACAATTACGAAAAATTGAGTTTTTTTTTTTTCAACTTATTTATCCTAGAATTCAATACTAAAAACATAGAGGTCAACTCCCCAGTCGGGTACAAAGTTGACGAAAACAGAGGCAGCAATCCAGAGAAAGGGAACGCGCGCATTGGGAGTGTGAAAAGCACCGCTCACGGGAATTGAGAATTGAAATCTGTGTGCAGCTCATGATTCATATGCCCAGAATCGTTGGAAGTGAAATGACCAAATTGACATTGGAGTATGGACCCAGAAAAGTGAAGGATATTTTTTGACAATAGGAGAAGTTGCATACATATATTTTATTATTTTATTGTTAAATTTTTTATTTTTTTTATTTTTTTAAAAAATTGTTAGGAATAATTTTGTTTTTAAAATTTTAAATTATAATTAAATTTAGTTAATTTAAATTATTAATAAAAAATAATAATATAATATTTAATAATAATTTAAAATTATGAATAAAATTTTAATATTAAATAATAATTTATATTATTATATTATATTATTTTTACTCTTATTTAATTACTATTTAAAATAAAGATTACATTTTTTAACAAAAGTTTCAATTAACATTTTTAATGATTTTATTAGTAATTTTATATATTTTTTAAACATAATATTATATAATTTTTTTTTAATAATTTAGACAATATTAAATTATAGAATAAAATTAATCACAGTTAAAAATTTAAAAAATAAAATTTATTAAAAATAAATTTAAAAAAATTAAAAATTTATATAAAATTTAAAAATATAAAAATATTTTTATTTTATTTTATTTATATATTAATTAATAATATTTAATTAATATTTTTATATTATATTAATAAATTTAGATAGTATATAAAATTAAATATATTTAATTAATCCATAAATAACAACATAAAATTCATGTAGTTAAAATTTGTTGGGAGAATAGATCCCACGGTTATCGCATGAGTTGACCAGCTGTGGGTCCTGCTGGCTGATTGATACGACTGGCAATGTCAGGGTCCCATTAATTTAAGCTGCGTCTAATTTTAATAATAATTTTTGATGGGACGATATACCTTTAATTAAATTTGGTTCAAAGTTATTTTCTGTTAAATTATTCTTCTTCTCACTTAATTTTTAATTAAATTTGGATAATTTAATTGATATCATATAGTTTAAAATTTTTAATTAGTATTTATTATTATTATTTTGTTAAAAATATATTAAATTTTATTAATATTACTAACATATAATTAGTTAGTCCACTATAAATTTTAATTAAAAAGTATAATTAAATTAAATTTTAGAGTTATAAATAAAGAAAATTTAATATTTTCATAAAAGATACTTTTGAGAAATATATGCAATATTCTCAAACACGAATATATTTTTCAATAAATAAGTAAATTAAAGTTTATATAATATTTATTGGAGCATATTAATTAATAATTATATAGTTTTGACTTTAAACGGGACGAGCAAATTAAACACCTAAATTGACGTTTATATTCGGCAAATTTTGTTTTGATTGTCACAAGTTGACCATTGAATATCCTTAATTAATTGAAAAAGGATCATTATTCTAATTAATGGCATCGAGTGATAATTCAGGCTTATGATTAGTTATGGCCATGTCCTTTGGAATCTTTGTTGATTATTCATGATTCTTCCTCCAATAACCCTTGTAGAGAGTGTTGGCCTACATTATCCCCTCCATCTTCAACCCACAAATTATGTATAAGCCATCCACATATGTTTAGCCATATATAAAGATAATGCCTGACAGCAAATTATACCAGGTCCCCCCCCCCCCCACCCAAAAAAAGTATATATGTATCTTTATTTTACATTAATTATAAATTATTTATTAAACTTATTAAGTAAATTTTTGTTTTCAAGTATAAATTGAACGGATGACTTAGTCATTGTCAATTTGAAAAGCCCCGAATACTTGATTTTTTATGAAGTTTACTTGATTTTAATTTTAGGAGGAGATTGATATACTGTGGTATATATATTCATTATGTCATTTTATATAATATAATATTTTGTACGTTCCTAGTTACGCATACGACGATTGAAAGCTACTTGGATGATAAAAATGACAAAATGTAAGATGTGTACCTTACCTACGATTCAACCCTCTTGTATATATTATAATAATTTTAAAGTATCTTTATTATTAATCTTTAAAATTATATATCATATAAGATAAAATATAGAATAAAATATGTTATAAATTAAATAAAAATAAATAAAGTTAGTAAAAAGTTACAAGGATTCATGAATTATTATTATTTATATTATATTTTAAAAAAATTAGCACACGTACTTTATGCATATGTAAATAAGAGCTAGCTCTTATTTATAAATCTTAGTTATGCAAAGTATACATAGGTTTGTAAAGCTCGAGTAAGAGATATAAAAAAAAAATAAAAATGAGGCAGTTAATTCCTCTTCCAATAGCTTTTGGGAGATGACATCATAAGATGTTGGGTTTCTTGAGTTTATAAGATAATGTGTTGTCTTTGGTGAGACATTGTCGTTTTGGTTGTTTTTAAGCAATCAATCCAATTGTGTTTTGGTGACAATTTGAACTGATTACAATGGGTCATTCAGCAAATTAAATAACTAATATAAGGCCCTCTTGATATATACTTTTATGTGATGATTGATACTATTTGCATGTCAAGATATCACATTAATACACCAAAAAAGAGTGTAATCTAATGTCGATAACATGTTTTTTTTTTGTTATTTTAAATGGTAGAAATGTATTTTTTTAAGTCATCAGTTTCAATTTTTTCTTTTATGATAATTAACTTTGCAGTAAATTTTATTTTATAAACTATTACAAGGTGCGTATATGTTTTTGAAGTTACATTGTATATTATTTATATTGATGATACACGAAACTTTTGTTGTTTGTTAATTACAAATTTTAAATTATTATTATATTTTGTATTCACAAGTAGTAAAAATAATATTAACTCATTAGAAATACATATATACCTGAATCAAGATATGTATGTATATATGTATTTTTTGTGGGTTTGGGTTTTGCATATATAGAACATGTTAAATCATGATTATTTGGAGAAAAAAAAGTTAAAATCATGATTATTAAAATATCCAGGATATGCTTTTGGATAAGCTGAGATGAGACAATCCTGTTTGTGCGCAGAATGAACTATGACTCTATGAGATCAAGAATGTTGCAAAGTAATGTCCAAAAAAAAAAAGCTGCAAAGTAATGTAAAAAAGAAAAAGTTGCAAAATAATGTCCAAAAAAAAGTTGCAAAGTAATGTCCAAAAAAATGTAGCAAAGTAATGTCCACACAAATTTTTGCCAAGTAGATGCTGATTCATGTCGCGGGGAAACTGTTACTTTTGTCACCTGCTCCAATAATCAAATCAGATTACAAACTAAAAACAATGTTTAAAAAAGAATCCTTAAAAAGAATGGGGTTTTAGGATTTGACTGATTGAAAGTTATTAAAATAATAGAGAGAAATAATCTTAAAATAATGGAGTGCGATGAGTGAAACAAATTAATCAACTGATTGGGAGTTTAATAAAATAAACATTTAAAGAAGGTTAGAAAAAATTTTAAAAAATTATAAAAAGTTTAAACCATTACAAATTCTTAAATTTTTAAGGATTTAAAATTTAAGGTATTAGATACTTTATGATAATTTTCAACTATCATACCCTATATTGCTCAAATATTTTTTTAAGAATCTAATTGATTAATAATTAAAAAACTCAAATCATACCCAGTCTTTTCACGTTATTCCACTCAAACTATTATCCTAATTAAGCCCTTTGACTCAAAACCTAACTTTACTACATATATATGTATGTGTAAAGATTTTGATATTTTCATGCGAATACAAAAATAAATATAAAAGATCTAAACTTTTATATATTTATAATATCTATTATTTTACATAACATGTACTATTACTATTGCACATAAAATTATCCAAATTGTTTTATATATGAGTATTTGTAACACTTCAAAACTTGCAAGTTCATCTAAATTTCTATTTTGCTTTCTAAACAAAAAATTACGGTCGTTTTAAAATTAATTAGTGTCTCGTCATTATATGAAATCCCTAAATGCCATGTGTATCAACTGTTACAATGCTAGCGTGCCATGTGTGAATGAGAAGTACAACTAAATTGCCTTTTTTGTGTAATTAATTAATAAAATATTTGAGCTCTAGGGATTGCAATTTACGTGGCTGAAAAGAATAAGACTAAGAGAAAGCATGAAGAAATTTTCAATTTCATTAGGGCAAATACGTAATTTCACGTAAGGTGACGACAGGTAAGATTGAGAGTGCAATAACCGGAAGAAAGAAACCCTAAACCTGGATGCAAACATAAAACACCCGGTCGCTTTTGGGAGTCATACATATAAACATACATGCATCGATGGGAATGCGATGCGAATGATGATGCATGCCATCATGACATGAAATGTGACGGATACATTCATTGGCGTGCGTTGGGATTTGGGTCACGTGGGTCGACGGAAAAACACCGTTATATTTTCAGAGAAAAAGGCATAACGGCCGTTTAAAGCTAAATCCTATGAGGTTTATTAGCTGACAGTTGGACGATCCTGACCCTAGCTGTTTCAAAAGAAGATTCTCTCTCACATCACACCCACATTTATATTTTATCAAATAATACAACACAGCAAGAAAAAAAAAAAAAGCCTGACTGTGTGTGAACATTTTCTCAACTATATATGTTATACTATTTTATTTATATTCGGGGCAATAAAATTTAATTAATTTTTTTTATATCGTGTAACTTTTTAATGTAAAGTAATAAAAATATATAAATAACATTAAGTAACATATAAACAAAATAATATAAAATATATGCTTAATTAAGTTAAATTTTTATTTGAATTTAATTAACAAAAATTTAATTTAATAAAAAAAATAATTTTTTACAAATCATGACGAATTAAAATTTAAATTTTTTTTAAAAATATTTACATTTAATGTTTAATAATGTATTGAATAAATTTATCTCTAATAAAAAATAAAATTTAAAAAAAATATTAATTTGTTATACTTAATATTTGTAAGAATTTAATATGAAAATTAAAATATTTGTAAGATCAAAAGTTACATTACATTATTAGTATTATTTTGGTCAGAACATTCAATTATTAAAGCAAAGTCAAATGATGTTGAGAAAGGTAGTGACGGTCCAAAACAAGGTCCATGAGGGAGGGGTGTGGCCTGGGTTGTTTGGAGCTTAGGTATTCCAAAAATGCAATAAGGCCCAGTATAGTTCATAAATTTTTTTATGTACAGAACGTTTCCATAAGGTGTGATCGTTTACATTCATTGCGTTTGACCCTAAGTGGAACATATATGTTGACTTTTTGTTCTGTTTTTTTAATTAATTAATTATTTTTCTGGTCGAACGGAGATAGGGGGTGATTCAAGCAATTTGATGCAAACTCAATTTATATAATCTAATCAATTACTGTTTGTAACATGTGATAAATTTATTATAACAAAATTTATTAGTGATTTATTTTTTAATAGTTAATACCCATTTATTAAAGCATATATTTTACTATTAATTTATTATTATTATTTTGTTAATGTTGTTGTTGTTATTAAATAGATTTACTGAGAGCAGCGAACCTTTTTGTTGTGTAGTATGAAAAATGACAATCAACTCAACAAAGATTCTGGAAGAAAGAGATTATATATGTATAAATATAAAGAAAATTTGATAGGTAGATAGTTAACTGATGATGGGAAAGGCTTATTTATAAGCGTGAAAGTGCCGGGAGAGTACTTTTAATCAATTTTTTATGTCTCGGTTTGGAACGGTACAAAGAACCTGATTCTTTGATGCACGATGGGCATCTCATTGAGTAGAGAACCATTACTATGTGACTGTCGGACAATGTGGGTTCGATCATTCTCTTTTTTTTTTTTAGACTCCATTTATATACATTTTCCACTTGGAAATAAATGCACTAGGTATCCTACTAATTAAAGTTTGACAATTTTTTAGCTAATAATAAATAAGTCACATCACATTAAAGTTATATACCACTATTAACTAACTAAATAATAAAATATAAACTTTTATTTGTTTGCCTCCATTTAGTATTTGCCAGCTAATATTTTTTAATATATTTGAAAAATAAGAGTTCAAAAGGGGGTTGAAAAACATGTGATTGTGGTATGGACCCAACTTTGAAATAATAATATCAGATATTCTCTCGCGTGTTGACCCAAAACATCAAACAAAATTCTTATGAGAACCATTAGAGGAAGTTTATGGAAGCTCTATCTTCCCCAGTCCCCGGCATACACAACTTGGATTAGTTTCACTATTGTTTCTTTCTTTTTCAATTACCTTTTTTTTTTTACTTTATTATTTAAATAACTATTTTATAAATACTATACACTTTAAACCTCCCATATCTTTGAAACTCTCAAATAAGTCCTTAATTAAATTTCTGCTTAGCCTCTTAACACAACTGTTTCAAACGTTTCCGAGAATCTTTTGCACCCCAAATATCAATCACTATCCATTCGTCATTATTTAAACTAAAATCCAAAAAAACTTTGAAGTCATGTTAATTTTATCTTTAATTTTTTAAATACATAATAAAATATAAAAATAGTAGAAGTTTACTTTAATTTTGCATATTTAATTATACCTAGATAACGACAAACACTAAAATTATATAAGATAATTTAAATAGTTTAATATAAATAATTAAACTCAACTTGGACAGGAGTTGCGCGATCGAACCCCCTACTATCACAAATTTATACTAATGCATCCAAAAATGAAATCTTTGATGAAAAAAATTTTAGACAGGAACAAGAACGAATATATACTATCTTAGACATACATGAGGTGGTCAATATACTCATTAAAGTTGAACCTTTGCCAGATGCTGATAACGTCTAGAAGAAATTCTAGAAATATGCTAACAAGGTTTGCAGACGTACTCTCATTAGCACTTTGTCTAATTATCTTTTTGATATTTACAATATCTACAAAGAAACCAATAAGATATGGCAGTCCTTGATCCTCAAGTATACTATTGAAGATGTTAGAAAATAAAAGTTTGTAATCAGTAAATTTTACAAATGGAAGATGATTGAGGATAAAGATATCAAATACCAAATTAATGAATATCACAAACTCATTAAAGAATTTCGGGCTAAAAAGATTAATTTACCTAACGAGTTCGTTACTGGGATTTTGATTGAAAATTTGTCAGATTCATAAAATGATTATAACCAGTGGCTGAAGCACAAATAGAAATAATTATCACTCACAGACTTGATCATTCATATTATCATCGAAGATACTAATAGGAAAACAATCCAAATAGCAAAAAGAAAGGAAATGGTTGCCAAAGCAAATTAGGTGGAAATGAAAGAATCTAGCAAAAGGTATGATACTAACTTCAAGATTAAGCATAATCAGAAATTTGATTACAACCCTTGAATTCTAACCCCAAGTTTAAGAAAAAAGACAATTGTTTTGTGTGTAATAAATCAGGACATCATGTAACACAATACAAAAAAAGGGCTAGAGTAAACTTTTAAAAAAAGGATAACCCTCCTAGGCCATATGTGAATTTGGTTAAAGGAGATGACAATAATGATAAAGTCATTATTGCAATGCATTCTCAAGCCCTCCTCATCTATGATATGAGAAAATAGATAGTAAACTCAGAAGCTACCAGACACATCTGTGCAAACAAATACATGTATTCTTCTTTTCAATAAGGAGAAGATCAATGTTATCTTGCTAACTCCTGAACTATAAAGATTCAAGGAAAAGGCAAAGTGATGTTAAAACTTACATCTGGAAAGTCTTTGTTTTTTAATGATGTTCTGTATGTGCCCGATATTATAGCAAATTTAATTTCTGTGACTTTGTTAGGAAAGACTGGGGTTAAAGCGTCATTTGAATTTGATAATATTGTAATGATAAAAATCAATGCACTTATTGGGAAGGGTTAATGTAATCAAGGTTTATTTGTACTAAGTGTTGACAATATTAATAATTATACATCTTCTCATGCTTACTTGATTGATTTCTTTGATACGTGGCATGCTAGATTATGACATATTAATAGAAAATATATAAAGAGGTTGCAACATCTTGGATTAATTTCTAAAATTAAAATTAATGAAACTAACCTATGTGAAGTTTGTGTAGAAACAAAATTGACTAAAAAATCACATTTTTCTACTCAAAGGGAAACTGAATTATTATCTTTAATTCATACCGATTTAGGAAATTTAAAAAAAACAAAGACCAGAGGTGGCAAAAGATATTATATTACTTTTATTGATGATTTCTTTAGATATGTTAGAGTATATTTATTGAGGAATAAGGATGAAGTTTTTAAAATTTTTACTACATATAAGGTAGAGGAAAAAAATTAATTAAATAAAAAATTAAATGATTTAGATTTAATAGAGGAGGAGAATATTTATTATTGAATGATTTTTGTAAAAAAGAAAGAATAACTCATGAAGTAATTCCTCCATATTCACTTGAGTCAAATAGAGTTGTAGAAAGAAAAATAGAACTTTAAAAGAAATAATAAATACTTTGTTTATAAGTTTTGGTGCACTTAATAATTTAAGGGATGGAGCTTTATTATCTGCTTATTTTCTAAAATGAGAAAAATAAAAACTCAATCTAATTACATGCTTAAAATTAAAATGTGAATAAAAAATAATATCCATTGCAAACATATATTTTATTAAGACTAAAATAAAAGAAAAAGAAAAATATATTTTTTATTTGTACCATACATTTTTTTTAACTTAATTTATGAAAAACAAAATTTTAAACTTGTTATTTTTTGAATTAATTATTTAAATAAAAGTCATGGCAACAATAATATTTATTGCAAAAATATTGAAACGCACTTTACCATTGAATAAAATTGTCGCTAAAAAATTGCTTTGCAAAATTTAAAAAAAATTCAAAACTACCCACTTCTTTGCCAATAAAAAAACATATTACACAAATCGATGCCGTTTTGTGTAATGATAGAGGAAGGGCAAAGATCCAATGGCAAAGAATCCTTTCCCCATTCACACTTGCGATGAAACACTTAAAATGGCAATATTACAGAACTCAGCAAGCCAATTTTAGTCCTCCTCGCAGTGATAGACTTAGATTCCAAAAGGCAAGGAATTTAGAGTTAATAATGTAATAGTTCAACTTGATGAATTCCATGAACCTATTTTTGTGAATACTAGTTTAGGCGTTGTGTTAAGGGCAGGATAAATTGTGCATTAAATATTTCTAAGCAACAAATGTGATGTTTAAAGATTGTCACTGCAAATTTTCAAGATCAATGTTTTTTGTTGTGTAAAGAACCAATCAACCATTTTTGTGTTACTGAAGATACACAAGGATTTACAAAATGACTCACATAATATTAAGAATCAGACAGAAGAATCATAAACAAATTTTTTTTATTATACTACAGATACAAAAGACCTTTGATATATATATATGTGTGTGTGTGTTCTCTCAATTTACAGAACATCCCATTTAGATAACTCGAAAAGAGATAGATATTCTCTTTAAATCATTGTAATACCTCTTCCACTGAAGACCTGCAAACAAAGCAAAGTTAGATTCATGTTGTTCCTTCTTTTAAAGGCTGTTCAGACTTTATTTTGCACAATAAGTTGATAGAGAATAAACAAGAAGGTTTATACCACTGCCTGTTACGCCAAACAAGTAAAAGCGGTTGCCGGCTGCAGTAGCTGTAATAAGTACATGGGGAGGCTCAAGTTCATACTGGTAGTATGTTCTTCCATCATATTCTGCTACATTTGAACTAAGAACCTTCCCTTCCACATTCTCCCCGATAACTTCTGGACCAAATGCATTGATCACTTTATCTGGAGGGCCTATTTTTTCTATTTTAGCATCTTCACCAAGATCTGTAGTAATATGGCATAAATGTTATAATCTTAAATTAATAATCAGAAGAAATTCTTAAAGCAAGTCTTTTCTTTTGTAAGGAAAACTCACTATCAGCGAATCTCAGGACAGGAGCAACAATGACAAACAAGCGTCCTTCCTTAGAGCTTGAAAATCTCAAATCTATCTCTGTGCCACCAAGATCTGCTATTGATACTGGTACCTGTTGAGCAGTTAAAAACAGACAAAGGGAGGGCTGAGATCATATCCAACAGAAGATCAAAGTGAAAACTGAAAAGATATATTTCTAGCAAAGAGGAATTCTTTTATGGGTTTTTGTGGGGAATTATCATTGTACCCTTAAAACTTAAACTTTAACTGTTAGAGATTATTAGTTATTACCTCTTCCCAATCTTGAGGCACTGAGAACTTGTAAGGGATAATAGGGCTCCATCCAACACCATGTCCTCCAGACTTGTCATCTGGCCTGCGATATGTCCTCCAACCTGTCTGATCAAATACTTGCCTACATCACTTTGACTTAAAATCCATAATAGAATAACTGCTGGAAATGTAAAACATGTAAAAACACATCCTGAATCAAGAAATATGGAACTTAGAGACATCTCCTTTATGCCCACGGTCAGAGCTTTAATCATTCATAAATTCATTTCTCTATTAATCAGGGATTTCTAGAATAGAATAGATTAAATGGTTTGTAAATGAAATATGAACAGTCTTTTTGACGCATGTTGATGGCAAGTGACTATAGGAAAGAAAAAAGTAAACGAACCTTGTTCATCCGGCCCCGACAGACCAGGAACCCTTCCTGCTAGCAGACCTTGTTTCACCTCCGCTAAACTGTCCCTTGGAAAACCAAGTAGGGAAACCCCAGAAGCCAAAATTGTTCTCCTATTCAACAGTAAAGTTGAATGTTTCTCGCTTTCTGCAATTCCAAAACCAGTTTCTTTTGAAACTGAAGCAGCTCTAGTTCTTAGAGTTTCATTTTCTAAGGAAGAGTCACACAATGAATGTGAGAAAGGTGGGGTTTGCTTAAGCTTGGGATTCCTCCAGGAAAAAACACAGTTTATGACAAAAACTGTTGCCATGTCCACGATGAGTTATGAGATTGTCTGCTAAGGAAGGAAGAGAAAATTAATTATGAATTGGAGAGGAGGAATGATGTAGAAGTTTAGGTCCCAAGGCTAAAATATTTGTGGTTGTGGACGCGGTGCTATTGTATTTCTGAAGCCCAAATGTTTGTTCAATTTTTTTGCTGACGAGTTTCAGTGACCTCACACGTGGCGATTCACTTTTTGGGTTGCCGTCAGCCGTCCGATTATTTGACTTTTTTGGCCCCATTTAAACCAAGCAACGAAAAATAAAATCCAATTTAATTTGTCATCACTTATTAGGTATACTCAGATGACAGACCTAATGTTGGAGACGTTGAAGCAAAATATTTAATATGCGAAAAATTATTTATTTTGAAATTTAGAGACATCTGACTTTTTTTAACTGCAAAACATTAAAAAATAAAAATAAATAAAAGTTTCTCCTCACAAAATAAATTAAGAGTAGAATCAAAAGAAAATATATATATATTTCTTTAAAAGACAATCATATCCTATTCAAAATCATTAATGAATATTAATATGTTTTTCTTTTCTCTATGTACCCAAAAAAATTGAAAGATCCAAAATAGATTTGATTACGTATTTTTTTTTTAAAAAGTAATTAGTAGGTAAATTATACAACGACAACAAACAAAATTTTTTACTATTAAGTAGGGCATACTATATGGTACAAAATAATCAAATACAAGTAAAACAACAAAAATGCTTTGAATGGTTCAACATTAGATGGGTAAGCCGTAAGCCTGGTTCCGCTATTACTTCAAGCTGAGAATAAACAGCGTCTAATATGATAATTGTAACGAATTAGTGAATTACTATTATAACCTGAATGATAGCCGTACGAGAGGGAAAAAACAAAATAATAAGCCATCTCCCAGGTTATTAAGGCAAAGGGACCGGCAGTTCCCATTTAGAAAATTCAACCAAGTTCCTATTTACAATGGATCCATTGTGCAACCAGAAAGTTTCAGCTGACTGGTGAAATTGCCTCACTTTTCTCTGCAGTTCCCACATAATTCCACGCATTGCAGAGCAAGGTGCCGAATCTGAAGCATATACCCATAAGCACCTTACTTGTCTTCCTCGAGCTATTATTGCTTCTATATCTTCATCTGAAACACGGGAGAAGAAAATGTTGGAAAGCTGAAAGACGCTAATAGGGGTGTCGTATGTGAATTAAGAGGTAAATGGCAGATAGAATTTTGACCTGGTATTGATTCCAAGTACTGCAATAGTTCGGGACCTATTCGACTAGATGGCCATTTTATTGATATCTGACTATAATCGATGACATTTTGGAAAGGAAATTCTGCTTGATCGGATAATATAACTGGAACACACTCCTGTTAAGTAGAATAACGTTATTTTTTTCAAGTAACTACAAAAGATCCGCAAACACATAGGAGGGAGGGACAAACAGACCACAAAATAAGACTCGTAAAAGCGGAGTGTCCAAGATGACTCCCCACGTGGAGCAAGGCAGAACTTTGCATTGCGCAAGTGTTCAAAATATTCTTTCCTTCCCAATTTGTCAGGTCCACTGAATTTCAGATCTGGACATTCCAACTGTTTATTCCATCAATACATCATACATGCTGCATAATAATGCCATAGTTTAATCTAGCCTGAAGTAGCAGGTTCACTAAAAATAGCATAGTACGAACATTCATCAGTGAAAAAACAAAAGTTCACCAGATTTTCTTAATGCATATAAATGATAACAACAAATAATTTTCCAACAGAAAAGTATTTACCAAGAGGTTGCTTAGCAAGAAACAACAAAGAAAGAACATGAAATCTGCAGAAACTTAACCACATCAGGGCGTCTATTTGATAAAAAATTGATGTACTCAAATCCATGTAAATGGCAGTCTGGCATTTATCTGCCACCACATTGTGTTAGAATAACATTTGTTAAATGCAAGCAAATTTTGCATTTCAATAAAACTCCAAATTGAAGGAGACACAAACATAAGACATAGCATTCTGTTGATGACATGACTTTACTCAGAATCAGTAAGTCAAAGCAGATGACATACCTTGTCGGGAAATTGTTTGGCAAGATTTATCAGCTGAAGACGGCCAGCTTTTCCTTGTGCACGTCCCAAATAGTTCACCAAGTACTTCCGCTTGGACAAAGGCAATGGATGGACCATCATAGCCCCAGTTTTAGTCATACCATCATCAACATTCCCCGGAATGATGATGTCTTTCCATGTATTAAAGGCACTTGTATCTCTTTTATCGGTCCGATCACCCTATGTTACAATGTCAAATAACTAACTTATAGCCTGATCACCCTACTAACTTATATCTCTTTCATACAGAGTTCATGCATCTGTCTATTATCAACTAAACCACTAAATGTAATCAAATTGTTGTTAGGGCATATTTAATTAAACATTTAGATCAAATAATTGGGGTAGATGCAACTGTGACATAGTATGCTATAGTATAGTCTAAACATTGCTGCCATAGAATGATCATGGTTACTAGTCAGAGGTTTAGGCCTCAACTGATGGATGGTGGTGTATTGAAAATTACAAGCATTATAATTTTAGAATAGTACAAAAGGGGGGCAGGATTATGAAATGTTTTTGAGGATCCTTCTGGCCACCTAGAAAATCCATATTAATCTGTTCGCCCACTGATAATTAATTATGGTCTAGCTGTATACGGTATACCTACAAAAGAAGATGCTATTTCAGATTCTTCATCATTTCAAAAACTATCCTTGGCAAATTTACCACCACTAGCACAAGAATAGTTTCATAATTTAGAACCCGTCTCTTCTGGTTTGTTCCAAGTCCATAATCACAAGTAAAATTTAATTAGCAAAAGAAGAATCAAAACTAGAACCACCATTAAAAGAATGAAGGTTAATGAACATACTTATTGCTTTATTTAAGTTTAGATATTTTTTCCGATATTTTCACTTAAAACACACAAAAAATACTAAATAAATAATTGGGTAAATAAAATTATAGTTTATCCCCTGTGGTTTGGCCTAAAATCAATTTGCCCCCTGTGTTCTAATGTATGTCACATAACCTCCTTGTGGTTTGTTTCATTATCATTAAGCCACCCTGTGTTATACTTTGGTAAATTTTGAGCAAAAACCAATAAAAATTAACCAAAAAATAATTAAATTCATAGAACAAACTGGTTGAACACTAAAAAGAAGTAACCATTGGTCTGTCTTTCAATTCTACTGAAATTCTTTTACTCTTTCATTTTCTGAGTCTTAAATTAATAAAAAAATTGAGGACAATTAGACAAAACTTCTCTGACATGTTTACCATAGGATCCATGAAATAATTGAAAAAGCAAGAATTTCCAAACACAGTAATACTCTTGAAATGATGTGTCTATATTTTATAGTGACTACCTACCATTTGTATTGTATGTAAGAATCATCCAGTTCGAATTTTTTCACTAAGATAGTATTAGATCAAAGTTATATATGTCTTATATAATATTTATTACTTTTGCATCTATTTTTTGAAATATTTAATAATTTTACAGTCTAAGTTTTAAACAATAAAAAGGGTTGAATAACTAGTATTAGTGTCAAACTATAAAAGATTTAAATGACAAGTATTAATTACATGAGAGTTTGAATGAATTTTCAAATTACAGGAATGAAAAATAAATTGTATTAACTTTTGGGGTGACTAATTTAATTAAACTTTGGATGAAAAATACCACAGGTTGGAAGTGGTAATGAAACAAACCACAAGAGGGTCAAGTGATACAGTTTTAACCATAGGGGCAAATTGACTTTAGATCAAACCTTGGGATAAATTGTTATTTACCCTGAATAATTTCATGCCAATGGCTCCTTTGCTGTATGCCTGTATCTAATTTCATGTCATAATCTGTTCAAGTATTGCCTCATCGGCACATCCACAATATTTCAAATGTATTGCATTTGTTACTCTATTCCCTATTCCCACACCAGAATATGCAGTTTGATTCTCAAAGGCTAATTTTAGACAGTCATGTAAGCCAAATAAAATTTATAAATTTCAGGAGAAGTATTAAGCACACCTCTGGGGTGAGAATGATTGAGCGATTTATATATGTTGCCCAAGATTTGAACAGATGAGCTCCTGCTCCACTGCAAATGAGGGAAGTGAAAAGTATGTGTTAGCTACTAGGAAAGTGCAAATATGTAGAACCAAACACTGCTGGAAAACAGAAAAATCATCTCAGTCACAGAAACTTAATATTTAAACTTATTGTCATAACTAAAAAGGTATGCATAATATCCTTAAGATCAATATTCTCAACCACACAGCTCCCTCACCAAAGATTGCACAACTTCTTCAACAAGTACCTAGTGGAATATACGAGGTTATTAACATATTTCATCACCATGAGTTCTCCAGACCTTTTGAAAAACCAAAATTTTTTTCTGCTTAAAAACAACTAAAAGAAACTGATTTTGAAGTTATTCATTTTCAGTTCATCAAAGTGACATGCATATGAAAGTGTAAAACATAAACAGCTTAATCACAAGAAAGGGGAGGCCTATGAAGTCATTAGCATAGTGATGAGAGTGGCATGGGCAAATAGGCAAGAGACTGGAAGAGAGATCAAATTAGTGATTCCATGCTTGTTCATGCATTTGTAGCTTCAAATTCTCATAAGTTATTCTTTTTCTAACATAATTATTAAACATTTCTTAAACGGAATGTTTTACATAAATTTTTATACATAACATCACTTAAAAACATGATTGCAATGTAATTTTCTTCTGATTACCTGGGGAAAACAAATATGTGGTTACGGCCTCCAGATAACCGAAAATATGGCATTTGGCTTAAAACCTGAGTTCAGAGAGAAAAGGTCACCTTAGTCTTTTCCACCATCAACCACTATGCATATAACTGAAGTGCATGCTTTTTCAAATAAGGAAGTGAAGAATTACTTTGACATAGGTCTGGTTAATTTCTTTATCATTCAGACCACCCATCATTCGAACACATTTAACGTATGATGGGACAAAAAACAAATCTGCTTCCTCCTTGTTTTGCGTCCGGTATCTTGATTGTAGGAGGAACTTGTGTATTTTGACCTACAATTGATGTAGACATAAGAGAACTCAAGAAATTCAAGCAGTATGCCAGTTAGAAAGAATAAAATGGAAATTGGCAAAAATTCTAAAGCTCAGAAGAGATGACACTAAAGTTCTCATAAAGCATGAACATTCAGTGGTACTATAAACTTCGTCAAGATAGGAGACGTGTTGTACAATCTCTGTCATCTCTGAGTTTGGCCTAAGCTTAGAGATCACAATAAGGCTCTTGTAAAGCATGAAACAAGTAATGGCCCCACTTTCCTTCCAGACAGATAATTGGCCGTATGATCAACCCATGATCTCAAGTTTGGCAAAAGCTTGGAAGTTGAAAGTTTCTTTCATAATAAAGAGGGTGATTGGTACTGGCTTATTGCAGGGTCAGATGCTCTCGTTTAAGTTATGAAGTATAATGGCATTGCAATTCCCGCTGAACATAGAAGATTTCATGATTGCCAATTTCGGAAACTACAATTGCTGGAATGGTTGTTTTCAGATGGTAAAAAATAAAAATAAATTCATTAAATTCATAAGCACAGCTTTGGAAGTGGGATACTTTCTTTGAACTAGAGATCGTATATCACTGTGAGGTGTAGAGGTAAGCAAAACATAAGTCCATATTTCCCCTTCTCTATGAAACTCCAATCAAAATCTTAATTGCTTATGTTTTCTTTGCCACGAAAGTAGCTGTATCTAAACCATACAAGGAACCCAAATGACTCCAAAGCAATTGAAGTACTGAACACAACTTCAATTAAAAATGCCAAGACCCACTTAAATAAATATCGTGCGCAGCACATAGGGGAATTATGAGAATTTAGCTAAACTACAGTCACTCAATTACAGAAAAAAGGAATTACCTGAGTTCCCCACTGGCCTTTCAAACAAGCATTCTCTATGACCTTGCCTTCCCTGCCATACATCAAGGCCTTCAAACCGTCGATCTCCTCCGCACCGTAGACGTAGATCTTGAGAGAAAGCTGAGACCCATACCCTCTCTGGGGCCACGACTGGGTTCCACCGAGCACCAGGTTTTGCGATGTGCGCACTTGATCAACGGAGAAGCTGCATGGAGTGAAGGAGTGGTCGAAGAGCCTAGTGAAGAAGAAGGTGGCAACGACAAGGAATAAGGATCCAATCTGGTGCGTGCGAGTGCAGATAGACTGGTTGTGATGCGGTGCCAGTGGTCTCAATTTGTTACTTGCACTTGCCATTTGTGATCTCTGAATCAGCGGACGATGTTGCTGTGACTTGTTAGCGCGTTGCAGAAGGAAGATTGTGTTCGTGGCCGGTAAGGACGGGTACGAACATGGAAGAAAACGCACCGTTTTGGCTTCCTACGCTCGCCGGAGTGCGGTGGTAATTGAGAATTGATATATGACTAACTAATGTGGGTGGACCATCCAGTACAAACTAGGTGGTCAAATGTTTAGGGTTTAATTAGTTTGTTTGGTATTAAAATGATTTGATTTAATTTTAAATTAGTTTAGTTCATATTAATTTAACGTGTTTATATTATAATATATTAAATAAAATTTTAATTTATTTATATATTATATATTTATAAAATTTAAAAAATAGTTTTAAAACTATAATATTATCCTAATTATTTTTTGAAAGAATTAAAAGTATCTAATCTAAATTCTGTAGGATATGAATTTAAATTTACATCAAAAATATCAATTAGTCATAAGAAAGAGAATTATAATACATACCTGTTTAAGTCATAAGATTAGGAGTAGTGATAAAGTTTGATTATCTAAACGAATAGAATACATAATGTATGTGTCAAAACAAAATCCATTCATAATACAAAGTTCAGAAATGAAACAATACAAGATCACTGAATCTGATAGGAAAGCAAGTGAATAGAATAAAGTTTCATTATCTAAACGAATGAAATACATAATGTATACACCAAAACAAAATCCATTCATAATACAAAGTTCGGAAATGAAACAACACAAGATCACTGAATCCGATAGGAAAACAAGTGAATATAATAAAGTTTCAATGCCTGAACGAATGGAATACAAGATGTATACATCAAAACTCATCAATCCAGACTCCTACTAAACCAAGGTTATATCAAAAGATTTAATCAAACCCATATGAGTTACATGATTTTTAAATACTCTTACGGGTAAGCTTTTGGTTAATGGATCCGCCAACATATGTTCACCAAAAATGTGAACAAAACGAGTCTGAGATTCAGCAATCTTTTCTCTAACAAATAGGAACTTAACATCAAAATTTTTAGTATGACTGGGGCTCCTATAATTTTGAGAAAAGCACATAACAGATGAATTGTTGCAATATATAGTTAGAGGACGAGATATAAAATTAACAAGATACATGCCAAATATCAAGTTCCTCAACTATATGGCCTGGCGGGTGGTCTCATAACAAACGACATATTCTGCTTCCATAGTCAAGGTACCTGTAATAGATTTCTTGGTACTTTTTCACGAAACAGCTCCCTCGGACATTATAAAGATGTATCCAGAAGTAGACTTACGATCATCAACACAAGATGCATAATCTGAATCTGAATAGTCAACGATCTCAAAAGGATCAGACCTTTTATAGGTCAACATATGATGCTTCGTACCCTGAAGATACCTCATAACTTTCTTAGCAGTTTTTCAATGGTCATCAATAAAGGTGATGAAGTATCTAAATTCATCCATAGTTGCAGGAGTAATGGGTTTCCTAATATTCATGTGAATTAAATCCAGAATGTTACTAGACATATTTATCCCTTTTGTCCTAGCTCTAGTGAAAAGTTTTCCCTTAATAAAGTCAATAAAAACTTCAAAATCAGAGAAATCTAATTTTCTAATAAGTTTGTTTGACCATCCTTTCCAATCTTTCTTTGAAAATATGGCCCAAGGGTTGGTGCCATAACATGGACAAATTTTTCATCAATTCTGGTTTTGAAACTCTGTAAAGAGTTTGTTACATGAACATTTACTCCAGAGTCCAACCACCAAGAATCATATGATATTTCAAAGGGATTAGATTCAAAACAAACTAGTGCTAGAAGGGCAAATGTATCATAATTAATAGATTATGGATAGGAAGCAGACTTCTTAATTGACTATTCTTCTTGAGTCAAATGGATATCATTTGGTCAATGACCATTCTTACAAAGTATCCTATACTCAACAAAATTGGATTGTAAAACTCGATAAATAAGGTAACTCTTTCCTAAATCCACTCCATAGGATTTCAGCTTATTATGATAACTAATAAGTATCAAAATATGTTTATTGACTCCAAATATGCTATCATAGAGACAGTTGTCAAAGAGAGAGATATAGTAGGCCTTCTGACTCTTTTCAAACTTCTTGGATTTCTCTCCAATAGCCTTTAAATGTTTCGAAGCCAATTCCTTATCCGAGATGCTCTGCTTAATGGTCTAAACAGGCTTCTGTTCCTTAAGAGCCAAATATACCTCAGTGATGATGAAGTATAAATTCAAGGATTTTTTTTTTTTAATTATCATAGTTAGTTCTATTCAAAGTTTTCACTGAAAATAGTTAATGGATCGAAGAAACTGAGAAAACAAAATTAGGAAACATTGATTATGTCCAGTGAACATAATTATTAAAACAAGGTTTCCTTCACAAAACTCAGTTTCATATAGCTATCAATATCAAGATTGTTTATTATAATCCCGCCTAAGGGTCCCAAACTATAATAAACCAAGAAAACTTGTTTTAATTTGGTTCAATAGGAAACAAGAAGCAGACAAATGTTTTTGATAATATTTGCATCGACAGGATGCGTAATATTATCTAAGCATCAAGGCTTTTAACTAGTCAAGATTTTATGCCTCAAGTTTTCAAAATTATATTAATTTTGTCACACCGATAGGTATGTACATTAGTAATATAATATAAAATTTTATTTATTCTAATTAATTCAGGGATAATCAATTAATAAAATTTTATTTTAATCACAGAACATCATGATAATTGAGTCCATGATAGGTGACTCACAATTACTAGATGTAGAATATTTAATTTTGGTCTAAAAAAAATTAAATTTATAAATAAATAATCAATTATTCTCCCTGAAAGAAATTTAATTTAATTATTAATTAATTAAAATTAAATTAATTAATAATTAAATTAAAATAAATAAATATAATACTACAAATATTTTGCAAAACCAATGCACTTTAGCATATCAGGCCTGCCACAGCGGTAGTGGGTGACATGCACATCCACAACGTCCCACGTTCGAGACTTGGCGTACGCATTTTCTTGAATTTTTAGTCTAATAATTATTTTAATTATATTATAAATATATTTTGGTGCTAGCAAATGTCAACTTAATGGTCGTGGCGCAACGGTTGCGAAATTCACGCGTGAACCAAAACGGCCTGTGTTTGATTCCTACTACAACCAGCTCGGCGTAATTTTTGCTACTCAAAATGACGTCACCTTTTTTTTTAATTAATTAGGCGTTGAAACGACGACGTTTAGGGGTTACGTCGAGAGGTTGTCTTCAACCTCTCGACGGGTCAAATTGACCTGGTTACGAACTAGCAGCATAACCTGACGGGTTGTGGCTTTTTTTGGTGTCTTTCACTGCTGTTTCAATGGTAGTGCCATCGCATTCTCGAAAGGGTGGATTTCCTTGATTTCAAAATGTCCAAAATGGTTCAAAATTAGATTGACCGAAATCACCCAAAATTTGCAAAAAAAAATTTGCCTTTTATTGGCAGTTTCTGGCATCTTTCGCCATCTTTTAGGTGTCAATTCCACTGCACTCTTTGATGGATTCATTCCAATGATTTCATAAATGCAAATTTGTTTGAAAACTTGAATTAACAAAATTTACCAAATTTTTTAGAATTTTTTCAATTCTCTGTACATAAAAAATGTTCATCTAATTTTCATAATAATGGATGCATAATTTAAAATAAACATTTGATTCCCATAAAAATTTATCCAAAATAAAATAAACATCCAAACAAAAATAACCTAAACATAATACAGAGCTAAATAAAATTTAGATAGATTCATAATGCGAAAACATGTATGCATAACGTGTATAAACAGATATAGATTTATTTATATCGGACTAAGATTTCATAGCCAGATCAATTATTGATTAATTATTAAAACCTTTGGCTCTGATACCATTTGAAAGAATTAAAAGTATCTAATCTAAATTTAGTGGAATATGAATTTAGATCTACATCAGAAATATCAATTAGTCATAAGAAAGAGAATTATAATACATACCTGTTGAAGTCATAAGATTAGGAGCAATGATAAAGTTTGATTATCTAAACGAATGGAATACATAATGTATGCGTCGAAACAAATTCTTGTGAGGACTGCCAAATATCACATTAACTCCACATTAGTATGATATTGTCCGCTTTGGGCCAAGCCCTCACGGATTTGTTTTTGGGCTCTCCCCAAAAGGCCTAATGTCTAATGGAGTTAAGTGAACACTTATATACAAGATTAATATCTTGTATGTTTTTAATGTGGGACTTGGGTTGACACCTTAACAATCCTCCCCTCAAACCAAGGACCACATAACTCGTGGTCTTCATACTGGGGAGGCTTTCCACTCAATTCGGTCTTCGTGGTCTAAACCTAGCTCTGATACCACTTGCGAGGACTGCCAAATATCACACTAACTCTACATTAGTATGATATTGTCCGCTTTGGGCCAAGCCCTCACGAATTTATTTTTGGGCTCTCCCTAAAAGGCCTCATGTCTAATGGAGTTAAGTGAACACTTATATACAAGATCAATATCTTGTATGTTTTCGATGTGGGATTTGGGTTGACACCCCAACATTTTTGTCTTAAACTTTTAATGAAGATTTTAACAATATTAAAAAATTAAAAAAAATTATAACTAATTAATTATATTAACTATTTTATCAATATAATTATAATTACTTATAAAAGAATAAATAATAAGTAATAATTACAAAAGATATCTTAATTTTTACCAATGTATATATAAACAAAATTTTCAAATTAGTTTGGTTAAAATAAAAAAAAAAATTATAAATTGACAATGGAACCAAAATAATTTGATTTTAGTATTTTAAAAATTAAACCAAACTAATCCTTTTCAATTTTGTTCGATTTATTTTGGGTTGGTTTGATTTATTTTAGTTTAATTGAATTTAATCAATTTTTACAAACTACAAAGTACACGTCGAGGAGAAGGTACCTTGATTTATGTGAATTCAAATTTTTAAATGGAAGTTTAGTCTTGAAAATATATTAATTATTTTAATTTAGTTACTAAAAGATTGAGATTATTAAAATATTTATATTCTATGGATACTTATAAAATTTACCTATTAAATTTAGATCTAAGTATGAGTATTAAAAGAGTGAATTCAGATCTAAAGAGAGTGATATCTTACCTAAATTCAAATTTAATCTATATAAATTATTTAAGTATTATTTGTTTATATTATAAATATATATTTAATTTATTCTATTGAATAAAATATATATGTAAATTATGTTATTTTTTTTAATTTTATTAATATAATAGTTTAACTTTAATATAAATATATAAATTATTATGTTTTTTTTATAATAATTAATTATTTTTAAATTTTTAATATATTTTATTTTAATTAATAAATTAATAACAAATATATAAAAAATTGATATAAATATTTTCATTTTAATTTTTTAGTTTATTTTGGGAGAAGGAAGTTGTTTATATATATATATGTATATAAAGGCTTGGTTAAATATCTTAGTTTTTTAAAATAAATATTAACAAAAAATAATTACATGCTTCTTTCTTTCTTGAGAAATATAGATTTTGTTTTTACCAAATAAAAATTTTATTCTATTAAAATTAGGAATATAAAGATCTATACCAAGCATCTACAATATGAATACAAATTTTACAAAACTAAAGACATTTATCAGCTTAATAAAATATAGATTAAATTATTATTTTAGTTTCAATTTGTCTCATTTAGTTATTAAATTATAAAATACTTAATTTAATTTTTTAAATATATATTATAATTTAATTTAGTCTTTACATATAAGTATTATAAATCTTTTTATATCTTAATTTAAAATTTTAAAACTTAAATTGAGACATAATATATCTTTTAATAATTAAATTAATATTTTTATAGTTTAAATACTAAATTAAAATAAATTACATATTTTAAAAACTAAAATAATAATAATTTACTTACTAGAACAAAATATACATAAAACTAAACATTCATTAAAATGATAGTGGTAGTCAACAAAATACAATCAATATATATATATAGACAAACATATCTATTATATAAGTTAATATAAGTGACTAGTAGTCTATTATTTGACTAATTTAAAATCAAACATAATACACAAAATAATTTAACATAAAACATTCTTGAACTTGAGTACTTCAAATAATAAGAGAAAACACAATAAAATCAAATAATACTCGTACTAGTAACATCTCAATGGATAATAGATCCGGTAAAGAAACTCAATCAATGGGACACGTGCGTTTATGGCATAAAAATATTGGTAAAAAAATGTTATTGATATGATACACAATTATAAGACAAAGTGGTATTTCGATGTTTTGACAATGTTTCTTTGAAAATATAACAATGGGCGAGTACCTTCTATTTTTTTACTATTCGTCTTAATTCAAAACATCTAAAATTCAAACCTTAATTGAATCCAAAAAAAATATTATTTTTAATATTTGTATTTAAAATTATTTGATAGTCAAAATATCTAAAATATTAAAAAAATAATAAATATTAGATACTATATATCCTATAATTAAATAATCTATCATATACTTAACATCTAAGATTTACTCAATAATTTTTTAAATATTATAAATAACTATAAAAAATTATTTTAGAGGAAAAAAAGTTTGCATAATTATTATAAACTAAAATTAAAAATATTTCAAATAACACTAAAAAGTATGAAAATTTTATTTAATAATATATTTTATATTTTATAATATATATTATTTAGATATCGAATATTGTATATCATATCTATCAATTTATTTTAGATAGATATAGAATATTCAAAATAAATATCTTTTGCGTCAATACTCGATAAATAATTACATTTTACTATTCATATTCTATCTAACAATGGTGTTCAAAATCGATCAAAGCTAATGAAACTAACCTAAACAAAACCAAGTCTATTAGAAATCGAACAAAACAAAAAAGAATTAATTTAGTTTGGTTTTCAAAATGGCAAAAGCAAATGGTTCAGTTCAGATTTTAGTTTATAATTTTTTTTGTTTGATTTTTACTGAACCAAATTGAACTATTTATTTATATATATATTTTAATATTTTACTAATTAATAATAAAAATTAAAGAATATTTTATAATTATATTATGTAGTTATTATTTATCATTTATTTATTTATAAGTAATTGTGGATATATTGATACGTTGAGATATAAAAATATTTAATATAATTAATTAGTTATTATCTTTTTATTACTTATTAATATATTTAATATGATACTATGATAGTTTTAATATAATATTATAATTTTGAACATTTTAAAACTATTTTTTAAAATTATTTTAAATTTTATAAATATATTAAACATGTAAACAAGTTAAAATTTTGTTTAATATATTTTAAAACGAAGATATCAAGTTAACATGAATTAAATTAACTTTAAAATTGATTTAGATTAAAAACAACATCGACAAGATTTATATATTTTAAAAATTAATTATATTAATTTGGTTTAATTTTAAAATAAAATTAAACGAAACTAAATATTTGAGTATTTCTATTATCTAATATTTAATATCATATATTTTTTTAAACAGATATCATCGAATATCTATAATACTTATATATATTATTATTATTATTTAAAAATATTGATATGTGTTTCTTTCATAATTTCTATTTTATTTATTTTTAATTTAATTTTGATTTTGTTTCTTTAACTTTTATATGTCTTTGATAAACGGCAATAAAATAAATTTAAGATTATATATATTTTGCATAATTATCTTAGAGTAATCACAAATATTGTGGATATTTCACACCTTCGCATATATAATTAGACTATCAAATTTATCTTTGATTCAAAGACTTTTTATTTTTTTAAAATTTTTAAAAACATTAAAATTTTGGTGATATCTCTATTTTAAAATTTAAATTTTTAAAATAAACTTTTTGTTTGATCAAAACTTCTCTATTATGATTTATCTATTTGGACCGCCTCTGTTCGATATATATATGTTTATAATTCTTTTTCTTTTGGTGGATACAGCGTTTCTAATATATTTGTTCGCTTGCTAGCACTTGCCCAAATTCAGCACACCCTCACCTCACCAGCTTAGGGTTCATGCGTCACCGAGGAATGGACCCCGATGAGGAGGAGTACGATGAGGAGGATTACGAAGCGGAGGTGGAGGAGGAGGAGGACAGAGGAGCCTCCTCCAGGAAGCGGAGAAGATCTGGGTTCATAGACGATGACGCTGAGGAAGTCGACGACGACGAAGAGGATGAGGAGGATGATGAAGATGATTTTGATGATAGAGGCGGTCGAAAGCGCCAATACAAGAGAATGGCTGCTTCCAATTTCTTCGATGAAGAGGCACAGGTGGACAGCGATGAGGAAGAGGAAGAGGAAGAAGCCGAGGACGGTATGTTTTCCGTTCTTCTTTTTTAATTTAGTTCAATTTGAATCGTTGGCTCTGAGGTTGATTGAATTAAGAAATATTACATATTAGAAGTATCGTTTCTTTCATTGTAAAAGAACTTTTTCTCTTGGTTTATATCTTTAACTTGGTCAAGGGGTTCAAATTCATGTTTGATAGGAAGCTCTGACGGTTTCAAAAGATCAGCAAAGTCTTACTTCGTAAGACTGTTTTCCGTGAACATAGATGCTGAATTAGACATATTACTAGGGCCGTTATTCGGATCCAGAATAGTTGCTCCACTCTGGTTTCTTAGTAGTCAGGGTTGGTGCGTCTTTTTCAGTTAATTGTCCCTTCCATTGATTAGTGAACAAGACTTAATAATTTTATGAGTTACTATTATTTGGGATTTAGTGTTTTAAGAAAGGAAAAAACTTAATTGCAGTTTTTGTATCTTTGTTATTTGTTCTCCATGATTGATTTATGCAAGTCATCCCTTGATTGATTTTTTTTTTTTTTAAGTTTTCACATGCTTTATTTTAATTAGAAAACTGATGGTAAAATTATAAGCATCTGTAACGATCCTTTAACAAATTCAATTTGTAATTGGGGTTGTGGTTCATAATGAAGAAAACGTGTCTCAAAAAAGTTGTCACAAGATCTGGTATTGTCATTCCCCATCTACATCTTTAAAGTTTTCTGTTTTACGTGATGAACCTAGACAATGTTATCTTGAGGGATCTCTTGAAACGCGGATATCTTTTAAAAATATCATCAGCTGAATCATGGGAGTCTTGGTAGCAGTCAGTAATCATACCTACTCAATAGTAGTCTATTTTTCCCAATGTGTTGCCTTATTTCGCAAATGACTGAAATTACTTCCTAGTGACAACTGTAGTAGATATTATTTAGGTAACCTTCTCTTCATAATTATATGTTGATTTTTAGTCCTTTCTATCTCTGTGATTTACTTTGAGATATCTCCTACATGTACATTTCTTTAGGATGCAATACTATGTGTTTTTCTTGTTTAGATGAATGCTGTTGGTGGATTGAATTTTCTGTATTTCCTTTGTTCCATATGTATATAATCAGAGAATTCAATTTATTATGTTCATCTATTTCTTATTAAATATGTGGAGAAAAGATGATATCCATCTGTAACATGCAGATTTCATTGTCGACGAAGGAGCTGATCTACCGGAAGAAGATGGTGGAAGGAGGATGCATAGCCGCCGTATGCTGCCACATGACCAAGAAGACCATGAAGATCTTGAAGCCATGGCGAGAAGCATTCAGGAAAGATATGGAAGGCGAGTCACAGATTATGATGAAGAAGCTACAGATGTAGAGCAGCAAGCACTTCTACCATCTGTGAGAGATCCAAAATTGTGGATGGTGAAATGTGCGGTATGATCATTTTGTCATAATTTTCTATTATACTGATTTGTATATATTTTTTAATTTGTTTCTTGCATGGGCATGGATTTAAAGCATTTCATAATACATTGGCTGATGTTCATAGATTGGTCGTGAGCGAGAGGCAGCTGTTTGCCTCATGCAAAAGTACATTGATAAAGGGTCTGAATTGCATATAAGGTCGGCAATTGCTCTGGATCATCTCAAAAACTTTATATATGTTGAAGCAGATAAAGAGGCCCATGTGAGAGAGGTATTGTCAAGTGACATGTCTATAATTAATCACTTCTACCATGATAGTTATGATTGTGAATTTTTTAACCCTTGCTTATGATTCAGGCTTGCAAAGGTCTACGCAACATATATGCGCAGAAAATAACACTTGTTCCGATTAGGGAAATGACTGATGTTCTTTCAGTTGAAAGCAAAGCTATTGATCTTTCCAGAGATACATGGGTTAGAATGAAGATTGGGACATACAAAGGGGACCTTGCTAAAGTATGGATTGCATTCTAGGGAATTTGTGATAGCATCTCTTATTCTTTCTTTGTTTACAATCAACCTTCCTTTTTCATAGGTTGTGGACGTGGATAATGTACGACAGAGGGTTACTGTGAAACTAATTCCAAGGATAGACTTGCAGGCTCTTGCAAACAAATTGGTATGTAATTTTTCTCCTGCTTGAGAATTTTCGCTCTTTATTTCAAACATTCAGATTGTTTGAAATCACTTGGGTTCATACTGAGGACATAACACATGCATGATGCAGGAAGGTAGAGAAGTTGTGAAGAAGAAGGCATTTGTCCCTCCGCCTCGGTTTATGAATGTTGATGAAGCTAGGTAGTGCTTTGTATCTCCTTACTACAACAGAATGGTTTCTCTTTCTCGGGAAGTTTTCCCTTTCTGACCTTATTTGATTCTTTCTCCCCAGGGAACTGCATATCCGTGTAGAGCATAGACGTGATCCCATGACAGGTGAACGATTTGAAACCATCGGAGGGATGATGTTTAAAGATGGTTTCTTATACAAAACAGTATCTATAAAATCAATTAGTGCGCTAAACATCAAACCTACTTTTGATGAACTTGAAAAATTTCGTAAACCTGGTGAGAATGGAGATGGAGATGTAGCTAGTCTGTCAACTTTATTTGCAAACAGAAAGAAAGGGCATTTTATGAAAGGTGATGCCGTTATTGTCATCAAGGGAGATCTAAAGAATTTGAAGGGATGGGTAGAGAAAGTTGATGAAGATAATGTTCATATAAGACCAGAAATCAAGGGCCTTCCAGTAAGCATGAGTTTGTTATGCCTACTACTTTTGCATGATGATTAGTTACAAATTGGTATTATGTTTTCTTTTTTGGCAGAAAACTCTTGCTGTTAATGAAAGGGAACTTTGTAAATACTTTGAACCTGGAAACCATGTCAAGGTTGTTTCTGGCACACAAGAAGGGGCTACTGGTATGGTTGTGAAGGTGGAGCAGCATTTCCTGATCATATTATCTGATACGACGAAAGAACATGTGAGTTTTTATTACCTCAACACTCAGTAAAAGAAAAGTTGTCGCAAATTGCTTTTTAGAATTAGTGACATGGAAATATCATATTTTTAGATCCGAGTATTTGCTGATGATGTTGTGGAGAGTTCTGAAGTAACCACAGGAGTTACTAGAATTGGGGACTATGAGCTCCATGATCTTGTCCTGCTAGAGTAAGAATTTTCTAAAGCTTAACAGTAGCCTCCATCCTCTTAATATCCTGTTGTATGTTGTACTGTTACCTCAATTTTAATTTAATATGGTGCAGTAATTTGAGCTTTGGTGTAGTAATACGTGTAGAAAGTGAGGCATTTCAGGTAAGTATCCTACATAAATAAATAAATTTTTTACATTGTCCTTTCCCCTATCTTAATGCTTTTACCTTGTTATAGGTTCTTAAGGGGGTTCCTGACAGACCTGAAGTTGCACTGGTGAAATTAAGGGAAATCAAGTGCAAGATTGAGAAAAAAATAAGTGTACAGGACAGATTTAAGAACACAGTATCAACGAAGGATGTTGTGCGAATAGTTGAGGGTCCCTGCAAAGTGAGATTCTGAATTTTGGATAGATTGTTTTTTTGAAAGTCCATATTGTTAAAATTATTACTTTCTATGGTTTAGGGAAAACAAGGACCAGTAGAGCACATATATAGAGGGGTCTTGTTCATCTATGATCGACATCATCTTGAACATGCAGGCTTTATATGTTCTAAAGCTCAATCATGTGTGGTTGTGGGAGGTTCCCGCTCCAATGGTGACAGAAATGTAATTAATTTGCATTCCTGTTTCAATTCTTATATTTTAGAAGTGTTTTATTTTGTCATTGTAATAATGTTTTGTGTATCTTGCTTCTAAACTCCAGGGTGATGCCTACTCAAGATTTCCAAGCCTCAGAACTCCACCTCGAATTCCACAGTCTCCAAGGCGGTTTTCTCGAGGAGGGCCACCAATGGATTGTATGCTTAATTCTTTCACTTTTTGTTCCTGTATACTGGAATGTTACAGTGCTCTGTTACTTTGATTTAATATATTTTTTTGAAAAAAGCCACTTGACCTTAGTATTTCTAATTGTGGTTAGCTGGAGGAAGGCATAGGGGTGGCAGAGGGCATGATGGATTGGCTGGAGCAACGGTTAAAATACGACAAGGTCCCTATAAAGGTTACCGTGGGCGTGTTATAGAACTTAAGGGCACATCAGTTCGGGTTGAACTGGAGTCCCAGATGAAGGTTGTGACAGGTAAGCTTTTTGGATAAATCCCTGCATTTTTTGTACTTTTGTATATGCATGAGCTCTCACTTGTTGAATATTCGCAGTTGATCGCAACCATATATCTGATAATGTGACCATAACCCCATATCGGTAAGCTTTTCTGTACATGAATTTCTAATTTCTTATGTTCGTTGGAAGAATTGAGTTTACCTTCTTTATCTGTATATTCTACCAGTGACTCCTCTCGATATGGAATGGGAAGTGAAACTCCAATGCATCCTTCTAGAACTCCATTACATCCATATATGACTCCTATGAGAGATCCTGGAGGTTTGTTTAAGCTATTTTTGTTGGCTTGAAATTTGGGTATCTTGTACTGTTACTACATTTAACTTCTCCCTTTGTTTACTGTACTGGTTTTTGCAGCAACACCTATTCACGATGGAATGAGGACACCTATGCGTGACAGAGCATGGAATCCTTATACTCCCATGAGTCCTCCAAGGTTTGTCATTGACTATTTAATAGGTATTAGTGACTGGCATAAATTTAAAATTTGTATAAATTTAAAATTAGATTAATTGGTTATGTTTCCAAGAAAGATCTAATCTGTATTGAGGCCGTAGTTTTGAGTGACTTGCAGAGAAATTTCAGAAAAAGGTGTCACAGTTAATACACCTTGCATCATCAATTATATTGAATTGTTAAAATATAAAGAATTTATACTTTACATATATGACTATATTATTGAATTAATTATAAAAGGATGCACAATATTAGAATTAGAGAAACAAGAAAAAAAGACAGGAAATGTTCCAGAAGATGGATGGTATTTGATAAGATTGGGAAGGAAATTATAAACTAAGATATAATCTCAGGAAAGTATAAACTAAGATATAATCTCAGGAAAGTAATAATAATGCTAATAAGATGGCATTGACAAGAAGTTGCAATATTTGGATATGGCATCAATAATCCTTCGTCTATTGATCTCGTATTTTTACAATTTCTAAGGAATTCAGAGAATTAAAGAACTAAATCAAGAAGGCGACTCATTTGAAAACTGCAATGTTTGCCTCTAGTAAACAGCTCATCTAACCAAGGTTACAAAGTGGCTGAAGAAAAACTAACACAGGATATTCAGAGACTTGGAAGCTGTTTTAGAGGTTTTGGAGCTATGTTAGTAATGGAGTCAGAAAGGAGGGTTTTGATAGAAAGGTTTAAGAATTTGTTTAGAACTTTTTCTGTAGGTTGGTCTGTCCTGTTCTAACTCTCCCCTTCTCTTGTATATAAAAAAAAATTATATGATATGAGCATTTCCCTATAAAAAAATTATTAACAACTATCTTCAATTACATAATGCAAATTTGTCACTAATTGGCGTAAAGAAAAAGAAGAAACACAACAACAACAACAACAACAACAATAATAATAATAATATGTACTGAGTCCTTGTCTTGTGTGGCTTACAACAACAACAACAACAACAACAACGATAACAATAATAATAATAACAATAATAATAATAATAATATGTACTGAGTCCTTGTCTTGTGTGGCTTACAACAACAACAACAACAATGATAACAATAATAATAATAATAATAATAATATGTACTGAGTCCTTGTCTTGTGTGGCTTCAGAAAAAGATTTCACATCTAATATGCCTGGCAGAGTCAATTGTATTGATATATAGTGAGTTTATAGATAAATATAACTGTCCTATTAAATTAGTTATTAAAAGTATATAAGAAACAAAAACAAATTTAGATATAATTAAATAAATGAGAAATATAAATAAATTAATGATAATATATGAACAAACTTTAATAAAACAGTAGTTAACAGTTATCTTCAGTTAGATGTTGCAAATTTGACTTGTATAATGGACAAAGAATGCCCATTTTATGAATGCTGATACTCGAAATTATGATTACAAAAAAAAAAAAACAGGGATAACTGGGAAGATGGAAATCCAGGTTCTTGGGGTACCAGTCCACAGTACCAGGTCAGGAGTCTTAAATATTCATATACTTTCCCTGAACTTTATATGAGGAATCAAAGTGACCTTTTATTGTCTTTCCTGCTCTTTTTTTTTTAATGTTTCAGCCAGGGAGTCCTCCTTCACGGCCGTATGAAGCCCCAACTCCTGGTGCTGGTTGGGCTAGCACTCCCGGGGGTAATTATAGTGAAGCTGGAACACCCAGGGAGAATTCTGCATATGGTAGCACCACCACCATAGACATCTATGCCTTCACGTTAATTTTATCTTTGCATTCTTCATTTTAATATTAATATTCTTTTTTGGGGTGGGCGGGTATTGCAGCAAATGCTCCAAGCCCATATTTACCATCGACACCTGGTGGACAGCCTATGACACCAAATTCTGCTTCTTATCTTCCTGGCACCCCTGGAGGGCAGCCTATGACTCCAGGAACTGGTGGTCTGGACATGATGTCTCCAGTTATAGGTATGTACATTGATATTGATAATTGTGATGTTGCTTTTTATATGTTTATGTGTGCCCACTGAACATATCCAAAAGGTGGCACTAAGGAGTATTCTTATATGATATTGAATGTTAGGCGATAAAAAGCCAACATACAAAAAATTTAACATTGTAAAAATGAGAATTTTATGTTAGATTAGTGAAAACGCTAAAAATGATAGGATTAGGAATAATTGCATTTGAGGGAAAGTTAGGATAACACTTATCATAAAGAAGTTGATAGAAATGCGTCTTTAAGTGATTTGATCAAATACAGAGTGGATCATTAGAGGCTCTTGTACGAAAAGTTGTCTGGATAAAAAGATGATCCAATAATTAGAGGTAGGAGAAGAAATAAAAAAATAATAAGAGAAACTATTAGGATATATTTTAACTATAAATAATTAACTATAAAAATGAATTAAGATAGAATTGATTAGCATTGCACGATTCATGTAGCCAACCTCACATAGTGGAAAAATGCTTTATTTGTTGTTGTTTTATGGTTATTATTATTCTGCACTTATATTGTTTTCTTTGTTACTCGAGAGTTTATTTGTCTTGAGTGATTATATGCCTCGACAAGTTTGTTTTCTTGCCATACTTGACTCAAACTTGTCTCTCATTGGCGGTTTAATTTTGTTGTAGGTGGGGAAGAAGGACCATGGTTTATGCCAGAGATATTGGTCAATGTACGCAGGGCTGGAGAGGAATCTGTTGTGGGAGTTATAAGAGAGGTGCTTCCGGTATGTTTTATGAATCATCAAAAGATTGCTTATCAAATTTTTGCGTGGACTTTAAAGTTGAGATTTTCTTTGGCTAATTAAGAGTTGAGATTGTTTCTTTTTTTTTTTTTTGGTACTAATTTTTGTTGCCTTTGTTTGAGGGGCAACGAGGATGTTTATCTGAAGTATCTAAACCTTTGTATGACTAATGTACATTCATTGTTGTTGATGGCATGTGGTGCACGGCACACTGTTGCGATGGGGCTCCTAGAGCCATTGTGCTTGTGTGTTGCACAGTGCTGGCAACATTGAAGTGCAACACATAATTATATAATTAAAAATAATAAAAAGAGAAAAAATAAAAGATACTAATGGGCAACTCCAAAACCATTGCGATGCCCCACTATCATGGCGCTGCGCAATGGACAATGGGCACGCTGTAGATTTATATCATTTCTAGTAACTGATAGCATTAATTGCAACACCCACATTGCTACCTTTTGTTTCAGGACGGGTCTTGCAGGGTAGTCCTGGGCACAAGTGGGAGTGGTGAAACAATAACAGCCCTTCCCAGTGAAATGGAGGCTGTAGTACCAAGGAAATCAGACAAAATTAAGATCATGGGTGGGGCCCTGCGTGGTGCTACCGGCAAGTTGATTGGTGTAGATGGCACAGATGGCATTGTAAAGGTAGATGACACGCTGGATGTGAAGATTTTAGACCTAGTCATCCTGGCAAAATTAGCTCAATCATGATTAGTCTCTCTGTAGACAATAATTATTTAATTCCATATCCTTTTTGCTCTATATCTGTATTTCCCTTTATCTCTTCCTACCCTGCGTTTCTGTGCCCACCTTTGTTTAAGTAACAAATCAGGTTCTCTATTTTACGCCTGAGTGTAAAGAAAAATGAAAATTGAGTGGTAGAGATAAAACACCCTTTCCTGGTTCTCGCAGTAGCTGTAAGCTTATGGGATGTAATAGTTATTAACAAGATATAAGATTTTTTTTTTTTTTTCAATTTGTTGGAGTTGAAATCTTGTCTCATTTTTAATAATTGAATTTTAACCCAAGGTATTTTGGCATATGTTTTCTCGCGTTAAACCTAGGAAGATAGTGTATTTGGATGAGTTAAAGTAAAAAATAATTCTTGACTCGATGATCAAAATTTTCGTGGAATGTCTAGTAACTAGTTAATGATACGTCTTCAAATTTTAATATTTAAGGGCTGATTAAACGTCGATGATCCTACCAAAATTTGTTTGAACGTCAGATGTTCGAGTTCTTTAATCTAAGATGTAATATTTTAGATAGTATTGGAAAATGTAGTTTTTTTTTTTCATATTTTGATAAATAAAATTTTATTTAACATTTAAGATTTAATTTAATTATAATTTTAAAAAATCACACGACAAAATATTAGTAATAATAACAATACTAATATTGAGGATACCAAAATAGTAGTTTTAATCAAATAATTTAATGCAGAAGCTGTTCGCAAAACGCAAATGAGCAACGCGCTGTCGAGTGTCAAAGCAATAAAGAAGAATCTACCTTAAAGCAGTAGTCCATACTATTCTCAATTTGCACGAATGTTAAAAGGTTGATCAAATTACCCATTCATGGTTAAATTTGTAAAATAAAAAAGCTTGAATGATAAGTTTGTTGCAATGACAGCTAAAAGAACTAAGATTAAAATCATATCACATTTGAAATTACCAGTTTATTAAAAGAAAAACCAAAAAATCTATACTGTTATAAAAATATACGTTGTCTACAAATTATTTAATTCCTAAAATACCCCTACTCACTTATCATTTAAAATAATACATTATATCATTTCTTTTCTTAATAAAAAGTTGTGTTTCTTCCTCATTATATATGTCCATTCACCATTCAAACTTATTGACTTGTTTGAGATCTTGAGTAACAATCCTCTGCCTTTCTACTAGAGCAATTAACTTCTCATATCCATCCTCCAATTTTGGCTTATTATTGTTTGACCAACCACATATCCTCTTTCTTTGCCTATTTTCTTTGATTCTCACTTTAAAAGTAATTGGAACTGCTTTTTTTCTTCGATGTGCTTTACCGCATAGTTAATCATATTGATTTAAAATTTGCTTCTTTTAAATAGTTTGCTTATGAGTTGATCATTTTTTTTTTGTCTGTAACTAATCTTCTCGAGAGTTTCTTTTGCAGTTGATATCTCAGCGTCTACAAACAAGTCATTTATGTGACATGTCCATCATACTCAAGGTTTTAAAGTTGTAAAATTTACATTTCTACTTTCAAAGGAATCACGCACCATCAAGTGATTTGTACTTTTCATCAATTTTGCGATGATTAGTTTGCACTTTGCAGTAGATTAATGGAAATTTAATACAAGGGATTAAAATAAAACTGAGTCAATTGCTTTTTTAATTTCATCTTTAAAATTGGACTAATTTCTCAAATTAAATATTTAAAATATAATCAATTTATTCCCCTAATATTTTTTTTTCCTTTCATTTTTGACTTTCTATTGGTTAAATCATAGGTTTATCTTCTTAATATAATTTTTCAAAAGGATGGAAATGATTAGGAGAAATCTTTAGAAACTAATTAAATTGAGAGTGATTATATTTTAGAGAATTAAGTTGAGAAATTAATTATTTTTCAAGTATAAAAATAATAACTCACTCTAATTTAAATCTCAATGACAAATTTTTAAATTACAGTAAATTAATTAAAAAATTAATGAAATTTAAAGCAACAATTTACGTACCTTGCACATGTCCTCAACTAGTGCATTTAAAAATGTCAAACATAATTCTTGTGTGTGGTGTATAAAAATTTTCAACCGTTGGATATATATATATTTATTTATTTATTTTGAGAACATCAATATCTAAAAATTAATTAAATTTTGATTAAATTAATTTAAGTTAATAAAAATTTTATAACGAGAGTAGAGCTCTTTTAATAGAGACTTTTTTATATATAAAATTTAAATTTAAAATTTTATTTAAAAAGAATAAAATACCTTAAGACTCCAACCAACCTTACATATATACATATATACAAGAAATTTTCATATATAAAATGAAACATGATGCAAGCAAAAGCTCACCAAATCAAAGTAAAAAAAAAGTTGGAAGGAACAAGTGAAAGTGGTGGGATCCAAGTTAAAAAGTCCCTACTTCCAAAATAGCCTGGAGACGACAGACTTTTAACCCAAGATGAAATGGTCTAATCGTGTCCATCCTCACAACCCACTATGCACTATCCTTTTGCTATCAGACAAATTAAATATAAAAAAACAAACACAAAATGGGACAAGTTTTGCGCCATATTACCCAACACTGCTTCCCCCACTACCACTTCATATTTCCTCTCTTCTCTCTTTTTATCATCTCATCTCACATCACTATTCACTATATTCACTACCTCAATGCTCAGTTGAGCTTTGGTTATAATATCAAACAAATTAAAAAATCATTAACTTCAGCCAATGAAATTAGAAAATTAATTAGGAGAAAAACAACTTTGGTACACATTAATAAATATTCAGTAATTAGGTGAAGAATTTAGTGTAATTCCTTGTACGAAATTACAAATAGAGCAACAACTCAATTATGGGCCTTGTCGTGATTCCAAGCAGACGCACACGTTCGTAGAGAAGTTATTGAGGACTTTGAACACATGAGTGTCTGTTTTTCTTGTTTAAGATCGAGCTAAGCCTACAGCTAGCAGAACAGGGAAACCAAAGGGATTGTTATTTCTCAAACATGTGGCCAGCATCACATGTTGTTAGATTCTAATGCAACTGTTTCACTTATAAAAAGGTAGTCGCAAGAGGACAAATTAATGGGACTGTATCTTCATGTACATATATATATATCAATCCCTTCAAAGTTTTGAACAAACTTTGGTGAGACAAACATAGCCCAGTGGAAAATAAGGATTATATAAGATTTTTTTTCTAATTTTGATGATCATTGAAAGACTTCTATGTGCTTTTAATTTTGTTATACCTTGTTTTCGTAACGACATGTTTTTCTAACAGCAATAAGCAGTTAAGGAGAGATTTTGCAGGTGATCATGTCCTGAATTTGGATAATGCTCTAATTGTATATAATGGTCACAAGCAATGGATACCAAACCAACAACTAATTAATTATATATATGCATTGTGTCTATAATAGTACATTTGGAGACTATCATCAGAAATTCATGTTCGTAGTACTCTAATGTCGATGCTTTGTGTATTATTAACTATATATCTCCTTTAATTTGATTAGTTTTTGTGTGCAAGAGTTCCAGTTTCCACAAAATGGAAAAAATTGCAAAGTAATAAATTTTATATCGACATTAAGGAATGTTGGTTTTCGAATTTCATTTGACAATAATATATCATATTTGTTTCTTAATTTTTCAAAAATTAACATAAAGTAAAAAAAAAAATTTAATCAAGATTGAATCCCTCTTTGAGTGGAAAAAAATTGGACAATTCAGCAATAACTTGTGCATGTCGTAATCCTTTGCGCAGAGACTGTATTAATATTCTTTCTATCATTCAAATCTTATTATATAATTTGTAATTAAATTATATGATGTAACAATCTTCCAAAGTACTTCTCTTTTCTATTTGAAGTAAACACAAAAAGCCTTATTTTGATAACTAAGGAATATACAATTTGACATTATGTTATAAGGACTGGCACTTAATAACAGATAGTAAAATTTATCTATGTTTGAAAATAAAACAATCATTTTAATTTCTAATATTAGATTGGAGCACATATATTAACAGAAATAATAAAAAAAAAAGCTTACGTTCATCTTATCACCAATATGAGTTTGTATAGCACTTGTAGATATTTTCTTATTGGAATTTTCATGGGATAGCTAGTACGAAATAAAAAGAGATAATATTACGAAACAATATACATCCAGCGCACAGCTGTAGAAACCATTACAGAACAGACAGATATAGGACATGGATAAAGTTTGTGTCCTTAAAATAGGTTTGGAAACTCTAAAAACATATATATAAAATAAAATTGCACCCCAACTTTTGCCATGCACTGATGCACGTTAAAAAATAAATATCCGAAACGTGCAACATTTCAATGATTAACCCTAACAACCAGTAATGGATTACCACTATGCCAAGCACAGAACCTCCCAAGTAAATTAACAAGGTTGGCGAGGGCAATCTAGTACATAAGCACCATCTATATACAATATAAACGATCTGGCTTTCTTTATTACCACTCTCACATAATCACATTAAATAAAGCTTCAACACTTGGAATACTGAAAAAGATGATAAGTGTGGATGATTTCTACAAGGTGCTGTGTGCGATGATGCCTCTATACATGGCCATGTTTGTAGCGTATGGTTCAGTGAAATGGTGCAAGATATTTAGTGCAGCTCAGTGTTCAGGGATAAATCGTTTCGTAGCTGTGTTTGCTGTTCCTGTTCTGTCATTCCACTTCATTTCTGGGAATAATCCCTACCAAATGGACTCTAAGTTCGTATTAGCTGACACTTTCTCTAAGCTCTTCCTTCTATTCTTGCTCTCTGTTTGGGTCATTTTCTTTCGTTCTGGATCCTTAGATTGGCTCATCACTCTCTTCTCACTTGCCACTTTGCCCAACACTCTTGTTATGGGCATTCCTTTGCTTCAAGCCATGTATGGTCCTTTCACGCATTCCCTCATGGTTCAACTTGTTGTCCTTCAATCTATCGTCTGGTACCTTCCTTAGGCCTTCCCTTCCCTCCCCATATTTTCAGACACGCACATTTTTTAGTGTATATATGTATATATACATGTAATGCATACGATTTCATCCAAACGTAGGTTATATATGTACATGAGTAGGTTAGAATATTTCTTTTTTTTAACTAGTATTTATGAGTAAAAATAATATTTTGTTGATAGATATTCATGTTTCACTTTGCTTTAAGTTAATTAGAGTTTAAATATAGCAACTATTTTAAATTTTAAATGTTTTTTCTAATAATACTAATAAAATGTCCATGGACAGTGCAATATATTAGACTATGATCTCATTCCTAAATTAAATACAAATACAAAATTTAAACTATATTAAATTTTGTTACATATATTATTTTTATTATAGAATAAAATAATACAGATACAAAAAATTGTATTTAATTCTAATTCAATGTTGTTAAGAGCTAACATTTTGTAATTAAAATAAAATCCGATTCATGCATATATAATAATAATAATAATAATAATAATAATAATAATAATAATAATATAGTAGAGACATTGAAATTAATGAATATTTTTCAGGTACACGCTACTGCTTTTGTTGTTCGAATACAGAGCTGCCACCTTTTTGATTAAGAGGCAGTTTCCGGGACCAACAGCGGCGGCGATCGCGAGAATCGACGTGGACGGCGACGTGATCTCCCTGGACGACCGCGACGTTCCGCTTCGAGCTGAATCGGAAACAGACAACCAGGGGCGTATCCGTGTCCGTATCCGACGTTCCACTTCCTCTGCTCCTGACTCAGTATTATCTTCATCCGCAGGCATCGCTACTCCTAGACTCTCCAACGCAGACATCTTCTCCGTTAACACACCGCTCCATCTGCAAGATTTTCATGTCCAAGTGGGAGGAGGCGGTACCGATGTCGGATTCGGGTACCCATGTGGGAGCCCCCAGGTATCCGGCTACGCTTCCTCTGATGCTTATTCCCTCCAACCCACGCCACGTCCCTCTAACTTTAACGAATTGGAAGCGGCGGCGGCCACCATGAGGAGCCCCTCAACGTGGTCGAGGTCTCCGATGTCCGGCGGAAAGACTTACCACCAGCAGTCGTCGCCGGGGATGTTGGTCCAGGGCGGAGAGGGACAAGAATGCCAAGACATAACTATGTCAGCAGGTACGTACGTGTATCATGTTGTGTGGGCTAGGGCTTTATGTAAAGAGAAAGTATATATTAAAATTCACTTAGAGAGAGAGAGATATATATATATAAATATAATAAGTAGTTTCATTTAGATAACAATAATAATAATAAATGTGATGTTTATGTAAATGTATGTTATACCTATAAATGTTAGAACTAGAGGTGTTGTGTGGTGGCACGTGACAATTTCGTACGTACTGTGGAAGGTGGGGGTGTCGTTGTTAAGGGAGGAACAAAACACTGTCATTTTAATCACGCTGTTGGCGTACTGCATCTACAACTAGGTCAAATTTGAGGCCATTCAGCTTTTTCAGGTGTGCTTGTACGTTCTGTCTCCAAAGGTCATAGAATCATACGCATTTTCTTCTTCTTCTTCTTCCTCTTTTTATAAATATAATTAGCATTTACTTGAGTCAGATTTCAAGTAAATTTCCAATTTTAATACAAAAGTTCATTGTTTGTGAGTTGCTTCGTGCATGTTATATACATTGTAATGCTTTATATATAAGTTGTAATTAAATACACATTTTAGGAGTTTCATTTAAGAAAAATAATTTAGATCATGTTAATTCTTTGAGAATTATAACTTCTTTTGTTAGATATATTATACATATAATCTATACACGTGAGAAATGAAAATGATTATATAAGAAAGGCTACAATGGCTTTATAAATATAATTGATTTTGGATTCTCAATGGTTCACTAGAGCACTAGACAGGTGGTCCCTCCCACCTTCACGGCTCACAGGCCACTTTTTGTGATATATTCTCTAAGGTTTAATAAAATATATCATAATTTGTACCTGCCTTTAGATATTATATTTATTATAGCTATTAAATAATGAAATACCCAAAAATATTTAATCTCCTTGCTGCCTTTATTTTTTGCATGATTTATAATCATATCTATTTAAATCTATAATTATATTTTTATTTTTTAATTTTATCAATTACTTTAGAATGATTTTTGCCATATTTTTGTAGTCACTATGCATTGCATAATAATTTTAGTAAGATAATGCATGTCTTTTCTAGAAATTATTTTATCATAACATTTTCACTGTACAATACTTTTATTTAATTGTTTTCTTAAAGATCCTCAAACATTAACAGCCTTTACTCAGAAGCTTAATTGATAGTAGCCTCATTTGGAAGACAGCACGTGTGTAATGATGAAGAAGGCGATTTATATTGGCGGTGCAAATAGAATATAATCCATACACACACACACACACACACACAACCATAATACCGAATCATGGGGACCTAAAACTTAAATTATTGATAATGTTGTCAAAGTGCTTCTCAAATAATTTACATACAATTATATTAGAGTGCGTGCAGCGGGTGCTGAAGGATTAATCATAGGCTTCATTTATTTTTATTTCTAATTTACTAATGTGTTATTGTTGGCTAGCTATCATCGAAGAGAAAGAAATTAGCTTCAGAGAAATCACCAATATCCCAATTATGCCGGAGGAAGAAGGTCCCAAAGATGAAATGGCCACTAAGCAAAAGATGCCACGAGCCCTAATCATGATCAGGCTTATACTTAACGTAGTAGGAAAGAAACTGCTGCGAAACCCTAATACATATTCTAGTGTGTTAGGGCTTCTTTGGTCTCTGATTGCCTTCAAGTAAGCGATATATATATATATATATATATATATATAGTAAACCCAACACTACCCAAACATTATGTACTGAAAATTACCATACATAAGTTCTGTAATATCATAGAGTAATAATGATTCTCTTTAATTAAGAAAAAAATTATTAAGGGTCGTACTTAATAGAAAAACTTGATATGATGCATGCAATATTAATTCATGTGAATTTGCAGATGGAATGTAGGGATGCCAAACTTGGTGAAGTCATCTGTTAAAATAATTTCAGACGCAGGCCTTGGGATGGCTATGTTTAGCCTAGGTAAGAAAAAAATATATATTACATTATATGTTGAAAATTCTTTCCTCCATACTTCCCATATTAGAAACTAGATGAATTTGGAGAGACACAAGTAAGAAAATGAAAAGAAAACACATACTGAGTTATGACATACATTTTTGGTTACCAAAAAGCGTGGTGATGTGACAATATAAAGCATATATATATATATATGATTAAAATGGAAATTTTTTTTTTTTTTGGGTTGACATTAAAATGGATCTGCAAGTATAGAAAAATGAAAGTTGTTTGATTTGAATTTACAGGGCTGTTCATGGCACTTCAGTCTCGGATAATAGCGTGCGGCACCAAACGAGCAGTGATGGGAATGGTCATTCGCTTTATTTGTGGGCCTCTAGTAATGGCTGCTGCCTCCATTGCAGTTGGACTGAGAGGACCCAAACTACGTACTGCCATTGTACAGGTACTTCACCATATGTTCTAATTTAGATCTGTGATCGGATATGTCACATGTGTTACTTGCATATAATAAGTCCATTTAGATTTTATTGATGATGTGTGTTCTCTCATTTCTTTTCAAATAAATGTCGTGTGGCCCGGCCTTATATAATATTATAATTTCATTTCACCGCCTGCTATATCCTCTTGATTATGCTGTCTTTTAATTTTATGTAATGGAATTTTTGTCAAAACAATGAATTTTATATATTCTCATCTATATTTAATTAACTAAATTGACTTTTTCTTCTCAGGCAGCTCTTCCACAAGGGATAGTGCCTTTTGTATTTGCAAGGGAATATGGGCTGCACCCTGATATTTTGAGCACAGGGTAAGTTCAGGAACTCATTTACGAAATTAATCCTTTATTTAATGTTCATCCCACACCTCGTCAATTGTTTATATATAAAACGTAGCATTTGGAGTCCAAAAATGATTTGAACTATATATATGAACTTAATTAATCTGGCTTTTGGCACATCGTAATTTTTAAGTTTACACAGATTATAATTATAAAGATATAATAAGTGTACGCATGTGGGGGATCAATTATATATTTTAGAAGGTTGAATGGAGGATTAAGTAAAGGGTGTAATAGTTTTACACTCATCTTATCAGATATATACTTGACGTTTAATCTACCCCACGCGTAATGAATTAATTATTATACTGCTCGATGACAACCGAGGCATATATAATTCGGTCACAAACTTGTGTGCTTTAATTTAATGGTGCTTGATAGTTTACCTTTTCTTTCATGAAATTTTCTTAATTAACCCCTGTTAATCTTCTCGATCCCCTTCATTAATATTAGACAGATGATTTTGTCAGGAGAAAATAAGAAATTTAGTCAAACACATAAATAGCTTTTGTTTTCTCTTTTGGCCAATATATATCGCTTTGTATAGATTATAATTTTTTGCTCTCTGACTCTGACCCTGACTCTCTTTTTTTCTTTTTCAGGGTCATATTTGGCATGTTAGTTTCTTTACCAGTAACGCTCCTATATTACACATTTCTTTGGCTGTGAAGGGGCAGGAAAACTAAACTCGAGAATCAAGATTCAAGAATAGACCTCTCTCGATCTTATTTTCAATAAAGCAAAGACTATATGTGTCGAATTATATATTTGATATATTATATTATAACCCTACAAGACTAGGTAGGATCTGTGCAAATATATATGAAAAGCTTTGATGTTTGTCTCATAATTCTGTTTCTGTCCACACAGACCAACACTATAATTAGCCTCATAATTTGGGTTTAGCATAAACATACATTGATACGAAAGGCCTTCCATTATCACTGCAGACAAATTGGAGGGTTATGTTCATATAGCACGCAGAAGATGTGACAATTGATGAAGCCACACATGTGTAGGCACAAACAGTAATTAGTGATAGCCGAAAGGGAAATAGATATTATCAGACACATGATACCAAGTGGCAGACATTTTTAGTGCTTAATTATTGGAAGTTGATCAAGTTTTATGACTTTGTACGTGCGATAAGGCCCTGTCTTTGTCACGGAATTCACAATTATTTGAAAAGACGAGGGAGATGTAGCTGCTGTTGCATCAAACACAAAAAGTGGTTGTTAATTCTAATACTTAATTATTGAAGGTAATTAAGTAGATATAATAATAGGGAAGAATCTACAAGTGTCTTAATTATAAAGGGTTTCTTCTGGCGGAAGACTTACATCATCATAGTTTCTTTGATTTATGGGGAAAACAAAGCATGCAATGCTTAATCTAAACCGCAAATGTTTGCTCTCAAAGACACATCGAATAGTCAATGTAAACATTTTTAAAATTTTGATTTATAAAGTTGTGAAAATTAGTGTATTGATAAATAAATTTACCTTTATTAGAGAAAATCAAATAAATAGTTAAAGTACCACGTATTTCATCTAAAGTACATTAATACATCATATATGATAACTGCGGTCGAATAGTAATGATAACGGTGTTGGCACTCACAATCACAAATGCTACTTCTTTTATGTTTCTCTCAGAATTGGACTTTGAAATGGGTTTTAAGCTTTGGGCCTAGTCTTCTCCTTTTCTTCAATTAGGCTGCACAGTAGTTCCATTGGAATATGCAAAATTTATCTTGCGTCTCTCCATCCACTTTTAATGAATTTTTTTTTTATCTATATCATATGTATATATAATAAAAAATAATGAGTAGAGATTAAATTTAATTATTATTATTTTTTATTGTATGTACATTATATGTATACAAAAATTATTTTTTTTGATTTTTTTGTAATAAAAAAAAGACTAACAAAAAATACTAAAAAACAAAAACAATTAAAGGACTAAAACTTAAAAGGGAACATAACAGTGACATCCGTTACAAGAAAAAAGGAAAAGATCAGGTGAAGAGTCTTCCCACAAACAAATGTTGAAAAAACTATGAATATCCAAATCAACAGTAATATCTCAATTATTTAGGACATAAAAATATCTTTTCAAGTTATTTAACTGTAATGGGTGTGATTCCAAAAACTTGTCGAACTCTAAACAATAATTGGATCAAGACCCTGATCAGTTGAATTTGGTTAATAAAGGAATAATGATTTAATTGGACCAACATGCGTACTTAATCGTGTTGTATCCAGATTGACAGAAACCTAGTGCCAGTGAACACTGTAACACCTAAAATATCATTTACAGTATAATCATAATGCGTGAAATATCTCCCTATTTTTGACACAAAAAAAAGGAGAAAGTTGCGGCTGTGGTTAATTAAAATCACACGACAAAAAATAAATAACTGAAGTGACATCACTGCATCAAATTCCAAGTCTAGCTATGCAAATGCTTAAAAGTCCGAAAAATGCCAAATTGGTTTTCGATGAGAATATATATAAATAATAGTAAAGTCAATTTTTTAAAATCTCAAATCAACCCCCGATTGAATTTTGCTCCTTTGAATTTATTTTTATCCTTACAAAATATACCTTCGCTCTAATCCTACGAAAATAAAAAGGTTAAGATAAATTAAAAAGGCCATACAGTCATATTCCGAAAATACGGAAGGAAAAGAAATTCCATGTTTGAAATACCAACCCTAATCTAACAATAAATGCATAAAAATTCAAGCTAATTAATTTTTGCTTCTATTCATCCGTAAAGGTAATAAAGAAAGATTCGGCTATAATTGAGTGGGTGTGGTATAATAGTACTACAATAAAGAAAGATTCGGCTGAGAAAAGGCTTTGGATTTTAATAATAGTAAATACAATTTATTTTGATTAGGGTAGGTAGGACTTGAAATTTTAGAGTGGGAATTAAATTTGAAGTTTAAAAATAAAAAATACCAAATAGAGAAAAGTGTAATTCAATGTAATTTACTGAATTAAAAATACAAAATTAGCAGTGATTGGCTAGCGAATCAGTTGCAGAAAATATATTTTTTAAAGAAAAAGGCAAAAGAGATGAGAAAATAATATGGGGGCGGGGGCTGTAGGGAAATTAATTTCGTCTAGTATGATATTAAAGTCAAAAAAGCGCCAAGATATTTTGGTGAAGTTTAGATTTAGAATGCATTGGAAGAACAAAGCAGGGTAGAAACTAGAAATTTTGGTGTCCATGTGGCATGTGGCATGTGCCTACGTGGCGCTGAGTGTGCAGTTGAAACCAGGGAAGCGTACGTGGCGTTTACCTAAGAAACCAAGGGGCCGCTGGAGAAACCAAGGGGCCGCTGTAGAAACCATAAATGGTATTGCCAACTAGTCCCATGGGTCAGGAAAACCAAATCTCTCGTTGACACAACACCAAAACCAAGCGCTGTAGTGGTATTACAAATTTCATCATTTCCCTCCCCTTTACCACCGTACTATATATACCTTTCCCATACCTCAAACTTTCTTCATCCAGACCATTTTCATCAATTCTCATCATCATCTTCGTCTTTCATACTCACTGCTCAGTAGCTATGTCTACCACAGCTGGTCAGGTTATCAAGTGCAAAGGTCAGATACTCAGACTCAGACTCAGACATCCCTCTCATCTTCCTTGTTTCTTCCCTTTCCCTCTCTTGATTCTCTATTTCTACTAACTAGTACTACCCCCTGCTTTCAAATCTCTTTATTTTTCTTTCATCTGAATTTTCAATTTGGTGCACGCTACTGTGTTGTTTGTTTCAACTCTACTAATTGCGTTGGGTGGTATTTGTGAAATGTAGCTGCCGTGTCCTGGGAGGCAGGCAAGCCGCTAGTGATTGAAGAAGTAGAGGTAGCGCCTCCACAGGCTGGAGAAGTGCGTTTGAAGATCCTCTTTAACGCCCTCTGCCACACTGATGTTTACTTCTGGGAAGCCAAGGTAAATCTTTTATTTGATTTCATAATCTATCATTATGCATAAATACCTCACTTTTTTTTATATCCAATCTGAATTTTATACTCCCCCTAATTACAGGGCCAGACTCCATTGTTCCCTCGTATATTTGGTCACGAAGCTGGAGGGTATGTGACTATGACTATGTTTCATTTCTAATTACTTTACTGCCAATACATCATAATTCTTAGGCTTCATCAATACATATCTTACACAAAATTTGTGGATGATAATATTAAATAGGATTGTGGAGAGCGTAGGGGAGGGAGTGACACATCTGAAACCAGGAGATCATGCTCTCCCTGTGTTCACAGGGGAGTGTGGGGAATGCCCACATTGCAAGTCCGAAGAGAGCAACATGTGCGACCTTCTCAGGATCAACACGGACAGGGGTGTTATGATTAACGACGGTAAAACAAGGTTCTCTAAGAACGGACAGCCTATATACCACTTTGTGGGAACCTCCACTTTCAGCGAGTACACTGTTGTCCATGCTGGATGTGTCGCAAAAATTGATCCTGCTGCTCCTCTTGACAAAGTTTGTGTTCTCAGTTGCGGAATCTGCACAGGTTTTGCAATAACATCCTTCTTGTGGACATACATACATACTTATATATATATGTATGTATGTATGTATATGATGTTGGAAAATGTATCAATACCCTTTTCTCATTCACTCGATTCCTTCTTGTAGGTTTTGGTGCTACTGTAAATGTCGCGAAACCAAAACCTGGTTCCACTGTAGCCATCTTCGGACTGGGTGCTGTTGGCCTTGCTGTATGTTATTGTTATACCCTGTTTACGCATTTTTATTTTAATTTCTGTTTTTTAGCAGCTCATAATCAAAGGGCTATATTAACTTCCCATCTGAATTTTAGGCTGCTGAAGGAGCAAGAATTTCTGGTGCATCCAGAATCATTGGGGTTGATTTAATTTCCAGCCGTTTTGAGGAAGGTACAACTCCTCTCCTTCGTATATTAAAAGATTCAGTACACCTAAATCAATTGCAATTGGTATTGATGGTAATTTCTGTTTTGATTGCTGTTGGCAGCCAAGAAGTTTGGGGTTAATGAGTTCGTGAACCCAAAAGATCATGATAAACCTGTACAACAGGTTGGTACTAAAAAAAAAGTTCTTGAGTTTATTCATATATTGAGTTGCATCGACTTAATCATACTTGGTTTAATGGTGGGCAGGTAATAGCTGAGATGACGAATGGAGGAGTGGATCGTGCTGTTGAATGTACTGGGAGCGTCCAGGCCATGATCTCAGCATTCGAATGTGTCCACGATGTACTTATACTGTACTCATTTGCTTTTTATTGCTAAAACATTATATGAAGCTAACTATGTACGTGGTTGTTGTCAGGGTTGGGGTGTTGCTGTACTGGTTGGTGTGCCAAAAAAGGATGATGTGTTCAAAACTCATCCAATGAATTTCCTGAGCGAGAGGACTCTGAAGGGTACCTTCTATGGCAACTACAAACCCCGCACTGATCTTCCTTCTGTTGTGGACAAATACATGAGAGGGGTGAGTCTGCTTACCGAATTTTGTATAGGTTCATTTTTATGTGGAAGTTAAAATACTTTAATTAGTAATGTTGCTTATATAACGTTATATGGAAATTGTAGGAGCTGGAACTGGAGAAGTTCCTCACTCACTCTGTCCCTTTCTCAGAGATTAACAAAGCCTTTGACTACATGCTGAAAGGGCAGTCCATCAGGTGCATCATTCGCATGGAAGAGTAAAAGAATCTGAGGTCTCTGCTGTTTGGGAGTTGTTTTGTTTCTAGTTGTGAAAAAACAATAATAAACTCCAAAAAAAAAAACAAGAAAGTAGAATCCCCTGTGTGAAGTACCAAATTTGTGCAGTGTCGTTATGGAGAGCAATAGATCTTTTTGTTTACTTGTATTGTGAAGTTTGTGAGTTCCCAATCTGATGTACAGTACGCATTGTAATAAAGTTAGCGAAATCCTTTCTTTAATTTCTTTCTACATTAAGAACGTCATTTCTACATTAAGTTCTTTCAAAACTGGAACAGAAAATGTTGTGCAAGCTTCCCCTCGGTGGCAAAACCCTTCAGCTTCTTCAATCTCAATGGTGGGCTCATGATCATGAATCATGAACACCAAGAAGTCTACATAGTCAAAGTCAATGGTAGGCATTGTCGTGTCGTCTTGTATGTGAATGTGTGCAAGCACCGTAGCACCGCCTTCCTAAGTTAAATGATGAAGCAGAGGAGTGTATAGAAATTAAGGAAAAAAAATATAGATGAATTTTAATTTATTCATTTTTTATATTTTAATATTTTATTAAAATTTATATTTAAAAAATTTGTAGTTAAAAATTAGTGTATTTTTTGTAAGAAGAGAGATGGAAAAAGAATTAATTCATTTCTGTCTGCATAGATATAAAATGAGAACAATAGACACTCGTTATTGCAATGCAAACTGTTTTCATTTGTTTATTTTATTTATTTTAAAATTCCAGTTGCCACAATATATAATTTTACTTCCTCCTAACACAACCAAAAAAAACCTTGGTTCCATGTTAAATTTATTTTAATGATATTCATAACCTTTGACTATGAGTTTTTAAACCATTTGTATTGCATTAGTATATAAATAAAATAAAAAATTAGTTATAATAGAAAATAAAAGGTTAAAATCTAAGTGAAAATATTTTTTTAATTTTTTAAAATACAATAATAATATAAGGCTCAAAATGAATTCACACACTGATTTTCGGCCTCTTGGATAAAGTTCAATATGAAGGAGGCCCAAACCAGTGAGTAGATTTATTTTGGGCTTGAGTGGTAAGAATTTATTTATGTCTGGCATGTACAACTACTAGTAAATACCGTCCTATATGTGCGTCCACGTCTGGAAGCTTCTTAATGATATAAATGTTAGGGAAGGCACTCCTGTCCGTTGAAGCATTGTGTTAATGATGTAAGAACTAATTATTGATTTAGTTTATGTAATTTATCTTAATCTAATTTTTAAATTATAAAAATATTTAATTTTTAAAAATATATTATATCTTAATTTAATATTTAAGTATAAGTATTATATTTTTTATCTCTCAATTTAAAAAATTAAAAATTTAATTAAGAATAATATATTTTTTAAAATTAAATTAAATATTTTTATAATTTAAAAACTAAATTAAAATAAATTATATTTTAAAAAAATTAAAATAATAATTTATTCTTAGATAAAATAGTAAAATATGTATAATTTAATTTAAAATTATAGTTATATTAAATTTTAAAATTGAAGTAAAAATTATTTATTTATTAAAATATAAATAAAAATATAGTAAATTCTTTAATGTTACAAGAGTATGAAATTGGACAGCCTGTGTCAACTGGGCATGTCTGAATCTGAAGCTTGCGCTGCTAATTGCCGCGCATATGCTCGCCTTTTTGAGGTTGACTCAAACGTAATCTAGTAATCACTAATCATTGACGCCCTGGATTTTATTTTATATATTTAATTATTATTTTTTTCTCGGACGCATAATATAATAATTTGCGGCAAGTGCTACTGCTACATAATAATTTAGAATTTGTATTGTATCGCTGTACAACTTCTCCAATTTGGATAGAATTACACACAACACGCTGTTAAGATAGGGTTTATTGATTTTTTACGCAATTCGGAAAGTTCATATTGTTTCAATCTCAATCATGGCTTGTTGGCTTGTGTTGAAGCTCGTGATGATGATGATGTTCATAGCCAGAAGAAGAATTTGCCACATCATGGCTGGTAGAGCTGAGCTGATCATCAGCTGATGATGATTTGGCATGCAAGCCATGACCTAACTTTTCCTTCTTGATTTCTTCATCGACGTGCACATCATCCTCCACTGACAGCACTACTCTCTGCTGCCCAAAAGGACCAGACACAATTTCTTCCTTAACCTTCTTATGCTCATCTAAGTGAATAATGTCGGTTTCTTGAGATGTCTTCTTCTTCTTCTTCTTAATAAACCAAAACATACCAAAAGCCAGCAAGGAAAGGAAGAGAAGTCCTCCCAGTGAAACAAACACAATCACAATCACTGTAGGATGATTGTTTGGAGTGGGTGAAGGCGGCACTGGTGCAGGGGGTGGGCGCACATGTGGAGGAGGGGGAGCAATTGGATTAGAAGGCGGTGGCGGTGGGCGAACATGTGGCAGAGGTGGAGGCGGCGGGCGTGCATGTGGCGGTGGAGGAGGTGGAGAAAATGGATGGGGTGGTGGCGGCGGGGGCGGGTGTCCACGTGGCGGCGGTGGAGGAGGAGTAAATGAATGAGACGGTGGTGGTGGTGGGTGGAAGGGATGGAAAGGCGGAGGGAAGAAGGGGAATTCGAAGTTGTTGGGGGGAGTAGAGGCCATGTTGGTTCTTATGTAAATTTGTTGAATGTTTCAAGGAAGTTGTCAGTGTTCTGTGGGAGAATGTGGTGGCTTGGGGATCCTTTTGTAGTGAGCAATTGGCAATATTTTGGGTTAGCATTTCTGCAAGTTTTTAATTACTTAACTCTCATTCTAAGTTTTAGAGACAATTGTTTGCAGTGGAAAACACTTCTCACTAGAGTTCCTTAGCTTTTGTAACTTGTTCCTCTTCTTCCCCAAGACATGGATGACGAACATTATTTATTCAATTTTTTTTCTTGTTTCTTTGTTTCTGAAAAAAAATGAAATAGAAAGGAATGTACAAGACCCATAAAGGAATTGTGCATCCTAGCGCAATATGACTACTTCATTTTATTGGAAATCTACAATTCTTGTCTTTGAGCATCACGTTGAACCTAAGGAGTAGGAGTGGGAGGAGTTATAAGTCGATTATCAATCAGTAAAATTGGCATGGTTTCTATCATCCCATCAACAAATTCAGAACTCTTTCTCTTTTCTAGGTGCTATTTTATCATTTAAACGCCTCCCAAATAAAGCAAAAGTCAACGTCCATCAACCACGCTCCGGTGGTATTATCAAAAGAAGAAAGGTGGAACTGGAATTGTCAGGAAATTTCTCTATTAATGAAAAAGTGAAAAACTAGAGTCAAGAAAAGAACGTTAAATTGATCACAGACAGGCAAATTTACATCATACCAGTCTAGCTTATTCAAAAGCTTATAGTCAAAGAATTGCTTCCCAATTGATAAAAAAGAAAAGAAAATACAAATTAGGAACTTCTCTGCCCCAACAGATGATTAACCTAGATACAGCAACAAGGGGAAGAGAAGAAAGTAACATACAAATTTATAATTATAATTCACCAAAAGTGATGTCAATTAGTTTTCCCCATCTTTTGAGAGCAAATATGAGAAGAGAATTTCATTCCACATATCAGGCACACCAGGCAGACACCAATGGCTACAGTCAGGCACAGATGGCTGGTCACTCCAACTCCCCACATGTCCATCGCTTCTATATGCATCCATAGGGGTTACATGCACAACTGTCACTGACACATTCATTTTCTTCACAACTCTCATTATCATATCAGATATTGGACTTCGATCTTTTCCATTTGTTCTTTTCCAAGGTCTTCGTGTCACTTTGCAAGCATTACGGTTCTGTCCACTGTCACAGAACAAGACTCTTCACAATAAGAAACCAAAATAAAAAAGAATTCCAATTTGGTTCACAATAGAATCATTTAGTCTCAGGCTCTCAGCTATTTCCCCAATCAGAGAGGTGAAAAACAAAGATGGTGCACAACTTACTTCCAATGAGATGATTCAAAAGTACGGAAGAATATCTTCGTTCTATTTGTGTTAACCATATTCTCCACCCAAGATGCCCAGGTGTGCAAAGCTGTGCTGAACCCAGAATTGATTGGCATTCCAAGCTTTAGTGAGTTACCAACCTGAAAATACCACCCCCTGTATGAAGATCATGTTAGGAGTCAATACTTTCAAGAAAGAACACTCAGATACAGATTCTATAGTTATGAATTCAGAGGAAGCTGAGTTCATGTTGATGTTCATTTATGTCATTAATGGGGATGGAAAACCTACGACAAAATGCAAGATAAACCCATCCATTTGGCCTAAATCAGACACTCATCCCTCCAGAGAAAAGTTTTTTGTACAATAGCCTTAAAATATGCAGATGCTTCAGAGTTCAGCCATATATGTCTTCTCTTCCATTGTACTGATTTGAAAATTGCCAGTGAACCATGGATTCTCCAGATCCAATGATGAAATTTAAGCTTCAATGCATGACAATCATTATGTTAAAACAATGCGAACAACGATGCCGAGTAGTAAATCAATTCCAGAATACATAAGTCAGAGAATAGGACAAAATCAAAAGTAAATGCATGGCAATACAATGTAAATGATACCAATATTTGGAAAATGAAGTTACTCACATGTCAAAAAGCTTAGTCCGAGTCCACCAGTGACCTGAATTGAATATAAGAACATCGGAATCAATCCACTCATGGCTAATATTATCCATCTTGTCCAATCTCAGTGCGGTCTTCACTCTTTTTGGTGAATGTCTTGGCACCGGACCAGGCTTTACCAGAAAAACTGATCGATAAAAGTCGATTCTAATATTATAAGAACTAAATTTCACACCTAAAAACCTAATCTGTTTAGTGATCTTATTGCCGTTGATTTCATACACACTCTTCTTGTTCTCAACTCCTGTCATGAGCAAACATATCAAAGACTCCCATTGTGTTCTACTCAGTGAATCCCCAACAAAAACCACCCTTTTCCCACGAAGCTGCTCCAATAACCTACGAGCATCGAACCTTGGAATTTCACAGTTCTTGGGTTTCCACCTCCATTTTGTGTATCCTCTGTCTTTGCGCCCATTAGCAAGGCAGTTAAATCCACGTTCTGCGAAAGGACAGTGTGAAGCATCATACAGAGGGTAACTCTCATCTCGGATCCAACTTCCTTCAAACACGTTGCAGGCAGAAATTGATACATTGGATTTGAGAATCTCATGACTCTGAACTGCTGACTCAGAAGAATCGTTACGAATCTCAAGACCCTGAAGTACTGAATGAGAAGGGGGAAAGACATACGGGTATGCCCAGAAAAGGACCAAAAGGAAAGATATAAAAGATCCAGTTGCTACAACCCCATTGGAAGACGGAGAGCCCCAGACATTGGAGTGACCCTTAATCATTCCCTCTATAAATCTAACAGCTCTTGAGCATAAAGTCCTAAATTTAGCGAATGAGATCCAAAAACTAAACAAACCCAGCATCTGCATTATTTGCAGAACCCACCAACTATCCCAGATGTCCATTGTGAAAGTACGAACAGAAAAAAAAAAAAGGAAAAGAATCTATATAAGACAATCCGGTTTATTAGGAAGAAGATTTGAACATTGAAGAAGCTAGTTAATTAAAATATGCTTCGCTCACTGTCCAATTCTAGCATGAAGGGAAACCAGCTTACTTGGCTAAAACAGAACATTCAGAGTCCAAACCCGATTAGAAAACTGCGGAATGCATAGAAGAAAACGGAAAACAGTAATGATGGTGGAAGAAATTTCAAACCTTGGAGCTTCATGGAATGGGCTTTTCGAGAACTGGAGAGATGGGATTACTGCACAGTGGTGGTGGTTGTGGAGGGAGAAGTTGGTTGAGTTGAGCAACATGAAAATATTAGTCAAGGGGCGAGGGCGATTTGGTCAAATAAAACTTGTTGGGACTAGTCAGGTTGGTTGAGAACATGATTTCTTAACTGAAAAAGATTTGCTAATAATTAATAATAAATAAAGCTGTAAAAAAAAAGAAAAAGGAGAGCCAGAAAAATTGCATACTAAAAAATAAAAATTAATATCTGTCGGTGCTGTTCTGAGACGAACCAAATCAGCAAGGGTTGTACTTTCATCCTTTGCAGATAGAAACGGTTGGCCCAAGACAAATGATATATATTTAGTAAAGAATGAACTAATTGGTTTATTGCTTAAAAATATATAAAATAACTAAATCAAAACTTAAAAAATTTGACATGAACCACTTTTATTAAAGTACCATTGATCCCTTCACAGTTTAACAAGAATCACATTTAGAGAAGTTAAGCATCCAGAAAGCTAAAGCCATGTATTCTTTGCTACCAGATAAGGAACTAGATGCCTTTATGTTCTACCAGAAGTACAAAGGAATGAAACATTGCTCTGTATTGTTTCCAAAATTTTTGTCTGTCTTTATATATGTTTGTGAAGACGTTACATAAAAGTATAAAACGGATATTGGATAGTTGTTCAGTATCTAACTCTTCTTAAAAATAGATATCAATATTCCAAATTTATGAAAAAAAAATAGATATCAATATATTAATTCATTTATTTCCTCTACTGAATATTTTAAAATTTTATTATATCCAGAGTATGGACATTGGTTCCATTTACATACTCATTAGAAATTTTTTTAGTTAGGCAGTTAATAAAAATATAGAAAAATTATCTATATATCTGATCTTTCTGATTTGTCTAAATTCTCAATTTGGTTCTTATAGTTTATTTTTTATAAAATTAATTCTTATATTTTGAATTTATTTCCAATTAACTTGACTAACTGATAATGTTGATATACAATTTAAAAATAATTATATTTAATCCTTATATTTCATCTTACTTTTCTGCTTGTTAGTCTTATTTGTGAATGATAGAGGCTCCATGTCTTGAGACACAAATAAGATAAAAATCTAGTTGGTTAAGAATTTTAGTAAATACTCACATAACCATGAAAAGAAAAACATGCAGAAGCATAAAACACCATAAAGACCATTGGAATATTTAAACTTTTTTCCTTTATTTTCCAATGAATTGCATACAGGGAAGAAATTGTTTGTTTCTCTGCTTACTCATTACTACTGTTTCTATGGCATTTAAGATCGGAATGAGAGAGCAGAGAGAAGCATATCATATGCCATTAATTATAGGTGAGAAATATTAATTCTGTATCAGTCATCAATGAGAGGATGCGTTGTATTGGGCAACCTTTGTCCTCGCACAAACGAAGTAAAAAGACGCAGTGCTCTGGATGGCTGTGCATATGGCACCATATGAGCAGCACCTCTTACCGTCGCAAATGTCAACAATTTTCCATACTCCGTAACCCATCCTCCCACCTACATATATACATTTATTACACATCCCACAATTAATAATTAAACCCACAAATTTAAATATGCTTAAAGCTCGAACAAACTTGTAATTTATTTAATTAAGTACCTGGCCTTTGTCGAACCAAGCTCCATATGGTACTGTAATCTTCAACTTCATCTCATGTGCTAGTTCTCTAACCAGTGTTCTCGAACCCAGCAATGGCACCACCGAATCCTGGTCTCCACTGTCATATATATATCCAGTCACGTACGTTTAATAATTATTAATTAAGGTGAATGTTAATTAGTTTTTCAAAATTCTGTGTTTGATACCTGAAAACCCAAACTGGGATGTGATTTTGAACTATCTTTTGGAGAATGGGAAGGATGTTGATGTTACCATCCAATCCGCTATAATTTAAAAAAGATCTGTGCAATGAAGAAAATTCAAAGATCAGAAAGGAAACTTGAAATTTTGATATATATATATATATATAGTTAGTGATGCTGAAATTAAAATGTAGATGTAGTGATTACCCACTACACATAGACCAGGTATAAGGTAGATTGGTACGGTTTGCATGGAGAGCCTTCTGAACCTCAGGGAGGTTGAAATAAAAGCTTCTTTCATAAGTCATACAAACATCAACGCCTATGCTTATTTTAGTAGCCTGCAGGCCAATTACATATATAATATACGAGTCAAAACAAATATAATTAAATCAGAAGAAGAGAGAAGGAAGAGAGAAATTATGTATGTATGTACCGTCTTTTTCAATCTGAGTTCTTGCTCAACAATGGAGGGATAGCAAACATCGAGAATGACATCATAGTAGTTTATATAACTGCCTACAATGCGGTTTGCTTCATTTATGGCTGCATTGCATGAATGGGATACATTGTGAGGACTTGGAAGGACATAATCCTCGAAATCGCAGTCATTCATAACGGCAAGGCCTATTTCATCAGAAATCATTCCATGTGACCAGAAGTATTCATATGTTGCAGGAACATCGTGGTCAAGTTTCAGAAGTGGGTTTCCAATCTAATCAAACAAAGCCATCCAAAAAGTAATTAACATCTTATAATTAATTAAGTGCTTGTCAAAATGGAATTAAACCCAAAAGATTTATCAGATGCGTACAGCAACTCCTTTGATATTGAATTTGAAACCATTTGAACCAGCGTTATGGTCCAATAGTACATTAGTCAACTGAGGTATGTAATGCCCTGTATATATACAAAGACAGCATTATAAATACATATAATATATTTTAATTATATAATTAAAAGAAAAATTCTTCAAACAAGGAGTTATTAATTGATTGGGGGGTTTCACATTAATTTTGGAGGAATAATTGACTGAAATTTTAGATAAATTAATCAAATTTTTATTAACTAAAACTCACGCAAGAAAAACTATATAAGTTTGTCAATTAAAAAAAAAGTTAGATAACTTTTAAAAAAAATATTATATAACTTTAAAAAAGTCATTTCACTTCATTTTAGAGTATGATAATTGTTTGAAATACGTGAATTAATCAAATTTTGACTGAATACGTTACCCAGAATTAATGCAATGTAACTTGTGTTGTCTCTTGTTGAATGCTGTAACATGTGAGGGACACACAGATTATGTTATCTTATGTTGCAACGAAGAAGTAATGGATTTTGCTTGACCAAAATTGGTATCTACTTATCATTTAGGATGAATTTTTTTTTTTTAAACAAAAGTTATGTTGGTGTAAAATAATGGAGCAACAAGAGAGCGGGAGACCATAAAAACAAAGGTAAATTATAGAAGATTAAAAAAATAAAAATCGAAAAAGAAACAATGTTCATGCTGAACTAGGAAAGATAGAATTTAATCTTTATGCGTTGAACCTGCATAGCTTTCCCCAGTAAGGAAGAGCTCCCTTGATCTGAACGTTGGAAACTTGTCGTACCATTTCAGCATGAACAAATACATATCATTGGCTGCCAAAAAATCCAAGGCTTGATTAGTTGATGCCCAAATCAAAAGTATTCGACACATTTTCTTTCTTAATGTGAGCTTTGGAAAAGAAAATAAGGCATTCTGTTTTACCAGTGGACGCATCTCCACAGTTATAATCAGAAGTAGTATTTGAGTATGACCAACCAACTCCAGCAGGAGACTCCACAAAGAGCAGATTGGAAACTAAATATATATGTATCATGAAACACACAACACAACGTCAATTAATCATCAATGTCCACCAAAATTAATGTCACAATCCACAAACTGGTTGTTTTACTTACCTCTGTTCCAGGACATTGAATTTCTTCGGAGACCACGACCATCACCTCTGGGGTAGAAAGGACCCAATTCAGTAAAGGCACCTCCTCCAATGGAGGAACATCCTGGCCCTGAAAACAAATTACGTTTGATAGTGATAGCTCATAATTACGCAGAGTGAAGTGTAGCATATACATATATATATATATATATATATATATAGTAGTACTAAATACGAACCTCCATTGAGCCAGAGTGTTAAAGGTTTAAGGTGAGGGTCGTTTTCAGCCTCAACAAAGTAGTAAAAAAGACTCCTTCCATGCTTCACATCCACATCAACATACCCTGCATATTGCTTAAATCCAACCATGGGTTGGCCTGGCAATCTCACTACCAAATCCTCAATTGGGTACCCTTCCACCCAAAAACTCATCATCACCATCAATATCCCAACCAAACACCACCTTTCCATTTTCGCCATCCAAACACCCTCGCTAATACCCCACCCTTTTTCCTTTCTTACAATCCTCAGCTTCTATATATGCGCGTGCTCAAGCCCGAAAGCCAACTCTCCTAGCTGTAAAAAAACAAACCTTTTTCTTTTAAAACTACCATTATAATAATAAATAGACTACTGCGAGAGTCATGTGAACCAAGAAAAATTCTTCTATACATATGTTTGTTGCACGATGTTATTCATATATTATCAAGTAATAATAAAATAATTTATTCACCTTGTATGAATCCCACAACTTAGCAAACAAATAAATGATAGATGAATTGTTTTGTTATCATTTAATAGTGTATAAATAACATGACACAACATATGTCCACGAGAATTTCTCCCTAAAGCAGGAGTATTGTTTAAACAGAAAGTTACATTGATCCCTACCTCAAGATAAGAGTTACATACAAAAATACAATATGCCTCACACAAATATGCACTTATATTAGCCTAAAAGAGGTAGAATACGCCAAAAACTAGCATGATGCAGCAGGTAAGTTGCCTGAGGAATCTACTAAAATGTATGTTATTTTTTTTTAAAAAAATAATTTTAAATATAAATAGAAAATTAATTAACTATTCAATTTTTATAATTTTTTTCTCTTATTACTTTCATTCTTTCTTATATTTATATCATATGAGAAGCCATAATGACGAAAGACCCAAAATTATTAAATATAGTATAGATATAGACTATTTAGTTATATAATAAATCAATAATTTATTTACAAAAGGTAGTATTGCAAATCTATTTGCACATTAACTTATTAAATTTTTTTATCAGTTTATTATATGCCAAAAAAATATTTAAGTAAATTTAATTTTTAAAAAATAAAATGGATAGAATTAATTATGGAAAACATAAAATACTATTAAAAATAAAGTTCATACTGAATAATTATGTACGAAAGTGTATTATATATTTCTTCTTAAGTAAAGATTCTATGAACATGGCAGCCAACGACAATGTAATGGTAATTGAAACAACTCCAAACTTGATATAAAAAAGAAAGAAAGAAAATTAATACTAAGTGAAATATTATTTGCATTTTGACGATGGAAATATATATTTGCCGCTGATGCATCCGTAGTTTTACACAGGTTTAGATATTTTAAATTTAAAAAATAATATATTATTTTATATTTAAAGAGAGACAAAAAATATATATTTAGTCCCTAATTTATTTAAGATAAATTTTTTAATTTTTTTATCTCTCTTTTAACTTTAAAAAATATATCATTTCTTAAATTTGAAACATCTATAATTGTTTCAAACTTTGAACCCCTCGAATTTGATAACTTTCTGCGTCTTACTTTATTGGAGCCCATAAATACTTTGTGTATGTACCATTGACGAATGAAAGAGCCACAAAGTAGTTACTTTGAATTATTGAATCCAGAAGGCTACGATCTCAAACGTAGCTCAAATTGCCGGAATCAAAGGGATAACATGATCAGCATAATTTAACAATAGTTTGGATAAAGTGTGAACATATTTTAATTAATGATAATTAAAAAAATATTACGGAAGAAAAAGACGAGAAAAAAGAAGAATGAAGGTAGGATGACTCAACCTCAAAGAAAGAAAAATAATATATTGAATATTGATTTGTCTTTTCTCGACATCAAATTCTTGGTGTAGCAGTTTGGGATCGTTAATTTCCGAGATAATTTGTATGTTTCCTCTATAGATTTACTATAAAACCAGACAAGGGTAATGTTGTTATAGCATTAGCACGTCAATTTTACAATAATTGCAAACTCCGTTCGAGATTCTCGGCGTGGTCTACAAACGTGTGAACAAGAATAACACTTCAAACTCGTAGTGATGTTGTCTGTCAGGCAAGATTCTAGAATGATAGAGCATAGTGAGCAAAGAAGCACCATAAATTGTTAAAACAAGATTCAAAGCATTGTGCAAGTTGACTTCTCTCAGTTCAACTTGGCAATTATGAGCCATTCTGTAAAATGACACGAACTTTTGAATAAGTTCATAGATAAGAATCTTAGAAGAAAACTTTTCCTGAGCACCTAGTGCTTTAGCTAGAGAGCTCAGAGAGGGTCCTTCATCTCTCTTCTAGAACTTAACCCACACATATATTCCATTCAATGTGCATATGGAAAATAAGCAAGAAGAAGACTCAGACAATGAGGGTCACCTTACAATTGTAAAGATCTAATCTTGATCCTCCATTGTATGTATACTATACGTAAGAATTATTCGAGAGATAGTTACAGCAAGAGATTTCCGAAATTGTCTTATTTGGCAAATGAATATTGAATAAGATAAGTAAAGCAAGACAAAATGAGTGAAAAAAATTATGAAAAAAATGGTTTAGTAAGAAACGAATAATAATAATAATAAAAAGATTACTGTGGACAGCTCACGGCAGAGAGAAGCCAATTTCTTTGCCCTGCAGGGAAAAGAAAGATATAAGAAATTCTAGTTGGAACCTCCCCTTCTATCTTTTTGGATATATTTCTAAATTCTGCAATATACTATATTCTGTCTCTTGCATCTTCATTGTACAAATACAAAACTGAGATCACTCTGTAAATGCAAATATTGATTCAATCAGCTGACTCTATATGCTCCTTTTGCACTGTCCGCTAAGGGAAACATCAATTTTGCATATTCCAATGTTTTTGTAGTCTTCTACTTTCTGTCTTCTGAACGGGAACTAATGAAGTAACGATTAAGATATGAGGTCCTCCACCCAATTATATGTTATTCTTTTTCTTTTTCTGGTGTTAAGATATAATGATTGTTTTTCTTTTCTTTTCTTTCTTAGACATGGTAAGAACTAAGAACTAAAAATTATTAAAATGACCAAACAAACAACCTGCAAGGGCTATGCCAGACTTGTCCAATGGTTATTCATATCTTGATCCAATACACCATTGAGCCAACCGGTGAGGTGGTTCAAGCTGAAGAGGGAGGAAATATTACCAGTTGCACGAGTTTCTTCCCTTCCATTTTCACATGCAACAGATTCGGATCATTTCACTTGAGAAAAGTGATAGTAAAACTCACTCAAGTATGAGTGTCTACTCTTGGATAACATTATGTGTTTTCTTACAATATTGATTACAAATATATATGCAACAAGGAAACAGTAAAAAAAAATTATAAAAAAAATAGTCAGGTACTAGAGGTGTAAACTTGAGTGAAATCAATTTTAGCTATTCTCCTAGTCTATGCAAGAATATGAAGTTCCCCTTATACGTGAACATATATATAGAGACATAGAAGGGAGGTATGGTGTACCGCATTATCACCTATTGGCTGAAAAATAAAATAGGTCACATTTCAGAATACAACCTAACTAAATGTAGAGAATCAAAGGGAATAGTGATGCGCCATTCTCTTTGCTTTTTGCTGAGTGGTCTTCCTTTCCCTGCTTTCTCTCTGTTTACTCTCACGTCTGCTAAACCCCAGGTGCAACATTTTGTTTCCATGTCAAAGGTTACAAGACTGAAGACACCCTCACTTTCTATAGATGCATCTTTTGAATCCTCAACGGTCACATATTTAACATACATAGGTCGCTCCTTGAACCGATCTAGGTCATTTGGAATCCGAACTACCCTTTCAACACCAGGAGAAGACACCTGAAGGAAGATATCATAAAATTGATGGTTCAACTTATATCTTCAGGCACCAAAAAAAAAAAAATGGTTAAACGTTAAGAAACATAGAAACTCCAAAACTCAATTTGTTAGCTTTAGCATTCAAAAAATGGAAACAAAAAAAAAAGAACCTTGCCTCCTATGAGGAGAACATACAGTTCATTTACTCATGATGTCAAAATCAGTTCCATAGCTTCCACTAAATTAGGTCAAATCATGCCAATCTCACAAACTATTTCTCACATTCCAGGGATGATAATATTCTAATAATATAATTGAAATGCTACCTCCAAACTGATATCTTCAGGCACAAATTTGGCAAGCTCTGCCTCATCTAGCCTTGCTCTATAGGTTGTAGAAAAAGCCTCAATATCTTCCATGCTAGGGGAGCCAGACCTACAATATAGATGTGAGAGCTCAAAAACAAAACAGAAATTGACTATTACAGTATTACATTTACAACAACCTCGACAGCTTAGGTGAAGAAAAAAGGAAGATATTACAGTTTAGCAGATATTACCATTGGCAAAGACAAACTAAAGCAGAGACAGTTAGATATTAACAGGTAAAAGTCAGATTAATCAATTCATTGGAAATTGTCCAGATAGTATTCTACTGTGTTTGACTACCAGGTGAAAAAACTTGTGAACAATCTAATAAAATATATAGTTTTTATGGTTCATTAATGAGTCTTGCTATTTTAAACAGAGCAGTCATGGGTAATATTTACACACCCTCGTTTATCCATCCAATGAACTTAGAACGTGTGATAAAATTGTCCAGACTTGTTCTTCCCGGAGATAGAAGCTGGAACAAACCAATAGTAAGCTTTGTGTTAACATGCTCTAACCTCTTAAATTACAAAGAGGTAAAAGTACAGGGAATGGGAATGCCAATGAACTGCATTCAATATTTCCTTTTTCCCTTGGTTCTACAAATAAACTTGCAACCATTGTTCATCATGGCCAATTGGTTCTAATATGTGAAATTGACTATATATGTGTTATATGTTATCACTATTATAATTTTGATGCTTTGACTTATATGAGCTTATTTAATGGACTTATTAGAAATTGAAGGTAAAAATTTGCTCCAATGATATCCAATCGTACAAAATCTTCAACTTCAGCCTACCACTTTATAAAATAACAATTAAATTAAAGAATCAGTTTGGCTGTGGACAAGCAGTAAATATGTCATAAGCATTGCATCAGAAAACTGACCAAAATAAACCTGTTTGTCTGTTTTAGCATGTTTGACCAACATCTGAACTAGGATAAATTTTACAAACTAGCAGGCATAGGTCATATTCATGAATCTCAACATAGTACGTGATAATTTGTTAAAGCAACATAAGCTTTTAAAGTTCCTTTCTTTTCTTCTTTTTTTTTTCCCTCCACAAAACATAATAACAAAAAAAAAAAAAGGTATCTTATGCTTACTTGTTTGAGAGCCTCTCAATGCGCACTTGAATGGTAGAATTAACCAATGTCCTAAAAGCATATAATTGCAATTCACCATCAAAAGACCTAGTAACCTCTTCAGCAATCGCCAGTGCTTTTTTATCCCACCATGTTCCAGCAAGGGATATTCCACCTCCTCCGCCCCCATCGCCCACCTTCAAAATGTGTGAATTGGTTCTTTTATATAAGAAAAATAGAAGTTTTATATCAACATAGCAATACAAGAACACAACTTACATAGAGTTCAGCATCGTCATCTTCATACTCCTCTTCGTCATAATAGTCATCGCCGTCATCAACGTCATCTTCTGATGCCTCTATGCAACCAAGAACTTCCATCAGAAACAAATGGGGTATGAAGCAAAAATATCCCCAGTTGAGTTCAATGGAAATTTCGTTATAATGTCCTTTTCATTTCCGCAAATGGTCACTAGAGCTCGATTTGATTGTTTGGGAATTATATGTGAGCAATTGAAACAGAAAACATGAACTTCAAGCTCATGGCAAAGAAAATTTCGAGTCAGAGACAAAGAAAAGATTCAGTGTAGCTCTACCATATTCGAAATCATCCAGGACGTCCTCTTCATCGTCGATTGATACTTCTTCGACAATTGTGGGTTCGAGAACTGGCTCCGACTCTGACTTTCTTTTCTTGGCACATAGAATTAAGGACTTCCTCGAAATATGATGAAATGGGTTGGTCCAAAACTGGAAGGAAAATTTTGTGGGAGAGCGAGGAGACGCGTAGGAGATACTCGTAGTGGTGTTTACAGGTGAAAACGGGATTGGGGAGGCTCTCAAGTTCAAGGCTTTAATAAAATCCATTAGACTTTTAGAAGTTGCAATGGGATTCTGGTTTTGGAGCTTTATCCTTCGAAGTAAAGCTCAATCGGTAGATACAGTTTGCCGCTATGTTGGTCGTTGTTGATATATATATTGTGCATTTTTAACGGCGTCGTCTGCAGCTGCTCAGTATATAATTATCCAACCATTTTAACATCAAACATTTTTTTTGGGGACGAAACCATTTTCTTTGCTTTTTTATTTTTTTTGGGTCTCCTTGAAGTAAGTTCTTTATCTTGGCTATTTTTTTCAGGGTACACTGTCATTACATATTTATTGACTTTTAAATTTTAATTTACAAAAATAATGCTACTTAATCCACCACAGAATATGTAATTTTTGTAGAAATAATATAAATTAGTATGGATAGATGAGAAAAACAAATTTGCTTGATGTCAGATCCTTTTCTTCAAGTAACCAGCGTTGTTGTTTTAATTTCTCAAAATTGTTTTATGAAAATTGTTATACAGACTAGGTTTATATACAATTTTGTATATTTTTATTATAAGACTATTTATATAAAAAATTTTAAAAAATTAATCATAAAATAAATAAATTATATAAATTATATATTTATTAATTTTTATTAAAAATTTTAATAACAAAAATATAAGAATTATTTTTTTTTAAAAACTCAAATGTTGGTTCACTTGTCTTCGGCAAAACAAAATCAGAAGAAAATACTTGCAATGGTTAATTCCTAACCATTAACCGAATTATGTAATTTTAATAATACTTGCATTCACATCTAAGTAAAAATGCAAAAGAAAAAATTTCAGACTTAAAAAAGTCAATTAATTATGATAAGCTTCGGCCAGAACAGCTAGAAAATATTCTGCCAATAGAAACCTGAAAACGATCATGGAATATTTGAGTTAAAGGAAGTGATGGAGGCCAGTTAAAGGAACAATGAAAACTTTGTCAAGTATGAATATAAATTTTATAAAGGTTATTCACCTAATTAAAAATTAATTACACGAGGAAACGTTGTACAAACACGTATGTATGAATGTATAATCTATTGTAGCTATTGAAGCATGAAGAAAAGTCAACTCATGAGGAAGAGAGAGATTTGGTCGTGATTGCAGGTGGTGATCCGTTAGCGGTAGCATTATTTGTCCAATTCGTTTCACCCCAGTGCCATAACATGCTCTCCCAGAAGCAGAATCTCTCGATGCACGTATTTAGACGCTTGTCTTGTATCTTAATTTTCCAGTGACCATCAGCGTAGTTTCCTTTCTCTGCTTGTCTGCGATCCCACTCTAATGCAGCCTTCTGCTTGGTGTGAAGCAAGCAGAACTTCTGTAAGTTTTCTGGCATGGCATCATGCACCTTCCACCATCTTGCATGAGCTACATCGCTTGCAAACCCCTGCAGATTGTCTGCGTTCCAGTTGCAGTCGTAGTCTCGGAAGCAAAGCCATGGTTTATAACCCAGATAGTGGAGGACATAAAGAATTGGAGGATCAGCTCCAAAAAGATGAGTTTTCATTTCCTTTTTCTTTTCATCATCGCCTTCCCAAAAGTGCTTCAAGAAGTTCATGTGTTTCGGAATCCGATGCCACCATGTGAAGATTTCATTCAGATACCCCTGATCCCCACCATTGTAGGAGACAATCTCATTGATGTGATCCATTAGCAGCTGAAATGTACAATTTGATGGTTCAACCACCATTACACCTGAGTTGAATAGGGTAGCATTGTTTCCTATGGCTGAAATTTCTGGCATTTCAAAAAGGAAATCAATATTTTTGAGTATCAGCATGTCAGCATCGATGAAAATGATTTTGTCATAATCTGTTAGCTGCCAGAGGCGAAATTTACTGTAGTTCCACTCGTTATATGCCTCCGGTTCAGCTTTTGGATTCCTGATTCTTTGAATTGTATGGATCTTCCATCCAGCAGCCTCCAAGCCCCCTCTATGATACTCGCTAATTGTTTCATCAACAAGAATAACAAGATCTCGGGTTGAACCAGCCATGCGAATACTCTGAGCTGCAGCAATGGCTCCACAAACATACATCGCTGCAGAGTGCAGGATGGTTGCATATGCCTCTCGATATGCCCTTTCCGAGTAAAATTGTTCTGTTAAACAAACATAGTTAACTTGAACCCTCATGTCAAAATATATAATGAGGTCCCTTAAATCACCCAAATAATAAACTTTTGATGAGCCATCCTGGTTTCCAGGCTGTCTTTCCATTCAACTAATGGCTTACATCCAGATTCAGATATCCAGACCCAATAAATGACATTTAGCACCAAATCTGTTCAGATAGTTTGGCTTGTCTCTTCGGTAGTTTTTTGAGGAGTAATACAACATAAAACTAGTACTATTTGATGTATATTAGTCTTTGAAACTTAACAGCTATCCAATATCCCTAATAGCCAGCCAGTATGTGTTCATTATGCCTTTAGGTTGATTATTTTTCTTCTCTAGTAAAAAATAGAGTAGTGCACTTCCTATTAACTAAAGCAAATGTTGCTCAAAGAACAAGAAAATGCTTTTTTTTTTCCTTTTTTTGCGCGGTGGGGGTTTGGGGCGTGGGTACACACAAACACAAGAAACTAATTTCAAAGCTGACCTTTAGCAATCAGAGGAGCTGCTAGCTCGCATGAACCGACTGGCAGCTGCAACTTATCTCTCAGCTTATTGAGGTTGGGTTCAAAGAGCCATGTACTCCCCTCACGTTGAATGAGTTCCTTGCAAGTAAAGAGGTTTGGGATGGGTAAGCAGTCAGTGACCAAAAGTAGATGCACTGGATGATATCCTTTGGAAGCGGCAGCTACCCTAGCTGCTTCAAGCTGCAAGTGCAAACGAGCCACGTCTCTTGACCAACTTCCTGACTTGTTGCACGGAAGCTTGACAGCAATAAGATCAAGCCGTGGCTTTCCAGGTACCTGAATCTTAGGTAGTGCAGAACAAGTAGGAACCGCAAGTTCTTCTTCTTCGTCTATCCATTCAGGGTACAGGACTTCCCATGTAATGTTTTTTGAAGCACAATGCAGGTCAAGGACTATGTGTTGAGCTTCTGGTATCAGCTGCTTCCAGTGGTCAACCTCACTGTCATTGAAGTTCAACAAGCCAACTCCCTGATATGCCTTCCTGTCTTTCAATTTTACCAGAACTTTTAATATTTGGTTCCACTCAATATTCAAATATGATACATAACGTAGATCACTAGCATCGAACTCTCTTTTCCATTTGTCTACGAAAGTAGCCCTGCGACAACAAAGTTCTCCTTGAGAACACAATGAAAGAAGTAGATAAATTTAAATAAATATTCATGTGACATAATTTTTTATGATTTTAAGGCATCTACAGTCATGGTACTTCAAGAGGAGACGAGAACAAGACATAGTCTCTGCTTTTAAAAATAAAGAAACAAAAATAAATGAATAAATGTATATTAACGGTTCATGCTTTAGAATGGATTGGTAAAATATTGCTGTTTCAGAAAAGGAGGTTATGGGTACACTACGATTATGTCATTCCAGAAAAACCCAAACTCAGAAAATAAACTAATATATTAGCAGGAAATTACCAAATTGAAGACATACCCTGTTATAGATTTTGATAGATGATCAGTATCATAAACAGAGGGAGGATAGAAAATTGTGACTAAAGTTCCCAGTATAACAATAACCATGACCAATTTCAAGGTAGGCTTGCAATTAATACTCCTATCTTGTAACGGAGCATGCCATGACTTCTCATCATCTTTAAAGTCCTTACTTCTTTGGGACCTTCTTTTATTCGTATCTTCACTGCACCCAGAAGATGAGAATAAATCGATACACTTGTACATAGTGAAGAGAAAGAGAGAACCGCAGGAGCAACAGAAGGAACAACAATAGTTTAAATAGAAGCAACGAAATGAAGCATTAAGGCGATGTTCAGATTTTAGTGTCAAAACAGATGCGGCATGTAAAATGGCATTTAACTTCATCCATGAAACTAGAACACTAGGACAAATTTGGGGAAATAAGACTAACTACTTTGATAGCTAATTTTCAACTTTTCATACGAAGACATATTCGTTATGGCCTTATGTAAGGCATGTGAGCAACATTTCACAGCATTATAATCTTCACACTACACGAATTCAGGGCTCCTTGCTTGTTTAAACTCTGTTATTTTGGCTATTTAAATTCAAAATCTTCCTCGTAGTCCAAAGAGATTAAACTGTAAACCAGAGAGGGAAAAACAAATTTAAGCGGCAACAGAATGAGATGGAAAAGAATCAGAATTGCTGACTTAGTTGAAGCCGACAAGCGGTGCCGTGGCTCTACGGTGCTGGGAGAGGGTCCTCTCATCTCTGATTCACCTAAGGCATGGGTCAGGGAGCATGGATTTTGATCTGTTTGAACTTTGAAAGCAAAGTCAAAATCACAGTAGAATTAGGAGACGAACAAAGTAAAGTATAGTGATGTAGAAGGCAAAAACAACCTGAGATCACCAATTATTTGCGTTAATGCGCGAGCACATTCTGAGAAACGAAGGCACATTTTCTCGAAAACCAACTAGACAGAGTTTTTCTAGGTTAGAGCAAGATCGATAAGCTGCAATCAACTACGGAGGCAGAAGTGGAGAGTGAGAGCAGCCATGGCAGCAAGCAGTGCTTACGATAGGACGAAGCAGAGAGCGGTTATTCGTGGTTTTATAGTGAAACGAGTCTTGTGAAAACTGAACTCTCTTTCGCTCCCGTTACTGACTAGCATTAGCAATATTACCATTTTTTATAAAATATTCATAAAAATTTGGAAAGCCGTAAAATCCAGTACTAGAAAAAGAACTCGAAGTAACGCCAACTCCTATTACTACTTTTATTTGATTTCTTCGTTTGAAAAAAAGATATATCTTGCTCTATGCTTCCTTTTTAGTTGTAAGAAGGGGAAGAGTAATAAGGCGAGAGCAGCACGTAAGAGAAAATCACTCGTGATTAAAACAAACACTAATCAAAGTTAGGTTTTAGGTGAGATTTTTTAATCAGTAATAGTCAAAGTGCTTATCACTAATCGCACTCTAATTAACCTCTCTCTTCATGCCATTCTCTGTAAGTGAACTCACAAACATCCTTGTTAGAGAGATAGGCAGGTTTACGCATACATGTTACATCCATTTTTTATAAAATTTATCCAAACTTTTATCACTGTTTTACTAACTTAGGTGTAAATTCTTAAGTGTTATTGTTATTTTTTAACAATAAAATTTAGCATATAAAAATAATAATAATAGTATAGTACTGAATTAGAAAAAAAAATGATTACATGTTATAATTTTATTAAAAATACAGTAATTTTTTTATTTTGTTTTCTTAAAACAAAATTGACTTCATTCAAAGCTTGTAGTCAAAATATTGGGTGGCAGTAGGTGGATCATGATGGTCATGACTTTTGATTTATATAGTTGTTAATTGTTAATAGATCGAAAGATTTGCTATTAAACGATCTAGAATAGTAATTTTTTTTATATCAGACATTTATATAAGCATATTAGTTTTTTAAAAAAACTTTTTCTCGAAATAAACTATAAGTTTGCACAATCTTCAATTGTTTTTCTACATCTAACCTCAAATCTATTAGGCAAACCAATGCTGCAATTGTTAGGAAAACCAATTCTGAAATCCAATTACACAAGATTTTTAATAATATATATTTTTTTTCATTAACACTAATTTCCCATGCTTCAAATTTCAGTATTTTATTTGGTTCTAAATAAAGAAATGGTTTAGAAAAATGATTTTTTAAATTAATAAATTAAATGCAAGTTTAATATAAAAATATATATTTAATGGAGTTAATTAAAAAAAATTTGAGATTTTAGTTAAATTTAAACGTATAGAAAATATGGTAGTTGACATACTTAATAATTTAAGGTAAAAGATTACTTTCAGTCTCTTAATTTTGACTCAAATTTTATTTTACTCCATTAAATTTGATTAATTTTACTTTAATTTTTTAACTTTAAACAATTAATTAATTTTATTTATACTTAATATTGTTAATTCATTTAACTGAAAATACTAACTTTGAGCTAATTTTAATACTTTTATTTTATATTATTATCAAAATTATTATTCCATTAATCTAATATGTAAAAATAAATAAATTTATATGTAGAATTATATTTAAGTTTTATATTTGATGAATACATAATTTAAAATTTATAGTTTAAATTTTAGGATTTTTTTACATATAAAGTTAATAGATTAATAATATTAGTAATAAGATTGTTCTTGACTAAATTAACGAAGTCAAAGATTAAAAAAAAGTTGATTAATTTTTTAAAATTAAATGACTAAAGTAAAATTAATTAAATTTAAATGACAAAAATAAGATTTGAGTTAAAGTTAAGAGACTAAAAATATTTTTTATTATAATTTAAATAAATATTTATAATTAAATTATAGTTAAAAAGTTGAAATGGTATATCATCTATGCATTTGTCCTTTATCTTATATTTTTCATGTATTTTTATCAAAATTTATCGAAAATTATTCATTTTTTTACTGTGCCATCTCAAAATTATTATTTACAGGGTATTCTACGCAAATGTATCATAGTTTTTAGGTTAAAATTTATAAAAAAATTTTCTACTTTAGTTTTTGTGCATATAATATTTTATACTTGTAATTGTGATTTAATATTTTTGTATACTTCTAAAATATTATATGAAATTTATTTTTATTTACTTATTATTTAAAATTTAATTATAATAAACACATTAATTTATAAAATATTAAATTATAACAAATAATTAAGAGATAATAAGTGAAAAAATAAAAATATCGATAAAAAATTTATGTTTTAATAATAAAAAATAAAAATATATTTATTATCTTTTAATTATCTTTTTTAATATATTATTTTATAAGTTAACGTGTTTATTATTATTAATTTTTAGATAAAAATTTAATAAAAATAAATTTTATATAATATTTTAAAAGTATAAAAAAATTATTTAAATATAAAGGAGAGTTATGTGCGAATTTATGCGTAAAATATGATGTTTTAATTTTTGTATTAATAATACCTTTATTATATTCCAGGCATGCATGATATCATATATTTTTTAGGCATTTTCCATTAATTTTGTTAGTGAATTAAATTGAAATTATATGTATAGTTCTACACACGTATAGACATCCAGCTTTTTTCCCCTCAATTTATAACAAATAAATGCTAACTACATTATTTGGTGAAAATCAAGCATGATTACTTACTTTTGAACATGTAGTTTTTCAACAAGGCATATATTTATTTATGGAACTTTTACAATATTCAATTTTTTGAAAAAATCGTATCCATCCTCAACTTTTTTTTTGGTCGTATATATTTATTTTGTTAACTACAAAAAAAAATTGTCATTCACTTCCCCGAGAAGAAAAAAGACTCAACCTAAATTCAACGTGCACCTGAAAACTGTGAGTTGGAACTTGAACGCTTTTCTTCCCCCTTCATCGCAGATCTGAATTCCTCTGCTCCTCAATTCGCATCAACTGCATTGAACTTTCATCATAGTTATCAAGAGAAAGATCAAGACCCAGGAGCTGTAAGGCTTATCGGAGTTAATCCGTAAAATGGTGCTGGTATCGGCTGTACGGGATTATATCAACAGGATGTTGCAGGACATCTCTGGCATGAAGGTTCTCATCCTAGATTCTCAAACGGTACGTCCTTTTATTAATTGGCATTAGCACTTTGTTATCCTTTGTTCTGAAATATGAATTTTTTCAATTCCAGGATTTCTGTTTACCCATTTGCAATTTCTATTTTTTTAGACAAGTGATATTCATGCTAGCTCAGCTACAATTTACGTTCCATTTTGCATATGGCTCTGCCCTTTATACCAAATTATGCAGTGTTATTTAATGTTTCTTTTTCTTTTTCGTATCTCTTCTGACTGAGTCAGTAGTCAACTGTCATTAGAAGGTGCTTTAAAAGTTCCATGAAAGATGAATATACTGCAATGGCTTGTTAGTTAGTCACTCAAGTTTAATAAGTGTGATGGCAACATAACTCCTTCTAAGAACGGAGAGCAGGGAGATCATGTAGGGTTGAAAAGTACTATGCATTGTAGGTGAGACCCGATATCAATGAATATATTATTCATTTTGTTTCAATGGCCCCTTTCTATCTTATATTTGTAATCTTGATTTACTTTATGGCATTCATCTTTGGTTCTATGGTTGATGTTTCAACTTGCCAAAGGCACTAAATTTTTTCTTTCATCTAACATGTTATGTTTTTCCAGCAATCTAGTTTCTACTTTCTATAATTTGTTTGATTTTAGTCTATCAAGGAAGAAATCTGTGGCTATGAGTTTGAGTGGACATCCTTCTGAAATTGGTGCAGGTAAGTATTGTGAGTGTTGTGTATTCACAGTCGGAGCTTCTTCAGAAAGAAGTATTTTTGGTAGAGTTGGTGGATTCCATTTCCAAGTCAAGGGAATCAATGTCACATCTCAAGGCCGTTTACTTCCTTCGACCTACATCAGAGAACATCCAGCAGTTACGCCGCCAAATAGCCAATCCTAGATTTGGAGAATACCATTTATGTAGGTTTTTTAAAATTTCTTTGGAACATCTCCATAGTAACTTAATTCTACTTTCGCTAAGTTTAGTAGTAATTTTCTCCCATTGATTTGAAGACATTTTGTGAATCCATTCTGAAATTACAGTTTTCTCCAACATGTTGAAGGACACTCAGATTCACATACTTGCTGATTCAGATGAACAGGAAGTTGTCCAGCAAGTTCAGGTAAGTGCCTATGGTTGCTCTTAGTCCCTACTTTTTGGTCTGTTTGTTAGTTTATAATACCAGAGGAATATTGTAGTTCTCATGAAATAAGTGCTAGAAGGAGGGATTTCCCTTGTCTTTTTATTCCTCCTATAGTTACAAGAACAAGAAAGATTTTATTCCCATTGTCAGCAGTTTATCTGATAAATGACTCCACACATTGTTGAACTTGATGCCTTAATCACTCCTTTTATTTTTAGTCGAGCAATATCAAGTGCCAGGGTTCTTGTTGCAAAGCTTAATTCTGATATAATTGTTGTTGTCCTGATCATCCAGGAGTTTTATGCAGACTTTGTTGCACTTGATCCTTACCATTTTACCTTGAATATCCCTTCAAATTACATTTATATGCTCCCAGCAGTGGTGGATCCTTCAACATTGCAGCGCTTCTCTGATCGAGTTGTTGACAGTATTGCAGCTGTTTTTCTGGCGTTAAAACGAAGACCACTAATTAGATACCAAAGGACATCTGACATTGCAAAAAGAATAGCACAGGAAGCAGCTGTAAGTACTAAGTAGTGAGTAGGATTTCCTTTTTTACCCCCAACAACTATATAGCCATTTTGTCTAACTCTTTGGCTAATAAAATTTTTTTCTCATTACTTATATACAAAAAGTATAGAGATTTTTTATGTACTATATTGTGATTATATATGCATTTAGGTGATTAAGTTTTGGGCTTTTGCTATGAATTCACACACTTAGATATTTATCCTATTTTCTATCATAAAAATTATGCAGTGGGCATGTCTGTGTGTAAAGCATACTAACATATATGCCTGTAGGCAATGTTATGGAGCTTTTTGCTTCTTTTGTCCAGCAATGTGTATTCTACAGTGTTTAACATGTTATATTGTATCATGGTGATTGCACTAAAATTCTTAATGATAACTAATTACATTAATGTGCTTGAAACAGAAACTGATGTACCAACAGGAAAGTGGTCTTTTTGATTTTAGGCGAACAGAAGTTTCTCCGTTATTGTTGGTGATTGACCGGAGAGATGATCCTGTAACTCCATTGCTAAATCAGTGGACCTATCAGGTATCTATGTGTTTAACCTATGACACTAGTGCTTACTGACAATTGACAAACATATCTCTGATATGTTTGAAAAGTTGTTTATTCATATATGTAATGCTCATCCGTGGCATTATATTTTGCAGGCGATGGTTCATGAACTCATAGGAATCCAAGACAACAAAGTAGATTTAAAGTCAGTTGGTGAATTTCCGAAGGATCAGGAGGTTGGATACATTCTTTACTGAGTTATTATATCATCATCTAGCAATTTAAGAAGTGTCCTGTCTGAAAAGCAATTTTTTGTGCTACTCTCTGTCATAGGAGGTTGTGCTGTCATCAGAACAAGATTCCTTCTTCAAAGCTAACATGTATGAGAACTTTGGAGATATAGGTTTGAATATTAAACGGTTAGTGGATGAATTTCAGCAAGTGGCAAAGAGTAACCAGAACATCCAGACCATAGGTTTGTGCTTTAAATTCCATAATATTTCAGAGTAATAAAAGACATTTTGTTGTTACTGGTGTAATAAACTTTCCAATGCACGGTAGGATAGTATATGATTCACTGATTTCATGCTTTGACTCTTTTCAGAGGACATGGCCAAATTTGTTGACAATTACCCTGAGTACAGAAAAATGCATGGAAATGTTTCAAAACATGTAACCTTGGTAACTGAAATGAGCAAGATAGTTCAAGAGAGAAAACTTATGTTAGTTTCAGAAACAGAACAGGACTTGGCTTGCAATGGAGGGCAAGGGGCTGCTTTTGAGGTATATATTTATAGTCTTAATTATTGAAACTTGATGTCTTCCTTTTGCTTAAACTTCAATTTTTCTGGGTAAGCAAATAAGTATATTTTCTGGGTTTTTCTCCCGAAAAGAAAAACCTTATGGTATGTGAAGCAATTCTATCAGTAGCAAGAAGAAAAAATAAGAGCAATTCTAAGTGTCGATTTATTGTTATCATATGTACTGATAGCATGAAAGCAGCTTTAAACTAACAAAGGTAATGAAATTGTCAGGTGATGACTTCTCTTTATTATGTTCTACTTTCCAGGCAGTGACAAATCTATTAAACAATGAGAGCATATCAGATGAGGACCGACTACGTTTAGTCATGTTGTATGCTTTGCGATATGAGAAGGATAGCCCTGTTCAGTTAATGCAGCTTTTCAACAAACTGGCTTCTCGATCAGCCAAGTACAAACCAGGGGTAAATTAAATCAAATTGTTGCCTTTCTGGATACTTTAATTTCTTATTATGTTCTTTTATGTTTGGGTCTTTTGTTTTTTCAAATGATGGTGAGATAATATTTGGTTGCTTCACCTTTTCATATTTTTTGTTTTGGATTTCAGAGTAGGAATTTACTCTTCATTAGATTAAATTAAAAAGAGAAGTAAATATGAGCTACTGTTTTCTTGATGTGACTACAAGAAAGTGACTGATATTGATATCTTTATTGGGGTACAATAGCTTGTCCAGTTTCTTTTGAAGCAAGCGGGTGTTGACAAGAGAACTGGTGATCTTTATGGAAGTCGCGATCTACTGAATATTGCCCGTAACATGGCTCGTGGATTGAAGGTATGCACGGAACAATTATAATATACATTATGCTTGATGATGTAAATCTTTGGGTGTTAACTAAATTTGTTTTCTGATTATTCTGTAGGGTGTGGAGAATGTATACACTCAGCATCAGCCACTTCTGTTCCAAATCATGGAAAGCATTGTCAAAGGGCGATTGAGAGATGTGGACTACCCATTTGTTGGAAATCACTTTCAACAGGGAAGGTTGTTGCTGATAAACATATTTCTTCTGTGTCCTATTTGTGAATTGTTAAATGCCACATGGTTTCTATCAGAAATCAATGATGCCACTACAATGTTGCATGGTTTCTAAATAATGTGACTTTTAATTGAAGATAATAACAAAATCGAACTTTTTGGTAATAAGTCAAATGGATGTAGGATATTAGTTTAGTAACGAGGGATGGTAAAGGCATTGTTTATATAAGAAACTATCAGCATGTCTTGGGATAAGACAGGCTAAACATATTAGTGAAGGTGCTTCATTTTCACAACATGATGTGTGAGCTTTTACTTTGACTTCACACAAGCTGTATTCTGCAGTTGTTTTATACTACTGACATCTGAGTCACATAATGGATTGGTGTCAGACTGTCTATGGTTTCTGAAGTTGAAGACAAATGATAATCCCATTCAATATGGCCCAACCTAAACTTAATCACCACAATTGCTATAGTATCAAATGTTGCAATAGTATTGATATGACATAGTTTCACTCCTTGTAGTTCTGGTCCACGTCCTCTGTATCCTCTCATAATTGCGTCTGTAAGTCTGTTAAATATCCGATCTACTTCATGTCCAGTGATCCATTAACTGCAGGAAGAGTAAATTATGATTTTGCAGTGAAACTGATATGTCAACCAATAACGCTATTGTAGTAGATTGATATTGTTTTACTTGTGCTGCATTTTAGCCAATTATATATGAAAAGAGAGAATTTGTTTTCCATAATTAATACCTGAAGTATATCAGCTTTGTCCTATCTTATAATCCAACGTGTTTGTGTTTGCTTGTGATTACATGGTTATAATGTACATTACTGCTATAGTTATCACCTTAGTACCAAAAAAAAAAAATCTTTTTGGATTTGTATTAAATTATTAATTTGAACAATTCATTAAGGATTAAAAATTTGTATTTTTTAATTTATATAAAATTGTAAATGTATAACTGTAAACCCAAGTTGACTGAAATAGTAGAAGTCTCATACATCAAATGAAATTTTGATAACATGTATGGCTCTCAATGATAACTTGATTCTGGAATTCGTTTTTTATCAATTGATTGGAACAAAAATTAGGAAGATTGTTTTCTTTTTTTGATAATAATTTATTTAAGAAATAAAGAACAGGATCAATTGGAGCTTGATAAGGTATAATTTTCTTTTAATGTCTGCTCAAGAACAAGAAAAGTCTTCACACATCATTAAGAAATGGATGTTTTGTCCAGCAATACTATATTTTACACAGCTACTGGAAGATTATGTCTAATATTTTCTGTTCTGTATGACAATTATCATAGCATTGTGGAATATTCTCAGTTGTCTTGTTACTGATGTATCCATGGAAAGCAGGCCACAGGAAGTCATCATCTTCATTGTTGGTGGAACGACTTATGAGGAGTCACGATGTGTTGCTATACAAAATGCTAGCAATACTGGAATTCGTTTTATACTTTGTGGCTCAGCAGTTCTTAATTCTAGGAGGTAAGATTAAGTAACAAAGTTTGGATTCAATTAGTGATGTTCAGTTTTTTGTATATCAATTGTGCGTTAAATTTGGCTCTCTAAAATTGATATTAATTTGTTGAATTGATAGTTCCAGCTTTGTTCTTGTGTTTACTGCAAAACTAGAAAGTAGTCGTAATTTGGACTTTGATTTAGCTTAATTTAAATACTTCTTAGAGTGACATAGTTATGAATTGGGGGTATTCCTGTAGACTTCTTCCAAAACAATAGCCATATCTTAGACAAGACTATTCCAGTTCATCTCGTGAATGTGCTCATGGTCTTGGTTTAGGTGAAAATTATCAGTGGTCTGGTCTTCAATTAGTCTTACAGATTGATGAATTTGTTTTTTTGGCTATCCATTGATGGTTGAGGATAATTCTATTGCTGTAAAGACATATTTTTATGTAGCTTTCTGTATTTCTTTAGCATACGATATGTTTTGTTTGAATTTGCAGGTTTCTTAGGGACTTGGAAGAAGCTCAGAGGGTGGCTCGTTCTAGCACCTCTGTTTGAGGTTTATCTTGCCACGGCCGCATAGGTAATGTTTTATAACTTCACTCTGGAAATTTTTGTTTGGCAACTGTCTTGTGTGTGGATTACAAAAGTCGCCAAAGGAGCTTGATGAAGGTTATCAGACTCGATCCACTTTCGCTGCAGAAGACAATTAAAAACAATTAACTAAAGTTGGAAGCTAGTTGGCGCCTTTGAGGAAAATGGGGTCTGACAGATATATAAAAAAGAGAAACTTTAGGAACACTCCCCTCTGTTCATGGGAGAAAATTGACACGGAACAAATAGGTACAAAGATAGGAACCTTTCAATAGTGTAATGATTTTGTTGACACTTACTGATATAAGGACAATTGTACAATCATGTAATGAATGTATCAATTCTTTTGTATACTAACAGATGTATTAGCATTTATGTTTTTGAAGGGTATGGCTAAGATTTCCATTTAATACTGGTTCAATCGTTAATTTACTTTTACAATTTTTTTCCCATTTTTCTATGAAAGTTACAATAAAGTAATATCCAAAGATTCATTAATCATTATATAAGCTAAAACACTCAAAACTCTCTTAAATATTAAGTCACATTTATATTTTTTTTCAATTATAAAATGAGAGTTTGAGGTTTGATAAAATTTATATTTATCAGTCTTTTAATTTTGAAAATTACATTCAATGCTTTTGATATTTGATACAATGCCATGCAAATTTTTATTTTAATTTATTTTTTCTATTTCAAAATTATAAGATTACTTATTTGTCTTTATTATTTTATTAAAAATCATATATTAAAACTTAGTATAAATTTAACTATATTTTATTATTATATTAAAAATAAATTTACAGTTTTATTTGGTACATAAAATTATTTTTATTAATAAAAATAATTATAAATAAATAAATGAAATTTTTAAAACCAAAAAAATACATATACTTTAACCAAATTTCATAAAAAGATTAATGTAATTTTTTCTATTTTAAAACACAGATAATAGAAAATTTAAGAGTAAATTATTATTTTTGTCTCTAAATATTGTAATTTGTCTTTTAATTTTAAATTATGAAAATACTTACTTTAACTCTTGAAAACAATATTATGTTTTAATTTAATTTTTATGCATAAATATTTTATATCTTTTTATATTTTAATTTAAAAATTTTAAGGACTAAATAGTCTGCCGATTGCGGTCGATTCACACGAACCTAATAGTTTATTGCTGAATGTTTGGCAGGCCACATGAAGTGAAACCAAATAGTCTAGCTCTGAATGTTTGGCTGGCTGATACAGTAACTGGTCAGCCATCCTTCTATCACCTCTGAAGTGGAAACCTCGTGCCTCCTCCTTTTGCCACGAACGCACTCTGACGTGGAAAAAGCCATTTTTCTCTCTCCCTTTTTGTCTTTAGAAAAATTAATAACCAAATTCTTTTTTCCTTAACATACAAGCTACTATTTACATTTATGCATCACAGTCACGGCCCTTACACAACAAAGCACCAATTGACCAAACCTAGCCGGTGGGTCCCCCGTGGACGACTGTGATTTCGTCTGTGACTACAATATACGATTTCTCGCGTCATTTTAGAATCTTCACCCTTTTCGTATCAACAAAATGTAATATGGCGAGTATTGTTTTCCAACCGCCAAAGCAAATTCCGTTTGCTTTTCCATATTTACGATTTCTTCTCCCATTCTTTGTGTAAGATTTTGCCCGAAAACTATTCATCTCGATTTTCCGGGAAAAGAGTTAAGCAAAGGTTCGAACTCCCTTTCTTTTTAATTCTCTTTCGATGGTATCCGTGGTAAGACATTGCAATGCTTATTTCGTTACGGTTGGTGTGAGTTTGTTTCGGCTCATAGGGAACTTCTTTTCCATTTTTATGTAGTCTAGGGTTTTCGCCTTCCTTTTTCCTCTGAATTTACCTTACTGGAATTGCTCATGTCTTGATGAATGTGTGTTTCACAACTGTTGTTTGATTGACCATTGCGGTTAGTTTGTGTAAGATTTCTTAATGAACTAAGGTTTTCTTGAAAATCATCGGTTTATTGTGTTGTCGAAGTTGTTCGAACTCTGGCTTGTAGGCTGAGAGCATTTTGACGGGGAAACTGTGAAAAGATGGCTTGGTTATACTTTTTTGTTTTTCTTTCTTTCTTTTTTGTTTTGGAAGACTGAGCTAGTAAAATAAGTTTATGACTGCCTGCCCGTACTCATTAGAACCTTTCTTTCAGTCTATCCTGCTTTCATTAAATTCTGAAAATTTTAACAAACTAGAATAATTCCCCTATGATCACGGGATTTGATGTATTCACTTATTGCTTTTTAATCTTAATGAAAGTTGACATTTGTTTTATAGTGTAGTGTATGTAATATGTAGTAAAAGGTATTCAACTTACTAGCAAATTATAAGGTTAGGCAAGGCGGGAGAAAATGATTTACATGAAATATTGATGTTTGGTGAATCATAGTAATGGTGCTGTTATTTTAGCACTCCTATTATTCTATAAATTTTTTGTTGTTGTTTATAATGTTTACTGGAGCCTCTGCATCATCACCTTATTAGATACGTCTTAATCTGTATTGAACGTATGTATGAGAATACTATGATACTGAAAATTTTAGTTTTGTTGCACTGGAAATAGAAGAGATGGATTAGGGATAAATTATAATATAATAATAAGTTTGCACTCTTAGAAAATAAATACTATGACCTTCCATGTTGTTTCTCTGGATTTATTGGACCTTTTAGCATTAATTCACAATCTTATCAAGTGAAGAGTTAGTGTGAGGTAGAAATTATTGTTGGCAAACAATTTTTTCTTCTAGTAGTGTTGTTTTTATCTTCTGATACTTTAAGTAGCATTATTGACATTTCCATGGTACTTTTGTTATTGAATTGTTGGTATACTTTTAAAGTTTTAGAATATTGATAGGCAATGGTTGTAACATGTAGAAACTCAGATAATTTTATATGCGTGACAAAAATTGGCAATGCAACTTTGAGTTATATGGTGGTTGATCTTATTTTCTCATGAAACTTTGGTGCTTTAAATATACTGGTTTGGAGTTTTGAATTTCTTGATATGTATTGATGCTTCAACATTTTGTTGCTTTTGGTGTCAAGACATATAATGAAGCTTGTGTGTTTCTTATATTTAATCTCTCAGGGATATATAGTAACATTGGTACTTAATTTTCTGTTAATGCATGTGTTTACTAATTGCACTATCATACTTGGTTTGTAGGATAGCATTTGAAGTATTCCTATACATTTCCATTTCTATTAGACTAATTAGTAAATTAATGAATATGATTGTCAATGCAGGATTGTTATGTATCAAAAGAAAACATCAGTCTACTGGCGCATGTTATATTTGAGGAATACTTGTCATACCAGAAGGGTGGTTTTTCTCTGTCAAATAGTATACCTTACAGGGTTGACCAATTGCCATACAGTCAAGACAGAAGGAAAGAAATAGCAAATCATTAGGTTGATGAAGGGCAGCAGACTGTTTGTTACAAGCAATAATAAGTTTCTACCATGAGTTTGACAGCTGCTTTATGTTCTTCCATATTTTTGTTCACGTCCATTGAGACTATAAGCAAGTCAGCAAATATGTGGCTCCTCAACCTAGGTTTAGAGTCTGCTGGAACCTTTAGCTGGACAATCTTCACTTCAAGTATATTTGTGCTTGTTGCTCTTGTTCTCTCCATGTATCTAATTTTCGAGCACCTGGCTGCCTATAATCAGCCTGAGGTTCAGTCTTATGCTCTTTTACTTTTGGATCATACTACATGAATAGTAGTGTCCAGTCAATTCCCCCCCCCCCCAACCCAACCAATCTCTCTAAATTCTTTTTACTGCAATTGGTTAGTTTGCTGTAAATTGGGTATTTCACCTCTTCATTTTCTTTTCCATCATATATGTTTTTTCTTGTTCAGGAGCAGAAGTTTTTGATTGGTCTCATTTTAATGGTTCCTGTTTATGCACTGGAATCGGTAAGAAACACTAATCAAATACTATTCATTATCCTTTTTTTTTACTGGGGTTTTCAAATTTATCTTGATGGATTTAACTATTAATAACTTAACTATAAAAATGAGCAAAGATAGAATACTTTGGCGTTGCTTGATCCATATAGTCGACCCCACTTAGTGGGAAAAGGCTTTGTTTGTTGTTGTTATTTTTTTTCAAATTTATCTTGATGTTTAACTGACTTTTCTGTAAACTTTTAATGAAGATCCTTGTTTGCTGTATGTTGAAAGCAATCTAAATAGTTTTCAGGTTGCAATTCTTTTTATTATGGAATAATTTTTTGTTGCTGTATCATAGGAGTACAGTGGAACTTAGTTTTTAGCACATTCGTGTTGTTTGGTTATGTATATAGCTTCAGGAACATGTGTGTTGCCCCTTGCATAAAGGATGAATTGTACAATGTGGATGTTAAAGATTTTATATATTAACATGCATCTATATGTTGGGGGGAATTCGTTATTTTCCACATGTTCCATCACCAGATGTAAACTATTTGACATCTAATTGGTACTTTGATGAATTTTTTTTCCTTTTATCATAAAATCTTGGTTTAGTTGATAAGACCATTTTCAGTAAAGCTTGGTTTGATTTTTAGGCAAGAACCATTCGTAGTGTGCTAGAACAAACATAAATATCAGTTATATCGGCTTGATGTACTACAGAATAAAATCCGCTTTATGATTTCTTTATCCTTCTTTTTTTTTTTTTCGTGTGTTCCTTTTTGGATACAAAGTAATAGTACATTGTCAAGTTCTGATGTTTTATGATGCAGTTTTTATCACTATTGGATTCCAATGCAGCATTCAACTGTGAGGTTATCCGGGACTGTTATGAGGCTTTTGCATTATATTGCTTTGAGAGATATTTGATAGCTTGCTTAGGTATGTCAAACAGATTTTGTACCGATATACCTTTCACTAGATCCATATTCGTAAGATTCGACAAAGTTTTACGCTGATTGTCGATTACCTAACACAACCTTCTTCTTTTATCTGGGTTTGGGGCAGGCTATGAAAGTCAAATTTAGCCTAACTATAAAAATGAGCAAAAATAGAACACGTTGGTGTCGCTTGATTCATATAATGGACTCCACTTAGTGGGAAAAGACTTTATTTATTGTTGTTGTTGTATACTTTTCATTAGTCATAGTTGTTAGTCCTTTGTATGTATATTTTTTGGAAATAAAAGATGGTGAGATATTGAGAAAATTTTCTCCCTTCTCTTTCACTCATCTCTCCAATTTGGGTCAAATTTTATTGAACTGCTTGTATGTGAGAGTCTTGATATAATTACGTAGGAAGATGCCATATGTTTCCTGCAAAATTATTTGTAGGTTGAATTGTGTTGTGATTTTCATGCTCCTTATACTCAATTATTTATGCTTGTAGGTGGTGAGGACAAAACAATTCAATTTATGGAAAGCATGAAGCTGATGGATTACAACTCTCCTCTTCTGAAAGAAGCATATGCATATGGAGTTGTGGAGCATCCATTTCCCTTAAATTGCCTCTTAAGAGATTGGTATCTTGGCCCTGACTTCTATAATGCTGTGAAAATTGGCATAGTACAATATGTATGTGTGGTTTTGGTAAATTGAGATTTGTCACACTTCCCTCCCCCTTGGAAAAGTATTTACCAATCTTTTTTAATTAATTACTGAAACCTACATTCCAGATGATGCTAAAGATGATATGTGCATTGTTGGCAATGATCCTCCAGTCCCTTGGGGTTTATGGAGAGGGGAAATTTGAGTGGAAATACGGGTAAGTCAATATATCGATTTGTGTCTTGATCTTGTTTGCTTGTGTATTATCCATATCCTAAAACATATAATTTCAATTCTCAAATACAAATATTATTGTTGTCCAGTGTAGATAAAATTCCATACTTTCTTGGGAATATCAATTGAAAAGATGAATACTAGACAATTTCTACCTTTCTTTTGAAAGGGGAGGGCTATTTGTCATTAAACTTGTTCCAGTCTGATTCTTTCATTTACTTGCAGGTATCCCTACTTGGCAGTTGTTCTTAATTTTAGTCAGACATGGGCCTTATACTGCCTTGTACAGTTCTATTCTGTTATTAAAGATAAATTGGAGCCAATCAAACCGCTGGCAAAGTTTTTAACGTTTAAGTCAATTGTCTTCCTGACATGGTGGCAAGGGGTGGCTGTTGCATTTCTTTTTTCAGTGGGAGCATTTAAAGGTTCATTCGCCCAGCAGCTGCAAACACGTATACAAGACTACATCATCTGTATAGAGGTTAGCCTTTTGTGCTGTCCACAGTTTTTACTGTGTTATGTTATTTTTGTTTTTCTTATAACATTAATCCTTAGACTTCATTTTCACATTTTGCATATTTCTTCTCAAGTCATTATATTTGGCTTTGCTTTTCGTATGCTGTTTGATGCTCCTGTTTAAGCTAAATTTCTGAGTGCCGTTGTCATATACTTCAAGTTTTCATATCAATTCAGAAGTTCTGGGAGGGCCCTTTTCTTATGGCTTCCCATTTTAAAAATTGCGACAGATGGGCATAGCTGCTGTTGTGCACCTTCATGTATTCCCTGCAGTACCTTACAAAAGGGGAGAGAGGTGTCTCCGTAATGTAGCCGTGATGGATGACTATGCATCAATAGGAACGCCTCCTGACCCTGAAGAGGTTCGAGACTCTGAACGCACACCTAGAATGCGGCTGGGTCGACATGAGAGAGAGAGGATGAAATTAAGTCAGAGTGTTCGTGATGTGGTTGTTGGAAGCGGTGAAATCGTGAGATATGAACATATATATAGCTTAACCTTCGAGTTTTCTCATAATTCTGTCCGTCAACTGATCTAGACTTTTTTTTTTTTTTTCTTGTGGTGGTGGGTGGTGGGTGGTGGGGTGGTCTTTACATTCCAGATTGTTGACGACATGAAATATACAGTCTCACATGTGATAGAACCAGTTGAAAGGGGTATCGCAAGGATAAACAAAGCCTTCAATCAGATATCAGAGAATGTGAAACGCCATGAGGAGCGGAGGAGGAGTACCAAGGACGATAGCTATCTTATACCCTTGCGTTCTTGGAGAACAGAATTTTCTGGGATTCAAGACAGTCTAGTGGAAGGGAGTATCAGTGACAGTGGATTGCCCAGCGGAAAGCGAGAGCATCTCCAATCCAAAGCGTCAGCTTCTAGGATTAGTAGATAGTGTCTACAGTTCTACTTATAAAGTTGTGCATATATAGGATTAAACAGAGTTCGAGCATATAATATTGAAGTTCTGCATAAAATATGAAAAGCTCAGAGGTGAGAAGGTGGAAAAGAGAAGATGGAATGAATGGTGCAGAGAGTTCAAGCTCTCTTGGAAAATGAACCTTAGAGATAAAAGCAAAATGGATTTTCACGTGAATTTTTAACTACCTCAACATGCTTTGGTGATTTTGTTTTGTTTTGTTTTTTTTTTTTAAATAGAAGCACCTCTCGCCAGCTAACAAAAGAGGTATCGACATATGGGTGAAGTTGTCAAGGGCTGAAAACGTTGTCTAATTGGCATCAAGTCTGAGAATGATGGGTCATGTCGTGTGCGACGCTCGTGCTGCCCCCATTTACATAGCCTTTTGTAAAGTGTTTTTATCCTGGAGCGGGGAGATAATGAACGGAGAAAAGAATGCTTTAGCAGTGAATTGGCTTCATTGCCCCGCTGCATCTCTCCACAGTTTACTGGAGGATGACCTATTGACCTTAGTTTCAGATGTTTTCTCTTGACTTCGGCCTGTTGGATCTGGCCTCTCTTGAATAATGGGGAAAAAAATGTTAAAGTAAAATGGTCATGGTACTTACACCATAGTTACTATTTTTTGAGTCAGTCAGAATTTCATTGATGTACGCAACAATAGAGGGGGAAAATGGCATATGACCTTAGCTTCATAAGTTTTCCACCTTAGCAAAATTTATTCTCTAAACCGTCTTTCTCGAAATTGGTTTACTCGTTTTCTTACAACTCTAAAGCAATGCCTTATTGAAGATAAGAATAGTATAATCTAAGATTTTTCTTAGGTATTTTACTAGAAAAATAATAAATAAAATAGATAAATAAAAAATTTACTTTAAATATATAAAGGCTCAATTTTTCTTTTTCGAGATCTAAATCATATAATCTAAGGTCAGATGTTTTATCATATTGTGTATTTGGGAGTTACAGTGTGTTGCTCCCTTTTCATCCATATATTCGGTTTCTCTGAGTCTGAAGTGTGCCGGTATTGGTATTTGCTTGTTTGTTCAGAGTTCATGGTTGTCACTTTGTTGCTCCTAACTTGAGTGAAATTGGAGGGTTCGAACAGATGTCCTGATATGAACCCAAAAAAAGACGTCCCACTCTTGACTACTGAGTTTATTTCCTTTTATTATTACGTTTATCAAATTTAAGATAAGTAAAAACAAACATAGTGGTTAAATTGAATTCATGATTCAAAAATCCTTATAGTAATTTTGAAAAGTAAATTAAATTAGTATTTGAATAAGTTTATGTTGGTACTATATAACCCTTGGTACGATCACACTGCTATAACTAAAATTTATATATAAAGTGCATCTTACTTACCCACAGATAAGAAGGGAATGGCTAGCCTCATAGCCCCTACCATTGTTCTATCTTATTTTTTTCAATATCTTTTCGGTCAAGAAAGCTATTATTTTGTGGTAAAGAAAAAAAAACCTATTTACTTTTAGGAAAATAATGTATAAAATGTTGAATTATAATTTATTATAATTTTGATACGTAAACTTTAAAATATATAATTTAATTCTTTAAAATATTAAAAAAATTAAAAATATTACAAATTAATTAAAATTAATATCTAAAAGCTATATAATTGTCACATTACACTTCACATCTATATTATCATTATAAAGTTATTGTTTAGATTAAAATATCATACTATAATTATATAAATTTTGAACTTTAATTATAATTAATATATTATATTGTAAAATTTTAAAATAGTTTAAGATGACAAAATGTCATATTTTAAAAATTATATATTATACAAATCCAAATTTATAATTCCCACCTGTTTTACTATACACTAACAAAAATCGACTGGTCGATAAAGGAGATGTAGGCCAACATACAAGAGCCGTGGCCCTTGGGCCTTGGACCAAGGATGGCTTATGGACAGCTGACAGGTGTCAGTTGATCCACCGGAAATAAGATAACCTAATGGGGGCAAAAATGTCAAGATATCCAAAAAGGATATTAGGGTTTGACTGACCATCGGCTCCTTCCCTTATATAACATCATCGTGCACATCTTCTTCTACACCTCTTTTCTCTGCGCCAATATTTTCTGATCGATCACTGCATTTTAGTTTTCTTTGTTTTTCATTCTATAGTTTGGTTTCTATGTTTTCTGATTTTCTCTGTATACTGAATGTTGTGGGCGGTGATGAGTATTTGAGAAAGTCATGCACCACTCTGATGATTTTTATCAATCAGTGCTGATAAATTTCTCGTACCCATTCAGTCTGAGCCCTATTTCATCTCATCTCTACTATTCTCTTTTTCCTTTTTGACATTTTGTTTTTGTTTAGATTGCAAATGTAAAATCCCAACTGAGAGGTGGAACCAAGTGATGGGGGTTCTTGTGACCCCAACCATGATGCGGACCGTACAGCTCTTGTAGCTTTTGGGGATAAAATTCTGGTTCCTGATGGTTCCTTCTTCTTAATTTTAATCATTCATCAAATGATCATCTTGCATTGCATGCCTCTCCCTTCCGAAAATTGCTTGATTTGCTGTCCATCCTGTGGATGGAAGCAACGGGGCATTCTATAGTCCTAGAGGATGATATCTTTTAGAGATAACATGTTTTTATCTTCTTTCTTTTATTTTTTTTTATTGTCAATGAAAATTTTTTCGTATTCAGTGCATGAATTTGCTGATACTAAGACAGTAATTCAGGTATAAATAATACAGCCCGTTAACTTAGTACCTAACTAAGAATTCACATAGTTTACAATCCAGCAAAAAAGAGCATTATTTCAGGAAACCATTGGACAACATATGATCATTTGTACCTAAATTAGTGCTCTTAATATCTCGAGTGTCCCTCGGCTGAACTAGATAGTATATTGACTATATCCAATATGTCACAGTATTTGAGGACTAAGAAGTAACTTCCATATTTTACCTTGTAAGCGAAACAGTTTCTGGAGGCGTCACGTGAAACCGTGGTTTTTATTAACTTCTAAGGTCCGAGGATGACGGTGATAATTTGGATGTGGAAGCATTGCGAAAATGGATGCTGACCTAATGTCGAATTGGAGTAAAAATTATTTAATTTGCATGTTAATGTCAGACCAAAAAATAAAGATGAGTAATGAATAAGGACTAGCACCACTGAAAAGATGTTCACTCAAATAGTAAAGACTAATTGCTTAATACAATGCTTCCAATTGACAGCATGGAGCAAATGAAAGATGAACACAGAACAACAGCTAAATTGTTTATTCATTACTTTTTCTGACAAGTTGTGTATTGAGAGATATATACATGACCATTGTATATACGTACACATGGTATATGTCAGAAATTTTCATTTATCCAAATCTCCAGCTACGTGGTTCACAAGGCAGCATTGGTTGGAAATCCTTTCGTTTGTTCATTTACGTGGTGCTGAAGAATGAACAAGACAATGATGCTATGACTTCCGAGGAGTTTGCGATTAATAATTTAGCCTTTGAATTTGCAAATATATTTAACTTTAGTTTCTGAACTTTTTTATTAAATGTTTCGTGACAATCTTTTGAAACAGAGGTTGATTTTTTAGTTTGCTGAAGTGTCAACACCAGGTCTCTTCCCCCTCTGCAAGAATGCAGTTCTCATGTAATAAGCTTGGCTAATTTTCAGAAACTGTGGTTGGAAGGTAGAGATCAAAATAAGGCTTGCTACATATTCCTTTTCATTTTGGATTTTATCGGGAAAACAGGAGTTTATTTTATGAGACAGTAATCCATCTTTAAATATAATATTTACATGGCAATACTTTTAAGAAACTCAAAATCAGAGTGCAACATATTCCTCCTGCCATTCAATCCATTCAAATCAAACCTGAACTCAATTCAATTCTCTGCATACATATTTCACACAACATACAACAATATGAAGGTATACTCATAGCACAACGTTGCCTACCCACGAGCCACTTCCTATATTTTCTCCTCATGCGTGTGCCGAAGAACATCAAGAATTACTATCATCAACTATCTCTCAGCGTTCTCTACGCATGATGCAAAAACACTCTCATCTACCACTTTTCACTACGTAACAAAATCTAATCATTATATTATTGAATAAGAAATCTATCTCAACTCAACGTATCTGTCATCTATTTATCTCTCGCTTTTTTCAATGGGTTAGTTTTTACAGTGTAACTTCAGCAGGTAGGATTTACTATGCCCAAGGAAGTGAGCCAGGATAAGGAGCTGGTCCACAATATCTGAATAAAGATTCAATTTCTGGGCATCCATTAGGATAAGGAATTGAACGATGAAATGGGTCACGCTTCAGCTTCTTGTGATAAAGTGAACCTTGACACCCAAATGGATCCTTCTGGAATTGAGCCCGCACCAAGGCCTCGCCTTTTAGTGCAGCTGCTTTTGCATTTGAAACAGCAGAAGTGCCAGCATAGAAGAATCTAGACTCTGGAAACCCAATTGCAGATCGATGTAGATGTGCAAATCTCTCTTCCTTGAAATCATAACTTACAACCTGATCATCCCCCACAAATCAACAAAATCAGAATGGTGATTTATGAATCTAGTTCATATTGAAGCATGGTACTTGAAAATAGACAGACAACTTCATTAGTGATGATATGCAAGTGTTTATGAAATCAGTGTGATATCCTATTGCAATGCAGGTCTAAATGCGATAATAAAAGCTTAAATGTGTCAATTGATGATGCATTCCGTGTTTAAACAAAATGCAACAGAATGTTTTTCGTAGATTAGGCATACATACAGTTATATTTTGGGGGTATCTGCCAGTTAGCTCTCGAAATCGACAGACACTAAATAGAAGATTTTCAAAACTGTCCCGGGCATGCTCCTCTGTAAGTGCTCTCCATTTCACACTTCCTTCTTTCCCTACACAAACAACCAAAAGAGACAAGTTTTATAGTGGGATCATTTCTGATCCAAGCAGTTTATTAGGTAAGTAATATGCAAATAAACTTTAAGCAAAACCCCTTTTTTAATCCACATCGGAGACTATAAGGTAATAGGAAAAGTTGAAGCAGGAAATGGAATGGGAACTCATCAAGTATTACCAACGTCCAAGATGAATGCGATGTTTATAGTTTAAAATAATGAACCTCACCAGATACTGATTTACAAAAATAAGAATAAAAGTTGCCAAAAGGACCATAAAATTTTGATAAGTAACTCACCAAACCATCCTTTGGAATCAGCAACAGCCCAATAACTCTGTGCCTCACTACGAGGACCAGCATCTTTACGAGTCTCTCCCCCACTAAACAAAAGCAGAGCCGACTCGTCTTTAGCTAAAATATCAATTCCCTCCTGTATATGGGTCACAAAAGTAGCAGCTTGACCAGCATTTTTCTGATAAGGTTCCAAATACCAAGAATCCTCTTTTTCAATCTTCCCACAACTACTGCTCGTATATATAGAATGGCCCGCAACCATCACAAGGTTTTGAAGCTTGGGAAACGGATAATCGTCCAAACCCAGATCGTATTTACGATAACTGTTCATCGTTCGGTAGTGGCTTTCGTATAGAGACAGAATTATGAGAATTGTGACCACAAAAGACAGGGAGATGAAGAAGACCACAAATGGGTGAAGTTTGAAATAGTAGCGAAGGCTACTTCCAAATGATTTGATCATTTTGATGGGATTTAGGGGCGAGTGTTTCGATTTTCGGGTTCGTTTTATGGGTTTTCCAGATTCCAAGTCAAAGTCGCTTCTTGTGTATGCATTAAAGTGTTTGGGACTCCCGGATCCAAATGAGAATTTATTCATCATAACTTTATGATTTGAAAAGAGGAAAAATAATCAAACGTACCCGAATGAAGTGTGCAGTTAAGCGTCTGATGCATTGCATCTCAATTTTAGCTGTGAGTTAATTAGAGACGGCAAGCTGGAACAAGTGTTGAGATATCTGATCTTTGAAACGTCAGAAAGAAAATTGAAGGACCCCGACTTGGAAGCTTAAAGAAAAATGAGATTCTGACCGAATCTACCATGATCGAAGTCAGACTACAGATAGAACACACTAATAGTTTCTGAAATCACTTGTCGCAGGCAGCCCTCTGCGAAATACTTGTTACTCAGAGAATGGCCTCAGAAGACGGTGCTGCAGATTGAAAACGGAGATCCAAATTCTGAGGATCTGTGTTTCTGTGTTTCTGTTTCTTAAATTTCCTCGCATCGCAAATACTAAAAATGAAACAAACAAAAAAAAATCAGTCTGAGACTCTGAGTCAGGGAAGACGATGACAACCATCAAATCAAAATGCTTCCAGACATTTTTTACCGGCAAGTGTTCAAGAAGCCCAAGATTATTCTATTGTTTATGGACTTTGCTGCAAATATTTTTGGTCCAGGTAAGAGAAAGGCCTCTTGGGCCACAAGATTTTTTTCTTTAGTCTAAAATTGTAATTTATGAGTTTTTTTAAAAATAAAAAATCGATAATCATTAATGGTCGGTTGAATAAAATTAGTGTTTTATTATAAATTTATCGTCCTAAAATTTACACTCTTATTATATCAAAGCAAACACTCTTTAAATTCTTTATTCTGGATGAAGTATTGGATTTAGATTCTTTTATACGAAAAAAAAAACATAATACTTTCATATAAAAAAGAGATATTTAGAGAGTAAATAAAACTCATTTGAGTAGTGAATTTGACTTAAATAGGTCCCTACAAAGTATGCAAATCTATATATATATATATATATATATCTTTCTTACATGATATTATTATTATAAATATAGAAGGGTATCTAGTGAGAGGGATAATGTTATATAAAAGATAAAAGTGACTAAAAAGATATTTTAGTTCTTTATAATGTTAATTTTTTTAATTTAGTTTTTCATAATTTTTTTTTAATTTCATCCTTTATAATTTGATCTGTTATCAATTAGATTCATTTATATAAATGTTATTTAAATAAATAATAATTTTGATAATTTAAACATTTGATACTAATTGAATAAAATTAAAAATTATCTATGATATAATTTTTATCATTTTTATTTTCAATTGGTCAAACAATTGCATCGGACCATCAATATTAAACAATGTCTAGTGAATAATAAAAGTTGTGTAATTGAAAAAAAGAATTAGATCATGATTAGCTTCTAATGTTATTTAGTCAATATCAGAATTATCATTTATTTAAACGACATCCAACCAAAAGGACTAAATTGATAATAAATTAAATTATAAGAGATTATATTAAAAAATAAAAAAAATATTATATAAATTATTATTCCAACTTGATATAGAATTAATCTATCAATACAAAAATCAAAGAAAATATTAATTATTATAGATTTATGATGACTTATCGTGTCAATTTTAATTATTTATTTTTGATCAATCAATAATTATTTTTTTCTATCATCTCTCATTTAAAATTAAAATCATTCCTCTCACTCCTTTCTCTCTCTCTCTCTATGGGATTAGTTTATCCTAACTCCTAACTAGATATTAGGTGAGCTCTATTAATTAAAAAATATTTTTCAAGCTAAATGAGGATAAGTAGATTTATTCCGTTTCAGAATATTCCCTTACATAATCAAAGGTAGGAGTAGGAGATTATATATATATATATATATATATATATATATATATATATATATATATATGAATGATGCCAAATGCAGAGATGTGTTGCATCAAAATTGTACTTCACAATCAGGCTATATTTACATCTGCAGCATTTACATGAAGAGGGAGGAGAATTAAGGAAACTAAAGGATATATTATGTACATAAGTTAAAAACTTAAGGGTCAAAGGGTAATTCATCTTCAAGCTTGACTTCAGGTTGACTTGAGCTTTTCCAAATTATACACTCTCTGCAAGATAAATATGCACTAATTAGGTAGGTAAATACAGAGATGACACGAAGTAATTAATGTTATGTTATGAACTAGGAAATTTGGTTAAGCTTACTAGAATACAATGTATATCGTCAAGAAAAGGCCCAAGCAAAGACACCAAGTTCTGCATTTTCTCCTTTAGGGCATCATAGTTTTCATCTTTTGCCTTGAGCAGATCTATAAAGGTTTTGCTATCTGGCATTAGTTTTAAAGCCACCTGCAATAGCATTTCAAATATTCAGAATTCGAATAAACTCTAACCCAACAGCCTTGAGATTCTGAAATTGGAGAGAAGATGAAATGATTTAAAACTCAAAACTCTCAATTAATGACCCATGTAGAAGCATAGCAGTAATTGAGTACTGTAGGTAAAAGGAAAGAAGAAGGTGGTGATTTATAATTAAGTAATATATATATACCCTGAAAGCAGCAGATGAAATCCATCCATGCCATGGCTTCAAAGTGTTATTATAACACTCTTCCACTGCTTCCTCCATGTTCTTCCCAGGATCTCTTGCTAAACTTCGTAATAACGCAAACGTAAAATCCAGGGATCTGCACACCAATTAGTCTGATCTTATTCTTACATTGAAGATGATCAAGTCCACGTAAGACAGTAAATGGAATAGGTAGGTTCACCTAGTAAGCCAAACAAAGGCTTTACTGCAGCTTGGCCCCTTCTTTGGGTTGCCTAGGCCTTTCTCTGTTTTCAATATCTCCACCAAATTTGAATTCATGGAGGAGTTTGATTCCTGCATCACTTCCAATCTCTGCAATTAATACTCCACAACTTATCAATATGGTACTTCAGGCTCAGCAATGTGCAAGTATACTTATATGCGTTGACACAAAACGACGAAAAAAAGAAAATTTACTATACGATTACGAACACTGTTTAATTTTAATCCCTCGAATAAAGGAAAGTACATGTGTAGTGTGTATCTGCTTTCACCTTGATATTATGATGAATGTCTTGTCTCAGAACAGCCATAGTTGGCCCTATCTTATCTGCAGAAGTATATATCAATCATGCATGATGACATTATGTTAGGTGTTACGTCACATTCAGAGTTGAAAAATATAGAGAGTCAGTAATCAAACTTCACACTCACCAAGAACTTGTAAAACCAAGTAACAGAGAGATAGGAAAGACTTGGTGGAGACGAAGGCAACCTCATCATCATCATCATCATCATTATGATCTCCAGGTTTAACTACAACCATCATTGATAGCTCTTGAATGGCACACCCTATCTCTGACCTCTGTTCCATCTCTCTCCTCCGCTTCTTCTCTCTCTCCATTCCTCTTGTATCACACACACGCGCACACACACACACACATATATAGAAGTAATCCCAAGTGGTTTCCTTTATGAATAATTAATTTGTTTCAAATATTATACAGGTATATATACACAGACACACAGAAACTTCTAAATTTTCTTCAACTAGCCGTTTCATGTAGTGAGAGTCTTGCATGCCTTTCTATTAAATTGGGCCTCATAACTTTTTTTTTTTTCTTTCTCTTTCCTTTTTCTTTTGTTAAACAATTATCCTGTGCTATCAATTTCCTCTGGAAGCCATTGATGGTGACCTTTTATTTGACCTTGGAGTTATCTTCTATCCAGCACTCTTCCTACCTTGTGTTAAAAAGTATTATCTGAATAAATCTAAACCCTGTAGGTCCCACACCTGGATTTGACGTGGCCAAAGAATCTAGCCCTTTATGGCTTTATCTATAGCTAATCTAGAATTATCCATGTAAAAAGGTAAAACAGTATTGGGTTTTTGGTTGATAAAAGCTTAAACAGTTTGTGAGAATCATAATCAATACTTCTGGATAAGGGTACATAGTGAAGTGATATTGTCTAAGAAAACATTGGATTGAAATTTTTAAAAGAAAGTCACATTTTTATTTTTAAGACAGAACACGAAAATGTTGTATTATTAGTCTCGGTATATGGTTAGTTATGAGGTTTATGGAGAAGGGGACCAATCATTGTTTTGTTGGGAGTTATAGTTTTATCAGTTATGTAAATGCTTGAACAACAACCAGCGGACAAACGGCTACCTTATTCCTATCTGCTAGCAGCCTCTCAAATTTTTCAATATATGATTCTGTCCTTGAATTTTCTTTTATTGTTCACACAGGAAATAGCTAGGAATCCCAAGATTAAATAATTGTACAGAATAATAATGCATTATTCTCATATATATCTGCTCTGCATTTTAAATCATTTTGGATGAGCCAACTGTTCCGTTCTACAATGCAGCATTTCAAAATGTTTCACTTACATCAGCGTTCAATTATGAGGTTGAAGTTTACGGATTTATCCTCAGCTTCGATATCCTCAATGATCTCTAGAGTTATTATGAAAGAAAAATGTGACAAGAAAAAACAACTTGAGACATTCTTAATAAAATACTTATGTTAAGAAAATTATAATTTCTAAAATAAAAACATAAAAAAAAGGGCAATTCCAAAGCAAGTGTTGAGACAGAGTAGTGCTCATCTTTTGTTAACTGTCATGCATGACATCAACGCTCCAGAAACTTATAAAAGAAAACAACGTAACTGCTTTTAATTAAAGCTTAGTGATGCATCTAATTAATTATAAGAGAACTAATAAATGAGTGTGAACGTGGTAGATTCTTTTGTTAACAATATTTATATCCCTTTGTTATTTTTTTTTTGTCCTAGCTTTTTTTAATAGAGGAAATTGGAAGTAATTGAACTTCGTAAATAATCGTTGAATGATTAAAAACCTAGCTTAACATTTGTGTGCTTCAAGGTTGATGTGTGATGTAAAAATGAAATCCTCGTATCTAATTATTGCACTCCTGTTGCTGAGCAAACTCAAAATATATTTCAAAGAAAATGATATAGTTTATTCTTGTCGGCAGAAAACAATTATCCATTTGGGTTTTGTTAGTGTTTTGCTCCATATTCCAGGATGTGGTCCTTCGCTTCCATTATAAGTAAGTTTCATTTTATCTAATTTGGTCAACGTTATTTTTTAATTATAATTTTATAAATGTTAGAAAAAGAGAGAGCCTTATATGTAATACCAGAAAGAGAAATTCAAGCTTGGAAATGTTGGGGTTATGATTTGGGTCACACTATATGGGCTTTACGTCTTGCTGTATCTGGTACCAACCAGGCCCATTTGGGCCCAGACCCATTAAGCTTCGTATGTCGTTATGGACGTATGAGCATTGAGAGGGCGTGGTGGTCAACATGCTTCTCTTTCTCTATACCCTATACCCTTTATGCCAAGAAACATACACTGTCAAAGTTGTGTCCCTTTCTTTTGCTTCGCTTTTCAATTAATTGCCTCACATTATTGAATCTAACCACTCTACTACTCTTCTATGCCTTCACTTCATCGAGCAATTGCCCATTGTAATAATTCAACCTTAACCCTCCAGTTTTTCATTCCCTTATTCTATTCACCAGCCAAAGTCATACTCTCTTTTAAATGTCTTAAGTTTTGCCTTTTAAAATTCAGTCCAAACCTTGAAGTTCTAATAATCCTCCAAATTTAATTCTTAATTCCCTTTCTTTCCTAATAGACCTATTTTCTTATATCTAGTACACCAATATTACTCTTATATTTTACTTACCTTCCCGTGCCCCGCTTACGATTCATTAGATAAGTAAAATAACATTAAAAATAGTGATATTTCACTTCTTCTATTTCCAACCTCCACTTATCTTTCACACCTTGAGTCAAAAAGAATTTTTTTAATAATTATCTAATTCAACCCTTCTTTTCTAACTAACATTTAGTATTAAAATATATCTTTGTCATCAATTTTTTTTATGTACATTATAGTGTACAATAGAAAATTTTTACTTCATATGCCATTTTAGATTGGTGGGAGACACACCTTGTCCTCACAAAACTTGAAAAACATCCTAAACATTCATAGTGCTCATCTACAAGGTGAAGTGTTTTAATTTTTAAAGTTTGGTGAAACATAAATTATAAAAAAGGCAAGGGTGTGCCATAATCATATAAAATAATTAGTTTTTAACATAAATACGTATAGTAGAAATGAACATATAATCAAAGAGGTCTGGACTATGAAGAAGAAGAAGGTAAGGATGAGCCCCTTAGAGGTTGGCATGATTTGGAAAAACTCGAACATCTAGCTATTGTTTTTAGAAAATTGGGCTTCAAGAGATGGTCATTATGGTGCATGATCTCCTTGTGCATTGTCGTTACATCGTTCATGGTGGGTCGCTCTTCTGGGGATGGATTCACATAGAGGAGAGCCACCCCCAGCACTTGAAGCATCTCTAGGGTTCGTGTTCCTCATACAAGCCTTTCCTCAAGAATTGTGGTCAAGTCTCTTTTCCTCTCTCGGATTTGATTGCTAACCCAGCTCACTATGTGGACCCCCTTTGGAATCCTATTATCAGTTGGCTCCATCCCTGTTAACACCTCTAAGAGTACCACCCCAAAACTGTAGACATCACTCTTCCCTATTATTCTCAAACTATATCCATATTCTGCAATTTGACAAAATGATATAATTAGTCACAATGAAAAATCTTAAAATTACTATGAGTGAATTGATTTTTGATTAAATATAAGATGTGGCTGCTAATTTCCCATGTCTCAACTATCAAGATATTGCATACACACTTATCAAGGGTACATTTTGTATTTACCTTTTAAGATTGTCTATGCAGTATTTTGATTGCTAAATAAGTAGTTAATGGTCACTGTCCAATTAACTATAAACTTAACTATGAGAATTGTTTCAAAACACATACAATTTTTTCAGTACAAAAATAAGATATTTTAATCATTGAGAGTTTGAATTGAGACGAGTTATAAGAATAAGAGTCATTTAACTTCAAAATTACCTAACATTTACACTTACCAAGAGCAATGTACCCATAAGAACTGGCAATTATAGTAGAGGCTCTTGAATAGTCCGAAGAATTAACTAGTTTTGTGATAGGATCCAAGTGGCTTGGGGAACCCTCTCTCAAAAGCTAGCTATTGAAACAAAAGAATCAAACTACTTAAATACCCCATCGAGCATCCCATTTTACTCGATGTGGTACTTGGGCATCCTATACTACCCTCATCCCTATCATTTTGCAAGGCCAAAATCTACAAGAAAAGCTTCATATTTGTGGTCTTACCAAGATGTTATTAGCCTTAATGTCTCGATGGACAATTGGAGGGATGCAATGATGATGAAGATATTCTAAACCATGAGCTGCTCTTACTATAATCTTATATCTTGCGTCCCAATCTAAGAACAACCTCTTTTCATGGAGCAATCTAGACAAACTCCCATTACATATATAATCAAACAACAGTAATTTGGTTCTTCCATTGTCGCAACATCCTAAAAGTCTCACTATATTTTTGTCTTATTGATCCAAGAGTCTGAACTTCTGCAGCAATCTGATCTCTCTCAGGTAATTCCTATTTCTTTATGGGCCATAGCTTCTTCATTGCAATCACTTGCTTCGTGGGAGTCTCTACCCTATAAAAAATCCCTGAGCAACCCTTTCACAAAATGTTGGACTTTGATAAATTTGTGACAATGTCATTGACGGAGAAGTTGAGTTTCTGAAATGGATTGAAAGCCCATACCATTTTGCTTTCCTCGTCAAAATTCCTCGCTCGAATTCTGAGAGCTAAAACTACTCCAAAAGTCACAAACATGACTACTAAAATAACTCCAAGAGAAGTATAGATAATAACATTTCTTATATATTTAATGTCGTCATGATTTCCAGTCACTTGACAGTACTTGTTAATGCAGAGATTAGGGTTACCAACAAACGAAGTGAGGGGTATATCTCGGAATAACTTTATATTAGGAAGATAACCAAAAAAATAATTGAAGTACACATTCAGAGATACTAGATTTTCAAGACTACCAAGTACAACAAGATTAGACAGATTAGACAGATAACCAAAAAAACAATTCAAGTTCTTAAAGCTTTGAACAGTTTCCAATTTATGTTGGAATTCCACCACTTCAGGAATTTGAATTCAAAGATAACCATTGTAGATTAGACAGATTTCCTATTTTCGCTAGCATAGTTCCTGATAAGGAATTGAAGCTGAGGTCCAGAATTGTCAGGGAAGACAAGTTTCCTACTGAACTTGGAATCTCACCAGCGAGATTTCCATTTGAGATGACAAAAGTGGTAAGGTGGTTAAAGGAGAGGAGTTGTGTAGGGAAGTTGCTACCAAATTAATGGAAGTTATTATGATATTGGAAACAAAATCATCCTTGGAACATTTTATGAAATCCCATGAGCAAGGATTTTCGTGGGTTGGGTTCCATGAGGAAAATGAAGAAGCAGAATCAGAGGAATTGAAGGTTGAGAGCCATGAAAGAAGAGAGAGACCTTCCTGGTTCAGAGCAGAGATGGCTGGAAACAAGGAGATATTAAGAAACAAGATGAAAAGAGTTATTGAATTGCTTGTCATGATGAGGTAGATGCTATGCTACTGTTCTATTTCTTCCAAATTGAGGAGTACTAATCTATCACAGTTACTCTGTATCTTCTCCTTGTCATAGATTGTTGGATATTGAAATTCCAATGTCTGCTTTTAAAGTTAACTCTTCCTTTATTATTCTTCCTTAAACAGTATTTCTTGTTCACATTTGTAACAAACACACAAGAAACACACAAAATTGGAACCATTAAAAGGGCGATTGATTAAGAAAATGTGGTAATAGCAATTTGTGGTCCGTACTTAGTCTAGTAGTATTAAGTCCTAAACCTTTCTTTCTCTTTCCTTTTTAACTATAGCTGAGAGACATTGAAGCTGTAACAACACAAGTTATATGTAAGTTTTGTGCTAAATTATTGACCACTAACAAACTTTTTCCTACGAGATTCAGCAGTAAATGATGGAGCTATCTAAAAGATGTGAAGAGAATATCGGCTTTGAAAATGACTGTGTTGGCTTATTCGTTGTATTGGGGGTACCGTGCATGTGCTGCTATATGTGGAAAGATCATTATTAGTGGAATAATGTTAAAAAGGAAAAATCACCATAATTTGATAGAATATTCTTATAGTGGATAAATTATGAGACCCAAAGTTAACTAACGGGAAAGCAAGTTAAGGGTTCAAGGTCCCATCAGCTTTCTCTTTGTGTAATCAGCAAGTGTCGAATATATTGGAATTCAGGAATTTATATGCCCACAATTGTATAAGCCAAAAAAAATAGAAAAGGGGGCCCTTGCATTGTGTACTTGTAAAAAACTTATGATTACACATTGTGGGTTTTAAATGGGTTTTCTTGATAGATACGCAAAAAGATAGAGCCCTTGCAAATTGATGTTTTCTTTTTTCTGTTTTTCATTATTTGTTGTCCTTGTATTTCCTTAGAATTAGGAGTATCCTGAATTCTCTTACCATATTTTATTTTTCTCCTCTTACTTAATGAAGTGTATTTTTTCCCCTCATCCCTTTTAGGTGCAAATGACACAATTTGCTGGGAATTTCCCAGTCTCCTATAATGATGGTTCATCTAACTCGGCATAATAGACACCACAGTGTCTCACCCTTTTCTGTAATATATATACACACACACACACACACACACACACACACATGGTGAGGTCTCAAAATCATTCTGCACTAATAAAGTTGTTTCTTATTATGAAAGTTAGCGGGTGACCTTTTGAAGGGATAATAATATAGGTCGAACAGTAATCCATAAAGAAAAGAGAAAAGAAATTTGTTCAGACCAATTTAATTGTATTTTCTGGACCGAGAGTGAATGTGTAGAGATATAGAGGTGAGTGATTAGGATGAGAAAATTTTACCTATTTTATTCATTGGTCTCAGATGAGGATTGAGATATTTAGTATTATTACCAAATTATTATGAAGACAAGCTACGTTTGCGGTGGTCTTTGTAGCCTCAAATCTGAAAACAATCAGCAGAGAGAAACTTTAATACAAAGAAAGCAGACAAAGAAAAATTCAGAAAGACAGAAAATGATGTGTGAGTAGCACATGTTGAGCGAGTTGGAGATAAAAACAAGTTGAATATCTGTTTAGGATCATATGGGCCATGGATGATTAGGATAACAAAGATAGGTAGGAAGTTAGAGTAAAATAAGATACATGAATTTGTATTTAATATCTCAAATTTATAGAACTATAATATTTGATGTATCATCAGAGTTGGCCAAAAGGGGAAGAAAGGTATTTTGAAATCTTGGGTTTGTCCTAAGGCATAAATTCCTTACCCCAAGTGAAATCTTGGAATAATGATAAAAGAATAGGAAGAGTAATATCAACTGTAACTAGAATGAAGAACAATAAGATATGTGCGCCTTCCCTTCCCAATTCCAAATGCTCTCTGCTACTACTTGGCCATGGCATCTCAATCTGTGTCCCAAAACTTTGCTTGCCTCAGCTCCAACAAGAATTTCAATGCCCTATTGTTGTACAACAAGAGGCATTTTAGCGATATAGTAGTAGCCAATTTCCAATACAGAAAACCCTGGTTTTGTCCATTGGTATTAGAGGCACAGAGGAAGCGAACAAGAGAGATAAACGAGAAATGGAAAGCAAGGTGCAGCGACGATGGATCATGCGGTATAGTCCCCGAGTTCCTCCCTCATCCTACGGTGGAGGAGACTGTCCATGAATTCTACGAAGCCTTCAAAGCTACAGACACTTACACTTTGGAGCAACTTCTCTCGCCTCACTGTGTGTACCAGGATTTGGTCTTCTACGGTCCCCATGAAGGCAGAGAGGTTAATTAATTTGTAATTTTATTATCCATATATACATACAACATGTGAATCCTAACTGAAAACTTCATTTTGTTTTTCCAGGAAGTCATAAATTTTTTGCAGAGCGCAAGGGAGGCCATGGGTAACAATATCCACCTTGTCGTTGAACAAGTGACCGAGACCGACCGTCTTAGGGCCACAGCGCTATGGCACCTACGTACGTACCTCACTTTTCATTATACACATTTTTTAAATAACAAAAAATTTCTCCATTGATTTGGGCTTTTGGATGGAAGGAAGATTTCATGGAATACAAAAGACAGGGATGGCCCAATATCCTTTTTTGTAAGTTAGGGCCTTTTTATTCTGCTGTGTGGGCTTTGGTGTTACAACACCAAATTTAACAGAAGCTTAAACTCTTCGAGTTGGATACATATTGAATTCCATATTGAGTTCCTAATTATACATTGATGAATTTAAGTTTGATTTAAAGGAAATGAACTAATTATCACTAAAATTTAACAAATGTATGTGTTTGGTATATTTATGTCTTTTTATTATTATTTTGAATCTATTTTTATTTCTGCTTTATATATAGTCCATTAATTGAAAGCTGGTATTTGGTGGTAATTATAGATATAATATTAAAGTATATGTGGAATTAATTATATTGTTATAACGTGGATTTCGCAGGGTGGAGAGATAAGAAAATACCCTTCACCCATGGTTGCAGACACTTTACGTTAGAAAGAGTGCCAGGAAGGCTGCTTATTAGGTACTTGGAGGCATGCACTTTGTGTATCCTCTACGAAATCATATATATAATTAACACTCATCATCATTTATATCTCCTGAGTTTATAGGCATGTTTATTTTAATATAATATGCAGGCAAATAATAGGTGTGGAGGAACTTCCATTAAAGCCTAGTGAACTATCACTGGTATTTTTCTATTTCTACGTGTCTCTCTCTCAAAGTACTATAATTAATTAGTGTGTTTTTGCTTTCTTTCATTAACAAAGCATAGCATGCTCTATCTTACTCTGCAGAAACTGTTGAAAATGGCAGCCAATCTTTTTGATAGCTATCCTCTGGCAGCTGACAGTATGTTCTCATTCTACGTATATTTACCATATAATATATTTTTTTTTTTTATCTTACTATTTTCTGTGTGATATATATATATGATGTTTTGTTTTGTCCCAGTGATGCTGTCGGCTATTGGCTCGGACGAAGCGAAACATGAAGACGACACGCATTTCAATTTGTTCGGACCGAAACGTTGATTGATACTTAAGAATTAATCTTTCTGGCCTCCTCTCAAGTCTTTTGTAATGGATGTCTGTGAGAATTCATTTACTTCTCAATATTCTCTCTCTCGTGAAATAAAAAGACTATCACATTAAGCCATTTATCTCATTTAAGAATAATGATGTAGCTAGCCCATCAATTCATGTACAGTACTCCTATTATACTGAAAGGGACCTTCCAAAGGTATGGAGGTGCGCATACACACACACACACACCCCTTTGTTCACCATGGTACAGCCTCTCAAATTAGCCATTAATTAATTAGATTAATTGATGAGAGCTATATATATATATATATAGAGAGAGAGAGAGAGAGAGAGAGAGAGAGAGAGAGACGCATAAAATTTTGATCGTATACAGTTAGATGAAGATATGTAGCAGCAATAACATAACAAAAAGAGACATGTGAAAGATAGACATCACATATTAAAAATGAGGTGATTCTATTAATTAGTAAATTCCCCCTAAAAAAGGGGGGAAAATGATGGACTCAACAAACATGGAATTTATTTCTCCCATTATTACACTCCATCACACCTCACAACAAACCGCCTTTATAATCATTTCTCAACAAATTCAAACTCGTTTCCCATCCATCCTACTTTCATTCGCCCGTCACCTCCACGTGCTGTGATGCCCATGCTACTCATCCATCATGCATCCAAGCTTATTGTTCTCCCCATCCATTTTGCGTGAGGTGATGCATATGTCAGTAATTCTTGCATTATAATTAGGCCTTTATGCTCAAATTCTCACACGTGCTTTTTGTAGGTCAGGTCAAGGTCCCCCCTTTTCAAATCTAGATTATTTATGTTATTTGCCAACTTCCCTTCCACTCCACAAATATAAATTTGCGTAACCTCGTGGGTCATAATGATTACTAATTAATTTACATTAATCAACAATATATAATAAATGCTCAGGTGAATTCTCAATTTTTCATTATTGTTGTTAGATCTATATTTTGAATAATTGCAGTAGTCAGTAGCTATATATATAGGCCAGCCTCTTATTAATGAATAAATCATCTCATGATCTCATCTCTTAATTTGTAGTCATTTTCACTTGATCGATTTGATCATGTAATTTATATTGAATGAATCAGCACATATTCAAAGGTACAAGTTTAACTATATCAAATATTTATTATGAGATCCGCGCATGTGTTAAATTCCCAACTACATTCTCCAAGATCAATTATTCTATATCAATTAAATTTAAGTAAATGTCATCCATTATATTCAGTAGCAGTATTTCTTTGAATATCTCTCTTCTTTCAAGTAACAGCAAGGAAGAATATATATATATATATATACCTCAACAAAAAAAATTACGAATAAGTGGGAATTAATATCTAATTAAGTAAGGTTTTAATGAGAAGGGGTTCCAAAGTTGAAAGATCAAACAAGGGGGCTCCAACTCCTACAATCGCCTGTTGAATTCACTGTGGGAGAAATTGAGAATTGAGAATCCTCGTGGAACATGGGCATCGAGAACTCCAACTCCTGTTGCCGCAATGGAGTCATAGGCGGTTGCCAGGTGAATGAAGATGATGTCGTCATAGCATCACACCTGAAAACATCTGGAACCACTTCATCCCCACCCAGCAGCCCCTCCAGCTCAATTCCACTCAATTCCTGCTCAATAAATTTCTGAATTGCCTCCTCTTCATGATCACAATCTCCGATTAGATCAGACGGCGGCTGCCCACTCTCCTCGTTCTGGTTCTGGGCGGCTTCAACACTTGTCGGTGACGTCAAAGAATATGAAAAGTTGGAGGAGGAGGATGGTCCATTCGCTTCATGATGGGAGTTGCGGTTTTGGTTCAAGAACTTGGCAAACACAAGCGCCATGTCGATCTCAGAGTGGCACCCATTGGCTTCTGTGACCTCAGTACCGGAAATGCGAGTGATGGAATTGGAAAGAGGATGAGATTCTGCAGGTTGGCCTTGGGGGTGCCTACCGGACTTAGGACGGCGGGGTTTACGAGAAGCGCCGCCGACGGGGACGTTGCGGAGAGAGCCACCTCTGGTCCAGTAGCGGCGACATGATTTACAGAAGTACCTGGGCTGGGACAAGCTGTAGTTGTTGAAGTAACAGAATTTAGTGTTGGAGGAAGCACAACGGGGGCAATTGGGAGCCACCTCAATGTTTGGTTTCCAGCTACTTGATGACTCCATTATCGTTGGCAATGCTGGGCCTGGGAACTGTAACATGGGGTGGTGATGAAGATGATCATGCGCATGCCCACTAGCACAACTAATACTATGTGGCAACATTAATTATTTAGAACAGTAAAAGGGATCAAAGAGATCGAGGAAATTAAAGTTAATGAATTATGATAGGAGAGCTAGCTAGGTGGGAGTTGAGAGTGAGAGCAGCGGCATGTGTGAAGTGCGTATATATGTGTGTGTAGAGCAGCAGAGAGGTGGAGGCTGAGACTTGATAGGAAACGTGGGCGCTTGGGAAGCCGTTAAAACCAAGGAAGGCGTGCAGCGCGGGAGTGTGCTGCTTCATACCCAGACCGGGCGTCTCTCTCTTACGCATATCTCTCACTTGTTCATTGCCTTCATGAGGGTGATTGGGATCCCTTAGTCAAAGGCTCAAAGCCTCGCTTGCGCCCGTGAATGTCTTATTTAATTCACCAAGTCATGTGCATGTGGTGTGTAAATTCACCATGCATGCATGTGATGTGAACCACATACGCCCATTTGTATTAATTAGCTATGTTATGTATAGTTATATACTTTTTTTATAAATACATATCGGCCGCCCATCTTACTAGTTTAAATCTTTCATTAGTTGTTCACACTAGTCACCATTAATTAAAATATTTTATTTAGAGACTAATGAATGGTGCAGTGTTGCACAGTAATTATATTCACGGCTGCGAGCATCAAGTCGATCTACAGTACATATTAATTGGAATATGTACAGTTGATGCTAAGGATAGTTAACAAGATAAGGCATGAACATTGGACAATGAATGTAAAGACTGAAGAGCTTATAGCTGGATAAGCAAATTATAAGGATAGCTCCAAGAATATATATATTGTGATCAATTCGCATGCAAAACTAGTACTATATCAACTAATAGAAATGGCGGTAGGTAATTGTAATAATTGACATGTTGATAACAACTATGGCAAACGCTAGATGGGGTGTTGGACCTGATGTACCCATTATGTATCGTCGGTGGCTTCAACTTATATAATTTGCAAATGATTATTTTCGAAATGAGTAGCTAGTTATGGATATATATCATGATTAACTCTATTTAATTTAATGAAAGGTAGAATGCTATTCAATATTGGAGAGATTGTAGTACAAGAGACTGGCGTACAACCCATAGAATAAACGTAGAAGGTGGAGCCGCTTCAAATCCCAAAAAGAGAAGGGAAATTATGTGATTTCAAAGGGAGGTGGGTGGGATCAGAAAAGCGGCATATATATATATATATATATATATATATATATATATATATATATATATCTTCCTTCCTTTCGATTCCATATTCCTATATCCTACCATAAATTTGGCCCTAATTAACTATTTACACTCTTTTATATACATGAACCCCCCCTCATCATGGTGGTGACAAAGATTTTTCTTCAAATATTGTAAAACTCTCAAATGTATTAGTATTACATTGGACTAGAAGCTTAAGTGTGTTTCAAAGGAATTTCTGGGCGATAAAAGGGACATAAGACCATATGGTAGCTAAGGGTTGGCATCATATATATCATATGAGAGAGATATGGGAGATTGGATTTTCAAAGAACATTCGATTCACATGGGGGGTTTAATGTTGCTTTCACAGATACCCCATGCATGGTTATGATTTTTGTAGTTGAAGATGAGTGGCTTCTACGTCTCAAACTCTCTCATTAATATATTACTAATCTCTTATATTTGTTCACGTGAATTTTAATCAGTTAATAATATGTAGTATCGAAACACTACTTTCATTTGCTCTAACCTTTTAATCATCTTCACATCTTCAACATGCATCAAGAAATCAATTAAAAAGCAAACATATACAACCACAAAAATGAATGTGTAGTAATATGCACATGTGGTCGCTGCCTTTAATTTGTTGAATGATTTGGAAGGAAAGCCACCATGATTGCAGATGAGGAGATCTCGGATTTTGTAGTTTTTTGGAGACTTACTGACTAAGCAAAAGCAACGAGTGATCCGGACAAGGCCCTTTTTCCCAATTTATTTAGTGCGGAAATTTATTATTGGAAAATTCATTTTTAAATAATTTCAAATTAAAGATATCTTTAACTATAATATATAATTAAAAAACTTTTGAATTAACTCAAGCGTCCTAATTAATAAGAATTCTTCTAACTTTGGGCACTTATACAGGGGCGGGCTTCTGCTCGTATGACGACCCGAACGTGCATGAGGTTCGGCCCGGCCCAAGGACCCAACCCTACAGCAACTGTACTGGTAGAAGTAACCTTGATGGTATCCAACTTGAGCGTAAGAACCTACCGAAATAATTATTAATATTGAGATTTATATATATATATATATATAGTTGAGCTGAATTTGTAGTGGTTGTTGAAATTATCAAAGGAAAGGAATAGCTAGTAATTAAAGCAGTGCTCGTTGCAGTATAGTCAGAGTTCAAGGCGAAGTCTTGGTCACACTCCCCTCCAGTCTTTAGCTTAAAAGTCTTAACTTGTTAAGGGGGCTGGGTCAATTGAACCATTCAATTTCAACCACTGCAAAGATTAAATCAACTTATAAACTATCCAAAATTTTTTAACACTGCTCCATTAAATGCATTTTTAGAGAACCAAAATATTTTTGCCCTCATTTGCTTGCAAAGAAATTAAAGGCAAAACTAGCTTAATTTCTTTCTCTAATATATTATAATTTTCTTTGTTTCTTTTATCTCTCAATTAGACGTGAAATTTATTTTTATAGCACTTCTCTGTATGTTTTATTAATTTTGTTCTTTGTTTTTTTTTTTAAAAAAAAAAGAACATATAAAAGTAGCTGAACTAAATTCTGTGAGATTAAAATAAAATCTGCCTTTCCAGCTATTTGAGCTCACATGTATCTATAATCCTAAATAGTTATTTAATTAATTACAGAAGATATATAATCTCAATGTAAACAGATATCATTTTCTCCCTACATCAATACCTTTATTAAGTTTGATTTTATCCATAACATACATATACTAGCTAGTTTTGCAGACTTGAAACTTAATAGAAAATTACTGTTATATAAAAAAAATTATTAGCTCAATCTGTTGATTCCTTCTCTTCGTTATCAAATTGCTTCTATATATATAATATATATTGCACTCTGATCTACTTAATTATTTGTAAAACATAAAGCATTGATATTGATCTATCAATATTAACACTATCGGTGTTACTTGCCGCTGGAAATCTAAAAAAAGTTACATATATAGAAATTTTCTTTTCAAAGTATATAGACACGTACGTTTGTATTGATCAAATTCGTTCGAGAAGGTCCTGGAAACAGTTGACTCAGATGCTCATTAGCCAAATCTTCTCGTAGTTAGTACACGTTTTTAGAGGTATAAGGATCGCTGTTTGTTGTCATCGTTAATTACACATAAATATTTGTTCATCCTCAAAATTCAAGGTCAAAAGTACTTAGAATCTGTAAGAACCACTGAACGCGTCCGTTAGTTCAGTTATAATTTGACAGTTTCAAGGGGGTAGGTGGCTAACGAAGACTAGCTAAGAAGGGGTATCAATCAAGTTGAAAAACTAAACAATAACTCACAACACTGCCTATGTCTCGTCTAATTAACACTAATTATTTTTACAGAGAAAAAGAGGGAATATTAATACATATACATGTTATTGCAACAGATAGCTCGTTCACATGTATAGTGCTTCAATAATATTAGGCCGTCAATTGCGACTCCACAGAGCCAAAAAGGTGTCTATAATATAATGATGGTAAGTTGTAACTTATAAGTGCTGAGATGTCATTAATTGTAGACAAAGACACAATATCTAACAAATTCATGTGCTCTGGGGCTGCGTATTTAATTTTCCTTTTGATAAATTTTGTAATTTGTAATTTCTTTTAGGCTTTAGCAATGAACCTTCTACTTCCTACATAAAAGCCTACCCTAATTATACATTATACACCAAAGTCAAAATCCAACAGTGAACTTCAAGATACATCTTTATAAGGACTCTGTACAAGGAATGTTTTGTATCCCTAAACAAGTCAATTCCCAAGATGATTCTGAAGAAACCTAATGGTCAGTCTTAGAGGCCAATCAGTTTTCTCTTTTACCTTGATCAGTAAGCAAAAGGCACGCACATAAGAATTTGGGGGCACCGCCTGCCCACTTTGAAAAATGCCACAATAGCATTTCACATATAGATGTGACAAGTTACGTCTATTGCTTATCAAGTTATCATTGAGTTCGATCCCATCCACAAGCCCATTATTTGAATAGTCAAACTTACTGAGTAGTGTGAGTACATGTTCCCAATTATAGGTGTTAAGGTACCTCCAAAGCGAACAAAATCATGGTGTCTAAAGTCTTAGGGGCTCCGCCGTTAAACTCAGCAGTTTGCTTTGCCTTTATTGGTAGCCACATATTTGTGAATAAACTTATCCACTAATATATTTCGACTAGATACAAAGTGCTTACTTGTCCATCCTACGTCATCCTATGCTCTCTGACATGGCAGTTCTGGACCTTTTCCAACTCCCTCCACACCCACCTAGTTAAAAGAGAAAGCAAGAAAAAATTGGAATAGACACATTCAGACAACCATAACATCACGAAACCGGCCTGGGTATAATAAAACCCTATAAAAATATTACATTATTAACTTTAGAAGAAGCCAAATTTTACTAGCAAATGTATTGGACATTAAATTAATCACCCTTCATCATTGACCAGATCTCTTCTTATGATTCATGTCAGACCTTATATATATTCCTTCCCGATCACTTTGGATTAAATAAATTTATGCTTTTATCATATATATCGACTTCTCCTCCTAGCTAGCTACCTCCTTCTATCACAATTTTCAATCATCCATCAATTGGCAAGTAGCGAACGCAAGAAGAAGAAGAAGAATTAATATGGAATTCCCAGACATTCCGACGGGGAAATCACCAAGAAGAGAACTGCAAGGCCCTCGTCCCACGCCTCTCAGGATACACAAAGATTCTCACAAGATCAAGAAACCACCGTTGGCACCGCAACCACCGCAACCGCAACCGCCTCCACGCCAGCCTGTCATCATCTACACCGTCTCTCCCAAGATAATCCACACCACGCCAGGTGACTTCATGAGTCTTGTTCAACGCCTCACTGGCTCTACTTCCTCTTCTTCTTCTTCCTCCTCTCGCAATATGGTGACGTCGTCGTCAAATGATCCTTTCAATGGCAATAATCGCGATATGGTATCCCCGGCAGCGCGATACGCCGCTATAGAGAAGGCTAGGACTCCCCAAGGCAAGAAAGCAGTAGTACAGCCTCCAATTCATGCGGATAATATTGTTGGTGAAGTGGCAGGGATGATAGAGGTGAGTGATGGTGGTGGGGTACTTGACCGACCGCCGGGTATGTTTCCGGGGATTTTGTCGCCGGGACCGGCTGCTCTGTCCCCGATTCCAGCGAGCTTCTTCTCGCCGGCGTCGACGTCGGATCCAACGGTGGGAAGCAGCTTCCTTCATGATTTGAGCCCTGCACTTCACAGAAGTCTTATGGAGGGTAGTTTTGTGCCCAGCCCTTCTTACTTTGTTTCGCCTCATACTCCTTCTATAGACTTGTTCAACAATTTCTTTGATTCTTAATTAGATTTCTTGTTTTCATCGTTCAATTTAGTTAGAGTACTAGTATTGTTTCATAGGGACAGACAGAGATACAGAAATCAAACCTGATTTACCTTATGGTAGTGTAGTTAATTTCAGATGAAAATATACGAAGACAACGTAAACAAGGACTAGAATAATAAAGAATTTGTTATTCTTTTTGGTGGGTAGCCAGTTGGAAATTTCTTATTTAATTTATTCTTTCATTTATTTTCCTTGAATCAGTGGGCCATTAATTTATGCTGAATTATATATATCTAATCACCTTCATTATATTTGTTGACTTTGTATATACAATTGATTTCCTTTAACTAGTCATTTTTTTGCATCTCACATGTATATTTAATTTCTTGCAACCTTGATAACATAAAACCATCTACAAACTAACCTATATAGACAACAATTATTTATATATGCAGACGACCTAATTTGGAGCATAATTAATTATGTCAGTAACTGAAGCAGGACAACATTAATTCATGAATATTTATTAGGGCAGCTATACGGCAATGCAGATGCATATGCTCTTAGGATTAGAGGTCAAGTTGTAGTATTAAAAAAACAAAATAGCAATGCTTTCATCTCCTCTGTATAGATGTTTGATTATTAACACAATTGTATAAATGTGAAAGCCTAGAGGACACTAAGCATCCCAAAATCATATAATATAATATAAATTGAAAAATAATTAAATAGATCTCAAAATATAAAATATGAAATAAAATTGAACAAAGTCGCCTTAAACTATATTAAATAAAGTTAATTATAGGTGTTTATATCTTCTTCCCGTCCTTAAAGCTGTTATGTAAGACCTGAGATAAGTATTGTCACTATTGTGCACGATTGCATTAAAAAAAATCAATTAAAACGAATATTCACTTTTTTTTGTTTATTTCTTTTATGTATGGATTAATTATACAAACTGATGGAATATTAAAAGAAAGGACCATAAGCATATATAATTAGTGAGACTTGATTACATAGGGATACCGAATACATATATATGGATTGAAATTAAAAAAAAAAAAAACTGTGTTTATAAATTGTTGCAAGAATGATTTACTAGTGGTTAATTTTGAAAATTTGTAGGATACCTTAATCAATTCTATGTGCTTGTCATCATGTATTGTTGAAACAAAATAAAATAGAACTAGTAAAACTCAAAGAAAACTGCTGTTTAATTTATTACCTTTTTTTTCTAAGTATAATTAGAGAATATTCGAATTTTGCTAATATACATTAGATTTTCCCTTCATATGATTTTAATGAAGTATTGTCTCGCATCAACTTAGATGTATATAGGTAGTGTTAAGATAAGTAATCTGCCCAACACTATAATGACGTTCTAATGAGATGGAATATTGCGAATGCAAGAGCACTGCTTTTTTTCTTTTAACTCACATACTTCTTTTTCTCTATTTTACTTAATAAAACTATTAGATCTACAATATTTAGACAGATCTGCAGGCCTATTACCTATATGAAACGTGCAGTCAAAATTTTTCGTTTATATATAGAATGCACAGATCAACAATTCATGATAATAAAGAAATTATCAATTAGAGTGACATGATTAAGTGATTATTTTTGACCCCCCCAAAAAATAGAAATTTCATAGCACAGGAAAAGCCAAAAACAACGAGAGAGCTTCTTGGAATCATACATGATGAAAACGAATGTGGTATTGTACGACAAAAAAAAAAAAAGCGTCGACCCTCCTTCTTCTCCCTTGTGAGTTGTGACTTACGAGATATGAAGTCAAACACGATACCTTGATTAGGACTTAGGAGCCGCAAAGTCAAAAGTTAAATCTATGACTCAAATTAAACCAAATCTTTGTTTATAATTAACTGACGGTAAGACATGGGAGCAGTTAGCCAAATATAGATATATTAAAGCATGTTTTGGTGAGAAGAAACCATGACATTAATACATTACACATCAAATTGGCATTATAATAATAATAATCATCATATAGTGCTTGAAAGAAGAAATTACTGAAAGCAAAAGTTTTGGATTTTGGTTGGCACGACTTAATCGCAGGTTGCATATATAGTTGCAAAATTTGGTATCAACCTAATACTGCACTTTTTGATTCATTTCTATTAAGTTTACATCACTTTTTAAGTGTTAAATCTGATCGCATTAATTGATCAAATATAGAATGTGACTAAAAGCTGTAACACAGTTGGATTCCAATTATAATTATTATTTAAGTAAGAGTTGCATATATAGACATAAAGTAATAAAAAGGTTAACCAATTAAAACATAAGTGTAAAGGGTGGATGAAATAAGAATTAATAATACTAGTGCAGTATATTACTTGAAAGTTGAAAATCAACAAGCTAGTTAATTATTTTAGCCGCCACGGAAGGCAATATATATTTATATATATATATATATATATATTGAAAACAAGAGCTTGTGATTCAAAAACGCAACTGTTGTTCCAATACTTAAGTATATATCTTGGCTGTTATACTTTAATTATTATTATATATAGTATCATTTATAGGTAATTAACTACTAGAAACATTGAATTTTTGGGTCCGAATGTTTTAAATTTAAAAAATAATATATTTTTATATTTAAAAAAATAAAAAAATTAATTTTTAATTTATTCAAGAATCTCTTTTTATTCTTGTTATTTCTCTTTAATTTTAAAAAAATATATATAATTTATCAAGATTGATATTTTCATCCTTCACATAAACATTTTAATAGTGAGGGCTCCTCCCCACTTATAATTATGGCAATATAGTATACACTTTTTTTTAACTATCCATATTCTAAAGTCTATAAATTTAATTAATTTGGTTCAATCTTATAACATGGTATAAATTTTTTAATAAAAATTGTTTGATACATAAAATTCAAACCTGAAATTTTTTTAAAGAAAATTAACACTTTATTAATTGATGCAATATATATATTAATTATATAATTATTATATCGTTAAATTATAACATTTACTATTTTTTTATAACAATTATTATCTTAGTACATCATTAATATCAAAGATTTTCATGCCAAATTTGGGAGAAATTATTTTCAAACTATTTAAAATGTCAAACGGCCGATTATATATATATACACACACACCCAAACACACACGCTAACTATAGTACAAGTACAACGTTCATTCATCGCACAATAGTCAATGCCAAAAGATCAGGATAATTATGTCGAATTATTTTTTAGTGAGGTAAAAAAGCGTATGCTAAAATATATATTTGATTGGTTGATTAAATATTTAGTAATTTTAAATTTCATACAAGTTAATAAAAATTATAATGTTTAATAAAAAAATTTACTAATTAATTAAAATATTTTTTAATCAATATTTTAAAGACACATTACTTAAATCTAATAAATAATTATATAAGCTGATGGAAAATAATTATGTTAGATTTAACTCTATAAATTATTTGAAACAATCCAAAAGCAATGAATATAGAAGCGTACTATAATTCATCATAAAATGTCTAGATTAAAAATGTCAGTTTTCTGACTGATAATATCATTTGAATTTTCTGTAGGCAGATGGGAATCAAAAGGAAAATAACCAAATGAAAAATTGAAGTTTGGTGTCATGATACTTTAGTCAAGAATCACACCCTATTTATAGTAAATCCTTATGTGTTAAATTATTAATTTACCCATCATTAATTAGTAATGTGCACTTCAGATATTTTACATATATTATTAATCCCCACACATTATTATTTATTATAAGGACCATTAAATCAAATTAGATCACTTTATAAGTCCTTAAACTTTATGATAATAATATATATATGATAATTAATCCATAATACATGTACGTCTACATGTCTTAATGTGTTAATGAATATGTATGTACATAGTATACAATCTAAATTCTAACAATCTCCTACTTCGATTGTACAACTATGTATCCATATCATTGAACCTTTAATCATATACAAATCATCATAACTTTATGTGCACTTTAACTTCATCAATTTCGTCTATTAGTCTTATCAATGTAAGGACAAAAGAGACATTTGTTGTCTTTTTGCAACTAAACCTACAATGATCTTAAACATCAACTTGACTAAATGACATAGATTATGTGTGGATGTGTAGCATGGAAATTATATGTAATATGATCTATATATGTCTATTTCTAACTGGTCCTACCTTAACCAAATGAGATCAAAATTCAGAGTGAATTTCATAAACTGAAAAATGAATACTTCATTAATGTAACTAAATAATGTCTAGACATCAAAGTAAAATAGAATACAAACTCCCACTATATTAAACAGCATCTAATGTAACAACACCCATATGAACAACATGCTCATGAATGGCTAGGGGTGTCAATGCCTTAATAAATAAATCCCTAAGCATGAAGTTTGTTCCTATTAACTCAATATTAATGAAGCCACTCTGAACTCTTTCTTTCACAACAAGGAACTTTATATCTATATGCTTGGATCTGAAAGAGCTCCTGTTGTTATTTGAATACAGAACTGTTGCTCTATTGTCACAATATAACTTGAGTGGTAATACGCAGCCCCATGATAAAGTTTTGTAGCCATATAGCATGATTGGATGTTTCATAACATGCTATGAATTCAACCTCCATAGTAAAAGATGCAACAAGTGTCTATTTGGCACTTTTCCAATATATTGCACCTCCTGCTAGCTGAAATATATAACCAGATGTCGATTTTCGACTATCTTGGCATCCAGCAAAGTCAGAATCAGAAACCCAATAATCTCAAGTTAGTCCGACCTCTTATATGTCAGCACATAATCATTAGTGCGATGTAAATACTTGAGAAGCAAAGTCGGAATAAGAAAATCCAATGATTTCATGTTTCCCTGACCTTTTATATGTAAGCATATAAACTTTAGTGTTTTGTAAATACCTGAAAACTCTTTTGGCTGCTACCTAATGTTCTCTTCCTGTATTGCTTTGATATCTACCAAGCATTCCCACAATGTATGCAAGATCATATCGAGTGTAAATTTGTGCATACGTCAAACTTCCTACTATAGAAGCATAAGGGATATTTTTCATAAACTTAGATTTAATATCACTTTTTTGATAATGTTGCAGACTAAACTTATCTCCTTTAGATATTGGGGTATCATGAAGTCTACAATTTTACATGCCAAAGCGCTAAGTACTTTTTCAATATAACTCTTTTGTGATAATCCATGAATTCCTCATGAACGATCACAATGAATTTGGATTCCTAATACGAAGGATGCTTCACCAAGATCTTTCATTTCAAATTCATTTGATAAGAATTTTTTAATTTCCTGAACCAATTTTATATAGCTACTGGCAAATAAAATGTCATCCACATATAAGACCAAGAATATATATATATACTCTCACTGAACTTATGGTACACACAATTTTCAACAATGTTCACTTTCAAACCAAATGAAAGAACAGCCTGATAAAATTTTAGGTACCATTGACGAGAAGCTTGCTTGAGTCCATAGATGAATTTCTTAAGTTTACAAACCAAATGGTCAGTTTCCTTAAAATTAGCTAACCTCTCTGGTTGCTTCATAAAGATAGTTTTCTCAATGTCTCCATTGAGAAAAACTGTCTTTACATCCATCTGATGTAGCTCAAGATTAAAATGTGCCACAAGTGTCATGATTGTCCTAAAAGAGTCATTCGAAGAATTTGGAGATCAAATCTCTTTATAGTCAATACCTTCCTTTTGAGGTGAATCTTTTAGTGACAATACGAGCTTTATATCTTTTCACATTACTTTGTGAATCCCTCTTGGTCTTAAAAATCCATTTACAACCAACTGGTTTCATACCTGCAGGTAATGGGATAAGATCCCAAACGTCATTGTCTTTCATGGATTGTATTTCTTCACCTATAGCATTGATCTATTTATGAGAATTAGAACTATTAATTGCTTTATTAAAAGTGAGTGGATCATCTCCCAATGAATCAATATGTTCTTCATTTTCAAGGAAATATACAAAATAATCACTTGAAATTACATTTCTCTTTTTTCTTGAAGATCTTCTTAAAAGCATTGGTTCTACTTGAATTTGATGTTGTTGAGTTTGATCCTCATGTTTCTCGAGAATAACTTATCTTTCATGTTGATTTTGAGGAGTGTGAATTTTAGCATTGTCTTGAATTAGAATTGAATGTTGTTGATAAATCATGTTAGGCATAAAAATTTGATCATGACCATGATCAGATTTTCATACCTAACAAATTACTCTAGTCATCACGTGCTATTTGCCAAATGTTCTAATTCCCCGTATGGCATCTTCATCACACTAACATAACATTATTCTTCCTAAAGCATAACTTTCGTTATCGTGAAGGACTAATTTTGCTTAAACTATTAAAATTAAATTGGTCTTTAATTTCCTATTGATATATTTTTTAACCTGGTCAAATTTAATATTGTAACAAATCTTAATTACTAAACTTACTAAGACCTACTTCCTATAAATGGAGTATAAGCAAAGACGTGGGCATTAAGATTACCTAAGATAACAAGGTATTTGGGATAAAATTGCATCAAACACCTCTTAATTCATACATAAAAGAGATTGTCAATGAAATACGTAAACAAATAGGAAAGTAATTTGAGTTATTAGAATCTAATAAATTTTTAAATATTAGTAATTTTGGCAGAAAAAACTTTGATAAGGATATTTTTGTTTTAATAAATTCAACTTTTAACTTTTGCTTTTTTCCATCATTAAAAGTTTTAATTTTTAGTTTATATTTTATAACTAAAAAATTGTTTTACTATTTGGCCAAACAAATATTTTTATTATCACTTAAAAACACTTATTAAAAAAAATTCAAGTTTTTTAAAAAATATAGTAATGCATTGGATTGGATCAACCCGTTAATTTATTCAATCTAATTTAACTGGCCATATTGAGATATGTTGATTCGGATTTTTTTTCTTAACTCACAAAGCTATTTAGTTTGATAATGAGTTTGAAATTTTTTTAATCTGTTCAAATCAACTCAACTTTTCAACTTGTTATTTTTGGATATCTATATATTGAGCTGAATAATGTTTAAAGTGATATTTTATTATGTAATTAGGTTAAATCCAATTAAAATGACATTAATAAAAAATAAATGAATGTAATTTTGTCTTGTATATAAAATTATATAAAAGTTATTAAAAATTGAAGGTTAATACCAAAAAAAAAAAATTTTAAAAAAACTGTAATAACTCAACTTAACTTCAACTAACCCATAAAAAAGTAATTGAGTTGGGGGAGTTTTAACCCCAAACCCACTTAATTCAAATTGTGCACGCCCCTAGATAAGTGTACTTTCAAAAAAATGAATAAGCTTATTCCCTCCAAAAAGTTTAAAAAATCACGTCTGGTTAATTCTTTTTATGGTCGCAACAATTTATTTTTATCTTTTCTCAATATCTAAAATTTAAAATCCCCTGAAAAAGGTGACCCGTAAATGGGATTTAACTCAATTGCCTTTTTCTTTTTGATATTTATATTATTAGGAATTTTTTTTAAAGAAAGTTATTGTAGTGGGAATAATATTTTGAAAAGTGTGGGATATGAATTTAGTTTAAAAAACAACTTTTTATTTATTATTAATAAGATATCATATTTGACTACTATTTTTGAAAGTGCAATTACTGTATCTTAAATTGGATTTACATAATCTTGATTTTGTTGGATTGTGAACAATGAAAAAAAGAGAAGTTCACTGCACGCATCACAAAGTAATAAAAGAAATTAAAGGGTATTTTTTGATAATTCCTTCATTTAGATAGCTTACCGACTTATTTCACACACACACACACGAAAGCATAAAAAATAAAAAATGCGAGTTTCGAATGATTAGAAGCTGGAGGTTAAAAAGTTTATCTAATAAAAAATAAATAAAGGTAATTCATATTTTTCAATTCGTCTATGTCTCTATGGCTCTATCCATCCATTTTTAATGAGTGCTGTAATTTGAGAAGAAAATTTCTTATAATTTATATTATATTGGATGATTTGTGACTTCGGTCATCGCACTGAAAGCCAAGCATCAACAGCAGGTCCCGCTCGCATCCTCCGGTCAGTCTTCCCTCCCTCGCTTGAATTTCACTCCTCTCTCTCTCTCTCTCTCTCTCTCTCTGTCTATCTATGAATATATATATCAAAATTGAATCAATTGTAAGATTTGGATCTACTTCACAGTTCGGAGGAATCGCAAACTAAAATGCAGAGTAAGGGATCGAGCTATAGGCTTTCCACCATGGTTTATCGATCCCGGATGCCCACTCTTCTGATCTCCATGTTCGCTACTTTTGCTTCTATCTACGTCGCTGGAAGGTTTATCTATTTATTTTTCCTTTATTCTTCTTCCTCTTCAGTTATTTGTTATTTTTACGGGAAGTCTTTTTTTTTTTTTTTTCTCTTTCGAATTTCCACCTTGCTTTTATTTATTTATTTTTGCGCTGATGGGACAGGTTATGGCAGGACGCAGAGAATAGGGTGTATCTGATTAAAGAGCTCGACAGGATAACCGGGCAGGTGATTATTATTTTTCTATCTTTATCTTTGTAGTTGATTATGTATCCGTTTAATTTCTAGTGCAGTTTGGGCGTTATCACTTATGTTGTTGATACATTCTTTTTCTTTCTTTTTTTTTTTTTTTTAAATTGCAGGTATTTGATCTTAACACATGTTGGTAATATGGCTGCTAACTATGATAATTTTTGTTAGTTATGTAATAATTTTTACTCTTTCTCTTTCAACATAGACAACTTCCAGTGTGGGAAATCACGATTGCACGAGTAATACGCCAGCTGAATGAAGTTACTAATATGTTCCCTTGACTGGAAGCCATAAATTTACAACATGTATAAATTATAATGCATTTTGATTATCCAATGTGTTTGCATTTAAACTTGATATTATCTCGAGTTTGAGAACTATTTGATCGTGGTCACATTAAGGATTTGACTTTTGTAGTAAATTAACTGTACGCACAATTAGTTTTTTTTTTAGAATGAATTGTTAAGATAATGTACATCAGGAAGATTGTCATATTGAAGTTTAACAACTTAGTTGACACAGTAAAACATAAATAGGCATCTCTGCTCCTGGAAAAGCTAACCGTAAAATTTTGATTCTAGGGGCAATCTGCTATATCCGTGGATGATACCTTGAAAATCATAGCCTGCCGGTAATTAATTTTGAAAGACATTCTTCACCTCTGGTGTTTTTCTTAAGTTTCTTGCCTTTTTCCATGGTCCTGATGTTAAATCATGTGATTGCTAGGGAACAACATAAGAAACTTGATGCCCTTGAGATGGAACTTGCTACAGCTAGACAAGAAGGTTTTACTTCAAATCGTTTGACTGAGACTAATGGGACTTATGCTAAGAGAAGGCCGTTGGTAGTGATAGGCATTCTTACAAGGTTTGGCCGCCAGAACAATAGAGATGCAATCCGGAAGGCATGGATGGGAAATGGTAAAACTATTAGTCCTGTTATGGGTATCTGTGCTCTCTTGCTTGGTGTTGTAAATTGTTAACATTGTTTGTGAAAAACTCTGGCACAAATATATCTAGTCTGATCTGAGCCTACTGTATCCTGTTGTCTACATCTCTCTCCAAAATGAAGACACTAGTTTCAGATTTGAAGCTGGGTGTAGCAAACAAAAGTAATATTATAAAGCATGAGCTATAAAAATTAAGATGTCATTCTATCATGTATTGTTATGAGAACATAGATGAAGTTATATTTTATTCGTTTTCGTGCCATAGTTTCTCTTAGTCTATGGAGATTATGCTTTCTAAAGTTAAAATAATTCATTTCATCATTTGTGCATATTCCAAGTGTATGCACTAAGTTGCACTTTGCATATATGGACTGACTGTTCAAAACTAAGGGACAATAATCTATTCTATACATCATTTCATGAAGTGATGGCTTTTTCTTTACCTTATTCTTTTTTCTTTTCTTTTTTGGTTATATTATGGAGTCATTTCATATGTTGACTCCCTTGCTTTTGCCATATTAGAAAGAAAAAGCCAGTATCCTCTTATTATAAGATAGTCCCTTTAATATCTGATATCAACGATGACTTATGAGAAGACCCTACCTCTGTTTTATAAGATCTAGTGCTTTGTTCCTTTTATCGTTGATTCTTTCACATAATTATTTTGAAGGTTTGTGACATGTAGTGTTTTGGTGTATCTTGGAGTGTTTATTTAAAGATTTCTTGGGTTAAGGTTACAGTTTATCACACTAAGATCGTGGTTCAAAGAGGTTTATATTTTAGAGCATTACCATTGCAGGTGCAGCTTTGAAGAAAATGGAAGATAATAAGGGCATTATTGCACGATTTGTTATTGGAAGAAGGTATAAATCCTCACTTTTAGACTATTTTCTTTGTTCTTATGGTTCAACTGGAACCCTCTTGAAAAAATTGCAATTTTGCAGTGCAAATCGTGGGGACAATCTGGATAGGGACATTGATCGTGAAAATAGGCAGACTAACGATTTCATAATTCTTGTACGTATCATTATTTTAAAGGATTTTTTTTGGTCTTATTCTTAGGAGTTTTCTATATTATTTGAATATAACAAATTTGAGGGGATTCCGTTCTTTAGAAATATGGCATTGCTTTCCTGAAAAGGTTCAAACAAATATCTCCTTTTGGCATCAAGACATTTGAGCCTTGGGAGCTTAATTTTCAGATAATTCAATAATGCACGAGTATGCAAAAGTTGAATATGCCAAGTTGATAAAATCTAGAATAGGAAATGAATCTCACACAAGAACTCTGTTGCAAGCACATTATCTCACACATCATGAAAGTTGGTATTTCATTCAAATTTTGAATCAACACTTGACACCGGACCTAAGATTTGTTGAGCATAAGGTTCCTTTTGACTGTGCACATCATTGCTTCTAAAATATTTATGCTGTTTGCAGCTGCCATTGCATGATCTGCTTGCTGCTAATGATGTCTGTTTTACACTCATGTTAGCAGGATAATCATGTGGAAGCAAATGAGGAGCTCCCAAAAAAGGCTAAATTGTTCTTTGCTCATGCTGCAGATAAATGGGAAGCTGAGTTTTATGCTAAAGTCAACGATGATGTTTATGTAAATATTGGTAAGTTTTCTTTTACTAAATAAGTAATTATTAGTCTAATGGCACTTTTCTAATGCTTTAGGTCAAGATTTGGAATTATTTAGAGTATTTTCAATGTGGTTATTTTTGAATTCATTCTCCTAATTCGAGAATTCCTTGTCCAAATCATTCTATGCATAAGATCAATTGACTCTAATGCAGAAAAACTTCATTTAAACTATTTGGATTCATCTTCAGGGATCAAGCTGTATAGTATTTATACCATCATTTGTTGCATTTAACCTTTAGTCATTAACGCTTGAACTATGTGTTGCAATCAATATTGTCTTCTTGCAGCCTAATTTAGTTAGGTCATCCCTAAGAAGGAGCATTAATGTCATTCATTGGATTTGTATCTTTGTAGATATGCATTCAAGAAGCAAGATCCTGTTTCAATTCTTCTATACTATATGTTATTCGGTCATACTTCACCTAACAAATAATTAGGGTTCAATTTACCATTCGCATGCTTGCATAATTTAACACTGAAGGAACTTCAGGCTGAAAAATGCATATTTGATGAAGTGCCACAAATACACCTCTACTACTGGGATGAACAAGAAAGGAATCCAAAAAGAGCAACTCTAATAGAGAAGCAAAAATGATAAATGTTTCATCACTTAATAACAGCCTCCTAATCCCTGCGCTTATACTTCTTCATTTTGATCTTCCCTAAAGTAACCGTTATACTATGTAGCATTTATCCTTTTGACTTCGATAATATTTCTCCTCTGCCTCTGCACTATTTAGTCAAAGTCCTGAGATGTTCTTTCAGCTCAATAGAATTATTACCTTATGGATGTCTATATGCCCTGCAACATACTTGTTTCTTCCTGCACAGATGCCTTGGGAGCTACACTTGCAACTCACTTGGACAAACCTCGTCTTTACATGGGGTGTATGAAATCAGGCGAAGTTTTCTCTGAACCGTGAGGCCCTTGTGAATCTTGCTGATTAAAAATGTTTCAGTATTTATAGAAGAGGTGTTTATATGGTTCTTATATCACTGCCTGTGAATTATGGCAGGAACCATAAATGGTATGAACCAGAATGGTGGAAATTTGGGGACAAAAAATCGTAAGTTGATTCCAGTAATAATTTTACAAATAATTTCATGCCATTTATTTATGGCATAAAATGATGCTTAATCTTCTATCCAACAGATATTTTCGTCATGCATCAGGAGAGATGTATGTCATATCTCGAGCTTTGGCTAAATTCATATCAATTAACAGGTCAGATCCATTCATATCTGCTGCATCAGTTGTATCAGCTACTGTTTATACAACTCTCGTTTGAATCTGATACTTGAGTTGGCAGGTCAATTCTTCGTAGCTATGCCCATGATGATGTTAGTGCTGGATCTTGGTTTATTGGGCTTGATGTGAAGCATGTTGATGAGGGGAAGTTTTGTTGCTCATCTTGGTCAACAGGTTCCTCCTTCTCTCTCCCTCTCTACACAGTCAATCAAAATTGGGTTTGTGACATTGATGGTCGTTACTGATATTTCCGAATTACTTACTGAATTCTCTGTGTAATATAATATTTGACTTTCAGGAGCAATATGTGCGGGGGTTTGAATTGATCCGTTACATCCTTGGGGGAAGACTGGCAATGTAAACACAGATTATTAGGAGGTTTGACATTCCTCAAATCTTCGATCATTTACCTAGTGGTTCTTAGAGAAGTCTCTTGGAAAGTTACTTCCAGATTTTAAGTCCATCTGATAAAATAGATTCGATTACAAACTGAGGATATATAGCGGATCGGTGGGTTAGAAGTTCAGTAGGAAATGGTTGCTAAAGGCATGCAATACAGTCCAGTAAATATAAGTCTGGCTTTTCACCAGTGAGTTGGTTTCATTCATTGATTGTCTAAGAACCTCTATAATTTCATTAGCAAAAGTATTAAAATGAGTCCTTTGTTGGCTGATCATCGTCTATAATTTATTTTTGTAGCTGTACAGGAGAGTTTTTATTGAATCGTAGTCTCGTAGATATGCTTTATTATCTAAATTCATAATCTCTGTTGAGAGTGTCACAACTACATATTCACTCACGAGACTAAGTGTAACTCTTACACTACTCAACAAGAAGTGACCATGTACCGGGCTCACTTGATTTCAAAAGCATGAACCGTCCTTTCCTATGCACGCATCTTTCAAATATTTATTTTTATACTATATATATATATTATATTAATACAAATCTATAAAAATTAAAGTATTTTTATTAATTACTTCAATAAAATTATTTAATTATAATATTTATATATAAAGCATTATATTGATTATTTTATAAAACTTAGTTAAAATTTTATATTGATTGTAGATCTGAAAATTATACATTTGACATAAATTATAATTTTTTTATAAATTTATATGTATAGTAATTAAATTTAAAAAATTAATTATTTTAAATTCAAGATTGAACAAAATACTTTTTTCGAAGTTTAAAAATAAAAAAGATAACACCGTCTTCTATCATCCATTCCGTGGCTTAGCCTCCTCTCTTCTGCTTTAAATCAACTCGTTTTCTTTCATTATACCCGTTGTTTTTTTGTCTTGTTCAGCCAGATACAAAATGTTTCTTTAAAAAGACCTGCTGTTCTTTAATAAAATCCCAGGGATAATTTGAAAATATATGTGGATCTATGTTATTGTCTCTAGGAATAGTAGGAACACCCAATCCCTTAGATTCCCATCTCGGGCGATCCGTGTAGAAACAGGAGCCTTACAGACAATTAACAGATTGTGCCCATGTTCCTGTATTTGGCTGATATGATATTTATCATCATGATACAAAAGAAACCTAAATTATCTATCAAGAGATGATAACTGTAACAAATATATTTCAGGATTGTCACGATGAGCCGCCAAGGATATGTGCTAGCGCCTTGTCCGCATTATTTTCATGCATAACCAAGGCATCAGCAACGGCGCTAGATGAAAATCCCATTTCGTGCAAAAGGGTGTAGCCATTGACAAATTCCCTAACCTTCAAACGAATAAAGCATTCGATAGGTTAGCAAAACAATTTAAATAGCAAAGACAAAGACTGCTAACATGTGCCTGCTATTGTCGAAATGCAAAATTCTAAAATTTCATCACTAGTCAAAAGGATGAAGGGAAAGGTTGGGAAATCCTCGAAAGACTGTAAGTGAGTTGAACAAAACCTTATCATAAAATAAGGCTGTAAATGAGTCGCCCGAAAAGGACTTGTCCAAAATATTATAACTGGATTCAGAGTGACAAGCAGAAAGGCCTAAATGGAATATAGTCAACAACTGTGGTCTTCTTTCATTTTGGTTAAAAGCACAACAACTATTGATCATTGATTATTTTCATTAAAAATAACCATTAGTTTACCAAAAATAATGCCCCTCCGCAGCACAAAGAGGGAAGGGAGATCAGAATAACATAATCAGATTAAACAGGAAAAATGCAGGTTGTATACAATTTTTAGGTGACTACCAAAGTGACTTTTCATAATTTTTGGACAAAACTGTATACTTGATGATTAGACATTTCACTGAAGCCTAATTCAGTTCACTGTATTGTTAAGGAGGAGAAACTCTAGTCTCAAGGGAACTACCATCTGAATATTGTTAAGTCTACAATTAAGAATTCAAAATATTATTCAAGGAAAGAATCTTTAAGTACTGAAGATTATCAATTATTTCAAAATAACCATTAGATTCCATTGACCACCATAAATGCTCCCCCTTCCCACTCCTAATAGAGAGGGAGGGGAGATCAGAAGAAGAATATAATCAAATCAAACAGGAAATGTAGAGTACACAATTTTTAGACCAGTATTGAATTGACAGCTTTTAATCATTATTGAAACAAAGTATAACTTGAGGACTAAAAATTTTAGATAAGGTCAATTAGTTCACTGTAATATTTTAAAGGAAAAAACTTTGGTATCAAGGAAAGAACCACTTGGGTCATGCTATGTATACAATTAAAAAAATTCATTATTCAATCTGCAAAGTTAGTGCAGTGAGAAAGATATTTGGCATACACTATGATTCAGAAAACATCTGAACATACTTTTCGGCAATGTTACCATTTGAAAATTTGCATAAAGAGATGCAGGGATCAAACACATACTTTGCTTGGATTATCACCATAATTAGCAACAGCAATGGGAACAGCTTTTCGGCTGAGCCCCAAGGCAATATATTTGCTCACAATGGGATTTGATACAGGAGCCTGCAAGAAAATCAGGGTCATTTCACACCCTCGGAAACTACATTCATAAATTATAATTGCCAAAAGTTTTTAAAATATAAACCAGCCAAAGATTTATCAATATACAGAAATAACATCTGGCAAGGTTATCATAAACTGAAATAAAGTGAATAATATTATGGCCTTTACATGCATCAGAGTGAAATAAATTTGATATTAAAAAGCCATTATGAACACCAGATATGCTGTATAAATTGGAACATACCACCATTGATGTTGATTCAGAACCTTTAGTTGAAAGATTTTCCATCCCAAATCTGCGCCAATTTGTGCTTTCCTTCTCAGCTTCAGCCAAAAATTTTCTCTCTAATTCAAAGTCAAATTGGAAGTTGCTCCGTGGAATATCTCCAGCATTTGGTGATAAATGAGGCTACGAAATTCACAAAAGCGCTAAAAAATCATATTAAACTGTCAAAATATCTCCAAGACTATGATGCATAGCTTGTGTGCTTTCACACTTGGCAAGGACAACAACCAATATAAGAAATTTAAGGAACATTTAAACTGATAAAGGTACAATATCAACAAGCCACATTAATATTTAATAAGTTTATATACAACCACAAAATTTTTGCAAGATACACCTCATAGGGTGTCTTCCCAGATTTATGAAATACTAGAAACCAATCCTTTCTTTTTTAACGGTGGAAAAGGAACGACTTCTACAACCCACTCATCTAGGAAAAGGAGCAAAGAGTCGAGTAAATATAATTTCTCAAAAGAGCCATCCATTGCCAATAAGAGGTACTGTCCTGTTGAAGCAATTGAAGAAGCCATGAAGAGATTTAAGACAACCCAAAATATTTCGCTAAGTAACAAAGGTTACACGAGAAAAGAAAACTATGATCTAAAGAGTTGGCTCAACTCTGTCTTGCAACTGAAGCCTTGATAAAAATACTAGGTTAGTGCATACTGCAACATCCAGAAAAACAAATATTAAGTATTAACGATTTTGTCAGATGGTACCCCATAAAAACTAGAGAATGAATATGACAAAGAAAGCATGCCCCTTAAACTGGCATTAAATGTGGAATAACGAGTATTCACGCATAAGTTCTGAGAAGCAAAGCATAGTGACAACTGACAAGTCAAGATTACAAAGTAAATAGTATACTTTGTTTTATCTCCACAAATGCTATACACCTCAGGTCAAATGAATACCGGAGACAATCAAAGCAAATCTCACCAGCGGAGTGATCCTATATTCTGGCTTTACAGCAACCTTAATGCCCAATCCCGCTGCAAATCAATGAGAAAAACGCCTTGAAGAAATCAATTTCATCGCGGAACAGAAGTGAATCAAGGTTTTCACAAAATAAGAGAGAAATCAAACTTTTATCAATTTGATACAACCAATTAAGTTACTCTAGAACATAATCAAGCCCTAACTCTCATTTCTTATGAGGTTCCGAACTACTGGTTTCATGTCTTGGCAATTTTCTTTTCGTCATTCTGGAATTTTTAAAGAATTGATCAAATGAAAGGAGTGAGATGAAGAGAAATACAAGAAGCGGAATGAGTAGATGTCTGGTAATGCGTCGACGCACGGCAGACAGGAGGAACGGCGGCGGCGTGACCCTGCTGACCGATCTTCGGGTACATAGTTGGACCATGCACCTGGTGGGTCACCGGCGACGATGACGGAGATGCGACGGGACGGTACATCGGGATTTGAGCGGTGTAGGGCGGTGGACCGGACCGTGTTCTGGGATCGTTGTCCATAACCGAAAAGGTTGCGACACAAAATCTTTCAAGAGGAAGCTTCTAGTGCTTTGGAAGCGTAAGCGGGTAAACCTTGGGGATGCCACGTCGACAACATATTCAGTTATTTACCGAATTCAAACCATTTTTTAGTTCCAAGAAAAAACACTGCATAAACATCTAAGATGCTACGTGGATATTTTCTTAATAATTTATTAATATGAGATAAAAATCATCTTAATTCTATTTTAAAATAATAAAAAAGTAATAAAATGCTATTTAATTGTTTACTATGTCACGTATATATAGACATGTCACATAATGCACTATGTCACCTATTTCCTAGTGGATTTGATGCCATTTTAAACACCTTATGATAATTTTTCCAAAAACAATTATACGAAGGATGATTCTTTGGTGGAATAATGGTACAATCTTAATTATAAACCATTAAAAAAAAATCTTCACTACGAAGGAGTTAATGATGATTTTTTTCTTAAAAAAAAAAAACCTCACTTGATCTTAATAATATGGCATGCGTTTATATGAATATTTGAATTTGAAACCTGCAAACTATCCAAATCCTTCGCCACATGTCAAGCAGCTTGTAAGCATTGTTCTTATCAGGGTGAAGCAACCTTCTTGCCTGTAATAACCAACTTATACAAATCATATAGTTACTATTTTAATATACATACTGATCTATAACTGTCAAGGAACAAGACATGCCACACTTTAATCTGAAGGGAATCATTTCTACCATTGTATGAGTAATTGATGGGCTACAGAGTTACAATCCAAAAATGGGGTCATTTGCACCGAATATAGCAGAACTAAACTGTCTGGTATTCAGATCACTCCCATCCAAGGCCGGACCGAAACGATCGAGCCACTGAGTTGGACTCGCATTTTCACTCTCCTCCACCCATTCAGAAGTCATATCAATATCATCAAATTGAAGCGGATCAACTTCTGAAGACTTGGCTTGCATTTGTCTAGCCAACCTGAGATTGTAGTTTATATATACAAGGTCATTCAATGTTTCTCTATCAATCTTGTTTCGTTTCTCAGAGTGGATTTGCTGGAATGTACTCCAATGCCGCTGAAAAGAGAAGGTGCTACAAACTTGACTTAATATTCTAATGGCAACTCGTTGCAACCCAGGGGCAGAGTCGCCATACTGTTCCCACCAAAGCCCTACAATGAATAAACAATGAATTTGCTGATTATCTAACCCCAAAATATAGTGGTATTGGCAGGTTTGCTGATATAGTAATCAAATGAGGCAATCAGAAAATCATATTTCTGTATCCATAATATGATCTAAATGAGAGACTTGCAAATTAACATGCTTGCTCCTACATGTGTATGACAATTTTGATTGCTCCTGAGAATCGGAGTGGAGTCCAGCATTTACAAAAAGAAGGCAATTAGCAATTTGCATGTTATTGCTCTCCAAGAAATAATGAGAAAGACCCAGAGCACTAAGCATAGTGGTTGATGTTTTTCAGCATGTTGTGGTAGGGGAAGATGAACTTTTAAACATAGTCATAGCTAATTTAGTATGAAGCATTTTTTCAAGTGTGTTCCATGTGTGTTTTTAATGAATCAGACCTTCTGCCCTTCTCCTGACAGAAATGTATAGTTAATGTCAGAATTATATCAGTGGCTTCCTAGATCTATACCGAGCCAAAATAAATTTCAGAAAATTTCGCTTTACATTAGCAAAATTGAACTCATAATTTTCTGAAAACTTGACTACCGAACCCAAAGAAAAAAACAAGAACTACTTTAAAGTTGTGAAACAAACAAACAATTAGTTCTAGTTGATTATGATCTTGGAAATAATGGAACAATTCTATATAGAATAAAACTTCAAACAAGCTTTTAAACAACTAGGGGATTGGGAATCTTGATGTGTGCTGTGCTCCACAATCAATGGTTTGCTTACTATATCCTAAGATCAGGATGAAGTTCGTCCCTAAGATTTATGAAATTTACTATAGGGCTGAAACAATCAACTGATAAAATGGGGCCTCTGACACACAGTGGGTAAGGGGCACAATTTCAAACTTACATGGTGAAACTGTAGTTCTCGCCTCCTTTGCTAGGCTACAACCGAACATCCCATGAGCCTTTGTAAAGGTATAGATCTGATTGGTGATATCACGCCTCATGTCAGGTACAGGAAGTAGTTTCTCCAAAACCTTGTAAAAGTCTTCTTTTATAGACGGAAGAAATTTTATTTCAGGATTATATTGGATACTGGGGTTCAAAAATGCTGCAGCTGAATGTAGAGGGGAATGTAGTTGGTCCCGCCACTTTTTATCTACGATATCTAAGAATGTCTTGCACTTGTTCTCATCCATTATGTAGTATGTCCTAATTGATTCCTTGGCTCTTGTCATTTGTTCATATATGGAACCTACAGTTGGTTTTCCTTCAGAAACTTCCCTCAACACTCTCAGAAAGGGCTCAGAGATGGCTACACACTCTTCCACTGTCCTCCAGAAATCACCATCTTCGGCAAGTGCACTCTGTGGTTTATTTGCATATGAGGAGTTTGAAGCGTATTCAGGGCTGTGGAACGTATGTTTCAATCTTGTTTTTTGCTTCTGCATAGACTGTAATGACAAGAAGGTGGACACTGATTTTGTGATGCCAGTCCTGATAAGTTCCTGCCCTCCTGTGAACTTCTTCATGAGATCCAGCAACAATGCATTATTGTATATGAACTTTGAAATGGTTTGTGCTTGCAAAATGCATCTGCTTACCCAATCTACCTTTGAGAATTCCTCCAAAATTAGGTTTAAACATTGAGAGGCACAAGGAGATACAAATACAGTTCCATAGTTCTGCACAATATGATTAGCAATACCAGTGTAATTAAAACTGCTATCCATGATAATTTGCACAACATTTTCAGGGCCAAACTCTTGAATAACAGAATCAAGAAGTTCAGCAAGGCATTTTGTGTTCTTGAAATACGCAGACGCATCCACAGATTTGTGGAAAAATGTTCTGGACGGTGATGAGACTAGGAAATTAATTAACGCTCTTGATTTATTGTCCGTCCATGTGTCTGCAATAATGGTACAACCTGTGGTAGCCCACTCTTTCTCAACATCTTTTGACTGTAAACCAACCTCTGATTTGATCCTTTCCAACCATGTTGTCTTCAGCATCTCTGCTGATGGACCGGTAAATCCAGGACCACACTTCCCTAAGGCATCAATCATAAGCTGATAGGATGAAGACCGTGCAACACTGAAGTCCAGCTTATTCTCAAAAAAGAAGAGAGCAATACTTCTCTCTGCATTCTCATGGTAGTTCACAGAAGGAGGAGTCATAGGACTGACAGTAAGGAAGCCTTTCATAACAGGAGATGCCGCATCTATACATAGAAGAGATTTAGTTGTAGAAACAGTAGCAGGAGACTTAACCTCTAAGAGCTTTTGCTTTTTCACACTTGAGTTTTCCTTGACCTCTTCCTTTAATTCAATTATTTCCCTTACTTTGTCTGTAACATCGTCTCTGACTTTGCTACAAGGAGTTACTCCTTTACTTGGAAGTCGAGATAGATGGTGCTTCAATCTACTGATCCCACCATTAAGAACCCTTTGGCAAAATTTGCATCTTACCTTGTTTCCATCTAATTTCTCTGCATATTCCCAACAGACATCTTTTTCCCGAACCACTACCAATTAACAAAATATTGTTAATGCATTATATGTTAAATTTTCTTTCACTCTGTTAATTATTTGGATTAAATATAAACGTAGATCAGCTTGACAAAATATTCAACCCAAAAATAGGTTCTTCGAAAAAAGGGTTACACTCTAATATGGAATTGATATCTTATGTTCTTAAAAAACGAAAGAAAGAAAAAGTTGTCCAAAGTAATAATTAAGTTATTGATAAGAGCACAAGAGAAATTAATCGAAAAGTTGATGCAGTCATTGGGAGATAATTAGTTAATGCTTGGACCATTAATAATGTCTGGGCATCCATTACATTCTAAGCGATAGATGTATAGGAAAATAAGCTTTAACTTACTTAGGGTGCAGTAACTCTTCTACAGTAGTAATGACAACCTGTACAAAAAGGGCAAACCAGATATGGAAATAAGAATCACTTTAGAATTACATGTATGATATGAATCATGGTAAACAAGAGGGATTGGAACAAAAGAAAAAGATCATTCAAGCACAATAGTAACCATTCAGGTACCACGGGTCCCATTAACTTAGCATTATAAAATCAAGAATGCATTTTTCTCTGGTCCCCTTCATGATCCACTAGATATAGGATACACAACATGAAATAACTCTCCCTTGAAACTCCCAACCTTAATGAAGGTGGATTTAGGACCTGAAGCTTTGGCATAATGTCAAGAGACTTCACTAGCTGAACTAACTAACATCTTGTGATGAATTTAACGTGTAAGTTTAACAGAAGTATGGGATAAAATTCAAGCACGCAAGACAATGGAAAGGCTGCAACATAGTTTTTTTTTTTTTTTTTCTTCTTTGATGGGGAAATAGTAACCTAGACATTCCATTCCCACCATTTCAGTGAAGGAAGAAATCCTTTTGGCAATAACTGATGTGAAGGGTGAGACTCATCTCAGCCAACAGATAGCATTCGGCTATCACTTTATCAACTCAGCACAGGTTATAAAAACTTTCCTTCCTCTTTTAGGGGTATCATCCTGTCTTCGTGGAGATGGTCCATAAAACAGAACAGCAAAATATGCAGGCTATAAGCCTATATAACTCATGCAACCTTTACATGAATTTGAGTCATTACTCCAAAATACAGCTCTAACGGATTAACCTTCCTTTGTTAGATTATTCATACAAGAAAATTTCAGAATTTCTTGAATCCCGTTAACTAGGCTAAAGCTTTCCTCGAGTTACCACGTTGACCCAGATTTTCGTATTTAAGAACATCATAATTATAGAGGGTAATATTGTTTAGCCATCATAATCTTAGTGTGGACTGCTTCAACGTTGAATGTCTTAATTTCAATTTTAATGAGAAAAAATCATACTCCTTTCCCAACCCCACAGTCCTCCACTCCCTCCCTCTGCCCTCGCATTTTATACTCACAATCTCTCCAATCTTCCAATCAAATCTTTAGGTAAGTTCAGCTGGCTTGAGGAATCAACATGAAAAAATTGCACAAAAACAAATAAAGCAAACTACTCAAATTAAGGAAACTGGAAATTGGAATGCTTCGGCATGTACAGTAGAAATATATTACCAGTTTCAAAAAAAAAAAGAGAAGAAATATATAAGCAGTAGAAAAAATGCTAAGAGCTGAGATGATTATGGAATGAAAGAGATCGCGAGAAATTTGGAGCTTACAGAAGAGAGAGTGAGAGAGATTGGTCTTCTGACTCTTCTCGACGGAGAGATAAACGGAGGTCGCAGATTTAGGCAATTTTTTTTATTTATCGCGATATTTTCGAGCTAGGGTTCATGCGCTTTTAATTTTTCAGTAACTGTTATCTACTTCTCTTTTATAATCTCGTTTTTCGATTTTCAATTTTTGGTTTCAATCGGAGTTTCCTTTTGGCGATATCTCGCGTGCCTTTTTCTGGATCTAACCATTTAGATAGAGCCACGTAGGTTCGAACAACAAGATGGTTGTGCAGAACTGGCCTCCTGATGACTTTCATGCTTTTTTAAAAAAAAAATTAAGTATAATTTTTATATTTTTATTATTACATTTTTTAATAAGAGGTTGATAAATTTATAATTTATATAATTAATTATTTTTATATTTTATTTTAATTAAAAAATGTGATAAAAATAATATAAATAACTATATATATCAAATAAAAAAAAGTGACCTCATTTAATATTTGGTAACTGGTAAAGATAACTAAGAGTTTTGAATGTATAAGAAACGAAAGAAAGAAAAAACCGAGTAACTCATGACAAGTTTTTGAATGAATTAAAATGTTGAAGAAATATTGTGCAAGTTAAACTAGAAATTTGAAAAATATAAGAGTTTTGAAGTAATGTGTAAAATATTTAAGAAGAAGGTGTAACTGTACGAAAGTAAAGAACCAAAACAAAACTAAGAATAGTAATTCGTGAATAATTTTAAGAAGTAATTAATTTCAAAGCATTAATTATAGGTTTAATTTTTTTTATTTTTTTAAAAACTGACAATGTTAATTTATAAAAAAAAAATACAAAACTTTAATTAGTAGAAGGTGGATATTTTATTATTATTTTTTTCTAAAGCATCCAAATACATTAATTATAGACAAAATGGCGAAAGGTGATAAAAGGTTATATATGAACTATCGGAGGGTGACAGCCTGCCAAATCAATAAAGTACATCTTGTTTAATGATTTTGGAGCCTTTTTTTTTTTGGAATTTTTATATGTTTAAATTGGTAAACTTAAAATATTTTATATTATGTGTGTCATAAAATGAAAAGAGAAACTGAAGTAAATTTATATTAATGATTATATTTTAATTACATAAGGGATAACTAAATATATAAGGTAGCCATATTATATGTTTATCTTTATTTGTATATAATAGTATCATATCATTTTTTCACACATAATATTATTCATGAAGTTACTATAATCATATTTTGATTTTAAAATAGTGGAAAAAATCACATAATTTTAACAAAAAGAGTAATTTATCTTAAATAATATATTTTTTCTAACATTAGTCACTCATAAAATATTTGTAAAGCTTTGATTTTTCAGAATGGCCAAAATAAACAAGAAGACTTGATTTTTCAACACGTCAACAAAAAGACCAGGGCAATTAGGCCGCTTTGTTGATTGTTGCTTCACTGCAATTAATAATTAATACTTATTATTTCTTCTAAAGTATTAATTAGCCAATAGATCAAGGGATGGCACTCCATTTTGTGGGGTTACAATTCTTAAAATGCTATTATTTTGGCGGGTACAAGATCATTATGATTTTGGGTTCCGTAGGGTGCAGATTGCCGAATATGTGCAATGATGGATGATGGATCATGGTCCCATGCACTCCTCCCCAACTTTCATTATTATATTACAATAATCCCATGCATTAATTTATTCGTCCAAGTTATTTGACTTCTGAGTATGTCATTCTCAATTGCAAGAAGACCCTGCTCACCCATGTTAAAAGAGTGGCCTAATGGGCTACATGCATCAAGGCATAGCTTTTGATGCTGGTGGGTATCATGATAATATATTTTACTATTATTTCTGTTTTATTTGTTTGGGCTATTAGACACAATTTGGAGGAAAAAGCTGGTGGCGAATCTATGAGTTGATTAATTGTCGTTAAAAAAACAACAAATTGGCTAGCTTTTGATCTTTCTATATTCAGTTTTTGAGACAAGGAAGGAACCAATATTAGTTCTACTTTAATTTCGACCTCACTCACAAAGCTAAACCATTTTGGACGGTATTATGATAATAATAATAATAATAATAATATCATCACAGCATTAAAAATATAGACTTTGGGTAAAAATGGAATCAGCTCATTAGAGGATTATGACCATGGAAGTTGTTAATTCTAGATTGTAGCCTCGTTCGTCTTGATCCGAGTTGGGAAACCTAAGATGAAGGTGCAGGTTTGTCCAAAGCGAAGTCGCAGAGCGATCATTGATTGGTCGATGGTGGTAAGGTGATGCCTAAAACGACGATTTTTAACAACTGCTTTCGGTGGCTGTCAAAATCGAAATCAAAGTCAAACCATATTTGCCTTCTAAGACTAAACTTTTACTAAAACATTTTAGCGGCGAAATAATTCTAAATTATCTGCGCCAATAGGTATATAGGCTTCCTTTTTTTCTTCTTTCAATCAAAACTCACACAGAAACGAAGCAAAGACAAACAATTGAGGAACCTATAGCTAGGAATATGCTTTTAACTTCTCATTTCCAGGACACTGTATCTGAATAGTACAAATTCCGAAGGATTTAATTCTCATTCATTTCAACAAATATTTATTCAAAATGAAATAATAATTTTTTGACTGAATTTGTCGGTCAGTTATATTTTAATAACCTTCCATATACGACACTCTCTAGAAATTTAGAAGCAAAAAAGGAGGAGCAGCAGCATCTATAGATTCTGCGGGATCAGTACGTAGCAGCGAGCAGGTATTGCTTAGTATTATTTTAAGTTTATGAAGCTTCTCCATATAATAGATATAGAGCTCCGTATTTGTCTCATTACCGTACTGGGCTCCTCCACATGCCCCCTCCTGTTGGGCGGCATAAAATAATTTCAAGCCTTTGGCTTCTCAAATCACTGTCAAATGGGGTTTCTCTTCATTTACATGTGATGTGATGCTGCTGTTTCAGCAAGCATATACCGACTAATCTTCCATCACTACCAAACCAATTCTCCATCATTACAACGACCTAGTTTGGACTTTCACGCTTTATCTCTCCCTCAAACCAGATGGACCCCTTTCTGTCCATCTGATGTGGCTTAGACCGAATGGTTTTCTTTCCTTAGCTTGTTCTTAAGAATTCATGCTATGGTTTTAGGGGGAAATCGCTCGCTCCCTATGGATCTTTAACTAATTTATCTGTATTTTGGAATCCATAAGCGAGTATTCCTTTTTACTCCCCGTCTAAGTATCAACTAGCGGTATATTTCTCTGCTTTATAACTCTATTTAGTTGTAAGTTGTTACCTAGAAGAAGGAAAGAATAAACCAAGGATTTCTACTTCTCTGCTTTTCTTTTATATATTTCTGTGTTTGATTTCTAAAAAATTATCTAATTTTCTCCTGTCATAAGTTCCAGTTTCAAAGTTTGGTTTGCATCTTTTCTGTTGCAGTCACTTGGCAACCAAACCGAGTAGGTGAACAGGAAAAAAAGTTAGTAAAAAGTTAGTTTCAATGTCAAACATGAGCTGTTAATGTTGAACCAAAACACAAGTATATAACTTTTTGTCGCAATCATAGGTGATAGCATCAATATATCAGGTAGCAAATATACTGTACACTCAAACAAGCCTCCCATTCTAGTTGTCTCTGGTTCAGCCTTATATTGAAATTAAATACTACGGTTCAATCCTCTAACCATCTGCTTTCTTTGCAGTTTAATTTCATGTAGAAGCGATCAATATCTCCAGGAGATTAATTGATTCATATCTAAGTTCCCTTTCGCACTCTGATCTTTATTATTGGAGCAAAGATAATGGGAAAGAAACTGGAGTTGCTGTTTATGTTCTCAGCAGTCTTCGTGATTGGAGCAATGTTCTTGTGTATTGGAGGTGAGCCAGTGGAAGATAAACAAGCCTTGCTTGACTTCCTTCACAACATAAATCACTCTCGCCCTCTGAACTGGGATCAGAACTCTTCAGTATGCAATAATTGGAGAGGAGTCACCTGCAATAGTGACCAATCCAGAGTCATAGCCCTTCATTTACCTGCAGCTGGATTGAGTGGTCCAATCCCAACCAACACCCTAAGTCGCCTCTCTGCACTTCAGACTATGAGTCTTAGATCCAATAGCATAACGGGTCCTTTTCCTTCTGCTTTCTCTGAGCTTAAGAACTTAACCTACCTTTATATTCAATTCAACAAGTTTTCTGGTCCATTGCCATCAGATTTCTCAGTTTGGAACAATCTTACTGTTGCTAATTTATCCAACAATTCATTTAATGGAAGCATTCCTTCTTCCATTTCAAATTGGACTCATCTCACATCTTTAATCCTTGCCAACAACTCGCTTTCTGGGGAAATTCCTGATCTCAATATTCCTACCCTGCAAGAGCTGAATTTAGCCAACAATAACCTTACTGGGGTTGTGCCTAAATCCCTTGTGAGATTCCCAAGTTGGGCTTTTTATGGGAACAGGCTTACATCTCTAAATGCTCAATCAACAAAGAAAACCTCAAAAAGACTTGGTGAACCTGCACTATTGGGTATCATTATTGGTGGTAGTGCGCTGGTATTTGTTGTGATTGCAACTTTCATGATTGTGTGCTGCTATGATAAAGGACGTCAAAATGGGGTGCCATTGAAGTCCCATAAAAAAGAAGTCTCTCTGAAAACAGATGTTTCTGAGAGTCAAGAAAATAACAAGATTGTATTCTTTGAGGGTTGCAATCTTGCGTTTGACCTGGAGGATTTGCTGAGAGCTTCCGCTGAGGTGCTTGGGAAGGGGACCTATGGCACAGCATATAAGGCTGCTCTGGAGGATGCAACCACTGTAGTGGTGAAGAGATTGAAGGAAATCACCGTCGGAAAACGCGAGTTTGAACAGCAAATGGAGGTGGTGGGGAGGATTAGGCACGACAATGTGGCTGCTCTAAGGGCATATTACTATTCCAAGGACGAGAAACTCATGGTCTATGACTATTATGAACAGAGTAGCGTTTCTGCTATGTTGCATGGTGGTATGTTCAACCTTTTCACCTATCTGGCAAACTATCAGTTATATTTATGTCTACAAATTCAGTATTCTTTCTTAATCTCTTAGGCATTTCATTTATCTGAATTCTAAATATTGATAAGTCAGTAATTTTTCTATTACAATCAGCAAGTCATGTTAAAGAAGGTGCCAATGGTAAATATGCTTAAGCATGTCCGTTATGCAGGTAAAAGAGGGGAAGGAAGGAGTTCATTAGATTGGGACAGTAGGCTGAGAATTGCAATAGGGGCAGCGAGAGGCATTGCTCACATACATGCTCAACAAGGAGGGAAACTCATCCATGGAAACATAAAATCCTCAAACATCTTCCTCAACTCCCAAGGATATGGTTGCATTTCTGATATGGGTTTATTAACACTGATGAGTCCAATGCTCCCACCAGCACTAAGAACTTCAGGCTACCGTGCCCCTGAAGTAACAGAAACTCGAAAAGCAAGCCACGCATCGGATGTGTACAGTTTTGGGGTGTTGCTACTAGAGCTTCTCACCGGAAAATCCCCCATACATGCCACAGGAAGTGAGGAGGTAGTCCACCTGGTGAGGTGGGTGAATTCTGTGGTCAGAGAGGAGTGGACAGCAGAGGTTTTTGATGTGGAATTACTGAGATATCCAAATATAGAAGAAGAAATGGTAGAGATGTTACAACTGGGTATGGCATGTGTGGCAAGGACGCCAGAGCAGAGACCAAAAATGGCAGATGTGCTAAGAATGGTGGAGGAAATTCGTCGAGGAAATACTGGGAATCGACCATCGACAGAATCTGGATCACAAGTTTCTACCCCCACCCCACAAGCGAATGAGTAACAACTTCCTCTGTTCCACAGTGAGACAGATACTAGTGTGTGTGTGTGTTAGTAGTTGTTGAGTTGTAATTTAATTACTCCTTGAATTTCATTATTTCAACTTTATTCTTTTACACCAAGAGATTGTGTTGGTTTTGTTGTCGTCTAATGACGAAAATGGTGCTGAGTAGTTAAGCTACCAAATTTAGCTGATATCAAAGCCAAGTTGCGTCACTCGATTGAGTATTGCATTATTAGTCTGGGAATCTAATTGTCGCGCTTCAGGAACTAGGGCTCCACAATAGCAAGGGAAGAGTGAAACATTTTATTTTACATCAGTCAATTCGAATAATAGAAGAAAGACGCATCATTCACACCACGATCACAACAATCAACTTCTCGTTTAAGTAGGAAACTCCTGACGTGCTCGTTTAGCAATCAGAAGCAGTAACAATTAAAAGTTCACTTTTAACTTCTACCCAAAAAAAAAAAAAAATGGGTTGGGAGACTCATTTAAGGAAAACTACAGTCTCATCATCCCCTGCTAACTTCTCGAAGTTCCAAGAAGGTAAATTTGCTTATGTACTGTCCTTATACTTGCAGCATGAATGGTCCACATTTACGAGTGAAGTTATCAAAAAAAACAAAATACATATGCGATTACTTGTGTTTGTTCTTAAGCCCTTTCTTTAGTGTTATTTTACCCACCATCATTTATGTTTACTTTTTTTTTTTTTTACAGGTGGAAATATTAGAAGTCGGAATCTGAAATTGTCGTGCTTAACTTAATGTCTGGGCCTCCTTCTGTGAATATGAATTGACCTAAGTGAGTTGAAGAACAAAGCATCTTTTTCCTGTTTTTTCTCACATAGTACAACCAACAACCACGGTGACTTGGAGCCTTTTCGAACTATATTATCTATTGAAATAGCAACAATTAACTAGATACTTTCTTTATATTCTCCTTTGCAAACAAAAATAGCCTATGAACTAATGGCGAGGCGTGATCGTAAAAAATTCCAAAATTTGCAGAAGCTAGTTTATATTTTAGTCCTACGCACTTTGATAAATGAAGGTCAAACGTTGTCTATTGCACTCATATATACTCCTTTTTATTACGGTTCATTTCTAAATAGAATTTTCGCTGCATTTTGCTTATTTTCCCCAAGACATTAGCAAGTGCATAATTTTTATCATTATTGAGTTTTTTCTAAAAAATCTACATGTAATATTTTTATTAGTGAACTTACAGCGTATAATGTGATTTCATATATATTGGCCTAATATTATATCCATAATTTTATAATTTTTCTTTCTTTTTAATTTGAATTTTTTTGGAGTAAATTAATAATTTCATTCATGAAAGATACATATTTTCTCAATTTAGTTCTTAAAAGATGAAATATTTTAATTTAATTTTTAAAAAATTAATTTTTAATTAATTTAGTCATTTGATTAATAATATAGAAAAAAAAATTAATTAGCAGTGATATTAAAATATATTAATTTAATTATTAAATGATGAATTGAATTCTATTCAATAATAAAAATTAAAACACATCATATTTATAAATTAAATATTGTCAAAATATATCATGTATATTTTTTATGTAAAATTTATAAATCTAATATACTTTATTTTACAAATTATGCATCATTAAAATATATTTTTTTTATTTTTTTATTACTTAAGATTTAATTAATCATTTAACAATTATTTAACTTTCATCAATGCTATTTTCAATTAATTATCTAACAATTTTATTAATCAAATAATTAAATTAATTGAAAATTAACCTTTAAAGATTAAATTGAAATATTTAATTATTTAAGCACTAAATTGGAAAAAGATACATTTTTCAAATATTAAACCATTAATTTATTTATTTTTAATGTAAGCGCTAGTCTTTTTCTTTTTCGGGCGGAAAAACTGAAATTATCAAAGGTGAGTTATACAAGTAAATACGGAATACTTTCTGTATGTACAAAGCAAATTATATTTTTTAAGAAACTGGGATTAGTTTTATTTTATTTTTAAAAAAGTGATTACTCTAGTATTTTTTTTCTATTTGCCTTTTAAAAATATTGGTGAAACAAAAATATGAAAGCAACACAAGTTTTTTTTTTTGGTTGGAACTGTATGTTGAAGATGAAGAAACAAAATAAATGTCACCCAAGTCCGAAGCTTGGGTGCCTCCGGATAAGAGAACGATCAACTCGACTTCAAAATTAAGTTTTTAATACCATAAAAATTGACAAGTTCAACTTCCCAAGTCAACACAAACTCATGTAGACTTGATATGTAATTGTCAAGCAAAACTATTTTATATTATTAAAAACAATGTATCTTTCTTCAAAATGAATTTTAATGATTCGATTTCGTTTTTGTCTTTGGACTCAACGAATTACTTGTTATTATAGTTATGAAACTAACTAAAATATTTTATAATTTGATGGGAGATGGTTATTAGTTTTGGGTAAAAGGAAAGTCCAAGCCCAAATGGTTGATTGGGGATTGGGGTAAAGCAACGGTCATGCATGTCAAATACAAATACAACGGTCAAGACTTCGGAAACTTCTCACAAGTCACAAGCGTGAACGGTATGACCGGGGCAGAAAACGACGTCGCCCAGTAGGTGCATTCTGTTCCGCAGATTGACCCGAAAATAAACGCCATTCCTTTTTGGCGGCCACGGAAAAAAAGGATTGGATTCGTAAAGAAAACGCCAGGCTGAGGGACCCATCTCAGAGAAGTAAAAAAATAATAATAATAAAATTTAATTTTAATCTTTTAATAATTTTTTAATTTAATTTCTCATATTTATATATTTTTAATTTAATCTATTAAATTTAAAATTTATTATTAATTTAATTATTTTATTTATAAATTATTATAATATATAATAAGTATATTAATTTAAAAGATTAAATAAAAAAATTGTTAACTTTAAAAAACTAAATTAAAAAAATTATCAAATTTAAAAGTTAAAATAAATTTTTTATAGAAAATAATGATAATGATAATAATAATAATAATAATATAAAAAAAATTAACGATAGAAGAAGAAGGAGAAGAAAAATAAAGGCAATCAATCAGAGAAAGGGAGTGGATCGATTCCGAAGCCGCACCAGACATTTTATAAGAGTCGTTCGCCTTTGCAAATCTCTCAGTTTTCTATTTCAACTCTCTTTCTTCTTCTTTTATAATTCCTCACAAACGCCAAAAGGAGGATCTCTCTCGGCTTTCTCTCAGGTATATATGATCTGTGATTCTGCTCGCCTTCTTCTCTCTATTATTCCGATGCAAGTTGCTATGTGTATGTGTTGTGTTTTGCTTTTGATCTGACTTGATTTGGGCTTTGGCTTAGGTTTCATCATGGCATCGAAGCGGATCTTGAAGGAACTCAAGGATTTGCAGAAGGATCCTCCTACATCTTGCAGCGCCGGTATTTCATTCACTCTCTCCTTCTCCATTTTTTTCTTTCATATTTTCCGCCCTTGATTTTGCAAATTGAATATGTTGATGGTTTGATTTTGCTTCCTGTTTTTCTCTCTATTTTTCGGCCATGATCCTTAATTTCTAGCATTAGTTTTGTTTATTGAATATCTTTTTATCTTCAATTTCTTATTGTAATTGGTTTCAGTTGTTTCTGTTCCATTTGGCATGATATTTCAACAATATTTTGGAGGTTATAGGTTAAGGGGAGGGGGCTAGATACGTCGGTCTAACGATGATGATCAAAGCATGCCTGAGCAGCTAAGTCTCAGGACCATAATGGTGCTGAAAGGGAATTAGTCATCATAATATGCGACTCAAGTCTGTACGAGGGTTTTTATTGGATCTTATGTTTGGGGTGGTAAATGGCAACTAAATGAACATATAAAGAAACCATGTTTTTGAAAAGTAGAAGGGGCGATCTAACTATATTGTCTGCTAAGTACTTGAAATTTCTTTGAGGACTTCATATCCTATTTGTCTAATCTACCACACAGACAACTAATGAAATATATCTGGTCTTTGGGTTGTTACATAGTTGATGAGGTTATTTGAACTCTAGCTGTTTAGTTCTCAGAAGCTGATAGTCTACAAACGAACAGGATGGGATTGGGATGTTATGTTGCGCTGTATGATGTTAGGAATCAAGGAATTCGTTATCTAGTTGTGTTAACGTTCAGATTTAACGTGTGCTTATCTTTAATGCTTTGTCATTTGGGCAGGTCCCGTAGCAGAAGACATGTTTCATTGGCAAGCAACAATTATGGGTCCTCCTGACAGTCCTTATGCAGGAGGTGTTTTCCTAGTTACTATTCATTTTCCTCCAGATTATCCCTTTAAGCCACCCAAGGTTTGTAATTCATTCATGTACTTCCATGTGACCCTTAAGTTCTCTGATGTTTCTCTTGTTTCTTCACTTTCTGTAATTGTTTATTTGCTAGTTTAGTTTTGCATGATGATGTAATACATTGTATTTTTCATTTTTACACGTGTTTAGTTTGTATTTTTGCCTCTTCTAGGGAGATTCATCAAGAATGGCTCTTCTTTGTCTTTGGTATATTAATTTATTTTGGGAAATAATCAGTATACTGTGCCCAGTGTCAAACTACTCAAAAAATGAACAGCATTTATTATTCTAGTTGTATACTTTTGTTGGAAAATTTAACAAGACTAAAATGGTTCCTTCTGCGAATATATTTACATGTTTTATGTTGAATGCCATTGTGTAAGTACTTCAATCTGTCTCTCATGGCTACTTATGTGCGGTGATGGACCTTGCAGGTTGCATTCAGGACAAAGGTGTTCCACCCAAATATAAATAGCAACGGAAGCATTTGCCTTGACATATTGAAGGAACAGTGGAGCCCTGCTCTGACTATTTCCAAGGTTTGCTTCTTTATTTGGAGATAATGAGTGGATTCTCCGTTCCTTGGAAATACCTGTTATTTTTTTCTTCCCATACAATCCATTTTTAAAATAGATCCGACTTGTCCTCATTCACATTGTCTGAACAGTAGTGAAAACCTGCATAATCCATAACTCAGATACAAGTCAAGCTCATTTCATACCAAAAAGAAGGGATTGATTTGCTGCATCATACTAATCAATATATTGTTATTATGCTGCGGCAATCATGCATGGGCAGCATGGCTGAGTTGCATAACTTTGAAATATGTGGTTCATTTTAGCCCAACTCTTATGCTCGGAGTTCCCAGTACATGTAGCTTCTACATATAGGCAGATTTGGTTTTTGTAGTTGGGGTTTTATAGCACCGAACAGGTATAAAATTCCTTCATTATGTTGTTGACTTTCAACTAATTTTAATTTGCCTTGTGCATTGTCTTACATAACAGGTGTTGCTCTCTATTTGTTCCCTGTTGACGGACCCAAACCCTGATGATCCTCTGGTCCCTGAAATCGCCCACATGTACAAGGCGGACAGGAGCAAGTATGAGTCAACTGCAAGAAGTTGGACCCAGAAATATGCCATGGGTTAGGTGACCTATGGTATGTGAGGGAGAACTCTTATATTTCCAGTGTTTAGGCCTAACAGGCTGTGTAAGAATATTTGTTGTCTTCAATCTTGAATGGATTAAGGCCCCTCTAATTGAAGATGAATAGGGGGTAAACATTCCTCTGTTGTTTGTAATGCAAATGTTATTTTTTAGAACAGTGAAATGTGGCTCAACTAAATGCTTGTTCAAAAATTTCTCTTTGACTGTGGATCACTTAAAAGAAAAAAATATATAATATCTCAAATAAAAATATATGGCATTTTTATTTAAGTGGAAAAAATGCATTAAAAGCTTCAGTATAGAATGTAAAAAATTAAAAAAAACAATTCAATTTGATTAGTCGAAATCAATATAATGTTTTTTTTAAAAATAAATTTCTTGTACAAAGCATTTACATCCATATCTGTGACGTATCAATACCTACTTTATCTCCGATTTCACCGCAGAAAAAAGATACAACGCATTTCTTCTCCAAACAAGGAAAATAAAATGTCAAACAGGCATAATCTAAAAATTTAGTAGATTAAGATTAACAATATATCCCAGTATTGTTGATACTGGTAAATCCCGGCATTTTACGTTAACTTTCTACTGTTTATAACATACATGATCCTGGTTAAAAAGTTCACCTTTGCTCATGAATAATCAAGTTATCTAAAGCCCACCTATTTAAAAGATTTTTTTTTTCTTTTTTTAAAAATTGCATCAGTGAAAGTTGGAACAAATAACAAATAATTAAAAACAAAACGTTGAGAAAACAGAGATAAATCATTGAGGAACATTAATCTGCCTTGCCAAATACAGGTGGACAGGGTGACAGTTGTTGAATACAAGCAACAACATTTAAATTCACGAGTGAATTATCGGTATATTGGCCCTTTCATTCCTACTTTACTCCAACTGCCTGGGTTTTTTCTTTTTAGTTACTCATTTCATTTTTTTTTAAGTTGCTCAACCTGGTTTAAGGCTTTGAAAGGACACGATGGCCCCCATTGTTTGAAGCTTACAAGAAAATAATCATGTTATTCATGTTTAATAAAATATTTACAATATTCTTATAATACTGAATAATCATTATTTATATTTTAACAAATAAGTGCTCTTGACTTGAATGCTCAGTAATACGTGAATTTCTGTGACTTGCAATTTTGTTTTTGGTGACAAGACAGACAGAAGGGCGGCCCAGTCCATTAAAAAGCAGAACGGACACTTCTTTTTTTGTTGGGATACAGTTCATTCAAAGTCATTTTTAAAGACGAGAAGTTCATTTGGACCAATACAAATATAAATATAAATATAAATAGGAAAAGATAAGAAGTTCTTTAATGACAGAAAAAGCCCATTCTTAATGTCCAATGGGCTATGGTTCCTCTCAGTCCATAACAGGTTTGCTGCATTTGCGGAGTGCGTATTCATTTCTCTATAAGACTAATAGCGAAGCCGCAATTTTATCTACGTGTTCGCTGTAAATCATTAAACTACGAGCTCAATTAGTAGCCCATGAGTTCGGATTCGCTGCCATTACTTTTGCTGGTATTAGCCTGTCATTACTTTTAGCGGCGGTTTTTTACGTTGCTAAATATTATTGCAACGAAAATTATTGCTGTTATAATTAATTATTTAAACAAAAATTATAGAAGTAATACTTTTCGTTGTAATAATATTAAAAAACACTTTAGCAACGCAAAAAACCGCTACTAAAAGTAATGGCAGGCTATACACAGCAAAGGTAATGGCAGCGGATCCAAAGGCGTAGCCCACAGGCCAGGCTAGTAGTAATATTATATTTTTGTGGTTTTTTAATTAATTGGGATAGTAGCTCCTAGGATAAAAACAATTTAGTTATAAATTAAATTTATATATAATTACTTATATTTTTATTATTAAAATTTTTAATTAAAATAAAATATATAATAATTTTTAAAAAATAAATTATATAAAGTATATATATTAACTTTTAATTAAAAAATTTAATGATAAAAATATAAAAATTATATCTAAATTTTTTCCTTAAACTATTAGATTTAGTGGATTGAATTGGTGTTTGATTACGTTATCTAAACACCCTAGGGCTAAGAGCCTAAGACACCAAATCCACAAAAGATTTAGATAAGCCTCGTTCTGTCCAAAGTCAAATTTATCGGCTCCATTAAATGAAGCATTTTAAGTCCTAACTCCTCAGTTTGCCCATTTCCCCTCAACCCTCTAATGCTGCACTCTTCTGAATTGCCCATTCCTACTGCCTTAATTTCTCACACACACACACAAATCAGAGACACATGTACTGCTACTGCACAGATCTTTAATTCAACCTCTCGTTGCTGTTTTTTACAATGTAGAAATATAAAATGCAATTTTGCATTTTTACAAGAAACATTATTTTCAGTGGTCATAATGGCAAAGATATATGTTCCACTTTCTTTTTCATCATTCCCTTTTTTTTTCTTATTATTACTTTTCTTGTAGCAATATAAGATCAGCAACCATAAGCAGTTCAACGGAATGTTACAATACTATCTACTAGAAAAAATGCTCATAATACCTAAACTCTTAATCTACAAATTCAGAGATAATTATTTTTTGTATATATGAATAACTCGAAAAAATTAAATACCATTGATTTGATTTTAAATTAGCTGTTTTAGTTATCATATATATCTCTTGGTTGACTATGAAAAATAATGAGAATAACAGGAAAGCAACAAGGCCTAGGAATGCCAACAGCAATTTTATATACATTCTGCAACTCAGAAAAGGCCAACCCATATATATATATAACAATACTTTTCTGATAATATTAATAAATCAGATGCTTAAATATCTAAGGAGTACATCGTGACCCATGTCGTGTACGCCTTATAATATATATATATATATATATATTGCTGAATCATGAATTGTCCATTTGTTTATTCACAAACATAGGCGTCCAACGTCAACATAAATGTAGCATATGATATAAACCATTTTCATTAATAATCAGTGAAATTTCTTTTATTTGAAGAAACTTTATTAAAAATGTTGCAAATTGATCGTGGGCACGAGTGGGTTTAAGAGCATAGCCCCTTAAAATCCGCTTCTTTTGTTTACAAACGCAATTTTCTGGCATTGTCTTTTCTGAGGACAAACCAGTTTGGCCCAGTTTGAATATGCATGTATCACTCTTGGAATAACACTACTACATCTATCACTATTCTATCATTCATCATTTTATATATATTTGGTGGAATTTTACTTGTAATCTTTGAACTCAGTACTCCCCACTCCGGGTTCAATGCAATTCCTTAGCTGGACCTGTCGATCAATAATTATTAGCTCTTAATTAATATCTATATGCATTTATCACTATGCCATGAATTATATTAATTAGAGTGTTAATCACTACTAATTAGCTTTCTAAGTAGTATTGGCTTAGAAGAAAATAATCAGGACTACTGAAGCCGGTCAATCTCATGCAGCCCACTAAGAATAATAATTCAAATAATATCATAATTAAAATGAATTAATAATTTATATTTTATATAAACTCAAGTCCATAAAATTGTTGGTCTTTATATTTGTGAGAAGTGAGCTATAGGGGTGGGAAGCATACCATTATACATAGCAAGATGCTTCAGTTTTTAAAAAGAAAACCACATGTATTGCATTAATAAAGATATAGATACAGTGCTAGCTGTGGCATCCTCACAAAGTATGATGTATAAGTGTATATATGGGAATAAAGATGAGTTAATAATGAATTCCCTGTGACAATTAGAGAATGGGAAAAGGACAGGTTTTTTGTCACTTCAATTCAGCTTTATATCTACCAAACCAAACCCCTCCCTATTCTTCCCTTATTCTCCCACCACATATTTAGTTCAGCCTTCTTGTCTTTTGGCTTCTCTCTTTTACTACTTTTCTTCATTTTGTTTAAATATATATATTCTACATGTCTGTATAACTAAACCCAATTTATAGCTTTTTCTAGAGAGAAGAAAATATTAATTAGGACATTATGTTCCTTCTTCCACCCTATTTTGAGGCACAAATTTTTGGGTTTCTAACAAATCCTCTTAATTTTGCCTCTTTTTCAGAGAAAACAGTGATTCCGAACTCCATACTCCATGCTCCAAACCAATTAGCATAAAGTACAACCAAATCAACAAAACTATATATATATATATATAAATGTACAATATATAATGAACACAATAATACATGTTACTGTGGTGTAAAGTGCATAGTTATTATATTTGTAAGAGCAAATAGAAGACACATCAGGTCCACATGGTGAAGTACACGTGCCTGTATCAAGGTGGGCGTAAATGGCGCCGGTAACCGGCTGTGAACGGTGAAGTGTCAGTGGGACCCATCTGGCTGAACACTCGCCCTTCTCTGTCTTCTTCTCTGCAGACCAAATCCTCCATAGCAGCCACTACTTTAACCCCATTTGCTCCCTAATTACTACTTTTAAATTTTATTAAATTAATTACAAGTGCAAACCGTATTGATATTCAATGCACTTACAGAATCATATTGGATATTAATTAATTAATTAATCCTACTTACATCATCTTAAATTTAATTGATTTCTTAATTAGATATTGTCCTCTCCATGACCGTATTGAGGGATTTAATTCTGCTGTGCAGTTTTATTTTTTGGGACCCAATTTTAAGTTCGTGAGATGTTTGGAAGATATTTTGTGTGGGACTAAGTGCAACTGATACTACTTTTCTTCACACTTTCATGCACGTCCTACACACTACTTCACATATATGTTAGTAAATGCAGGTTTATGCTTAACAGATATCATTTTTTATGTAACTCAAATTACACAGACGCTCACGTGATCTCATTCACTTTCACTGACTTCTCATTTATACGATCTATCATGAATTAAAGGCAACCTAACCAATTTTATACGAAGTCCTTGAAAGAAAATAAATTTAAAGACTATATAACATATTAGATTAAATTGTTTAAGATATTTTGGTCACAAGACACTCTCTACACTTTAAGTTAAACTCAAGATTAATAATATTATGGACCAACACTCAGTTGTATAAATTTAGACTGGACTTGTTTAAACTGTAACACTATGTCTAAGTTTTTTTTTAGTATATAGATATCTTTTAGGCCATTTCAGAGAACTACTTTTAGCCTTTGATATCTATATATATATATATATATATAATCACACTATATATCACTATTTAAAACTTACATCCCAAGAGATTCCTTGCACTTATCATTTTCATTTATAATGTTTTTCTATCTTCATTGCGTCTGTGTCCATTAACTAATTTGATTAAAATGTAAAGAACATAGATGTTAGGGATGGCCGGTTAACCTAAATTTACTTCTTCTTTTTTTATTGTTGAATTTTATTTGAGTCCTTTTCTCTTATTGTTTTTATTATTGATGGAAGGAGAGAGTCCAACTATATGTACTAAATTAATAATGGATCAGTACAGAAAAAAAATAAAAAAGTGTAATCCCCACTTAATTTTTGGCTAGTGGCAGCGGGTACAAATGTTCAATCACAACAAAAGCACTTGAGCGAAAATCAACTCATAAGTCATCACCATATAATTATGTATCTCACGTCAAATGGAGGGAAACAAAAGGCATAACCAGAGGCAAAGCTGATTCTTGGTCTTAAATATCACAAGAGGTAAATAATATATATATATATATATATATGATCATTATTTACTCTGGAAAAAAAAGTACAAAAGAAAACTTTAAGCCTTTAACCAAATAAAATTCTTCCAACTCGTGTGTTACACTGTTACTTTAAAAGGGAAAGAAATAAAAAAGGAGGAAAAAAAAAAGCTTGACATTGAAAATCAGATTCTCTATTTTACAAAAAAAGAATGAATTGCATAATTTGCTCTTTTCCTTTTCCGCTTTTTCTTTAGTTTCCCTTTTGGAGAAATATATTCACTACACTCTAATACAGGAAGCACCCCAAAATTAAAACCCTTCATATAAATTAATTTTTTAATATTTGATTACCCACTTAACTAATTAAACAATATATAGGAGGAGCCACGTGAAAGAAATTACCTTGCTGGCTTGCTAAGGAAAGAAAAATCCTAGGAACCAGAATGATGTTGTTGTCAAACGTTCATTGCTAGGTGTTTGAGTCACTGATGAGGATAAAAATGGAAGCCACCATTTTTAAAAGAAAATAAAAAAATCTGAACTTGTCATAAAGATTTTTACTGCAAATATATTTTGTTAATTCGGTTCTGCTAATGGAGCCTTCTGATTCAAATTATAAGACACAGAGAGAGACAGAAAGAGAGAGAGAGAGAGTAAGACACAGAGAGAAAACCAACATCTCTTGCTTCGAAGAGAAGTTTATGGAGGTGTTTGAATGCGAGGGATATAATTAATATGATTAATTAGTCTGTGTATTATTTTAAATCCCACCATCCTGCACCTTGCCCTCCTTCTTTAAATGCCTCCCATGGAAATACGAGCTACGTTTGTTTGATCTAACACACAACACACACACAGATGTTAAGACCGACATGATAATAAAGCTTCAAAGTTCTCTGCAGAATGGCCCTCCTTTTTAGAACAGATCTTGTTTCCACTTCCCACTGTTTATGTTTTGGGATTTATTACACAACATTATATTAGGGAAGATTATTATTTATCATACGTGAATAAATATTAATTTCAATATCTCATTTATTTCCTCCAAATATAAAAAATATCAACAAGCCTATATTTTTCTCTATCTTCCCTCTCTTGTTGTAATCAGTACTGTATATATATTTCTACGCAATAATTAATGCCGACCAAATTCCATTCTTAAGAAACAAGATCATACACTCTATCACTTAATTATGGAGGTGAATATGCTATAATCATTAATTAGTTAGGTAAATTTTTTATTTCGGTCAACTTTTTAGAGTTAATTAAAAAAAAGAACTTCAAGAATTCTAAATTTCAATGTAGAAGATTTGTTTTACATATTATATAAGAAAGATGAATTAGTCAGGCCACTACTCAAACTGACTTGGACCAGCCAAGATCGTGCAACAAAAATAAGGAGCTTGTTTTAGATCTCTCTCTGTTTTTTTAATCCAACAAAATTCTATTCTTATGCTTAATTACATTCAATGTGGAATTTAAACTACAAATTGTTAGAAAAAGTGGCATAATGACTAATAAGGAGTAGTGGAATTGGAAATGAATCCCACTTTTGTTAACAAGGGCGAGATCTAAAAATATTAATTATTTATATGTACACTGTTGATATAACCGACTCAAAGTTGAAAAGAAAAAGGAACTTGTTAGAAGATTAGTACACGAGAGTATAAAATATTAGAGTTTCACTATCACCTCGGGGATCTCCCTCAAAAGACAATAAAAAACTGGATTTAAAAAGGAGAAATTAATTAAAATTAAATTACAAAGAAATGAAGAAGATGTAAATTGCAATACAGATTAATATTAGCGTTGAATTAAACATAACTTAGGAGCAGGATCAGTGCACATGTGCGTACGGACATACATACAAGTATTCCGTTAACTCATTCAACATTGATTAACATAACAATTATATATATATATATATATATATATATATATATATATATATGCAGACATTGAGAGAGTGCGAGTGTGTGACTCACAGTAATCACTAATAAAATTCATTCAGGATCTTGGACTTGATGCTATTTTGACTTATATCCATTGCTATGTACCTACAATATATATAGTTATCTCTTCCCACCCCTATACTCATAGTGTTTCCAAAACTGGATTTTAATCTAAATATTTAGTAATGGTAAACTACAAAATGAAAATGGAGAGAGAAGAGAGAAATTAAGAGAAGTATTAATTAATAATTAATTATGTGGTACATGCAAGTTGGATGAAGATGAAGGCTAAAGGTTCACACTTCACTTGTCTCAATGGAGAGATCAGAGGGGTTTAGTCTCCTAGGTGTATGCTCTTCCAACATTAATTTTTGTCTTTGATGATCCACATTTATACTAGTCTAGCATCTTTTTCAAACCATGGGATCTTCACACACACATACGCATACACATTACCGTTAATTGAGAGTATGTTTAGGCCTAGTTCTTTGTGAAAAAGGTAATCTTATTCTTAAAAGGAATAAATATTTCAATTTTCCTTCTTCATTTTTTGCTTGTCCCCAGCGATTTGAAGAAGCCAATAAAATCTCCTAAACGTACGAGTTATTTCCTTGTCTATTGATACCAAATGTACTTTATATATGTGCAGATTTTCCATTAGTCTTACACATCTAATTAGTACATCTGTTTAATTTTATTGTCTCTCCTTTGTCTACTACTAATCCAATCAGAAAATTTCCATTTACGACAGTACATTTCATGGTCATGCATGGTTGAGAATAAATACCAAATGTTGCCAATAAATAATTAAACGAAAAATTATATTTGTTAAAAGTTAATAACTTGCAATTCTTTAATTACTCAATTTAGAATAAACACCAAATTCATGTTATTGCCATTCTAATTATACAAAAAGATTGAATACAAGAGATTAACATCCTATTTGTGAACACTTAGATCAATGATAAACTATAAAAATTAAAGAGGAAAATAAAAAAGAAAAACCATATATATTAATCCAATTATAGTATAGTATGTACACACACCTCATGAGTGGATGTGAAATAGATAGGCTTTGCTTGCCTTTCTTCCACCTAATCTAGGCTAACAACAAGAATTGAAATAAAACTACATTTAAAAAAGGAAATACCTGAAACTAAAGTTTTAGAAGAAGCAATTAATTAGAGATGGATTAAAATGGTACAATATAGAAGTAGACACGTATCATGATGTGAAGATGAGCATGCCTATTATTAGGTCCATATATATATATATATATATATATATATATATATATATATATATATAAATTAAAAATTGTATCCCTTTCATTATTTCTCTTGCAGGCGTGCACATACCATACCCTACTTGCATGTCTATCTCTGCAAATATTTATATTTATGCCTCTGTTTTTAATCTTTCACCCCTTGCAACTTGTAACTACAATCCGATGCTGTACATAAACCAAAAACTGCTTCCAATTTTTGATTTTTAAAACCTAACCCTCTAATCATTGATTGACACATAACGAGGTTTGTCCTAGCTGGACTCATGAGAGCCAGGTCACGACCATTAACATTGTCCCTTCCATTTTTGGTGTATTGTTTTTCTTTTTTCACATATTTTTTAATCTCGGCATAAATACAAACAAGTCGGCCCCTTTGTTTTATACAGTGTTTTAGCCTTATACCTATGTTGGGGGTCTTTCACAGGGCCGGACTTGGCCCATAACCCTTATATTTTATTTATTTATTGTGCAATTTAATGAATAATTTAGCATTGTTGACAAAATTAAGGTCAGAACTTCAATAGTGAGCAATGGTGATGGTTGTGTTTTATATTGTCGTATGAAGTTGAGTTTTGTATCTTAATGTAATTAAACATGTAATATGATTTTACGTAATTATATTAGGTAGTTTCGTACATAGTATTTGGAGCTTTCATACAAAATTGAAACAGCATGTAAAGTGGACGCAGCCATATACACACCAATAGACAAAAGACTATAATAACTAGGAACAAAATAGCATTTGGAAATTACCATCAATTCATTTTGGTCCGATTTAAATTTCTTTATAGTCTTTTGGTTTTTAAATAAAAAAAACATGTATTTAATTTTAAATGTGCAGAGAGAGCTAAAACCGAGAATTGAATTCATGATTGTTGGTAATTATAAATGATTCTTCATTGGTCTATGAATGTGTAAATTACAGGCTGTTGGGACGTATTCAGCATTCTAACATACAAAAAAGTGGTCCATCCATAAATCAAACTAAATTAATGGCAGCAAATGCGTTGTGATACTATACATTTTTATTGTGTGGGTTTTTTTTTTCTCGAATTTGGAAAGAACGACGAAGGATTTATAATTATCAATGGTCCATTTTGTGATTTATTTTAATATGTACATCAATTATTCAAAAAAGGAACACTGCAATGACATGTATATATATAGCTGAGGAAATTAAAATCCAGCGGTCATATAATTCTCTTGTCCAATAACACCAATTTTTTCTTACTTAAAAAATTGATATGTCGAAACAATTTAATAATAATAAATAAATGTGAGCAAACTATTTGGTGAAAAGTAGGAGGAAATTGAATATTTTTACAACATTTAAAATGAAGGGTGAACGAAGAAAAGAGCCTAATAGGCCCTCTCCTGCAAAGAGCCATGTGTGCCCTCTTCCGTAGGAACCTATATATTCATACTTTTCTCTTCAATCTCTATAATCTATATCACACTCTCATAACTACCTATATCATTTTACAATGTAATTGAATTAAATAATTGCTTATTAGATTAATAGATAATACAGAGTCTATTATAATTATATAAAACTATAATTAACAAATAATTGAATTTGTTACCAAAAAATTAATTGATTTTTATTTTATTTAAAATTAACTAACTAAATATAACTTTAGAACATTTTGGGTTCTAAAAAAACTAACAAAAAAAGATATATCTTAGTGGACTATTTGTAATATATATATATATATATATATTATAATAATTATTTTTTTTAAAATAAAGTTATGCATTCTAGTTTAAAATACAATCAAATTAAATTTTAAATTTTAGACAAAAATTATTTTTATCAGAGAAAAAACAATATTCTATTTTTTTCAATATGTATGATACAATAATAGGACAATAAATAAGTGTACCTTCCTTGTGATGCCAATAACTTTGGCAATTTGAAAAAGGTTTGGTAGACAAAAATGATTGTTCAATTATAATCACTACAAGTGTTTGATTCGTATTTCATAGATGAGTGAGATATAGTTTGCTTTCTCGATTACAAGACATAAAAGTTATTGTTGTAAAAAAATATGAAGTTATAGAAATTACACATTAATTACTATTGGTGATGCGTCGTACAATACATTGAAAGATTACATAATGCATCAACTGAGATTGATATCAAACCGTTACATACGCGGGTGAACCAGAGTTAATTATTTAATCTTAAAAGTAGGCAAAACTCAATTAATAATGATATTAATGTTATAATAATGTGTTTTCGGTAAAGTACGTGAAGAGAGTGTGAAGCACGGGTTGTTTAGGCGCGTAGAATGGGCATATCTCGAGAGCAGTAACAGTGAGCAGAAGAAAAAAAAAAAAACAAACCCAGAGACATACAGAACCGAATTATAAATGGCGGCGAATTCTAGGTTGCCCGCCACGTTAGTTGTAGCTGTAAAAAGTAAATATAAAAAGGGGTTTGAATAGGAAGACAAAATCCGAGATTAAAAACTTTTCACTGCTAACAAAAATTATTCACCCACTATTAAATCAACCAGTTATTTGCAGGCATCCATTGAATCCCATTAACGACTAATACTATTACCATGTACTGAGGGGAAAAGCTAAATTAGAAAAAATAAAAAATACTTTTGATTAGTCAAACCGATTTGACCCGCTAACCTTACGGGACCGGGTATCTTGGGTCTCACGTGACTGCCATCACGATGTTCGAGATTGGAACTCATATTTACTCACTACCGTTGGATGTTGCCCCATTGGTCCAGATCTCTTGTCTGGGTCCCAACCCAACGACGCGTCCACATCGTAAGGATGCGGCGGGTCGTATAATAGTGTCTTCACTCTTCACCCATCACCCATCACCGGCTACTTTAAACTTTCCCCTCGTTCCCTTCTAACAAAATCACCTTGAATTTAATTGAAGCAAACAAACGACAGATGGAGTTTATTTTATTTTATTTCTTATATTTTACAAAAGAGAGATTGAAAAAAAAAAATATCAATAAAATAACAGTCTGATGTTGCGAGCTTTCCCATTTCGGCTGTTTGATCCTATAAAACAGCGATTTCGGTGTTGTTGTTTCTTAGTTCGTAGCTCTTTACCCATTCAACCACAAGTAGTACTATTACTCTCTCGAGAGACCCAAAGCCACAAAATCTCCAAGAACCCCCAGAATCTGCATCGTGTTATTCCTTTCGTTTTCCTAGCATTTGAATCCCAAGATTTCTCTTGCTAACACCATCCTCACTGATTCGTATAGAAGTTTCAAGGAAAGAGTCAGCCATATAGTTGCTCAACTTGATTCGCATCCCTTCAATAATTCCATCTCAGCTTCTCTTTTAAGCCCCTATTGCTCCCGTTGAAATTTTTAGGGACCTCCAGTGTTTTCCTTCTCAAATCTCAACCCATCATGTTAAAAGCTCCACTTTTCTCTTTATTCCTCTCTTTCTCTACCATATTCATTTTAATACAATTTCTGTAGCTTTATCCTTTCCACTTCCATCTTTGGATGTCTTTTTGGCAGATTTCTGACCAAAATACCTTTGGAGTGCTCATCCTAAAGCTTCAATCTTCTTCCTCACGCTTCTCTTTGATTCCAAAAGTCGTCCCTATTTGTTTCTCCAGTATTCACTCTCTTTGGGATAGCAAACCATGGAACAGAGCATCCTATGCAAATACACAGTGCATCACAGCGTTACCAAGAAGCACACGAGGCCGGTCACCACAAGGAACGCCTCCGTTCTGCAGAATCCAATAGAGCCCCGAGTGGTACGCATATCGGTGACTGATCCAGATGCCACAGACTCCTCCAGCGACGAGGAAGCAGAATTTCTCGGTCGTCCGAGAGTGAAGCGGTATGTGAACCAAATTGACATCGAAACCAGCGTCAAAAACGTGACCCTCCCCGCCAATGCCCGGAAGAGGCCCGCCGGAGACACCAAGTCTTGCCGGCGTCCAGTGAAAGCTTCCACAACGAACAACGGCAGGAAGTTCCGAGGTGTACGGCAAAGACCGTGGGGGAAATGGGCGGCGGAGATTCGAGATCCCGCGAGACGCGTACGGCTCTGGCTGGGTACTTACGACACAGCTGAGGAAGCAGCGATGGTGTACGACAATGCAGCGATTAAGCTGCGAGGTCCTGACGCTTTAACGAACTTCGTAACGCCGCCGGAGAGGGAGAAGGCGGAAGAAAGAGAAGTAGTGGGAGTGAAGGCAGAAATGAAGGTATCAGTGAAGACAGAAGCATCGGGCTCGGGGTACGAGTCTGGGGACGAGGCACATAATCTATCATCTCCGACATCGGTGCTTCAATTCAGAAGCAATTGTAGTGAGGAGACAGAGGGTCAAAAGGCAATAATAGAAGGGGAAGAAACGCGTGAGTGTGAGGAAGAAGCAGAAAGAGAAAGAAGAGACGAAGGAGTAGTAGTAGAAGATGAGGTATTTGGGGAATGTGAAGGTGAAAGGAGCTTGTGGGAGGTGAAAGGAGAGGAGTATTGGAGGATAGAGATGCCAGTGTGGGACGATGTGTTGATGAATTTTCCAACACCAGAGTACTCATCGGTGATGCTGGAAGAGCCATCGCAGTTGTTTTTCGAAACGACGACGGTCATGGCGGATGAGATAGGAAGGGACTCAAGGGAGTGTGAGTTAGACTTGCAGACAATGTATTCGCCATCCAGGATGTGCCAAGTGGACGATTACTTCCAAGACATATTGTTAGGTTCAGATCCTCTGGTGGTGCTTTGAGACTCACTCATTCACACTCTCACACAACACTCACTGCTCCAGGTGCCGCCGTCCCCACTGCAGATTAACCCGCAGATTTTGTTCCGGCGGCCAAAAATCGGCTAGTTTTTTTTTTCCTCTACTAAATATTAGCTTTTACTATTATTATTTCTTTTGCCTTTAGAAACTCCGTTATAATTAGCTAACGGACAGAGTTCCAGTGAAGTTTTTGTTTTCTTCTTTTTTCTCGGTTACATTTTATTTATACTTGAACGCCTAATAAGTAGGGTTGTTGAGAATGTAAAATATTAACCCAAATGTATTACCATCTTCATCTCCGCATAATACCATGAAATTTCGTTACAACTTATTAATGTCTGATAATATTAGAGATTGAAACAAAAGAAAAAGGAAAAATTATAATGAGTGTGAAATTAAAATTAAATAAGTGATAATAGTTTGAACATGGGTATATATATAGAGGCGTAAATTGCGGTGTGAATTCCATGAATTTAGAAAATTTTATTTGAAAATAAGAAAGAGTAGAACGTTACGGTGATGGATGAAGGAAAGCACGCGGGGGCAGAACTAAAATGTTTTTTGAGGGTGCAAAGTGCAAAGCAGGGTGTATAAAGACAACAAACAAGTGCCTTTGTACACTAAAAGGTGAAGAGTGTGTGTGTTCATTGTCGGGTTTGGTCTTTTTCAAGTCAGAGAGAAAGCTTATGAAATATGAATCAACCTCTAATTCCTTTCATCTTCATTCCAATTACATGTTTAATAATATTCACCAACTCATGAACAATTCATTTGTTCAATATATAATCCACCACCTCCAACTTTTGAATTTCTTAAAATCCAATATCATAGAAATTAATTCCCTTCTTATTCTGTTTATTAAGGTTTATGAGTATATAGGAAATAAAATGTCCTCTCTTCGGTTGTATCTAAGTGGTGACTTTTATAGGGTAACAACACAAGAAATATGGAACAGATGTGTTGAAAAGTCAGATTATAGGCTGGCCGAAGCTTTATTTTCTTAGTTTGACATCATATTCCACTGACATTATATCACATGTATTGAATGGAAATGTATATATATGTCGAGAAGTTATAGAGAAAAAATGTGGGCAAAAAAAAATTAGAGAAGACCAACTAATTGCGCGGAAAAAACTTGGTCACTTCCTATATATGTACAAGACAAAATAGCTAGAAAACTTGACATTGACAAATAAATTAAGATTCCTAGTATCTCTCTACTATTGTTTTCAAGGCCTCAATCGTTTCTTTTGATTCATATTTAATTTCTTTAGAAATAGTATATTTCGATCATTATTATGTATCCACTGTCAAATTACATAGATTCCAATCTCTCATTAAAGAAAGTGGGTGATAATGCGCCACTGACTAATAATTTCTTGCTTACAAGATCGTTGGGAAACTTAATTTCAATTGTTATTGTACATATGATTCTGATTGATTAAGGCACATTTAAGAGTACCATTGACTTTAAATATCCTTCAACCCTTATTACACACACACACACACACACATATATATAAAATATTGTCTGTTTAATTTTTCGTGCGACAGAAATGAAAAAGGTGTGGTGATCATGAGCATGAGCGCTTCTACGGATTGCTTGAGTATTACTTCTTCAAAGTACGCATAGATGCAAACTGAATGGAAATATATAAAGGGGGTTAAGCCCCAATAAAATGATTATGTCTCAGGAACACGATATTGCAATTTCCCATCTGAGAAACATGGGTTGTTGGTAATCCCCGAATCCATCATCATAATTGTGTTTACAAGTTGACGAGCTATATTAAGAGTCGTGTTTGATCATGAGTCATCAGACGCGTGTGATCTTCCATCAAATTACGAACAAGTTAAGAATAGTGTGTGAAGGACTCTACATGTTTTCATATGGAGCGCATGAATAATCAAAATATTTGAAATTGAAGTGAGACATATAGGAGAACAAGTCAAGTGTTCACATGTCGTATATGTGTGTGTGTGTGTGTGTATTTCCAATTTTTGTTTTGTCACCTCAGTAAGTTTGCATGGGTTGAAGTAAGTGGTGGGTTTCATATGTGGTGAGAAATATTGAGGAATGAAATTGAGATACCCTTTGCTCCTACGTGTTTTTGCTTTAAATTTCCACCAACTTGGATTTCTTCCATATATGATATATCTCTCTAGAGTCTAGACACAGATACCTTCCCGTTTGTGTTTTATTAATTTAAAACATAACATATATGTATATATACTCACATTTGATGATTAGCCCAAGTAAAGCTTCCTTTCTAAGGGAAAAGAAGGATCCTCTCAATCTGATTAGACTAAAAAACTGAAATAATGATGATGAGATTCCACAAAAGAATAATTACCTTTATACATAATAGAAGGAATGTTCGTCTCACATAAATTTCGTAATTTAAAAAATGGTTAATTAGAATTAGATATATACCCTGTGTCTCTTTCTATAATTATTCCTGTAAAGTAGGAATTAATTGAAGATGCACGTTTAAAGATAAGCACTTTAGGGTAGAAAAGAAGGAAGCATTGTATAATTCAATGTGAAGGGGTTTTAATTAAATTTCCTTGTTTCCGAATTTGTCAAGTGGAAATTGGACCTTGACCTGAATTTACGAACCCAAGAGAGAAAAAGACAGGACAGTAACTAACGTGGCCAAAAGAGAATTATAGTAGAAAATGACCACAGCATGATTGTTGACCATAAATTTCCCCAAATTGCAGAAATATATAGCTGGCACCTGCTTGATCTATCTTATAATCGACAAACCAAAACGCTCCTTCTATCTAACGAATATATCCCCCGTGACCACTTTCATTTCAGGTACGTAATTTCGTATCCTATCTATACAGTATACATATAATTATTTATTTATTTAATCAATGAATTAATTAGCATGCCCATATGTAGTTTTATTTTTTAACAACTTATTGCTTTTCATCCGTGCATCTTCTTCATTGGCAATTTGAAAAAAGAATTCAGGTGCTTTAATTATATGGGTTACTTATACAAGTTACGCCCATTATGCAATAAGTATACTATAGCTAGGAATGAAGAATGAAGAGATGATGATGATGTAGTTATACAGCATAGCAGGTATCATTTTGGTTGCAGAATATGTTAATGTCTTATAATTAGTCATAGAAAATTCAAAATGGCATGTTAGAGGAGTGTGCAGAAACTTCACAAGGTCTGTCTCTGCACTCTCACTACTGTGAAGAGCGTGAGTAAGAAAGCAGCCATGTTGGACACAATAATATGCTTTATAGAAATGAAGCAAGTGTCATGGGTACTGTAACACAAGGAGTTCTATATATATCTCCAGGCCATACACTGAACTGTCAAACGCCATTTAGTACCATACACCATTGAGCATAGCTGAACAGAACCTGCTTGAAATCATAACTCTATCATTGCAGTACTACTTTTAAAATTATAATATTATATTTAAGTGCTGCCAATTTATCGCAGTATTTCATGTCATTATTTATATATGCTCGTTATTATATTATTATTATTTTTTCTGTCAAGGTTTCACTATATCTCCAGTTTAAATTTATGAGTTACTTCAATTTACTCGTTGGGGGCCACCAGCTTTTTCTTCATCAGTTGTCGGTTTTTACTTTTTAACGTACTGACGTTGAGGGTAATAATAAGGTCTTTCACAAGACTTTCTGGGTAGTGTCAAAGGAGTTGATATCTTTGGTAAAATATTAAATTTGTGACAACTACCTTTTTCTTAAATTAATTCACTCTTCAGTTGCCAATTGTGCCCATGAAGAATAATGATCCTCATTCCTCATAGTCAGTTCAACGCTTCTAATCTGAGATTGATCATAGTGTGTTTGCCGTTGTCCCTCTCTTCCAATGTTGAACAGAAAATGACTGCCAAGTCATATGCACAACCATTCCTCTCTCAAGTAATTAATTAATAAATACATAAATAGGACACTGTTTTCTTTTTCTCCCCCATATGCCCCCCCCCCTCCTGCAACCTGAACTAAAACAGATTGAAATAAAATAATCCATATATATTCCAGGCAGTATTAATTTTTCATTTCAGAGACGGCTTTTAATTCCTCGTTGGGTTCCACTTCCAGATCCATTTTTTTGAATTCCAAGTACAACGGGAAAATGTCAAAATAGAAAAGTTATAACACAATAATTAAAATATATATGTATTAGAAAAATAGAGTATAGTTGATGGGAATTTGGTTTCTAGCAAATCCAACCAGTCTTTATATGCTATTGGTTAACATAACAGGCAGTGGAGTACTTGTCACCCTGTGAAGCTAAATCACAAGAGTCTCATTCTCACTGAAAAGCTAAGATTATATATATTAAATATTTTTAGGCAGATGCAAAAACTTGCTAACTACAAATTAAGACTCTGGTGTGTTTAAGCTTCATGTCATTATCTTCTGAAAGAAAGTGTACGGACTGTGTTGATTGTAAGGATCTCAGAGTGAGGGGACACAATCACTTCCTCAACTCACATTACACAATCAACCTCGCTGCATTTTCATTAAACACTTAGCGTCTAGGGCTTTAGCTACCATAAGATTATTTTACTTCATTAATGCGTGCAGATCAGAAGACCAATATTATTGGTGCGATTTAATTAATGATTTTTTTGATAAATTCTGTAAAAAAGAAACAATGCAACAAAAAAAATGTAGCCAAAGTAAAAGATATATATGGAGAAGTGAGAAATTAAAGGGCGTGTGCACATTTTCCATAATGGCTTTTATGAGAAAGGAGTTAGGAGGGTAGTTGTATATATAGTTGTAGGGTATAGGTAATGCTAAAGGAGGGCTAATGGTGCAGGTTTTTGTTGTAAGAGGGAGATGAGAAGCAAAATGGTAATACATAATAGTAAATATAACCCAACTTGCACACACCCCAAATCTTTTATTCTCTTTTCTGAGTTGAGCTTTTTGTAACGCAATTGAATGAACAAAGACAACAATAGTACGATCTGCCGCTATTGTGCCCCCATTTTAGCCTCCCTTGTGATCTCCAAGGACAATTTCGACTTTGCCTGGGTCCACTCTCTTCCTCTTCTCTTTTACATTCCATTTCCTTCTAACCAACATTTCCCTTCACTTTTAATATTGTAACTCGTATACTAATCTATAGCTTTTTAATTTCCACATTTTTTTCATTTGTATCTGAGTACAACTTTTTTATTACTGTGGAATTGCGTTGGTTTGTATGTCATTCATTACACACCAACTTTTTAAGAATTTTATGGGTTACAAAAAAATGGAAATCTAAAAGGCAACTGTTTAATAAGTTTGGTGTTCAAGGCCCAGTTTATTGGCTTCATACAATTGGGCCTACCATACCGCACCCCCTTGAGAAATCACAGCCGTACATGTAGTTTGGTCCCACCAGAGCCGATCATCTCCGACATAATCAATCAGTTTCCACGGTTCCACGTACTCCTTCATCATTACCGGAAAACTTCTCAACCCATTTTTTTTAAAACATAAAAATGACAAAAGTGCGTAAATAAAAAGGAAATCGGCGCACATTGCTTATCCACGTGTTAAAATCTACGGACACCGTCAAGTCCCACGCAATTCTGTGGGACCCACAAAATCTGCTCCTTGGTCTATTTTATTGCACTCAGCTGAATAAAACTAATTGAGTGAGCAAAAGTGCAAGAGTGTGAAATGAAAGACAAGGGAGCGGGGGGAGCACGTGAAATACGTATGGCGTTTCTGTACGCCCAATTACATTGTGTCTGAAGATTTTCTGATGAGGGAAGTCTACGTGGCAATCATGAAGGGTGAGTCATCAGGAAACACGTGGCTGGTATGAATGCATATCATGTGGATTAGATGGTGGACAGAAGAAGGGGAAGTTAAGAGGGCCCACAAAGTTTCTTATTTAGTATAATTAGTCTAACAAATTAGTTTCAGAGCAAGGTTTACACAAATATATTTAGTGAAAGACCAAAAACAAAATTACCGACAAAGGGCACAGGGCTTGAGATGCAGGAGAGAAATGAGCGTATATAGAAGCCCCTACGTACACGCGCCCATAACTATTCTTGGAATTGGATGCCAACATACAACACAAGTTCATATAAACAGTTTTAGGTTTCAAGTGCATTGATTGTGTCATATGAATTTGGTGAACTCTGATATATACATATTCATATTCCTTTTGCAAATTGTTTTGTGTATCATCAATGGCAATAAATTTCATGCACTATACTCTATATTAACTTTTAACACGTATATTTGAAACGACAAATCATCTTGCTTTCGTCAAGATTTCACATAACATTATACATTTCTTAATTTATGTAATAAACGCTAAACAATACAATATTCTTAAATTAATCAATTATTTAACATGACGTTGCAAAAAAAAGTCTTTACCATTATCTGATTAACTCCAAGTCCAATAATTGAAAAAGAACGATGAGGTAGCTGGTGGAAGAAAAAAGCCGTACAGAATTAAAATGATATGAATTACACGGAATATATGCCTGGACATGTTTTTTATCCTATTTCTGAAACCAAACAGGAGATTTTGCGTGATTGAGATATTTGATATTGAATTTCTGTCTTTCACAATTTCATCACCAATTTCAATTATGAATCATACTATATATAATAATAATAATAATAATAATAATAATAATTTTCTGTCTGTGTCCCAGAAAGTTGCATAGCTTCTGCGGTCTGCCACTTTTCCCCTCCTAATAGCTTTATACCTTAAAACACTGTAATTTGCCACACTTTTGTACGTAGCCTTTCCAATTTGGCCTTATATATGTATACATATATCTGAGATTGCTTTTTTTAAAAAAATTCTAATTACTAGTTTAATTACTTTTAATTTTAGCTTCTTCAAATGTATTTACTTATATAATATTTGTGCAATGGCCGACCATATATAGATACTGTATATGGATAAGATATTATCATACATAGGTCCGAAATTTGTACAAACATATCATACTTATCTGTGAATCTGAACTCAAGCTATTACAAAAGTAAAATGTTTAAGACAGTCCAATATCGTTTTTGACTTTTAAATTCTTTTGGACCCAAATTCATCGATCCGGAAAAAAAAAGTTTAATTATGAGGCTGGGTAAATCAAACTATATATACTAAAACTCCAAATATATGTTAATTATATACCCAATTTGAAATGAGTAATATTTGCAAGTAACAGCATGTATAATGCTCATTTGTATCATGAGCATATGATAGTGATTTATACTTACAAAAATTAGAATTTTTTAATTATTATATATATTTGAGGAAACTACATATAACCTTTCGAATTATAGTCTAGTAATGACTTTAACACTTAAATTTGTAAACATACCACTTGATTTTTCTAAATTATCAAAAAAAGTAAAAAAGTTAAAGGAATTATAAAATAAATGCTTTAGAAATTCAGAAATTGGGAAAATGAATGTTAAAAATAGTACCGGCCAGGAAAAGTTTGAAACTATAATATCACATTAGTTTTTAGATATTATATGTAAAATTACTTTTTTTTATGATGGTTTAATTAAAGAGACAAATTAAGTATTATATATGTTTTTAAAATTTGAGTTGCAATAGATAACCTTTCCTATATATATGGTGTAATATCGGACTATATAGATGGCAAACATATCTTGTACTTGAACACAAATAATATTTCGTGTCTCTTTGGAAAATCATGAAAATGAGTGGAAGAGAATGGAAAAGTTAATGGGAAAATTAAGGGAAAGGGGAGAAGAATGATAATAAAAAGTAGGATGATAAAGGAGGGATATGTGTTTGATATGGTGTTATCAAATTTGAATATGCATGATTGCATCAAATGCTTTTTATTTTTTGGGTAAAAATTAACAATATGTACAAGTTCGTTAAAAATTAATTAATTTAATTTAAATTATTAAAAGTCTCTTAACAAAAATACAATTTTTTTTTATACAAAAGATTAAGACATTATTTAAAAAAAATAAAGTATTTATCAATTTAACTAATCTCATCAAATATATTTTATTAATTACATTTCCATGCGTGCATTCAGCATCCAATGAGAAGTGAGATGAAGTTTTTAGAGGAAGGATGACTATATATGATGATGAGGCTAATTACGTGTTCCAACTTGTTACGTATCTTTACAACCCAAATTAATCCCACAGACATTAAAAAAGTTGGAAATCGACAAAGGGAGATAACCAAAACTTTCCCACATTCCTTTCATCATGATAGCTTTAGTAATTATGCTCCAATTGCATATTGACTTGTCTATTTCTTGCCGTTTTCAAACTTATTTGTGGTCCGTCATGGGATTGCTGCATATCGACGAATTTTCTTTAAATTGTACGTGGATTTCGATCGGTTTTTGATTTCACTATCTCTCTGGGTGAATTTGTTTTCACTCACCCATGTATCGTGATTCATGAATCTAGATTAAGCTTTAAAAAGAAGGTAAAGAAGAACAAATTAAATAAATTATATATATATATATATAAAATAATTACCGATTGTGATTGAAATTTGCTGTCAGACTGAGGCGGAACAGTGGGTTGGCCCATTTCGTGATCCATCGTATTCGGCTTCAATATATTTTACTAACATTGAAGAATGGGGCTTCACTTCGTTTTCAAGTTTGAACTATAATGTGCAAAAACCAACGTTGTCAAATGTCAACATCTCTTCCCTAGGATCACGCGCTGTGCCTCAGCCCTCAGGGTTGATAGCTTCCTGTTTTTACCTTCTACCACTCACACTAGCTCGGCAATGCATCAACAGTACTTTCAATGATTTCATGGTTTTATCAAGTTTGGCTTCTTCACTCATTACTTCTTTCTTCATGCCACTTATAGGAAAATACTTATTATACTTTAATTTATTATTATTTATATTTCACAAATTATAAATAATTTTCATCTAAAATTTACAATTTGACTTAATTTTATTGTAAAATAAAATATTAATAAATATAATGCTGAGTTTTTAGAGAACTATACCAAAAGCTAACTTGTATTATAGACCATTAAGATTTCTCGTTGTCCCAGTTCCCAGGGGTATGGATATAGTCAGATTAGTAAAAGTTATAACTTTTAAAAGATCATTTTAAATATTAAAAGCATTGAGATTTTAAACCAGGCCCTTTGTATAACTGGACCAATTAAGACACCCTACGATTTCAGGCCCAAAATGAAACCCACGGTAGCCCATGTATTCAGATCCGTCTCTGTTATAAGGCCCAAAAACCGGAGGACGTATAACTAATAGCTGCTCGACAATTTAGATTCCTCCTCACCAGAGTCCAGAAGTCCGGTTTTTGGTATTTGGTTTTGTAATAAGAAATAATCTTGCACTCTTTTTATGGGGAAGTGAAATTAATTAATTAATTTGTTAGCTAAGCCCATCAACTTAAATTAATTAATTAATAATACATTATTTTATTATGGTTAACTAAAACTACCGATCACAATATTTCTGGAGCTAGAAAAAAAATAACGACAATTAAAAGTTTAAGACAATATAGGGCATCGTATACAAAAATGAAGAATTTCGCATCCATGTTACAAAGAGATAGAATAGAGAAACATACTCTATTAAAATGCTGAAATTTAAGGGAACAAAATAACATTACAAGATAAGGGTTACAGCCTACAGGAGGGTATTTAATTCTTTTTTCCGTTTTTGTTTTTGGGAGCTAATTAAAACCACACTAACTCTATGCTAAATTTTGTTGGCTTGCGTCTGTAACAGGAGCTCACAACACTTAGCAACTCTTCCCTTATTTGTGGGACATGACTGGCACATATAATTAAACACCACAACCTTCGCTTTTGGACTTTTAGCCCCATTATTTTTTGTAATCAAACTACCAAGTAGTTTTTTTTTTCCTTTCTTTATTTTTGCATATATATATATATATATAATATGTATGTATGTACGTATGTATATGTGTATAATTCACATAGTCTCGGTGTGGGTTCCCTGGCGAGTGACCTTAGGGGTAGGGGTGGGGACTTCACTCTCTCCTCCGTCCTCGCCTGAGATTTCCTCCAGAGAGCGCCCTTTGGTTTCCGTCACCAAGAAGGAGCAGAAAAACCCTATGAGGTTTGTCACCGCCAATATCTTCATCGCCGATTTTATTTTCTTTGGTTCCCCATCCTGCGTGTAGCTCTGCAACCCAAACACCCCCACCATCGCTCCTGCTTTCCCCGCCGCCGCACTCAGCGCGTGACACGTCGACCTCACCCTCGTCGGAAACAGCTCCGCCGGCAACACAAACGTCGTGCTGTTGGGTCCGAAATTCGCGAAGAAAAACGTCAGCCCGTACAGCAAACCAAACATGCGCGGGCTATTTTTCAGGTCGTCGTACTTCACCCCTATCACGAACATGAAGAAGGACATCATGAAGAAGCCCATGAGTTGGATCTTGAAGCGCCCAAGCTTCTCAATGAAGAATACCGTGAACCAATAACCCGGGAACGTCCCCAGCAACGCTATCACGAACATGGCACGTGACGTCAGATACACTTCCTGCAACGCATTCATGTCTATCTCCTTCTTCACCAGCCCCATGGCCGGGAATATATCCTTCTGTGTCAAATTCTGGCTGTAAAACGCAATATCCAACAAGAACCACGTGCTCATCGTTCCAATCAGGTGGCGCCCGTGTCTCTCCATGAACTCGTTGGACAAGAGCGAGTACTCATTCGCGGCTTTGAACTGAGCCAGCTTCTCTTGCTCTGCGTGGATTTCAATGTCCAAAACCCTAGCCATGTCAGCAGCTGCTTGCTTTGAATTTCCTTCTATTAAAGCCGTGTAACGCCCTGTTTCAGGCATCTTCATTCGCCAATAGAACGTCAACAAAGCTGGGATTGCTCCCACCATCAGCACTATTCTCCACAGATAGTCACCCTCGGGTTGTGTGGATAAGATTTTGTTCTGTTTGTATGTGGGTGCATCATTACTTGACAAGAACAAGTAAGAGAGACACAAAGCCACAAAGCCACCAAATATAATCCCCACGCCTTGCATCGCAAAAACCGCAGCAATAAAAGCCCCACGAGTCCTTTTGTTAGCGTATTCGGACATGATGGTGGCGGAGAGAGGGTAGTCGCCACCGATACCAAACCCCAGCCAGAACCTGAAGAAACAAAGCGTCACCATCACAGACTTGGCTGTGGAACCAAAAGACAGACCCGAGCATATGGCGCAACCCGCCATGAGAATGAGAGTGATCCCATAGACTTTCTTGCGCCCAAGCTTGTCTCCGAGCCACCCAAAGACGAGCTGGCCCAAGAGTGTTCCCACGAGGGCGGAGCCGATGACGAGGTTGTTGACATCTGAGGGAAGCTTGCCGGGCTTGGATTTGGTGGGGTCGAAGTAATACAAGCGGCCCATGAGCTTAGAAACGGTTGAGATGCAGAAGAGGTCGTAGGCGTCGGTGAAGAAGCCCATGCCTGCTATTACTATGGCTGTTATGTGGTACCATTGCGTACGAGCCTGGTCCAGGGCGTCTAGCACTGCCAACGCCATTTTCAGAGAGTTTTAATTTGCTATGATATGCCCGCTTTTGCTCTTTTTATACAGAAAGGATGCTTCTTGATGCATTGTGCAACTAGGGACGTCTAATCCTAAGTCTTGGGGATATCAACGGGACAGGGATATTCTTTTTTGCATTGTTAAAATAAGTTAATACGATATTCTTGATGAAGATGATCGATGGTTATTTAATTTGCTAGAGACAGGGAGCCTTTTTTGGTATTTTAGTACCAGTGCTCAGGTCTATATTTCTACATGTATGGGAAAAAGAATAATCTATTGCTATCTGGTTTCAAATTTTACTCACTTACTTACCAGACACTTTTGTCGCAAATATTGTAACTAGTTGATCATTTACAGCTAGTGTCAAAAAAAATTTCAGGCTGAACTAACCTTTAGTGGTGTCAAGTTCCAATAAAATTGGCATTATATATAATCTATATGTAAAACCATTTGTGTTATCGCTGTTGTTTTATAATAACGTCACAATCAAGTGTATTGACAAAATTTTCTTCTTGTTTAATTTATCTTAAGATTACAAAGAAAGACAAGCGATCGTCCCCGTGTTATTGAGTTGATTCAATTAATTTGAATGGTAAATTCAACGTGGAAGCTGATCAGAATCTCACCTTGTTAATTAATATTCCGCGGTTGAAGGAGGAAACTAAACTACCATGATATACGCACTGGCGAATAAGTTAATAAGCTGATTTATTTTTGTTTTCGGGGGGAGGAGGAGGTCTTAAAAGACATCGAAATTTCGTTGTCATCCTTTCTATGCTCAGTGCTGACTGATCTTACAGGTAACACAAAATGTTAATGCCTACATTTGTCCGCAATAGAGTATGCGTTTGTCTAATGAAAGATGACTTGGTATATGTTTGTATTACGAAATAAATTATTGTCTTAGTTCACACATGGTAATTAAATAATTGTCTTGGTGTTTAAAAATAAGTTTACATGGTGTCATGACTCAATCCCCTGCCCCATTAATTTGACAAAAATCATGTGTTCCATAACATATATATATATATATATATAAAATTAATTAGAAAGATGACAATATTCCTCAAAAATTAAAATTAGGAAATTATTATAGGACTATTTTAATTCTCCAGTTATATATATATATATATATATATAAAACTGAATTTTAAGGAAAATGAAAACAATTTCCACAATTATTTAATTGTTTTAACCTTTGTATATATATATCCCAAATCATTGGTTAAGAGTCTTAATTAAGAGTGAAGGGGGGAAAAAATAAATTAAAAACCAGCCACCCTGGTTATGTGTGAGTTTCCAATTCATTTGTGCAGGATAAATCTGTATCCTTTTATTGTGACAACGTTTCCAATCCTTTACATATCAACTTTTGTACAAAATGAAAGAGTAGTAATTTAATTCCTAATATATTGTGAAGGAAACTTTTTTTTAGCTTTCATCCTCCATGACACTGACACGCGACTATTTGGTGTCTAAACTTCAAAAATCGATAAATTGAATGCTGTTTTCGTTATTGTATAACAAAAAAAGAAGGTGTGGCATTCACATGGTTAAATGCATTATGCCCCTATTACGAGTTAGGACTTGGAGGCCGTCCTTTGTTGTTGCATAACAAAAATAGAAGCTCTACCATTGACATAGGCAAGCAGGTCCCCCAGCACCCCAAGTTCTGGAATCTCACTCCATTGCAATAGCCCCGACGTCTGAGGACTCTCTATTCCATCTCTTCTCCCTACAATTATCAGATCATACTCATTCACCAAGGAACGCACTATCAACGCCGTCTCAGGTCCGTCCTTCACTGTCTCCTCTCTGTACGTCACCTGAGCATTCCCAATCTTTTGCGTCAACTTAACCTCCGCAAGCATCTCATTCTCAATCATGGTGTCCCAGTCTTTGGTTTCTCTGTCTTCTGAAACTTTGAACCGAATCACCGTGAGTCTCACGTGTGGGTTCTTGGTCATTCTCCTTGCGAAGTAAAACGCTTCTCTGTCATCTTTCCCTCCTATGAAGATCATGCAAACAGAGTAGGGCGTCTCGGGGGAGAACACGTGTGTCATTTCTACTTTCTCTATTAGAATTCCCACAGAGCAAGGAGCTGTCTCCAACACGCTGTAGTTCAAGTCTCTTATGGAACTGTCATCCAGCTCAATGCTATTCCCATCTGAAGACCACCTCTGATGGAAGGGAAGCACGATGAGTGAGATGAGCTTGTCAAGTGCCAACGTGCAAATGTCATCACTCATCATCTCCGCCGGCGACACGGCTGTGAAGGTGTTGGCCGTTAAAGCACCTTCAAACTCTCGCTGGAAGATGAGGAAAGCATTCAGAACGCTGTCAGCTTTTTCGCTTCTGAATTTGGAAGTCTTTTGCAGTTGGTGGCAGATGAAAACAGGGGATGCTCTGCCGATTAGTTCGATGAGGTGGAGCACGAAGACGCCGAGCGGGTCGTGTTTGGTTGGGTATGCAGCCTCGAGTAGGCTGATTGCTGGGGGAATGTTGTCTGCTCTATGAATACAAGTCAGAACTCGAAGCTCTGTGTTGGGTTTGTGATCCACGATGTTCCTCTTTGTGTACCCTGCGAATTTCTTGGACGGATCGTAGAGATGGTTCAACAGGATGGGCAAAATGGTGGCGTTTAGCGCCATGCACATCATCAACAGAGTGAAGACGTTATCAGGTAATCCCTGTATAATTAAGATTAAAAAACAAATGTGAATTGTGAAATACCTTTTGGTAATACAATGAAATGCGTACATACCGAGATATCTCTGAGGAAGGAATTTGCGGCCATTTCGACAATGCCTTTGCAGTTCATAATCAAGGAGAGAGTTAGAGCGTCTTTCAAGGGCATTTTGGTGTACAATGGAGGTATCATGCACACAACAATTTTGGTTAGAAAAGTTACAACAACGAGGACGATGACTTGTCTCATGAAGTCGTCAATTTTTCCTTGGGTACAGTCTTTGAATACGGTGAGGTCCACCCTCATAGCACAGGTAGTGACGAAGATTGGCATGAAGACGCCATTGACGAACGTGTCAATCTTCTTAATAATGGAGGACCCCAAAGGACGACCCTCTGGGACAGCCAAACCCAGGAGATAAGGCCCACAGATAGCAAGGAGATTAAAATGATGGGAAGCGAAGGATGAGAGTAGAACTAATACGAATATGCAATAAACATAGTGGTCATTCACAGGACAACCCTCTGGTGTCCGTTTTATAATCCAAAACATGGCGGGACGAAGAATGAAGATAAGCAGGAGAACGAACACCACCACCGATGCCATATCCACCAAAGCTCTTACTTTACCATAATTTAAGAAGCTGTAGCCGAAGGCCACAATGGATCCTAACAATATACTGAACAACTCGCTCACTAATGCTGATGATAGCCCTAAGCGTCCCAACTCAGAATTCAAGATCTTTAGATCGCTCAACACAGAGGCAACGACTGGAAAAGGGGATAAAGAAAGCATCCCGATTATAAATGGAGTTTTTTTCCACTGTTTGTCCTCTAAGTATTTTGAGGAGACGAAATAATCCACAAGCATACCACACAGGAATGGAGCCAATATCGCAATGGCTCCAATGTATGAGGCCGTCCTTCCCGTTCTGTGCACCATACTCATATCCGTTTTAACTCCAATGTAGAAGAGAAACAGAATGTACCCAAACACAGAGATTAATCCCAGGGTTTCTTGTGCATCGAAGGAGAACAGAATCTTCTCAGCCCATGTTTTGTTGAATGCATTACCCAAGATTAGGCCCATCTGCATCATTACACACACGAACTGTTACCAAAAAAAACAAAAACTAAAACACAAGAAGAAGAATGGGGTAAGTTAAATGACAAGGCTTACAATGATCATGGAAGTAAATCTAGGAATTCTCAAACGCCCCAGAATTGAGTGGAAAAAGAGCGTCCCAAAATAAATGAGACAAATTTGCAGCTGCAAAATTGGGAGAGACCTTCCCGCGAATTCCCCATATTGTCCTGTTCCTGACCACATGCCCCTTGAACTCACCTGAGGTGGTAGGAGCATGCAAGTTCTCATATACATTGCTGTCCCATTGTTCTCTTCTATCGCCATTCTGACGTAAGTCCTGCTTGCTTCAGCAATCACAGAGAGAGAGAGAGTAATAAAGGAGAGGCACCACAACAAGTTGAAGAATTGCCAGACGTACGGGATAAGAAACAAGTTTGCTAAGAACCTTGTGATCCAATCATCCACCTTCCAATTAATCCAGCACTAGCACTGTTCTAGCTATTTTGGCTTCAGTTGGTATCTTTTAGCTTCTCATAGCTGTCACTTCTTATAGATATTCCAATATATGAACTAAATTGGGATCTGTTTTAGATCAGTTTCGTTATTTTACCAAATATAGATGAATTAATAACTAGCTAGATTCAAGTTCATTGAATTACAAATGACAGGCTAATTATAGTCAGGAGTACACATAGATGTTGGTAGGATTCAGTTTCAGTTTCAAGCCAAAAGTGGGAATTGATTGGCAAAAATCCTGTGCACTTCTAGACTTCGTAGTTATTTGGTTTTATCCAATTCTAATTAAGCTCGCTAAAATAAAAAAGGAAGTCATAACTGTGAAGCCCAACAGTAATGTGTGGAACGTTATGTCGTCCTTCTCCTTAGTTGAGTATACACTTAGAATTATACCACAACAAATTTTGTTATTCATTATTTCATTTGGGTCGGAGTTTAAAACTAAGCTTTTTTTAATTTAAAAATAAAAATATAATATCAGCTTTTTTTAATTTAAAAATAAAAATATAATATCTTATTATGATTATTCTACGGTGAACCCAACAGTAGTGGATAAGCCCTCTATGTACGAGCCCTTGGATAAACATACTAAAAATACGTTAAAAAATTTATATTTTAAAATTTGGTGTTAAATAAATAAAGATCACAGTTCGGGGAATTTAAAAAAACACGATAACATAAGAAATAAATGATACGAGCAGAGGTACTGATTGATAAAATGGATGAAGGGCCTTAATTGGTGAATGCCTCGGTCGCACAATTGTGAGAGAGATTGTAGAGCAGATAAATGTCTTTAATATTTGAATATGAAATTTAAGTCAACAACAATATTCATTTAAAAAAGATTAATTTATTACGTGTAAATATTTTATAATTTAAATATTATTTTATATATTTAATTTTATTACGAGACACTTTACGAATAAGTCATTTTTATCAATAAAGTCCTTCAATATTTATAAATGCCGTCCAACCTTTAGACGTGAGAAATATCAATTGAAAAAAATATGATAAAAATATATTTTATATCTTTAAAATTTATAATAACTTTTAATTTTATTCATAAAATTTATTTTTTGTTAATTTTATTGTTAAAATTTAAAATTATAATTAATTTCGTTCTACGACTTAACTCAGTTTAAATTATTAATAAAAATAATTGATTGACATCTAATATTTAATTTTATTGATTCAATATTTATTATTATATATTTATTGTTAAATTATTTTTAAAATTTATAAATATTGTCAAATAAATCTCAAAGTTCATAAATATATTTAAATGTGTTTTAAATTATCTCAATAATTCTATCTATCAATATCACACCATGAAAGGAATCATAGATATATATATTATTGTAAAATAATAATTTATAATTTGAACTCATATATATTGTAAGTAATTTTATATGAATTTTTTTACTATTAAAGTCAACTATAAAAAAAAATTGGTTAAAAAATCAATTTTAACATATATCGCTAGCTATAAAAATTAGTACAACAAGTACAATATTAATAAATAAATTTATTATAATATTATAAATTATTTAAAAGAGTTAGAAACATATTTAATATTATTTATAAAATTTAAAAATATATTTTATAATACTTATAAATATTGAGAATAAATTTAATAATAAATTTGTAAATAATAAATATTAAGTTAACAAAATTATATATAAATATCACATAAATTAATTTTGTTAATAATTTAAATAGTATTAAATTATAAAATAATTATAATTTAAAATTCAAAAAAAATTAATTTAAAAAATAAAATTAAAAATTAATATAAAATTTAAAGTTATAAAATAATTTTATCAAAAAAATTTATTTATTTTCAGTATTTAATGGCCAGCACCACAGCGGCTAAAATATAAGGAGCGGGAGGGGCAGCGTGGTTCCAGCATCTCTCACGTATCCACCGAGTGAATGGCTGTGGCCTGTGGAGTGTGGTGTGGAGCACACTCATACTGACACGGCGCTTGTACTGGCACGCCGCAATCTCTTCTTTCCACGTGTTGCTTTTCTACTATGCCATTTCATTTACATATATGCCCATAAAATAATTTGCGGTTCAATCTTTTAAAACTATATATGTATTTTAATATATTAATAAACAAATTTAATATACACGTAATAAAAGAAGTTTCATATGAATCAATTCATCTTACTCATAAATATATTATTATATCAAAGTTATAATTTTTTTTAAAGATTTAAGAATACATTTACAATTTACAAATATTATTGCATGTAATATTGTTTGATAAACGAAACAAATCACGATAAAGTTATAAGCTGTGGCTTCGTTGTCAATGATGATACACGTTCATTTAATTAATTCCAATTTGAACACGGCAGAAACAGTTAAAAACTTAAAAACCATATTATTTTGTTTAAGTATTGCCTCAGAAAAAAAAATAGTTTTATGGATTGTTTAAGCCTAAGGCAAGGCAGGGCAAAACAAAATTACTAATCCACCCCCCATACCGTAAGTGGCACCTTCTCACAGTATTATAATGGAAGGAAAGTCCTAGAAAGCGAACCAAGCAAAGGGCGAGAGCCTTTTTTAACGCAACTATTAGGCCGTGTTTGGGCTCCGTAAATTCACAAGTCCACAAAAACAGTTTTGGTAATGGTAAGTTGGTAACAAAGCCCTCGCCGTGACTACTGAATCAAAGATGCTTGGTTGGTCCAAGCGGCAGCCATTGTTGTTGTTCTTCTCCTTACTCCTATCAAGTTACAGCCATACGAAATAGGCCTTTGACTTCTTTCTATTTGCAGAAGGGATTTCTAGGGTTTTTGCCGCCGAAAACTGAAAAGGACGTTTCCTACTTGTCAACAAACGTGGCGCTGATTAAATAAGCAATTGAGCACCCACGTCTTTCTCTCTCTCTCTCTCTCTCTTCTTCTGGTAAGCATTTTCCTTTCCTCTGCTCCAAGGAAATTGGGATATATTTGTTGTTGTTTATTTTTTTAATTTCTTTCTAATAAAGGAGAGGGATTTTTGTGTATTTGGCCGCTTCATCCAGTCGTGGGAGAAGGAGAAGGAGAATAAGAGAATAATAATAATAATAACGAATAGAATGGTGGATTCAGAGCGAATCCAAAATCCATGGATGGCTTCTGGGCAAACCATAGTTGCTGGAATGGATGGGCAAGGTTCCTTGCTGTTGGGATGCACCGGCACGGCTATCGGTAGTGATGGCAAGGAAAGCTTTTCTCGTATAAAGCAAACATCTGATGATGGTAAATTGGGAGTTGGAGAACGAGCTTTCTCTGCCGCTGGCGCCGCCTTTCTCTCCGCAATCATTGTTAATCCTCTTGATGTTGCTAAGGTCAAATTATAGCTACTGTTTTTAAGTTTATGCATTTTGGTTGCGATGTGATTGCTTGCTGAGCAAGTGTGAGGAGAAGAGGGTAATCAAATCGAGATTTGTTTTGTTATTAACGCGACTGGAGCCTTCGATTTGTATTCTGACTAAAGTTAATTATCTAACAATCTTTCATGCCTACATTACTGACTGGGAAAATGAAATTTTGTTATATCTTGGATTTTTAAATATAGATATAGATTCAGGCTTATATTCGAGCATTACAATGATTGTCTACTAATCTGTAGCATTTATTGGATAAGTAATCTGTGTATATTTTTTGAATTTTCATGTTCCATTCTCTTTCAAGACTGTATAGAAGTTTAAAATCCATGAATGGAAGGAAAGGTCATATCGCTATTAATATTCAGTACATAATATTTTGTGTGTTGGGTACAGTTTTCAGTTGTTTGTTGGTTTTGTTTAATGTCGTAATCTTATAAATTTGTTTATAGTCAATTAATCATATATCATAGGAAGCAACAAATATTCAGAGTAAGTTGGCGTGGCACTAGGCTTTCTCTTTGTAGCTAACTTTATGCTAATAACTAAAGCAATTACACTTCATACACATTACTGTGAAGACAAAAAAGAATGGGGGAGAGTAATTTCTAGATAACTTCTCAGATATGGGTTGAGTTTATGCCTTTAACTTCAAATTTTATCTCATCCCCTAATTTCCTAGTTTTTTATATTTAATTTTGTGTTAAGATATGTTATTAATGGCTGGTGTATTCTAATATGCTGTCCACACTTAGCAGACAAGGTTGCAAGCACAGGCTGCAGGGGTCAATTATTCTCATCCACTTAGTGATATGACCAGTCGCATGGCTCATTTTGGACCCAATATGGTATGTGTGGAATATTATATTGTTCTTTCACCCCCATAGAAACATTTATAGAAAGATTTTTTTTTTTTTAATTTGTGTGCATAGTTGGTCTCCCACCCCACATCTGCTCAGTATAGAATTGTTGTATCAGTCACATACTAATTGATGCAGCATTATAAGAGATTTGACGGTCAAATGACATTGTTGTCCATTGTTGAGTCTTGACGCCAATTTAGTTTCTCAAATGCTAATTAAAGATCCCTTCATTTTCTTTTCTTGATTTATTTGTTTGTAACTGTCTGTCATTTAGATTCTATGTTTGCTATGTGACATGAAATTCATCCCAATCCTCAATTGTCCATCCTGTTCTTTTTGCAATAGCAAGTAATTTGATGTGTTCTTTATTGTGTTTCAGTTGTTTGCAGATTTAAGGTGTTCTCCGTCATGTACACGGGCAGGAATCCATGGCACAGTATCAATTTGCCCACCCGAGTGTTTTCGATACAAAGGAACTATGGATGTCCTCTACAAAATTGTACAACAGGTTTGTCTTTATGCATACTGTGTTTTCAAATATAGTAGGAAAACTGTAATGAAATCTGTTATGTTTTTACTCATCCAAGAGTGGTTTTGCAGGAAGGGTTTGCTAGGCTATGGAGAGGCACAAATGCAGGCCTGGCACTTGCAGTACCAACTGTATGATCACGAGTGTAGCTATTTTGTAAAGTGTTGATACTATATGTTAAGCACACAGGACAATGTAATTAATTGTCATTTTATTTTTGTTCTTTTTCTCTTTAATCAGGTAGGGATTTACCTTCCTTGCTATGACATATTCCGCAACTGGTTGGAGGAATTTACTGCCAAAAATGTCCCATCCACAACTCCATATGTACCCTTGATGGCTGGCTCACTGGCACGCTCTCTAGCATGTGCAACTTGTTATCCTATTGAGCTTGCTAGAACTCGAATGCAGGTATTTTGGATAATGTAATATAAACTAAATTGTTTATGGAAGCATTCACTTGAAACGTCCTAAATTGGCTGCTGTTGAAGTTTCCCTTTCTGAATTGCAGCGCTTGTTTTCCTCAAGGACCTTGTAGGACATATAAGTTGCAGTCATGGTTTATCCTTTTGTGTATTAAATGAAGGGGTTAACTGGCAGCTTTTCTCTTGGTCAATTCTTTTAATATTTTGTTACATTGGAGGGTTTGAATCCCTGACTCTGCTATATTCTCATCACCTCTCCTTACCACCTGGGCTACCCCCAGGTGACTCTGTTGGCCAATTCTGTTTAAGGCAGTTCTTTGCTTACTCATTGACCCTGTCATTGGCTTCGTTTTTTCAATTATAAGCATTTCTCGAGTACCAACTCAATGTTTCTATGCTTTATCACAGTTCAGTTCCACTGGCCAAGAATTGTCTTCAACTTCTAATTTTGGCTGGATAGCATCTTTTCTTTTGGGATGTTGTATCCTTTTTGGAATTTGTATTGGTATTTGATTAATTGTAGTTCCTATGGGTCTCGTTGCTACTTCATTAAATTTATCCTACTGGAATCCTTGTAGACTTTGTGAATTAGTGTTGTTTTAGCCATATTTTTCATTCCACAAGCATTCCAGAATTAAGTGATTTTAGAAAAGTTGTGTTATCATGTCTTCAGTGTTTCCAGTTATACTTCCCATTCCACAAGCTGTATGAGTTCTTATTGGTTTTTGGAAATGTCTAGTGTTCTCATGGCTTCATTTCTGTTTTAGGCATTTAAAGAGACTCAAATTGGTAGAAAGCCTCCTGGAGTTTTCCAGACTCTGCTGGGTATTGTCTCACACGTCAACAGCACAAATAATCTACAGAACAGCTGTAAGCTCATAGTTTCACTGTTTAGAGACATAAATTTATAAATTTTTAGAGTTTGCCAGTCTTTAATTTGCTCATTTAAATGGTTCGTCTAGTTTCTGTTAATGAACAAAATGGTGCACGGTGATTGGCGTAAGATACAGTTAAACCCAACTAGAATTGGATTTAAGTTGGGAATCAACTTCTAACTTAATCCTATTTTCAGAAATTGGTATACAAGTCATAAGTTTTCTTTAAATGGCGATGAAGGAATTTATGTTACTAGTATTATATCAGATTTATTTATACTTCTCATTTCTGTAATTTTATTTTTCAGTTTCACTAATTCTTAAAATAATCAAATTTGGCATGATCCATGTTGAAACATTTATTAATACGACCAAAGCAAGCAAGACAATATGTGTAAAGCAAATGCAACAGGTATCTGTAATATCTTATAATTGTGGTTGAATTGCTTTATCTTATTTCAGTACAAGGTTATCGCGTCTTGTGGACTGGCATGGGTTCTCAACTTGCCCGTGATGTTCCCTTCTCTGCCATTTGCTGGTCAACTCTTGAACCAGTGAGATTCATTCCTTAGTCTTGAGATGTAGCTAATTGTGTTTTTTAATTAAATTCTCCATGTACTCATTTCAATTTTATCTTTTTGCATTACAGATTAGAAAAAAACTTCTTAATCTGGTTGGAGGTGATGAAGCCAATGCAATGAGTGTCCTTGGTGCAAATTTTTCGGCTGGTTTTGTTGCGGGAAGTCTTGCAGCTGGTGCTACATGTCCGCTAGATGTTGCTAAAACTCGAAGGCAGATAGAGGTATGTTTACTATTGTTTTTTCTTATGTTCTTCTCTTATATTTAAACTGATGGGAAGAGATATGGAAGATTATTCTTTTTTTTTTAAAATTATTATTTTAAAATTTTGAATTTGGGAGGATTATAATTTTGGAATTCATGGAAGAAAAATCAGTTTAGGAACAACTAACCAGGTGATTTGTTGATATGTGGGCCATGTGTTGACCTCATCATTTGCTAAGGTAATTGTTCCTAAACTGGCAATGTTTTCCCACAGACTTTCTATGTTGTAATTCTCTATAAATCTTTAGGGTGTAGACTTCGTACTTTATAAATTTCTGTTGAATTTGAATTAAGAATTCTACTATACGTGAATTGTAGTGAATGTTAGGGCCTATTCTAATGTTACGAATCTTTTCTTCCAAAAAACAATCCAGAGGGATCCAGCAAGGGCATTGAAAATGACTACAAGGCAGACATTAATGGAGGTTTGGAGGTATAATTGCCAACTAACATTCTGTGTATGCAGATTGAAATAACATTCTGAGTGCCTTATCAGCCTAATTTTAGTTGCATGCCACTGGAAGATTACTTGAATTGTTGGGGTTAATAGTTTTGACGTTCTGATATCTTTGAACCAACAAACCGAGTAGGATGAGCAATTAGCTCTCACACCTTATTTTTGACGTCAATATCTTCTCTCAGTTTTTTACCAAATGAAGTGTTGAGCTAGTCAGCTGCAATATTTCAGTGCATTTAAAAAGTGAATGAAGCAGCCAAATAATATGCAGTATTATTTTTGGGTTTATAGCTTTATATCTCCTTTGTGCTTAGCATTCATGTAGATTAATAGTGTACCAATAAATACCTAATATTAAATATGTTGCTTTCCTTGGGCTATGTGGTTTGAGCACTGAAGGAATAATAATCTTAATCCAACATGGATAATTTGTAATATAATAAACATTGGAGTTTGCATATAGCTAAGCATTTGGTACCTTCAAGTATAGGACTTCGCTTCCCTTAGTAAGCCTGCCATTAGGGTGCTGAATTGTTTGGATTGATGATCACTGCGTTCAGATAACTGATTATTGATATGGTCTGTTTGTGTACTAAATGTTTTATGTTGACTTTTCAGAGATGGAGCGTTGAGGGGACTCTTTACAGGTGTTGGTCCACGAGTTGGTCGAGCGGGGCCCTCCGTTGGAATTGTGGTTTCGTTTTATGAAGTTGTAAAGTTTGTCCTACATCACCACTAAGCAACATCTTGATAAAGATGATGAGATCGGATTCCTTGAACGTGTGCATCCATTTTTCTTCTTTTTGCTAAGGCAATCTTTACTGACTTGGGTTGAGAATCTTCCAGATTTCTCGGAAGTTTTTTGCGGAAGCATGGCTAATCCGTTGTCAACAAGGGTAGATACTCATCTCTTGAACAGAAAAATGACCTGAATAGGAGGATATCATTTAGTCTTTAACTTTTCTTGTGAGTTTGCTGCTTGTGTGCAGCACAAATTTTGTTACGCCGGGGGTTCTCCCTAAAGCAATTAGTGAATAAAATACTTAGAATTTTACCAATATAATTCTTCATTGTCGCTTGGATGTTCTTAAGTCAAATAATCCTATTTTCATTTGTTTATTAACTGAATAAAATGTATTTGTATGACACTTGTACAATATAGTGCGACAACATATAATTTCTAGTTAAACAATTTAATGACCAATTTACAGAGTTTCATACCTTTCTTTTTGTGAATCTAATTAATGCCATCAAATCTTCCAAAATTTGTCCCCAGGGGGTAAATGAGCTGAGGTCAGTCAAATTTTAGTAGCTACTTCTATTTGTTTAGATTCGTTTGTATGAGTTTAAAATTTAAATTAAGATTGATTCATTTTGTTAAATAGAAATTTATCTTGTATAATTTATGTAAAATTATATAAAAATAAATAAAATAAGTATAATAAATTATAATTAATTAAAAAAATGATAAATTATAAATATATAATTTTAAAATTTAAACATTTAAAAATTATCATAGAAAAGATCATTTAATTAAATGTAAATTGGTTATATATAAATTATTTTTTATATATTGCACTTGTATTCTTTTTAAAATTTTATTAATAAAATGATATCTTTGTACAAAAATTTAATAAATATAACAAATTTAAAAATAAATATACATAAAAAATGTATTTATTATATATATAAAATATTATTTAAATATTTATTATATATAATATATATATAATGTTTTTATTTTATTTTAAAATAAATTATTGATGAAATAAAAGAGTAGTAATTTTTTTAAAATTTGATTTATTTAATTAAAAAAATTTAATTATATATTTAAGTTTATTAATTTAATAAATAAATTAAATTTAAACAAAGTTTTTTATATTAAATTTCACTGTAGTTTAACATATAACATGGCCCCGAATGCAAGCTTCTCCGAGAATATTTTGTTTATTTTTAAAAGAAAATGAAAACAATGTGGCTGCTGGGATTCGAGCCCAGGTCTCCACGGCCACAACGTGGAATTCTTACCACTAAACTACAGCCACCACTTCGCTGTTCACTCTTTCATAATTACTATTACTAAAACTTATTTATTTTCAGCCCTGACAAAAAGTTTATTATTATCAAGTAAAAAAAAAAAAACACTATAATGACAATATAAGAACCGAATAAAGTTGAATTATTTTAATAAATAAAAGCACAACATAAATTCAACGTCGAGCGATTGCGAAGAGTGGTGTTCGTAGTTTGTACTAATTTTGTAGAGTCGTGTTTAGCGGTGTCGAGTGTCTGCTAGTGGGAGTGTAATTAGGTAGCTATTCTTCCATTTTAGTGATTAAACTGCCTCTGCAAGCCTGATAATGCTCATGCTCCCCTCTGCAAAACCCACGCTTCTGCGGGGTAGAACCATTCTTTCCGCCATACGCACAAGATTCCCCAAACAAACTATGTCTTCCATCGCAGAAGACCCTGAAATGAAACACTTTGTGGACTACATTGACTCTCTCAAGAACTACGAGAAATCGGGCGTCCCCAGAGGTGCAGGCACGGATTCTCGCGATGGATTCGATCTTGGTAGAATGACAAGGTTAATGGAGCGTTTCGGTAATCCTCAGTCTGAGTTCAAGGTTGGACTCTTCTCCTATCTTTTTTCTAATTCACAAAATTTGATTCCCGGGCCTTACCGAGTTCTAATTATTCTGTTTTTTTTTTCTTTCCGTCTTCAATTACAAGTCGGTAAGTATGTTTTAGAGTTTACAATGTTTATTGTTGGGAATCTTACAATTTAGGAATAGTGAGAGGAAAGTGTTCTTTACCTTATACTGAATGTATCTTGGTATGCAAAAGCATAGGGATGAAAACAATTCTCTGATTGAGCTCAGCAATCAACTGAGGCCGAGTAGGCATAAGAGCTACTGAAATTAGAAGATAAAATGAACATTTCTTGGGTTTCGAAAATTTTCATAGCACGTTCACTCACTTTTTCTACCAAGTTGAATTTGCTAATTGTTTAATTGCTCGGTTTGCTGCAATTTTAGGCCGTTCATATTGCTGGAACGAAGGGAAAGGGATCAACAGCTGCATTCATTTCTAGTATTCTGAGGGCCGAAGGTTATTCTGTTGGTTGTTACACTAGGTAAAGCCTCCATGTAATTTTCAGAGGATTCTTATTTCTGCAGCTATGTGTACTTTCAACTTCAACTATGGCTTCATTACAACTTGTATATAATTGACGACAGGCTCTATTTTTCTCAAGCAGTCCGCATATCCTGACTATCAGGGAACGCATTTTACTAGGAAGATCTGGCGATCCTGTCTCAGCAAAAACATTGAATAATCTTTTTCATAGGATCAAGAAGAATCTTGACCAAGCAATGAATGAAGAAAATGGTCAAATAAGTCATTTTGAGGTATTTGATTATATATGAAAATCTAAATTTGATCAAGAAATTTGTGTGCTAACTTAAGGTGTTATTTATTCTTTTACCTGTTGATGAGAATTGGTGCGACCAGTTGATATCTTGGAAATTAGCATATTCCATTTATTTGATCCCTTTCATTTCTAGTATTCTGTCATTGCTTTGTTGTTATTGGTTAGCATTTTCCAATTCGATATTGTTGTGTTGCCAGTTCATGGTTTCAAATTAATGCTTACACCTTCATAACATTCTGTTATAGGCTCTAGATGGCTATTTTTCTTTTGGTCGTATGTTATCTCTGTTCTTTACTGAAGTTATTGATGTAACACCTTTATATATAAGACCAAATTTTTATAGTAATTTTCTAAATGTACTCACTGATGGAGGTGTTTTAGGTTTTCACTGCTGTGGCATTCATCCTATTTGCCGAAGCGAATGTTGACATTGCAGTTGTTGAGGTTTTATTTACTTCCACTTTATATCTTCATCTAGCAACTGCTTTACTATTGCTTCTTGCAAAAAATAAATGTAGCCTCTATTTTTTTGGTAGGCTGGGTTAGGTGGTGCACGTGATGCAACAAATATTATATCCAGCTCTGGACTTGCTGCATCAGTCATAACCACTGTTGGTGAGGAACATTTGGCTGCTCTTGGGGGCTCTTTGGAAACTATTGCAGTGGCTAAGTCAGGAATTATAAAACAAGGCCGCCCAGTTAGGTGTTTCTCTTGTTAAATCTCCTGTGTAGTGATTTGATTTACTAAAATTGACAATATATGGTTCAATTCTAATGTACATGTGTACATGTTATGCAAAAATTTCTGACTTACATTAACAGATAAAGCACATGACAATATATAATTTTAGACATTGCTACTTTCTGTTTTTTTTTTTTTTTGTCCTTACTTTCATGTTCAAATTGTGATAGAAAGGCATCCTGTTTCTCATGGCCTTTAGTCTCTCCCAACCCCTCTTTCTTTGAAGGGGACTTGTTTTACCCTAATGGTTAAATATTTAAGAAGAATGTTATTCCTGGTTTTGTATCTGGTCATTAGACATGTTAATTATCTCATCAAATTCAATGTCAAAAGAAGCATACAACAACAACAAACTAAGGCTTTTCCCTCAAGGTGGAGCTGGCTACATGGTCAAAAGAAACATATTCTATATAAATTAGCAGAGAGGGTGTGACCTACTGACCTCAATCTCAAGAACTGTCATATGTTTTGCTTATACAGCGCTATCATTCTTTGACTTAAAACAGACCAACTAATGAGGATTTATGTTGAGGTTAAAATGACATTTTCTAGACAGTTATCCTAAAGTGTTAGCTAGGTGACATAATATGAATGTTGTAATGCTGAGACAGCTATGAGGCAAGATAATTATTTTTCTTCTCTTTTGGGTTAAAATTGGATATATCTTCTATTGTTCTATCTTTTTTTCAAAAAAAAAACTAATGGGAAAACATATTTAAATTTTCATTAATTAATAAATAAATAAACAGAAAATAACACAACAGTATACTTTCTATTTTAAAATACCATTAGTTTAATGGACTCCATTGATTTTTCTATTTTGTTGACTAAACAAGTACATTTCAGTTAGTGATGGGTGGGCCATTTCTCCCTCATATTGAGCGCATTATTCGTGATAAAGCTGCGTCCCTGGATTCACCAGTAGTATCAGCATCTGATGCTGGCAATAGATGTACCATAAGGAGTGTTGGCATGCTCGATGGCAGACCTTATCAATATTGTGATATAGCCATAAAAGTTGAAAAAGACTTGAAGTTGGTATGAACTTGTATTCTTGAGCTTTCATTGTTTATTTAGATTATGCAGTAGATGGATGAAACTTTGGAGGTGGCATGCTCCTGTTTTAGACTACCTGTGGCAAGTTTGTGCTTTGAAAAATTAATTAATACCCAAGCGTACTCACTGTCCAGTGATGACATGCATTGAAAATGGTTTAGCAAGTTGCTTTTATTGTGAATTATTGTCAAAAACCATATGATAGTATTTGACCAAGGTAATGGAGTTGGAAAAGAATAGCTTAGTAAAAAAACTCTTAACTTTGAACTCTCTATCATTTCATGTCTTACTCTGTTTAAGGTCCTAATTATTCTTGCCTCCAAATGTGTGTAACTGCTTTGCACTTCATGTTATCTCATGTCTTATATTTATATTACATCATTTCTGTTTTTGAATGTAAAAAGATTGTGTGCATCCCATTTCTCTACCACCTCAGTATGCTCTTTTTTAGTGTTCCCCAGTCTAGTTTGCTATTGTTGATCATTTGAAAGAATCATGAACAATCTATATCTTTCATGCAGTCCTGTGAGTTACTTGATATCAAGCTACGCATGCTTGGAAGTCACCAACTACAAAATGCAGCAACTGCTACTTGTGTGGCACTCTGCCTTCGTAATTTAGGTAAGAATTTTTTGAGTTCTGTTTGTTAGACTTAGCATAGAACTCTGCCTTTTCTTTTATTTTCTTAGTTGTTTGAATTTAATGTATTTCTAATGTATTTCAAACGCTACACAAGGTCTAAATATGTGGTTTTACATCAGGGTTTCTATGAACAGATAAAAAAAAGCCTTTCATCCTGCCATACCTTTGGTAAATACTTCTGTGTGCTATTGAACAGTATTTCTTGTGTCATGTTAAGACAACATTGCATCAAGTTCTTTTGACTATTTAAATTAAGTTTTCTCCGTATCTATTTTCCTTGATCCGTTCTCTTTCTCATTATTGTCATGAGACATTGAATCAAGGCCTTTGATTGTTTATATTAACTGTTTTAAAAAGTATGACTTCCCCCTCACTTTTTTCTTGTTTCTCGGATGATCAGGATGGACAATTTTTGATGACTCTATAAGGAATGGTTTAGAGCATACATGCCTCCTTGGAAGGTGTCAATTTCTAACTTCTGAAGAAGCTGGGTTGTTAGGACTTGCTGGAGCAACAATAATGCTTGATGGAGGTCTGAATCCTATGACTGTGCTATTTAATGTCTATCAGCCTATACTCTCAATGAATTACGATGGGATTAATTGGGAATTTGAATTTAGTAAAAATCTATATTATTCTGAATTCTAGAAAAATTTCTAAAAAAGGAAAATCCAAACAATATTTTATGTGGTCATGCTAGACTCGTTTTGAAGAAAATAGTTTGTTTTTAGATTTTGGAGGGTATTGGGATGGAAACAAGCATTTTCTGTCTTCGTACTTCACATTCATAAGGAGTTTATTGAATATTGCTGTAGCTCATACCAAAGAATCTGCCAAAGCACTGATGAATACAATAAGGATGGCATATCCAGCGGCTCGATTGGGTTTTATTGTTGCTATGGCAAGTGACAAAGATCATCTAGGTTTTGCCAGAGAGATTCTCTCAGGTAAATCTATTGATTTTATCTCTTAAATATTATAATCAGTGCAATGAGGACAAGTTTAAATGTAGCTAGTGCATTTTTTCAGGGAAACATGTAGAGACTATTGTATTGACAGAAGCTGCTATTGCTGGAGGTGTAACTCGAACAACTTCAGCTGCTTTGCTGAAAGATTCTTGGATTCAAGCTTCTGAAGAACTTGGCATTGGAATTGTTCGTGATGGAATGGCGGAATACAAAGAATTGCTAAAGGATCAAACAGTAAGTTGTGTGAGGAATTTGCGTGACGGCAGAAGTATATTGGCTACCGAGGCTTCTTTAAAGAGTTGTCTGAGAACCACTGATAGGATTCTGAGAGGAAATATAGGAGATGAAAGGGGTATTATAGTCATCACAGGATCCCTGCATATTGTTTCCTCAGTTTTAGCTTATCTGGTTGGTTAACAGCTATTTACAGTGAAATGGAACCTGTATTGGTGTTGAGAGTTGGGATTTGGGACAGAGATCAGGATTCAGAACTAGGCTAGTTGCCCGCGCAAACATCAGGAAAATCTTCGTACCTTATCATGCCATTCTTGTGAAATTGTTAATACAGTTATTACAATTACCAAGTTCATTTAACAGTAACAAATATTTTAAAAGCTGATTTTTTTTGTGGGTCTAACTTTTGACTTCTCTCTGGAAAAAACCTCCCCCAAAAAAAAAAAAAAAAAATCTTTTACAAAATTGATAAATGAATTTTTAAAAATAATAAAACACACTCTAAACTTTAAATTAAAATGAATATATTAAATTTTAGTTAAAATTAGTGATACAAGATCTTGTTATTTAAACTGCAATGAGAACATTTGGCTTAACTCGATATTTATACTTATAAAAAGTATATTTCTAATTTAAAAAATTAAGTGAATTTTAATGTTTTTATTTTAATTCAATTTAGGAAAATGTTTCGTTACACTATTGAAATTGATGTACCAAATTTATATGATTGTCTCATATTTTACTTTTATTAAAAAAAACTTTTGAAACAGAATTATAACAACTTGTATGTATGTGTAATGGAATGCACAGTGAAAGTTCCCAAATGTTTGAAACATTCCCGCGGCTAAGTGTGGGGCTAATCTTTAATCTAAACGCGCAAAACGGGAAGCACGTACTGGTATCTCGTGTGTCACTGTCAACAAGACAGGTCTTTCAAAATTTTGGATTTGTATGGAGTCATTCAAATCTACTATGCTGGAAGGTACACTTTTTACAGCCTAATACCCATATTTATGCCCATTTCTGCCTACTTGTTTTCACGTATGAAGTATGCTCCACATTTTTGAAAGACAAGAGGCCCACTGTCTTTGTCTCATTTACTCAAGTCACCCTACAAAACTAAGACAAAACTTCTCTCAAATCGATTTGGAATGGACATTGCCACATTGATACTCTTCTGTTTGAAGAAATGCCTCACAAAAGATTTAGTGATTATAGACATTATATGACAATATATATATATATATGCCATCAATTAGTAGAGCAGTAAAATAGATGTAACAATTGTTTAATAAGGAAAAAAGAGGAGGGTTTTAATAGGTGCAACGAATATCGGCCACACAACGACAGGAGATGGAGACATGACATCTAAGATGGGGCATGGAAATCTAACAGAGAATCAAAAGTGTGGGACTCACAATTACCAAGAAGACCCAAAGATCTGTTTTCATTCACCGCGCAATAGGCGACGAACAAATAGGGGGTGAGAGAGAAAAGGAAAGATGACAGACAGGTTTAGGTGAAAACCGCAGTAATGTCTTGCTCATACATTTCGTGGGTCGGTATTCAATGTGCATTCAGATTGGGAAATGAATGAAGTTTTCTTATAGAGGGACCCACCCCATTAATTTCTTTTCTTTTTTCTGTTTTTAAATTTTGTCCCACACCACGCTTATAAATGATCGAGACAGTTATATTATATATGGTTGAATTTAAGTCCCTATGCATAAAACATGCTAGGTAGCTTATATCTAGATCTGTGTTACACTATCAATTTCAAATCTAAGCATGGAAAGATTTATGAAACTAAATTTCAATGCCAATTTGAGTTGCCATGGCATGCAGTATAGTAGCTACGACAGGAAACTTTATCTGATATCTTCTCTAAATGGAAACCAGTAGATATATAGTGAACCTATCTATATATAACCTAAACTCATTCATAAATTGTTTGCAGCCTTATTTCTCCAGTTTTTCCTTTCTATAGCATTATTTGTCTAGAAATAATAATAATAATAATAAATAAATAAAACATTATTAATTTATCTTTTGTGTAGCTAGCTGTGTTTTCAATGGACATTGGCTAAATATCTGTTTAACTAGCTTCATCCATAATTTGTGTGCAACTGCAAGACTGCAACGAAATAGATATGTTTATTACATTGCAGAGCTAGGAAACCTAAATATATATCACATTATGTTGGCACAGAGGAACAAAGCAGGCAATCTGTGAGAGGACTAAAGACATGGAAGATTCAAAAGTCAATTGTATGTAGAGGACAATGATGTGTGCAAGTGTCAAGTGCGCAAGAGCAAACCATTCATGAAGGCCTTGTGTCTTAAAAATTCAGTTTAAGTATCAGCTTTTGGTGCTGTGGAACTGTGTAAGCTATGCTAAAGGTAGGTCCGGTTCCCCATACTCTTTTGTTATGCATGTATGAGAATCTGAAACAAAGTTTGAATCTTTGAAACTTCCTAAGCAACCACTGAAGTTTGTATTACATGAGCTAAAGAAGTAAGAAGGTGTGATTATTATACACGTCACACGGTTCAAGACCGAGTAAATACAGTGGCAGCATGCAATATTCTGCACCTTAATAATGATCTAAGGGCTTAAATTGAAACCCCAGTTTGGCTTGGCATTTGGCATCGTATGATATGGGATTGAGAGAGAGAGAGAGAGAGAGAGAGAGAGAAGGAAAGGAAGTTGGTCGTTGAGAGTGGTAAATGTGAAAATTGATGTATGATGCCAAGAAAATGGACGCATTTGGAGGGAAGTTAATGTGAAAAAACCAAAAAGTGTAGGCTGAATTTGACTTTAAATGAAACGCACTCTCATGCTGAAACTAGCAATAACTGCTCCTCTATTTGTCACTTGCTCGTACCAGCCACCCCTGCCACAGTGACCCCTCATCCTCCCTCTCAGAACGAAAGAGAGAGAGAGAGAATTGATATAGTGTATATCATCGTAGACACGGAGATGCCGTGCCTGCACATTGAAAGCCTAACTTGATAACAATAACTATTAATTATACAAATATATATGAAACTATAAAGAAACGAGCACCAAGTTGCGGATCAGTTTTCCCTCATTACTAGTCGTCATCGCTACTCTCTGCAATTTTGTCCTCCTCCCACCCTCCCTCATTTATTTCTTCCCTTTATTCCATAAACACACTTTTCCTCACCTTGTCCTCTTTTGCACAAGCAGTAGCAATGCTGTCTTCCTAGCTAATTCTTAGATAAAACTTGCTTATCATGCTAATTCAGGTCTTTCTTAGCTATACTGTTACTCTTAAATCTTAATTAGCAGATTGGAGATTTTACCGTTTTTCTGGGATATTCAAAATTTCTTACCACCATTTGAATATCTAGGACTAGGACTCCTAGCTATTCAAATTTTCTATCCACATAACATTAAGTCCAGATAAGCTTAAGTTGCAGTTACAATTCAGCTTTTGCATCCATGTCACTATCTCCCTTTCATTTGAGTGTTGTAGTGACAATCTCAAGCTGTATTTAATAAAGAGAAAAGTTCAAACTCTTAGAGAGTCGAATTCTCCATATTATCATTTAATAAAATTATAGTATTATCCGCGCATAGGCACGGATAATTTGAAGATGACAGAAGAATAAAAAAAAAGGCATGAATATAAACTGATACATATACTTAAAATTGAAATAGAATGAGTTATTTTATTTTATGGACGAAAGAGTTTCATAGTGCAAAATATAGCCCCATTTTTAAATATATATTTAGGTGGAACACATGCTTTAACTCATCAGTTTGATAAGAAAACGAAATTACATTAACAAATAAATTTGATAAAAATTTGGAAGAAAGAAAAGGGAAAAAAAAAGGCATTGGATGAGGCTGCTTTTCAGAATGTGTAGACATATGTACAGGATTCAGTTGGAATGAATAGGAATCTAGCAGCCAACACATATAGGCAAACAGACTCCAGAATTTATATATATCCAAATCCAAGTGCCTTCACTGGCTGGTAATTGTATAGTGAGATTTTATTCAGAACATTCTCCACTTTTGCTTTTGCAGCAATAACGGTTTTTCCCGTAAAATCAACCACATTCATGCTGGCATTTGTTCTTTTTCCCCATAATGGAGGTAACCTTCTCTTTAAAATGTTTCCACTGCCATCTCTTTATTTCACTTATGACACTGCAATTAAATATTACTCATTTTATTATATATATTAATCTTTATTTTTAGTGATTTGTAATTGTATCTTACATATATATTCTAAATTAAAGTAAAATAAAAGTCTTCAACTTCAATTAAGTTTTTCTTTATATATATTATAATGAAATACCTTTATCACTCATTAGTCTGATAAAAATATTAAACGAACAAAATAAATAGATACAAAGTAAATGTCAATAAATCTTAATCAAATTGAAAGTTATTTTATAAGATGGGCAAAATGGCCTTAAAATTCGTTGTATAAAGTATCTATATAAAATATTTAATTCGTTGTATATAAAGTATCTATATAAAATATTTAATTCATTGTATATAAAGTATCTATATAAAATATTTAACCTTAAATAGTTTCCCTATTCATCTAATATTAATTTTAATTATTTTACTGAAACATTAATGAGGAGAGCAGAAATATTTATGAATGGCATTATTTGTGGATGCACAATGATCCCCGACCTCCTCTCTCTCTCTCTTTATGTTAATTATTCCTACCAAAACAATATACTCATTGGTGATGCAATATCTTCGAATTGCTGTGGCTGTATATGTGGCAAAATGACAAACTAAATATATATGTGGAGCAGCGTTAACACTGTCATCCATTATTTTCCTCTTTATATCTTTAATATTATCAGTTTATTACTATCTAGCACTATATAAAACCCTTCTCTTTCCCTCCTACTTCCCTCGCCCTTATTTCTATCTCCCTCTCTAACGGCTTTCATTTCTTTGTTTCAGTTATTAGTACTGTAGTTGTAGTCTGATACTATACTACTGCCTCTGCTCTGCTCTACTGTGCCTTCAGCTTTCTTGGGATTCTGTGCATCACTGCCTATCTCATTCCCGTGAGATCCTTTGACATCTACCCGTTTACAAACCCTTATTATCTTCAATATATTACACCCAAGTCCAACAGCATATATGCATACATACATACCAGAAAGCACTTATTTGATGGCGCTCGTTTAGTCTCTATCATATTATCACATCACCTGCATGCCCTCTTTTCTTTCCTTGATCTTCACAATTTCTCTCCTCACTCCTCATCCTGCTCTGCTCTCTCTAGAAAAGTCCACACTTTTCTGAACTTTTTCCCGCTTTCGCTTCTTGTCTTTTGCATAAAAGCTTGAAATATGGATGACAGCTTTTCTGATATTCTTGATGACAAAGACTTTGGTGGAGACGACCTCTTTGCCATTTTGGAGAGTCTAGACGACTTCACCGATTTCCCTCCCATTGCTAGCTCAAAGGACAACGAGGAAACCTCAAGGTTGGTCTCCCAAAAGTCAACCTCTTCAAGTGCTCTTCGAGACTCTGAAGAAACTGAACTTGAAACTTCATCCAAAAGCAAGAGACAGAAGCTCGCTAGGACGACCTCGTCCGAGGAACCAAACCCAGATGGCCAACAAAGGGTATCTCACATTACCGTGGAGCGCAACCGAAGAAAGCAAATGAACGAGCATTTGTCTGTCTTGAGGTCACTTATGCCTAACTTTTATGTCAAACGGGTAAGTTTTCGTTAAAATATACTAATGTATTCAATTCACCATATATATATATATATATATATATTATACTTGTATATATTGAAGAGTTTGATAGCAGACATAGTGATACTGATAAGTGAGAACTAAGTTATTCATTGGAGACTTATGGCTTCTTCACTCTTCAGGGAGACCAAGCATCGATAATTGGAGGAGTGGTTGATTACATAAACGAGTTGCAGCAGGTTCTACAGTCTCTTGAAGCGAAGAAGCAAAGAAAAGTATACAGTGAAGTGCTAAGCCCTAAACTAGTGTCAAGCCCAAGGCCTTCATCAGCACTGAGTCCTAGAATACCACCAGTGAGCCCTAGACTAAGCTTACCCATTAGCCCTAGGACTCCACAGCCAGGCAGTCCTTACAAGCCCAGGTTGCAGCAGCAAGGGTACGTTTCACCCACCATCTCCAACTCTCTCGAACCATCTCCTACCTCTTCTGCTGCTTCTTCCTCCAATATTAACGATAACATCAACGAGCTTTTTGCCAATTCCAAGTCTGCTATGGCTGATGTGGAGGTTAAGTTCTCAGGCCCCCATGTTCTTTTGAAAACTGTGTCTCCGAGAATTCCAGGGCAAGCTCTCAAGATCATATCAGCCCTTGAAGACCTAGCGCTTGAAATCCTCCATGTCAGCATCAGCACTGCTGACGAAACCATGCTAAACTCATTCACTATTAAGGTATATATATTTATACACTCGAGTCTTGGCAAATATATATATTGCTCATTAATTAACACAGATTTATTCTTTTTCAACATTTAATGCTTATAGTTTTTAATTCATAATTAACCTATCATCAAAATTATTTTTTATAGTGGTGTAACAGCATATCACTTAGTTATAAATGATGGAAAGAAAGCGATATATCTAAAAAGAGACCGAACTTCTGTCTCTTATATATATCACATGCATGAACTAAAAGTGCTACTTTTTTAATTACAAGTACATATATGGATTTTACCAAAAAGAATGCAATGTGTATCTATCTATCTCTGAATAATAAAAGCTAGCGCTGGCTAGTTGAAAACTATATATAATAGAAGAAAAACTCATTTTTCTGTCCATAGTAATGCTTTAACATAATTCTCGTTGTCCAATATTTTGTAAGAAGTTAAATATTAAAAAGAAATTGTTTTATATATGGCTGTGATTTTTATTTAAATTGATATATGATGATTGGGCATGCTATTTAATATTTATTAATAGTTTGGTTTTCTTAATAGATTGGAATTGAATGCCAACTCAGTGCCGAAGAACTCGCTCAACAAATCCAGCAAACATTCTGCTAAGTCTACTAAATGTGGGTTCGTAGTGTGCAGACTTTAACTTCAGATTGATGCCAACTCGTCCTTCTAATTCATCTCTTACTGTGTAGTGTGTTGTACGTGACTGCTCTGATCCATGAGCATGAGTTAGCCGGTAGCCATTACTGACTAGCATTTCTCTTTTTCCAATTAACTATAGTTTTCAAGTGTAATTGGTCAGAGTGTACAAGGTAGTGTGACTCGTAATTGACCACTTTCAGTTAGTTTTAATTTCGTTTACGTGATTTCAGTTTCCATTTCCTACTCCTAGGATTTATGAAACTTAGCGTCATGTGTTAATTAATTAGTGCATAAACATCATTATTGCTGCCTTTTGTAGTTTTGTTTTGGAGTGCATGAAGCTGGGACTGCGTAATATATGGAATGCAAAATTAAAAAGAAACAAAAAATGGCATCATGTGGCAATAAATATTTGTTTGCCTCCCCACCTTCCATCTGGGTATTGATTACGATTAATAAAACCAAAAACTGGAATCAGACAATTATTTGCACTTCAAAACAAGTGGGCCAATTCCAAGTTACATATACCAATTTAAATCATGTGTTTGGTACTTTCTTTAATTGACATATTTAACAATTACCTCCTTTCTGTCATTTGTCAATACTCAAGCGACACAAACATGGTGGACCTCTGACCCTAAATTTTGCAACCAAACCTGTCCCTGGATAACCCCAGATCCACGAGTCTCTTGATTTGACCCATAATGTTTTTTTTTTTATTATGTCTAGTACATCTAATTAATTAGCAAGTATAATTCAAAGTTAGAGAAGGCTTCATCTGGGTAATTCTTTGCCTGATGCAATAATTTTTTTTAAAAAAATTGCTCTAATCCAGTGAATGGCTTGTTTTTAATAATATTGGAATAGGTTGGTCTAATATATGGCTGAGGTACATGCAGATACCATTTGATCACAATATACTAAAAATATTACAATGAAGAATAACCCTAATTCATTAAACTTTCATTGAAACTTGGCTGCCATAATCATAACTTTTTTATAATTAAGAGTCAATTTAAGGTTGTAAACATAATATTTGGTGACCACAAATCTATAATCATAAATTTTTAATCCAAAAATTTTGTCATCTTGAAACTGTAATTATTCCCACGAGCCATCCTTTCTGTAAATCTTCCTTTTGTTATTTTTTATTGAAAAAACAGTTATGATGTTGATGGTAACTGCTACTGTTATATCCGTCATCTTTTACAGTGGCAAACAACCATCAAGAATTGTTGTGGGTGATAAATATTAAAGTAACTTCTTTTAAAATTTAGTTAAATTATATTTATTATTTTTTAATTTGAAACATGACATTTTATTTCTATTTTAATTTTTTTTGAATCTATTAATACTTTACCGCAGTCTGCAGTAACGAAAAAAATTGGAATCAATAATGGCCAAGAAAAAAAAAGTAATTAACTAGTTTTATAGTACTTTTCATTCTAAACCAAAAATCATAATTTCCCTGGAGCGGGTAGGCCCTCTGGGCTTTATTGGGGGCGGGCTTGCTTTATTTTTTTGTCAATTAGAAGTTGGGCCTGTTGTTACTATGAGTATGATTGAAGAATGAAGACAGTGCTAGGATTTGATGTTAGGCCCCCCTATTGGGTTTGAAACATGTGTTTCTTGATGGTTTCCTATGATTTTGTCAAATGACGGTGAGGCGGTCAAGGTCAACCCTCATCAGTGATTTATAGGAAAATTGTGAACCAAACTGCACGGAACATTAGTGGATGGCGTTTTCCACATGCAAGCTAAGTCAACAAATGAGCAACACTTGAAGTGATCTAAATTATCAATTTAATTTCAATTTTTGTTTGTTAACAGGTGAGATACCAACAAGAAAATTATCACTACAGGAAAGTTTGTAAGTACGACTGCGTCTTCTGTAACCAAAAGCCAAAAATAAGAAAAAGGGCAAAATAAGTATAAATTAATTAATAAGTACTCTGATAATTTGACCTGCGTTACTAGGAAAGCAGAAATGTTGTAAAACTGATGGTTGCAGATTCTTGGAACGGTAGGAGTAGTTACAACTTACAACTTTCAACACAAAGGAATGGTATTTGTTTCTCTATCCTCAAATACACCAGCTCGGGTGTTCGATCAGCTGATATGCTTATTCTGTATTTAATGTTGTGAATTGGGTAATAATATTAGAAGAATTTTGAGTGGTCAAACGTGAGGTTATGGCCGTCAAATTGGAACTGATCAAAGGGAAACTCCAATCCAACGGCAGGAGAGTTTACAGCAGAGGCTGAGACGACTTGAGACCCAGAAGTTGCCAAATTCTGATGGTCCCCAAACCCAAAGCTATTATTATTCACCCCTCTTGGAGACAGTGAGAAGTGGGTCGTTCCAGATGTAGCAGGGGACATATATGGAGGAGAAGCAAAGGTTTCAGCAAAATTGGGTGACAAAAACCCCTGCTTTTCTTGAGCTTTCGTGGTGGAACTGGAAGAGGAGGGCAACAAAAAAGAAGCAAATGATGTTTGTTCGGAGGCATCTAGGTTGTGCGTGAGGAGTCTGAGGCCTTCCCGGAGGTTCACAAGTTGTTCTTGTGATTCCGTAGGATGTGGTGGAGGAGCAGGTATGTTGGAGGCAAGTGTGCAGGTGTGGTTTCCCCTGTAAGTGATTTCGAAGATACTTGGATCTTCATCGGATCGTTGCACTTGCTTTGTGGCCAAACAACCTTGCACATTTCTATGAGTACATCTGTAATACCCTCTGCATATAATAATTAAGTATATGAGCAAGTTACTAATATAATAATTTGGTACGTACGTACGTACCTTGGGAATTTGGCTCCAAGAATGTCTTTCTGCCCATATTTTCTCCAACTAAACCCATCGTCCAGAGGCGCTTCTACTCCCATCCCTGGGCTAACTCTAATCTGTTTCGTCCATCTTGCCAATGTCTTTCTGCCACGCACGAGAGAATTCAAATTAGAAAAAACAGAGCAAATATAATATTTGTGGTTGTGAGGTGTGTGGTAGATATATATACCTGATGTTCGTGGAGGAATTGTGGTCTTGGTCACGGAAATCCTTGTCAGAGTCTTCACTGCGAGGACTGAAAGGTGGTGAGTCGGACATAGGCCCTGTCCCAGCTGGGGGGTGTGATCCAGAAATAGTATTGAAGTTGAGGATGGCCAGTGTGTTTTCAAATGTAGCTATGATCCTCTGTATTAACAAGAGAGGAGTTTCTGAATTCGAAGGCATGGTGAGACAGTTTTGGAGATGTCTGGCGAGCTCTCTACCTCGTAGTAGCTCATTTATAAGGTTATTTCTAGTACAATCTCCCATATTGTCCATCTATTGTGATGATGAGGATTCAGGACACGAAAAAAAGACAAGGGTGAAAGATGGTTGAGATGAAAGGAAGGAGAGGAAGTGGATGATGATATTTAAAGTGGGAATAGAGGATGGAAAACGGCAAGGATTGACCCAGAAAATGAAATGGGAAAGAAAGCGTTGAATTTCTCAAGTGGGAGTGTGGGACTGGTCTTTGGTCATAGGAATAGTAAGTTCAAAGGGTGAGGTGGGGAAGTCCCATTGCTGACCAATTCTCCACACACCTTCCTCCTCATTCACCCCTCTTACCTTATGATTTACTGCAACACTCCATCCTTTCTTTTTTATTAATCTCTTGGGGGGGTTCACAGACTCAGACTCAGTGCAAAGAAAGGGAAGACACCACCAAATCATATTATTGTAAAAGGAAGCTATATTAAGAAAAAACATTAAAAAAGTACAACGAAATGTAGAAATGATAATAAAGAATATTATCATTTGTGAAAATAGTGTGCTGTTAATGTTATCCTCCGACGTCAACGCTTGGATCCGAATCCTCAACTTGACATGAAGTCGTGAGATGGCATGGCTATAATGGGCGGGTCAGCGTGTGTCACTCGTCATGATTTTCTCTTCTTCTTTCATAATTGTGTTGTAGCAAGCACTATATTATTTTAATTTTTTTAAAATTTAGTTGTATTTTATTTAGTATTACTCTAACTTCATTATGTTAAAAGTAAAATTATACTTCTATGTTGAAATTTAAAATTATTTTAAGCTAATTGTTTTAGTATATACTAACTAAATTTTAAAATAATTCTACGCTCTTTCCTACTTTATCTCAATGCATGTGTAGAGTAAACAATGTCAGAAGGATGTATCATTATTTAGACACCTGACAATATATATTATAATAGATTAATCTTTTATGTGAGGAATAATTTAAATTTACCAAACAAAACATTACTTTTTCGTATACTTATTAATTCTACCGGTCTTACCTTTATTTTTTTTCACAAAATTATTATTTTTTAAAAAAAGAACAACTCAGATTTGTCAACCGTGTTTTGAATGGTTGAACTTTGGGCTTAATTTATACTTTTCCTTTTCCTCAATTTTCAAACCTTCAAATCTAGAAATTAGATCAATTCAAAACCAATGGTTAGTAAAAATGGAAATGCATATTTTATCAGGAAAATTTTTTTAAGTAATGTAGAAAAATGGAGGAAAAAACATAAACAAATTCGTAGGGAGTAATTTAGTTGGTTGGGTGCTATTGGACTAGAAATAATTATGTGGTTAGATGATGTGGCAATTATAAAGACCAAAGGGCCTTTAAGTCCAAAAGTTTAGGGCCCACCATGGACGCGTGGAATGTGTCTGTTTTGTAGAACCTGGTCAAAGGTACTTCTGTCATTTTACCAACTTAATTGAATCTGTTTACTTTTTCTTTTGAACAAAAACATACATCATGAATAAAAAGGCAAAGTAGAAGATATAAGTGGGCATAGCTTGCAAAAGATATATCATTTAAATATAAAAATACAAAATAAAAGAAACAATAAATATTTTTAAATAATTTTTGTTTAATTAAAAACTTTAACAACTTAAGTTTTATGTAAAAATAATTATGAATAATACAAAAAAATATAAGTTAAAATAAAAGGAGGAGAGGGAATATGGTAGCAACCCCCGAGGGAACTGTTTCAATGGAGGCCTGACAGAGCAATTTGGTTGAAGAAAGGAAAGCGCTCACGCGCTATATCTGTCTAATTATTAATTAATCAACCAACGTGGTTCAATGCTTATGGGCTTTTTGTTTGTAAACCAGTCATGCACATGGGCTTTCTAATTTGTTTCAGGATAATTTTCTTGGAACTTGACTAATCTTTTTTTTTTTGGGTTAATAATTGTTTGACATATTTTTCAAATATATTCTATTTAATCCCATTAATAAATTAAAATAACAAATTTGAAAACATGTGATAAAAGGCTCATCTTTTCCAAAAGCACCACGAGATTCTACACAGACATCCATGTCTATAGGGTTGATCTGGTTGTCCATGATTCAGGAATATGTGGCCAATGATTTTTCCGTAATTATCGTATTTTATGTTTAACACCTACAATGGGATCAGGATTTAGGATTTTCTGTTAATTTTTTAAAAAATTACCAGCGTTATTTAAAAAAATAATATTAATAAAGCAGACATAAAGATTTCCCCGCAATCTTAATTGTTAAGAACTGGTCTAGGAAAGCTCCCACACATCACTCGGACAATTCATGTCCCTCTCACCACACTGAACTTCCCCAATGTATGTGATTATTCTCTTACAATGCATTATAAACATCTGTCACTGTTCTATGTCAACGTAGTTATGAGTTTCCAAGTCAAAGTCGTTTAGATATGTAAGACTTCAAATTCAACATAATTAAGTACATAAACAAACCACCTATCTTTTTATTTTTTGTTAAACATAAGCCACCTATCAAACTCGTTCACTGCTGCACTTCTCAATCTATATACGTCGCTGTGTTTATGTACTCAATTTTCATATTTAATATTCCGATTCAAGTTGAATTGGGGGCCCAGTACTGAGATATTTGGGCTCAGCCCAATGTGCAAACCCATAATTTGAAAGATATATATATATATATATATTTACACTTCGACCCAAAAAAAGTTATACTTATAAATTAGATTATTTTGCAATATAATGTTAAATTATTTCGATTCTATAACTGCATGTAAAGTCTTAAGTTAGAAATGTGATAATAATTAAAATGATTTATATATCTTTTATTCTCTTTCATAAATACTCTAAATCATCAGAGTGATCAACCCATTTGCTATATATTAAGATGGCTAAAAATTATATTAGGATGGTGATATATCATAATTTTATAGGTGTGTTAGTTCTACTAAACGGCTTTCACGCACTATTGAGAACTTGCAAAAGTTGCAAACGAGTTAGAAGGTCTTATTATAGATTCCAACTTTCAAATTACTATATAGAGTAAGGTAATGATAATAATATACTTAAAAATTTTTATGTAATGAAGCTTCTTAGACGCACTATCAAAATTAACACTTGTGATTAAATATAGTCAAATTTAGTATTATTATATGGTATTTTATATATGTGGTTTGTTAGCTCTATTAGTGGTCCTATAGCCACTTCTCTTTAGTTTTTATCTCCAAGTTCATTTAGGTCTTAATTTTGGGTTTACAAATATTGGATAGCTAACAAATCTAACAAATAATATATATGAGAAGTTATCTTCAACACAGTTGATGTTATCTGAAAAGTACTTTAGGTTGAGAAATTTAACAATTTAGGGCACTTATAGAATGAAATAAAAATAAATAAAAGATAATTTTATAGTGTTTTAAATTTAAAAAATCAATTTAAAACTTAAAAAAAAATGAAATAGTAATTTAGCTTTATCGTTTATAAAGTGGGAGGGAAGTCAGACTCAGAAAACCATATATTTTCTCTAGGTCATTAATTAGGAAAAGTACACTATATTGTTCATAGACTTTTCCTCAACTTTATAGCGATTATAACAGAAATATAGGTTGGTCACAGAAAATTCATTAAAGCAAACTTTTTACTGTCTTTATTAATTGACTGATCTACAGATTCATAAATTATATACTTATTAATTTTTAATCCTAAAGTAAAAGTTTTGTGAGAATAAAACTGTAACTGGAACCAATAAGCCATCCTTTCTATAAATCTTCCTTCTGTTATATATATTTTATTGAAAAATCAACGGTGATGGTGATGGGTTGGAACTGTTATATCCATTATGGACCGTATATTATCTTTTACAGTGGAAAACAACCATTAATACGATGATATAATAAAATACATAATTAAATAAAAATTAAACATTATAAACGATCAAGAATTAATATCCGATTGGGTGATGGAGTCTTACAACATATGCTCTGAATGTGGCATCTCTCTTTGCTAGCTTTAAGGTTGGATCAGATCCATTGTGTCAGCCAACCAAAATTTTGATTGCAAGATTTACAGGTCACCGAAGATCCTCTTGTCTTGTCTCCACATCAGATCAGTGACGTTAATTTGGACTTTGACAAACTTCCAAAGCTAGCTTCAAAACGTGCTCCTTAAAATATTAATCCAATCGTATTTCATGATTTTATTCAATATTGATTGATATATATACTTCTGCGAATCATTGATATAAAATATTAATCCTGATGAATTGTATTCCTTGTTAATTTCAGTTCAGTTCATCAGACTAGTTTTGTTTGACTGAGAAATGTTAGTGTATATATAGTGAATTTATAGTGTAAGGAATAGCATACTTGTTAAAGCTTGCAAGTGGATGCATGAGAGAAGACTAACATGCAACTAATTAAAGTTGTTTTTCCTTTAGAATTTTATCTCAAAAAATGTTCTTGCACTAGCAATAGAAAAAGACAAAATGATGAAGGGAAATGCATATGGAATGAAGAACGAATGAACAACAGCAGGAGAGAGAGACTTTTAGCAGTACAGATATTTTTCTGGATTTGATTAGTCTCGGATCGTCATAAAATAGAAAAGGTAAGTAAAAGTTTTCTTGTCCCTGCAATCTATAGCCTATAGGTGGGAGTACAAGGAATAGGAATGAAATATATTTTATTCTCTTTAATTAATACAGTTGCCATTTACATTACTTTTTTATGCATCATCTCTCTAAGAATATAACATATGAAGTTAAACGTTTTCACATTTATTTTGCACATATATCCCATAAGCATGCATGTTAAGTTGTGAGCTTAGCTAGAATGGGTCTTTACCGTCTCTAAGTAGAATCAAGAAGAATATATATATATAGAGAGAGAGAGAGATGAGCATCCAATTGCTTATAATCTAATAAATCGAGGTGAGTTTTGCTTTGTTTTGATATGGAAATATTGTTCATTGGCAAGTCTCAATTGAAATTTGAAAAAACACTTTTTTTTTTCAAAAAAAGGTGGACATAAATATTCGTATGTTTTACGGTTATGAGTATAAAAATGTAACTATATATATCTAGGGGCGGCTATCTATAACTCTTTGTATAGCTAGGCCGATTATTACTCATTAAGTGTTAACTAGCTAGCTAGGTAGCCAACTTTTGGCCTTTAATCAATCTTTTTTCCATCTAAAGAATCCAATTCCTGAAGTGCTCCTTAAATATTTTGGCATAGCCTTTAGATATAAACCACTGAGCCTTATTTGGGCCATTATGACTTGAATTAATGGACACCAAAATGTGCAAGCTAGCTAAAAGCATGCAAGGCATGGGTCTCAGAGATAGATCACATGACACTATGACATTGACATGTATATATACTAAAAGCATTTGACAATTTGATCATATATACAAGAAATTGATTGATATGACTTTCTTCAGTTTCTCTCCTTTATATTTAGACAAATATCTATATATCCACTTGTGAGGGAATATAAATTGAGACTTGAGGGCCCTATTTATGTACTTCAAGTCTTACGTTTATCTACAACTAACGGTTCAGACTTCAAAGTTGCCTAATATCTTATTTGTGTAGAACAACATTAATAATATATATCGCATGTTCTTCGATAGCATATTTTGTAATTAATAATAATAATAATTTAATGGTATTGAGAATTAGAAGCAAAAGTTTAGATGCGATAGAATGAAAAGTAACAGTGACTATATATGGTAATAAAATAGAAGGGAAATAAAGGTAGCATTTTGAATTTTAAGAACCACTCATCATAAAGTAGGCAGGCACAAATTAACAAAGCCATAAAATGCCTTGTGATTCTGAATTTGAACTTGGACAAGGCCAAAAGACACTAGAAGATATGCAAGAGGCATGGGTGCATGCATAAACACACAATTGCATACCTTACGACGAGTCGTTGGATGAAATTCAAATACCACAATATTGCTTGCTAAAACAAGAGGCTTCAGACATATCCCAAAGCCACATAAATCACTATAATATTGTTAACTATGACTTTATGGTCTTGATACTAACTATATCTTTATGGTCTTGATCATGGCTAATTAAATTTTAGGCACCGAACAAGTTTCACCCAAGACCTACTTGAAAAAGTCGGTGCACAATTTAATTTTCAGCTGATAAAATTGTCCTAATTAATAATACATATAATAGTAATACCACATGCAGAGCAAATGGCATGTTTTTAATTATGGCCATATATCTTAATTAGTTTTTATTTTTAATTATCGTTTATTTTGTTGAGTGTTAATTGGGTTAAGTAATTGTACTTATATGTTGCTCTTGATATATACTTGAATATATTTTTGCTCTCCATCTTTGGGCTCATAAAAGTTTGATTTAGTACATCTATTTTTAAAATTGCCATTCATCTGCTTTTAAAAATGATATTATCTTACTCTTTTATTATATTATTCATTCAAAGTTTATTGTCAAATTTAAGTAATGTTTACTAACTTAAATGCCAAATTAAACCAGAAATATGAGTAATTATATAACAATGCAAGATAAGTAATTATTAATGTTTAAGTTAGCTGACTGTTGAGAAATTTTAATATTAAATTTTAAAATGAATAAAATTAAATGATATGTGTGAACAAAATTGATTTAATTACTCAGTTTTTTAATTAACTGCTACCTCTTAATGCACGAATAATATTTTTTTTTTAAATTGTTAATATGTTTGTAAGATTTCACAAAGTCAAGTTCTTGAAAAGAATTATCCGATCCAAAAAATAAAGGAAAGAGGAATCTCCAGGGGTTTCATCGAGGAGGCGTACGTTAATTGGACTAATAAGAATTAACCCTATTGAAGTTTAGTAGTTGCACGCCAAAGTGCGCTTTTAGAACCAAACAAAGTTTAAAAGCAAAGGAAAAACCGTAATTACTTAAATATTTTAATTAATTATTAGCATGTAATAATAAAACTAATGTTTCCCAAATATGACGAAACTCAATGCACATACTGCTTCAGCGGCCCATCCGAAGTTTGAAAAGCCAATAAGTACATCAATCAGATGGATAAGGATGCATTAGTATTCATTGGCATTGCAGAACTCTACCATATTTCTTTATTTCTTTGCTTTTCAATTAACTATGCTTAATTATTGTTAATTAATTGGTGTTGCAACTTTGCATTATCTTGTAGTGATAATATATTATACGCTATATATACAACGACACACACACACAAACATATATATATATATATATCATATATTTCAGCAGAGCTTACGGATATTCCTACCTAGATATCTTGTGAGACAGAATATCAAAGGAAAAAGTCGAATAATTAATTATATATTTGGAGTCCCACTAAGCAAGGAGCCAACAGAATTTGTTGAAATGAAGAGATCGTCAAGCATATACACATCAGGAACAATTTGAATTATCATTTCAAGATATGCAATTAGAAAGGGGCAACGAATTTTCTAGCAGAGAGTTTGCGTTATTGCGTCACCCTTGGGGTCCACGTGTAATTGGACATTAGATATTAATTAACTTGTTCAAGAGATGGTTCACGAGTGAAGGTGGTTCATTAATTAGTACACATTCTGGTCCTCAAATATTGCCTTTCACGATTACCATATCTTTAATAGATTGGTTATATCTCATTAATTAATTTTATGTTTCAAACATAATTTATATTCTCAAGTATATATTAATAATTAATTATTTGAGTATGATATATATAAAATTAACGAATTAATGGGCATCAGTTTGGAGATCACCTAAGTTAGTAATGAGATCAAATATCCTTTAGCAGATTTAGCTTTTGGTTATGGGCATCTTGTGTATTCTATACTCAAACTTTTACAAAATTACTTACCCATTGAGTGGATATATAGTGACTCTTATTTATACTCCTTTTGACCATGCGGATTCTATATTTTAGTAATTGGCCTGCAAACTCTTGGATTCTTCATCTTAGAGGCCACTTTTGTGGCGAATCATGTTCCCTTCTCTGACCCTCGATCTCCATCTAAGTCTACCCTCATATAATTGAAATTAAATGATCCATAATTCCATACTGATATCCATTTTTCTACGAAGAAGAAATTAAAAAGAATCTAATTGATAACAAGTACAGAAAAGAATGCTCACATCATATATAGTTAAACGAGGAAGTTCTTTCAAAGTCATCTTATGTTCATCAATTCATATTCAACTCGCTGTTTTGTGAAGCGTCATGACTTGAGAAAGTGCATGCGCGGAAGGTGTTGTGTGCCATTTTTCTCGATCGTATTGTTGACTTGAGAAATATATCTGAGGCCTTTCAGTCATGCTCATGCATATTCCTGTTCTATCTTGTATGCGTGCTGTTTCAATTTCAACTGTCTGCTTTCTCCATATTATTGCCTTTTTCTTTGCTTCACATGTTGAACTATATATGTCGCTCTTACAAATTCTAAACTTTGCACTATATTTCTGCGTCTGAGTTGGAGTGTAAGACCAGTTCAAAATCAATGTGGGCTTGCATACGCGTAAAAAACAAAATACAATTGCATACTTTAATTACCTTAATATATATATATATATATATATACCACATGAATAATGGTGAAAGTGGTAACTTCACTTAATTTATATAATTGTCTTACCAACGTGCGCTTAAGAGGTATATCTTTTTTAAATTTTATAAAAAAAAATATTTTTTAAAAATAATTTCATTCAAATCATTATTAAACACTAAATGATACACATCTCTCAATAATAATTTAAATTTAAATTTATTATTCATTCTACTAAACAGAACATTCATTGATTAAAAAAAATAAATGTAGCATTTTAAGTATAAAACTAGTCCATTTTTACGGCAACCAAATAATTGTTTTGGAGATTTGAAAATAAGTAAATAACACAATAGTAAACTATTTAATATTAGATATGATGACGCAGGACTTTTGTCCCCATTCTCTTCTCAAAAGATATTTTTAAAAATATATATATGTGTGTGTGTGTCTGTATTAATTAACTATTTATCTACTGTCGATCTCACTAAAAATTATTTACTTACTGTGTGTGTATATATAAATATAATTTTTTTATAGTAAATTATATCTATATTTTGATCAGTAATACTTATCTTTTACTTAAATTTAAAGTATATTTGATTTAAATTTTAATATAATAATAAATATAATTAAATTTATATTAAATTTTAACATCACATTATTAATAAGATCACTTACTTTTTAATTCATGAAATTATATAATTTTATTTATAATTTGTTTCTACAAAATTATAAGATATATGTTTTTAATCCTTAAAACATCATAAAAAGTGAATTTTTAATATTTGATCAGTAGTAAATTATTGTCAGGTGACACATTAAATCAGCAATTGAAAGTAAATTGAGTATCTATTCAAAAGCTAACTTTTACAATTTTTTAAAAATTAAATTATATATAAATTATACTTGTATCATTTTTTATTTGTGTACACCCCATGTTAAATCTTAATTAACCATGCCTTTATATATATATATATATATATATATATATATATATATTAACTTATCCTATTTTTCTTAATTCGCCGTCATAATTAATATTCACACACACCCATTTATCACATCAAGTTTGACACCAAAAGATAATTAAAAACACATTATTTAGAGATAAAATAATAATATAGAGAGTTCAATCTTTTAAAAAGAGTGAACTTTTCTCATTTTATATATCTCTTTAAAAAAATAAATAATATAAATAATTTTTAAATAGAATTAACCAATGAAAAGTTGAGATATGACAGCTCCCATTAGTACAATTACTTTTTATAATGTTCTATATAATTTCATTCGAGTAAAAAACAAAACATCTAGCTAAATTTTAGGGGATGTAATTAATATCTGTTTTTGCGCCTATATACACTTTAGTCCATTTATTATTTATAGATGAATTTAGACGTTGAAGATGAGACAAACAATAAATGGAAGCATGTAGTAATCAAAACTATTTAATTAATGTGATGTAAAGGGGTTGCAGCATTTTTCAAAGATTGTAACTACTACTCCAAATTAAAATGCTTATATATATATATGTGTGTGTGTGTGTGTGTTTTTGGCTGTAATGTATGTATATATCTCCAGCTAGCATATATCCACTCCCAAATTAATTATATATGAATATAATGCTTTGGCACAACCTAACTAATATATAATATATGAATATAATACTTGGCTGCTAGAGCTCTTATTGTGCCACGCAACACCCATGATCTGATCTGCTCGTGCACTAAATTAAAAATACAACTAAAGAATTCCACATGTGCGCTGTGGCTGGCTACCTTTGTCTTAATATGTTGGTTTATAAAAAGGATTTCGTTAATTAGTGTTTTAAAAATATTTATTAAAATTTTGTATTAATTGATAAAAATGTTTAACAATTTAAAATTTATAAAAAAATTAATAAAACTAATAATTTTTAATATTTATAAATTTTATTAATTAATAAAATAAATTTTAATCAGTATCTTAAGAAGTTGTATAAAAATTGGTCTCTTACTTAATAATGAGTCACAATGTTGCAAAATGATTTATGACTTAGGGTGGCCCATGATTAATGCACAATTATTATTTTTACATATCATGAATTTATAATTTAATAATAAGTTGCTATCTGACTTGGGTATGACAAGAAATCACGTGACTGCAGAATTGATGTTGTACGTACGTGTACAACGCCACCGATCTTGGAAAACTCTGCCAACAGCTGTTAATGGCTAGATTGGTCTAGCTACGAATCTTGTTTTAAGTTGGTGATTAATACTTTAACTAGCAATGAGAATTAAAGTAGAATATGTTTGGAAATAAACAGGAAAAGGAGATTTGAGAAATTAAAGAGAAAGAAAATATAATGAGAAAAAAAAAATAAGTAATATTTTTTATTTAAATTTTTTAATTTAAGATAATTAAAATTAATAAATAAAAAATATTAAAGAGAGTTATTATAAAATATTTTAATTTATTTTTTAAAATTTTAAAAGATAAATAATAAAAATTTGAATATATTTTTTTATTTCCTTCTCTTTTATTGTAAAGAGAAGAAGATAAAAAAAAGTTAAATAATAATTTTTTTATTTAAATCTTTTAAAATGTTTTAATTTAAAATAATTAAAATTAATAAAAGATAAAGATTATATATCATTAATATAAAATTTTTAAATTTTAAGAAATAAATAAGAAAAATGTTAATATATTTCTTTAATTTTCATTATATTTTTTTAAAAATTTTTGTCATAAACACACTTATAGTGTTTAACAATAATTTGAATAAAATTGTCTCTAATATAAAAAAAATTATAAAAAATAAAAAATATTTTAATGTTAATGGCTTCGACTAAAATTAAAAATTAAAAAAGTTTGCATTTTATGACAAAAGTCTCTCTCGATTTTTAATTTTGTTTTCAAATATTTTTTATTAATTTTCTTTCAAATTTTTTTTTAATCTAAATTGTGTTCTAAATATTTATATAACTTCTTAAGATTATTCTATTTGCTAATAATATTTAAATTGATTAATAATAAAATTAACTTGTGAGATGTTGCAAGCATTGCTAGATTATCATTTAAAAAATGCAATATAAAGATAAATTCAATCAATTGAATTTTTATTTTGGGGACAATAATGACAATGTTTTAAATATGATATTTTTAAAAGTAAAAAATATAAAAAAGATACCATTTGGTCAAATATTAAAACAATTCAATTATGTGATTGAAATATGAACAAAATTTTCTTTATATAGCGTTAGAAATTATGATCATATTAAAATATTTTATAAATTTTAAAGACAAAATTAATACTAAAAATAAAAATGATGCTAAATTTTGTAAACAAAACACACCTTGTAACTTTTTATTGTTCACATGCAAAGTACGTGTAATTTACTAATTTTCTTGAGGTAATATTTATAAGTACTATAAATCTTATAAATTTTTTGTTGTTATAACCCAAAAAAAATGAAAGAAATTAATTTTAGTAAACATTACTTGAAAGAAGAAATTTTGGTGTGTCAAAATTCTAGAAATTTCAACCCACTAACAACCCTGAAATTTGATTTTTATTTCCCTTCTAAAGAGTTAACTTTTTTTCTTTCCTTATGGCACGCTGCTTAATTTTGTGCTTTCCCGTCAATTTTTTCTTTCCCTCTTAGTTGGCTTGGCATTTGCCTTATAATTTCCTCATCTTTCATGTTCTCGCCCCTCATCTTAGACTTCTCGCCTTTTTTTTTCCTTCTAGATCGACCTAATTAATTGTTAATATCCATTTATCTTTCTTGGGCTAAGATATGCTTTCAATTATATTTCTATTTTTATTAACTGTTCTTGTCTTTTTAACTACCTAATATGACGTACGCCCCCATTACATACAATGCAAGCCATATATATGATATATAATAATGTGATTTGAATCCTCTAATAGATAAAGTTTTTGAAGCAAACAAATAAAAATAAATAAATAACTAATTTATTCTAAATAGATTTTGGTAGACATTCTTCTTCAAAATTTTTTTTAACATTTAATAGTTAATTAAATATTTATGATTAAATAAAATTATTTATAATTTTAACTTACATAATAATTGTTTAGATTAAATAAATATTAGTCTCTTTAATATATTATTGATATTTTATTTAATAATATTAAAAGTATTTTTTTTATTATCCTCTTTTACACGAAAAAAGAGATAAAAACATTAAATTCAATTTATTTAAAATAACTTATTTATTTATTTATTTATTTATTTATTATCTCTTTTAAGCTTCAAAAATCTTACTTTCTCAGATCTTTTCCTATATAATGCCTACCAACAGGATAAGAATAATGCTTTCTTAGAGGAACACAATAAATTAATTAATTGAGCACGCGTCGCGCGCCATATATAATGGAGAATATGGGATTAGGTAACCTTGTTTTTAGCAAATCATTTAGGCCTCGCTTTCAACAATCAATTAACATGGTTGGCGGAGAAGTATAAATTAAATCTTGTTTTATATACTCTACGAAAATTAATCTCACAATAATATTATTCATCAATATTATTAATTAATTTTTTGTATTATTAACTTATAAAATAATAACAGGCAATTAATAAAATTTAATTGAAGTATATTATTTTATATTAATTAAATTTTTTTGGAACAAATTAAACTTGCATTTAAATGTTTAATTAACTGATTTAGATATATTAGATTGAGAATATATTCTTAGTTTTTCAGTGAAAAGTACAAGATTATAAGTTTTGGATAGCTTACTTTTGCTTTATTCGTTTAGTATTTTTTTTTGTTTTCACGTAAAATATATTTTTATTAAAAATAATTTTATTTAAAATATTAAATATAAATATATCTTTTGATAAATATTTTAATTTTAATTTATTAGATTAAAAGAGACTAATCTCTCTCACTTTATCAAATCCCCTTCATAGTATTATTTCTGTTACAAGGATGTGTATACAGCGAGAATAAAACTGTAATAATTTCACACTGAAACTCTTTAATATTTATCCAAACTAAGACTATTTAAGTCCTTTTTCTTTCTTTTGGTTTCCAGAGTCTTTTCAATTGTATTATCAAAGCTTTGTGCCATAAATATATAGCATAATTTTATTAAATTAAATAATAAAAAAATTATTTAAATTTTTATTGCTTTATTATTTTTATTTTTTATATTATATAATTTATTTTATATTTTATATCATATAATATATAATGTTAAAGATTAATTGTACTATGATAGGGATTTAAAGCACCAGCAGTATCTTGATGAGGTTACACGTGCCATCAACAGTTATAACACTTGAAAAACCGTTTGACTCCTCCCGCGTTTAAAATTTCTGCAAACGTCGTCCATGAAAACTCCAGGTTTCCATTGTCATATATAGCTTAATTTTACGTACTTTTAGGCACTCTAATTCTAATTACTAGCCAATACAATAATAAAATGGTTCTCAGACACGGTGTTGCAATAATAATAATAGATATTAGAAAACGTAACTGTATAGCTAGAAATCTCAATAAGCTAAGGGAGTGACAAACGCACTAATATCAATCTTCCAGCAATGCAAAGTGGTGATGATATCTTATGAAAAAATAGCCGTGAATCTGTAATTTTCGTACAATTAAAATGGCCACTTAGAGGGTGTAGGAATGCATATATAGATAAATCGTATATTAAAAGAATTGATCTGAATTAACCAAAACGCTCCAAGGAGAAGACCTAATGAAAATGATTGATGGGAGATGATGATCTATGATGAGTAGTCACTGTTTTGGATATGTGAAGTGATCAACATGCATGATATGTAATATGAGTAACAGAATTTGGAAGACAAAATTTTAAGTGTTTATAGTCCACATGATAGTGATGGCGTTAGTTTAAAATCAATAAGCAAGAAAATCCCTATCAAGCTCCTTTATGGAAATTCTCTCTTATACTAGACCCTTCTAAGTAGGATTTGATTAAGTAGCTAATTAGTTAATGTTTTTACGAATGAAAGGGTGGGGTTTTTTGTGGATACCAAACATTTTTCCATTATGTGCACCTGCATGGACATGGCGATGCATGGGAATACATACTAGTTATTTTGTCAAATATGCTCTTTCTAATAATCAAAAGCATACATATCTTAATTATTGCTTGACTCTTGGTTGGTTTGTTGGGTTTGTGGCTTCTGATTCATCATAAAAAAATAAATGGATGGGTTTCCATGTGAGGTCAACTTTGTCGTGGGGCCAAGATAGGGTTTTGATATATCAAAAAAAAAAAATATAGGTATATATACTTGTTTTATTAAAAATCAAAGATTAAATTAATTATAAATGGATATATAAATTATTATAAATATATATTTAGTAGAGTTAGTTTTGTTGGTAAAATAAATATAGTACCTATTTATCAATTCCTTTGTCAATTTGAAGCAGTATGCTCTTAAAATTATACCAAGAGAGATTTAATTTTTGGTTCAATTCAAAGACATTCCTAATCATAATATATATATATATATATATATATATATAGATATTCTTAATACAACATATATATATACACACACACACGCATACACTTAATACAACATATTTTTTCTTTTTGCACACAGCTTCCTCGCTCTGAAAGAATTTACCTTGACCTTTCATATACATACTAGATTTTATAGCACAGTATGATGTTAGATTTAAATATTTTTACGTGAAAAATAATATGATATTACTGTGTAAAAAAATAAAGGTTAAAATTATTTTTATTTCTTACAATTTTTTATTAATTATTAATTTTATTTTTAAAATTTTAAATTATAATTAATTTCATCTTATAATTTAACATCATCTAAATTATTAATAAAAAATAATAATATAATATTTAATAATAAATTTTAAAAATATAAATAAAATTTTAATAATATTTAGATATTAAATATGAATATATTTTAAATTATAATTTTTTATCTTTTTAATTATTATTTAATGTAATAATTAAATTTTTTAATAAAAATTTTAAAATATATTTTATATATTACTTAAACGATTTTATTCATGAAAAATGAAATGTGTGCGTGGGTTGACACAATATTTTGTCTCTCTCTCCATTTAAAATTGTCATATTATTGAGGTACATCAGATCATATATTTGAGGTAGCTAAGCCTTGTCTCCTTAATAATAACTGCAGTAATTAATTGATGTACTATAGTATATATTTGCCGCCTTTAGTAAGCGCAATAATTAATGAGTCCGGATTCTCTGCACGGCAGTTCCCTTGTCGGCAGCTGCTTGGCCCTTAGAGGCGGTTTTTTCCGCTGCTAAAATTTTTTGCAACAAAAAGTATTGCTACTATAACTTTTTCAAAATTAATTATTTAAACAAAATTTATAGCAGCAGTAATATTCGTTGCAATAATATTAAAACAATTTTAGCGGCGGAAAAAACCGCCGCTAAAAGTGCCGAGCAGGTGCCGAGCAGAGGATCCAAAATCGTAATTAATGTATAGCTTATAGTCATATACTTTACCTAAGTGTGATGGCTGCCTCCTTTAATAAGCGCGGTAATTAATTAATGTATAGCTTATAGTCATATACTTTACCTAAATGTGATGGCCACAACCTTGAGCTTTGAGGTTTAACGAGATGACTTCTAGCTATTCATTGTTTTCCCTTTTAATTTAGTTTCGTGGTTGGAGATGTTATTGCACTTTCCCTGAAATTATATATGTATATATATTAATTTCCATTAACCTTAAGTTCAATTCATATATATTTATTTTATAGATGAGTTAATTAATTTATTTTTTCATTGATGCAGTGTATTATAAGAATCTGTTTGAAAACAAAAAAAAAAAAAGAGGAGAAAGAGATGAATTAAAAAAAAAAAGAGGTAATAGAAAGTTAATTAATAATTTATCTTTCTTTTGTTTAAATTTTTAAATTTTTTTAATTTAGTGTAATTAAAATTAATAAAAATAAATTTTAAAAAATTTAATTTAAAATCTTTAAATTTTTTTCTTGTAAAATTAAAAAAATAAATATATTAATATATTTTCTTATCTTCTTTTTTTCTGCAAAATCTCTCTCTAAAAAAAATCTAAAAGAATTTATTACTTTCGCACATATATAGTATTGTTTGTTGAGATAGAAATTACTAGAAATTGGAAAAGATTTCCGCGTGAGGACAGGATTGAAGGAACTTGATTGGTAACTACATAAATATGGAAATGAAAATAAATAAAAACACAGAGAGAATAGCGGAACATTAATCTTGCAATTCTTTGAAGAAAAGGACAAAGAAAGGTACTTTGTCCCCCTATATTATTCCCCCTCTACCCTCTCCAAATAGTATTTCAATCTTTTTATCTCTTCGTCATCCCCTGTCTCTTATAAAATTGAACTTTCAATTCGGTGAATTAATCTTGAGATAACCCGAGAAAAAAAAATAGCCATAATTTTATCAAAAGGAAATGCTTTGTCAAACAAATGATATGATAAGAATATTGGAATAGGCTCGAGACTTAGGTTTTATGCTTTGATTGTGACCAATCAATTTTCACAATCTTTTTCTCAATTTTAAATGCTTGTAGAAGTTATTCTAAAAATATCTTCATTTTCATTCTCCTTCCAGGCCCATGTGCAAATTAATTAAGGCAGTGTCTTAGAATACCATATTTATATAATTATAATAATAATAATAATAATAATAATAATAATAATAATAATCATATATCAACGTCAATGGGGATTATGTGCTTGACATATAAAACAGAGAATGTGAATTCTTTTTTTAATATTTGAATTAATTAAGAACATATTCTGTATTCTTTTGAGGATCACTCTACTAGAGAAACACAGTGCATGTGTATGTTGCTGCTGATCCATCCATAGAGCACACAGAACAGAATATGATGTATAAGGTAGTGCTGTTACGCACTCCACCTATTTGTGAGTAGTACACAAAGAATGGTGTTGATCAACGGGTGAGTATTGCATCAATCACCAGCTCAAAATCAACAAACTTTTGCCGCAGATTTGACCCACTAGGCTCTCTCTAGCTGAAACAAATGGAAATGATATTTTATGAAAGAAACTATCTAAGTCATCAATTTAAGATTCCTTCTGCCTACTTGAACAGCATCAGCAATGCAGAACCAAACACAGGAAAGGAATCAGAAACCCATTGCTGGGTTCTAGGTTGAGGATATATTGAATTTCCAGTCTGTTAACACAATTAGCAATTAAGAGAACCTTGTGACACGACATGTAAATGGAATAAGATCATAATCTTAGTAAAAATTTTCTGGTTAGTTTTACACTTAAAACTTACTAGGACGGTGTTGAAACAGAGAGACATACCACCTATTACTGTTATATGAAGCATCGCTATCAACAAAGATAAACCCCCTTTTAAGCTGTGAATTTAATCTGGGAATAATAGAATTTAGCTTAGGTTATTTATCATTTCTAAAATTAAATGCACACCACTAAAACTCTGGCGGTAAGATGAGTTATATTATATTCCACGTAATACAAAAAATAAAATATTGTTCTTCCAAGGTTCACAGAATTCTTGGCGATGCGTGAATGAGAACAATAAGATTCCATGTTCTTCGGCGCCTAGAGGATATGACTTAATTCCTTCTATTATGTAATCTAATTTGTGCCTTCTACTTTTTTCGTTTAACCTTCCCATTAGGACTTGGGTATTAATCAGATACATATACTTTTTGCTATGTCACACCCCATGAACATACCACATGAAAATTTTTACCCCAAGAGTTGGGGAGAAAAAAAAAATTTCTTGAAAAAAGACAATGAACTTACTCTAATGGCTTGCCAAATAAATTCTTGTATCTTTTGAGAATGGGAGCCACGTCATGAAGAGCAGAGTACTTTAATTGGCAATATTATTTAACAAATAGTTAGTACCTAAGTATATGTTTGCTTCAGCTTTACCAAAAGAAAAGAGGAATGCACTCAACAAGTTGTATTTGTACCCATATAACAACGAAGTTACCTAGCCAAAATATTCTTCATGACACGAAATTTCATACGGTACACGGAGAATTTGTCAAAAATTGATGGTGCAAATTCATTTCCATCAAGCACTCACAAAAGAGTTTATAGCAAAAATCTTGTCTTACCCATAAACTATAGCCTCAAACTGGTTAAAAAAAGAAAAAGAAGAAAAAAGAGAGTAAGAAATAGCTTCTTGAATGGAGCAAGTTGAGAGAAAAGCCTCTCAATTTGAATAAATTTCTGCGTCCACATATTTTTTCAAGACGTCGACAGCACTTTCTTTCTCCTTACTTTATTATTATTATTTTTTGTTTCAGTTTTTTATATTCTTTTTTGCATAATATTTTAAATATAACACTAGGCTCTAACACACCAACAGTACTTTCAAGGTGTTATAAATAGCGGCTTAAGGTTCTTGTTGGAGGTACACATTCTTCGTCTCATTTTATTAGACAGCAAAAGAACTAAAGATGGCAGCGACCCTTCGTATGGCCATTGCAGTTCTTGGTACTCATTGTTTATTCTTTTAGTTGTTTAGCATTCTTTAGCATTTTACTGATAAATGTGAGTCTTGAACACGAAAGTGACCCATTTGGGCGTTTCTTGTAGGGAATGCTGCCTCAGTTTCCCTTTATGCCGCTCCAACGTATGTTATGTTCTATGAGCACTCTCTTCCCTTATTGCTTTCTTCATCTTCTTCTTTCTGAAGAATATGAATCACTGAATCCTTTTTCATGACTTCCTTTTTCTTGCAGGGTTACCTTCAGAAGGGTCATAAAGAAGAAAAGCACAGAGGAGTTTTCATGCATTCCTTACATCATTGGACTCTTGAACTGTCTCCTTTTTACATGGTATGGATTGCCTGTTGTAAGCTACAAGTGGGAAAATTTCCCTCTTGTCACAGTTAATGGCGTTGGGATTTTTCTTGAGTTATCCTACGTTCTCATTTACTTCTGGTATGCTTCAGCAAAAGGAAAGGCAAGTAATTTTCACCTTCACCCTCTCTTAGCCCAAGTTCTTTCTTTGTGCTTAAAACCTTTAAGCTCCAAACAATAGCAAAAATCTACTCTAATTTTTGGTTCATCAGAAATGTTAAAGCTTTTTAAATCAAAATAAAAAACCTGAGTAAGTAAAAATGTGACCGCAGAAACATAAATTGAGGATTAATAATTTTGTGTGTAAGGCATTTGTATGTGTTGTGCATCAAGTATTACAGAGATAGTAGTTGACAGTTATCATAACTTTACTTGCACGCATGCTTGCACATACGCACAGGTGGAGAAAAGATATGGTTACTGAACATTGAACATGATTGTCAACTACAGGTGCAGGTAGCCATGACAGCAATACCAGTTTTCTTAGTGTTCTGCATCACTGCTCTTGTCTCAACTTTTGCCTTCCACGACCATCGTCATCGAAAGCTACTCGTAGGTAGCATAGGCCTCGTGGTTTCAGTGACAATGTATGGCGCTCCTTTGGTTGTAATGGTGAGTCATCTTTGTCTTCCACTCAAAATTTTCCTTCTGTTAACATATATTCTCTCTGTTAACTTAAAGGAAACAGAATGAAGCAAACTAAGCCAATACAGGGGAACAGAGTACCTCAACCATATAATCTAATTCACATTAAATTAAACAAAATGGAAACAGAACGAAAAGGACAAGTGTCTCTACCATGTTTTCCCATTACTACTTTTTCTTTCTTGGACTTACTTAGCCTTTTATGGCATGATTGTGTTTCCATTATTGCAGAAGAAAGTGATAAAAACTAAGAGTGTGGAATTCATGCCACTACCCTTATCTTTGTGCTCATTTCTCGCTGGTGCGCTGTGGTTGACATATGGACTTCTCATCCGTGACATTTTCGTTGCGGTTTGTATCCTATTCTCTGAATTGATGATTTCATAATAAAGCTTAGAAGAATTATAATTTATAACTAACATAATATAGTAATATTTTATTTCTCCAACTTTGGACAGGGACCAAGTGCGATTGGAGTTCCATTAGGCATCCTCCAGCTGGTGCTCCACTGCAAGTACTGGAAAGGAAGAGTCATGGAAGAACCAAACAAGGGGGATTTAGAAAAGGGGAACCTTGAAATGGGGGACACAGAAAAGGGGAACTTGGAGAAGAATATGCCAAAATCATAGGATGTGCAATGCAACCCGCAATGTTCCTGCGGGATAGGTTGAAGGTTTTAGAAAGTTCTGTTCACATTCCGGCTTTTTATGTTTTTGTCTCTTTACCGCTTCCGTGTATTCATCTATCTCATAAATCTTATTTATAGTTTCTAAATCTAATACATCTATCTTGTGACACTTACTTCATACACATACATGCAACTTCACAAAACTTCACAGTGCCATCACAAGAACAAGGAATTGAATTTCATTGACATGGGCACTTGAAAAAAAGTAGGTGGACAAATAATAGTGTACAAGGCATAAGGAATTGGAATGCCAATGTAGAGAAAAGAAACAGGTCAATGCTTAGAGCCAACAGTTTTAAGACACCTGGCACTTAACCTCTTGTCCATTTCTGCGCCTTGAAGAATGGGTATGGTTAAGGAAGGAAGTTTGGATTCTCTGAAGTCGTTGGCAAAAAGAATAAAAGTTAAACCATTATTGTTCTTCCCTGGTCGCAAGGGTTTTTTGGGGTATAATTCTGCTATATTATAATATTATATAATGGGCGCGGCAATCTATAAACAAAATATTCATCATAATGTCAGGTAGAAGTAACGAAAGCTCCACCACATTATATAACCCATGAGGGTTTCTTCCGAAGGAATTGGCATGGGACTTCTTGTCACTCACTGTTTTGTTATAACATGCTACATGATGTGACCTATTATATAAACATTTTAAAAGATGTTTATTAAAAGAAAATAGCGATTGGTTCAATCAAAGAAAATCATAAAAGTAAGATCTATTTCACTTTTGGAGATCGTCTTTGCTTCCCAACAAAACCATCAATAATATCAATAGTGATGAGAACAAAAGAATAATTGTCCCTTACTCTCAAAATAAAATGGGCTTCGAGCTAAGCCGTTATATATGCTAATAAACTCTGTCCAACTCCAAGCCATTACATTTGGTAAGTGGTAACAATGTGTAAATGAATGGTGGTGATTCAAGGGGATCCCTCCTACTGAAAACTTTGATTTCAAATTTGGTGTTCTATTCTTGTGACTAGGTAGGCATGAGATAGAGAGATCCAATTCCAAGGCATGGCTAGCATGAAGCAGAACAGAGCTATCTAGTTCCTTCGTCAAGTATGCTGCACATTGTCTTGCAATACACACTTTCAAATCATCTTTAGGCGATGATTCAGCCAATTACCCGACATCGCTAAGTTCAAAGTCACATGGCTACTTTCTTTTACAAGCGCAACCGTACCATGCCTACACAGAAAGTACTAGTTTTGTCACTCATCTTTTTGGCCTTTTTCTAGGTGGTCTGTAATAGTGAGTGTAACAACTTATTTGTGAATGTTGTCAATATACCATATAACAATATATAATATACATGATACAATGGCAGAGATTAATTGTATTCATGCTTGACTCTCAACTCTCAACTCAAGTGAACTATACAGAAGAATTGCCAATCCCTACACTTGGGGCATTGCCCTTGAATAATCAAGTGACGACGTGATCCCTTCCGATCAGAACTTAGTTTATAGAGCATATTCTAACTAGCATATATATATATGTGTGTGTGTGTGTGTATACACACACCATGCTTCTATATTGTACAGTTCGTAGAGGGATCATCAGGGAATCCCATGTGGACCAGACAATGAGCTTTTAGGAGAATAACACGTGGCATTTGGAAAATGGCTGGGAAGACTCTTGATTGTTGATGTATCACTACAAATTAAAGTCAGGCATTTGATTGCACCGGTTACTATAAGAATTGAATTGTGTTGGGAGTGTGATGCTACACAAATATACGCGGTAACTTTCATCTGCATCCCACTTCTCAATTCTACCAAGCACACCCTGCACGGAACGATTTCCCAGGCTAGTGTAGAATTTCTGAAACGTCTCAGAAATCCTAACAACACTCATAAAAACTTTAGAAAAAGCTTTTCTACGTGTCACCAATGGAGCTAGGTATAGTAAAAAGTGTGTGCATTCTTGTCCATGAATCAAACACCCTTTTTCCGAAGGTGGCGAGGCTTTTGGAAGCATGAGTGAGTGATTCTCTGTGCAACGCATATGCAGCACTCCCAATGGACACTTCAAACCTTACCAAACCAACTTTCGCGTACGTATGCTCACACACATGGCCATAGGGATTCTTTGTCGTTCAAATCCACGAATACAACTTGCTATGCAGACTAATGCATTATACAAACAGAATATCGCCATTTTTGTGGTCTAGGCAGTTGCACATATATAAGCCAGAACGGTGCATAAATCTTCTTTAATTGCTCTCGGCTTTTTATTGCTTCACACATGATGCCCACCAAACAAGAGGTTTTGAAAAAAAAAATTGAATTTGTTTTCTTCCTCATCTTTCCCATGCTCTGTGAGTGATACCTCCCAAATCACTTCACTAATTCAAATCTTTGCACCTGCAGATTCTCTGTATGTCAATCAATCTGAAGCCGAAAACCATATTTAATTAAAAGCCCATGAATGAATGAGGGATCATCTTTCCACGCGGCTCTTAATTAGAACATGGATTCAATGTAAACATCATTAGGCAACACTTGCGCACGTTACTACCTTACATATGGTCACCAACTTTCTCAAAGCACTAGTCCCCGCATCAATCCTGGTTATTTGGATGCCCCATAAACAAGGAAATCGTATTGGCTTCATTCTGCCCACACCCTACGATTTCAAATTCAATTTCATATAGACACAATAAGCTATAAACCATCACCTCTTACTTTACATTTCACATGACCTACAAGCATCAATCTCCCTATATAGCTCACCATGGTGCATCAAAACGTCATTAATAAGTAATATCCGCTTTCCATTATTCTATATTTAATTAAATAATAAATTTATTCTTGTAATTTAACTAGAATTAAGTTTAATGAAATAAATTATTTCTTTATAATGTAATCAATTAATATTCTAATTCGTTAGAAGTAATACTTACATCACATTAAGTGCCCAATAATATTTTAAATGAAATTACTTTTAATAAAAAAGTTACATGTGAGAAATTATAAAAAAAACTTCCTTTTATCTTTTTGTTTTTGGTCTGGAAAACAGAAACTGGATGAGCCAGCAACACCAACACCCAGAAAACTAAATGGGCCTACACAGTAGCCATAACCGAGCCCAAGAATAAAAGCATTAATAATTTATATACTGCTAAAGTTGTTCGGCTAAATAGGTCCAATGGTTGAACTGGGGTTTTTAAGTAAAAATCAGATACTGTGCCCAATACATATGGGGCCATTCCTTACCCAATTTAACAATACTCATGTGAAAATCTTTGTCCAAAAATAGGTCTAAAGTACCTACTACCATATTACAATACGTTGGAATATAATTTTAATATCCTTTTAAAAAGAGAGTATAATTTACTTAAAAATTAATTTAATGTATATATTAAGATTACTTTCCTCGTTAGACATCCTCAAAATTTTAAATGCCGTAACAGCTACTTCGTGAGACATAAAAATCATATTTGGGATGATAATAAAAATGAAATCTAAGTTTATCAGCAACACTCGCTATGAAAGTGTAATCTCATTCTCATATTTGTTACAGAAAATCTTGGTGTTATAAACTTAACTTTATGAAACTTTTATGAGTAAATTTTTTTTCTATTTGTTTAGATTGACAAATTGTTAAAATTACCTATATATTTTATTCCATTTTGGCCAATAGCATATCCATCGTTAAACAATAAACAGTGCCTTCTCGATATCTTTCGCAACTTGGTGGGAGAAACCAAATCCCACGATCCAGTCCAGGGCGCAAAAATTATTGGACGGCGACAACGAAGAGAGGATACGTGTCTCTCCTTTATTTGTCTGTGTAATCCCGTTGCGTTCTCCCGGAACCCTAACTGCGGGAATACCACCAAGTCAGAGGCTCTTCTCTTCCATTTTGTCCCGGGTATGTTATATTATTTCGCATCTCAGTCTATTGCTGATTTTGTTCTAATTCTTTTGTGGCTTCATGCCTACTGCCTAGCGCTAGATATTTCTTCCAAAATTTTCTTTAATTTGAATTTTAATTGCGGGGATGGAATCTTGTCAGCCATCAACGTATCGTGCTGTTTTTATTTGCCTTAGCATCTAAACCGAATTTCATATATTTTTTTAAAATTTTTTCGTAATTTACACTAACGGAATTAATTTGATGTTTATAGCACCGTGGTTTTTGAACATGTCTATGTATAATTGTGTGTCATTCTGGGTCAAGAGTTATTGGCTAGTTCTGGATCCGAAGCAGTTAGTTGTTGCTCTTAGACGCGCTAGCATTTGATTGCCTAAGCTTGGTTATTAAGAAGTTATAGGTTGTGGAATTTTGAGTTGGAGCTTAACTAGTTTTCTACTGTTCTTTTAATCTGGTGACTTAGCATAAGCCCCCTCCGTAGCTTGTCCCTATCTTGAGTTATCAAACCAAGCTGGTTGTAGGAAATAAAATTTGTTTTGAACATGCTCATGATAGATTGGAAAGTTTCCGCTTCTCATTATGGGAAGGTCAAGTTATATATTGTCAACCTGTGGTGTTGTATTTATATTTTCATCCTTTTCAAGACTCCCCATAACTTTCTGACTGCTTGTGGCAGTTAATTTTTATCTAATAGTCGTATCATGTAGGCTTTAGCTCATTGTAGGTGCTTGCGTACCTTATCCACAAGGGTGTCAAATTCAAGAGTTTAAGTAAATTCGTGAAAGGAGTGTAAACTCGACTTGACCCTTAAAATTGTTTTAGTTTATCTATATCAATAAATAATTATTAAAAATATATATTCCTAGCATAATTAATATAAATAAAGTAAACTATCAAATAATAGAAAATTAAATGCAATTGATACATAAAATGTTGAATATAAATTCATTCAAACTATATATTTCTATTCATAATTCGTACATTTATTAGGAATTTAGATATTTATATTTAAAGATTTTTATTTTTTTTAAGTTTGGACAATGGAATACTATTGTTTTAATTAATTTTCTTGATAGAGAAGACTTTGGTTAGTGGGCCTTACTAGAAACTAAAAAGTCTCAAAAAAAGGCTTTTCATGAATTCACAAGTTTACCACGAGTTTACGAATTAAGCATGAATTTACACATTTTCGAGTTTGACAATGAGTTAACTAGTTTTGCTTATGTGTAAACATAAACTTGTAAGAGTTTAAGAGTTAACTTGAGAGTTTAACAACAATGCTTATCCAGTTTCTTTGGTGATAGTTGATATTGGAGCCTAAACACTATTGTAGTATATTTGAAGATTAAAATGACACAACTAGGATCACAGGTGAAAACCTGGAAAATTTTTATGTTGTAAATTTATCCCCAAACTATTATATTTTTGTTGCCATGCCTCCAACGTGTCTGAGTCAGACTAAATATTTAAGGCTTTTTTGGGGGGTGGGGGGTGGGGGGAGGTATTAATTGACACATGTATGTTCTGAGCTCTTTTAATTTTTGGATGGGATGCTGGTGAAGAGAAGTCTGCTAGCAACTAGAGATGAAAATTATGATTTTGTTTGGGCTGGCCAGCTTTTCATCTAGTAGTAGGATGACCAAAATACCCATTTACTTGTTAGGTCTGGGTTTGGGTTTGGGTTTGGGTATTAATACAACTGATCTGAGTATGAGGATTTTTCACTTGTACTCATGCCCACTCTATATGAGTTATTTAAATATTGTTTTTATATTATAAATACATATACTTAATTTATTATATTAAATCAAAAACATGTGTCAATTATGTTATTTGTTTCAATTTTCTTAATAAGATAGTTTAACTCTAAAATTAATATATAAATTATTATATTCAATAATTTTATAGGAATAAACTTGTTAAGATTTTATATTAATTATATGTTTGAAGTTTACATAATATAATTTATGTAACTTGTATAACTTTTTTTATAAATTTATAGGCAGATGAGTCATAATTTGACGAAAAAAATTGATCACTTTGAACTTTCTCTGCATAAATAGATCCGAGTTTGGGGATTCGGAGATTCAAAGGATCTAGGGATGATGATTGATTTTGCTACCCGCTTGGTCCAACTCTGGGGAAAAAAAAATATATATTTTCTAGGTTTGGGGACAGTGACTATAATACCTTATCTATACTACCCATGACCATCCCTATCAAGAAATTTTTTGTCAAGTTCAACTGGCTGTGTTTGTTTGTCAAAATACCTTGGCCTGTTTCAAAATGCAAGAGCAGGCCAAGCCTGCAGTCAAGTTACAACTTACAAGGGAGTAGTTCATCTGATGTGCAGTCCTGATTTTATAAATAGGAGAAGATCTCTTCTTATGAATAAGAATAACTAAACTTCTTTGATTAAAAACTTTTTAGATTAATTCAATTATGCAGAATGGTTATGCCTTTATGGCTGGTTACCTGATTGTCAACTCGAGTTGAATTGCAGATTTGAGTGGATCCTTTCAAAAGGTTTAAGGTTATTATCTGAAATGACATCAGTATCTAGTCAGCCACAGTTCCGTTACACACAGCCACCATCGAAGGTGCTTCATTTGAGAAACTTGCCATGGGAGTGTACAGAGGAGGAACTGATAGAACTTGGGAAGCCATTTGGTAAAGTTGTGAACACAAAGTGCAATGTTGGAGCAAACAAGAATCAAGCTTTTATTGAATTTGTATGTAGCTTATATTCTTCTTATTACTTTCCATTGTGTTTTTTCCTTTCATATAAAGCTACTAATTTTAGTTACAAATCTCATATATTAACATTCTTTAGGCCGATTTAAATCAAGCCATTGCAATGATATCATATTATGCCTCATCCTCAGAGCCTGCTCAAGTACGGGGGAAAACTGTGTATCTACAATATTCCAATAGGCAAGAAATAGTAAATAACAAAACTGCTGCAGATGTTGCTGGAAATGTACTGTTGGTAACAATTGAGGGTACAGATGCACGCCTTGTCACCATTGATGTTTTGCACTTGGTAAGCAATTGCATAAGCATCTGCTAGTGAAATGTGTAAAGTTGTCACCATGAGATGCTGGTCAATTAGTTTTGTAATTAGGTTTTGCTTTGTCATGCTATGGAAAGATTTTGTTAACTTGTATGTAAATGAATCAGCAGGCCCATGTCAAGGCAATATCTTCGATGGCAGCTTAGTGCATTGGGAGAAAGAGCGCATGTGTGTTTGTCTCCTTTCTCCTTTCCTTAGCACTGCCTCTTTCTTCCATATTCTCTCCCTCTACTCCTTCCTTTCTTATAGTTTAGGATGTTGCCATTCTTTTTCCATTTGTGCATTGTGCTTTGTTGACTCATGATCTGCGTCAACAATTTGGTGGTACCATGTCTAGAATTAGTTGCAGAATTCTATTTTTTTAAGGTTTTTGATTTGCTTTTCAAATGTTTGATGTGGTTTATTCTTCCAAGTCTTTTTCAAAGTATGCTAAATTTGTTCTTCTAATCTTCTTAAGTGAATATGAAATTGTCGCATGATTTATATCTTAGGAGGTAATTTATTTCTTAAATCCTTTTATTTTTAATTTAGGTGTTGAAATGAATGATGCCATTGACTTCCAACTCTTAGTATAATACTTTTCTATCCATTTATGCTTTAGATGGTTATTCATTTCCAAAACCATGATCTAACTTTATTCCCTTAGCTAAAATACCTTTTAAAATAATTTTCTGCAGTTAATGTTGTAGCTTTTCAGAGAGACTTTTGGAAAACTTCTTACATTTTCTTGATGTTACATTTACTCTTGGTCTTTTCTTATGATAGTTAAGTTGTTTGACACCAACAGGAGCAACAGAAACAGTAATCTATTAGCATATCTGGATATATAATGATTTGCTTAAACATGCCTAGTGATATTTATGTCCAGCCGTGGTTGTGTTCATGATTCCTCTCTTTCCTTTGTATATACTATATGTTGATTATTTTAAGTGATCAATTTTATTACTTATATAAGGAACTTTATATTAGCATATCCGGTTTTCTACAATAGACTTTAGAAGACATCAGAGATTGGTGATTTTCTACCCAGTTAGTAAGATTTATCTAAATATATAGTTCTGGAAATTTATTATTCATGATGCAGGTATTTTCAGCTTTTGGATTTGTGCATAAAATTACTACTTTTGAGAAAACGGCGGGATTCCAGGTTTAATGATTGGCTAGCGCTACTTATTGTCATATTTTTTTCACCCTTTGAGCACAAACTTACTTTATATAAACCTGTTTAGGCACTGGTGCAATTCTCAGATGCAGAGACTGCCACTTCTGCGAAGGATGCTCTGGATGGAAGAAGTATACCTAGGTGACAGTTGTATTACTTGCTTCACGTGTTATATAGTTCAATTCCTCTGGACCAATCTTATTAAAAAATGTCGCCTGTTGGACTACTGTAGATTCACATTTTGCAGATATTTAATGTTTAACAAATACATATACTTTGTTGTCATTGCACGTCTCTGGTTGTATAGATCATTGAAGGTGCAAAATATGGATAGCTACGTTATTCTAACTGGATTAATCTTGTTAAAAAAGGGGCTAAGTTTGACAGTAAAATAGTAGTTATTAGCACATCGGTTGTCTCCACGTAAAGATATGCACCTTAAGCATTATTGTTGCATTAAGTTTGTTCCTTCATGACTGATGATCATTAATTTTTTTTACCTTGGTACCAGGTATCTGCTCCCTGAGCATGTGGGACCATGTACTTTGAGGATCACATATTCTGGACATACAGATTTAAGTGTTAAGTTCCAAAGTCACAGGAGCAGGTACTTTTTTTTTGAAGAGGGGGGGGGGGGCGGTTGGTATTCCGGACTTTCAGTAAACCAAGTTTTTCAGAACCTTCATTGTTTTTCTATCTATATCATTTTGCATGCCAGGTTTTGTGTTGTCAGTAGTATACCTCATCATAGATCAGTTTTTCAGCTCTTTTGTTTCCGTGATAGTCATTATTACAACCCCATTTTTGTAACTATACTTCTTTCTTGCTTCAGAGACTACACTAATCCTTACCTTCCTGTTGCTCAATCAGCCATAGATGGAAGTGGACAGGTAATGGTTTGAGAATTAAAAAGTTATATGATTTTAAGGAGAAGTATGTCATCTCTTATGGCCCTTTTTTGGTCTGTGCAAAGTGAAGATATCTAAATTGCTTATTTTAACTTGAATGTTTACTTCATGCAAATCAGCAAGGTATGTGCCCACTGCCAAGGGCCTGTCATGAATGCTTTCTTTCTTACTGAGTTATACATTTAGATAATTTGGCTTTTTTAAATATTTTGTAAATGTTGCAGATTGTAATTGGTTTGGATGGGAAAAAACTGGAGCCTGAGAGTAATGTTCTTCTTGCATCTATTGAGAACATGCAGTACGCTGTAACTTTGGATGTCTTACACATGGTGAATAAACCACTATTTGCTTTGTTTGGCATTTTTGCTTGATCCTGTTTATATAATAATATCCTGCATCCTTCTTCTGTACAGGTTTTCTCTGCTTTTGGGCCTGTCCAAAAGATTGCAATGTTTGATAAGAATGGTGGTTTGCAGGCCCTGATTCAATACCCAGGTTAGGTTGTATGCTGAAAAATTTCCCATTTTTCTTATGATAGATTATATTTATTCTGTAGATTGAAGGGCTATTCATACCTAGTGGATGCACTTTTTGATATTGTCTATGTTGCCTGGATTTAATGATGATAGGGCAAAGCATTTAAGCAAGTTAATATGTTGCCTGATTCTGTGAGAATAAGTCATTATGATTTATGAATTGGACCTCTCAAAAAGATCGCAATGTTTACTAAGAATGGTGGTTTGCAGGCCTGGATGTGATAATACTCAAAGTTAGGTTGTATATGGACATTTTGCTTATCTTTCTTAGGATTGATTATTTTTATTTCTATAGATTAAAGAGTTATGCAAACCAAATGGTTGCACTTTTTGATGATGTTATGTTGACTGGATGTAAACCATTACATATATTTGGGCAAAGCATTTGAAACAGCTGATATATTGTCTGATTCTGTGAAAATAAGTCAGCATGGTCTCAGGTGTCAAGGAAACGAATACATTTTTTTGTGTAACCTTGTGTACACACTTGGATGAATTGCCTTGTTTGCAATTTTGCTTTTTGGGAAGTTATGTTTCTCATTATCTAATGATCACTAAAAGCAGAAGTGGCCATTTGTGAACTTGATTCATTTAGGATGGACATCTGTAACAAAGATACTTCTAGCTGCAACTTCCTATTCTTTTGGCAATTTTCACTTCTCACCAATAATCCTCCTATTAACTATTATTTTACAAGGATTATCTATATGAATGGGTGTATTAGTCATGGTCAAGCTTTTCAAGGCAAGACTGATGCATGACCATGCAGAACCACATTACTTCTTATTATTACTGTCGTGATAAGTTGGAGATCTTGACATGTCATGGCTTACAGATGTTCAAACTGCTGTTGTGGCAAAGGAAGCATTGGAAGGACACTGCATATATGACGGAGGGTTTTGTAAGCTTCACATTTCATACTCACGTCATACTGATCTTAGTATAAAGGTAATCAACCTACATTGTCTATATAATGAGGGTTTTATTTTTGGGGTTAAGTCTACATAAACAAAGCCCTCCTTTTCTGACCAAAAAAAAAAAAAAAAGCCAGCCTTCCCTTTTCATGGGACATAAACTACATTTAACTTGGTTCAGAACCTTCACAATCAAGTCTTGGTTTTATGTTTTGGATCAATGCATTTTTGTCACATGCTGAAAATCTTTATACTAGAGCTCAACAGATTTCTTTGAGGTAATATACTTTTTGGTCCCTTAAAGATCCATCATGCTTTAACTTTTTTGTTTATAATCTTAGAAATATACTGATTTAATCCTTGAAAGTTTGACTCACTACACGGTAGTTTCCCATCAGTCAAAACCAAAGGCAAAAAAAAAAAAAAACTTTTAAAGACTAAATTGTATATCTTTAACTATTTAAGATTCAGGGACAAAACAGTTATGTCCATGTTTCAAGGACCAACATTTCTCTTTATTTTACTATCATAGCCCCCCACTATTTATATCTTTGTGATGGAAAAGGAATATATGAATGGTATCTCATATTTTCATTTCTGTTGTTATAAATCCAGTTGTAGTTATTCTTTGTTTAAAGAGATGTACTTTTAAGTATGGATATGACCCTTTTGATGTCAAAGGATTTTTGTGATTGTAGATCAATAATGATAGGAGCAGAGATTATACTATTCCTCATGCACCTCTTGGAAACGCCCAGCCCTCACTCCCAGGACAACATTCTGTTGCCATGATGGGCCCTTCTGCTCAACAATATAATGGGGCTCTGTATGCTTCTACTTCCGAGTCTATGCCACCACAGATGCATAATATTTCTTACGTGCCACGAAGCACTACGCCTTCACAAATGGCCCTTGGGATGCAGTTTCCAAGTCATAGCACGCTACCATCTACATCCACATTTCCCATGTATGGATCTGATCGCATTCAATAGCAGGTATCCCCTATGGATCTCGAACAGACCAGAATTACTTTGTCTGTTGAAACTGGCCTACTTCTTGAGATGGTTTTGAATCGCAGATAGGCTGTTCTTGTCATGTCTACACCCCTCGCCGCACCCGTAAAAGCCTCTTATTTATTTTATTTAAAGGCGAGTATGTAAGCTTTTAAAAACTTCTTGAATGGATCACAACTCTGAAGAAAACTGTTCAGCCTTGATCAATTTCTTGTTCATTTTGACATTTTCATGATTTCTATTGATTTTATTTGTTGTTTGGTCACATATTAAATATTAATAATGAGACTAGTAGGGGTTGAATTTAGCTGAATAAATTAATTTTTCACAATGTGGTGAATTAATTTTTGAATTTTTGTTGAAAAAAAGAAGTATTTACAATTAGTGTCTTATAGTGCTTTTAATAAAATTACTTTCAATAAGATGATATTTATAAAAAATTAGATAAAAATATTAATAATGAGACGTGTGTGCCTTTTCTATTTGAAGAAGAGAAAGCACCAGTTTTCTGAGAGTTTATTTCTGGTGTGATCCATAGACCATAGTATAATGGCTTAACGATATATTTGATTTTGAAATCAGTTAAAAAAAAAAGAAGAAAAACTACCCAAATAGATTAAAAATTGGTTAAATTGACCAAAACTGAATACCAACGGCTTACCCGGGCAAATAATTGAGATGGAAATGAAAAGAGAAATCAAAATCAAAATCAAGCTGGCAATGTGAATAGGAGAGTGGAGCTCAAAGTGAATAGGTTGAGAGAGGAAGATTTGGCTGGGGAATTTAGATCTTGGACTCAGAAGAACTGAACCTATTCTCTCGGGTGAGTTGGCTGTAGCTAGAACAAGGAATGAGTTTTCCTTCTCAAAGTGTCCTTAGAATTAGTCTTGGGCTTTGGCCAATCAAGATTAGAGCTGCTTTACTTGAGGACAGGCCTCGTTAACCCTTGGTTTTATGTCGTATTTTGATGTTCTGGTAATGTTGCAGGACTTGTGTTCTGATTCGTTCCTCTTTTCCTTCGTGTTCTGTTGGTTTATCCAGTTCTTGTAGGCCTTGGGCCTTTTTCATTTAATGATACTCAACCTTTTCACAAAAAATGTAAATAAACATCCCCGATTCTCTTTAATTATATAATAAATACTTTTTTGACAAAAAAGAGTTTTCTTCTCCTAAAAACTTGGCCCAAAGAAACTATAATAAGTTTCAACAACAGTAAGTGGAGGTCGTGGACAACAAGAGCCCTTTATTTGTCTCTCGCACACCCAAAATCTCAAGCCGGCGCCAATTTTAATCTTGGATAAGGTTACTTCTTCCCTGCTCCCTCTGATCTTCTCTCTCTCTCTCACTACCCCATCTTTTGTGGTTCCACAGCCTCTCTTCTCTCTACACACACCTCTACGGAGAGAAGAGAGTTCATCCTAACTGAGTAATAAACCCTAGCAATGGCTACACTTCAAGCTTCACTACTCTGCAAACCTTGTCTCTCATTCACGTCACCGTCGCCTCCAAAGCAACGGCTTCATCACTCTCCCTCTTCGCTTCTTCACCATTCTACTCCCTTCCCTTTCAATCCACTCTATCTCTCACAACTTTCTGTCCGTCCATTCAGCTTGGATTTTCATTACTTGCGATTTCGCCCACGCGCTCCATCGACCTTTTGCACATTTCAACCGGAAAACGTAAGTTCCTGGTCGGACTCGGAATCGAGTTCCTTAGGAGGCGAGTCTAATTTAATTGGGAAGGAATCGGATGCTAATGGAATTTTTGGGGAAAGTTTAAACTTAATGGGAGACGGTACGGTTTTAGATTCAAAAGAACCGAGGGTCGACGGAGTTGATGCAGAAAGTTCCAAGTTTGAGTTGCATAATGGTGTTGAGGAATTAAATTTGGAGACAAACGAAGTGGGAATCAAGAAACCGGCAGAGGGTGAAAGGAAGCGTACTAACTTGGTGGAAAAGGAGGTTGGGGATGCTAGGTTGCCAATAGTGGTGTTTTTAGCTGGTTTGTGGGCCAGGGCTCGGGATGTTACTCGGAAGGCTTTCTCTGATTTCTTAAATTGGTGGCCTTTTTGGCGGCTGGAGAAGCATTTGGCACGCTTAATTGCTGAGGCTGACGCAAATCCTCAGGATGCGACAAAGCAGAGTGCTCTACTTGTTGAACTCAATAAGCACAGGTTTGACCATTCTCTTCTATGATTTTATGTTTCATCTGTCTGGTAGATGGAAATGATTGCAAAATCAGAAATTTCATTCTTGAATATCTTCCCCCAGAAAAAAAAAATCTCAGTTAGCTGAAAAAAAATGGAATGCTCCGTAGATGGATTTCTTACCTAAATATTTCTTTAGCATTATCTGTTACTTAAAATTTTGCATTGTATCCCTTTTGTTTTAAACCTGTACTTGGTGCCCAGACGATGTAGAATATGGGGAAACTAAATATTCTTTTTTAATTTTACAAAAAAAAAAATGAATAGTAAATTGAAGAACGTATTACATATTATACTGATAAGTAGAACATATTGACAATGTTACAGAGAATGGACATAATCAATATTTTTATTTATATATGAGCTCCTTGATATATATATATATATATATATATATATATATATATATGAACTTTCTCTCTGTTTTTAGTCCGGAGTCTGTCATCAAACGGTTTGAAGAAAGGGATCGTGCTGTAGACAGCAGAGGAGTTGTAGAATATCTTCGAGCTCTTGTGGTCACTAATGCTATTGCTGAATATCTCTCAGATGGGGAATCGGGAAAACCTTCTAGCCTTCCTAGCCTGGTAATTAATTACATTCTTGTTATTTCTGTATTAGCGAAATCTTAATTGCTCATTGCTCATTGCCAGGGGAGTATACTACCTTCTTATTTCTTTTGTATTTGTTCATGGATATTAGTCTGTCCAAAGTAAAATATATATATATATATTATATTTATGGTTTCATCTCCTATAATTTCCGTTTATTATATTTGTTTATTTTTATTTTCTTTAATATTTTGCAATTGCCGAAATTATTTGTGACTGTTATAATCAAGGTGTTGAACTGATGTCTGTTTAATGGCCATGGTGTACCACATTATTTTTTTCTTTTTAAAAAAATTATTTTCATATTAAGTTAAAGTTTTTTATACAGCAGTTGTGTTCTCTTTTCAACTTGTCTTCCTGATTAAGAGTCTTATGATGTAAAACTCACATGATAGGTTATGTAACTGAATACTTTAAATATTTCTTCCTTGTACATCTCTAGACCTTAAACCTTTAGTTGCTTTTTCTCTTCAACTTTATGCTAGGAAATAATGGACCTAAAGGGAATGGATGATTTTGTTTTCCTTGTTCTTTTTATGCTTATCTCTATTTAATATTATATTTATTCTTTTCTTGATGCTCTTATTTGTAAAAAGAAAATATTATTGTTTTACCAATAACAAGAAACGAGAAATGAGATTCAGTCCTCACACTTCACAAGTTCCATTGCTTGTAGCTTTTCCACTTTTTAACATACGATTTCCTCTGGTTTTTAGAATTGTGACATGTGATGTAGTTTTCATTCGTAGTTTAAATGCTTTACATTGCGTAACTGATAGTAAATGTGTTGTTGCAGTTGCAAGAGTTGAAGCAGCGTGCATCAGGTAACACAGATGAGCCTTTTCTGAATCCTGGAATCTCTGAGAAGCAGCCATTGCATGTGGTGATGGTAACATTTATTGCAGATGTTGTGTTCTCTGTGCTTGATGTGTCTAGCTATTAACTTATTCATGGATTGTTGGAATAAAATTGAATAATTGATCGAATTTTCCTATTTCTATCCATTTTTTCTTGTTTGTACTGTGAATGTCACAATTCACAAATCTTTTTCTTTTTTTCAGGTTGATCCAAAAGTATCAAACAAATCACGTTTTGCACAGGAGCTTATCTCAACTATCTTGTTTACTGTTGCTGTGGGATTGGTCTGGTATGAGCATTTAGTTTCCTTCTCTCTTTCTCTCTCACTCACAGACACACACACAAACACACTTGTGTATAATATCTACACCTTACCTGAATTCTTCATTAGTAATAGCGACATTACAAAATATAATTGCCTTTTAGGTTTATGGGAGCTGCTGCACTTCAAAAATACATTGGAAGCTTGGGTGGGATTGGAACTTCAGGTGTTGGCTCAAGTTCTTCCTATGCCCCAAAGGAGTTGAATAAGGAAGTGATGCCAGAGAAGGTTAACTTCTTAAGATCTTTGCTTGCCTAACATAAATCTAATTTCTTTATGTCTAACAGCTGCTTCTGTAATTCTTGAAAATGGATTATTAAATTAGCTTAGGAACGGATTAGGCCAAAAATTGGGCTGTGAATGAGAATTTTAGATCAAAATATCGAAAGACTCAAAATGCAATCAATTAATGAACAAAGGCCATGCTATCTGATATACGTATTGTAACATGTATACTCATTGTTTCTTGTTTGCGTAATTGTATTATAACATGGTATTTCCATAATGCAAGGAGATTGGTCAGTTCGTTGACTCTTTATTCTACTTGATACATTTATAGCCCTTGCCTCTTGTTTGTCTAATCATATTAAAACCCGCTATATCAGATATTTGGATCAATTTTTCAGCTCTGTTGCACTTTTTTGGAGGACTTCTTGTTCTCCCTCAAGTTGTATTTGTTTCCCTTGCCCTGTAATAATGTTCTCTTTTATTTTATTTTTCTTAAAAAGTTATTTCATCTAACAGTTGACAATAAACTAGGAAATTTTCCTTATTACAATAGTCCTGAAATTTATCAAATTCAGCCAAGTGAGTAATTTGGAGTTCTGTTATTTGTTATATGGAATGTCTTGCATGTACAAGATACCAATAAATCAGAAATTCTGCTACTCTGTCTTGTGTAATATTCCTATTTGTCTCCTTGTTTTTGGCCCTGCAGAATGTCAAAACATTTAAGGATGTGAAAGGTTGCGATGATGCAAAGCAAGAGCTTGAGGAAGTTGTCGAATACCTAAAGAATCCATCTAAGTTTACACGTCTTGGAGGAAAGTTGCCAAAGGTTTGACGAATTATCATCTTTTTGTTAATTATTTTCTATCTTAATTCATTTTTGCTCATATTCCCTTTTAAATGCATAGATTTTGCATTTCTTAGCAAGAGGCCCTAGATTATTATTGTGTTTGTTTGCAAATTGTTTGTTGCTCACAGTAATATATATAATAAATTGTTTTAAAAAAATTTGTTTTCATAGCATGCTATGCTGATGAATTTGCTTATCTTCCTATAATAAGCTGTCATGTCATGCTATTTAGTTGCATTTATTGTTACATTTTGCTTGTTTCCGTCCTTTATCATGTGAGCCTCAGACATTCCTTTGTACAGGGGATTCTCTTGACAGGAGCGCCTGGAACTGGAAAAACTCTGCTAGCTAAGGTCAGTTTGTGGAAATCTTCATTTTTTTTAATAACTTTTTGGAAGTTCTTGTGTTCTAAAATTAGAAGCATGTAGTCTGCCTTTTATGTACTTCTGGATTTTACCATCTTTCTTGATGTGCCACTTTTATATGCATTCAGGAAATTCTTGGCAGTACATATTTGGGGGTTCTTGTGTTTCACTTGATATTTCTGTCATCATGAGTCATGAAAACTATCTATTTACACAATTGGTAGTTCTTTACTTTTGTGCTGTAACTAAAAGCTAAAGTTGATTTATCTTGGCTTATGCGAATTGTTTGGGTATTGTTATTATTAGTAATTACCATGTGTCCTTTGTTTTTCCTTGTATGTCCATGTGTTGTTTATTGTGTCTAACAGAAAGGCTTTCAGTTGAATTTGCTAAGCTGATATCCTTGTTTAATTTTTTTCCCTGAATAAATTTATCATCCCTTTTTTTCTAGGCCAAATATGTTATCCTGTTTACTTGCTCATAATTGTTGTAAATTTACTGCTACAGAATATTATTAGAAGCCATTTCATTACTTTCATCCATCAGTCCTTTTCTGAAAACTGGATCTTCAGATTTATCGCCATATAAGAAATATAATACTTTATTTTCATGAACATTTTGAGTTGATCTATTGAAATTCATAATTGATTCCAAAGTGTTTGCTTTATCTGGGACATTGAAGGCAATTGCTGGAGAAGCTGGTGTTCCTTTTTTTTATCGGGCTGGATCTGAATTTGAGGAGATGTAAGACATAATTTACTCTACTTTTTCAATAGCTTAAATTATGGGTGCTCAGCACACACATATGGTCCATTTTAGGCAGCTCTAGTTATAGTTGGGTTCTTTTGTCAATGAATATATGTACATTGTAACCATATTAATCTAGATATATTGATATGTCAAGTTCAAGGGATGCTCATTTTCATTTTACTTTTTGTATTGTAGGTTTGTTGGGGTTGGTGCTCGACGTGTAAGATCTTTATTTCAAGCAGCCAAAAAGAAGGTTTGTTGCTTTTGGTCAATGTTCTCTCGTAATTCATCCATATTCTGGTTTACACTGAACCATGTGATTCCCTTATATGTTTCTTCTTGTGTAACATGTTTTCCCCTATCTTTTTGTAGGCTCCTTGTATCATATTTATTGATGAAATAGATGCCGTTGGATCAACAAGGAAACAGTGGGAGGGTCATACAAAGAAGACATTACATCAACTACTTGTCGAAATGGATGGCTTTGAGCAGAATGAGGTATCCTTAAACATTTTGGTTTATTAATTGGTTCCTTTCTGCTTTTCCAATTTTTTTACATCTTTATCTTGCAGGGAATAATTTTAATGGCTGCAACAAACTTGCCAGATATTCTTGATCCAGCTTTGACAAGGCCTGGTAGATTCGATCGGCATGTAAGTTCTTTTTTTATTTAAATGAAGAATGTTCTAGAGAATAAAGATAATACAACTACAAAGAAAGGGGATATGAATTCCTCCAGAAATAAAACGAAAGAGATAAAAAGGAAGAAAGTAAGAGGCTCGCTTTTGTATCATATTCGGTATATATTATTCTTTAAGTTAAAATATTTCTGTGTAAACATAGACTAATTCAAGTATCCAATGTGCTTAAAGGTAATCTCTATATATGGATCTGCCTGTTTAAGTGTACTAAATGTTTTCTTGAATGACTGCTTAAATAATTATGCTGTATAATATTGAAGACTAATAATCACCCTATTCTAGATTGTTGTGCCAAATCCAGACGTACGCGGTCGCCAAGAAATATTGGAGCTCTACTTGAAAGATAAACCTTTAGCTGAAGATGTAGATGTGAAAACAATAGCTCGTGGGACACCAGGATTTAATGGGGCAGGTGAATTATTGTTTAATATATTCTATAAGAATCGCCTCTTTGTTAATCTGATTCTTCTCCCCTTTCAAAATTCCATTGGATGATAATTTCTATTATTAATCTTTTTTAATTAGATCTTGCAAACCTGGTAAATATTGCTGCCATTAAAGCTGCGGTTGAAGGTGCAGAAAAATTAACGGCGGCACAGTTGGAATTTGCGAAAGACAGAATAATCATGGGAACAGAGCGTAAAACAATGTTTATATCTGAAGAGTCAAAAAAGGTATAAATATATGCAAGGATTTCCAATTTGGTGTTTGAGTATATGGCCTAAGATTCATGCATACTAATGACCTAAGTTACTACATTTTGGGGCTTTTAGTCTTAAAATTTTTTAACGTGAAATTTTTGCCCTAGAGTATCTGTTTAGTTTCAAGGTTGTCCTGCAATAGTAAACCAAGTTTTAAGAGCAGAGCATGCCTAACATAGTAATACTGAAGCTTGTATTAATGAAATCTTTTCTCAGAACTCAAGTCTCAGCAATTGCTTAGCAGTGTTCTTTCAGGAAATGGCCTTATTAAGCCAAAAAAAGCAACTTTTTACATAAATAAAACTATTAGAAAAAAGAAATGGAGAGAGAGAGAAAGAAGCAGGAGGACTGTCTATTGAAAAGTTAGATGTCAAATTAGTCATCTGCTGGTTGGATCAGCCAATAGGATCATTTCTAAAAAGTTTACTGTAACTTGTCTCCAGCCATTTTTTCTGGTGTATTGTATTTAGTATACCCCAAATTTGATCGTTGATGGTTCAAAAATAAACCTCACCATCTTTTTAGGAGTATCTTTTTCAGTATATCTTTTAATATTATTAATTTTAGTTGATATTATGAATTATTCTGCTTTCCATATAGAAACCAGTCTTCATAAGGAAAACAATTATGAAATTTAATGTTTGACTATGTGGTTTGTAATTTGCTTACCTGGAGTTTAGTCTGCTGAATCAACATGCAAATTAATAACCTTTGGAGTACAATTAAATATAAAGAACTCAGTTGATGCGTAGTCTGAAATTCCTTTTGAACTTTTGAACTTTTCAGCTTACTGCTTATCATGAGAGTGGGCATGCAATTGTTGCCTTCAATACCGACGGTGCGCATCCAATTCACAAGGCAACAATCATGCCACGTGGATCTGCTTTAGGAATGGTCACCCAACTCCCCTCAAGTGATGAGACATCAATCAGCAAGAAGCAGTTACTAGCACGCCTCGATGTTTGTATGGGAGGAAGAGTTGCAGAAGAGCTTATCTTTGGTCAGGATCATATCACAACCGGTGCAAGTAGTGATCTTCATACAGCAACTGAGCTTGCCCAATATATGGTAATCTTCATGCCCAGCTACGGACGCAATAGAAAATTGCTGTGCTCATATATTAATCCCAGTTAGTTTTACTTGGAATATGCACAATAAATAGCCACAAAGTCATTTAAACTTTTTCTTACCCAAAAGAAAAGTAATGAGAAATATACAGCATAAAATGAACTTCAAAACTATTGTTTAATTTTGTTCCGTACTTTTTTTTTTGCCACAAGGTCTCAAATTGTGGGATGAGTGATGCGATTGGACCAGTGCATATAAAGGAGAGACCAAGTTCTGAAATGCAATCACGTATTGATGCAGAGGCAAGTGTTCTGAATCTAAACTCTAATTTATTTATTATGAAATCATTTTTTGGGTTTTTCTTCTTTTTTTCCCTTTTCTTTATATTATAAGTTCTTCATTCATTAAAAAAAATCATGTTTGGATTTAAATTTTTTTGGCTCGTGCAGGTTGTGAAACTCCTTAGAGAAGCATATGACCGTGTGAAAGCCCTTTTAAAGAAGGTTTGTCTGAAAATGTTATTGTCTATCCAAAGTCTTTAATAGTTTAATTTAGGAGAAATCTTTCTCTCTTCCTTCGGGGAAAAGGAGTGCTGCACTTCATTGAAATGAATTAATTTCATATCTATTAAGATAAGTTCCCAAACACAATTAGAGGCTGCATTTTTTTAGTTGTAATACTGTCTGGCTTCTGCAAATATTTTGAATCCTATTAACTTTTAATATTTCTTCAGCATGAGAAGGCATTACATGCACTGGCAAATGCTTTATTAGAGTACGAGACACTTAGTGCGGAAGAGATAAGGAGAATACTTCTCCCACATCGGGAAGGACGGCAGCCAGAACAACAGGAACAAGAAGCAGAAGAGGAGCTTGTGTTAGTCTAATATTTCTCTCTTCTTCCTATTTGTAACTATACTATGGGGGAAGCACTGTACAGTATACCTAGAAGCTCTACAGGTATTAATCTTAATCCAATTTCTACTGTTCCCCTCCATTGTGCATGCCATTCTTGTCATTTAATTCTTATAGGAAGTAAGTTGTACCTCTTTGAGCATATTTCTTGCAAGTAGCCTACCCTGCTCACAGTGGTAAAAAATCAGTTATTAGAGTATTACCCTCGTCAAAAGCGATTTTTTTATTGGCAAAAAACTATGTAATTTGTAAAGCTACTTTCTTCATTGGTTAAGAATTTCTTATTTATTCCGATAGCCAAGTTTCTGTTGGTAAGCTTGAGTTGTCACTCAAAGGGTGGAAGAATCTATTCAACTTCCCAGTCTCCATTTTCCACTCTCCAGGAGTATTAATGAATGGGCTGCAAATTTAGTCTCAAAGCAAAAATCGACTGTTTGCAAGCATTTGATACTGTCGCAACAATCACCATCTGCTTGCGAAATACGATAGGGCTCCTGAAGTTGACAAGCATGTCAGTCACTTAGTCTTTTTAGTATTATTATTATTATTTGATAAAAATACTTTTTATACTTTTAAATTTTATATTAATTTTTAATTTTGTTCTTAAATTTTATTTATTGTTAATTATTTTTAAAATTTTAAGTCACAATTAATTTTGTTGTATTACTGTTTGATGTGTATATTTTTTGTGATTTAATATTAATTATTTATATATTTATGATCAATTTGTTTTTAAAATCAAATGTGTTTTTTTAAGCACATAAATATTGTTAGTTATATATAATAAGTCTTCTAAGAAATCAGAGATACATTTAAAGTCATTAATGAATAAAATAATTTATTAATATTATTATATAATAATAATATTAAGTTATGATTAAAAAATATTTTATATTTTATATTTTTCATATTTTTGTCCTGTGACTTTAATAAAATGATAAAATATAATGGCTTCAATAATAGGATTCAAAATATAGGCCATTAATGAGGAATTTTATTGTCGACAGTTTAATATAGTGTAATTTTAATATAATTAATGGAGTAGTTATTAGAATATTATGAATTATTTGAAAGAGTTAAGAATATGTTTGATTGTATTTATGAATTTTAAAAATATAAATATATAAGTAGTGAGTATTAAGTCAATTAAAAGTTTTTATATTATATGTTATATTAATTATTTTTATTAATAATTTATATTGTGTTAAGTTGTAGAATAAAATTAATTAAATTTTAAAATTTTAGAGAGTAAAATTTACAACAAAAAAATTTAAAGAATGAAATTAAAAATTGGTGAAAAATTTAGTTACATTATAAGTGTTTTTACCTTATTATTATTTCAACATTCGCATGCGCTTAAGACGGTAATTGTATTTGATTATGGCAAAGACTAGAAAATTTAATTTAAGACCCCTCCATGCGCCTTCAGAATTAAAATAAACTATGATGTAGTTTTTGTTCGTATTTTCCTCTTTTGCTTTCCTCCCAATCGTAAGCGAACTGAGGCAGAGGCACCTTGTCGCCGTAATTTTTATGCGAGTCTGCCAAGTCTACTACAGGAATTGAATACTGAACTATAATTATAAAACCCGGATCGACTTGCAAGATTAGACAGGTGAATTGAATACACTTTCGTCTCAAATTCAACTGTACATAATTGAATGACATTTCAAAGATAATAATAAAATGTTTGTAACTTTATTTTATACGTTCATTTATTTAAATAAAACATTATTTATGCATATTTTTAGAGCTGAGCAAATTTAATTTTATATAATTTTAACGAATTGATTCAATTAAAATCTATTGATTAATTAGATTGACTGAATGAAAATTTAATAAGTTTAATTTAATCGATTTGATTATTAAATGATTTTGAATGACATTTAAATTGATTTGATTAAATTAATTAAAAAATAATATTTTAATTTTTTATATATTATATATTAATTATAAATATTAGCTATATTAAGTATAAATTATAATTTTTTATAGTTAAATTTATTTTTAAATTTTTTGAATTAATTTTAATATTAATTTTTTAGTTAAAAATATATATTTTTATAATTATGATTGAAAAAATATTTAATATTAAAATTTTTTATTTTTTTATTTTATTCAAAAATTGATCATCTAATCTAATTTAAATTGATTATAGTTAATTTGAATTGAATTAAATCAGGCATAAAAGACTTAATGAATTAAATAACTATTTTAATCGGCTAATTAGATTGATTGAGTTGAACAATTAGACCAAATTGAGCCAATTCAATCCATCGCTCACCCCTATATATTTTGATCAAAATATTTTATTTATTGTATTTTTATAATTATTACAAAATAGATTATATTAACTCACTAAACTATGCATAAAAAATATAAGATGATTATAATAACTATAATATATAAGTGATGCCGTATGTATTATTTTTTTAAAAAAATATTATAATATATTTACTTGAAAGTATATGTTTTAGTTTTTAGTTAAGAATCAACTATATTGATTTAATTAGTGTCTCAAAAGTAGAATGAGCAATAATTCAATTCACCAGTTCAATGTTGATTCGGTTCCAAACATCTAAACTACTTTTGATTACGAAAATCATTACTATTTAACTAGAGAGAAGATCACACATCCTCTCAAAATGAAAAGTTTTTATAACCCAAGTTAAAAATTTTAGAATGTTTTTTAATAAATTATTAATTTTAATTAATTTACCTTTAAAATATACTTTTTATATTTAGCGTTGAGATAAACTTTTTTTTCTTTGATTCCTTCCAGAATAAAGAGCCATTTCCAGATTTATTCTTAGCACATGAATTATGAAATTCGTAACAAACTTTAGATATTATGCACTGTTTAAGTGATCATTATCCACATATTTCTCCACATTTGCATATAAAAACCGTAATATTCATTTATCATCGACCATTCCCTCCAAGCACGAAGGACAATTTCCACTGATAAATTAATGAGTCGAATATCATGTTCTAGTTACACTGGCGTGAGAAAGAAATATGCTAATTTCACTTCACTTACTACAACTGACCTAATGAAAATAATCAGTCCATCTTTGAGCCGTACTTGCATACAGAAAAAACATCATACCACGAAGACAACCTGCCAGTTACACAGAAGCACCTGGCATCTCTCCTTTAACTGCACTGAATTCAAACACCAAGAAAGAAGCCAAGCGTATATAATAAGGATAATTAATACAACAACTGAAATGAACAACCCTGCTACCCTATGACAGAAGGAAGCAGCACCATTGCCAGTCCGTCTCCTAAGCCTCCGAGATAAGGATAGCCCCCGAAGCTTCATCCATGGCAGCCAAGTTCTCAGCCACTTCTTCTCATCAACGCCCTACATTCGATCAATTGGTTCAGTGCGGTCTTGCACAGCTTGCCCTTCTGAGACATCAGCAAGTGATTTGAGATTGCATTTAATCAATGCTTCAACAAAGTAGCAGGTCTCGTCCTTGGTGTTTCCCTCGGGTACATCCACCACAAAAGATTCAATTACCATAGTGCCTGGTCTTCCATCAATAATTTCTGGGTGGAGGGACATGATAGACGAGTAGTTCTGACCATCAAAGATAGAGCTTAGATTGATAGCTAAAAGCATTATTTGTGAAGGGAAAAAAGCTGTTTGATCATTTATCTCTCATGCGGGATCATCATTAGCTATAACAATCAACACATAACAACAGGACAACTGCAACCAATCTGCCATTAATCAGCAAAAACGAGAAAAAAACATCATCACAGGGTTAAAAAAATCATCTTAACTTGTTTCTGATCTGACTCCAGTTCTCCAGAGAGGATCCGAAGTGGTTGAGTTCCTAGACAATGAAAACTTTAGCTCAGTCGAATCTTGGCTAGGAAATAACACATGCAATAAGCTGCAGGATGGAAGCCAGGAGCAGATTCCTAAGACTTTCTTGAGGACTTAAATTACCTCTAAATTAACAAGATAACTGACAATTGCTCACAATCATAATGGCTATTACAGTTTTCTAAAAGGTCATAATGAACTGATACTTAAAAATCATATCAAAGCAAGAAGTCCTGCATCTCCATCACTGATTCCTATTCTGTTACTTTTTAAGTAATAATAGCAGAAAACTCCCTAATTTAAACTGCTTGTTCTGATATGGAGAAACCTCCGTAACAGAAAATTCCAGGAAGATAAAAGATGCTATAAATTAGTGAATTTAACCTCATAAATAGATAGGGACAAATTTAGGAACTGGCAATAATACCCCTACCATCAACAAAAGACAACACATACAATGTTGGTTTGCATTCTATCTAGCCTCAATTCAGCACATGATCACATTCAGTCAATTATTACTAAATGACCTCCCTACCTTAAGCATAATAACACTGTAAAGGTTGCACAAAACAGAATAGGGCAGTAACGGAGTTCATATCAAAGGGAAAAAAACCATTTCAGAAGCATAAGCATCAAATGGAGAATTGATACTCAGACTCCTATAAAATGTAATTACAACAAAGATAAAATCAGAAAAGAACTTGCAAGGAGATTGTTCATACCCTAAGTCTATGATCACCACCAATGATCCTGATGCTAAGGACATGCTCATTGTCATCAAGAAGCTCCAACCTTTCAGTACTTGTAGTTGCAGGAAGCCCTGACTTGACATCAACTTCTCTCAGACTCCCTATCTCAAGGTTTCCCCTCACAACACACCTGCTGACAAAAGGCTTGTACTTTTGGGGTTGATCAAATCTTCTCACCAAGGACCATACCTAAAGAAGCAAATCTATGAAAAATGAATAAGCAATACCCGAGACGTGCAAGTTAATAATAAGCCATATTTAAGGGCAGGGTAGACAGAATCATTTCAGCAGTCTCAATGTAAATATTTTCTGCACTAAGCAAATTATTATCAGAATGCACACAAAACTCTATTCTATAGCTGTAGCAAAGAGGAAGAGAAAATACAACAAAATCTGGGCTTTCTTTCGTTAAAATAGAACTTCACTCCACTGTTTGTGTCTTTTCAAATTAAAACTTCAAGAAATAAGTAGTGATTCAACCCTTCTAATACATCTCCAAAGCAATCCATAGGTTGGTCAGACCTTCAAAACACTAAATTGCAGAGTTTAAACGCCAGGGAACGAACTTCTCTTTCCCTCTCGTATACAGACATTAAACCTGTCCACTCAATCAAAATTTAAACCTCTACCACATAATTCTACAGGGGACCCAGGAATGGGTACTTCTTGTTGGTTGCAGAGAAATGGTAAGAAAGCATTCAGTATTTCCCCTATGAAGATGTTGAAGAAGCATTAGTATCAATATTCATCATCTCATTTCATTTTCCATTACTTGGAAAAAAAAAATATTATTTCACGTAAGTGCCTAATACAAACAATTATTGCTGTAGACTTAAGTAGAAGCAGATCAAAAGCTATTTACTATTAAGAAGCAGGTCAACTAAAAGAAAATAGACCAAAAATAGCCAGGGAGAATCTCAATGATCTAAACAAAATCAGTTAAGCATTGAAGTACGTCCATAACCCCTTGGTTCCACCTATTAGACACCTTAACCCCTCAAAATAGAAGACAGAAAAAAAAACAGAAAATACGAAATAAAATATTGATCCCACAAAACCTTCATAAGTCTATCCTCCAAACCAACCACCGGTCCCAGGAATCAAAATCAGGTGAAAGAACACCAGGGTTGAAAGAATCACATGTTAAAGCAAAGTATTTTAAAAAATTATCTAACCCGATTATGATGATGCATGCAATCATCAGTTTACTCACAGAAGTGCAAATGAGTAGAGAAAGCACAGGCATATAGATTCAATAGAAACAGAGTGATTACCAGATGAACCGGTGCTCTGATATGCTTAACGAGGGCAGAGCTACACTGATTCTCCCCTGGTTCATGTCTATGGTGCCTCCTTATGTACTCCGACTCCAAATTGCTAAATCGCCCATTTCTGTTCCCATTAATATCCCCATTCATTTTGCTCTATAAGCAAGAACCAATGCTAAAACGCCCCTTTTTAACTTTCAATCACCGCAGCAACTACTACCATGAAATTTTGATACAGACTCGAATCGATCCTCCGCGCCTAAGACCCGGCTTCCGTGTAAAGAATCTCCGATCGCCTTCCGGCGAGAGCTTCCAGAAAAGCAACCTGTTTCAGAGGAATAAGATGTGTATGGGACTCACCGCCATCGACAAACTACCGCAGCTCCACTATTATCGCACTCGAGAAAACATCAAAATATACATAAACAAAAACAACTTGTCATTTAAATTCCTAGAAATGCCCAGCACTTATTGAGATTATTACAAGTATGCCATCTCTTGTCGTTTACCATATTGTCGTTTCTGCGGCCAAAATGCCCTCGAAATGCCCTTCTATTTATATGCAGATACAAATTTCCTTTGGAACTTGGAAGTGAGCTGTGAAATCCAATAAAATTTTTTAGAAATTTCCACTTAGTGATATTTAATTTGTAACAAAATCATCTTATAAAAAATGTTATAAAAAAATTAATGAAAAAAGCATGCTCTCATTGATTCTTAACGCTTACAAATAATTAGCTCTATTTTGAATTTTGAACTGTAAAAAAAAAAATTGTCAATTAAACTTAAACATTGTCACTGACGTCCTCAAGAAAATATATTGTGACCGTCAATTTTGATTTCTTAAAAATTTTTGTCAAAAAGGCGTGGGTAAAATAAACAAACAAACACGAATAATTACAGTTACAGACAGAGTAAAGCCAATAGAAAAATGAGGACACAAAAAAAGATTTAATAAATATATCTTGTCGGCCCTAAAACCGTTGTTGTCTTTTCATTTATTAGTATCTGTCCTATTGTTTAACTTCCATTGCTACAGCCTTTATGGGGCATGAAATGAAACATAAAATACCCCAAAACAACTTCTTTAATTAAAGGATCATTCAATTGATGCTACTTGTAGTAATTAAAGACTCACATATTCAAATTTTGTTCATTTTGGTTAGTCTAATGGTATACATTTAAAGATGGCTACCTTATTAGGGTGAAGTTTTCAAAAATTAACAAAAACCACTCTGTATAGTGAAGAATTTGTTATTTCTTAATTTTAAATCAACGTGATTATCATATGATTCTTGATTGTAATTTATTATTACAATCAAGATGATGAAATAAAGGTAAATGGAACAAGTTTTACTTATAGAAAATAATAATTGTATTTTTTGCATAACTTTTTTATGGGGCTACAATTTTGATGGGACACAGAAGATAAGACATTAAGAGTTTTGACTTTGGTTACTTCACATTAATAGTACTTTTAAGATGACTTAATCCTTTCCAAATGAATACAACGGGTCTTTGTGGGCATGTTTGAAAATTTTTGTGTAAAATGTAACTTTTGGGCTTAAATATAAGAATTAAACTTAGTTAAAAATAACCAAATTCCAGCAATCTCATAAATCGGTCGTATTCAACCACACTATATATTTGGAATGAATGCCCATATATACTTAATAAATTGCAAATTCAAGCCCTCATTTGTTGAATTCGTTAGTAACATTTGCATATGAAAAATACTCACGAAAATCTTGAGTCTTGAGAACTTAAGTTCTCACTAGTTTCCTTTTGAACTTACAGGGTTCACCCGCAAAAGATCACACAATAAAAGAACAATCACCTAAGTAGACTGTTTTGAAGTTTATTTTAAGAAGAGGACAAAAATGGGCAACGATTCTTCTACATAATGAAAATGAAATAAAAATAATTTACTTTATCTCTTCATATATAACTAGACTTTTTCAACTGAGTTTTTGATTATGCAGTTACTCGCATTAATTAATGAGGTGCTGAGAAAAAGTATAGCATGCTGGTCCTTGATAGGGAAAACAAGTGATAACGTGAAGTTGCATCCTTCCTTTTATCATTTTATGGTAACGTATCGATGCTCCCAGTTTTTATTTTATGTGGTTAGAGAAAAGAAGAGTAAGTAATAATCTGACTTCGAAGTCTGAAGTTGGGTGGAAGTGTCGGCAGGTGAGTCAATTTTGTTGAAAAGATAAATGTTTTTGGTTATTTTTCGCCGCGTAAGAAGATTGGAGGAATAATCTTATTCCATTTTATATATTGGTTTGATTATATACTATTATGACTTCAGTGTTGAAAATTTTATACAACATTTTGTCAATGCCAATGGACGTGTAAGTGGGTGGAAGAAATGGGAAAAGGAGAGCTGAAAGTTTGAATTTCTTCTACTGCAAGTATTTTTTATTAAAAATAATTTTATTTAAATTATCATTAGACACTATATGTAAGTATTTTTTTTATATAATAATTCATTGCATTGTAAGATATTAATTTTTCTGCTGGATTTAATTTTGATAGTCTACTAAATTTAATTTGTTGAGAAGGTATTGTACTACTGTTAAATCACATGGCACGAGAGGAGAGGGAGTTTGAAATTCATTAGTTGTTGAAGTTTCAGATTAGGCGAGAATTGTTTTTGATTGCGTTAATTTGTTAATTATTTTTTTAAACTGTTAATAATAAAAATATAATAGATTCTATATAATTGAAATTAGTTGAAGTTGCATAACAAATTTTATACAACGGTTAGAAACGGAAAGATGAAAACACCGAGAAGAGTCACGTCCTCAATGAATTTTGCAATGCAAAGATAAGTGATACAAAAGCCAACAGAAGACATTTTATTTAATTTGTTACTCACATCTTTAATTAAAGATGTATTTATTAACAAATTTAAGTTTAATAATAAAAAAATTAATCTTTTATAATAAGATAAATTTAAGTTTAAATTTTTATTAAAAATTATATTTATATTTTTAAAATAAATTATTTACAATAAGATAATAATTATGAAATTTATAAAATTTAAATAAAGTAAGTATCTTGTTAACGAGTGTACTAAGTATTAATTGCAATTAAGTAGTATTAAAAATAATATAAATAATATAAATTAAATGACTTGCATTAAATATGATTCTTTTATTTTTTAAAGATGAAAAAAAGTATTTTTGTGATGCATCATTTTTTATTATTAAATGAATAATTATTATTTTTTATAAAATAAATATTAATAATTTTTTATTTATTTTAATTATATTTCTCTTTCTAATTTTTATTTTCTATTTCTTATAAAACTTAAAAAGAATCACGTCTCTCCAGGTATAATTTTCTTTAAACTATAAATTATACTTTTCATTATTTGTCAAAAAATAATAAATGATAAATTAGTTATACCAAAAAAAAAAAGATTACAAAGTTATTGACATATTTTTTCTCAGTCAAATTAAATAATTCATTCATTTAAATTTTATAAAAAAAATAAAAAATTATAAAAACAAATATAAATAAAATAAGTAAAAAAAAAATAATAAATGTTCCTTTAATTAAAAACAATAATTGTTCATTCAATAAAAAAGTAGCTCATTACCAAAAAAAAATTGTATAGAAAAGATAATATTTCTATCTTAAAAAAAATAAAAAAAACTCATTTAATATAACTATTTAAATTATTTTATTTTTATTTTTTTTTAAATATTTAACAGTAATAAATTTTTTTTAACCGGTCTCCAAAAAACACTGATTAGTAATATCTATAAAGTAATTAGAACTGCCAGGTGCCGACCGCGTGAAATATTAAGTGCACGGCTCAGTACTTGACTCTACGAACCCTCCTTTCCTTTTATTTTATTTGAAAAAATATTAACCTCCTCATCTAATCTATGCCTACCGCATCAAATACTACTTTAATGCATAATTGCTAGCTGACGATGACTGCAAAGTGCCAACTGTGCCAAGGAGATTTTTCAAAGCATTGTCGTACTTCTGCCTTTAATTAATATCTCACGTAAAATAAACTAAATGCGCTAATCAATGTGGCCACTTTTGCAGTGGGAAATAGGCATGCAATTCTTTATGCTAATCCGTACACTAAGACTGGATCACTATCAAGTATCGATTATGGTAATTATATTTTATTGGATTTTGCTAGCTTTGATTGAAAAAACATTTGATTAATTGATATGTATTTAGTTAATAAAAATTATTATTTTTTTAAACATAAAACTATTTAATACTTCATTAATTAATTAGATATTTCTTAAATCAGTGTGCCGCCTTCCCTATCCTCGTATTGAGCACAGAACAAAGTACGATGTTAGGCTTCCTTGTTCAGCTCAACGAACGAAGCCCAATCCAACTTCTAACGCTGAGCTTAGTTCTATGAATCTATTAAGGCTTCACTTGAGTCCGGCCTGTGTAATGGTTTGGATCCGTTTGACTAAGCCCAACCCATCAAATCCCTAGTGTTGCTATTACTTTTAGAGAAAATGAATTTGCTTTCTACAAAAAATACATTAATGTATGTAATTCATATCTTTTATGCTAATTGGGAAAATAATCAAGAAATTACCTGCCTTTTAATTCCCTCACCGGGGAAGGGAAAACCAAGCATATTCAAACACTTGGTATTAAGATTCACTCAATTGGGACACAAAATCAAAGAACGCAAGTTACAAGAATTTACATGAATTCAATGTTTACGACATTTTTAAAAATTTGTTCTCTATTTTCAGATATTTACAACAAAAATTACTTCCTCGTAGGCTCATACTGTAGTTTTTGGTTATGCGCTCATGCATTTCACCAATTAAATCTTAGGACCATGTTTTAGAGAGATGAACTTCTCTAATGTTCCTACTCTCACCTTCCTTTCTCTCACCTCTTATTTTTTTAATAATTTTTTCTTTTATTTAAAAGAAAAAAAAAAGAGAAAAGAGAATCTCCAAAGTGCCATCCTAAATGATATTGCTTTGGAAATTTTTCCCTAAAGCTGACAATTGTTTCTTAGCATAATTTATTTTTTTCTCTCTTTTTCTCTAGAATTGAAGATCTCAATCAAATGCCGTTCACTTTTAGCTACAAAATCTTAACAAACTAAACTAAAATACGCGAAATTATAAAAACACACACACACAAAAGAACTAATTTGACTACGTTTCATTTCTAATTAACCGCATTTTTACTTTAATCAATGGCCATCTAAGTCTTTTAAGTGTCAATGACCCAAAAAGGTCTATTAATTATCACACCCGATAGACAAATAAATAAATAAAACAATCAAAAAATAGTTGGGGTTTTAACAATTTTTAGGCCAAACAATGATCTCCCTCCCCCTTTACTGTCTTTTTATGCTTGCCATTTTGGAAATTTTCTTTTTTCTTTTTTCGTTTTTGCGATCTTTCAAAATATATATTGAAACCTCTCTTACGTCACAAGGCCTGAAAATTACAGCCTCGTTCGCATGCAACTCTGATTAAGTTCGTTGAGCATCCCTCTTCCTCTGACAATTCGAGCTTCCTCTCTTTGATCAAAATTCTTTTTAACAGGTTTTTACTGTTCTTTTTCTTTCTTTCCAACAACATCTTGTTGTGTTCTTTGCTATTTTGAATAGTGGAATTTGCAGTTCTTTACTGACGATTACAAGCATTTGGCGAAGTTTTGGTCTGGGCTTTTTTAATTGACTTGCTTCCGTTAATTTCGTGGATTTTCACTTCTGCCAATTCTTTTCAATGTGTAACTGGACTGTTTTTTGTTTTGTTTTGTTTTGTTTTGGGTTTATTTATTTACTTTGGTTTCCTGCCGGGGAGTTTAGGATGCTGATCAAGTTGAGTAGCGGAAAGGAATTGGATTTGATTGAAAATGCTCGGTCTTTTAATTTAAAATTTTGTAGATTATTTATTGGAGTATAGATTTTGCTCAACAGAAAATGAATGGTGATTTTTCTTTCTTTTTTTTTTTTTCTACCTGCTACTTTTCTGCAAAAAGAACCAAGTAGGGCATTTTTTACTGTTCCTTTTTTCACACCATCTAAAATTTTTTGCCATGATACTGTTTTTTCAATTATTTCTCTGCAGCGATTTCCTAAGTTGTTTGTTGTCAGAGAAAATTGGTAACAGTATCAGCATTATTGAGTTTCTGTTTTGGGGTTAACTTTTAGCCGAGTAAATTTCTGGAAGCATACATGTGGGTCTGTGTGTGTGTTATATATATAATATTTTCAACTTTTGCACATTCTTTTCATATCCATTCAATTTCTAAATAATTGAGTGCGCATGTACTTCGAACTATTTTCTACTACTACTGTAATGTAGATACATTGCAAGGAATACATTGGTGGCTTATATGCATTTATAGATACCTGTAAAGATGTAATCTTTCACTTTGTTTAGTTGGAGAGTATTTTGTAGAATGGAAACAAACTGATCTCTCATATGTATAGGAGATTTTTCTCAAATTGCTACTAATTCACTTGATAATGAAATTAGTTACATCGTGTTCTTACTCCTATAGCACCCCCCCCCTTCTCTTTGAAACCTGACCCAGGTTGTAACTTTACAATTGTGAGGAAATAATAAAAGGTGTTCTGGCATATGCATTTATTTTTAGAATATGAGATTCCATCATCCCTACACAATCTCATGAAAGTTTCAAATAAAGTTTACTTGTTTTCCTCTTTATTTCTTGGATCAGATATATGTTTCGTGAGCCTGTTTATTCAAGATGGTGATGAAGAGAGTATAAACAGATATATTGAGGCACTAATTTATATGTACTTATACTTTTCTTTAATCTTTTCAGTCTGACTATATTGAGAATCTTGCTATTTTCAGACTTTTTTCTTCTTCACAAGCAGACACTGCAGTGGTAGTGTTAAAGTAAGAGTGTTGTTACAAAGGGATAATCTTCGAGCGGCTGTTCCTGAAGGACGAGCTATGGTGAATGACTTTATTCCAAATGGTCTCTTGCCTAATGGAGCAACCTCTATTAGTCGGGTCCTTGACCCAGATAGATGGTCATGCGCTGAAGAGAGAACTGCAGAGCTCATTGCACACATTCAACCCAACCAACCATCAGAAGAACGTCGAAATGCTGTTGCATCTTATGTGCAACACCTGATCATGAAGTGCTTCTCTTGTCAGGTGCCAGAACTCTGATTTATTGCTTCCTTATATATTGTTTCAGTTGAATGCTACATTTGCTAACCCTTTGGAAGTAAACACCCTTATGGTTATTCAAATAGTAGTTATCAAATAATTTATGGTACTTTATGAGACTGCCTATCTATTGAAATAAACCCATCAGTCTTTCTATATGCTACAACGATGTCTAAAAGTATTTTGTCTGCCAGTCATCTATTTTTCCACTTTGTTTGTGCTTATCTCTAAGAATCATGGGGGGAAAAAAAAAGAAGAAAAGAACTTTTCAAGATGGAGCTCTATACTGCATAATGCTTGTATAAGGTATAAACACTGCTTTCTTTGGTACCCTAGGTATTCAAATTTGGATCCGTACCACTGAAGACTTATTTACCTGATGGGGATATTGATCTAACGGCATTCAGTAACAATCAAAATTTCAAGGATAGTTGGGCTCATGAACTACAATATATTTTAGAAAGTGAAGAGAAAAGTGAAGATGCTCAATTTTCTGTGAAAGAGGTTCAGTATATCAAGGCAGAGGTATGTGCTTCTTAGCATCTGGATTAACTGATATTTATTGCATTTTATCTATGAAAATAACGTGATACAAAGCTCCAACAGATTTTACAAGGATATTGTTAGCCTTTCTAAAATGACTAGATTTAGGTGAAGTTTCTTAGGTATTTGCTAAGTACCGAATCGTAAAAAACTCCACTTGTCATAATTTTTATGTGTAAATTAATGACATTCTTGTCTCAATTTAGTCTTTCAAAAATAAAGTTTCTCAATATAGTCCCCCAATCAAAACAGTCTCTCGTGTTGAGCAAAATTGTGGTCACTTAAACAAATTAGTTAACATAGCATAAACAGGAGTCAACATGGTTATTAACTAATGATCTGAACTTGCCTAGGATAGGTGTCATTATCCCTTAAAGGGCATCATTTTGCTTGATCTCTCAAAGTCTACCTAGTTCAACAAGATGATATAAATTAGGCACGACATTCTTTTGGGGGCAATGACCCTTGCGCAAGTCTAAATCATCAGTTAATGATTAAGTAAGATCCTGTTTATGTCATATTAACTAGTCTATTAACTTATAACTTTGCCTAATGCGAGGGAACATTTTGATTGGGGGACTAATCATTTTGCTTGATCTCTCAAAGTCTACCTAGTTCAACAAGATGATATAAATTAGGCACGACATTCTTTTGGGGGCAATGACCCTTGTGCAAGTCCAAATCATCAGTTAATGATTAAGTAAGATCCTGTTTATGTCATATTAACTAGTCTATTAAGTAACTTATAACTTTGCCTAATGCGAGGGAACATTTTGATTGGGGGACTAAATTGAGAGACTTTATTTTTGCAGAACCAAATTGAGATAAAGTGATCACGTACAAATCATTAATTTACCCTACTTTTATTGAAGAACCTAATGGCAAAGACATAGAAAATAAACCTAAATTTTATTCCTTCTAAAATTGAAGCGAATATTATGAGCATGTTCAGATTATAGAAAGCTGTATACTTTTAAAGTGTGGTTTTGGAATGTTTTCTTATCAAACAAAGCATATTGTAAACTTGTCAGTATCGCTTATCAATCCATGATTTGATAGAGATAGAATCAGATTGCAAAATAGGTGAGCTTGTTCTGAACATTAGAATTAAGATGATAATTCCTAGAAGATTCTTCTCTTGTTTGTGAAATAATTATGCTATAGCACAAAACTTATTTTACTCAATGAAAGAAAATTCTGGGAAATCTGCCGAGAAAAACCCATAATACTGTGTTCGAACATTCAACCAGATGGGTCATATGCTGATTGAGCTGTTTCTGGTCTGCATAGGTCTTTAGGTCTGTTGTTGGTCAGCTAATTTTGGCCTCTTTGATCAGTGGTTGGATTGTCAGTGGGCAAGATAAGTGGGGTCTCTTCGTCTGCTCCCTCTGGTTAAAAAGTTGATTGTGAAAGTTGAATGTTATTTGCTGCTGCTTTGGCCTGAACACACTTGCAGCACCTAACACTATCTTGTTTCAATAGCTATGCTCATGCATTTTGTAGAACTGATTTCTAGGATAGGAAATATAAATAATCATATAAGATCCAATGTTCTAATCTGCTTTAATTTTTATTTGTCAAATGTACATCAATAATTGCATGGATACCAAACTCCATCTTATCTATGAACTCACCGTTGAAATAGATAATTAATTAAAATGCAGGTGAACAATGATTGATGTACATTTGACGAATTTTTAGAAGGTTTTTACAAGGACTGGTTGTTTTAAGTAATTGATATTATCTAAAGATAAACATATTGGTGCTTTCTGTCTTGAATGAAATTAATTGCCCTTGAGGTCTTCTTTTGTTTTTGTTTAGTCAATGATACAATTATTTCCTTATAGAGTAAATCACTCTCTCAGCCCCTAAAATCAAAAGATAAGCTACAAATAAGCCTATTTTGACCAAAATACCCTAAACCAATTAAAAAGTAAAATAACTCTTTTCTACATTTAGTAAATTGTAAAATTATTTTTTAAAATGTAAAAAATTTTAGAATAAATCAAGTGTGTTGATCTTGATAAAATAAATAGCATTGGAATAAAAATTTTAAGAAATATTCTTTTTAAGTTACATTTTTAATAATAGAAATCAATCTTATCATTGAGGGTATTTTGATCAAATGGATGGTTTCAGGGGAGGGTACGGTATGTAATTATGTCAACTCTTGAGTAATTTACCCTTCTTTATATTACCAAATTGAATGCTGCTTAGCTATTTTGCTCTTGATGTATAGAACTTTCTTACATACCATATCATGTGTTTCTTATGAATGACAGGTAAAGATCATAAAGTGCCTAGTGGACAATATTGTAGTTGACATATCTTTTAATCAGCTTGGTGGTTTATGTACGCTATGTTTTCTTGAGGAGGTGATATATCTTGATAAAATTGCTGATTCTCAAGCACACTTTTTTATTAATAAAGACATCCAACAATTAGTTCTCTTTTCTCAGGTTGACAATCTCATTGGCCAGAATCATTTATTCAAGCGCAGTATTATATTGATAAAAGCTTGGTGTTACTATGAGAGCCGCATACTTGGTGCTCATCATGGACTTATTTCAACCTATGCCCTGGAAACTTTAGTCTTATACATTTTTCAGGTTTACAATAATAAATTTGCTGGACCACTTGAGGTGAGAAACTTTTTTTCTTAGGTATACATGTGGAGATGAGTAAAGATGGAACATATTGACATCACTTGATCTATATAGCCGACCCCACTAAGTGGGAAAATGTTTTGTTTGGTGTTGTATACATGTTGAGATGAGTGAAAAGGGAAAGGTTTTTTTTTTTTTCTTTTGCCTTTCTGACCTTTTTGTTTACCTCTTAATGCTACATATCAGGTACTTTATCGATTCCTGGAGTTCTTTAGCAAATTTGACTGGGATAATTATTGCCTTAGCCTGTGGGGACCAGTGCCCTTAGGTTCACTTCCTAACTTGAGAGGTAAGTATAAGATTTGTCCCTTTTTCATCATATCTCTTTGGTAACATACACTCTTCATTGTGACTAACAAGCTTGTCTTTTTCATCTTTTTTCTTGCATTTATAAATTTGACAGCAGAGCCTCCACGAAAGGATGGCGGAGAGTTGTTGCTCAGCAAATTGTTTCTTGATGCTTGTACCTCTGTGTATGCTGTTATACCTAGCAGCCAAGAAAATCAAGAGCAACCTTTTGTTTCCAAATATTTTAATATCATAGATCCTTTGCGTGCAAACAACAACTTGGGGCGTAGTGTCAGCAAGGGTATTTAACTTTTATATCTTAGCTGAAACAGTTTCTTTTATAGAGACTTTGATATTTCTATTACACTTGAAATGAGTTTTTACATTCAATTCTTTCTTTTAATAAAATTTTTTATATACCCTGTATTTATTTGCTTCACTGAATACAAAAGCTTCATAATGTTATGTCTACAATATATATTTAAGAGCCATGCTGCTTTTCTTTTATTGATTATTTCTCTTTGGATAGCACCACTTCCCAGTCCCATTGCCTGCTTTCTTCTTAATTATGGACTTATGGTATTTTTACATAAATATCTTTTCTTCCATAAAGAGCAATATTGGTAAAGATATATATTTATGTTTTTTTCATGACAATGCACAAGATTACTACAATATTAACCAGTCAGGGAATCTGTTCTGTCACATTCAACTATAAATACTTCAAGCATTGGAATATCTCTTTCACCTGTTAAGCTTCTTTGTGAGGCATATTGTTTTTTCATGTGAATGTTTTAAGCATTGTGGGTGGTGCTTCTTTGTAGAAGTCATAGCATCCCACAGATTATTGTTGTTGGAACTGAACTATTGCAAATTTCAACTACCCTTTTAAACTCAAGGTTAATCTGCTTTTAAAGAATCATCCATATGTTTGGAGTTTATATGGGAAAGCAGATAGAGTTATTTTTAGAGAAATTTACTGTTTTTGTTCCCTGAAAGATGACTAACATTTTAATTTGGTCCTCCAAAGTGTAACTCGCAGTTTAGTCTCTCAATAATTTTTTCCCACAAATTTTTATCATTTTATCTATAGGGTGAGTCTTAGAGTAACAGTAAGGTTGCTATCATATGACTTGGAGGTCACAGGTTCAAATCTTAGAAACAGTCTCTCTGCTTGTAGGGATAAAGCTGCGTATATTTGATCCTCCCTAGATCCCACCTGGTGGAAGCCTTGTTCACTGGGCCGTCCTTTTTTTATTATTATTATTATTTTTATCCTTCTATCTATTAAAGTCATGGGTCTAATTTCTCAATGTGGTCCTCCAAAAAGATGAAAATTATTGAGGGACTAAATTGAGAGGATTACAATTTGGTGAACCAGATTGAGAAGTTAGTCATTTTTAATGGACAACAACAGTAATTACTAATTAGCTTTTGTTTTTATGGTATGTTCTCTCTTTTGTTCTCCGCCAATCGTTTGTTTTAAGGATTTTAACACCAAAAGGTATGCACAGATGAGTTTGTTTACCCTTCCTGAGTTTTATTTCTCTGTCTTGTTCAAGAGTATACTTTATCCTCCCTTTTACTTTTACTCTTTTTTCCCCTCTATGAAAATAATTTCTTCTTTTAAAACCAAAAGACCTGCACAAGCAAATACTACACTGTGCTTAGCAAGTGAAATGTTTGGACACCAATTTTTCTGAACTTCCATTGGTGCAATATTCATAACTAGTGACAACAAAATACTTGCCCATTTTTTTTGTGTTTCATCTGATTGTTTGGATATAATCTGCTCTACAGGTAACTTCCTTAGGATAAGGAGCGCATTTGCTTTTGGAGCGCAGCAGCTAGTCAGGTTGCTGGATTGCCCAGAAGAGAATCTAATTACTGAATTCAATTCATTTTTCAGAAACACTTGGGATAGGCATGGGAAAGGCCTCCGGCCTGATGCACCCATTTATGATCTTTATGAAAGGAATATAAAAGTTACTGATAATTCGACATTCCATGAGTCTGAGGCTGATCAGGCTCAAGCTTTTCATGCATCCCATGCTGTCTATCAGCAGCATGCAAACCATTTGAAAGAATCAAAACTGATGTTTAAGACCTCTGATGTATCTGCTGTTTCACAAAGTCAAAGCCAAAAGATTGATGGCATCTTTGCTGGTAGCATGATCTCTGGTGCAAAGCATACAAATTCAGTGAAGACTACTGATGGGGACCAAAGCCCTAAGTATTCATCACATAAAGTTCAGGTCATCTGTCACCCTGTTGGGGCACATTCTAGTCCAGAGTTTACACATACAGCTGGTGAAGTACTGCCTCAGCACAGGCTTGATGGGTCATCAGAAACAGTAAGAGGGCAGAGCCAGTCTGATTCTTTAATAAATGATAATAGCAAGAGGGTGAGTTTCAGATCCAAAGTCGTAGACAACCACAATGATAGGGTTTCAGCTGAAATCCAACAATCTTTATGGAAGACATCATATGATTGGAGAAAAGATAATGCTGTTGACTCACAAAATGCTTTAAATAGTTGTAGTAGTGAATTTGACTTAGCTTTGATCAAAGAAGATGGTCATTTTTCTGATAATGCAATCCTGATGCATCAAGAAGAGCACAATGCTTTGAACAATGTACAGACTTACAGGAATCACATATTCAATGGATATCTGAAGGCACCAGTGAGTGTAAATTCTAAACATCTCTCTTTTCCAGTGCCACTACCTATTTTGTCTTCAGGGTATACTCATGCAAACTCATTTGATAAGTTTCCTGCAAATGTTCCTATTCTTGAATCCTTTTGGGGCTATCATAAGCCTTATTCTCAAAGTTTATTTCCATTTCCTGCATCTCAATCTTTTCTAAGTGTAGGAATGACATCAAACCTGGAAGAAATAACTGAATCATCTGACGATAGTATGTTAGTAGCTGATTTAGATCATGATAATCAAGATAGAGGCTTTTGGTCAGAGCAAGACGTGAATTCTGTGAGAGGGTATATTTATAAAGATGGAAATATCAAATCTCAACAACAGAGAGTTGGTTCCAGTTCTGGTGATAACCATGTGGCAACTACTGAAAATATTTGGTTGACAAGAGAAAACTGTGGCGATGATCCACCTGATGGAATAACCAATAGTGATGTGAACTCAACAACAAACTCTAGATCCACACCTGTTTTGCTTTCAACCTCAAGGAACGAGCTCTCTTCCTCTAGTTCCTTGAAGGGATCACTTACAAAAGCTTCAAAGTTGAGTAGGGACCGGGAAATAAAAGCAGTGCATCCTACCACACCCTATTCTGTAAATGAAGGACTAAATGAAGGAAAACAAGGTGATCATTTTCCTTCTCAACTAGATAATGGCAGTCGAGAGTGGTTTGTCAATCAACTGTAGACACTATATTCAGATGTTCATACTCATCACTAAACCAATTATAAACTACAATGACAGCATCTAATACAACCATTCCTCACACTTCTATTTTTGTAGGTCCTTGTTCAAGTCTGGGAGCTGGTGATAATGAAGGGCTATTGCCATTTGCATTTTATCAAGATTGGCCACCACTCCATTATCTTAACATGGTCTCGTTGGGCAATCATCTTGCTGATAAAGGAGATTATACAGCCACCAGCCCTATGTATATGGATGCTGAACTTCAAAAGCATCAGTCAAGTGTCACTTTAGATACTACTGCTAGATTCAAAAAGTCAGAGACTTTCAATAAATCTAACCATACCAGGCATGGTGCAACTTTGGAGTCTTTTGAAAAACAGAGGTCTGATATTTTCAAAGGTGATTTTGCATGCCATTGGCAGAATCTGCAATATGGGAGGCTTTGTCAGAATGCACAACAACAAGGGCCTTTGCCTTATTCTCCCTCTTCTGTAAAGCAATTATATTTGCAGGGACAATTTCCTTGGGATGTATCTGGGGTACCTTTGGGAAACATGAACATTATGGGCAGTGGTTCTCAACTCGTTACTTTGGTTCCAACCCAAAGCAGTTTTGATAGCCATGTGGGTACCAGTCAGCATTCTGCTGATGTATTTCCCAGATATAGTGGTGGGACTGGCACTTATCTGCCAAATCCCACAAGTTACAAGGTCAATATCAATATAATCCTTTTAGTTTGTGAATGTCCCATTCAATGATGTTTTTGGTGCCTTAATCAAGCTATAAAAATATAAAATGAAAAATGCAATATATGTGTGAACTGTGAAGGTTAAATCACATTTTTTTGGTGATTTGATTGTCTTATGAATTGCAGGGGTTTTGAGGCCAAAATGTTTCTTTTAAAGTTTTTCCATTGAAGTTCGCACTTTGGAAAATTATATAGAGCATAATATGGTTTTAATATACAACTTTCCTGCAGAGGTTTTACAGGAGCAGGCATTACTCTAATACCAGAAATCAGAGGGGAAATTACAACTATAATAGGAAAGATCATCATCTTGAAAGGGAAAGGAATTGGAATTCTAATTCAAGGCCAAGGTTTGCTGGTGGGGGCCAGTTCCGCTACCAAGTTGAGAGGCCAGGTACATGGATGGATAAGACCAGTCTAGGCAACAGACGATCTGAACGGTCATGGAATTCATTGAAGCACAGATCTTTTTCCTCATACAATTCTCATAATGGTTCGTTTAATTCTCCAATGTCAAACAATCATGTTGGTGCCAATGTGCCATATGGCATGCATGATGCATCCTTTTCCAATTGTCAGTGGTGGTGAGATTTCTCCATCCAGATTTACCCTTCCATCTATATTTATGATGTTTCCATGTGATCATAATGTAGGTTGGCCTGAGTTTCAGTATCTTGGACCAGAACGCCTCTCAGGAAAAATTGAATCATCACATGAAGGTGAAGACTCGCCAAGTGCTGTCAATGAGCTGGCAAATTTTGAAGGAGATTCTGCAGAGTCTTCTCCAGATCAGCCTTTATCACCCGATTTTCAGAGGTAATTCCCTATTATTTCATTTTCATCTTCTTTCCAAGTACAAAGCTTATCTAATGCTCCCCCATTTAGGAAATTAAAAAAAAAAAAAAAAGGCAACAGAAAATTTGATTACTGGAATTTCATTAATGTCTGCTGTTTTCTTTTCATAGCACAGACTATTTCCAGTTTTGATAGTAGTTGGATGCTTAACTGAAGGATATAAAACTAACTAATCTCAGGTAGATTGGCTTGAGATTTCCTCCAGAGGCAGCTTTTAAATCCAACCTGTCGTTATGGCATCTGTATCTTTATTATCTGCTTGATCAGATCTTAATCTTATGATCTCCTCAATCCTGTATCAGATAATGGACCAAGGGTTGGATTTTATTTTGTTTTTGTTGGCCATTATAAAGTATAGGGTTGGATATGTTCACGTTAAAATCGTGCATTTAATGAGCTGCACATAATTGGTGGTTTTTCCTAGTGTTCATGCATTTTTGGTTTGGAGACGCACCGGCTTCTCAATTCACTTTCCTCCCTTTGGTAATATGCAATTTTAATTGCTGCCAACATACTTTGTATTATACAATTATGCTCTCTCATCTGTATGCCTAATGGACAATTGTGATGCTAAGCGTGAACGAAAAAAGAGAGGGAGAGAGAAAGAAGGGTGACACAAATAAATTTTTACCCTAGGTCCATAACTCTTGGCCAGTAATCAGTGACTAGCTTCATGAGAAAGTGCTCTGCCATTGTGGATTATGACATTCTTATTGCTTACTCTCAGCCGTAGAGATAATTGATTTATTGGATGTAACAGGGTTTTACATGATTGACATCTTTTCACAAAACAAAGATGTTGATTTCCTGCTTCCGTTCTGATGAGCCAGAGACATAGCCTGGGTTTATCAGTGCCTCCTCCTCCACTGAGAGGCCCTTTTTTGTAAGCCCATTTTAGTTATGATAGTGATAATAGTGGTATTTTCCCTACAGGTGTGCCATATTTTGATGGCATGAAAAGGGATTATGAAAACTGAAATGAAAGAATTATATTGTCTTCTATTTCCCATCCCGAGTATTCTCAGGGCTCTCTTATGCATAAGAACTATGACAATAGTGTGTACCTTTATACTAGTTTTATGTCCTATAGTAGCAAGTTTCGTGTTCTCCTTCAATGTTATGTTACAAGCACTGTTTTTACAGTCAGTGTTTCCAGATGATTACTACAGATGAGAATTTATTGACATGCTCGTGCCTCATGGATGAGATTCTGACGTTCATTTGAAAAGCCCCTTGGTAGCAAGATATCGTGAGGTTTTCTTTTGCAAGTGCATTTTTTATTAAGGATTATCTGGTGAAAATTCCAATTAATCTTCCCTCTTCATAATCTTTTCTTTTCTTTGATTGTAGAAAAGTCTCTTAAAAGGAACTTGCTACTTAATTTGTTATTGGTCAAGCAGGTTAAGTAGCAACAGAATTTGGGAGATACTGTCTCAAGTACCAATCCATAAGGACACATCAAACATACATGTAGATACAGAAAAGAAGATATAAAAGGCATCACATAAAACAATATATTTTAGAAATAGAAAATACACAACAATTAATTTTGAACTCTAATTTTTTAAAATATAAAAATTATAGAAAACAAGTCTTTTTATTAATAGTATATAAATAAATACATGAAAAAAAAGATTAGTATAAATTTTTAGAATTAATTATATAAAATAATTTTAAAAAATTAAAAAGAAAACAATGTTCAGACATATCTATATATCTATGTTTTCAAGAAAGTAAGGAATGGAGACTTCTGCATTTCCACCTATAATACATTAAAGAAAAATGAAAAAGTATAAGTTCCTTAAGCAGTTGCAGATTTATTATCCACATGTTAATTGTGCATAATAAATCTGCAACTGCTTATAAGTTATAACGCATCAAAAACCACATGAACTCTGAGGAGAAGAAAAAAAATATACGAGAAACAAGCATAGTAAATATGTATAAATAATAAATATAAGAATATTTCAATTAAATAAGTGAAATTGTAATTTATTCTTTATTGAAAGGAGAGTTAATATAATCTATCCATATAAATCACCCCACTCCTCCACAGGGGACTAGGAGATATGAATCACAAAATTGTAATGAAATATTTTAGAATACTAAAAAAAATTATGTCATTTGGACTTAATTCTCGATACAAAAATGACAGCCTAGAGCTTACTTGTATTCATTGGTAATGGGCTGTGTTGTATTGGAATCCAGAACAGAAACACAGTTATATTGTAAAAGCTAGAAGGTCCATGGGTTTTAGCAGAAAAACAGATGGTCTTCGAAAAGCCGCTACATTCTATGTGAAAGCGAAGAACACTGTTCTCCAAACAAAATTCCTCTCACCTCGTAAGAAAACTTTAGAACTGAACACGCAAGTTCAACGAATATTATTAAAGTGTATTTTAATAATACTGTTTAATTTTTTAGTGACGATTTTATCTATTTTGTTAAAGTATATTTTAATATTATTGTAATGAATATTATTATTATTATTATTTTTATTTAAATAATTAATTTTAAAAAAATTATAATGATAATAATATTTGTTACAACAAATTTTTACAACGAAAAAAATTGTCACTAAAAAGTCAAACAAAGATGCGCAAAAACCAGACGCAAGTTCAACTCCGTGTCATTTTATCTCTATGACTGTATGCGTAAATAGTTAAATGGAGTTCAGCATTTTCTTGTTTCTTTCGAGAAAAGTTTACCTGAATGAGAAAATTACATGCACTATTTTTAGCTTGAATTGTTAATTTTTTTTCCCTAAATGATTTTTTATTTTCGTCTAGATAGCGAAAGCTGAAAATTCAAAGAAGATAAAGATCACCCATAACATATAAAGCGTTTTTTTAATGGACAATTAATATATATATATATATTTATAAACATACTGAATTGCAACCTCATACGATTAATGGCACCATCGCCAGAGAATATGCATGCCCCTAAATTGAAAAAAATAAAGCACTAGACAAGAAAGTCATGAAAAACCAGAACCTTGGGGTAATCGTTTTGTTTGCAAAATGATGAAAGCTACATTGATCTTTGAGAATGGACAAACGTCTACAAATACCATTGTTTCAAACTAAAAAGGAATCTCAAAAGCTGTGGATCCTTCGACCCAATTATCGCACCAAAATAAAACTACTGAATTATCAATCAGGTTTACAAAATCAAGAGTCACCTGAGAGGCTGTGTTTTCATCCATGTTCATTTTACTTTCTTAAGCCTATTTGCATCATAGGTCACATCAACTTTCTATTCTATACTGTGCAGTATCACCTAACATCCTTTATCTGCTTCACCATCTTTGTCTACCATTTCTCCTGTACTAGTTTTTGAAGCATTCTCCTCCATCACAAACGCATGCTTTTCAGTTGAACTAGACAATGGATCTTCCCTAGGTTTCCTATCATCATCCAATGCCTCATTAGCTTCTGTTACTGTCTGAAGGAGGTCTAAAGGAGTAGCTGCTGGATCCAACTCTCTACAACCTGTTGGAGCATTATGAGCTTCTTGTCCTGTAAGCAAGTAATTGGGAACTTGATGAGAGAAGCGAAACAACTCCTCTTTAGGAATCCTCCTCACCTGATCAGGGTCCCCATGCCTGTTGAAAACGGTCCTAAAACCAGCAACCTTAATAAGTGGCGTAACTAGTACACCTTGCTCCTCATCAAAATCTTCAACTATCTCCACCATGTCATACTTGTGTATAACTTCATCTGGAGTATGTTCGTTCCAATCGGGAGACCAGTTTCTATAAAGTGCCCAGACTTCACCCTTTCCAGGAAAGATACAAATGATTCCTCTAGTGCCTTTTGTCCACCTGACCTTGTGTGAAAATGAATTTAATGAATCAAATATTTCTTGCTTTCCAGTCCTGAAATTCCCAGAAGTTTTATAAAAACCAGAACCTACCCAATCTATTGGACCCAGTTCGCTATTGCTTCGAGAATTAAGCCAACTGATCCACATTTTAAATGGCTTCAGGGAGATCACCTTGTGAATTCGAGCATAATACCGAGGCATCCCATCATCATCATCATAAGCAGCCCAGATCTGGTCCTCCTCAAAAGAATTTTCAGTTCTATCCAAGTCAAAATTGTGAAAATCTGGATCTGGAACATTGATTGTAATATAGGTTTGGTCCTCCTTTACTGTATCATTAGATGCAACAGGGAAAGAATCACTGTCCACATACCTGTTACCATTGAGAGTGGATTCACCATGCTTGTCTGCGTCAGGTGCCTTGTCATTCAATGTGCTTTTTGTTTTCTTATTCTGTTTGTGCTTGTTGGTATTCTTAGCTTCAGCTGTTGATTTCCATTCTTGAACTTTCTTGCGAATTTCACTCCGAGCTTTATCCATCAACATGTTTCGTATTTCAAACGTAAATAATTCTCTCATGTTGTGAGGCTTTCTGGAAATACCAGAAAACCCAGAGGTCCTTTCTGTTTCCCAGTTTGCTTTTCTTGATTCAGAAACACATCCCGAACCTGCTGCTCCATGTCCCATGGCCATATTAGTCATGTATCCTTGATCACCATTAATATGAGTCTCATCTGTCCTCCTCTTCTTCAAAGGTTTTTCTACTTTATCAAAAGAACCTTCAGTCCTCTTTGACATTTGACTCCTCTCCCATTCAACAATTGTTGGTGCTCCCTCTCGTTCTTTTCTCACTTTCTCACTTGCCTTCTGCACAACATTCGCAGCTTGAGCAGCAACAGATGATGATCCATCTGTGCTGCCAAAACCAGCCATTTTGGAGTGAGGATCCCACTGAAACATTGTGTTGTTAAAAGATCTGCCTGAAGAATCTCCAGCTTCCGTATTTTGAGAAACTGCACAATTTCTTCCTGGATTATTACTTGCAGCATATTGTTGAGAATTCTGGTGCTGTTGGTGAGAAGACCGATTTGCTGACTTTAGAATATTAGGAGGTGGAGGCTTCTCTATAGCCAGGAAATGCTCATTACAGGTGGGACAAATAAGGGTATGATTCAAATAGATCCTGAGATATTCATAATGTGTCTTGCACCGCTTACAGATAGTCCAAAAGGTACCAGCCTTTTTTTGTGGAGGGGGAACTGAGGTGGGATGTGCCTGAGCATTATTATTTCCATTCCTCACATTTGCAGTTACATTCTTGTTGAAATTATTAAAACCATTTGTACTGGATACTTCTGACTGAGACATGGCATGGTTGGGTGTATTATGTTGAAATCCTTTCGAACTCCTCTTCTGGTTATATTCTAGTCTCTTGGCCTTATCTGATAACAAACTCCAAGCCTCTGAAACCAGCTTAAATGCACCTTCAGCACCTAAAGACTTGTTTTTGTCAGGGTGAAGACTGAGAGCCAGCTTTCTGTACTGTTTTCTAACTGTCTCATCATCAGCAAAGGGGTTCACTCCAAGTATACCATACCAATCCATTTCTCCACTTACTTTATTCTCGGCAGAGATATAAACATCAATAGTTGTCAAAAACTGAGACATGCCTTCCAGTGCAGGATACAGATTTTGAGCCTTGAGAGCAAACTTCTTTGCACCAGCATATTCCCTTTCTGTAAATTTCCTCTCTGCTATTTCTTTGGCCCTAACTGCCTCATCTTTATTGCACTCCATCATCTTCCAGTTGTCTCAGCTTTTGATATGTTTCTTCCTCACCTAGCTAATAGACAATCAAGAATTTATCCACAAGCATTGGATTCTACAACATGCCACCATTGCTTGAGAAAGCCCTTCAATATTGTACCTGATCCAAAGAAGAAAATGAGGCAGGCCATTACAAAAAAATAAAAATAAAAATAAAAAAGTAAACACTACTAAAATAGGACTTGTAATAGGCAAATAGTTAGAAGTTATTTCTGGGACATGGTAACATGTCTTCAAATTCTCCAAGGTGCCAGTAGCCTAGTAATAAGGTTCAGAAACACAGAGTAACTTTGTGTTCCACCAAGTGTCTAACTCACAAAATCTCTTCTAAATCAAATGAAAAATAAGTGAATCTACAAGTAAATCTATTGACATATATCTTCGTATACCTATTCTTATATATCAGAAACTTTTGGTATCCTGGTTAGAGGAAATAGTCTAAACAAAATGCATTTCTAGTGTTTAGTGTAACAATGACAATAAAATTCTACAGGTTCAGATACTTGGAGCAATGATTGAAAGTAAACCAACATTTCATAGTGATGTTTCATATACAGATATTTAAACATAACCACAAAAACTGCATTTTATGACAGTATGAAAGCAATTTATAAAGAATATTCATATCTAACAACTAAAGTTGGGATCACTTGCATTATGACATGAAGTTCCTTCCCTGAAGAAAAGGATCTAGCTTAGAAGTTGAGGAAAGTAAGACAAAAAGCTTTCCTCAACTTTCCTCAAAGAATATACACCGCTCATCTAAAAAGCATGGACACTTTAATTTGTAGGCATGTTGGAGTGTCAAATATGTATTGGACCCAGACACTATCACGACACACTAACAACACGTGTCTGAATAAAAAAATTATTTTTTTGGCACGAACACGCGCTTGACACAACTCCAACACAGCTCTGACACAGATTGGATACGACAAGTTCAAATTTTTTAAAACAAAAGGGGTAAAATGTGTTTTCTCTCCAACTTATCTCCATACTAAAATGTGCGTTTTATTTTCCTTTTCTCTCCCCTTTTCCTAAAACTAGCGTTTTAGAGACCCATTTGCATTTTCTCTCCTGGCCATTTGTTCGAATTCCTTCAGTTGCTCTGTGGTAGGAACAACATTGATGCGAGTAAAGAGCAGGAGTGAAGATAGATATAATAAATATATATATATATGCCCAATAGAATGTGTGCCCAATAAATAAATATATATATATGCTGCTATCAATTATCTATTTCTTTAATTTTTGCTCACCATTAGAATTACAATATATATATATATATGTCCGTGTCGTGTCCCGTGTCAGTGTCAGTGTCAGTTATCAGTGCTTCATAGCTGCTCATGCATACAAACTAACTTAAACATCTCAGAAAGTACAGAATGGATAGTAAGCATTCTGTTTTTTCTAACTGTCTTGATGAGCCAATCTGCCACCCAACAGCCAACACCCACCAAGAAAAACAAAAAAAAAAAAAAAAGAATACGACAAGACTGAAATTTTCAAACAAGGGGGAAAAACAACAAGACTCAAACAACATTAAATGAGCTCTTACTCAGTAAAGTTGAAGTCATCTTTAGAATTGAAGGATCCAAGATCCAATCCTAATTGGAGCAAAAAATTGACCCCCAAAACTTGATGAGCCAATCTGTCACCCAACAGCCAACACGCACCAAGAAAAAAAAAAAAAAAGATAATACGACAAGACTGAAATTTTCAAACGAGGGGGAAAAAAGACAAGAATCAAACAACATTAAATGAGCTCTTACTCAGTAAAGTTGGAGTCATCATTAGAAATGAAGGATCCAAGGTCCAATCCTAGTTGGAGCCAAAAATTGACCCCCAAAAATAAAAAGGCAATAACATATTCCCAGCAATAAAAAAAATAGAAGCCTTAACATACTTTATATCATTACTCACACAAACCCTTTCATTCCTCTTCTTGCCCACCAAGACGGCTAGATAGACCAAGTCTGCTCAACAGACTCTTGAGATGTGTAAGATAATAGTAGTCAGTTCTTACAGTCTAAAATGGGAATTCAGAAAAAAAAAAAACAAAATTGAAATGCAGGGGAATATCCACAATTCCACAGAAAAATAAATTGCAAATCATATGTAATTAACAGCAAGTCTTCCAATCCCATAATTTGCTAGCACGCAAATGGCAGATGTCTGGAAAGGAAATAAATTTCTTTCAATAATCATTTGTAAACTCAACTCATGAACTTTTTTAACTGACAGTTATGGCACGATTTCATGATTTCTGCCATCTGAAGCGGCATCAACATATCACAAATGAAATTTCCAACTCTAAATCGTCATAAAGGGAACAAAAAAAATTCAAGCCCTTAGAATTTAAGTTCATAGTAATAATCTAAAATACATAAATAATTCAATTAACATGTACATTCATGGCCATTCACAAACAGAGCAAACTGCAGAAAACAAGAATGATACGAAATTCAGAAGCTATACACTCTGGAGTCTAGTCTTCCCGTGTATCTTCTTATAAACTCAGGCAAAAGCGGCCAAGAGGATAAAAAAGAGATAAATGTGGAGGCAACCCTGTAGGAATATTCAGAAATCAACCTCTTTTCAGAATTCAGACACTGAATTCCAAGTCGACAGAAGCCCACCTTGGATCTACAGGGGCATGCATTTCAAAAAGCTTACAATGGTCAAAATTCACAAATCAAGTTATGTAATTTGGTACCCTAACCCAATCTGAAACCCTAGGGTGTGATGTATCCCAAATCTAACGAACAAGTTAATAGCAAAGGCATGAGCTTTAGAGCAGCAACGACGACAAGTAATGAAAAGTAAAATTACCGAATTGGAGAAATCCAGTGACGTTAAAGAATTTGAATCTGAGACGACCACGCTCTGATCACCATGTACAATGACCCATCTGTCAAAACCCCTCTCAAACTAAAGAGAATATAATTGCCCCAAAATACTTTGTGAAAAGAAAAATTGAAAATTGAAAGTAAAGTTTTTTTTTTTTTTCTGTTTTATTGTTAACCCAAACGCCCTTTTTATATTGGATTGGAATCCAAATCTTAACCAAGGTTAATTTTTAACTCTAATAAGTTATAATATACATAAAATTAAATATTTTTAATAAATATACGTCTTGATCGATACATGTCTTAATTAGTATCTTCATAAATACGTATCTTAATTATAATATTTTTTATTTTATTTTTATTGTAAACTAATAAAATATAAGTTTTTATAAAATTACTAATCAATAATAACTTATTATGTTTTTTATTAAGAATTATTTATTTGAGACATTCCAAAATTAAATTTCTTTACATTGGTGTTAAGCCAAAAATAAGAAAGGAATAAATTAGATCAATTTCAAATATATATATAAGTAAATAATAATATTGTCATATGTACAAATTAAAACATATACACAATTTTAGAATAAATATTATTTACATAGTTATTACATTCACAAATATATTTAGTGAAAATTTGGACAGGTATTTTGAATATTTGATATTATCTTACCAAGGTAAGTATTCTATATGCGATTAATACATGTAGGTATAATATTGAAATTAAATATTGGAATTCATTTTAGTCATGGTGTTAGCAAAACATTCGGAGTTATTGTGTAAATATTGAATTCTTTTATAGACCATTTAAATTTAAGGTCAAAATGCATAAATTTTTTTTAAAATTACAAAATCATTGCACATAATTTTCTAAATTTTAAACTTGATAAATGATCCCCTTAAATTTGTATAGATTCTTGCAAATAATATCATTTGTTAATTTTGCCATCCAACCTCACATCACCAACTTTGACTCCATTTGATTCCATTTAAGATTTTAATCTGAGTTGGACTTAAGGCTTTTTGGTTATTTTAACCTTTTTAAATAACTCACTCTTGACCTAATCATGAACTCAGTTACGTGACCCGAATACTTGAATTATAACTCTAATAAAATACCTTACCCACCCTTTAACTCGAATACTTTTAAGACCCGATATGCTTTAAACCCACTATATCAAGTTTACTCCTTTGAATTTGTACACCCACAAGAATTGTGGCTTTTTCTCATTTTCTCAATAAGGACATGCGCTCTAGATCCATCAACAACAACTCGATATTGATCGTCTCATTGTCCATCATGTAAGTATATTAAATCACCATATGTATATATTGGCTGGTTTTTAATTATTATTATTATTATGGTTCTGATCTATTTTGTTCTTGTTCGCAATTTGTATCAGATGGAGAAGGTAAGGACAGAACTAAAGGAGATGCGCAAGAGGCAACTAAGGAGTATAGTAGGGGCAATACAAGTGGGGATGATGAAGAGAGAGTCAAAGTCTTTATGTATAGAAAGCCATATATGGCAGGATTTGGCTCAGACCAACAAGGCTACTGCCAATACCCTTTGAACAAACCTCAAACAAGTATTGGCACAAGTGAAGGACGATCGTACAGGAGCCATCGCTGTCGCCATCATGGCCCCAATAGCAACACCAATTATGGACGATGCTGAATCTTGTTGTGGCAATAGTGGTGGTGACGACGAAGGCGACGTGGGTGATACAAATAATGATGAAGAAAGGGTGGAGACAAGGGAAGGTAAGCGCATGTTAGTTGTGTGGGAGCTGAAGATGAGGTTGAAGATGGAGCGAGTGATTCAAGATGAATTTCAAATGGGTATGGTTAGCCGAGTATTTTTGTCGTGTAATTGGGTTCATGGTTTGGTTCAGGGGTCATGGATGAGTTATTTAAAAAAGTTAAATGGCTAAAAAGCCCTAAGTCCATATCAATTTAAAATTTTAGCTAGAATCAAAGTTAGTGGCATGACATTTGGCTATTAAAGATTGGATAAAAAAAATTAATAAATAATGTCATTTTCAATAATTTAAAATTTTATGAAGAGTTTTTTATTTTTTAAAGTTTAAGAGAGTTATGTACAATGATCTTATAATTTTAAAAAAATTTAAATATTTTGACTTAAATTTAAATACATTTGATGGTAGCCTTTAGGTTAAGGTTAACCTAATGAAGCCACTTTATACACAAGACATTATTTACTCATGCCTATAATTCTAACTTCAAAAAATTATATAATTTGAATTCATTTTATGATTTATTTTTAATATTTAATATTTACAGTTAGTGTCTGATAAATATTATTATTTTTTAAAAAGAATATATATGAAAATATAATAATAATAATAATAATAATAATAATAATAATAATAATAATAATAATAATAATAATAATAATTCAAGTCCATAAATTTGAAGAAACTCGATCTTTTCCCACTTCTCTTCCTTGTTGTTCACTTGATCTTAGCCAAATTGAAAATTTGATAATGGTGTGTGATATTGTATGTGGCATAATTTATGGTTTCTATATGAAAATACAATTTTTTTTTAAATAGTAAACTTACACACCTCTATCTACAATTCTTAAAAGACCAGGTTGAATTATGATTGTTGACCCTACATATTATTTCGGCCTAGCCCAAGTTTACACTCATTTGACTTAGCTCTACAATGTTGGGTGAATCTATTTTGAGTTTTGACACTTTCAAATAAAATGAGGCAGGTTTAGTCAATTTTGTACTTAGTTGAAAATTGAATTCCAATTCAAGATTATCTCCCTACATTTAAGAAATCTGCAACTTATTCCTTTAACTAAAAAAATAACCCAACACTCCTTAAACTAATATTTATGTGGAACACGCCACGCTCAACTAATTTTTCCTTCTAAAATTCTAGCTGCCACTAACTTAATCAGCAAAAAAAATAAAAAAGATTTCAGATTGACAAAGTTATTTTAGTCATTTCATTCTACTTCTATTGCCAACCTTTATTTTTTTTGGCATATTACGATAACAATAGTTAAGGTTTTAAATGAAAAAAATTAGTTGACCAGGTGCATTGCATGCAAATAAATTAAATTTTGGCTAATGAATAATTAAATTTAAAGATGCCAAAATTGGGCTTAATTACAAAAAAAATTTGGGGCAACCCTCTAGGTTACACAACTGTCCGAGAAGCATCGTCATCTTACACTTCCAAACGAGAACACAACAATTAGAACCCAAACTAGAACACCAAATATTGAACTATATATATTTCATCAGAGGGCTCACAAATATGCCAAGGTATGTAATGCAAGAACAATCTTCCATTATGTCAATCTTAAGGTAACTTCATTTTAACTATGTACATTGATCTAAATAGATAAGGGCAATCTTCCATTTCCACTCACCATGTCAATATAACACTGAAATAATAATAATAATATGAAAAGTATTATATAAAAAAATAAATAGACAAAAAGTAAAAATATATTATATGCTTATACTCTCTATTATGTAAATATAACTCAGAATTCAATTAATTTTTATTTATTTCTCTCTTCATATAATAAAAATTACATTTTATTATAAATCATAAATTTTTCTACAATTATTATAAGTGTTGTTAACTTCTATTTTTGGGTGAAAATAAAATTTTCAGGCTTATTGCCTTTTATTCAAGAAATAAAAATTTATATATCATCTATATTATCATAGTTTTGAAGTCTTTTGATTATTAGTTTTAAAATTATATTATGTATAGTATATAATATCAAATAAAATATATAATGCAAGAAGCAAAAGAAAAAAGTATAGATAATAAATAGTTATGATATAATTGTAAAAAATAAATAACTTTTCATTATATATGTATTTTTTTAATTGAAATAATATTATTTGAAGCATTATTAATTATTAAATATAAATATTTTTTTAAACAAATATTTAGATATTAATATGTTATGTTATGACGAATTAACCCCATTTATTAGCATGACATTTATTTATGAATTTTGTAAACAATATCTAAAAGTTTTGACTAAAAAAATATTTTCATTAATTAATAAATCATTTAATAATTTTAAATTTAAAGTAAAATTATTAATTTTATTTATTGAAAACTTTATCAGCTAATCAACTTTTTTCTTAACTTAGAGCACTTATTAAAAACTCAAAAACACCCTATTTTTATTACTCACTTCCTTTTTTTTATTGGACATGTGATTAGTCACCCTTCAATAGTTCAATCGCCTATAACATTTTCTCATCTATTTGACTTTTTCTTTACTCAACAACCTTCAGTCATATAACACCATTACTGTACAAGTCAACTTGAACTCTGTCGAGCTAACATGAAAATATTATTTGAAGGAAAAAAATATTATGTGGAATTAAATTAAATAATACGTATATTAAAATTGAAGTAACATAATAATATTATTAATTTGAAGTGAAAAATAGATATAAAAAGTGCTTAAACAGTAAATTATATTGGATATATAAAATTCATGTGCTTTTTATTTCTTTATTTATGTAATTAATTATATCATAACATGAAAAGATTGAAAATTGAGATCATTAATTGATGATCATAGTCATAAAAATATCTATATATAATATAAATTAGTTAAACACATGGGTCGATTCTTAATCTTTTTTCACTTTTATTTTTCACATGACAAAGGTCTTTTATGTAATATAAAAAACTATTGCTGCAATTATTTATTATCCTAGATTATACTTTATGAAATCATGTAGGATTTGTATATACGAAGGACAAATGCATAAATTTTTATGTACAACATTCTCGTGCTCTCTGATTTTTTTTAACTCAGTTTAACATTAAAAGTACAATCAGATCCTCTATATGCATTTGTTTGTAGTCTTTACTAAAGTTTTTGCCACCTCCAGCCATCATATTGTACAATAACGTAGTCTAATTCAGAACTGTTTCATCAAATGGAATTAAAGAGAAAATTTGATCAGTCAAATAAAATTTGATTCCTTCATATTAATAATTACATAAAAAATAGATAACTATAAATTTATTTGAATGATATATCTTTTTTATATAATGTGTGTGTGTGTATTCCATATCTATATATATTTTTACGACAATGTTTGTTAATTTTTTTAGTTAAAAGATTTAGATTCCAGTCAAATATACCTTGTGTAAGACTTTACAATAACGTACTAACATTGACTTACCAAAAGAAATTGCTAACAGTAACATCGGAAGGGGAAAATAAATATTGGAACTAACTGGCTTACCAAAGAGAAATTGTTAAGAGCAGAGATGATCATAAATAAAGTATAAATAGAGTATTATAATTTTTATATTTAGATTGAGCGAGTATTCTTTCTTTTAGATTAGTAAAATTTTTGAATACTTAAACTTAAATCTGTTTACTCAAAACAAATTTAAAATGATTATTATTTTAAATTATATTTTTTTACATATAAATTTATAAGAAAAAAGTATACAAGTTATATCAAATATATTATATGAATTTTAACTATGTAATTAATATAAAATTTTAATAATTTTATCTTTATAAAATTATTAAATATAATAATTTATAGATTGATATTAAATTTAAATTATCTTGTTGATGAAATTAAAATAAATAACATAATTTTTATATATTTTTTTAATATAATAAATTAAATATATATTTATAATATATAAATAATATATATAGAATAAATATAAATTTAAATAAAATATTATTATTTTTAAATTTAAATTCGTTTATTTAATATCTAAACCCTAATTCAAATTGATAAATAAATTTTATAAATATTTATAAAATATAGATATTTTGATCATTAGCAGACGTTTATAAATGCTTTATAATTATTGAAAGTGAATATCAATTTTGTATGTTGTAATATATTATAGTATCTTAAAACTATCTTATAGATAGTGTTGCCGTATTTAATTATTGAGCTATTATATACACGATCTTGAGAACAAAATATTCAGGTCAAACACTTCAAATTTAATGCTATAAATTTTCTGTTAATAAAGGAATATCATCTACATTAAAAAGAATTAGACAGTTGCTAATGAAGAGATATTAAAACATATTGAAAAGAGTATGGAAAATTATATTCTAGATATACTCAAAATTATCACTCTCATACTAATAATTTGTTGGTTGAAATAAAAAGTAAAAACAATATCAATTTCTTAAAGAAAATGACACATTTTAATTTTATTTACAAAAAAAAAAGAAAGTGTTTTTATTAAAAACATTTTACCTTAACATTTCTAACCCAACAAAAATTAAGTCAAATCTGTCTTGATTAAAAATATCTCAATCTCATTTATTCATTTTGAAGACATGTAGGAGAATAAGATTGACTGAGGTATAATATAAATTCGGCATCTGCATAGTAGAATATTAATATAAAGGAAAAAAAAAAAACCAAATGTAAAAATCGAAAAAGTCTGGCGGGAGAGGCACGCTTATTCGTCAACGGACTTGACCGGACAAAAACCAACGTAGACAAAAGCGAAGGAGGCACGAGGGGTGGGCCCCCACATAGCCATAAATTTCTTGCCTCATCCACCATCAACTGGAGGGGTCGACTCCTTCCACCTTCCCTCCATCTTTCTCTCTTTCTCCGTCTCTATAAAAACCCGACCTTTGTTTTGTCTCTAATAATTAATGATCAATTCACGAAGCAAAGCGACTGAGAAGCCGTCGCTGACCTTGTAATTTCCTCGAATCTTCCCCTTTCCCGTTGCCTTCCTTTTCTTCCCCGCCCCCTCTCTCTCTCTGTGTAAGGTGTTAAAATCCCTGGCTTTGGTTCCTCGTGCACTTCCCAGCCTGTACATGTACAACCATGTTCCTTAACCACTGGAATTTTTTGTTGGGTAGTGGGTATCCTTCTTCTCTGTCTCTCTTCATTGTCTTCTCTTTGTTTCTCATCGTAGTCAGTTGCTGAGTTTGAATTTGAGTTTCTTTTCGTTTTCTTCTTTCCCCCTCTAACTTCTAGTTTGGTTTTCGTCCTTTTATTACCAATTCGACAACTTAAAGATTCTCTTTCTCTCTCTCTCTCTCTCTTTTCTTGCTTGCTACTTTGCGATAATTTCCTTTTCTCAAGCTTCTATTTTAATATTGGATACAAAATTTAGGAGCTAGTAATTTATGAGTATTTGATATTTAGTTATGGACGGTTAGATTTTAAAGGCTTAGGGAATTTTTTTTCTGTCGGACATGTAGTCCCGAGTAAAACTCATCGTTAAAATTTTAGCTGTCGTTAACAAGGTATTGTCTTGAATATTTAATTCGCCTCTTGATCGTTAACATTTAAAATTATTCTATTTATGGTGTGTGTAGTGGTACGCATAATAGGCCTAAGTTATATTTGTGGTAATTACATTAACCTGGGTAATTAGAAATCAGAAAAGCAATAATGTCATTGTTACAAGTTTTAATGCATATCACGAACTTAGGCCCATGAATACGATCACTTGTATTGCTCACCACAATATGTTGTTCGCGCAGCTGTTTGACTTTATTGATATATATATATTTTTTATCAAGAGGAGTTTGTGCCTTGTTTCAGAAAAGGAGTATCTAAGAGAGAGTGCCTCTCACCTTTTTTTTTCAGGAGTAGGCGATGATAACTGACGGAGGTGCATGAAGAAGGTATTCAGATTCATTGAGTTTAACAAGACTGATCCATATTCTTGTTTCCAAAATAAGCTACAGCTATGAATTTTCAGCAAGAGAAATCTGTCAGGTTAGTCTAATGACATATGCCTAATTTTCTATCAGTGATTTTATGGTGCTACCTATGGAATTTTAGAAGAATTTTCTTTATGATTGGAAGTGAGTAAGGGGAAAATTATATTTTGGTTTGTGAGTTCTGGACTCTGAAAGTAACTTTGAAATAAATAATCTAATCAATGCAATACATATTTTCTTTTGACTACTGAGACAGATATTGTTATACCCTCAATCCCTATTTTTCTTATTTCTTGCCTCTTACATATGGTATGCACTATCATTGACTTCCTCCAACAACCATTTCGGTTGCCACTGGCACTAGTGGAGCTCTGCCATACTTAGCCTTCCTGCACATTTTATACTGGATTGCTAGAAAAAGGTTAAACAATATGCAAGGACAGTAACTTGCCATTGAAGCTGCTTTTGTTGCTCTGAACTGTAGAGCCACTCTCTAAGTTTCCACTCATGCACATCAAATTTGAATTTTCCTAGTTGTGTTCATGCCTGTAAATTTCAAAGCTTGATGCTTTATTTAGCATTATATATGTCTTGTTTGTTCCTGTGCTTATTTCGGAATTCTTGTTCCAAGAAAAATTAGAATCATGGACTGGTTTTATGTTAATTGACATGTGCCCAGGTTTCAGAATTGGGATTCAGAGAGGAGTAATGAGAACCAATACCCTGTTGCAAGTAACATAGCCCACTCAGGAAGAATTAGAACTTCTCTAAAGTCAGTTTCTATGAAATTTCAAAGAGGCCTGGAATTTTCTGAGAGGATAAAGCGATTTAGAAATTCATTCAAATCTTTCTCCTCTAAAGGTGTTCTGTCTAGAAAGAAAATCCTTGATCCACAGGGCTCATTCCTTCAAAATTGGAACAAAATTTTTGTATTCTCATGTGTTCTTGCTGTATCACTAGATCCTTTGTTCTTTTATGTCCCTGTAATTGATGATAAGAAGAAATGTCTTTCATTGGACCGCAAGATGGAGATTACAGCCACTGTTCTAAGATCTTTCTCTGATATTTTTTACATAATCCACATAATTTTCCAATTTCGTACTGGATTCATTTCTCCCTCTTCTCGAGTATTTGGAAGAGGCGTTTTGGTTACAGATGCTTGGGCCATAGCAAGGAAGTATCTTTCATCATACTTTTGGATTGACATTCTTGCCGTTCTTCCCCTCCCACAGGTAAGCAAAATCATCTGGAAAATTTAGCCCGAACATTATTTTGAATTTTATCTTCTTTAATTCCCTTTAAGCTCAAAGGGAGTATGTGTATGTAGAGTAACTTTTCATTTCGCATGCTGGTTCACCTCACCCTGTGTTTGTGTCTTGTCAGTCCTTATGCTGTCATAAATTTACCATTCATTGGTAATCTCCCATGTCAATACGTGCATTCTAGATACACTCAGATATATAATGGAAACTGGGGAGGATAAGTTCAATCCTTTGAAGTCAATGTTTTCCATTTCTTGGGGCTTTGGAATCAACATGAAAAAAGTTGATTTAGCTGCTTCACTTGAAAGCTTATTGACTAAAACCTTGCTCAAATATTGCTAGGTGGTGATCTTGATTGTCATTCCAAGGTTAAGAGGCTTTAAAACACTGAATACGAAAAACTTGCTAAAATTTGTTGTTTTCTTCCAATATGTGCCGAGGCTTTTACGAGTTGTTCCTCTATATAAAGAAATTACAAGGACCTCTGGCATTCTCACTGAAACTGCGTGGGCTGGAGCTGCATTCAACCTTTTTCTTTACATGCTTGCAAGTCATGTAAGTTTATTCTGCAATTTTCTTTTTGTTAGCATCTATGGTGATTGTTTTTAATCCGTAAGTAAGTGGTATTTTGTATGATCACTTAATTAAATGAGTAATTTCTTGTAGAATACATGATGATTCTGTGGTGATTATGTGGTCATACGTGATCGGGTTATAATTATCACTTGTGTCATGTGTGCATTTGCATACCTCACTTGTGGATTAACAGATGCATATTCCAGAATGTTGGGCAAAATTAATCCTGGATAGATGCCATTCATGGATTTCATGGTGTTAACAAGTTTGTGTATATATCTCTAAGGAGGTAAATGTAGGACCCATCATTTCTTTGTGTGTAACTCAGGTGGACATTTGATTCTTTAGTGGGAAGCATGGGTATTTATATGAATTAATTAGAACATGATACTCTTTAGATGTGTAGAAATGCTAAATCTATGAGCATTTATTGGTTTTCATTTTGTTTACAGATATATAAGCTCTGATATTAACTTTCTCAAGCATCCTTTTTGAAATTTACGGCATTAATTAATATCTTTTATTCTTTTGTACATTACTAATTTACTTGGTTTATAATTATTTTCGTTATGGAAATTATTGATGTAGACATGGTTTACATACGTTGTTAATTTTAAATGTTCTTGATCGTTAGTTTTGTGTAGTTTTATGCTTTGAATCTTCTAGTTAAAACTTTTAAATAATGCATAAGGAGCTTGAACAAATTTTTCTGCATGACTGCACAATGCACCAAGTAGTTCATGATAATTACCCAATATTACTTTAAATATGACATAGTAAGATTACAGGGTCAATCAAGAAAAATTTATTCATTTATTGTAATTAATGATAATTGAAAGTGCAAAATCTTATCTGGTATTTTTCTGATTGCTAAGTTACTTGTTGCATGTAGGTTCTTGGTGCCTTTTGGTACTTGTTTTCTATAGAAAGACAAACCACTTGCTGGCAACGAGCCTGCAGAAGAAATACTATGTGTAGCAAAGCAGCTCTGTATTGTGGTAATGATCAAGGGTCAGACATTGTAAAATTCTTGAATGATTCTTGCCTACTACAAGAGGGAAATACACAATTTGATTTTGGAATATTCCTTGATGCGCTTCAGTCTGGTATTGTGGAGTCAGGAGATTTTCCACAAAAGTTTTTTTACTGTTTTTGGTGGGGCCTTAGAAATCTGAGGTGTGTTCCATTTTTTTTTTTCAGTACATGAGTAAAATTGTTTTAGATTATGAAATAACTATGCGTTATATAATGTCTTATTAATAACTTTGGTATCTGCACATAGAACCCATATGTACGCTGAATGTGTGGTTACTTTAAAATTGTTTATGAAAGTTCTTTGTAATGCTTGTAATAAAATGGACAACAAATGATATTGTTTGTTGATGTCTTCCTTGTCTCTGACTCTTGGGATTCGAGTGGGGATAAATTTTAGAGTGAATTACACACTCTTTTCCTGGTAGATACTAAAATTATAAGCTTTTTTCTTCTATTTTGAAAACCTATACTTTTTTTTCTTGAGAGATAAGAAAAACTTATAATTTTATCCATTTTGACCAAAATATCCTTATGTTTGACCAATATGATTTTTTTAAAATTTAAAATAAACTAACTTTATTATTTTTAACTTGAAATAAAAATAGTAAAATAATAATTTTTGAAATATATTTTTATAATAAATTAATAAATTATAAGTTTTTAATCTTTTAAGAGAGAAGAGTTTAATTTTGATATTTTTCAGAGGAGCAGAGTATAATTTATTCTTTTTATTTAAGGACAATTATATCATTTAAAATATTATGTTTTTGTCTTCAGTTTTGGACCTGGCTAATGCCTTGATGAGAGAGAGGGGAGGAGTCCGTGAATTATAATTTTTGAAATAATTTCATTTCATAATGATGACTATGTATCTTTTAAATTTTTTTGATGCGCACATTTTGATTTATAAGATATCATCTCACATCCTAAAATTGTTTCCCCACCCTTTTACTGAGGAGTTGGATCCCTTTGTTGCAGTTCTCTCGGTCAGAACCTGCAAACAAGTACATATGTTTGGGAAATCCTATTTGCTGTTGCCATTTCCATCGCTGGCTTGGTATTATTTGCATTTCTCATTGGAAATATGCAGGTTGGTGGCAAATATCTCCATTTTATTTTTTATTCATTCAATAATATAGCAAGCCTATTTGTTAATATTGGAATATATTCATTATTAATGCCACAGGTACCTCCTGCTGTTTGTCTCAATTTCTAGTTGTTTTCCTCAATGGTACTACAATTTCTAGTTGTATTAAGATTTTATTGTTTTGAGACTAACTTGTGGAATAGGCAATCACAGATTAAAATATGTGAGATTTTTAGTATTGACCCTTGTATAGTTTGGATGGTTCTTGGGGAGTGGATAGGCAGCTCTTGTGGAATTTCTTTTTTCTTGTCTTTCCACCTGAAGTAGCGTTCTTTGTAGATGCTATAACAACTGGTTGTTAGATTAAATGTCCAAAGATGAGTGGAGAGTAGGGATTTAGTGACCTTTGAAAATTACACATGCATATGTAGTCTCATTTTTATAAGCATTGTAGTTGTTCGTTGTGATTGATATACTGTCTCTATCATTTTAGTTGTAAATTCCTGTGGTTCTTGTACATTAAATGAATTGAGGCCCAACATATGCCTCAGTTCCACATGGATCCACAAATGTGGGCACTTTATTTGGTGGGATTAGAAGATACTTAACCACATTGGGGAGAGAGAGAGAGAGCTGTTTGAAGTTTAAATTTCCTATGCAAAAATAATCAGTGCAACAGTTTGACATCCACACCATTCTGTACTGAAGATATTATCTTCTGGGTCTTGACATATTTACTTGTTTGAAACAGACATATCTGCAGTCAACAACTACGAGATTGGAGGAGATGAGAGTGAAAAGGAGGGATGCAGAACAGTGGATGTCTCATCGGTTGCTACCTGATAGTCTCAGAGAGCGAATCAGACGTCATGAACAATATAAATGGCAAGAAACCAGAGGTGTTGATGAAGACAACTTGATCCGTAATCTACCCAAGGATTTGAGAAGGGACATTAAACGTCATCTTTGCTTGGCTCTGCTTATGAGAGTAAGTTTCTCCACCTTGTGTCATAATTATTTTCTTCTGAATTATTTTACTACTAGAGTTATTTTACAATGGTTTTGATCCATACTTATTTTTATTCTTTCACTAGTTCGTTCCAAGTTTGGAATACTTCTTTGTTGATTGGGTGTGTCTTTGGAATTTAAGGTGCCAATTTTTGAGAAAATGGATGAACAACTACTGGATGCAATGTGTGACCGTCTCAAGCCAGTGCTTTACACAGAAGAAAGCTGTGTTGTTCGGGAAGGAGACCCTGTGGATGAGATGCTCTTCATAATGCGAGGGAAGCTATTGACGGTGACAACTAATGGTGGAAGAACAGGCTTCTTTAACTCTGAATTTCTCAAAGGAGGTGATTTCTGTGGAGAGGAGCTTCTCACATGGGCATTAGACCCCCATTCCTCATCCAACCTTCCTATCTCAACCAGGACTGTGCAAACCCTTTCAGAAGTTGAAGCCTTTGCTCTAAAAGCTGATGACTTGAAGTTTGTGGCATCTCAATTCCGACGTCTTCACAGTAAGCAGCTCCGTCACACGTTCAGGTTCTACTCCCAACAATGGCGTACTTGGGCTGCATGTTTCATACAAGCAGCCTGGCGGCGGTATAGTAAAAAGAAGCTTGAAGAGTCTCTCTGGGAAGAGGAGAGTAGGCTGCAAGATGCATTGGCCAAAGCAGGTGGTAGCTCACCAAGTCTGGGTGCTACAATATATGCGTCAAGATTTGCTGCTAATGCACTTCGAGCTTTACGTCGTAATGGCACCAGGAAGACAAGGGTACAGGAAAGATTACCACCCATGTTGCTTCAGAAGCCTGCAGAACCTGACTTCACTGCCGATGAGCAATAGTGTATTTAATTTTATATGCTTGGTTCTGTGATCCCAAAAAATGAAGATTTATAGAATATCTATTTATAAAGGCATTAGATATATGTATATCACGAACTAGTATATGTAAATCTTTGATTGTTGTGGTTATTGAATGCTCTCAATTTGTGAATGAGAATGAATAGAAAAATTATATAAATGAATTATGTTTTGCTTTATTTTGTCCGTTTGCTTAATTTAGATGTTATTTCAAGTGCAAAACGGGATCAAATATAATTCATTAAAATTGGTTACAGCAAATTTCTCACTTGAAGACGTATAAGCTCCAACGCTTTCGGATCAAATATAATTCACTAGAAAAAATAGGAAGGAATGATGCTCGTTCGTCTTACAACCAGAGTAGCATAGGCCATCCACGATAAAATGGCCTTTTTTTGGGGGCTTCCTACGTAGCTAATAACATCTGCTTTTTTTTTTTTTTCTTTTTAATATTATAACATCAGTTCTTTCCTCTCTTTTTTTCATTTTCCTACATCAGCTTGCAATCCCTAATAAAGTTTTAAGTCAAAATTGACCATTAAGGAGTTACAACAGATTGAGTCTCACGGAGCAAGCTCACCTCTCTCTTCACAAATGTTGGCAAGGCAAAAGCAGCTGAGTGCATCTGCACGAGAAAAAGAAAAAAAGAATCATATAAGATTTTACATGAGGATGGAATATAGAAAGAATGCCATTAGATAAGTAAGGTCTGAACAAAGTTGATAGATAGGCTTATCAAGAACTAATTAAAAAAAAAAAAAAAAGAATAGAACAGACAACTCGGTGCGTAACTTGAATGAGAAGACAGAAAGTTCAAATATTTACCTAGGGCCAAATATTTTGCTACTGACGTTGCAAAAGAAAATACATTATTCAGACTAACCTAAACAATTGAACAAAGTAGAAGGGACACAAATCTATTGACTTAAAAGAATTACCTGAGTGTTGTAGAACCTCAGTTCTCTTTTGTGCTTGATAGCACCTTCAACCATCTCAATAGGGTTAATGGGGTTTACAAAATCAACAGGTGGCCCCTCTGTTGAGCATAGAAGAAAACCTATGACACCACTGCATGCCAAAGATAGAAGACACCAAATGAGATACAATCATTAATATACTTGCCTACGACACATGCAAAAACCTAGGTTTACTGAATGGGAAATTAAACAATGATAGCAACAGATAGAATTCTCTCAAGAAAGTCCAGTATCAATCTTGAAAATTACTAAAGCAGCCTACGCCAGAAGACAGAAAAGCTAGGACTGACAAAGCTAAATTGAAAATCAAAAGCAGATGGGGGAAAAAAAACAGAATACTAATTCATCAGCAAATTGGAAAGTGCAATTACCTCGGATATGTTGGAACACTGGTCCATGCATAATGTACTGTACCTTTGAATGTTTCTCGACAAAAGGAGATCATATCTTGAATAAGGTGTGTATGAAGCCACATGCTTTCTGCCATATTACAAAGAACTCCACCAGGCCTTAATGCTTTAGCTATAGTCTCAAAAAATGGCTTCTCTACAAGTTCCTGAGCAGGACCTAAATCACCAAAAAAGGATCCTGTGAATCATTGATAATGCAACCTATGAATCTTTTTTTTAACACTAATCAACACAAAATATTAGTATATTTCAGTCATTCATATTTTGGTAGCAGTATCTGACCCTAATAATTTACTGACCAAAAAAAAAAAATCTGTTTCCATCTTCATTCAGAAGAAAAAATAGGTAAAAAAAAAATGTTTGGATGACCTTTACCAAATTATTTCTTAGGAAATACAGTTCAACTTGAAAGACGGTCTTTAGTCATGGATTGGCTATATACCAGGATTGAAAACAGATAGACACATATATAGGTTTATCTACCATTACATTTGTTCTAAACCTACTCCTACTCTATTTAGATACTCTTCATGGCAGTGCATATTGCACCTTCTGTTACTATGCAAGGTTAAGATCTACATAAAACAAATAGAAATGAACACTCGATGCCAATAATATATGTAGTTAAATAAAATGTAACTTTCTAGCAAACCAACACATAATCTGTGGGTCATGACCCATGGCACAGAAGTTCTAAACTTCCATTGCCTTAATTTTTTTAACAGTTGGCGATGGAACTGGGATACATATGTTTAATTTTTTCATGAATTGAAAAACTGAAATAAAAGTGAACCAGAAATTAGACCTGAAAAGATTTCCAGATTCAAATGCACCCTAAATTTTCCACTGAGGATTTCCTCATGAATTTAAGTCCTACATTATCTTTTCTCAGAAAATATGCTTAATGTGTAACAGAGTGTCAAACTGATTACACAAATTCAAGTAAAAATCACCTAAATAAGCAACCTTGTATTTAAAGAAAATTGTAGTTCAACCTTAGAAGATCATGTCCAACCATTTTTTATCATATCCTACAAGTTGGTCCGTTTCTAGTGTTCAACAGTTTCCAAAAATACACATACATTATGCATTGGACAAATTTTTGTGCAAAGAATTGACATACCCACAGGATCTGATGAATCAACAATGATGGCATCGTACTTCCCTTCAGGTGCACATCGAAGAAATTTAACAGCTGCCATTGTTATAAAGATCAACTTAAGATGTGTGTATTCAGGAGATATAAAATCATAGAATTGGCAACTCAACAAACTTAAAGATAGACTAGCAGAAGATAGAAATTTATACCGTCACCAACATGCAAGTGGACTCGAGGATCATCAAATCCAACGGCCAACTCTGGAAAAAATTTCCGAGAAACCTAGAGTATAACCATGGTAATAAGTTCTCTTTAGTCTTTTACAAAGTCAATAATAACAATGACTAAAACCAGCATCACTTACATCAATAACCATCCTATCTATCTCACAAATATCAATATGCTCCACAGAACTGTGACGGGATACTTCCCTTAGAACCCCTCCGTCTCCACCACCAACAACTAAAACCTGAATTAACAGCATGAAGGTATTTAGTGCATGACAGAAACAGAGGAAAAAAAAATATCTATCTTAAAAAGAATAGTAAACAATAGTTTCAATCAGTATTTTTTTCAGTTTGATAGCAGTGACATTAATATTAGAGAAGAAAAGAGGAAGATTATGTGAATTTTATACTGTAGAATACCAAAGGAAGTAATCAAGCTAACTTTGCAAAATCATCTCCCCTCTAAGTGATTGAAACTGTATTTTTATAACAGAAACTGAAGGTATTGTTATTAGGAAAAATAATATTTCACCCTTATGCTATTTTTCTTTATCTTAACTCCATTCTCCCACTTCTTTCTTGAAGAAATGGAAACAAAGCAAAAAAAAATATAAATTTACAGACAAATCAGAAAAAGCAATAGCTCTTCCGTCAAAGGAAAAATAAGACCCAGGTCACTTCATCAAGTCGGACATATAAACTTCAATTATCTATGAAGTGCAAACTTATCACACACAACAAAATAGTTTTGACGGCAAACAATATCAACAGCAATTTTGCAATTTCATCACCAAATTTTCCAGGTATTCTAAAATATTATATATTACCAGTTCCACCTGAATACTAGCGCTCATTTCAATATGGCCACATGAAAATAGGCTCTTGAGTGTCCATGTCCACTTAGATAAAATAGGGAACTGTAGCACTGACAAGAATTTATCCAGATTATTGAAGAAATAGAGTATCAGACTTAAATCAATATATGCTGCAGACTAAAACAGAGATGGAAGCGCTATTCTCTATATAAATTTTTTGTTCAATTACAATAATGACACAAAAAGCATAAGAAAACTAAAACATCAAGGAAGGAAGTTTGAAGATGTCCACAGATTTAATCCTTGCCAAGACAATTATTAAGTTCAATACTTCACAAATGCAATAATCGGAATCACAAATCCTTCCTATCAGGAGACATACAATAACAATGCAAACCACTTCACTAAAGAACCCTGCAACTTGTACTGTCAATAAAGCCCCCACTTAAGGGGGATAAATAGGTAAATTGAATCACTAGGGAGTCACTGAGACACCAAATAAAACAACAAAGATGCATAACAAAAGTGCTGCACAAAGCCGCAAACTACAATATATCTATTCAAAAAGAACATTAGTTCAAATGACATTACTGTTTTGGGGGACGGAATTGAACAAAGAGGAAGATGAGTTATCATCTCCTGGTAAGCACATTCATCTTTTTCAGTCAACTGAACAATCCCATCAAGTACAAGTACTTTCCCATATGTTGATGACTGCAAACCAGAAAAATTGGAGTCAAGTCAACCACTTACAGTGCCAATTTGGATAAATCTTTAAGATAGCTCTTTTAGAGAAGCTGAAAATTTTAGCTTAGCACAAAACACACCAAAAAGAAAAAAGCTGTTTAAGCTAAGCTTTTTCTAATTCCAAGAAATTCAAACTTGTAACCTTTCCCACCAAAAAGAAATGGAGAAAAATCTATACCAGCAGCACTTAAAATGCTCTTCTGAGAAAAGCCCATTCAAAATGGATAATAAAGAAACACTAAAGAAACTAGTAAGAGGAAGATAGCAAACCTCAAAAACCAAGATCTCTTGGTACTCAGACTTCTCCTTGTACAAGATCTTTTCGACTTTGATTGAATGAGCTTCTCCTAATGATAGGTACCAAAGCCATCAACAGTGGCAATACATACACAAGCAATAAAAAGAAGTGTTAATTTTTACTTTTCATTAATTTCTATATAACAAAGACATTGGAATAGCATTATTTGTGGTTAAGAAAGAAGAAAATGGCAAAAGATTGCATTTTAATTTTTACAATATTTGCTAGATAAATAGACATTCATGTAATAATGCGAAATCCAAATCAGAAAAGAGAAAAACGTCTTATTCCAGTGGTCATTAGCCGTAAGGCAATAATAGCATGAGGGAATTGGTAATCGAACAATAATAACAGATGGATACGTAACACCTACCTGGCCACATGGGGTTGTTAAAGTAAACGGCTTTTCTCCCTGTAATAGCAAAATAAGGAAGAACAAAGCAATGAATAATAGAAAATTAGATCAGAAGTCAGGCTTATGCAGAGCTAATGTGCTATACGGTGACACAACAGACTTTCTTTTGGGTAAAGGAGGGAAATACGGATAAATCCAAGAATCGAAAAATTGAAATTGATAATGACCAGAGCAAGACTGAGAAGCTGAGAACCACCCAGAAACAACAGTGGAATGGCAATTTGCCTCAAGCTCAGGGGCCGAAGCCTTAGCCTTCAAGCAACATAGAGGAATTTCCTTCCCTAAACCATTCCTGCTACTCGCTTTTCCATCCATAATCTTCTGGCATTCCAAATCTCTTCCTGCACCACCCTCCATAGATTTTCTTTTTCTTTTCTGGCTCCAGCCTCTGTAAGTGTAAATATCCAAACTAATCAAAACTATTGATCAAAGTGATTGACACACCAGAAAACTTTCATAACAAGTCAGAGAGTGTTAAAGACAGTTACCTATAAACTATGAAAATAGGGCTGTCGATGATGAATTAAAGTGATCACATACACACTTTACCCAAAAAAAAAAGTGATCACTTACACAAATCAAAAGGTAGTAACTTGCAAAATTGAAGTAGAAAGAATGCTAATTTTGAAGCGCCAATTACGCATTCTAGTACCCTATTGTAGATTCATGAAAGAATCCGCAAAATAACGTAAACACTTAAAATATGAGTTATTTTCTCTTAGATAAGCGAAGGTTCTGATTTTACGGGATTCCGGATTACGATTACAAAGGATGAAACTTGCGATATTTATAAAGTTATCTTTATTTTTCTGTTTCCGAATTATTTTATGAGTAAAAATAAATAAATCATTATAATAAAATGCCTGGTCAAACGGTGAAAAGTAAATATACTCGAGTTCATAAAACTACAAAAGTCTACAACAACGATGTGCCAACCACGATAATTGTTTTAATATTACACCAAGTTAATTAAACTTCCTCCACTGAGAGTTAAGGTATTAAAATTCAAATCCCCACAAGAAAAGGCCCCGTAAAAGAGAAACAAAAAATAAACAAAGAATAATTCCGATAGTCTGTTTGGTTGACACGATTTTGTAAGAAAATGAGAGAAAATGTATACAAAACCTTAAGCAACCCAGATTACGCTAGAACAATAATCAAAGCGTCGAAATTAATTACTGATATCCTACACTGAGTTCTATAGTGTTTTTACTTTCGCCACCTGACAAACTGATAACAAGCATAAACTCTCAATCTTTGTCATGCCCATTATTCCAAAAGCAGAGGAACCATCAGAATCGCTACGGTTTAGCAGAGATACCTGAAGAAGCAATTTCAACAATTGCATGAACCTCTGCTTGGGACAAGCTCGAAGTTTGAACCACAAAAAGATATAGGAAATAGAGATATCACATTTTTTGGCATAGCCTAAAGAGAAACAGAACAAATAATGTGGAGTCAAATTGAAAAACACGCTCATAGCAGTGAGAATTTACTACTCTGGATTTTCTTGTATATGGACATTTGAAGAGAGAAAGAGATAAAAGTCTTGCCTGACGTTAATAGCAATGAGTATGTATACTACTCTCGATTTTCTTGTACAAGAAGACCGACCACAAGTGACCGGGAAAGATGGACAGAGAGACTGTCTAAGTTTCTGTGTGTATCACCCTCTCCAGCTTCTCTTGTTATCTCTTTCTTGTCTCTCCCACTTCTGCAAGCTAAAGCTTGGTTTGGATGGAATTGGAGCTAGTCGCAGCCATATTTATAGCACATCACCAAATTTTGAGTATAAATATAAAGCTTTACTGTATCTTATAATTTTATGTTAATATATAAATAATAAAAAGGAGTAGTAATTTGCCCAAACCAAAAAAAGAAAAGGAGTAGTGCTTTTTGTTTATGAAAACATTTTCTATTTTTCTTTTGTTAAAAATGTGTTTGGTTTGTAAAGTCAAAATATATTTCAGAAAAAGAAAATTATGAAAATGTGTATCTTTTGATATTTTTGAATAATTAAAAATTATTATTATTATATTTTAAAATAATAAAATTAAATGATAAAAATTATTTAATTTCACATTATTATATTTATTTTTTCTCTTTTCGCTCCTTATACATCAAATAATTTATTTTATATAATATAATATATAATTTTAAAAATAATAAAATTATCAAAATACTCTAAAGCTATTATAATGTGTTAATAACTTGACATTCACTTTTTTTTACTTCTTAAATATAAAATATAAAATTATTATTATTATTATTATTCAAAATAATAGAATTAAATGATAAGAAAATATTTACTCTTCTATAACTTTTCACTATTTTGACTTGAATTTATCTTTAATCTCTCATCTCTTTATATCACGTAATTTATTTTATATAATATAATATATAGTTTTAAGAATTAATGAAATTATAAGACTCTAAAGTCATTAACATAAATATATAATTTGACTTTAAATCTATGTTAATTTTATTACTATTTAGATTAAATTTAAAATTATAATATAATTATTATTCTGTAAACATTGAATTGTCCATAACATTATCTTATTATATATTGTTATTTTTTAAAAAATAACAAAAAAGTCATAATGATTTTTATCTCAATAATGAATGAAATATTTATATTTTTTTTGTTATTGAATTGATATTTATATATTAAAAAGAAATTTATTTCTTTGATTGATTAAGTTAAATATTTAAATTAGACCAAATTAAAATATGTCTAACTCACTCAAAATTGATTACATATAATTTGGTTTGATTAAATTTGATACTGCAAATTCAAATCAATAGATTCACTTATATATCAAATCAACATGAGTTTTTTAAATTTAAAAATTATTTCAAACTGTAAAAGAAAACCGTTAAGACTCCTAAACAGAAGTATGTATAGAATGAACTGATAATGTGTGAATACAATGCTATCTAAACAAAGACATCATGTGCAGGTCAAGCAATTTTATTTTTTTAAAAGTGGGCAATATTGTCATTTCACATTACAGTGACAACTTCTGGTTGGCAACAAATATAAGAAGTTCACACCTCAGTTGCATGATATAATTATTTTACGAGATATTCTTGTAAGATTCTGTATATAAAATGCAGTATAAAAGCATCTTTTTCTCAATTGCATTTTGCAACGTGACACGAACTAAAGAAGAACAATAAAAAACAAGTCGTCAAGAGACATGATTTGAGATGTCCGTGCGTTCTGGTCTCCTCAAGGAAGGATAAGCATTAAGCATGCGCTATGTATCTATAATTTTTCATTTTGAAAAAAGTTGCGTGTGGTTGTGGTTGTTGCTCATATTCTTTTTTATATTTATATATGATTGATTCGTTTTCATAATATCTAATTATAAATACTTTATAATATAATAAATTTATGTAGTAAAGAATTTAATATTAATTATTATATTGTACAATATCTCATTAATTAATTATGGGGGGAGCAAACTGGTACGGCTTGGATCAAATAACGCATTGCCACATCTGTTAACGCGTGTTTCTTTGGTTTTGTATTTTCGAAGGAATTATTATAAGCATCCAACGAAGTATGAATTCACTCCATGATAAGCTTTGTTGTATTCACAATACAATATTTATATTGTTAATCAACACTAATTTAAAATTATTAATTTTATTATGATATTTGATTGGTTATATAAATAAAATTTTTTTAATATTTAAACTAAACCGAAACAAATATACACGCCTCGTTTTGGGCTTGTGGAAAAGGGAGCTAAATTAAAATAAAAAGATTAATCCTTGTTAAAAGTAAAAATTGCACAGTAGTTTTTTTTTCTCACAAGATTGAACTTTTTTTTTGTTGGGTGAGATTCACAAGATTAAACTTTGAACTTTATGATTAAAGACCTTTTAATAATTTATGTTAATTATATTTACAACTGAAAACACCCCTCATAAATGCTTGGGACTTCAACTTTAATTATATAATTTTAAGTTCCACGTGATTTATATAATAATATTTTAATTGATTATAAGACTTTCCTATTTTGCTCATAAAATTTGTATTTATATATATCACACGAATTGATATATGATTGGTTTCCGTACATATCTGTTCAAGCATGTTCCCCTCAGTGTGATTTGGTACGATTCCCTTTACTTTTTTTGACATGTATTGGAACGTGGAAATCATGAGGAATTATGGAATATCCACCTTGTTCTCCATATTCGATTTAATAATTTCTTTTTTCTTTTAAAATACTAAACCAAGAGAAATTATAGCCTCATCCTTCAATAATTATCGAATACATTTTTTTATCAAAATTTAGGCAAAAATAATTATATTGAAAAAAAGAAACTGTTTATAGCCTCTTCTTTCATGTATTGAGTGTGCCTGAGTGCTCAAACTTTGTCGGCTGTCGGGTTGATTCGATGTCTGATGTTATGGGTTGTAAAAATTTGTAAAATAAAAAATAGTCAAAGGTTACCAAAAAAATTCCAAGGTTCTATTGTATAAACTCTATGTTCAAGTGAATATAGAATGGAGAGAGTAATTTTGTGGCCGATACAAATTTTTGAGATGTGCAGTTAATGCATTGATATCTCTCATCTCATCAAGATATATATATTTTAAAATTTTCTTTTATTAACTAAAGTTTGCATGAAATTTTAAAAATCTATATATGCTAAATAAAGAAAAACCCCATATAAAATAGAATTATTCAAAATTCAAGCCAGTGAGCTAACTGCTACTCATACCAACAATTCAATATATATATTTTCATCTGTTGAAAAATTGTATTAAAAATAAAAATTATGGAATAAATTAGGCAACATGTTACGTTTTTCATGAAAAAATATTGTCTGCTTATTAATTATATGTTTTATATATGAGTGCAAGGCCAAATTTGCACCTTTGGTTTATACAAGGGACTTGCGTGAACTGTGTAAAGACGCAGGATTTCACTCTAGCTAGTATGTATAAATCATATAATGGAAGATGATCGTTTTTCCTTGTGATTTAAAGCTCTCGATCACCCGGCTTTATAATAAACCAGAAAAAAAAAAATTAATGTTATCGAAATTATTATTATTCTTATTTTTGGAGAGCTCTAAATTTTTATTATTACTTTTTTATCAAGATTTATTATTAATTATATTTTTAAAAAATTATTTATAAAATAAATTTTTAGTGCAGAATTTAACTTTCACGTAACAAGATTCCTAAAGAAATTATTGAAGCTGCAAACAAGGTGAAGTAAGTTGAGGGCGGCAAAATGTACCCAGAAGTCAAACTATTATGTCAGTATTGTTCACCAGGAAAGAAAAATAAATTACACGTCAATGATTTAGCGTTTTTTCTTTTGTACAAGAGGGAAAAAAAGTTACAGCAATTGACCAATCATACCATTGATGTTGTAAGTTCTAACAACTTGTTTTTTTCATCACAGACCCAATACTTGTCTCAACGACAAAGTCACCAATACCCATGTGAGATTGCAGAAAGTGTCAATGTTCAAATTATGATTGTTGTTACTGTGATCCTATCAAACTCACTCGTACGTATTATGAAGAAATTTTGGTTTCTGTAAGTTAAATTAAATGTTCAAATAATTATGATCAAGTATTGAAGAATGGAATGTAGTGATTTGAGGAACATTGGCTATTGTGGAAAAAAAGTCAAAATATCAGAAATAGTCCACTGTTAAGATGTGCTTGTTGATTTTCAGGCAGCGTACCAAGAAAATTTCAGAAGACGTGCATTTTGTAAGTTCTATCACTTAAACTAGCTAGCTTGCTGATTTGGGTTCGGTTTGGAGAATGGACTTCACCATTTAATAAAACATCATCATGATAATGTCCAACGAGCTTTTCTTGTGTTTTAACTCTTTTGGGCTTTGCCTCTTTACGTCACAAAAAAAGATATATTTTATTAACATTTTATGTCTATTTTTAATGCCAATTGGAAGCTTATTTTTTGTTACTGCCGAAGCAAATACAAAATTTTTCATCGCTTGCATTCTCCAAATTGTTTACATTAATTCCATACAGTCTTTTGCTTCCTAATTATCTTCATATATCTACTTAGAAGAATGTATCTAGTGGGTACGAGTAAGAATAGTCATTGGCTATCAAAGATACTGCGATTTTGGACAAATAGTAGAATAAATACAAGGATTTGGTCACGAGCCATCGATAACAAATAAACACATATCTATCCAATGGCTTCATCTACCATTTCATCTGCTCCTAAATCGATTTCTCCTTTATTTAGATTCTTCATAACTGTGCATATAATATTTCTGATGTGCAAAGTTATATTAAGGTAAATAAAAAAAACAAGTATATTAGGAGATTAAAACAAAACTCTCAATACCAATATTAATATTACTGAAATATAATGTAATTTACTAATTTTCAATAATCAGAAAACTCATTATATGCAAGTAGTCTAAACCTTTTTTTTCTTTTTCGGGTGAACAGAGAAGAAAATCTCATTGAAGTTGACATAGCTTCCTACAATTAGAAGTGATAATTAACATATCTTAGTAGATATAATTTGTAAAAATAGTTAATTTAGTTAGACAAGTTAAATGTAACCTGTAAGTTTAGAACAACTAATGAGAGGAAGAAATTCATTGTGACAAATTAAGAATAATTAACTTGTAAGAGTAGTTAGACAAATAACTTTTTAACTCGTAAGAATATAGAAAACTTTTTTGGTAATTATTATAAATCCCTCTGGTCATAAATGAATTGAATTTTGGAATTTTATCCCTTATGTTTGTATTCTACTTCTCCCAAGTCTCTTTCTTTCACAAAGTACACACACTTGTTCTTCTTTCTCTCAAAAATCAAACACTTTCGTCTTTCTTATTCCAATAAACCCAGCCTGTCTCAAGTGCTGTGTATTCAACTTCAAACTTTTCATATTAGATATAAACATACTCCCTCAAGAATTCTCTCATTAATTGCCTTAGTTCTGCTCCCTCCAATGTAATGTATCTTAACATCTTAACAAAGGATTCTATATACCACATCTAATCCAGCAAATAGACATAAATGCATTACATTAGTTACACTGATTATATAAAATTGTTTGCTTCTTTCAAGGACTGTTCTTTGGTGCAGGATCACTTGTTTGATAGTCCCAGCTACAGCTAGTTGAAGTTGCAGCGATGTCACTTGAAAGTATTTCATTAGAGTTGATTCCAACATCCTCTATAACAGTTTCATTTGGATAAAACGAAGGCCTTGGAGGCATTTTTAGGTTTTCCAATTCTCCTTCAAGCAATTCTACTACTTTGCTCATTGAAGGACGTTCACGAGGTTTCAATTGTATACACCACAGTGCAGTTGTGAACATTTTTTTTTGCTATGTTTTTTTCTTCCTCTGTGACATCTTCCATGTCTATATCTTTCTTTTCACTAAATTGATCATGAATCCAAAAGGGAAAGTAAACTTTACTTTAATGCTCTGCATTTGAGATTCGAATTCTTTCTTCCGCTCGCCATTTCCATTAGAAGCATCGCAAAGCTGTAAACATCAGCTTTGTAAGAGATTCCTCCAATATTTTTGTAGAATAATTCTGGAGCCATATAGCCAAGTGTTCCTCTTGCTACAGTCAATGTAACAATACTATTATTCATTGGATAAAGCTTTGCAAATCCAAAATCTGAAATCTTAGGAATGAAATTTTCATCCAAAAGAATGTTGTGAGGCTTGATATCAAAATGCAGAATTTGCATGTCACAACCTTGATGAAGATAAGCTGTTCCACGAACTACTGCAAGAGATATCTCATATATTTTGTCGTAATCTAAAGGGATGTTTCCTTCTTTTTGAAAAATATATTTATCAAGAGAGCCATTAAACATAAATTCATAGATCAGAGCACGTTTGGATCCCTCAACACAATATCCAATAAGGCGAACCACATTAACATGGTGTATCCTTCCAATAGTTGCCACTTCGCTGATAAACTCTTGGCCATTGGTTTTGGCTTTACCCAACATCTTTACTGCTACAAAAGCTCCGCTACGTAACTTCCCTTTGCATACAGAGCCATATCCTCCTTCCCCTAGCTTCTCTTGGAAACCTCTGGTCATTTTTCTCGATTTCTTTGTATGAATACCTTATGGGCATGAGGTTATAATCTTGCAGAAAAGTTTCAATATTTCCATAGATTGATTTATGTCTTTTTCGCCATTGATATATGAGGAGTGCAGCCAGAAAACAGTATCCAAATAGAGTTCTAACTACAATATATGATGGCAGAACGTATCTCCCTATGCTTGCAGCACCTTCAGAAACTAGTGGATGTGGAAGATACTCATTAGTTACAGGATACCGGATTCGACTGATTAGGCCTGTGTCGATTAATCATCAAAATAATCATCAGAAACACCAACAAAAGGAGAGAACTTGTTGACAATCTCACGAGCAAATTTTTTTTAACATAAATAAATCTGTAATTTTATTTGGTTGTTATGTTTGATTCTTTTTAACACATGCATATACCATTGTAAATTTATTTGGTCCTTAAATAACATATTTTGATTAATTATGAAAATATAGTAAAAAAATAATTTCTTTTATAAATTATTCAATTGTATGTGTTCAAAAAAAAATACTGGGATATTATTCCAATGAAAATTTAATAAACTAGAGCTCTTTAAAACGACATGTGATTATAATTTTTTAAAAAAATTTGGAGAATTTAGTATAATTTACTCAGATTAATATTAATAAGAAGTTAGTATATTAATCAGATTTACTAATTAATTATTCAGATTAATATAGTATAATTTGCTGGTCTTTTATGCTTCATTATAAACTATTACCCAAACTTCCTTACAAAAAATGATTACTAATGGGACTACAGAAATAAATAGTGAGTAAAATAAACTAATCGAGATGGTAAATTACGAGAAAATGAAAACACTTGTACTTACCGTTAAAAATATCAGAGATATGCTGCAAAAAGAGAAACAGAGAGTGTCAGTATAATAAAAGAGATGTTATAGAATATCTGTAATTAAATTTACACTCTACTAAAAAATATCTTTAATCACAATTGCACAGTACTAGCAGATAATATATGACTCATGTCACTGTTATGCATAACTCACGAACTATTGCAAGTGTTGCGAGTTGTGACTCCGTAACGTTTCTTCAACTTATGATTTATCCAAAGTCTTTAAGGTACAACGATTGACTGAACAAAAGGGAGTGGGAATCGTTACCTCCGGTAAGGCCAACAATCTTTAGCCGAAGTCCTGAAACAATTTGAGATTAACGATATCAATTTCTAAAATTGAAATGCTAGCTAAATGCCATTCAGTGAAGCATACAACGAAGAAAACCAGCAGATAGATAATCAGCTATTCATTCACTACTTGGAATAAATTGGAAATTGGAATTATGGGGAATGGAAGGAATACTGATGCTTACCGCACTGGTCTATTGAAAGGTAGCCATCACTCCAAAAGGAGCCATAACTACACGCAGAAGCAGGAAGGCATTCGACTTGTCCAGTAGATGGGTTAAATCCACAACCTCCCTCTTTTCTTTGATAGAAAGATACCCGTAAAAAATAACAAATATATGCAAGTGAAACAAATATATAAATTAATGAGCTGGAGAAGATCGAATTTGCATATATGCTTCACAATTGGTAAAAACTCAAACTCCTATTCATACAGAACCATCATTTTCTTACTTAATAATGTGCATATAAAGAAATATAAAGGATGCCTTCAAAATATTGAGACCTGAGAAAATTTTGGATATAGTATTCATAAACAGCTTTTAAAGCTGCTTTAATTTGTTTGTCTACAACATTTCCTAAAGAGTAATTACTTCGCTTTAAAAACTTGCGAGAAGGCTTATAAATGTAATTTAAAAAATTAAATTTGTACTCTCAAGTTTCAACTTTTGAATCAAAGATCGAATAAAAGTCCTCCTCAATGGAAAGCCACTCCACTACCAATTTTAAGTGGCATTGGGCAATATCCTTGTTCAATCTTTGTCGGTTCTTTTACGACTTGGTGTGAAGATACACTCATTCACACCACGTTATAATAGTTTGTCTATTTGTATTAATATATAAAGACACATAAGAAAAACATTCGCATAAAAAAACATTAAAGTTGAGGAGGCTGTGGTGCCACTAAGTCCAAAAGAATCTTTTAAATTTTCGAAATAGTCTCACTTAATTTACGTGTATATAATAAAGCTATGTGAAACTTTTGACGACGTAAATTGTTTATAAATTATTTTAATTGTTTATATATTGTCATGATTTTCTAGTATTGCTTTGTTATAGTTAAGAATTATTACTCGAAAAGTTCAAGGACGACGATAATTTTACTATAACTCTTGCTTAATTAGACCTGCCCATTATTTCGGAGCTATTATTTCCTAATTGCTCAATCAGTCTGTCCTTGCTTGTAATTTATTATTTAAATTGGTTAAAGCTACATGATAATTAAAAAAATACTGTGAAGAAAAAGTAAACAGAACATAATAAAATATTAAGAATTTAAATCCTTTAACATCAAAAGAGACTAATATAACAATGCTATATGAAAAAGAAAGAAAGAAAGAAAGAAAGAAAGAAACATGTCCATCGATTGAGGATACATAATATGCGCTTTGTACATGAATTTATAATCTATAGAAATATGTTTGGCTTACTTTACAATTACATTTATTTACTACCCTAATTTAGACGATAATTTAGACTCTAATACCTTTGGACATGGCTAATCTTTGCAAATCGAAAATCTTAAAACCTTTTGGTGCAAAGCTTTCAACAAAAGAGTGTTCAGGGCTTTTATCAAAACGCAAAAGCTAAAATGTTTTGGGCTTACATATCAATAATCCCTATGAAATGGGCCTACGCCCCCAACCTCACCTTTGGGCTTAACAATTCACTAAGAATTCATCTCTTTTTCAGGCAGAGATTATTTCATAACCCACATGGACGCTGAGAGCTTTCTAACCCAGAAGAATCCTCAAAAGACTGAATACATCAAAGAAAAAAAGCTCAAATACAGGAAATGGATATTCAATTATTCATTTGCGAGTCTTTCTAAATTATATACAACATATTCCCACATGAGTTATCCTCACTAACAAGTGACAACCTCAACACCACTCCCTTACAAAATACTGCATCCTAAAAATCTCAACTGGATTGTTTCTAGCACAACTAACACAGCAGAAATAGTGATTTGTTTTGTTTCATTTTTATAGTGGATATATTGTGCCATTATAGTTACACTCAAATTTACTCACTTCTGTCAAGGGCTACTCTGGTGTATGATAACTCGTTTCCCGGCTAAAGTTACTTGTAGTAATTTCACTTGTAATTGTTGCATCAGAGTTGATTTTCAGATCATTTGCAATAGTTTCTTCCGGATAAAAAGAAGGTCTCGGAGGCATTTGTAGGCTTTCCATTTCTCCTTCAAGCATCTGTACCACTTTGTCCATTGAAGGACGATCACGAGGCTTTAATTGTATACACCAAAGTGCTGTTATGAACATCTTCTTCACCATGTTCTTTTCCTCCTCTGTGGCATCTTTCAGTTCTACGTCTTTCTTGTCACTAAATTGATCATAAATCCAAATGGGAAAGTAAGCTTGGCTTGAATGCTCTGCGTGCGGATTTGAGTTCCTTCTCTTCCCCGCCATTTCCATTAACAGCATTCCAAAGCTATAAACATCAGCCTTATAAGAGATTCTTCCGATATTTTTGTAGAACAATTCTGGAGCCATATAGCCTAGTGTTCCTCTTGCTGCAGTCAAAGTAACAATACTATCATTGACTGGATAAAGCTTTGCAAGTCCAAAATCTGAAATTTTAGGGATAAAGTTTTCATCTAGAAGAATGTTGTGTGGCTTAATATCGAAATGCAAGATTTGCATATCACAGCCTTGATGAAGATAAGCTATTCCACGAGCTATTGCAAGAGATATTTCATATATTTTCTCATAACTTATAGGAATGCTTCCTTCTTTTAAGAAAATATACTTATCCAAAGAGCTATTTGGCATAAATTCATAAACAAGAGCATGCTTTGACTTCTCAACACAATATCCAATAAGCCGAACCACATTCACATGATGGATTCTTCCAATAGTTGCCACTTCGCTGATAAAATCCTGCCCATTAGCAATGGATTTACCCAACATCTTTATGGCTACATAAGGCCCACTACGTAACTTGCCCTTGTATACAGAGCCGAAGCCACCTTGACCCAACTTGATATTGAAATTACTTGTCATCTTCCTGATTTCTTTGTACGAGTACCTTATAGGCATAAGGTCGTAATCTTGCAAGAAATTCTCAATATTTTCATAAGCTGATAAATGTCTTCTCCGCCATTTATGAATCAATATGGCAATCAGAAGTGTAGCCCCAAACAGAAACCTAGCTGCCACAAATGATGGTAGACCATAATATCCAACCGCAACTGCTCTATTAATTGCATTTGCATTGTCAAGATGTATAGCTCGAAATGTAATTAACCAGTATAGTCCTGTGAGGGCATATCAACGGAAAAGTCAAGAGAACCTTCAGTGTAGATATATATAACTCATGAACTAAATATCTGTCAAGCATTTATTTTGTTCTAAGGCTGTGGATAATTAAAAGGAAAATATTCAGCCTCACATATAACCAATCTAATCTATATATGCAAGAGAAACCATATAAATATATATATTGTGCATATCTGTTTCACAATGTTAAAATCTCAAGCTCCTACCCATCCAGAACCATCATTTTCCTACTCATAATGTGCATATGAAGAAGTATATAAAGGATGCCTTATAAATATTGAGTCATGAGAAAATTTTCTATGTAGTCATATCAAGGGAAAAGTCAAGAGAACCTGCAGTGCTGAACTGTTGATATATATAATTTTGATCAAATGCTTTCAAGACTGCTGTTACTAAACTTTACCTTAATCAACGCAAAACCCCAAAAAAAAAGTTCTTATAAAGAAAAAGAGACTGATTTAAATTATGCAGAAAAAAATAGTATCAAAGAGTCCAGAATCAAGATCTTACCAGTAAAAATTCCGTGAAGAGAGGCTGCAATAAAGTTTTACAAAGGTCAAGTTGTATAATATAAATGATGAACATAGTTATGTGCGAAGTCAAAAGAACAAAATTATATGATAAAGAATTGGATAACATAGGAATAAGATTATTTACCTTTGGTATAAATGCCAATCCTTACCAAAATTCCTATAGCATCCAGAAATAACAAGATAATTATTAGCCCATAAATTTTCGAAATGAATCAAAACAAAACAAGATTTCAGTGCATTTGATTCCAGCCCCAAGGGGAATAGTTGTTATGACTCACGAAGTATTCTTACCGCAGGAATGGGCACCTCCATTGATATAATAACATTTATCATCGATGTAACACTGAATGGTTCCATTGGTATGGTCAATGATGAAGCAAGGCCTGGATCCACAATGAAAATCACAAACAAACTGCATCCAGGAAAGCTCAAAACCATAGACTAGTTGCCTGTGAATATCGAGGTATGAAACATTAACACTAACATTATCATTAGCATTAGCATTGTCCGTTATTGAAGCAGGACTTGTCCAGGAAGTAGGAGACACTGCCTTCACATGGCAACCAGGCTTCCAACTTGCTATATCTATGTCCCCAACAATAGCGTACGTGGTGGAATCAATGCACGATGTTGTATCCACATAAGAAGCATCATCCCTCACAGGATGTACACAACTCAAGAAAATTATAGGCTGAAATAGATAGATCCGGTTCCAGCTATCCTCAGTTATGGCTTGAGTGGCTTCATATGAATCCAATTGTCGATAGTCGTCGCTGAAATTGGAATAAAACAAAAAGTATCGAGGCAGGAAGGAGCAATTACCCTCTTGAATGTCAGGATCAACGAGTCGGATTGTGTAGTTATTGTAGTTGATAGCCTCCACATGGTACTGTGCAGAATTCAAATGTAATATCGCAACGTTGTTGACGCAATCTAACTCATATTTGGGGTCGCCACAGTTCACAGGGTCTTGTTTTAATCGAAATGGATAGCTTATGTTGGTGACTTTACCACAGGAAGAAGCAGCACAATACTGGTGTTGGTTCGTTCCACTACATGTTTCCAAGTTCAGAGGGATGACAAAGAGGAAGAACACCCATGAATAAAATCCCATCTCATAGCAGTAGGATAAAGCTTTGCCTTCCCCCATGAGGTTGAAACCATTTTCTGATATCTCAAACTGCAAGGACTAGCTAGCAATTAACTAACAAAAATATTAATGGACAAGCTTGCTGCCTTTGTTGATTTCTCCTGGTCCTGTATATAGTTGACAAGTCTTTAGCTGTCTTCTGGAAGTTAGGAATTTTAAATTGGCAAGATTTTGAAAGTTACTGATATTTATTATATTTAAACATTTTATAAATAAATTTTCAAAGGATTAAAAAAGTTTAAATTTCTGATCAATATTCAAACCCAAGACCAAGTTTAATTCCAATACTCCGAGAAAAGCCTATAGCTAGAAGTCTATAGAACCCACAAAAGCTTATTAAGTTAAAATTACATAGTTTCCTCCATTCCTTCCTACAAGGATAATATGTGGCATCCCAAATGCTGTTGGTTGTTGTTGATGGTGATCACGGTATTTTTGCAGCTCACCACCATGGGTGTGTGCAATAATGAGTGCGGAGAATCAAGATGTGGACGTCATGGCCCGCGTATTCGGTTCCCCTTCCGACTCAAGAACATGGACCTCGATCACTGTGGCTATCCTGGCTTTGATCTAACTTGTTCTGATCAACATCATACCCTGCTTGAGTTTCCTGCACTTCCACTTCCAATCAAGCTGCAGGTTAATCACATAGATTATACAAGCCGTTACGTATCGGTGTCTGACCCAGAAAACTGCCTTCCCAGACAATTTGTAAGGCTCAACCATTCTTCAATTTCTCCTTTCCACTTTCTATCGTCGGAACTACGATTCGTTTCCAGTCTCACCATCTATTTCTTCTATTGTACTCCAAATAAGCTCTCCTGCCCCATATATGCTGCTCAGTCAGGTACAGTTCTTGATTCTGACCTAATATCTTGCACCAAGATTTATGAAACAATTCCTTCGAACATCGGATATAGTGATAATAGCTTACTGCAAAAAGAATTGCTTTTATGGTGGAACAAACCAAATTGTAGTGAGTGTGAAGCCAAAGCCAAATTATGTAAACTCAACACAAACGGCACTCAAGATGCTATTCAATGTTATGACCGCCCACCCAAACCAATCAGCAAGATACGTTATGCTGCTATAGGTGAGATCACTTCTCGATCTCTTCTTTCTTTTTGACTTCTCTCCTCTAGCTCTGTTCATCCCCATGTTTAGATGAAGATTTCTGATAACAGAATAGGGATGATTAATGCGCAGGTGTTTCTGTTGGTTTAATTGTTTTGGTGTTGCTTCTCCTTGCTTTCTTTCAAATATATGGCTATTTTAGAAGCAAAGGAGAGGATCAGGCAAGACTGGAAAGATTTTTGCAAGATTACAGGGTACTCAAGCCTACTAGATTTTCTTATGCTGATATTTATAGAATCACAAATGGTTTTGAAGACAAGTTAGGTGAAGGGGCTCACGGAGCGGTTTTCAGAGGAAAGCTCTCTAATGAAATTTTAGTGGCAGTGAAGATGCTCAATAATAGTGAGGGAGATGGACAAGAATTTATTAATGAAGTGGGAACCATGGCTAAAATCCATCATGTTAATGTGGCTCGCATGCTTGGTTTTTGTGCTGATGGATTCCACCGTGCTCTTATCTATGATTTCTTTTCAAATGTTTCATTGCAGAAGTACATATGTCCACCAGACATGGAGAATTTCCTTGGTTGGGAAAGGTTACAACAAATTACCCTCAGCATTGCCAAAGGAATAGAGTATCTTCACTATGGTTGTGATGATCGAATTCTTCACTTTGACATCAATCCTCACAACGTTTTGTTAGATGACAACTTTACTCCAAAAATTATTGATTTTGGTTTGGCTAAACTATGTCCTAAAAACCAAAGTACTATATCAGTCACTGCAGCAAAGGGAACACTAGGCTACATTGCACCTGAAGTTTTTTCAAGAAATTTTGGAAATGTGTCTTATAAATCTGATATCTATAGTTTTGGGATGTTGTTGCTAGAAATGGTTGGAGGAAAGAAAAATATAGACATGTCAATTGAACAAACTTGTCAAGTTCTATACCCAGAATGGATTCATAATCTCCTTGAAGGAAAAGACATGCATATCCAAATTGAGGATGAAGGAGACAATAAAATTGTTAAAAAACTTGCTCTTATAGGACTTTGGTGCATTCAGTGGCATCCAGTGAATCGTCCTTCCATGAAAACTGTTGTACAAATGATAGAAGGAGACGGAGACAATCTAACAGTCCCCCCTAGTCCATTTGACTCAACATCTTCCATCAGTACAAGTTCAAGTATTTTGGGAAGGTCTCCAAGTTTGAAGTTGGAAGTGATTCATGAATGAATAAGGAAACTAGTGTTCATTATTTTTTGGAAGTGACATAGTTGACCTGTGTTATCAAAAGTGTTAATTAACATGTAGATACTAGAGTATGTTATATGAATTGTACTTGTACGACGGATTACGTATTTATACTTTTATTTGCCTTTATATTTAAGAAAAAATGATAATATTATGAATTTGAGTTTATGATAAATTTTAATTATAAAATAATAATTTACTAATTTCAATATATATATTTATTTCAATTTGTTTTTAATCTTTGAGAGTTGGAGACGTTTATAGTGAAAATTTCAAGTCCAACAAAAAACAAAACTATATGAATCTTTAGTATACAGGGTTATAAAGCTTTCTTCGACAATTTGCGTAAAGAACTTAATAAGCGATACACTTGACAAGGAAGCATATTAGTTAAATATAAATTTTCTATAATATTTGAAGTTGAAGCTTATAAACATAAAAAAATTCTTAAAACACGAAGTGTGGAAAGTGAAACATTCTATGACTATTTATGTGGACAGGCTTGTTGGGCCAAGTCCAAACTCCGAATGGAAGCCCAATATCCCACTTCTCATAAGAATAAGACCCAACCTCTGCTTCATGGTTGTTCTATTTCTATAATGTTAATGTATAAATAATCAAGCCACACTGCTAACAGTAAACTTGGCTGTTTTACTTGTGTTGCAAGAAAATTGGAATTCAAGTTATCGAATTTGAAAGGGAAACTATTGTGCTGGAAATGAAAGTGAATAATCAAGTTTATTTCGGTACTCTATTTGTGGTGTTTTTATAACTGCAAAAAGATTGTAAAAATTCTCATAGTTCCCACATTCTCTTCTTAATCTTGAAAACGAGTATGAAAATTTTTAGGAAACATTATTGTAATCTGAAAATTGGCTTCAAGTTAACTTCAGAAAACCAGTGTGAATTATTTCTTGTCTTGTTATCTTGCTTGCATGTTAACCACAAATAGAACAAGGCACTCTGTTTTGCTGCACTTCGTTTATAGAGTTTGATTTACACTCCACAGTATTTGTCTCTTTTTTAGCCTGTTTTTGTGGTCTCAGTACATGTATTGCTTCATTTTCTTGATGAATAATATTTTCATTCGTATTCAAGAGTCTCAAGTCCAAAAATAAAGGCAAATGCAGAGTCCTATTTCTCACTATAAAATAAATATCAAGATCAATAGCATTGACTATATATATACTAACACTATGCTATATTGATCTAACATCCTCTTGAGCTAACAGTGAGACTGAGTCATTGGAATCACTTCCTGATGGATCTGAGGATGGATTTGTTGAACTTGCGTGATCTTTAACATCTGGTAAATCTTGTGGATATAGGTAAGGCTTCTGAGGCATTTCTAAGTCTTCCTCTTCTCCTTCAAGCATCTCCACAACTTTATTCATTGAAGGACGATCACTTGGCTTTGTCTGTATGCACCACAACCCCACTTTCATCATTGTCTTTGCCAACTTCGTTTCTTCCTCTGTTGCACTTACAATGTTGATTTCCTTTCCTTCGTGTAATTGATCATAAACCCAAAAAGGGAAGTAAAGTTGGCTTGAATGCTCTGCCACTGCATTCAAATTCTTTCTTCTACGAGCCGTCTCCATTAATAGCATCCCAAAGCTATAGACATCTGCTTTATAAGACACCCTACCCACATTTCTATAGAAGAGCTCAGGAGCCATGTATCCTATGGTTACTCTTGCTGCTGTAAGGGACACAATACTGTCTTTGGTAGAATATAATTTAGCAAGCCCAAAATCAGAAACCTTTGGATTGAAGTGGTCATCAAGAAGAATGTTGTGTGGCTTTATATCGAAGTGCAGGATTTGCATGCTGCATCCTTTATGTAGATATTCAATACCACGAGCTACTCCAAGAGAAATGGCATACAATTGATCAAAACTCAAAGAATGATCATTATGTTGTTGAGAATGAATGTATTTATCAAGAGATCCATTGTGCATGAATTCATATATAAGAGCACGTTTTGATCCCTCCACGCAATAACCAATAAGATGAACCACATTAACATGGTGGATTCTTCCAAGAGTAGCAACTTCGTTGATAAATTCCTGACCTTGGGCTTTGGCTTTATCCAACATCTTGACGGCTACAAGACGACCACTTTGAAGCTGTCCTCTAAACACAGAGCCATAACCTCCTTTCCCCAGTTGAACTTTGAACCCTTGAGTCATCTTCTTGATATCTTTGTAAGAGTACCTTATAGGCACGATGCTATTGTCACCTCGCAAAAAATCTTCGATGTTGTCATACATAGATAAATGCCTTCGTCGCCATTTATAGATCAAAAGCCAGATGACGAATGGAGTTCCAGGAACACATTTGAGAGCAATATGTAGAGCTGTTACGGAAATCCGAAAGACAATGTTTCTGTTAGTTGGTCAGTTCATTGTATTGTCCACTCTTGTATCCTAAAGAATTAGAAAAGTACGTCGAAGGATGGGCTTACCTAGTAGAGACAAGAGATATCCTGCAAAACAAAAAAAGCACCATTTTGATATAAATGAAAAGAAAAAAAAAAGTGAGCAACAAACTTGAACTAATTATCAATTAAATAGATATTTAGTATATTTTATATTATATAAATAATAAAAATAAAAATAATTTATTTAAAAAGAATAAAATTATAATTTATCTTAAATCTCAAAGAAGTGAGTATAACTTTTTAAAATAGATGATATAATAATATAATTTTACATCTTTCGAAAAAAAAGAAAGTATTTAGCTTTTTAGTAATTGATGTGTATAAGCATTTCTATGAAAGTGTGTGCTTCTGGTTTTTTTTTTTAATGTAATGGTTAATGCTAATGCGGGAAAACATAAAAGAATTATGAATTACTTTTGTTTTTAATTTTTTATAATATTTTTGTCCTTTTGCCTATTGGAATTAGAAGGATTGATTTTTTAATTTGTTATAAAAAGAAAAGAGTGATTAAAGAAATTATTAAAAAGTAACACTGAAAAAATATAGTTTAACGAATTAAATTAAAAAACTAATCATGTTTTAGTTTAAGAAAAGAAAATGATTGAATGAAAATGAAAATTCCTATTCCATAGAACCCCGAACTTTTCGTGTGAGTCTGAATGTATTGAATATTAATGTGCATATATAGTGACTGTAATAGTATTACTGAATCCTTCGATCATATATATTAAGGTTTGCAGAGAGATTCCTTACCCAAGATATCCTCAGTAATAAATAAAATATTCACTGCATCGTCAGAGAAACAATAGCATGTATTAGTATTAGTATTAGTGCATTACAAAAGTATATACATGCATAAGGTGAAATGTTTTCCTAACAATATTAAATACTTAAGAAAACAGAGACGGTATTTATTTATTTTTGTTATATGTAATTTTTTACAAATTAAGAATCAAACTTGCGACGCCTCTAACTAAATCCCCATCCTCCCAACTATTTGAACCTCAAATAGCCAAATTAAGAAAATTAGCCTCAAATAAAATTGATTACTCAGTTTAATATTGTTGAGGATTTTAGCGGAATAAGCTAAAAGTATAATATTTGATATATTTAAAATAGATATTCTTGAGGATTTTAAGGGAATGAGCTAAAGAATAAAATTTGATATGTTTATAATACAAATAAATTAGGTATAAGTAATTTAGAAATTAAGCATATATTCTATTATATATATATATAAGCATAGTACAGTGAAAGAAAAGTTGATAAGTGTTATTTTCAAATGAATCTTGACTCTTTTAAAAACAAAATCATTTGAAAATAACTAAATAATGAAATAAATAAGATTTGAAAAAAATATTATTCTCATTTAAAATTGATTTTTTATTTTGATATACAATTTAAGAGAATATACTGAAAGAATTAAGTATGATCTCTTTAAATTGTAAATAAATTATTTATAGTAAAATAATAAATTTTACATATATAATTATTTAATATGTTTAAATCTCATTATTTATTATTTACCTATAACAAAATAAATAATTGATAATGTAAATTAGTTCTTAAATAATAAATAAAATAATTTAAAGATAACGTAACCAAAGAAGAAGCTGGCATATATCATTTTAGGTGAATCCTAACTCCTTTAAAAATAACATTATTTAAAAATAAATAAATAATGAAATAAATAAATTTTTCAAAAAAATTATTCTCATTTAAAATTAAAATTTTATTTTGATATATTTAAACAATTTAAGAGAGTATATTGAGTGAATTAAATTTTTTTAAAATTACAAAAAAATAGGCAACTAATAAATTTTATACGCGCGCGCATATATATATTAAATATTTTGTATATTATTTTTTTAATTTTTAAAATATATTATAAAATAATAATTATTAAATTTTAAAATAATAAATTAAATAACGAATAGAAATAATAATCTAACTCTTCATTATTTCTTGACGGTTTGAGAGCAAAAGTATCATTTTGATATAAATGAAAAAAAGAAAAAGAAAAGCGAGAACCGACATGGACAACAACAAATTTGAATAGCATTATATTTAGCTCTAATACCAATTATTATAGATGTTTAACTCTAATACCAATTTGTTGTTTTTAATATAAGTTATATTAGAAGTTAGTATGTTTTGCTGCATTTTATTATTAAATATATAGAGATAAGACTTAACAAATATTTCCTAAACATAAGGGAGAATGCTCTTACAATCAAGCATAACCAATTCCTAGAATTAAGCATAACAAGTTCCTACAATTCAGGAAAAGAGAACAACATTAAGAAAAAGATAACAATTGCCTAAAGACTAATTCTACAGCTATTAAGGCACATGCAACAACGTTATTTCATATTCTTCTGGCTTTTCTTTGCTGATGGACTTTTATTGCCCAAAAAAAAAAAAAGACTAATTAGTTTTTAGGAAAATGAAAACATAATGTACTTAGAAATATGTTTTTGAGCTTTGTTTAGAAAGCAAAAGAAAATATATAAAATAGAAATATTAATCTTCTTATTAGCTTGCTCGTTTCACACATCATCTACTATGATGCTTGTCTGATAATTAATTTCCTGTTCACAATTTTATAAAAATACAAATTAAGCACTAAAACAAGAAAAAGGAAAAAATCCGTTAGTCGAGCAAAACCTAAAATATACAACAAGGGTTATGTGGATGCCGGATCATGGATCGGAATTAATTTTTCGGGAGAAGTTCGGCAAAGTGGGCATGAAGCATTCAACAGAAGCCACGCATCGATGCAGTCAGAATGAAAACAGTGGTCGCATGGAGGTATGGTCCTAAGTGTTTCATTGGAACTATACTTGCTCAAGCATATTGAGCATGTCTGATCATCGAGTTTTGGTAGATGACGACTCTCCCCCACTACTATCTTTGGGTATGATTCAATTTTGGACGCATCAAAGCTCAAAGCTGTAGCCCAAGAAGAGAGTTTAAATCTGTGACAGTCTCTGAAGCCCTACGCCTCCTACAATGGTAACACCATATTCCAACGAAACACAAGAAGGCCTATGCCTATGCTTATAGCATAACGGCACCATTTGAAATTTCTGCAAATAATAAACTTCAATTATGGTTAATTTCAGTATCATTTGAGTGCATCATTAAGTAATACCAACCATCAACACAAATAAACTTCACTATTTTAAAAATGAAAATGATTTTTCTAAAATCTGAAACATCAATATCAAAGATAATTAACTCAATTGTGAATATCGATCTGTTTTAAAAAAAAAATCTCTTAGTTATTTTAATAATAAGTAAATTATGTGAATTACATACATAGTATTTGTTTAATCGACTTCTTATTTTAATTGTTATACATATAGGCGCATTTGGCTAATTGCATTTCGTCAGTTCAATTAAGTTGCGTAGACTTTAATTAAAAAAAAAAAGTCTGGGACAAGGCCTAATCCAAACTCCGAATGGAAGCCTAATATCCCACTTCTCATAAAAATAAGACCCAGCCTCTACTTCATGGTTGTTCTATTTCTATAATGTTAATGTATAAATACTCAAGCGACACTGCTAACAATAAACTTGGCTGTTTTACTTGTGTTACAAGAAAATTGGAATTCAAGTCATCGAATTTGAAAGGGAAAATGTTGTGCTGGAAATGAAAGTGAATCAATCAAGTTTATTTCGGTACTCTATTTGTGGTGCTTTTATAACTGCAAAAAGGTTGTCAAAATTCTCATAGTTTCCACATTCTCTTCTTAATCTTGAAAATGAGTATGAAAATTTTAGGAAACATTATTGTGATCCGAAAACTGTCTTCAAGTTAACTTCAGAAAACTAGTTTGAATTGTTTCTTGTCTTGTTATCTTGTTTGCATGTTAAACACACAAACAGAATGAAGGCACTCTGTTTTGCCGCACTTGTTTTATAGAATTTGGTTTACACTTTACAGTATTTGTCTGTCTTTTAGCCTATTTTTTTGGTCTGAGTGCATGTATTGCTTCATTTTCTTGATGAATAATATTTTCATTCATATTCAAGTGTCAGGTCCAAAAATAAAGGCAAATGCAGAGTCCTATTTCTCACTATAAAATAAATATCAAGATCAATAGCATTGACTATATATATACTAATACTATGCTATATTGATTGAACATCCTCTTGAGCTAAAAGTGAGACTGAGTCATTGGAATCACTTCCTGATGAATCAGAGGATGGATTTGTTGAACTTGCGTGATCTTTAACATCTGGTAGATCTTGTGGACATAGGTAAGGCTTCTGAGGCATTTCCAAGTCTTCCTCTTCTCCTTCAAGCATCCCCACAACTTTATTCATTGAAGGACGATCACTTGGCTTTGTCTGTATGCACCACAACGCCACTTTCATCATTTTCTTTGCCAACTTCGTTTCTTCCTCTGTTGCATTTACGCTGTTGATTTCCTTTCCTTCATGTAATTGATCATAAACCCAAAAAGGGAAGTAAAGTTGGCTTGAATGCTCTGCCACTGCATTCAAATTCTTTCTTCTACCAGCCATCTCCATTAATAGCATCCCAAAGCTATAGACATCTGCTTTATAAGACACCCCACCCACATTTCTATAGAAGAGCTCAGGAGCCATGTATCCTATGGTTCCTGTTGCTGCTGTAAGAGACACAATACTGTCATTGGTAGAGTATAATTTAGCGAGCCCAAAATCAGAAACCTTTGGATTGAAGAGTTCATCAAGAAGAATGTTGTGTGGCTTTATATCGAAGTGCAGGATTTGCATGTTGCATCCTTTATGTAGATATTCAATACCACGAGCTACTCCAAGAGAAATGGCATACAATTGATCAAACTCAATGAATGATCATTATGTTGTTGAGAATGAATGTATTTATCAAGAGATCCATTTTGCATGAATTCATATATAAGAGCACGTTTTGATCCCTCCACGCAATAACCAATAAGATGAACCACATTAACATGGTGGATTCGACCAAGTGTAGCAACTTCATTGATAAATTCTTGACCATCAGCTTTGGCCTTATCCAACATCTTGACGGCTACAAGACGACCACTTTGAAGTTGTCCTCTAAACACACAGCCATAACCTCCTTTCCCCAATTTAACTTTGAACCCTTGAGTCATCTTCTTGATATTTTTGTAAGTGTACCTTATAGGCACGATGCTGTTGTCGCCTTGCAAAAAATCTTCAATGTTTTCATACATAGATAAATGCCTTCGTCGCCATTTATAGATCAAAAACCAGATGACGAATGGAGTTCCAAGAACACATTTGAGAGCAATATGTAGACCTGTTACGGAAATCCGGAAGACAATGTTTCTGTTAGTTGGTCAGTTCATTGCATTGTCCACCCTTGTATCCTAAAGAATTAGAAAATTTTGTCGAAGGATGGGCTTACCTAATAGAAATAGGAGACATCCTGCAAAACAAAGAGGTGCATAAGCTTATGTCAGCTTATAATGATGAGAAAGATAAAAATAGTGTCATATTATTATGTTGAAAGCTTGTGAGTTACTAGAGGAAAATAATGAGAGGAAGTGAGACGTAACACAGCCGCAGCCAAAAAGAGGAAATACTATTATTTTGTTCCCATATACAGAACTTTTTTTTTAGTTGTGTAACCCCCTCCTTTTTAATTTTCTTTTTGAAAGAAAATTAGGTATTGCTTTTATATTTTTTTATTAGCGTATCTAATAAAAAAAATAATATGTGCCTAATCAATTATACAAATAATTATCATTTTGTGATTGATTTTTTTAAAAAAATTTCAAAATAGTATAAAAGAAAGAAAATTAATTAAAGTTTTAATTTGTACAATTTTTATTTGATTTAATATAATCTTTAAATTTTCAAAAAATATTCAAGATGAAACAAGCAAAAATGTGAACGTATTACTCAGAAAAATATAAATTGATAATAATCCAAAAGGAAAACTGAACTTATAACTTTTGTTATTGAGTTTTTTTTTTCTTTTCCCGTTTCAGCAGAGTACATATTTAACATGAGCTCTAAAAAATAATATTACTGTTGCCTAATACGTAAAAATAAGTTATAATTTCACTTATTTTAATAAAATAGATTATATATATATATACTATTGAATTTAATTTGGCATGTATTGAAATGTAAGTTGATTTTTTAAAAACTTAATCTTAAATATAAATAAAAAGTTAAGTAACTTTCTATTTTTACGTAAAGTTTTCTCTTCTATTTTTTTTTCATAATTTTTCTTTTCTACTCTTTTATAAATATATTCTATATTATATATATTGAATTTTAAAAAAATATTTTTAAACATATAGAAAGTGAAAATTTCAATTTTTTTTTACCTTTTCTTAGTGTAACTTTCCACTCTTTTAGAGTCTCGTAACTTTTACTTTCTACTCTTTAATGTAGTTATTATATATTACATATTCTAGAAATTAAAGAACTGAGATTTGAAACCATATATTATAGATATTGATTAAATACATATTTAATATATTTTATATTATATAAATAATAAAAATAAAAATAATCTATTTAGAAAGAGTAAAATTATAATTTATCTTGACTCTCAAAAAAGTGAGTATAACATTTTAAAATAGAAGATATAATAATATAATTTTACATCTTTCGAAAATAAAAGAAAGTATTTAGCTTTTTAGTACTTGACGTGTATAAGCACTTCTATGAAACTGTGCTTCTTCTTTTTTTTTTTTTTTTTTTTTGTAATGGTTAATGCTAATGGGGAAAAACATAAAAGAATTATGAATTAACTTTGTTTTTAATTTTTTATAATATTTTTGTCCTTTTGCCTATTGGAATTAGAAGGATTGATTTTTTTTAAATTGTTATAAAAAGAAAAGAGTGATTAAAGAAATTATTAAAAAGTAACAATGAAAAAAATATAGTTTAAAGAATTAAATTAAAAAACTAATCATATTTGAGTTTAAGAAAAGAAAATGATTGACTGAAAATGAAATTTCCTATTCCAAAAAATCCTGAACTTTTCATGTGAGTCTCAATGTATTGAATATTAATGTGCATATATAGTGACTATGATAATATGACTGAATCCTTCGATCATATATATTAAGGTTTGCAGAGAGATTCCTTACCTAAGATTGCCACTGGAATTCTTAAAAAATAAGGTACTGCATCGTCAGAGAAACAATAGCATGTATTAGTATTAGTGTATTACAAAAATATATACATGAGGTGAAATGTTTCACTAACAATATTAAATACTTAAGAAAATAAAGATGGTATTTAATTCTTTTTTTGCTCAAATGTAATTTTTAACAAATTAAGCCACACCTCTACCTAAATCCCCATCCTTCCAACTATCTGAACTAGCCTCAAAGAGCCAGAAACAAGGCATCAAATGAATGAAGAAGAACCTGAGTACCTTACATGGCATATATATTGTGTAATAATAATGCTAATTATCCATTGATTAAAGTAGTGACAAATATATATATATATATATATAGAGAGAGAGAGAGAGAGACACACACACACACACACACACACACACATACATAGCTACTTATAACAGTTAAACTAAGATGTGAACCAATAGTTTTCTTTTTTTAAGAAAGGAAGTTAGCTATACAACTATGACCTTGAAATTATCTTATGTATTGGTCTCATCAAAATTTGATCAAATCAAAACAAAGCAAATTGTTAGATATTAAATCAAGGATATATATAAGTCAATTACGTGTGCGTGCGTGTGTGTGTGTATCAACTTTAAGTGAATCCTAACCCTTCTAAAAAAATTATCTAAAACAAATATGATTAAGCAAACAAATGAAATTATCGCGAAAAGAAAATTAGCCTAAAATAAAATTGATTACTCAGTTTAATATTGTTGAGGATTTTAAGGGAATGAGCTACAAGAATAAAATTTCATATGTTTATAATACAAATAAATTAGTTATAAGTAATTTAGAAATTAAGCATATATTCTATTATATATATATATATATATATATATATATATATAAAAGTATATTACACTAAAAGAAAAGTTGATAAGTGTCATTTTCAAATGAATCTTAACTCTTTTAAAAACAAAATCATTTGATAATAACTAAATAATGAAATAAATGAGATTTGAAAAAAAAATATTATTCTCATTTAAAATTATTTTTTATTTTGATATATTTAAACAATTTAAGAGAATATACTGAAAGAATTAAGTATGATCTCTTTAAATTATAAATAAATTATTTATAGTAAAATAATAAATTTTACATATATAATTATTTAATATGTTTAAATCTCATTATTTATTATTTACCTATAACAAAATAAATAATTAATAATTTAAATTAGTTCATAAATAATAAATAAAATAATTTAAAGATAACCAAAGAAGAAGCTGACATATATCATTTTAGGTGAATCCTAACTCCTTTAAAAATAACATTATTTAAAAATAACTAAATAATGAAATAAATAAAATTTTCAAAAAAATTATTCTCATTTAAAATTGAATTTTTATTTTGATATAGTTAAAAAATTTAACAGAAAATATTGAAAGAATTAAATAATTTTTTAAAATTACAAATAAATTAGTCAACTAATAAATGTTACACACACACCCACACCCACACACACACGGATATATATAAAATTAATTTAGGCTCTTCCAAAAGAATTATTTAAAAATAACTAAATAAATAAATAAATAAAATTTCTTTAAAAATTATTCTTTTTAAAATTGATTGCTAATTTTGATATACTTAAGCAATTAAGAAAATATACCAAAGGAGTTAAATATGATCATTTAAAATTGTAAATAAATTTGTTATTAGAGCATTCAAATTCAATATTCAAAGCTGCATCTTAGATTGTTTAATCTTAAAATTATTTGAAACTAATACAAGGTATATATATATATATATATATATATATACACACACACACATTAGATATTTTACATATTATTTTTTAAAATTTTAAAATATATTATAAAATAATAATTTTTAATTTTTAAAATAATAAATTAAATAATGAAGAGTAATAATAATCTAACTTTTCATTATTTTTTGACGGTTGGAGAGCAAAAGCACTATATATTCTGATATAAATAAAAAAAAGTGAGAAACAACATAAACAACAATGCATTTGAATAGTATTGGATTTATTTTAAAAAAAAGCTAAATTGATATCAATTTATAACGATGAAGATAAAATTATTATTATGTTGAAAGAACAAGAAAATGATGAATCGGTGGTAGAGAGAGAGAGAGAGAGAGTAATGCAGTCGCAGCCGTAACTATGATCAACGTGTTGAACTGCGGCGTGGTGATTATGACAATATGATCGAATCACGCCATCATATCAAGGGTAGAAATGAAATTTAAAAAAAAGTTAAAAACTGTAATGAGATTCCTTACCGGTGCCAGCGTAGTCAATCGACCATGAAGGAAAGTGACCATAATATAAAGAGAAAATAATCCATTCCCAAACATCTGCATTGTCATGAAACAACCGCATTAGTAATAAAAATGCAAGAAAAGGGTACGTGAACATGACATATTTATTTTGTAATAATAATATTAAGTACATAATTATTTTTTTCCTTTAATTTTGTATGGAGCTTCAATTTTGTTTACTCTTTGTTTCTTTTAATTTTTTATTTTTAATAATGGATGCAATTTTTTTCTAATTAAAGTATGACAGCTAACAAAAGAATTTAATTAATGAGGTCAAAACGCTATGTTGATTTAAGAATTTTTAAATTAAAAATGTTAACAAAATTTTGAAGCTACAAAGAAACTAAAACACAATGTTTTGATCACATTTAAAATATTTTATTAGTTTAATTGTACTTTAATAAGAATAATTTCACATGGATATTGTATATTAGACTCTATTACTAATGTATCTACAAATGTCATGGTTAATGTATATACAAATGTCACTTCTATGAAACTGTGTGCTTCTTTTTTTTTTTTTTTTTAATGTAAAGGTTAATGCTAATGCGGGAAAACATAAAAGAATTATGAATTAATTTTGTTTTTAATTTTTTATAATATTTTTGTCCTTTTGCCTATTGGAATTAGAAGGATTGATTTTTTTTTAATTTGTTATAAAAAGAAAAGAGTGATTAAAGAAATTATTAAAAAGTAACAATGAAAAAATATAGTTTAAAGAATTAAATTAAAAAACTAATCATATTTGAGTTTAAGAAAAGAAAATGATTGACTGAAAATGAAAATTCTTATTCCCAAAAATCCCGAACTTTTCGTGTGAGTCTGAATGTATTGAATATTAATGTGCATATATAGTGACTATGATAATATGACTGAATCCTTCGATCATATATATTAAGGTTTGCAGAGAGATTCCTTACCAAAGATCTCCAGAGAAATTTCTAAAAAAAAAGGTACTGCATCGTCAGAGAAACAATAGCATGTATTAGTATTAGTATTAGTGTATTACGAAAATATATACATGCGTGAGGTGAAATGTTTTACTGACAATATTAAATACTTAAGAAAAAAAAGATGGTATTTAATTCTTTTTTGATCATATGTAATTTTTAACAAATTAAGCCACACCTCTACCTAAATCCCCATCCTTCCAACTATCTGAACTAGTCTCAAAGAGCCAGAAACAAGGCATCAAATGAATGAAGAAGAACCTGAGTATATATATTTGTCACTACTTTAATCAATGGATAATTAGCATTATTATTACACAATATATATATATATATATATTTATTTATATAGACAGACACACACAGCTACTTATAACAGTTAAAATAAAATGTGAACCAATAGTTTTCTTTCTTTTTTTTTTTTAAGAAAGGAATTTAACTATACAACTATGATTTTGAAATTATCCTTTGTATTAGTCTCAACAAATTAAAACATAGAAAATTCTTAGATATTAAATTTAATATAAAAATGTGAAGAAAGAGAAGTTCTTAACAACATGGAGAGAAGTATGAAAATTATTTGCAACAATTTGTATTAAGTTATTTGAATTGAAACGATAATTATAAATTATTAAAAAAATATTTAAACTAGCACTTTCGATTTTGTTTCGTGTCATTTTCTTCTTTTCAATTTCTTGATATGAAATTAAGAAGAAAGTGTACACGTACAGGATTATAGCCAGAAATTAAAGGATTCGAATTTAATACGTCTTAGAGTGTTTAATCCTAAAATTACTTGAAAATATTTCAACCAACTCCAGAATAGCGGAGGGAAGGAGATTAGAAGAATCTGCGTTATAAACATATATAGCAACAAAAATCAGATAGCCAGCTAGCGTAAACTTACATGTAAAGCGGGCACAAGCAGGATTATTGTTCTCATCGAGATAGACATCATAATATCCAGATTTGGGGCAGAAACTGTTCAACCAAGAAAGCTCAAAGCCATAAAGAAGCATATTGTGGATGTCTGTGCAGGAATGGTTTAGAGTAGCAGGCTGCGATGTCCTATAAATGAGTTCTATAGAACAACCCTCCTTTAACCCCAATTCCGATAGAGTTGCAGGGTTGTCCTCAAAATATGCATACAAATACCATGACAAAGAACCTCCTGCTGACCCATTTCTACCTTCCATTTCCATGCAAGGGGCGGCGTCAACGTACTTAGACGAATTCACTGCATGTTTACACCTAAAGTATACCATAATCTTATAAAACATACCAGTAGACTTAGTGTTATGGTATCCCAGAAAGCTATATGGATCCCCATAGAAGTTATGTGACATTAAAGAAGAAGGTAGGGAAGAGAAATTAAACTCCACAACATTGGCATCCCTCACTCGGATTGTGTAGTTGTTGTAGTCAATATTCAGAACATTGTATTTTCCAGATTGAAAATACAGTATCAATTGGTTGTCCTCGCAAGAAAGGTCATACCTGGGGTCACCACACTCCCTTGCATACTCTTTCAGCCTGAAAGGTTTGCTGACGTTATGACCCCCACACAAACTAGAACAGCCCTCACCATCTGTCGCCCTGCAAGTATTGTAGAATCCCATCATAAGAAAAACGACCACAGCTAGCTTTGCTGAGCAAGACATGTTTATGATCACGGAGATCGAGGAGTAAGTAGCAAAGCCAAATTAATAGTGAAGACTTGTACAAGTCTACATATCAGCAGTTGCCAAGAAATTATAGTGACGTTGACCGTACTAGTACTGTCAATTCATAAAAGAAATAACGATCTATGATTCTTGACGTAAGCTGATATGTCATACGAGGAAATTACTGGGAAGCGACCTTTTAGGTCAACGTTGGAGCCTAAGTTTAATTAATTACATTATCTCATATCTAATTGCGGAGCTAGCCACACAGGCCGACCAGAGACTCAAGACATTATGGATACTTCAATTGTAAACTCCTTCTTCTCCATTTGTTTGTTGCTAATTGTTGTGTTTGCAGAGCATGTGAGAAGCTGGAATAATAGCTGTTCACAACCTGAAACAACATGTGGAAAGCTGCCTATCCGGTTTCCTTTTAGAATCAAAGGACGCCAACCAGAAAACTGCGGGTATCCTGGGTTTGATCTAGAATGCTCCCTCACTAATGATTCTGTGCTTGAGCTCCCTGGGTCTGTGAAGCTCAATGTCATCAATATTGATTACAAATCCCAAATCCTTGATTTATCTGATCCTCATGCCTGCCTCTTTACCCACCTTCCTAACTTCACTCTATCCGCTTCCCCTTTCCACTTCAGATCCGACTATCTCTATAACTTTACCTTTTTCAACTGCTCGTTACCCAAAGATGCAAAATTACCCACGTTAGTCCCTTGCTCCGATCAAGTACATACCTCTTCGTTAGATGAAGATGTCACATGGTTTTCCTTGTTTTTTTGCAGCAAAATATTTGACAGTTCATCTATCCCATATGATTTTCTTAGTGAGGATAACATCCTTCATTTGATGTGGTCTGATCCAATTTGTAAACATTGCGAATCAAAAGGAAAATTATGTCGATTCAAGAATAGTAATACTAGTAATGAAACTACATGTTTCGGGCATCTCCACAAGGGTAATATAAATTAAACCTCTTGCATCAAAAGCTGCTAATTAATTTTTCAGTTTCTATTTGCATCGCAACTTCAAGTTTACATAAATCTGCCATACCATGTATCCATCAATATGATTATCATTTCTAAACATACAAAGTCGGTGAATCTACATTTGCACCTCTTGATCATGCGGAGCATCAGTGCACTTCATATATATAAAGTCATATTTTTGTTGAATACTTACATAAACGAGATAAGCTGATCAATCATGGTAATATCTTTTGCAGGTTCATCAACCAAATTAATAATTACAGGTTCATTAACCTTCAAATTGAATTCAGTTTTTTCTTCTTAAGGCAAATTGTATTTTTGTGATTAATTTGGAGTTTTTATATATATGCAGGATCAGTTCTTGGCTCAATTTTTGTTTTGCTAGTCACTGCTGCTGCACTTCATTACGTCTACAACTCTCTCAAATCATGGAAAGAAAACCAAGCAATAATTGAAAAGTTTCTGAAGGATTACAGAGCTCTCAAGCCCACCAGATATTCTTATGCTGAAATTAAGAGAATTACCAATAAATTTGGAAACAAGTTAGGACAAGGATCTTATGGTACTGTGTTCAAAGGAAATATTTCAACCCAATTCACAGTTGCTGTGAAAATCCTCACTAATTCGGAAGGAAATGGGGAAGAGTTTATTAACGAAGTTGGAACAATGGGTAGAATCCATCATGTTAACATTGTTCGCTTGATTGGTTTCTGTGCTGATGGCTTCAGAAGAGCTCTTGTTTATGAGTTTTTACCAAATGGTTCCCTACAAAATTTCATAGATTCACCCAACAATAGAGAAAAATTTCTTGGTTGGAAAAAGCTGCAAGAAATTGCTTTAGGCATAGCTAAAGGAATTGAATATCTTCATCAAGGGTGTGATCAACGCATACTCCATTTTGACATCAAACCTCACAATGTTTTATTAGACCATGACTTTACACCAAAAATTTGTGATTTTGGGCTAGCCAAATTGTGTTCCTAGGACCAAAGCATAGTGTCCATGACGACTGCTAGAGGAACTATGGGGTATATTGCACCAGAAGTCTTCTCTCGAAACTTTGGAAATGTGTCTCACAAATCAGATGTTTATAGTTTTGGGATGCTACTGCTTGAAACAATAGGAGGGAGGAAGATCACGGAGGACACAAAAGAGAACATTAGCCACATTTACTACCCAGAATGGATCTATAATATTTTAGAAGAAAGGGAAGATGTAAGAATTCATATTGAAGATGAAAGGGATACTAAAATTGCAAAAAAATTGGCAACAGTGGGGCTATGGTGCATCCAGTGGCATGCTGTGGATCGACCATCAATGCAAACTGTGGTTCATATGTTGGAAGGAGCAGGAGACAAATTACCAGTTCCTCCCAACCCTTTTGATTCTGAAGGTCCATCAACAAGAAAAACTGCAAGTGTGCCAGCAAGACACCTTATCCGTGGTTTAGAAATAATACATGAAGTAGAGTGAGAATCAATAAGAGGGAATATTAATTATTGGTTGTGTAGGTTTGTATGTCTGGATGTAATTGTGTGTCATTCTGTCCTTGTACACGCTTGTAGTGAGCCTTCATTAATAAAAAGAATGCTATATATATATATATATATAAATATAAAGCATATATGCCTATTCCTTCTTAAATCATTGTTGTATCTGTTCAAGGCTTCACGTAGTTGCAATTCATTGTGTGTGTGTGTGTGTGTGTGTATTGACTTGTGGTCTGTGCAGAGTAATATATATATAGTTGTTCGTTTTGAATACTTAAGGTAGTATTTTTAATAATTATAGGCACCCCCTTAATCTACCCCTTGAAGACAATATGGTTCATGTATCATCACAAACTAAACTACGATTGTTATAATACCAAAATTAGGTGAGGACACGTATGTTTTAATTTCTCGGTTCTGTTTAGGAATTTTGAAAGACAAAAATTAAGTTACACGCCTGTTTCATCGTCGACATATATAGAGGAGGCAATTGAATTTGAAGCACAGAAGTTTAGGGAAAGTTTCCAAAAGATGAATTGGATTAGATATGAGCTGTGAAAGTTGTGGCTGTGGAATGGTCTAAGCACATATGGTCGATAAAAGAATCTATGTATATTTATACATGTTTCTTTATGGAAGGAAAATTGGACATTTCCAAGGTAGCCATAATTCAAAACAAGCATCATATTGGTTGCCCAATTAATCACATCATACAAAATGAGTCATGAGTGAAAGCTCTAAGTCTCAGAATTAGTCTAATAAGATCTCTTACTCCAATAGTTTAAATTTATGTTTTTGAGCTTCTTCGTATTTTGTAAAGAAAGAGAAAAATAATTATATACTAATTATTTTAGAAGTAATTAAAAAGAAATAATCATAATTTGCTTGCTTTTTTCATTGGGCAACATCCTAACTATCATGCTGGTTTGTAGAATTTTTGGAGGCTTGAAATGTGGGACTTAAATGAAAAAAATGTTGTTACTTCGAAGGACAATTCAATTCTCTCCTTTGAATACTCTCTCCCTTGCACTCTTATATATTGCCACGCTACTCACTTATACTTTCACTTTTTACTTGGCTCTCACTCACGTCACTCACACAAGGGCACTCTCACTCAAATGCTTTTTTACCACACACATTTCACTATGTGAAAATGAGTCGAGTTGAGTTTTAATAGATTGGAATTTAATTTATTAAATAAATAAGTTATTTAATTTTATTTTTATTTAAATAAAATAAACTTTAAATTTAGATCATATTTAATTTATTTTGTTAAATGAGAGTTTAAATTTAACTTGTATAATTTATGTTGTATAATTCTTGTAAAATTATATAAAAGTAAATTAAATAAATATAATTAATTATAATTAATTAAAACAAATTATAAATCACAAATATATGATTCCAAAATTTAACATTGAAAAATTAATTATAAAAGAATATTTAACTAAATACAAATTAATTATGTACAAATTATATTATATATTAGATTAATCTATGAATTAAATTCTTTCAAACATTTTAATAAAAAAATTATATATTTATACAAAAACATGACAAATATAACAAATTTAAAAACAAATATACAAAGAAAAAGTATTTATTACACATATATAATATTATTTAAATATTTATTATACATATAACATATATATATATAATATTTTTATTTTATTTTATTTTTAAACAAATTATTCATAAATTAAGCGAGCTGAGCATTAATTTTATAAACTTAACTCATTTAATTAAATAACTTTAATTTTATATTCAAATTCATTTATTTAAAAAATAAACTAAATCTAAAAAAACTTTTATTTGAGACGAATCCAAACTATTCACGAACAACTTATTTTATTTACACCTCTATACTTCACACACATGCATCACATATTTATACACTCTACTGTCGGTTAATTCTTTTTCACTATCTCTCACTTTATTACTTTTTATTCATTAGATTTTTTTTATTAGCATTCTCTAGTAACTTCTTTTTCTGCCTGTCCTTTCTCCTCTGCACCATCATAGAGATGATTTTAGATTTCTCTTTTACTGTCATTTGCATGAACTTTTTGGATAAGTTGCTGAATGTTTTAACAGTTAGATAGTTTTTCATTGTACTAATACATTCAAAAATAAGAAATCCTAAAATCTTAAATGGATTCTACCACAGATAACACAAACATAGACATAAAAGGAGAAAGATATGTGGATTCAAGAATAGTTAATATATACTAGTATTGAAATTACATGTTTCGGCCATTTTCACAATGGTAACATAAATCTCTTGCATTAAAACCTGCTAGTTTTTCGGTTTTTGTATGCATAATTATGTAGAGAAATTAAAAAAAGAAAAAAACTAAAAATTTGAATAACATGTTTCATCATCAACAGAGTGAAGGAGGCAAATGAAATGGAAGCAGAGAAGCATCATGGGAAGTTTCCTAGAGAAAATATTAGTTACGTGCGAGTTGCGAAAAGTTGTGGTGGTTATGGGTCCACACACATGGTCAACCAAAGAAAATGTATAATTAATCATCCACATATTACATATATAGTTGATATTTCATTTCGAATGGTCATTATGAATTTATAATCGGATTAGTTGCTGTGGACTTGAGAGAATTGACTTGTCAGTCTATGCCAACCCAAGATCATGATATGCATGAGCATTTTTCTGGCCTTATTAGTTTTTCCTTTCAATCATTCACATCACTGAAAATGAATGTATTGGTCCAAGTCTCAGCCCAAAAATTGAGAACCCTGTCTTCATTACTCCAACAATTTATTTTACACTTTCACTGATTTGATTTTTATCTTCAAAGACTCATATCTTGTTTATAATCATAATTTTTATAATTCTAAAAATTCTAGAAATTATTTTAATGAAAATTTAGTTAATTTTTTTAATACACGTAAGAGTTAGATTACATAATAGATATAAATTTAATTACATCTTTCAACATTAAGTACTCCAGAGTATATATAGACAAATTTAAAGCCAAATGAAATTAATTCAAGGAGGGAAGCATCATGGGGCCATGCATGATGCATCATGAGTCATGCCAAGTACTTCGAGGCTGGTTTCCAAGAAAAGATTGAAATGTATGGCAGTGGTTGCCAAAGATATGATCAATAAAAGTTAGATTTTGAAATAGACATTATTATCTAAAAACGCGTCATTATTGTCCATTCACTCATTGAGTCGTTTTATAGACGAGTGCATGCTCCAAATCTTTGCCCCAAACGACCTGCAACGCAGCGTTGCTTCATGCTTTAAAAATAGTGATCGGACAAAAGATTGGACTACTGCTAAAGATTTTTAGTTATATATATTATTTTATTTTATTTATATATTATTTATTAATATTTAATTATTTTTATCTTATATTAATGAATTTATATATTATAAAAAAATAAAATAAATTAGTTGAATATAATTAATTAATATTAAAATGAAGTAGCACAAAAAAATTTTATTCAACTTGTAAGCACAAACTTTTTGATACTTGTATATTTTTAAAAAATCATGTAACTACAATTAAAAGTTTTGAACAAACACGTACGTTTTTGTTTGACGGAAAGTTACGAGCAATTTGTTAAGATTTGTTACCAGAACAAGAGCATGCGATGGAAGCCAAGCCACGAATCAATGCAGTCAATATGAAAACAAAATAACGGTGTCCATGCTTTTACGACTCATTGGGGTGGAAATATCATTGGGCTTGAAATTTATGTGTCTCTCTCATAACTAGTTTTTGGGAGGACTTTATTGGGGCCCATCAAGTACGAAATGATGGTGGGTTGTGGCCCAACGTCCCCTACACCAGCATCAAATGTTCCTATATACGCTTATGGCAACTCCCTGATAATAGTCCTTTAAATTTAATCGTGTTACACTTTCATAATCGACCGATTTACAAGTGAAATGGTATGATAAGATTGTTTCAATAAAATCTATATTGAAACTTAATTTGTTCTTGAGACTCTTGAATATGAAAGAAAATATTATTCATTGAGAAAATGAAGCAATAGAGGAAAAGCTCCATGTCTACAATGAACAGAAACCATCAAATTCTACCATGCTATATTGATCAAGCGTCCTCTTGGGCTAAAAGTGCGATTAAGTCCTTGGAATTACTTCCTGCTGGATCAGTGGATGGCCATGTTGAACTTGAATGATCCCTAACATCCAATTCTGGAAAATCTTGTGGATATAGGTAGGGCTTCTGAGGCATTTCCAAGTCTTCCTCTTCCCCCTCGAGCATCTCCACAACTTTATTCATTGAAGGACATCACTTGGCTTTGTCTGTATGCACCACAACCCCATTTTCATCATTTTAGTTGCCAACTTCGTTTCTTCCTCTGTTGCATTTACAATGTTGATTTCCTTTCCTTCGTGTAATTGATTATAAACCCAAAAAGGGAAGTAAAGTTGGCTTGAATGCTCTGCCACTGCATACAAATTCTTTCGTCCACCAGCCATCTCCATTAATAGCATCCCAAAGCTATAGACATCTGCTTTATAAGACACCCCACCCACATTTCTATAGAAGAGCTCAGGAGCCATGTATCCTATGGTTCCTGTTGCTGCTGTAAGAGACACAATACTGTCATTGGTAGAATATAATTTAGCGAGCCCAAAATCAGAAACCTTTGGATTGAAGTGCTCATCAAGAAGAATGTTGTGTGGCTTTATATCGAAGTGCAGGATTTGCATGTCGCATCCTTTATGTAGATATTCAATACCACGAGCTACTACAAGAGAATGGCAAACAATTGATCAAAACTCAAAGAATGATCATTATCTTGCTGGGAATTAATTTATTTTTCAAGAGACCCATTGTGCATGAACTTGTATACAAGAGCATGTTTTGACCCTTCAACACAATAACCAAGAGCTGAACCACATTAACATGATGGATTCGACCATGTGTAGCAACTTCATTGATAAATTCTTGACCATCAGCTTTGGCCTTATCCAACATCTTGATGGCTACAAGACGGCCACTTCAAAGTTGTCCTTTGAACACAGAGCCATAGCCTCCTTTTCCTAATTTGACTTTGAAGCCTTCAGTCATTTTCTTGATCTCCTTGTAAGAGTATCTAATAGGCATAATGTTATTGTCACTTTGCAGAAAATTTTCAATGTTTTCATACATAGATAAATGCCTTCGTCGCCATTTATAAATCAGAAAGACAATGACGACTGGAGTCCCAAGAACAATTTTGGCAATGGTATGTAGATCTGAAACAGAAATTTGGATGAGAACACAATACAAGTAATTAAAAATCATTCTTGAATTCTTACTAATGTTGCGTTTCAATTGTTTGGCCAGATTATTGCATTGTCCACCCTTATACTCTTAAAAATTAGACAAAGTATACGGAAGGTAAGGGCATACCTAATATTATGATAACAACACCCACAACCACTGCAAAATAGAGGCAATGGAAGTGATAACAGTTCATAATGAGAAATATGAAAATAGTGCCACATTGATTATCGTTATGTTGAATTAGTTTGCAATGTAAAAATCAACTACATTAAGTTCTAGTTTATTATTTGATATAAATATAAATTTTAAGTAGAACAAACAATCTTCAGTCCAAAAAAAAAAAAATAGTACATATCACCTTTCCAAAATTTAAACCTTAATATATGACAATAATTATACAATTAAATATTTAAGATAACTAGTCTTACACACACTACGTGCTATTACATAAGGGACATAGAAACGTAAAAGATATTCCTTACACTGTATATACTTTCTGATCTCTTCCCAAAGTGTGGCTGCATCATTGGAGAAAGAATTGGATTACTAATACGGAAGATTTTACTAATATATTGTGGGACATAAGTTGTCTCAAATTCCGGATATGAAAATTAAAAAGAAAAGTGTGCAGGATTATAGAATAATTTTACAATAATACCACAATATCTCAACCAATATACACGAGAACTGAGAATCCCAGATTATGAATCAAGAATGACAATGCAAAAGCAAGGTGGAGTCAGAGTCAGACAACAAGAATGTTTGATATTGCAAGAATGTACTTACTTTTTCGGCCACAAATAAAGTTGTTGGACTTTGTATCGGCATAGAAATAAGCAACAGGTTGCGATCCGAAACGGAGACTGTTTAACCATGAAAGCTCGAACCCATAAAGAAGCATAGAGTGGATATTTTTGCAGGAAAAGTTGTTTGTTGGTTTAGAGCATTAGGCCAGGATGTCATATACATGAGCTCTATTCGACACCCTTCCTCCAACCTCAAGTCCCCTACAGTGTTGCTGCCGACATTGGCATACAAATACGATGTGGATGACCCATTGGAAACATTCATCATCATGCAAGGAGCAGTGTCAACATACTGAGAGGAATCCACTTCATGAGTACACCTCACGTATATCATAAGCTTTGTTATTCATTTCCAAATAAATGCTTAGTTCCAACCCAAGTAAATGGTCGAATTAGGTATTAATTATGTGGTTGAAGAGGAAGAGAGTAAAAGATATGGATACTTGTTCTGCAACCTGCTTCTTCTCCATTACCTTGCTGCTTTTTATTGTTGGCTTCGGAGAGAGCTAGAATGATTGTCCAGAAACAAGGTGTGGAGACCAAGTGATTCGCTTCCCTTTTCGTATCGAAGGTAGCAAGGGCCAACCACAAGAGTGTGGGTATCCTGGGTTTGATGTAGAATGTTCCCCCACTAATCAGTCTGTGCTTAAGCTCCCTGGGTCAATGAAGCTCAATGCCACCTATATTGATTGCAAATCCCAAACCATTCACCTATCTTATCCTTATTCCTGCCTTTCTATGAAGCTTCATCACCGCAATTCATCTCCTTCCCCTTTCAAGTTCATACCCCAACCTCATAATCTTGATGAATATTACTTTTTCAATTGCTCATCAACAGATACATATCGCTCTTCTCACAGAGTTTCATGCCTAGGTAGCTCTACGTATCCAGTACTTGCCATTCAGTCTGCTGAGAAACTCAGATATATTGACTTGTCATTTTGCACCAAAATACCTAGCCCTCCTTCTATCCCAAATGATTTTTCTGGACAGAATTACGTTCTTCATTTGATGTGGTCTGAACCAATGTGTAAACATTGCGAATCAAAAAGAAAAAGATGTGGATTTAAGAATAATACTGCTACTTATGGAAAATTCTTTTTTTCTCACAGAGATTGAATGTTTCGGACAACACACAGGTAAGACATGAGTCTCTTTTTTTCACCATGCATGGCTGTATGGAAAATTCTCGTTTTACATTGTCCTACCATATCATGTATCCATAAGTATATAAGAATCACTTCCAAACATACAAGATCCGATGAATGTGTACATTGCGCCTCTAGTATCATGCCCATCAAAATACGTTACATAAACATGCTCAGCTGACCACTCATGTTAATATCTTTTGCAGGTTCATCAACTAAATTAATAATGACAGGTTAACTTTCAAATTGAAGTTATTATTTTCCTCTTAAGGCAAATTGTATTTTTGTAATTAAATTGGAGTTTCTAATATATATATGTAGGATCAATTCTTGGCTCACTTCTTCTTTTGCTAGTCACTGCTGTTGCACTTCATTAAATCTACAAATTTCACAAATCACGGAAAGAAAACCAAGCAATAATTGAAAAGTTTTTAAAAGATTACAGAAGTCTCAAGCCTACTAGATATTCTTATGCTGAAATTAAGAGAATTACCAATCAATTTGAGAACAAGTTAGGACAATGATCTTATGGAACTGTGTTCAAAGGAAAGATTTCAAACCAATTCACAGTTGCTGTGGAAGTCCTGGATAATTCGGAAAGAAATGGGGGAGAGTTCATTAATGAAGTTAGAACAATAGGAAGAATTCATCATGTTAACATTGTTCGCCTAATTGGCTTCTGTGCTGATGGTTTTAAAAGAGCTCTTGTTTACGAGTTCTTGCCAAATGGCTCACTACAGAATTTCATAAATTCATCACGCAATAGGCAAAACTTTTTAGGTTGGGAAAAGTTGCAAGAAATTGCTTTAGGCATAGCTAAAGGAATTGAGTATCTGCATCAAGGGTGTGAGCAACGCATACTCCATTTTGACATCAAACCTCATAATGTTTTACTTGACGACGACTTGACTCCAAAAATTTGTGATTTTGGGCTGGCCAAATTGTGTTCCAAGGATCAAAGCATAGTATCCATGACTACTGCCAGAGGAACTATGGGTTATATTGCACCTGAAGTTTTCTCTCAAAATTTTGGAAATGCATCTCACAAATGTGATGCTTATTGTTTTGGGATGCTACTACTTGAAACAATTGGGGGAAGGAAGATTACAGAGAATACAGAAGAGAACACTAGCAACATTTACTACCCAGAATGGATCTATAATATTTTAGAAGAAAGGGGAGACGTAAGAATTCATATTGAGGAAGAAGGTGCTGCTAAAATTGCAAAAAAAAAAAAAAACTGACAATAGTGGGATTGTGGTGCATCCAGTGGCATGCAGTGGATCGGCCATCAATGCGAGCTGTGGTTCGTATGTTAGAAGGAGGAGGAGACAAATTACCAGGACCTCCTAACCCTTTTGGTTCTGAAGGTCCATCGGCAAGAGAAAGTGCAAGCGTGCCTGCAAGACACCTGATCCAAGGTTTAGAAATAGTCCATGAAGCAGAGTGAGAGTCAATAACAGGAAATGTCTATTTGATAAGTTTGTATATTTTGGCTCTTAAACATGATATTTATCTATATCATATGCGTAATTAAGCTTTCTTAGTTCTTTGTTGTATTTGTTCAAGGATTCGTGAAGTTGCAGTTCTTTATCTAAATCTAACGGCATGTAACGTATTTTAGTTGTTCGTTTTGAATACTCAAGCCAGTATTTTAGTAAAGAAGAAAAAGCAACACAAATTTAGGATAGTTTAGGCCCCCCAAAAATGAAGAGGCTAGATTGATTTTGTGCTGTAAACCAAAATTTGCAGACTTAAAATTTATATTTCAAATTAAAGTACATAAGCTAACTAGCGAATATAAGTAAATAATAGAGTGTGCATGAATGCAAAATTCACGTGCAGAACTGTTAATAAGCTAGTCGCTCAAATGACGAAGAAGTTCGAAGCAGAGGAGCTTCTTGGAATTGTTATAGTCTATGGTCAACATAAGAAGCTGTATTATCAATCATACATGTTCCTTTAATTTCTCGAAAGAAAAGTGGATATTTCCATCCAAACAATCCTCATTATGGTAGCCATTACTATTCAAAACAAGTCATTTGTTATCGAAAATGAGTTTAGAGTATATGCACCAAGTCTCAGAATTAGCCCCACAAACCCAAACTCCAACCATTTATTTTTTGACTGACAGAAGGTTTATGGAAACTGAGGCTGTTTCGTTTTTTATATTGTAAAATAATTTTTTTTAATAAAAAAAATATAAATAATGTATTTAAAATATGTTTTTGAGCTTATTTTGAAAGCAAGAGAAAAATAATACTTGTTCTTTTCCAAGTGATAAAATAGAAATAATAATTATTCATTCGGCAGCGTCCTAACTATCATGATGCATATGCTTGTTTGATAGTTTCCTCATTCCTGGTTACAAGTACAAGTTAAATAGATTAAAAATATATTCTCTCAGCAATAACTCTTCTAATAACCTCCATTTTAATACTCCCTTCGAAATAAGGAATCCTAAAATGGAATCTATCACAGCCAACACAGACACACGGAGAAATTAGGTATCATCGTAGACAACAAAGCAGCAGCCATTATAATCCCTAGCAGACTCCAATTTTTCTTTTGTAAAGGAGGACAACTGTTTCCTCCTTTTTTTTTTTTTACTTAGTTTTACATGTTGAGAAAAATTACAAGATATATAAATTAAATTACATCTTTCACCATCAAATTAAATTGAAGTAAAAAAACTTCATGTTATGTTTCAAAGGGTTCACGTTTGTTGTTTTTAATATAAGTTATATCAGAAGGCAGTATGTTCTGCTGCATTTTATTATTGAATATATAGAGATAAGACTTATCTCCTAAACATAAGGGATAAGGCTCCTACAATCAAGCATAACTAATTCCTAGAATCAAGCATAACAAGCTCCTTCAATTCAGAAAAAGATAACAACATTAAGGAAAATATAACATCTGCCTAAAGACTAATTCTACAGCTATTAAGGCACATGTAACAAATCTCCTCCTTGCCTTAGTGTCTGCAGATATTTAACTTGTTTCTTAGGTCTTCAAATCTTGCTTTTGAAAGGGATTTGGTTAGCAAATCTGCAATTTGCTCTTTTGTCTTGCAATAAATTAGCTTGATTTCACCATCCTTTTGTTTTTCTCTCAAGTGGTACAACTTTATGTTGAAGTGCTTTGTTTTTCCATGGAAAACAGGATCCTTTGAAATAGGAACAACAGCTTGATTGTCTACAAAAATCTCTATAGGTTCAGTTTGCTTCAAACACAAGTTTGCAAGGATTTTTCTAATCCAAATGGCTTGATTCACAGTAGCATTGGCTGCAATAAATTCTGCCTTTGCTGTGCTTTAAGCCACAACTTCTTGTTTCTTTGAGCACCATGAAAAAATACCTGAGCCAAGGCTAAAGCAGTAATCTATAGTACTTCTCATGTCATCAACTGAACCACTCAAATCATTGTCAGAATATCCATAAAGCTGTAAATTCTGAGAGTGACTGTATTATATGCCATAATCTACTATTCCTTTAATGTATCTCACAACCCTTTTAGCAGCTTGAAGGTGTACTTCACTGGCACAATGCATAAATCTTAAAAGCATGCTTGCTGTAAACATGATGTCAAGTCTAGTTGCAGTAAAATGCATTAAACACCCAATTAAGCTTTTGTAATAGTGTTCATCTACCTTATCAGCCCCATCATTGTTACTAAATTTCTCTTTCTAGTTCATTGGAGTTGTAGTGCTTTTGTAGTTCTCCATGCAAAATTTTTTGAGGATTTCTATAGCAAATTTCTTTTGGCTTATGAATACTCCATCATTGTTTTGATTTACCTCCATTCCCAGAAAAAAGGACATCAAGCCGAGGTCTGTCATCTCAAATACCTGGAGCATTTCAGCTTTAAGCTCTAGTATTAGCTTTTCATCATTTCCTGTTACAAGCAAGTCATCAACATAGACAGAGACAATTATGAGCATAGAATCTGTCAATTTCATATATAGTGTTGCTTCACTTGGACTTTTAGCAAATCCAAGTTTTTGAAGATAGTCATCTATCCTACTATACCAGGCTCTAGGGGCTTGTTTAAGACCATACAAGGCCTTTTTTAGCCTGTAAACTTTCTCCTCTTGTCCTTTGACTTGAAATCCTTCTAGTTGCTCCACAAATATCTCCTCCTACAAATAACCATTTAGGAATGCATATTTTACATCTAAATGGTAAACTTTCCATCCCTGATGTGCTATTAAGGGAAGTAGGATTTTGATTATTTCAAGGCGAGCCACTGGAGCAAATGTTTCTAAAAAATCTACTCCAAACACTTGAGCATATCCTTTTACAACCAATCTGGTCTTGTATTTATTTATAGAACCATCTGCATTAAGTTTAGTTCTATAAACCCATTCGACTCTTATAGGTTGTTTATGTTGAGGTCTGTCTACTAGCTCCCAGGTGTCATTTTTTTTTAATCATCTTCAGCTTTTCCTTTATAGCATCTATCCACTAGTCTTTCTTCTCGGCTTCTTTGAAGTCTGCAGGTTATATGACAACAACATTGCTTCTTTCATAAATTTCTGATAAAAGCCTTGTACCTCTAATTGGAATGTCATCTACATCATCATCAAGATATTGTGGAAGTTATGGCAGCTGCTTCTTTATTGACTCCTCCCAGGTCCATTGTTTGTCTTCCATGAATTTTACATCTCTGCTTGCAAGAATTTTTCCATTTTGTGGTTGAAAAATTCTATAAACTTTGTATGTGCTATTATATCCAATAAAAATTCCCGGTTCTGCCTTTCGAACAAGTTTGTCTCTCTTAACCTGAGGCACAAAAGAAAAAAAAACACAGCAAAAAATTTTTAAATTTTGTAAATTTGGTTTGTAACCAAACCAGGCTTCAAATAGAGTTTTATTCTATAAAACTCTGGTGGGAAGTCTATTCAGCAAGAAGACTACCGTTTTTTATAGCCTCAACCGATAGTTTTTTTGGCAACTCTTTCTCATGCAGCAAACACCTTGTCATATCCATTATACTTCAGTTTTTCCTCTCACTTACACCATTCTGTTGTGGGGTGTAAGGTGCAGTAAGTTAGTGCTCAATGCCAGCTTCATCACAAAATCTGTTGAAGGTTTCATTTTTGTATTCTGTCCCATTATCAAATCTTATTGTACTCAACCTGCAACCACTTTGATTTTCCACAAATGCTTTGTATTTCCAAAATATATTATCAACCTCAGATTTAGATTTAAAGAAAAAAATCCAACAGAATCTAGTACAGTCATCTATAAAGATGATATAATATTGATTACCTTTCAAGGATGGAGTTGACTGAGGTCCTGCAACATTAGTGTGTACAAGTTATAGCTTGTGAGATGCTCTCCAGGCTGATTGAGGAAATGGATTTCTAACTTGCTTTCCATATTGGCAAGCCACACAATCTGCTAGCTTGTCTTCAAGTAGTGGCACACCTTTGACTAAGGCATGTTTCTGCATGTATAAAAGTCCAACATGATGGAAGTGTCCAAGTCTTTTGTGCCATAGTTCAACATTGCTTTTAGTAGTTGAAAAAGCTAGGTGCTCTTCCTCCATTAGATTTAAAGCATAGCTTTTAGCCCTTACTTTAACTTTAAATACATTTCTGCCATTTTCATTTTTGATGAGACACCATTTGTCTTCAAATATGACTTTGAAGCCTTTTTCCACTAGCTGTGCAACACTAAGCAAGTTTTGGTCAATGTCAGGCACATATAAGACATCAGAGATAATTTTTAAACTTGTCAAACTCTTTATAGTAACAGTCCCTTTCCCTTTGACTACAATAAAGTCACCATTTCCAATTTTTATTTTTAAAATAGTAGTTTTGTCAAGATTTTTGAAGAGCATTTGGTCATGAGTCATATGATTTGTATAGCCACTGTCTATCAACCAAGAATCACTGGAACTATTGCTTGTAGAAAAACATGTTGCAACAAAAAGTTACTCATCTTCTTGTTGCTCTGTGGACACCTTTGCCTTCTCAGGTTGTGACTTGCAAATTCTCTCTACATGCCCCATACTACCACACTTTTTGTACTTAACATCTGGTCTCTACCAACATTTATTCTGTGGATGGTTTGTCTTTTTGTAATGTGGACATGGAGGAAAAGTCTCACCTTGCTGCTTGTTGGAGCCTTCATATTTCTTATTCTTCCATTTGTTGTTCTTCTTATGTTTTCCTCCACCAGAGTGTTGTGCTTGTGTATAGAAAGCACCCTAGACTGCTTCCTCCTGTCGCATCATTCTTCTCTGCTCTTGTGCTTGCAAAGCATTGACTAATTCTCCCAAGGGAATACTTGACAAATCTTTTATTTCTTCTAATGAAGATATCTTTGATTCATATTTTTCAAGTACTGTAACTAAAATTTTTTGCACTATTCTTTCATCAGGAAAATCCTTTCCAAGGAGACATACCTTATTAGCAATACTCAAAAACTTTTCAGCATAGCCTTTGATAGTTTCTGTCTCCTTCATGCTCTGCATCTCAAATTATCGGATTAAATTTAGCACTTGCATGCCTTTAGTTCTTTCACTGCCTTGATATTCGTTTTTGAGATAGTCCCAGATTTCTTTGGTTGTTTGTAGATTCATAATTCTAGTGAGAATCACACTAGACACAGCTGAAAAAAGGCAGGCTTTAGCCTTAGATTTATTTGTCTTCTTTTCTTTGTAAGTCCTCAATTGAGCCACTTTGGGGTTGGCTGGCAGTGGAAGAACTTCATAGTTATTTTCTACCGCCTCCCACAAATCCAGTGCTTCAAGATAGACTATCATTCTGATAGCCCAAGCTTCATAGTTGTCGCCAAAAAAAAAAACTAGTGGTGCAATTGTTATAGATGTTGTCTCACCTCTATGATGGTTTTCCATCAAACCACAACTCCCTCAAGATCTTTAGCTCTAATACCAATTTGTTGTTTTTAATATAAATTATATTAGAAGGCAGTATGTTTTGCTGCATTTTATTATTAAATATATAGAGATAAGACTTAACAAACATTTCCTAAACATAAGGGATAAGGCTCTTACAATCAAGCATAACCAATTCCTAGAATTAAGCATAACAAGTTCCTACAATTCAGGAAAAGATAACAACATTAAGAAAAAAATAACAATTGTCTAAAGACTAATTCTACAGCTATTAAGGCACATGCAACAACGTCATTTCATATTCTTCTGGCTTTTCTTTGCTGATGGACTTTTATTGCCCAAAAAAAAAAAAGACTAATTAGTTTTTAGGAAAATGAAAACATAATGTACTTAGAAATATGTTTTTGAGCTTTGTTTAGAAAGCAAAAAAAAATATATAAAATAGAAATATTAATCTTCTTATTAGCTTGCTCGTTTCACACATCATCTACTATGATGCTTGTCTGATAATTAATTTCCTGTTCACAATTTTATAAAAATACAAATTAAGCACTAAAACAAGAAAAAGAAAAAAATCCGTTAGTCGAGCAAAACCTAAAATATACAACAAGGGTCATATGGATGCCGGATCATGGATCGGAATTAATTTTTCGGGAGAAGTTCGGCAAAGTGGGCATGAAGCATTCAACAGAAGCCACGCATCGATGCAGTCAGAATGAAAACAGTGGTCGCATGGAGGTATGGTCCTAAGTGTTTCATTGGAACTATACTTGCTCAAGCATATTGAGCATGTCTGATCATCGAGTTTTGGTAGATGACAACTCTCCCCCACTTCTATCTTTGGGTATGATTCAATTTTGGACCCCTCTAAGCTCAAAACAGTGTTGGGCTGTTGTTGTAGCCCAAGAAGAGAGTTTAAATCTGTGACAGTCTCTGAAGCCCTACGCCTCCTACAATGGTAACACCATATTTAACACCATATTCCAACGAAACACAAGAAGGCCTATGCCTATGCTTATAGCATAACGGCACCATTTGAAATTTCTGCAAATAATAAACTTCAATTATGGTTAATTTCAGTATCATTTGAGTGCATCATTAAGTAATACCAACCATCAACACAAATAAACTTCACTATTTTAAAAATGAAAATGATTTTTCTAAAATCTGAAACATCAATATCAAAGATAATTAACTCAATTGTGAATATCGATCTATTTTAAAAAAAAAAAATCTCTTAGTTATTTTAATAAATAAGTAAATTATGTGAATTACATACATAGTATTTATTTAATCGACTTCTTATTTTAACTGTTATACATATAGGCGCATTTGGCTAATTGCATTTCGTCAGTTCAATTAAGTTGCGTAGACTTTAATTAAAAAAAAAGTCTGGGACAAGGCCTAATCCAAACTCCGAATGGAAGCCTAATATCCCACTTCTCATAAAAATAAGACCCAGCCTCTACTTCATGGTTGTTCTATTTCTATAATGTTAATGTATAAATACTCAAGCGACACTGCTAACAATAAACTTGGCTGTTTTACTTGTGTTACAAGAAAATTGGAATTCAAGTTATCGAATTTGAAAGGGAAAATGCTGTGCTGGAAATGAAAGTGAATCAGTCAAGTTTATTTCGGTACTCTATTTGTGGTGTTTTTATTACTGCAAAAAGATTGTAAAAATTCTCATAGTTTCCACATTCTCTTCTTAATCTTGAAAACGAGTATGAAAATTTTTAGGAAACATTATTGTAGTCCGAAAACTGTCTTCAAGTTAACTTCAGAAAACTAGTTTGAATTGTTTCTTGTCTTGTTATCTTGTTTCCATGTTAACCACACAAACAGAATGAAGGCACTCTGTTTTGCTGCACTTGGTTTACAGAGTTTGGTTTACACTTACAGTATTTGTCTCTCTTTTAGCCTATTTTTTTGGTCTGAGGACATGTATCGCTTCATTTTCTTGATGAATAATATTTTCATTCATATTCAAGAGTCTCAAGTCCAAAAATAAAGGCAAATGCAGAGTCCTATTTCTCACTATAAAATAAATATCAAGATCAATAGCATTGACTATATATATACACTAATCCTATGCTATATTGATCGAACATCCTCTTGAGCTAACAGTGAGACTGAGTCATTGGAATCACTTCCTGATGGATCAGAGGATGGATTTGTTGAAATTGCGTGATCTTTAACATCTGGTAGATCTTGTGGACATAGGTAAGGCTTCTGAGGCATTTCCAAGTCTTCCTCTTCTCCTTCAAGCATCCCCACAACTTTATTCATTGAAGGACGATCACTTGGCTTTGTCTGTATGCACCACAACCCCACTTTCATCATTTTCTTTGCCAACTTCGTTTCTTCCTCTGTTGCATTTACGATGTTGATTTCCTTTCCTTCATGTAATTGATCATAAACCCAAAAAGGGAAGTAAAGTTGGCTTGAATGCTCTGCCACTGCATTCAAATTCTTTCTTCTACCAGCCATCTCCATTAATAGCATCCCAAAGCTATAGACATCTGCTTTATAAGACACCCCACCCACATTTCTATAGAAGAGCTCAGGAGCCATGTATCCTATGGTTCCTCTTGCTGCTGTAAGGGACACAATACTGTCTTTGGTAGAATATAATTTAGCAAGCCCAAAATCAGAAACCTTTGGATTGAAGAGGTCATCAAGAAGAATGTTGTGTGGCTTTATATCGAAGTGCAGGATTTGCATGTTGCATCCTTTATGTAGATATTCAATACCACGAGCTACTCCAAGAGAAATGGCAAACAATTGATCAAAACTCAAAGAATGGTCATTATCTTGCTGAGAATGAATGTATTTTTCAAGAGACCCATTTTGCATGAATTCATATATAAGAGCACGTTTTGATCCCTTCACGCAATAACCAATAAGATGAACCACATTAACATGGTGGATTCTTCCAAGAGTAGCAACTTCGTTGATGAATTCCTGACCATCAGCTTTGGCCTTCTCCAACATCTTGACGGCTACAAGACGACCACTTTGAAGTTGTCCTCTAAACACAGAGCCATAACCTCCTTTCCCCAATTGAACTTTGAACCCTTGAGTCATCTTCTTGATATCTTTGTAAGAGTACCTTATAGGCACGATGTTATTGTCACCTCGCAAAAAATCTTCGATGTTGTCATACATAGATAAATGCCTTCGTCGCCATTTATAGATCAAAAACCAGATGACGAATGGAGTTCCAGGAACACATTTGAGAGCAATATGTGGAGCTGTTACGGAACTCCGAAAGACAATGTTTCTGTTAGTTGCTCAGTTCATTGCATTGTCCACCCTTGTATCCTAAAGAATTAGAAAGTATGTCGAAGGATTTGCTTACCTAGTAGATACAAGAGAAATGCTGCAAAACAAAAAAAAAACACCATTTTGATATAAATGAAAAAAAAATGTGAGAAACAACAGAGACTGCAGCAAACTTGAACTAATTATCAACTAATTATTATTCTATGATTGATTCTTTTGAATTTTTTTAAAATATTTTATTTTTATGAAAAAACTGGAAGGAAATAGTATAAAAAAATAAAATTAATTAAAGGTTTAATTTATATAATTTTATTTTAATATCACCTTTTTTATTTGATTTAATATAATCTTTAAATTTTCAAAAAAAAATATTCAACATCAAACAAGGAAAAATGTGAACCTATTACTTAGAAAAATATAAATTGATAATAAACCAAAAGAAAAACTGAACTTATATATTTTGTTATTGAGTTTTCTTTTCTTTTCTTTTCCCGCTATAAGTAGTTTACTATTTATTATTTTACATTCTCGTAACTTTTTTTCTACTTTTTTATGTAGTTATTATTATATATTATATATTTTACAAACTAAAGATTTAAAACCATATAATATATTATATATATTGATTAAATACATATTTAATATATATTAAATTATATAAATAATAAAAATGAAAATATTTTAATTATAATTTATCTCCCTCTTGAATATAATAATATAATTTTGCATCTTTAAAAAAAAAAAGTAACTTTTTAGTAATTGATGTGTCTAGATAAGCACTTCTGTGAAACTGTGTCTCTGTGTTTTTTTTTTTTTTAATGTAATGGTTTATGCTAAATTGCTAATGCGGGAGAAACAGATTTATTATTTTTGTTCCTTTTATCTATTGGAATTAGAAGGATTGATTTTTTAATTTGTTATAAAAAGAAAAGAGTGATTTAAGAAATTATTAAAAAGTAACATTGAAAAAATACAGTTTAAGGAATTAAAATAAAAAACTAATCATATTTGGGTTTAAGAAAAGAAAATGTTTTACTGAAAATGAAAATTCCTATTCCAAAGAACCCCGAACTTTTCGTGACTCTTGAACGTATTGAATATTGTGCATAGTGATTATGATACTATGACTAATCCTGCGATCATATTAAGGTGGAAATGAAAAAAGTTAAAAAGTTGCAGTGAGATTCCTTACCCAAGATCGTAAGAGTAATATCTAAAATATAAGGAACTGCATCGTCAGAGAAACAATAGCATGTATTAGTATTAGTGTATTACAAAAATATATACATGAGGTGAAATATTTTACTAACAATATTAAATACTTAAGAAAACAAAGATGATATTTAATTCTTTTTTGGTCATATGTAATTTTTAACAAATTAAGCCACGCCTCTACTTAAATCCCCATCCTTCCAACTATCTGAACTAGCCTCAAAGAGCCAGAAACAAGGCATCAAATGAATGAAGAAGAACCTGAGTACCTTACATGGCCTATATATTGTGTAATAACAACGCTAATTATCCATTGATTAAAGTATTGACAATACAAATATAAATACATACACACACACATAGCTACTTATAACAGTTAAACTAAAATGTGAACCAATAGTTTTTTTTTTTTAAAAAAGGAATTTAACTATACAACTATGATTTTGAAATTATCCTATGTATTAGTCTCAATAAATTTAAACATAGAAATTTCTTAGAGATTAAGTTTAATATAAAAATGTGAAGAAAGAGAAGTTCTTAATAACATGGGGAGAAGTTATGAAGATTATTTACAACACTTTTTATTAAGTTATTTGAACTCAAAAAGATAATTATAAATTATTAAAGAAATATTTAAACAATCTTTAAACTAGCACTTTCGATTTTGTTTCGTGTCATTTTCTTGCTTCTTTTCAATTTCTTGATATGAAATTAAGAAGAAAGTGCACATGTAAAGGATTATAGCCAGAAATTAAAGGATTCGAATTTAATACGTACGTCTTAGATTGTTTAATCCTAAAATTACTTGAAAATATTTCAACCAAGTCCAGAATAGCGGAGGGAAGGAGATTAGGAGAATCTGAGTTATAAACATATAGACCAACAAAAATCAGATAGCCAGCTAGCGTATACTTACTTTGGCGGACACAAAAAGGCTTATTGTTCTTCAGATCGAGATAGACATAATATATATATTTGGGGCATAAACCGTTCAACCAAGAAAGCTCAAAGCCATAAAAAAGCATATTGTGGATGTCTGTGCAGGAATGGTTTAGAGCAGCAGGCTGCGATGTCATATAAATGAGTTCTATAGAACAACCCTCCTTTAACCCCAATTTCGATAGAGCTGAGTGCTCAAAATCCGCATACAAATACCATGACAAAGAACCTCCTGCTGACCCATTTCTACCATCCATTTCCATGCAAGGGGCAGCGTCAACGTACTTAGACGAATTCACTGCATGTTTACACCTAAAGTATACCATAATCGTATAAAACATACCAATAGACTTATTGTTATCGTATTCCAGAAAGTTATATGGATCCTTATAGGAGAAGTTATAGTAAGTTAAAGAAGAAGAAGGCAGGGAAGAGAAATTAAACTCCACAACATTGGCATCCCTCACTCGGATTGTGTAGTTGTTGTAGTCAATATTCAGAACATTGTATTTTCCAGATTGAAAATACAGTACCAGTTGGTTGTCCTCGCAAGAAAGGTCATACCTGGGGTTACCACACTCCCTTGCATACTCTTTCAGCCTGAAAGGTTTGCTGACGTTATGACCCCCACACAAACTAGAACAGCCCTCACCATCTGTCGCCCTGCAAGTATTGTAGAATCCCATCATCAGAAAAAGGACCACAGCTAGCTTTGCTGAGCAAGACATGTTTATGATCACGGAGATCGAGGAGTAAGTAGCAAAGCCAAATTAATAGTAAAGACTTGTACAAGTCTATATATCAGCAGTTGTCAAGAAATTTTAGTGATGCTGACCGTACTAGTACTGTCAATTCATAAAAGAAATAACGATCTATGATTCTTGACGTAAGCTAATACGTCATATGAGGAAATTACTGGGAAGCTACCTTTTAGGTCAACGTTGGAGCCTAAGTTTAATTAATTACATTATCTCATATCTAATTGCGGAGCTAGCCACACAGGCCGACCAGAGACTCAAGACATTATGGATACTTCAATTGTAAACTCCTTCTTCTCCATTTGTTTGTTGCTAATTTTTGTGTTTGCAGAGCATGTGAGAAGCTGGAATAATAGCTGTTCACAACCTGAAACAACATGTGGAAAGCTGCCTATCCGGTTTCCTTTTAGAATCAAAGGACGCCAACCAGAAAACTGTGGGTATCCTGGGTTTGATTTAGAATGCTCCATCACTAATCATCTGTGCTTGAGCTCCCTGGGTCTGTGAAGCTCAATGTCATCAATATTGATTACAAATCCCAAACCCTTGATTTATCTGATCCTCATGCCTGCCTCTTTACCCACCTTCCTAACTTCACTCTATCAGCTTCCCCTTTCCACTTCTGATCCGACCATCTCAATAACTTTACCTTTTTCAACTGCTCGTTACCCAAAGATATAAAATTACCCACGTTAGTCCCTTGCTCCGATCAATTACATGTCGTTTCATTAGATGAAGATGTCACATTGTTTTCCTTGTTTTTTTGCAGCAAAATATTTGACAGTTCATCCATCTCATCTGATTTTCCTAGTGAGGATAACATCCTTCATTTGATGTGGTCTGATCCAATTTGTAAACATAGCGAATCAAAAGGAAAATTATGTGGATTCAAGAATAGTAATACTAGTAATGAAACTACATGTTTCGGGCATCTCCACAAGGGTAATATAAATTAAACCTCTTGCATCAAAAGCTGCTAATTAATTTTTCAGTTTCTATTTGCATCGCAACTTCTAGTTTACATAAATCTTCCGTACCATGCATCCATGAATATGATTATCATTTCTAAACATACAAAATCGGTGAATGTACATTTGCACCTCTTGTATCATGCGGAGCATCAGCGTACTTCGTATATATGAAGTCATATTTTTGTTGAATACTTATATAAACGAGATAAGCTGATCAATCATGTTAATATCTTTTGCAGGTTCATCAACCAAATTAATAATTACAGGTTCATTAACCTTCAAATTGAATTCAGTTTTTTCCTCTTAAGGCAAATTGTATTTTTGTGATTAATTTGGAGTTTTTATATATATGCAGGATCAGTTCTTGGCTAATTTTTTGTTTTGCTAGTCACTGCTGCTGCACTTCATTACGTCTACAACTCTCACAAATCATGGAAAGGAAACCAAGCAATAATTGAAAAGTTTCTGAAGGATTACTGAGCTCTCAAGCCCACCAGATATTCTTATGCTGAAATTAAGAGAATTACGAATAAATTTGGAAACAAGTTAGGACAAGGATTTATGGTACTGTGTTCAAAGGAAATATTTCAATCCAATTCACAGTTGCTGTGAAAATCCTCAGTAACTCCGAAGCAAATGGGGAAGAGTTTATTAACGAAGTTGGAACAATGGGTAGAATCCATCATGTTAACATTGTTCGCTTGATTGGTTTCTGTGCCGATGGCTTCAGAAGAGCTCCTGTATATGAGTTTTTACCAAATGGTTCCCTACAAAATTTCATAAATTCACCCAACAATAGAGAAAATTTTCTTCGTTGGAGAAAGCTGCAAGAAATTGCTTTAGGCATAGCTAAAGGAATTGAATATCTTCATCAAGGGTGTGATCAACACATACTCCATTTTGATATCAAACCTCACAAAGTTTTATTAGACCATGACTTTACACCAAAAATTTGTGATTTTGGGCTAGCCAAATTGTGTTCCAAGGACCAAAGCATAGTATCCATGACGACTGCTAGAGGAACTATGGGGTATATTGCACCAGAAGTCTTCTCTCGAAACTTTGGAAATGTGCCTCACAAATCAGATGTTTATAGTTTTGGGATGCTCCTACTTGAAACAATAGGAGGGAGGAAGATCACGGAGGACACAAAAGAGAACATTAGCCACATTTACTACCCAGAATGGATCTATAATATTTTAGAAGAAAGGGAAGATGTAAGAATTCATATTGAAGAGGAAAGGGATACTAAAATTGCAAAAAAATTGGCAACAGTGGGGCTATGGTGCATCCAGTGGCATGCTGTGGATCGACCATCAACGCAAACTGTGGTTCATATGTTGGAAGGAACAGGAGACAAAGTACCAGTTACTCCCAACCCTTTAGATTCTGATGGTCCATCAACAAGAAAAACTGCAAGTGTGCCAGCAAGACACCTTATCCGTGGTTTAGAAATAATACATGAAGTAGAGTGAGAATCAATAAGAGGCAATATTAATTATTGGTTGTGTAGGTTTGTATGTCTGGATGTATTTGTGTGTCATTCTGTCCTTGTACACGCATGTAGTTTTGAGCCTTCAATAATAAAAAGAATGCTATATATATATATATATATATATAAGCATATGTGCCTAATCCTTCTTAAATCTTTGTTGTATCTGTTCAAGGCTTCACATAGTTGCAATTCATTGTGTGTGTGTGTGTGTATTGACTTGTGGTGTGTGCAGAGTAAAATATATATATATATATATATATATAGTTGTTCGTTTTGAATTCTTAAGGTAGTATTTTTAATAATTATAGGCACCCCCTTAATGTACCCCTTGAAGACAGTATAATTCTGCATGTATCATCAGAAACTAAACTACAATTGTTATAATACCAAAATTAGGTGAGGACACGCATGTTTTAAATTCTCGGTTCTGTTTAGGAATTTTGAAAGATCGAAATTAAGTTACACGCGTGTTTCATCGTCAACATATATAGAGGAGGCAATTGAATTTGAAGCAGACAATTTTAGGGAAAGTTTCCGAGAGATGAATTGGATTAGATATGAGTTGTGAAAGTTGTGGTTCTGGAATGGTCAATAAACGAATCTGTGTATATTCATTCACGTTTCTTTATCAAAAGAAAATTGGGCATTTCCAAATTCCAACCAAACTTTCATCGTTAAGGTAGCCATAATTCAAAACAGGCATCATTTTGGTGGCCCAAATAATCACGTCATACAGAATGAGTCATGAGCGAAAGCTTAAGAGTAAAAGCTCCAAGTCTCAGAATCAGTCCAATAAGATCCCTAACTCCAATAATTTAAAATTATGTTTTTGAGCTTTTTTTTCAAAGAAAGAGAAAAATAATTATATACTAATTATTTTAGAAGTAAAAAAAAAAATGATCATAATTTGCTTGCTTTGTTCATTCCGCAGCATCCTAACTATCATGCTTAATTGTCAGATAGTTTTCTCATTGTACTAGTACCTTAAAATATAAGGAATCCTAAAATCTTAAATGAACTCTACCACAGATAGCACAAACATAGACATAAAAGGAGAAAGATGTGGATTCAAGAAAAGTTAATATACTAATATTGAACATGTTTCGGTCATTTTCACAAAGGTAAATAAATCTCTTAAAACCTAAAAACTAGAATATCATGTTTCATCATCAACATAGTGAAGGAGGCAAATGAAAAGGAAGCAGAGAAGCATGATGGGAAGTTTCCTAGAGACTCCAAAAAATGTATACGAGTTGCGAATGGTGATTATGGTCCACACTTGGTCAACCAACCAAAGAAAATGTATAATCATTCACATATTTGATATTTCATTTTGGAAAGAAAATTGAGGACACTTGCAATTCAAATTGAATTTATGATAGGATTGGTTGCCGTGGAGACTTGAGAGACAATTGATTTGCTCAGTCTATAACCAGCCCCAGACCATGAGATGCATGTGCATTTTTCTGGTATTTTTTTCTTTCAATCATTCACATCACTGAAAATGAATGTAAGGGTCCAAGTCTAAGCCCACAAATTAAGAATCCTGACTTCATTACTCCAACAAGTTATTTTACACTTTCACTGACTTGATTTTTATGTTCAAAAACTCATCTTGTTTATAATAATGATTTTTATAATTTTAAAAATTCTAAAAAAATATTTTAATGAAAATTTAGTTAATTTTTTGAATACGCAAGATAGATTACATAATATAGATATAAATTCAATTACATCTTTCAACATTACTATAGAGTGATTTAAGCAGGGAAGCATCGTGGGGGCCATGCATGATGCATCTTGAGTCATGACAAGTACTTGGAGGCTGGTTTCCAAGAAAAGATTGAAATTTAATTATGGCAGATATGGTCAATAAAAATCAAGTGTAGAAATAAACATTATTCTCCAAGAACGGGTGATTATTGTCCATTCACTTATTTAGTTGTTTCATAAACAACGAGTGTGTGCTCTTTGTCCCAAACCACCCGTTGCAGCGTTGTTTCATGCTTTAAGAACAGTGATTGAACAAAAGATTGGACTACTATTAATTGAACTTATACGTACATGCATCAGAATTTTTTGATACTTATATTTTTTAAAAAAATTGTAACTACAATTAAAATTACAGGATATATATTAATTAATTAAATTACATATTTCATCATGAAATTAAATTGAAGTAGAAAATTAGAACTTCATGTTAAAGTTTCCAAGAGATTTTTGGATAAGAGATATAAGCCATGTGGTTGTGATTACTACTTGCTATGATTTATAAAAAGAAATTGTAATACCATTCATTTTCCCTTTTCAAAAGAAAATTAGACTTTTCCATTCAATCAATCTGAATTCTCACGCAAGTCCAGATGGGGATGTGACTTTGAAGCACCTATGTGGCCTTCCGTTGTGCATTCATCATTCACATTATAGAAACAACTGCATGCAGTACTACGATCCAAGTTTCAGACAACTCAGACCAAAAAGACCTCCAACTTCAATGCTTATCTTTTATTCTCAAGAGTAATTTGTTTTTAGGGAAATGAATATATAATGTATTTAGAAATATATCTGAGCTTTACTAGAATTTTAGAAGCAATATATAAAATAGGAATATTAATCTTCGTATTACTTGTTCATTCTATAGCATTTACAATAATGTTTGTCTGATAATTAATTTTTTGTTTACAATTTATAAAAATAAAAATTATGCACAAAAATGAGTAAAAAAAAAATCTATTAGTCAAGAGCAAAACCTAAAATATACAACAGAGGTCATGTGGATGCCGAATCATGGATCGAAATTAAATTTTCGAGAGAAGTCTGGCAAAGTGGGCACGAAGCATTTTCTTTACTCAAACAAATAATTTATGTTACTTTCTCTTGGTTGCGTCTCCTCGTCTGAAATGAGATAAGAGAAAAAACTTAGTATTAACTTTCACATATTGTCATTATAATTTAACATGTTCTTTATTCTCCTATTACGTAAGCATGTTATAAACATAACATACAAGGCAAATTTTAATGAAATATCCGTATAATACCTTCGTTTTTCTAATCTTTAAAGTTATGATTATATCACTCCAATCAATGGGAATTTAACACACTTTTCGAAAAAATAAGAGCTACAATGAATAGGAAGAATAATTGAAGGAGATAATTAAAACTTTTTGATTACTCAAATATTATTTCGATTCTTGAAAAACAGTTGACTTGGTCAGTCTATGCCAAGCCAAAAGCCAAGACCATGACATGCATGAGCATTTTTCTGGCCTTATTGCTTTTTCCTTTCAATCATTCACATCACTGAAAATGAATGTATTGGTCCAAGTCTCAGTCCAAAAATTAAGAACCCTGACTTCACTACTCCAACAATTTGTTTACACTTTCGCTGATTTGATTTTTATCTTCAAAGACTCATATCTTGTTTATAATAATAATTTTTACAAATTTAAAAATTCTAGAAATTATTTTAATGAAAATTTAGTTAACTTTTTTAATACGCATAAAAGTTAGATTACATAATAGATATAAATTTGATTACGTCTTTTAACATTAATTAAGTACTACAGAGTATATATAGACAAATGAAATTAATTCAAGTAGGGAAGCATCATGGGAACCATGCATGATGCATCATGAGTCATGACAAGTTTGAAATTTATGGCAGTGGTTGCCAAAGATATGATCAATAAAATTGAAGTGTAGAAATAAATATTATTATCTAAAAACGTGTTGTCCATTCACTCATTCAGTTGTTTCATAGACAGGGTGTATGTTCAAACTCTTTGCCCCAAATGACCTGCAATACAGCGTTGCCTCATACTTCAAAAAATAGTGATTGGACAAAAGATTGGAATACTACCAAAGATTTTTAGTTATATATATTATATTATTTTATTTATATATTAGTTAATAATATTTAATTGTTTTTTATCTTATATTAATGAATTTATATATTATAAAAATAAAATAAAATATTTAAATATAATTAATTAATATACAAATAAAATAGCACACGAAATTTTTTATTCAACTTGTACGCACATGCATCATAACTTTTTGATATTTTACATGATTTTTAAAAATCATGTAACTACAATTAAAAGTTTTGAACAAACGCGTACGTCTTTGTTTGAAGGAAAGTTGCGAGCAATTTGTTAAGATTTGTTATCAGATTGTTTAACACGTATACAGTATAACAAGAGCATGCAATGAAAGCCAAGCCACGAATCAATGCAGTCAATCTGAAAACAAAATAACGGTGTCCACGCTTTTACGATTCATTGGGGTGGAAATATCATTGGGCTTGAAATTGATGACTCTCTCATTTTGGGAGCACCTTATTGGGGCCCATCAAGGCACGAAATGAAGGTGGGTTGTGGCCCAACACCCCCTACACCAGCAACAAATGTTCCTAGCTTAAGGCAACTCCCTGATAATAGTTATCTTTAGATTTAATCATGTTACACTTTCATAATCGACCAATTTACAAGTGAAACGGCTTGTTTCAATAAAATAAATTTGGCTGCTCTAGTATTGTGTGAAAACTGAAAAGAAAAGGTTGGATTTCAAGTTGCAAATAACGCTCAAAACTGAATAATCTGAAATTTATATTTGAAGAAATTCTGAACCACTACTATTTATCGGTACTCTACTTGTGTTGTTTTTCATCTCTTACAAAACTGCAATTAGAATACTGATATCAATTCAACTACTAAAGACTCCTGCAAATTTAATTTCTGGCCTTGTTTACATGTTAAGCACTAACAGAATATACTATAGGTTGTGCAGCCTGTGCTCTTTGTTTTACAATGTCTATCTTTGATGGTTTCTGTTCATTGTAGACATGGAGCTTTTCCTCTATTGCTTCACTTTCTTAATGAATAATATTTTCTTTCATATTGAAAGTCTCAGGAACAAAATTAAGTTTCAATATAGATTTTTCATAATAAAATCAGAGCATTGACCCATTAACTATATATCAACCATGCTATATTGATCAAGCATCCTCTGGGGCTAAAAGTGCGATTGGGTCCTTGGAATTACTTCCTGCTGGATCAGTGGATGGCCTTGTTGAACTTGAATGATCCCTAACATCCAATTCTGGAAAATCTTGTGGATATAGGTAAGGCTTCCGAGGCATTTCCAAGTCTTCCTCTTCCCCCTCAAGCATCTCTACAACTTTACTCATTGAAGGGCGATCAATAGGTTTTGTTTGTATGCACCACCACCCCACTTTCATCATTTTCTTTGCCAACTTCGTTTCTTCCTCTGTTGCATTTACAATGTTGATTTCCTTTCCTTCGTGTAATTGATCATAAACCCAAAAAGGGAAGTAAAGTTGGCTTGAATGTTCTGGCACTGCATTCAAATTCTTTCTTCTACCAGCCATCTCCATTAATAGCATCCCAAAGCTATAGACATCTGCTTTATAAGACACCCCACCCACATTTCTATACAAGAGCTTAGGAGCCATCTATCCTATGGTTCCTCTTGCTGCTGTAAGAGACACAATACTGTCATTGGTAGAATATAATTTAGCAAGCCCAAAATCAGAAACCTTTGGATTGAAGTGGTCATCAAGAAGAATGTTGTGTGGCTTTATATCGAAGTGCAGCATTTGCATGTTGCATCCTTTATGTAGATATTCAATACCACGAGCTACTCCAAGAGAAATGGCAAACAATTGATCAAAACTCAAAGAATGATCATTATCTTGCTAAGAATGAATTTATTTTTCAAGAGACCCATTTTGCACGAACTTATGTACAAGAGCATGTTTTGACCCTTCAACACAATAACCAATGAGCTGAACCACATTAACATGATGGATTCGACATTGTGTAGCAACTTCATTGATAAATTCTTGGCCATCAGCTTTGGCCTTATACAACATCTTGATGGCTACAAGACGACCACTTCGAAGTTGTCCTTTAAACACAGACAGAGCCATAGCCTCCTTTTCCTAATTTGACTTTGAAGCCTTCAGTCATTTTCTTGATCTTGTAAGAGTATCTAACAGGCATAATGTTATTGTCACTTTGCAGAAAATTTTCAATGTTTTCATACATAGATAAATGCCTTCGTCGCCATTTATAAATCAGAAAGACAATGACGACTGGAGTCCCAAGAACAATTTTGGCAACGGTATGTAGATCTGAAACAGAAATTTGGATGAGAACACAATACAAGTAATTAAAAATCATTCTTTAATTCTTACTAATGTTGCGTTTCAATTGTTTGGCCAGATTATTGCATTGTCCACCCTTATACTCTTAAAAATTAGACAAAGTATACCGAAGGTAAGGGCATACCTAATATTATGATAACAACACCCACAACCACTGCAAAATAGAGGCAATGGAAGTGATATCAGTTCATAATGAGAAATCTGAAAATAGTGCCACATTGATTATAGTTATGTTGAATTAGTTTGCAATGTAAAAATCAACTGCATCAAGTTCTAGTTTATTATTTGATATAAATATAAATTTTAAATAGAACAAACAATCTTCAGTCCCAAAAAAAATAGTACATATCACCTTTCCAAAATTTAAACCTTAATATATGACAATAATTGTACAATTAAATATTTAAGTTAAATAGTCGTACACACACTGTGCTATCACATAAGGTACATAGAAACGTAAAAGATATTCCTTACACTGTATATACTTTCTGATCTCTTCCCAAAGTGTGGCTGCATCATTGGAGAAAGAATTGGATTACTAATACGGAAGATTTTACTAATATATTGTGGGACATAAGTTGTCTCAAATTCCGGATATGAAAATAAAAAAGAAAAGTGTGCAGAATTATAGAATAATTTTACAATAACACCACAATATCTCAACCAATATACACGAGAATTGAGAATCTGAGATTATGAATCAGGAATGACAATGCGAAAGCATGGTGGAGTCAGAGTCAGACAACAAGAATGTTTGATATTGCAAGAATGTACTTACTTTTTCGGCCACGAATAAAGTTGTTGGACTTTGTATCGGCATAGAAATAAGCAACAGGTTGCGATCCGAAACAGAGACTGTTCAACCATGAAAGCTCGAACCCATAAAGAAGCGTAAAGTGGATATTTGTGTAGGAAAAGTTGTGGGTTTGTTGGTTTAGAGCATTAGGCCAGGATGTCATATACATGAGCTCTATTCGACACCTTCCTCCAACCTTAAGTCCCCTACAGTGTTGCTGCCGACATTGGCATACAAATACGATGTGGATGACCCATTGGAAACATTCACCATCATGCAAGGAGCAGTGTCAACATACTGAGAGAAATCCACTTCATGAGTACACCTCACGTATATCATAAGCTTTGTCATTCATTTCCAAATAAATGCTTAGTCCCAACCCAAGTAAATGGTCGAATTAGGTATTAATTATGTGGTTGAAGAGGAAGAGAGTAAAAGATATGGATACTTGTTCTGCAACCTGCTTCTTCTCCATTAGCTTGCTGCTTTTTATTGTTGGCTTCGGAGAGAGCTGGAATGATTGTCCAGCAACAAGGTGTGGAGACCAAGTGATTCGCTTCCCTTTTCGTATCGAAGGTAGCAAGGGCCAACTACCAGAGTGTGGGTATCCTGGCTTTGATGTAGAATGCTCCCCTACTAATCAGTCTGTGCTTGAGCTCCCTGGGTCAATAAAGATCAATGTCACCTATATTGATTACAAATCCCAAACCATTCACCTATCTGATCCTTATTCCTGCCTTTCTATGAAGCTTCATCACCTCCGTTCATCTCCTTTCCCTTTCAAGTTCATACCCCAACCTCATAATCTTGATGAATATTACTTTTTCAATTGCTCATCAACAGATACATATCGCTCTTCTCACAGTGTTTCATGCCCAGGTAGCTCTACGTATCCAGTACTTGCCATTCAGTCTGCTGAGAAACTCAGATATATTGACTTGTCATTTTGCACCAAAAGACCTACCCCTCCTTCTATCCCAAATGATTTTTCTGGACAGAATTACATTCTTCATTTGATGTGGTCTGAACCAATATGTAAACGTTGCGAATCAAAAAGAAAAAGATGTGGATTTAAGAATAATACTACCACTCATGAGATTGAATGTTTAGGACAACACACAGGTAACACATGAATCTCTTTTTTTCACTATGCATGTCTGTATGGAAAATTCTCGTTTTACATTATCCTACCATATCATGTATCCATAAGTATATAAGAATCACTTCTAAACATACAAGAGCCGATGAATGTGTACATTGTGCCTCTAGTATTATGCCCATCAAAATACGTTACATAAACATGCTTAGCTGACCACTCATGTTAATATCTTTTGCAGGTTCATCAACCAAATTAATAATGATAGGTTAACTTTCAAATTGAAGTTATTATTTTCCTCTTAAGGCAAATTGTATTTTTGTAATTAAATTGAAGTTTCTAATATATATATGCAGGATCAATTTTTAGCTCACTTCTTTTGCTAGTCACTACTGTCATTACATCTACAAATTTCACAAATCATGGAAAGAGAACCAAGCAATAATTGAGAAGTTTTTAAAAGATTACAGAAGTCTCAAGCCTACTAGATATTCTTATGCTGAAATTAAGAGAATTACCAATCAATTTGAGAACAAGTTAGGACAAGGATCTTATGGAACTGTGTTCAAAGGAAAGATTTCAAACCAATTCGCAGTTGCTGTAGAAGTCCTGGATAATTCGGAAAGAAATGGGGAAAAGTTCATTAATGAAGTTGGAACAATGGGAAGAATTCATCATGTTAACATTGTTCGCCTAATTGACTTATGTGCTGACGGTTTTAGAAGAGCTCTCGTTTACGAGTTCTTACCAAATGCTCACCATAGAATTTCATAAATTCATCACGCAATAGGCAAAACTTTTTAAGTTGGGAAAAGTTGCAATAAATTGCTTTAGGCATAGCTAAAGGAATTGAGTATCTGCATCAAGGGTGTGAGCAACGCATACTCCATTTTGACATCAAACCTCATAATGTTTTGCTTGACTCCGACTTGACTCCAAAAATTTGTGATTTTGGGCTGGCCAAATTGTGTTCCAAGGATCAAAGCATAGTATCCATGACTACTGCCAGAGGAACTATGGGTTATATTGCACCTGAAGTTTTCTCTTGAAATTTTGGAAATGCATCTCACAAATCAGATGTTTATTGTTTTGGGATGCTACTACTTGAAACAATTGGGGGAAGGAAGATTACAGAGAATACAGAAGAGAACACTAGCAACATTCACTACCCAGAATGGATTCATAACATTTTAGAAGAAAGGGGAGACGTAAGAATTCATATTGGGGAAGAAGGTGATGCTAAAATTACAAAAAAAAATGGCAATAGTGGGATTGTGGAGCATCCAATGGCATGCAGTGGATCGGCCATCAATGCAAGCTGTGGTTCATATGTTAGAAGGAGGAGGAGATAAATTACCAGTACCTCCTAACCCTTTTGGTTCTGAAGGTCCACCGGCAAGAGAAAGTGCAAGTGTGCCTGTAAGACACCTGATCCAAGGTTTAGAAATAGTCCATGAAGTAGAGTGAGAGTCAATAACAGGCAATGTCTATTTGATAAGTTTGTATATTTTGGCTCTTAAACATGATATATATATATATATAAATATATATGAGGCAAATGATATTAAGCCTTCTTAGTTCTTTGTTGTATTTGTTCAAGGATTCGTGAAGTTGCAATTCTTTGTCTAAATCTAACGGCATGTAACGTATTTTAGTTGTTCGTTTTGAATACTCAAGCCAGTATTTTAGTAAAGAAGAAAAAGCAACACAAATTAAGGATAGTTTAGGCCCCAAAAAATGAAGAGGCTAGATTGAGTTTGTGCTGTAAACCAAAATCTGCACACTTAAAAATTTATATTTCAAACTAAAATACACAAGCTAACTAGCGAATATAAGTAATTAATAGAGTGTGCATGAATGCAAAATTCACATGTAGAACTGTTAATGAGCTAATCGCTCAAATGACAGAGAGGTTCGAAGCAGAGGAGCTTCCTAGAAAGTTTCCAAGAGAAATAGATTAAATATGAGTTGCGAAGTTGTACTTGTTATGATCTATGGTCAACATAAGAAGCTGTGTTATCAATCATACACGGTCCTTTAATTTCTCGAAAGAAAAGTGAATATTTCCATCCAAACAATCCTCATTATGGTAGCCATTACTATTCAAAACGAGTCATTTGTTATCGAAAATGAGTTTAGAGTATATGCACCAAGTCTCAGAATTAGCCCCAAAAACCCCAAACTCCAACCATTTATTTTTTGACTGACAGAAGGTTCTTGGAAACTGAGGCTGTTTCTTTTTTTACATTGTAAAATAATTTGTTTTTAATAAAAAATATAAATAATGTATTTAAGATATGTTTTTGAGCTTATTTTGAAAGCAAGAGAAAAATAATACTTGTTATTTTACAAGTGATAAAATAGAAATAATAATTATTCATTCGGCAGTGTCCTAACTATCATGATGCATGCATATGCTTGTTTGATAGTTTCCTCATTCCTGGTTACAAGTTAAATAGATTAAACATATATTCTAAGCAATAACTCTTCTAATAACCTCCATTGTAATACTCCCTTCAAAATAAGGAATCCTAAAATGGAATCTATCATAGCCAACACAAACACACGGAGAAATTAGCTATCATCGTAGACAACAAAGCAGCAGCCATTATAATCCCTAGCGGACTCCAATTTTTCTTTTGTAAAGGAGGACAACTGTTTCCTCCTTTTTTTTTAACTTAGTTTTATATGTTGAGAAAAAAATACAATATATATAAATTAAATTACATCTTTCACCATCAAATTAAATTGAAGTAAAAAAACTTCATGTTATGTTTCAAAGGATTCACGTTATTTCATATTCTTATGGCTTTTCTTTGCTGATGGAATTTTATTGCCCAAAAAAAAAAAGACTAATTAGTTTTTAGGAAAATGAAAACATAATGTACTTAGAAATATGTTTTTGAGCTTCGTTTAGAAAGCAAAAGAAAATATATAAAATAGAAATATTAATCTTCTTATTAGCTTGTTCGTTTCACACATCATCTACTATGATGCTTGTCTGATAATTAATTTCTTGTTCACAATTTTATAAAAATACAAATTAAGCACTAAAACAAGAAAAAGAAAAAATCTGTTAGTCGAGCAAAACCTAAAATATACAACAAGGGTCATGTGGATGCTAGATCATGGATCAAAATTAATTTTTCAGGAGAAGTTCGGCAAAGTCGGCATGAAGCATTCAACAGAAGCCACGCATTGATGCAGTCAGAATGAAAACAATGGTCGTGTCACGACCTAAATTTTGAGATCGTGATCGACGCATAGACCTATTCTAAAACCTACTAGGTCTATCCATCTTAAGAATTTCTTGATCTCACAATAATAATATTAAGACACTTTAATCTCTGTTATTAAATTTTTAATCATCATTCCAATTTCTACCAAAATTTCGACAAAGTATCCTTTGAAAATAGGATGTTTCTTCAATTTAGAACAGCCCAAACACAGCAACAGTTATTACAAAGTACAATAATACAACTGGCTATTACAAGCCTACAAAGTTTTTCATTTATATCCACATGCAAACTAATCTAATACTAAGGTATGGATAAGTTGCGTTATCATTAAACCTATGAAACTTCAAGGAAAAGCCTACGCAAGATAGATGGGTGACTCTATTCTCTTCTACTCTTCAACCTGAGGAGGATCTGAAAAAAATGTAAAGTAAGGAAGGTGAATCACACAGACTCAGTGAGTGTAAGATAAAAAAAATACACATAATGAAAAACAGACTCACACCGAATTTTTGATAATGTAAAATAATTCATGGGCTATAAAAGTTAATTTAGTGTCAATAAATTTTTATATAAAGATTTTAGATAAATGTTTCCTTAATAATATTTTAAAAAAAATACCATCATTAATTAAATCTATACAACGTCAAACATTTCCATATAATTTTTATAAATTCTCACAATATTCAATACTTTCAATTAACCACCAAATTATCTCTGGTCTCTCTCTGTACTAGGACAACCCTTCTACGCCATCAGTCACATGTGCCTTCAACCGCACTATGACAACGCACTATGCATGCACGCGCGACCAACCTAGTACCTCCCATCACACGAGGCGCCTTAGTATAGGGTAACACCAGAGACAACATCCAACAACACAATTCATTTCACACCAGGATATAAAGTTCCACATTTCATCAATCTAGCTTTGAAATTCAAATAATGATAAATTTCAAACAGTCAAAAAATACATAATTTCTTGTATCGGGTACCAATAGTCACACAGAAATAAAATCATCAATTTGATCACGAATTTAGAGGCAACACATGTCCTAATTGTTTCCTATGGTTGTCTAAACAATAAATACAAAACCATACACAATTAATTTCATTTTTAATTCAAATAGGTAAGGCATATTTGAAAACGGTATCTCCTTTATCAAACACTCACCTGAAAGGATTTGTACAAAATCCTTACTTTATCGGTCTAGTACTAATTATCTCGATTTATCCTTTATGCTATTCAATTTCTATTTTCCCTCCCTATATGAAATTATGCCAAAACATCATTAATTATTATTCTCTACAAACCATTCAAAACAATTTATCCAAATATTGTGGCACCTCACCAATGATCTAGGCTACTTTAACGGCCGCCAAAATATTTTTATAATCCCGACAAGCTTCTATATGGCATTTTTCAAAGCGTTTAGACTACAATGACTTCAATAGCTCATCGGAAAAGACACTGTGACAATAGTCAATGGCAGTCAACAGCAACACACGGCAGTCAACGACAATCAACAGCAGTGGACGACGACGAACAATCAAATTAGTCTAAAATGTAGATCGAAACACGAGGATGCCAGATCTAAAGTTAGTTCGGCGAAACAAGGCGATTTAACAGCAAGAAAGGAAGATAGAGCGACGAACGTGTTCTGCCTCGATCTGGGCACATGGCGACTGTTCTCCGACAGTTGAAAGCTAGCCAAGGAAGCAGATGTCTTGGGCTACTTGGCTGTGGGGGCGGTGCAGCCGGCGGATGGCATTTTCTGACTGGTTTGACGGCGAGATCAGACGAAAAAAGTGAGAGAAAAATTTTCATTTTCGAACGTTGCCGGCCAGGAAAATTCACGGTAGAGCTAGTTGTGGAGTGACGGGCTCATGTCAACAAGCTTCGTGGCCTTAGATCAGCGACGATGATGGTTCAAAAGGAAGGAAAGACCGATGAAAGAGAGAGAAGGAGAGGATGAAGGTGCATGAAGAGGAAAAAGAGCTGTAGGAAATTTGAATTATTACAGGTCGCATGGAGGTATGGTCCCAAGTTTTTCATTGGAACTATACTTGCTCAGGCATATTGAGCATGTCTGATCATCGAATTTTGGTAGATGACGACTCTCCCCCACTACTATCTTTGGGTATGATTCAATTTGGGACCCATCACAGCTCAAAACAGTGTTGGGCTGTTGTTGTGGCCCAAGAAGAGAGTTTAAATCTGTGACTGTCTCTGAAGCCCTACGCCTCCTACAATGGTAACACCATATTCCAACGAAACACAACAAGGCCGGCACAGGCCGGCACACCTATGCCTGTGCTTATAGCATAACGTGCACCATTTGAAATTCCTGCAAATAATAAACTTCAATTATGGTTAATTTCAGTATCATTTGAGTGATCATTAAGTAATACCAACCATCAACACAAATAAACTTCATTATTTTGAAAACGAAAATGATTTTTCTAGAATCTGACACATCAATGTTAAAGATAATTAACTCAATTGTAAATATGATCTGCCTTAAGAAAAAAATATCTCTTAGTTATTTTAATAAAAAAAAATTATGTGAATCACATACATAATATTTGTTTAATGAACATCTTATTTTAATTGTTATACACATAGGCGTATTTGGCTAATTACATTTCGTCGGTTCAATTAAGTTGCTTAGACTTCAATTAAAAAAAAAAAAAGTCTGGGACAAGGCCTAGTCCAAACTCCGAATGGAAGCCTAATATCCCACTTCTCATAAAAATAAGACCCGGCCTGCCTCATGGTTGTTCTATTTCTATAATGTTAATGTATAAATACTCAAGCGACACTGCTAACAATAAACTTGGCTGTTTTACTTGTGTTACAAGAAAATTGGAATTCAAGTTATCGAATTTGAAAGGGAAAATGCTGTGCTGGAAATGAAAGTGAATCAGTCAAGTTTATTTCGGTACTCTATTTGTGGTGTTTTTATTACTGCAAAAAGATTGTAAAAATTCTCATAGTTTCCACATTCTCTTCTTAATCTTGAAAACGAGTATGAAAATTTTTAGGAAACATTATTGTAGTCCGAAAACTGTCTTCAAGTTAACTTCAGAAAACTAGTTTGAATTGTTTCTTGTCTTGTTATCTTGTTTCCATGTTAACCACACAAACAGAATGAAGGCACTCTGTTTTGCTGCACTTGGTTTACAGAGTTTGGTTTACACTTACAGTATTTGTCTCTCTTTTAGCCTATTTTTTTGGTCTGAGGACATGTATCGCTTCATTTTCTTGATGAATAATATTTTCATTCATATTCAAGAGTCTCAAGTCCAAAAATAAAGGCAAATGCAGAGTCCTATTTCTCACTATAAAATAAATATCAAGATCAATAGCATTGACTATATATATACACTAATCCTATGCTATATTGATCGAACATCCTCTTGAGCTAACAGTGAGACTGAGTCATTGGAATCACTTCCTGATGGATCAGAGGATGGATTTGTTGAAATTGCGTGATCTTTAACATCTGGTAGATCTTGTGGACATAGGTAAGGCTTCTGAGGCATTTCCAAGTCTTCCTCTTCTCCTTCAAGCATCCCCACAACTTTATTCATTGAAGGACGATCACTTGGCTTTGTCTGTATGCACCACAACGCCACTTTCATCATTTTCTTTGCCAACTTCGTTTCTTCCTCTGTTGCATTTACAATGTTGATTTCCTTTCCTTCGTCTAATTGATCATAAACCCAAAAAGGGAAGTAAAGTTGGCTTGAATGCTCTGCCACTGGATTCAAATTCTTTCTTCTACCTGCCATCTCCATTAATAGCATCCCAAAGCTATAGACATCTGCTTTATAAGACACCCCACCCACATTTCTATAGAAGAGCTCAGGAGCCATGTATCCCATGGTTCCTCTTACTGCTGTAAGAGACACAATACTGTCACTGGTAGAATATAATTTAGCAAGCCCAAAATCAGAAACCTTTGGATTGAAGTGCTCATCAAGAAGAATGTTGGGTGGCTTTATATCGAAGTGCAGGATTTGCATGTTGCATCCTTTATGTAGATATTCAATACCACGAGCTACTCCAAGAGAAATGGCACACAATTGATCAAAACTCAAAGAATGATCATCATGTTGTTGAGAATGAATGTATTTATCAAGAGATCCATTTTGCATGAATTCATATATAAGAGCACGTTTTGATCCCTCCACGCAATAACCAATAAGATGAACCACATTAACATGGTGGATTCTTCCAAGAGTAGCAACTTCGTTGATAAATTCCTGACCTTGGGCTTTGGCTTTATCCAACATCTTGACGGCTACAAGACGACCACTTTGAAGTTGTCCTCTGAACACTGAGCCATAACCTCCTTTCCCCAATTTGACTTTGAACCCTTGAGTCATCTTCTTGATATCTTTGTAAGAGTACCTTATAGGGACGATGCTATTGTCACCTTGCAAAAAATCTTCGATGTTTTCATACATAGATAAATGCCTTCGTCGCCATTTATAGATCAAAAACCAGATGACAAATGGAGTCCCAAGAACACATTTGGCAGCCGTGTGTAGAACTGTACGAGAATTCGAAAGACATACAAATAATTAGAACATGCTCTCTAACTAATTGACCCTTGTTTGGTCAGTTCATTGCATTGTCCACCATTGTACCTACAAAAAATTAGACAGAGCATGTCGAAGGAAGGCTTACCTATTATGTCACTGGCCCAGGCTGCAAAACAGAGGGAACGAAACTTATGTCAGCTTATAATGATGAGAAAGATAAAAATAGTGTCATATTTAATATTATTATGTTGAAGGCTTCTGAGTACTAGAGGAAAATAGTGAGGGGAAGTGAGACGTAACACAGCCGCAGCCGAAAAGAGGAAATGCTATTATTTTGTTTCCATATACAGAAAACTTTTAGTTGTGTAACCCCCTCCTTTTTAATTTTCTTTTTGAAAAAAAAAATTAGGTATTGCTTTTATATTTTTTATTAGCTTATCTAATAAATTATACAAATAATTATCATGTTGTGATTTTTTTTAAAAAAAATTTCTAAATGCTTTATTTCTATGGAAAGACCTGAAGGAAATAGTATAAAAGAAAGAAAATTAATTAAAGTTTTAATTTGTACAATTTTTATTTCATTTAATATAATCTTTAAAATTTCAAAAAATATTCAATATAAAACAAGCAAAAATGTGAACTTATTACTTAGAAAAATATAAATTGGTAATAAACTAAAAGAAAAACTGAACTTATAACTTTTGTTATTGAGTTTTTTTTTTCTTTTCCCATCTCTGAAGAGTACATATTTAACATGAGATATAAAAATAATATTACTGTTTCCTAATAGATAAAAATAAGGTATAGTTTCACTTATTTTAATTAAAATAGATTATATATATAAACTATTGAATTTAATTTGGCTTGTATTGAAATGTATGTTGATTTTTTAAAACTTAATCTTAAATATAAATAAAAAGTTAAGTAACTTTCTATTTTTCCGTAAATTTTTCTCTTCTATTTTTTCATAAATTTTCTTTTCTACTCTTTTATAAATTTATTTTATATTATATATATTAAATTTTAAAAAATATTTTTAAACATATAGAAATTGAAAAATTAAATATTTTTTTTCTTTTGATCTTTTCTTAGTGTAATTTTCCACTCTTTTAGAGTCTCGTAACTTTTCCTTCCTACTCTTTATATAGTTATTATATATTACATATTCTAGAAACTAAAGAAATGAGATTTGTAGCCATATATTATAGACATTGATTGAATAAATATTTTATATATTTTATATCATATAAATAATAAAAATAAAAATAATTTATTTAGAAAGAGTAAAATTATAATTTATCTTGAATCTCAAAAGATGAGTATAACTTTTTAAAATAGAAGATATAATAATATAATAATATAAGCACTTCTATGAAACTGTGTGCTTCTTTTTATATTTTTTTTAATGTAATGGTTAATGCCAATACGGGAAAACATAAAAGAATTATGAATTACTTTTGTTTTTAATTTTTTACAATATTTTTGTCCTTTTGCCTATTGGAATTAGAAGGATTGAATTTTTAATTTTTTATAAAAAGAAAAGAGTGATTAAAGAAATTATTAAAAAGTAACATTGAAAAAATATAGTTTAAAGAATTAAATTAAAAAACTAATCATATTTGAGTTTAAGAAAAGAAAATGATTTACTGAAAATGAAAGTTCCTATTCAAAAGAACCCCAAACTTCTCGTGTGACTCTAAATGTATTGTCGAAATTTTACATCACAACAATATAAGATGAAAAGGTTCAATTTTTTATATTAATTAATGTTATTTATTTTTATAACTTTAAATTAAAAAAATTAACTATCATTCTATTTTATTAGAATATTAAAATATTGATTAAATGTCACATAATATAATAGTTTAAATATGTAATTTATAAAAATACCCAACAAAATATTTTAAATAAAAATTATCTAAATGACAAGAAATCAAAAATAAAAGTTGAGCCTATAAATACTAGCGGAAAGAAAAAACAGGAAAGAAAAGAGAAGTGATATTATTAATTTTCTTTAATAAAGAAATAAAATTTAATATAGATAAAATTGATAATTTAAAAAAATTATCTCATTTAATTATGCGATGTGAGATGATAAAATTTGGTATTTTGAAATAATATATATTTTGGTGTAATATGATAATATAATTTTATTTTAAAGATGTAATCATGTTATCATATGACACTATATTTAATGTCAACTCAATTAAATAAAAGAATAAGTGAAGTAATTTTTTTAAAAAATAAGTGAAGTCCTTTTTGTTCTTTTATTTAATAAAATTAGGGGGATTAGTTTTTCAATATTGTGTTAAAAAAAATTAAAAATATTACAGATTTTGATAAAAATATTTTTAAAATAAAATAAAATAAAAGGTATATATATTTATAAACAAAAATAATGATTTAGTAAGTTAAAAAAAAAAAAGACTGAGCTTCTTCAGGGTGACTGGATGTGTTGAGTTGTCGCATGGCGACTATGACGAATCATGTTAAGGTAGAAATGAGGGAGAAAAAAAAACAGTTGAAATACTTAAAAAGATGAAATTATTGAAATACGAGAGATAAAAAAAATTAAGAAAGTGATAAATAATCATACTTCAAAAAAATTTTCTCTCTTCTGTAAAAAGGATAGAAGTTAAGAGTTGCAGTAAAGATTGCTTACTCGCTATATCCTCCAAGATGATCACAATCATGTCTGCATCGTCAGTAAAACAAACTGTATTACTGACATATATACACAAGGCGAAATGCCATTGAATAATTAAAAAGCAGATGATTTAATTAGTAACAAGGATGCATCAAGTTAAAATAACATATAGTTTGTCTACTTAACAGTAAAATAAAATGTGAATAGTAGTACCATATTAGATGTGCGCATCAGCGCATGTGTCTGAACTGATTTTTGTTTTTTAATTAAGGAAACCAAGAATTTACCTTTACCAATATGACTTTGAAGTTTTCTTCTTTTTTTTTTTCAATTAATGTTTTGGTCTTTATGATCAAAACATAGAAAATTGTTAGTTAATAAATTTAATATAAAAATGTAAAGAACCAGTTGATGAATCATTAATTAACAACATGGGTGAGAGTAAAATTATGAACAACACTTTGTACTTACTTATTTTAATTAAAAAACTAAAAAATTATCTATAATTAACTCGTAATTCTAATATGATCACTTTCAATTTTTTTCGTGCAATTTTCTTATTCTCAATTTTTTTGATATGAAAATTAAGAAGAAAAGTGTGTAGGATTATTATACAAATTAAATTAAAGTGCATTAATTTATCATATTTTCATTGTTTAATCATAAAATTACTTTCATAAAAAATCTTAATTAAACTATATGAAAATAACACTAGCATATTTCAACCAAGTTTAAACTACACAAGGGATGGAGAATATGAGCTAGCGATCGAGTTAGGAATAAACATAACAAAAATTAGTAGCAGTTAGTCAAAGCTTTGATATAGCTAGCCAGCGAGTGTAAACTTACTTGTATTGTCGCGGACACAAACAGGCTTATTGTTCTTCTGATCAAGATAGCTGTAATAATCTCCAGATTTGGAGCAGAAACTGTTCAACCAAGAAAGCTCAAAGCCATAAAGAAGCATATTGTGGATGTCTGTGCAGGAAAGGTTTAGAGCAGCAGGCTGCGATGTCCTATAAATGAGTTCTATAGAACAACCCTCCTTTAACCCCAATTCCGATAGAGTTGCAGGCTTGTTCTCAAAATATGCATACAAATACCATGACAAAGAACCTCCTGCTGACCCATTTCTACCTTCCATTTCCATGCAAGGGGCGGCGTCAACGTACTTAGACGAATTCACTGCATGTTTACACCTAAAGTATACCATAATCTTATAAAACATACCAGTAGACTTAGTGTTATAGTATCCCAGAAAGCTATATGGATCCCCATAGGAGAAGTTATGTGACATTAAAGAAGAAGAAGGTAGGGAAGAGAAATTAAACTCCACAACATTGGCGTCCCTCACTCGGATTGTGTAGTTGTTGTGGTCAATATTCAGAACATTGTATTTTCCAGATTGAAAATACAGTATCAATTGGTTGTCCTCGCAAGAAAGGTCATACCTGGGGTCACCACACTCCCTTGCATACTCTTTCAGCCTGAAAGGTTTGCTGACGTTATGACCCCCACACAAACTAGAACAGCCCTCACCATCTGTCGCCCTGCAAGTATTATAGAATCCCATCATCAGAAAAACGACCACAGCCAGCTTTGCTGAGCAAGACATGTTTATGATCACGGAGATCGAGAAGTGATAGCAAAGCCAAATTAATGGTAATGACTTGTACAAGTCTACATATCAGCAGTTGCCAAGAAATTTTAGTGACATTGACCGAATTCATAAAATTAAGCTGATACGTCATACGAGGAAATTACTGGGAAGCTACCTTTTAGGTCAACGTTGGAGCCTACGGTTAATTAATGACATTATCTCATATCTAATTGCGGAGCTAGCCACACAGGCCGACCAGAGACTCAAGACATTATGGATACTTCAATTGTAAACTCCTTCTTCTCCATTTGCTTGTTGCTAATTGTTGTGTTTGCAGAGCATGTGAGAAGCTGGAATAATAGCTGTTCACAACCTGAAACAACATGTGGAAAGCTGCCTATCCGGTTTCCTTTTAGAATCAAAGGACGCCAACCAGAAAACTGCGGGTATCCTGGGTTTGGTTTAGAATGCTCCCTCACTAATCATGCTGTGCTTGAGCTCCCTGGGTCTGTGAAGCTCAATGTCATCAATATTGATTACAAATCCCAAATCCTTGATTTATCTGATCCTCATGCCTGCCTCTTTACCCACCTTCCTAACTTCACTCTATCCGCTTCCCCTTTCCACTTCAGATCCGACTATCTCTATAACTTTACCTTTTTCAACTGCTCGTTACCCAAAGATGCAAAATTAAACACCATATTAGTTCCTTGCTCCGATCAAGAAATTTCTGCCTTTTCATTAGATGACGATATCATATCCTTTTCCTTGTTTTTTTGCAGCAAAATATTTGACAGTTCATCTATCCCATATGATTTTCTTAGTGAGGATAACATCCTTCATTTGATGTGGTCTGATCCAATTTGCAAACATTGCGAATCAAGAGGAAAATTATGTGGATTCAAGAATAGTAATACTAGTAATGAAACTACATGTTTCGGGCATCTCCACAAGGGTAATATAAATTAAACCTCTTGCATCAAAAGCTGCTAATTAATTTTTCAGTTTCTATTTGCATCGCAACTTCTAGTTTACATAAATCTTCCGTACCATGTATCCATGAATATGATTATCATTTCTAAACATACAAAATCGGTGAATGTACATTTGCACCTCTTGTATCATGCGGAGCATCAGCGCACTTCGTATATATAAAGTCATATTTTTGTTGAATATTTATATAAACGAGATAAGCTGATCAATCATGTTAATATCTTTTTGCAGGTTCATTAACCAAATTAATAATTACAGGTTCATTAACCTTCAAATTGAATTCAGTTTTTTCCTCTTAAGGCAAATTCTATTTTTGTGATTAAATTGGAGATTTTATATATATGCAGGATTAGTTCTTGGCTCATTTTTTGTTTTGCTAGTCACTGCTGCTGCACTACATTACGTCTACAACTCTTACAAATCATGGAAAGAAAACCAAGCAATAATTGAAAAGTTTCTGAAGGATTACAGAGCTCTCAAGCCCACCAGATATTCTTATGCTGAAATTAAGAGAATTACCAATAAATTTGGAAACAAGTTAGGACAAGGATCTTATGGTACTGTGTTCAAAGGAAATATTTCAACCCAATTCACAGTTGCTGTGAAAATCCTCACTAATTCGGAAGGAAATGGGGAAGAGTTTATTAACGAAGTTGGAACAATGGGTAGAATCCATCATGTTAACATTGTTCGCTTGATTGGTTTCTGTGCTGATGGCTTCAGAAGAGCTCTTGTTTATGAGTTTTTACCAAATGGTTCCCTACAAAATTTCATAGATTCACCCAACAATGGAGATAAATTTCTTGGTTGGAAAAAGCTGCAAGAAATTGCTTTAGGCATAGCTAAAGGAATTGAATACCTTCATCAAGGGTGTGATCAACGCATACTCCATTTTGACATCAAACCTCACAATGTTTTACTAGACCATGACTTTACACCAAAAATTTGTGATTTTGGGCTGGCCAAATTGTGTTCCAAGGACCAAAGCATAGTATCCATGACGACTGCTAGAGGAACTATGGGGTATATTGCACCAGAAGTCTTCTCTCGAAACTTTGGAAATGTGTCTCACAAATCAGATGTTTATAGTTTTGGGATGCTACTGCTTGAAACAATAGGGGGGAGGAAGATCACGGAGGACACAAAAGAGAACATTAGCCACATTTACTACCCAGAATGGATCTATAATATTTTAGAAGAAAGGGAAGATGTAAGAATTCATATTGAAGATGAAAGGGATACTAAAATTGCAAAAAAATTGGCAACAGTGGGGCTATGGTGCATCCAGTGGCATGCTGTGGATCGACCATCAATGCAAACTGTGGTTCATATGTTGGAAGGAGCAGGAGACAAATTACCAGTTCCTCCCAACCCTTTCGATTCTGAAGGCCCATCAACAAGAAAAACTGGAAGTGTGCCAGCAAGACACCTTATCCATGGTTTAGAAATAATACATGAAGTAGAGTGAGAATCAATAAGAGGCAATATTAATTATTGGTTGTGTAGGTATGTATGTCTGGATGTAATTGTGTCATTCTGTCCTTGTACACGCATGTAGTTTTGAGCCTTCATTAATAAAAAGAATGCTATATATATATATATAAAGCATATATGCCTAATCCTTCTTAAATCTTTGTTGTATCTGTTCAAGGCTTCACGTAGATGCAATTCATTGTGTGTGTGTATATATATATATTGACTTGTGGTGTGTGCACAGTAATATATATATAGTTGTTCGTTTTGAATACTTAAGGTAGTATTTTTAATAATTATAGGCACCCCCTTAATCTACCCCTTGAAGACAATATGGTTCTGCATGTATCATCACAAACTAAACTACAATTGTTATAATACCAAAATTAGGTGAGGACACGTATGTTTTAATTTCTCGGTTCTGTTTAGGAATTTTGAAAGACAGAAATTAAGTTACACGCCTGTTTCATCGTCGACATATATAGAGGAGGCAATTGAATTTGAAGCACTGAAGTTTAGGGAAAGTTTCCAAGAGATGAAATGCTTATTCACCACACACATTTCACTAGATGTGTAAATGAATCGACTTGAGTTTTAATAAATTGGAGTTCAGTTTATTGAATAAATGAGTTGTTTGGGTTTATTTTTATTTAAATAAAATAAGTTTAAAATTTAAATTATGTTCAATTTATTTTATTAAATGAGAGTTTAAATTTGACTTGTATAATTCGTATAAAATTATATAAAAATAAATTAAATAAGTGTAATAAATTAATTAAAACAAATTATAAATCATAAATATATTATTTCAAAACTTAATATTGAAAAATTAATCATAAAAGAATATTTAACTAAATGTAAATTAATTATGCACAAATTATTTTATATATTAGATTAATCTATGAATTGAATTCTTTCAAACATTTTAATAAAAAAATTATATATTTATACAAAAACATGGCAAATATAACAAATTTAAAAATAAATATACATAGAAAAAATATTTATTATATATATATAATATTTTTATATTATTTTATTTTTAAACAGATTATTTATGAATTAATGAACATCAATTTTTTAAGTTTAACTTATTTAATTAAATAACTTTAATTTTATGTTTAAATTTATTCATTTAAAAATAAAATAAATCTAAACAAATTTTTATATAAGACAAGTTCAAACTATTTATGAATAATCCATTTCATTTTCACCTTTATACTTCTCTCACACGCGTCACATATTTACACACTCTACTGTCCGTTAATTCTTTTTCACTATCTCTCACTTTATTACTTTTTATTCATTAGATTTTTTTTTTTTTATTAGCATTCTCTAGTAACTTCTTTTTCTGCCTATCCTTTCTCCTCTGCACCATCATAGAGATGATTTTAGATTACTCTTTTCCTGCCATTTCCATGAACTTTTTGCATAAATTGCTGAATGTTTTAACAGTTAGATAGTTTTTTCATTGTACTAATACCTTCAAAAATAAGAAATCCTAAAATCTTAAATGGATTCTACCACAGCTAACACAAACATAGACACAAAAGGAGACAGACATGTGGATTCAAGAATAGTTAATATATACTAGTATTGAAATTACATGTTTCGGCCATTTTCACAATGGTAACATAAATCTCTTGCATTAAAACCTGCTAGTTTTTCGGTTTTTGTATGCATAGTTATGTAGAGAAAATAAAAAGGAAAAAAACTAAAAATTTGAATAACATGTTTCATCATCAACACAGTGAAGGAGGCAAATGAAATGGAAGCAGAGAAGCATCATGGGAAGTTTCCTAGAGAATGTATTAGTTACGTACAAGTTGAGAAAAGTTGTGGTGGTTATGGGTCCACACACATGGTCAACCAAAGAAAATGTATAACTAATCATCCACATATTACATGATATTTCATTTCGAATGGTCATTATGAATTTTATAATCGGATTAGTTGCCGTGGACTTGAGAGAATTGACTTGGTCAGTCTATGCCAACCCAAGATACATGCTGGAGCATTTTTCTGGCCTTATTACTTTTTCCTTTCAAACATTCACATCACTGAAAATAAATGTATTGGTCCAAGTCTCAGTCCAAAAAATAAGAACCCTGACTTTACTACTACAACAATTTATTTTACACTTTCACTGATTTGACTTTTATCTACAAAGACTCATATCTTGTTTATAATAATAATTTTTATAAATTTAAAAATTCAAGAAATTATTTTAATGAAAATTTAGTTAACTTTTTTAATACGCATAAGAGTTGGATTACATAATAGATATAAATTTAATTACGTCTTTTAACATTAAGTACTACAGAGTACATATAGACAAATGAAATTAATTCAAGGAGGGAAGCATCATGGGGGCCATGCATGATGCATCATGAGTCATGACAAGTTTGAAATTTATGGTAGTGGTTGCCAAAGATATGATATAAAAGTTAAGTGTAGAAATAAATATTGTTATCTAAAAATACGTCATTATTGTCCATTCACTCATTCAGTTGTTTCATAGACGAGTGCATGCTCCAACTCTTTGACCCAAACGACCTGCAATGCAGCGTTACTTCATGTTTTAAGAATAGTGACTGGACAAAAGATTGGATTACTACTAGAGATTTTTAATTACATATATTATATTATTTTATTTATATGTTAGTTAATAATATTTAATTATTTTTATCTTATATTAATGAATTTATATATTATAAAAAATAAAATAAAGTTAAATATAATTAATTAATATACAAATAAAATAGCACACGAATTTTAAATTCAACTTGTACGCACATGCATCGTAACTTTTTGATACTTATATATTTTTAAAAAATCATGTAACTACAATTAAAAGTTTTGAACAAACACGTACGTTTTTGTTTGAAGGAAAGTTGCGAGCAATTTGTTAAGATATGTTATCAGAGCCAAGCCACGAATCAATGCAGTCAATATGAAAACAAAATAACGGTGTCCATGCTTTTACGACTCATTGGGGTGGAAATATCATTGGGCTTGAAATTGATGACTCTCTGTCATGTCTATTTTTTGGGAGCACTTTATTGGGGCCCTTCAAGGCACGAAATGATGGTGGGTTGTGGCCCAACACCCCCTACACCAGCAACAAGTGTTCCTATATATGCTCATGGCAACTCCCTGATAATAGTTATCTTTAAATTTAATCATGTTACACTCATAATCGACCAATTTACAAGTAAAACGGATTGTTTCATTAAAAAAAAAAAATACTGGGAAGAATAAATTTGGCTGTTCTAGTATTGTGTGAAAACTGAAAAGAAAAGGTTGGATTTCAAGTTGCAAATAAAGCTCAAAACTGAATAATCTGAAATTTATATTTGAAGAAATTCTAAGCTGAAAGTCAAAGTGAACCACTATTATTTATCGGTACTCTACTTGTGTTGTTTTTCATCTCTTACAAAACTGCAATTAGAATACTGATATCAATTCAACTACTAAAGACTCCTGCAAATTTAATTTCTGGCCTTGTTTACATGTTAAGCACTAACAGAATATACTATAGGTTGTGCAGCCTGTGCTCTTTGTTTTACAATGTCTATCTTTGATGGTTTCTGTTCATTGTAGACATGGAGCTTTTCCTCTATTGCTTCACTTTCTTAATGAATAATATTTTCTTTCATATTGAAAGTCTCAGGAACAAAATTAAGTTTCAATATAGATTTTTCATAATAAAATCAGAGCATTGACCCATTAACTATATATCAACCATGCTATATTGATCAAGCATCCTCTGGGGCTAAAAGTGCGATTGGGTCCTTGGAATTACTTCCTGCTGGATCAGTGGATGGCCTTGTTGAACTTGAATGATCCCTAACATCCAATTCTGGAAAATCTTGTGGATATAGGTAAGGCTTCCGAGGCATTTCCAAGTCTTCCTCTTCCCCCTCAAGCATCTCTACAACTTTACTCATTGAAGGGCGATCAATAGGTTTTGTTTGTATGCACCACCACCCCACTTTCATCATTTTCTTTGCCAACTTCGTTTCTTCCTCTGTTGCATTTACAATGTTGATTTCCTTTCCTTCGTGTAATTGATCATAAACCCAAAAAGGGAAGTAAAGTTGGCTTGAATGTTCTGGCACTGCATTCAAATTCTTTCTTCTACCAGCCATCTCCATTAATAGCATCCCAAAGCTATAGACATCTGCTTTATAAGACACCCCACCCACATTTCTATAGAAGACCTCAGGAGCCATGTATCCTATAGTTCCTCTTGCTGCTGTAAGAGACACAATACTGTCATTGGTAGAATATAATTTAGCAAGCCCAAAATCAGAAACCTTTGGATTGAAGTGGTCATCAAGAAGAATGTTGTGTGGCTTTATATCGAAGTGCAGCATTTGCATGTTGCATCCTTTATGTAGATATTCAATACCACGAGCTACTCCAAGAGAAATGGCAAACAATTGATCAAAACTCAAAGAATGATCATTATCTTGCTAAGAATGAATTTATTTTTCAAGAGACCCATTTTGCACGAACTTATGTACAAGAACATGTTTTGACCCTTCAACACAATAGCCAATGAGCTGAAGCACATTAACATGATGGATTCGACCAAGTGTAGCAACTTCATTGATAAATTCTTGGCCATCAGCTTTGGCCTTATACAACATCTTGATGGCTACAAGACGGCCACTTCGAAGTTGTCCTTTGAACACAGAGCCATAGCCTCCTTTTCCTAATTTAACTTTGGAGCCTTCAGTCATTTTCTTGATCTCCTTGTAAGAGTATCTAATAGGCATAATGTTATTGTCACTTTGCAGAAAATTTTCAATGTTTTCATACATAGATAAATGCCTTCGTCGCCATTTATAAATCAGAAAGACAATGACGACTGGAGTCCCAGGAACAATTTTGGCAACGGTATGTAGATCTGAAACAGAAATTTGGATGAGAACACAATACAAGTAATTAAAAATCATTCTTTAATTCTTACTAATGTTGCGTTTCAATTGTTTGGCCAGATTATTGCATTGTCCACCCTTATACTCTTAAAAATTAGACAAAGTATACGGAAGGTAAGGGCATACCTAATATTATGATAACAACACCCACAACCACTGCAAAATAGAGGCAATGGAAGTGATATCAGTTCATAATGTGAAATATGAAAATAGTGCTACATTGATTATCGTTATGTTGAATTAGTTTGCAATGTAAAAATCAACTACATCAAGCTCTAGTTTATTATTTGATATAAATATAAATTTTAAATAGAACAAACAATCTTCAGTCCCAAAAAAAATAGTACATATCACCTTTCCAAAATTTAAACCTTAATATATGACAATAATCATACAATTAAATATTTAAGTTAAATAGTCGTACACACACTGTGCTATCACATAAGGTACATAGAAACGTAAAAGATATTCCTTACACTGTATATACTTTCTGATCTCTTCCCAAAGTGTGGCTGCATCATTGGAGAAAGAATTAGATTATTAATACGGAAGATTTTACTAATATATTGTGGGACATAAGTTGTCTCAAATTCTGGATATGAAAATCAAAAAGAAAAGTGTGCAGAATTATAGAATAATTTTACAATAATACCACAATATCTCAACCAATATACACGAGAATTGAGAATCTGAGATTATGAATCAGGAATGACAGTGCAAAAGCAAGGTGGAGTCAGAGTCAGACAACAGGAATGTTTGATATTTCAAGAATGTACTTACTTTTTCGGCCACAAATAAAGTTGTTGGACTTTGTATCGGCATAGAAATAAGAAACAGGTTGCGATCCGAAACAGAGACTGTTTAACCATGATAGCTCGAACCCATAAAGAAGCATAGAGTGGATGTTTGTGCAGGAAAAGTTGTGAGTTTGTTGGTTTAGAGCATTAGGCCAGGATGTCATATAAATGAGCTTTATTTGACACCCTTCCTCCAACCTCAAGTCCCCTACAGTGTTGCTGCCGACATTGGCATACAAATACGATGTGGATGACCCATTGGAAACATTCATCATCATGCAAGGAGCAGTGTCAACATACTGAGAGGAATCCACTTCATGAGTACACCTCACGTATATCATAAGCTTTGTTATTCATTTCCAAATAAATGCTTAGTTCCAACCCAAGTAAATGGTCGAATTAGGTATTAATTATGTGGTTGAAGAGGAAGAGAGTAAAAGATATGGATACTTGTTCTGCAACCTGCTTCTTCTCCATTACCTTGCTGCTTTTTATTGTTGGCTTCGGAGAGAGCTGGAATGATTGTCCAGCAACAAGGTGTGGAGACCAAGTGATTCGCTTCCCTTTTCGTATCGAAGGTAGCAAGGGCCAACTACAAGAGTGTGGGTATCCTGGGTTTGATGTAGAATGTTCCCCTACTAATCAGTCTGTGCTTGATCTCCTTGGGTCAATGAAGCTCAATGTCACCTATATTGATTGCAAATCCCAAACTATTCACCTATCTTATCCTTATTCCTGCCTTTCTATGAAGCTTCATCACCTCCATTCATCTCCTTCCCCTTTCAAGTTCATACCCCAACCTCATAATCTTGATGAATATTACTTTTTCAATTGCTTATCAACAGATACATATCGCTCTTCTCACAGAGTTTCATGCCTAGGTAGCTCTACATATCCAGTACTTGCCATTCAGTCTGCTGAGAAACTCAGATATATTGACTTGTCATTTTGCACCAAAATACCTACCCCTCCTTCTATCCCAAATGATTTTTCTGGACAGAATTACATTCTTCATTTGATATGTGGTCTGAACCAATGTGTAAACGTTGCAAATCAAAAAGAAAAAGAGGTGGATTTCAGAATAATACTACCACTTATGAGATTGAATGTTTCGGACAACACACAGGCGACACATGAATCTCTTTTTTTCACTATGCATGTCTGTAAGGAAAATTCTCATTTTACATTATCCTTCCATATCATGTATCCATGAGTATATAAGAATCACTTCTAAAAATACAAGATCCGATGAATTTGTACATTGCGCCTCTAGTATCATGCCGATCAAAATACGTTACATAAACATGCTTAGCTGACTACTCATGTTTATATCTTTTGCGGGTTCATCAACCAAATTAAAAATTACAGGTTAACTTTCAAATTGAAGTTATTATTTTCCTCTCAAGGTAAATTGTATTTTTGTAATTAAATTGGAGTTTCTAATATATATATACAGGATCAATTCTTGGCTCACTTCTTCTTTTGCTAGTCACTGCTGTCATTACATCTACAAATTTCACAAATCACGGAAAGAAAACCAAGCAATAATTGAGATGTTTTTAAAAGATTACAGAAGTCTCAAGCCTACTAGATATACTTATGCTGAAATTAAGAGAATTACCAATCAATTTGAGAACAAGTTAGGACAAGGATCTTATGGAACTATGTTTAAAGGAAAGATTTCAAACCAATTCACAGTTGCCGTGGAAGTCCTGGATAATTCGGAAAGAAATGGGGAAGAGTTCATTAATGAAGTTGGAACAATGGGAAGAAATCATCATGTTAACATTGTTCGCCTAAGTGGCTTCTGTGCTGATGGTTTTAGCAGAGCTCTTGTTTACGAGTTCTTACCAAATGCTCACTACAGAATTTCACAAATTCATCACGCAATAGGCAAAACATTTTAGGTTGGGAAAAGTTGCAAGAAATTGCTTTAGGCATAGCTAAAGGAATTGAGTATCTGCATCAAGGGTGTGAGCAACGCATACTCCATTTTGACATCAAACCTCATAATGTTTTACTTGACGACGACTTGACTCTAAAAATTTGTGATTTTGGGCTGGCCAAATTGTGTTCCAAGGATCAAAGCATAGTATCCATGACTACTCCCAGAGGAACTATGGGTTATCTTGCACCTGAAGTTTTCTCTCGAAATTTTGGAAATGCATCTCACAAATCAGATGTTTATTGTTTTGGGATGCTACTACTTGAAACAATTGGGGGAAGGAAGATTACAGAGAATACAAAAGAGAACACTAGCAACATTTACTACCCAGAGTGGATCTATAACATTTTAGAAGAAAGGGGAGACGTAAGAATTCATATTGAGGAAGAAGGTGATGCTAAAATTGCAAAAAAACTGGCAATAGTGGGATTGTGGTGCATCCAGTGGCATGCAATGGATCGGCCATCAATGCAAGCTGTTGTTCATATGTCAGAAGGAGGAGGAGACAAATTACCAGTACCTCCTAACCCTTTTGGTTCTGAAGGTCCACTGGCAAGAGAAAGTGCATGTGTGCATGTAAGACACCTAATCCAAGGTTTAGAAATAGTCCATGAAGTAGAGTGAGAGTCAATAACAGGCAATTTCTATTTGATAAGTTTGTATATTTTGGCTCTGAAACATGATATATATAAAAATATATATGAAGCATATGTGTAATTAAGCCTTCTTAGTTCTTTGTTGTATCTGTTCAAGGATTCGTGAAGTTGCAATTCTTTGTCTAAATCTAACGACATGTAACATATTTTAGTTGTTCGTTTTGACTACTCAAGCCAGTATTTTAGTAAAGAAGAAAAAGCAACGCAAATTAAGGATAGTTTAGGTCCCCAAAAAATGAAGAGGCTAGATTGCTTTGTGCTGTAAACCAAAATTTGCTAAATTAAACTGAATCTGAATTTTGAATTTAGTGGGATATGAATTCAGATCATAATTCATAATACCATTTGATAGAACAAGATTTGTGGTACATAATTGTTGAAGCCATAATATTGAAATATTGGAGGAGATAGAGTCTACAACCGCAATGCCCCGATGAACACTAAGAGAACTTTGAGAGAGAGAGAGCCTCTAACGGCAGAGAGTGTGTGATTTTTTTAGATTAAGGCTTCAGATGTGATAATCCTAAATTTTAAATAACTTCTTCAATATAATATTCTTCAAATATTCTATCTTAAATTCAAAATTCAAATTGTAATTATAATAATATAATATTAATATTTAATTAACATTATCCACAAATAATTAATTAATTAATTAATAATTGATTAATTAATCTAACAATCTCCCACTTGGATAATATTAATCAAATATTAATATAATTATAGAAAAAATATTCTCTCTCATTTATTCTCAGTCAGTAGTCTGATAGGATGATTACTAACCAACATAGGGCTTGTGGTTAGGTCCTCTACCCAAATAGACTAGCAAGTGATTAAACCTATCACTAATCACTTACAATTAACACATAGAACTAATCCATTCATAATACAAGGTTTAAATAGTTGAAACAACACAAGATCACTGAATCTGATAGGGAAACAAGTGATAGAAAAAGTCTCAATATCTAAACGAATGAAATCCATAATGTATAGTTAAAAAACAAATCCATTCATGATACAAAGTTCAGAAATGAAACAACACAAGATCACTGAATCCGATAGGGAGACAAGTGAATAGAATAAAATTTCATTATCTAAATGAATGGAATACATAATGTATACGTTGAAACAAAATCCATTCATAATACAAAGTTCAAAAATAAAACAACACAAGATCACTGAATCTGATAGGGAAGCAAGTGAATAGAATAAAGTTTCATTATCTAAACGAATGGAATACATAATGTATACATTGGAACAAAATCCATTCATAATACAAAGTTCATAAATGAAACAACACAAGATCACTGAATCCGATAGGAAAACAAGTTAATAATAAAAAAAATAAAGTTTCAATGCCTGAACGAATGGAACACAAAATGTATACATAAAAACAAATCAATTCAGACTCCTACTAAACCAAAGATACATCAAAAGATTTAATCAAACCCATATGAGTTACATGATTTTTAAATACTCCTACGAGTAAGCCTTTGGTCAACGGATCCACCAACATATGTTCACCAAAAATGTGAACCAAACGAGTTTGAGATTCAGCAACTTTTCTCTAACAAATAGGAACTTAACATCAAAATGTTTAGTATGATTGGAGCTCCTATAGTTTTGAGAAAAGCACACAGCAGACGAACTATCACAATATATGGTTAGAGGACGCGATATAGAATCAACAAGATGCATGCTAGATATCAGGTTCCTTAACCATATGGCCTGGCAGGTGGCCTCGTAACAAGCGACATATTCTGATTCCATAGTCGAGGTAGCTGTAATAGATTGCTTAAAACTTTTCCATAAAATAGCTCCTCTAAACATCATAAAGATGTATCCAAAAGTGGACTTACGATCATCAACACAAGATGCATATTCTAAATCCGAATAGCCAACAATCTCAAAAAGCTCAGACTTCCTGTAAGTCAACATGTAATGCTTCATACCCTGAAGGTACCTCATAACTTTCTTAGCAGCTTTCCAATGGTCATGACTAGGATCACTCAGGTATCTGCCAAGCACACTAATCGCAAAAGCAATGTCTGGACGTATACATACCTGAGCATACATGAGGCTGCCTACTGCAAAAGCATATAGGATTTTATCCATTATAATCCTCTCATCATCATTCTGAGGACACTGAGATTTACACAATTTCTCACCTTTCTGGACAGGTGCAGCATAAGCAGTACAAGAGTGCATGTTGAATCTCTTCAATACTTTATCAATATAACTCGCCTGAGACAAACCCAATATACCATGAGATCTATCACGATGGATCTGGATTCCCAAAACAAATGAGGCTTCACCCAGATCTTTCATTTCAAAGTGGCATGACAGCAAATGTTTAGTCTCATTCAAGAAATATATCGAGTTAATCGCTAATAGGATATCATCAACATAGAGAACCAATATTATAAAATTGTTCTCATCGAATTTTTGATAGATGCATTGATAAGAAACATTCTCAATGAAGCTAAGTGAGATGATAACCTTATAGAATTTCAAGTACCACTGTTTGGAACTTGTTCTAGCCCATAAATAGATCGATTTAACTTGCACACAAAATGTTCTTTTCTTACTTTGATAAATCCATCGGGCTGAGCCATGTACACATTTTCAAACAAGTTTCCATTCAGGAAAAGCGGTCTTGACATCCATCTAGTGAAGTTCAAGGTCAAGTTGTGCAACAAGAGCCATGACAACTCTAAAGGCATCCTTTGTAGACATTGGGGAAAAGGTCTCTATGTAATCAATGTCTTTCTTTTGATTGTAGCCTTTAACTACGAGTCTGGCTTTATACCTTTCAATTTCACCATCAGCTCCCCGCTTAGTCTTAAAAACCACTTACAACTAACTGGCCTATATCCCTCTAGCAAATCAGCAAGTTCCCAAACATGGTTATAATATATAGAATTAATCTCCTCATTCATAGATTTCAATCATTCATGAGAGTTCAAACTTGCTACTACCTCACCATAGAAAGTGGGATTTGTGCCATCAGTAACATCATATTCACATTCCTGTAAATAAACAACAAAATCATTTGAAATAGCAAGTCTGTGAATTCTTCGTGATTATCCCAACTCCACATCATGCTCTTAAAAGTCTATGACAGGCGAAATTTCTAGGTTTTCAACATCATCATCATTCTTTTGGCATTAATTTTAGTAGATGGAGTTGGTAAGGTTAGAAGGGGCAGATCAATAAATTCATCACGTTTCACATAAAGTTGGTTCTTGGTGCATTTCTCCCATTATTGTCCTTCTCCCACTATCCAGGTCATCTTCAAAATAAACTGCTCTATCAAATTAAATGACTCTAGAAATGTGAGATGGACAATAAAATCTGCAACCTATAAAACCAATACAGTACCCAATGAAACCACTAACAGTTCTTGAATCCAGTTTCTTGAGCTCTAGATTATATGGTCTCACTTCTACCTTACAACCCCATACACGAGGATGTTTCAAGTTAGGACTTTTACCAGTGAATAGCTCATATGGAGTCTTTGGCATATATTTACTAAGTTATTCAAAACGTATACAGTTGTTCTCAAGGCATCACCCCTATAAGAATTCTGGAAGAAAGGAATGACTTATCATGCTCCTCACCATATCCATTAATGTGTGATTTTGCCTTTCAACAACTCCATGTTGCTGAAGGGTACCTAACATGGTATATTAAGCTTCAATACCATGTTCCTGTAAAAATTAAGCAAAAGGACTAAGATTTTTTTTATGCTAGTTTTAGTATATCTACCATAATACTTACCACCTCTATCTGATCTTACAGATTTAATGGCTTTACTAGTCTTCAACTCAACAGTTGCTTTGAAGACTAAGCATTCAATGATTCAGACTTCTCATACAATAGATCTATTCACCTAAAACTAGAGTAGTCATCAATGAAGGTGATGAAGTATCTGAATCCACCCATAGCTGAAGGAGTAATGAGTCCACTAATATCTGTGTGGATCAAATCTAGTATGTTACTAAACCTGTTTGCCCCTTTTGTCCTAGCTCTAGTGGAAAGTTTTCCTTAATACAATAAATACAAACTTCATAATCAGGGAAATCTAGTTTTCTAACACTTTTGTTTGACCATCCTTTCCAGCCTTTCTTTGAAAATATGGCCCAAGGTTGGTGCCACAACATGGAAGAATTTTTCATCAATTCTAGTTGTGAAACCCTGTAAAGAGCTTGTTACATGAACATTTGCTCCAGAATCCAACCACCAAGAATCATATGATATTTCAAAGGTATTAGATTCAAAATAAACTAGTGCTAGAGAGGCAAATGTATCATAATTAATAGATTATGGATAGGAAGCAAACTTCTTAACTGGCTTTTCTTCTTAAGTCACAATAGATATTATTTGGTCAATAGACCATTCTACCTCTTGAGAATTGTATATAGTAAATATCCTATACTCAACAAAATTGGATTGTAAAACTCAATAAACAAGGTAACTCTCCCCTAAATCCACTCCATAGGATTTCGACTTATTGTGATAACTAATAAGTTTAAAAATATGTTTACTGACTCCAGATATGCTATCATAGAGACAGTTGTCAAGGAGAGAGATATAGTAGGCCTTTTGACTCTTTTCAAACTCCTTGAATTTCTCTCCAATAGCCTTTAAATGTTTCGAAGTCAATTCCTTATTGGAGATGCTCTGCCTAATGGTCTTATCAATAATGTACCTTATAACATTCAAATAAATTCTTGTTTGAATCATGCCACTTTTTATGATAAGCCAGTTCGACAGTTTTAGAATTGTCATTCAATTCAACAGGCTTTTATTTCTTAAGAGCCAAATCTTCCTTAGTGATGATTAAGTACAAATTCAAGGACTTTTTTCTAATTATCTTAGTTAGTCCTATTTAAAGTTTTCACTAAAGATAACTTTTGGATTAAAGAAACTGAAGAAATAAAATCAGGAAACATTAATTATGTCTAGTCAACATAATTGTTAAAGCAAGGTTTTTTTTACAAAAACTCAATTTTATACAGCTACCTATATCAAGATTGTTTATTATAATCTCGCCTAAGGGTCCCAGACTATAATAAACCAAGAAAACTCATTTTAATTTGGCTCAATAGGAAACAACAAGCAGACAAATGCTTTTGATAATATTTGCATCGATAGGATACATAATATTATCTAGGCATCAAGGCTTAACCAGTTTGAATTTCAGGCCTTAAGTTTTTCAAAATTATATTAATTTTGTCACACCGATATGGTATGTACATTATTAATATAATATAAAATTTTATTTATTCTAATCAATTTCTGGAATAATCAATTAATAAAATTAATTTGATTAGTTTAATCACAAAACATTGTCGTAATTGAGTCCAAGATAGGTGAACTCACAATTACTAGATGTAGAATATTTTGATTTTGGTCATAAAGTTCAAAATAATAATAATAATAATAAATAAATACATAAATAAATAACCAAAATTTCTCCCTAAAATAAGTTAAAATTTTATTTTATTTTTTATTTTTTAATTAAACAAATTTATTAATAATCAAATTTTAATATAAATAAATTTCAAAACTAATCCCTTTCAATACAGTAAGCGTGCCACAATGGTCGTGGGATTCACGTGCGGCCCAGGTGTCCCATGTTCGAGACCTAACACGTATATTTTGGCGAATTATTCGCCTAACAAAACGATGCCGTTATCAGCGCCAGTTTCATACGCAGCATGTCACAAAGCGACACCGTTTCATTGAGTTAAAAAACGACGTCATTTGGTTTTTAAGTAGAACGACACCATTTTAGTGAGGTAAAACGACGCTGGTTTTAAAGGTTGAAATGGTGCATTTTGGAGAACAGTTGTCTTCAACCTTCAGCTGGGTCTCGTGACCCGACCCGAGAACCCTGTCGGACTCATCGCAAGATCTGACGGTTTCCAGCAATTTCCAGCATCTTTCGCGACCGTTTTAATGGCGATTTCACCTTATTCTCCAGGGTAAGGGCTTCCATGATTTTAAAATTGCAAAAATGGGTCAAAATTTGATTGAACCAATTGACCCAAAGTTTGTGAAAAATACTCACCCTTTACCAGCAGTTTCTGTCGCATTCTTTGGTAAAACCATGCCGATGATTTCAGAATTGCAGGATTAACATAAAACATGATTAAACTAAATTTATCAAAAATTTGCACCAATTGGAAAAGAAAAAAAATGATAATAATAAATTTTTGTTTTGGCACAAAATATGTTTTTTGTATCAAGAAAAATTGGCATGATCCGTAAATGTAAACATGTTTAAATATAACAGCCATGAAATATATTTGACGGAATTAACAAGTATATCGAAAGAAAATAAATCAAAATTACATTTAGATTTATTATTTTAAATTTTCATTGATAAATCCATGTTCAAATCAATCATATTTAATACTCTAACCATGCTCTAATACCATTTGCTAAATTAAATTGAATCTGAATTTAGTGGGATATGAATTCAGATCATAATTCATAATACCATTTGATAGAACAAGATTTGTGGTACATACCTGTTGAAGCCATAATATTGAAATATTGGAGGAGATAGAGTCTACAACCGCAATGCCCCGATGAACACTAAGAAAACTTTGAGAGAGAGAGCCTTTGACGGCAGAGAGTGTGTGAGTTTTTTTTTAGATTAGGACTTCAGATATGATAATCCTAAATTTTAAATAACCTCTTCAATAGAATATTTTTTAAATATTCTATCTTAAATTCAAAATTCAAATTATAATTATAAAAATATAATATTAATATTTAATTAACATTATCTACAAATAATTAATTAATTAATAATTGATTAATTAATCTAACAAAATTTGCTCACTTAAAATTTATATTTCAAACTAATACACAAGCTAACTAGCGAATATAAGTAATTAATAGTGTGCATGAATGCAAAATTCACATGCAGAACTGTTAACGAGCTAGTCGCTCAAATGACAGAGAGGTTCGAAGCAGAGGAGCTTCCTGAAAAGTTTCCAAGAGGAATAGATTAAATATGAGTTGCGAAGTTGTCATTGTTATGGTCTATGGTCAACATAAGAAGCTGCATTATCAATCATACATGTTCCTTTAATTTCTCGAAAGAAAATTGGATATTTCCATCCAAACAATCGTCATTATGGTAGCCATTACTATTCAAAACGAGTAATTTGTTATCGAAAATGAGGTTAGAGTATATGCACCAAGTCTCAGAATTAGCCCCAAAAACCCCAAACTCCAACCATTTATTTTTTGACTGACAGAAGGTTCCTAGAAACTGAGGCCGTTTCGTTTTTTATATTGTAAAATAATTTTTTTTAATAAAAAAAATATAAATAATGTATTTAAAATATGTTTTTGAGCTTATTTTGAAAGCAAGAGAAAAATAATACTTGTAATTTTACAAGTGATAAAATAGAAATAATAATTATTCATTCGGCAGCGCCCCGACTATCATGATGCATATGCTTGTTTGATAGTTTCCGCATTCCTGGTTACAAGTACAAGTTAAATAGATTATACATATTTTCTCTCAGTAATAACTTTTCTAATAACCTCCATTGTAATACTCCCTTCAAAATAAGGAATCCTAAAATGGAATCTATCACAGTTAACACAAACACACAGATTAGTTAGGTATCATCGTAGACAACAAAGCAGCAGCCATTGTAATCCCTAGCAGACCCCAAATTTTCTTTTGTAAAGGAGGACAACTGTTTCCTCCTTTTTTTTAACTTAGTTTTATATGTTGAGAAAAATTACAAGATATGTAAATTAAATTACATCTTTCACCATCAAATTAAATTGAAGTAAAAAAACTTCATGTTATGTTTCAAAGGGTTCACGGTATTTCATATTCTTGTGGCTTTTCTTTGCTGATGGAATTTTATTGCCCACAAAAAAATAAGACTAATTAGTTTTTAGGAAAATGAAAACATAATGTACTTAGAAATATGTTTTTGAGCTTTGTTTAGAAAGCAAAAGAAAATATATAAAATAGAAATATTAATCTTCTTATTAGCTTGTTTGTTTCACACATCATCTACTATGATGCTTGTCTGATAATTAATTTCCTGTTCACAATTTTATAAAAATACAAATTAAGCACTAAAACAAGAAAAAGGAAAAATCCGTTAGTCGAGCAAAACCTAAAATATACAACAAGGGTCATGTGGATGCCGGATCATGGATCGGAATTAATTTTTCGGGAGAAGTTCGGCAAAGTGGGCATGAAGCATTCAACAAAAGCCACGCATCGATGCAGTCAGAATGAAAACAGTGGTCGCATGGAGGTATGGTCCTAAGTTTTTCATTGGAACTATACTTGCTCAGGCATATTGAGCATGTCTGATCATCGAATTTTGGTAGATGACGACTCTCCCCCACTACTATCTTTGGGTATGATTCAATTTGGGACCCATCACAGCTCAAAACAGTGTTGGGCTGTTGTTGTGGCCCAAGAAGAGAGTTTAAATCTGTGACTGTCTCTGAAGCCCTACGCCTCCTACAATGGTAACACCAAATTCCAACGAAACACAACAAGGCCGGCACACCTATGCCTATGCTTATAGCATAACGTGCACCATTTGAAATTCCTGCAAATAATAAACTTCAATTATGGTTAATTTCAGTATCATTTGAGTGCATCATTAAGTAATACCAACCATCAACACAAATAAACTTCATTATTTTGAAAACGAAAATGATTTTTCTAGAATCTGACACATCAATGTTAAAGATAATTAACTCAATTGTAAATATGATCTGCCTTAAGAAAAAAATATCTCTTAGTTATTTTAATAAAAAAAAATTATGTGAATCACATACATAATATTTGTTTAATGAACATCTTATTTTAATTGTTATACACATAGGCGTATTTGGCTAATTACATTTCGTCGGTTCAATTAAGTTGCTTAGACTTCAATTAAAAAAAAAAGAAGTCTGGGACAAGGCCTAGTCCAAACTCCGAATGGAAGCCTAATATCCCACTTCTCATAAAAATAAGACCCGGCCTGCCTCATGGTTGTTCTATTTCTATAATGTTAATGTATAAATACTCAAGCGACACTGCTAACAATAAACTTGGCTGTTTTACTTGTGTTACAAGAAAATTGGAATTCAAGTTATCGAATTTGAAAGGGAAAATGCTGTGCTGGAAATGAAAGTGAATCAGTCAAGTTTATTTCGGTACTCTATTTGTGGTGTTTTTATTACTGCAAAAAGATTGTAAAAATTCTCATAGTTTCCACATTCTCTTCTTAATCTTGAAAACGAGTATGAAAATTTTTAGGAAACATTATTGTAGTCCGAAAACTGTCTTCAAGTTAACTTCAGAAAACTAGTTTGAATTGTTTCTTGTCTTGTTATCTTGTTTCCATGTTAACCACACAAACAGAATGAAGGCACTCTGTTTTGCTGCACTTGGTTTACAGAGTTTGGTTTACACTTACAGTATTTGTCTCTCTTTTAGCCTATTTTTTTGGTCTGAGGACATGTATCGCTTCATTTTCTTGATGAATAATATTTTCATTCATATTCAAGAGTCTCAAGTCCAAAAATAAAGGCAAATGCAGAGTCCTATTTCTCACTATAAAATAAATATCAAGATCAATAGCATTGACTATATATATACACTAATCCTATGCTATATTGATCGAACATCCTCTTGAGCTAACAGTGAGACTGAGTCATTGGAATCACTTCCTGATGGATCAGAGGATGGATTTGTTGAAATTGCGTGATCTTTAACATCTGGTAGATCTTGTGGACATAGGTAAGGCTTCTGAGGCATTTCCAAGTCTTCCTCTTCTCCTTCAAGCATCCCCACAACTTTATTCATTGAAGGACGATCACTTGGCTTTGTCTGTATGCACCACAACGCCACTTTCATCATTTTCTTTGCCAACTTCGTTTCTTCCTCTGTTGCATTTACAATGTTGATTTCCTTTCCTTCGTCTAATTGATCATAAACCCAAAAAGGGAAGTAAAGTTGGCTTGAATGCTCTGCCACTGGATTCAAATTCTTTCTTCTACCAGCCATCTCCATTAATAGCATCCCAAAGCTATAGACATCTGCTTTATAAGACACCCCACCCACATTTCTATAGAAGAGCTCAGGAGCCATGTATCCTATGGTTCCTCTTGCTGCTGTAAGAGACACAATACTGTCATTGGTAGAATATAATTTAGCAAGCCCAAAATCAGAAACCTTTGGATTGAAGTGGTCATCAAGAAGAATGTTGTGTGGCTTTATATCGAAGTGCAGGATTTGCATGTTGCATCCTTTATGTAGATATTCAATACCACGAGCTACTCCAAGAGAAATGGCACACAATTGATCAAAACTCAAAGAATGATCATCATGTTGTTGAGAATGAATGTATTTATCAAGAGATCCATTTTGCATGAATTCATATATAAGAGCACGTTTTGATCCCTCCACGCAATAACCAATAAGATGGACCACATTAACATGGTGGATTCTTCCAAGAGTAGCAACTTCGTTGATGAATTCCTGACCTTGGGCTTTGGCTTTATCCAACATCTTGACGGCTACAAGACGACCACTTTGAAGTTGTCCTCTGAACACAGAGCCATAACCTCCTTTCCCCAATTTAACTTTGAACCCTTGAGTCATCTTCTTGATATCTTTGTAAGAGTACCTTATAGGGACGATGCTATTGTCACTTTGCAAAAAATCTTCGATGTTTTCATACATAGATAAATGCCTTCGTCGCCATTTATAGATCAAAAACCAGATGACAAATGGAGTCCCAAGAACACATTTGGCAGCCGTGTGTAGAACTGTACGAGAATTCGAAAGACATACAAATAATTAGAACATGCTCTCTAACTAACTGACCCTTGTTTGGTCAGTTCATTGCATTGTCCACCATTGTACCTACAAAAAATTAGACAGAGCATGTCGAAGGAAGGCTTACCGATTATGTCAGCTTATAATGATGAGAAAGATAAAAATAGTGTCGTATTTAATATTATTATGTTGAAGGCTTCTGAGTACTAGAGGAAAATAGTGAGAGGAAGTGAGACGTAACACAACCGCAGCCGAAAAGAGGAAATGCAATTATTTTGTTTCCATATACAGAAAACTTTTAGTTGTGTAACCCCCTCTTTTTAATTTTCTTTTTGAAAAAAAAAATTAGGTATTTCTTTTATATTTTTTATTAGCTTATCTAATAAATTATACAAATAATTATCATGTTGTGATTATTTTTTTAAAAAAATTTCAATGCTTTATTTCTATGGAAAGACCTGAAGGAAATAGTATAAAAGAAAGAAAATTAATTAAAGTTTTAATTTGTACAATTTTTATTTCATTTAATATAATCTTTAAAATTTTCAAAAAATATTCAATATAAAACATGCAAAATTGTGAAATTATTACTTAGAAAAATATAAATTGATAATAAACCAAAAGAAAAACTGAACTTATAACTTTTGTTATTCAGTTTTTCTTTTCTTTTCCCGTCTCAGCAGAGTACATATTTAACATGAGATATAAAAATAATATTACTGTTGCCTAATAGATAAAAATAAGTTATAATTTCACTTATTTTAATTAAAATAAATTATATATATAAACTATTGAATTTAATTTGGCATGTATTGAAATGTATGTTGATTTTTTTAAAACTTAATCTTAAATATAAATAAAAAGTTAAGTAACTTTCTATTTTTCCGTAAATTTTTCTCTTCTATTTTTTTCATAAATTTTCTTTTCTACTCTTTTATAAATTTATTCTACATTATATATATTGAATTTAAAAAATATTTTTAAACATATGGAAATTAAAAATTTTAATATTTTTTTCTTTTGACCTTTTCTTAGTGTAATTTTTCACCCTTTTAGAGTCTCGTAACTTTTCCTTTCTACTCTTTATATAGTTATTATATATTATATATTCTAGAAACTAAAGAAATGAGATTTGCAACCATATATTATAGATATTGATTGAATACATATTTTATATCATATAAATAATAAAAATAAAAATAACTTATCTTGAAAGAGTAAAATTAAAATTTATCTTGAATCTCAAAAGATGTGAATATAACCTTTTAAAATAGAGGATATAATAATATAATTTTACATCTTTAAAAACAAAAAAGAAGAAAGTATTTAGCTTTTTAGTAATTGATGTGTATAGGCACTTCTATGAAATCGTGTGCTTCTTTTTTTTTTTTTTTTTAACGTAATGGTTAATGCTAATACGGGAAAACATAAAAGAATTATGAATTACTTTTGTTTTTAATTTTTTACAATATTTTTGTCCTTTTGCCTATTGGAATTAGAAGGATTGATTTTTTTAATTTGTTATAAAAAGAAAAGAGTGATTAAAGAAATTATTAAAAAGTAAAATTGCAAAAATATAGTTTAAAGAATTAAATTAAAAAACTAATCATATTTGAGTTTAAGAAAAGAAAATGATTTACTGAAAATGAAAGTTCCTATATTCAAAAGAACCCCAAACTTTTCGTGTGACTCTAAATGTATTGTCGACATCTTACGTCACAACAATATAAAATGCAGGGTTCAATTTTTTATATTAATTGATGTTATTTATTTTATAATTTTTAAATCTATTCTTATATATTTAAATAAATTATTTATTATATTTATACTATAATTATTTTAAAATAACTTATAATTAATTTTAAATTAAAAAAACTAACTGTCATTCTATATTATTAGAATATTAAAATATTAATTAAATGTCCCATAATTTGATAGTTTAAGTATGTAATTTATAAAAATACGCAACAAAATATTTTAAATAAAAATTATTTAAATGACAAGAAATCAAAAATAAAAGTTGAGCTTATAAATATTAGCAGATAAAAAAAAGGAGAAAGAAAAGAGAAGTGATCTTATTAATTTATTTTAATAAAAAAATAAAATCTAATATAGGTAAAATTGATAATTTAAAAAAATTATCTCATTTAAATAATATGATGTGAGATGATAAAATTTGATATTTTGAAATAATATATTTTTTGATGAATGTGATAACGTAATTTTATTTTAAAGATGTTATCATATTACCATATAAGACTATATTTAATGCCAATGCAATTAAATAAAAGAATAAGTAAAGTAATTTTTTTAAAAAAATAAGTGAAGTCGTTTTTGTTCTTTTATTTAATAAAATTAGAGGGATTAGTTTTTCAATATTATGTTAAAAAAAAATACTTAAAAATATTACAGATTTTGATAAAAATGTTTTAAAAATAAAATAAAAGGTATATATGTTTATAAAAAAAATAATGATTTAGTAAGTTGAAAAAAAAAAAAGAAGACTGAACTTCTTCAGGGTGACTGTGGATGTGTTGAGTTGTCGCATGGTGACTATGACGAATCATGTTAAGGTAGAAATGAGGGGAAAAAAAAACAGTTAAAATACTTAAAAAGATGAAATTATTGAAACACGAGAGATTAAAAAAATTAAGAAAGTGATAAATAATCATACTTCAAAAATTTGTTCTCTCTTCTGTAAAAAGGATAGAAGTTAAGAGTTGCAGTAAAGATTGCTTACACGCTATCTCCTCCAAGATGCTCACAATCATTTCTGCATCGTCAGTAAAGCAAACTGTATTACTGACATATATACACAAAGGCGAAATGCCATTGAATAATTAAAAAGCAGATGTATTTATTTAGTATTAAAGATGCATCAACTTAAAATAACATATAGTTTGTCTACTTCACAGTTAAATAAAATGTGAACAGTAGTACTACATTAGATGTGCGCATCAGCGCATGTGTGTGAACATAGTGCTATTTGTTTTTTTTTTTTAATTAAGGAAACCGAGAATTTACCTTTACCAATATGTTCAAAACATAGAAAATTGTTAGTCAATAAATTTAATATAAAAATGTAAAGAACCAGTTGATGAATCATTAATTAATAACATGCATGAGAGTAAAATTATGAACAAAACTTTGTATTTACTTAATTTAATTAAAAATAATAAAAAATTATCTATAATTAACTCGTAATTCTAAATGATCACTTTTAATTTTTTCCGTGCAATTTTTTAATTCTCAATTTTTTGATATGAAAATTAAGAAGAAAAGTGTGTAGGATTATTATACAAATCAAATTAAAGTGCATTTAAATTTATCATATTTTCATTGTTTAACCATAAAATTACTTTCATAAAAAATCCTAATTAAATTATATGAAAATAATACTGGCATATTTCAACCAAGTTCAAAATACACAAGGGATGGAGAGTAAGAGCTAGCGATCGAGTTACGAATAAACATAGCAAAAATCAACAGCAGTTAGTCAAAGCTTTGATAAAGCCAGCGAGCGTAAACTTACTCGTACTGTAGCGCACACAAACAGGCTTATTGTTCTTCTGATCGAGATAGGCATTATAATATCCAGATTTGGGGCAGAAACTGTTCAACCAAGAAAGCTCAAAGCCATAAAGAAGCATATTGTGGATGTCTGAGCAGGAATGGTTTAGAGCAGCAGGCTGCGATGTCCTATAAATGAGTTCTATAGAACAACCCTCCTTTAACCCCAATTCCGATAGAGTTGCAAGCTTGTTCTCAAAATCCGCATACAAATACCATGACAAAGAACCTCCTGCTGACCCATCTCTACCTTCCATTTCCATGCAAGGGGCGGCGTCAACGTACTTAGACGAATTCACTGCATGTTTACACCTAAAGTATACCATAATTGTATAAAACATACCAGTAGACTTAGTGTTATCGTCTCTCAGAAAGCTATATGGATCCTTATAAATGGAGAAGTTATAGTAAGTTAAAGAAGAAGAAGGGAGGGAAGAGAAATTAAACTCCACAACATTGGCATCCCTCACTCGGATTGTGTAGTTGTTGTAGTCAATATTCAGAACATTGTATTTTCCAGATTGAAAATACAGTACCAATTGGTTGTCCTCGCAGGAAAGGTCATACCTGGGGTCACCACACTCCCTTGCATACTCTTTCAGCCTGAAAGGTTCGCTGACGTTATGACCCCCACACAAACTAGAACAGCCCTCACCATCTGTCGCCTTGCAATTATTGTAGAATCCCATCATCAGAAAAACGACCACAGCTAGCTTTGCTAAGCAAGACATGTTTATGATCACGGAGATCGAGGAGTAAGTAGCAAAGCCAAATTAATAGTGAAGACTTGTGCAAGTCTACATATCAGCAGTTGCCAGGAAATTATAGTGACGTTGACCGTATCAGTACTGCCAATTCATAAAAGAAATAACGATCTATGATTCTTGACGTAAGCAGATACATCATATGAGAAAATTACTGGGAAGCTACCTTTTAGGTCAACGTTGGAGCCTATGTTTAATTAATTACATTATCTCATATCTAATTGCGGAGCTAGCCACACAGGCCGACCAGAGACTCGAGACATTATGGATACTTCAATTGTAAACTCCTTCTTCTCCATTTGTTTTTTGCTAATTGTTGTGTTTGCAGAGCATGTGAGAAGCTGGAATAATAGCTGTTCACAACCTGAAACAACATGTGGAAAGCTGCCTATCCGGTTTCCTTTTAGAATCAAAGGACGCCAACCAGAAAACTGCGGGTATCCTGGGTTTGGTTTAGAATGCTCCCTCACTAATGATTCTGTGCTTGAGCTCCCTGGGTCTGTGAAGCTCAATGTCATCAATATTGATTACAAATCCCAAACCCTTGATTTATCTGACCCTCATGTCTGCCTCTTTAGCCACCTTCCTAACTTCACTCTATCCGCTTCTCCTTTCGACTACAAATTCGACTATCTCAATAACTTTACCTTTTTCAACTGCTCGTTACCCAAAGATACAAAATTACCCACCAGATTAGTTCCTTGCTCCTATCAAGTAATTTATGCCTTTCCATCATCATATACAGATATCGCAATGTTTTCCTTGTTTTTTTGCAGCAAAATATTTGACAGTTCATCCATCCCATCTGATTTTCTTAGTGAGGATAACAGCCTTCATTTGAAGTGGTCTGATCCAATTTGTAAACATTGCGAATCAAAAGGAAAATTATGTGGATTCAAGAATAGTAATACTACTAATGAAACTACATGTTTCGGGCATCTCCACAAGGGTAATATAAATTAAACCTCTTGCATCAAAAGCTGCTAATTAATTTTTCAGTTTCTATTTGCATCGCAACTTCTAGTTTTCATAAATCTTCCATACCATGTATCCATCAATATGATTATCATTTCTAAACAGACAAAGTCGGTGAATGTACATTTGCACCTCTTGTATCATGCGGAGCATCAGTGACTTCATATAAATAAAGTCATATTTTTGTTGAGTACTTACATAAACGAGATAAGCTGATCGATCATGTTAATATCTTTTGCAGGTTCATCAACCAAATTAATAATTACAGGTTCATTAACCTTCAAATTGAATTCAGTTTTTTCCTCTTAAGGCAGATTGTATTTTTGTTATTAAATTGGAGTTTTTATATATATGCAGGATCAGTTCTTGGCTCATTTTTTGTTTTGCTAGTCACTGCTGCTGCACTTCATTACGTCTACAACTCTCACAAATCATGGAAAGAAAACCAAGCAATAATTGAAAAGTTTCTGAAGGATTACAGAGCTCTCAAGCCCACCAGATATTCTTATGCTGAAATTAAGAGAATTACCAATAAATTTGGAAACAAGTTAGGACAAGGATCTTATGGTACTGTGTTCAAAGGAAATATTTCAACCCAATTCACAGTTGCTGTGAAAATCCTCACTAACTCCGAAGCAAATGGGGAAGAGTTTATTAACGAAGTTGGAACAATGGGTAGAATCCATCATGTTAACATTGTTCGCTTGATTGGTTTCTGTGCTGATGGCTTCAGAAGAGCTCTTGTATATGAGTTTTTACCAAATGGTTCCCTACAAAATTTCATAAATTCACCCAACAATACAGAAAATTTTCTTGGTTGGAAAAAGCTGCAAGAAATTGCTTTAGGCATAGCTAAAGGAATTGAATATCTTCATCAAGGGTGTGATCAACGCATACTCCATTTTGACATCAAACCTCACAATGTTTTATTAGACCATGACTTTACACCAAAAATTTGTGATTTTGGGCTAGCCAAATTGTGTTCCAAGGACCAAAGCATAGTGTCCATGACGACTGCTAGAGGAACTATGGGGTATATTGCACCAGAAGTCTTCTCTCGAAACTTTGGAAATGTGTCTCACAAATCAGATGTTTATAGTTTTGGGATGCTCCTACTTGAAACAATAGGAGGGAGGAAGATCACGGAGGACACAAAAGAGAACATTAGCCACATTTACTACCCAGAATGGATCTATAATATTTTAGAAGAAAGGGAAGATGTAAGAATTCATATTGAAGATGAAAAGGATACTAAAATTGCAAAAAAATTGGCAACAGTGGGGCTATGGTGCATCCAGTGGCATGCTGTGGATCGACCATCAATGCAAACTGTGGTTCATATGTTGGAAGGATCAGGAGACAAATTACCAGTTCCTCCCAACCCTTTCGATTCTGAAGGTCCATCAACAAGAAAAACTGCGAGTGTGCCAGCAAGACACCTTATCCATGGTTTAGAAATAATACATGAAGTAGAGTGAGAATCAATAAGAGGGAATATTAATTATTGGTTGTGTAGGTTTGTATGTCTGGATGTAATTGTGTCATTCTGTCCTTGTACACGCATGTAGTTTTGAGCCTTCATTAATAAAAAGAATGCTATATATATATATATATATATATATATATATATGTATATATAAAGCATATATGCCTAATCCTTCTTAAATCTTTCTTGTATCTGTTCAAGGCTTCACGTAGTTGCAATTCATTGTGTGTGTGTGTGTGTGTGTGTGTGTATTGGCTTGTGGTGTGTGCAGAGTAATATATATATATATATATATATATATATAGTTGTTCGTTTTGAATTCTTAAGGTAGTATTTTTAATAATTATAGGCACCCCCTTAATCTACCCCTTGAAGACAATATAATTCTGCATGTATCATCACAAACTAAACTACAATTGTTATAATACCAAAATTAGTTGAGGACACGCATGTTTTAAATTCTCGGGTCTGTTTAGGAATTTTGAAAGATAGAAATTAAGTTACACGCGTGTTTCATCGTTAACATATATAGAGGAGGCAATTGAATTTGAAGCAGAGAAGTTTAGAGAAAGTTTCCAAGAGATGAATTGGATTAGATATGAGTTGTGAAAGTTGTGGTTCTGGAATGGTCAATAAAAGAATCTGTGTATATTCATTCACGTTTCTTTTATGATCATATTGGTTGCCGTGGAGACTTGAGAGACAGTTGACTTAATTTATGCAACCCAAGATGAGTGTATTTTTTTGGCCTTTAATTTACTTTTTTCCTTTCAATCATTCACATCACTGAAAATGAGTATGAGTGTATGGGTCTAAGTCTTAGCCCAAAAATTAAGAACCCTGACTTTATTACTCCAACAAGTTATTTTACACTTTCACTGATTTGATTTTTATGTTGAAAGACTCATCTTGTTTATAATAATAATTTTGATTATTTTAAAATTTCTAAAAATATTAATAAAAATTTAATTAATTTTTTGAATACGCGAGGTAGATTACATAATATAGATATAAATTCAATTACATCTTTCAACATTACTATAGAGTAATTTAAGCAGGGAAGCATCGTGGGGGCCATGCATGATGCATCATGAGTCATGACAAGTACTTGGAGGCTGGTTTCTAAGAAAAGATTGAAATTTAATTATGGCAGTGGTTGCCAAATATATGGTCTATAAAAATTAAGTGTACAAATAGATATTATTATCTAAAAATGCGTCGTTGTTGTTTATTCACTCAGGTAATTGTTTTGCAGATAACGAGCGCATGCTCGAAGTATTTGTCTCAAACGATCCGTTGCAACATTGCTTCATGCTTTTAAGAATAATGATTGGACAAAAAATTAAATTACTATTAATTGAACTTATACGTACATATATCAGGACTTTTTGATACTTATATTTTTTTAAAAAAACTTGTAACTACAATTAAAATTACAAGATATATATTAATTAATTAAATTACATATTTCATCATCAAATTAAATTGAAGTAGAAAATTAAAACTTCGTGTTAAAGTTTCCAAGCGAATTTTAGATAAGAGATATAAGCCATGTAGTTGTGATTACACTTGCTATGATTTATAAAAAGAAATTGTAATACCACTTATTTTTCCTCTTCAAAAGAAAATTAGACTTTTTCATCCAATCAATCTGAATTCTGAAGCAAGTCAAGATGGGATGTGACTTTGAAGCACCTATGTGGCCTTCCTTTATGCATTCATCATTCACATTATAGAAACAAGTGCATGCACTACAATCAAAGTCTCAGACAACTTGGACCAAAAAGGACCCGCATCTTAAATGCTTATCTTTTATTTTCAAGAGTAATTTGTTTTTAGGAAATTGAATATATAATATATTTAGAAATATGTTTTTGAACTTTACTAGGTTTTTAGAAGCAATATATAAAATAGAAATATTAATCTTCTTATTAGCTTGTTCATTCCACAACATCTACTATCACGTTTGTCTGATAATTAATTTTTCTGTTCACAATTTATAAAAATACAAATTAAGCACTAAAACAAGAAAAAGAAAAAATCCGTTAGTCAAGAGAAAAACCTAAAATATACAACAGGGGTCATGTGGATGCCGGATCATGGATCGGAATTAACTTTTCGGGAGAAGTCCGGCAAAGTGGGCACGAAGCATTCAAGGGAAGCCACGCATCGATGCAATCAGAATGAAAACAATGGTGGCATGGAGGTATGGTCCTAAGTGTTTCATTGGGCCTGTACTCGCTCAAGCATATTGGGCATGTCTGATCATCGGGCTTTGGTAGACTACGACTCTCCTCCACTACCATCTTTGGGAAAGATTCAATTGTGAGCCCATCAAGGCCCAAAATAGTGTTGGGCTGTTGTTGGGGCCTAAGAAGAGAATGGAAGTCTGCGACTATCTCGGGAACCCTACGCCTCCTACAATGGTAACACCACATTCCAACGAAGCACAACAAGGCCGGCACACCTATGCCTATGCTTATAGCATAACGTGCACCCTTTGAAATTCCTGCAAATAATAAACTTCAATTATGGTTAATTTCAGTAACATTTGAGTGCATCATTAAGTAATACCATCAAAACAAATAAACTTCGCTAAATAGCTATAAGACTATCTATGAATGCAATGAATTGCTTGTCACAAAAATCAATTATTTTGAAAACAAAAATAATTTTTTTTTAATCTGAAACATCAATGTCAATGATAATTAACTCAATTGTCAAGATCCATTTGTTTTGAGGAAAAAATATTTTCTATTTGTTTTAATAAAAAATAAATTATGTGAATCACATACATAGTATTTGGTCTTATTTTAAGGTTGCTAATTGTTATACACATAGGCGTATTTGTTTAATTGCATTTGGTCAGTCCATTAAGTTGCATAGACTTTAATTAAAAAAAGAAAGTATGGGACAAGGCCTAATAAACATTTGATTACCGTAATTAATTAGTTTTAGCTTTGAATAAAATGGAAGGAGTTTTGGAGGCAGGACAATGGAGTATAATACTATAATACTACTGCTTTCTGTGTGGAGGTTGGTGATTTTATTTTTGTGGCTACAATCAAAAGAGCAACCTCCCACGCCATTCAAGACTAACAATGGTAAACAAACACAAAAGAGAAAGGCTAACCCAGCCACCCACTATGAATAGTATTACACTAATCCAAGTATGAAATTAATCCTAGTTTATTCATCATGTTAGGTAACCACTCATATGACTAATTTTAATACATTCTCCAAATCCCATTTTCTTTATTCAAACAAATAATTTATGTTACTTTCTCTTGGTTGCGTCCCCTTGTCTGAAATGAGATAAGGGAAAACTTAGTATTAACTTTCATACATTGTCACTATAATTTAAAATGTTCTTTATTCTCCTATTACGTAAGCATGTTATAAACATAACATTCAAGGCAAATTTTAATGAAATATCCGTTTAATACCTTCGTTTTTCTAATCTTTAAAGTCATGCTTAGATCACTCTAAGCAATGGGAATTTAACAAACTCAAAAAAAAAATAAGAGCGACAATGAATAGAAAGAATAATTGAAGGAGATAATTAAAACTCCTTTTTTTACTCAAATATAATTTCGATTCTTGTTGTTTCTTTTGTTATTTTTTATTTCACAATTTTGTTTTCAAAGGCAATATAAACGAACCGGAGAAAAACAATAGAAAACGATAAAAGTATTGAGGAGAAGGCATTGAACGGGGAAGCATGTACCTTGGGAAGGAAAATACGAGCAGGCAATCTCAGAAGTGGAATTGCTCTTGAATCCACACCGTCCACCGCGCGACTCACACCTCCCACACGGCGGCGAATCCCACGACAGCCGGAGGTCGTCGCTGAGGTCCGACGACAATATTTGATCATAATACGGGAACTGAACTGGAACAGTTACTGTACTCACCAATTTGCAAACCGCTGACAAGTGCACGATCACCGTTCTGGAAGATGTGGCAAACACACTGTGGTTCGAATCACTGAGACAAGCTATTGGATTGTATCGATACTTGAGATACTCCAAGGAACAGTTGAAGAATGTGAAATCTTGATAATAGACGGCACTAAATGGAGATCCAGTGAGGTTTAGCGAGAGTATGCGTTTTGGGAGGCAGTTTTTTGGATCATTGACCCAGAATTCTTGTGTGGCATAGTCTATTCCTCGAATACTGAATTCTCCTTCGGAATAAGGGAGTTTCAGTAGTGTTTCGCCTTCCTTACTGCAGTTTACATCAAAACCGGGATAACCGCATGACTTTGGCTGTTGCCTCTGTATCCGGAAGGGGAATCTAATTACCAGGTTGCTGTTCTGGCAAACGGCGTCTAAGCATGTGTCTGTGCTACTGCTTGTTGGAGGAAGAAGGAAGAAGAAGAGGAGAACGTGAATATTCATCTTGTGGAGGAGAATAGAGTATTAACTTAGGGTTTTAGTAACTAAACTTAAAGCTATGTCTTATTTTATAGATCAATTAAAAAAGCATTTTTTAAAGGAGTAACCCAATTGAAGTCATGATTGTAATTTGCAAGCCAATGGGACGGAAGTCGAACGAGTCCTTGTACAAAGTAAACATGTATTGATCTATAAGCCAAGAAAAGTGATCAGTGATGCTTTTCCATGTTGGGCTTAAGTTTTAACAAAACAAGGATTCTTTTTATCTTCTTCCTCCTTAACTATATGTCCAACCAGAGCAGCCCAAATTACGAACTACAACCTCTAGATCGTGATGAAAAGCAGCAGATTAACTAACTACTAATAAGTACTGCGGGAAGGTACACTGCTCTAATTATCTGAGATTCATAATAAATCTCCAGTGGTCCATTTCTTGAAGAGGGAGACCAATCAATTGCCATAACATCAACTCATTTTCAAAGCTTATAAGGATTCTCCTTCACTTATGGGCGAGCTTAGGCCAATTACAGTATAGTACGAACTCTGTATCTAAGTTTGATAACTGGTATTGAGACGTCCTATAAAAGACCATTAGCAGGGGGTATTAATGAGCTAGGGGAAGCAACTTTTGAATGGTTTTAAGGTTCTTAGCCATGTGTGTTATGGGTTGAATTTCCTCGAGATCTTCGGTTCCAAGACTTCAATTTGATTATGGGTTGAATTTCCTTGAACAGTAGAGTTTAATTGCACAAAAGTTACCAGAGTAAGACACAAAAGCAAAGAAATGAAGTACAAAAAGCAAAGATACCAACTTCATATATGATCAATTGAAATGCTTACATAATCATCCCCTAAGAATAGAAATCCAGAATTCAGAACAGGAAAATCAAGCCTTGAGAATGAATTTTATTAGCAGTAGAAAAGCTCAAAAATCATAGCACCGACCGTTTCGCTCCCAATCGCCGTACCGGGTGGGCTCGGGTCCTTCGGGCCCACCGACCTCGCCGGTTTCTTTATTCACATGGCCGTCATCGTCGTCGTCTACTTCATCCTCTTGGCTCTGCGTATCAGCGAGAGGGATATTCTCTTTGGGTGCGTCTGCTTGTTCCTTAACAGAGTTGTCCGGGTGCGATAGGGAGTGCTGAGTTGAGGAACAGATGAAACGCGTCACTGAGTCAGAAGCAGAACGAGTGAGTGGTTGGAATCTGGTGCAGTGAAGTGCAGAATTGGCGCCTGAGAGATTTGTTACCGATGAGAGCAAGCGGCTCAGAGAGGTGCTCATTCTTAATCTGATCAATTCAAGAAACCCTCGAACTCGATAGTTGCACGACAGAGAGTAATTCTTAAATGGTGGTGCCATGATGTTGTATCTCTCTCTAACGATGCCACGTGTATTGCCATGTGAGATTGTTACTGCTCCTTTCGAACAAACAAGATATTTGAGTGGAGAAATGCAACTTTTTTTTTTTTTTTTGCGTCTAGAAGCATTAGGTCTTGAAAGGAAAACATACGAGTTTCACTACCATGTATATATTTTCACCTTATTTTGTGTTCCTTAACAAGTTTATTATGCGTTAGCATAGGCTATCGCAAGAGAATAAGGTTGTAGTAAAATGTTTCTCTCACAATAACTAGCAAGAGACTAAACAGAAGAAGGACCTATTAGTAATAAGAACTTCTTGCTTTTGAATCATCTCTGTGGTTTCAATTTCTGGTGCTTTTTGCTGAAAATCTGCAAGTTCGAGTAATGTTTACAAGAATAAATATTCAAGGCTATCCAAAATTTCACCACGTTTTGTTTGCGGAAAATAAAATTGCAGACTCAGATATCAAGCAAGAACATCATGGACTAATTCAGAGCAATATAAAATGCAAGCAATACCATACCCTTCAATTCAATAATTAAATAGCAAACTGTACATTGCACTAACTTCCAAAACAGCTTAATCTTTTCCAACAAAAGGCTGCATAAAAACTATAAACAAGATTCAATATGCAGTCCCTATATACCCCCAAAAACCACCAATAGCAAGACAACTTCTATCTCTTATTATTTTTCCTTCCTTATTTTTGCCCTTAGGCGTACCAACCAAGAATGCCTATAGTAAACCAAATAAAATCCTGTTCCAATATTTGGAGATCCTTGGAAGCATGTTGTTTATACTGTGCATTTCCTTTTGGTACTATACGAGATGAAAAATCACATGAAATCTTCTAAGTCATCACTGTGTGTTTGCTGCTGTCCTGGTGCCTCTTGGTAAGGTCTTGCTGCCTCTTGATAAGCTCCTCCTGATTTCCAGCTATATTGTGCTCTCTCTCTTCTTCCGCGAGGTACCTATCAACCTGTGCAGCAGCTTGCCGCCCCTCTGAGATTGCCCATACCACCAGAGACTGACCGCGCCGACAATCCCCAGCAGCAAACACACCTTTCACACTAGTCGAGAAGCGGCCGTAATCTGCCTTGAAGTTTGACCTATTGTCTCTCTCCAACCCCAATTTATCAGCAATTGTCTGGAAAAGGCAAGGCACCAAGATCAATAAGGCATAAGAGATTAGGGAAACTTAAAGAGTACCATGGAGTCTGCATTTTTAGTTAGATTATTATGAATACTTACAGACTCAGGGCCAAGGAATCCCATGGCGAGTAAAACTAAGTCAGCCTCAATAATCTCCTCGGAGCCCTCAACTTCCTTGAACTGAAACTTCCCAGTTTCATCCTTCTCCCAACAAACGCGTACCACTTCAAGTCCTTTTACAGTTCCATTCTCGTCTCCCACAAACCGCTTGGTTAGTACCTCAAAAGATCTTGGGTCTTTCCCAAATTTAGTCGCAGCTTCCTGGTGCCCATAATCTACACGGAATATACGAGGCCACTGCATTCCAGAAAGACTAGGCGGTTAAACATAAAACAACAGAAACACTAGGCAGTTAAACATAAAACAACAGAAACATGGATGGGATCTTCTAAATTTGAAAAATAACATATTTCTCTAAAATTATAGGGAGATAAAAAATATATATATTTGATCGTTAAGCCATTAAAGGTTTTTTTTTTTTTTCTCTCTCTAACTTTAATAAAATTTATTATTTTTCAAATTTAAAAGATCCAAAATCCCAAAACACTAGGCGGTTAAACATAAAACAAGTGTGCAACTTCCATGAAAAAATTTACTCTAGCCATTCTGTTTCAAATGAAAAGGCTAAACTGATTGAAGGAAATCAGTTGCTAACTGATCTCATGCCATTCTGGAACAATCTAAGGAAGGCAGTTAACATAAACATGGAAGTATGGAACAGCTTCAAGAGCACCATTAACCATACTTGAGTAAATGATTTTTAAAAGCAAGCTAACTTTAGTGCTTAGTCCAGTATGGGCATGTGAAGCAACTAATTTTTGAAGCTGCTACATTCACTACTAGGCTGTAAAGAAGCAGAAACCATATATTCAAGGACAATTGGACCTAACCTGTGGCCAAGGGTTGCCTGGGGCCCTAGTCTGTGGTGGCTGAGGAAGAAGTTCTAAATTTACAATGCTACTACACCCATGACGAATGGATGTCCCAATGCAATCTGTACCAGTGTCACCCCCACCGATAACCACTACTTTCTTGCCCTTGGCAGAAATGTAGTTACCATCCTGGAGATTGCTATCAAGTAAGCTCTTGGTGTTTGCATGAAGAAACTCCATAGCAAAATGAACTCCTGAAAACTCTCTTCCAGGTACGGGAAGATCCCTGCATAACAAGTAACAATTCACTTGAAGCATCCTCAAGTAACTATATGTTTAATTAGAAACCTGCATTGCAAGGAAAATTGAACTTGATGCAAAATACTAGGAACTCTCACCTTGGTTTTGTGGCTCCTACAGTCAAAACAATGGCATCATTTTCCTCTCGAAGCCGATCAAGAGAATACAAGGGATCAACTCCGGCATTAGCATTCACCACAAAATTGATTCCCTCCTCAGCCATAAGGTTGACCCTTCTTTGAACTATATCCACCTTATCAGTTTTCATGTTGGGCACACCATACATCATAAGCCCTCCAATCCTATCAGCTCTCTCATATACAGTTACTGTATGGCCCATTTTATTTAGTTGATCAGCAGTGGCCAAGCCTGCCGGTCCACTTCCAACAACTGCAACTCTTTTCCTGTATCAGTAAAGACAGTAATTAATAATGTAGTTAAACTCTTTAATAAATAAGATGTATAGCAATATATACATTCGTCCAAAGAACATTGAAGTTGCAAAAATGAATTTTACAAATGTTTAAAAAAAAAAAAAAAAAAAAAAGACTTACCCAGTTCTCTTGGGTGGAGGTCGCGGCACCATCCAACCCTCCTCAAAAGCCTTGTCTATGATAGCACATTCAATGTTTTTTATTGATACAGGATTCTCAATAATACCAAGGACACAAGAGCCTTCACATGGTGCTGGGCACACGCGACCAGTAAACTCCGGGAAGTTGTTTGTCTCAAGAAGTCGATCTAATGCTTCACGCCACCTATTTTGATATACTAACTCATTAAATTCAGGAATTTTATTACCAAGGGGACATCCAGAATTTTCCTGCAATTTCATGCCAATACATTTAGTTTAATCACAGATCCAGATAAAGAAAGAGTGAAAATTGTAAATTTAAAATGAAAACTTCCATGAAACTAACAAAGCATACCTGATGACAGAAAGGAGTACCACAGTCCATGCAACGGGCTGACTGGGTCTTCAAAAGTGGACCGGGCTTTGATTCCTCCATGACTTCTTTCCAATCATTGATGCGAACATTAGGGTCTCGGTACTGAACACTCTCACGCTCATAGGCAACAAAACCTCTATTTTTAATGGCATCAGCAACTTGACTAGGCCTCTTGGGTGCTTCATCTTGCTCAGCCTGCCGCAAATTTTCAAAGACATTAGCCAACGAAAAATGTTTTACTATAAATAAATACTCATATCTTCCAAGCCAATCAGTTTATATTTAAGCAACAAGAAAGCAATATACAAATCTTGGAAGAGTTATCCATATACCACAACCATCAGAGTACTCATAAACTGTAAAACATCTCTACATTGATAAGACTTGTGTAGTGCAGAGAAAGGAAATAGTTCATGTTTCAAATCACCTGTCTTGGTTTTTCATTCAAAGATGCAGCAGCCAGTTTCTTAAGCTCTTCAAAAGCATCTTTTTCGACCGGTTCTCCTTCATCTTGCTCCTCTGCATCTTTAGCGGCAACCTCCACCGCCTCTTTGGAGGCTGCCTCTGCCTTCATACTTGCAAGTACCCGTTTATACTCCCTAGGGAACACCTTGATAAATTTAGGAAGAAGATTCTCAAAGTTGGCAAGCACTTCTTTAGCAAGTTCACTATTTGTATGGCGTTGGTGTTGCTGTATCAACATTCTGAGGGTCATTATATCCTCCTCTTCTTCAACCTTGTCCAGATCTACAAGCTCAGGGTTGCATCGAGAGTGGAATTTGTCATCAACATCTAGCACATAAGCAATACCACCACTCATACCTGCTGCAAAATTTCTACCAGTTTTTCCAAGCACAACAACAGTTCCACCTGTCATGTACTCACATCCATGGTCACCAACACCTTCCACAACAGCTTTAGCCCCAGAATTACGTACACAAAATCTTTCTGCAGCCATTCCGTTGAAATAAGCCTCACCACTTGTTGCACCATACAATGCCACATTACCAATTACAATGTTCTCTTTAGGATCAAAGTTACTTCCCTTTGGTGGATATACTACAATCTTCCCACCAGATAATCCTTTACCAACATAGTCATTTCCATCACCTTCAAGTTCCAAAGTGATGCCAGGACAGAGGAAAGCACCAAAGCTCTGGCCCGCACTTCCAGTAAATCTTATATGAATGGTATCAGTGGGAAGACCAGCCAAATGGTACCGTTTTGTCACTTCATGGCTAAGCATGGTTCCCACAGCACGGTTTACATTGCAGATTGGAGTTTCAATGTATACTGGGAGACCCTTTTCCAAAGCAGCACTGGATAGACTTATAAGCTTATTGTCCAAGGCCATGTCCAAACTGTGATCTTGCTTTTGGACACAATATTGAGCAGCTTCGGGCCGTATTTCAGCTGCAGGTCTAAGCAACAGAGAGAGATCAATGTTATCCAGCTTCTGATTGCTCTTAATTACTTCTTTGTCAACTTCTAGCATATCTGAACGGCCAACCATCTCATTCACAGTTCGAAAACCTAGATGAGACATAATTTCTCTCATCTCTTCTGCAACCATGAAGAAGAAGTTAATAACATGCTCAGGTTCTCCAGCAAACTTCTCTCTAAGTACTGGATCTTGGGTAGCAATGCCAACAGGACAGGTGTTCTTATGACACTTTCGCATCATGATGCAGCCAAGAGTAATGAGTGGAGCTGTACTGAAACCAAACTCTTCTGCACCAAGAAGTGCAGCTATAGCCACATCTCTACCAGTTTTGAGTTGACCATCAGTCTGGAGAACCGTGCGACCACGCAAGTCATTAGCAACCAAAGTCTGGTGGGTCTCAGCCAAGCCAAGCTCCCAAGGAAGCCCAGCATTCTTTATGCCAGTCCATCTCGATGCTCCTGTACCTCCATCGTGACCTGAGATCAATACATGGTCAGCATGCCCTTTAACAACTCCGCTAGCGATTATGCCAACTCCAACTTCAGATACTAACTTCACACTGATTCGAGCAGACGGGTTGGCATTCTACAAGATAGACAAAAACTCATTTGAGCAGGCAAAAACTTTAATTGAAGAAAAATCAACTAGAACTTAAATAAGAAAGAGATATAAGTTATAAAATGGACAAACCTTTAGATCATGAATTAATTGAGCAAGGTCTTCAATAGAGTAAATATCATGATGGGGAGGTGGACTGATAAGTCCTACCCCAGCGGTTGAATTCCTGGTGACAGCAATCTCTCCCACAACCTTGTGGCCAGGAAGTTCACCTCCCTCACCAGGCTTTGCTCCCTGAGGAAGACAACCAATAAATTACATTATTACCACACAACAATATGTGAAAAACTTCATTTAATTAAATCTCACCAAGGACCAAAATAAGGTATCAATTAAAGACACGACACAAGACAGTGACAGCATCATCTACCATTAATATGTTTATAAACAAGAGGACATTCACTTTAACAGGAATTCAGGGGCAAGAAACCAGCGATGGAAATTTTTTATATATTAAAAAAGACAAGCACCTGGGCCATCTTTATCTGTAGTTCGTCAGCATTCGTAAGGTAATAACTTGTAACTCCAAATCTTCCACTAGCTACTTGCTTGATGGCACTCCTTTTGGGGTTCATTGAGCCATCGGGAAGAGGCTCCATACGAGAGGGCTGCTCACCTCCCTCACCTGTGACAAGGCTTGCATTAATCACAAAATCCCACAAATAGAGAATTTGAGGAGGCTAATCTTCAAGAATAAGAAATTAAAGGGAGAGAGAAAAGTAAGCCCCAACAGATCTTCAAGTAAAAGGGATGCAGAATATGTATCATCAACATTTTTTAGTTTTGACACTTCAAGATAGACAGGCTTCATTACAAGTAAATTTGCTCTTCCAAAGGGGAAAAAAAATCTTTCATCAGACATTCTTAAAAGAAGTTTAACGAACCTGTGTTTGATTTTCCTCTAAGCTTATTCATAGCCATTGCCAGGGTTGTGTGTGCCTCCAATGATATTGACCCGTAACTCATTGCCCCAGTGCAAAATCGCTTAACTATCTCAGTAGCTGGCTCCACCGCATCAAGGGGAATCTTCACTGCCACATCTTTGAATTTCAGCAGTCCCCGCAAGTTGCAAGCTTTGTTTAATTCATGAATGAGTTTGGAGTACTGTTTGTAGGCATCTATGCTGTTACTTCTGGCGGCCTCTTGAAGTTTAGCTATAGCAAGTGGATCATTCAGGTGAACTTCACCACCTTTTCTCCAATGATAATCCCCAGGATTTGGCAGCGCTACAGCTTCAGCACTTCCAGGAGAGAAAACACGAGAAGGAAATGCCAACTCATGCAGTTGAAGAGCATCTTGAGCAAGCATCTCAAATGTTGCACCCTCAACTCGACTAGGGGTTCCAGCAAAGCACTTATCAATCACTTCTGAAGAAAGACCTAGAGCTTCAAAAATTTGGGCACCTTTGTAGGAAGCTAAAGTTGATATACCCATCTTGGCAAGAACCTTCATCATTCCATAGTTGCTTGCTTTGAAATACTTCTTGACCATCTCACCTTTTGAGTGGAACTCACCACTTGCTTTTGGTGGGATCTTCCCATCAACCTGCAGTCGCCAGATTGCTTCAATGGCCAAATATGGGCATATAGCATCAGCACCAAAACCAACAAGGGTGCAGAAATGGTGCACTTCACGTGGCTCAGCAGATTCAACTATTAAAGCAACTCTAGTGCGCTCAAGTGTTTTAACTAGATGTTGATGGACAGCACCAACAGCCAGAAGACAGCTCACAGCAACCCGTTTCCTTGAGAAGGCTACAGAATAAATGGTAGATACAATTAAATTAAATGGAAGTACATTGCATATAGTACCTTAACGCAATACAAGTACAGATTAGGATAATACCTCTATCAGACAGCACAAGCGTTGTGTAGCCCTCATTAATTGCATCATGTGCTTCTTCACAAATCCTGTCCATGGCTTCCTTCAATCCTCTCTTACCATGGTCCTTAGAGTATGTTATGTCTATAACTTTGCTTCTCCATCCCCTATGATTCATCTTTTTAACGGCTTCCATTTCCTCAATAGATAAGAGAGGGCCTTTTATTGAAAGCCGGTGGCATTGTTCCTCAGAGGTTTCTGTCAGATCACCTTCTGGACCAATCATACATTCCGTGGAAGTGACTATTTTCTCACGAATAGGATCAATGGGTGGGTTTGTCACTTGGGCAAACATTTGCTTGAAGTACTCAAAGGTCAGCTTTTCTCTATTAGACATGACAGCTAATGGAGTATCATTTCCCATTGATCCAAGGGCTTCAACACCATCTTTTGCCATGGGAAGCAATAACATTTCCAAGGATTCAAATGTATAACTGCATGAGCGAAGCAAAATATTAGACAATTTCTCTGTAAGTACTATGAATATGTAATACGTTAAAGAGCATATTCAGGATGCAAAATGCTTACCCAAAGGCTTTCAATGGAGCCAATAACCCATGAATTCCCAAGTTTTCCATATTCTCGTCATCCCTAGATGCCTGTAATTCATGGAAGATGCAACAGTAAGACATAGCTTCAAGAAATTTACAAGAAGTTGACAACGATTTTTATCTTGTACTTACTGGAACAACTCCTGCTATGGCTGGTGGCACCCTCTGAGATTCATGAACGGACTCAACTATGTCTTTCAGTTCAATCTTCTGCCTTTTGAGCCATTCTCCATAGGGTCTTGCCAATGAGTACTGTTCCTTCAAGGCATCATCGTTTACAACAATATGCTTCTCAAAATCAACTAGAAGCATCATGCCAGGGTTTAGTCTTCCTTTCCTACACACATCTTCAGGAGGAATGTCTACAACACCAACTTCACTGGCCATTATGACTCGTCCACTGTGGGTAACATAGAAACGACCAGGTCGCAGTCCATTCCTATCCAATGTAGCTCCAAGATAATGACCATCAGTAACTGCAGTCATATTAGATCAGATTCAGAATAGAACCATACAAAAAATACCAAGAGTACAAGGTATAAACAATTTTGGAGTCCCAAATGATTTACATGATATAAGAGCAGGTCCATCCCATGGCTCCATGAGAGCTGAGAAATATTCATAAAATGCTTTACGCTGAGGATCCATGTTTTTGTCATTTTGCCATGCCTCAGGAATCATCATCATAACAGCTTCAGGAAGACTTCTTCCAGATTGAACCAAAAACTCAAGAACACCATCAAATGCTCCTGGAGCCAAAAAAATATATATACATATACATAGATGATAGTTAGAATACTAGAGGGGGGAATTGCAGAAAATCACATTGCCTACAATCACTCATTCACTTTTGTTTTTCTCATAACCCGCTAAAGGGCAAGCAGATAAGATTCGTTCAAATAACTCAGTATATCAACACATTCTATTCTAACACGTAGAAAAAGGGAATGAATAAGATTTTCACCTGAGTCAGATGAATTTACATCCACAATGGGCAAAAGGTTCTTTAGCTCACTCTCTGATAAACCAAGCTCCTGGCACTTCAGTAGACCCTCCCGTGCCTTCATCCTACAAAATACAAAGCTTTAACTAATATATCCTATTTCAGTCAAAAAGCAATTGGTAACATCCAGCACAACACTACGTGCTGTTACACCCATTTCAAAATCAATTCACGTCAGGGATTAGGCATTCAGGATATTGTATGCTGATGCAAGCATTTAAGAGTGCACCACAATTTATCATTCAGTCTCCTAGGTTTTAAGTAAGAAATATTTTGCTTAACAACACCTATTCAAGACATACCAATTGACATTGCCTCTGAGCGTGTTGATTTCTCCATTGTGGCCCAATACACGCATAGGCTGAGCTCGATCCCAGCTTGGAAATGTATTCGTAGAAAATCGAGAATGTATCTGCAGGTACAGTCATTAGATCAAATTGTCAGTCAAAATAATCAACTCTTATCACATCATATAAACCAATGTAGAGAAAAAAAGAATGCATGAGGCACTTCAGCATATGTTACATATACTGAAGAGCCAGTAGAAAACTCAGGAAATCTCTATTCAATTTTCACCAAAACGATTTTCCCTCCACCACTTGAATTAAATTTTCCTTCTGACCAACTAACCACAGAAAGCATCGGCAGAAATTGATTATCTTGATAATGAACTTTCTTACCAACTCACCCATTGCATCAATCCAGCATCCAAATTCAAATAGTAATCAAGGGAGTGGAAGAACTTAAGAGATCATTCAAACCTCAATGCCTCAGAAGTCATTCCTCAACCTTGCATCTCTTCAGTTACTGGTTGTTCCCATGCTGTTTGTTGGAGTATAGAGTTAGTGGAGAAAGAAGATAAGTTAATGGGTAATATATTTACCAGGGCCATGTAGCTCGTAAACCTTTCATTGCCAAGGTCCGCAAAATAGTAATCCCTCAACTGAGCTGGTGTTAACTGACCCTTGTAAACAACAGTCCTGCACAAATTGGATAATCAAGTGACGTTGGAAACTGATTAGATCTTGACAGTAACCATAATTTGCTTCTCAAACAAATGATGTTGACTGTTGAGAACACACCTTGATGAAAGTGAACAGATATAGAAATCTCTAATGCCATCAAGTTGGAGGTTTAATGCAGATTTAATAGCAACCATGGAGACCTTTCTTAATATGTACATCTGCAAAAGAAGAACCATATCATATTTAAGCACAAGTGACCAAAATAAGCTCAACCAAAAATTCCTATAGCATTTGTTTCTTGAGCAATGAATTCAACAATTGCAGGATTTTGAGAATGTTTTCTGAAGTAACTTATGACTTTAAGAAAAGCCAAGTTTATTCATACATTACATTTTAGAACGAAGCAAGAGTTTCTAATTCAAACATATGTGGATAGACTTTAAAACAACCTATAAATCAGAACACCCATGTCAAACATAGTAAAGGGTACCTGTCTTTCCAGATCAAGTTTTGACCGAGGACTAGGTGTGAGGAACACTTGCTCAATGACTGGTTCTGTCTGCAGGGCTGATTTACCCAATCCTGAGTTGTCTGTAGGCACGGAACGCCAACCAAGGACAGAGTGCCCAAGAGATTCCGCAACCTTTAAACACAATCAAAGAACATTTACAAGGAAATGTCACTAAAGCATTAGATCAAAATATTTCTAACAGCTTAAACCACATGACCAAAACAGTAAAAAGCAAATCCTTGTTAAGGATGGTTGCATGGAGCTATGTAAAACTTCAACACGACCACTAGTGTAATAGCAGGATGAGACAAATCATTTGGCCAGATACTAGCCAAAGACAGAAAAAATGGAGAAATTTAATTTTTTTTTTTTTAGAAAAAAAAACTCTTTCAATAAATAAGTGATGTGCCTGAGCAGATCGAATTGAACTTAGACGCCACGATCAAGCATCTCTAGGTAGAGGTTAGAAGAAAAGAATGATGACCCAATAATTTCAAACAGGATACAAACAGCTAACTCTGTTGTACTATTAAGGGCAAACGAACTTCAGAATTAAATGTACCTCTCTAAATATTTTTTTGCTGTCTTCCCTACGACTCTCTGAGGTAGGCAAGAAAAACATGCCAACAGCATATTGTCCAGGTGGTGGAAGCTCAAATCCCACTTCCTTGGCAACCTGCAAAATGGCAAAATCCCCTCTCAGTCAGCAGTCTTACATATATACAAGAGCTAAGAAACAGATCCAAATCACACTAAACCGAAACTTATTCAGAATCTCGTTTATCTTGATTCATCCGGTTCTAGGAAATAGGAAGAAACAAATTTAAGCCTTTATGAACGGATTCAATTTTTTTTTTCCCGTTTGGTCCCACTGAATCGAGATGCCCTTATGGTGATTAATCTCAAAAAAAATTGGGGAAAGTAGGGTGTGATAGGGGGTATAATGGCAAGGAAAATCTATTTAGACTATATAAATAGTCATCTAAATGACAACAAAATAATAAGAATAATATGGTTTTCTAGGCATTAATCTTAAAAAAAAAAATTATACTCAGATTTGAGCAAAACAGGTAAAACAATTTTACAAGGAGCCAAAAAAAATACGGAGGCCTGAAATAAAAGGATAAGTAGTTAAAAATTATTTTAGATAAAGTAAATAACAAAAGAAAATATGATCAATTAAAGCGAGAAAAAGAAAAAAGATATGAAGTTCCCCATGAATCAGATGGGCGATTATAATGATAAGCATCACCAATCTCACACATAGAGTAGTAGGTGGCATAACAGATACTCAGAAGTTATTTGTTAAAACTCGAAATACATGCCTGCCTGTAAAACTCGTGAGGAAGAGCCACAAGAATCCCGGCTCCATCTCCAGTGTTCGCTTCGCATCCACAAGCACCTCTGTGCGTCATGCGCACCAACATCTCCAGAGCATCAGTCACCTAACAAATCAACACACATATTATAAATCTCTATTACTATCATCTCCACACTCATAACCACACCACCACCAAATCATACTCACAGTTTTGCGATTACTCTCGCCGGACAATTCCGCAACGAATCCAACCCCGCAAGAGTCCTTATCCAAGGCCGGATCATAGAGACCAAGGGGCTTTTCCGGTACGGCCGACAATGCCGACCGAACGACCACCCTTAGCTTTGGCGACCGCCCCGGACCGTCCGATTTCCAGACGTGTAGCCTCTCGGATCCCGGCGCTCTGCATGAACGTAATCTGGTTCCGAGAATGTTTTTCTCCAGCGCACATGATGATTTCTTAGTAGCAGAGCAGCGAGTAACTCTGCCTGTGATTCTAGTTGGGAGACGTGCATTCAGTTGGGGGTTGTTTATGCAGGGAAAAACACATGAAGAGCGAGTCGAAAGCCGTTGAAATGAAAGGGGACTGGACATGGCTTACGAAAATTCAGAAATCCTCTCCGTTAATTATTAGGTACTGATTTTGTATTTGGGAAAAATTAGGTCCTTATTTGGAAACGAAATACCAGTATTCAGAAGCCTATTAAACACCTGAGTCACCCACGGACAAGAAAATAAATGAAATACTTAGGTTTTTAAACAACAGATCTAAGTTTGCTTTTCCGAAGCAATAAGGATCCAGATACAGTCCACACCAAAACAGAAATGCTTATATGAACAAGAACGATAAGGGAAAGCGAAAATGGAGCGGTTAGAAGGAAGAGTTTCGACAGCAGAGTATAGCGTCGTTGGCGGAGATTGCAGACACCGAAAAGCAGAAGAGCGAGCGAGAAGGGGAAGAGAGAAAGACAGAGGGCAGCGCCGCCGTTAAGCCTCTGCTCGTGTAGGTTCCAAACTCGATAGAGGCAGTGTGGCTTTATAGAGAGAGGGGAAGGGAAGAAAAGGGAGAGGGGGTGAAGGGTGCGGTGGAGAAGTGGGGACCACCAAGTTCTTTGTGTAATTCGGAAGTCCGAACTTGCTAAAAATAATATTTGGTGGACAGCTCAGACATCAGAAGGATGCCACGTGTGAGGCTGCTCTATGCGGCACGCGACAGCCGCTCCGGGTGGGTCCCACCGTAGGGGGGGACTAGGGAAGGATACACGGGATTCATTTCATTCTCAATTCTCAACATGAAGCCGCCTCACGTGACCGGACTATCTCAGCTCAGCCTCGGTTACGAACCTCTCCTATTCATCTACATCAACAATTCTACATTGCGGTTTGTAGATTCCTTCACTATGTAAAATTCTAATGTCAATAATATTTAATAACAAATGATTTCAGTTATATTATGCGTCATAACTTAGCGTCCATGATTTTGCTAACCAATCCTACGTTTTGCTACATTACATCAAATTCGTATATATGTACCATTCTTTCAATATTTATATAATACTCACTATTACATCTATTAATATTTATTTTATTATTTCATAAAAACTATATAATTTAAATTTAAATTATAGTTAATTGAAATTTTAAAATTTAAATAATAATCATTTATGTATTGAAATATGAATGACTATTTAGTTTTTTAGAATTACCAAAATATTATACATATTTTCGCACTTATTATTGTCATAGTACAAGAGAAACTGGGGGAAAAATAACTATAAACCATGTCACCAAACAAAAAAACTATAAACTAGCAAAGCTTGACGCAAGTGAATAAGTTATAATTATTAAAAAAAAATAGTCTTACTTCTATTGATTCCGACCTTTATTTATATTTATATACACATTTGAGTTAATTATAGTGAAAGGGGCAAATTAATTGATTTTCTATTATGACATATTGATGTTTTACTACATTTTTCTAAACCCCATAAAAGAAAGTCAAGTTTAGGCTTATTATTAACCATAGAAACCGGCTGCACGGCGCCGGTGAATACAATGAAAAAAGAGATCAAATAGAATCTACACGATGACATGTGATTGACCTAATTTAACAAGAAAAACAATGGCCACAATGAATCGTTAAAGTGGAATAATCAAATAAAATTTAATTTGTTGTTTTCTATGATGATGCATGCATTCAAATATATGTTATTTTTTAATTTAAAAAATATAAATAATTATTATTATATTTAAAAATAATAAAATTATTTATTTTTTAAATTTTTATTATCTATTATAATTTTTATTATATATTTTATTTCATATAATATTATATATAATTCTAGAGGTTTCACTTTTTTTTCAATATAATATAATAATCATTATAATTTTAAAATAAAAAATTATTTAATCTTCTTATATTTTGTAACTTACTATTATTTTTATTTTTTATTACATATTTTTACATCACATATTGAAGTTGATATTTATATTATATAAAAGTATATTATTTTGTGAGATTATTAAAAAATTTTAAAATTATCATAATATAAATAATACCAAAATAAGCTGTAGAGGTGTGAAAAATTTTTAGATAAAAGAAATTAAATATACATTTTAAAATATGACAAAAATGCATTTTCACTAGTCATAAGGTTATTTTGTGAGCAAATTGGGTTGGTGAGAGTGAGACGTGCTCCCGCACTGTGACGTTAGGAGTGACGAAAACCTAATTGGCGCCGTAAACATACATATGTGGATATATCATACGCGGCCAATTGTATAAGTGAAAGTAGAACTGCCAACAGATACCGTAAGGGCTAATTGCAATTAAAAAAAAGAAAAATATAAATTAGGCTCCATCAAGTTCCTTTCTTTGCTTGGCGTGGAAATTTGAAAACACGAGAGTCGAAATGTAGTGTGGGCCAATAATAATTTTCCGTGATTCAATATTCCCCTTTAATAAAAATCAAAATTTGATCACTGAATTAGATAGTAAATTCCAGAAAAAAATTAGTGTTTCAATAAAAAAATACTTAATTTTTTATTTTAAAAAATAATTTTAGTATTTCAAAGCCAAATTTTTATTGATATGAATTTATTTATTACAAGAAAATTTACGAAAATAAGGAAATTGTCTTGCCTTAACTTTAATGGCTTAAAAGTGACTCTATCATTATTGTGGTTGAGCGGGAAGCGACTAAGCTAAGGATCTAATAGGTAGATTGCCAATAAGCCAGGGCACTTTTTTGCAAACAAACTTATAAGGACTCCTTATTATCAAATTCAAAGGTACTCAAAAGTTATTACCATAGAGATTCGAGAAACACAGGAAAAACGAAATTTGTGGAGCCCACTTCGGGCGTTGACCTGACCATGCCAAAACCAAAGTCTTTCGTTTTGTGTGGCGAGCAATTCCTGTTAAATGACAAATAGGTTGACAAATTTGCCCTTGGCTTTCATTACCAAACCAAAATTTCATTAATACTTACTTTTTCAATTGTTTTGCCAACTGAGCAAGAAAAGGATTCACCATACATCATGCTCCATTTTTCTTCTTTCTTTGGTTTTTTAAATTTAATTATAATTTTTATATCTTTATTATTATATTCTTTAAATAAAAATAAATATGTATATAATTATATAATTCATTTATTTTATAAATAATTATTTTTTAAAAATTTTATATATTTTGTTTTGATTAAAAAATTTGATAATAAAAATATGAATAATTATATATAAATTAAATCTTTTTTTCCTTAATTTGTCTTATTCAACAAAAATATAATTAGGAGGAAGTTGCTTCTTGGTTAATTCTTAAAAATTATGTATGAAATTCCATTAATGAATACTTGAAGAAAGTTTGTGTGTGTGTGTTTCCGTATTTAGTACATATTCTGATTCTACAATTATTCATGGCTAATTACCCCTTAGTAGCTTCAATCACATAGATCGGTCCAGAGATTAATCCAAAAGAAGTCGCAATGATATGACTCGACAATTTTTGTCACTCAAGATTCAATCGTATGGTTCAAAGGCGAAGGTAGATGACTCGATACGTCGACCTTTTCGAATCATTTAATCATATGTTGTCTATTCATAACTACTAATTAAATCGTACAATTTATCCTGTTATTGATATTTTTCCCTTACTCTTGGAAATCAGATTTCCCTTGAGTTAACATCTCAAAACAATATCATTTTTTGTTACTTTTGAGCAGTGTCAATAAAGATAAAAATAACCTTATCCATATACGAAATTTTTGCCAAAAAATGGCCGGTCAGGATAACGACTTTGATTATATAATATGGACTTTTTTTTTTCACAAATATAGAAAAAAGAAAGATACAAATAATTAACTTACCAGAGAATTTTCAGGGTGAGAGTAAAAACTTGAAATAACACCGACAGTTGACACAGAATGAGACTGGAATAATTGCTTAGATTTTTCAAATAATTTTAAACTATCAATCTATAATATATTTGGGACATAAAATACCCTGATTATAAAATTCTTGAATTTAAGGTACTTATATGCGGTTTTTATTATAATTCTGAAAATTTAGAATTAATTTTGTTGTAAAAAAATTCAATTGATATAATTTCGTGGAATAATAAATATAAAAACCGTAATGGCGAAGAAGAAACATATGAATGCTAAAAATGACACCGTTGGATGATGAAAGAGTTGAAGAAGCGGTATGGTGGGAAAAGGTCAAAGATGTGATGTGAGGGGTAGGGTAGGTGATTATGTGGGGGATCGTCCATCTACCACTTGGGGCAAAAAGGGTAAAAGGGAATGATCTCCCAACCAGAAAGAAACACGTGTTACCGACAGAACCACGTTTCCGAATCTGATAAAAGAATACCCTCGCTGATGTCAGCGGGATGGTTGAGTCCGACAAGAATGATTCGACGCATGCTGTGTTTCGTTATGAGTTTTGAGAGACAATAACTGCAATGCCACCCTCTTAACGATGCAGCAACCCATTTTATGTGTGTGGTCCTTCCTCACTCTCACTCCCTCACTTCTAACTCTAGTTCAAATTCAAAGCATTCATCATCCCCTTCTTCTCCTCCTCCTTATTATTCTGTTTCACCATCGCTCCTATAACTACGACCTTTTCTCTTTTTGGTAATAGAATAGAAAACATGGCCAATCAATTTTAATATCAAATATTAATTTAGAAAATAAAATGTAATGTAGTTAGCTTTACAATTATATCTCAATTAATTCATCTTTGGAATATGATGTGATGGAGTCAAAATCATAGGCTAATTACAGTGTTAAGCAGATTCCCATGGAGTCAAACCAGGAGTGAGATATGGATAAGATACCTTGAAAGAGAGACAGCTCTCGGGACAAACATCATTGCACTGTATGAAAGCTCCCTGAAAACCATGTCTCTCTTGCTTGCATACACATATATATCCCTGTAGCTTCCAAGTTCCAACTACTTTCTACATCACTCGTGTTGACAAAGCGATCTCCGTGGCACTGAAAACTGAGAATGCACAACTCCTGACCCCTCAGGGTCCCATGACCACGAGTGACATGACTCAAAATCAAAGTCATGTATGTCCTCAACAAGCATGTGGTCCAAATTCAATCTAATATATATCCTAGATATATATGATCAATTCTAATACCTACTCCAACGCTAATACCGCCAAGCCCTAACATTATTGGCTTAAGGATGCCTTGAGAAATTAAGAGAGTAAGTGTGTTTGATATTTTATGTTTGGATTACGGATGAGCATGGAAGGATATTATACTCTCATATTTAAACTTAAATTTAAAGGAATATTTTTATATTTAGATTCATGAAACTTTTGAATATCTGGACTCAGATCTATTTATTTAAAAAAATTTAAAATAATTATTTTTTAAATTATAATTTATTTTTATATAAATTTATAAATTACATCAATTATATTAGGTAAATTTTAAATATATAATTAATATAAAATATTAATAAATTTATTTTTATAAAATTATTAAATATAATAATTTATAAATTTATATTAAAATTAAACTATTTTATTAATAAAATTAAAATCTCAAATTTGAACATTATATTAAGCATAGATTATATGAAAAATGGTGAGGTTGGAGCAGAGAAGAGAGACACATGAATAAGAAGAGGCCAAAACCATCTCGATTATTGGGCGAAAAGTTGTCGGCCTCTTTTGGTCCCAAGACATTGGTGGTGATGTCACCTCTTGGCTACCAGAGAGAAGAAACTTGGCATCTGGCGCAACTAATCTAATACCCCCACATGGCCACCAACGCACTCTATCCTCACCTACCTTGACACTGGAGTACCTTCCTTATTATTTTCTTCTTTCCCATTCGCAATAAATAATTAACCCTCAAATTTCAACATGGATCACCATTTTGAATCTTAAATAATTACTACTCTATGATTCATCTTGATCTTCTTGCCGCCAAGCCTCATCACTCACATAAAATTAAAGAAACAAGATCTGGGGTAGTTTTAGGAGTAACGAAGGCAGCAATACGTCTGATTTTGGGGTTTCATTCGCTTGACTACTAAGCATAATATTAACTCTCTGCATTGAAGGAATAATTTAATTTCAAGCTCTTAACTGCCAATAAGTCAATTGAAGCAGAGCAAACATCGCCATCAAAAGAGTCACTTGCTTCAGTGACATAATTAGTGGATCTTAATAAGGAATTAATACTAATCTTAATCTATACTTAAATTTAGCTACTCTTTTTTTATTAAATAAGAAACCGGTTTAATTAATAGCAACTGTGGCTACTTGAGATTTATCCACGAATGGCTGATTTAATGTTCACCAAATTGATAAATGAATTTCTTTTTAGCAGATTTAATGCTGGTCCTTTTTTTTTTTTGTTAGTACGTCATGGCATTGCAGTTATTAATCGTCCAAGCCATAGCTTCGGCAACGAACGGACCTTGCCTTGCTAGAGATTTCGTTATATTCATTGGTGAATAAATTAATGAGTTTTAAAATGAACACATCGTAAGTCCCGATCTGTTTCATCTTATCTTATTATTCATTAATTATTACAGTTGGTCAACTTGTCATCATATTCAAGGTGCAATCCCAACATAAACAAAGTAATTAAAGAAAAGAAAAACACAATTGAGCAATTAAATCCTAAATTAACTGAGTAACATACTTTAATTCACCAAGATCAAAGCACCATAGATTCCAGAGACAAAACATTAAATTAACAATCTCTCATAGTTTAAATAAAGAATGGAATGGGCCAATTATGATGTAACGTGCAGCTGCATCATAATATTTTAAAAGTTTAATTGATAAAAGAAATTGCATAGTAGAACTGCCTTGTGGCCTTTATTGAAAATTTGAGTTTTGAATAAGCACGCCAGACTAAGCTAGTTGGAACAGTTTGCATTTCTATTGTCCCCACAGGCTGCACATAGGGAAATTTAATATATAAAATTTATTGTTTAATAATAACCACATTACCCATTAATTCTTGTTTAGTTTCTGAATATCACAAGAATCTGAATCACGAGTTGGCCTTAACTGTTCCGAGGCAATTTTTTTTTTTTTGTGTATAATTTTTTATTTTTATCATTTTGAAAGTATATATGTGGATGTTACTATTTAAAAAAAAATCTATTCCGGGGCCTCATTTTGTCTATTTCCGCTTTTAATGTGATTTCATTGTCACTGTCGCCTTTCCGCACAAGATATTTTATATTTCAACAAAAACTAACAGGATTTTTTTTTCATCATCTTAAAATGAGGAAAACATTAAAATTGTTGATATTTCATCAGAAAAAACCAGGCGAATTGAAAACCGAGCTATTAGTAATTGTGTAGTGACATGAGAAACAGAAGATCACGGAGTGACCTGTGGAGTTGGCAACCTGGGAAGAGAATAACCAGAAAAACAATATTTGTATGATAAAAAAGGAATAGGAAACCCTCGTGGGACCGCATTAGTGAGAACAAATGCAGACTTTACGACTCTCACTTTATTATTATTTTATAAAATCCTGTAAGATAGAACATATATTCTTAATTTGTGGCTTAATTATATATTGATTAGAAAATAGCTATATATATATATATATATTGTTAGATGCTGAAGCTGAAACATGATACCCCACCCGAGCCACCCACAGTTTGAAAGACTACAATTATTGGTGGTCCCTCTCTAATTTCTGATGCATGTGTGAAGTCCATGGAAAACAAAAGAAGGACGAAGAACATGCAAGAAAAAGTTGCAGCTATATATATGTCCATTCTTAGATTAGGTCAATGGGGAAGAAAAAAGAAGGAAAAACGAAGCAGTTAATTTAATTTATCAAACGTCGGTCATGGATTATAATTTTATAAGGCAACAACATGCATGAACTTGAAGGATCTAATAATGCGGCATCTCGAAGCGGTTGATTGTGTATTTTAATACTTGTTGAGTTTTGACTAATAATACTATGTATGGATGACATTGAAGTAATCGACCATGGGATTTGTCGGGTTGATAGTGGTCATCACTCTATGGGCTGCGGCATACAACACGACACGACACCGTTGGTTGGCAAATTGCAATTTGAAATCTTAAAAAATTTTGTGAATTCGTGGGATGGGTTTGCAGAGTAGTGAAGTACTAACTTCAATTAACTGAATTTGGATGATTAATTTACGTGTGTTGAAAATCATATGCTTAATTAATGAGTTATGTCGTCAAATAGGGATGAGGGATTTGGTCAAAAGTTATAAAATGATTAATTTAGTAATGCGTTGGCCGTTTGGTTGGCTGAGGAGGTGACTTGAGTCTTCATTTTACTCTTTCATCGATTCTAAGAGTCAAATACCAGCCTGAGATGTCGAAGAGACACTCTGTAACCTCTACTGTTGGACAAACCAAAAAATAGAAAGAAAATAAGTGATAGCATAGTATGGATACAAAATTCTGTGGATTAATTATAATCCATATATATGAACATTACACTACCTAATATTATGTGAATTAGTAGATTAACTAGTGTAATATCTATATAGTAAGTGTATAATTTACGTCAACATGACCACTGATTGTCAGTTATCAATTTTTGTTAATCTACCAATAGAGTTAGGGTTAACAATTAATAAACTTGAGATGAAAAAGGCTTTTTGGGGATATAAATATGATGTTCCGTGCATGTTCCATTGTCATTTTCAGCTATAGTGTACTGTTTGACTAATTTCTTATTTTCGCGTTTTCATTCCGGCAATCATTGTGAAGCATCGTGGCCATTATTCAATATTCGGCATCTTTTGCACACTTACTATATAGTACGTATTCGATTTCATTCTCCTTATCTAGCTAGATCTAATAATTTCTGGGTTTTAGATTTAGATCTCTCGTTGATACAGACTAAATTTTTTATTTTTTACATATATTATTTTATTAAAGATAATTTTAGTTAAAGCATTATCATTATTAAATTTAGACACTTTTTTATTTTGATTAAAATTTAAATATTATTTTTTTATATTATTAAAAATTAATTTTTTTTATTAAACTTAATTTTTACGAAATAGTTACGGGCATAGCTTTAGCTTATCGGGAGTTAATGAGATTCAAGCTTTAAATTTAGTCTTTAGGATATACTGTAGAGAATAATAAAAAGGGTTCGCAACGCATTAATATAATATTAGTTAGCAAGGCAAACAACAAATATGGCTCTAACACATAATAGAATTGTCAAAAAGCTAAGATTTAACACCAACAAAATCAGATTTAGTCAACCACGGGCGTTATTGATTAATCCAAATCTCAGAAAAAGCAATAAAAGATATACTGCTCCTTGTGTCTTGGGTTGATGACCTTTTTTGACATTTCTTTAATTGCCATTATTGTTGGGAATAAAAAACAATTAAAGTGTTAAATACATATATATTTTAAACAATTTAGTAATGAACAAATTGAAGAATCATGATATATAATTTGAGTACCACCAACCATTGTCACATCCATTTTATAAAGAAGAGGGAAAAGAATGAAAAAGTGCCAGCGGTTGTTACTCGGATTTTCTTGAAAACCTAGGATGTTATTTGAATTCTAAGTGTTTTGTTTGAGACATCATATGACGTGGTTGGCTCTCGCCTCAACAGGGAGTAGATGGTGGTAGGTTGGTTAATAGTAGTTGATTAATCATTCACTTTCATTATCAATGGGGTAGCTGGGAACGTATGAAATTAAAATGAATCAGCTGGTCCTTCATCTTCATGCTTTTACTTACCACTTTCTTCTGACTTTTTTTAAAAATTGAAATATATAAGAAAAAAGTAGGATTCCAAATCATCACGAGGAAAATCAACTATTTCACCTACCCATTTGCCTACAAACAAATACTAAAGAAAGAAAAAGAAAAAGAAATTAAAATGTTCAATTACCTACTTGCACAACTTTTAAGCTATTTCTATGTGGAATTATGACGTTGAAGTTTCGTGTTGCTTGCAGGCTTGTAGCTTTCGTTTAGTCAAAACCAAATTGTATTGTAATTCATTATTAGTAGAAAGGTGACACAGAAAAAGAAGGCTTCTGAAAGTTTCATGTGTTGCTAGCGAATGACTCTTGAGCTATTTACCCACTGATCAAGCACCCCTTAAATGATTTTATAAGAAACAGTGATAACTTTTGGCTAATAACTTAACATGAAAAGATGACCCCTTTACATGTGTATCCAATCTTTCTCCACATGAATTAGCTGTGAAAAGAAGGCAGTATATGTTTTCTTGGAAAAGTCGTGTAAATTATAAAAGGAGAAAAATAGAAAGTGTCTTGTTAAAAGTAAAGACCCTCCCAACCCAATCATGTGTTGAACCAAATTCTTCTTTTATTTTCTCACTAATTATTTCATCAAACAACCATTTCCACTCTCTACGAGAAAAAAGGTTCCATGAAGCAGTTTTTTTCGATAACATGTCTGTTTCTCGCTGCATTATTATATTAGAAAAATAATTAATATTATGGACCAGTGTGTGTATGAAGTTATATAAGCACACCCACTTTTAACTTGGGCCAAAGAGGAAAAAACAGAAAAAAGAAAAAGGAAGGGACATCTACCTAAGAGAAAGGAGGGAAAGGTTATGTAAACACGTGATAAAGGACTGAAGTATGCTGTTTCTACCACACCGGGTATGATAGGCAGGTAGATGTTTATAGAAGCAAGAATGCGTGAATGATATAAGGGTGAATTTGTCTAACATGGCTTTGCGGTAGGTGGCTACTAGCAGCCTCACACTAGGTAGTAGCCACAGCAGCAGTACAGCACAGTAATACCTTGTTTTTATGCGGTTGGTGGATAGGACAGGTCAATAGGACCTGTCACTTTCACTCCATTTCTTTACCTTGAATTTGAAACCACCATTGTTTCCATTGTGACTTGTGAGCTACACTGCCATAGCTTGACCAACCCAAAGAAATAATGGTGATTAATGTTGCATCTGGAAAATCAACGCTGATAATAATACCTTTCGTCATGTCAAAAGTAGAAACAACAAAAAGTAACTATCAGTAGTGATGTCAGTCGCCACATGGAAAGTAATATGTTCAGCTGGAGATACTTCTTTTCCTATTTTTCCTTATTCTGGGACAAGTTATAGGTTGATGAGATGAAATTTAGAAAAGGAAGACCATATGGCTGATCTTTTGGGTTAATGATCCAAGGAGAGATAAAAAGACTGAATTTATCTTGGCTTTTATCCTGTGCACTTCATGGCTTTTACAGGTTATTACAGCTCAATACAGAAATGGGATCTCTGTAAAATGAACAAGCCCACAATAGGTTCTCCTAACAAATGATTCTTCCATTGCAGCCTTATTTGCAACTTTATATAAACAAAATTTTAATTGGTTTAATTATGATAAGGTGAAAAATAAGAATAGTGTACAAATCCAATTTTGTTATAATCAATCAAAACTGCCAACTCACTTGAGCAAGTCCACAATTTTTTGTGGGGACAAAATTAAGCTCGGATTAAAACACACTCAACAAAGTCTACCAGAGACCGGATTGGAAATATTTTTGTTGAAAATTTCAGAGCTCAGTGTCGCATAAACGGACCATTAACTCAGATACCATTCTTCGAGCAAAAGGTATATAACTCAAGCTGTACCTGTAACACCTTGAAACTATTAATGATCCGCATAGACATTCAATATAAGCTATGAAAAATAATTCATTCTGAGAAGCTGTTCATTTAAGAAAATGTTTTTCATATCACATTCACGTCAGGTAAGCACACTAGTACAACGCAAAGCTTACCAAATAAGGGCGCAGATTTCACATACGATAGCAATTATGGTTAAAACCTTGCTATGTATCTACAAAACAAGAAAAAAAAAATTATAGCTTTAGGATTTCTATAATTTACATTTATAATGTACTGGATGCTCAACAGTGTCCAAATTGGCATAGCTTGATTGTTAGTGAAGGCAAGATTCATATTCTTAAGTTAAATAAATTGGTCAGGATACACTGACAGAATATAGACAGAAGTTAAAGACATTCTCCAGGATTTCTTGCTCATCCTATTTGTTAGACAGTAGCAAATTATATAAGACCCTTAACGAATGCAACATCTTCATAATGTCTAGACTCTAGAGATAACATACTCATGCATCTCACATATGAGATCGAGGAACTTACCAAAAGAGCACAAATGAGTGCTGTAACCACAAACCCAACGTAAATGGCTGTGGCAACAATACGGACAGGGTCAAACATCATCGAAATTTGTTGTACAGGTCCTATCAGGAAGGCTGTGCTGCCAGATATATAAAACAAAGAATTAGTGAATGGTCCAATAGACAAGAAATCCTGACTTATGGTTCCCTTCCCTCCCATGTTTTGATTGTTTTATTGCCTACACTAACTCCAGATAAAATGTTTCTTAAATTTTCATATATCAAAATGGGGGAGAATGCATATACCTTCCAATTGCTAACAGGTTGCCAAAAGTGAACAATACTGCAAATTTGATGGGTTTGACAAAGAAAGCCATTGACTGCAAACGAAATAAAACAAAAAAAAAGAACAAAGTTAAATTACACTAACACTAGTGACTCAAGGTTGATACTACACTGAAAAAAATGATTTGCCAGACGGATGCATCTAGAAAATTTCAAAAATAATTGGATAATAGAGAATCGGTATCTCTTTAATTGTGTAATTTATGATATTATCCTCAACATTTTCTCTGGCCTCAGTTGAAATTTTCTTGCCAAGTTTCCAACAATAAACAAAGTTGCACAAGCCTTAAAGGTAACAGACTAAGAGTCATTCACTAGGGACAGTGGAAATTTGTTCTTGATAGCATGATCATGTTGAGGAAAGTGTTTTCAATACCCTTGAAGGCAGTTTTCACATTTAGCTGCCTTTCAACTGATACTGAAAAGAACTCTTGCATTTGAAAGTCTTGTTACTAATAGCTTTTAACATTTGTTGTGAACTTGTGAGAGCAGTTTTCTAAATTCATTTGATGTTTGTTGTAAATGTGAAAAAGAATCTATGCCTAGAACAAAGAGAAAACACATTGCTGAAATAATTTGTCAACATAAAGAGATAAGCTAACTGGGGCAAAGTAGACAATAATCAAAATCATGCAGGACAACACATAAATAATGTTTACCAAGACACAAAGTCTATGATGAAGGAATTAGGAGGGCTGTTAGATGAAAGAAATATGAAACAAAAACACATAATCTGAGCAAGGAAAATCAAAATAATGGAATACAGGAATTGCATCATCCATGTGCGGAAAATCAGTAATCGCGCACAAAAGTCTAATTCTTCTCTCTAGTGTAATCAGTGCATTCAAGTTCTTCGATGCAACTACTGCCAATGGTATTTTACTATTCACATAGCCATGGCCCTGTCATGGTCTAGAGCATGGTCCATCAAGGCATTATCTGTCCTAGGTTTTAAAAACCCAAAAACATATAAAAGGGCACAAATTTCTCTTACCAGTAACATGCAAATCAGACCAGCAATCAAACAAGCAGTGAATCCATAAAGTCTCTGTCCAGTCAAAATCCAAGCGTAGCACATCTTAGAGCTGCTATATTATAACTTGCAATTACTTTAGATTGCATGAAAAGTTTTGACAGCACCTTCTCTGTAGAGAGGGAGCAGAAGTCATCTGACTCTTCAACCAATAAGCTCTCCCCTTGCTCTTCATTACCTCCTGATGCAGACTGAAAGAGCTTCCACATTATTTATAAGGGACCTTCTCGCTGTAGTTGGCCCTAAAGAAATTAGAGAAAGAGAAAATCAATGTAGTAAATATCATAAAAAGGAAGACATAGTACTACAATGATTAAAATAAGTAAACCCAATCACATGAGGATCACTTAAAAAGAAATCGCAGTTGGCAATATTGAATGTTCAAAAACATTATAGGCATTTCCATAATGAGGGATAAATCACAACAGAAAGAAAATGCCACTAATCTTTCCTTCCAGAAATTTATTAGGTTAACAACTAATTGAGGCACCACCCATGAAACTCCAAATAGAGAAACCCAAGAAACACTGGTTCCCGAGTCTCAAAAGTCACATGAAAACAAGGTATCATTTATACTCTTGCAGCTGTACCATCAGTCTTTCGTCTGGTCGCTAAATGCTGCTTATTTGATGTTCACTTCCCACTCCCCTCACACGTGATTAGATCTCCAATTACGCTGCTGACAAACGAGGCTCCTAGATAATTATCTTCTGCAACTTCTATGCGAAGTCAGAATTTTTTGAACTTCTAACGTTTCGTATAATAGGTATTGGGTAACTAAAATCCTCAGAAAGGATAACAGGAGGCAAATGTACATGCGAAGGAGTTCAACCAGAGAGGAAGAAATAAGCCCCTTACAATTCTGGAAGCTTACGTTCTAATATAAGTAATCTCTACTACAACCGCACTTAGGAGTTTTCCTTCCTTGGGTCTATTTTAAGAATAACCGAAGATAGAGAACAAACAATCTTAATGAAATCTGTGAAAAATTGAAATGAAAACAATGCATAAGCATAACAACACATTTTAAGCCATCAAAAGACAACGAATTGGAAAGAGTCTTACAGAAAATGACCTCAAAACGTCACCTTGATCCGATCAAGGTGTTGGGGAAGTGATGAATACCACGGAGAAGCAGAACCTAAGTTTTGAACAGATGAAACTCCTTTGTCGTTCCCATTTCATCTCAAATATCACGCATCCTGAAACACTGCAACAGACTCACTGAACAAGTCAAACGTATAAGTAAGAAGGAGGAAAAGTCGCAGCGCCAGAAGCACAAAGCAGATAGCGCGCGAGGAAAGCGAGCCAGCGAGTCAGCGACAGCGAGGGTAGAGCCTGGGGAGTTGGAAAAGAAAATTTCTATGACTAAATTTTTACAATGAAACCCTCAGTAAAAATTTAATTCCTGCCTTCATTGTATGTTAAAGTATTACAAGAATTGCTCATTCGAAAGGAATCCAAAAACGCGACGTATTAGCCTTTTCTTTTTCTAATGAAGTTACCAATACCATATACTGCCATTTCGCGGTCGCAATTTACATAGATTAATAGGAATTTCTTTGCAAAGTTCATCTCTTTAATTTGACCTATGAAGTGGAAGCACCGAAGAAGACTTTCAAAATCACGTAGATGCATTTTCTTTTTATTTTGGCCAAATGAAAATCATCTTCTGCGCACTTACTCTCATTTCCTAACAATCCTGAAATTTCCGTCTTTTTTTCTTACAAATAAAAAAATTTACAATTTTATTTATTTTATCAAAATATTTCTATATTTATTATTTATATAATTAAATATATATTTAATTAGTATAAAAATTATTTTTTAAAATTTAAAATAAAATATTTTTATTATTTTTAATTCAAAATAAATAATAGTAAAATAATAATTTTTAAATATATTTGTTAATAAGCTATAATTTTTTCAAAAAATTTAAAATAATATTATTAAAAGTATTTTAAGTAAAATAAATATAATTATAAGTTTTTTTATTTTTTCAAAGAATGAGAATATAAATTTTTAAAAAAAAATATAATTTACTCTTCATAAAATTGATTCAATCGGAGGTTAAAGCTTTTGATTGAGAGTTTTGAAAATTTTGAAGAACATTTAAGTAAATTTACAAATTTATTGTTAAAGTCAATATATGAATTCATACTGAACTTTAAACTCAATAAATTTGGTGAATTTATGATAAATTTGTTAAAAAAAATAATTATGTTCTTTTTTGTTCAAATGAAGTCGAATAGCTAAAGTATTCTCTATAAAAAAAAACTGAAGTAATTTCTAAACTTAAAAAATATAAAAAATAAATATAAATGATTGAATTTTTGATAAACATGTAAAATTATATTAAAAATTTATGATTTAAGTGACTTTATATTAAGCATATATTACATTTTTTTTAATTTAAAGTTTATTTTATTTTTTAATTATAATAAATATATTTTTAATAACTATTATTAATGTAGAAAAATTTATGCATTACATGTTGAACTCATTATCTCTTTATGAGTTTAACTTAAACTGGTAGAGTTTCCTTCAAATAAAATGATTATTGTAAAAATCTCATCCATAGAAATATAAGATTATAAAGTATTCTAGCTACTCCAAACTCAATTAGAAGAGTTTGACATTTAAAAGTTCGATAGTTTAAGATAATTTTTAAATCTCCTAACCAATCTCACTCATTATTTAAGTTTCAAATATTAATTAATGTTTAAGATGAAGTATTCTCTCAATGATTTGAGTTCTTCAATGATCCTATATTGCCTCGAATGAGTAAAACTAGAACTTTAAAGAATTGAAGGTCAGATCAAAATGGAAAATTGTTTCCCATTTTTAATAGAAAAGTTTATCATCAAGAATTAAAATTCTTTTAATTGACAAATATAAAAAATGACTGCCCATATTTAAGTTAAATCAAATCTTTAGTACACAACAAAAATCCTATAAATAAGGAATACTCATTGAGATATATATACATTTCCATTCAATTACCTAATCAATTTTAATTACAATGTTCATTTCTTTATAGATTTTTCTTTAAAAACTAGAATTAAAAACCTACCATAAAAGTTTTGACCAATCAGCCGTTCCAAAATGATTTGAACCTCTTTCATATCTCAAACAAAAGAAAACAAAAGTTTTAATTTTGCACTTATAGTAATATTAACAGTAACTTTTTTTTTCACTAGTTAAAAATAAAATAAAGCTAAAAAAATAAAAATAATTATTATGATAAATATAACTATATACACTCTTAACCATAGAAACGAAAAAATAAAACACATCTATACGTTCAATCCATGTAACCAATTTCTTGTTGTATTGACAGTAGCTTTTCTTTTTAAAAGACCCGTTATTTCAGATAATTATTAAAGTATTTCACGACCCACAATAATCAGATAAAAGTAAAATGCAAAAATGGATGCTTTTCTAAAAAATCAATGAAAAGAAAAAACAATTAGAAAAAAAAAACACCAAGGAAAGTTAATGAATGCTCAAACGTGAAGGCGCGAAGGCACGACTCAAATAGCACCCTCAAAAAAAGAGAAGAGAAATAAAAGAACAAACACTGGACAGATTAAAAAAAAACAAAAAAGAGGCAAAACCGACCGCTTGGCACAATTTGAAAAATCTTTCTTTTTTTTCCCCCCCTTTTAAATTGGAAATCGAATGAGTTACGAGTGACAGTAGCCCGTAGTATTAAGCGCAACTGCGCAAGCAAGGGCACTGCAGTTTTACCCAGATGGTCACTACTACGGCATGCTCATGCAAAACTGCTATATATAAAATGAAAGCCACGAAAGAAAATGCATGGAGATGGAGGGTCCAATTAACCCATAAGGGAACATGAATCACATTCCTTTTTTGAGCTCAAAAGAAAGCAACAGGAGAGGGAGAGGAAATGAAACCTGATGGCAAAAAGCAATGAAAGATATAGAAATTGTCTCAATGTGTACTTTCAGGAGAATGATGTATCCGGCTTAAAATTACGGACTCAGACTCATTTGAGCCAGCCATCAAAGCATCACAAGCTTTGGAAGAACCATCCTCAAAAATTAAGGGATCACCCAATGTCTCATCAAAACCCAGCTTCCCATCTCCACAATGAGCAAAACCAGTGGTTTTGGCTTTGCTATTGCTATTCATGTCATCTTCGTCTTTGTATAGAACAGGGACCAACTGAGATTTATTTTCAACTTCCATGGTGTGTTTCTCCTCAGAATCCCCTGAATTCACCATCTCTGAAGTGTCTTTGTCCTCTTTCTCACCCAAAGCAGCTAAAGGCTCTCCTTTGTCATCGTGGTCAGATGGGCCAGGCAAGACTAACTCCAAGGAATTGGAACACAAATGATCCTGCTGCTTCTGACTAGACGTTTGATCTAGTTCTTCCAAATGCTCCTTTGCAGGAGGACAAATAGTCGCTACCATTCTCGGGTCTAACGTAGACATCAGCATGTTATTAACTCTTGCATCAGAAGTTGAGACAGAATCCTGCATGTTATCCAAACTGGGAATAGGAACTGATTCATTCCCTTGCACTTGATTGGATGCTGGGATAATATCCACTTTCCCCCTATTTGGCAGCTCCACCCTCTGCTTCTTGTAAAGGTCTATGGCTCTCTGCAGATTGAAGAACATGATCACCCATCAGAAGTCCATAATTTAATACTTTTCAATCAATAGAATTAAAGTCAATACAAGCATATTTAAAATTGAGGTAGACAGTGGAGTGCTAACATAACCTATTATTATTGTTACGGCACTTGGGGGTAACAAAAGAATGACCAACCATATCTTTCAAGGCTGAGATATGGGTGTATAGCTAATGTTAATGGACAGAAGTTAGTGTAACATGAATGCTAACTCATCAAGCAGATATACCTGGAAGATGGCCGTATCAATTGTTGGAAAAGGTGAGTGCCTTGATATAGTGGCAGCATATCTCAGTTGTGCTCCCGAACCATTCTGTGAAATGAAGGAAAGGGGGAAAACTTAATCCGTTAAGCAATTGTTTACTCTCTAAAAAGAAATTGAAAACAGAAGTACATTTTTCCCATGAACATAGAAGTTGTCACAATGGAAGTCCAACTAACTTCTCAGTAGCTTTTACTAAGGATTTTATAACCCCCCTCTTCCCTTCTCCAAAAAACACACAGAAGCACCCTAATTTTAGTTGAAGCACTATATATTTTGGGTGCAGAAAAAGAAGCCAAAAGTTTTCATAATGTTCTACCTTCGGAAATAGATCTGTACGAGAATCTGCATCGTTGCTTGCTTTCTTATCAACACTCAGAAGAGACATACACTGGTCATGCAACTCCGAAAGTGCAAGTTCTTTTGAAATGTCAAGTTTAGAAAGGTAGACACAACTGAAAAGTGAAGCATTGTCACTTGTTGAAATATCAGGCACCTTCTCAATTGTGGGAGTGGAAAAAGACTTCAGAGGTGCTTTAGATGGTGTACTGAAACTGGGCAACTGTATTTCAGGAGCCTTATCTTGTAAACCATCCTGATTCTGTTCATCCTTAGACAGCTGAATATCCTGCTCAGCCAATCCATCATCCACCTTGGCTGGAACTGACAAATCTTTATGGGCTGGGGAAGGCAAGTCCTTCTTAAAATCACCATTCTGTTCTTTCCAAGTCTCAGAACCAGTTTCCCATGATCGGCTATTAGTTGAATGCCTGTTCCGTTCCCAATCAGAACCACCATACATGTGAGGATCATCTCTGAAAACACCATTATTGCCATCCCATCCGTGTAAATGAGAAGGGCCTGTACCATCCATCATATTCTGCCACCCAAGAGGGCGCAAGTGACCTGGGAACCTGTCAGCATCAGGGATATGGTAAGGGATACCGGCATGGTTAACTTCCATTGGGGGCCTAACACCAAACAGAGGTTGTGATGGAAACTGTGGCATGATTGCTTGAAAGCCACCATGAGTTGGTCCTGGTTGGAAAGGAACAAATCCATTTGGTACAGGTGAAGTCCAGTTTGGAACACCCCTCCAGGAATTTCCATGCCCTCTTCCAAAACCAGGATCACTAATTCTTCTGTATCGAGCATTTGAGCTATCTCTAACATCATCTTCTAAAGAACTCATAAAGGGTCGGTCTAGTCCAGCCCTGAAAACAGGTGGGGCAGGAATCAATGATGCATTGCCCTGACTAGTCCTACCATAGTAAGATGAATCTGCTTGAGAGGACTCATCCATTAGGGGTCTATCTAGTGTCAACTCACGGCCCAGTCTATCTTCAGAAGTGGAGAAATCTCTTGCATCGACACTGGTCCGCCGTCCACTTTCTTCAATGTCAAGACTCCGCCTAACACCACTTTTGTTCACATACCTGCGTTCAATGCTTGTGGATGAAGGAGATCTTTCTACCAGGCCCCTGGGTGAAGCCTTGGAACTGGAGGACCTTTCAGTTGCATAATCTCCTACAGCAGCATCATCTATTTTATTAGATTTTTCCATTGACTTGTATTTATTAGCAACTCTCTCTGATGTTCCAGAATAACCCTCTCTCATGCCTTTTGTTCTTTGTTCTATCATTGAGTCTCTATATCTTGAATCTTCAGAATTCGCATTCCTGAAAAATTAGGAAAATGCAATCAGTTACAACTGCTCATGGTATAATTCTCTCATTCAAACTTCCTGAGACACTGATATCCATGGGGACTAAGAAATAGAAACATTGCAAAGCAATTGTCAACAAACTCTAATTAATGAATTCAACTTCAAAGGTATCTCTTTATGGAACAAATTGAGAGAAGTTTCATAGATAAAACATAAGACACTGAAAAGGTAATTTTTACATTTAATGCAAGTAATTATACGCGATTTGATACATAAACTGTTATTTAAAACTTCCCATCACAACTGTTTAATTGCAATCTACTATAAAACAACTTCCTGTTAGACTAATGCAATTGTGAAGTACACAAATCAACTTTCTAATATACATGCTAAGCATGCTATAAACAACAGAATGCCACCAAAAGATGAATTTGATGGTTACAATAACACCTCCCCAAAAACACTTTCAAAAGTAAAGAATTACCTGTATTCATCTTTGCCAATATGCGCATTTGAGGCAGGAGAAGACTTCCTTTTGTTGCTAGTTCCAGAATCAACATGAGCTTGCCGAGGTTGGGATCTTCCCCTGTCAGCATCAGCATCAGCTTTACTGCTGCTCAAACTTCTCTTCTCTGCATCAGAATAGTGGGTTTTAACACCTCTAGATTTAGTGTTGCTATAATCATCACGATCACCCAAGGTTCTCTTCTTTGCTCCACCCTCCTTACTCCTAACACTCCGATCACCTAAATGTGAACCATCACGTTCATGGTGATGGTTGCGATCACGATCACGGCCTTTGTCTAGGTCCCGATCATGATCACGATCATGGTCCCAGTCCCAATCTCGATCTCTATCGTAATCACGATCCCTATCAAGATCATAATCATGATCACGATCTCGATCACGTTCATGGCGCCGCTCACGATCACGAACAGATTCCAAGTCGCGGTCTCGGCCCCCGTCGCGATCACGGTTATGTTCTCGGTCATGATCACTCTCTGAAGGTTTAGTTCTCTTTTGTCGAGATTCTACTCCATCTTTTTCTTCCTTTCCATGCTTATCATCAGACCTATTGCTAGTATGATCTTTTGCAGGACGCTCATCTCGTTGCTTGTCATATCTTTGCTTGTTCTCTTTGTCTGTCTCTTCCCTACACTTCTCTCTATGTTTCTCATCCTTTCGCTTTTCATCCTTTTGTCTTCCATCCTTGGCAATATCATCCCTAGAAGACAACCGTCTGTTATAGGCATCTCCAACATCATCTTGATGCTTAATCCCATCACCAGTATCATCCCTCTTCTTCCTCATTCGCCTCTCAAGCTGGTTATCCTGTTCAGGGCTTCGCAACTCATCCAGTGCCCTCAAATCTGCAACAAGGCACAGATCAAAGTAAACTACTGTCTTCCACATAAGAGAATAGATCGCCAAATATCTATACACTTCATAAGAAAAATGCATCACATGAAAGGATTTACAAGAAATAACATAAAAATGCAAACCATAACCATATCCGTCACAATATCACAATAACTTCATGAAAAGAAGTGAACTTAGACATAATCCAGACATAGTATAAAACAGACACCCATCACATACAATTATCAAGCTATTCAAATAATGAACATCCAGAAACCCTAATAAAACCATCTATTTAGCATTCCCCCTCACCCCCCCCCCCATACTCTAGCATTTGTCTGACCAGATGTTTAGTAGACACCAAATATGATAGTGACTAGAATAATAATTTGATAGGCAGAGCCAGCTCAGTCCTAAGCTTAAGGAACATAATAGATCATAATGTGTTCTCATCTCAAAAGGGCCAATAGGGTAAAAAGCAAAACTCAATAAGACAGAGACTTTCATAACAAAAGCTTCACAAATACAATCTAACAAAAAAATTTCACAACTAGACAATAAGAGTTCATATTTTGTAGCGTTCTAATTATTTCCCTGCTTAAAGCAACATCAGCCTCCGAAAAAAGGGGGAAAAAGGAATTTCCAAAGCACTCCTAAAGAAAAAAGGAAGAATACACCAAAACAGAAAAAGCTCATCCGTAATAAAGATCAGCAACCCATTGAAACTCTCACAGAAAGATCCCTAATAGAAATCAGGGGCAGAGAATCAAACACCTATCAATAACGGCTCCAACAAATCAAGACAACAAAGTATCCTTAGAAATACAAGAATTCTTCCCCAAAACACACAACAGAATCACATAAACGGCAGATAAGATGAAAGTTTTTCCATGTTAACAAGGTAAATACATATAATAACAAAAAATGGGGCAGCAAAGGGATATCCATAGATTCATACACCAACTAATTTAAACTTATGGAAACAAGAACAATAATGGCCGGAGTCAATGCAAACAACTAATTTTCCACAAATCAGAAAAGAACAGCCACATTATAGTTGCAAGGTTTCAACTAGGAGACTAGGACAAATCAACTTATAAAATGATTGATGTAAACACAACCCAAAACTAAATTTCTAATAGAAGTACATTATATATTACATGTATCACTTCGACAATTATTAGGTTTTCTTGAAGAAAATTTAAAAATGTCATTAAGATACTAATATTAATATTCAACATACTGTATGCAATCATATATGTGAACTCTAAAACTATCACAGAGGCTACCACATCAAAAGAAGCAAGAAACTTCTGACATTTCAGCAACAACCAAATTTGACCAATCACTAGTATGAAAAGTATTTATTAAATTACCTAAATTCTTATCCCAAACAAACTGAATATTTTCGCCCTCACTAAGGCTCAAGGCTATTGGCATTAACTTTGCTTAAAAATTCTGGACACCATTGATTCTAAAACACAATATTGCTAATCCATACCACGCAAAATAGAATCTATACCATTACTGAAAGGTTACCATAATTAAATCAAAACAAAGAGTAGGAAACAAAGACAAGAAATGAGCTTAATAAAATAAATAAATAACATGGTAAGAGTGGTTAAGAAAGAATGCCTATATCATTATCCCATCGGCTAACATATAATTGAACTTCTTGACATAAAAGATAGTTTTTTCCTCGTCAACATCCGACCAATTAGTAGAAACGCAAAATTATGTGTCCCTCATCATAATTTCTTACACTGCATATTTAATTAGGGAATTGATAACTATATTCAACTGTTACGTTCATAGTATTCTCAAAAAGAGTATATAATATCAATTAGGTCTTCTTCTTTTTTTCCTTCCCATTCCAAAGTAATATTTTTCATGATGCTAAATCATTTGATTTGATAATAACAACCCAAGTAAAATGTCGGATTTCCAGCTGTCTTCAATTTCTAGACTGGCTTTTTGATGCCCAAATTAACAAAAACATGGAAAAAAGACATTCTTTCTTGTGACTATGTATTGTTGAAAGATTCAGGTAGCCATCTCAAGTTATTGAAAGACAATTCTAAGGGGTCATGGAAATTTGAAGCAACGAATCCATATCTTCTGATTATGAATTCAAATGCAAAAAAGCCCGCCTAAAGAGTTAAAAGATGCACGATACCATTACTCATGTCAACAGGCATAATGAAAGACAACTCAAGTGGCAAAACAAATTATAAAAGATACAACCTCTATTGAAAAGGAAAAAAAACGGTTAGTAGGCTACAGAGAAAGACAAACATTGTGCTTTCTATTCTAAAGGATATCCTTCAAAAATAGGGAAAAAAACATTTATTAGACAGGAAGAATAGATACAAGGCAGGGGATAAGCAATCCCCTCTCTCTAGAGATATTAATCACAAAATTTAGTCAAACTGCAATGTATTCATGTATAATATGTATAGAACTCAAAATATAAATATGCTTCAGCCAAACCTCAAGCAATAAAAATAGTGAACTCCCAATAATTATCAATATAATAATGGCCTTGCGGCCCTCTGGTCATTGGCCTTTAAAACTATATCTTTTAATACATATAAAATAAGATATGAATTTAAAGAAACATGTGAGGAGAGTGGGAAGAGTGGGGAATTAAAATATGTCAAGACTCATTATTTATTATTTTAGAATATAAAAATGATTTTCTTATTTTATATTTAAAAATTTAAAAAAAAAAATTGGCATGCACTTTAATGCATGCTAAGCCTCTAGTAATAATAATAATAATGACACACATCTTGCACTCTGTAACACGTAGTAAAAGGTTAGAAAAAATGTCAGCTATTTACTATTTTCATGCATATTGACAAAAACTATTAAGGCCAACCCCACTTAGCGGGAAAAGACTTTGTTTGTTGTTGTTGTATTGACAAAAACTATTAAGATGGATTTAACTATAACTAACCTAACAATAGAAAAGAGCCAAATAGAATATATTAGCATTGATTGATCCTATAGCCGAACCCACCTAGTAGGAAAAGGCTTTTAGTTGTTGTTGTATTGGCAAAAACTCATTGAATCACTCAGAGTTAGTCCAAGTAAAAAACTAGAACATACAACTTGAATATTATTGTGAAGCAGATTCAGCATTCTATAATTAGTTCATTCCTGTGCATCAATAAACATAGCTTTCTGTAAACACTTACATATAGTGACAATACCTGTCAACAACATTGTTAAACTTTTGGATTAAATTCAACGAGAGAACAACATGCAATGAGAAGATATCCAAACATTATAAAACCATATTTGATTTTTGATCCATATGTGAACATACCACAAGTTCTTTTTGACAGGGGCATGATAGAGAGATGCATGTACCACAGAATGTAGTACTGGATTCAAAATTCAACATGACAAAAAAATGCAAATGAAACCAAAATTATGTGAAATATGAAATACTAAAATAACATTCCCAAAGATAAAGAGAATTTTAAACATAACCCACCACAACATTTCTTTCTTAATCACTGAAGCCAGGAACCAGATGTAAACCATTGGTGCATTCGTGCACCAGATCTCATTTAATCTCATATTTGCAACAGATTAATTGGTAAGAAAATATCTTTGATTTTGAACATCATTATCTATTTCGTATATGAGCCTTTGACAGCCTACTACTTTAGAATATACACTTATCAGCCAAATATAAGCAATTTTATACTGAAGAGATCCCAGGCCAGGCATGATTAGCTTAGAGTTTATTAATAAAATAAACTCCTAGAAATCATCAGTTTACTTCCTACTAGGTATTGTATAAATATATACATAGAAATAATTAAATGTTTCTTGTAAAAAAGACACGAGAAGTACAGCAATCTTGAGAAATAAATAGAGCTCAATTATAAGCTGCTCTGGTCATTGACCCACAGACCTTCCCAAGAAAGGGCCTGTTTTGGGGCCTTTAAGCCTGTTATAAGATGGAGAAAGAGAAGTATTGAAAGAAACCAATAACCAAAAATACTAAGATGGTGTAATACTATTTATTCATGAATTTCCAAAAATGTCAGAGGGTATAAAGTTAGACAAATGACATGTAAACGAAAACTGACGCACTAGGACAATATTGATGGATGCATAAGCAGTGAGGACTAACACAATAAGACTAATAGTGGTAGATTCCATCAGTTTATAAGGTTTGCCTATTATGATCAACTAGAGATACAGAGATAAGAGAGAAAAGAAAAAAAAAATGGAGCCATTTCATTTGAGGACGCTTTTGTATAGAAAACAACTAGCATATACAAGCACAACTTACTTCAGCACAACAGGAATGGTACTGAATTGAAATCAACCAGAACATATAGTATTAAAAATATATAGTTTGTTTTTGAAAAGAAAAAGGAAATGAATATTTGATAAACAAAGTTAAGTTGTAGTTAGACGCTAAAGAAATTGGTCATATAAAATTTCAGGACAACTACTTATAAACTTTTCTCTAGGCTGGCAGGCAATACATGGGCACAGCTGGTGGACTTAAAATATATACTCCAATAATTAACCCTTGTTGTCATTTCTAAAGAAGGAGGAGGTGACCGTAGACTTAAATGTTTGCTATAGAACCCAGAGCTCAAAATGTGTTTCAGTTCAGGGACTAGGCTAATACTAACATAATTGTAAAATGAGTTTAAGTTCAAAACATATTCTACTACTAATGTATACAAAACATACAGTTTCACGCATAGGATAGACATGCCACAAACCAATCAGTTACCTTACCAGTATTTTCAAACACTTGCTTGGACGTGCGCTGTTCTTCGTTATCAACTGATCTCTCGCTTCTACCTTCTTTAAACTTCCTTTCCTTTTCCGTCCCACTTTCTCTACTCTCCTTTCGACCTGAGTCCTTATGCTTCCCGTCGCCCTTGCCGCTGCTCTTCTTGCCCTCCTCACCCTCACCATACACTCCTAAACTCTCATCCTTTCTCCTACTTTTCGAATCCCCCGATGTCTTTAACCTCTTCGAACCTTCAACTCGTTCATCCTCACCGCCATTCCACCTATCTCCTACTCCGTCATTGCTACGCTCCTTGCGCCGCCTCGATGAAGCATACTCGTCAGAATTCTCCCCGTTTCCAAAGCCATGCAAGTCCTTCGAATCCGATTTCCGCTTCTCAACAGAACTAGAATCCTTGGAAACCTTCGCAGTACTCTCATCCTTACTCTTCCGATCCTTCAAGCTAGAATCTTTGTCCGAATCTGAGTAGTCCCTTGTATCCCTCGAACTATGTTTGCTCGATTTATGCTTTGAACTCCTCGGCATCACGAAAACAAACTCGAAACCCTATTCGGCTAAATCACAGGGCACCAAACTCCGAAATGAGAACAGCAAACCCTAACACTAAATCCTCAGCAAAACCTGAGGACCTAAATCCAAAAATCTGAAACCCTAATTTCCTAAGCAATACAGTGGTAGAATCAGGGAGCGGAACCAACCCTAACAGTGAAAAACCCAGATTGAAAAATCTTCAAACGCATAGTGATGTAAGAGTCTCAACCGAAGAATAGTAAGTCATCAAACCAAACGGAGGAGGAGGCTGAGACCGGAGAAGAGGTAGCCGGAAATGGATCGGTGAGGGATAAGTTCGTTAAAATATGAGATAGGGATCGAATAACACCAAAATTACAGGAGAGTCCAGTCCAGGATTTTGGTAGCAATAGGGTTCGTTGGGGATAAATATGGAAGATCATGTGACGTTGAAGAGCGCTAGAAAATCAAAGACGTCTCACGGGGCATTTTTGTGTTTGGCTAGTGAGACTCGGGGGCGACTTGGGGATATTTGGAATTCGCTAGACAATATTGCCCTCCACAGTTTTTCTTTATGACGGTGGTGTCCCTGTCTGTGCTTGTGCGGCTGCCATATGATGAATATGGTGTTTATGTTTGGATGATGCTACCGTAAATTAGGTCAAGGTAGTCTTTCCAATCAAAACTTGACACCTGGACAGAGTTAAGACATGAACACGATTCCAACTCCAATTGTTATTCCCTAGTGGTGTCGGTTCATCACAGCGCTCCTCTTGTTAATAATCAAAATATTTATATGCCTAGTTACAAAATTTATCCGGTAGATTCAACTATGAATATTTAAAAAATGAATTTAACTTTGAAACTTTTAAGGATCTGAGTCTGAAAATAACGGTATCAATCTTGCATTATACTTTATATGAATTCTAAGATGATGGGACTATACTACTATAGTATCAATTAGTACACGTTAATAATCCTATTAACAAATGATTCACATTACTTGCTTGATTAATCGTATTTGACTATTCAAGTGTGGTGATTAACTTTAGGAATTGTAATATGCATTTAATTGTCTTTAACGACTCTTACATTAAAAAAAAATTGGAGTGAGGGTAATTAAAATGGAACGAGTTCATAGTATGTAAATGTTTAAAGAAGACCGTAGAATGCGATGCCAAATAAACTATGTCAGTATAAATAAACAAAAGTTACATTATCAGGATTGTCCATACTCTGTTTGACAAAAAAGGAGAAACCGTGGAACCTAGTTCACATTCTACTGTGTTTCGTTGGGGCCTAAATATAGTGTTTGTTTGTCTTTTTGCTCTTCAGGGAAAAAAACAGGGAAGAAGAAGAGATAAACTTAGCTGGGCATAAACTGTTAAATGCACGAGAAAGAGACAGAGAGGAGCAAAAAGGGCAGGAATGGGTTGAGTGCAACAACAGAAGGGCATGACTGATATTTTGTATTGAGAGTAGCCATTTCAGGAATTTTCCACTCCTCTGTGCGTGAACACACAGCTGGAGCTGGTAACACTGGGAAGTAGGTGGGAATTAATTCTTGAGTGGGTTCCTTGTCCTAAATCCTTTGCGTTTCAGCAAAGAATTTAATATGATACTAGGCATTATACCATATCAAAGACTGTGGTTATTTACATTTTTGAAATCAATGCAAAAAACAAACTATAGAATTTCCAAGATATCTGAGATAGAGTGTATTTGTGTGGTGTCATTGTGACGTACCACAAAGGAGGTCACGAATCAGAAAACCATGAGGGACCCTGTTCTCTCAAGTCTCAACTGAACGCTTTATGGAATGAGTCAATAGATGCAGTAACAAAGTGGAGCCACCTTGATGTCAGTGTGGACAGTAGCCATTTGCCACCAGTGAGAGTTTAGATTCCCTTCCATATTAAGGCTTTTCAGATTGACACCATCATGAAAAGGGAAACAAGTTTGAGACAGAATAAAGGGAACACACCATTGGTTTATTAAAGGAACACTTGGACCCCTTGGGATTGGAAAATCATTTCTAATTCTTGGCCCTGCTTTTCCTCTTCTTCCCCACGTCCCAACTCCCACTTCAAATCAAACGCTAAATGTGCAAAACAGTTGCGGTAAAGGCTTAACCTTCATCCTTCAACTTACTTTTCAGAGCATACCGATAGATAAATAGCTATTTACAACAAAACTGTTTCGTATAAATTTAACAAGTTAGGAAGTAAACATAATTTCTGCTCAGGTGATACTGCCTTGCAGTGACACTATAGTTTTTCCGGATTTGTCATTGTAACAACATAAACCTTATAAATCAAGGAAAAAAAACGTTAGCTTTTAAATTAAGGAAATAAAGTAATATTTGCTGGCACATTTACAGAGACACCAAAAACTGCTAAATCTATAGCTTTTATTACGCATCTATGAATGTGAACACAAAATGAAGCTAGAACAGCATTGGAGGGGATGAACACAAAATTATGCCATTTTTTTCCCCTCTGCTTTGATTGTAGTAACTGTTAGATTCCCGCCTATGAGGGTATGGGTTAGTGCTCCTCGAGGAGAAATAATATTTGTCATGTTTGTAATCCCTAATTCATGAATTTCCGGCAATTTGGAGCTTTACATAAACAGGGGACTTTGAATTCATCTGGTTCATCAGGATCAAACAAATAGTCATACCTGCCAGATTCAACCACCATACATTTAAAATTAATAAGGGAACAGTGATGAAATCATCTATACACATGCACACAGCGATATAGAAATCACATATGCAGATAGAGAAAGAGAGGTAGAGTTACGTTAGCTCATCACCAGCAGAAACATTAGTCTTAGCAATGAGTGCAATCCGGCTCTCATCACGACCCACAATCATGATCCTTGCGTAGCAATTTGGCATACACTGTATTAAAATGAACCAACTACTCATAAGAAGAGATGACTAACCATTAATGAGGGAATTAGAAAACAATAATGTACAGATACTAATATATATATGAGCAATATTTGGTTCCTCATATAGCAAATATCCTGTGTTTCAGATAATGTCAAGTGCTGACTGGAGTTTCCTGAGGAAAATTCACAATTCAAAGAAATATGCTAGTGTCATTTTGTATAATATGCCTAGGATCTTCTCCTATATTTTGAGTGACAGCTAGCATGTTCCAACCACAAATTGAGCAGTATGATACACTAGCATGTTCCAACCACAAATCCTAGAATTATATCAAGCCAATTCATGTTAGATTGACTTACAGAATGGTTAATCAGCCGTGATATGTTTCCTTTATCAGTGGCATCTACCACCACTTCTTCACTTATCTTAAACAGCTGCAACAATAAGAAATCAGAACTGTTTAGTGTGAGTGAGAAAATACAGATAGTTAAGATGACCGGAAACTTTCAGATGAAACCCTTTAAGTTTCTTTTTCCCCACAAACCATGGGGAGTTAAAAAAGAAGGGGAACCCAGATGAACAAAAACGAAGGAATGGGCTTATGCTTAACATATATGAATCAGCTAAAGAAACAGAAGAGCCCATAATGAGACTTTGGTTACAGAGGACATACATAAGGAAAAGGGCCAAGGGGGAGAATCAACTCACATAGCAGTCTTTGCCTTCTAATCTGTAGCGTGCCTCCCTCAGATCTGCAACGCTACGTCTCACTTGTTCACCACGATATTCAAGAACCTGCTTAGAATTCAATCATGCAATTTTTTGTTATGGAACAGGCTGTATTCACATTCAAATGGAAAGCTACAAGACAATAAGAATCAATGATCAATGATTTTATGCTACTGCTGATGTTGTGTTTCAATTCACAAGCGAAGCAGAGGATGATACGATTTTGCAAACATCTGAACCAGAAACCAGTACAGAAGAACCCTCAAGACCAAAATATCTTAAAAAGAGAATACAGGGAAGGAGAGGTAATTAAACTGTCAGGCGTTGCATGATTGGGAAACAGCTTCATCAGTCTGCATGGTTACATTCAAAACCCTGGCCATGGATATTACCATAAGCAACACGCTTGCTAAGCATTACTGTATATAACAAATTACATGGAAAACCAAGAAGTGTCAAGATATTCTTTGGAAATTAATCATTATGCTGTATTATTTTCAATTTCATGCAACACAAGTTGACAAAGCCTTAAGAGAATACGGCAAGTAACTTTGGGGATAGGCATTCCCTTGCAAGATCTGGTTGTAAGAATGACTTCCTGGAAGAGTTCCCTTTTAAGTGACCTTCAATTTTATGCAAAACACAATAGATGCACCAATAGTTGAGGACTCCATGGGATTTCATGACATCGGTCAACAAAATTCATCAACAACAAGGGCAAAGTCATGGGTCTTTGTAATTTATTCATATTTGAGCATAAGACTCTTACCATTTCTCCTTCTTGAATATTTCTACAAGCAAAGAGACCCCATCCATGTATGCCTGATCTACCAAAGCAAACCCGTTCGTTTTCGGTTTTCTAAAATCACAGATGTATACCCATTGCACAGTCAGATAATTTAACATCAAAGCCAAAAAAAAATACCAAAGAATGAAAAAATTTACCTGCAAGTGGTAAAGGCGTTCCCTAAAAGAAGAAAATGTCTGAGGCTTCTCTAGCACCTGTTTGAGGGAAAGATGCAAAAAGTAAGAGAAAAGGAGGGGGAAACATAAGTTTAAATCTTGAATTCAAACATAAAAGAAACAAAATAGGAAACGTGCTTTCTAATATGAAAGAAAAAAAAAAAATTACTCTGTTTGCATTTAAACTCTGTATTGTATCTAAAGAATGGTGGTAGTGACCCTTCACACGATGAGGAATGGCTTCATCTGCTGCCCTCTAGAAAGCAGAACCAAAAAAGAGAGAGAAAGTGTTAATATTCTATGAAATGAAAAAAGATGAAAAGGTCATATTAGCGGCAATATTGTATAACAAGGTCCAAATGATGAACACAGAAGAAAATAAATCAAGTTTGCATTCGAGCAAATGCCAGCAAGAACATGTGGCAAAGCAGCATTTGTTGTTAGAAACATGAATCATTTATTTTGTGCAATATACGTTTTTCAATAAAATAATAAATATTAATAGAGAAAAGAAAGAAAAGTACATTGATGAAGTAATATCTTTAATGTTTAAGCCCAAATGCACTTAAACTACAGATGTAAACGGAAAGCCAACAAATGATAAATATCAGAGTCAATGTGATCTTTAAATTATTATATTATAAACTTTCATCAACATGTACAATAATCTTCTCCAAGCTACCTTTTTGGTATGATTTGTTCTTTGAAAGATACGGCACCTAGCAGCAGAGAAGGGGTCTTGCTCAGTGTTATCTACAGGAGTTTCTTCTAGCTTTGTTCTGTTACATGAGATTAACCTAGACCCAGTTTTTTTCTTATTTTGGAGAAGGCTTTTGGTAGAAATAACCCCAAGTGGGGTTTGCATAACCAAGACAGTGTCTGGATTAGGAGCCCTGCAAGAAATGTAGATAAGTTCAAGATGAAAGGTCAAAAATAAATCCAAACATGTGCAATTCCAAACATATTAGAAGTGTTTGGTAAAAGCAAACCCTGTGTCGGGAACAGTACAAACTACAAAGGAGCAAAGGAGAAAAGGCAGTCTATTTTCTTGCTACAAATGAGGATCCCATACCTGTGGTAAGCACAATAAGAAACCATTTTTGTTGTCTGTCTACCATTTTTCTTCAAACAATGCAACTGCATTTAAACAGGAGACAATTTAATAAATAAATCAAATTCTCCATAAGAATATTTCGAACCTACCAACTTCAAGTCAAACATGATAGAGAAGAATAATGAAGCTAAGATTACATAAGGAGATCAACAAAGTATAGTTTAATCCTACTGATGGTAAATTTTGATTATGGTAATCGGCATCAGATTTCTTATGTACAAAGCATTTCAGAGCAGATCATTCTGCATCATTGATGGCAAGTGACCTTCATAATCACTTTGAACAAGACCAATTGGTATTTTATATTGTCATATAGTTATTCGATATATAAATAATTTGTAGAATGGTTAATGGTTAATATAGTATCATATTCTTTTATTGTAAACTAAAATTCTAATATAGTAATCATACAAGTTTTTGAAATGTTTAAAAATGAAATTTTATAATCAAATCCTATAGCTACTTGAAATTTGATTCTAAAAGACCTATAGTGAAATAGTGAAGTGGGTCCTAAAGTTTATATCTAATTTATATGTAAAATACTAACAAATAATTAAAAGAAAGTCCAATTTTAAATTATCTACAACAATGATGCAGACGCAAGCCAGGCCAATCTGAATTAATCCTTACCTCCATGCGATACCCAGCCCTTGATGCACACATGGCATGGAAATAAGTAGAACACTTGCAACATTGTGTGCATGAACCATGAATTTGCTTACAAATAACACAGATCTGAATTCAAGTAAATAAGAGGCAGACTTCAGATTTCACTGGCATGTCAGACTATACCAAGAGACATAAATGATCATAGCAAGAAAAGTAAAGTCTGAATCATTTCGTGTCCACTAGATTCCCCAAACAAAAATAAATAGATCAGATAGATATATTTCAGCTTCATGTGGTAATAAATAAATTTCAATAACTTAAAGATGTGAAATTTGCAACTATCACTAATTCACAGAGAGCATTTTCTTGGAAACTTTACAAATATAGACACTTTATTTTTTGTTCAATCTCACTATTGAAATGCATCAGACTCATAGTGATATATATTGCTTGGTTAAAATAGCCATCAAATAGTGGTAGCATTAGCAAATACCCCACCTTCACAAACGAATTTGATGGAATACTAAGAATACCCAATGCAGGCTCCATCTTCTCATCACTAGCAAAAGAAACTTCAGGTCGAAACCAAGCACAAGTGACATGAACCCATAACGTGTCAACATCAGTTGGCTTTAGAGCACCACCTGACAGGCAAAAAATAGTAAAGTAAACAAGCTTAAAGTCATCAAACAAAATTTTTGAAGACGAAAACAAAATTTACAAAAGCTTCAAGATAGCAATTGTAACATTAGTAATAGACAACTAGTCAAAAGAGGGAAATTTTTTCTTACCCAAGAAAAATAAAATCAAATTATCAGTATATATTCTAAAATTAAATTGGAACAGTTTCAAGAATTCAAAAGGAGGTGAGTCTACAGCATTACTGAACAAAGAAAATGACCAATCTACAGCATTACATACATTTCTAATATCCGGGAAGACATACCTTTTACAGGACAAAGACAACATTCCCGCTTGATGTTAGGTGTTTCGCAAGGTTTACAAACCCATGATGTAAAGTCTCGGACATTTCTTGCTCCATAGCATTCTTGATGAACAGCTATTTGACATCTATAAAATATATAATTTATATCTATATTAATTGCAATGTACTTCATATTTTTTTTACTATATAGCAATCACAAAGGAAATGCTTCATGGCTCTGGCTAGCAGAGAAAAAAAAAAGAAAAAGAAAAAGAAAAAGGTCTCTTCTTATGTTAACAAATGGTTTATTAGCAAACGACTGACTGATACTCATGATGGAAAGGCTTGAAAAATGATAAGGCAGAATACAAGAAACTATACTGTAAACATGTAAGCAAAGGCATAGGATGAGTGCCTATGCTTGTCAAAGGCTAACCAAAATGCTGGAGGAAAATCCTGTTGGATATTATATTAAAATCAAAAATTAAAAATTGCTAATTGTCCAAATTTTCATGATCACACTATTGCATCTATAGACTACAAATCTGTAGATCCATGCAAAGACTTGCTCTAACCACTAAGAATTTAAGGTTTGAATCATGACAATGAATCATCAAATAACAAAGTGAATCAACCTGTTGCAAATGATAATTTTGTTGTAGTCCCAATCTTCAACCCATCTACATACAGCACACCGTTCTGTTGTCCACTTAGCATAAACAGGTTCAAACTTCTCTGTAGAAAATAGTTCAAAGTACCATTATCACTCAAAGAATTCATCTTCCAAATTTTTCATACTGTAAATCTATCTACTAAAGAAAGGAATAAAACAGTACCTTGCAAAAAGGTAAGCAACTTCCGCTTCCTCTCTTTTAAAGAAGGTTTTCTAGGTTTGACAGCAACTAGAGCATTTTCATGAAATTCTGCCAGCTGCAACATCTGAGAAGTCAAATGACATTACATTAGTTACATGTATTCATATGCCTTTATTGCAAGAACCTTCATTGCCCATAAATCTGCATCCTGAATTTTTCTTCTTCTAGGTGCCTCTTGTCAAGCAAAAACATAAGAGACCACTATTAGAAAGTTCTTAGAGTTTCCCAACAGGCCAATATAATTGGCATTTTAACACTGAAGACTTCATAATCAACTAAATTATTGACATTGATGAATAATGATATTATAAAATATAAGCCTTATACTACAAGATAGATAAACATTTAATAGACAATACTAACATTAATGTGCTTGTATGTGTAGATAAGCCTCCAACTACATTAAATATATCATATTGAATTATAAAGTCTCAAAAGAGATGATTGAATGCTTGAACAGTCCTACTGTATGAGAGTAATCAATTAAATAAGCAGTATAGTTTCAGAACAAACAGTATGCACTAAAATTCAAAAATAAATTAATTGATATTGCAATACAAACCCATTGTTCCAGTGGCAGCATGGAGCCTTTAACTCTAACACTTGTTCTCCAATTTCTTGATTTGGAACCTGTGTGTTGTTCCCATTCCCTAAGTGCTTGCTTTTCTGTCCCACAAAAGCCACACTTGCAAACAACTCTACAGGAGAAGAATGTGTGAAACCATAAATTCAATCCCCCGTATCAAAACCCAGAAGAAGAAAAAGAAGAAATTAATTACTTTCCATAGTTGAAGTGATCATGATAGCCCAAGCCCAATCAGAATTTTCTTTTCTTTTGATTAAAAAAAATGCGCCCATTCAGAATTAGCATCAATCAGAGACCATTTGAACAAGAAATTGATCTTATAGTCATAAATTTTAAAAAAAATGCGCCCATTCAGAATTAGCATCAATCAGAGACCATTTGAACAAGAAATTGATCTTATAGTCATAAATTTGTTAATTACAATGTGCAGTTTGAATGAGATGCTGAATTAGATCAATAAGAAAGCAGAATGGTCCATGTTGATTAAAACTAAAAAAGTTAGACAATATTGTTTCAGATGAGTTCAAGGGAATTTTGATCAACATACATGTTGGAGAAATTTAGGAATTGCCAAGGTACCATAAGAGATCAAGAAAGAATATTCTTTAGACATCGTTTTCTGATAGGAATAGGACTATTAATTTATGAAAACCACCACAAATAAAGGAGTAAAAGAAACACAGAAACATTAATGAACTAATGCCACCTTCTCTTCCTATTTAAGAAGAAAATGCAAAACCAGATGATATCAGATAGATGTGATGTGATTGGATGCTTTAATGATCAATCTAGAAGACGCATTAATTTATAACTACTTACATCATATCTTTTACCAACAAACCAACTAATTATAAGCGAACTGATAGATAATTAAAGCCAGAAAAAATTGGAATTAACCACAACTCAAAGACACAGGAAAAGTTTATGTAAAATATTTCTGGAGGAATTTATTCTTACAAGTGAAGGCTTGGAAAATATATGCCTTCCAAACCATTGCAGACAACTGTGACCTTGTTTGGCAGCACTAGCTGCCCACCGTTTTTATTCCATCTGTGCCAAAGCCTCCTCTATTGTTAGAAATACAAATTACAAAAGAAAAACCATAGATATTTTTCAGAATACCAAACAAAAAAATTGCTAGATCTGTAGATGAGATTAAATCAGAATACATGGGATGGTTGGATGGGCTTAGTTATGGTACAGAAGGGGATGGATGAGAAAAAGAAAAGAAACATGATAGACTTACTTGACTCTTGGATGTGATTTTTCCGAATCAGATAACTCAAAATCAAACTTTGCTTTGCAAGAAGGGCAGTAATAATCAGTGCCTCCAAGATTCTTCCCAAAAAAATAAAAAAATCAATCAAGGAAATTGAAAATGCCTCCTGATGAGCTCCTTATGCTGATAGAAAATATCCATATTTAGATATCAAGAGTATTGAACTGACCTTGAAAAGGTTGCTGGAAATTTTGTCACATTCTGCATGCACCCACACCTTACATCCATCACAGCGCACCTAATTCAAAGGAGACATCCAAAAGGAGAACAAAAGAAAATTAATACTACGACTGTACAGCGCCGATGTCTTCAACATGACACTTGATTAGGAAACAGGATCCAATCAACTCACCCAACTTCCACTATCTGAATGATTCCAAATTTTCTTGCATATGCCACAATAATGTTTTGATTTTGTTAACTGTCCAGAAAAAAAAAGAAAAAGAGGGTTTGAATCCAGAGTACTTAATATATAGTCATATTCCCAAAAATTTTAAAAAATATATCAATTATAATATTTCATTAAGAACTTAAATAAAAATTGTTAGCAGAAAAAGGTGTATTATACAAACCCTGGCACATGTTTTACATAAATATTGGCCACCACGAGTTGTATCCTTCATTTTATTTGACATTTTGAAAGGAAGGCCCAATCCACATACTTCGCAATGGCATGATAGTGTGTCTTTCTTTTTATTTAATAATTCCTGCATTAGGAATTTTAAATGAAGAAAATATTAAGCCTTCACCTGACCTCTGTATGAATCCACACTGTGGCACTTGTGGAGTAAGGAGATTGGAGTTATAATTACATAAGCAATGCAATGCAGTATGTCAAATTTACAAGTCAGACCTAGGCCAACATGTCCGAGAGGAACATGTAGTGCCAGAATCAATTTCCCTAAGCCAATGAAGTTAGGTTATCAGCTTTTCTCAAGTGCCCCCAAAATATGATGCATGAGTCCTTCAACAGCCATTGAACAGGCAAGTAACGCCTAAATGAAAAAAACATGCCCATAAGCTGAATTACCTGGTTCAGAAAGTGACTTCCTGCAGACTGGTTTGTACCAGTGACCTGCTGACTGCCTTTTAGGACAGTTTCATCATAACCTGTGTTACCAGCTGCTATATTTATGTCTTCTATCAACTTCTCTGTAAATCCTTGATCTGCCAAAAAGGCCTCTTCTATCGCCATTTGAAAATCAGACGAACTATAGTGACACAATTCACACTGTCCCTGAAACCTACATCGTAATATTATGCCTAGTAAGAAAAAATTCTTTCAGAAAAGAAAAGTCAAATGATAGACTTTAAACAATGTATAGAGATAGGCAACCAACAACTCCACACCTGTCTACATAATCTATAAATGGAAAAATCATCCCACGCGTCACCCATGCGTAGTCCTGCTCAATATTATTAAAACACATAAATGGCCTCTCCAAAAATACAGGTTCTTAAATAGCCAACATGCTCTATATAGGAAAGCAATCCATATTCCATACCCTTTGATTTTCATTCCCAGCGTACCCAAGAAACATCACACAAGCTGCATCAGCAATACAAGACCTCAGGACCAACTCTGGTGCCTGAGACATTGGATCAATTACAATGGCTGGCCAAAAGGGCTCCTTCTTCCCGGCTTTGGCCCACACTATATCACCTGCGTAAAAGTCTTCTGGTCCATATATTTCACCTTTCTTCTGGTCGTTCTCCTTCAAATGTATCTCATTGCCCGTGAATTCAACTACTTCCATATCCACAAATCGTTGTCTTTCATCTTTAATTAATTGTTCATTCTTTGCGATGAGTGTACTGCGGGAAGTCGAACACCTTCTCATATTAAAATTATTGTAACTTACATGCCCATCTTCTCTTGTCTCCTCTTCACACAATGTCGAATATTTGCGGGACTTGAAACCAATTTTCTCATCTTTTCTTCCTTTTCTTGTATTCTTATTGTATGCTTTTGGTGTCCTAAAACTAAAGTTTTCCTTTCTAAATTCATATTCATCTTCATCATCAAAACTATAATCACGCAAGCTAGTCTTCCCCTCTTTCTTCCAATTCTCCATAACCGAGTCGTTGAAACGTGAAGGGAGTACCTGAACTCGACCTCTTGATGTCCTGACCAACGGCGGCCGCGGAACCTCCGCAGGCTGATTCATCTTTGTTCTGACGGAGTTTTCAACCTTGGGCTTTGACTCCACTTCACAAGGTGAGCACGAGACTTCGGTGCACCACGATGCCGAAAAGCCTTTCTCAGACACACCAGCGCTAAGTAAGCCATGGAAGTTCACCGGAATTACACCTGCAGCAACATCACGGAGGAGATTTAAAGGGTAATACCCATTTGGCTTCCTCTTCTTCCGAGCCGCAGAGTAGCCGTCGTGATCACCCACCGAGTCACCGAGTTTGCACCTTTTTAGACTCGGCATTTGGGATTTCAGGTTCCGCTTGATTATCATTCTCACAGGGAATAATCACCGCATCAATTAAGTCACAACTTCAATCAAAATTCAAACTACTAAAGCCCCTCACACACTTCAAATCGAGGACACAGTACCGTAAAAAGCCCATAAACCCTAATTCCGAACCAATTCTGAGAAACAGAGCAATTGACAAATTCCAGCCCAGGAAGCAGGTAGAAATTCTAAGCAGGCCAACGTAAAGAGGCGACGAGAAAGTTCGGTAAAAAGAGGAAATCGATACAGGAATGTCAGAAAAATTGATGGAAAAGTGGAATGAGCAGAGTGTGAAGGAAGAGGGATCTGCTTCGGTAAACTCTCGCCAACTCCCTCAGAAGAAATACAAATATATTATATTAAAATTCTCAGAGAAATTGCATTGTATTTATATTTAATAGAAATAAGTTCTGATTTTATTTTTAGAGAGAGAAAGAAGGAGGAGGGTACAAGGAAAGGTGCTGGGTGACAGAGTAAGACCAGGAGAGAGAAAGAGAGAGGCATCGGCGTTATCTTGAATGTGCTTGCTTTCATATATTGCAATGTAATGGGTACGAGGGCTAACTTGCGCTCTACGCGTTTGTACCGCAATTTCTCCTTCCAAATGCCAAGTCGTGAGCTTGGTGATGACATTCTGGTGCAGCGACATGGGCCGGGTGACATGTGAAGTGAACATTCCATCGTTTTATGTTTGCTTAATCAGCAATGGCTCTGCTTGCGACAAACTTCAAATCTAACAAAAAAGAAAATAAATAAAAGAGACTGCGCTTATTTTTGTTGGAAGAACATCGGAGCCATAATTTTTAAATTTACAGGACGGAAATGCTCTTTTCATTGTTAATAATAAGATATTGTTTTCGGCCTTGGATTTGAAAAGGTTTGAAATTTTTATTACCACCGTAACGTGCTAAATTTTGTTCCTTGGACTTGGATAATTGTAGCAAGTTTTCATTTTTCAAGTCTCCGGTGAGTGCAATAGTGTGAAGACGGCTCTGACACATTTATTGTGATTTTTTTTTTTTAGTTTGTAATTTCTGTGTTACGATGGAATATGCAATTGGTGGGGATGGGATTGAACGGTGGCGTTTGGTTGTTCGTCGGCAAAACCTGAGCTTCTAAATTCCCATCTTGAACATGTACAATGGGTGCTTCATGGTAGGTGAGTGGGAGAATCTATGAACTGAGTAGGGTTTATTGGATTCTCCATAGCAATTTCACTGCAGATGGGTTTGACTTCACTTTCACAATATATGATTTTTCCGAAAGATTTGTTTTTTTCTTCAAAATGAAACCTCTCGGTGTCTGCAACTCCGCATGATAGCAATGAAATATGGAAGATTGTTCGCTCTTTCCTTATAAATTGTTACCTACCCTGGAAAATCAATGATATGTGTACCCGCATATTTCACTACAGAAAATAAGAACTGAGCATTTGTATGTTCTTGTTTATGGATAATTCCACAACCAAAGAAAAAACTTAAGCATGAAGATGGGTTGAGAAACACGGTAGTAGTTTGGAAACTTAAATCGAAATACCTTAAAAAAGAGGATCTGCTGATTACGAGAGAGCAAGAAGACGAGTTGAGTAGTAGGGAAGAGACGAGAAGATGTGTCAGAGGATATGAAAGTGATTGAATTTGTAATGAAGTGGATATTACAGGGGTCACCCAAAACAAAAACATTAAGTCGACGTGAGACGCTTGGATGATACGAGGATGGCAAAGCTAAATGTTAATGTTGTACAGAGCAGGGGTGACTTTTATATTGTTGGATGAGGCAATTTGAACTGAAGGGACAAGTCTGGATTCGTAGCTAGGATTATGGGACATGAAACGTGAAAACCAATATAATAGCAAGTATGGCAAGTTTAATGATAATATGGTGGCAGTCTATCTGCCTTTGTGGATCTCGCAAGAGTCCTATGGTCACATGAAGAAGTTAGAACTAAGTTGATGTCAGTGTCACATGGTATCTATTATAGTTAAGAAAGATGTGTTCCAATTGATTAGGGGTTACAATTGAATAAATTTTGCTTGTTATGAAGAATGCTCAAATTGCAGAAGCACCAACAGAATTACCAAAATAGATATAGAGGTCAACAGCTAATACCAGATCAGTTTGTAAAGTTAAAATTTAAAAAACAGTTTTTTAGTTATTTGCAATTCAACCACTAGGCGTCAAAACAAAGACGCTGAGAAGAAACAAGTGAATCCAGCAAAAGTAACCTTTGACAAATTTATTCTTTTTTTTTTTTAGAAAAAAAAGAAAGAGCTATAAAAAAATATCCTTTGAGTAAACATGATAGTAATTATAGGGAATTCAGCGAGTTATTATTGTCCTGCTATAAGGCATTCAATTAATAAAGCTTTTTGACCAATCGGGTGCAACAGGTTGTCATGTGATGGTAAGACCTATGTGATAGTGACTTGGCACAAACATGCACACATATATATAGTCAAAGACGAACCAGTCCACATCATGACACATCTTATTTTCCAATGCTCAATACTTACAAGTAACACACTAATGATACGAGACATTGTTCATGAGATGATGCACTCACAAGTCAATCTTATAAGGCGCTAAAAAGCTTCTGCGCTAATCATGCATGCAGTTTGTCCTTCAAGACTTGGTCATCTTACATTTAAATCTATGATGGGTTAACTTAGATTTCACATAAATTTAACCTTGGAACTGAAAATTTGAAAGGAATAGGAGGCAGACAAGGCAAGGAACATCCATTTCATAAAAATACCTAATGAGAATAATCAAAGCCATTAGCCCATTACCAAAAAAATGCATAACATAAATATATGAACATTATACAACCTCTTTTCTTCTCAAATTTTATTTTCATCAAACCTATGTACATTATACAACCTCTTTTCTTCCTCTTTTTTATTCAACAAACCTATGTACATGCCTAGCTAGAAGGTCATTTCCGTCTACAGAGAAGGTTATTACAGCAGATAAGATTTCAATATAATTAAACTACCCTGAAGAGGCTTTGAGGTAGGTCTGGTTTATTTAGTATTAGCCGTTCAAGTTTTAGATCTTGACTCTCCACCCAAGTGTAAATATAGTTCCCACGCAGATACTATACTCTTGAGCTCTTCCATGTAGCTTGATCAGATATAATTCCTTAAGTTCCTACTTTCTTCCAACTAAATCAGTTAGAAGCTAGTTATTGCCTCCTGGCATCACATTCTTCAGTCTTTGCAAATCTTCCACGAATTCTTGGTTGGCTGTCTGCAAGAGCCTTCCTGCAAGCATACTGAAACAAACCAAACCCCATTAATAGGCAAAACTGAGTTTGATTGAACCACATGGACTGCTCAAGTGAAAATTTTTCAATTAATAAAAGGAGGGTGAAGTGTTATTATTTATCCTCTTACCTTGATTTTCCGGCCAAAATTTCTCTTTGTCTTTTTATTCCTATATCTGGAAAGTTTCTCTCGCCGTTCCTCACTGGTGCAGTTATTGAAAAGTAAGGGCCTCTCAAGAGGGGATTGGATAACATGCATATTACCATTACCCAGAGTCTGTCACACATACAGTAATAATAATCAAGCTTCAATTTTGGAAATGCCAGTAATCTATAGATTTCTCAGTCTGCGCTAAGAATTTATGACCAAGTGAATTAATATCTCCAGTTATAATTTAAGTATATAACAAGATTTTGGTGGGTTTGTGCACCCAAATGAGAAAAGGAACCATTTTCTTGACAGAAATTTGGGAGCATCCTCTAACTTCTAATTACTTGGCAGATCTTGAAATTGAGACATTAAATTTTAATAGTTATTGACACAACTTGAATCAGACTTTTGAATTATATTATGCATCATAAGGAAAGACTCCCAAATTTGTGAATTCTAAGTTAGCATTTTAGCAATCAGATTTAGGTCATGCTGACATTCCTTTTTTTGTCATACTGCTTTAAACCATGGAAATTTTCAGCAGATCATGTGATACTTGTGAAAATTTCCTTTCTTGTTGAGCTTAAATGGTACAGATTCCAGTGGAGAGTCCTAAGATGAAACACTGATATAATTTTCTTGATAATATAGTTATTGTCCTTCATTAAACTTGTCTGCATATTTATAAGAACTCACTTCATTACTCTGGCGGCAATAGTGTAGTCAGATGTCTTTCTTATAAGTATTTCCTCTTAAGTGTTCTCTTCCTTCTCTCTCTTTCTCTCTCTCTCTCTGCGGAAAGAACTTCTTTGAACCTCTTTTAAAATGATGTTTAATTTCATAAAAATTCAATTCAGTTTAATAAAAACAAATTCAACACACAAAATATATGAATCAGTTAAGTCTGACCTTAATATCCCCTTCACTAAATGCCCTCCGCATGCCATAATCTGCACTGAAATCAATTCCAGGGAAATCAAGAAAAGCAGGCTTCATTGCAGCTCCTTGCATCCAGTCCATAGAGCTCAAGCATCCTGAGCTCACACTTTTTGGTAATGGCATGACAGGAAACGGTTTGTTTTCTTGAATTTGGTTTTCATCTGTATTCAGAACAGGGACCTTGATTTCCAGAATCTCAGATAGTGGTGACTCAATCGCAGCCTTTTCCAACAGATCCTTTTTGCATTCATAGAATACCTCACTCAGAAGCTGCTCATTTTGAAGAGCATCAATATCTGTGGGTTTTAGTCCCTGCGAGGAGACAACATCTTCCCCACAAGATATCATTGAGATGGCTGCTGTCATGGGATCCAAGTCCATGATTGGTTCTTCAATAATAGGTTCAGGAGCTTTGAACAGATCTCCCTCTGCTGCCAAATCATACTCTGACATGGCAGAAGACTGAGCAAGCTCACTCTGCATAAGACACAAGGGAAAAAATAAGTAATTAACAAAAACAAAGGTGTATTGCAGGTATCAAAATGAAATCAATACAAACATAAAAGGGAAAAAAGCAAAAAACAAAAACAAGCAGGTTTTTAATTACTTAAAATCAACCCTAACTTTAATTTTTAGTATATATGCAATAGTTAATTGTTTTGAGCCTTTAATACTTGAGTCTAACAGATATGTTAACCTCAAACAAGGTTTCTATCATCATACTTAAAAACTAATGACAAGAACTTGCTCTAGGATGGAATACATGATAATATTAATGATGTTAAAAGTTTCCATATAAAATTTACTTGTTTCCATCTAGTAAAGTTGTTCTTAAAGCCAATGACTGTTAAATTATAAAATTCTTAGAACAGGCAAAACGTTTGTTCTCTTTTTTGTTTTTTTGGTCACCGCTCCTACCAAACCTGGCAAAGCATGGTTTATAGACAGAAATTAGACCAAACAGAGGTTGCTCCTCAACTTTTTCAGAAACAGGAAAAGAAGCAACAAAAGTGTGAATATAACTATACAACAAAAGAAATGAGACGCTAGAAGGTCTACATGTCAGCAAGAGACCTGAGCAAGGGCCACAAAACATTTCAATCAAAGCCTATGAAATACACAACATTCTCAAATTTTGGAAAATAAAATGAAGTATTTGTCAATATATTGGGTTAAATGGCAAAAGCTAAAGAAGGCAAGAACTTTCTAGCTTTTCATTCAGTATCAAATTGAGCATAGTGGAAGCCTTGTGCAAAAAAAGCACAAAATGCCAATACATAGATTACTGCAATGGCAAATTTTACAGCCCATGCTTCACCTGAAAAGTCGATATCGAAAGAAACATTCAGCTCAGAATGACTTTCAGAACAATTCAGCTGGAGAACATGGGTTCAGTTTTCATTATGCACAAAAACTGTATTTTTATCAAAATTTCTTAACTGCGCTGCGCCTTCCCTGATTGCAGAGGCTAGAAAGCCCTTGCCTCAAAAACATAGTTTCACTTTCAATGACCAAAACACCAAGTCATTCCATGAAGTAACAAGTAACAACCTACTTTATTCATGAGCATAAATATAAGTAATAAAGCATGATTTTTCTCATTTCTCCAGCTATATTTGGTGCCCGACAAAAACCTTGAAGAAATGATTAAGTTGAGCATTAAGCACCCCCTTTCCACTAACCTTTTTCTTACTATAAAGAAAAAGCGAAAAGAAGAACTTTTTCCTCTTTAATCTCCCTCAGTGCGGCACAAAAAGACGAACCCCACTGAGAGTTCACACCAGAAATTAAAAAAGAAAGGGAAGAAAGATTATAGAACACGGCACTGTCACAACGAAAATTCCTTTCCGTTTATACTCTATACATCTTTCCTTTTCTCATACTTTTCCAGATCCAGCATATAAAGCCAACCCCAGCTGTTTCCACTTGGGCTTTGAGAAAATAAACGAATGAACAAAAAGAAATTACATGCGAAATCGTTTCCAGAAATTCAATTCGATATCATCAATCAGCTACGAATAAAACATGCCAAATTCAAAAACAACAACACCAAAAATAGTTGAATTCTAATGCACAAGGATTCCATTTTCTTATACTCCATTTGCTCGGAAGCAAACCCAGTAGGGACTGTTCAGTTAGGGAAGGAAAAAGCAGAGCAGAGGACCAAACGATTGAAATTTATATGAAAAAAAAAGACAGTTAAAGAGAAAAAGAGGGTACCATTGAAGCATTGGACTTGTGGGTTTTGCAATACTCATCGAGTTGCTGAAGTTCCTGAGAGAAATTCTGGAAATACGGGAAGAGAAGACCAGTATCTGCATACATTTCTCCAAGAAGGAAGCAGTGTAGAGAAAACAAGAGTTTCAATGGGGAAGCAGAGAAACAGTAGTAATCTCCAGAGAAAACAGGGGAAAAACAGAGGAAGAGAAGGAAGCAAGCACACCAGTGGTAAAACACAGAGCAGCAAAAATGCAAGAGAGGAGAGAGAGAGTATGTGATGCAGTGTTTGGTTGGTTGGGTGTGTGAGAGAGGGCTATGATTTGATGAATTTATAATAATAAATAGTTTGGGAGGAAATAGTAAGGAGCAGTAATAGAGTTCTAATATAGTAATGAAGTTACCAAAAGGAACAAGTAGTACTTGAAGAAAGATGATGTAAGAATGTATTGAATAAGGACAAAGTGGGAAAGGGACGCCATCATATTATAATGCATTGTCCCCCCCAACTCTGTTGTCACGCTCTGCGAAGAAAAATACTTTTTCAATGAACAATAAATATTTTTGTATTATTATATTTGCAAATTGTGGCCAAGATGAATTGTACCAAGTCAATATCTGTGGACATGTTGGTGGGCTGGACTGGACAATGATCAATGATCATCACTCAACTCAGCTCATCGCTACACAGTACTAGTACCGAGTAAGAGTCATTGTCAATGCCCACGCGCACACATGGCGCTTGATGTGAACACAAAATAACAGATATTAATTTTAGGCACAACATGATTTTTTTCTGTACATTGTTATTTTGGGGTGATTTGTCTTCTGGAATGTGAGAAGGTATTCCTGTTATGCCATATCGTGATACAAAGGTACTTCACGAAGTACTTGGTAGCTAACTCGTTCGATGAAGTATTCTGCTTTCGTAGATATATAGCTGTTTTCAAAGGTATAATTGTTGTTTTGAGATTTTTTTGTGACATATTGTTGCGTAATTCAGATCATCAGATGGAGGAGAAGTTCAATTTGTTTTTGTAACAGAAAAATAGAGACTAATTCTAAATTATCTTGATATTTCCTTTTCACCAGCATGCAATACCATTTTAAAAAATATAATTATACATTTTGTTGTGGAATATCCCATGCATTAATTATATATGATTCCTTACATCATGTGTTAAAATAATATATATAGAGCATTAAACATGCAAGAGCAATTTGCATTTTTTTCTTTCTTTGTCTAAAGTATGCGTTATTTCATTTGTACTTGTTTCTTGCTCTCCATAAAAAATAAAGTAGAATTTTCTGTAAATGCCTCCATCACAAAGTTAATGAATATTGTTTTGTTCTTTATAATTATTTTATAAAATTAGTTATAAAAATTTATGCTAATATTATTTTTATATATCTATATATATATATATGTTATTAATAAAAATATTTATTTTATGTATTTTTTTGTTTTAAAAAATTAAAGTTTATAATATCTTTTAATTATTTTATATTTTCTATTCTCAAAATATATATTCTATTTTTTTATTTTCTGTCTGAAAATAATTATTCAAACAAATTTTTTATTTTTTAAATTAAAAACAATTTTTAAAATTCCTAATCAAACAGGTCCAAAGTTTCTTCACCAATAAGACTTTTAACACCTTCTTCATAATTTGTATAGTTTAATGCCGACCCAACATAACATGAAGTTTGTCTAGTGATTAATTAATCCTCCACTAGTTCTATCAAATTATTGATTTTTGAATATAGCATGTGGTTGTGCCGATATAATATTAATCATTTCTCCCTAGTTTTGTTATTTCAGTTGTCATTCAAATATAGTGTCATCATAAGGCGTTGAAGGATACAAGCATGATTTAAAAAACAACAAAATTAATAATTTAGTCATTCTTTTCTTGATTTAAATCTCTCCAAGAAATTATCCTTCGAGAATAATAGTTCTTACAACCATTTCCAATAAGCCACCGCTTATTAAAGGAAACATAGATATTTAAAAAAATTGTTGAAAATGATTTTAATTAATTTCCTTCCATGTGACAATATCAATTAATTAAAGTGGTTTGAAGTTATTAATTAGAACCAATTCCTAGTTCTCTAGAAAACTCTTTATTTCTTCTATATATATATATATATACTGGCCTGCCTTAGTAGTTAATAGAATCGTATTAATACCATAACTTTCATGTGTCATAACATTAATATAATCAAGCAGTGCCTAATTAATAATAATTAATAACAATCAAAAGCTTGCCGACTCCATTTATATTTATGTAGTTGCAGGCAGTTACAAAAGATGAAGTCCTTTTCAGATGCCTAATAGGATAAGGTGTGCTTCGTGCTTGTGTTTCTACTCAAAAGCAGGTATTGATTAGCTGCTTCAAGATTATAATGATTATATAACTGATAATTTTTAAAGTATAGAGATAATTATTTGGATTAAAAAATTAATTTGTTTATTATAAAATACATTATAAATGTTAGCTCTTTTGCTTTAGCTAGATCCACTTAACCTCTTTCTTCTAGATCAGCCTCCATTAAAATTGAAGATGCATCATCCAAATTTGTAAGCTAGCTAGCTATCACTGGCCTGACATCAATAAAAAAATTTTCCTTCGTTATAATAAGAAGAAAAACAAAAAGAGAAAGATAGAATAGCAGATTCAATATGATTAGCTGTAAAATGAATTTGAAAAGATAGATATTCTGTGTTCCAATTTGGTCTCAGATTATTCAAATTCTCTTTCAACGTGGTGACCCCTATTCCTCCACATTCGCAAATTGGGTTGTTTCAGAAACAATAGTTTTAGAAAGTGTAAACCTAATTTTTGTCATTTTCTCAAACTGAAAGCATAAAGCAAAGAATAACTCCTGCAGGTTACGTAAATGAAAAATACTCAAAGTACTAACTCTTTTTCTCCCTTGGCTTGAAGCTTCACTAGCAATCTTTGATTCAATTATTTCTTTATTAAAAATAAAAAAAAAAGAGTTTACTAAGGCCTAAAAATCAAAAAATAATAACAATTAAAGAAATAAAGAATGTCAACCCACCCATATATATCACCACTATTTTTGATTCCAGATTTAATTTTTAAAATTGAAGTCACTTTATATCTCAAAAGACTCAAGTCACATTAAAAAAAATAAAATAAAACCAACCAACCAATAATATCATTTTCAGAAGCATAATTAATTTAATGACACAATATCAAAGTCAAAATAACTATCAACATTGACATTAAGGGACCCTTGGAAGAATATGAAGATGGGCTGTAAAGTAAACCCAGAAAAGTGTGAGAGGAATTTCAACCACACGTAGCTAGCTAGCTATTTTAGAGAAGTAAAGAGAGTTAGATGTATATGATAATATATGAATATGCCTCTCTTTACTTTTTCAGCAATGCCAATTTGGAGGCATAGGAAATTTTTCACTTGAGAATGGCTGAAACACGCAAGAGAATACCATAACCTTAAATTCCCTCATAAGGAAACAAAATTGTGAAAAGGGGAAATAACTCTCTAGGAACCTACCCTCAAAAAATGCCTTTATTAAGTACTAGTACTTCTACTCTACTTCAACAAAAAAGCTCATTTTGGATGTCTATTTCATGGCAAACACAATTCAATGGTTCATCCAATGGAGTCTCTACATGTGGATGCTTCCACATCGCACCATTTGGGGCTTCATAGTGTGTGAGTGAGCAGACAAAGAATGAACACATACACATTATGTCTCTGTTTGGTTCTGTCACTTTTTTCCTGGAAAATGGATCACTTTGTGCTCACCACCTGTATGGTTCGGAAACGTGTTCTATTTTGGCTACTTAGTGTGGAATCTGTGAATCAATGTTGGGAATTTCTTCAGTTAATTTAATTCCATATATATTGCTAAATTAATTTTTAAAAACAAATGTGAAGCTAAAGAATAATCATGCAAGACAGGGGAGAGCCAACTCAATTGGGTGCAGAATTTGATGGGCTTTTTATTAGACAGTGTTGACTTTTTAACTAAAAAAGGTTTATAACAGAGGAAGCATAAATAAAGAAGATGAAGTGAATTTGGTTTTTTTGATTTTTTTTTCTGTTAAATTAGCATCTAATGTGACACCTTTAATCCCCAGCATCCCAATTTGGTTGCTAACTCTTCTAATATTTGCATCCATCTATCAACAGTAAGCTCTAAGCTCTGGCTTAATAGTATTATTGTCATTTTCAATACGAAATAATTTGAGTTCAAAATTTAGTGGAAATCAAACCAAATGAAGAGTGAAGCAAAACAAATTCAAGAATTCTTTTTTTTTTTTTCTTTGAAAGTTAAAGAATGGTGTCATTGTCAGATGCCAACATACACGCCAATAAAAAAATGGCTGTTTGTTTGATTAGAGGCTATTATTATTACTCATTTTATTTTGTATATTATAATATCTTAATATCGTAAAATATTTGGTTACACATTTTATTTTGATATTATTTATTCCTTAAATTTTTTAAGATATTCAAGTTTAAATTGCTTAAATGCAAATTTTATTTTTTAATTTTCATAAAAAATTTAATTTTGTCCCTTAATATTGAAATCGACAATATTACCCTTCTATTTTGTGAAATGATCTAATATTGTCTTCTTTATTATATTTTCATCCAAAAGTTGGTGTCACATTTAATAGTTGGTTGCATTAGATGCTAAATTTAAGTGCAACTTAACAATTTTGTTTAAATAAATAATAATTTAATTAAAAATTTGTTAAATTTATTATTAGATTTTGAATTAATTATGTAACAAGAGAATAGAATTGGATCATTTTACAAAATAAGAGAACTAAATTGTCTACTCCTAAATTAAGAGGACCAAATTGAAACTTTTATGATCCTATAAGGATCAAAAGTACATTTAAACCTTAAATAATGTACACTTTAGAAATTTATATTATTTTTATTATTTGTATATGAAAATATAATTCGGAAAGGTTAACAAAATTTGAAAAGTTCTATAATTTATTCTCTCTTTTCTATATAAAAATAATATCTAATGTAATTTGTTTAATAATTTATATATTATATTTTACATAATTTTACTTTTTATAAATAAATTTTGTTGTTGAATTAATTATCAAAAAATAAAATTAATAACAAAAAAAATGCTCATTCTCCTCAATTTTATAATATAAGATAATAAAATATTTAAGTGTTATCGAATAATATCATTTTACTTAAGATGTAAGTGTTATTTTAAATGTCATCATTTTATCACACAAGAGCAAACCATCCAATCATACTGTACCAAACACTTGGAATTTAATTCTATGTTAAATTTGAAGGGCCCTAAAATTTTCAAAATTTTAAGAAACTTTAAGCCTATGAATGAATATATATATATATATATATATTAAAAAATAAGAGAGAGAGAGAGAGAGAGAGAAAAGTGGAAGAGATAGGAGTTGCTAAAAACAGCTGGAGGGGATTGTCTATTAGTGCTTGTGTCTTTATAGAGAAGTTGTAATTGGAATTATTATGGTAAATGGGGCCCATATACATGGCCTTACTCTAAAGCACTTTTCGGATTCTTTTGTGTACAAGTAATGCGACGGGAGAGACTACACACACCAAACAAAAGCACTTTCTTCTACCAAAAACGAACAAAAAAACAAAACAAAAGCACTTTCTCACTTCCCACACTCGCTCGCACACTGCCCTTCAACTTCAACTAGCGAGTGAAATTGAAATCCACGAAATACTTCATTACCCAAATAGCAAAAGAAAAAAATAACACTAAAAGAAAAAATCGACAAGAGAAACATGAGTGAGTGAGTGAGTGTGAGTCCCACTTTTTATTAGGATTGGTCATGTCCATGACAACTAGAGGTATAAACAAGTTACATTGTTCGTAAATTACTTGAATTTAATTTATTAAAATTTTGAATCGAAGTTGATTTATTTAATAAATAAATAAATTTAATTTATATATTAATTTTTTTAATTAAATGAGATGAATTTAAATATTTAATGTTTGATTTATTAAATTTTTAAATAACTTAATTAATAATAAAATATTATTTTATATAATATATTATATTTTTAAATTTTAAATAATACATATTGTAATCATATATATATATTTTATAAAAAAAAATATTAGATGAATACAAAAATTAATGTGTAATTAAAAAAATATTTTGTAATTTGTTCATATACATATATATATGAAAGGTAATTTTTTATTTAGTTTAAATTTTATATGTGCACAAATATATATACCATATTTAAATATTATTTGCAAATTATTCTAATTATATGAGTTGAATTTAATCATAATTTTTTATTTATTTTAAAATTTAAATTCGTCTAATTTTAAATATACAAGTTTGATTAAGTTACTTAATTCATTTTCAGTCCTAATGAAAACAATAAATTATATCCTCTCAACCCCAATATTGGTTAACTTCTTCTACACTTCGAAATTGAACTCACGCACAAGGTCAAAAATATGAGGATCAATTAGTTCATGTATATATGCAGAGCGTAATGAAATTGAATTTCGCTTCCTTTTTTTTTTTTAAGAAAAAAATTCTACGTTTTAATAAAAATGGTTAAAGCGTCAACATGAACAATGTTACGTGAGAAAAGTCAGTGGAGAGATTGGTAGGACCTACCTATGACATAAAGACAAAGGTTTCACGTGTTATCATACTTTATTAGTATATTATATGTGACTCCCAGGGATTTTGGCATAATAAAATAAAGTTGAAACAACACCAAGTTTCTTTACTTTATTATTACACTACAAATCCATCATGTAAGCTGTAGGCAAAATAAGCATATATAAGCGTAAGCAGTCTTTTGAATATGAAAAAACAAAAACGAAAGCATTAAGCAGTCCTCGTTTCTAATTAATTTGATTTTGCGGCGCCACTTAATGTTTGATGCACTTCACATTAATGTGTCAACGTCACATATGATTGACATTCGGATGTTATTTTATGAGGATTAATTTTGCACACTCAATAATGCTATTAATAGTACTTTTGAAGTTATTGAATTATAAATTAAATAGTAAAACGTTTCAATTTATAACGAGAGGGATTCTCCTTTCAATTATGCAATTTGATTTCCCATGAAAAAAGAAAGGCCTATGGAATCTTATTTCAAACTTGTTTTACTATCATTCTTTTTCTTAAATAAATTGCATGTTTTTCTGTTCTTTTTCTTTTTCCATTCGTTTTCATTTAGAAAAAAGAGTGTATTATTAATTAATGATGAGTAATTGATTAAAATGATAGGTGTTTTTTAAGTAAAATATTGAGTTTGAATTTCACATGAAAATTCTTTTATTGAGAGAATGCTAATTATTTGACGAAAAAAGGGCCAACTGTGCATTAAGCCATAAATGAAATGATAAAATGAGAAGGCGAGTGAGTGGAGAGAGAGGCGCAACATGGACATGTATTGGTAATGGAGATGACAAAATCCACTCGAGCTTCATAAGATGCCAAAGATATCACAGACAAGTGGCATGCCACGTCACATCACTCCTGTCCACCTTGGCATGATATGGTGAATTTGGGCATGAACGTAATTTTCCCTTCACAAAATTACTCGATGTCAATATTGACTTTCCATCGCTATATATAAAATGATGCAGCTCTTACATAATTAATGCTTCATCTATACTATACTATAACTGGTTAAATCTTCTTAAATCATTAATCCTTTATTCTTTCCGGATTATATATATATATATATATATATATATATATTTTTTTTTTTTTACGTAGACACACTCATTCTAGAAATTTGGTTCATTTTTATTTTAAGAATGACGAAGATTAAAGACAAACAATAATGGGGCAAAACAATAGAGCGTTGAATTGCCCACAATCTCATTATGACATGTCCCATCCTAACCTATGCATGCGTGAGATAAGATGTCAGTTCAATACGACTATACTCTAAAAGACACATGTGTCGTTTTCTGCTAATTCCTTTTTTTTTTTTTTAAAGGAAAACCAATATCTCCTTAACTCCTTTCATATTTTGATAGGGTCCGTTACTTTCTTTGTCAATAATTAAATAGAATTAGTACTACATTGAAAATTTGTTCATGTATTAGAGAATTGCAGTTATATTAATTTTAACCGTTTTTTACACAACCTTTTTTTTTGTGTATATATATGGTAACTAAAATAATAAATGAATAATTGAATGTATCAATGCTATCATCCTGCAAATCTTGTCTTTATGCATGCATAATTGCACATGCTTCAATAAGTAGATAATCAAAGAATGAATGAATGCTTACTCTTAAAGCACTAATTATTAAAGAAATTGAATTTATTGGGCTTTTTGTCTAACAATGATATGATTTTTACTTCCGAGAGTATTTTAAGACATTTGGTTAATATTTTATTTGATTAATTGATAAAATTTTTAAATATTAAAAATTAATATGTTTGTTAAATTTTTTATAAATTTTAAATTATTAAATAATTTAGGTAAAAGTATTTTTTATATTTTTAAATTTTATATTAATTTTTAATTTTATTCTTAAATTTTTTTTATAATTAATTTTATTTATAAAATTTTAAATTATAATTAATTTCGTCCTACAATCTAACGCTATCTTAATTATTAGTAAAAAATAATTATATTATATTATATTTAAAAAAATATTAAACATCTAATAAACTTATTCAAGTCATATATAAAATATCTATTAAAGTTTTTAATAAAAAAATTTTATCTTTACATCAAATAATAATTAAGTAATATAATGTAAAAAAATATATTATTGTTTAATGTCTGAATTTTGTCAAAATTTAAGTTATACTTTTAAGATTTATTATCAAGTTTCATATTATTATTTTTTATTAGTATAATTAAAATGATGTTAAAATATAAAATAAAATTGATTATAATCTAAAATTTTAATAATAAAATAAAAACTAATATAATTAAAATTTAAGAACATAAAAATTATTTTTACCAATACTTAATTAATTAATAAAAAATTAATCAACACCTTAAAAATATTGATTAATAAAACCCTAATCATATTGAAAGAGAGTGCATAAAGAGAAAGGGTAGGTCACCGTCAAAAGTAGGGCTGATATTTGTCGAAGAAGCTCCCCATGTCTTATTGGCTTATAGTTTCCACTTACGGAAGACCCATATGCAACCATGGCCTCAACAAATTCCTCACTTACAACCTCTCTATTTTTTAATTCATTATTTTTTGTGGACTGATTAATTGAAAGTGACTCACATTAATTTTATCAATCTGAAAATCATGTTATTTTTAGTACTAAATGACCATGAAGATGAAGTCCACAATTAAAAGTCGCCCGTTGAAAATTAAGCCAATCAACCTAATAATTTACATCGTTATTTCATGTTTTTGTAGTGTCACGTTTTGTTAAGAGAATGAGAAAATTATTTGTTTATTATTTGACAGAAATTAAAATTAAAATAATTTTAGATTAAATCACACACACTAATTTTTTTTTTCATGTATAACTAAATTATACTTCATACCTTTCTTCTTTCAAAATTGTCATCCACCTATCTTAATATTTAATACATTGTAAAAATATCTTCCTAGTTTTTTTTATTAATGAAATTAATTTGTTTACATATTATAAAAATTTAATACTAGTTTTATTATAGTAAAAAAATCATTCAAACAAATTAAATTTTAAAATATAAATATTAGACAAAATATTAACTTCACTAATAAAAAATAAAACATATATTAAATATTAAGTGAGTTAGATGACATTTAAAAATATATTAAATATTTCTTAACCAAATGTAAGAAAAATAAAGATGGGTTTGATTTCTGTGCTCAAAAATAATTTTAATTTTTTTAAAAATAATATAATATGTGTTTAAAAAATTAAAAAAAAATACAGAATCAAACATATCAATAATGTCCTCACAAAAATATCACTTTTCTGAAGCCAAACGGAGGGATACATAATTGCAAAGCATAAGGGGCTTACCCCATAATAGGACAGAGGTCACTGGGGTGGAGGTGCCATCTATCTATAATAAACCTTTATGGGGAAAGGGGCATGTGAGAGTGACCCATGTTGACCCATGTGGCACATTGAGGCACGTGTCACCCTTTGGACGACCACACTCCTCTAACTTGTGTTTCCTTCACTTTCATCTTCTTTTATAAGTTTTTAAATGCATAATGATATTTATATAATTTTTTATTTTAAATTAAAAAATTCACATTATAACTAAAATAAAAATAAAAAATTTAAACTTTATTACTCAATATGTAAATAAAATAATACAATACATATGATATATCTAATCAATTTTTTCACCTTCATCTTCACTTCTAGAGATTTCCAGTGTCCGCTGTCAAGTGTTGTGTTGTTATTTGTTACGTGACCTCCACTTCTTACGTGACAACCGCCAAACATTATTCCAACTCATGGGCCCAGAAAGCCCAATAGCCCTCCACATCCCCATTACGAAACACAGCACTGCCATTTTGTAATTATCAATTTATCATACAGTGGCTTCCAATTTCCAACGCAAATGGAATGTGTCGATAAATTATTATTATTCTCTTGAATGATTAAAAAATTAGGTATTCTATTAATCTTTCATTAATTATAAATATTTTGAGTGAAAAATTTATTCGATGCGAATTAATACTTGGTGAAGATTTTTATTTTTTTGATAAATAATTGAACGTATTCGTATGGGGATAATGGCATCTGCTTTTGCCATGGGCCACATTACAAGCACACGAATACATTTAATTATATCAGACAATTTTGCAGAACAGACATTTATGAATCATGATAGAACATCTTTATACAAGGTCAAAAATGTAAAAGAGCATATAAATTAAACTATTTTGAGGGGCTTTCACTTCTTGTCTTCGTCGCTTTTGCCGTTCGTTTTTCTATAATGAATTAATGATGTACCATTTATTCAATGGGAGAAAAAAGTAAAATATTTTAAGCAAACCACAGTAAAGGACAATTTAGGCTATTCTACAAATACGAGCTTGCTAACAGGAACACCACAAAAACAGACGCATTGTATAAAATAAACACATTAAGAAAAAAAAAGACAGAAAAAAGTTGAATGAGCTGAATCTACCACTTGAGAATTTAGATTGATATTCTGTGTTTCAAGTTTAATGGATTAATTATTCAAGCCATGAGATGAGACGCTTAAAGAGAGATACCTTATGGAATCTTTGAATTATTAGGGAAATTGAAGTAGTGTCATTTTCTTCATCCTCATCACCAGAACTGGTGGGAGGAATTAACGGCTACTATTAGTGATGATTTAGTGGGACGGGAAGGATCATCCAAGAAGACTTGTGAAAAAAGGGGAACTAAGTACTAATAAGAATTACCAAAGTTTTAATATAATATTGTCACAAGAGCAACAACTAGATTTAACACTATTATATAGTTAAGAATGGGAAGGCACAAGGATAAACTACCATCAACTCATGTGCAAATCTCCTAGATTGTCCAAAGAAAGTACACAAAGGAGGCTCCTTAAAACTTAAAAATAGATAACAAAGTGATGTAATTTATGCTAAACGACTTGGGGTGAATTGACCTAATTCTCACACAAACACATATAAGACTTCATCGACCATATGAATAGAATTAATCATGACTGAGATTTAATGGTAAAGGTAAAAAAATTTTAAATTATGAACACTCATTTGCAAATTTTAAACTAGAAATTACAAAGAACTAAATTAAAAATTAAGTAAAATTAGAGGAGGCAAAATGATAATTTAGCCAGATTTATCCATACAACTATACACATACTATACTGTAATCATATTGAAAATTTTCTAATGAAGTTACATAAACTCGTACAGCTGTGGTGTAAAATTGTAGAATTTCTACCAAGGAACATTACTCAACATAAAAAACATAAAAAATTAAGGCTGATTGAGACTTTCGAAGAGAGGAAAATGAGGCCATCAATAGTGGAAATAGGTGGTCTTCTGTAAAATTGAGCGAGTGAAATAATCTATTTTATTGATTAAAAATTTAATTAAAAAAAATTCACTTCTTATTAATTAATTATTAATGTCATTAACCACATAAGTAAATTTTAAAAAAATTAATTTTATATATATAGTATTAATTATTTTAATATAATAGACAACATGAAAAAAAGTCAAAAAAATAAATAATAAATTGAAGCATTTCATGGTTTAAAACAATTTTTTAATCATCTTAATCCATCTCCTCACTTTATTAGATTTTGAACATTTAATAAATATTCAATTTGCTCAAATGTTCTTATCTCACTTTCAAACTATCTTTCAATTACCATCTATCTATTTAAATAATATTAATAACAAAATAAAAATATATACACTATTATATTTTTTAATACAAATTACTCAGCTTCCCAACAATGAATAAAAAAATTTTCATTTAAACTTCTCAAATACAAACTATTTCTCTCAACATTTTTTTTTCAAATGTCATTCATTTAAAAATAAATAAATTTCACAAACCCCAGTACCAGTACACCAATTTTGGCCAAAAGAAAAAATTACCAGTATATCAGGACCTCATGGCGGTAAAAGCTTAAATTTTTATTTTACATACAGAAATCTTCACAATGAAGGCGAGACTCGACGTCAGATTATTACTCACTCAAGCTAAACTTTCTCTGCTTTGGTTCAGAGTTTAGATTTCAATCATGCAAGGATCAGCTCTCACTGGTAGCAAGAAAATCTTACTATAGCTTAAAGAACTTTACAAACCTACAAATACAAGTACTAACAATTCAGGAAAGCAAGCAATCTCATTCCACCTCTTATGCCTATCAGGCCACCAATCAACGATAAAAGGATATGCACTTATGTAGCTTGAGAAATTCTTGGATACATAAATATTTTATATATGCATTTCAAAAGTAAATCCTACTAAGAAAGTTGCATTAGATCAAGTCATTAATAATTCCTAACATCTATACCTTTTAGATCATAGTTTCTTCATGTAACCTTAAACCACACAACATCAAGATGACACTCACAAAATCCCAAATGAAATCCAATAAAAGGGCAACATTTCATATTAACTCTATAAGCATATCCTTTTAATCCACAAAATTTATGAACAGAGTTTCATCGTTATCAACCCAAAGAGACATTGCACGGAATAAAGCAAGAAGCAACCAAGGGACCACCAATACAGGAAAGAGGGCTGGTTTAGAATACGTGAGACATCAGATTACTACGGCATGCCGAGAGCAACAAAACATTTTATGATATTTTAGCTCTTGAGAAGTCCATCTCCGGATGCTGCAAAACATTACAAGTAAGCATTAGTCAACCAGTAGAGCAAGAGGTTCAATTTAAGTATGAATAGTCCAAGACAAGAGCCACTAAGAGTCAAGTGCTCACCTCCGCCATAAATTTCTTCAAAATTTCCTGCTTCTGGAGCTCATCACTTGTAGGGAGGCCCATAGACTTCTGCCTCTGATCAAACTGCCCAAACAAGAGAATCATTAACCAATTATCATAGAAATTGTCTGAAATCTAAAAGCAATGTCAGCTCAAGATAAATTCAAAGAATATTCAAAAGCTTAACCGTTTGAACCTTGTAAGATAAGACTTAATGAATGCAAGATTGTATGACAACATTTTAAAGGCACACTAAATAACAAATAGGACATCATTTTTGACAGTTTTAACTGCAGCAAATTAATCCATACACTTCTATAAATCTTACACGAAGATCTTAAACAATAATAATGTAAGTCCAAATTATGAGTTATATTTCACCCACAGGAAATTACAAGCTATAAAACAATTCAACATAAAACCAAGAATCACTTACCATCATCTTCTCAACAGTCTGTCTAGTCTCTGGATCCAGGTCAGCAAGTTTGCTGTTTTCAGGTTCAACTTTCTGAGTATCAATTTCCGGATCACCTTTTACCAAACACTTCCACCAATTCATTTGATCATGCTTGGTCAAAAGTATAGAAACAGAATTTTGATCCTCTGCAATATCAAGTTCATGAATGATAAGCAACATAAATTAAGGTCATGACTTGTGAGCTGTGACAAACGAATAACTAAGGCAGGACAGTCCTTAACCACTTGCAACCACCAACTTCCAATTATTAGCTCATTTCTGAACATTTTGCATGTGCAGTATGAATGGTGCAAGCTTGGTTTTTAAAACATTAGCTTAGTAACTCATCAATCCATATGCTTATGGATTATTGTAACTCCAAATATTCATACATGAATAATTAGTCTTATACCTATGCTCCAATAGCAGTCATCAGGCTTGATAGTGCTATATAGCTCCCCCTGAGAATTTTCAAATTGAGAGCAGCCAAGTCATTTAGAAAAATCAACCAATAAGCATGACATTAACATATCAACCATCAGAAAGAAGATTTATAGAACTTTGAGCACAAACTTACATCAATAATTGGAGGCTGGCCCTTGAGTCCAACTTTAAGATGGTTCTTCTTTATCTCACAGACAACAAATCTTGATTTGGTTCCATTTGGCACTGGAACAATTACATTGACCTCCTGGAGAGTTTGCGTCCAAGAATATTTCTCCAGATCCAGGCCATTACCTTGGTTGGGAACTGTCCAGATATAGAAACAGGGCATATTCAAAGCTTCAGACAACATCTCATTCAAAGTATATTCAAGGCATCAGAAAACATTCTCATTCAAAGACAAAAGCGATATTGAAGAGAATTCCTCTTGGCTAGTGACGTATAAGCAAAACACCGGTATTTTACCCACCAACGTTAATATAGAAGATGAACATTAGAACTGACCAACTGTTGATGCCAGAAAGAAGCAAGTCAAGCATAAATTGAAAAATGCTACAGAAATCTCAGAAAACCCTCGCACAAATTTAATCTCTCAGTAGCAAAACTCTAGCATATCTTACACAAGATGGATCATGGAGAAATGAATCGTTTCCAGAAAATGCCACAGAATTCACTTATCACTAACCTCAACAGCTCACAAGTAAATCACAGCTCCTTTCCCAGCCTCACACATTCAATACTCAACAAGTTAGATTGTAAAATGCCCCTGAATATATAAAACACCAAACCAATTTGATCGTGCTGTGACCAATAATACAACTTACAAAAGCATCGCAGGACCAATTCGGTTAGAATTATATAATATGCCAGACATTAGCTTATTAACTAACGCCCGATGAATTTAATGTGTTGTTATTCATCGTATATCTTCCGTTATATTTCATCATATTACCAGCAAAATCAAGACGGTGAAAAATAAATTCAGAATTCCACACCGACCATTCAAACAGTCAATAGCTCTAAAATTCATTAGAACCACATATATTCAATTCAGCATCAAATCGAATGAAATAAAGAAACAATGCTAGGGCAAGCTTCACATCTACAAGCGAAATATAAAAATCATTAGAACCACATATATTCAATTCAGCACCAAATTGAATGAAATAAAGAAATAATGCTAGGGCATGCTTCACATCTACAAGCGAAATGTCTTAATCCTTACCTCTCAAGCCACTTTCCTCCGCCTTATCCTCCGTTTTGACGTCCTTTTCTTCCTTCGCCTCAGCCTTCTCCTCCTTCAACCTTTTTTCAGCTTTCAACCTCTCCTCGGAGGCTCTCTGCTCCTCCCTCTTCTTCTTCTTCTTTTCTGTTGCAGCTCGCACAAGCGATGTGATCTCCTTCTGAGCTGTCTCCTTACCGAGGAAGTCACTTTCTTGGGCAACGAAGTCGAAGACCTTCTGCAGAAAGTCTATCGGATTGGATGGATCAAATTTAGCGGTAAAGGAAGAAGGTTGTGAAGACGAAGAAGAAGACGACGACGCGGACGCTTTGATCTGAGACTCATTCTGCTCATCCTCGTGGTAATCAGAGATTATCGCCATAGCTGAGTCAGCTCAGTCTTTCTCTCCGGATTCTTGAGTAGGGTTTAAGGGAGCCTGCCTCCTTCGTTCAGCATGGTACCGGCATCACTTTAATAGCTCAGTAGAAAGAGAAGGCAGTGGAAAATTCCAGAAACTATTTTTCAAATTCCCTGTAAAACGTCCCATAATTTTTGTGATATTCTTTTAACTTCTCTTGGGCCTCAGGCCCGTATTTGGGCTGGTTACTAGGCCCCAAAAGAATATATAGCAAATTTAAAATAGGATAACAATTAATATAAAAGTAAATTACATTCTTTTATATATTTGGTTTAAATAAATAAAATTGCAATTTTTTTTTTGTTAGGGGATGCCAATATGATATATATTTTACATTTCAGGGAAAAAATATATTTTTTTCAAAAGAGATGGGAATGAAATCACAACTTTCAAAATAAGATAATTAAATTGATCCTGCATATGTAATTAGAAGTTTACATAATATCAAATACATAATAAAAAGCACATGGCATGTTTCCAAGGTAATTCCTACAAATGAAATTAAATGATACAATTTATTTTATTTGAAGAAAGTGACAAATACATACGATCTTGGATAATACACAATTAAATGATATCGAGAATAGATGTTTTCTTAACAGCATTCACAAGCTCGAGGGACGCTTCAAAATCATTTCAAAGCAAGTAAGGATCAGGAGTGACGCTTGGGTCAACTGCCATGGAAAGAGTCATTTTATTAACATAGCTTTGGAAATGAATAGTGAGAACCTGCATATTACAACATATCAATAAGACATTAGAATGAATAGAAATTGAAACAACGACGAGAATTTGCAAGAGAACAATGGAGGAATTGAGAATTGGGTGGCCATATATAGTAGGGGCAATGCATGTGACGGGATAACCACAGAAGGTAACTTCTTCCAAAGGACCAACCATATTGGAGAAGGTCAAAGTTGTGTCACACATAACTTTGTGCGTTATAAGAGCAGCCACCTGCATTACTTTAAGATTCATATATAAGATGATGATGATGATGTAAGAAGCAATTAATTAATTAGAATTGTGTAGGGTACGTTATGTAGCTTAATGCCAAATAGCTTGAACGCGAACTTGGCACAACCGAAAGTGCAAAAAGCTTCCAAGGAGTGCTTCTTGCAAGCTTTTTGCGGTCAACGGTGGACTTAGCTCGACGAACATACTCTAAGGGGTCATCACGTGAAGCAATGGAGAAAGGGAGGAAGACAAATCCAATCTTATTACCCCACTTCACCTTTGATTTCTCAGCCATCGTATCTGCCATAGCCTGATTTAACATTGTGTTTCACAATATATATATATATATAAATATATTATGAAAATATTATATGGTATCTCTGTGACATCTCATGCATATATGTACAGGAAAGTTTTTTTAAATTATGAAAGACCTCCAAGTTCACCTGAAGTCCTACAGCTGGTCTAATGTTGAAAAAAATGGCTGCCCTTAGCCGAATGCCTTTGAGGATATTATTTGGTTGTCTCTGCGTCGTCGGTGCACCACCATTTTTGTATTCATGCCTGCTTATAGATCCATGTGCTAATTAAAACTCGTTGCAAAACACTTGGTGATGTTAAGTGAAATTAACTTTTTGGTCACATCCTTTTATTTGAAAAAGGTATGTTATAAGCAGCATATTATTACATGAAATATTCAAAATAATAATAAAAATAAAAATAACTAACCGTATGTCCGATTCAAGTAGCGAATGAGAGCTGCTTGTGTTATTCCCAGTGAAACATCGTTGACAGTCTAATCATCCACATTTAAATAAAAAAAAAGCACTTTATACCAAAAAGAATTAAAATAACAATAAATTACTCTTTAATTTTTTGTAATAGAAGATGTCCAAGTTACCAGCTTTTCTTTTTTATTTTGAAAGATTAATACTTTATTTCTTCAAAATTAAAAGACGCATTTCATTAATCTCACTTATAATAAAAGACAATTTATTTTTTGAAAAAAATTTAATAAATTATATTAAAATATTTTTATCACCTATTAATTTTAAAATAAGTTTACAAACTTTTTTATAATTTAAATATCTTTTGAACAAATTAGAAATAATAAAATAAATAAATTAGAGTATGTTATATTTTTTAATTTTTTATTATTTAACAGAATTATGTAAGATAGTTTAAAAAAATGTTATATTAATATTTTTTTATGTTTTTACTGCCGTGTTGTTGATAAAAAAAAAATATTTGCTTCATGCATATATTTTGCCAAATGTAGCTTTTATGTCCTTCAAATTTTGTATTGATTTTTCATTTTATCTCTAAATTTACTATCAATTTTGTCTCTCAACCTTCAAATTCCAATTTTATCTCAAACTTTAACAACATTTATTATACTAATAGAAATTGCATACATGATAATTTAGTTAAAATTTGTGTTGATATGATAAATAGAATATATCATAAATTATAAAAAAATTGATAGCAATTATAAAGTTTGAAAATAAAATTAATAATAACTCTAAAATTTGTACAATTTTTAATTTCGTCAATAAATTTTTTTTTTGCTATTAATTTTACCTTTAAACTTTTAAAGTTTGTCAATTTTGTCTCAAACTCTAACACTATTTATTACACTAAAGAAATCTACATATGTGACAATCTAATTAGAATTCTTGTTGATATGGACAAAAATGATAACAATTTTAAAGTTTAGAGATAAAATTAACAATGATTCTAAACTTTAAAGATAAAAAAAAAAAAAGTTTTTTCATCAATTTTTGTTTATTTTACTTTTTAAATTTAAATCTCAAACTCCTAAATTTTAAATCATAATCTCTAGTTCTGCTCTTATCTTTCTATCCACTCTAAAGTTATTAAATTATTTCATTCCTATTATCTTAAAATTTTTTTAGCCACATGTGACGAAAGTACTAATGTATATAATATTTTAAATTTTTAAAAATTAATTTATAGAATCAATATCTTTTAAATATTAAGGTTTCTATAAGCTTATCAAATTGTAAGTATACGTTAATAAATGTATTAATATAAGAGAAAGGAGGAACAAGAAAGGAGAGACGAGTAGTTACAGCATTCATAGCATTCTTGACGAGCTTGATGTCATCCAAACTAAGATGGGGGTGGAGAAAACGCTTGGTAGTGTAGTGCTCCACCCCAGAAGAACCTTTGAGAGGAGTAGGCCTGTCTTTAAGAAACAAAATGGTGATAAAGAAGATGAACATGTCCACCAAAGTGTTCCAAATCAAGCTTAGCCCTGACCAAACAGCCTGCAACAAGAAACGAGGCGAGATGGGTGATGCTGATGATGATCTGTTATCTTTTTTGTGGACAGGCAGAGTTGGCAATGCAAGTGGATCGGAGGCTTTGCGAGTGGCGGCGAAGAGGAAAGAGATTAGAGAAGCACCATCACCGAGGGAGTGGTGGGCTTGGAGAATGCCGAGTCCTTCTGCGTCGGCGGTAATTTGATGTCGAGAAGGTGGACTTCCCATAATGGCTTGTTGAGGTCTAATGGGGTTTGGGTGAAGTTGGAGATGTAGTCTTCAACAAATCGGTCTGGGAACTCTAAGTTGGGGTCTGTTTCTGGAATTATTACGTTCTTCTCTATCTCAACTGTCGTTGGAATCCATCTAAGTTTATTTCCTCTCTTTACCTGCGCGACACCAACATAGCCACATACCAAAAGTTTTTAAACATGCGACTTTATTTGTGTATTCAATTAAACATATTATTGATGTAAATTTTGAGATCACATAATCTAGCTGTATGTCTAAAAATCTCTAAGGGTGTGTTTTAATCATTTATAACCGAAAAAAGATATCTAACTACTACTGCTTCAAGTTACAAATGCGAAATAATTAGGGGTTGGGACTTGGGAAGATGGATTGGAGAAGGATACCGATGGATTAAATGAATATAAGCCACAAGAATGAGACTTGTCGTTTACAAGTTTAATTAGCTAGGGCCATTTGACTAGCTTCTCCTTCGACCTTATGGTTTGATTTCTTTGATCAATTCAAAATGTCTCATATTTGAGGTCTAGTACCCAGAGTCTGTTTGTCGATCATGCATATTTATGTTAAAAAAATTTAAAATTTATCTGTTGTGTAGATCATAAATATGATTATGTTCGTCAAGCTAATTTTTTTTATCAAAAGATTCTTAAATACAAGTGAAATCAAGATACTTATATACCAGAAATCACGTAAGAAAAAAAAAAGTATGGAAGAACTGTGATTTATATAATTCTCTGATATCTAGTGGTGTTTCAACCTTTTGATAGCTAGGTAGAAGAGCAGGCTCCCATCATCATTTAATCATTTTGAAGTACAAATATATAATAATTCCCATTTGTCAATCAGAAGTAAAAGAAACTGCGATCTTTCTTCCCTTTATTCTTATTATATATGAATGTAAACAGTCAATTCCAAAGAAAGTTCTTATGTGAAAACATTAAGCCATGTCTATGATGATGATCATATGCAGGTGCAAAGAAAATCCGAGCCACTGAAAGGGGAGATCAGAGAAAAAGATGAGATCGATAAAGGAGAAGAAAACAAAATGTATATATATGTAATGTTGCAATAATGAATGAAAGAGAATTGGTATATATAGCAGTTAATTACCAGCTGGCTGGAGAATCTGGGATGCTCAGGCAAAGTATTTAGTAAACCTTGTAGAACAAGTTGGGTATTGATTTTGTTCTTGCTTCCAAGGGAAGCAATCACATAACAGTTGAATGTTGGTGCATGAAACAGCTGTCCTGCGGAACTCATGGGCTCACCATTTCTCTGTGCCTCATCGTCTCTGTAGCTATCCATCTTTTCCTCTTTCTCCTTCTTCTCCGGCCTTATCTGTTTTTCCATTAAATCTATATATGTGGTATATATTTATTTTATGTGCATTCTCCTTTGGTCCTAGTACACTGCAAAAGACCTTTGCACCCTCCTAGTTTAAGCCGAAGCTGTGGGATCCAGCCCCTAAAAGGCAAAGTGGGATTGTCGGAGAATACTGAAAAAGCAAATGTTCAAGTCTCTAGGGCCATAGGCAGAGTTGCGTCCCATCAATGACTTGCAAGAAATACACACTTATGTTTCTTTAATTTTAGTAATTTCACTTGGATGACAATGATCGTATAGTATAGATAATCAGATATAAGGGAGAGTTTAAACTTTAAATGTATAACCAAATTTATAGATATATATAGTATGGTTAGACTTTAATTTCAAGCACATGAATGCCAAAAGACGTAGGGAAAGTTACGTTTATCTCAAAATTTAATTATGGAATGTGTATATATCAACCTACTTCCAAATAAGCTAACTCTTCGTAGCATTAAATACAAAGGGATTATTTTTCTTGTGATATCTGAAATCCTTTCTGATTATTCCAAGCGGGGGTGTAGCTCATATGGTAGAGCGCTCGCTTCGCATGCGAGAGGCACGGGGTTCGATTCCCCGCACCTCCATCTCTTTTACGGCAGCGTTTCTTGAATTTTCAATCAAGATTTTCCATTTCTTTTTCTTTTTCTTTATTTTTTCTTTGAGTTTTGATGCAAACAAACTGGGCTTCAATTTGAGTTAAAATTTTTGTCTAGGACAAGTTAGCCCAAGGATTTTGGCCTATAAACCCATTTCCTCATACATTAAGTGCAAGTTTGGTTTTATGGGGCCCTTATGAGTTTTGATCTCTGTTAGGCTCTGCTATAGGCCCATATATATTTGCCTTGTTTGCAAATTAGATAACCGTTCCAACTTTGAACCAACGTGCAATAATTGGCAGTAACTATTTTTTAAAAAAGCGAAGTGGAAGTTGTTTTCATGACTTTTGTCTTGTACACGTTGGTGATTCGTGTTAGAAACTGTTTGTTAATCGCTTCTGATAAGCCACATATAGTGTGTCTTTTTTAGAGCTTTCATAAAGAACATGTTGGATTATGACAGGAAGCAATCAAAGTTTATGGATTCATAACTATAAGCTTTTATTTTATGTCACCCAACATTGCCACTAACTTAAAGACTTCTCGGGGCATCAAAGATCCTTTTTGAAACTTGTTCCATGCATGTCACTTTCATTCTTTTTCTTCTCATTTCGTTGTAGTTACATGGGATTCCCTTGGAGTCTAGTCTTCGTTTTTGCAACGGGAAGCAAAGGATTATCATGCCCATAATAATAGATTATTTATCGTACATGATTTTTTTTTTATTTATAAAAATTTTGATGATAATGACTTAGTATGTGATGACAATATAGCTATTTTGCTTTCAACAAATAACTATCTGCAAAATTCCTATGACCTTGTGATCGTATATATATCATTAGTCATCATTAATTATAAATAATTTTTATAATTATTAATATTGAATTTTACAACATAAATCATTCATTTAATGAAAATTGATGAAAATAAGCGTATTAGTGAACTCATTAGATATTAGCTGGTTGCAACCTTAGGGTGTAAGAAATGCAGCAAACAATTTTGCTTTCCCATATAAAGTCTCATTATTGTTCATTTACAAAAGGGAAAAAAAGAAACTTGATGCTTGAAGTACAGAAAAGGCAAATTAAAATCCTTTGATCGAAAATTTTGTGAAGTGTACATGCATGCGCTTCATCATTTGGTTTTGTTTTGGATAATTAATCTACGGTTTATATACATTTGGTGTCTGATTTGGATTAATGATTCTGTAGTCTAGTGTACTGCTGGTATATTTCATCTCATGGTGCCTTCAGCTGTCTTCAACTTTCACCTCCAACAATAATGTATAACGGATCCATTTATGCTTTCTTTGTTTTTCTCAATAATGCATGTATTGGTGGCAAGTATCAAGTATGGACCAAGATGTAAAGTGGCCCCCGCATATATTATATTAAATTGGGAGAATATATGTATAACAGAGTGATGGATGGATGGAATAAAGGAGGGGAGGGGAAAATTAATGAGATGATTCCATGGTTTTGAGTGAGAATATAGGAATGGGGAGATTAGCATTATAAGAACACACTGGTTTATGACTCCATTTCCGGAATGAATGGGGTTTCAAGATTCGTGATTCATAATTGATGAGTAATGAAGGCACGTACGTGGATATAAATTATAATTCGGAAATACTGCAACCTACAAAATCATGTGAGTTTGCCTACAAAATAGCTGTGTGTCTCCTACACCCATATATAGCTCCGCACATGAATACACATTCTTTTGTTCCATCTCCAATTTCACACAACCAAATTATATATATATATTCTCTCTATAATTAGCTCAAATTATAATTTGAATTGGGGGTGCTAGAGCTAGAGCTACAATCACAGGACCAGGAATTTTCAGAATGCCTTTATCCCTCGCTTTTCATCTGTTTTCTCAATCTTTTCTTTTGTTTTTTTAATTCCAGTTCCAGAGACCCACGGTAATCCATATTTAGATAAGACCTAGGCTCTAGCAACCAAAAAAAAAAAAAGCTAAGAAACCGTTGCCATTTCTTCCTCCGTCCCCCATGTGCCAAAATGATCTAGACGCCAGATCCAGAACACCGTCGTTTAAGCTAATATTATAATACGTTCTTATCATTTGCCAAAATAATTTGTTATTTATCTACCAAAAAATATTGTTATTTATGAATCCCATGTGTTTGATTTATGAATATTAATTTTATGTTGAGCCCCTTCTGATCTTGTGAATTATGACTCAAATTAAGATCTCGTTCCCTTATGCTCTCTATAGCTGTTTGCAGCTAGCCAGAAATTAAAATGCAAACTTGTTGGATTCTTCCATTTATGGTACGTGTTTCATTATCTTTAATTTTTTTTTTTTCTGTGTGTTGCTGCTTGGAAGTTGGATGTGCATTAAGATCCATGTTCAATGCAATCGTATCAACTTTATAAACAATTGCAAATTTTGATTTGTTTACATCTTTTTTTTTGTTCACTTCTTTAATGTTTGATCTCAAATTTTAACTAAACTTCTTTTATTTCATTTTCATTCGTACATCATGCATGCATCTATTATATATATATATATATATATATATATATATGTCAATTATTTTGATTCCTTTCTCATACAACTTGAGCAATATTTGATTAATTCATTACAGTTCCCTCCACAAAATTATTTATTTATTTATTGAAAATCATAAAATTAATTTACTCTAATTTTTTTTTAAAAAATAATCTAAGGGCAGTTTGCTCTTTGGCCGCAAGTTACTAATCCAGGTTTCACATTGAAATCTAATTAGACCTAATTAAGTTTGATGGAACTGAATGCAGAATCAAGTGTACGTACTTAAAAGATAATAAAATAACAGTGAAATGGCTCTCATGGTATTAAATACTAATATTACATAGGAAGATCAACCCAAATCACAAAGTTTTGGTTGAAGCTCAAAATGTCCCTTGTCGAAATACCTATACAAACAAAAGGAAAATGAATTTCTTTTGAGGTACACTAATTTCTGGTACTTCATAATATATATAATTTTGAGACATTATATATGCAAGACAGACTTGTAATATACTAATAATTTAGTTCAAAAAACAAAGAATGTAACAAACAAAAATGTTGAGTTGCAACTGATATAATATAATATAAGTACACTGAGAGTACAATAGAAACCATGTGTAGGTGCATACGGAATTCACTGCGACATGCAGGGACATGACATTATCCAAGGTTTCTGTGTTCTAAGATATGGAGTATTTAAAAAAAAAAAAAATCTAAAAAATGCGTTCCACAGGAAGATGTGGTAACAATTTTTTTTATTTTTTTAATAAGGAAAATGTGGGCAACATTGTGACATGGCGTTACGTTATTTTCGGCATTAATTATTGATATTTAAAAAGTATTTACCATCTTCTTCCTCCATCCCACTCTGTCGGTGGATTCTCTGCTGGGTCCACCCTTAATCCTTACACATCACTTCTCTTTCCCCTAATTTGTACAATTTTCACTTTCCTCACTTACTTCTTCGCACATTTATTTCATCACAATTACTTCATCTTTAACGACCTTACCAACGACAAACACACTCTTCTCTTTCTCTCTCTCTCTTCAAAAATCTATACCAAATTCTGTGCACAAAATAAATTATGCATGAGGTATCCTTAATTTAAATCTGGGAAAAGTGGTTGGGTTTTTTATACCAATTATACATTCATCATCCTCAGCTTCAATATCCATGATTAAAACTCAACCGTCTCCAACAAAATTTCATATATATAGAGCTGATATTAATTCTACTCACTATTTTTTTTTCATATGTATTACTACCTCTAATAATCAAAATTCAATAAATAAGATAAGTAATCACATAGAGATGAGAGTAGCTAAGTAATAATGTAATGTCCACACTGTTGAAATTGAAGAAAAATGTGCAAATATTTCCTTCAAAGCACACCGCTTTTGACTTGGAGCGCTAACACGGGCATAGCTAAAAGCTATGTGTAGTCTAAGGGCCCCTCAAAGAACAATAAATGAAAAATAAATGTGTTCATAGGAAAAGTAATTTTATATCTGTTAACTAGCAAATTAAGGCTAGTTGTTAACGTCAAAAAGGCCTTGGATACATAAGAATCTAGTATGAGTTTGGGGCAGTGTTTTTATCTCATTCATTATTAGTCTAATCATGTTATAATTATTGTTTAAAATCACAATCTTCATTCATTGATTTCTTCAAGTACATTTGGTACAATAATGTATATATGTGTATATACGTGTATATATATAGTATACGAAAAACTGTTTACCTTTATCTCTCCTAATTATCGTTTTGTACGAAATTAGATTAATATTTGTGTGTGGGTCGACAGACAGTCACTGTCCACTTTCTATTAGTTATAATATCGTCTTCACCACTCACTTTTATTTATGATGCAGGTAGCTAATGCATGCGTATGTGTTTTCTAATTAGTTATATACATAGCAACTGTTTGGGAAAACATATAATTACTGTTATTTACAGTTTAAGTTTTTGAAATAAAGAGTAATTATTGCGTGCAAATCATAGTGTTTAGTAAATTTTTTAATTTGATATTAGACTTTAAACAAAAAGTAATAATAGTGGTCAACAACCCTATATTAATTTAAAATATTTCCACGACTTAAAAGTTTAGCAGGATGAAATTAAATTATCCGTAAGAATAAAGACACTCAATCAAGCATCTTAATTAGTTAGTTATCTATACGTTACTTTATTCAAATACAATATATATCGTTTGCATATATAATGCATGCATAGTTTTAAAAACAAAAATGTTTGTGTAATATTAAAAATTATGAATATAAGACTGGCATAGCCGTAGATTCTTTCTTGGGGCATCAATTAAAATATATAATTTCTGTGATTATCAGTACTTTTTTCCTTGTTATGGAGACAATCTTTTCTACTGTTAGATGCCTTTTGGTTTCGTTAAAAAAATCACTTTTAATGCAAAATTGAAAACCCATATTCTGTTTCTAAAGAAAAAGAAACCAAAAGGGGAAATGTTTGTGAGATTAATTACCAACGATCGAAGGCATATCTTTAGAAGAATCACTTTTTGAAACCATATTGTTACATCCATAAAATGGTAAAACAAAAATAAAGTGACCTAAAAGATATGAAAAGTTATTGCAAAACCGAGGTGTAAAGAACATAATGGAAAGAATTATTTTTTAGTAAAAAAATGCCAGTACCTAGTGCTTTTGCTCGCAAATTTATATTGATTGCAAAGCTTTTTGGAAGAGGTTAGATGTTTTATGGAAGTTGGGAAGACAAGCATTTTATGGGTTAAACTAAATATTATAGAATCTCATGAGATTTCGTGCTTACGAAGATACCCAAAACAGTTCCTTTAATTCGCTCAAGATAGCATATACTCTTATTGGATCATTTGGTGGGAAATGTTTACTATATTTTTTAGTATATCAAGAAAACTTAATGTTGCTGTTATTATATTTTGATAAATAAATAATTTTAACTGAAAATATATAATTAAATTTAACTATATATAGTGTTAAACAGGCTTTTATTATAAAATAAATTAAATGTAGTAGGTGGTAATAGTGTGTTTTGTACTTGAAAGTTGAAACTAGTATTAACTAGCTAGCCAAGAATAGTGGGTATGGAAGAGCAATTGTAACAATTCTGCAAGAACGTAGATGGACACGTTTTTATTCTATTTCATGATGCATCTATCTTTCATTCCTCCTAGAGATGCACCTTTAATTAATATTTATTTATTAATTAATTTTGGTTTAAGAATAAAAAATTTATTTAGGGACAAATTAAATCTGGAATTCACCAAGGATTGTGTATTCTTGTGGAATTCGTAATAAATTAAGTACATAGACAGTTGACTTGATTTCTCTTGTTAATTGTTTTCTTAGTCCTATCCGACAGCGCTTTTGTAAAGGAAATCATAATGTATTTCATGATTGAATTAAAAAGATAATGAATTACAAAAAGGTTAAAATGAATTTGAGATATATATAATTTTGGTAGAGAGAAAAGGCAGGAGAATAAAAAAAATGAAGAAATGAAATGACAAGGTGAGACATTGAAGTTAGCTTAATAGTTAAGAGAATCATGGTATGTCGACTTTTTCACCAATAAAGTTTGAGCTTTATACAATCTGTTTTTATTCCTAAGTCCTTTATATGATTAAAAAGAAAAACAAATAATACAAGAGGCAGCATTGTCAGTGTGTTGTGAATAGTGAATTTTCTTGCTAGTCTCTCTCTCCTATATATCCAGTGGGCAGTGACGACGAAGTAGCGGCCAGCTAATTCTCGCTACATTGACTTGACACCAAACCTCCTTTTCCACAGTCACACTCTCTTGCAAATACTCTCTCTCTCTCTCCCATTTATATAAAGTGTACCCTCCTTCGCCTTCCACAATCGTGATCTACTCAACACACACGAAACTACATCCCTCTTTCTCACATCACACCAATTTCAACATGGAGTTCGGCAGAATCGGACCCTCCGACCCGGGTGGCTCATCCAGGCGTTCTGATGCTCCCATCATTGCTAGGCCCATTTCCTCCTCATTCCCCTCTCGTAAGAAGAAGCTCATCTTCTTGTCTATTCTCGCCATCGTTTTAATTGTCGCCTCCGCCATCTCCGCCGTCATTGTCATCGGTGGCCGGGCCAGGGATTCGGGCTCCAATGGGCCTGATATCCGGGGGAAGCCCACTGAAGCCATCTCTCGGACCTGCAGTAAAACCCAATTCCCCGCTATCTGCGTGCAGTCACTCCTAGAATTCCCTGGTTCAACCACGGCGTCAGAGGAAGAACTCGTCCACATTTCCTTTAATATGACCCTGCAGCACCTGAGCAAAGCCCTCTACTCCTCCTCCGGGATCTCCTACGTTCAGATGGATCCACGTGTACGATCCGCCTACGAGGATTGCCTTGAGCTTCTCGAGGATTCCATGGACGCCCTCACACGCTCCCTCACCTCCGTCGCCCCCTCCCCCTCCGACGGAGATATCAAATTGGGTGGGTCCACTGAGGATGTGATGACGTGGCTCAGCGCCGCTCTCACCAATCAGGACACGTGTACGGAGGGGTTCGCGGAGATGAGCGGTGCCGTCAAAGATCAGATGAGTAATAATTTGAAGGACTTGTCGGAACTTGTGAGCAATTGCCTGGCCATTTTCTCGTCCAGTGACAGTGGAGATTTCGGGGGCGTGCCTATACAGAACAGGAGGAGATTGATGGGAGACGATAATGCCGATATCTCGGGAAATTTCCCGAAATGGATGAGCAGACGAGATAGGAGATTGTTGAGCTTGCCAATATCGGCGATACAAGCCGATATAGTCGTGTCCAAGGATGGGAATGGAACGTACGAGACAATCGCGGAGGCTATTAAGAAAGCGCCTGAGCATAGTAGCCGCCGGTTCATTATTTACGTGAGGGCAGGAAGGTAATTGACGTGGTTTTCTGCTAATTTAACTTTCTTTAGCTATAAGTATTTTTTTTCAGCTGCAAGTTATATAAGTAGTAATTAATGTAGAATCTTTTTCACCATAATGAACTGTTCTAATCATTCCGTGTTTTATTTTGTTTTAACTACTTGATTGAATTGAATGTGAAAAGGGCAAGCTATAGGGAAAAGTGAGGATTGAGATGTGTTGCTATCATATGAATAGATTTTCTGACTTTATCTCAAATGTCATTATTGGTTCATTGACTTGAAGCTTACTATCATGCATGTATCTGTAATCATGTGAATATTACAATGATAATTAATTATATATACTTTCTTTTATGCTAGTTTTTCTCTTTTATTAATCGATTAATTTTCAAGTTAATTTTGATATAAAATTGAGGAAGCTAAAATTAGTGACATGAACAGGTATGAAGAGAAAAATTTAAAGGTGGGAAGGAAGAAAACTAATTTGATGTTCATAGGGGATGGGAGGGGTAAGACAATCATCAGAGGTGACAAAAATGTTATGGATGGCTCGACCACATTCCACACAGCTTCCTTCGGTAAATTATTTTTTCCCACATTTTTCGAGTCAATGTTTTTTTTTTTTTTTGGTTAATGATGTTTATGTTTATTTATGTTTATATATATACTATTCCAATAAAAGCTCATGAATAATATACAGCAATCACGCGGTACGGCTTAAGACAGAACTGTAGAAGTTGCATGTGATGTGGCCATGCCATTCTAGCTTCTTTTCCTATAATTCAATATTCCTAGCTGTCCTGTCTACTTGCATGCCTTTGGCCCATCCAACTTAACCCACTGTTCAGATGGTTTTTACTTAATTTTTGTTAAACCAAAACTTGCGCTCTCTAATTTTTCACAAACCTAAATGGCAAACTTCCCGGTTATGTTACCCGTGAGTGCATTAATTACAGTGGTTTAAAAATATATATATACTTAGAGATTGATAATAATAATCCCATTTTACTAACTTGTTGAGTGTTGAACTCCAAGTAATTATAAGTTTGGTGTTTGTTGGAATGTTACGCAACCTAATTAACTATTAAAATAAAACTATTCAATGTTATTTTAAAACACAGTTGGAATCTTACGCATTCTCTGCTTTCATCAAAACATTTGATCCACCTCTTAACCTTATCTTGATAACGCATCTTTTATACAAAAGGATCATATATAGGGCCAAACATTAACGAGGGGCACCTAACTAAAGTAAAATTCTCGGTGGTGGGTCATCCATACCAAAATGATCATGATTAACAATTAACAAAATTTCTTGCATCATCTTGTTCATCTCCCTCCACCACTACCTAATTTCTTCTTTTACGTTCAAATTAAACCATCTTTAATTAATTAAACTTGTACATGTCCTGCTGCAGCTGCAACCGGTGCCGGCTTCATAGCGCGGGACATAACATTCGAGAACTACGCCGGTCCAAGCAAGCACCAGGCGGTGGCCCTCCGTGTCGGAGCGGACCATGCAGTGATATACCGCTGCGACATCATCGGTTACCAAGACACATGTTATGTCCACTCCAACCGCCAGTTCTTCCGTGAATGTAACATTTACGGAACTGTGGACTTTATTTTTGGTAACGCTGCAGTGGTTTTCCAAAACTGCAGCCTTTATGCTCGCAAGCCCATGGACCAACAGAAGAACACAATTACGGCCCAAAATCGAAAGGACCCGAATCAGAACACTGGTATATCCATCCACAATTGTCAGATCCTAGCTGCAGCGGATCTGGAGCCAGTAAAGGGAAGCATTCCCACGTATCTTGGGCGTCCATGGAAATTATACTCGAGAACTGTGTACATGTTATCGTACATGGGTGATCACATACACCCACGTGGATGGCTAGAGTGGAATTCAACATTTGCTTTAGACACATTGTACTATGGCGAGTACATGAATTCTGGGCCGGGTGCAGCTATTGGAGAACGGGTCAAGTGGCCCGGGTACCGGGTCATCACGTCCAACGTGGAGGCAAGGCGGTTCACGGTGGCCGAATTCATATCCGGTTCGTCGTGGTTGCCCTCAACTGGAGTGGCGTTTTTGGCTGGGCTATCCACTTGAGATCCAAAGAAGGTATAGGGTAAGTCTTGGTCCAAACATACCCATTGGAAGTGGATTATATTTTCATAAGATTTTTATTTTTAGATATACTTAATATAGCTTTCTGCTCTGATTATTATTTTTTTTCAATTTGTAACAATAAATATAGTGTAAACGGTCATAGATAGGTCTTGTAATTTTCCGATTGGCTCAAGTGCTTGAAAATAAGTAATAACGAAGATACTAAACAAGTTTATAATTCAGTACGACTTTTCGTCCCATTTGACTCACTTCATGTGGCTCATGTGCGTTGTGCCCACTCCAATTTATGCGCGTTAATCGGAAGGGACCCATGTTCGTTGACACAGACAAGTATACAACGCACATTTTTAAAGCGATTATTTATGGAGAAATTCTTGTAATTTTTCAAGAATTAAATATTGTTATTTACCATTTGGCCCTAAATGTTCAGCTAAAAGTAATCGCTAACATGAGTGATCGAGAATGAAACCTTTTGGTTATTGTAACAGTGGTCAAGGTATTAATAAAAGAAAAATGCTAATGAAATATATAAATTAATTATGAAGAGTAACCAATCTGTGATAGACTGTATATATTAAATAAATACGTAAAGTTGACAATCAGACAAAAGGAAATATTTTTCCTTTTTTATTATTATGAACATAATGATAATCTAATCTGGCGCATTGAATAAAACAAAAATGAAAGCTACACGACAAGTTCTTATCCTACAGGTTCTTGTCTATGAAGTCCCAGATCCTCTCTTCCATGTAAACCCGATCTCTATGACGTCGCGGCAAGTGACGCTCATCTGGGAAAATCATTAGATCATAAGGTTTTCTGGCAGCCACAAGTGCATTGACAAGCCTTGCGGTGTGCCTAAAATGCACATTCTCGTCAATCATGCCATGCACAAGCAACAACCGCCCTTTCATCTTGTGCACATGATGCATCACAGAACCGCTTTCATAACCTGTTCCATTTTCAGACGGCAATCCCATGTACTTCTCTGTGTAAAATGTGTCATATCCATCCCATGACGTAACAGGTGCACCAGCCACAGCACACTTGAAGAAATCTGGAAATCTCGAGAGGGTCATAGCAGACAGATAACCGCCATAGCTCCACCCATACAACCCAATGTGTCCAACTTTTGCAAGCCCTTGTTTAACGAGCCACTCAGCTCCACTTAGCTGATCATCAGCATCGGTTTGACCAAGACAGTGCTTTATATAGCCTTCAAACTTTAACCCCCGTCTAGCAGTTCCTCTGTTGTCCAACTATAAACAAGAAAGCAGAAATTTATTCAGGGAGTTAAAACTGATTATGTAATCAACTATTGATAAAAACCAAGGAGTTCTGTAGATCAGAGCACTGCAACAACCATTGAGCACAGAAATGGAAATGTTGAATGCGAGAATGATTCTACTTTTAAATTGGAAACACGAGTTCCATGCCTTTTTAGGTGTGTCAACATTGCATGTTTTAGTATTCCAAAGACAAAATTAGACTAGTTCAATAGTGTATCTAAATCTATCTAGGACAAGTTGCATCAAGTGGTTGAATGATAAGCAAGAAAGCTAGATGTTTATGAAGTAAGTTAACAATAGGAGCATATTTCAGTTGAAGCAAATTCGGCATTACTGACCTTCCAAACTAGGATGCCTTGGTTTCGCAAATATTGTGCTCTCATGTCAACTGTAGTAATCCAAGAACTACAAACAAGCTGTACACTTGGACCGCCATAAACATGGATCATAGTTCTGTACGGTGGAGGTCCAAATCTTGATGCATCAGGCATATATAGAGCCCCATACAATGGGGAGCCGTCTCTAGCCTGTATTTCAACAATCTCTGGTGGCTCAAGTCGTAGCCTTTTGAATCTTGGAATTGTAAATGGCTGCTCATACAAGGGCATGATTATGCTTCCATCGTCCAATGAGCAAAGTAACACCTTAGGGGGACAATCAAGTGCATCATGGATATCAATGAATCTTCGCATATGATGATCAAGGACCACAATGTGCTTTCCCTTGCTATGGGTAAGTCTAACAGGGGTCTGTAGTGGTTGACTTCCATCTATAAAAAGTTTAGAACAATATAAGTTAGATTCCAAAGGCCCATCTAAGGTCCCAGTGAAATAGACTAGGCCTGTAGCCTCATTCACACCAGCAATTTGCTCAACCATCCATTCACCTTCAGTGATAGGTCCTAAACAAGTCCCATTTGCATCATGAAGATAAAGATGTCTAAATCCTGTTTTCTCACTAGCCCAAATGAATCCCCCAGAAAACTTAGTAACTCCTTTATCAAGAGGGGTGAAACAGTCATGTATATTGATCCATATACTGTGTTCTTCCACCAATATAATTTTTCTCTGACCTGTTCTAATATCAAATTTGAGGATCTTCATTTTATTTTGGTGTCTATTCAATACCTGAGCAGTGAGAATGTTTCCATGCATCCAATTAACTCTAGCCAAATATTCTTCCTCATTGTTTTGCTGATTCGTTCCCCCACAGACAAGATCCATCCAAGTAGTGGATCCTCCAGCTACCGAAACAACCCCAAGACGAACTTGAACATTTGAAGCTCCAGCAAAAGGATAAGGATGGTCTTCTTGTGCCTCTAAACCAACTGAGCTTTTGCCCTGGTGCATAATTCTAAAAAGTGGTATTTCAGAAGAATCAACTTCAGTGAAAGCTATATATTTACTGTCTAGTGACCACCAATATCCAGTTTTCCTATCCATTTCCTCCTGCAATCAGAAAATTATAAAACCTGAGGAGAGTGCTAAACATGCTGACAAAGTAAAGGGAAATAATGAATTGTTTGAGAATCTAGTCACTATTTCACTTAGGTCAATCAAACGTGTGGGAGGACAGGATACTTGGTAGAAGGGAGACTGTGCCCAATTTTCATCTAAAGATGTCCGTAGAGAAGATATTGCTACAAGAGGAATCTTACCTGCGCTATATATTCAGCAAGGCCATGAGTCTGCGACAAACAAAAGAACAAGTGTTATTTTTGTAAGATAAGAATGCCAAAAAGCTAAAAAAGTAGTTTCATATACCTAGTTCAAACTAATAACTGTATACAGTCATATGAATGATCAGAAACCACCAATTACAAGACAAAACCATTGATGGTCTTGAGTATATTGACTCTTAAACACTTCTCAACCTATTATGCTTGATTTAAAATCCTAAATAATAAAGAAAAATCATAGAAGCCTACTATATGGTGAATGAAAAAAAAAAAAAAAAGCAATACAGAAACTTACTATTTTCCATGAACCAGGCCAAAGATAACAAAACGAAGATGATTTAATTTAAGCACTAGAATGCTTATTAATAGAATTCAAACACTTGCGACCAAGGTGAAACAGGATCTGTGAAATTACTTAGAAGAAGATTGTTTACTCCTGATCTGGATACATCTAACAATTATCTATCTTAAAATTGTTAAGTACTAAAGTTGTAAAGAGATTTTAGCTAGATAGATTACTTTAAATTAATTAGATGCACAGAAAACTGAGGATGCTCCATTGCATTTATTGATTTTTTTTTTCATAGAATTCATAACACAATTGGTTACTCTTATACAATAGAAACCAACCAACTATAGAACTCACCAAACCATTTTCTTTGGCACCGTGAGTCAACTGCTTTGTTTCATTCGACAACAGATTCAGAACATGCAATTCAGTGTCTCTTACATAAGCAATCATTGATCCATCTGGGGATAGCCGTGGATCAATAATTGGTGAACCTGATGTACTTGGAAGCTTGAGCTCCGCTTTTGAATGAGACATCTCCTGGATATAAATCTGTTCATAAAGAAAGAACAATAATCATATCATAAATTCATAATAAACTTGCACATTTCAGGCTTATGATGATAACTGATATAAATAAAATACAAGAACCGGCATATATTGTTTTGGTCTGATACACAGCCTGCATAATACCCACCACCACCACAATGAGTAAAGTTAGGTATGAGACTTATAGACAGCACTGTAATTCAAGTATCCGAGGTCACATAAGACTATTTAGTACTGAAGTACTGATTGCTCTGATTGCCAAGAAATAATTATAACTATACAAGCTTCAAATAACTCCAGGGGGAAATAGGAATTAGTGCACACTGCAAAATGGTAATTGCAAGTGTTTCAACTATATCTAAAATTGTTAGTGACACGATAAACCAACCATCTACAAAACCCAGCATTTAAAGCTTCAAATAATTAATTCATGTAAAACATCTCAACATTGGTGGCTTGTGTGAAGCAAACAGTGTTTTAAAGGGATTGTCATCACAATTAAAGGAAGTGATAAAATGCTGGTAGCAGCAAGGTGCATTACCAGGGTAATACGTACATCTATGCAGAAGTGTTAGTTTAATATTCCTACCAATGAAGTATTAGGGCGTAACATACATGATTCAAGCATAGTACTCATTTGGCCCTTCTGTATAAAACTTTGAAGACACAGACTAGATCTTTGAAGTACACAGCAGTTAAGAAACAAATAATAGAAAATAATGCTATTGCTATTTGAGAGAAAGGCAAACAAACCCCAGCAGGCAAGGGCACCATGATTGCTTTCCTTTTGGAGCTCGTGTTCACCCATTCATACCGTGTCACCCCTAACCCACGCTCCCTCAACCTCTCCCTCCTCAACTTTTCTTCCGGAGATATATTACTTTCATCAAGCCCCCCGTCATGGGGACTGAATAGCAATTCTTGTTTGGAGGTCTTCAGATCAAAAGAATAAACCTTCCTATTCAATGTGTGATCAGGACTAAATAAATAAGCAATTAAATTATCATCAGGGCTGAAGGTTATTGAAGATGGTGCTACATATCCAGGCAGTGGGTATTGTACAATCTCTTCAACAGGGAAAAATATGCTATTGTCAAAATTTTGGGCATCATTAAAGTCTGTCATAGGCATTTCAAAAGGCAGTGATCTTGAACGCTTCAGATTTCTCTTGTTCTGGTTCTCATCAACTGATTGCATTACAAGTACACCAATGTGTATGAGATTGAACTGCAACAGATCATGGATATGAGAGCAGTACTACTGAGAAGAGAATAACAATAATCAAAATAACTTTGACGGTTTTACCACAGAACTAACAGCAGGCTAATAAATATAATTTCAGTATAAAGTTTCTTTTCACAAAAAATTAATGCAAATAAATTAAAGGATTTTCAGCGCTCAAATATGGAGATGAATTTATTTATTATTGAGCCTTACTGAATGTGTTTATAACAGAAATATTACAAAATTTTTCTTTCTTTCTCTTTACATAATTTGTGGGACAGGACATAAATATAGAATAAATTGTTTCTATAGGCTATATTCTAAAACCTAACTTTGGAAGTTATTCCGTAGTCCAACCTTAGCCCCCATTCAAGGGAAAAAGAAGACATCAGTAAAGAATGATATAACTTGATAAAGACAGGTAGGCATAAATTGAAGCTACTTTAACTTAGTGCTTCTCCTTTATATTAATCTAATGCCGTGGAGCGAAATTGAAATTTTTAAGACGCCGAGATCTCTGAAAGAAAATGAAGCAAGTACTAAACAAACGAAAACAAAGCATTTTATCCACTTACCTGATTTCCACTTCATCTGTCCAGAAGGCTCAAACTTACAAAATCTATTTAACTAACCATCCTATATTATCTTATTTCTACCCTTTCGATCATTAGCTCTCATAGAAAACAATTAGATAGAAACCAAAGTAGAACATCTTAAGCCCATAATGGAACCCAGGGGGCCAAGTTCAAGCAGATACAGACACATCTCAAAATAAAATTCGAAAAGCATAACTAACATTTGCTACTCTTTCAAGAAATTTTAAGAATGAGATCACTAACAGAACTCTCAAAATCTTGTGTTTATCCACCGGATCCAATCATAGACTACGGAACTACGACGAAATAATGCAAAAAAGCAGAAAGTTTCGAATTGATTTTAGTTGATCAAAACTAAGCCAGTTTCAAAAGTTATTAAGTATGGCAATAAGATTTTAACCTGCGGAGAGGATGGAAAGGATCTGCCATGAAAACGAAGTAATGTTAATAGGAATTTTTTGCTGGATTCCTGGTATACTCAAGAGGAAAGTTTGATAGAGAATCAGAATCTACACAGCAATTAGATTTTCTTCAACTGAAAAGCTTGGGAGGAGAAAGAGAGGGACAGATAGCATCGAAGTTCTTCACTTCCTGGTTGGGATGCACTTTGTAAAAGCCCCACACATCAGATACGGGAAGGATACGGTTGGAATACGGCTCTAGTCCCGATACGTCCTGACACAGCAGCGACACCTTGAATTGAAAGCTGCACTTCGCTGACACTGAAATTGCAAGACTGCAAATTGATTCAGATTTCTATCTTCATCTTCGATTTCTATTTTTATTTTTGATTTACAACTTCAATTTGGATTTCGATATCAAGTTTTTCTTCGAGGCGCTCTAGCCTGCAGCTTATGCTCTTCAAGTTTGCCGAATTCGAGATGGCTTGAAGCTGAAGATGAGAATGCATTGCCACTTTCATCATTTTGTATTTGTCGGACTCTTACCATTAAATAATATATTGATAGTTATTTTAAAAAAATTATTTAGAGATATCTCAAATATCATTATTATTATTATTATTGTTATATTCTAATAAATGTATTGTAATATATTTAACCTAATTAGTGGGCATGCGGGTGTTAATTTTTTTAAAAAATTATTTTTAAATATACATATAAAATAAAAAGTTAAAATAACTTTTTTAAAATTTTTTTGTTACAATTTCTCACTTTTTAATTTTTTAATATATTATAATTTATAACATAGTGTAGAAGTGGTTCATGGTATGCAGTGTCAGCCTATCATAGACTGGTATCAAATCACGAAGGAACCTGAAATTATTGATTTTAAATTACAGAAATTATTTGATATTAAAAAAAAGGAGTTTTTCTGAGGACATGTTTGTCATATACTGGCCTGGTGTTTGCGTCGGGGTTATTACACCTACAGGGTAAGTACTGTCCAACCGGTTAACACCCACATTCATAATGTCTCATTAAAATATTATTGTGTTATTAATTACTAATAAGTTCTGCAAGGATAATAATTAAAAAATGTTGATAAATATTTTTGGGTATAAATTCGGCTTTTCTTACACAAAAAGCTTTATTCATATTCATTAAATATCTAAACCATCGTATGTGTAAAAAGGTCTTTTATCCCTTTAATTACAAACATCAATAATGTTGTACAAATTTTTATCATAATTTCTAAGTCAATTTGATAATTCACTGAATCCAGTCAGAATTAACATTTAATACCCAGTCATCATTGGATGACTACGTTAAAAGAAATACTTGTTAGACATAATTGTTGAGGTTTTCGCCTAATTTCTTTTTTTTTTCTTTGAAAAAAAAAACAATTAAAATGTAGAAGACATGGAATTTTCTTTCCAAACATAAAAAATTTAATTTAAGTGGCACCTTTTTTTGACTAAAAATATACTTTTTAAAAAATATTTGTTAATAAATTATAGTCTAGGTGAGTTTAATTCTATTTTCTTATGCATTTTTTAACTCTTTACTTTCAAGCTTCATAAATTTTATATAAAAATATTCTTACCAAATCATATTCATTTAAAATTTATATTGGTTGTATAATATTAAACGAGGGAGAAAGAAATCATTTTCTCATTCTAGTTTTAAGTAGAATTTTCACTGAGTACACAAAAAATCTCTAAATTGAAATAAAATTTTCACAAATCCTTCGTAGCATGATCTTATTAAAAAGTCATATTACTAATTATAAGTCTCAATTTTAAAGCTTAAAATTGCGTCTTTGTTTATGGATGGATACATAGTTATTTTCTAAAAGCCGAAATTAAGTTGAACTTTAAATCATCTTTGAGTTTCTGGGCACAGGGACGGTCACTCACCAATCACCAATCATGCATTGCATATAAGGAATCCTCGTTTATTTCTCTTGCCACGTGTTGTAAACTTAAAAGGCTAGAGAGCTTTCGTTCATGACACGCCAACCCCTGTTTACTATAGCGACCAATAACATACTGCCACGTATTTAGTATTACACGTCAGCTTGGACTCCGTGTAGGAAAGTGACCTTTATGATTATTTGTTTTGTTCTCATCTCATAAAATCAACGAAAGCCATAATTTTAGACGCATACATGTAAAACAAGATTGTAATTATTGGAAGTGGAATGTTTCTATCACAATGCCATCTCTCATCAATTTATTTTAGAACTTACCCATTTTCTTCAGGTTGTCTTGGGCAGAGTTTTGGCCTTTTGGGCCATATGGTTCATTCATGCAAGTCCCAATATATATCCTTTATCGTCAAGGGCTTCTTTGCATTTGCAAATCCGAGTCCTTAACCTTAAGTTTTGCTCTGAAACTCTGGGATATGTGAGGAGATGATATTGAAGATGACGACAGTAATCCTGGATGGAACCAAAACCTCATACCTCTGAGTCTTCAACTTCTGTTCTTACCATAAAACTTGGAAATGCTAAGGTTATATCCCTGCAAAAGTGGGGAGCATTATTCATGCATGAAAATTGAAAAGAAGCTTACTCGTCAAGAATAAGTGTTTTGTGAAATTGAAGTTACGAAGAAAATGTTGATGAAAATGACTAATACCCACCTTAAATACGGGAGGGTCATGTTCTTTATCAAAGATGGATGTTTTGACACAAATTCTTTCCACTCGTCTAGGTCAATCTTTCCATCACCTTTTGCATCAGCATCACTAAATGTCTGTGGAAAGAAGCAATAAATCCTTGGTGTTTACTCAGTTCAAAGAAGCTCCAGAAGTAACAAGTGAAATTGTATGCACACCTTATCTACAATGGTTTCGACAATATCATCTGTAAGTAAAAGATCTGACTCGTGCACAAGTGCCATCACCATCTCCTTCAACTGCAGATAATAATTACTCTTTAAGTCTAATCTAGAGAAGTAAAAGGTGGATGTGTTTTCAATTTCTGGTTGTAGTTGCATTAATGTGATTAATATTACAGCTACAGTAATTGAACTGCAATATTGTAATGTGTTTAAGGGATATGGTTGAAAAGTGAAAACCATACCTCATCTCTTTCAATACACCCTGTCTGCCTCAGATCATACAACCTAAAAGCAACTGTAAAATTGTGAGCCCCAACTTAACAGATAAAGCAACTAGTAAGTGATGAAAAAACACTTGTACTACCCACCAATTTCAAATTATAAGTGCAAATATTTCTGGTAGGGACTAAAAGGAGAAACTACAACATCAGATATATAGGAGAATCAAGCTTACATGCGATTTTGTCTTCCGTAGGTGCATTTGGGTGAAAAATACCCAATGATCGAACAAATTCCCCAAACTCAATAACTCCATTGCGCTTGACATCAAATAAATCAAAGATCTATGAAGGAAACACTATCCAATATGCGTTAGTGAGACAGTAAAGATCTGAAATCTGAACCTTGATTAGTTACCATGTTTTAGATAAGAATTATCTTGATAAGATTAAAGAATCCTAAGGGTCAGATATATATACACACCCTGTCTGCAAACAGATTTCTCTTGTTGCTATTCCTGAAGAGTGCCAGCTGGAATTCTTCCTGGATGGAAATATGATCTACACGTTAATTATCTCATGGGAACAAAAATAAAAACTTATAAATTCACTTGACTCACCTTGTGAATAAGATCATCTTTAACTATGGAATTGCTCAACTTCTTATAGAGCTCATGTAGGGCCTCAACTTCACTCACAGTAACTGTGAAGAAGAAGAAGAAAAAAAAAGAAGGAAATCTACCTTATATCAGTCATGTAAATTTATACTGAACTAATGATAATTAGGAGGACTCAACACTTAGGAATCTCAGGAGGCTTCAAAATAAACCGAAAGCCTGCACTTGTTATTAATGGATACTCACAAGGTGTCTCAGCAGCAAGAACAGTGGGTTCCTCATAACCTGGTGGCTTCTGTTTCTTTGAACAATAGCAGCCCATTAAACTGAACCACAAAATTCACTATGCAGTACCACTAGGACAAAGTCGAGCTTTGAATATCTGCAATGATAGCGTAAGTCTTAGTCACAACTCATTTAAAACAATCTATAAACCTTAAAATACACGTTCTCCAAGGGCATCTGAGCTGTTAGTATGTACTAAAATAACTAGTTCGATCAAATTGATATTTAAAAAGTCAAAGCAGCAGAGTAAAGAAAAAGCATTTCTCTCTTTTCAAGCAAAAGCAGTTTTGATGGACTGGTGGAAATGTAGTTTAAAAATTCCGAGTAGGTTCTTAAGTTTCGCCACTTATCCTGCAGAAGCTGCCTAGTGAAATTGCAGCTAGCAACTTGCTCAATGCTTAGCAGTTTAAAGCCTTTGATACTAAAAAATAAATAAAGCTTAGGTGAGCAAATCTGTCTTTTCCTAATTAATTATAAAACCTACCAAGATATTTCTTTTGATATCAAGCTTATCATAAGAGGAAACAAATACAACACAACAAAATTGTACTATTATATTTTCTAAACAATGTTTCTAAAGGTCGATATCCAAACTGATATATGGACATCAGATGGCTGGATTAATAAGTCAGGCTCATACTTAATTATTTTAATTCTTCAATTTTTAATGTCTTTGTTATTTTTTTATTGACCAAGAAATATTTGGCACGAAATTAAGCTTCTTATTAAGCAAAACATCGGAGTAGCAAAGTAATTTTCCCACAAATCACAAAAGCCAGTCTTTTAATTTAAGAAAATAATATATTATATTCCTAAATACCAATATGTTTATGCGGAATATAGCTTATTTTCAGCTTAATTCAACCACAAAATCGAATATATCTTGTATCTCACTCCAGCTTAACAAAAGAAAATCAACATTTGACCTGCATTGTTTTATATTCTAATTTTTTTTTCTTAAATCCAAACGAACAAAATAAAATTAATTGATCTACAAACATGACTTATATATATATATATATATATATATATATATATATATAAAATCTGAACTAGACTTCTCCGAAGTTGCTACAATTAGCAAATCACAAGCAGTGCCTCAATACATTGGAAGAATTAAGAAGGTAAGCAGATTCTTTCCTTGAGATTATGTTCTAAAAATCCAATCGGGATATATTTTTTGGATCATTTACAAAGATTAAGAAAATTTTCGAAAAATGAAGCACCATGGCTTCTCAGAGACTCAGACAAATTCAAAAGCAAAAACCCATATGCATCCTTTGGTTCTGGAGAAAATGCAGGAAACAAATTAACATAAATTACCTATAATGGGTGAGATTGAAAATTTCACCATCAGAAGAGATTATCAAATATTTCCAAAGTTATAAAGCGAAAAAGAATTTGCACCATCTGAGAGACTTTTTCTTTTCTTTCCCATTTCTGAAAAAGGTGACTCCTGAAGGAAGGAGATACAAAGAGAGAGAGAGAGAGAGAAACTGACCTGCGAGAGAAGGAGATAGGAATTGAGGTAATTGAAAAATGATTATAGTAACAAGAAGTCAACACAACTTAAATAAAGGATTGCAAAATTTGCCGTCAATTTCATTTGAGCAAGTAGACAATAAATAACTTTGTAGGAAGCTGTCTTTCATAAAAAACTTGCCTTTCTTAGCTCAGCTGTCGTCTTCAGTTTGCAGTTTGGTTGCAAATTTATAATGAACCGATGAAGAGGACGGGAGAGAAAGGGAGTAAGGGAGCCAATAGTTTATTATTTGAACGTTTCCTTTCCACCAACAATTCCAGCTGGCCTCGCGCCGCGCATACGCCGATATTGCTTTCTTACTCCTTTATTATTTTAGTATTTCATTTTTTAAAGGCAAAAAATATAAGTCCAATTTCATTTAGTTCAATTACGCTTAATATTTTGATAAAAAATTATACTTGCCTCTCTTAACATATCGTATGATGTTACAAAAGTTTTTCTTCTATTCTTTTAATAAAATTATTAATGTATATTTGCTAACATTTTAAAATTAATTTATAGTGTCATGTTAAAATTTAACATTAATGTAACTTCTTTTTTTTATTTTCATATTAAAATTAAAATCATAATCTCATATTAAGCATGAAGTTTAGTTTTTAATAAAAATAAATTAAAATAAATTGAGTATAATTTTTAAAATAAAAAATATTATGCATAATTTAGCCAAATTTCTTGAGAGGTTGATGTAAATTTTAGTCTAATATTTATGAATTGTAATTTGGTAAATTGTTGTCTTCTACGAGAATTGTTCAAATTACACCGTTCTCATTCATTTCAAATAATTATATATGCCTGAAGTTTAGTAATTTTGTATGTTTTGGTAACTTTTCTTTTATAATTCTTTGGTCTTTTATAACTTTATACTATATATTATATAATTTGAGAGAAAAAAAAGTCCAAAATCCTATAATATTGTACATATTAAAAGAAATCTAAAATCATATAATATTTGGTTTATCCATTTGGGCTTGGATCATACTATGCTTGTTGGGCTTCCAAGAGTACTAAGTCCATAAAAAGCCATCCAATGGGCTTCAGAACTAATGGAGGTCTAAGCTATTCCGGGATTAAGATAGGCGTAGCACACTTTCCAAACATACCATTCGACTTCTAAACCCTCGTAGAACCCAATCAATAGCTATCGCAATTCTGAAACCCTCATCTTCCATTTCCAATCCTCATACCTCAGTCCTCACTATCATGGCTCTCTCCAAACCCATCTTCTTCACCAATCTCAAAACCCTTACCAAAACTCTTCCGCCACCACGAATCTCCTATCTCTCCCTTCGCTTCCTTTCCTTCTCCTCACCAGAAGAAGCTGCCGCTGAACGACGCCGTCGCAAACGGCAACTACGTATCGAACCTCCCCTCTCGGCTTTGAACCGGTCTCAACCCCAGCAAACGAAGCCTCAATCCCAATCTCCACCATACTACCTCAATCCTAACAATCCTAAGCTCCCCGAACATGTTTCCGCTCTCACCGGTAATCGCCTCAACCTCCACAATCGTATCCTCACACTCATTCGCCAAAACGACCTCGACGAAGCTTCTCTCTACACTCGCCATTCCATCTACTCCAATTGCCGCCCTACCATCTTCACTATCAATTCCGTACTCACTGCTCTTCTTCGACAGTCCAAATACTCTGATCTCTTGTCCCTCCATCGCTTTATTACCCAAGCTGGTGTTGTTCCCAATATCATAACGCACAATCTCATTTTTCAGACGTATCTAGATTGCCGAAAGCCCGATACGGCGTTGGAGCATTACAAGCAGTTTATGAATGATGCCCCCATGAACCCCTCTCCCACTACTTACCGGATTTTGATCAAGGGTCTGGTAGATAACAATAAGCTGGATCGAGCTATGGAGATTAAAGAGGAAATGGATGCCAGGGGGTTTGCGACAGACCCGATTGTGTATCACTATTTGATGTTGGGTCATGCCAGGAATTCGGACCCGGATGGTGTGTTTAAACTTTATGAGGATTTGAAAGGGAAAGTGGGAGGGGTTGTGGAAGATGGGGTCGTTTATGGGAGCTTGATGATGGGGTATTTCCTGAGGGGAATGGAGAAGGAGGCTATGGAATGTTACGAGGAAGCCCTTGGAGAGAATTCTAAGGTGAAGATGAGTGCCATTGCGTATAATTCCGTGCTGGATGCATTGAACAAGAATGGAAAGTTTGATGAGGCCCTGAAGTTGTTTGATAGCATGGTAAGGGAGCATAACCCTCCAAGGCGATTGGCGGTTAATTTGGGAAGCTTCAATGTGATGGTTGATGGGTATTGTGCACAAGAAAGATTTAAGGAGGCAATGGAAGTCTTCAGGAAAATGGATGAATATAGGTGCAACCCAGACACATTATCATTTAATAATCTGATTGAACAATTGTGTAATAATGGAATGCTTGTTGAAGCTGAGGAAATTTACGGGGAAATGGAAGGCAAGGGGGTGAACCCAGATGAGTTTACTTATGGTTTACTGATGGATACTTGCTTCAAAGAGAATAGGCCTGATGATGCAGCTGCATATTTCAGAAAAATGGTTGAATCTGGGCTGAGACCGAACCTGGCAGTTTACAATAGGTTGGTAGATGGGTTGGTCAAAGTTGGAAAGATTGATGAGGCCAAGTCCTTCTTTGACTTAATGGTCAAGAAACTCAAAATGGATGTTGCAAGCTATCAGTTTATGATGAAGGTGCTCAGCGAGGCCGGAAGATTGGATGAGGTTCTTCAAATAGTTGATACATTGTTGGATGACGGTGGAGTTGATTTTGATGAGGAATTCCAGGAGTTTGTTAAGGCAGAATTGAGAAAGGAAGGGAGAGAGGAGGAATTGACCAAGCTGATGGAGGAGAAGGAGAGGCAGAAGGCTGAAGCGAAGGCTAAGGAGGCTGAGGCTGCGGAAGCTGCTAAAAGAAGTGCTAGAGCTGCAGTGGCTTCTTTACTTCCATCAAAGTTGTTTGGGAATAAGGAAACAGATTCAGAGTCTCAACCTGAGGGTGAAGTTCAAGCGCTTAAAGAAGAGAGCACTAATGGGACTGCTACTGAGTCAGAGTCCGTAGAGACAACATCTGAAGATGAGAAATCGGGAAATGGAGAGGATAGAAGCGATGGTGCAGGCGCACAGGTAATCGCTTGAATGTGCAACTTAATGATGCTTAGATGATGAAGTAAAATTTTTTTCGCTTATGTCAAAATAGTTCTGAATCATCAATCTATGTTGACATCTCTAATTTTTCTGTATGCATTTAATTTGTTGGAACTTGGAATAGATTATGAGTTCCCACTTAGGTGTTGATATGAATTGAAGCCCGTTTCACTTATTTTATTCTAGAGAATTAAGATCGCATATGAAGAGACAAATCCATCGTTATAGAGTCATAGACGTCAGACAAGATGTAAGAAGGATTAAGCAACTCATGAGCAGGGATATACTAATCTAGTTGCATAAAAATGGGTGCCGTAAGGTAAACCACCAATGGTGTACAACAATGCTACGGTTGATTAAGGCCAGGATAAAACCTCAAAACTCAGCATCTGAGTCATTATAGGTAATCTATCAAGTCGATGGCACAAAATAATTTTTTTCTTTCATGGTCAAAATTGTGACACTTGCTTTTCTCCAAAACGTAACATCATACAAAGAAACAGGCAATCAAGTCATGAAAATGTCTACAGTACAAGAAAATACAAGAGAAGACTCCCGATTTCCAGTATCAATTTTGACAATTTGATAATCCTGAGAAGAAAATGTTGTTTATTACACAACATGAACAAGCTGAGAATTTCAAAGCAGCCCCAGTGCCTTCATCTATTACAACATACAGAAAGACTGTAATCCAGCACAGAAGAATGTCTCAAACACGCAGCGTCCAAAGAACACATCAGCTACAAAGATTTGGAATACACACTCCAGCATCCGGATTCTGTTGTTCTTTCCATATCCTTCCAGTAACTCTGAGCTTAAGCTCCTTCCTATCCCCACCAGAGAAAAATAGGGCCATATTTCGTTGGATGATGAGACCATCATGGCTATCCCTGACTTTACGGTGGCTATCTCTAATACTTCTTGGAGTACCCTCCCAAATGAGTTTCCTGCCATTCGCCCCAACTTCTAGGCTATAGCTATAGTTCCGAGCCTCATTCTCGTCGCCCATGAAACGAAGGAATGCCATGTAAACAGGGGCCATGCCAAGCTGAAAAGCTTCAAAATGAAGGCAGAAGTATTGGCCAAAACAATGAAATACCTACCAAACCAGAAACAAACAAACAAAAAATCAGCCTACAGAAGAATTAGACAGGACTAAAGATTTCTCTTGAATGGACTGGCGAACCAAAATAAACTCGTCCTTGGGAATCATTCCTATACAGAAACAAGGAATTCTGTTTACTAGGTCAGCCGGGGCCTGAAACATGGTGGTTCAGCTATATGAAACCCAGAAAATAGTGAAAAAAATGATTTAGGTCAAACGTCTTTTGGGCATTAGGAGCATTATAAAGCCTTCCACCATCGCATTATAAAGCATTATTTAAGCAGCGAATAAATGATTAATCCCCTTCCAAACAACCTCTTAAAATGGAGGAAAAACACACACACACACACTTACTGTGAGCATCCAAGTTGCATTCTCCACTTCACGGGGATTTGACTTCACATAACGATGGTTAAACGTAGATCCTGTGTGCATATCCACCTTGTGATCATCCCTCAAATGTGCAACGAGGAAAGGGATGTCTCCGACAACAGAACACTCTGATCCTGCATAAGGACAATTGTATGGTCTGAAATTGCAGACTGCCTCATGCTTAAGCTTGCTGTAGTATGGGAAGATTTCTGGACATCCAAGGGAGTAGTATTTGCAAGGTAACTCAAGAGATTCAGCTACCTTCTCCAGAGCCAAACACCTAATATCTCCAAGCTCTTGTCTGCATGTGGGACATCGGTTGTGCACCCTTGTTTTACATGTGGAACACAGCGTGTGCCCATTGTGACACTGCAAAACAAGTTGATTTTTACTTTCTTTTTCTGCACAAAATTCTCCAACATGTAAAATACTAACTTCTTAACACTACAATTGTTAAACGCCAAAATAAAAAAAGCTATTGCTACCTTTTTCTGGCAGAACGGCAGTGCATTTTTCTAGAGAAAATTAGTGACAACTAATAAGCTTAAATTTCACAACGTATCCTAGTTATGACGAATTTATTCATACGACCTGCTTTCCATTCAGGTAATCTTCAAACACACAAAGGACTAGCAACATATATGAACTTTAGATGGTTAAGAATCACCATGAAGAAGAACAATAAGGTACCGACCACTCGTACTTCAAGAATCAAATTTTAAGAGGAACAAGTTATATAGACTCAGTTTTCTATGGAGCAGAGAAGTTTTTTGCAACAGCAACTCATACAACAAATGGAGGCTCCTAAGATCCTCAGTCTCAACATGCTTACAGCATATCATTTCACCATCCCCAATACAAACTCACCAACGGCCGTGGTGCTTGAAATATTCAACCGATCCATAATATGCATGTATATGATTCTCATTGGAGAGAAAGAGCTCATATAAGACAATTCAAACAAGGGTTAAAGGTGCTGACTGCAGATACCCCAAGCTCAAAGAAGGAATAACAGGAAGTATTCAACAAACAACAGCCTCCCTTGTGGCCACTCCCAATAGTTCACTTCTAAATTGAAAATTCCTTATAGGCTTCATATTTACAGATTCTCATTGCAGAGAAGGCATTACTAGTTCACTGAAAGTCAAAACATTTTAGAATGAATTACCTTAACACATACACATATATATTTTTTTTCACTTGACCTTTGGGCTTCACAAATACTCAGTCATGCTGCAAATGACATAAGAATTTTCTGATACACTGTAAACTATCAACCAAAACCATGAACTTCTGACACGAGACTGGTATTCATTTCAGATTACAATATTAAAAGATCAAACAGAAGCAGAGCCACAGAAACAATTCCTTTTTCTTTTTTTCTGTTTAGATAAAATAAGAAATTTTATCAGAGCCAGTGTAGAAGTATTTCCACTATCACAAATTTCAAATCATTATCTAAACATGAATTATGATCTAGATTCATGCACCTAGCCTCAGCCTCCACCTTCCTAACGGAATATAGATAATCCATTACTACTTAACTCAATAATAGTTAATTCTCGTTATTTCCCAAGTTGTTCAATATAAATCCCATCATCCATGTCTAAATATTCTTATGTGCCTTTTCTGGGTTCCATGATAGTCCAATTACAAATCATCATCTTGCAATAATCACTTTCAACATAACTGCATTGCAGGGCATCTGTCACTCTAAATTGCTGATCTGAAGCATTTTTCACATGATAAAATGGACAAAAATTGTCTACAAGATAAAACCATAACTGAATGAAATAGCACTGTTATGTAATACTTTCATGCTAATACTTTTACGTAGGAGATCAGACCTTTCGGACATAACTTGTGGTTAACTAGCGCATAAAAAACATTACCAAAGCTTCAATGATTCACGACAAAATACATAAAGAAAATTAAAATTCAATCTTCTCCCCTAATGCAATGGCATATCTATAATTAATTGCTATCACTATGTTGAAAAACAAATATTAAATTGCCAGCTTGCCCAAATATGCAATCAATAAATATGGTTAGGTTGAATTTCAACGACCACTCGAGACCTTAGGTCATCGATTCCAATCAATCAGACATGCTCTCCTAGACATGTAACGAAAATCCGAACTCCAAAACCAAGTCTTCGATGTCCCTATCCACAAAGAAGCCGAAAAAAAAAAAAAAAAGGAAGAAAACGCATAATCAAATTCACTCAATTCCCCCCCAAGAAAAAGCCATTACATTCACCGAAGTCCGGAGAATTAAATGAGCCCCATAATGAAGAGGAAACCCCACATACGGTTAAACACAAAATAATATAGAACACAACGTAAATGAATGGAAATTGCTTTAAAAGCTGACCTGATGAATTGGTGGATACATTGAATTGGTACAGACAGGGCATTCCAGCAATTCGTGAACACTGGTTGCCGGAGCAATGGCCGTAGGGCCCATATTGGTGGCACCATTACGAGGCTTTGTGGATGAAAACTCAGAGTGATGATGGGGGTGAGGATTCAGACTATGATGTTGGATCTCATCTTCATCCATGCCATCTGAGGACGATACGCACTCAATGTTGTCCAAGTCCATCCAGTCACCAAGACCTCCCACAAGTGATGGATAAATGAAATACCCAGTAATCAAAATCATAAATTTCACGAAATTAGATATCCGAGCATTTCTTTATAAATCTCTTCCCTCAATTCTCTTCGCTCTCGCCTTCTTCCGCTGCTTTCCCGGAAAGTTTTGCTAGGAAAATGAAGAAGAAAATAGGAGGAAGAAGATGGGGTTGGTCATGGAGCGGTAAATGGATAAAGGGATGATTCCGGCGAGCCAAACTCCTTTCTCCAGAAGAACAGCTTCTTTTCTTCGTTGGCTTTTTTTTTTCTTCCTTCTCTCTCCACATTCCCCACAGTGGGGTTGCGCGAAGTGTGAGGGAGAAAGAGAGAGAGGGGAAAAGAGGAACCGTTAAATTTGCGAAAGTAGATGACAAATCCAACGGTACCTAAATTTCAACTATTTTTTTCCTTATATGGTTGCATTTTGAAGTAAAAAGACAAGAGGTTTGTCATTTTTTATTAGAAAAACAATATTACGGTATAAAAAAATAATGGAATCTGATGATGAATTGCTACAACTAGACTCTACACGCGCTAATAGATTTTCTTTAATATGGAATTTTATTCTGAATTAATAAAAAATTGCAGAGTGGATGTGATAAATATAGTTTATTTGCTTTAGTAATACTCCCTTTTTTGGTAAATATTAAATATATTTAAATAAAATTTATTTTCAATAAAAAGTTAATAGTATCTTGTAAATATCTATTTTTAGTAAAATAGTAGCTCAACAGTGAATAGCCTGTGGAAATATGATTTGTGTAATCACAGGGATCCAGGAACTCTGACAAAAGCGGTGAAGCTGGAATCCAGGATATAAAAATTGACTTCACCAAGATGTAATGCATTTACTTTTTTTATTTTTTTTTACTTTTTTTATCATAACAGTACTATGTCTTCTTTCCCACTTTTTTGCACTCTTGATAGTTGATTGTTGTGTTGGCGACAAATTTTTGGGTAAAATATAGGTATCATTTTATTCATATAATATTTAATTATATATAATATTTTTATATATTATGTAAGTTTATAATAATAAAAGATTTATAAAATTAAAAAATGTGTTATAATATTATATAAATAATATGGTACATATATTATCCTTCAAATGAGTTGGCGCCATAGAGAGAGAAAGTTTTGTGATCCAAGCGGTGGTGGTGGTTGCAAGCAAAGTAAAGTAGGGCCTTCGGGCAGAAATGATGAAATATTGGTCCTATTGACCACTTTTTTTGAATACACGTGGCTTCCTATACCAAATCCCAATATTGGAAAAACAGGATTTTCTTTTATAAAACTAATCATACAGATAATTTACTTCAGTATTATTGTAAATTTCACGCCAACATAAGTATAACACTTATGAAGGGGCGAGCACAGTTTTGAATGCTAAAGAATCTTTTTAAAGAAAATTACTATCAATATTAGCTCCTAACGTTAAGAGTATTAAAATTCAAAACTGAATTTTAATACTATATTAAATTGTCAAATCGTATTATGGTATAACATGCTAGAGATTGAAGTGAACAATATTTTGAGGTGTTTCGGGGTAAATCGCATTCCATTCCATGATATTGATGACGGTTCAGGAACACATTATTATATTCAACTTGATGAATGCCTGTAGTTTCAAATATAATAATGATAGGTTTATTATTTGTGAAGACTTCTCAAAATTGGCACATATAGAAAGCACCATTACGATAATGCCACCAACTATTAGAGTCATAATTTCTGCACGCAAGGCAAGCAAAGGTACAAAAGGCAGTGTATGCATATTCATGAAGCTATATGATGAGCTTCCTTTTAGACAGTTTTAGGGGCATTTATGTACATACAAATGTAAGGAATCATGCATCTTCATTATCTCAGTCCTTGACGATATATATATTCTTAAAAAAAAAAAAAATTGTATTACAGCCATTACTCCCACACGTATGATTAAAGAAGCAGAAGACCAAACCAACCCTGCTAAAACATGGTTTAGTATGGGAATGGGGATGCATTATGTACCAACTGATATACATTTGAGGGATGGAGCACTTAGTATAACAGCAATTTTGAATAATTATGTACAAAGAAACTACAACAAATATCAGCAACGTGTTACATGCTAGCAACAATGGAAGGAAGTTCTGCCTCTGCTTCATTATCTCCGTCCAAGCCCTTCAAGGTCTATATGCAGGAGCAAGCATTGTTAGGTTTGATTCACAATGCCGGGATATTAATGTGAAGAATTATGATCATAGAAACAACAAGTGACTACGTAATCCCAAATTATGCATACCTCTAAATTATTTTTGTGTTCTGAAAGATAACTATCCAATGCACCCTTACCATAAAGGACTTTGGCCCCACATTCAACAGCCTCTTCATCAACCACAACAGCATCTATAACATCATCGCCTGTTCTAGTATCAGGAATCTGCAGGAAGATTCAGAAAAAACAAAGCCACATAATCTAATTAGTGGAGGTTCCTGATGCAATTTCAAACTCTTGACAAATTGACAATTTTTTTAATTGAAAGAATCAACACTCCTGGTTCATCATGGCATCCTTTTGTAATATATTAAACACCACAAGAATTAGAAAATGAAGAGGAAGACAATACGGTCTCAAACAACCAAGTATTTAGATTTAGGTTTTTATGAGATAAATTCCCTCCTTGACCAAAGACATCCATAAGCTGACCAAGTGACAACTAGAGTAAGAATAAGTGGAAAAATTCGCATAATGATGATTTGTGTTTTTCCACAAATGTCATTAGTTCTATCAAGTCACTCTGATCTGTATGCAATATTTGCACTCCTTGTCATACACCAAGAATAAGGCATTTGTCTGAAATAGAAATGGCATACCTCATACATGGCATCTACTAATACATTCTCTAATATAGACCGCAAGCCCCGAGCACCAGTATTTTTAGATATTGCTTTTCTGGCAATTGATCTTAGGGCATTCTCTGTGAAATGGAGCTTTACCTGGGAAACAAAATGCATGTCAATTTGTTTGTCAGAACAACCATTTTTCAGCCCAAGAGATCCTACCAAACATTAAAATTCTAAATAAGCAACCAGTTGTTCCATTCAAAAGCTAACATGAACAAGCAAGAAAAAAGACCGTTAACAGAAACAGAATGAACAGAAAGGATATGTTTTCACTATAAAACATCTGGAGGTAAGAGAAAGTTCACAAGAACTTACTCCATTCATTTGGAACATCTTCTTGTATTGCTTCCCTAGGGCATTTTTTGGCTCTGTGAGGACCTATAGAGCATATTATGAATTCCAATGAAAAGCTCAGAGAGTTATATGACATGAAGGGTTAAGGCGTAAAAGATGCCATTTAAAATATTAAAAGAATCCACTTTTAAGAATATGATTTTAGTAAGCAACTTCATTAAATGACCGGGGAAGGGAAATAAAATCAAAACTTCAGGACAGATCACCCGATAGCTTTACTTATGAGGATTGAGAACACCAATAGAATGCCTTTCATTTAATTCAGTTAAAAAAAAAAAATATCCACCACATCATTCAGTTGTTGTCAGAGCCAAATGAGAATAGGTTTACAGGTACATCTGCCTTGAGTTGATTTATAGTGTACCTGAATGAGTTGACTTTCGGTTAAAGCTGACAAACTGACAAGAATAGGAAACCGCCCAACAAATTCAGGTAGTAAACCATATGCAATAAGATCACCACTTTCAACCTGCCAAAGACAACAGTTTCAATTGAAGCTAGTGCTAGTAAAAGGCGGTACTCATTGTTAATAAGATCTGGTACATATAACTTACAGTTTCCAATAATGACGAAGTAATGGCAGCATCGGTTACACGACCTACTCTCATATTTGCACGTACAGGTGCCCCAAATCCAATAGAAGAATCATGGCGTCTGCATGGGAATCAAAAGAGTTCCTAATTACAGTGAGGCTGCACACTCCATATTATTATCACTGCAAGTACCAAACTAAATTTCCAGGGTCTGTGCTACCTTTCTGAGACTGTTTTCTCTAAGTCAACAAAGGCTCCTCCACAAATGAAAAGTATATTCTTTGTATCAATCTGTGAAGGAACAAAGATGACATAAAAGTTATTAATGAATTTAAGATTTCGGACTACTTACAATGTGGAAGGACCGGAAAAGTGAAGTAAAAAATCAATCCAAACAAATGAGAAACAAAAAAAGATAAACAAAATTAAAAAAAAAAATTGTCAAGCATTAAACATATATATATATATATATATATATCAAAATGGTTGCTTCCGTGCACCTATGTCATTGACATACCTAATAATCTATCCCAGTGCATAAATTAACAAAGCGTAAGGCAAAAAAGCTAATGCAAACATACCTGAATACTGTCACCTCTAGGATGCTTTCGAGCTCCCTTCTCAGGAACATTGACAACCTTGATCAGAAATGATGGTATAGGTCAATATGCAATGAATTAAAGAAACAAAAAAATATAACAATAAATGACTAAAATTCACTTGCTTTCAAATCGCAGTGATTAGTGCACTTACTGTTCCCTCAAGCATTTTCAATAAAGCCTGCTGAACACCTTCCCCAGAGACATCTCTACTGATATTAAGGCTCTCAGCCTAAAAAATAAACAACTGAGGTCATAAAACAGAAGAAAAAAATTGTTTGAATTAAACAGATAAAAATATAAGAAAAAAGAAGACAGAAGGAAACAAAAGACATGACAAGGGGGAACCTTTTTGGTGATCTTGTCAACTTCATCAATGTAAACAATGCCTTGTTGAGCAGCTTCCACATTGTAGTCTGCAACCTGACAATAAACTTCTGTTGTGTTACCGCCATCCATAATGAATATGCAGATATGAAGAAAGGAAGAAACAGCTTTACTTTCTAGTTTAAAAAAAATAAAAGAAGCTACAGTTAAATCACTACAGTTGAGAACAGGTGAATAAATCAGTTCCTCTGCATATAAGTAGACATAAAAAAGTGTTTTTCATTGATAAATTATAAGCATTAAGTAGTCACCATATATTGCAATTTTCGATATTCAAAGTATGACTAATTTTTCTGGAAAGATGTCTGGAGAAATTAAAATTCCTATGTAAGGTCACCTTTTCTAAGTTGAGTATCTTTTAGAAAACCTTGTGCAATGATGGAAAGTGGGCAAGAGTAAAAGCATGAGGAGATGAGCCAACACGCCATAAGATAGCTGACTACCGTTTGTGAATAGTTATCTTATTATTGTTGATTTTTTTAATGTACAATCAATAATGCTAAAGGAATATGTGCAATTGGACTTGCTAATACGGACTGCTCTTTTGCCTACCACTGGCTTTTGCTCCTGGCTCTAGATGTTTTGAGTCATATGAATCTTAGGTTTTACACTTGAATTTTTGTCATACGCAGCAGCATAGTATTGTATTTTTTTCAGTCTTTGAAAAATGGATTGTGTCCTTAAGTTCCCATTCACAAAATTTTTATTCCCTGATTAAACACAAGAGAAAGGGTAGGGGTATATCATACCTCTAAAAATGATGACCTTAATGATGATAAAGTAACAAAATATAAGAAAACAACATCACTAAGCAGCTGATAAAGAAGACCAGGACCCACAATGAACAGAAACAGAGAAGGAAATAGGGTAATTGTTTCAAGCGCGTGGAAACTATATAGAGCTTCAAAAATCCATCAATTCATGCTAGACCCTACTTACTTTGTAGCAGAAGCCCAGATCCAGGTTAATTAGATTAAACTTAGCTCTTTGAGTCTACAAGCACATATGCATTAGCAGAAGCAGAATTTTAATTAACCAAGACAGGCCCATTTAAAGCCTATTTATAATGAAAAACTGTTTTCTCTTAGGACCACCATAATTACTTCTATGGAAGCAAAATATTTTGGCTTCTAAAAAAGGATGATAAAGAAAATTTATCTTCTTTTCCTAAAAACTGATTTTTTTTTTCAATTTTGAAAAACAAAAAACAACAAAAGCAATTTTGGCTTAAAAAAAGCTGGAACCCACTTCTCATGTGGTTTTCTTAATCCAATCCCAAAAGAATCTAGAAAATTAAAAAGGAGAAGAAACACTCTTCTATGCTTGATTTATATATAAATTTATTTTCTTGTTCAAATACCAAAGAGCAACTCCCAGAAAGTAGAAGAAAGAATTATTTCATTTGCCATGTTCCAGCCATCCAAAGGAACCCTGAAGTGACATAGATGACAGAATACTTACCACAAGGAGCTTGCTTAATATGGACTCCACATCTTCCCCAACATATCCTGCCTGCACCAATGTGGTAGTATGCTTATAATATAACAAAACGATTTCTACATATTTGTAACTTCCACAAAAAAATTAACACTACAGAAATTAAATACATGCAAAATCATGTAATCGCATTGCCACCAGGCACAGAACAGAAAAGTAAATAGTTTTTATCACACAAGAAAATAAACATTGATGTGCCCAATTTACCGTCATGGCCATTTTGCATTTGACTAGAAAATTTGTTTCCGACATACATCTCATACCAATTTGTTTGCATTTATAATGTGCATAATTTTGTGTACTTGATACCATAGGATGGCATACATATGTGCATTTTTCTTTTTGTTAGAAAGTAAAGTTACAGTCATTACTTCATAAATCATAAAACAAAACTATATGATAGCATACATATGTGCTTCTTTCACATCAATCATTAAAAAAAGAAATAAAAAATAAAAATTGCACATATAAACAGAAAATACTTTCTCTCTCTGTGTCTCTTTGAGGGGATCATTACTTCATAAATCATAAAACAAAAATAGAGAATCATTATCTTGCCTGAGTTAGCGTAGTTGCATCTGCAATAACAAAGGGGACATTTACAAATCTTGCCAACGTTTTGGCAAGTAATGTCTTCCCTGTCCTTGAAATGGGATAAATCAATAAGTTAGAGTAGTAACTGCAAGTAACAAAGCGATGATGATAAATGCAAGAAATGAAGATAAAAAACAAATAAAGGACCTCAGCTTTGTTATGTCTTCCAACTCATTTAACTAAAGATTTTACTGTACAATTGGAAACAAAAAGGGCTCAACTATCATTTTAATAAGTAGAGCAACTAACAAAACAAGAATGACACGTGATTACAGAAAATCCAACTCGCCTTAACATTCTTTTAATTCCACAAATTGAATCATGATTGCCTTAGCATTCTATTGTATGGTGGAAAAGAATAATGCAAAACTACAATTATAAATCCTTCAATAGAAGGAAAAAAATGTAAAATCTGATTTACCTGATCCTGTTGGCCCCATGAGAAGAATATTGCTTTTCTCAAGTTCAACTATTTCATCATCAACAACATCAGCTTTATCATCACTTGAGTCTCCTGCAGGCGGCCTAACATTCCAAAGGGTAATGAGACCATGTCAAAAGTAATTTCTACACGTAATCAACAAGGTCAACACATACAAAGATGATTGCTTTACACTTCACCCAACACTACAGGTAAAAGAAGAATAATAAAGGAAAATGGAAGAAAGGGTAGAAGGCTGAAGTAATATACTAACTGCTTTTGTGAAGATTCATGAAATATTCTCTTATAGTGGTTGTAAACTGCCACAGAAAGCACCTGCATTTGAGAAATAATTAAGAAAACTTAAATGCTGAAAGAAAAAATAGTTCATCTCTCTCACACCAACATTATAGATAAACTATCCTCAAGGGAAAAAGATTGGCAGGAGATTCTATTCGAAACAGACTTAACATGTAACATCCATCGGTGTGCATAATCACATAATCCACCAGATGTTGCCCCACATGAACATGGTCATTTCCTGCGGAACTAGTACTACCACTTTACTGTTTACAGGCAATTAATAGTCAGTCCACTAACGTCACGTGGAGGCCAAATCAGAGGACAAGGATAATCATATATTACCAATAGTATTTTCTCTCAAGCATCATGAACATTTAGAAAAGAAAAAGCATGGTGTGTCTAACACTTGTAGGGTATTTATATTAAACACATATTCAAGTCATCGTCCATGCTTTCTAGCAGGACACATGCAAATGACAGAGTAGTATTTGAAACAGAAGAGAGTAGAGTCTGGGTCACCTTCTTGGCTCTGTCCTGCCCAATCACAAACTTGTCAAGTCCTTTGCAAATCTCCTTTGGCGTTGGAATATTAGTCCCCAAATTGAATCCACCCAATGACCCATCTTTAGAATTCGAACCAGAATCACCTCCTGAACCGTGACTAGCACCGCCTCCGCCACCACCACGGACCACATTGAAGTTGGAATTTCCCATCCGAATATTAACCCCATCCCCAGACCACGCCACTGGTGGCTCTCCATTGTCGTTAACAGCAAAATAAGACCCACAGCTCAAATTTGTGTTAGAGTTATTACTGGAATACTGGTCCGTTCTACGAGCCTCTACTATATGAGTAGCGTTTTCCACCACGTTCCTGCGGAGCAAGAGGGACCTGAAGGAAGTGAAGTGAAAGGGAGTAATCATGAAATGATTATCCCAATTTGTGCGGTGCGTGCAGTGAGAATGGGACATGCGACCAGCATGCACATAGTTGAATACAAAGTATCTCAGTTGAGAGACTGTAAGGGAGGCCGTTTCCTTGTAAGCTTTGGATCTAAGCACGGCAGCCATGTGAAATTGAGGGAAATTAAACTTGAAAAATCACGATTTTGGGAGTCATAAAAGGAAAAAAATAAAAAGCAATAGAATAGAGAGAAATTTATTGGGTTATGCTTGAACTGTTATTGTTATAGCCGAGGATAAAAGTAAGATATTTTGTAGGAAAAGATGGGAAACACCGAACAAGAACAAAAATATCTAAATTTAGTTAGGAGAATATCTACAGTTCCTTCTTACGTCTCCCTGCGGGACGACGATTTTTTGTATTTTTATTTAGATTTGATGTTAGATTGCCATTTTGATCACACACGTCCACGGAACTACTTATTAGCATATGAAATCCGCAAAATTTGCCTTTATATTTATATAGATATAAGATATAAATAAATATCTATAATTTCAAAGTTTTAAATCATTGACTTCGAAATCATATATAACAAATTAATAAATTAAGTACTATACATTCCCAGCAAAAATATGATTGATATGCGTTTTAAATTTATTTTCAAGTAGCCTAACAAAAATACCAAACTAAAAAAATGATTTTTCACGAATTTATAAAATTAAAAATGTGATTTACATATTAAAAAAAGTAATTCATATGATAAAGTTTAATTTAATAAAGAAAAGAACTAATTCATTATAAGAAGATAGAGAAAACTCCAATAAAAATTTGCTTTTGAAAAGTAACATTTATTTTAGTCATTTTAGAAAAGTGTTAGAAAAGTAAAATTACTAGTTTTATATCTTACCTGTGCGTTTAAAAATATAAAACATAATAATTATGATGCTCAATTATAAATATTAGAAGCATTCACATGCATAAAAATATATATTATTTTTTTAGTATTTAAAATATAAAATAAAAATAATTTAATTTTTTATTATCTTTAATTTTTTCAAGCATCATAAATTTTATTTTATATTTTATATTATAAAATATATCATTTTTAAATTAATAATTAAAAGATTTTAAATTTATTATAATATAAATTTTTATTGTAACTGCTATAACTTGAAATATTTTTAAAGATGGCAATACCAAAACTAGGCCTCACTACTCATTAATTCATGTGTAAGGGGCAATTTGAATTTTGAGTGGTTTTACGATTTCTTTTTCAAAGGAAAAATGGTAATCAAAGAGATAAACAATATTCAAAGCTTTCCCCATCGTGCCATCCAGCTTGCCCACCGTTAAATCTGAGGTATAACCTCACTCCAACACAAGCTGCGCTACAGCCTGCAGGCTCCATTCTTCCATCTATTTGATGGTTCTGTACCTAATAGTGCCATTAGATACTCAAGATATACCATAACTCATATTCAATAGATATTTTTTATATAAAAGAAGAAATTTTATTAGTGGGAAAACAAAGTATAACTTGTTATATCCTCAAAACAGAAAACGCAAGACAAACAGAGTTGCATATCATGAACTTAATTTCTGCCAAAAACTTCACAAACTCATTCTTCTTTTTGTTCAAATTGAACTTTGAGTCTCTCAACAAACTTTGTTCCATTTTTATGTCGTCCAGAATCTTGTCCTTCTCCCATTTCAAATCCTTTATTTGACTCTCAATGTTATTGTAGCTATCAGGCCCCACTGGTCTGGGGAACCTCACATCCACTTCTTCCCTGATATCATCCCACCACAAAAAAAAAAAAAAAAAGACAGGTAAAATGTTATGACAATTTTGAACTGGTGACTACTTTCAAGAGAGCAAGAACCATTTTGGGTACACGTATTTCATTCTTCTGAAAACAAACAACAAAAACAAGAGGTCTGATGCCACTAAACGCTAACTTAGTCTCAATGTCTTTTCCAACTGCATGAACACCAAAAAATTCCCAATCATCCTCTTACCTGTTGCCCAGGTAAGAGCTCCAATCCATCATTCATGCAAGGAGATAGGAAGTGCCTGTAATTGTATCATTTCTGTCCTTGTCCTGTATACTTGCAGGAGCGAAAAGAGATTATAAGACAGTTTCTCTGAGGCCATAACCACTGGAAGTTACACAAAATAAGTTTGAGCCATCTATATAAAATTATAAATCATATTCACAGCAAAGCCAAGAAACCCAGCTGGACATTGCCCATTGGATAATCTTAATGTTCAGATAAGCTTTCTCTGTGGATCATCAAGCACAAATTAAAGACGAAATACAAGATCAAGCAGTCATGCCTTCAAGATTCAAGACATATCACAAGAAAACGATCATCCATGGCCAGCATACACCTTCATATATTTCAAGAGCTTTAACTCCTTCATAAATCTTACAAACAATTGCCAGCATACTCTCCATTCCTAGATACTCCAAGAAAAGCCTGCATTTTAAACAAGTACAGTGAAGCAACCTCGTGCATGCTTACCTATTTCATAATATTCAACCAAAATATAAAGCAATACAGAGAATCAAATTATTTTTAAATAAAATGCCATTTATCCCAAAGAAACAAGAGCAGCTATTCCAACGTGTTCGAGATACCTAGAGACACCCAATATATCTTATATATCTGCGTTAAGCATTGTTATCAGCAATGCTCCATGAAATATTTAACTAAATTCCCTTGCTTTAAATAAACAGCTAAGACTAGCGCCACCACTAAAACTCATAGTTCTTGGACACAACGGTTATTTTAGTCTACCAATTTTTTAAAATGTATACTGTGTAGTTGCATACAACAATTTGAAACTTCACTTCACGTATTTAGTAATGCAGTTTACAGAACAGGGTCATTATATGTTAATGATAACTAACTTATCATCCATTTAGATTATCCTCATCCATTAGCAAAGTGCCAAATAAATATAGGAAAATGCCTTAAAAAGTAAATTAGAATGTACATTGCAAAGTAAGAATAGAATCATCTAATTTGATTCTTTGACTCTTCAGAAGATTTAGGTTATCCCCTTGCTGCTTGATTTTCATCCCTAACATACTTAAGAAGGTGGAAAATTAAATAATTTTTTCTACTTTAAAATATAAAAGTTTTATACTTATTTTAACTAGTATATTAATTGCACTTTCTGCTATGTTGATTCTTGCATCTTCTTACACGCTTCTTTAATTATCATAATCAAACTCTACGTGATAAAGCTCAAGCTCATTTGACTTTATATAGCGAAGAGTTTTAGATTTAGTAATGGCAATTAATATATCAATTAAGAGCACGTTATGTGAATTTGAAAATATTATTGAACTCAAAGTGTGTGCTTGATTGAGCATATATACGGGAATCTCTGCTTCAGCAATACTGGACCCAATTTTTATTGCATTGGATGAGTGTATAAAGGAAAATGATATATTCTAAAAATACTATCTTTTCTTACCTAGAAAAAGTGTGGTATTTAGTATTTACTTGCTCACAGTCACTTTCATGAGGAAGAAAATTGAAATGTCACCAAAATAAGTCGGTTGTACCAAACCTTAATTAAAGGTAAAGAAACACTAATGGCTCATGATTACAATCAGTAGTTGAATATACCTTATTTTGTGCCATTGACCACCAAAGTCAATTAGGCTGTCTTTCCTGCTTATATCTCCTTTTTGATAGCTAAATGTCCAAAATACGAAACTAAAAATTATATACAACGACTACACCAAATACCTCTAGCAAGTTATAATGAACTTCATAAAAAGAAAAAGAGTATTTAATCAAACACTAATGATAGTGGTTTCTATTTAGGTAATGTTATCGAGAATTTATTTTTCTTAAAAAAATTATTAATACTAATTTTAAGCTTCCTGTGACAAAATTTCTATTGGCTTCGTCACGATTGTGAGGTGCCACTTCTTGATAATTAGTAAAGCAGGGCAGAGTAACATATTTATGATGAAAGGCTCTCGTCACCGAAAACGAGGCACATAAATAAGACTCCTCTCCTTATTACACCCTTTTTTTTTTCCAATAAACTTCTCTCTTTTTTTCCTCCTATCTACCACAACATCTAGTGATCAATATCCATGTCTCTTGATTGAATATTTAGATTTTATATGGTTAACATAGAAAAGCGGAATCAAAAGTGATCAATTTTAAACATTTTGATTAATTTTAGCAGTTTATTCTTGGCTCTACTACTTCAATTTATTTATTTTCAAATATTTTTCATAATTCAATCCTAAAAGCTCTTTAACAAATGAATTATTCACAAAAGAGCACTACTAATAAAATTACATATTTATATTTAATATATATATAATACTTTTTTAATTAAAAAAAGAAAAGAAAAGAGAAAAGCTTACAAGCTTACAACTCAACTGGGAATCAAGTATAACTTGACACATAAGTGAAAGATACACACACACACAAGATGAGGAAGCAAGGACATGGAGGGTTGATATTGTCGTGTAAACCTGTTACCTATTAAAATGGGTATATGAAAATTGCTTTGTTTCTTACAACCCTCATATTGTGGACACCTTTATAGCATCGTTAGTATGATTATAAATCACATTCACAGGCTTCACCCTCACCTTCTAAACTGTGGGACCAATTAATGGATACACGACACACGAAAATAACACCCCAGCTCATGGCGTTGGCGTGCAACAGGGGTACTTCCTCGTGAATCACATGACCAACCTCTGTCTTTGTGAATTGTGATGCCACCGATCACTCTGGGTTTGAATTAAAAAGTAAATAAACAAAACACAAAGATAGAGTTTAATTCTAAATAAATTACGAGTAAATTTTTTTAACTGAAAAAAGATTTGTACACATTGATTTGACCGATTACTCAGCGTATAAAAAATTATTTTACTAACAAACGACACTAGTATGTGGGAGAACCTACTCTCTTTTATTCTAAAATAGATACACATGTAGCGTTGTCATTTTGACTAAAACAACCATAACATATAGCTATATATAGCTGAGTGAGGACTTTACATTTTATATATATATATATATATATATATATATAAAAATTTGTATCAAGTTTAATTTAGACGTGAATGGTTCAATGATTAGGGAGATTAATTACAATGGATGTATGCAGGTTAATTACAATGGCCACGTGAAATGTCTATAACTTATCAACAGAATAAGGAATTTGATAATTACAAAATATTCATTTGAGAGATGGTGAAAAAGTCATATCATATCTAGTCAAAATTTTGCTTGTGCATGTTATTATTATTTTTTTAATTTTAGAAATATAATATAAAATAATATTATCTTAGTCTTCATTAAATTTATATATATTCCTTAAAATTTATCAAAAGTATCATAATTTTTTTAGTTTATTATATATATATTTTTATTAGGGATAATTTTATTTAAAATATTATTAACTATAAAATATAAATATATTTTTTAACAATAATTTAAATATCAATTTATTATATTATAAAAATTTAGTCTATTTTATTAGACTTAATTTTTGTTGATAATATTTTAAATACTTTGATAGTCATATAAAAAGAAAAAATTTAAGTGGCCGACGCAGGGTTAAAATCCCTATTTTAAAAACTAAAGTTGTAAAGGACTCACCAAATGCCAAACCTAAAATACATATATAAAAAATCTATAATAAAGTTTTCAAGTGGACCATTTAAGTTTCATTTTTACACTATATATATATATATATAATTAAACTGTAAAATTGAAATTTTCAAATTAATAACGCATCTGACACGTATGAGCAATTTTCATGCCAATTAACAAAAATAATAGTTATGAATTTTTTAAAGAATAAATTTTGATAAAATAATAAAGTGTAGAAAGAAAAAAAATTAAGAGAAAAACAAATTAAACATCTATCAAAATTAAACTTTATCTATATTTTTTTTTTCTATTTTATTATTTCACTAAAATTTATATTTTAAATGATCTATACTTATAAGTGTCCTATAATTTACCTACAAAAAGAATAAAGGATGATGGGATAATTAAATTATAAAAGGAAGAAGGAAGTGCAAACTTGCACTGATGGATTATCTCATTGTTCAACGATGTACTGGCAAAAAGACACTTGCATCGTTAGTACACAATGATATGCATTTGTTAACCACCACTCTTTAGTGACCTTGAAGATAAAACTTAACCTAACCTTAAACAATGATAGCCTTTTTCTTTTGCCTTTAACACCAATAACTTTTGAAGCCTTAATGTTTGTTATCCACGCCACATACATATTTACGAATAAAACAAGAAGATATATATTATAACAATAAGTAAATAAATAAATTATAAATTAAATTCACCTAGAAGCATTAGTGTTTAGTTTTCTTACTTGTTGGGTAAAGTATTAAGTTTAAGAGCATGGAGGAGAGATGTGGGTGACGTGTAAGAAGTGGATTTATCTTAGCCCCTACTACTACTACTACTACTGGGTCTAACATTCTCTAACGCCCGTGAATGTGATAAATACCGACGGCGATTGCGCGGGCTAACAGTTACTAATCTCTTTTCTCTGTTTCTCTCTCTTGAACCACTCTCCCAAACGATACGACATTACTTTGCTATGAATCTCAAATATGCCATTCACAATATGTAGAGCTTCAATCCAAGTGACTCAACACGCTCATATTCATCTCAGGTTTGTCTCACACCTCATCTTCTTTGTTTACTCTATCTAGCACTACTTTTGTGGCTCTCAAATTAGTTACATAGATTTAGATTAGTCTATATGTTAGAGCGGTTTTGGGGTTGCTCAGAATGTATATTTCAAGTTTTGACATGGATGGATTTGTAATATATATTATGGTAACAAGGAGCCGATCTTTACGCCGGAGATGGGGAAGAAAGGAGGCGGATGGTTCTCGACAGTGAAGAAAGTTTTCAAATCGTCTTCTAAGCAGGAATCGCCGGCGCCGGTGAGGAAGGTGATTGATCCCCTGTTTTTATCTTTTTTTTTTTATTTGAAAAAAATACTTTAGTAAATAATTTCAGTGTGCTCCAATTTGCTGGAATGGCTTCTTGTTTCATTCACAATTCAACTTTTTTAATCAGGGACATCTAACATTTCCTCCGAATTGAAACCAGCAAACTGGTAATTAACACTTGAGGGCAATCAAGGGATCCGTTAGATATTCTTAATTATTTAAATTATGCATTAAATCATTAATCGCTTATCGACAATTTGGCATCCATGTTTCCTGTCACTTGATTGTTTTTTAATATACTCAGAAAGATTGGCTGATGTTTATATCCCATTAATTTAGTACTATTTTGATTATATTTATATATAACGCACTGTTATCCTAATCGATTAGTCAGATATCGCTTTTTACTATGATTGTAATTGGCAACTAATCCATTTCCCCAGTTACCCAATCCAAAAGAAAACAGAAATTGCAAATGTGCAGCATAAGTAATGCTATCATTAAACTCTACCTTACACATTAAAGGCTAATTTATTGATCGGAACATGAGTAATTGAACATCTTAGTTGTCTCTGTTGTCTTTTATGCGCTCCCACATAAATGCTTAGTAGCCTGGCCCTTTCTTTGTATTTAGGACCATGAACTACTCAATACAGTATGTAATCATGTGTATGCATGGTCCCCTATCATGTCAACATGTATCAAATAATTATGCTAGCTTCCATGTCACTTAGTTATCATGCCACCTAACCCCTCACATCATTCATTTTGATCATCATGTGCTTCCAATGTTAGATCCCAATCATCTTAACACATTCTGTTTGATAGTTTTCCTTCTATGATTTAATTTTCAAATGATTGCTGATTACTTGGGAGCTAAATGTTGGGAAGTGCTTTGTTTTCAGAAGGACAATGCAGAGAAATGGCAGGCCGAAGCGCCAGAGGTGGTATCTTTCGAGCATTTTCCTGCGGAGAGTTCTGGTGATGCCACCAATGAGCATAGTATCACGTCGACCCCTGTGACTGAAGATAGAAATCATGCCATTGCCGTTGCAGCGGCAACTGCTGCAGCTGCCGAAGCTGCGGTTGCAGCTGCTCAAGCTGCAGCCAGAGTTGTTCGATTGGCAGGTTACGGACGTCAATCCAAGGAAGAAAGAGCGGCAACCCTTATTCAATCACACTACAGAGGTTACCTAGTAAGACCTTGTTGTCTTTCTCATACCAATTCTATTTCTTTATTTGGTAGTTGGGGTCTGAAACTGTCTATAAAGATCACCTATGTCGTTTCCTATTCCCAATTCCTTGGTTCAATGCGGCCATATATAATTCACCTACCCACAAAGTGTTACTTTTACATGTTCAAGAACACGAGTTGTACATACGTGCAGTACTGTAAGTTTCTTCAGTCATCGATATCATAAAAATCAGTAAACCTATATAGAAAATATTTGTATACAAACCAGGCAATTACCAAGTATACAAAGTGTCTCAAAACCTTCCCAAAAAAAGGACTTTGCTTATCTTTTCAGTTTGGATCAATAAAGGAGAAAGAGGGGTTGTGGGGAGCCCATTCACCAAAAGTAGAAGTTCCATCAAATGCTTAGTGTTACTCACTTCATATCGATCGTACACATCTAGATTAGGTCATCCCCTTAACTGATATCAATATCGTAGCCTTCTGGCAAGCCTTTTTTTTTTTTGAGGTGATTGCCACAAAGCTTTATTGTGAAACTGTTATACTATTTCCAATATTGCAATTATCTAAGAACTTTAAACTAGATGCTGCCCAACTGAAGCCAATTAAATTGTTTTTTACTGTTAAAATCTGTAGGCTCGACGTGCACTCCGTGCTTTGAAGGGATTGGTGAGGCTGCAAGCACTTGTGAGGGGGCATAATGTGCGGAAGCAAGCGCAAATGACAATGCGCTGTATGCAAGCATTAGTTCGAGTACAGGCGAGAGTAAGAGCTCGAAGATTCCAGTTGACCCACGAGAAGCTTCAGAAGAGAGAGGAGGAGTACGAGGAGAGAGAATTTCAGGAACAAGAGCCAAAGCCTATGAGCCCCATGAGAAGGATTGACATGGACAGGTGGGACAATAGGCGTCAGAGTAGCCAGAAAATCAAGGAAAATGATCTGAGGAAACATGAAGCTGCAGTGAAGAGGGAGAGAGCTCTTGCTTACGCTTTCAACTATCAGGTTAGAGTTAGACATTTTCCTTTGGAATTAAATTAAATTACATATCGTTACTTGAAAGAACAGAAAAACGTATTGTATGCAGCAACAGCAGAATCAATTTCTGAAGACAGACCCGAATGGTGATGATGTTGGAACCTATGCCACTGAGCGTGAAAAGGCCCAATGGGGTTGGAACTGGTTAGAGCGTTGGATGTCATCAGAACCATACAATGTTAGGCATGTGGGACCACGCGAGACCTCTTACATGACCCTAGCTACGACCACCACTACGACTACAGATGACATGTCTGAAAAGACGGTGGAAATGGACATTGTTGCACCTCCAGGCTCAAGCAACGTCAACATGGACCTAATGAACCAAGATTTTCTGGATTCAAGCCCAATTTCCAACAGAAGACACCAAAGACATCTCAGTGCAAATGTACCTAGTTATATGGCTCCCACCCAATCTGCAAAAGCTAAGCTGCGAGGTCAAGGCCCGATCAAGCCACGTGGCTCACCTGGGCCTCAGTGGAAATCATCCACTAAGAGAGGATCTGGTATTGGGTCGGCCTGTGATTCCTCCAGCTCAGGGGGTGGAACGTCTAATTACAAGTTTCCAAGGAGCCCAAGCCCAAATATTAATGGGATTCGCCCACAGTCTAAGCGGATTGCAGTTGGTAGCCCCGATTACGTTGGTGTTGATGATTGGGCTCTCCCTCTTGGAGCCCATGGTTGGGCATGATTTGATTAATTTGTTTTCTATTTTAAAACATCGTAATTATTATAATAGCTTGTAATGTGTGGAGCTTGGTCATGTCACGTGGCAGTCATTTATATTTATGGACAATTCCATTTTATGTCATGGACAACAAATTTTGAGATTGTAATATCTAGGAAACCTGTTTCATATTTTGTTTACTTGTAAGGAAATATGCTTCAGTGTTCTATTTTCCAATAAGAAATGTACATGTACAACACTTATGTATATTTACATATAATAATTAAAATTTTTTATTTATTAATTTATTATAATAATATAAAAATATGAAATAAAATATGTGATGTAAAAAAAAAAGAGAAAGAAAATAAAAAAAATAAAAAAAATATATGAAGGATGAGAAGTTAAATAAATTTTTATTATTTAATTTATTATTTTAAAATATAATTATTATTTCTTATATTATATTTAAAAAAATAAAAAAAAATGGCTCTAGTATTATAATATCAGTGTTTGGTGAGCCAAGGCTTATTGTACTCGCGAATAGTTTTTATCAACAAAAGTTGATGTTTGTAAATGTAAGAGTGGAGAATTAATGTTACGTAAGAGATGAGTTTGTCAAGGTAAAAAAAATTATTTCCTTCTTCTAAATTTAGATTCTTGAAAGTTGAGAAATAATATATTTTTTAAAATTAAAAATTTTTAATTTTTAATTTTTCAAGGTAAATACTTATCGGTGTTGATATATTTATGCCTAAATCCTTGATAAAAAAGGGATCCATTGTAACGAAACAAGTCATGACATCAGTTAGAAATTCTTGGGTATGGTCAAAATTTTATTCATACATGTAGAACTCAAGTCCTCATAGAATCTTCGCTATTAATTATATATACATGTAATGCAATTTAAAAATTTTCCATCCGCTAACGAAACAAAGTGAAACCCATGTCATTTTCTCTCCAATTTGAGCTTACTGTATTGTGACGAGGCAAGTCGTGATTGGGCGAGAGCCATACATATGAACAGAGCACTGCTCAACTTCCTGTTTAGATTGCTTTTGGATCCCCTGCTGGGCGCTCCCTGCTGGGCTTTTTAGCGGCGGTTTTATCCGTCGCTAAAGTGTGTTTTAATATTATTGCAACGAATATTATTGCTGCTATAACTTTTGTTTAAATAATTAATTTAACAAAAGTTATAGTGACAATAATATTTGTTGCAAAAAACTTTAGCAACGGAAAAAAGCGCTGCTAAAACGCCCAGCAGGGAATCCGGACGCGTTTAGATTTCATTCAGTTCTTCAACAACTCTTCACGACCCCTTTTACTCCTCTTACGTACTCTCTCTACGTTTGTAAAACACGAACCCGAGTCTCTGAAACTAGCTGCTCTTACCTTTGTGTGTGCAAATCCATCGCCAACTAAAATGTAATTCAAGGTTGATAAGGCAATTGGGGTTCTCTTCTTTTCTCAAAGCAAGTAAAAACATCTTGCCTTTAAGACTACGTATTTCACAATACGGGTCCTCTGCTGTTCAAGACCTAAACGAACAGGCTCCTGAATACGAACAAGTCTTTGAGTGGGCATTCATTGATCCAACTTAGGCTAGCTGAGCTGAATGTTAACGTAAGTATGATTTTTCAAACGGAAGAGCAAAACTTTCATGTTCAAAGTTTTGAATTCACCTTTTTCGTGCAGTTTTAGCGTTACAACTTATGTGAAATTTTCTTACCTCTGTTAATTAAGGGCTATAAGTTAGTCTTTGCTTGTAGTTTCTTGACTTATTGGAGAGTTTAGAAACCATGACAGCCGTGGTATTAGTGATTAACGACAAGTTCTTATTATTTGCCATGTCAATTTTCACTTTTTAGTTGGGATTTATTTCTATTAATTTATTTATTAATAATAATTTATTTAATTAATCTTATAGTCTATATAAGATAAAAAGGTTAGCTAGAAAAGGAGGCTACACCTCTTTCCTCTATTTAAGGATACCACATCCAATCCTTCCCTGAATAGTAAATACAAATAAAATACTAATACTTCAATTTAATTCTTTTATTTAGCATTTGGTCAGAGTGCTTCTCATTGTTACGTATCTTTTAAATTTAATTTTTTCATTTTCGGAACAAGAGGCTTGTTGTTTTAGGGGAAAGCATATTTTATATTTTCAACTTTACGTCTATTTTTTATTTTTTTAAGTCAATTTTATCTCTAAAATTTTAAATTATAATTAATTTTATTTTACGACTTAATATTATTTAAATTACTAATAAAAAATAGTTATGTGATATTTAACAATAACTAAAAATATGAACAAGATTTTGATAATATTTAAAAATAAAATAAAAATATTTTTTTAAAAATTATAATATTTTTACTCATATTCTATCACTATTAGAAGTGAAAACTTTTTTCAATAGATACTTAATATATAACTTGAACAATTTTAATAATAGTTTTATATTTTTTTTGAAATATAATATTATATTATTATTTTTTTAAAGTAATTTGGACGATATTAAGTTGTAAGATGAAATTAATTATAATTTAAAATTTTAAAAATAAAATTGACTGCAAACAAAATTTTAAGGACAATATTAAAAATTATTGTAAAGTTTAGATACATAAAAGATACTTTTATTTTTATACTATAAACAAAGTGTTTTAAAATATTAGAATCTTTTTATTTATTTATTTATTAAAACTTGTTGCTTTTTATTTTTTTATAACTCAGAATATCCCGTGAACTTTGGTTAAGGTGAAAACTACATTAAGTCATTAAAGCAAATAGTCAGCCTCATTAAGCATCTAATTTGTTGTTCGTAACATGTGAGCAACAGTCGCACTTACAAATTAAATTGAGCTGCACAATTATATGACATGATTAAATATTAAGTGTTTATATACTTAAATGATAAACAATACCTCATTCCGCAAGCTCATACAAATAATCTAATCAAAGCATTTAAAAAAAAAAAATCATTATTGGAGGATCTAACGCCACCTCATTCCACAAGTTATCTTCCACCATCAGAAGAAGTCACATTTTGATGGGTCGTTGTTTGTTTTTTAATACTTTTGACATTACACCTTCTAACAAATAAGATTGAGAGAGAAGTTTATCAACTTAGTGTAATTGATTATTATTATTATTATTATTTAAAGAAACCACGAGTTGTGAAAATTTAAACAAGAATAAAATATGGAAATAAGACATCATGGTGAATTACAATCCGTCCATATTAAAATAATGATGATGATGATGATGAATGTAGAAGACATGATAATTATGATGTTGGAATATTTAAACCTTAAACAATGGCCACTCCGTTATGTTTCTCATTTCATTGTTCTAAAGGAAGCGAGTCCAACTGTAGTTTGTTATTCGTTATTTTGGTTGCTTCAATATCTGTTCATACTAAAACTCCTAGCTTCAAAAGCAGAGGGAAATGAAATGATTATTCAGAATTTCAAAGGAAGAGGCAAAGTATGTGGAGACAGAATTGAGGATTCGTTCCCGATCTGAATCCACGTTTTCCATTCAATTTTGGCTACTCAACTGCGATTCTCTGTTCTTTTTTTCTTAGATCTGTCAATGATTTCAAATCCCAGCTTCATCTATTATGCCTGCATTGCCAAGGGAACCACAATTCTGGCCCAACACAGGTCCCAACAACCAGAGATTCAAGAGTTAGCTGCAGAATGCCTCGCGCTAGCACCTCTCTACCATTCCATATTCTCTCATACTGTCAAGAAAAGAACCTACACGTTCTCATTTGATAATCCTTTTGTCTGTTTTGCTATTTTCGATCAAGAGCTCGTGAAATCGGAGGCACTTTGGTTCTTAGATCGCATCAAGTGCGCATTAGACGAGATAATGAAAGGCAGGTCCATCACGGATTCTGATGATTTCGCACCGCTTTGTTTTCAAGCTCAACTCGATCCTGTTTTTCGTGAATTACTGGCTTCGAATTTGGACTTGGAAAATCCGTTGCAGGCTGAAAACAAGGATGACCAAAACCGAGTCGTGGATTCTGTGAAAGGGAAGAGATCGGTGATGGTGCCTTTGCTTGGGCAGCCTAATAAAAGTTTGAAGAAGAAGAAGAGGGTGAGTACGGAAGTCAATGAAATCGATGGTACAGATGCTGCCATGGAGAATAAATTGGATGTACATGTACGCGATGATATTAATGGTTGCACCAGAGATTTTGCATTGTCTGTGCCAAAGGGTGTGGTCATCGATCGACAAAAAGCAAGGCAAAAATGGAAGAAACATGTGTGGGTGGTGCTGTTGCTGGACTTATTTGTGTGCGCAATGTTATTTGTAACATGGTTATGGGTTTGCAGAGGGTTTGAGTGCATGAAGAGTTGAATTCAACACAGAAATAGTCTCTCTTTTTTCTTTTTTGTCCCTACCTTCTATGAGGATTCTTCGCTTCTTTTTATCCGTAATTGCTTCAAAGTGCAGAGCTTATACATCCATGATCATCGTGTTTTCTGATCTGACACTCGTGTGCTTTGCTCAATTGTGCATAATCACAGTATTCGGATATTCTATGATGTCCCATTTAATTTTTATTACCCTTTGATGTATGACTCTTCTTTTTAGTACTGTGAATTGCCTGCAACATGACTTATGATTGTTTCAATTATGTTCTCTAGTCTTTACCTAGTCCCTCCTCTTATGTTGGGCTGGAACACATGAGAAGGCATTTGTAAGTTTTCATTTTGACATAGATATCAACAAGAGCATTTCAATCTCTAAGAAGGAAACATCTGAAGTTTCTAGCAGCTGAGAGATCATGGAAACTCGTTGGGGTTTATGGCAATGTCCTTTTTCCTAAAAGAACCATGTATTTCATATGCACTAATTTTCAATGGATTTTGAATTCATCTGTAATTATTAGTAATTCTCTGTTGTACAAGAGAAAAAGAAAAAAAAAAAACTCATTCTAAATGAATTAAGAAATAATTTTTTTTAAAATACATCAATTTTTTATGAAGGATTCGAACCCGTTTCAATAGAACCCGCTAATTTTATATGTTGGCTTTTAGTTGCAAAATACGGATGTGTGTGCTGGGCCAAAGGGTCAATGGCCCAGATGAAAATTGGGCTAAAACTCTATCTCATTGTAGACAACCTAAATTGCCCCAAAGAAATTAAAAAACAACCTAAAATCCCACATGCGGTGTATTTAGAAGAATAAGTCCTTTTAAATGTTAGTCTCAACTTGTATTACAGTATTTAATTACAAATACACAACATTTAATCTAACTCTCTGGAATTTTTTACTCTTTTAACATATATTTTAAACACTAAAAGATACTCTAAGCGTAACTAAATAAAGTTTCTCATAATATATAGATTTCCTTTGTATATGGGTTAATTAATTAGCTTATCTGAAATGATGTCATCTCTATTTTGCGTAATTATTGGTGGGAATGCAATTATAGAGACCGTGATATTCCCATGGATCAACTCGCCTTGCTTGTGCCGAACTGCCGACAGAAACAAAGAGAAGGGACTTTTCATTCTGCCATGTTGGCAAAACAAGCTTTCAAGTTCTTGAATCTTGATCCAAATGGTTATCTTCTTTATATAAGATCTAGAAGGCGTGTCATATTCATTTTCAAGCATTTCATGCAAGCTTAATAATAGCTGGCAGGTAATTAATGTGCTTGAGGACTCTCCTTTTTCCTTATCTAGACACATTAATTCTACATCACATGTCTATGTTCAGTACTGTGGAAATTTAAATCAGCTTTTTGAGTTCCACAACTCTATACATGAGATTTTCTTTTTCTTTTACCTTCTATAGTATATCCTGCTTGTTTAATTTTAGGATATCTCTGTAGTTGGAAATAAATTAACCTCATTGCTTTGTCATTCATTGACATTTGTGTGTTCCTTATCCTGAATGATAGTATTTATGATTTATCTAATCTTTGGGAAGAAAAGAAAACAAAAGAGGTAGTAATCACTCGTGCAACATGAAAGAACGTTACAATTCCATATCAAATCGGGATCTTAGCTTCTAGCAAAAGAAGAAGCATGATACGTATACAAGTCAAATTACATGGACCCATAAATTTACACTGTTAAAAATTCGAGATCCGTGGTGGGAGCGTTGCCTACGACTTTCTGTGTCTCTCACCACAAAATTCTCACACTAAATTAGTTGAGCTATAATTTCTGAAAAAGCGTTTTATGTATCTAATAAGTCGCAAACGCAGGCTGGCAACTCTGGTCATACATGCAATATTGAATATTCTATACCCCACTGGCTAAAAGATATTTATATATAATTTTAACTCCTCGTATAAATTCAAATTCCAAAGATGGTTAATGACTGAGCCAGTGAGCCATAGAGAAAAAGAGGAAGCATGTGGGGCTAATAGGCCACTATCTCACTGAAAATCTGGGCACAAATTTCATAGCTTTTCTTCTATTCTGTTCTGCTGATGTGCAATTACATATATTTACTTTTTCCAACTGAATGTCAGTCTCACACGTGTAAACATCCATCCTTTCATAAGTGATATTTCTCACGTCAGATACATGGCCATGGTTTTTCCTGTTTGGTGTGACTTGTGGTGTTAACATCTCCGTTAAAACGTTTACTTCTCATTCAGAACCCACAATTTTTCTACTCTACTACTGGCTGAGTTTCAGCAGGTTACTGTAAGTTCTTCAGTGTTGTATGAGCAAAGTATAGTTTTAATCATTCTGTGCACTCATCATTTTTACTGGGTATTATTTGTTTCTCAATAATTGCGTGTACAGGTGAAATAAAAATCTCAATCATTTGTACCAGGCATAATTGTTTCTCAATCATGATCCATTAAGTCAAAGTGTTTCAGTGTTTCTCAATCACGATTTTCAATTGCAGAGGCGAGGAAGCAAATCTCGTAGTAATGGATGAGAAGGAAATCTCTGGTTTAGATATAACTATGTCTAACAAGAAGAGTGATGCCATGTACCCATTATATTTTGGCGTTTCTTGTGCATTTTTTGCCCTCCAAGTTCTCTCAAAACCGTATATGGAATTTCGAAGATGTTCTAAAATCCGTGATAGTATGCTTCAAGGAAGTGCACAGCTCTTGGGGTTGCTTGTCTGGAAAGTTCAGAAAGAAGGTCCAAATGGGGTAGACTGCAAACTCAAGAGTGCTGAGAAAGAGATTGAAAATTTGAAGCGGATGAGACATGAAGATGCCAAAGCCAATGAAAAAGTTGTGGGCATTTTCGCTGCACAAGAGCAAAGCTGGTTGATCGAAAGGAAAAAGCTATGCCAGCATATTGGGGCTCTAATCAATGAATTGAGGGTGATCGAGAAAAAGAAGGATGAAGTTATATCTGAATTAAATGAGAAATTAAAGGAAATGGAGGTTTTGGTTGAGTCTAGAGACAAGGTGTTGCAAGAAGAAGAGCAGAAAAGGAAGGAGCTAGAAGAAAAGCTGACCATAGCTGAAAGAGAAGCAGAAGAATTGAGAGAAAATGCTATGCAAAAGACTGCCCTCATTGGTAAAGTGTTGGAGCAGAAGGAGGAATCAGAGATGATGACCCACAACTTATCTATGGAGGTTGCGAAACTGCACAAGGATGTGGAGCAGAAAAGTAAGGTTTTGTCAGCAATGTTGAGGAAATCTAAGCTTGATGCTTCAGAAAAGCAAATGCTATTAAAAGAGGTGAAGTTATCAAAGGCTAGGAGAAAGCAAGCTGAACAAGAAGCAGAAAAGTGGAGGGCAGTATCAGATGGAAAATGTAAAAGACATTCACTAAGAAGCATGTTGGTTAACTTGGGTTCAACAAGGTTGCCACACATTTCAAAGGAACCAGAACATTTTTCTCCCATTTCTGATCACTACTTGCCCAAATCATACGAGGAATTTGGTAAGAATCAGTACTTCACTTTTCTACTTGAATATATATTACTATATAAAAATTCTATAACTATACATAGCTTCTATTCTTTCTGTAGCCATAACTGCTAATGGGAAGCGTTTGGAAGACTGGGTAAAAGCAGAGGCAGAAAAATATGCAACTATGATTGAGCAGAGGCATCACTTAGAGCTGGATGCTTTTGCTAAAGAAATGAGTAATAAAGATGAGAAATTAGAGGCATTTCACTTGCAGCTGTTGAGGATGGAGTTGGAATCAAAGAAGCTGCAATCCCATGTGGAGGGATTGATCAAGGAAGTCACACAGCTCAGACATGATAAGATGAAGTTGGAGACATTGCTGGTGGAAAGAGAAGAAGAACTGACTTCCCTGAAAGAGAAATTTACATTACAATTGAAATCATCTAACTGCTTCAAACATAACTTGCTTTTGCCTCCACAGTATCCAGAAAATGAGTGTGAAGAAGAAAAAGATGTTCATTTTCCCAAAGAGAAAAATCCTTCTACTCCTATGCAAAAGCAAAGTTTGAATCAAGTGTATGCCGATGATGCTGAGAGGAAAGCATCAACCAGCCAGAGCTCCAATAAGACAAACCATTCCTCGTGGAAGATGGATCTTCATGCTCTTGGTGTATCTTACAAGATCAAAAGGTTGAGGCAACAACTTGTTCTTGTGGAGAGATTGACAGGACAGCAAGCTAATGGTGAAGCTACAGAAATTAATGATGATAGCAATAAAGCTGGTATAGAGACTTATCTATCTTTGACTTCTTTGCTGTATAAACAAGTTGGAAGATACCAAGCCCTCCAAGAGAAGACCGATGATCTTTCCAAACGGATGGTAAGCATCATTTTTATATAGTTTTATCACTTCCAAGTTATAATCCATTTATAATCTATACCAGATTCCTTACCCTTTCAAGTTTCAACCTGTTAAAAAAGTTTTAAGCTATTTTTTTTTTTGTAAGCGAGTCTTTTTCTAACATATTTTTATTTCTATTAATATACACTTTTGTCTCAATTTAATTCTTGAATGATAAATATAATTAATTTTATCCTCTAAAGAATTTTTTTCAATTGATTTGGTTCTTCTGTTAATGTTAATAACCTCAATTTACGGTTTCATTTGATTATAAAGTTGTCACATCTTTTAGCAATCTATTTGTAGACACAGCAACAAAGAATACCCAAAACAGTACATACTGAGGACCAACTTGATTGGGAAAAATTCTTCAGAGAATAAATTTATTATTTTTATTATTCAGGAATTAAATTGAAATAAAATGTATATTTCAAGAATCAAATAAATGATGTACCTTTTCATTGTGCAAACTTGATGTAAAAGATGATAAATGTTTAGCTGATACTCCTTCATATGTTGCACATTATTTCAGCATGAGAATGACCTAAGTACAAATGGAGGGGATTTGAGTGCTGCAACAAAAAAGGAGAAAACAGAAACACTTGAGCAATTCCTAGAAGAAACGTTTCAATTACAGAGATATATTGTTGCAACTGGACAGAAATTGCTGGAAATTCAATCCAAGATTGTTTGTGGGTTTAGAGGAGTGGCCAAAGAGATGGAGAAAAATGCTGGGATTGACATAAATCGATTTGCTGATAGTATTAGGAATCTGTTGCAAGAAATTCAAAGAGGTCTAGAAATTCGGACAGCTCGAATTATTGGAGATCTTGAGGGAACATTGACATGTGAAGGGATGATACATTTGAGGAGGTAGCAATGACAACTTTTTGTTAGCCTTCATGGATTTAGGTGTCTATACTGAATTACTGATTTCTGGAGTTAATAACGTCATTTTGTACATGAAAGTCACTGAGATTCTAATGGAATTGATGTTTATATTGTTGAAATGAGATATGAATAGGTCGACATTCTGAGAGGTTAAGTTCTCATTTCTCTATCACCCTCTTGTTTATTTTGTTTTACAAAATAAAAAAAAATCAATTAAAGAGTTCAACTTTGTGAAAAGTCCAACTCTTTATCGAATAATCAAACTTTCTTTCTTTTGTTCCTTATTTAGTTCAAGCAACTAATAAATTTGAGAGATCATTCCAACAAGAAGGAAAAGAATTAACAAATTTCCATTAAAACATTGAAAACGAGAAAGTTCAGCCCAAACTAAAGATCAAGTCTAATCTCACTTTAAACTCTTTATTCTAGCCCTGAATCATTCTATCCCTGTTTCCAAATACCCAATTATCCAATTCTTGTTGCCAAAATGCTTTTTTTTTTTTTTTTTCAATTTATGAATTACGGGGGTTGACAGTTTCTACTTTCAGTGATAGGATTAAGTAACGTTAGTGTCAAAAGTTTGGAGTTGTGAGCTGATTTTTGTGGTCGATCAAACCAAACAAATTGATCTGTTATGACTTTTCAAAATAAGACTAAAATTATGGAGTGAATGACCGTTGATTGTCGCTATCTCCCAATCACAATTCACAAAACATTCAAGGTGGGACCCCATCTCCTTCACCTAAACACACGAGCAACGGAAAACAAAGCTCATTTTCTCGTGAAGAAGAAGCGCCAGGAGCGTTGCAGTGCTTGCGCCACTCGCAATTCACATTCACCATCACCCCCTCTTCACTCCTCTTCTCTCTCTACAAGAACGCCCACTCCACCATCCCATCATAATAAATTGTGCAACATACGATCATCTTTGTAGAGATACTGAGATTATGGGATCAGAGAGTACACCACCGAAGCTCTCTTTGTTCAACTCACGTCCAAGAAAGCCGTCGGAGATTCCGACGCCGCCTCTGCAGACGACGGTTTCTGTACCCTTCCAGTGGGAGGAAGCACCGGGGAAGCCCTGGCTCAGGCCCGGCCCCACCGAATCGAAGCCCAGGAGTGCTAGATCCTTGGAGCTGCCACCGAGGCTGCTGTTTTCAGAGGCCAAGGTCTCCAACCTTCCCTCCCCAACCACCGTGTTGGATGGGCCTTACATGGGCCGGGCCAAGTCCTTTACCTCCTCCTATAGCGCCGGCCCGGGCACCAAGGAGTTATGGAATGGCAATTTTGGGTCTAGCAGGTGGAGGAGTTTCAGGAGAAACAGGGAGGACGTTGTGGAAGACAGGTTTGACTTTTCAAGACGTGACTGTGGTGGTGATGGCACTGGCGGTGCCACTAAAGTGAAAATCACAAGGGTTAATAGAAGAAGAAGCTTCTTCAGTGGCATGTCTCACGCAAGGTCACGTTTCTGGGTAAGTCTTGTCCTCTGATGCAACTTTCTTTATGGTCTTTTAAATATTGTTTTTGGTTTTCAAAAATAAAAAAATTTGTTTAAATAATTATTTTTGGTTTGGTAGAAAAGAAAATATGTATTTTGATAATAAAAAATATTTTAATTTTTAATTTTTAAAATAAAAAAATATAAAAAATAAATCTTTTTATTAATAATATGAATATAAATACATAAAAATAATATTAATATAAATTTTTTAAATTAATTTTAAAAAATAATTTTAAAAAATAAAATAACAAAATAAGGTTGAATCATACTTTTATTCTCTCTTCTCTGTTCAATTCATGAATTGACGACTGTTTTTCATGGATCATGCATATATATTTCTGTCCAGGTAAAAAAAAAAAAAAAAAAAAAAGGGCAGCTCCTCTAGATCTTTATGAGATAGTACTTGTCTAGATCTTTATCAGCCGTCAAATCTAATTAATCCGCCAAATGGATAAACATTGCACTTAATTATGAAATTTTTAATTAAATTTTTACTGAAAATTTTTGATAATAAAAAAAACTACTACTTTCATTTATGCATTAAATTTATCAAAAGATGAGTGAAGTGAGGTAGGTTAAAATGGTTTGAGTAATTTAATAATTGATGGAATGTTTAAAAACTTATTAAGGTGAAAGGAATTATGATGACTTGAAAATAATCATCAACCACTTAATACTCATATGTTCAAAATCATCCCAAAACAAAGCTCTTTGTGACTTCAGTCTCTGTAGCGCTTTAGTCTCAGTGATTTGTTGAAGTTATGTAATACTGTAATTTTATAAGTGCAGGCAAGCATTTATCGCTTTAAGCAAGTGGTACAATGGAGACGCAGGCAAGAAAAACGGAAAAAATAGGCTTCTACGTTTGATGATGGTTTATACAGCAGTCTCTTGACACTTTTGCCTGTACAGGAGCAGGAAATTCACCTTGTAGTCGTAAATAATATTGTAATTTAATTTCCAAAGTCATGATGGTATTTCATAGAGAAACTTGTTTACTACTCTTTCAGATAATTAGACAAAGTTAAAAGTCTTAGGTATGTATCCAAGAGAAACGAGTATCATAGTTATATCTAGTACAGGACCACTATCTGTTGAAATATATATATAAAGTGTTATCTCTTACCGATGAGAAAATTCATTCAAATGATCAGAATAATACGATCACCAGATTATTTTTGGTTCCGAGATTCAAGTTTTCATTTATCTACGCGATGTTGTACTATATTTTTTTTTATTATTAAAAGTATATAGACTCCCTAGTTTCAATGAAACTTCAATTTAATTATTTCACTTGCAATAAAAAATTTGGAGGGCATAGCCACAGTCATCAACATATTATTAGCTCCTTCGTGTTGTGATTACAATTTACATCAAAAAGTGTTAGTGTGAAAAACACAGGAGAGTGTTAAAGCGGAACAAATAAAGCTCTAAGTGTAGTTATTGAAGCCAAGTAGGACCTCAATGTCTGGGAAGACACTTTGGTCAGATAACATTCTGGAAGATTCTTCCAACATCAAATTCATTAAAGTTATTCCCTGTTGAATTTTAAACTCTCACACCCTACCCAACACACAATGATATAAGGCTTGATTTATAACATCAATATTTTTTAAATTTAAAAAAGATTAAAGAATTTCTTAATTTATTTAAAATAAATTTTTATTAATGTGTATTCTTTATTTTTATCTTTTTTAAATATAAATAAATGTATCATTTTTTAAACATAAAAATTTTAAAATCTTCATTTACCTATTCATTATGGGTTTAGCAATTTCTCACATATCATTCAATTTTTTTAATACTTTTATTATCAAAATTTGTAGTCAAAGTATAATTAATTGATTTTTTTTTTACAATTTAGATTAGGTTTTTGAAAATTTTAAAATATTATATTTTCATCAAAAAAATTAATTAAGAAAAGATGAAAATTGTATCATATTACTGTTTAGTGTTTAATTCTATTAATAGAGAGTATAGTAAAAAAAAGGTAAATGAATATATTTGAACCAATAAGTGGCAAATAATTTTTTAAAGAACTGAATAATATATTTAAAATTTTTAAAAAATATTTTTCTTATGAAAAATAAACATGCTATTAAAAAAATGAAAAAAATTGGAAGAAAAGAAAAGAGAAGTGCCCAAACGAGATGGCAATGATGAGAAGTGCAGGTTAGACTGGACGCTTACCAGTTTCTGCTTCCCAAAGCAGGAGACTCTTTCAGTCTTTTGTTCTCTCGTCTTATAAAAATCCAAATCAAAATGCTCTCTTCTCCACGATTCAATGATTTCTCTTCCTTCTCTTCCCTTATCGCTTCGCTTCCTTCGCCCTCTCAGCTCTCAAACTGTAGATAACAATTGAATATTTCAGAGTTGTCGTTTCTCTTTGTTTAGTCAAAATCCAACTCCAAAACCATTTTGGCCATTGCTCAAGAGAAGGGCGGCCCACAACGTGCTAGCTTTCAAATTAGCTCCTCCAATATCAATTGGGATGTGGATTTCAAGTACCATAGTCCCAGCTGAGCACAAGTGGTACAAGAACAACACGCCGAAGCTTAGCTAAAAGACTACCAGGTTAGTTTCTGCATTTTTCCTTGCATACCCAGTTTTTTTTTATATCCCTTTAAACAGCTTAGTTGCTAGCCATTGGTTTGGGAAGCTATTAGAGAAGGTAATAAATTGAACCACCACAAATGCACAAAGTGACCTTATCATTGGCTAGGTCTACTGTTGTAAGTTGGCTTAATTGAGGTGCTTTCTCCTTCTTGATTCTTTAGAAATCAGAAACAGCAGGACTGTTCACCGGATTTTCTCATTGCTTTAAATATACGACTGTTGAAAATTTACAGTATTTAATTTTTTGTTTGTGCTTTCGAGGATTGAGTCTCAGTCTGGTAAATGCAAGCTTTATTGCAATGTGCGTATTGGTGAAGATTTGGACAAAAATGGACTTTTTTCCCCCTGTAGTTACGGAATCATCAAATTCCAATGTTTAGTTTCCTTTCATTTCTGGTATAGTTACAGAGGTATCAGAGAGCGGTATGAGGTTATCTGCGGCTGATTTTAATAATATGAGCTTTTGGTATCTTATTAGTTGTTAGAGAAGAGGTTGTCTCCCTCTTTATCACTCCCTTTTTTCTTGGCGTTTTCTATCTTTAGATGCCAACAGTTTCTTTTTCACCTTCTTCACCCTCCCTGCTCAAAATTTGAACTTAACTTCTTCATTTTGATGGATAAGGTGGACCTTCGTCCAATATTCTCATTTATGGGAAAGGCTACAACTTCTTCAACGGAGCCTGTATCTTGCGAGGCTTCCAATTATGATGAGGTTTTCATGCAGCAGAGTTTGCTCTTTGATGATAATCTGAAGGTACTTGTGAGTTGTGACCCTGTATTTGCTTTGTTGTTAAAGAAATTTGTTTTTCAGGTTATAGCTCTCTTGCCCTAAGTCAATCATCGTCTATTGCACCTACTTTATGTGTTAATGAACTTTTTTTTTTTGTTTTTTTTAGAGCAGAATCCTTAACTATGCGTATGTGGGCTCTAGTAAAGAGTTTTGCTGATTATTTTTATTATTTTATCTGTGTTCCTAGGATTTGAAAAATCTGAGAACTCAGTTATACTCAGCAGCTGAGTATTTTGAACTCTCATACATCAATGATGACCAAAACCAGATGTGAGTTACTTTGATATAGCTGTTATATATTATGCTAGTATTGTTATTCCATATGTATGATTCTTTACATTTGGTTTTCTCTTTGTAACTTATGATATCAGAGTGGCAGAAACATTGAAAGATTATACCATCAAAGCTCTTGTTAATACAGTGGACCATTTAGGTTCTGTGACCTATAAGGTGAATGACTTGTTGGAGGAGAAGGTTGTTGAAGTTTCTGGAGCAGAGCTACATGTATCTTGTATTGAACAGGTTTGCTTAATTTCTCAATTCAGCTCAAGTAAAAGAAAATCCATTAAATTTATATTTGAACATAATTGGTAAGATGAAGGTTTGATTCTATATCATCATTTATCATTTAGATCCTCAACATGACTTTGTAGGTGATACATTTCCTTGAGGTAGGAAAAATTATCTTTGTTGCTTTGAGGTCGTGAGATGATAAGTAGAACATTGTATAGGCCCTGGCTTCCCTTGTTGGCTAATAGGTGGTATGGCATATAAAAAAATCATTGTATTACTGCTCTGTAATCTCATTGAAAAAAATCTAAATATTGCCACTACGTTGAAGAAAATTTCTTGACAGTTTTGTAGACTATATGCTTGTAAAAATACAATGAAGGTTGAGGGGAAAGTACATAACCTTGGCCTTAATGAAGAGCTTTGAATTTGTCAAATGAAAGAAAAGAAAAATTAAGACAGTTCTGAAGTTGCATCTGACACGGCAGCTGTAGGTCTCTCTGGGAAAATCTGACAAGTTCTATTTGCTATGCTACTTAATTTTATGTGGCTAGGAGTATTAGTCAATGAGCTTTGATAATCTGGGAAAGGGTTCTCATGCATCAGCTAGTATGTTAGAAAGGACACACCTTTTAGAAAGTGATGTAATAAACTACATCCGACCATGGTAGGTTAGTGACTAGTGAGTGTCCCTTGGAAAGCTGTATGTGGCAAAAGAGTTAAGTAAAGGATGAATGGAAGTGGCAAACTGACTTATGATCATTGATGGCTGAATGAGTATATGCTTGTCTAGAAATTATGAGTATTTTATCCATGAAATACTGAGTCAAAAGCTTGCTTCAATTCTTTCCTGGCATTTTGTTGCTGTTTAATGCTTTAATAAAGACTGTATTCAAGACAAAGCATAATCTGTGGCTCCCAAATCAGTTCCTTCTTGGTATAATTGAATTTTAAATTTTTTTTATAGAAAAAAAATTTCTTGAAGCTCACTGAGTTTGTTTTTCCTTAATTTTGTATATTAGAGAATGAAGACATGCCAAGAGTATATGGATCATCAGGGGCGTAGCCAACAGTCACTGGTGATCAGTACTCCAAAATATCATAAGCGTTATGTCTTGCCTGGCAAGTATATCTGACTCCATTGTATTTTGTTTATGTCATTTATTAAAATCATTCCTATGATGTTAAATGGTTACATTCTTTAAATTGAAACTTTCAGTTGGGGAGACCATGCATGGTCCCAACCGCATCAAATCAAAATATGTTGGATGCAACCTAGATGATGAAAATGAGTGGCATTTCAAGAATGGTATCTATATCTTTCCATAATTTCTTTCAATTCTCTAGGGAATGACCTTTAGTATAAGCATATATTTCATTTAATCTGATTTGTGTCCCATAGCTATTCGAGCTACTATCAGAGAAACCCCCACATCTGCAGCAAGGTAATCACAATTCACAAACTATTTATTCTAGGATTTTTTTGGTAAATGGTAATCTGGATTTACTGAATTGCATAATGATAATCTTGATATAATTCTTTATTTTGAAGCAGTAAAGGGCGTTCCCCATCACCTTTACAAACTCGGAGACCTGGACCTTTTTCATCCACCTCCACCTTTCCGAGAAGAGATTCAGGTTCTATACACGTAGTGACATGATATTTTATAGTTCATTTGGTTTTTACTGTTGTCTTCTTTCTCATATATTTATGTCATTTTTCACATAAAGCTTTAAGATCTTGCTAATATTTCAGTCTCAATCTTTACGTGCACTGCAGAGAAGAGAACGGTTGCACCACACAGATTTCCATTGTTACGCAGTGGATCTCTGTCAGGTAGGCCTACAACACCAAAGTCTAGTAGACCAACTACACCAATCAAAAGCAGACCAACCACACCAAACAAAAGCAGACCAACCACACCTAATCCTTCTAATGAAAGAAGATGGGTAAGTAAAAGGCCAATTTTTTAACTCAGTCTATTGCTAATTTGCAGTAAGATGACATAAATAACAATTATAGTTATATTAACCGCTTTCCCTTAATGTTTTTATCAGTTCCCTTCTGAGCCTCGCAAATCAGCTTCGATGCGATTACCTGCTGAAAGAGACATAGACATTTTCAGAGACAGAGACGTAGAACAGAACCCCAGTAAAGGTAAACGTTTCCTGAAGGCATTGCTTAGCAGGCGCAAGTCAAAGAAGGATGAGATGCTATACACATACTTGGACGAGTACTGATGAAATATAGAATCTATAGAAAACAAGGGAAATATGCAATAAATAGAAGCATGGGAACAACTGGATTTTTCTTGCCATTTTTATTCTTTTGGTTTGATAGGTTTGATTTCTTTATCCTTTCAAATGATCGTGTACAAGGGTAAATTTTCTGTCCTCAATTTTCCTTTCTTTTAACTTATGCTTCCGGCTCAGATCTTCATGGTCTCGTAGTTCATCAGCTGTGTAAGAATTAAGCCCTTTATATAATCAAGTAAATTTTGCTTCATTTTTCTTTCCTTTTGTGCTGTAACTGGAAGAAAAAACAGCTGAGGCTCGGTGTCTGAACTGCGGATCAAGCTCTCTACTTTTGCATCTAATGTTGAAATTTTCTTTCCCAGAATATTTCCAGAAATAAAAAAAAAAAAAAAAACCTACGGTGCAACTTCATGGATGGAGCCACGGAATACATTTACTTGATTATCTAAATGTACTTGATAAGATCAAATTATTCGTATAAACTCCAACTGATATAAGCCAAAATTTTGTTGATAATGTAACCAAAACATGCTGAAATGAAAAACAGCGTCGCCGTTCACAGATCAATTCTCCTAGCTTTTCATACCTGAAGAAATGATTACCTATAACCCAGATTTGAAGTGATAACTTACTAATAAATTGCTGCTCATTTCTTTCCAAATGCGCGTAACTATTTAGTTGTAAAGATTTATTAAATTACTTGGAAAGGATGTATTTAGTATTTTCATTAATAATGTTCCTGGAGACACCAAGACATTGACCACTGACACTTTTACACCACACATCACAAATATTTATGAACTTTTAGACTAACTATGAGGTTTATGAGGTCTTTTAAAAAAAAAGAAATAAATAAGAGGAAATATAAGAGAAGTGGTGAACTCCTATATCAAATAAACAGATAAAACTTTGTCAGTGGCGTCAAAATTGGACTAACATCTTTTTATTAATAGAGAGAAAATTTTATTCTATAAAATGCATTTACAAGACAGTAGGAAAATTGAGAAGGAAGTGTATGGAAAAAGTTCAGTTAGTTGTCCCGTAAGCTCAAAGATCTAAATTTGTTTATTTCAATTCGCAGTCCACACTTTTCCCTCTAGGGACACGAGAGTATAATAGACGCCTGATAGTGCAACTTGTCAGTCATCAGGCATTTCTAAAAATAAAAAAAATTTAATTATATTTTTTATATTTTTATCATCAAATTTTAAATAAAAGATTAACATATATATCGTTTATATAATTTACATATATCATTTATATAATTTACTTCTTTTATTATTGATTCTTTTTTTTAAAAAATTTATATGATTTATTTTAATTAAAAAACTTAATAATAAAAATATAAGAAATTAAAAATAAATATATTTTTTTATAAAATTAATAATTGAGATCATTTTAATTATTTTATTAAAAATATTTAAAATTAGAAAAATATAATAATTTTTTTAATCTTTCTCTTTTGTTTTGTTGGAATATAAAAGCAAAGAAGATATAAGAAGTCTTAAACCCTAACATGTTTGAATGTTCTTTTGTTTTTTGATTCATTGCTCATCTTAAATTTTTTTCCTCTTCAATTCTTTCACAAATTTTCACTTAATAGATTTTTTTTTTAATGTTCTCTCTTGTATTTGTACATTCTTCAATCTCTCATGTAAAGTTTTATAAATCTCTCTAGTAAAGCTTTTACTTTTCCTTATTCTACTTTGTGTTCCCAATTCAAACAGTAAAGTAATTGACGGATTATATCTTTTTAATATAAAAAACAAATTGGAAGAAAAATAACGTACAATTTAGATCTTATTATATTAATCAAAATGTTCTATAACCTCAATAATGAGAATCAGAAAAGAAGAAAAGGAGAAGATTAAAAAGAAAAAGTGAAAAATGGTGGAGTAGAATTAGTCTAGGGAATAAAGCGAGAAGAGGAATATACAATTTAGTGTTCAAAAATTGTAGGGAAAGAAGAAAAGGAAAGATAAAAAGTGAAATATTTTTGAAAGTTTAAGAAATAAAAGTAAGAAGATAAAGAAAACAAATAGACAATGAGAGAAAACAAAGAAGATCAAGAGATTCTTGACGAGACAGAATAATCCAAAAAGAAAAAAAAATGATAAATTAAATATTTTAAAGGAATCATTGGCTATTACATATTTGACCCCTAGACGACGTGGTTGCTCACCGTTTTCGCTCACTGACGGATGGCGAAGCTCCATTCCATGCATTCTTAGCATATTAGCATATTCCAGCGGAATATTTAGCGCTTGATGCGGTGAATTGGTCATTTATATGCTTTCATACTTCGCATAACAAAGATTCTCTTCGTCTCTATTCCTCTCTGCGTAGCAAGCAAACCTGATCAGCTCCCACAAATCAGATCAAGTCCCAGGCAAGTTATTTCACTATTTTTCTGTTCAGATGAAAGCCATGCAAAATATGTTGCGGCCGTACAAAGTTTATTCATGATTTATTAACATAATTATGCACTTGGACCAGGTAAATCTTTTTCTTTTCTTCTTCTGAAATCCCAAACTAAGAACAGCTTATTACGATTTTTATATTTGCCGCTTATTGTTTATTCCGTGTACGACATGTTTATACTGTTTAGGTTGAGTTTATCTAGTCTAGCTACAAGGCTTTTGATCTCGTTGCGTCCTTAATCCTTTGCTATGAGCATAAAATGAAACTGTTTATGATAATTGCTTTCTCATTCTGACTTTAGCTATCCCAATTTGACATCACAAGCCTAGATTTTCAAGCTATTGAGTTTTGAGCCAGTCATAGCATGCATTATTATGGCATAGTTTTTGGAGAGCTGAGCCTTTATATGTAATTAGAGCAGTGTACGAGAAGAAAGAGAATAGTCCATCTTTTTTCTTTTAAAGAAGTAATTCATTGTCCATATAGCTTTGAAGCATATGGAAAGTTGGCATCATACAATCATGGGCAGGGGACATCCCTTGTGGAGCCTAGAAATAAGCAAGACCCTTCGATTTCCCATTGAGTGAGAGACTACATGCTTCGGCTTTCGGTAACTGTAGGGTGTAGCTCCTACCCGAGGCAGTCCCAGAGGCCAACATGCCAACTACATGACCTCATCTCACTGAGCATCTGCCAATTTTATCTGTCATCTGTCATTCACTGAGGTTATCCAGTGATATATTAAACCACCAACCATTAGTTAAAAATTTGTTCATTCCGCAAATTAGTCGAAAATAAAAAAAACTTTTGATAAAGAAAAAACATTCATAATTGCAGGAAAAAAACCATGATTACCTATTGAAAAATTGAAAAACAGGATCATTGACTATTAACTTAAGAGGCGAAACTTCCAACTCTAACTGGTTTTAAGCTTCCTAGAAGCTTTCTTCCATTCTCAAGTGGCAAGAGAAGAAGACCACAGAGGTAATATAGGCAGAGATGCAGTTTTTCTAGTAAGCAATCCATGAAGGATACGTTGCTTCCACCTTGAATGTCTGTGCTAGAAATTGATACCCTCTTCTCCATCCACCCTGTAAAAGATTTAGTCAATATATTCTCTAAATCATATTTAAAAAAAAAAAAGCTATGTAACTGTTGACAAATAAGAAAGTAGCCAATGTCTCCAGTAGGACATATTTATTTTCTCCAGTTCTCCGTGATCATCCAGATAGGTTATTGCAACTTTGGCCCCACAAGATTACGGCTAAATTCATTATAATATTAACGCACTCAGGATTAGTTAAGTGCTTAATAGAATTAAAAGGGGATTAACAATTATCATACATTGAAGACCAACCAAGCTACAGAGAATAACCATTAAGAGGAAATTAAGAGCAAGAAAAAAAATTTCCTTTTTTCAATGTCGAATACTCACAGGAGTTTTTCCTTGGCAAATTAGCCCAATCATGTGGACTCATCTTCAACTCTGACGCCTTAATCAAATCAAAAAGAGCCTGATTGACCTGCAGTTTGCAATGTCTGGTTTCATTTCCAATGTCGTCCAATCAATATTGCCAATATTAAGTCTAACAGTCAAGAAGTTTAAGATACAAAATGCCAATTCGACAGTCTATATGCAATCACTCGGGTCCCGTTATTTTGAACATATTTTACATGCATACTATACCTCTTCACTCCTCTCATGACTCACTAAATGACCTCCATGAAGATCTACCATTCTGGCCATTGGTTGCAGCCTCTCTGAAAGTCTTCTAGCATAATATATCTGAGCAATTATATCATGCCTAGATGTGCAGGAAACATTCAATTAATCTTATGCGAAAACAATAAAGTAGATAAATTATGTATCTTTGGGAATTTGAAGCCCTTTGTTCATTGATTTTCAAAATTATACATATTAGTATTGATAATATAAGAAAGAGAAGTTAAAATGCATGAGAGGGTAGGAAGTTAAATAGCTTCTTACTACTAATTTTTAAAATATTAAAAAAAAAAATTCAATTTAATTTTATATTAAAAAATTGGCATGCACTGAAATCACAAGTATACCTAAGTTTTTTAAACTGAATCATATTAAGGTGCACTACATCTAAGTCTTTAAAACAGAATACGCACCTGCCATGAATAACTGCAATAAGAAAACCAGCAGATTTTATGGACTCAATCTCCGTTTGAGTCATTTTATGTGTCCAACATGCGCTGAGTTGACCCTCAAAACCAAAATTAGATTGCATCCCAGTTGCCGAAATACCTTTCACATATTTCTGAAAGAAATAGTATGATGATTTAGTACTGATCAATTAATCTCCAAGACGTCGATAACCTAACCACAGGATCCACAGTCCTACTCTAAATTGCTAAAACTAAACTTTCTGACTAATCGACTCAAACCATTAATAATGTATTTAAAAGGTGGAATTGTGACACCTGTAGTAACAAACACTCATTTACAGCATGAAAATAATAAACTCCAAGCAGAATCAACACCCGCTTGCAAATTTTAACAATAATTAAGTTAAAATGGATCTTATTTAATATACCTTACCTGATACAAGATTGTTCTCCTCTTACTGCTTCCAACATATTCCTCAAGATATTCCTGCATGTCATATATAAAATTTCTTTTAGCCATTCATCCTAGTGAAATGATCAGCAAAGCCTACAATATGTTTTACCTTTGTGTAGTGGGTTTCCAAGTCAACAGCAGCCCTCTCTTCGGGAGTCTTGGCTTTTAAGAAACGGTAAGCAATGGAGAAGGTTTGTCGATCAAACTGCAAAAATAGAGAATAATTGAACCACCTGTTATCCTGAGAACTAAGTTTAATCTTAGACTTAAGGCACTACATCAAGTTTATGGTCGTTAATTAGCACAAAGGCTTTACTTAAATTGATAAGCAAGAATAAATCGGTCATATCAAAACCCCCACAGAAAATTATTTAACTGCATATGAAATTTCTGTTTGCAGAAAGCGTCATTATCCACCGTATAGCCATATCAAGCAAAACTAAAATGTTGATACATTAAATATAATGTCATCAACGTTACTTTTTTTTTCCTTGGTAAAAATGTAATTCAAAACCATCATCCGGAGACAAATTCTCATCTATACCGCCATGAACAATAACTAATATTTGAAATGCATTCCCAAACAATAATGATGTACGCTTCAAATAATTTGGCACTCCATTAATGAAATAGAATTAGAATTGGCAAATAGTAACTATAGCTAGGTAAGGTGTGATTTAATGGAAATTTAATCTCTCATATGTTACTATATGTTAAGCACAGAGTGTCCATAGGAATGTTCGATGGCCAATATACATAAGGTTGCATCTTCAGTCAAGAAATTTGCTTCGCCTAACCATATTCGTTCTCTAATCATACTCAAAAGAAAACACCTTATTACTTCACAAATGACCTACAAAAACAATAGATAAAAGCTGCATATTGCATTTTGCAAAAAGACGGTCCAGGCGGGCTTGATTACGCTAGGACTAGGATGGGCACAAGTTGAATCATAAACAAATGCACTTGCTCATTCAATTATTTGGATTAAGAAGTCATCAAAGACGATTTTCACAAAGGAATGGCATAAATGTGCTGTGGAATAGACTTTAAAACCGAACAAAGTATGGTCTGTTTGTCTCAACCCTACTTATAATGAGCTGATAAGTAAAATTAAGGGTATGACATGAATTCATGACATTCTTCACCCTTTTCATATCTCGTTAAGAGGGATGGGAGGGGCAGCGTTAGCAATGTGATAATGATATTATAGTCACAGAACTGCATCAATAATGTGTACATATGCCAGTACAAGAGGATAATTTTTACCATACCTCAGAAGCATCATCAGTATTCTTCAAAAATAAGAAATCAAAGACATTGAGCCGTTAAGCAGGAGCGCCTAAAAGAGATATACCTTTGGAAAGCATGCAAAACCACCACCCGTTACATTGAGCAATGCCAACGAGAGAACCCTATCAGGCACCATTGCTGCAAGTTTACATGCTATCATAGCTCCTGTTACAATATTGAGATCATAAAAACCAAAGACTAATCAAAATACAAGTTACGTTTTCTATCGCAGAAATTCAAATCACCACAATATCTATCAGAGATTAAAATGGATTTAAGCAATATATTTATCTACCTCAACCCCATTTCAGGAAATCATCTGAAGGGGTTGACAGAATAACTTCAACTAAGCTTGGAGTATCCCAAGAGTAGAAATTAGAGACCTGAGTTATGAGTCATAGTCATCTTAAGTTTTATTTTAACCATGTAAAGTTTATTATGCAGATTAAAGCAGAAACGTACACTGGAAATTTCATATGTAAATTATGGATAACAGACTAGTGCTCACCCATTGAATGCCCAAAGACATGGGCTTTTGTCCATCCTAAATGATCTAATAAAGCAATTGCATCCTGCGCCATGATCTTGGTTCTGCAGCCAACAGTCACTAAGCATAAGTTAAAATTCATATTCTACTGCAACAGAAATTCCATGGAAAGCGCTCACATTTTAAACAAAGGAAAAAGGTAAAAAGAAAAGAAAATATCGAAAAGTACTATAGTCCAACTCTTAGATGAGAAGGCAGCAATGCGGTTCTCTTAGTTGGATTTCCACAATAACCAAGCCCAAATATATTTTATTGAGATCACTTCAGTGAGGTTGGTTTCTCTCTACCAAATTCCTCCTTATCGATTATGCTATGCAAACAAACTATCATCCTCGCCGTAGTTTCATTAGCTTTTCTTTCTTATTATTTCAATATATATATATATATATATATATATATATATATATATATTTCAACTTATGTAACTAAGAGGTAGGAAGCATTAAAGGAGACATGAAGAAATATCTTATATAGCAAATGAGGATTTAATACTACATTTAAGTCAGGGGATGAACTCAGAGTCTCAGAGTATCAGACAAACTATCATGATCGCATTTCCACAAATTGATGCTCAAACAAGCACAACCAAAATCAAACACGATATCAAACAAAAATGAAGAAGGACATTTACTCGAACATGAAAGTTGAAACTCACGTATAGTCTGACTTTTTGGGAGGTATGGAGCTCCGACCCACACCACGGTTATCAAATGCGCAGACCTCGATACCACGACAACCACTCTCACAGCTGCATCCGCATTGTTCATCCCCTGAACTCCAACCGGCGGTACCTATTTCATCGTCGTTTGGTACGACGGTTCCCGTCAGTCCCTTGATTTGCGGTCCCCATGAGTCATGTGTCCCGGCCAATCCTGACATTAATTGCAACTCCATAAATTCAACGAACCATGAAAATCTGGTCAATAAAAAAAAATCCGAAACCGTGATAGAGAAAGGAGAATAAGAACAAGAAAGAATTGACGAAAGACCTATGATAAGGAGGACTTTGGTGGGTCCGTGACCGTAAGTTCTGTAAAATAATTTGAGCTCATTGATGGCGGTGGCGGTTTGCTGCGTTCCGATATCGCAATACGGCATCGTTTCGGCTGCGGCAGCTGAGAGTAACGTGAGCTAGGGAGAGAGGAAATCACAGACAGTAGGAGATTTTGCAACGTGTAGGACGTGCGTTTATATAGAAAGACGGAGGCGTTGAGCGGGAACACGTGTTGGATAAACAGTGAGTGATGCCACGTCGGATGGTCGGCTCTGAGAGAAGAAAAGACAGGAACGAAGAAGGAGGACGATGCTATCCAATCATCTAATCATTACATCTCTTTTTAAATAACGAATAAATCCAAAGATTAGCTAAAATTTATTATTGTAAGTTATGGGGGAAAAAAGAAACAGTTTATACAATTAATTGTTGAAAAATTCTTGAATATAATATCTGTACCACATTATATATATAATTTAATTATATTTAGACACATCTTTTATTTTTATACATTAAGCGAACACACTTGATTATATAAAAGAAAGATGACTGAATATACAGATGATGTAATACAGAACCTAAGAAATTTTCATTAATACAATTCATGAACCTTCCCGATTTGCTTGCTTCCAGACAAGTGGCTGCATTTATGGCATCAAAATTGTTTTGTCCTTCATCGATACAGCCCTGTTTTTCTTTTTTTTCTTATCATAGTTTTAATTTGATGTGGTTGTCTGGTTGACTTTGGCTATTACTTATTATTAATTTACATTAAAATTGAGAGCATTCACTATTCAATAAATGCTGAGATAAGAGGCTATTAATTAGGCATAATCAGATAAGAATTAGCCATGAAGATAGTCCAAAAGGATGAAAATATAAATCAAACATCTTTAATTCATTTTAAGTATCCTTTAAAAAGTACTGAAAAAGAAGCATCACTGTTACTTTCTTTTTAGGGAAGATCCGAAGACATGAGAGAGAGATAGGAATGCAGGATCCAAGTAGATGCTGAATAAGTTGTTTGGAAAGACGAAACTTTGTTTGACAAGAAAACAAGTATATACAAACAGTACTGTTAAGAGCCTTATCCTAATCGAGTGGTTAATGTTGCCTTCTAACAATTCAACAGTTTGGATTTTGGATGAATGTGGAAAGGAATCCAAATCCAATGATTAATTTATTACAGTTTTATATTCTTTCTTTTTAATTAATTGATTAATCTTTTGTTCCATTGACTCTAAACTATTCACTGATGCGCACCGTCTTTTCTTTTTATATATTATTCTATTCACAAGCTGAAAATTATAAAACTTATATATGTTGCCGTAAATTAAAAGTGCTTTAAAAATATGTAACTCGTGTTGCATGAAAAAAATGTTATACATGCATGTTTGAAATATTCAAATATCTAACGTTGTCAAAGAAAAATAATAACACTGGTTATTTGTTAGTAAATTGCATATTCATCGCAAAGAATCGTTTAAGAGATAAGCAAATTTGAACTTAATAATTGAAAACCTCTGCAATATTTCAAGTTTCGAGCTTATAGAAAAATATGTGGCAATGAAAATTTTACATGTCTTAATATAACTATTTAGATTCTAATCTTGAGACTAACAAGTAAACAAATGATTTTCCTAAATATATTAAACTAATTTGCGAAAAATACTTTTAAGATTACCTGTGAAAAAACCTAATTTCTTTTTTAGTTTAATTCTCATAAAGAGCACCTTAAGATTCTGAAAAAATACGCTTTTAAAATCATTTAGAGAGAAAATAATTCGGAAAAAACCCAAAATTATCTTAAATAAAATTATAAGAAAAAACATATCTCTGTCTCTTTACTATATACGGAAGCTACGAGGGAAAGACACATCACAATTTTTAGGTCTCAATTTGAGACTGAGACTGCAGAATCTGGTTGGCTTCTTCCACATTCACGTTCACGAGTCACCAAACATACACAAGGGCATGTCTCAATTAACTAATCACATTTCATACCTTAAAGAACATATTATACAAATCTAATCCCAATTTCTGTACACAGTCTTATACAAACAACTAGAAGGTCTGAATGGTATGTACAGAAGATAGAAATCATAGACAACATAAGATGTAAACTTCCCATGAATCTTACCAGCACAAGGGATCTCCAACTCCATTAGAGCAAGACAGAAGCACATAAAGGATGATGCTTTATATAGAAGGAAACATCCATGTCATGGTCCAACCAAGAAACAAACCAGCACCAGCAAGACCTAAACCAACAGCAAAAGCAACTGCACATTTTCCAATCCCACATCTTCTGTTGCTTCTCTTCCTCTTCCTCTTCTTAAGTTGCTTTCGCTTGCACGAGATTAACAGTGGATTGTTTTTTATTCTGAGTTGAAGACAAAGATTCTCCAGCTGCAGAATTTGTAACCATTGCTTGTAAGCAAATAGTTGTGAAGCCTGCCTGAAAAAGAGTCTGACAATATGCTCCTTGTCGTTGTAGGCTTGTTGTGCTGCTTTTTCAGCCTCTCTGGCTCGCGTTTGAGAATGACACAATGCTTTCAACAGCTCTGCCTTGCTATTGTTCTCAGATTTTGTTTGGTCACTCTTGTTACTTGTGTCAGAATCTTTGCTTTTGCTGGAACTGAAGGTTTCATAAAAAGCCAGCTTTTCATAAGCATGATGGACTTCTATTTCACCAATATTAGAGTATGAAAATTGATGCTCAAATAGGTAGTTAATTAGCATCTATAACTTATAAGTAACAACCAACAACCCTATCCCCTACTCATACTTAACTATTGGCTTAGCATTTTAACACTTTAAACATCAAGAAACATCAATTTGCTACCATTACCTGAAAGGTATGTCTGAATCCTGCAATGAACAGCCAGAAGTTGTACTTCCAGATGCATAGCCAATCTCAGTCTCAGCTCTCTGATTTATAGACGATGACAGAGTCTTTTCGTGGTCAAGAACCTCAATCTGAGGCTGAGGGAGATCACAATTCTCAATATTGTCAAACGACCTCTGTGCAACTAAGTAAGCCAACTCATCTTTTCTAGCAGTCTGCCACCAAGGCCTAATTTTCTCAGGTTCCATCCAATGCGAATTCAGATCAGTGGATACCCTTGCACATTTTTCGGAGGCCAAAAAATTGGTAACACCCAAATCCACACATTGGTCATCATAAAACCAGAACTCCCACTTATCCTTTTGTTTAGATGTTAATTGTAAATCATCAATCAATGCAGCCTCAGATTTTGGAAAACTGGTTTGGGCTGAATCAGTACTTTCAAAGCAAGAAAGAGCACCCAAGTCTTGGATGGATTGATCTCCCCTATGTTTGACATTGTCATCAACAACATAGAAAGCATCAAGCTCAGCTTCCCAGGAATTCAGATATAGACATGTATATTTTGCCTCATCTTCCATGTTGGTTTTCACTTGTAGCCCCCACTTTTTATCCTGTAAACTGTCAGAATTTGGGTTATGGGGGCGTAAGCAACCTGAAAAGCATATCAGAATCAGATAGGTCAAGTACCCAAGTCTCACTGTTTCACAAGAAAATCATGAGTAAGAGCGGAGACTGACACCCAAACTGTGCAGAAAAAACGAAGGCACAGAAAAGAACTTCAATTTTCAGAGAAGTTTCAGCAGAAATACTAAGCAACGAAGAAACATCGCAACCCAAAGGTTCGGGAAAACACCATGACAAGCCAAAGACATACTAGAGTTGTTCAAATCATAAAGAAGCGAGAATATTCGATCAAAGGAAAGCAGGAGACACAGAGAGAGAGAGAGAGAGAGAGAGAGAGAGACAACACCTGCTTATGTAATCGGCTTCTTTTTCTATTTCTAGATTTGGCGAGGCATCGGCGTTTCTGGAGATCTGAATAAGAAGTACTAAAGTTTTGACTTTGAGAATATTTTCTTTTGTTTGATCACTTACACCCAAAAAAACTCGTTCTACATGCCCATGACCATGACGTGTTATCTCATGAACAAGTTTCTGCCCTGATTTGTTTGTAAGCTCTTGTTCCCAATGGCCGAAAACCCAAGTTCCGGTATGCAGTATTGGTCCTCTCAATAGTCAATAAATATCTTCTTAAGTCTTTCAATTATTCTGTTTCGTGTCTCTCTGTGTTGGGTGATTGGTGATAGTGAAACTATGAAGGACGAGGGTGGGGACTGGCCGGCATCTTCGTGGCTTACATGCTTACGAGACGCGTCACCTTGTGTCTTGTCTTTGTGTGCTTCCTTTGCTTTCGGCTAAGTTGTGTTTTTTTTTTTTTTTCCTTCGAGAGGGATTTACTTTAATATTTTTTTTTTGTACAATTATTTTAATGTTATTTGTTATTCTTTTTCTGTGAGGCCAATAAGTTGAACTTTTAATATCCTCTATTTAATAAAAAAAATTATGAAATGCTCATATACATAACAACTTCACAGTCATATTATTGGTAGTACTTAAACATATAATCCTACAGAAATTTTGTTAAAACTGCCAGAACTAAATTTCTGACATCCATGCTAATATAAGCAACATTAAATATGACAACAATTATCCTTCACTTTAAAACTTCTCTCTACCTCTGAAAACATTACTTTAGGTTCAACTGTAACAAGAACATTACAGAAAATACTAAAAAGAAAACAGCTAATGAATTGTGCCATGTCAAAGATTTTTTTTTTTTTTTCTATCTTGTCTGAGGAAAAGCTTTTGATTATACATACCTTAAAATCGAATACGATTAGATTTAAGCAAGTCAGATCATAGTGAAGACATTACGCTGCCTTTGATTTTGTAGAGCTTCTTAAGAAACTCAGGAAAATTTATAACTCGTACCATGTTCGATTAGACCGACCAGATAAACACTATCCAGGCAGGGCCAATAATTGCTCTCCTGTATTTGCATATTCATGCCGAAAATATTAACACAACAACGTAAAGAAGCTCTTTTAGTACTACATTTACAGTGAAGTGCTTCTCCCACAGAATGTCATTATCGACTCTTGGTGACACCGTTTCAGCAACCTTGAAGAGAGACATTGAAAGCCAATCAAAAGCAGGGAACACAATGCTCCAAGCACCAAATCAATGACAATAATCTATCCTTTGTCCAATGAGCTCTGAGTATGTGTATGGCCATCACTTAAGGGCCATCTTCTTGCGCTGTAAGAGGATTGAAACAAACGGTGTTAAATGTCAATCCAAGACATGGATTTAAAAGCCAGGAAGCATACTTACTGCTCAAAATAAATCCCTGAAGCAAGCTCTGAGCTCTCTCTGCTTGCTCTGGTGTACCAGATATCTGAATAATCTTTTGTGTCTCCTCCGGTCTATCTTCTAAAAGGGTCACATTGGCTCCTGACAACTGCTCCCATCAAAATATAAGTCAAAATACAAAGTTCCCAGAATAAAACACTTGAACCACCAAAAATTACTGTTAAGTCATTGATGATTTGGTTTTTTATTCTTGAAGCAAAAATTAACAGAGTTACGATGAGAATAATCTTAGATACACTTTGAATCTGGAGAAAATAAATAAATAAAAGACCAACTCTTATTAAGTTACATAGTGCCAAGTTCTATCATCACTAAACTAAGAGGAACTGAATTGTTTAAAAGAGAAATTTTAAAAAAAACAATCCTGAATGATGTCAGAAGGCAATGGTATAAAAGTATCCATGACACTTAAGGCACCAACTGCATGGAATGGGAATGGTTGTTGTAGAACTTGCCAATTCAAATATTGAAATAAGGGACTGAGACTTATTTATACGCACCTCACTTATCTGTGCAAGCTTGTTTTTGGATTTTGCTGTAAGCTTTGGAACTGCATACTCCGGTATGACAACTTCAAGTGTACTTCTAGTGACAAGTGGTACAGGGATCCTAACCACAGATCCAAAACAAAATCAAAATTCAAAACCAAAACAAAAGAAAAAAAGAGAGGGAAAGGAAGAAGAGGGATAAAATTAATATGAGAGCCACAAGTTGCCACATCATCTCACTGAATATAGGATAAGATTTTAACGACTGTCCAATGCTAAATTACGCAACATCCTGTCATCAAGACATGAAGGAACCAGTTACCTAGTCAAACTACTCATCACATCCCGATCGCCTTCTTTCTGCTTTCCTGTATCAGTGCTAGATCCTCCCGATTCCTTATTTAAAATAAAAAGCAAAGGAAAGAACGAGTTAAGTTTTTCTTTCGAGAAAGAGAGAGAGAAAGATTCTTCACAATCTTAGAACTTGACTCCTCTAAATTGCAGGGTACAACTCAGTATAGGCAAAAGAAAATCAAGTTTGGTTTTCTACAAATCACTTGATCATTGGATAATAACTATGGATTCATATAAATGCCAACACTTTATCTTTACTAATGTTTATAGAGTAGTTAATTCCTTCTTTTATGACAGCCTAACTCATTACACAACTGAAACAAGAATAATAGGTAAAGACAGAACCCCAACTTCCCAACCCACCCAAAGAAAACACAAAAGCAACTAGAAAACAAAAACTTTCCATTTCATGTTGTAGGAAATTATGTATTTTTCCATACATCAAAAAAATTCCTTCACGAGTTCTGTTTCCAGTCCAGAAAAACTAAACTGCTGAGACAAAAGTTTCCATGGTGTTAAATAGCAAAAAGTTATCTCCAGGAAGAGGAAAAAATGACTGATGGATCTCCCGATCACTCAAATAACAGATAAGTTTGCAGAGACAAAGAAATTTCTCAATGCATCAAGAGAATTACCTTCAATGGAAGTGCAGCTGCCACATTTTGCACATTCTGATAGGTTGTGGGAGTTTCAGTGCCAGTATAACCCTCATGAACTGAAGTTATATTACCGGTAGACGTGTCCGTATTAGGTCCAGGGGCAGATGGTGGTATTGTGTCCCTTTGAAAGAAATCCCTATATAAATAACTTCTCAATCTTGATGTCACCTCAACAACAGCATCTCGGGCTGCTTTAATCTCACCCACAATCTGTAAAGGCAATAGAGAAATAATTAAGAATTGAGAAAGCAAGTTTTGAGTTCCAGACGTTTGTTTTAGCCTTAGGAAGCTATGGTTTTGGATCCTCTTCCCTCATTTATTGAGGATTTCCTACTAGCGAGAGGTCATAAATCCTTCTGCTTTGTAGAACTAGTAAGAAGAGCTATGTTGTACATATGTTCCATGTCTGATGCTTTGAGAGATAAAATGTTCAGTATTATAAATTTCAACTTTCATTATTCAACTACATTGACTAAGGAATCTAATAGGATATTTGTGCAAGCAGTAGGTCAAATGACAACCTGCACCAACTCATCAGATTTTGAAACACAGAGAGGTAATTCCTCTCTAGGAAGAATTTGAATATTTGCACCAGTGAGTCTCCTTATCTCCAACAGTGATGCATCTCGTCCATCTAAACATTCAATATCACTAGATGGAATAACAAGCCTGGTGGTTATAATGTTGTCCTTATCTAGCTCAAGATCAACAATGCGAGTTTGAATATGCAACAAAGCTTCCTGAGCTGGGAACAGCTCATCATCAGGACCCTTATGTACAGAATAAAAAAAAAAATGTTAGAACCTTAAACGTGTAAAATATATTACAGGAGGAAATTAATAACAACAGGATAGATGTAACTACGTGAATAATACATTGAAAATGCATTTACAAATATAGAACTGATAACTTCAAGAACTTTCATTTTTAATACACAATACATATAGAGACAGAAAAGTACCTCCTCCGAAGAAATGATGATTATCTGTTCATCTGAACCAACCACAGAATCATTGAGCTTAACTTCCACGCCTACTTCATTTTGAAGGAATTCTATAAATCCATCTGATTCCCCTATAATACGGTCCACTTTGTCCAGAGGACAAAGTATCCGGAAAATAATATCCTCTCCATAAAGGGGCTGTGCATCATCGGCCACAGTAGGAGCCCCTGGTTCCATTGTGTAACCTAATGAGAGGTAGCTATTACTTCTTATATTGGCAGTAGATAGTCGAGATCCAAAAGTTGCCCCATCCATAGATGATCTACGAGCTGCCCCATGAGGTATATAATCATCATCTGGAGGGAAAAAGCGTTCTGGTGAATGTACTCTTCCATGAAAATGACTGCGGTCCCTATGCTGGCTTTCCCTCAAGCGTGATGATATAAGTACTATAGCATTCTTCACAGCATTTGCATCACCTACAACCTGCAAAGAGAATGGCAAAATTATATCATTAATATTGTTCAATTTAAGGAGTGTTTTCCTGAGTGAAATTGCAGGAAAATCTCATCATATTTTAGAATGGCCTTGCATCATCATATGTCTCCTTAATTTCACCTTATCACTAAACACAATCTCATTAGAGACAAGTAAAACACAAAACACAAAGATTATCATTCGTCAGTTGCATTGCTTCTCTACGACAATTAGCATATACAAATTTAACAAATAGTCTAGGAATATTTTCAAGGGTAAAAATCTAAGTGAACATTTCTTGAACAAGGCTCATAAACTCAGTATACCATTAACATGGCCTTCTATATCTGTCAGTTTAACAGTTCTTGAACATGGCTAATAAACCCAGTCCACCATTAACGCTGTCTTCTATATCTGTCAGTTTCAAAAATCTGCATTTTAATTATGACTTATGGTCCTAAAGATTTTAAGGACATGATATCTCCTAGGACCAAACTAAACATTCTACATCACAACATCAGTAAAAGTATCATCTACATTGCAGAAAGCCCATTATTGTAAACTGATTAGATGAACTTTTTCTTCATCCAAAGCATTTTTATTGTGACCCAGGAAAGAGTTACCCATCATGTAGACATGTCATAAGAGTGCTTACAATCAGAACAGATAGAAACAGCTTGCCGCTGAAATGTTTCCAATTTCAAAATTTCAAAAGCTGGCTGAGAAATACAATTATGAAAAATTGATAGAACCCAATTTTGTATGCATATCAAAATTCATCCCCTAAAAAGCAAGATATAAAACAGTTTACCAAAGATTGCTTTAACATTTTCTTGAATCAAATAAGATGGTTCATATATAACCTTTTTATCTAGAAGGTATGATACGTTGCCAAAGTCGATATTATCAATAAGCCTATAAGGATGGCCTTCTGAAATATAACAATATTTTTACTTGAAGTACTGCAAGTAACCAAAGGACAAGTCTCCTAGCTGATGCCTCTGTAAAAACTGACAGAGGACCTCCATATATTACTAATAATGTTAACAGTCAATAAATGAGCACATACTTGATCTAACCAAGTTCAACCACATTATGATAGAAGCACAAGATCCACCACAAAATCAAATGTAGTTGCTAATAAATCTCTGAAATGCAGCATATTCCCCAATAATACAGGATGAAATGTACTCGGAACCACCTATTTATGAGAGAGATTCAATAATATACATTTTTATCCCATGCACCCAATCAATGAAGACAGCAACCGGATAAAGAAAGCCACAAAGCTTTGAAGCTGAATATTCCTCCTTTCCAGCTCTTCAGCTGACAGAGACAAAGTAGCTTCAAATGCCATTCATAACGTTGATAAAATCAGCTAATGATAATTAGCTCGTGCTTTTTCTCCTTAATTTACGAGACATGGAAATGTTGGAGGGGGACAAAAGAAATAGAAAATAGAAAAGGAATGTGAATGAGAAAAAGCCACCCTATCAGGGGGGCTAGCCCTTTATCTTGGATTTTACAATGTTGGTTAGTCCTCCAAAAGCAAAAGAACGACCATCAGTGACCAAACCGTAGCATAGTCCGTACTATGTTCAGCACAGATGAATGCATTTGAACAACAAAATACTGAAACTCAAAGTTCGTTATTCAGCATGCAAGCAATTTAAGAAAGTATCAGATGTAAAGTTCCAAGTTCCAACTCTCCTGCACCTGAACAATTTCTTCCGACATGGACACACAACGAGGTAGCGTGTGATCTCTAGGAAGTATCCTAATCTGTGTCTTGGTTTCAATCCTCATTTGTTCAATAATCTTCCCTCCTTTACCCAACAGACACCCTACATGCATTCTGGACACGACCAGTCTAGTGGCGACACGGCTGCCGCTCCCACTCCCTCTGCCTCCATACTCCTCCTCCTCCTCGCCAATCCCAAACGCGGCATCGCTCTCCAGAATCCTCTCATGAATCAACAGCAGGGCCTCCTGCGCCGGCGAGAACGACGGCATTCGACCTTCGGGGTCTCGCCGGCGCGTGTCAGAAATCTCAATGATTCGCTCCTCGTCGCCAGGGATCAGCTCGTGCACGTTGATCCACGCGCCGGTGTGTTGCCTAATAGACTTTATAATGCTACCTGACTTGCCAATTACTCCACCAGCCTTCATATCGTGGCACAAAATGCGGTAATTTGTGGTGATCGTTAAAGACGAGTCTTGTGCCTTGGAAGGGCGACCACCACTGCCACCACCGCGATGACGGTGGGTACTACTTGTGTAGTGGTGATTATAGCGAGGTCTGGTCCTAGCCAAGGTCTCTGAATCATAGTCTTGGTCATAGTAGTAGTTCCTCTTAGATCTAGACCTCTCCATCCCAATCTTGCAGGTTCAATCTTCAAAGCTTGCAAGAATGCAAGTATAGTCTAAAAAAAGGGAAATTCAAGATGTTCCTTTGAGCAGTACCAGATATCCCGGCATTATTGCCATGGAAATTTTAGGTCTGGGGCTTTGATTATCCTTATTCAACTAAAACTAGGGCTTCTTTGGAGCTTGTTTCTGTGTGCAGTCTCAATTAATCGTTATGCTATATCCTATTGGTCCTCTGGGAAGTTCCCAAAACGTGAAGAGTTGAAACCCTAGTAATATACAGAGACCCAATATAGCCTCTGAATCTTGCAGACTTGAACAGCAAGACCAGCTTGAGACTTTTTGGTTACTTCAGTGCTTCGTACTGGAATATATGGTAATGCTTACCTCTAAGCCAAAAAGCAGTCAAGATGCGACAACGTTTCAACGCGTGTTATACGCAGCATACATTTACAAGACCTATTTCTATGTCCACCAAAGTAATTCTTAAAAATATATAATAATCCATCTTACGTGAATTTAACATGGTTAATATATAAAAATTATTTTATAATTCTTTCATTAAAAATATATTCTATTAATTCTGTTTTAAAAATATTATCAAACATTAAATATATTTATTTCTTTAAACATTAATTTATTATATTATTAATATTAACTTTTTTTATTATACCGAATTCTCCATAATAAATGTTATTTTGTATTAAGTACTTTATAAATCACATATAAAATAAATGGATTAATTGCATCTTCAAAATTTTTAAATTTTCTATAATTCACAATTATTTAGAATTAAGAGTAATTAATGACACTTGAATTTAATCTAAGCATGGTTAAAGTGAATAAAAATCTGAGTAGAAGTTTCAAATTCAAGTTATAATATTGACTTTGATGTAGAAAATGATTAGAAGTGATTAAATTAGTTTATAGATTAACTTGGAAATCAAACAAAAATGTGTTCGGTATAAGTGAAAATGAAACATTAAAAACTGGTAATTAATATAAATTTTAGCACAAACTAACGGTCTAAATGGGGCGTGAGGCATGACAGAACAATTTTTTTAAAGGAAAGAAAAAGTCCAAATATTGGACCTGAGTAATTAATCTGTCCAGAATAGACCTGCCTAACCTAATCAATACGTTAGACCAAAGAATGTATTATTTTCATTGTTTGTCATAATTGTCTAATTTCTCATGTTATTTTTCAAAATTTAGTCTCTATAATTAGGGATAGAAATTGAGGGCGAGCAGCTATGAAATTTTACCATAGACTCTAATTTAATTTGATAGTTTCAAGTGGAATAAATTTCACCCCTTCGTTGAAGAAAAATAAAAAACATAAATTAAAAATTTATTATATGTGAATTGAGGTTTCTTGTGTTTTTTAATCTTTTTCTTTTATATATTAATAAAAAATTGATAGAATCTAAACTCTTGTTGTACATATACCTCTTGCTGGGGATGATAAGACGGAGGCGGAGAGTGTTTCCTTGGTCCTCATCTGTTATCTATTCTTGTCTTTTATTTTCATTCTTATTCCTCGCGTTGAAGAGAAAAGTTTTGTTATCTTTATTCTCCAGCAAATGTAGCTAGTTAGAGAAGCCAAAAGCATGACTCAATGAGTTTGTTGAAGAGTGATATTGTGCATTCCAAGGCATAACATACGATATAAAAAAAAAATATTAATAATCCTAGGAAGTTTGAGGGGAAGTTATGTTGATTGTGATGGTCGCTTTCATTTCTGGACCTTTTGAAACTTCTCCTCCAATAAGAGCTTCATGATTCTTTCATTATTTCCTTTCAATTTAGCTTCATTATATTGCTCAGACAGTCAGATTCCTTTTTTTTCTGCATTTTCTGCAACTATAGCAGCAACAGCAACTATTCTCATGAAGAATTGACAATGCCTCCTCTAAGATCATTTCGTGTGTGATTGACCTACTAAAGTGTTGAAGCAAAAAAAAATTATGTTGTTTCAGACAAAAAAGGAATGAATATTTGCCCTTTCATAGGAACAATAGAACATAATCGTTATGTTCTACACGAGTGAATGATGCTATGTTTTACCAGTGAGAGTCATACGTGGGGAATTCGGCATTTCAAAGGAACAATAGAACATCATCTTTACGTTTTACCAGTGAAGAAATACTATAATATTATTATATAAAAAAATATATAAAATATGTTATATTGTTTATTACATTGATTCAAATCCTATGCTTAGTAGGATGTTTTTTCGAGCTGTTTGAATATACAGTTGTTAAAATTTTAATTTTTATTCTACCAAAAAAAATTAATTTTTAAAATTAAAAAAATTGTTTAAAATACTGTGACAAAAAACAAAAAACAAATTATGTGTTTTGAGAAAAAATATAGAATAATTTTAAAAAATTTAAATTCTAATTTTTAAAAATATATAAAATAAATAAATTTTTTATTAATAATATTTATATTATAATATCTTTGAGTCTTCTAATTATTAGTTTTATAAAATATATATTATATAATATACAATATAAAATAAAATACTTAATATAAAATATTGAAAGAAAATAATTTTAATTTTTTATTATTTTAAAATTTAATAATTATTATTTTCTAAAAACAATAAACATCTAATATATATAAATACATCTTATGTGCTTACATATTTATATATTTTGTTATATTACATTTTTAATGTTATATCAAAATTTTTTATCTATTTATGTCAATATCGATGTAGTGTTTGGTTTCTATTCTCGCCCAGGTACTCTGAAACTGTAACCACGCATTCTGCAGAAAAGAAGTCAAGTTTGACCACCGAAAGTAATATAGTAATATCTGTGAATGAAAGGCCTCTGGTTTAGATGAAGATTCAGGAAGCACCATCCTCCAAACAAGCAACTCCATCCAAGTTCCATACTTTGCCACATGAGCTTGAGTGGGTCCCTCTTCTTGACACACATTCTTACTGTGGATATCCCATGGTTAAATCGACTTAAAATTTGATCAGTTTAACTTTAATAACGTACTATTATGGACTAGTACTGCAACTTGGGACAAAAAAGTACGTGACTTCAACTCGACTTAATGTCATCAGAAGCCTGTGAGAGAATCTCATCCCATCAGATTCTGAGAGAATCCAAGCCGTTAAAATAGTTAGAGGCTTTCAATAACCCACTTATCCTCCACAACCACTGTCTCTGCTTCCACTCCCCAACACACTGAACCCTTCTCTGATGGCTTTGTCAAGCCCACAAATCCAGAGATTCCTCTTAACCAAGCTCCATAGCCGCTCAACCTCCATTAATGGCAATCGTAGGAATAGTTTCACCACTACGAGCAGAGGCCCATGCTGCTCTGCCATAGCCATTGATACTCCTTCGTCTTTGACTGACGTGGCAGGTATAAGATGGGGATCCATGGCTTTACAGGGTCTCCGTGAAGAGATGGAAGATGATATTGTTGTTAGGCCTGGTGGCCTTGATGGCTTCTCTTTTGCTGCTGTCTTTGATGGTCATGGAGGATTTTCCTCCGTCGAGTTCCTCAGGTGTTTTGATAGATAAGGAAATTATATATGTCATTAATTCCAATTTCAATAGCATGTTTCTCTTTTGGTAGTAATTTCAATGTCTTCTACCTCTTCTTGCTTGTTTGTATGCCTATTTTCTGCTATTATTCATTTTATGCCTTTGTAAATTGTAAATTGATGCCGGGTGCCAAATTTCTAATTGTTTTGGATGATTGTTCAAAATCATATGAGATTTCAATTTTTAATTTGGTCTTGATTTGAAACTTTTGTCCATGTGCCCTTTAATTATATTGACGTGGCCAACTATAGTCATGATTCATGCCATTATATAAGAAAAACTATAACCAAATACTTATGGCTATGCAATTCTTGGGTAGTTTTTGTATAACTTGAACTCTTGGTTTGGTGTTCCAATTACAGGGATGAACTGTACAAGGAGTGTATTGCAGCCCTACAAGGAGGTTTACTATTGGGTAGAAAAGATTTCCAGGCCATTAAAGCAGCATTACAGGAGGCATTTGTCAATGCTGACGCAAGTTTGTTAAAACGGTAAGCCAATAAGGAAGTCTACAACAGATTAGCCTTCAGTCTCCTCTCTATACGGTAGTAGATTTGGTATTATTGCATTGAAAGTTTAGACAGTGTTTAATTTTTAAGGCTTGAAATGAATGAGGAGGAGGATGAATCTGGAGCTACAGCAACAGCTGTGTTCATTGGAGATGATATGATGCTCATTTCACATATTGGTGATTCATCTGTGGTATGTTTTAAGATCACTATGGTGCTCACTGACCTTATCTGACTTGACTCTTCAGCTCTTGATGGAAAAGAAATTTAATTATATACTTTTCAGTCAGTTTCCAAGAAGTAGCTGGAAATTAATATGATGAATTATTTTGATCTTCATTTTTGAATTAGGGTCTCTTGTGAGTTGTGAATCATAAGCATTTTAGATTATGACTTCTAGCTAGCCTCACTTGTTGATGCAGGTTCTAAGCAGATCTGGAAAAGCAGAAGTGCTGACTAGTCCTCACAGACCATATGGAAGCAACCAGGCCTCTCTTCAAGAAATTAAAAGAGTCAGAGATGCAGGTGGATGGGTGTGTTTTCCATGTTACTTCATTTTCTTTACACCTGTTTGGGCCAATATAGATTGAAATTAAAAGGCTGATCTTAAAATTTAGTGACAACTTAGGATGCTAACTAAATTTAAGTTTGGAGGAGCATGTAATTGTTTCTTGTTTCATTGTTTGAACTGGTTGTTGAAGAAGCAGCACTGCGTAATATAAGTTATTTGCTGCAAGGAAACTACTGTAAAATTCTCTCACATAAATACAATTTGATTAATGATCTTTGTCTGTAGATTGTCAATGGTAGAATTTGTGGAGACATTGCTGTATCTCGTGCATTTGGGGACATACGATTCAAAACAAAGAAGAATGAGTATAGTCCTAATCTCTGTATTATATCTTCATTATAAGGACTTTAATGCTAAATGCGTTTCCTAATGGTTATCTGCCTTTTGCATGTGGAAAGGATGCTGAGGAAAGGGGTTGAGGAAGGGAGATGGTCAGAAAAGTTTATTTCTCGGTAGGTAATCTTTTGCATGTCTAAATTATCATTCCTTATGTTCACTTTTGGTTGCATCAAATTAACCAAAAGCATTTACATAGATTCCTTCACCATAATGCATATTAAAGCCCATTATATCTGACTAAACTGTGAAGACTACTAGTGGGATGATGAAAACAACCAAAGTAGGAATTGATACTGTTGGCCTGTTCAAAGTTCTTGCTTTCTGTTCCTGAAATCCTGATTCCACTAACAAGAATGGTTCTCAAAGCTGCATTTAAATTGTCAAATGCAGAGAAAAGAGAAGGGTGGCCACTAACTTTTTTGTTACTAAATTTTGTAACCTAAATATTTAGCTTCTACCTTGGGCAATTCTTTCCATTTGTCTCATGAGGAATGATTGATGAGAAAAATGTATGACTTTACAGCTAAGATCATTTTGTTAGGTCAGATGAGCTCATTCTGCTACAAAATGTAGGACAAGTAACATAAATTAGACCTTTATGTTCCTTTCCTTTTTTCTTTAATTGTACTGTCACATTCAGATGCACCCCTTTCGAGATTTTACATAATAGAATTTGAATACGGTGATGGTTTTTTTTTCCCAGCGTACAGCTCAGCAATGATTTGGTCATTGCATGCCCTGATATTTATCAAGTAGCTCTTGGCTCAGATGCAGAATTTGTAGTATTAGCATCCGATGGCCTATGGGATTACATGAGCAGGTCTACTGTGCAACCCTTAGACTAAGGAAAAATTCTTAGGTATAATATGATGTTGTACATTCAATGGCAAGGACTCAATTTGAATAAGTGGGACCCCCATGTCACATTGTTGAAATTAAATCCTAACCATTGTATGTACAAACATTATATTGTTCTGTTTGGCCAAAAAAAATTGGTATATCATACCTAAGAACTTCTTTAGAATAAGTTATTCCATGTATGGTGAGTTACCTTTCTTTTAATGGTTCTTAAGAGAAGAGAAATCATCTTTACCTTCTTGCTACCATTTCAGCTCAGAAGCAGTTTCTTTTGTGAGGGATCAACTTAGAAAGCATGGGAATATTCAGGTAACGCATAATGCATCACACTTGATGATAAGATCTATTGCACTTGAATATATGCATGTATTCATTAAACCCATTATAGGTGCAGGAATAATAATACTTGCTTTCTCTTATTTCAGCTAGCTTGTGAAGCTCTTGCACAAGCAGCTCTGGTAAGTAGTATAAAACTCCACGGCTGTTGTTATTCCGAAATTATCCATTCAGAAATTTACCAGTATTAGTTATATATAATAACTATATATATATTGCAGGACCGACGCACACAAGATAATGTCAGCATCATAATTGCTGATTTAGGGTATGGTTTCTCATCAATACATGACCTTGATTATTAAGTTCTAATTATTGATCTCTAAGAAAATCAAAATTAGAGCTAGTATATGGTATATCATATTCATAGCTTGAATCTGAATATTATTGATATATAAAATATTGGATTGTTCACATTGACTGAATGTTTTGTTTTATTGTGAGTAGGCGGACAGACTGGCAGAACTTGCCGCTGCAGCAACAAAACGTAATATATGAGACGGTCCAAGCTTTAGCCACCATTGGCATTGTGGCACTCGGAATTTGGTTTTCGTCCCAGATTTCGTTATGAATTAATGAAGAATACTAGTCATGTATATAAACAAACACAGAGAATTTAAACTTCTTGCTTGTATAATCTAATTGTACATTCTCACTTGTTGGAATATACTTGATTAGGACACCAGGCTTCATTTTTGTTTTCTGATTGCATGTGTGGACTCTATTAATGTGTCCATATCACTCTGATACGCCAATCTCTATTTGATATCATACTTCAATCAAGAATGATCCATAATTGCCAGACTAATTTGTTCAAGTTAGATGGTTCCATTTCCAAAGAGATTTAGTGACTCCAGTACTTCAAGAGGAACTGTTTAATAATTAGTATTTGATTTGTTATCATGAAGGTAGCTGGACCTCAAGGAACAAAAGATGTGTCCTGCACCGACCTAAAAATCTTTTACGAGGATATTTATGGCTGTTGGATCCTGCAATATTACAAACAGTATTGGACTAGAGTCTAATCTACTTACGAACAACTTAGATTGCAAGTCTTGAAACCAGCAAGTTTATCTTTAATCCATAGTTAGAGCTTTAAGACTGAGGAAACTTGACTCCACTTGAAAATGCCCCCACATAATTACTTTATTTTGTTTTTGAGCTTTTTCTTTTACTTTTTTTATTGAGGATATCTTATCCTATTCCTCCAACAAAACGTACTTTCTCTTTCTAATAAATTTCTTCTTTTATATGTTTTAAAAAACTCCCCACAAAAAGGGAAAAGGGGGAAAAGGGGAGCCATACTGTATTCTGTTCTAAATCCTTTTAACCCAAAATTCAAGTACCCATTTGGACAATCATTGAGATCTCCTTTGAACGAAATTCAAGTGCGCTTTAGTCACAGTACGTACAATGCCTTGCATAATAGAGCTATTAACTGGTAATAAAGCCTTCTTTGTTGCCTTGAACAGTACAATCATTCTTGCTTAGAGCCCAGATAACACTGCTATTTCTTGCTGTATTTAAATTGTGGGTATACAAGAATACAGCATAAAGATAGCAACAACAATGTATATATATTTGTTTTTGCAGTACCGAAACAAAAGACTTTATTCTTAGTATGCTTAGATGTCCATACATCAGCAGCATCTGTGTGCATAATAAAATATCTGACTTTATTCCCTCATTACTCACACAAATAGAGCTGCATAGGTAAATTAACTCATCGATAATCATATTATGTCTTCTCATACATGAATAGAACATATAGAGAGAAGAGAGGGAGAAAAAGTTGGTTTATTTATTTAATTATTAGGACATAAAGGCCATCAAGTGCCCTTTCCAGGCTTCTTTGCGTGCTTTGGGTTGGCTCCTGCTTCATCATAATCCAGCATATATTCATGGGATAACAGCTTCCTCGAGTTCATCTTCATGCCATCCTTCATTCAAAACCAAAATGAAAAGAACTCGTAGGTTAAAAGAGCAAGATCTATACCTCATAATGTAGCTCCTTTAATATTGTATCTCTAGTAATCTGGTTAATTAGGTCTAGTAAGATACCTTGAGAAGTGAGTGATGAGAAGGATGCATGCTTTCTCTGAAACCTTCAACCAAGTCTAAAAGGAAACGTTATCTGTTATATTCATGCCACTGCAATGTCTGCAAAATTATATTCACTGATATGTAAAGAACCTACTCACCTGACGATGAGGAAATAAAGACTACTAGGAGAAGAACTATAAGGAAAGTCTTGATCTTGAGAGCCATGGCTGGTATGGTTCCTCCCGTTAGTAACATAGAACTAAGAATTATATATATATATATATACATGGGCTTGGCAGGGAAAGTGCAGGTCCCTTTTATGCCTACTCTAGGGTAAGAAATGTGGCGATAAGAGCTCTTGTCATGGTGCACCCCACCCAATAGCAACAGAGTGATGATGAAATGCAATAACTTTTAGGCGTTAGCCCACAATCCTTAAGTCAACTGCACTATTCTATATGTTGCATCAAAAAAGTATAAGCAGGCAGTTGTGTGCATGTGGTAAACATAGCTAATATTTCCTTGCATGGCACAAAATCCGGTCACTTCTTAACTTGGCAGCCTTTTTCTTCAAGTCAGTCTACATTTCTACTTTCATAATTAGCAAACGAGCACTATAGGCATATAAGCTTCTTTCTTTATTTTTCCCAATTCCATATTGATAAACAGTTACAACTGAAGCTCCCATTTTAATTGGATGAATCAAAAATTTAAGAATTGCTTGCTATTTGTCTAATGAGAAGCTACATTAGATAGTGGAAGCTCCTAAAACCTTCTCCCAGATTTCAAATTTTCCGTGGTACCAAACACCACTTAGTGTTATGGTGCTTTGATCCGCATATTCTAGTTTTGGTCACTTTCGTTAGTCAATGGGTGGACTGTGGAGACAGACATGGAGAGTGGACTTCAGAAGAAATCAAATGGAGAACAACAAGAAGAGTGTTGAATGTGGATTGTCCTTAGTAGGAGCACTAGCAAAGAAAGGGGAAGGAACAACATTAGTAATTTAATCCTACATTATTACAAGGAATGTTAACTTAATCATCCTCTGAGACCATTTGTTGGTGGTAATGATGGTCTTAGTGGACTAATTCAACTGACTTAACAGTCTCTTTTTGGCTACGGTTCTTAGGTTGTGGGGAAGAGAACCCTATAGTAGGCCTCAACACTTGAGCTAGTTAACACATACACAAGTGCATATTTACCATCATAACAAGTACTATACATGATGTTGGACTAAAATCTACAGAAGGCCATGAGTACCATCAACCTCATCGAATAGTACATATTCTTTTGCAGTTTTGCAGTTTTGCATCAGATATGTATGTGAAGTTGTGCAAGTTATACATTGTCCAGAAGGGAGGGCCAGAAGTTCATTTATAAATATAGAAGTACTGAAATCTCTCTTTCAGAAAATTTAACCTGAAACGAAGTCAACATTCCCTGAATAAATTAAATTGGTTTACAAGTTGTGTGTTTCAGGGACTTTATAGATTGTTTCTTTCTCTCTAGTTCTTCATGGAAATATTGGATGGGACTCATGAAAGCACTTGGATCAAAATTCAAGCCACATATGATAATTATGAGAATGAAGCTGACTTGCTGTTTATGGCATATGCACAGCTATTAGTTGGAGTGAACAGAAAACTATGCAACTTTATGGTCTACTACTGGATACTTTGAGCAATTCTCATCCACTCAACAATAATAGTGTGACACAGTGACACTGGTTTCTCAACATTAAACTGGGGAGAGAGTTGAGGACCAGAATTTGATATATACTTCATAGTGAAAGATGAACGCATCTGGACACTACATAGATGTTCAAAGTGGAGATGCTGTTCATTTTGGATGCTTATACTGTGATTTCCTTTTCTACATTTGCTCATTACCTCATACTATTGCTATTCTGATAGTTCCTTCCAATGAGTGGTATATCATAATAAAATTGCAGTCAAATACTCCAATTCTAATTTCACAAGGAATCTGCTGTACATCCAAACCACTCCTTTATGGGATATAAATTGGTGGCAGTCATATCAGAGAGGTCTCAGCAGCACATTCTCTGAACTAATTTAAAAGTAAGAACATTACCCAATTTGATCCTTTCTTCTCTATAATTTAGGACCACTTTGGGTGCTTCCTCGAAGAATAATAGCTCCATTAAAACTCAATTTATATGTGGAAAACCTACCTTATCACTTTCTTTGAACTAACTTTGTGCCAGACTAATAGTGGACATCAATATAGAATAGATGGTTTATCAAGGGGCTCAATTCGACCACTTGTAAATCTTCTGATTATTTTGACATTCTTCCTTCATCAGGTATTTGATAGTTACTTGTATGTTCAGTGCATTAACCATATCATGGGAATGCAACCATTAAGATTTGACTATTGGCCAAAATATATATATATATATAAGATTTGACTACATTTTTCGTCATAGTTTGAGTTTGGATATGGAGTTTTCCCTGAATTTTCAAGGTAGGGGTTGTCTATTATGGATGAGGCATGGAAGTCCATCAATCTACTTAAGATGGAAGGAGAAATGGGGGAAAAAACGAGAGAGAAAAACATGGATCCGTAATATTTTTGGTTAAATTATTGTTGTCTTAATTGTTTCATTTAATTTTTATTTCAGTCCATAAATTTTAAAACTTTGTAATGGATTTCCTATAATCTTAAAATTTTAGAATGCTATTAAATTTAACTATTTGACCAATTATGTGTTATCACTTTGGATATATATACTTGAGGATGAACAAGGACTTTCTTGAGTGCCAAGCACTCCTCTTGGATGACTTGTTATAGTCTGTAAGAATGTATGAGAGAGATAAGCTCTTGAATACGCCTTTAACAATCATGTCAATAGATAATAAAAATTTTAAAGGTACTAATGAAAAGGATGTAGAATATGTACCTGAATTGGGGTTGAAGCTTTTTATTTATGAGTAATTATCATGCAAAATCCGAGTAAGAATAGGTTTATATAAAGTTTGAATAGTCCATGTCACGATATGCTTTGAGATTGGATCTTTTGTAGTAATCATTTGTAATAATTTTCTGTAATAAGAAAGAAATAGACTCTAATATATATAAGCTAGTCTTTATATTTTTTGTGAATCTCTATTTTTTTTTCCTATCTACCTCTTAGTCAACTCTAGAAAATTCAAAAGTTTATGCTTTTTGTGACATTTCAAGTTAATTATTTTGGACCATTCCTCAAAATTCAAAAGATATATGACTTTATAATATCATCTGATTTGACTGTATATTGGATCGTACATAATTAGATATGAGCTAAATGTTGATATAGATTTTTTATTAGACAAAATATAATTTGATGTCTTCTGATATGACTTAGTCCGTCTGCCTTATTTAATTTTGTGATTTCAGATTAATGTAGTTTAAATATATGAAAAAAAACACATTTTTACAAACTAAAGAAATAGAAAACTATTTGTCAAACCAAACTAAATAAATAATTAAAAAATTATTAGTAAGAAGAGAAATGCTGACCCTTCTGCCACAAATAACATCTATTTTTGCAAATACGTGTATTGTTTCTTCCTTCTCTTTGTATCATTTATTTATGTGTCTCATTATTTTTAAATTGTATACATATATATAACCTATTAAAACTATTTTTCAATCATTAAGTACATTTAAAATTTTTATATTATTTTTTGGTTTTTAATCTTTAAAATAAATACCAAGTCTAAATTTTGAAATAAAATAGTATCATGATGACAATGATGATATTTATATGAGAGAAATCAATTAAAATCATTACTATTATATGACAAAAATGTATATTAATTAACATTAAACTTAAGACTTCATAAAATAAAAACTGATTTTAAAATATCAAGATAACTTTCTTATTTAAATTTAAATAAACTTGATGGACAACATAGTCAAAGTACTAAACTTCCGATGATTAAGGAGCAATCTCAACTGAACCAATTTTTTTGTTAAAGTTCCAAACATGAATTATAACTCACTATGGAAAACTGTTTGATTCCACTCAAACCCTTTTTCCCTTCAGGTACGTTCCACTATCTTTGTGTTTCTCTGTCTTTTAGTCTTCCCAGCATCGTGTATATTTGCTTAACTTGTAATTTCATATTGGCCGTATATACATTCTTTCAAGAATCTTCTTGATTAGGTTTTATATATGTTCGTTTAACTTGGTCTTTTAATGTTGTTTCAATATTCAGAACATATCAATGGGTGTGGTGTGGCTACAAAAGATCTTTGCTGTGCTGTATTATTATTGGAGCAAGTTCATATATAAGAGATTCCTCAAGACCGAGGAAGAGGAAGAGGAAGGAGAAGACATTCATGATGATCAAGAGACGTATCTTTCTCCAGAAATTGTAGAACTAATTCTACAAAAGTTACCAATTTTGGATTATCCCCAATTGCGTGCTATATGCTCCACTTGGAAAACAACAATTGATAATGTCATAGCACACAAGCATTTTTCTCTAGTTCCTCAATTTCCATACGTTCTCTTCACTAACAGGAAGAGTAATAAATTCTTAAGTCTAAGCCAAGAAAGAATTTATACTATGAGAGGGTGTGCATGTGTTGGTTCAATTGAGGGATGGTTAGTATTAACTCCTTCCCATAGTCATATTTTCTTTTTAAATCCAGTGTCAAACCATAAGATCATGCTTCCACCTCCAACCACCATTAAATTCCCAAGTAACTCCTCCACCTGCCCTTTTAAACAAGTGGTTGCTTCTTGTGCACCCAATTCCTCAAACTGCATTGTGGCAGCTCTTGTTTACCATGTCAGAGGGACACAATTAGTTTTTTGTAGGATTAAAGATAAATCATGGACTCTAATTGAAGCTGGAAATGCTAGAAACATGCATTTTTGGAGTATAACTATTCATGGTAACATGTTGTATGCTGTGAATTGTTGGGGTGTAGATTACGTAATGATTTTTAATCTTCAAGATGCCAACGCGGTTACAGTTCAACAATTGGTCATGCTTGAGCCCAAGCCTTTTCGTAGATTTGGTAATATAGTATATCGCAATGGGTATATAACTAAATTTAATTTTGATGATTCTTTTCTTGTGACAGACCCATCAAGAGGAGATGTGTTTATAGTGTTTCAACATGTGGACAAATGTTTTACGAGGAGTAAGATGCTTTTTCCTTGCTCTAGAGTAAAAGGATGTCGAGTGTTCAAGCTGAGTTTGAGTGAGCAAAGATGGTTACCCATTAATTATTTGGGTGATCGCTTGCTTTTTATAGATTGCCATAGTGCTAAAGTGATTTCAGCAACTACCCTTGATAACAATGCTTCTCAACAACACTTGGTGCATCCAAACTCTGTGTATTTTGCAAATATTTATGTGTCAGATCCAGAAACGAAGATTTATGAGCAGGACATCGGGATGTTTTGTTTGACGGACAGAAGCATACATCGTTTTCCTCAGAATCAGGACTTATCATTACACTTTCCAACTCGATCTCTATGGTTCATACCGACTCTTGGGTAAGTTAACTAACTATTTTGTCTTGTTTATGGTTGTGTTAACTTGGTGGGGTTTTTGTTTAGAAGTACTTTGCAATAAATAGTAACAAATATATCTGTCTTGTGTTAGCTCCCATGATTTTGATTGATGGAAATTTGAGTGAAGTATCCTGAGTTCAAAACTTGAACATCCTAATCCAAAAAAACAATTGCTGAGCTAAGTAGAGAGCAATTGTTTTGAATTCCATGTGTATAAAATCAAAATCGGCAAAAGCAGTTTCACTACTCTAAGGTCAAACATTGTTGGGTTCACTTCACACATCAAAATTCATCATGATGATAATGTTTCTCCTGATGCCCATCCACGTGAACTGTATTGTAGAAAATATTTTCATGACGAAGAATCTCCTCAAGAGACAATTTCCAATCCTTGTTATCATCAGCCTGTCAAACAAAACCAACAATCTCAAACGATTTGTGCTTTGGTACAATGGGAATATATGCAATGTAACTAACCTCGTTCATTAAATAGCTTGTGTACAATCTAGCATAAGATATCTCTCCCGGGTACAGGTAGTGAAGGATGGGTTTCAATTCTTCCACTGACAAGAATCTGCCATTAAATGTTAAATTTAGCAGAAACATTAAACCAGGTACGATATTTATGTAACATAATTAAGGTGAAAAAGAAATGCTTACTGGTCGTTGTTTTTGTCAAGTTCAGCAAACTTGTGCTCTGCATCAGGTACAGGAGCTCCAGCAGTTTCAAAAGCCACATATTTTTTATACCTATCATACAAATGGTTTTTAAATTCCTTCAACTTGAGTTTCCCATCACTTCCAGCACTTATGCGCCTGTATATCACAGAACTGGTTATGTATAGGCTAAAACTAACTTCTAATTCACAATGAACTAATCATCTCGTGCTTTTATAATAAAGCTTACTTAAGTCTATCTTGCAACATCCAATTCAGCATTTCTTCGTTCTTGCTGTCTTCAGGGTGCAAGAAGCTGCAACAAGAAGAAGAGTTGGGTCACTTTTGATCAAACTTATATACAGAGGATACAAGCAATTCCAACAATAAATAAATAAATAAAAAGATAATAGATAACTTATTGGTAGTACTCTCTAAGCTCGGTGAAGTTAAGACGCCCATTGTGATCAATGTCTGCAATAGTAAATTGCTTATGCCACCATCCAGCCTCCCCAATCTCCATCTCTCCTCTCTCTGTTTCAGTTCGATCTATTTTCAAACTCATTTCCAAGATACTCTACATTCTATAACAATATTAATAATACTCAATGAAGAAGAAAAGAAGCAATTATATTACCTACATCGTCATGAGAAAAGTGAGGAAAATACTCCCCAAAAGAAAGGGAAGAATCTCCATCCCTATCCTTGGACTCCATCTCTATATGCATGAGATAATTCGATCTTTCCAGAGCTTGTTGGACAATCCAAGCCTCTAACTCATCAAAGCTAACTAAACCATCTTTTGAATCTCTATCTAACAAAGGGAACAAAAGGGTCAACCTCAACCTCGTATTTAGTTTCCCACCAGCGATGAGATACAGGTATGTCTCTGAAACCTCACTAGTCAACCTAGAATTTTCCAAATGGGACACACTATCAGTACTGTCACGTAGCCTTTTCTTATCAGAAGCCTCTCTCTCAATTTTTATGACAAGAGGGTCAAATTTTGGGGTGTGGTTTCCTATATTGTAACCAAACCGGCGGTTTAGGCCCAAACCTCCTTCTTCTTCTTCGTCTTCACCTTCTTGGTGCAGGTGGAGAGGGCATAGGTTGATGTGGATGAGGAAGAGGAACAGAAAGGCGGTGGGTATTACAGCGTAAACCACTGCCTTCGCCATCGTCAGAGGCTGGAGATGGGAGGCTGCGAGGAGAGGGAGATGGGGAGAGAGAGACAAAACATGGGATGGGATGGGAGGGAAAAACGGTTATTTACGGTTGGAATATGGAGTTATAAATGCATTCGGCCCTGACCAAATGGGAAAGTAACATAGATGCCATTTTTCCAATTTTGTTATGTGCCAAATTAGCTCATGTTTGCATTGATGGCTGAAAATGAGGACAGGACAAGTAAAACTCTAATAATATCTGGCTTCTTTGTGGATGGAGGAATAATATCATGCCAAAATTATATTATGTTAGAACATATGTTGATCAATTTTTAATTTTATTAGAATGTGTATTTAAAATAAAAAAAATTAATGTATTTCAAACATCTTTCATAAGAAGATTAACCCTAAATACTTTTCTATTTTAAATTACATTTGTTAAACTAATTTTTTTTATTGACTTAAATTAATTTGGTAGAAAGAGAATGTTTTTGCATGTAAAGAGGATACACGAGTTGCAATAGTCTGTTTTGGAACTCCTATAACGGTATTACAGTACTCCCTCCCGGACATGATAGTTTGGAATCCACATACAAGTGGGAGTGTAAATCAATGCGATGAATGAATAGACGAAGTATTCCCGATTCCCGTTTCACACTTTTGGACGGAATAAACCACGTATGGTCCGTATCATCATCAAAAGAAAAGCATAATGAGGAGAAAGTGAGGTGTGGGCGCAAATGATCAGTACTGATTCCCTTGTATTATTTCCTTCTCTTTTTACTCCTTCCACTATTTCATGAGTATTTATCCAAAGAAGCAAGATTATGGGCCCTGACAACGAAACGAGAATATACCGAAATACACTTGATTATGAAACCATTACCTAGGCGGTGAATGGGCATAGCCTACAGTGAAAAGGGTGAATATTCCAAAGACTATGGCGTACAAAAATAAGGGTTACATAGAAATATACATCCCGAAGGAATTTGCCAAGTGCCAAAATCAGCAACAGAACTAACAAGCAATCAATTTACTTCTCTAAACGTTGCATGAAAGGCCAGTTTGACTCGCACATGTCACGTGAGGAACTGCCATCATTATCCTTCAAATCCGGGTCTGCATTGTGCTTCATTAAGTACTCAGCTATGACCTCTCTCTCACATACGACAGCATAATGCAATGGAGTCTGCCCATCATTATCCTTCCAAAACGACAACACATACTATAAACCAAAATAATCAAGTAGACTAGGCTCAAAAACCTAACGTAACTTCAAGTTTGCGAAACTTCAGTACAGTGGGGCGTAATGCCTTAATAAATTATGGCAGTGTCATTGAGTGTATGCAAATAAACCAGGATAGAACACCGCCATAAAGCATATAGATAAGGTCAGTTGGCTAAAATTGCAACACATAGTGCATTATTTGCATACCTTGGCATTTACATCTGCATTCTTACTAACAAGAAGTTCTGTGACATCAAGGTGACCACGATCCACAGCCCAATGCAACGGTGTCCGACCCTCACTGTCTGCATCCAGTTTGGATGTACGTGTTGAGAAAGAAAAAAAAAATCAAGATGAAAGTAAGCTTCAGAAAGATGATAGGCAGTAGCATACACAAGAATAAAACCACAGATGCTTCTCTTAGTAATTTTTGTAGGACTTCAGTGGTATTGAAAAGAAGCATCTTTCTATACTGTCCTATACTATCCCAATAGCATGCAATAAGAAATCTTGTAGTGTCTTCTAAAGGTAAAAATTAAAATAACCAAAGAGCTTTCAAATTAGCAGGGACAGGCTGAGACAATTCATACCCTTATGCCACAATGGTCATTCAACTTCCATTTTCATATAACAAATTGAATAATATAACGTTTTTAAATCAATAGCTGATTAATGAAGGGTATTCTAAAAGAATTGTTATAGCTATTTACCTGCATTGAAATCTCCCTATTTCCAAACGTAAGTGAATTATTGGTCTTGCACTTCCCTAAGAACATAGGGTAAAAGAGACTGGGGGGGAATGAAAGACAAATATTCCACAAGATTCGTTTTTAGAAGATACAAACAGCAAGACAAGATTCTTGACTTCAGCTACTAAATGCAACTGAGATAAGATGTTGCTAAATGCTAAGAGCAAGTCCTTTAATAAACGAGATCTATTCCTTTAAAGCCACATCAATTATTAGTCAACTTTCTGACCTCCAACAGGCCCAGAAGCAAGGTAATTAGTCTCGTTAACAGAAACATGACACCTACTTTTGTTTTAAACAATCCTAAAGGAGTCAAGCATAGAGAATTATCATGCTAGACTTGTCAAGCAATACTGCAGATATTCAGGATGATGATGTCTCACTAAATCAGTGATTGAACTTCTTATTGCTGAGCACGAGCTGTTTATGAGTAGCTCGGTCCATTTAACAACGAATTCAACCATTATTGACAACTTAAAGCATGATTGAGAATATTATATGAATATGATAAAGAATAACCATGAATAACACACCCTTCAGATTGACCAAAACACCATTTTCAATACACTTGAGCAGATTGGTGGAGTCTCCTTCTCTGGCATATCCATGAATTGCATCCATTTTTCTGAAAAGATAAGGAACCATACACATCAGGCAATATTTTGTTCTTTCCAAAATCAATACCTTTTCAGTGATTATTATTCCTAACTAGTAACTCCTTTGAATGAAGGTTGAGCACGCAATGAAACAGTCATTCAGGAACTAAGCTAAGAAAATTGCTGGTTATCCAACAACATATATAACATTAGAACCCAAAATAAAATAAAATAATTGAAAATAATTAAATCAACAGAAGGTTGATTTAATCCCCGTGAGTTACACTTAACCTAACATGACCAATCACAACAGTCAACCCACAAAGAAAAATTCTTTTTATTTTTACTATTTGTATCAGATATTCACTTCAAGTCATTAGATGTCAAATGGACAACATGTCTGATCACTTTGAGAGTTTGAGTGTATCCCAGCATATAAGAAAACAAAATTGGGAGAAGAGACTATCTTGATTATGCAGATATCTTCTGTAAATAATTAAGGATAGCCAAAACTAGTTTTTCCTGGAGAAAATAATTAAGAAGCTCAAGATTGTCATTTTTCATAAAATCACATGGAGTGTGTCAGAGAGAGAGAACTAAGAGTTGTTTGGGATCATGTCAGAGCCCTACAAATAGTCCTGTCAACAGAACCATGACTATAGAAACAAATCAAAAAATAGCCATCAGAACTATCCTTCCAATACAAAGTGCCTTGTAAAAACTTAATGAGGCAAATTCCCTACATTCATAGAAATCACTAGTACAAGTTTGACGGGACGCAAAGAACAGTTACCTAACATTACAGTAAATTACATTAAACGCCATAAACATTAATGTATACATAACAAAACATTGATGTATGGCCATCTAGATAAATGCATTAAAACACATACAACGTGAAGTCCCAGGATCCTTACAAATCATTGCCAGCTTCCTCTTCATACACAAAAGTGCTGAATACTGGTCCCATCGGTCCCTTAGACTCTGAACTTGGACCAACACCTTCTCTACTTTTGCTCCTCTGTCATAGACACGGTAGGTTTTAGGTAGAAACAAAAATAAAGAGAAAAAGTTGTGAATAAATCAATTTCATTTTGTATATGATTTTATTCAAGTCGAAGAACTAAAGATGTACAGCTTCATCCATACAGAGTGCAAGAAACAGCTTATTAGCTCACCAAAGCCGAACCATCTAACCAAGTAGGATATAGCTCTGTCACAATATCAATGTACTTCTGCATTGCATCTTCAGGAGGCATAGCACCCAGTTTCTGCCATGCTTGCCTAGACAAAGGAAAAATCAACAAAGAAAAGAAACAAATAAGCAAAAGTACTTAATGCAATCAGCTAGGAAAGATGACTGCATAGCATACAACAGTCAACAACAGCATATTAGAAGGTATTTCCGACATCACATGATCACAGGCCTTCGAGATTAATTAGTATACAACAATGCAACAAAAAAGCAGGAAAAAAAAAAGACAAAAAGGAGGCTGTCGTTAAAATTCACGGAAAATGTGACTTTAGGGGCATAATCAAAGCCTCAAGATTAAAAGTTTCAGTCAGTTGTATGAATCAGATATTTAAATATTTACTGTGGCATCAGCTCCAGCATGATAGGGCAGATAGATATAAACCATAAATCCAATTGAACGCAGCCATCCAGCTTATATGCCATGACCCCCAATCCGCATAAGTATTTTAAACACATCGATCAGCCCAAAAGGTTTCATTATATATTATGATCCCGACCCTAAAAGGCAATAAAGCTCTTCTATCTTTCTGACATTCCGCATCAATGACACACTGAAAACAAGTAACCAATTTGGACAAAACAATCGCAACGTTAAATGAAATACCATTTGGCTCGAGCCGTCATTTTCAGTGCCGATGGCTGTGGCGTACTACACGGCCCTTCGGTGGCAATTTTGTACAGCCCATAAAGCTGGAGCTGCACATCACTGGACACTTTCTGCGATAGCCGATCAGCAGCAGCAGCAGCAACGAAGGCTGTTGCGGCACTGAAGACCTCGTCCAATTCTGTACTTTCCACTCCCTCCCAATCATCGTCATAGTCGTCATCGCCGTCTATACTTTCATTTCTCACACTGCCCTGCTCGGCCATGAGCGATTCAGTCTCGTGATGCTCGCCTTCACCGGCACCAGACCTGGGCGCAAAAGGGTTGTCATCGGCTTCCATCCTGCTCCGATTGCCTTTCTGGTCGCTGCTGCTGCTGCGAGTAATAGTCAAATTGTCGTCCTTGAACGATACGACGATGGATATGAGCTTAGCAAGGAGGAAAGAGAAAATGAGGCCAAGAAAAATGGACTGGAGGAGTGACTGCCACTCACCCATAGCGATTCAGGTACGGAAAAGGGCAAGTAAAACCCTAAAAGAGCGCGTATACAATTGAGATTTAGGAGGTCGAAAGCGACAATAAAAAACCCTAACAAACCGTCATCTGGTAATCAAGACCTAGACAAAGAGAAGCGGATAAACCCTAGAAATTGACAAAATTGAGGTAGATTGCCAAAGAAATTTACAGAGACAGCATCGAAGCGAGCAAGAAAGAAGCGCCGGAAAGGAACGCCAAGAAGTGAGAATTGGCGCCTGAGACGTTATCCGGTGTTTCGCGGAGTACGTGCGAACGACAAGAACTTACTGTGTAACCAACACGTTTTATTTTGTTTAATATTTGTAATTGATTCGATTTTAAAATTGATGTAATTTAATTTTAAAATCAGTTTTGATTCTTAATAATTTGATGTTTTTATTTTAAAATATATTAAATCAATTTTAATTTATTTAAATATTTTATTTATTTATAAAAATTGAAAATATAATTTTAAAAGATTTAAAATTATAATATTATACTAAATAATTAATTTTAAATTTCCAAATTAAGATTATAAATAATACTAATAAGTAATGAAAATTTGACAACTAATCAATTATATTATTTAATAAATTTATATCAAATATTTTTATTTTTTAAAATTTCAATACATTTATATAATTATTTAAATAATAAATAATAAATACATAATATGATTACAAAAAATATTTTAATTTTTTATTATTAAGACTTAAAAATATTAAAATATATATAGGGAGACAATGATTCAGTTTGATTTGGTTTGTTTGAAATTTAATAACAAAATTTATAAACTATCAATTGAACCAAATCATTTATTTTTGTCATTTTAATTTTTAATTTTTAATTGATTTGATTTGAATTAATTTAGTTAATTTTGATGGATTTTGAAAACGCTAACATTTTAGTAGATTTATGAAAATAAAAGGGGGAGACTTTGGGTAACTTGCTTATTCAATTTCTTGGAGTTCATTTCTTTATGACATCTTGACAGTGAGTCACGAGCATGTGTGTGTGTGTATATATATATATATATATAATCGTTTTATATAATTAATTTTTATTATTTATTAAATAAATTTAAGTATTTAATGATTAATAGCGTCATTAATTAAATATCTTATGAATATGGTAAAATTTTAAAAAAATAGACAAAACTTTTATATTTTATTGATCAAATTTTTTATTGAATATATATATGAATATTATTTATATAACTTATCATTTTTTATTAATTTCTTTAAAATATTTTATTTTTATTAAAAATCTTAACAATAATCATGATAAAAAAAAACGATTACTTTTATTCGATCCACAAAACGTTTTTCATTGAAATGAGATGGACCACGTTATATTCTATGTCGGACTTTTAATAGAGAGAGGTCATAACTCGTTAGTGAATCACATTCTCTGCCTTTGAACAGAGAAGGTAAAGGCAGTCCAAAAGCTAAATAATAAATAAATCAAATCAAAAGGTAATAAAATGTCAGCCTTTTTTCTCTTTAGTAATTCTCCTATGAATATGTTGATCAGTTGATGTCAAAAAGGATTAAATTGGGGATTAGTCATTGCTCTTTAATCTCTAGAGTTATGAAGGCCCGATAACGTAAATCTGGATATTTTGACACGGGAAAGAATATATGGAACATTTAGTCTTGAAAGATTGATCTCATAACGATACTTAAAAAAATATCTTGATCAAAAACCAAAAGAGTGATTTATATTGATCCGATCTGTTGAAAAAGTTATTAATTAGTGCAAGAGCATAGACGAATATTGTCATGACAAAAAGTATCATGGTAATGGGATATTCTTTGGAAAGGGATTGTGACCAGAGTCTCGTCTAAATTTTTTAAATTTAAAAAATATAAAAAAATATTTAATTTTTAATTTGTTCATGATAAATTCTGTTAATATAAATCTCTTCTTTTTATATTTATTTAACTTTAGATAAATATTTTATTTTTAAAATTCAGGATACAAAATCCCTTCATACTTTATTCCAATCAAAGTTGCTACTTGTCGCGGGATTGGTGGTAGGAAATGATGACTGAAATTAAAGGAAGCATCTTTGCTATGCAGAAGGCCATGTCAAGTATTTAATTATTTATACCAATTCCTTCTCCAATTACAAAATGTCCAGAAAAGCTAGCCTTTGTCATTGGAAAGGATATAATATAGTTTAAGTAATATATAAATATTCACAATTTTACAAAAGATTCAAAAACAAAAATATAATGCGCATCCGGGGAATCGAACCCCGGTCAGTACCGTGGGAGGGTACTATGATACCACTACACCAGATGCGCAACTTTGAGATAACGATTTCCGATTTATTTATAATTATATTTCCTACAAACAAGACATTTTTTCCCTTTATATTTTTTATGTAATTTTTTTATACTATATGACATTATTTTAAAAATTAGTTTGGTCATTAAATTGATCAAAATATTAGTTTAGAGTTTAATGATTTAATTATAGTCTAATTGTGAATTAGTATTAACATTATATATTAATTTTAAATTATAATTAAATATAATAATAAGTATTTTACATAATTTTATTGTATAAAAATAGAATAAATCTAAAATATATCATATTTTTTAGATAAATTAATAAAATATTTATCAATTTAAAAAAAATAAAAATGTTATAATGTATAAACCATTGATCCTATTTTTTTCTCATTTTTTTTTATTTTCTTTCCTATTCTTTTTATTTTTATTTTTTACATTTTTTGTTATAGAATATTGAAAAACACAAGAAAAATACTTTTTTTTTAAACCAGTTGCATTAATAAATTGACCAAATTTGATTGGTTCATTTGGGTTTCCATTCATTTTTTGGAATTTAGACCAATTTTTATGAATTTGATTTTGTAAGTTGATCAGACCATAACTATGATTGGTTTATCAGTTTTTTTTTTTTTTATATCTCGCAAATCATAGAATTTATATTAAGATTAAATTCATATACTATTATTTATATCTTTAGTATTAGATTTAGTATTAGATTTAAGAGAGATTAATTATATAAAATACACTATATCAAATTTAGATTGAAGAACTTAATAAAAAAATATAAAAATTATACCTAAATTATTTATATAGCTTAGGCATATAAAAGATAGAAAGTGAAAATGTATTGAAGATAAAGTTACACGAGGATGAGAAATTATTTATCTTTTTAAGTTATATTTAACTCAAAAAATAAAAGGTCATTAATATATAATATAAATATACAAAAGAATGAGAAGTTATAGAAAGAAAAGTTATAAAAATTGAAAAAAAGTATTTAATTTATTGTTTATGCTTAAAATTAAATTAAATTTTTTAAAAGTTACGTGTAGTTTATTGCATATATTTTTTGAAATTTTAATTTTAAAAAATAAATAATTAAATAATTTTGTATCTTTCGGTCACTTCTTCTCTCTTTTATAATTTTTACTATTATATATATATATACACTATAATTTAAGAGTAAAATTATAAAAAAATTCATTAGTGTATTTAGATTAAAGAAAATAGAATAATAAAATAATTGAAACACTCATTTTGTTTAAATTTTTAAATTTTGAAAAAAATAAAAAGTTTTATATTAACCATCTTTAATTTGTTTTGTTCATTAATTTTAATTATTTTAAATTAAAAAATTTAAAATATCTAAATAAAAAAATTATTACTTAAAATTTTATACCTTTATGGAGATTTTTTTTTTTTTTTATCTTTGTCATACCTTTTATCACTCGTTGATAAATAGTTATAGTTTTTTGTAATAATTAAAAAGTTAGTGTTACAATTTAACATTTAAATATTAATACCGTAATTAAGCTATAAAATATGAGTTATTTTAAAAGCAGGAAAAATGTGTAAGGGGCAAAACAGGGGCGTACGATGGAATTATATAAACATTGTTTTGTTTTTTTTTAGCTTTTAAAAATAAAAAAATTTATTTGAATAATTATTTAAAAAAAATAAAAAATAAAATATGTGTTTAAAATTAAAAATATAAAATAATTAAAAGATATTTTAATTTTTAAAATAAAAAAATACAAAAAATAATTTTTTATTAATAATATATATAAATATACAAAAATAATACTAATATAAATTTTTAGAATTAATTTTATAAAATAATTTTAAAGAATAAAAAAAATTTTAAAAATACTATTTTTTATATTTTAAAAATTAAAGTTTAAAATATCTTTAATTATTTTTATATTTTTTATTTTTAAAATGTATATTTTATTTTTATTTTTATCATAAACAATTATTCAAACAATTATTTTAATTTTTTTTATTTTTAAAAACTGTTATAGCCCTATAATTCCCGTGTTCTTGGGACTTGGGTTGCCGAATAAGGTAGCCGATATCTTAGCCTTTTGCTTTGTTTTTTATTTTAATTTTTATTTGACTTTACATGTGATTGGGAATATCTACAAGCAAGTCTATTTACTATTTTTTACCATTCTTTTTCTTACCCGAGTATCTCTCTCTAGCTTTCTCTCTCTTCCTGCAATCTAAGAAGAATTCATTCGATTTCTTTCTGAATCAGAGAAGATAACATCAAAATCAAATTGAACATGGAGAATCAGAGCGCGTGGTGCTGGTCCTCCGAGACCTTGAACGGCATGGCTAGCTGGTTCGGAGCAAGTGTGGCCTCCGCCTTCTTCGCCTCCCTTGATCGTTGGTCTTGCGTCAATGTCTCCACTTCCGATGACCTCGACGACGAAAACGATAACGAAAACGACAGCTCCATCATGCTCTCCAATTCCGCTTCCCTCAATCTCAGCCACCATGCCCCCGTCGCCGCCCCCTCTCCGTCACCTGCTGATAAAAACGACGTCGCCAACCTCCCTGTCTGATTATACAAATGAGCTGCGGTACTCCATTATACACATGCTTGTTTTTTCCTATCTGAGATGGGTTTTTCTTGCATTTGTACTTTCGGCAACAAAATTGGGTCCGTCTATATCTCCCTTAGGTATGACCAATCTGTAATTGATGTTTGTGGATGTGGAATGTATTTGAATCTTGGATTTGAACTTTTTCCCCCCCTTTTTGGTGACTTTCTTGGAATCATGCTGTAATGAATTTGTTTCCCAATCTGTAATTATACCTGGGTGTTTTTTGATTTGTTAATTGTTCTGTTCTTCAAAGATCTGTGTTCTTTTCTTCGATATTCATCTTTCCCTCTTTGGAGTGATGATGAACGAGAAAAGGGGGAAATTGGCAGGAGTAGCCATGTTTGTGCATTGATTGCTGGAGTCTTGGTTCCTTTTATCTCATTGCGCATAATTGGGAGGATCAGGATGATAGGATGAAGATCCATGATAATGGGTCAAATCTAACAGTCAATTTTATCTGTTAGAAATACTTCCCTGAACGAAATATAGAAGTGTGTCTTTTTGGGTTTGCCTCTTTCTCAGAATTTTTATGATGCACACCGTGCATAAATTGGAGAGCCGTTGCCTTATGTGGTTTTAGAAGCGAACCTTTTATCTTTTTAAATTTTACATCTATTTTAATTTTAATTTTTAAATTTTAAATTACAATCAATTTTATTAGACGATTAAACAATATTTAAATTATTAATAAAAAATAATAATATATCATTTGATAATAAATTTTAAAAGTATGAATAAAATTTTAATAATATTCAAATATTAAATAATAATATATATTTTTAAAATATGTTTTCATTCTCACTAAATTAATATTTAAAGCAAAAATTAAATTTTTTAATAAATATTTTATATATAATTTAATAATTTTATTGACGATTTTATATATTTTTAAATACAATATTATATTATTACTTTTTGTTAAAAGTTTAAATGATGTTTAATTGTGAAATAAAATTATTTGTAAAAAAAAAATTTATGCACAAAATTAAAAATTAATTTAAAATTTAGGGATATTTTTGCTTGTTGAAAATAAATGGACAAAAGGATGAATTGATCATTTCAATTCATTACATCTATTTGACAATCAGTGTTTTCCTCTGAAGAATTTTATATACTTGTATAAAGATCAATTTTAACTATGGCCTTTTATCTGAAACATATTTCGTGTAATTGCCACAACCATTACCGTAGAGATAATCCACAGGAATGCAGAACATTGGGATATGCAAATGTCCATTATGTTGTTATACATTTCGATGGAACTCTTGTTTCATTTTGAATTTTAGATTGAGAAAAACAGTTTAGGCCTGTATTTTTGTCTTGATTTGCCCTAATTTTCATCACACTGTCACTTGAGACAGGACTTCTTTCTTTAATTTTACAGGTATCTCCTGATTGATTTTTTGTTTAAACAATCTCTATATAAGATCGCATTCAATTCTAGAACCACCACGTCTATAATTACGTCCAGCGCTGTCCTAGAACTACTACTTTTACAATTACGCTGACGCGTTCTGCTAATAAATAAAGCATCTTGTTAGAGGATGACACCTAGGAATTTCAAATATCAGCATGCTAGAAAGAGACGTATAATGCTCAATTCACCAATAATAATAAATAAAGTTCTGTCTTAAATTAATTATACGAATCAAATACTAACGTGTTTAAATTTAACCTATTTTAGTAATTAAAATTTTTTAAAATATTTTTCATGGGACCCTTTTTTCCTTTAAATATTTTTCATGCGACTATTTTCACTTACCTGATCCAACACATCTAGATAGCCAGAAACAAAAAGGATTTTGATAATTAATCCTTTGAACCAAATGTCATTCTAAGAATGACCTTCGCTAAGGGAATCTAATATAGCTTTTTGTCTTCTTTCCCCTCAATCCCAGAGAATTTTTTCACTAAGGAAATATGTTGGGAACCTCTGCTAATTGATGTGTTCAAGCTTAACACAAACGGAGCTAGTAGTGGAAATCCAGGTGACATGTGTCATTCTTTCAAGACCAAGGTGGTAGGATTTTTAGTCTGTGACACATGGCTGCAGCAGGTGTCACTCGCGATGATAATGGTAATTGGGTAATAGGTTTCTCAAACTTTTTAGGTTTTGGAAATAGTTTTCAAGCTGAATTTTGAGACCTAGCTCTAGGCCTCAAACTTGCAAGTGAGTATGGAATCCAAAATATTATTGTTGGATCTGATTGCCTAAATGCTGTTAAAATCCTCAAGGTTATGTTGATGTTTCCTTTCATTTAATATATCCCTTATTTACAAAAAAAAAAAAATAGTTTCTCCTATTGTCTAATGTTCTATTCACCAATTTTAGAAAATTTTAGCTCCTAGAGTGAGTGAACCAGGTAAAACGAGGGTTCGATTTTGTTGTGATAAAAGAAGAAATGAACATTTGTCAGGGAAAGTGAATTTGCCAGGTGTTCTGACTTTCGATGCAGTTAGTTTCTATACGGTCCACTTATAAGAGAGCTCTATCTATTTATATTGATATTCTAACGTATTGAAACTAAAATTTATTAACAATGTATCAAGTACTTGTGTATAACGTTTATATTGAAAATGATACAAAGAGTTTGAACTCTCCAAAGCTCAAATTTCAACACTTTTTTTGTAATCATACTACAAGCATTTTGTGCTAAATCAATTTCAAATGCCTACGTTTCAAGGGGATGGACTTACCATAACGATTAAGTATATTTGCTGATAATGGTTAAGTCAGTTGCTACGATCTATCAATTTTAACAGTTAATTTACTCAAACCGCCATGGTAAGTCAGGATCAGCATTAATAACTACATCAACTTCTGATCAGCAAATGTACCTTTGACACTCACTCTTAGATGCTTATCAACTTTGATATATATATATATATATAAAACTTTTTCTTTTAAGTTGATGGTATTGGTAAAATTTTGAACTTCAATTAACATCTTTCATTGAACATAAGAGTTCAACTCCGTATATTGCACAAACCAATTTTTTTTTCCCGTCAAGAATTTTTAGTGAAAAGCGATGGGGTAATACAATCATTCATGAGACCAACTTAGTTCTCCTGAAACTGATGGCCACAGCGAGTGCATGTGTAGAATGTAGTTTGCCCTTCATCCGCTGATCGCATCTGTAATTAGAGAGGCACGTTCAAAGAAGTGCAATTATTGTAAACTTGAACTGCTAAATATCCTTCATATAATACAAACGCACGTGCATTATAAACACTAATAATAATACCTGTCTGGTATAAAAGTTAGCTTCATCGTGACCACATTTCTCACATTTCTTGTTCACCTGTCAAGAAAAAATTACACCAATATACAAAAAATAAGTGAACCTATAGTGAAAAGCAAAGCTCATGACTACCCTTAACTCCATTACCTTTGACAATTGCACCTTCTGCTCATCCATTATAACAATTCCAAGCTCTCTTCTGATATCCTGCCAATATGAACTAATCATCAACTTGAAGTTTAATATATTTGCGTTCATGATGCCATCACAAAATTTTATATGATGCTATCAAATCCCAACCAACGTCCAGATTTTGGAATTTTGATTTCATTTAGTGTATCATATGTTGTTAAAAAGAAAACATATATTCCAATGAAATCAATACAAAGTACGATCTACAGCTTATCTAAACCATACCTCAGCAGAAATTGTGTAACTTATTTCTTTTCCGCAAATATCTGAAGAAAAGAAGGGCAGTTAACTAAGATGCAGTTATATATCAAAATTTTCAGACAAAAAGAGTATAATGACTGCTTAAAGCTCAATATATGCACACACAAATACAAATTTTGAAATATGTAAAAAGCCTATAAATATGCACATCAACACTAGCACAAAGATTCCACAAGTTGGTTGGTGCTGCAAATTCTCATTTTGAAAGATGGATTATGGAATAAAAGTTCAACCAACTGAGTCTTCATTTGGTATATGAATCATCAAAAAAATGGACAGAAAAGAAGATCTCTTATCATTACTTACAACAGCTCAACTATTGAATACTAGATATTAATTTTTAAAAAATGATATTATATCAGACGTAAAATTCATATAAAACCATGGCAAGCATACTGTGAAAACATCAAATGGCTATGATTAGAGATTTTACCGAAATTCAATAAGAGCACAAAATGTCATAAGCAGGTTGACCAAATCCCCAACCCACCCAACACAAAAATAGAAGACTAAGAAATTCTCCGCAATACTAAGAAAAATAATAGGAGACTACCCTACACAAGCACTATGCAAAATAAAAGCCCTCTGCCTTTTAATGATAGAAAAAATGTAAGCTTCACATTACAAAAAGCATTGGTTCGGCAACAAAACCACTATTTGTTGCTTGACATGTCCATTGTCTAGCATAGTTATTGTCAACTGAATATTGTAGCTAATGATTTCAAACGCTAACAAGTAACCAAGTTCATAATAACATAAATTTAGCCATTGAACTGAAGAACACTTTTGGTAGGTTTAATGTTTAGCTATATAGTTATGATATGCTAATTGAAAGGAAACACGAAGATTTAACACACAATAAATATGACCCTATCAGCTCCTCAGTAACAACAAAAATATTTAAACATAAAAACAAACCAAGCATGCAAATCAATTAGAATTCAGAAGAAGAGGATTAAAGGCTTTACCGTTAATGTTTTTCTTAGTCTTGCACAATGGGCATTCTGCGTACTTTGTAGAAGCGACCGTCAACATTGTCCCACACAAGTGACAGAACAAGAAATCACGCCCTCGAGTATTAGCCATCAGATGCTCCTCCAATAAATAATTTACTGATAACAGTTTCCCAAAACAAGGTATTACAATGATTGAAGTAACATAATAGGCACTGCCATCGGCTAAACACTTGAATTTAGAGAGTGAAAAACTCAGCAACCCAGCATACTCTGTCTAATCAACCAAAAGAGGAGCGTTGACCAAAGTAAAGCAATGCAAGAAAGAAAATATGGAAGGAAAGTCGCAACTTTCTTTTGTGGGTAGTGAATAAGATTCACAATCATAGCTCGAATTGTGAGAAAGACATCAAATTAGACAATACCACAAAGACAGTATAAAAAGAAGCATGTAACCATGGAAGTGCAAGGCTACAAAAACTCACAGGAGAAGGCAAAAGCGCGGTGAGAAATCTAATAACTAAGCCTGAAGTGATTGCTGATGTTCCATTATCATTGTTCGATGGGGATTTTCTGAGTTCTGTCTTCCTCTGCACTTAAATTTCCCCAGCGGTTTTGAACGTACGTAGTAGGGTTTTAGATTCCAATGCGTCCTTGATTTGTTCGGGCTTTTTTGTGGGCTTGTAGGTTGTCTACTGCATGGGCCAACCATTATGACCCAAAGCGAAAAGGTCTTGCCAAACGATTTGCAAGGCCCTTTTTAAAAAAAAAAAAAAAAGACGAAGAAAAAGGATGTTTTTTCTTTTTGTTTTTAATTTTTCGATCTATTATATTAAATTTTCTGACCATAATCCATCGTGAGTGATTACAATATTTAATGATATTTATTGAAAAGCATTTTCATGGGGTTTTATTCTTTTTGTGGCTACAATTATATATAAATATATAAGGTAATAATTCACGACAAATCTTGAAGTTGGTGAGTTCAAGGTCCATAGAAAAGTCGTATATTAGAATCACATAACTTTAAATGTGAGATTATAATCTCATACTCTGCAATGGACTATAACATTCTATCATAGTTTGCAACTTAAGGCTAATTTATAAAGATGGAGAATAGTGAAAATAGTATACCAAAAACTAGTTTATAAAGTTGGAAAAAGAATATTTACTAACAAAAATCATGGATCACCAGCCAAAAACTGAACCAAGCAAGTTAATTATATTACACATTTCCGATTATAGCTTTTCTGTTTTTCTTGTTCAGCTCTGTATGACATTAACATGATGGATATTTTAAAAGAAAGAATAGAGAAAATATCTCTTAATTGATGATATTACCCTAAAATCTTTATGCAGTTTCTCAAAGAACTTAGCCAGGTATAAAATTTTAACTGACTTTTACCATAAATAGCAGTTAAAAAGAATTCAATTGTTTGGGTAATAAAACAAGTCATTTACTAAAATCATGAAAGAGAGTGCAGACAATTGTTACATGTTGGTTTGTCGGGTGCGTGTATTTTGATCTCAAAACATATCTCTCTGCTATGTTAATCCAGAGTCATATTTCTTGTCCTTTCCTCATCGATTAGCTCAGCTTTATAGCATTTGATTCTCTTCAGTGCAGAGTCTGCACCAATGTAAAGAAGATGGGTAACATTGTGTACTGCCTGCTCTCAGTCTCCTCCCTATTCTCAAGAAGATTAAAAAAGAGGGTACTGACAAAGAAATTCAAAATAATAATAATAAAAAAAAGAGGCAAATTGGTTTTCCCATTTCTAACCCATAAACTATAAGGTATCTATAAACCCAATGGGAGGTTGAGTGAGAATGAGATTACAGCTAAGCCTAAAATTCCCTCAAAAACTAATCATTCATATTGTTCTTCTTGTCTCCTTGATGCGATTCCTTTTGTGGTCTATGTATGCTCAAGATGTTCATTATCTTGTGCTTTTTCATTTGCCTTGCATGTTCTTGCTTTATTCATTGAAATTCCTTCATCATCTTTTGTTTTCTCTACAAAGTTATTGGTTGGTAATTGCTGTGTGATGCTTTTTTTTTTCCTTTTCAATGGGCATCTCATTTTGGGTGTATGTTCGCTTCTTCTTTTTTTTTTCTTTTTAAATATTATTCAGCACAATTATAGACCATACAGAGTGTTCCAACATTACAAAAGACGTTTTTATGCTGAAAATGTTATTTGCATGATTAAACTAAGACAGAACATATATATATATATTCTTCCTAATAATACTCTTATTAAATATTTTTCCAAATCAACTGCTTAACTCTTAACGAAGATTCGTATAAAAGTGTGTTATTTAATATTAGGAAAAATCAAATTATGCACCTCATTGGAATTGGAGGTGTAGTGTAGTTTTTGTCAATTAAAATAAGGATATGTATTTGGGAACTCTTTCAGTTCAGTTGAATCGACTATCATTGAATTAAAAAATGTTTGAAAATACAGTCACAAAAGTAAACAAATAGCACCGCCATGAATGTATGTTACGGGAAGGAGACATATTGGGACCTTGAGAATCAAATGTAGCAATAATTATGTTTATAGTCCACGAAAAAATCTCAATTTCCATTTTCCCAATAATACAAACAAAATATATTGCTCTTTAAAGTACACAGTGCATCATAGAAAGGTCGGAATTGAGAATTAAAGTACATGGCAAGCTCTAATTCATGAGTCACTATCTCATTGGAGTGGTAGCATTGCATTAGTCTACTTCAATGCCAACCACAACATTAATGTCATTGTTTTCTTGCTGACTTTTTAAACAAGTATGACCCCTCTTCCTAGTCCCTTTAATATATCCAAATAGAATAGAACAAATTACAACAGGAGGATGAGTACCAATCTGAACAGTTTCAGTATCTTCATTCTTTCTGAACTCCTAACAAATGTTTCTGCTGTTTAGTGACACAAGCAAAAATTCCATCAGCAACAAGCTGAGCCAAAAAATCATTTTATTTACAAGAGCAAATTACACATATACAGATCTGCCTATACCAAAATGGCATTTCTATGAACTTATAGTAGAAAGATTTGATCCTCATAACTCAACTAACCAAAGTGGTGTTGGCCTAAAACTAAGATGAAACATCAAATATTTGTTAGCAATGATATTGTGACAGTCAGTTGATGAATCACTGAAGAGAACGTAATCAAACTTGCCCGTATTGTTTGTGTTTTTCAGAGCAAGAAGCAAATACTGAAGCAGAAATGACCGCTCCACTCATTTACACCACACTTGCTTCCCCAGGTTATAAGGGGCCCTACCATGAGACGGATTGAAAAATTGGGAGACAAAGAGATTTTATCAGTTATCCCAGCCAATGATATGATGCAAAAGACTCCCCACCATTTTTATCAAAGCAAACTTCAGCCACCAAATTCTGAATCTCCCACTCTCCTTTCACCAAATTAGGCCCTTTCAAGGTCCAACACATGACCTTGCATCTCTTTTAGGGGCCAGCAGATTCTTCTGTGACAAAGGGCAATTTAAGCTTATATCAAGCTGCCATTTGTCATGAACCCTTGATATTACTCCCTGGAAATCTTTTGAGGGCCCGTCTGAAAGACAAAGTTCTAGTAATCATCAAAGCTGCAATGCCCATTTAACCTCAACTGGCTATGTTACTGACGTTGTTAAACTTATTGCTCTCAAGCCTCAATGAAGATTAGAAGCATGCAATTTGCCAAGGATAATATATGCCCAAGCAAAGCAATGAATTTTGATTTTCTTTTCTAAATGAGTTAAAGCCGCAAAATTTCAAATGGGTGCAGGTAAACCATAATTGTGGAATGATTTGATCCGCCCATCCCAATCTGCAGTCACGATGACCATACCCCATGCATGAGAACTGGAGGTACTCTTGCAAGAAGATTTAAAGAACTTGTATTCAGATTTATGCATTGCAGACTTTTTAAGCTTGGGGCTTGAAACAGGAAGCTTCTCCTCAGGCCAAGTTGCGGATCCCTTGGGAAAAGACTCCAAGTAAAAATCTTGGCTGAGAGAAAAAGAAGCAGGTGGGTTGAGACGTATAATTTGAGGTGATCTCCAACCCAACACATCTGATTGGTGATCATGATCATGATTTTGGGATTTCAAACCACACCATGGTACTGCAACAGTCGCATTTGAATAAAACCGCTCACAGGACCTAATCTTCTTGGCCTTTGTTGGACTAGATGCTTCCTGACTAACATTCCATAGATATACATTAGAGTCCTCACAGGCTGATAAAATGTGTTTCCCATCTGAAGTAAATGATGCAGATAGTTGGCTCCCAGCACTAATGCCTAAAATCAGAATAGAGAGCAACCTTAGTAACATAACATTTGTTGAACTAATGCTCAAGATTGAGCACATTGAACCAAGACAATAGAACAATAACTAGGCCTCAAATCATATAGCTTGCCAGCTATCACGTTAGCATTTTAGTTTGCCAACATAAATGCCAGAACAAATTGAATAAAAAAATAAGCTATTAAAAAGAAACTGATCTTCCAATCCTTAAACAATGAACAAATTTGTTCAAACCCATAGAAGATTGTTGATAAATGTACTTAGGCAAAAGAACCTACCTTTGTATTTACCAATCACATTAAGCCCATCAAGGATTCTGACTTTTGAATCAGAACTGGTAACCAAAACTTTGCCAGAATCTTGTGGAAGAAACTGAAATTAAAACACAATCAGTTAATCAAAAGTGAAAAAAAAGGTTGAACTATTTTATCTTAAAAAAAAACCACAATACACAGAGAAGAGCAGCCTAAAAGAGTGACTTGGCACAAGGAGCAAGAAAATCCTTACCTGAAACCCAGTTATCCCTCTGCCAGGATGTTTCTTTTTACCAACTAAGCATAGTTGTGAGTCCAACTGCAAGTGATTCTCTGAATAAAACAAAAATGGAAACCAGCACAAAGGTCAGAACTTAGCCTTCAAATTCTGCCCACTCCTGAAGTGTTTGTGTTGGAGACTAAGAGCTAATGACAGTTACGTAATCCCTAACGGTCAATTGATTAAGTTTGTGACATACAGTGTCTTCTTACTTCATTATCAAAATCAGTTCATTCATTTATATTTCCACAACACTAAAATAAATTCAGCAAATACGTAGACTGGAGAAAGTAATAATTCTGACTTTATCACTAAGTTAAAATTGACTTTCATTAGGTAAGTTGTTGACTTTATCATTTTTTAAAAGTCTTAACCTCATTAACAATCCCTGTTCTACAAATATGGAAACATCATTTTAAATTTTAATCCAAGAAAAAGGACAATGAATACCATTTGATTGCATGCAGAAAATACACCTTTGCACAACACAAATTTATAACTCCAGCACATGCAAGATGTAGATAAATAAGTTGCAAGGCTCGACAAAATGATAATTTGGAATCCAAAAATCAGATACTATCATAACAAAATCTATCAAATGACAGCTAACTAATGTAATTACAGAAAAATGAGAATATATATGAAGAAAAGATGATACCTGAGACATTGTAGAACCGACAATTTCCTGTAATGGAACCAATGATCCCTCCCTGTATTAGAAAAAGATCATTCATCTGAAATCATTTCTCATCTAATCTTTCTATATCTCTATACATGAAACTAGTAACAAAAAGATACCTGCCCATCAGGTCGATAGGACACTGCAGTCACAATTTCTCTGATATCAATCCAATCAACAACATGACAATCAGGAATTGCCCAGATGCGCACTTTTCCATCTATAGATCCGCTAATGAAATAATTATCGTCCATAGGATTGAATTGTACACATGTCACTGTAAAGACAAGATCAAATGAAAAACAGTGAGAAATTTTAAATGATTCAGCAAATTGCTATTGCCTCAACGAGCCTAATAATTCAGAATAGTAAACTAGGATAGAAATGCAGCAAGGCGCACCATAATTACTGTGTGAGAAAACTTTTATGCAACTGTCATCCCCCACTCGCCATAGACGAACAGTTTTGTCAACTGAAGAAGACAGCAGATACTGCATCCGGAAAAAGATGAAGAACCAAATCAATTTCCCCAATATTTCATGTATAACAAACTTTATGCTTAGTTTACTGAACAACTGATTTTATGATATTCACTCACATTATTCTCTGACCAAGAGAGATCCAATATTTCACCAGTATGCCCATGGAACTCATGCAATGGTTTCTCCAACAACCGAAAGACCTTAGGAGGGAAAATGATGCAAGCAGAATCTGAAGTTTTCTTCAGACTCTTCAGTCTGCTCATTTTTTCCTTATCCATAAATAGGGGTGTCAATTCAGAGAGAGTATTCACTGTAAAATATATGCAGGATGAGTCAACTTCTGGAATATCAATTTCATTACATCTCTCATCTTCCACCACTTGCCACAACCGCACAATCCTATCTTCACCAGCACTGGCAAGATACTGCCCATCAGGGCTGAATTTCATGGTCAAAATTGAACCTTCATGAGCTTGAATATCTTGCCCCATATAAAGAGCTGAGAGTTCCTTTCTTTGCCTCCTGCTATGGCGGACTTTAACTTTCTGAATCCTACAGCCTGAGAATGCACAACTGCCTTCTTTTGTCCCACCACCTTGCCTATCATTCATGCATGTCATTGAACGTAATTTTTTTAACCAACCCCCTTTAGCCTTCTTCGTCCCCTGTCCAAAAACATTCATCTCCTCATGCTTCTTAACCATCAAACGTTGGAAAGAGGGAGACTCGCCATACGTATTCTCACTATACTCAAGCTCCTCCGCAACCACCAATGGATCTGAAACAACCTCTCTACCATCACTCTTTTTACCATGCTGGCTCTCCTGCTCCAAATCAAGCCCCATTTTCCCGTCTAAATTCCCATCATTGCATGCCAAGTTCTCCACTGAACCTATCTCGTCTGTCAAATTTACAGCAGACCAACAAGATATTGATGACCGAATTGAACAGAACTCCTCCGCAGAATCGGAGGTTCCAGTCACGTTTCCACTACTATCTTTGATTATATTCATATCTTCTTCCCGCTCAAGACTACATACATCTACAGAATTTTCAAGAGCAAATCGATCCAAACTCAGCCCCATCCACTTCATGAACTTACTTCGACGCTCCCGCACACTCCTTGGGCTCCGAATCCAAGCTTCATATTCCAAACCATTGCACATCCCGTTGTTAGAACTAGAACCAGTGTCGGGGGTGTCAGTGTCATCGAATTTTGCATCAGCAATGGACAGAACCTCCTCTGGAGCATCGAAAAATCGGCATTCTTCGTCTTCACTGAAGCTACCCATTATTCTTCGAGTTCAATCCATAAAATCCCCCTCAAGCAAGCAACATTTCAAGACCTAGAAATGTGGCAAAATCCTGTTTTCCGTCCGGCCAAAGCCACCAGATAATAAACTATAAAAAAAAAAAAAAAGAGAGATAAAAGCACAGAAACCAATATCAGCCAACGTAACCATTTATTAAATCATAAAACAACGATAACAACAAGAGCAAAACAGAAACCGAGAGATCCAACATAGATCCCAATTCATACCCATTGAACCTGGTCTTATAACGAACAAGAATTCTATGATCCGAATAGAAAATCACGACTAAGAAATAAAAAATTTCAAAAGAACCCAGAATTTGGCAATACAAAAAGCGCCAAAAAGCACTTATGAACAAACACAGATCAAATTCCATTCAGAAAAAAACCCAGAGATTATAAGATAATTATGTTTGAAAACGAATAAGCAAACAGAGAAATTATAAGCAGAGTGTTTGTGTTTGCAACAGCAACCAAATATATATATATATTAATATTTTACAAATTTTAAATAGAAAAAGTTAAAGCAGAAACCAGCTTACATGGGGTATTTATCTCTAGAAGGTTATGTTGAAACTGAAGAGGACGCAGATCGAAGCATCCATGAAACATTAGAGCATTTTGGACTCTCTAACGAGGAAGCAAATGGAGCACTAGGTGGAGGACAAATACGAAAAGTTATTATATAAGCAAATTGTTTTTTTTTTAAAAAAAAAGAAAGAAAAAGGAAAAAGGAAAACCAGGACGGAGGGGACAAGGGGAAAGGGTAAAATAGGAAAAGAGAAGAAATTCATCGATGCTCGTGATCGGATGGCCCGAGAAACGAGATTCCGAGAGCAGAGGGTGTGTTTGTGCGCTCACCCTCCCACTCCCTCTTACAGATGATGATTACGATATAACCAAACTACTATCAACTAATTTTTTCTTTAAGTTATATTTTAGTCACCAGTAAATTCTTTTTCTTCTCAATTTTTGAATTTGGATTCATATATTTTAATATATTAAATTAATTAATATTTACATACACTTTATAATGGGTTAGAGTGAGGGATCAGAATCCTTTTATATAAAATAATAATATGATACATATTATCATACAAAAAATAGAAATTATATATATAGACACTTTTGAAATATCCATAAAGCGCTATACTTCAAAAACAAATATGAAAATTGGGCATGTATCTTAATATTTTGCCAATCCCTCATGCCATACTCTATTGTTAAAATCCTGAATTGATTTTATGAATTATATTCTAATATAAAAATTACTTTGCATTGATAGAAAATCCTGAATTACACTAGATTGGATTATATTTTCTGGGAAAATATCTTCTTGCAGCGTAATTTTTTATTTGCATATATCATCATAATCATAATGAATCTGAGGTTATAATGCTGTCTATAAGTTTATCGCTATATGTGGGGTATCAAATCTCTGAGTCAACTCTTTTTACTCGTGGTAATTAAACAAAAAAGAATTAACCTTCAAAATTTCATATCAAGTCATGAATGTGATGATTCTAGAAAATTTCTTTTTGTAAAAATTGGTTCAAAAATTTCTTTTTTTTTTCTTTATTTGAAGAAACCAAATGGAATGGCAATACATTAGAAATAAAGAGTGATATAAATTGTATTGGATCGCCATAATTAATCATAATAGCTGGAAATTCCAAGTTGATTTCCTAGAAACCAACTCTTGACTGAAGATTCTAAGTTTTATAAACCAAGAAAGGACGAGAACGTGAAAAATAACAAAATTAATAAGAAATTGATTACTTTAAATTTCAAATTAACTCTAGAACATACATATTAAGAATGTAATAATTAACATATGCTTGATGGAAATGGTGGAAATTCTCATGCTAGTTCTTTAAAGGAACATTTTTTAATATTTGTGTTTTAACGCACACACTGGTAATAGTAAAATTTTACAAGTGTCCCATTACAGTATTGCTTAAGAAACTTCGATGAATATAATGGTAACTCCAATTTTGTGGAGAAATATTGTTAGTCTGGTTTGCTTATTAGCAAAATTTAATGTTACTTTTTTTTCTTTTCTTTTCAATATGACAGATTATTGTACGTTAGCGTTATTATGATAAAACATATTGTTAATTATTTTCTCTAATAAAAAGGTTTCAAAAAATTAATCTTTATCATAGGTTGCTCGTCAATTTAATTATTGTAACTTTAAGAAAATCTTTTTTATCCTATGCTAATAACCTTGAAAGCTGAATATTATAATGCTCTTTGCTTTTAAAAAAATGTAATGTTTCTTTTCTTTAAACAAATGTTTGGTTTAGTTTGATTTTGTATTAAAGTTAAATTAAATTAATATAATTGATTTTTAAAATATGTGAACTTTATTAATTTTGTTTTTAATCGATTTGGTTTGATTTTAAGATTAATTTAGCTTAATTTTAAAATTAATTTGGTTCATGCTAAATTGATGTTTATAATATATTAAACAAAACTCAAACTTGTTTATATATTTTATATATTTATAAAGTATAAAATAATTTTAAAAGGTTAAAACTATAATATTATACTAAATACTCAATCTTAAATTCTTAATCAAAATTTTAACAATATTAAAAAGTAATAAAATAATTGCAACTAATTAATTATATCTTCTAATAAAATTATTTAATTATTCTCATTTTTCAAAGTATCAATATATTTATAATTAATTAAAAATAAATAATAAATAATAATTATATAATATAATTATACAAGATATTTTAATTTTTATTGTTAAAAAAAATATTAATACATATATATAATTTGATTTGATTCGATTAAAATCAAACAAAAAAATTATAAATCTAATCAAATCTTAATTTTATTATTTTAAAAATTAAACTAAATCAATTTTTTTTAATTTGATTTAATTTATTTTAATATGTATGAATCAATTTTGAGCCCTCATAATTAACGGCCATCAAATCATGTGGTACTTATGGGCATATTTGATTATTACTTAAAAATCAGATTCCTGTAGTTGCTTTCTTAATTTTTGACGATATACATTGAAAAAGTGCGTATCATGATTAATACGTCTCCATTTATTTATGCCTAGAATTGCAATGTGGGTTAGGTCACAGTCCTAACCTTCCACAGACCACAGAGAAAAAGTCAGCGTCCACACATTTTTATTTTGACTGAAAATTTGGTAGCCCTACGACCTAATTTGGCTCCATTGCAGGCTGATAATTTCAGAATTGAATTATTTATTTAGGACTAAATTAATTTAAATACATTTTTTTATAATTCTATTATTAAAATTTTTAATAAAAATAAGACATGTAGAACAAATTAAACATTGTTATTTATTATTTTGTAATAAAAATTTTGATAAAAAATATAAAAAATACACATCTTTTAAAAAAAAATTATACACGAAAAGAACGGCCGTGGATGAGAGGGATTAGTCAACGGTCAGATATGACCCATAAATTGTTTTTTTGTTTAGGGTTTGATGATTGAGAGATACAGGCCAAGTGATGATCCTCTCAATGTCACCCTTTTTCCCAACTCATTTATCTATCACCATGCAATTGTTCATCTAGCAGGGCATGGGCATGGGCATTTATGTCATGACGATTTTTATTCCTACAATTTTCCTCTCGTGTCCTAAATTATTCTATACATATATCAATGTCTAGGACAGCCAATTTGCTCTTTATGTTACTTTCAAAACAATTTTTTTTAAAAGAAAAAACCCAAATTGAATTTTACCTCATAAACCAATTGCATGTAATTTAAAGAATTTACTTTTAGTGGTAAAAATTTCGAGTATATTATTCGATATATCTAAAGGTCAATTTGTGCTTTTTAATTATTTTTTTTGTTATCTTTGATTCTTCACATCTTTTGACCAATTATATAGTCAATCATTTTAGGATTGTTAAGATGAAAATCTCAATCACGTTAAGCATACTCAGATAGGACCTGCTTATAAAAAATGCTTCCTGTTCTTAATCTACTGTTAATAGCTAAAAAATAATGTGATTAATATTGATAATTTATTTGCCACTATTGGCAATTGTGTTTGTTTCGCTTGGACATATTTAAAATGGTATATGTAAAGTATAGAAACTGATCAGGTTATTAATTAATTATCTTTCGATTATATATTGTAGGAGGAAAAAGAAGTAATGATTACAAAGGGATCTGCCTTGTAACATAATAGAAGTGTACGTAATTTATTCATTTTAATCAACAAAGGGTAGCATAGTCTAGGGGACCTATACTATATTTTTCATCATGAGAAAAAAATGGTTAAAATATATATGAGTACATTGGTAGGTAGTAACGATGCCATATTTTAGGTTTTATGTCTCCAAGAAGACCATACAAACCCTAAAAAGTCAGAAAAGGGAGGGTTTTATTGCTTCCAATCAACCCAACAATTTAATTTACTTTCAATTGCTTTTGTCTTACTAACTCTTGCTAATAATTACCATATTGTATCTAAACCCTTAAGTAGCAATTCACTAGTGTCTAATAAGTTCAAAGTATTTGGTATGTGTCTAATTATTATGCAAGACGTGGTTGATTAAAGTGAAGTGAAAGAGTGAAAGAGAGGTGGCTTGGGAAAAGATAATTATAGTTTTATTATTATAATAAGAAGCTTTTTGTTGTACACCCAATTAAGAAAACACTAATGATTCAATGTTTGGACTTTTTGCTTTCACTCATTAGGTATTATAGTGAAATGTGTGTGACATTATATAGACATGCCGACCGCTTATTTTAGAAAATGTATAAAGATGTATCCCAAATTTTGGCTTTATCTTAATTTTTTAATATATTTGTAATAACTCCTTAATTAGCCATTTCTCATATTGATAAATCAGCCTTGGGGTGAGTCGCCAAAATTACACAAGGTTATTGGGGATGGCAAGAATTTACACAATAAAAGCAAACAAAGGATGTAGATAAAGAGATGACTTTTTGGTTACACCTCTCATAATAAAATTAGACATGCATCAAAAGTCGTAAAGTGTGAGAGAGATAAGTAAGCTAATAATTTGTGTATTTGAATATGGCTCTATTGCACCTTTGATGATAAAGTTAAATAAAAAAAAAATCAAAAAGCGTGAGAGAAATAAGTGAGCTAATGAATTCGTGTTCTTAAGTATTAAAGTATAAAGTTGTATTCATATATCTTTTAAGTCAGTTTGAGACATGTGATATAACTTAGGTAAACCATGTGAACGATTGTTTCCTTGGGTGAGGCCTTAGGTTTGGATAAATCAAGGTATGGAAAGCAATCATTCACAGATAATCAAATACAATATTATCACATATATATTAATTAAATTCACCCCCGATGTATGAACAATACATGTCTTGTGTGTTTGTCTAAATTGCAAACTTTAGCAATGAGTAGTGAACTAACACATGATGTTATAAAACTAAGAATTTTGGAGGTTGAATCAATAAAAAATAAAGGACACGTACAAATGTGAGTTATTTGCTTCCTGCAGAAATAGCAATATGCAGATCTTCAACTAACTATAATGAAATTGAAAAGACAGAGAAAACTTGGTAAAGTAAGCACATAAGTAGTATGAAATTTGAAGTGCAACTATGATCATGCATGATGCTTGAGCAGAATGAGGGTCTCTCTTAATTTCCTTCCCATAAAAGTAAATAAAACATTCCATGATACGCCAAGCACTGCATGCTATTAAGGCTTTTAAATTAGGCGAATAGGATATGCCTTCTTCCATGGTTGAAGCATGCATGTGAACACCATGTGCATATCTTCTGCTTATGCCTTCAAGTACAACCAAATATGCGACACTTGATGTACCATCAATAATATCACAAAAAGAATTCCATGCTTATTAAGGCTTTTAAATTAGGCGAAGAGGATAATTCATGTTAGAGTACAATGAAAATTTGGCCAAAAGCAAGATTTATAACCGACAATTCATAATTAGACTTTCATGGCTTGGTTTAGCTAACTACATATATAGTGCGTACTTAAATTCAATCAAAAATAGAGTTTAATTTATATATCTTCTTGTTCATATACACACACACATGTAAACCTTTGCTGATCTGATCACCACGGATTCTTTGGTTGCCATTGCCAAAGAGAAAGAAAGAGAATAAAATGAAGAAAAGAAAAGACAAAACAACACAACCAGCCTGGTTTGATTATTCAAAAACTCGTATAATTGTATACACATGCATAAAGAAGCTCTTTCTTATATGCTGTTTCTCCAATTTTGATGTGCGTAATTAATTTTAAAAAACGAAGTTAAAAAAGAAGATCACCGATACACAAATTTGTTGGTTTCTAAGGTTTTGATAGCAAAGCACAATTGCATGAGATTGAGCTATGAATAGCATTAAAAAAAGGGTCTTTTACTTGGTCGGAAGTGAATTATATTTATTTTATTTAATAGCTGGGTATATGTATGTATGCCTGCTTCTTAAGCAATTAATCCAAATCCCCACACGCCCACTTTAAGAATCTAGTCCTTAATAATTAGTACACCTCTTAGGTCAATCCATGCATGCACTACTTGGTAGTTTTCCATAGGCACCGTGTGGCACGCATTATTAAAGTCTTTTTAATTTAATAATGTTTTCCTTATCATTAATTGCTCAATTTGTAATTATATTTTTGGGTACTAAATTTTGAAGGCTAAATTATTTTTGTGATTGTTATAATTTTATTCAATTTTTTTAATTAAGTCTTTATAGTTTAAAAATTTGTAATGAATTTTTAGAGTTTAATAAATTTTTAAATTAATTTTATTGTCAAATTTTTGTTAAAATTATATTAAATTTTATTAATATTGCTAATATATAGTATCTTAATATTTTAAATATATATGATTTATTTTAACAATGAAAAAATAATATAAAAATAACTTACATACATGAAATAAAATGTTATTTTTGTTAGATAATATGACTAAAATTAATTTAAATTAAATAAATTTATAATATTAAGATGATATAAATTTAACATATTATCAAAATTTAACATAATTGTGATAAAAATTTAATTTTAGAGATTAATTTAAAATTTTGTTAAATTGTAGAGACTCAATCATAAAATTTTAAATTATAAAAACTTAATAAAAATTTGAGTGAAACTATAAAGACAATACAAATAATAGAACTAATTTTTAATTTAAATAACATAATTAAATTTGTTGATTTATCATTTAGGCATAGTTTTAAAGGAGATGAGTATGTAATATCTCAGCTATTTTTTTTAATATAAATCTTTTTATTTAAAATATTATGAGACATTAAATATAAATATATCTTTCAATAAAATTATTTTCATTAGATTTAACTTGGTTGGTTTATTGGTTTATATCTAAACCATTAGTATTTTGTCTTTGGTGAACTAAAAATAATAATATTACTGGTAGACAAAATAAAGAAGGAAAAAACAACACATGATGAGCTCAGTAATGATGGTATAATTGGATTGGATGCGAGAATAAATGCATAAATTACTGAATGAAAATGGGAGCCGACATGGTATATGATAATAAATAATAAGGCTAATCTGTTGGTGGTTAAATGCAAAACCTCATTAATATTGTTTCTTCATTGATGTGTTTCTGGCCGACAATTAATGAAGTTCTTAACGTAGACAGCCACCATCTCATTTAATTTAAGCCTCTTTTTCTCTTCTTTCTCTCTCTCTCTCTTGTTTTTGTTTTCTTTCTTTTGATTGGAAAACAGAAAAAATTAAAATTATTTTGAGTATAGATATTGAGTTTTGGTCCCCCACTTATTATTATTTTTAATTTAATCCCTTGATCATTAAAATATTTGTAAGATTATTTTTTCATTATACTTTCATTCAAAATTTAATGTAAATTAATCTTCTAATAAATAAAATACTATTTGTTTACTTGAAACCGCCATTAGCTAATATTTTAGGTCTTGATTGAAAGTTTGAAAAGAATGTGAAATGAAATGATTATTAATAGCGTTAGTTGTAGTAGTAAAGTGAAACACAACACTCATTAATTGATTAAAAGTTTAAACGTTAATGACAAAAAGACATGATATCATGCTTTGGATAAATGTTATGATATCATCATGGGTTGGAATGGTGAATTTTTTATTATTATTTTGGTAATATTAATACCATTAAAAAATAGACAAATGAAAATTGTTTAAAAATAAAAAATTATAAAATAATTTAAACCATCCTAATTCTTAAATGTTCAAATTTGAAAGATTTTGAAAATTATAGTGCGTAAGTGGATCAAAATCATCTTTAACTAACCAAGATTTCAAATATTAAATTAATAGTTAAGATGTTCATATAATCTCATTCCACTTTATTTGACTACATTTCACTCCTAGATCATCCTTTCAATCAAGCCAAAAAAAATAACTAGAACCCATAATTTTCAAATCTCTAAATTCATGGATAACACAATATAGATGAGTGCCATTTGTATAGCTAAGATGGGGTTAGTAGAGAAATAAAAATGAATGAATGAATGATGAGGGACTATATGATTCCACGTTAATCAGAAAGACATTCAAATGTGAAAGAGAGAATAAGGGGAAAATGCAATGAAATTAATTAGTACGAAAAGGACGTAAATGTCACAGGCTATTGAAAACATTAATTTTGTGGGGTTCAACATCTCAATGCAGATGATTGAAATTCTTTCCGCCAAAGAGGACAAGCAGATGCCTACCTTCCTGCTAAGTGCTAAGTGTCAAGAAGCAACAAGTTTTTTTGTTGATGCCGCTGTCACATTTGTGAAAGAAAACAATAAAAAGGACCTTAAACCCTAACTTCCTCCCTGACAATATTATCGTCCTCTCTCTCTTATCCTATCATCACTATCACTTTCTGGCAGTCATCAACTACATTCGAACCAATTCAACATCCATCACTACCTAATCCTAAACTTATTTGTTATTACTATTACTAAATGGAAGGAGAAGAGAGATAAGAGAGATTGATTGAGCTTTAATTAAATGATTTGAAGGGTGAAGCAATGGGAATGAAGAGGAAATATGGAGGGAAAATTAAGGATATTTTCACGGAGATAGATAGATAGATAGATGATATGGGTGATGAGTATGGGTAATGGGGCTCACAAAGGAGAAGTACCACGGGGTTTGAATAAATCTTGGTGATGTGAAAAGTGAGTGCTATAGAGAGTTGTGAGGTGTGTGGTGTAGACAGGTTTCCACCAAACATGGTGGTGGGAGAGTGTGGTGTGTGTGTGTGGGGCTTTTGATGCTTCCATTTCTCTGCATAGCGTTAATTGCAACATGGGTACCCACCGCCCCACTCACGTTTTTCTACATTTATTCTTTTCAATATCTCTTTCTTCTTCTTCTCCTTCCCTTCATTTATTTCTCACAACTCAATTGGAAACTTCTTTTACCGTTGCCACCAACCATAAAAGGCAAACAGGTTAAATTGTCAATTTTTCTTTTTCTATTAGTTCACAATCGTTTTTGGTGAGAAAACATGCATGATGTCGATGCATGTCACTGTGCCATCAAAATTACAAGTGAAGAAAGATAAAAAAAAGTCTCAAAATAATATGTATGGGCTTTTGTAGGCCCAATATTGAAAATTTTCGTGGCCTGTGTCAGGATGGGATGGGAAATGTAATCCTCTCAGCATTAACACATTATTACTTCTTCGAGTTTTAATAAATTTAAACTCAAGGCCTAATACTCTGAGGCCCATTCTGCCTTTTCGTATGACACCTTTAGATGCTATCTATAACAGTATAACTATTAACTGCGTGCCCACCATCAACCACAAAAATCTTGCATGCTGATTGTGTCGTAATTTTTAGGCAATAACAAGTACGTACTCGTCTAGTAACTATCTACTTTGTCTATAAACTGGAGACCTTCATAAATTTTGAGTAAGTTATCTTTACAAAAATACTTTTGTAACTCCACTAAATTATTGAAAGTGCAAATGGGAGTCTTTGATGTTATTCACAGGTTCATCGTTCATCATTTCACTGCCACACTTTGCTCTATCAACTACACTGTCTCAGTCCATCAAATTGGTCATATCACCTTTTTTGACAAATCCATTAATGACAAGCTTTCCTTTTCACTAATTTGTATTCTTCTTAGGGGGAGACGATGAGAAACTAAAACGATTGGTTCTATGAATTCCGTGCCAAATTTACTTACTGCAGTTACTTTCACTTGTCTGTGAGTGATGAATATATAATGGTCCCAAAAGGACTTGAAACCTTCATCAGAGAAAGGCCTTTCATGAATCATACATGGCATAGGGATCAGAGTAAGAAATTAAAAAGCAGTTGGTGTTGGCTAGACCATGTAACGCCTTAAGAAAAGTACACACTTGTGCTTCATAATCATACATCATATAAGTAGGACCACAATGCATCAAACAGTACTGTGTGGGACCACTTTTGGTTTGGTTTCATGTATCTGATCACACGGTGATCCCTGGCTCCTGGCTGCTATGGCTTGTGTTGTGTGTTGCCAGCTGCTGACAATATGGTACGCCCTATGGATTGGACATTTGGACCATGCTATGGTATTGGAAGAGAGTGTTATTTTGGTCTGACTTGAGACTTGAGACACATGAATAGATGGTTAGATAGAAAGACAGATAGGGTGGTCCTAGAAAGAAAGAAAGAAATGATCAATAATTATAAGGTTATGAGGAAAGTGTGTTTGTTTCTGAGTTGTTTTGGTGTTACAGCTGCCTGCCCATTTTTGTACAACTTAGTATTCACTAACGTCTCTTTACTAAGTTGTGAGGTTTGGATTTGGAGTGTCCGAAAGCCTCTGAATTCATTGACAATTAACATTGGGTTATCATCCTTTTCTCTCTGTCTCTTTCCTTTCTTTGTTGTTTTGGGGCTGATGTACTAATGTTGGTTGTGTATGGTAGGCACAGAGGGCAAAATTGATAAGAGTAAATCAATGCACTCAACACATTGGTGGGTAGGAGGCTTAAAGGTAGAGCCAAATTTCTCAAGTCTAGACCACTATACTAACTCCCCATCCTCCCATGAAAATAAAAAAATAATAATAATGAAGTACAATAAGACTTTCTTTTTTTTAAAAAAAAGACCCACTGGTAGCAACCGGATCGGGTTTTGAACCCGACGTGAATCGAACACGCAACCTTCTGATCTGGAGTCAGACGCGCTACCATTGCGCCACGGATCCGGAATTGGGAAACCAGTGCACCTAATTATTTATATTACATTATAATATGCATGGGTCCTTGTTCCTTGGCCTGTTTTCTCTTTTGGGTCATCTTGCTGAACATATTTTGAGTCCGATCAACCCACTAGGTTGGTTATTAAAAATTGAATTGGGCCATGGTCATACTCATTTTTCATTGAACCTGGGGGAGAAAAAGAACTTTTTAAACTGCTATATAAAATTATAACTATATGCTTCGGAATACGTATGCGATTATGTTTAAGCACCATTAGTCAGTGACGATGCCTAATAATTATTTGATCCAGTTTCATGTCTCTTATGACAAAAAATTCTGAATCTTTATTTTAAGATTCAATGGTGTTTGGAGAATTTCCTATTAAGTAACAAAACAAATCATTATCCTACAATTGCCCTGTTAGTGAAGATTTTCTTATATCAAAACAATTTGGGAAATGTTCACCAAAAAAATTGAAGATTAACATTTACACAAAGTGTTCTGTTGGATATTCATGCTCACTCCCATTATAGTCATAATACAACCTCTCCCCCTTTGATATGTCCCTGCTTGCAACCAATAGAACCCGACATTCACCATTGACGTCAAACCTCACGCATTTTAAGTTCTGCTTCTTCTTTCCTTCCCTGCATGAAAGGCATCCTATTGAGTTACTTCATTAAAAACTATGTTAATTCCACTAGAAAGAAATATAAATATTTGACATAGGCTACTTGATTTATTTTTAAGACTTGTGGTGGCATGTATTGGCACTGATAGTAAAATTTGGGACTGAAAACAAGCTTACGGCGTGTGATTGTTAATGCCGTTAATAAACCGGGCGATGTTACTGCGTTTGTCTGGACAAATTACTAGCGTTCGTGAAGGATCAGAAGCTGAAAGAAGCGTCATCATGCTATCCCCATCATCATTTTCACGATTCCTCAAATAGTCAACATCTCCAACATACTCTGTGATTATTGTCAAGTCTCTTATAAATTTATCTGCCTCAACGGTGAACCTACATAAAGAGAAACTGAGTCAAATTCAAAGTGGAGAAAGAGGAAAAGATCAGACTACACCGTTTGTCACAAATCTATACATACCCTTCCTGAGGATCAAAAACAACCATGAGGGGTGGCCATTCTCCTCTTTCCATCATACTCTTGCACAAGTTCAGGGTATCAGAATCTTCTTTTGACAAAACCTGAATAAAAAATTCATAGAAACATCACTAAATGCTAACCCAATGTCCTAAAAATTAATAAAAGGAGGATGAAGAAGAAACGAAAACTGAAACTTTACACATACATATTGTAATTCATGGTATTGCACCGTTCTAAAGTAATCTTGTGAATCATAAACATAATCTTTATACACACGTAGACAACTAAGATGAATTTTCGTTGTGCACGGACAGTGCAACTTTTATGATCCCACAACAGATGCAAAATCAGTGCAGAATCTGCAGGTGATCATACCAACTGTTTTGTATGGACTGACTTATTGAGTTTAGGCTAACATTATTAAATTCACCTTAATATTATTGACATTTTTTATTCCCATTGCAGCACAATTTGAGTACATTTGGCAAAAAGAAATTCAAGTTACCTGCATTCCACCCTGTTCAAGAGCCGCACGATTAGCTGATCTTGGTGCCATTCCAGGCATGTAAGTGAGCTCGTTGCTGAATTCTGTTTTAGTTGCTGTCAATGCCGTTGCCAGAGATGCCATCTGTTCCAATCTCCTAGAAGGATCCTCACTTGGGCAGAATGGCAGTAGCTTTCTTTTCTTTTTCGACAACACAAGGCTGCCAGCCCGCTTTCTTTTCTTTCGATTATCTTAAGTTCAGGAAACAAAAGAAATTTAGACTTTTCAATTAATTACAAACCTTGCATAGGATTAGTATTACTTTTTTTTCTTTACGTAGGGGTGTAGAAGGGGAAATAAAACACATTTCGCTTTACCTTGACTAGATGTTTGGGTATCTTGCAATGATCGTTGAATGCGAAAGAAATCAATAATTTTGGTCTGAACTAGAGGAAAAGCTGCATTACAAGGAGAGCATTAGCATTGTTTGGTACAAACAGTTAGTAAGGAAAATGTGACACAAACACGAAACGGCCAAAAGAAGTTATGGGGTAGATATAATTTTCAGCTTGTAAATTATCGCCAATATCTACAAAAGAAACGGAAATATATAATATGTCGAACTTCAAATAAGCATTGCCTTCCGAGCTTACTGTTATTTTTTGGGCTTATCATGCTACAGTAAATAGGAAACCTTACAAATAATCCTAAATCCTATTTCTTAAAATTGAATCGTAGATTTATTGGCTACTAAACAAAGACAACTGAATCTGATCTAACTGTAAATACTGATATCTAATGAAATAAGTAGAGTAATCAACAAAGCCTAAGCAACTTCACGCGAAGCGGCCAAAAAAATCAGACTGATCGGACCAAATGCGAAAGCGAACCGCACAATGAAGGAATCCATGATTTCAGTACCCGTAAAACTAAATCAATCAACGAATCTAAGCGGCAACTTATTTGTCTTGCATTCAAAAAGAAGAAAAAACCACAAATCAGAAATCGAAAACTAATATTTCCAAATTCCAATAGCCTAATACAAATAAATGGCAATCAACATATAAAGGGAACATACACTTGGGCTTCTTGTTCTTAGAGCACGAGGAGCAGAACCAAGATCCTTTGGGTACAGAAACAAGAATAGGTCTGAGGCAGAATAAGTGGTATCCTCGATCACATTTGTCGCAGAGAACCAACTTGGCCGCCGAGTGGCCGGATCCACATTCTTCGCAGCTAACGTCATCGTAATCGGAGGATTTACCAATGGAAGGGGACTTCAATGCCGGTTTGGGCGCAAGAGTCCTCCGTCTGAGCGACATTGATGATATCGACGAAGCAATGACTATGGCGGCGGATGCAAGAAATTTTGGGGGATCAAAGAGACTACTGAACTTGTGAATGCCATTTTAGAGTTACTTTTGCGCGCTAATTTGTGTTCGCGGGAAATCAGTTTTGGCGCCATAGCTTAGTCCGCCACGTGAAAACTGAAAACTTAAATCTATGTGGGCTTATGGGCCCAGCCCAAAAACCATATCAGGTGAAGTGTGTTTGGGTCAAATTATGAAGAATTTAAAAACTTGACCCAACAAGAAAACACCTTAACAGACTCAGATTCTTTTGTCAACAAGATTCTCGTTCGGTTTACCATGAACATTGTTTAACCAAAAGAAATAAGAGATATGCTATTATTAATTTTATGACTTATAGTATTTATAGAATTAAGAGTAAATTATTGTTTTAGTCTGTAATTTATTTTAATTTAGTTCTTGAATAATAAAAATATTTAATTTAGTCATTAAAAAATATATTATATTTTAATTTAATCTTTAAAAAATGTATAATATTTATACATAGGGATTAAATTAAAATATAATATATATTTTAATATTAAATTAAATATTTTTATGATTTAGTGACTAAATTAAAATAAGTTATATATTTTAAAGATTAAAATAATAATTTACTCTATAATTAATTTAGCACTTATGTAACTAATAAATATGAATTTTATAATAATATGTTAATTGTATTGTACCTACCCAACAAAAAAAGTTAGTTGTTAAAATGGTCAAAAATATTATCCTGTATATAATAATGATATCATAATTAGATTGGTATGAAGTATAAAACCTAGGCCTATCACTTAAAAACGAAGGAAAAAGGAACGTAATTCCTTGAAATCTGGTTAATTTTATGGGATTCTAGAAAATAGAAAAAGACGCATGACGTTATAACTAACTTTCTAACATTCTCGTAACGTTGGTCGTTTACCGATCTCACAGAGAATCCAACTGGTTGACAATTGAAGGTTGAGTGACTAATTAAAACTTCACAGTGAATCTGCATATACATTCATTCATACATACATATATGTATTTAGTTTACTATACATATGGAGTCGGCGATCACGGCATATGACCCCACACACTTGATGCTGTGTGTGTTCTCATTTCAATGAGGAGAAAGGTGGACATGTTAAAATAAATTAAAATAGGACTGAGATGGCATGCGTTCTCTGAAAAGTGTTAATTAAAATCTGTGTCTGAATCATATATCGAAAAGCTGTTTAATTTTAATAAAGCGATTAATTGCGCTGACTATTTCCGAATGGTGTCATAATTATTCAAGAACCAATTCGTCCTTGAAAGTTGAAAGCTGATGAGATGAATGGAAGACGAAGCTAGGTAGGGCTACTGATACCGATTGAAAGCTGATTCGTCCTTGGTAATTAGCTGCTTGGTGTGACTGTGACGTATAGGTATAATTAATTAGAGGGATCGGAGTGCAAAAAGAAATTGATTAAAGTGTGCCAGTGTGGTGATTAATTTAAATATCTTGGAATAATATATATGTATAATTATGTTCGTCTGGCTGTGGTTGAAACTGCAAAGCAGGTTGAGGTGCATGGCCACCACTCCCTAAAAAAAGGTAGTAAATGTTAAAGTTAGAAAGAGGAAGAGGGAGGGGGTGGAATGAAACGGTAGAGAGCGAGCATGCTTTTTGAATTCCCTTTTTCTTTTTGTTTGTGGGAGTGTTGGAATATTGTGGTGGCCCCATTAGAAGAATGGAATAAATGGTACGGAATCAGGAGACAAAAGCACCGGGCTGGACGGCTTTGATGGTGGCAAGTGGAACCAATACTTAATTCTCACCCACATTGATCAATATCTTGTTTAAACGCTCATCACTACTTTGACTTGATAATAATACACGCCTAATTAATCACTATATAATATTATCATGCAAACCCAGCATTTCCAATACCTTTTAACAGTATTGCTTATTCATTTTCCATTCCTTCATTCATATATACATTACACTTGTGATAAGGCCTGTATTCTCTAATTAATATCCATATATATATGCATATATATTAAAGAAAATGAAGTTGGGACTAGTGGGTCATCCTAAAGCACAAAGCTTTAACGTGATTGGTGATGGACTGTTGGTGAAGGATTAATTAGAGCTTGTTAATTATATAGGAAAATTAATCAGGATGCAGGAGGAGATATCAAAACTCAACAACGAACAAGGAGTTGGCCAAGTCAGGAACTTCGTAATTCATCATGCTTTATAGATAAGACTTGGTAGATTTTGTCGGTTTTGGGTCCCAAAATCAGAATAGATTTGATGCATATTCAACTCATTTACCTGAAATGTGTGATTAAAAAGTAATGCATTTCATGGTGTTATATATATATATATATATATATATATATATATGGATGAGTCTATATATAGGTATATAAACCTTTATATCTCAAATGCTCGTCTACTATTACCTATGTATATATCTGCTATGAAGTCGAATTTAATGTATTTTTTACAATTAAAATAAACTATCTATGTATATATCTGGAGATTATAAAATTATCTAATAAAGAGCTGGTGTAAATAATAGTGAGTCATTGAAGTGGAACGGCTGACTCAATAAAAATATAAGATTGAAGCAAGATCTTGTTGATACCCGTGGATATCACTATACTAGGTTGGTACACCTAATTTATAAGTCGGACCAGCCTACTAATATGTCATTTTCTTCGTAAAGGGTAAAGACAGTAAATGAAGCATAAGTGGAATGCCTTGTGTAAATGAACTAATTGGGGAATTATAGATTGATATTCAACGTTTGAGAGGGAAGTTTCGTCTGAGCCTTGATTTTATTGAACCATGTGTAAGAGGTTATTTTACTTAATTGGTGTTCTCAGCCTTCACTGAAAGGTCTTATAATCAAACTACGCCTAAAATGGCATATTTTGTTAAACAAGATAGTAGAAATTAATAATACGTTATTTTTAAGAATATCATGTTAAGATTGCATATTTAATATTTTAGGAAAGTAAAATAGAAGCTCAAGCTAAGTGAAAGAATTACAAATTCAAAGACTTTCTTTTGAATTTTAAAGGAGGTTACTTAACTGGTTTTTAGACGTCAACAAAATTTTAGTAAATTGACTTAACAGAACTATTCGTCAAATGGAGTAGGTTTTACTTTTTATAGTATCTTATATAGCACATATGGATGCAAAGATTTGGTTTGAAACTTTTTCATGCAACAGAGCTAATTTGTGTTGACAGAAACTTTAAATATCGCCTCAGCGCCTTCTAGAGTAATATGTATAACCATATTTTCTGGAAGCTAGCTAATCATGTGTGAGATATTAATGAACTTAATTACTATACCATTTTGATATATTGGAATTTTTATTCATATTTGAAGTGTATGTCTTTTTAAAACGAAAATAAAAATAAAGATTAATGCCATTTGAGTTATAATTATGTTTTTTTAATGTATAATAAACGTATATTCACTTTTGTCGTTATTAATCCAATTTTGGACATTTTTCTTTTTGGGCAAAAATTCATTTTGGAGTTGACCTTAATGTCACTCACGTTTCATTTTAGTTATAGAAATTTATTTTAATCTCATATAATTCACAAAGTATTAAAAAATGTTGAATAATATATCTATCGTTTTTTCTTAATGCCAGTTACTTTTTTAACGAAAGTATTATATATATATATATATAGTGGGACAGTACACGATACTCCTATAACGTAAGATTTGAAAAAAGTTAAATACATATAATCTTACTTTCGTAAATAAAGAAATTATTTTTAATATTTAAATTTATAACTTTTAAATCACTTAAAAATAATTTTATTACTACCTCAAAATTCACCCTCTTTTTGAATAGGATAACTTGTCGATAAACAATGACGCAGAGGCATGGAACATTTTTTAGAACACTTAAAACATATAATTCGATATATGTACTTTTATTGTTATCCAACGAAAGAAGGCATTTCCATTTAAAAGATTATTATATGAATTTTGAACAATTAAATGATTATATATATTGTACGTGCATACAATATAAAACAAGACAAATCAAAGTAGATATGATCGAGACTGAGAGTTGAAATGGGTAAGGTAAGGCCTGGAAACACATAGAATATTTATATTTCTAGGGTGGGGCCCATGCCATCCGCCATGCGATCACTTTGAGTCTTGAGGTGGTAAGAACAAGAACAAGCTGTCTAATCATGGACGATAAGCAGGAAGATTCTTTTCTTTTTAAGTAAAATAAGATCCAACGGTGGAGCACCACCCACATGTGGTATGTGCACAAAATTAAACCACCAAACTCCATTACACTCTCAATTCTCAAACCCATAAGTCATGAGTAATGATGGGACTCAGACTCAGACTCAGACTCACCTCTAGTTTGTATTTGTGTCTGCGTTGTGTTGTGTTGTGTGTGTTTTGTATTTACATAGTCTTCTGCTTCACATTCCTTACGTCACCCACACGCTTCCCTGCAATGTTATGCCTGCCACCGCCGCCGCCGCCGTGGCTCCCTCTGTCTCGCTCTGCTTATGAAGAATATATTTTTTCCCATGCACACCAGTGACACCACACACTCATCTTTCACAACATCAACTTTTCTACTGTTTAAAAAATTAAAATTATATATAAAATATATATATGTATTAACAATTGAAATTTTTAACCTTGGACACCTTCCTTTTATTCTGCCAAATAGTAAAAATGAATATGTTTTCTTTTCATACGCCATTTTTTAAAGTCGTAATTTTGTGGCCGAGTAATTAGAAATTAAAGTTCCATCTCGAAGAGTTAATTATTTTGGTGATTAATTAATAGAGTTATAATTTCTATGTTGTTTATATCTGAACCTCGTATTTAGCTGTTGATTTGAAGACGACTGCCTGAAATAATGTTTTTGATACATGTGTATTTGGAGATAAATGTTTAAGCGCGATCTGCAAGAATTAAAAATTTAAATATAAATTTAATGAGATATAAATTTAGATCTAAATTTAATAATATTAATTAATTATAAAAAATAATTATAATACATATTTATTAAAATTATAGAATTAAAGAATAATGATAGAATCTGCAACCATAATATTTCAGTACACTAAAATAATTTTGAGAGAGAAAGAACATTTTTAACAATAGAAAGTGAGAGTAATTTTAAATTAAAACTTCAGATGTGATAACTATAATTTTTAATAATTTTTAATAAAATATTATCTGAATATTCTATCTTAAATTTAAATTTTAAATTATAATTATAATAATATAATATTAATATTTAATTAATATTATCTACAAATAAATTACATTAATTAATAATTAATTAATTAATTCAACACGATCCACATATAGAATCATTGCTGTCAATATGAATGGATCTATCTGGAGTCGAATTCATCAAATATATATTTTTTAACTGTTCTACCATCTAAACTTATTCCTATATTTAATTCATTTCTTAAATTATATCTGATAATTTTTGTATGGGTGAGGACCGAGGTTGAACGTTCTACATTTCTTTGGTTCATTGAGACTTTTGATTTTTTTTTTTAACGTAGAGAGAGATAGAGTAGAGGACGTCAACTTTTTAAGAAATCGATCTTCTCATAGCAATGCCTTTTTTATATTTAAAAATTTTATAGATGTTAACAAAAATTTTTATATGATTAAATTTTTTTAATATAAGATATATACATTATTTTAAAAAAAAATTATTTTAATTATTTTTACTTTTATATTTAAACTAATAAAATCAGTTTCATTTAAAAGTTTAGTAAGCTGTAAGCAATGCAAAGGAAAACAATAATGCTTTGATTTGAAAAATGAGAGAGGTGAGTAGTGTTTTCACATGTTCTGAAGGAAATATATTTGCGTAGAAAATCAATTATATTAACAATAAAATTTAGTAAGAAATTTTGCATAATATATATCAAATGTTGAGTGAAAATGATATATTTAAAGACGACGGAATATATATATTAATTAAGTATATATAAAGAATCCAATTGTGTTATATTATGAAGGATTGTGAGAGAATTAAGAATGGAAAAGACCATATATATTGATGTTTGCATGAGAAACGAGATCATAATGTATCCCCAACCATTAGTCCGGTACGTTGGTCAGAATAGTATCCCTGCACTGCACCATTACTTGATTGGATTATCCCCACACATTCCTCTTCTTCTCATTTTTCTCATTTCCATTGCAACCCTTTCTGTCTCTCCTTTTCTTCTTTTTCTTTTTCCTTTTCCTTTTTCCATGCCTTAGTACTTTCACTTTCCCTTCGACAAATTTATTCAACTGAGACCCACTTCATTAACAACTAAATCTCACCTGCAAATTTAATGAACTAATAAATAAATTATTGTATTAATTTAATCTCAGCAACTTTCTAATTCCCAAGCTAATTGAATTTTAATTTTAAACACCACGTACGCTTAATGTTTTTACGTACCTATCACTCTATTCTTCTATCTCTCAATCTAACAAAAATGATCTCGTATAGAATATAGATGATAATTTATTTTAAACTGATAAAAAATAAAATAAATTTTTATAGCTCTTTCCACACTTATTTCTTAATTAATGTAAAATAATGAATTATATAAAATAATTTTCGTGAAAAACATATTACACGCAAAATTTAAATCTAAATAACAAAGTGTAATTAAAAATAACTAAATAGGTACGTGCAGAACTCAAGATTTCACGGCATATTATTTTCTGTCTTAGTCATAGAAGACTTAACCGACTAAATGAACAGTGCATGCACACAAAGACATCAAAGAAAGATCATGTAAGATACTCTAATAGTAAGATTATATATATATGTGTGTGTGTGTGTGTGCATGTACACAAATTTTTCCATGTGTGCGATCATATCATATAGTGACCGAAGAGCTATAAAAAGACAATGCTACCCCTTTATGTGAAATATAGCTAGCTAGTGGGCAAACACATGGAACCACCAGTCACTATATCCCTACTCTCAAAGCTTTCCACACTTGCTTTTAAGACCCAACCTCTAGAAAGTGGGTGTTTTTCCTCTCTCTCAAGACTCCATAGCTTTTTCTCGTTCCTCTTAATCCATGGACACAGCTCAGTGGGCACAGGTACACAGAACCTTTTCTGTTTTCTTTCCATACAATCATGAATTTTCTTCTGGAGTTTGTGGTTTTTAAACACAATAATTCATAGAATTATATATTAATTTTGATTATTTCTGAGTGATGTGTTTTTGCTTTTTGATTTTCCTCCCACTTTTCAACCCATGAGATGAAAATTCAGTTTTTGTTGCTGAGTTGATGTCTTTTTGAGATCTCTACCCTCCCACACACACACACACACACATATATATATCTTTATTTTAATTTTCAGACGTTATAGACTGAAAGCACTCCACCTTCCTCTCTTTCTCGCTTTTGCTTCCTTTCCACCATCTGATAAAGGACCCAAGAAAAGCTAACAAATTTGTTTGTATTGCTGCTATACCTGGCTGTTGAAACTCGAAACGAAATCCCTCAAACTGTAACCAAAAGCAGCTTCTTTGTTTGCTTCTCTCTTGTTTGTTTCTTTCCCTCTTAATTAATTAACTAACTATCCTCTCTTCTCCTCTCCTGGCTAGCTACACTTTCCTTTTTGTTTGTCTTAGTGTTAATTTGAGAGCAATAATGATTAATTTCAGGGAATAGGAGTGGTTAAACAGCCCAGCCCCATGGAAAGTTCAATTCCAAAGCCTCCCATGTCATCGTCGTCGTCAACGGAGAGAAGGGTAAGGCCTCAGAAAGATCAAGCTCTCAACTGTCCAAGGTGCAATTCCACCAACACTAAATTCTGTTACTACAACAACTACAGCCTCTCTCAGCCTAGATACTTCTGCAAGACTTGTAGAAGGTACTGGACGGAGGGTGGGTCCCTCAGAAATGTTCCCGTTGGTGGAGGCTCACGCAAGAACAAGAGATCCTCAGCCTCTTCTGCTTCATCTTCATCATCTTCCTCCGCAATCTCAAAGACCAATAAGTTAATCCCTGATCTCGCTACACCCAATTTCTCCGACTCTGCTTCACAGAACCCCAAGATCCACCAAGGCCAAGATCTTAACTTAGCGTATCCTCCACCCTCCGATCACGACTATACAATTACAAATAGCATATCCAAATTCATTGAGCTTCCTTATAGTACCACTGAAGACAAGACTATCACTACTCATTCTTCTTCTCATCATCATCATCAGCTTTCTCCTATGGAGGTTCTGAAGTCTGGGATTGCGTCATCAAGGGGTTTGAGTTCTTTCATGCCTATGTCCATCACGTCGGATTATAGTTCCAGTGGCTTTGGTTTGCAAGAGTTCAAGCCTCCCCCAGGTCTAAGCTTCAGTGTGGAAGGGTTTGAGAATGGGTATGGGGGTATTTCGGGAATTCAAGAGGGAGGTAATAGTGGTGGTGGTGGTGGTGGTGATGGAGGAGGAGGAGGAGGAGGTGGTGGTGATGACGGTGGCGCGAGGGTTTTGTTTCCTATGGAGGATCTGAAGCAAGTGCCCAGTAGTACTGATCACTATGAGCAGAATAGAAGCCATGCGGATTCAACGGGGTATTGGAATGGCATGTTAGGTGGAGGAACCTGGTAAAGATATTATTGTTATTATTATTAGACAACAAAAAAGATGAAAAAGTAAAAAAAGGCAAACAATGGGTTTGGTGTTTTAATTTAGCTTCTTTTTCTTTAATTTTCTTCTTTTCTTTTTTCTTTCCTTAAAATTTGGTGAGTGACTGTTTGAATTGATCAGAACCACTAACAAATAGGGTACATGGCTTCTTCTGCTTTTGGTTCTTTAATCCATTTATTTTCTGGTCTTCTTTTCATCATTCCCCACTTCTCTCTCGTTTTGAATTTGGCTTTTGATCTGAATATCCAGAAAAATGTGGATGCATGTTGAAGCTTCAATTCCTTTTTAGGCTCATTTTATGCTTGCCGTATCATAAATAACTACCTAGCTAGCGAGGGTTCTCGGGCACAGGAGTAATGTTATAAAGAAGTTAAGCTGATTTATCATAATTTTTTTCAAAATATTAATGTAAGATAATATTTTAAATAACGGAACAATAAAAGGGTTTTAGAAGTCAAGGTGTTTATAACAAAGTTCTGTACACAAATAATGTTGTTCCTTGCTGTCAGGTATAGAGCTATTCGTCGGTCAGATATAAGCTGACATTTCATTGATGTCATTCTGCAATTTAATCTGTTTGACGGTAAACTGTGAATGGGAGGATATTTGTTGTTGAATTTGGTGATTATATATTAAAAGGGGTTATTAATTAAAACCTCGAACATAAAGTGAGTTTGGAATGATGGGTGTCAAATCCTTTACAGCAAAAGTGGTCTACCTATCTTTCTCTTTCTCTTTCTCTTTCTTTTTATTTTATTTTATCTTGCTTTCTTTTTTGCTTGCCAACTGGTCAGAAGCGTCAGATCTTAATCAGTAACGTCTTGGTCTTACAGATTCTTTCACACCCCTTAATGCAGTTTTCACGAATCAGCCAGTAGGATCTAACAAGACCGACTCTTAATTAATTTAATCAAATAGACCATCCATCCATCCATCCAATTCAATTTAAACTCTGCAAATAGCACTTTGACAAAAGAAAAAGCATTTTCGCAAGCGAAATAGTAATTAAGTAGTTGTTTTAATTTCTTCTTCCCTTTCCTCTCTACCCGTGATGAGAGCAATTAATTAGCTAGCCTTGAGATTAAAGAAATAAAATGAAACCCAATAATGGAAGCCAGAGAAGACTTTTAGTAAGAAAGTGGATTTCCATGTCTTCCATGAGCCCATGACCTCGTTAGTATGTTTCTTTTGCTTGGTTGGAGGGGTCATTGACACCACATTTTGATCCATTTGCACAGATTATTAATAATTATTATTTTAATTCGCTCCATATATATATATCTCCCACATGGGGCTTCTTTTTTCTTTTTCCTTTTCCTTTCTTATTTTGAAAGCCAAAGAAGGTCGAGCTTGACTATAGTCTCCTCTTTTTCCACCTATGGGGTCCCACAAACATTCCTCTTGGTAACCGTGCAAGAATAATATCCCCCACTCTACAAATCCTCCATATATAGGTCTTATTCCTTCTATTATAATATTCAAACTAGACTAATCTATAGGGATGGTGCCTTAATTGGTTAGGTTTAATTACTTGGATCTAACGTGTTAAGCACATATTAAATCATGGGTTAGAGCTTTGCATCATCAAAGGTCTCTTTCTTGCCAAACTTACCCATCTACTCCATCAATCAGTAAAAATACCCACGTTTTATCTCATAAATTGTTGGATCCAACCTTTACTATTAAATTAAAAACTATAATTATTAGTTATAATGTAATTTTTTATTTAATTGTATTTAGTACAAGTACTATAATTTAGTTATAATTAAATTATTTATTTATTTATTATCGATCACCAATCTCTTGAATCAAATGACTTTAGTTTGAATATTAATTATTAAATCAAATATTTATTAATAAACAAAAAATTATAGGTAAGCATTATAACGCGTGTGTGTGTAATTTTGTTGGAAGACTCTCACTCTAATTACCTTATATAATCTCTCTCTACCACGCATTAGACTAATTACTTGTCGGTTTCTAATCGGACTGGAGGAAAATAATGATTTTGGACTTGATTAATGAATACCATTACAGCGTGCGATTAATTATTCTGAACAATGACTACTGACAATGAACTAAATTAAATGATTAAATATTATATACGCAAAAGGGTGATTTTATTAATGGCGAAGGTTTACAGGTTTACATAAATACACTATATATGATGATCATGGATATGTCAGTAGTACTCTTAAAATCCTAGAAGAACGAGCCTCCTATATATGTATGTTTACGGTTTGGGAAAAGCATGAATATCTATGTATTCTACTCCCAAGAGAAGTTTCAATATTCCTTATTACCAAATCGTGGACATGGAATTGAAGTATGTAGGCATTGGAGATCAAACCCTAGAGGTTGATCTTTTTTACCTATTGTTTCTCCAATGATGACCGTAAATTAGGGTTCTGCGTTGAAGGCAGACCCTAGATGAAGGACAAGAATGGTAATTACTTACATAGCTGCGGGACCATATATTTGTGGAAGCTGGTGGTAATTCATTGTTTTAACGGAATCATGTCACGAAAATCAGCATCATTGGGATCAGCTTGACACAATCTGTCTGGCTACATTTGGCAACAGTTTTAAGTGAAGCGCAAGAATTGATGGGCTTCTATATGAGGTTACTCCATCTATATCTAATTTGTGCTTCAAGAAAGTGTTTTTGAGTGGTCTTAACTTTTGCATTTGCTATGTTTTTATGGGAATTTTTGTTTTTGCTTTGAATCAATATATATAATGCTGTGACATAATCGACACTACTCTCTGAATTAAGTCTTCTGCGGTTTGAATATAATTATTCATGAACTTAATGTCATAGAATCTTCTGTTTTGAGTTGTTTTTACTAATTCTACCAAGTATCAAATCTAGATAAAGTGCATGATAATTCTCATAGTCTTCCTCCTTGAAGTGAATACTTATATTTAATGTATAATAATATCTTATATAAAATTATCTCTTGAAACAAATAAATATAGATAAATGGTTGATATGAAAAAGTTGGATAAATTTTGAGTATTGAAACATTTTCATAAGGTCTTTGAACTTAAATACGTACAAACTGAAGATTTTAAAAATATAATTATGTCTTGTATATGTTTTAAATTATAGAATCCATTTAATTTTCTTTGAAACTAAAATCTGCAATGTATATACTTTCCTTATTAAAAAAATTATAATTATATATATTTTAGCTATAGTACTTAATTTATATCTTTGACTTATAATATAACAGTTATTAAATATAATTGAATCTTTATAGTTTTAAAAATTTTAAGTCTCTCAATAACCCTACCCTTTATTTATCTTTTCAATATTCTATTAAAATTTGTTGATGTGATTTACTATATATCCTTTTGACATTATGAATAAACAATTCAAGTTAATTTACTCAAATTATTTAACAAAATTTTTATTTTATGTCATACTCATATATATTAATTATTTTTGCTTCATCATTTTTTTCTTTTTGAATGATAAAATAGTATAAGATACCCCTGTCAACAAAATGTAACAAATAGAAACTAAATTTAAAAAGTTTAAAATTGCAAGGAGTTAATTATTTTAAACAATAAAAATTCAATTAAAAATTAAATAAAATAAAAAAGATAACAAAAAAAATTAACCTTCTTATTTTTTTCTCCCTACGGTGATCAAGTCGTATATATATATATATATATATATATACACTCTTTACGATTCAAGACTTAGATTGTGGGCCGTGATGGTTTCACGATGTAGGACAATGGGCTTACGTTAACAAAAGGTACAGTTTTGGGAAACCACCGTAGCATTATCAGACCTGAAATCCAATGTTTTCTTAAAATATCTCACTCTTGGCGGTGCTGATAGCAAAGGAAAAAAGGAGGAGACGATGGAGTTTAACCATACAAATAGGTAAATCATATACATAGGAAGTCAACGAAGTAGTCTAACGCCAAGGCATGACTGATAAGGGTCGTTACAACTTACAACTTGGTCTTCATCTGAAATACCACTGATGCCATATACGTAAACTTTCATCATAAACAATAAATATGAACCTTGAGTATAGAACTGGGCAACATACACACGACGTCAGTCCAATGGGACGAAAGGTAAATGACATTATGTGCTGAAATTATAACAACGATTTTGGGTTAGCGAACAGCCGAACCTCTCTTCTGTGTTCTTTTAGTGTTATCTCACAAGTAAAGCTAAGATGTCTATCTCCATGTCCATGTCCGTTCAGCTATTGGAATCCATGACTCGCCCACCACCTGACCCACTCATATCTCATTCTCATGTTTCATCCAAGCCAACAAACCCACCTTGCTTGTCCTTTCAAGCCTCAAAATCCATCCACCACTCCATGCCCATTGCTCATACAGCTAACCAAACCCATCTCTTCATACTTGACCAACCTGTGAATTCAACCACTTATGCCTTTATTCTCGATTCCTGTGTGTGCCCTAGTTTCGGTAAACAGGTGCACGCCCACTCCTTCAAAACTGGGTTTCATGCGCTTGAGTTTGTCGATACCAAGTTGCTTCAGATGTATGGGAGAACTGGCTGTTTAGAGGATGCGAGTCAGTTGTTCGACAGAATGCCTCTTAGGAACTTGTACTCATGGACGGCAATTCTGAGTGTTTATGTTGATCATGGGTTCTTTGAGGAAGCGTTTCTTCTTTTTCAAGAACTGCTGTACCAAGAAGTGCAATTGGACTTTTTTCTGTTCCCTTTGGTGTTAAAGATTTGTCACGGTCTTGGTGCCTTGGAATTGGGTAGGCAACTGCATGGGATTCTTTTGAAACATCAGTTTGTTTCAAATATATATGTGGGTAATGCTCTAATAGATATGTATGGTAAATGTGGAAGCTTAGATGATGCTGAGAAAGTTTTACAAAGCATGCCCAACAAGGATCGTGTTTCGTGGAATTCTATTATCACTGCTAGTGCTGCCAATGGGATGGTATACGAGGCTCTGGATCTCTTGCAAAATATGTCTCTGAGTGATGTGACACCCAATCTTGTTTCTTGGAGTGCAGTTATTGCAGGATTCGCACAAAATGGTTATGATGAGGAAGCAATTCAACTTCTCTCTAAAATGCAAGCAACAGGGCTGGATCCAAATGCACGGACGCTGGCAAGTGTTATTCCTTCTTGTGCAAGGTTACGAAAACTTAGCCTTGGGAAAGAACTGCACAGCTATATTATTAGACACGATTCTATGTCTAATGCTTTTGTTGTCAATGGATTATTGGACATGTATAGAAGGTGTGGCGATATGAAAGGTGCCTTCAAAATATTTTCCAGAGTTTCAAGGAAGTGCTCTGCATCTTATAATACAATGATAGCTGGGTATAGTGAAAATGGCAACATCCTTAAGGCCAAGGGGTTATTCGATCAGATGGATCACGAAGGTGTTGAGAGGGACAGAATATCATGGAATTCAATGATTTCAGGATATGTGGACAATTTTCTCTATGACGAAGCCTTAAGCCTGTTTCAAGATTTACTGAAAAAAGGAATTGCACCTGATTCTTTTACTCTTGGAAGTGTCCTTACTGCCTGTGCTGACATGGCTTCCATTCGACACGGGAAAGAGATACATACCCATGCCATCGTCAGAGGTCTGCAGTCTAACAGTTTTATAGGTGGAGCTTTGGTAGAAATGTACTTTAAATGTGAGGACATTGTAGCTGCTCAAATGGCTTTCGATGAAGTAAGTGAAAGGGATGTAGCAACTTGGAATGCTTTAATATCTGGCTACGCCCGCTGCAACCAAATTGAAAAGATTCAAGAACTTCTCCAGAGAATGACAAGGGATGGTTTTGAGCCCAATGTGTATACATGGAATGGTATTTTAGCTGGGTATGTGGAAAATAGCCATTATGATTTGGCAATGCAATTGTTCATTGAAATGCAGAACTCAGATTTGAGACCTGACATATATACAGTTGGAATAATTGTAACAGCATGTTCCAAGATGGCCACAATCCAGCGAGGAAAGCAGGTCCATGCATATTCGATTAGAGCTGGGCATGATTCAGATGTTCATATTGGAGCTGCATTAGTGGACATGTATGCCAAATGTGGGAGTATAGAGTGCTGCAAGCTAGCTTATAACAGAATATCAAACCCTGATTTGGTGTCCCACAATGCTATCCTCACTGCTTATGCCATGCATGGACATGGGGAGGAAGGAATTTCTCATTTTCGCAGAATGTTGGCTGGCAAAGTTAGACCAGATCATGTGACTTTTCTATCAGTTCTTTCTTCATGTGTTCATGCTGGATCAATTGAGATGGGTCATGAATGCTTTTATTTGATGGAGAGTTACAACTTGACACCAACGTTGAAACATTATACATGTATGGTCGACCTATTGAGTCGTGCAGGCAAACTCAAAGAAGCATATGAACTTATGAAGAAAATGCCAATGGAAGCTGATCCAGTGATGTGGAGTGCTCTGCTTGGAGGTTGTTTTATTCACGGTGAAGTTGCCTTGGGAGAAATTGCAGCAAAAAATCTCATAGAGTTGGATCCCAATAACTCTGGAAATTATGTTCTGTTGGCGAACTTATATGCTTCCACAGGGAGATGGTTTGATCTTGCTCAAACTAGACAAATGATGAAAGATAGAGGCACGCAGAAGAGTCCAGGATGCAGCTGGATAGAAGACAAAGATGGGGTTCATGTGTTTCTCGCAAGTGATAAAACTCACAAAAGAACAGAAGAGATATATTCCACTTTGGATAATTTGACATGTTATATTAAAACAAGTCATTCAGGTAATTACTAACATGACAAGCTTTTTCTTCCCTCTTCGCCATTACATAATGTACGTATTAAAAGTAGGTAATGAAGTCAATGTATTAATATAAAAGATATTAGTCTATTGTTTGTTGAATGAATTCAATGATCTAAACACATTATATATGAATCTGATAATCGGAAGAATACCAACCCGTGTTTATGTTAAATTAAATTCTGCTAAGCCATCAAAATAAGTATATAAAAGGATACTTAATTATTCAAGCAATTTATATATTAAGTAACTCTTCTCTGTCAAAGATTTGAACCCCAACTAGCTCATACTTGAGACTTACAAAAGAAAAAAAAGAAGAATTATTCATTAGCTACAGATTCAAAGCGTATAAAGTCTAACTATCATTATAATCATTCAATAGGAATTAAAATATTCATTGCAAGAATAGTTCTACTTTCGTCTAGAAATTTTAGATACTTGTGTGATCAAGCAACAACAAAAAATTCCAAGTAGTTATCAATCAAACTTGATCTTCAATTCTTCATGGACCAGAAAATGACATTTTTTTTATTAACAAGGAATAAACAGTTTATCTCACAACTTCCAGTCAACGCACAACTTCTAGTCACAACACAAACGAATAATGGAATTTCAGAAACAATGACAAATTTCAAATGGGTAAGAACTGCCTGTACAGGTTAAACATCATGATTCATGAAGCAACATCAAGACTGGAATGAGTGAATCAAGGAGCATAACTGCACAAGGCAGTGCTACCAGTTCTCCTTGACAATTTTTGACTTCTCAAGTATGAACTTTCCTTCCTTGTACTTCTGTGATGCTTCATAAGCTCTTTCATACTTCCAACCCAACACTTCACGGCAATCACCACAATACACATCAGCAACGGTGTGTAGGCCAGTCAAGAGATGCCTGTCTTCTTTCGGCCCTACAACGACATTCATTGCATGGGAGAACAGAAACGCTCGGCCATTTCTTCCCTAATATGGTAAAAGTTTTAGAAGATATTGGACAGTGATATATGAAAGCCTATGTGAGAGTTAAAACTAAAATGCCTGGACCAAACAAAAAACAAAATGCAATTCTCTATACTGCAATTATCAACAAAAAACCCAGAATTTGAAGAGAACCAGAAGTGAGAACATGAAGATCCCTTGGAATCTTTTCACCTGAAACATGTAAAATTAAACACACATTGCAATCTTCATAATAGTTGGCTATCATGTAAAATAGTCAAAACAAAACCGTTTCTAAAATAATAAAAGAAGAAGAGGAACTGCTCAATTCTTTGATGCACAACTCAATCAATACCCCACTTTCCTGAATGTTTTAAATTCTAGATATGTTTTAAACTCTACCATTATCTTCTCACCATATCTGAATTTTCTGTTTCCAGCAAAAGGCATCCTAAACTGCGTCAGTCACCAGCAATCCCACTCCACCACTTGCACACACCCTATCCAGAATCCATATAATTCACTAATCCTTAGGAACTGAGTTTGATCTATTCTTTCATGCATATATAATGCCTACATTAAACTTGGACTAGTACAAGATATATTTATCAGCACAGAGATATAGTATGGAACAAATTCTTTTGTTCATTTTTTACCAGAAAAGAAAAGGAACGATCCCAATTCTGTGCTTCACCTGATTTCCAGAACATAAATACAACAATTCCCCTATCCCTAAATCACCCTATTTTCCCCAGAAAGCTCTGATATCATATAGTGTATTCTGATTGTCATCATACTCATGAATCGGTCAAATTCTGACATCTCTTAATCTTCTGGAAGATGGGGGGGAGTGAAAAACAAAGGGGAATAGTCAATTCCAGAAAGTGACTTTTCAACTAGGCAGCAGTAAATTAAAGAATTGAAAGAGTAAGGAAAGTCTGGAAATATTTTGATGGAAAGGTAAATCATGTACCTAAAAGCCATGAAAAAGAGAAGACAAAATAAATTGAGAAAAGAAAAAGATGGCTCACCTGAAAAGCCTTAGAAATTATATCATCGTGGAGTGAAACATGGTTTCTACAATTACAACAGCTGTACAACCGAGGTCCTATGAGTTCCGCCATTAATGACAATTTTCAGTCTAAATACCACCTCACTGCTGGCTTCCCGAGAGGAAGAAAGAAAGAAACGAACAATCGAAAAATTAAAGAGAGCAGAGTGATCTAGAAATCAATTCAGATCGCTAATGAAAAAGGGAAACGACGATGAGAAAGCAATTAGATTTCTTTACTTACAATTATTCCGATGATGACCCAACGTCAGCAACCATAAGATAATAAGAAGAAAGGAAAAAAGCGTTAGCGTGCAAAAATTGGCTTAGAATTGAATAATTGCTCAAACAGTTGAGTAAATATTCCTATTTTAGTTCTCAGGAGTTTGACAAAAGGATTTGGGTCAAATAAAGACACGGCCGCTATAAGAGTGAAGCACTGTGCTCAGAATGTAAATGACGATAATAACACCCATTACCGGGGAAAAGAAAAAAACAATTTGTGATAGAATTCTTGAACAACTAAACAGAGAAAAGCTCAGAAAAGGAGACCCCATTGGCAAAATAACCCAGCTTTGGTTCGCAATATATAGCAAAACCTGTGTATATTTCTGTAAGTAATCCAGGAATAGTCGTTTTTCTTTGCTTAAAAGAATAAAATCATACTTTATGCATCATAGCATAGAAAAACATAAGGAAGCTTTTTTGAGTAAAGAAGAAAGTGAAGGGAGTGTCTATGAATTTCCATGATTCACTCACCTGGCAAGTCTGAGTCCGAGTCTGTAAAGTCTGGAATCTGTTCCATGGTGGAAGCTCAAATAATTTTAGAGTGAGAGAGAAGGAGGAGAGGATCAGAGTTTTTTTTTTTTTTTTTTTTTGCATTATTATTTAATTAGTGATGACGTCATGACGGCAAGTACACGCGCGAGAACCAGCATGTCAACACGTGTGTGTTTCCGGATGGTTTCATCAATTGTCATGGCAAATTTGTAATCGCATGCGCAAGTATAACGGTGCAGGAGGCGGAAAACTGGAAATTGCGTGAAGTACCGATCTTCTCCTTCCCCCATTTAAAGAGAAAAATTAGGTGTAAAATTTATATTAAACTGAGAGATATATAATTTATATAATTTATTTTTTATGACTAGTTTTTTTTTTTAAATTATACATTTGAAGAGAAAACTTTTGTTTGAAAAGGCAAAGGGGAGGTAGGCAACAGAGAAGTAAAGAAGTAAAATTATTAATTTCAAGACTGCTACTTTCCAACCCCCTTGACCCTTGGCCATTTATTTGAGAATTGAGATGTATTAAGACTATAGCTTCCTTCTTCACATTACACGCAATTCTCGAGATGTTTAATTTTATATGAAGATCAACACATGCAGCAATAAATACAGTCCATTATTACGGCAAAGGGACTCACAAAAGGGGGCGCATGATGTAACATCATGACTGGTTTCCATGCACTCTTTGAAGCATCTTCGTCTCTTGCTTCACTACTTGTTCAATCCAGGCTTCCCTGCCCATTACAATACCTGCTAACATCAACATCGTGCTAGTCATAAACACTGCAACCACCTTGCTTGAAACACTTCTTGTTTCTATTTCAGATGTCTGTGTTTCATATATATATATATACACATACACTCGTGCAACTTTTGCAGTCATAATCTTTTTACTCATTTTTCTCTTCTGTCTTCAGTAGATTCATCACCACCGTCTTTGTCATTCTTAATTTTCTTTAATGTGAAGGGGATACATGGATTTCTAATAAATCAATTAAACATAGAATACATCTTATGATTGGATCTTCTATAATTTTTTTTATATAGTTTATTGTTATTATAGAATTAAATAATAAATATATAAAAAACTGGATCTAAATCTACTACATAAATCTTTTAACAAATACAAGTTCATTAATTATTTGGTACTTTGCAAGATCTAATTGGCTTAATTTTGGCTAACTTTTGGTTTTTGGATGATGAATTTGGTATTTGCTAAAATATATAGATTTAAGCTTAATATTGATGATACTGCTAAACTTTTTTATTCTGAATGGAGTTTGAAAATTGTTATAAGAAATGAATTTGGTATAGTATTCAGCAATCTAAATTATGTAGTATCAACATGATGAAAGTTAAAACAAATCGTACTATTATTGTTCAAGCTTTTTTTGCATAACAAATTTTTTTTTCTCATATTCAATCATACTAGATTGCCGAACAATAGTTAATAGAATGAAATTCTTTCAGTTAACTCATGTAGGGAGAGAATACAACCATGTTACTCATCACATTGTCAAGTACCTTTATCTTCATGCTCCTTATGTTTGGTTTGATAATGTTCCAATTTTCTATTTTATCTTTTAACAAAGTCTAATGTAATGGAAGATGTTATTCCTTGATTTCAAGTAAAAGCATTCCTTATTGGATGGGTTTTTCATGTGGCATACCAAAGAGGCAAAAACCAAAAAAAGCCTCATAAAACCACTTTAGCGGTTTAGCCAAAAAAAGCCCAATATGCGGTTCCATGGTTTTACTCACCCATTGTTTGGTATGAACAACAGGACAATCGAATCCAAGTTTTGTTTCTGCATCATTATATCGAAGTCCCAAACACGCCATTAAGTTTCGTCAACTGCTCTCTCTCTTTCTTCGCGTGGTTGTGACTGTACCATCCTCAATTTCTCATGTCCGACGCTTATTGGAGATACAGCGACTCACGGCAGATGCCGTCGTCGGCGATGTCTTCGATCGCCGGCAAGCGCTCGCGTTCTGACTATGGTATGTGAACTATCTGCCTTCTAGACTCGTGGCAATTTTGTAGAATTTAGGGCTTGTTGTTGTCGCTGTGCATTTCTTTAATAGAATATCTGCCTTTCGGTTGGTCGTTGAAATGATGGGGGAACTCTTGTATGGCGGAAATTTCACGATTTGCCAGTTGCAGATAACCCATGCTGGAACTAGAACCCGTGGCTTTTGTTTTCCATTTTTCGAAGAATGATAGATGAACTGGTGTGTGTTTTTCCATTTGATCCTTCTAAAATATTATTTGGGTGGGGGAATTCGGTAGTATAATTGTAAACGAGCTATAGGGTTTATACATGATTGAACAATGGAGAGCGGAGACAATTGCTAATTTTGTGAACTCGCTCATGTAAGGAGAAATGTAGTTTAAAATCCAAACGGAAGTTTATTCGAGGGTGATCTAATGGCTTGATTGATCTAATGATATTGTTTTAATGATTTAATTTTTAAGCATTTAGGATTCCTAAATTTTGCTTTTATCTCCATTCTATGTTTAGTTATTCCTCTTGGTTCTGCTCAGGTTATTATTTATTGTGGAAACATTAGTGGGAAACGGTGGTGAATGAGTACTATTTCAACGACCAAGAAATAATAGGTTATCATTTATATGTTGTATGGTATGATGTAGTTCTTTTGGTTTGGGTATTGTGTGGGTTTCCTTACTCCAAACAAACCTCTATTCCTGGATTGTGGATATTTTGTTTTTAAAGGTTAAACCCTTACTAACTCAAACAAAAATACTTAGAATTCACAGATTTGTGTGCGCAACTCTGATGTCATATAGTTCATATTAGAAAACTTGCATGGTTATTTTGGTAGATTGTAGATCATAGAATGTTTATTTTATATATATTGCTCTATGAAAGTAAGGGTTTTTACATATAAAATATTCATTATTTATATAGTATATATTGTGGAACTAATATCCTATATTTTAAAAAATTATTGCATCCTGTAGAAGGTATAATACTTGTACCAGCCTATATAACATTGGTAAAGTTTTAGTTTTCTTCTCCACACGTTGCCATACTCAGACTAAGTGTATGAAGAATCTATCATTTGTGAAGACTAACAAATCAACTATGCTGGCTAATGGTTACTACTCTTGTACCATTTCATTCTGAAGTATATACATATAATAAATGATTTAAAAAGTCTTGGCATATATGCTTTTTAGTTTAAAGAGTAGATAAATAAAACCTAGAGAATGACCTAAGCCCAGACATGGGGTCTATGATCTGCTTTATGACCTTACAGAAAGAGTGCATAGTATTTTAGGAAGTTCTAATTATTTGTTAAATCTTTTGCATATACATAAGCTTCAAAAGATGTTTGAAATATACTATTATCTTATTGTTATATTTATACCTTAGTAAATGAATTATAATCACAAAGTAATTTTAATCTTCTGCCATCATAGTCATCGTGCAAATGATTATTTTCTCCCTTGTTCTTCTTCCGATCTTTGTCAGCCCATTAATTGAAAATATTGCTTAATTTTGAAGATGTCTCCGGTGTTCATGACTTGGCCAATTACTTTCCCCATGATGATGATAGAGGAGGGCTCCGAGTAATTAGAGATACAGAATCCCTTGAAGCATCCTATGAGCGTTACCTTCATAGTGCGGTACTAGTTGTTTTCACCATTCCTACATGGCTAAGAATATATGTCTTCATCTCTTATGGCCCCGATTGGCATGCTGAACTTCTTGGAAGATAGGATCTGTTAATTCTATTTTGTGTTTACGTATATGGAAGGAATATAAATCTGGCCGATTGAATATTTTAATCTTTAAATACTGGATAAAATAAACCGAATTCTGCAAAGGGAGGCTTGGGGAAGTTATGGGACAACAGTTGAATAGAATTTGCTTTTATAAATTCTTGGAGAAAGTACACTTTACTCCCCTAAACTATGCTTATATAATATATTACGTACTTAAACTTTTATTTGTAACAAAGTACCCTTTTAAACTATTCAAAATACTGATATTTTAGAGTTAAATTTAACAACTGTGTGCTTATCGTATAATTATTTTTCTTCTCCTTCCTAATTTAACTTCACATCATGTGTAAAGGAAGATTAGAAAAGGAAAAGACAATAGAACTTGTGAGCTTTTTAAATACAATTTCAGTATTTTGAATAGTTTAGGGAGGTGATTTGTTACAAATCAAAGTTTAGGCAGGTGATGTGTTATACAAGCATAATTTAGGGGGATAAAATGTGTTTTTCTCTAAATTCTTGGATAAACCATTTTTTAGTCCTATCCCATTATTGTGTAATAAGCACAAGGATACAGCGCTAAACCTCACTCTAAAATCCTATCCAGTCACACATGAAGCACATAATGGGATGACAATTTTCTCAGGATTAGAGATCATGTTCAAGTTTGTTTTATCACATGAAAAATCTAGTTGCCAAAGGGAGCTATATATTTAAGGCTAACAAATTGTACATGTTTCAGCAAGTCTCCTCTTTTGGTGCTGGACAATCTACTAGAACCATTGGTGGGGTGGTTTCCACTCGTCCTGTTGATGATTCATATGTCCATAGTATTGGGGGAGTGGACCCAGCAACAACTGCAAAAGACAAGACCCTGGGATTAAGTGGTGCAAGGGCTGAGCGTCTGCTTCCGCCTGATGCTACAAATACACTGTTTGTGGAGGGTTTACCTTCCAACTGTACCAGACGGGAAGTAGCTCGTATCCTTTTGTCTGATACTTCTTATTTTGATGCTTTTGATTGCATATTTACAAACCAACAAATTTACACCACTTTTACTCATCCCGCACGCAATATTTATTACAAAATTTTACCAATATCATCTAAAACTTTATATTAAATCATTCATAAAGAAATAGATTAAAGAGGTGTGAGAATGACAGGGTAAAAATACTATTTCTGGCCCCTTAACTTTGATGTATAGACATCTTTCGTCCTTTTGTTGGCTACAAAGAAGTCAGACTTGTTAGCAAGGAATCAAGACAAGTAAGTTTAATTAAAAAGTAGAAAATCTGTATCTATAACATTGATGGACTTTTGACTGGGATTATGTGCAGCCTGGGGGTGATCCACTGGTACTTTGCTTTGTCGACTTTGTGAGCCCAGCCCATGCAGCAACTGCTATGGATGCCCTGCAGGGTAAGATCTTTTTTCCTCTGATTCTAGAAATGACAGCATTAAGCATGCCTTGGCGAATCCAATGTGTTGGCATTTTTCCCATACACTTCAATTACTCTGATTATAGAGAAATAGCATCCTTCTGTAGAACTTTTTTCTGGAATGTCATCAACATGGAGTACAAAAGAATCATCTCTATATGTGACTTCTTTAAGCTACCTTCTCTCTTTCAAATGCCTCAGGAGTTTGAGACTGGGTTCAGATAGTATATGCACATTTGGTTTTATGGTAATAAAGATATGGGGTCATCTCATGGGTAGGACTGGGTGTAGGATGTGATTGCTTCTTTCTTTCAGCAGTGTAACTGAAGTAAACTACAGTAAGTTGTTTGGATGGGACTGGAGAGTGCTACTTGGCTGCATTGGGGATATGTTAAAAAGCAGCTCCGATGCGTACTCATTATTTATCCATATGCTATATATTTTCTTATCTATCACATTGCTCACTATATTTGGCGGGCGGGAGCTGGTTTGACTCATATGAAGGTGACGCTGAAGCTTGGAAGATTGCTTTTTGTAAAAATAACGTCATGAATTTTATCCGCTTCTCACCATTTTTATCATGCGCAATGATAGAAAGCTGACACCAACACTTTAAGAAAGCTCTGTTCGATTTTTTTTTTCCCGGTTTAACCATGAATAGCAACCATATTGATATTACCAAATTATGGAAGCATTCAACTTCATGGTTTAGTGTAAATCATCTTGGTTGCATGAATTGCAGAAAAAACTGTTGCATAAAATAGAAGCCTGTTTGACCAAATATGCTTCTAGTTTAGAAGGCAGACCTGATTTTTTTTTATCCTGCCAACTATTGATAGATGTCACGTGAGGATGATATCCTCTAGAACAAGCTTTCTTGTCACTGACTTGTCATACTTAGGCTTAAGGGTAGATTCCTCCCAAATTTTGTATGGTTCACTCCTTGCCTGAAGGTGGAGACAGTCCAACTGTGGAGACTTACTGAAGGTGGTTTCACCCTTTTCCTCTTTTCTTAGTTGTACTTTTGACCCTTTTGGTAATGAGTGAGGGACATGCATTTACGCTTATGTTAGATATTGGGTTTGAACAATTTTGAGGTGTATTTCAGGTTGATTATGTCTTAAATTGAGGTAAGATAGCACACGTCTTATACATTCCGTCTGCTGACATCATAATTCGCCGTTCAAAACGTGGCTAGTTGTTCAGCGTAAAACAGTGAACCTTAATTTTGCAGGTTACAAATTTGACGAGCTTGACCGCAACTCGGTCAATTTAAGGTTCCAATTTGCTCGCTATCCTGGTGCAAGGTCAGGTGGCGGGCATCGTGGCAAGCGTTGAACTATGCGTCAGCAGGTGATTAATTCTATTGTTTCGTTCCATGGACCTTCTATTATTAATGGTCATTCGGTGTTGGCTTGAAGCTTCATTTATGAACGGTAAATCATGCTGAATCATGAAACGACGATTCTCTGTAGGATTCGCTCTTTGGAAGCAAGAGACCACTCTTTCAGCGCGAGAATTACAGTCACATTCGTTAGGACAAGTCGAATATAGTAGTTTCCATATGCCGAGTGTAAATTTGTTTGAGAAAACTGTCTAATTTATTTAGAATAAATTACTTCAGATTGTTCTGTGTTGATTACAACTATTAATCTGTTACTGAAGGTGGAGTTTTACTACTTTTGCATATATTTGGGTATTAGAAGCATGCTTTTCATGCTTGTTGCTTGTGAGCCGTTTAGAATATAAAAAAATGTCTACTAGATGTTTAACATAGTTAAATGACAATTGAATTGGGGCTAATTAGTATATTGCTGACATGAAATGTATTCTAAAGAACAAAGATTCTCTTGTGAAAAACTTCAAACTTAATATTTTTCTTTGTGCACATAAAAAAGAAATTCAAAATAGGGGGAAAATAAGGAAAGGCAAATGGATTCAAATGACTTGAATATATTTTATCTAAAATGTCTAATTTTCATTTATGTTTCAGGAGAAGTTTTTTTTAATAAATTCTTGCTTTGCTTTGAAACCAAATGATTTCCATGCTTTTCTCAGCTAGTTCTGCCATTGGGGCTTCACTCATATGTGGGAATGGTAATGTAGATTATGAGTGGAATTTAGGTTGCAATCTGTTTTTCTGCTTAATGTGATTCAGGTTATAATATGTAGTTTTGTATTCAATATCTGTATATTTGCTTTTATAATCAATCTGTCTTTCCTGTAAGTTTTTCCAGCCATTATAATTTCCAGACTATAAATTATAACTTTTGTGTCCTTTTTTAGTTTGAATTATTATAGTTTTAGCTATTTGATTGATTGTGTACATAGATAATGAACTTTTACAGGAGTCACACGTTTATCCCCAGTCTTCATTGATAAGTTTATTATTTTGTCATTATGACCAGGATGGTAAAAGTATTTAAGAGTGGTTATCAGCCATTATTGGCTTTGTAAATATTTTATGATTGATGCCATCCTTGGTGTGAAGTAGCAGTTGTGTTTGATAGTTGACGTATGCACACAGTCTGAACTCTGAAGTACTTCTGCATCCATTGTCACCTGCACTATAAGCAACTATTGATCATTTCGTTCTTCCTTGCACAAGACTTTAAGGGTTTTATAATCTAGGGGTTGTTTAGATTGTTGAGTCATTGATGATTTGACACAATACGGGGATTGCAGGTGATTTTACCTGTTTCCTCTTTTTAAGTAAATATAAGTTGGATAAGCATACGCAAAGTGGGGCTCAGAGAAAGGAGATTTAGGATTAATCTCTTTAATTGATTTTGTGGTTCATCAGGTTTACTCCTACTGTGACTCATGTTGGTTTTGCCATCTTAACTAGGGTTGGGTTAAGAAAAGAAGAATCTTAAATCCATATAGTGATTTGAAGTAGCTTGAAACTTGCTGCTTCAAAGTATAGCACACGGGGTCGTTGTGCATTCTTGGTGGCTTACCTGTTGGCTTCCTTCCTCATTTGTAGCAGCCACGTATTGGGAAGTATCAAGGCAGCTCATGATCAAGTTAGGCCAACTTTATTATGGAATCCTAGTGTCCCTAATGGCGAGAAGGATCAGAATTTCAAGGTATTTACTTTTAATCGGGCATTTACATATATATACTAAACATCTTCATGGTAAACATATTGTTGCCACTTTGGCGTTATCTTATGGATTCCAATTCTATTTATTGACTTCCCTAGGTGGTTACGATAAGAATATGCAAGTTATTTTGATAATGGGAGGTAGAAAAATAAGAGGAATGATGCTTATATAGTTTCATCATGTAATCTATATGCTATCAATATCTAAGATGTTCACATTGAGTAGTGATATTTGGTTAGGGATAAAAGAAATATTTAGGTTATATATTTGTATCCTTATATTTGGTTCTTTGATATGATCTCCTAATGGATGTATAGATATAATTCTAAGAGGCAGTTGCTTGGGCTTCTGGGAACTACTTATAGGCACCAAGTGAAGAGCTGGTTTATGGCCATATTTAACCTATACATCGATTAAAACAATTTAAAAATTATAGTACACCTACTGAACGAAAGCTTTAAATTTAATGGACCAAATTACTGCATTTTTGTCCAATAGAAATGAAACGTGATATTAATATGTAATAGTTAGATCCTACTTTCATAATTTTAATTTCATCTCCAATTTTCGTTCCATTTTAAAACTTTTTTTTTTAATCTAACGATTTCTTGTATAAGCTAAGAATTTCAATCCACAAAGTGAAGAGAAAAAGGAATGCAAACATATAAGCACGATATTTTCTCCTTTCTTTCTCTTTTTCTCCTCTGCGTTTATTTCTGTGACCAGAAAAAAACTTATATAGACGGAAGACAAGTATCCGTCAAGAGATTAGCCCGTAAAAATTCGTAGAGAAAGAGCAGCTGAAACTGACAACTTAAAATCATAAAAGGCATAAATATTGCAAAGTGGACCTGAATACGATGAATGTTCATGGATAAACCCTAAGCGGCGTGCATTCTTTTTCCTTTTTGGTTGTGTCGTAGCTAGAAGTATGATTGCAAAATGAATTGGAATAATAGATATTCCTATGATTATAGAATCCAAGATCCAAAACAATTTTGTGTTCAAACGGTTTCTAGATCCACGAAATGTCGTATGATATAATCTTAAAGCTTTTATTACAAAAAAAATTGAAAAAAATATAGTTACGAGTAAAAAGTTAGAGCACTGATGGTGTCTTCTAACATTAAGATTGTCATTTAAATATGAAAATTTACAGACATAAATATAATTGAATGAAATAAATAATAAATTAAAATAATTAAATAAAGAAAGAAGTTCACATTAAGTCAAGGCAAATATAATACTTCACATTATTAATTATATTGGTATATAGAGAGCTTATATAAAAAAAAATTAATTTAAGGTTCAAGTTTAATTAATTCATCAATAAAACCATGCATGCATCTATAACTGTATACATGCTGTATCTTTACAATGCAGTGCTCTACATGATCAGAAGCAAGAAAGAACCAAAGGTGGCTCATCCCCTACTCTAATATCCATCTTTTCTTCATCTCTAGCTTTGCTTGCGCTCTCCTTGTCTTCATAATTTAATTATGATTCGGCCACACACCCAAAAAATTAATGCTTTAATTTGTGGTTCCAACAATGTAAATCACACATTATTACATATGATGACTTATTTTTTTCTTTATCAACATTAAATGTAACGAAATAATTAAGATGAAACATTTGTAAAATTATACAAATTAACACACACACATAACACATTTTAACCAAATAACTAAGCGTTGTATATGATTGATACTTTTGTAAAAAATTTTATATATTAAATTTGTATTAAAAAACTCAATTCAGTATAGTTGATAGAAAATGAGAATATGGACTATTCAATTGTGTAGGCGCCGTATAAAAATAAATGAAAATAATGGACTACGTACAGCATTCATCTGCCTGCCGAATGGATATTTCCATTTGTGGCTTTATCTATGAAAAAACACATCACATCCAAAAAAGTCTTCCCTCTTTTATTCTTTTAATAAAATTAATTGTATACATTAATATATTTCACTCATATCCTATTTTTTTTGTAATCATTCTTAAATTGATCGCTCATTAGCATAAAACGACTATCTTAAAAAATTTCGATTGTTTTTGTGAACATGATTGTTATATTGTTATTTATGCTATTTCAAGTTGTATAATAGAATAACTGATCTGTATAACAAATGACTATGAATACAACATTAATAATTTAGAAATTTGTATATTTATTTTGTTTTTAGTGCAAAATATAAGTACGAAGATCCAAAAACTGAAACTAGAAGATTCCGTCTTATCCTTCCCTTAGGAATCAGGATCTAGATAGAGAGATAGAGAAAGTTGACTGACCTACCCACTGATGTTTAATTATTTTTCCACCTGCTGCCATTGCCAGCTATCCACTACCCACTACCCACTACCCACCACCCACCTATCTTCTGATCACACCTCTCAGTGAGAAAAAAGAGCAGAAAATTAGGGAGGATTTGCCCCACTGGTATTATTTCAATCATCTTCATCCTAACATCAAATCTAAGAAATATTTTTTAAAAAATATACTAAATATAATAATATTTTTAAGGTTTAATATAACACTACATTTTTTTAATTTATTTTTTCATCAAATTAGTAATTAATATGTAAAAGTATCTTTTATATTTTTTAATTTTATATTAATTTTAAATTTTATTTTTAAAATTTATTTATTATTAATTTTATCTCTAAAATTTTAAATTATAATTATTTTTTTACGACTTAACGTCATTTAAATTATTAATGAGACTAGTTGATGTAACGTCTAACGTGTATATTTTTACTTACTTAATATTTTACTTACATATTTATTATTAAATATGTTCTCAAAGTTTATAAATATTATCAAATGTATTTTCAAAGTTTATGAATATTATCAAATATGTCTCAAATTTCTTTAAACAATCTATAATTTTTTAAAAGTTGATGTGACGTTAGATGTATATATTTTTACTGATTATATACATGTTAAAATTTATAGTTATATCAAACTACGAAATAATTTCATATAAATAGAAAAAATAATATATCTATTTACACGTCATTAAACCATTTATATTGAACTAAGTTTATTGATTATGTTGAAATCACATTACACTGAATCTCTCGACGATGAAACTTGCCATTACTATTATTGAAAGTCATGTTAAAATTTATTATTTTTGAAGTCTACTATTAAAGTCGTTAAATTTTATCCTGTCATCGAAACCGTAAGACAAAACAAAAATATAAAAGATATGTAAAATATTAAGTTTTTTTTTTCTCTTTGAACTGTAATATAGTATTATTATTATATAACAAAATTAATAAGTTATTTTATTGATCAATGACTTCATATTTAATGAATTTTTTTATGTGAATATAAGAGTTTTATGATAGGTTGATAATGTATGATTTTTTTTATCTGACTTGTGATCTCTTGCATGTGAAATTATTAATTTATATATTGTTGTAAAATAATATTTTATAACTTAAACTCATATATGTTGTAGATAATTTTATATAAATTTATTTATTGTTGAAGTTTACCATGAAAGGAAATTTGTTAAATAATCAACTTTGACATGTGTTAGTGGTAGTATAAGTTGGTAAAAAAAGTGTGATGTTGATAGATAAAATTATTGAAAATTTTGTAGATTGTTTGAAGGAGTTTGAAACATATTTAATAATATTTATAAATTTTTGAGATACATTTGATAATAAATATATAAGTTAATTATTGAATTAACAAAAATATATATATAAGATGCCACGTCAACTATTTCGTTAATGATTTAAATGATAAGTTATGGAACAAAATTGATTATAATTTAAAATTTTAGAGATAAAATTAACAACAAATAAATTTTAAAAATAAAATTAAAAATTAATATATTTGGTGACATAAAAGATACTTGTATCACATATTTTTATACAAATTTAACTATATGTATTAGTATATTAAAAAATTATAGTTTTATTAAGTGTAAAAAATTATATTTATTAATAAAAAAACTAATTTTTTTAAATTAAAAAATGTTTAAACTCTTTTTTAAAAAAAAAAAAATATTACGAATGAGACTTTTTCCAATCAACATTAAGTTATAATTTAATTTGTCATGTTATAAAAGCTAACCTTTCCTTTTAAAAACTCAAAGTTAAACTTTCACATTTTAACAAACTAGTTTATTTGTCTAGTGCTTTTGTTTTTTAGGTAGGTGTCTAGTGCTTTTTAATTGCGTAAATTTATTTTTCACTTGTAAACTAATGCAATGGAATTGAAAAATGCAATTAAAAAATAATAATTATGAAATCTAAAAAGCTTATAATGACAAATAAATTAATGATAAAAAATATTCATATAAAATGTAAAAATTTAAAAATGTAATTATGAATTTTAAAAATTTTAGTAACTATTTATAATTGAGCAAATTTTAAGGGGATCTTTTTTTTGTGGAAATTTTCTTATTTCATAAATGATTTCACACCCTCACTTTCTTTGTTGGGTTCCATCAAATTCATCATGGGCTTCCTGACTTTCGCCAATAAGTGTAAATGCCTCGTACAGTCAGTTCTTTTTTCTCTGTGCATTTATTGGTTATCATTAATACATTCATATTCACGGTTATCTTTAATATATCATATTGCCTGCCACTCTGCGCCATAGATATTTATATCTCAGCCTCTAGATAGAAACATTTAGTCTACATTACTAAACATAATTGGGTGTAATGGTGACTTTTGTATTTTTTAAATTATTTTATTTTAAATTAAATTTATAAACATATATTATTTTTTTATAATACTATAAATTCATTAATATTATTAATAAATTTGTAGTGTTACCAAAAAATAATATATTTTTATATATTTAATTTAAAATAAAATAATTATAAAAATATTAAAAAATAATATATTTTTGTACAAAACCGTGTTATGATTGTGCAACTATTATTATTTAAAGTTTAAAATATAACTTAATTATATTTTAAAGAATAAATTATATTTACCTTTTTAAAATTTGAATAACTCTATACTCTTTTCTAAATTGTTTTTATTTAAGCTTTTAGAATGTTATATTAAATTTCAAGACAATTGAATGTTCCTAAATCTCTTTTTGATCAAATTTATTTGTTTGGTATAAAGTTGATCTTGGATGATAGTTGAATTAAATAAGTTTAAGGATTCTGTAATGAATTTTGATAATCAAGTTAGTATGAACGTGGAGAATGTAAAAAAATAAATGTATATAAATAATATGAAAGAGTAGATTCATAGAAATAGTTTATATTTTATTTTTAATCAAAACTATCATTATTCAAAAGTTTTTTAAATTATAATTAATTTGATAAGAATTGACAAAAATTTTATAATGAGGGTAAAATTTTTTTAATAAAAATTTTATACATAAGACTCAAATATAAAATTTTACGTAAAAAAATAAAGTACATATTACTCTAATCAAATTTTTATGTATAATTTATATTTTATATATCAATGGGAAGCTTAGATGTGGTCATTATATAATAGTATTCCTCTAGAATATTTAAGTTGACCTATTTTAATAAGAACAAATTTAGATTTGTATTTATCCTAATAAATATAGTACATGTTCACATTTTCCAAATGCAATTTTTTAAAATAAAAAATAAGTGGTATGTAATTTAACTTCAAATTGAAATTAATTTTTATTTAATTATAATAAAAAAAAAATTTAACGACGTGACATTATATGAAGAGTAAGGGTGAAATTAAACGCTACAAGGTGCTCCTTCTTCTCTGGTAAATATCCTCCGCGCGTTTGTAGGCACATGAGTACATGACAAAGCTCATGGCCGTTTAAATTTATCCAGAACATTTGACGAAGCCGATAGAAAATACTGGAAACGTACTATTGTATTGTGCATTTGCAGGCATGGGTGAGACGTTTGATATTGAGGAGGTAAACGAAGATTGTCCAATTCAACAAGTGGATCTCACAGTGCCCAAAACAGATGACCCCAGCTTGCCTCTGCTTACTTTCAGAATGTGGGTACTGGGTATTGCTTCCTGTGTGATTCTGTCCTTTGTGAACCAGTTCTTTTGGTACAGAACACAGCCTTTGATTGTCACTTCTATTTCCGCTCAGATTGCTGTGGTTCCATTAGGCCATTTCATGGCTAGGACTTTGCCTAAATGCGTCTTCTTCAAGGACACAAGGTTTCAGTTCTCCCTCAACCCTGGGCCCTTCAATGTTAAGGAACATGTTCTTATTACCATCTTCGCCAATTCTGGTGCTGGAACTGTCTATGCTACTCATGTTTTGACTGCCGTCAAGCTTATCTATAAAAGGAAGCTCACTTTCTTTCCAGCCCTGCTTCTTATGCTCACCACTCAGGTTCTCTTCTATCTTAATCTTTTCTTCTAGTGTTCTCTTCTCTTGCAGGATGAAAGCATGCTCGGAATCCTTAGGTTATGTTGCTTATGTGTAAATCATCAGATAAGGTCTAAGACTAAGTAATCTGTCATCTCACTTTGTTCAATACATGTTTGTTAAAATGACGATAATTAATGGGAATGAATGGTCTCTCACCTGCTCGGAGAAAATAGTGTTAAAAAAGAAACTTAATTTGGAAATATTTGTTATAATTAGTTAATAATTTATTTTCTTAATACTTGTGCCAACGTGAACGTATATTGGCATCTTCTGTTGTACAAGTATAGCATAGGGCCTTGATTTATGCTTCATTATTGGATTCCAGGTTCTGGGGTTTGGTTGGGCAGGGCTTTTTCGAAAGTTTCTGGTTGAGCCGGGGGAAATGTGGTGGCCTTCTAATCTGGTTCAGGTCTCTTTATTCAGGTAAATTTTATGAAGAGGAAATATAATTTTTTTGGTTCCTCAAAATACATATATTAATTATTTAGTTCTTGTATTTTATTTTATATGATTCACTTTCTTAAAAATTTTTATCAACTAATTTTTAATCTTATATAAGACAAACATAGAAAAATTAACGAATAATAAGTAAAAAACTTTTAGAAATTTACAAATAAGATTTAAGGGCTAAAAATAATTGTGATATGTATCTTTTATTAATTAAAAAAAGGTATATTTCCTCTTTTAATTTAACTAATTTGTGCATTGATAGCATCTGTAAGACCATGACGATACTTACCAAATTATTACAATGCAGTGCTCTACATGAAAAGGAAAGAAGACCTAAAGGTGGCACAACCCGTACTCAATTTTTCCTCCTAGTCATGATCTCTGGCTTTGCTTACTATGTCCTTCCTGGCTATATTTTCTCAATGTTGACCTCATTCTCTTGGGTGTGTTGGCTCGCTCCAAAATCTATTCTAGTTCAACAATTGGGTTCTGGGATGAGGGGTCTTGGGATTGGTTCATTTGGGTTAGATTGGTCTACTATTGCTTCTTACCTTGGCAGTCCTTTGGCCAGCCCATGGTTTGCTACTGCTAATGTCGTTGTTGGATTCATCCTCGTTATGTATGTTATGACACCCATAGCTTACTGGCACAATGTCTATGAAGCTAAGAACTTCCCAATATTTTCAAGCAAGCTTTTTACAGGAAATGGTTCAGTATACGACATTTCAAGCATCGTTAACTCTGATTTCCATCTTGATCGAATTGCGTATGAGAAGACTGGGTCTATTCATCTCAGCACCTTCTTTGCAATGACATACGGTCTTGGATTTGCCACACTTGCTGCCACTCTCATGCATGTTCTACTATTCAATGGAAGGTAATGCCCACGTCATGCACCTGATTACATTAACGTCAATATCAAATTTTTTAGGCTTTTAGACTTAGCATTAGTTTTCTTTTTCTTTCTTTCTTTCTTTTTTCTTTTTAACTATATGTAGCTCTTCAATGATTCATTCCGACTACATATGCTCTTGCGCCTTCAGAATAAATTTCATTATGTTTTATCTGGGCGTATGGTTGAACTCATACTGGATTTCCTTGCATGCAACTTAGTGAATAACTGCAACAAGTTCTGCTTTCATTGAAGATTGTTACAGATTGATGTATTTCAATGTCATGAGACCAAATATTTCATTACTTCAGTTCAAAACAGGAACATAGATATTTCTTTTTAAATTAATCTTCAAGAGTGAAGATGTAATTTGTTTCCGTGGAAGTGCACCAGTCTGCACATACCCCCAAAATTCAAGCCCAATCATGATTATGTAAAGCTGTTATAAGTTCTACAAAAGTTTAATTTCATTTTTACTTGCCTCATGTAGTGAAATATGGAAGCAAAGCAAAAGAGCTTTTGGGGGCAGCAAAAAAATGGACATACACACAAGACTTATGATGAAGTACAAATCAGTGCCTACTTGGTGGTTTCTTATCATTCTAGTGTTGAACATAAGTCTTATTATTTATGCTTGTGAGTACTACAACGAAACACTTCAACTGCCGTGGTGGGGTGTATTACTTGCTTGTGGAATTTCCATCTTCTTCACTCTTCCTATTGGTGTAATTACTGCCACTACAAATCAGGTTAACTCAACAATTTATTAACAAGAATTTATGGTTTCAGATTTGTGTTAAGTCTGAAAGTTAATCTCTTTCTGCTGAACAGCAACCAGGTTTAAACATTATAACAGAGTACGTCATCGGTTACATGTATCCAGAGCGCCCAGTTGCTAACATGTGCTTTAAGGTGTATGGGTACATTAGCATGACTCAAGCACTAACCTTTCTGGCAGACTTTAAACTTGGTCACTATATGAAGATTCCACCAAGGACAATGTTCATGGCACAGGTTAGTAATATTTTTACTGAACACGCATTGTATGATTGGATGGTAAAATTTTATAGCCTGAAACTAAACTTGGCATCATTTGCAGGTGGTAGGAACAATCCTAGCTGTATTCGCATACACATTAACTGCATGGTGGCTGATGGCAACCATACCGGACCTTTGTGTTACCACCAGTGATGATAGCCCTTGGACATGCCCAATGGACCGCGTGTTCTATGATGCATCTGTTATTTGGGGTCTTGTCGGTCCACGCAGGATTTTCGGAGACCTTGGTGAATATGGCAACGTTAATTGGTTCTTCCTAGGTGGAGCCATAGCTCCCCTTCTTGTGTGGCTTGCTCACAAGGCATTCCCAAGTCAAAGATGGATAAGCCTGATTCACATGCCTGTCTTGTTGGGTGCTACATCAATGATGCCCCCTGCAACTGCAGTTAACTTCACAAGTTGGATAATTCTTGGATTTCTGTCAGGGTTTGTTGCATATAGATAGAAACCAGAATGGTGGAAGCGCTACAATTATGTTTTGTCTGGTGGCCTTGACGCTGGAACTGCCTTTATGACAATCTTACTGTTCCTTGCTTTGGGATCTAAGAACATTGGTCTTGACTGGTGGGGAAACAATCTTGAAGGGTGCCCCTTGGCTGCCTGCCCTACGGCCAAAGGCATTGTTGCTCATGGTTGTCCTGTTCACTGATCACTGCATGATTCTTCTACTTGCTTGTATGTTGTATAACCATTAGCATTTGGCTTTGGTACAGTGTTAGAACTTCGTCCATACTATTTTCAGAGAAGTATAGCTTCTTCCATCGGACTACCTGCGTCTCTAGAGGCGAGCTAGAAGCAAAACCCTCAAAACGGGGTGGTTAGTTTGTGTTTTATGGTAGAAGCCTTATAGATATATAGTAGTAATATGAAAATGGAAGTGAATAGATGCTCTGAACATTTTAGAGGATGTAATCTGTTCAATGATACATATATGCACATATCAGGACGGACTGAATCTATTAAAGCACAATACAAATACGGAAAAAGAAAAATGGCCAAAAGTTGAACCGTAAACAGTAATCAAATGTTGAGTAAAACTTGTCTATATCTTTTTCATTTTGCTAGCCTCCTACGTGTTGCCCCAAAAAATTAAAGAGAGTTGGTCTAAAAATTCATCAGCAAATAGAATTGAAAATGTTATTTCTCAAAAATAAGAAGACTGTTTATTAAGTACACCCAATTGTGCAAGGACTATGGCAGCAAGGCTTCTCAAACGACAATCTTTGCTCTGCGTTATACCTATCAACGTCATTGTGGCCATAGATTTATACTTATTCTTTGTCTCATCTGATTGAAATATTCGTTCTAAAGCAGTAAGTGTTTTTTCCTGTATCCTGGGCTGGGAGCTAGAAAACTAAGTACTTCTATCATTGGATCAATAGCATTTGCATCTGCAAGCACCTTACTTCCACTCTGCAGTATTTCACCACCAAGCAACGTCAAAAGTGCATCTAATGAAGCTTCACTTGTTCCCACATCTTGCTCTGTAAGCATCCTCACAAGGGGCTCCAAAGCATTAGCTAGTTCTTTATTAGCCTGCACAAGTGTATGAATTTTCTGAAAACTGTTTGATTGAAATGGCTGCATTCTGTTTTGAGAAAGGTCTTCCAGAAACCAGTAATTGCACCAACACTGGGATGATTCCTTCTTGAGCTACTCTCTTTTGCCACCCCAAATTTGTCGAAACAGTGAAGCTACAAAGGGCTTGGACAGAGTTCTCTATTACTTGTATTTTGTTCAAGGAATGCCTATATGGATCTATAAGACAAGCCAAAATAGTTTGAAGCGCCCCAAAATCTATAAGCCCCTGGGTTATCTGTGATTCCTGTGGAAGTCTAGAGATGATACCCATAGCAGCAGCCTGCTCCTCTGCATCATCATCAAAAGCCTCAAAGATGGTGGGCAAGATTTTAATGAAACCTTCACTCACATATGATGAATAACTGCTACAATCACCGACTTCTTTCAAGCAATAGAACAACTTCACAGCATTTGCCTGGACTGCTTGGTTATTATGCTCTAGCAAGTGAACCAATACCTGGGCAGCTGAGAGCTGCATAAACAATAATCATAGAAATATATCGTCAATGAGTTCATGATGAAATCACTTATATTTATTTTTCTATTTTGATGCACTCAAATGGGATTTAAAACGTCTGCATTGTGATAAGATAACAAGAAGCAACATTTTGAACCAACAGTAGTCTGGGACTGTATGAATGTAATAAAACTACCATTAGTCATTTATAAATCCTACACACAGATGCTTGGGGTAAAAAATTAGAAGTTCATTATTACTATGTTGATTTTTATATCATTCTTGGAGTCTAAATCAAATTGGATTTTTCTGGTGATTCTGTATTCGGCTTACATATGCAATTAATAAGATTCAACGAAGAATTTCTAGTTACAGGAAATCATGATCAAAATTCACAATGAAATAGCCAGTATATAGGGATTTAGATGTATTTATGGATCTGAGATTTTGCCTATCTTGCTTTCTTCTGCTATCTTTCTCTCTTATTTCATCTGACAAGTTTCTCCCCACCCTTTTTTTCTCTTTATTTTCCTGATCACCTGGCACGAATTTCTTTTGGTTCTAAAAAGTCATGCTGCCTACATAATAACAAGAACGAATATATAGCAAAGCACCAAATCGCTGTAACCTTCTTTCCTTTTTCAATATGATTTTAATTTCTTAAAATTTTAAACCCTTAAAAAAGAGTGCAGACCTGTCTCAACACTGATCTGATGGTGAAACCTGAAGGAGCTTGGCACATTTCCTGGAAAGCTTTTAGAATCTTGCTTTGTATGTTAGGCCCCGTGAAGGAAATCAGAGAGAAGAATTTAAATATATCTTCTTCAGAATCTAATAATGAAACCTGTTCTTCATCAACTTTTTGGTGCGTGGTTGATATGGCAAGCTGCATTATGGTTGCAGCAACCCATTCACGCGGATCTGGTGACTGTAAACTGTGATGGAAAAGCAGTTCAAATAGTGGTAGAGCAACACCTTCTCTAATCTCTGCAGACCATTCTCTGGGAAGCTTGAGAGATTTAGTAGAGCTTTAACAGCAACTTCTTGACTTTCAGATCATTATTCGAGAGCAATTGAAGAAGGGACTATAGTGCCCCGTCTTTGATTATAGATAATTTATTATGATCAGTCAATTCAATTTCTGAAAGAGTTCCAGCCATTATTATCCTCATGTGTTCTGATCCCGCATCAAGGAAATAAGTATTGACAGTACATGAGTGCATACCGAATTCATATTTCATAAAACTTCGCTTTCAAATTTCAATTAAATATTCAAACTGTGATCATTTCAGAAACTGTCTCCATATTCTGTTTGTGATAAATTGGACACAAAAAAATAGGAAGCAGTAAAAGAAAACACTGCAGGGATGCTGATTAAATCATAAATAACTGAAGCATCAAATCATCAAATGGTGGGTTTGGAAGGAAAAAGGTTCTGCAGCAAAGGCTTGAGATAATTTGCCTTTGCCATCTGTATAAATTCTGATCGACGAAAGATGCATTCTTGGCTGCTTCATTGTCATCAGTAGCAGTATGCTTGCTTGAACATTTCCTATGAGGTCACGCACCACATTACTTTTGAGATAACTCCAATAGCAATTCCAATGCTAACCTGCTTCCCCAATTTGACGTGCAAGCAAGCGAACAATTAATTCCAGTGCATTATCCACCTTAGCAATATCTTCCTGCCAAAAAGAAGTATTACTATTTTGTATGCAATATCAATGTTGTTCTCTTCATACGGAGCCATGAAGAGGAGTGCAGTGTTCTAAATAATAACGAGAAGGATTTAGCTATCTTGTTCTCTTCATTATCCTTTGGAAGCAAAGACAGTATAAAGCAAAACCTGCTTTCTAATTTCACAGTTTTTAGCAGCAAGGAGTCCAATAAGAACTGAAAAGCAATTCTCCATTTTTATGTATTCTCTGTAAATCTCTTTTTCCATGCATAGCTCCTGCAATTTGTCTAAGGATTGAAGAAATACCTCTTCTTAATCTTTTAGGAGTTTGGATTTGATATCGCAAATGGAAATGATGTTGTTCCTGTCCAAGAGTCTTATTGGGCCTTAAAATTGATGTATCCAAATGCAACATGGTGAAGGGACAATGATCATTCCCTTCCCTCTCAAATGTCTTGCCAGAGGAAATCTCCACAGGGCCCACCATAATATCAAATTTATAGAAGCTCCAAAACATTAAATTTTCTTCACTCCTCACTCATTTTCATTTTCAAGCTGGCGGTAAGGCAAAGGCAGAAAATATTTGGTGGCAACTTGGGACACGTGGCGGCACATAATGCTAGGCCGCAGCCACCTAAGCTGTACACTGCGGTGCATGATTGTTTCCTATGGACTAGACACGTGGTCTATAAGCTCTTGGACCGTCCGATAGAGCGAGTACCTATTATGTCGACGAAAATGTAATGGACGTTTTGCATTTCCTTCCTCAATGTGGAAGTGACCGGATTTCAACCGAAAGAGAAAGTAAGAAACAGTACCGTACATTATCATTACATAATCTGAGGAAACTGCATCAACCCCTACCTCTTTCTATCTCTCTCTTGGGCCATAAGTAACATAAATTGCGTTTTGATGCATCGACTGTGCAAGGTAAAGTTGCATGCTTGTTGAAATGGAGAATTTGCCGCTGGAAATCTGTCTCAAAATATTTTGTTTCTTGGACTACCAAAATCTTGCCGTTGCTCAACAAGGTTAGTTGGGTGCCACAGCAAGTTGATTCTCTCTTGATTTCTAGATTCGTCTTTTTAATTATTTTTTTGTTTTGGGGGGGGGGGGGAGAGATGAAAATTTTCTACAATTTTCATGTTTTCAAGCATTGCGTTGGTTTCCTTATTGACTATCAATTCCAAAATAGTTTATTCGCTTATTCTATCAATTCTGCGTATCAGATGGATTAAGGTTATTAGATCCGATATTGGTATCTTCTTCTATTCGATTCAATTCTGCATGCTGACCCAGATTTCCCATGGATCCTCTATTTGCCAATATAGACGATCCTCTAAAATCGATAAATTGGAATTTGTGTTCAGTTTTTCCCCAACCATGTTCATTGCCCATCCTGAATAATTGAGACACTTGGATCGGAAACAAATTGGTGGGAAGAAAATGCATCCTTAACGAAGATACTCTTAAGATAATAATTCTACCAATTTAACATGACATATTGTCCAATCTGTTTCCAGTGGTTCCTCCCTAATTCCCTGATTCACACAGATTCAAATCCCCGTGCTCTTTTCAAGTGTGCTGATACAAGTACTTAATTATCGACATTGTTTTCAAGTTCTTAACTGTCAACACATCTGGCTTGTAAATGGCTTTCTCATCAGATGCTGACCAAAATCAAATCACCTCTCGTTTCTTTGGACCACGGTCGGTTTTAGCCCCAGGGCCCTGATTCACATTTCTTTTATTGGCTCCCCAATTGAACACCTGATCATTTTGATGATCATTTAAAGTGGACCACTTCTTGTATACAAGGATTTGATAATTGGCAATTGATAGTAAAAAACTGCGTATGAAGATGCTTAACAATAAAATTCATGTATATCTAATATCATGTAACAAGTTTTCATTTAGTTTTGAGGATTCAGAGTTTTATTGCCTTATTTTGATAGGTCATAATCATAAATTTGAAAGTTGGTTGTACAGTATGCAGGAAATGGAAGCTCTTGGCCTCAGACAATGCCCTATGGTCTAATCTTTTTAAGGAGAGATGGGGAGGAGATCATGCTGCTTTCTATGCTCCAATTGGTTCAAAACCATGGAAAGATGTTTTTGAGGTTCAAGATCGCTGTGATCGAATTGGAGTGTAAGTAAACTAACTTTCCTGAGAGTAAGTGCATGCACATAGACACTGATAGAATACAATGAGATATAAATAAATGCTGGCTACTTCGGTGATAAATTGATGTTGTCTCCCTCATAAACTGCCTTCCAAGACAGGTCACCATCCTTGACCTAACTAAATAGAAAGTATCAAATATTTTTCTTTGTTGTCCATAATATTTAACATCAGCAGACCAGTAATGTACAGTTAATATGTAATTACCGAAGTCACACTGACTTAAAGAATAATCCTTCATCTATTCAGCTGAAGAATATGAGCATAATTAATTCTGGAACGCACTTAGTACATAAGTCTAGAATTCAATCTGAAGTGAAGTGACATGATGAATGATTCAATCTGTGACAACAATTATTGAAGTGTCTGTGTTTTTCTTCACAAAACAGGGGCTTGAATATTATAAGAGAAGGCTCTTACTACTATCTTGTTCACCAAGGAGAGATCCAGCGATGTCTGGGTTCTAGAAGAAATAGGAAACAAGCAACTAGCCACAGCTACCATACTTATGGTTCAGAAAAGGACTTCGCAGGAGAAGCTTCTGTAGATGAGAGAGCTTGTCGAGGAATTTTAGACAAAATTCTGTTTTTCATTGGGGATTTGGAAGTTGCTTCTGCAGATGCAAAACGCGGCCGTGTGACATGATCACCTCTAGGTGTCTATTCAGAGTGAAGTTAAACGTAAAAACTTTGTATGTAGCAATGAATTCATGTATGTATTTGTATCTTCAAATTATGTATTCAGTTATTTTGCTGCATAGTTCTCTTCGTTTTTCTTTTAATGATGCCATTTTCATTGGCTTGGGTATCACATAGGTGGCTTAGCTTGCTCCAGTACATTGATATGTTATATGAAGTGCAATAAAGTTTACAGATAATGAGAGTAAATTTATGACATTTTTATGTTGAAAAATGATTTGGGTGACTACGTAAACGAGTTTTATAATTAACTCTAAAATATATGTAAATGAAGCAAAAAGGGGATAGATATCCAAGTTAGTTTTGAGTTTCCATTCCCTGGGAATCTAAAAAGATGAGCAAGAATAGTGCTTTCATGTTGACCAATTTCATGATTTACGATTTGTTCAATTGTCTTCAAATAAAAAGTGAAAAAGTCAGTGAATGGATTACACCAGACGTCGTCTATTCTAATTAAAAAAATATCTCGAGTAGCAGAAATTGTCCATTAAAATCAATCTAACATTAATAAATTAATTTTTAATTGATCCAAAAGTTTTTAATTAATTCTTCAAAAAGTTTTAAGTATTTAAAACTTTTTTAAAATTCAAATAAAACCACTAATTTAATATGTAGGTACACTTATAAAGATAACAAATAGCATTACTCTTCCATCCTGAAAATTTCAAGTCTAGAGACATTATTTTCGCAAAAAATTAAAAAGAAAACCTTTATGATTGAAGCAATAGCCAACAAAATAATACACAACCTACTTTATGGAGGAAAAAAAGAAGGTTGAGAAGATGCCTTGATTGAATGTAACTGCAATTCGATTACAGAAGAATAAAGAAAAAAAAAAAAAAAAGACAAATGAAATTAGTATGGCAGATATGCTATTAATCCCGCCCCAAAAAGAATATCGAACTACCATGGAGATTTCTCCTAAAGCAGTAGCCAATAGACAATCTAATATACTACAACATCGGTACCAAAAACACTGACGAAATGATTCAACTTATACTTTCCGCTTGTCCCCCCTTCCTTTGTTTGGCAGGTCACCATTCTTTTAAGGTGTACCTTGAGAGGCAAGGACTTTGAAATAGAAACCATGATACGTAAAATGAAGCGGCTGATGGTTCAGACCCTCCTAAAGACTTCATTGTAACTTCAGTTAAATGTTTAATGGCTCTGACTCGGTGTCTCTTTCCTTCAACGCCCAATCTTCTGTTTCTGTTCCCAATGCAAATAATCAGCCCCCAGTAGCAAGGATACATTTCGTATGCAGAGATTATACATGGTTAAATAGTAAGTAAATTTTGTTCTATGAAATAACTAAACAACAAAACAAAATTGTGAAACTGAAAAAGCACAGTTCTTTTAGTTCATTTTAGTTCAAATTTTCATTTCCACTCTCAATGCACGTGACTGTCAAATGCAAAAGAAGAGGAAGGGAGCATTAAGTGTAGCTTAGCCATTTGTTAAATAAACCAGAACAGGCGAATATCCTGCGCACACAAGAATCAGTTCCCCAGGTGAAGGCGTCAGAATCAAGGTAGGGAAAGGAGTATGTATAAAGGTAAATTTCAGGGTAAGATAGAGTCACAACACGGTAGATTAATTCAAGTTTTGGAATTCACAACATTACAATTTCTAAAACTCAATAAGACGATAGGCTGAGAATTTTACTCGGCTTATCTGCAATCATCATCAACCGCCTCTGAAGCATACATGCCACTAAAAGGAAAATTGAGCACATGCCAAACATAACAGTGATAGGGAATGCATTAACCTGCACAGACAAATGAGATTATTAGTCAGGAACACACATATCCACACTCACAGTAAAGACTTTGTTTTTGTCATTTTTTCTTCTTTGCTTCTTGGAGGGGGAGGCAGTAAAGAGGGAAGGATCGATATATGTCCAAACAAGGAGGCATAGCTGTGTGGAGTTCAATGGATAATAGCTGGCGCAACTGGGTTTTGTATTTAAAAATTTTAATCTAACTGATTCCCAGTTCAAATGAATGCAACAAAAGAAAAAGTAAATTAGAATGTTGAGATCAAGCAATCTGTATCCACATGCACGGACATAAGATATAAGATCGTGCATTGCATCTAAGTGGAATGAGCAACATACATTGTACAGCACAACACAGACAAAAATGTTCAGAGGTATGCGGAAAAAGTTCATGATGGTGCTCCTGGCCTCCTCAGGAATGTATTGAGATCTCATCTTCATAATGGACGGCCAAAATATGCCTACACAAGCCTCAAAAGTACAGAAGCCAAGAAGCTGAATGCAACCTGAGAAGGAGATGCTTCCACCTTTCTCTTTGGAAGGAGCTACCAGGAACTGTTGCACATTAACCAAGTCAAAACATAGCAGAATAGCATGAAATTTATATCACAAGAACTCTTTATTTTTCTTTTTTAAAGGGAAAAAAAGAAAAGAGTATACTGAAACAATGGCATACAGAGGTCAAAATAGGAAGTAGGAGAGAGGCAGAAGAGATTGCAAAAACAATCTGCATGTAGCTCTCTACTCTTGGTGATGTGCGGGCCATCAACCGAGATGCAATTGAACTTCCCAACATTGAAGCTAACATGAATGTTGCAAAGATAAAACCATGGGGAATATCTTCTTTGTTTGGGCTCAAAGCAGGAGTCCATAGGAATACAAAGGTATACATTGAACCTTCAAAGAGAGACTGTAAAGCACCCAGCAATGCAATTTTTTCATCTGAAACATAACAATGGTAATAATAAACAAACAATGATAAGCAGGGAAACAAAAGATGAATAAAATACTTTGATGACAATAGAATAAGGATAGCCAAAGAACATATTTGCTTGCCCAATGACATTCAAGATTGCTACAGATGATAGTAACTGCTATAGGTACATAATAATGTGCCTCATCTAGAGCCACACAGAAAAATTGCATGCCATGCAGATAGTTATGGATTGTTAACTATCACCACAACAAGCAGGAGAGGGGTACAACTCTATAACATAAAATCCAGGTCCCTGCCTCATTTCAAATCTTGGTCTGACAGCATATTCAGCACCTCAGAACTATTTGATTACAGCATACTTCATTATTATGATAAGTCCATAGATGATCATTCCAATCCTCATGCAGATATAATGCATCAATAATCTTAACAGAGTAGTTTCATGGAATTATTATAATATTGAGAAATCTATAATGTAAAGGAAGAACTCTACCGGAAGCTATAGCCACGGCAGCAGCCCTGAACTGGGTAAGCAAGTCCTTGCTCTCAGAAGGGTCCCCATAATTTTCTGTCCATGATGATAATATGACGGCCATACCAATTGCAAGAAAGCATGAAGCAGCATCAAAAGGGGCCACAGGTCCCAGAGCCAAAGTATCAACAAGAACATTTCCAAACAGCCCAGACACAATAGCAACAAGACCATTTCCAAGAAATATAGCCTTTGAGAATGTTATTGATAGCCATTGTTGATCAAACCCCCTCTGACAGATGAATGGTAGAGAAGAAAAAAATTGAGATTCATTAATACAAAATGCAACAATAAGACAATATTTGGAAACATCATCTGAAGTTTGAACCATTTGTCACAGATTGAGGGTCAAACATATTTTTAGGACCAAAAATTACTTTAATAGGCATCTGGCAGATCTTCTAAAATGCATATTTACCTCACTAAGAAAGACAAAAATCCGTTTTAAAAAGCCTGCAACTCATCATCTTTTGGAATTAATATGTTCTCAGATTATTTGCGTGTGTGTACATGAAAACCTACCTTAGTAATGGTATCAAAGTTTCAGAAATTCGAATAAGAAGTCCTGCTTCTGAGTTTAACATTCTTTGCAAGTAGACTCATTGCATGAAATCAGTCCGTGGCACTTAACAGAAATAAAGGTAGAGTTTTTGTCTAAAAATTGTCAGTTACAAAACCTAATTAGTTTGTTTCTGATACAACTTAAGAAGTTCATACAATGTAGTGTAAGTAAAACATATAGAGCCATCCCAATTTGAAATACCGGTCTAGAACAATAGGTTAACAAATCATTTTGAGGACAAAAACCTACGCCCGTGCTTATTTTAGTTTCAAGTACGCAGAATACTATTCAAGTCAACAACTGCCTTCAAATACAAGGAGACAATTATTTGCTATATTTACAAGATCTCAGCATTAAGGTGCTTTTTTGTGTCAAAAAATAACATATATGTGGTAAACTTTTTAATAAAAAGCAGTTATATCTTTAAAACTCACCTTGTTATGCTCAGCGACAAGCCATGACTCAAATGCTGAAAACAGAAGTGAGGTGGCAATGCCTCCCAAAATTCGGCCCAACATCAAGATTTTGTATTGAGGAGAATGTTTGGTAATGCAACTTAAAATGTAGGTTATGCAGTAAGTAACACAAGCCCTCTTCCGTCCCCTGATTTCAACACAAGCAGCATGATATGCTGGAAAATACTTTGACATTTATGAGCAAAATGAAGTAAAACAAAGAAGACGAAGAATCTCACTGTTTGTCAGCAAGAGATCCCACAATTGTTCCAAAGAGCATGGAGGACCCAAAACCGGCGATAAAAAGTTGGCCTATCTCCCCTTTCCCATATCCATACGTACTGTAGAGGTAGTAGACGTATGGACCTTGCAACCAGTCTCCAGCTATAGCCATAGAAACAGCAAGCTGTTAGATTTCCCAAATATTTCACAAATAACTGTTATCTAAATTGTAATTCTTTGATAAAAATGTAATTAAAATTGGATTAACCCATGCATTACATAATTTTAACCAGCCCATTTTAAAGGCTAAAACAGCGAGAGGAAATAGTCAGGTTTTAGTAGGAGCTTGGGGACTATAGTTGTAATTCAAAAGGTTAGTGACGAAGATTAGTTAGATAATGAGTTTTAATATGCATAATTAATCACTGATGAACAAATGAAGTAGCATAGTTTGGTAAACTGTATACGTTTATTTCACAACATACCGAAAAAGAAAAATAATAGAGTAAGAACTCCAGACCAGAAGCCATAACACTGCTGTCTGATTTGTTTCATGGCATCAAAAACTCTCTGTTCTGATTTGTTTCATGGTAAGAGAAAATAACGCGGGTATAAATATAATTAACGGTTTGCCGGCAAGTAAACCACCTTATACAAGCCATTTCACAAAAAGTTTTCCCATCTATTTTTGGCACTGAGATTGATTTGAACCAAACGCATGCACTTGTATTTCTTCGAATTAAAAAATAAAAAGACGAAAGCACACCAATAAGATGTTCATGAAATCACGTCCAGATCAATCAGGAAACTCACAACAATATAAATGAATTCGGATCTCAAGAAAATGGCTAGCCTACATTCCCACCCCCAACTGAATCAACAAGAAAATCCAAAAAAAAAAAAAAGATCCAAAGCCACCAAATGCGCACAAACACATACACAAATACACAGTCATACAATAAGCACATTCATGCGAGATCTAATGGGGAAAGAACAGAAGCGCAGATCTAAGGCTAAGAGATGGCAAATATACCCATCATGAGCGAATAAACAAGGAGGTAATTGTTCTTGAAGGAATTGAAAGCTGAAGAAGTATTGATTCGATCTTTGTTGGTCTTGCTGAGCTCAATAGCTACAACCACCGCAGCTAATGCCCCAAACACCAGATAGTAGAACACCTCCATTTTCGTTTCGCTGGTGATTTCAGAGTAAGAGTGCGAGATTTAGATAGAGAAACCAGAAAACGCGGGTGCGTCCGCAACAACTAAGGAGTGTAAGATTTCCGAGAGAGGGAGGGACTTATATAGTGGTTCAAGCTCAAGACCAAGCTACGATACCATGCGCCGGTGCGAGTATAATATAATTTAACTATTCTACACTTGTACTATTTTATATGGCTGACCCGGTTGTACTTGCTGACTTTATTTGTTATCCTTTAACTCATGTTTAAAGAAAACCAAAAAAAAAAGAAACTTTATTGTGGATCCTTCATCCTACGTTTTAAATTAATAATTTAAATTTTATAGAGTTGATGTAAAAATCTCACTCTCACAAACCAAGTGTGACGTGATAATTGCTAGGAAGGTAGAGTATAGATGAAGTTACAACAAGGCGATGCACGGAAAGCGAAACCAGGATGGTGATGTTGGAGACGCGGTTTACATTTTGGTATTGAGTTTATTCTCGTTTAACTGACGTGGGATGACACGTGGAGACATTTAAGACGCGTAATCCTTTTTATAAATCCAGGGGTTCGTGGTCCTTTGGTGTCGGTGGTTTTATTGGCCCCGCCCCGGCTTAATTTAAATACTACAATTGGATCTCTCACCGTAGGGACGTGAATGCGTTAAAGCGGCAATGTATTTTTTTCAATCTTGGATCTCTCAGTGTTACTTCGGAACGGATGGTGGACCCACTCTAACTCTATTACTTGCTTTTTATTTTGTGAATGATGTCAAAATGATGCCTCACAATCTGGATGGATTCAAAAAATTTGATGTGAAAAGCAGCTACAATTTGTGAAAATGCCACTGCCTGCGACTTTATTAGTGGAGGTGAGCATCGTATGATTTATATTGATTTTAATCATACGACTAATCGAATTAAATGTATTAGATGATTAAAAAAAGTTGTTTGACAAATCTAAATTTTTAAAATCAATTAATTCAATTCAAATTAATTTTGACTGGTGTAGATTGAATCAATTTTACTTTTTATAAATTATGAAAAATATATAATTTTAATTATTTTTAATTTATTTTGTTTAATATTTTAATACATTTAAATTTTAATTAATATATAAAATATAATAAATAAATAAATAAAAATATAGATTAATTTAATTAGATGAGTTTTGTTGGATTTAAATAAAAATAAGAGTCATTAAAGAATTGAACCAAACAAATTAATTTTAAAAAAATTTAATCCAATAATTTTAGTTTGATTTATATTTATTTACCCCTAATTATAAGCAATAACGTTTGATTCTTTGATCTAATCTTCAATCAAAACCCCAAAAGCAAAGTTATGCTATTTTAACTGAATCACATTGTTGAGCTCTCGCCATTGGGTTCAGATGGGATCTTCTATATTTACAAAGGTCAAACATTACCAATAATTTTGTTTAACTAAAAGTAGGATGGAGGCCCATTTGCATTATATTATATTATATTATTGGAGCCTTTGGCATAAAAATCAACTCTCAAAATGGGAACCAAATTGTTAGGGTCGCTCAATTATTGCCTAACTAGCAATCAGCATGTGAGGCAAATGCCTGTAGATAAATGCCAATCTCTTGGTTACACGGTTTAGAGGATTTAATTTCAATTAAGATTCAAACTAAAGTCGTTTGTTTTTAAAAGCAACTCCAATATTATTGAACTAAACCTCATTGTTACCTTAAAATTTTAGAGGATCTATATCTAAGATCTTGAATTCATTTGGGGCAATCTACATTTTAATGGCAGGAAATTAATATAAGTAGGTAGCGAAGCACGGGCAAGTAAATGGGAATGGATCAGAAAGTGGGTAATGGTGCAATGTGTACAGTGGAGCTCCAATAGCACATCCTTACTGTTAAGCAAGTCATCATCATGCCGACAGTTTGTCTTAGTTGTTTTAATTTTTTCAAAGTTATGATATACTTGACACTCATGTTTATGCGCGACTGACATTGACTAAGAATTCTTCCTTTTTATTATTACCATTCATGCCTGCCTCATCCATAACTATCCATTCTTTCTTCCTCAACCTTTCTGACTTTGGGAGGATTCCGCGTCTTATCTTTCTTTCTCTTTCTCTCCCTGAGTTGAGTGCCATTCCAGCTACTTGGCACACCGTTCAATTAATATTCAATCTCATCAGTCTTATTATTAATTATCTACTTAGTCTAAACCAATAACGGATTTAAATACATTGTTCATAAAAGTCATGTTATTTGCTAGGGGTGTTATCAATGTACAACTGCAAATACGTGGGATTTATATATAAAGAGCACATTTACTCTAATTAACATGTCATGAAATTGAAATCCAAATCAACAAGAGTAATAAACTATAAGATGTACCAGGGAAGGAGCATTCCATCGGCAAGACATGCTGCTTCAAGAAATAAAACTATACTTGGATCAACCATTCTTAGATATGCTTTTCCCCTTGCTAGATATCTTCGATTTCCTTTCCTGTGCACTCAATATCACTTCTATATATAATGTGACATTCTCTCCAAAGAAAAGGTCTCAAGCAACAGATGAATTTACCACTCCATTAGTATAACAGTACTCGCATTTTGAACAACTCAGTTTCCCACAATTTATTGATGCACTTCACCACAATATCGGTCAATGGCGAAAAAGAAAAAATGGAGAATAAGGGTTAGCTTTATGATTTCTGTAACGCAAAGTCGAAAACACTGCTTTACATAAGAAATTCGCAGCTATATGAAAGACAATAATATACATATATGTGCCCATATCCACCCAACTTGCACTTCCGAGCCCAACTTCTATCGTGCTTTGTGTGTTGTAGATGACGAGTAAACAGTAAACTGATTTCCTACTTTGTTTGATTCGATGAGGAACCAAAACTATTCCCCAAAAACCAGTTTTTGAACTTTGGGTCCGATCCGAACCGACTACCATAGAAGTATATATATAATATTATGTTTGGATCCGTGGGCCTTCTTTCTCTATGGACCCAGAATCCATAGACTCGTCTTTTCTCCTACTTCCCAAACGCAAAAGCCCATATAAGTTCCGGAGCTCTCTCATGCTGTGAGCACTTTCTTGATGTAGAATTCCACAGGCTTGACCCAACTCTCCACTATAGCGACCCGACCCACTGTCGCTCAACCTCTGTCCCCTCCTCTCATCCCTACCATTCATTTGCAAAGCCGTGATGACGGTTTTCAATGCCCGGCTCGGTGAGTTCCGGTTCGAGATCATTATCTCGCCGATCTCGGCCGGGCTCATCCTCGCCCCGGCCTGAAAAACCTCTTCAATTTGAGGAAACAGCTTGTGATCCTTCACCCCCAGATAACTACTAGCTAAGACCTTGAAGGTGGAGAAATCACATAAGGGGAAGTGTATGTGAACGTCAATCCGCCCTGGTCTCATCACCGCTTGATCAATGTGATCTTTCTCATTGACGGTGAAAACCATCACGCGCTCTTCCCCACTGCACGATATAATCCCGTCCATGAAATTTAACACACCTGATAAACTCACGCCCGTTGATTTCCCTCCCACGAATCTATCAAGATCTTCCATGACGATCACCGACCTACTCGTGGCTTGTAACAGCAGCATCTTCAAATCGGAGTCGTCCAAAACTTTGGAGATATCGATGTCGTACACGTCGTAACTCAGGAACCTCGCCATCGCTGCGATGAAACTGGATTTACCCGTACCGGACGCACCGTAGAGAAGGTAGCTCCGTTTCCAAACACGCCCTAGCCTGTGGTAGTACTGCTTCGACTTGAGAAACTGTTCGAGATCGGATTTCACCTTGTTTTTCAGCTCGGCGTCCATCACCACCGTGTCGAAGCTCGCCGGGTGAGTGAACGGAACCGAACGCCACCGTGACGTATCGTCACTTCCAGAGTTCAAGTACAACTTAATCTCTTTTGTTTTTTGTTCGATTTCATCCGCCACCGTAAGGATGTGCTGGAAATACTGACGGAAAATTCTGCGTTTGTCTTTCTTCTTGACTCTGAGTACCAGTGCTGAATTCCTCCCATCTCGCTGTGATTTCTCCTTTGTCCAGGAAACTCTGGCGCTGAGGAAGGTGTCGTGCACTGTCTGGTTGGCATCGAGGTGAAGGAAAATTTCACTTGGTTTGGAACCAGAGAAGAGGTTTGTGACATCAGAGTCTTCTACCGAAGGTAGTGAGTTAAGGTACGTGAGGATTTTCTGGTATAGTTGATTTTCCTGTAAATGCTCATTGTAGAGTGGGATTTTGAAGGATTGATGAACATGGAGGTGGTTTTGAAAGGTAAACCACCATCTTTGAAGAATGTATAATACGGAAGTTTTGCCGAGAAAACGAAGGATTAGAAGAAAGAGAAGGAGGAGGAAGATAATGGAGGAGATGGAGCCAGCACAAATCATTTTGATTGAGACTAAACTAAGAAGGTCTGTAAGAGCTTGGTAAAATTTAAATGGTACTCCATGCATGTGAACTGGAGGAGTCAGAGAAATTAAAAGGCGGTGAAGCAAGTATGGTTGGATGATGAAGAATACTTAGGGTGGTAGCAATTGCCAAATTTAAAGGTCAACGAAAAATTTATTCGTTAGCAGTGGATATATGACTAGTAGACTAGACGGCTTCAAGGTGTTGTTCTTGTCTATGGATTCAGCATAATTGGATGTTTTGATTTTATAGATTTTTGACTTATGGTGGCTTAGTGCTAATAGAATATTCTGAATATTTCTTGTTTAATTTTTTTTTTCATCCGCGTTTCTTGTACTTCTTAAATTTGTTCTATAGGATTTTTTTTATTTTTTTTGAATATGTTGATTTGCAATGATGCATAATGTTCTCGTGGTCATGTGATTTGATAAAGAACTTTATGGAAAATGATAAATTCTTGGTAAGCTATCTGCATAAAATATAGGCATGAATAATAACGAGTCATCTATCTTAGTTCTATCTACAAGTTTTTGTTTTACTTCTCTTGCGTAGCCAAGTGTAAGTTTTATAATTTCATTAAAATATATGAAGATGTTTCATATAATTTTACATGAGTACATAATATTTCTTTTCAATTTAATTTCCCCATCAAATAAAAATTCCATTCTTAATTCTTCCTTCTGTTTTGGCGAAACAAGGATGTTAAATGTTACAATTTTAGAACTACTATTAAATCAATTAGCTGCCATGGATTTAATTCATTCCAAAAGAAAACGGCACTGAAAAATGTTAATAGCTATTTTAAACTTGCATAGCAAATAACATAATCCTTAGACAGCTCAACCATAAAGATACTTTTATCCAACACGATGGCCGGAGAAAGATAGAAGAAAATAAGACCAAAAGAATAAAGGAAAAAACTTTTCCTTTGGGTGGAGTCAAAAGAGAATCGAGGGGGAAAAAGAAAAAGGGAAGAAATATTAAGTTAATATTGCATTCAAAGACACGTTGTCTTGGTAAGCCTTTGAAGTTTGCTAGTTTTGATTTTTGAACCAGTAAACATCGTTAATTTGTATTATTAAAAAAAATCTGACCACTATTTCAGCTATTAAACTTCTCTTTTATTTGGGCTGAAGAATATAATATTAGCTAGGCTATGACAAAAAGTCTAGTAATATTAAAGAAGAAAATTTTTTGTTTGACCACAAAAGTATTAGCAGTTGGGATCACTTGTTTTTGAACAATAACGTGTTTAAGTCAGCGTCAAAAATTTGCATCCTGAATAATTAAAATCTGCTATAAAATGATTGTGGGCACAAGAAATTTGTGAAAAGGAGTTGCCTAAATTGATAGTCGGAGTTTCCTATCGACTAGATTGTATTGATCAATAAAAATAATACAAAGTAATGCGTTAAAAATCACAAAGATTTATTAAATCAATCAAAGTGTTGATTTATAATTCAATAATTTAATTATGATTAAATTGATATTAAATTAGTATTAATATTATATATTAATTTTATATTAAATTAAATATAATAATAAGTATTTTACATAATTTTATTACATAATAATAAAATATATATAAAATATATATTATATTATTAAACAAATCAATAAAATACTTATAAATTTTTTTAAAAAAAATTTAATAACTCATTATAATGTACAAACTATTAATATTTTTTATTTTTCCTTTATTTTCTCCTCATTACTCCTTTTTTTTCTCTATTCTACTTTTTATTTATCTTTTTGGTTATAAATATTTAAAAAATTTATGAATTTTTTTTTCAAATTGAATGAACCATTAAACTGATTAATTTTAATTGATTCATTTAATTTTTAATTAATTTTTTTAATTATTGATCAATTTTGTATATGTCTAACCCTGAAAATTGACCAAATTAAAATCATGACTGATTTATTAATTTTTCAACCAAACCAAGCAATTCCATTCGATTCTAAAAACAATGATAGAAAGTTGTTTTGCTACTATTATAGATCACTTACAACTGTGTTATTATACGTCCACGAGAGTTCCGGGAAATGGCCACTTCCAGAAAAATATTCGTGACTAAGATCATTTTCACTCGCTTTGTTTTCTTGATCTGTCCAAAATTCATCTTTTACTATTCTCTCTTTCCTTTAAAAATATTGTTTAGCAATAATGGAACCACGAGACAAGTATCATTGAGGCCACAAACAGAAGAAAAAGGAGCAAAGATAGGCTTCGCTAGTGGTCCTGCCTTCACTGTAGAGGAAAAGAAAGTACAAATTTGGGGTCCATTCCTGTGTATCATTATGGTGAAAAAATATGATACTGGTGGGGAAGACGAGCTTGCAACTTTCAAGGTTAACGTTAATCATCTTACGCGAGTGGGGTGGACCACCAAGACTATAAAAACAAAGATCACTGACCCACATCGCTTTAAGAGCAAAACCTTGGCAATGCCAACCCACTACACTGCCAGGAATTCCCACATGTCTCAATCATTGATGGCTGTTGGCATCTCGCTTACTGCATCGTCTTGAATCTTAAGCTTAGTCTGTTAAAGTCGTTAGGTAGGTCAGCGTTAGATTCAACAACATTAATCATGCATTTAATCATGTAATATCAACATACTAGAGGCAACAATTATTCAGAACTGATCCAAACAATACCATATTTTCGTCTTTCCGTCGGCTAAACAGAACAGAATGAATGCGTAATTCAACTTTCTCTAGCCTCTACCTCCGATCAACTAAACTGCTCTGGTCTGACTGAACTTCTTTTTCCTTTTTATTACATTTGGCTAGTACTATAGAATAGGTTAACAAGGAGGATATATATGAATCCTGGATAATATTAGCTACCCTTTTACGTCCCTTTAGTGATCATATGCATAATAAATAAAACGGCTATTTGCATTAAATAGTAATCAATGATACAATTGGGCGATGACATGCTACAAGCTGCTAAAGATTATTACGTGCAACAGCAAACCACATTATAGGATTAAGCTGTTACAATTAGGACTACGTTAAATGAATGTAACAGAGTACAAGGTTAGGATTTTAAGGATCCTGGGCCTCTGATTGGAGGTTAATAATGTGAGAAACCACAAGCTTAGAGATTTCATTTATTGCAGCTTGAAACCGATAATCACCTGACTCCCTGTGCCCTGTCCATATTGGTGACTGTAGGCTTAATCCACTGTATTCACCTGCAGCAGCCTTTGTTTTCCGTGAAGCGGCTAGGGCCTTCTCCAAATCCAACTGTGTCAAAGGCCTTGGTACCTGAAACATGAAAAGTAGAAATATTCAAATTCAAAAGTACTTCTCATTCTGAGACAGCCACTAAGATGACTCTTCTGTTTATATATCTTCAAGACAAACTCCCATGTGGCGTTTCTTTTGCCACTAAAATCAATCCATTACAATAAATAGAAGCAAAAGTAATTAGGTCTTAAAAATTGACTCCATATAAGGTTTAAAAAAATTGCAGCAAAAACTCAATGCTATATCATCCGGCAAATTTTTCAGATTGGATATTTTGATAAATGATAAACCCCTTAATAAAGACATATGACAAACAGAAGAAGCTGCCACAATTAATTGTTTTCAAAGACCAAAGACGAAGTTTAAGCATGAAATATACTCTGGACTCATAAAAATGTTTCTCCAGTAGTCAAACTTAAAATGGAACTTACCCTTGTTAGTAAAATTTGACACTAATGAATATGCAATCCAGTAACAACAGCCCTAGATAGCATGGTAATCATATTGACTATTGACAATTTGGAAACTAGAAAATATTCAGGGAAGAGGAGAAAGTAGAAGAGAATAATGAATCCACTCACACAAGAACATTTTCCTTTCTTCTCTTCATCCAACAGTTCCCTAACAGGAAAATAGGCAGCCTTCTTGCAGAGTTCAAACAGATCTGAACCAGTATATCCCTCACACAAGCTAGCTATCCGATCAAAGTCCATGCTGTCTTCAACCTTCTCATCCTTTAAGATAACTTTTAATATGTCAGCCCTCTCACTATGTTCAGGAATTCCAATTTCAAAAGCTTGGGGAAGACGGCGAAGTATTGCTTCATCAAGTTCTGAAGGACGATTAGTTGCTGCAAGAACCATAACTCGAGCATTTGCTACAGGGGGGAAAAATTATAGCTGTCATACTTAAAACCCTGCTTGAGCAGAAAAAAACTCGAGGATACTAATAACATCGGCATGAATTAATATTATCCTACTTCAACTTATGTTGAACATTTATTCCTTAAGAAAATTACATGACATGGTTAAAAACTTACAATCAGTGGTAAATCCATCCCATAAAGCCATGAACTCTGTTTTCATGTTCAACATTGTCTCATTATCTGTTGTACGACGGTGACCCAAAAAACTGTCAACTTCATCAATAAATATAATGGCAGGCTGTAGCTTATAAGCCAGGCTAAATACAGCACCCACTGCAAATGAACAGGAGAACATTCATGGTCAACAAAACCAAAGAACCACAGTTCAAATGGAGAATATGAGCACAATAAATCACATTAAAAACATCTGCAAATTACTATAATAAATCTACTCATACAGGCAAGGTTGGGAAGATGAAAGCATAGTTCTAACAATAAGCTTATCAGAGTGATCTCAATTAAATTAATCTATTCACAGAAACTATGAGAAATTGTTCTAGTCAAATTTGATCATAGTGGTCTCAATGAAACTTACAGGCTGCAATGAGTCACATCACATGCACTTCTAGCAATGAGAGAAACAAGAGTGCATCACATTCCACTCATGAGCAGCAAAAAAAGAAAAAGTTATGATAGTTTTAGTCTGCATGTTAAGCTCTCATAAAGATACAAAATAATCACTGCGGATCTGATGAAAAATGACACAAATAATGTGCACTTACCAAGTTTCTGGGCATCACCAAACCACTTGCTCATAAGGTTTGATATCCTTACATTTATGAACACTGATCCAGACTCCTTGGCAATAGCTTTGGCAAGCATGGTTTTTCCAGTACCAGGTGGTCCATATAACAGGACCCCCTTTTGTGGGCCAAGAAGCTTGCCATGAGAAAATAGTTCAGGTCTTTTGAGAGGCAGTATTACAAGCTCAAACAAAGTTCGCTTGATTGTTTGCAGTCCCCCAATAGAGTCAAACTCCACATCAATGTGATCAGGATTTATAACATCACATGCTATGACATCCTGTACAAAATAAAGGGTACAAATTTAACTTGGCTCTAGCCCCTTTATTATACAAAAATCTAAAAATAATGTTGCCAAAAGAAAATAAGGCCATACATGCAAACAGGATATGCATCAGAAACTAGTATCCATTTTCTATGTTTAAATTAATTTCTCCATTTATCATAAAAATTGATAAATATTGGTAAGAAGCCAATGCATGTTTGCTGAATACTGGAACATACAGAAAGAGGTCTATCTAACAAACTTTTTGTACCACTAGAAGTGAAAAGATACTACAAGTACCAACAGTTATATGAAAAGTTATAATTAAAGCTTAAGTACATATGCGCACATTGTTGATTGTTCCACTTGTTACAGAATTATTCAGCCTAAATGCTTAAGCTGCAATGTGAAGACCAAAGAACAATACATTTATTTAATATTTATCACCTATGAAATACACTACATATAGATCACTGATCTTGTGCAACTAGAAATTCTATGGAAATTTATTCATAAAACCTACAAAGCACAGACGTCAACATGAAATGTAGACCGACACATTGACATGTCAAACTTAAAATATAGAATATGACATAAAATAGTGTTAGCCATACACTTCTAGAGAAAAACACAACTACCATTATTTTATATTGTAGGTATTTTACACTATTATTTTCTAAATCAAATCTACTACATAAAAAAATTGTTACTCAATATTATTCAAATTACTCATAAACTTTAATTATCCCATCTTGATGGGTTCTCTAGTCTTTCATTCTACTTGCTTTTTGGTCTTTTCCCCTTTTTTTCCGGGGGCCATCCGTGCCCGTTCTACGATGTGTTTCCAAGCCACATTCAGTGGGTGTTCAAGCTAAAAAAATATCATTTAATTCGTTACATGTGAACAAATAGACCATGGTTTCCACATACACAATTTTATCTACTCATGTTAATATAAGCAAGAAGCAAGAAGGGTAGAGTTCCCTAGCCCCATGAGATTGTGCTAACTTGTATATTTAATCACAAAAAGGACCATACCTCTCTATCCACTGCAACTTCAAAATCCAAGAACCCCAAAATAATATAAGCTAAATCCTAACATGCCCACGCAATCCCTAAAAATTACAAAGCATCACAATCAGGTGATTGCCAAAACAAGGCGTTCTAGTAAAACCGCAACCCCGAATCAAGAGCAAGAGAAGAAAAGCTAGAACAGAAACAGTACCTCATAAGCGTTTGTCTGAATGAGAGGACGACCCAGACGCTTGGCTATGTCTTTCTTGTGTTCAAGAGCTTTCTTGGATGCCTCACGATTCGGGTCAAGGTGTCGGAGCCCAGCAAACAAGACCAAGCAACTCAAAGCCGCGCTCGCTGCGTATAACAACAATTCTTGGACAAACTTCGTCTCCGACGAACCCGCCATGTTTATTTCCAACAAAAAATTATAACTTAATGTGTAAGAAGCATTCACAATAAAAAAGCCCTTCTATTTCCTTTGTATCTACAACTCTAGCTTCGAGAAAATGCGAATGCCTGAGGATGACGAAAGAGTGGGGCTACCCGACTTGTTGCGAGAGAGACGAGAGATCCTCACAAGCCAAGGGAAAGACCGAAAGAGAAACAACCTGTCTGGATTCCGACGGTTGAACTGAACTTACGAAAATGCCACGGTTCTGTTCAGGAGATTGGTGGCTTTGTAGTAAATTAATACAGAAAAGAGCCGAAAATTTTGCTCGGACTTGAACTTGGCCCATCTACGCGAACTTTGTTAGTGTTAAAACTTATTGAAGCCCATACAGTACACTCAACGATCACCGCTAATTGTCAACCCATCCCCACAAAAACCCTTTTTGGGCCTCAAATGGTAAATAAAAATGAAAAAATTTAAATGCTATTTTTATTTTTTTATCATTAAATTTTTTAATTAAAGACAACTATATAATTTATACAATTAATTCTTCTTATAACTAATTTCTTTAAAAAAAATTATATTTTTTTAATTAAAAAATTTAGTAATAAGTTTAACCAACAAATTGGTAGTAAGATGCAAGATGGTGTCATCAATCTTAAAGTGCACAGAAATCATTACTGGTGAGAATGATAGTATATAAAAGGCAATTTGACTCAAAGTAACAATTTGTTTAAGATGTTTAATCTTTTTTATTGGGTTTAGATACCACTCAAAGTAGCAATTTAAACGTTAATCTATTACTTACTTTAATGAGAATGGAAGTAGGGGTCATACATCTATTATTAAACAAAACATTTTTTGTCACCTTTTTTTCTTCTCGGTTCATCCAACAAGTGGAGTGATGAGAGGCTAAGACGTCCATTCCATTCAAATATTCTAAAGCAAAGGAAATTGTAGATGAGAATAAATAATGATTGATGATGGCGCTATATATATGTGTCTTAGATGGAATGGACTCAAAAAGAGAATCATATCAAAATCAAACTAAAGTAAAACGAAAGGAGAGGATCGAATAAAAGAGAATGCAAGTATTGCTTTCCATTTTTGCTTGGGTCAATCAATGGAGAAAACAAAACAGCTTCAGCAATTAATGCCTTATCTGTACAAGATGCGCCAGCCAACTTTACAACTATTAGTATCTTTAGCACATAGATGACATCGAATGTCATTCGCGGTTTTTTTTTTTAAATTATCATTGTTCTTTTTTGAGATAAACTACAAAGATTATTTAAGAAATTTTAAAGTTTTGATTATAGTTTTTAAAAATTAAAAAAATAAAATAAATATGTTTGAATAATTTTTTTGACAAAAAATAAAATATGTTTTTGAATCCTTTCAACAGATGTGACTCTGTGATATGACCACAGGCCACTCCCGTCTCTGTTGATGACTTCGTGTTAATGACTTTGAGAGAAATAAAGGGCACTATATTTAATGTTCGTTATTGGTTTACACGACAGTATACAGATTAATTAATTGCCTCTTTTAATTCTTGGCAGTCTTACTTTTTTTATTCATTATCAAATGCGAACGCTTCGTCGGAGGTGGCATCAATCTTTCGCTATCAGGTTAGCTGGATGCCACCTTCTGAGGACATCTATTTTTATCTTTAACATCATGAATTAAATTAATTTTAATATCGGTACCAAAAAAATTAAATTTTAATATAAATACTAACAAGAGGAAAGGAATAAAATAAAAAAATTAATTCTTAAAAAATACTTTACCTAATTATTTAGTTTTAATCTTCATAATATACTATTTAATTTTTTAATGTTCCTAAAATCCAATCAGTTAGTCATGATTATTAATTGTTAAAAAAATAATAATAATCAATATTAATTAATCTTCGCATTTATTTATTGTTCTTTTCAATTCATATATATAATTAAAGTTGGATTAGAAGTTAAACAATAGCAATACAGATCCATCTAAAATTTTAGAATATGAAAAGATGATTAAAATATTCATAATTTATAGGCAAGTGTAAAATTTGTTCATTGAGGTTTAGGTATGGGTGAGAGTATTAATGAAAAAGTTTTGAGTACATGTAGTGTTTTGAAAACTTACATAGGTTTAAATCGCGTTCGGATTCTCTGTATTTACCTTCTCTGTCGTGCGCCTGTATTTAGATGGAACGACATCATTTCGGTGCATTCGTCTTTTTTTTTTTTTTCAGCACCTTAAAACGACTCCGTTTCTCTAAGTGAAACGGCGCATTTTGAGGCGTCGAAACGCACCGTTTTGGTTTAGCTCCAAAACGGTGCGTTTTGCCTCTCCGACGAAAAAAAAAAAAAAGTCAAAACGGTGCGTTTTGACTTAGGGATGAAACGGTGCGTTTGGAGGGAGTTCAACTTCCTGCGCAAGTATTTCATCTTCATTAGCTCGCGTTTATCTTCATCAGTGACGACGTTCTGTTCCCGTCAGTTTGCAGCTAGTGTTTGTCGCTCCTGCATCGGTTATGTTCGTCGTCGGAGTGGTTCTGTACGTTGTCGCAGTCTATGCCAAGTTCCCGCGCGAGTTGCTTCATCTTCATCAACGTCTGCATTCTGTTGCCGTCATTGACGTTGCGTTTTAAAGCTTGTGGTTGTGGCTCCTGCACCGGTTCTCTGCGTCGTCGGCAGTGGTTTTGTGGATTGTCGTCGTCTGTGCCGCTGTGGTGGTCTCCCGGAAGACGCTCGGACATGTATGGGGTCCCAATAATATTCATTTATTATTTCCTTCCAAAATTTGTATTTGATGCAATTCCAATACTGTATGTTCTGTTTGAAAGAGTTGTAACTTGTGGTAATGAATAGCTTATGCTTTTCTAAGCACTTTTAGTTCAAATTTTGTATTTAAAAACATTGGATAATTTTGTTGAGAATATGTTTGTTGAAATAAAAATAAATAGGTTATTTAAAATTTAAAAACAAGTATGTTATTGAGAAAATGTTTATCTTATATGTACTTAAAGTGAAAATTACATGTTTAGGAGTTCTTGTGAACATATATGTTTTTGTTGGATATTTAATAGCATAAATTCTTTTTTCAATCAGTAATATCAGATTGTTATAGCATAAATTCTTTTTTCAATTAGTAATATGAGATTATTGTAGCATAAATTCTTCTTCCAATTAGTAATATGAGATTTTTGTGTTTTGCAGGGAAAGTACTAGTATGGACCTTGATTGGAAGCCTAAAGTAGGGATGCAATTTGACAGCATGGAATGTGCTTGGAAATTTTGGTCAGATTATGGTGGTAAACTGGGCTTTGGGGTTAGAAAAAGTTATGCAAATAAAAGTAGAAAGGATGGGTCAATAACGTCATTTCGATTTGTATGTTGTAAAGAAGGGGTCAGAGGAAAAGACAAGAGAGATCATTTAACGATTAATCCAAGACGTGAAACAAGAACCGATTGCAAAGCAAGAATTGTGCTTAGGCGTTTGAATGAGAAATTTATAATAAATGAATTTATAGATGAGCACAATCATGTACTCCACCTCGCAAATACTACACATATGCTGGCATCTCAACGGCATATGTCTGATGTCCAAGCATATGAACTTGAGTTGGCTGATGATTCTGGGATTCAACAAAGAACTAGTTTTGCATTGATTAGCAAGCATGTCGGGGGACGAATGAATCTTGGATACACGCGATTAGATCAAAAAAATTATTTGCGCACTAGACGACAAAAAAGTTTGGAGTACGAGGAAGCTAGGTGTTTATTGGGTTATTTCCAAGAGCAGTTCTCGGCCAATCCATCATATTTTCATGCATATCAAATGGATGCAGAGGAACAGATAACAAACATATTTTGGGCCGACACAAGGATGCTACTTGACTATGACCATTTTGGTGAGGTTGTTTCTCTGGACACGACATACTGCACAAACAATGCACATAGACCGCTTGCTTTGTTTTCAGGATTCAATCATCATAAAGGAGCGGTTATTTTTGGGGCAGCATTATTGTACGATGAGATAGCAGCATCTTTCAGGTGGTTGTTTGAGACGTTCTTAGGGGCACACAATCATAAAAAGCCTCAAACAATCTTCACAGATCAGGATCAAGCAATGGCAAAGGCCCTAGGAGAGGTTTTACCAGAAACTTACCACGAATTATGTACATGGCATTTGATGCAAAATGGCATCAAGCACTTGGGTAATTTAATGAAGCACAGGTCACATTTCTTACGAGACTTCAAGGCCTGTATGTATGAGTACGAGGAAGAGACAGAGTTTAAAGAGGCTTGGAGTAAGTTACTTTCTTGTTATAATGTCCGAGAAAATTCATGGATAGGAACAGTATATTTGTTGAAGGAGAAATGGGCAGCTTGTTATATGAGTAAAGTATTTACACTAGGCATACGGAGCACGCAACTCAGTGAAAGCTTGAATGCGAACGTCAAAATGTGCTTGAATCCAGACGTCGATATTATTCGATTTTTTAAACATTTTGAATGGGTTGTGGAAGACAAGAGATATAATGAGCTGAAATGTGAATTTGAGGCAAGAGAAAAGCTACCGAGATTGCATAATCCAAGCTCGCCCATGCTGAAGCAACTTGTAGAACTTTATACACCTACCGTCTTTGATATGTTTCAAATTCAATTTGACTTGAATGATGCATGTTGTGTAAAAGAAAGAAGGGAATATGGGTCATTGATTGAGTATGTTATTGATATGGTTGACCACAGAGGACAGTGGAAAGTGTTGTTTCATCCTCAAGAAAGATTGACTTCTTGTACTTGTAGGCGGTTTGAGAGCATTGGAATATTGTGTTGCCATGCTTTGAAAGTGTTCGATGTCAATGATATCAAAAAGCTTCCTGATATGTATATATTGAAGAGGTGGACAAAGGAAGCTAGAACAGGGAATACATATGATATTAAGGGAAAGGAAGTCGAGGAAGACCCAAAATTAAGTCGCACGCTTCAATATAGATCCCTTTGTCAAGATTTTGTGAAGCTATCATCTGAAGTCGCAGGTAACGATGAGGAAGTCTCTGTAGTTCGATTCGCTATGCATGAAGCAACCAAGAAAGTAATGGCACTTCGCCAGGGGAAAGTGCATGGAACAAACGAGCTCGAAGATAACCCTACCCCACCTACTGTCAGTAGGGTACTACAACCCATCGGCATAAAAAAGAGGGTTGGAATTAAAAGAAAGAAGTGAATGAAAAGCTGGGTGGAGCAGCGACGTCCGAGGAAAATGGTTTCAATGTCCACGTCACAACCAACTATTTCAGTATCTCAAAGTGACCAATCCACAGTAAGTACTATAATTTTAGTTATGCCAGAGATATGAAGTGACGGCTTTAATGTTTCTTGACTTTCTGTGTAGGATATTGGAGTGTCAAGTCAAGTTCATCCGAAAAATTTATTTAGTTTTACGAGATTATTAATGGTTAGAATTTTAAATAGTTTCGCTTCATTTTTTATTATAAATTATTAGGTGTTTTGTAACTTATTCTTATTTTGTGTTATGTACACAGGATCAAGGTGAAATATCAATATCCCTCGAAGAACCAACCTTTGGCTATGATAATGTATAAAGAATTTGGGACTTTGTTTGTAACTTATTCTTGTAAATAAGCAATGACACATTTTTAGGCAAATTATCAATTTTTGTCATATTGTACAAAGTTGTAAATGCAGGTGCAATTCAATGAAGAAATCTTTTTTTATTGTATTCAAAACCACTTCAGTAGTACAATGTCATCTCAAATACAAAAATGCAATACAATTTTAAATCTAAATTAGAGTACAGTATAATTTCAAATCAGTGCTTTGCATCCATGGCATCTGCATCATCTGGAATGACCACATGGCATTTGCATCCATAGGCAGGAGCAACATGTGCCAAGGCTAATGGTAGTGCTTCCAACACTCCCTTCAGGATATAGTTGGCATGATGATGAAGCCTGCATAATCAACCATTGAAAAATTTCTATAAATATGTTATATAATGAATGTGGGAAAAGTCAAATAATAGTCATGCATTAATGGCTATTTTATGACTTCTTTAGGGGAGAAATAGAAAGCATAAAGGTCATGCTGTGATCTCAAAGTACTATCAGTGCCGCTATTTATGTTACTATTTTTTTTTTCCAATGCAACTCTCAGACTAATCATATAAAAAACTCCATACTCTGCAGTTAGTAGCTCTATCCATCTATTTGTTGTGGGCCTCAAGTGGCGAGGGAAAACAATGTAGTGAAGCTTACAGATATGAACAGGTTATAAACAGTTGTAAGTACAAGTGCTTGTCTCAAAATGGGAGAGGCATCAGTATGCACGTCAGTTGACAGACTTAATGAATATTGAATTCTGCATTCAGATTCACCCAAGTCAATTGTATACTGTCAACTAAACAGAGTATCAATATGTTTTTATACAAGTGAGTTGCTGTTTTAAATGATGTTAACCTTTTATTCCTCTACTGTTAGTCTCTGCTGCTGGTTTTATTGGAAAATATCATAGTTTCCATATGAATTATATATTTGATTTGTGTATTACGAGACTTCATAACTCGAGAAGAAGACATGGCCATAAAGATATATAGTATGTACAGAATGTTAACAAACCAATCAAAGGTGGATTTCTAAAGGATTAGGAATTTATGATTATTTAGGAGTCTATTATTGCATTGGAACGGACTAAGAGTCTTATTATATAGTACCCTCTTGTCATTTTCTTAAAACTCCTAAAGCTAAAATTTTCAACACAGAACTAGACCTAACTTGAATATCATTTTATCTGGGTTCTAATCTAAAATATCATATACAGTTGCATTATTGAAGATAAAGAAAGAAATAGAATCCAAAGCTACAATACAGCTTATAAAAGTAGATCAACACCTGTAAATCCTCAAAACACATCAAATGAATTCCTTTAGTCTTTTCTTATAATATATCACTTTCCACATCAAGTTGGACATGCCTGTCTTGCTTCTATACATCTCCCTTCCATAATCTTGAAATCAAAATATTAGCCATGACACAGATCCACTCATTATGGATAAGTATGAATAATATCTATAAATGAATAAATATGATAAGTTATTAATTATCCAAATTATATGTCAAGTAATTTATTAAAATTACTTATAAAATGAATTTTTACAAAGTTTAATGTTGAATTATAGGTACTTATCCTCACAAAATTTGACATAAATTTAAAGTTGTTTGATGGCCCACCTATACTAGCAAAAATTATCGCATAATATGCATTTTGAACATAAGAAATTGATAGCTATTTGATTGCATACTTATAGTTATCCAATTTTTACAATCTTTTGTGTGGATCAACATAGTTATTTCTTCTAATCCAATGGTTGAACTAATGAAAATCAATTCCTGTGAAAAAATATTTACTGGTGCAAAAGTATCAAATCTTACCCCGATATCAACTGATTCCTCCAAGAAAAATGTATATAATGACCCACTATCAACATAAGATATCTATTTCTCAAAACAGAAATATAAATACAACTTACAGGAAAGAGAAGCAATGAAGGAAAAGAAAACCCACTCAAGTTTACATACCAATTTGAAGCTGAAAATGATTATGGATACCACCAGTTGAAACATTTCATCGTGAAGAATTATCAACATTAGTCTCCACTCTGCACTGTAGGGTCCACAAAATCAGTACAACAGGTAATGCCACACAAAAACAAGGGCATCGCAAAAAGAATTACAATTGCTCACTGCTGAACTCACTCCTTCACATCCCCAAATCTTCCCTAAACAAAACAAAGTAACCCCTTAACCCAGCGTTTCAGAAAGAGAGAGTTTTTAAATATGAAAATATGACTCATTAACTCATAGAATCAAGATGCTATCTTAATGCAGACAGATTCAAGCATGTGGGAGAAGTCAAGAAAAGAAAAATGATAAACAGAAAATCTTTTACATGGTAATGATAGAACAGAGATGGGTTTTCAGATAAATACTCATTTCAAACGCAAAAACAGAAATGTTCAACCAGCCTTGATGAACAAAACCTGGTGGAAATTTTATCCAGAACCACCGTATTTCACTTAGCGAAACGGCGTCGTTTTGAGGCGCCGAAAAACAAAAAAAAAAGACGAATGCGCCAAAACGACGTCGTTCCATCTAAATACAGGCGCACAACAGAGAAGGTAAATACAGAGGATCTGGACGCGTTTAAATCTAGGTTTATTAGAGTGATATCCAACGTAAACTCATACATAGTATATTTAAATTATTTAAATTTTATTTTTATATTATAAATATATATTTATTTTATTTTATTAAAGTAAATATATATGTATATAAATTATATTATTTGTTTCAATTTTTTTAATAAAATATTTTAATTTTAATACATTATATAAATAATTATATTTAATAATTTTGTTAAAATAAACTTGTTAACTTTAATTTTTTTTATGAATTTCTTGATAGGTAAGTCATAATTAAAAAAAATGCTATTTTGAATTCTCATTGGATAAACGGATTTAATCTAGAGATTTGAAGATTCAAATGGTCTATCTATTTCAATCTGAATTTTAATATGAGAACAATGTTTTTTTTTTTCCAAATATGAGAACAAAAAACTGTAGAATCATATTCACGACGATCCCTAACAGTTAATGTAATTCTTGGATATCATATTTTCAAAAATATTAAAATTATTTGATTCGTGTGAAATAGTTTTAAGAATATTTTATTCAAGTGTTTGATTTAATTAAAATATTTTAAAAATCATATACTATGTTTTTTTTAAAATATATATCCTTAATTACTTTTTATTGAAAGATTGTAATTACCTATGTTAGCTAGATAATAAATTAACAAAAGTGTTGAATTAGTTTTCTTTTAAAATTATAACACTTTGATGAATTTTTGAAAATAATAAATTAGATATATGTTAAAAATTAAGTGATTATTAAATTATTTTAAAAGTTTAAGTTTTGCATAGACATTTATATATAAAAATTATTGTAAAATTTAATTGAGTATAAAAAAAATAAATGATAATATCACACCGAAGATTTACAAAAGTTTAAATCAAAATTTTGATCATATATCTTATCTTTAAGCATATAGTAAATAAATTTATTAACTAAGGAATCACCAAAAGATATAATCTGATAACTTTTTTCAAAATGATTAACATACACCGCTGAAGAAGGGATTAACATATATCACTTTTATATTATTATACATTTGGCAACTATTTGAAGGATCATAACACTTACTTTTACGTCACTAAGTATTTAAACAAAATTTATACAGCATATGCCCAAATATGACTTGAGTAATTAACTAGAAATACTCATAAATAACCTTACTCAAAGGATCGACATCTACTATTTTTACGTCAATATACATTTGACAATCTTTATAAATATTCAATACACATATTTTTATACTTCTAAGTAGATCTTAATGATAAAATATAGAATTTTTTTCAAACAACTTTAAATCAGCAACTCACTGATTTAAACTAAACTTAAATCTTTTAACTAACTATTTTAGATTCAGAGTAGACACCTAGACAGATGGATTAAAAGATAAAAGAATTAAATACACAATAAAAGCTCAACAAATATCTATCTCACAAAAAATAAATAATAATAAATTATTGATAAATAAACTTTAAAAAATGAGAAGTATAATTTTTTAAATCTTTAATATGTCAAATCACTTTATCTTTGAATGAAGTATGTATGAATATTTAATTTATTTTCTTTTAACTCATTGGAATAAACAATTAATGCTATCAAATATTGATTGAGACATTCTGATTAAGGTAACAAATGTTAGATGCTTCTCTTAACATTTTTTGAACAATTTGAAGTCTTTTTTTGATTTAGCTACCAATACATACTATCATGTTCTCATATTGGTTTTGGTGGATGATAGTCAATCTTTTTTTGCCCATTGAACACTTTAAAAAGTGAGCAAATATGATGCCTCTTTGTTTCTGAGTGAATGAAATCACTTTTAACATATAAGGTCAACTTCTCTATAATTTTAAGCTTTCTTTTTTGAACTACGAAATCTTACAACAGAGGTTATAAGAATTCAAATTTTCATTTTGATGTATTATGTACCTGTCCTTGACACTTGACATTCCTCACTTTTTGCTAAAATTATGTACTTTAATTTGAAATCCTTTTAATCCTTTTTAGAAGGAGGGAGACTCTTTGTTCATGAGAGAATTATAATTTTTAAGGTTTTTAGCTGATAAAGCATATTGGACTGGATTAAAAAATAAGAGAAAGAAAATACTATGCCAATGTCTTTAAGTTAGGCTGATTAATTATAGTTAGGTTGAAAAATTTGTTAGGCTAAAATAAATATTTTAAGTTATGAAATAATGAATAAAAGAATTTTTTTTTTCAAAATGTCCAAGGCAAAATAAAAAATCTTTAACAAATCTAATTGTAAAACAGGAATTTTTTTTTTCAACACTTCTAAATTACTTAATTATAAATAATTAAATATTATTAAATAAAAATATCTAACAATATATAAATTTATTATTTTATTAAAGTGTAATTAATAATAGTGATGAAATATTGTGGCGATGACTGACGATGGCCATGGCATTAATGGTTATGAGTGGTGGTACTGGTGATTGAAATGAAAGATACCTTGAAGTCAACTCTAAAAATGATGAATGATAAATAATTTAATAAAATATAATTCAAAGGAAATTTAACATTCTTACTCCCTAAATGAAAATAAATAATTTTAACCTTTTTAAAAATAAATAGTCAACAATCACATTTTTAAGAATAGAAAAATTATTTTTAATGATATTCTCACGTAAACTTAAATCCAAGAATTTATTCATAATAAAAAAAATTTAAATTCTAGTAATATATATTATCAATACGAACAAATTGTATTTAAGTTGAATAATGTGGTGTATATATAACAAAATTAGCATTGGATATCATTCTTTGAAAGTTACTTCGTATACCGTAAACATTAATATGTCATATCAACTTTTAAAAATTAAATTATTCCTCGAGAAAAAGAAGCGCAAGAAATCACTACACCCACAATAATTAGCCATGACAAGGCGTTGGTATTCCCTCCAAAACAATAACACTCATAAGATGTTACAATACAAAAGAATCTGATAATGTCATCCGACGTGCTTGCCTCCACAATAATTGCCGTGATAAATAATTATTGAGTTTTACTGATAAGTGCCACATTGGTTAAGGAATAATATTAAATATTTTTTAAAAATATTTAATATTATTATTTAAAATTTTTATTTAAAAGTAATAAATACATCATTTTTTTAAATAAAATAAATTTATCTTAATTAATATAAAATACAAAATTTTAAATCTTAAATTATAAAATTATAAAACATAAACTCAAAAATATTTATATAAAAAAATTATCATATAAAATAATTAAAAATATATGCAAAAATTGTCACAAAAACAAATTAAATCATCAATATATATTTATAGGGTTTATTTTTTATAATTTTATAATTTTTTAAATATTAAATTATAAATTTATAAAACATAATATATATATACATACACACAAAAATTATCATATAAAATTAGTTAAAAAATTTTAAAAATTACAAAAATAAAATAAAATATTTCACAAGATTTAAGATTTCATAATTTTATAATTAAAAGTTTAAAAATTTTAAATTTTGTATTAATAATGATAAATTTATTTTATTCTAAAAATAAATTGTATATTTATTAATATTAATTAAAATAATTTTAAATAATATAATAAAATTTTTATTTTAAAAATATTTAATACTCTTTAACTAATGTGACATTGATTAACAAGATTCATAAATATTAACTATTAGTGTGCAATCCCTTATATCCATTACATTTATGAAATTTTGTCTCTTTCAAAAAAAAAAAAATTTCAACGGTCCACATGATTAAATATTAGTTATCCTAAGATCATCGTATCCTATTTTAGTTATTAATAATGTGCACTTAAAAGTTGAATTAATGTTGTTTGGTGATGTAAGCAACCATCAAATGCTGAATCAATTCATCAAGTTTCATGGATTCATCCACTTGTAAATCTTGCGTAATAGAGTGAGATATGGTGTTGAATGGGGCATCTAAAATGTTTTTAAAGTATTATATTATACTTTTGATTAATTGAATTTAAATTAATATCTTATAAAGATGACCCTTAACAAATTTTTTTATATATATTAGATTTAAATTTTAAATTTTACTTAAAAAAAAAGTGTCGCTTCAATCAATCACGTTTTGGTACCGACGTCTAAATTATAAACACAAGAAAACTTTCTTTCGGTGGGCCCACGTCCGTGTTCATTATTATGGTTTCCCTATCTTGCATTCATTTGCGTTATCTCTGTCCTATTCAGGAGTCCCTGCGTCCACTCTTCGCAGTTTTGGTTGATATTTGATGCATGTTTTGGCCACACGCTTTTGCTAACACCAAACACAACAAAAAGTTTTCAACTTGGAAGGGAAGAAGAAAATCCTTTATTTCCAACCACTTCAATTTCCAATCCTGCACTCCTCTGTCTTTCTCTCTCTAGTCTTTAGGACTCTATCTTTGTGTGTGAGTCAACCAGAGAGATTTTGATTTTGTATTTGCAACCGAAACTGTTTTAAAAGTTGTGGATCTTTAATTGTAAAGTTGTTGGGTTCGGTGTAGTACAAAAGGCATGGCTTTTTTATAGTACCACTACTTCCGTAGTGGTACTTACAGGGAATGCCTTCGTTGGTGTGCCTCATTATATGGTTATTTCGTGAGTTTTTGTTTGTTTCAATGATTGATGCAAATATCGGAACTCGATGGGAATATTGCCAGCTTCGTCTTGCTTTCACTTGATTCATGACTTTGACTTCTGAGACCCATTTGTGGGTTTTTGGGATTCTCACGCCTCTTCTTCCCTTTTAAACGTTGTCTGTGATCTAATTTCAAGGTCCCATTTAATGCTGGTTTTGCCGTTAAAAACCTGCTAGCGGACCAGAGATGATGAATTCACTCTTTCCGTTTTCTCACTCAGTGGAGAATTCTTGCTGCGACATTGAAGCCTGAAAGTGGTTTCCACGATTGAAGCCTAGGTGCTTGTCAAAAAGCTTCAATAGTCGATTAACAAAAAGGGATTTGAGGGTAAGGCATGTGGATTTTATATAATTAACCCAGAAGTACTTTGCGTAGCAAAATAATTAATTTTTCAACCTTTTCCTCCTTGAATCGGATACTAATTCCATTTATTATGCTTTTCTGCCATACAACCCAATAAATGATTTTTCAGATTTTGCTATTTAATCCAATATACGTCTGGACTTACATTATTTGTTATCACCTTGTTATGCAAAAGGATTAGAAATTAAAGTTTGTTAGTTAGATAATGTTTAAATAAAGACGCTTGGTGAAGTGAAGAATTGGAGGGTTCTGCCCATTACTTTTGTTCTTTTTCCCCTTTGTAATCATATCACTCTCCTCATTTTCTTGTTCTCTGATGTAATGACTGATTCATTCAGAGTAGATGATTTGGGGACTCCTATGGGAACTATAAACAACGAAGAACTCAGGGAGATTGAGAATTTGGAAAGAGAGGAAGTGGAGGAGGCTCGAGTAGAGCGAGAGGATGTGAATAGAATAGGGCCATGGACAAGACAGATCACAATTCGGGGACTAATAGCAAGCTTACTCATTGGAATCGTTTATAGTGTGATTGTGATGAAGCTTAACCTCACAACTGGGCTAGTCCCCAATCTCAACGTATCAGCTGCTCTTCTTGGCTTTGTCTTCATCCGAACTTGGACTAAGCTGCTTGAAAAGGCCAGGATTGTCTCAACACCATTCACTAGACAGGAGAATACCATCATTCAGACTTGTGCAGTGGCGTGCTATAGCATTGCCGTTGGAGGTGGGGTTTCTCTTTCATTTCTCTGATGTTTAATCTCTAAATTGAACTCTTCACTTTATATCTGTAATGTTCTGACTTGACTGGGGATAATTGTAGGAGGTTTTGGGTCTTACCTATTGGGTTTGAATAGGAAGACGTATGAGCAAGTAGGGGCTGGAACAGAAGGGAATACTCCTGAGAGCATCAAGGAGCCTGGGATTGGCTGGATGACTGGTTTTCTCTTTGTGACAAGTTTTGTTGGGCTATTGGCATTGGTTCCTCTCAGAAAGGTGTTTCTTATTAGTAATGCCTCTTATGCTTTTTCAAGCCTTAATTGAATATACTTGATTGTTCAAAGGTTGTTACTTGATACAATTTGTGTTAACAGATCCTGATAATAGACTACAAATTAACGTATCCAAGTGGAACTGCCACTGCTGTTCTTATCAATGGGTTCCATACACCGAAAGGAGATGAAATGGCCAAGTAAGACTGTTTTTTCTCTGTCTGTCTGAGTTAAAAAAGGTGGATCTGTCTATGATCTGATAGTAATACTAGCTCAACGTCTTTTGCAGGAAGCAGGTTCGTGGTTTCATGAAATTCTTCTCTTTCAGTTTCGTTTGGGCTTTCTTTCAGTGGTTCTATTCAGGTGGAGACCAATGTGGATTTTCTCAGTTTCCTACCTTTGGATTGAAAGCTTGGAAAAACTCGTGTGTTCTTCCATCTTTTGCTTCTGCTATTTTTAGTGTTATTTATGAAAAACTTGTCAGTGTTGTTATTAAAATAAAGTTTGGATTCTGCAGATTCTACTTTGATTTCAGTATGACATACGTTGGAGCTGGAATGATTTGTTCACATCTTGTGAACTTATCCTTGCTTCTTGGTGCTGTGCTTTCATGGGGCATTATGTGGCCGTTGATCAGGGGACTAAAAGGAGAGTGGTTTCCTGAAAATTTATCGGAAAGCAGTATGAAGAGCCTTAATGGTTATAAGGTCAAATATAAGCTGGAATTTAATGACTCTATAGGTCATATTATCCTATAATTTGATCCTTATCTCTTCTTTATTTACTCGCTACAGGTTTTCATTTCGATTGCCTTGATCCTTGGTGATGGGCTTTACAACTTCTTCAAAATACTTTATTTCACTGCAGCAAATATCCTTACCAAAATGAAAAGAAGGCACATAAAACAGTGTAAGTAAACGGCCTCTCATAAATTTTCTGGTTGCTGAGTTATGTAAATGTCAAGAAACACTATTTCCTGTGCATGTAATGGATCAATAGGTATTACCCTTTGTATAAGCCAACAAGAGATGATCTGATATGAAGAGTGGCTTATGATGCTTGTGAATCTCACAATCACATGGAATTTTATTTTTGTGACTGCAGTATCAGTTAACCAGAAGAAGCCCCTTGATGATCTTAGGCGAAATGAAGTGTTCATTAGAGAAAGCATTCCTATGTGGTTGGCGTGTGCAGGATACACATTTTTCTCCATCATCTCCATTATTATAATCCCATTGATGTTCCCTGAGTTGAAGTGGTACTACATAGTGGTTGCCTATCTGCTTGCACCTTCTCTTGGCTTCTGCAATGCTTATGGTGCAGGCTTAACCGACATGAACATGGCTTATAACTACGGGAAAGTGGCTCTGTTTGTGCTTGCAGCCTTAGCTGGGAAAGAGGACGGCGTAGTGGCTGGACTTGTGGGGTGTGGTCTGATTAAATCCATTGTTTCCATCTCATCGGATTTGATGCATGATTTCAAGACTGGTCATCTCACCTTCACTTCCCCTCGTTCAATGCTTCTTACACAAGCTATAGGTACAGCAATAGGTTGTGTTGTGGCTCCTCTCACATTCTTCCTCTTCTACAAGGCTTTTGATGTGGGAAATCCGGATGGTGAGTACAAAGCCCCATATGCCATTATATACAGAAACATGGCAATCCTGGGAGTGCAAGGCTTTTCTGCTCTCCCCCACCATTGCTTGCAGCTGTGTTATGGGTTTTTTGCATTTGCCATAGCAGCCAACTTGGTGAGAGATCTGAACCCAGGAAATGTTGGGAAATGGGTCCCTCTTCCAATGGCAATGGCTGTCCCATTTCTGGTTGGAGCTTACTTTGCCATAGACATGTGTGTGGGTAGTTTGGTTGTGTATGTTTGGCACTGCCTAAACCAGACGGAGGCAGGGTTGATGATTCCTGCAGTTGCTTCTGGTTTAATTTGTGGAGATGGGCTGTGGATTCTGCCTTCATCTGTTCTTGCTTTGCTTAAGATTCGTCCTCCACTCTGCATGTACTTCTTGCCAACTAAGTAGAAGTTCACATAGAGAATGAGAGGAAATAGATTGAGTTAACTTACTACGTTAGCTGCTTGTACCAGTTCATTTATAAAGAAGCAACTATTAGTCAATGCCCAATGGCGACTCTAGAATTATATTTAGGTAAGTTTAAGGTATCGAAATGCATACAAGAAAACTGTGACGGCAGCCAAATAGAACTAGGAGTTTATTGCTTTAATACTTTTATGCTATCTCATAATCACATCAAATACCACTAGTAATTATTGATTCTGATTGAATAACATAATAATATCAGATAGAGAAATAATTATTTTGATTACCTGAAACGGAATTTCTTATATCATCTAAATAAAATAAAATAAAGAATCACAATTCCATGTAGTGATCTAAAAATAAATATTGCTACTCACAGTTAAAAAGCACATGTTTTGATCTCTTGTAGCAAATAAAGTTCAGAAGATTTTCATCATAAGAGATAAAATAGTTGGATCAAACGTTCGTGTTGTTACTCATTAGGCGATGTCATTGAATAGCTACATGCTCATGTAAATATTTACTTATTAGGCAAAACAGTATACTTTAATCAATGTAAATATTCATGGTCTTTGCGTAAAGTGTGCGCTGTTCTGGTAGTGAGCCTTTAGAAGTGTGTTTATGGCGCTATTCTGGTTTGATTTGTGGAGATGGGTATGTTCTTGCGTTGCTTACGAAAGTAAAATGCTTATGTACCATGTTTAATTTGTTATATGTGAACATATCAGGACTAGTTGCATCCGATTTTATTAGTACAAGTTTGGGAGAAAGAAGTATTAAGATAGGTGACTTGCTGAGAAGTTCTTGTGTTTTGCACCTCTCTTTTGCCAAAACGTACAAATAATAAAAATTTGGAAAAATATTCTCATTTTGGCCATGGACAAAGGTTTGAATTTATTTGAGTCATCCAAAATCTCATAGGCATCTTTTTTCAAAAAAACTCTTGATATTTAAAAGTTAATTGAGTAATTATTATTAAGTAAAATTATTTATAATTTAAATTTATATAATAATTTTTTAAATTAAATCTCTCTAATATATCAATGATATCTTATCTAATAATCTTGACATTGTCACTGAACAAGTAGCTCATGATATTCAGATCCAAAAATTTACACCATTTGATCAACTTATGTTCATAAAAGCGAGAAGGCTCGACTACCCTGGCCCCATATGATTTTGCTAAGTTATATTTTATTAAAAAAAAGACCAAAAGTCTATCAGTCTATCCATTACAAACATCAAAACCCAAGGACTCAATAAAATAAAAGGCCCATTCTATGCACACTAGGATGACCGTGGGATTGCGTATTTGCTTACCAATACCCACAATGAGGAGGGTATAAAAGGAGTGAGATAATTTAGATAAGATGCTTTACCAATGAAATTTTAGTAAGATGCAATTTAGCGTCATCTGTCCAAGTGTACAGAAATCAGAAATAATTGCTTGTGATAAGTGATAACGATGGTACAAAATGGTCATTTGATTCATGAACCTCAATAATTACGTATATAAAATGGTATGGCCTTCATCTAAGTTTCTTGTTAGCTTTAGATACCACTGAAAGCAACAATTCAAGCATGAAAACAAAACAATGATAAGTGCATGCCTCTCATTTTTTTTTTTTCTTTCATATAGAAGTGGTAATATTGACTAATTTTTCATTAAACTTTTTAATGAAATTTAAACGATAATCAATTTTTTTTAAACGAGGCTGGATGTAGGTGGTCATATATTTATTATTAAACAAACTTTCTTTTCCAGTGCAAATGCTGTCATTTATTTTGTTTTTGGGTGATGAGAGGTTTCTACTTTCTATTCAAATATTCTAAAGCAGAGTAATTATAGATGAGAATAATGAAAGTAAAGGGAGGGATATGATGATGGCGTTGTGTGTGTTAAGATGGAACGGACTCAAAGAAAAGAGAATCTTATCAAACTTAAATGAAAGGAGAGGATTCAATAAAAAAGAATGCAGGCACTACTTTCTTCTTTTCTTGGGTCAATTGATGGAAACAAATAAAACTAGTTCAGCACTTAATACATTCTCTGCAAGTTGGGGCAACTTTTTACAACTATATGTTCGGTGCTATCTGAACCCAAGTCAACAGCAGCACAAATATCTTAGGCATATGCCTTTCATATTTGATATGCCATGTGTAGGCCACACGCCTTGTCCAACACCAAACATAGCCACAAACTTGGAAGGGAAGAACCTCTATTTCTAACCACTAAAAATTTCATCATCTCTTTCTCTACTCTCTAGGACTCTATATGTGTGAGTCAGAAAGGGATTTTGATTTTGTATTTGAACCTCGAGAATGTTTTGAAAGTTATGGAGCTTTAGTTGGAAAGTTGTTCAGTTAGTACAAAAAAGCGTGGTTTTTCTGTAGTACCATTACTTCTCTAGTGGCACTTGCAGGGATTACCTTCGTTTGAGTGCCGCATTTTATGGTTCATTTGTCTGTAGCAGTAATTGATAGAAATATCGAATTTCGCTGGAATCTTGCTTTACTTGATTCCTGATTTTGATTTCTGAGACCCAATTGTGAGTTTTTGTGATTCTTACGCCTAAGTTTTCCCTTTAAAACACTACGTGTGATCAATTTTCAAGGTTCAATTCAAATGTTGGTTTTGCCGTCTAAAACCTGCTACGAGAATTTTTCTTTCTCTCACTCAGTGGAGAATTCTTGCTACGACATTGAAGGTGGTCTTAGCGATTGAAGCCTATGTGCTTGTCAAAAAAGTTTCAATCTTCGATCAACGTAAACGGGATTGAGGGTAAGATATGACGTCGATCTTATATAATTAACCACCAATAACTTCGTCTAGCAAATTGAAAAAACTAGTTTCTCAACTTTTTCCTCATTGAATTGGATACCAATTCCTTTTGGTTTGCTTTTATGTGATACGGCCTAAATGACTTTTCAGATTTTTTTATTTAATCCAAGATACGTACTTATGATTAGTTTGATAGTTAGATAATGTTTAAATAAAGACGCTTGTTGACATCAAGAATTAGAAGGTTCAGCCCTTTACTTAAGTTTTTTTCCTTTGTAATCATATCACTCTCCTCATTTTCTTTTTGTCTGATGTATAATTTATTCACGCAGAGAGCACGATTTGGTGAGTCCCATGGAAACTATAAACAATGAAGAACTGAGGGAGATTGAGGATTTAGATAAAGAGGAAGTGGAAGAGGCTCGAGTAGAGCCAGAGGAAGTGAATAGAATAGCACCATGGGCAAGACAGATAACAATTCGGGGAATAGTAGCAAGCATACTCATTGGAATCCTTTATAGTGTGACTGTGATGAAGCTTAACCTCACAACTGGTTTAGTCCCTAATCTCAACGTCTCAGCAGCTCTTCTTGGCTTTGTCTTCATTCGAACTTGGACTAAACTGCTTGAAAAGGCCAAGATTGTCTCAACACCTTTCACTAGACAGGAGAATACCCTCATTCAGACTTGTGCAGTGGCATGCTATAGCATCGCATTAGGGGGTGAGGGGGTTCTCTTTCATTTCTTTGGGGTTTCATCTCTAAATTGAACTCTTCCGTTTATATGAGTTGAGTTTTGAACTTTACTGGTGTAATTGTAGGTGGTTTTGGGTCTTACCTATTGGGTTTGAATAGGAAGACATATGAGCTAGTAGGGATTGGAACAGAAGGGAATACTCCTGAGAGCACCAAGGAGCCTGGGATTGGCTGGATGACTGCTTTTCTCTTTGTGACAACCTTTGTTGGGTTATTGGCATTGGTTCCTCTCAGAAAGGTGTTTCTTATAATCTTATTAGTAATGACTAATGCCTCTTATGCTTTTTCAAGCCATAATTGAATACAGTTGCTTGTTCAAAGGTTGTAACTTGATGCAGTTTGTGTTGACAGATCCTGATAATAGACTACAAATTAACGTATCCAAGTGGAACTGCCACTGCTGTTCTTATCAATGGGTTCCATACTCCGAAAGGAGACGAGATGGCCAAGTAAGAATGTTTTTTCTCTGCCTTTCTGAGCTAAACAAGGTGGATGTGTCTATGATCCAATAATAATACTAGCTCAACGTCTCTTACAGGAAGCAGGTTCGTGGTTTCATGAAATTCTTCTCTTTCAGTTTCATTTGGGCTTTCTTTCAGTGGTTCTATTCAGGGGGAGAGCAATGTGGTTTTGTTCAATTTCCTACCTTTGGATTGAAAGCCTGGAAAAACTCGTGCGTGCTTGCATCCTTTTCTTCTGCTATTGTTAATGTTATTTATGAAAAAATTGTGGGTGTCTTTATTAAAATAAAAGTTTGGATTCTGCAGATTCTACTTTGATTTCAGTATGACATACGTTGGAGCTGGAATGATTTGTTCACATCTTGTGAACATATCCTTGCTTCTCGGTGCAGTGCTTTCATGGGGCATTATGTGGCCGTTGATCAGGGGACTAGAAGGAGAGTGGTTTCCTGAAAATTTATCAGAAAGCAGTATGAAGAGCCTTAATGGTTATAAGGTCGAATATATATAAGCTGGAATTTAAAGACTTTACAGGTCATATTTTACCATGAATATTATTCAATCCTGATATCTTCTTTATTTACTTGCTGCAGGTTTTCATTTCCATTGCCTTGCTGCTTGGTGATGGACTTTACAACTTTTTCAAAGTACTTTATTTCACTGTAGCAAACATCCTTGCCAAAATGAAAAGAAGGAACATTAAAGAATGTAAGTAAACAACCTGTGATCAATTTTCTATAGTTGCCGAGTAATGTAATGACCAATAGGTATTACCTTCACACAATCACATGTGACTTCGTTTCTTTGTGAGTGCAGTATCGGATAAGCAGAAGAAGCGTGTTGATGATCTTAAACGAAATGAAGTGTTTGTTAGAGAAAGCATTCCTATGTGGTTGGCATGTGCTGGATACACATTGTTTTCTATCATCGCCATCATTATAATCCCATTGTTGTTCCCTGAGTTGAAGCGATACTACATATTGGTTGCCTATCTGCTTGCACCTTCTCTTGGCTTCTGCAACGCTTATGGCGCAGGCCTAACCGACATGAACATGGCCTATAACTACGGGAAAGTGGCTCTGTTTGCTCTTGCAGCCTCGAGTGGAAAAGAGAATGGAGTAGTGGCTGGACTTGTAGGGTGTGGCCTGATTAAATCCATTGCTTCCATCTCATCAGATTTGATGCATGATTTCAAGACTGGCCATCTCACTTTCACTTCCCCTCGTTCAATGCTTCTTGCACAGGCTATAGGGACAGCAATAGGTTGTGTTGTGGCTCCTCTCTCATTCTTCCTCTTTTACAAGGCTTTTGATGTGGGAAATCCAAATGGTGAGTACAAAGCCCCATATGCCCTTATATACAGAAACTTGGCAATCATAGGAGTGCAAGGCTTCTCTGCTCTCCCCCACCATTGCTTACAGTTGTGTTATGGGTTTTTTGCATTTGCCATAGCATCCAACTTGGTGAGAGACCTGAACCCAAGAAATATTGGGAAATGGGTCCCTCTTCCAATGGCAATGGCTGTGCCATTTCTGGTTGGAGCCTACTTTGCAATAGACATGTGTGTGGGTAGTTTGGTTGTGTATGTCTGGCACTACCTAAACAAGAGAGAGGCGGGATTGATGATTCCTGCAGTTGCTTCTGGTTTCATCTGTGGAGATGGGCTATGGATTCTGCATTCATCTCTTCTGGCTTTGCTTAAGATTCATCCTCCAATCTGCATGACCTTCTTGCCAGCAAGTGGAAGTTCACATAAAGAATAAGAGGAAATAGATGTAGTTAAGATGTTGGTTGTTACCTTTACCTTAGCAGCTTGTAGCAGTTCATTTATAAAGAAGCAGCTCTTACTCATTGGCTATTCTATAATTATACGTAGATATACAAGTTCGTGTGACTATGCATAAACGAGTCATATAAAAGTGATTTAATAAAAAATAGAGAATAATATAATTTAAAATTTTGATTTTTTTGTTAATTATTTTTTAATTAATGATACAAACTAATTAGGATTGTTGAGTCTCCGAGCTTCTCACATGCACGGCGTGAAAAGTAAGTAAATTGACTCGTGGGATGTCATTTATTTTATTTTTCACGTTGATAGATCCTAAAATAAAAATAAAAATAAAAATAAAAATATAATCCTTCAAATTCATTGAATCGAATCGAATCATTCATTAGAGTGTGGGTTGGAGCATCCATGATCTTTATATTACTTAGTTGATATAATGGAGCACTAACAGAAAAAAAGTTAACTTGAATAAATAAAACTCCTGAATCGTTTTTTAATGTTTGCTTCAACCTTTAATTTGACAAGATTAATAATTTGTTACGGTCAATATAGTTAATTATATTTAAAGAGTAGATTGTTTGAAAGAGTTGCTTGTTTTGTTTCCTAACCATTTAGGTGAGTTAATGAATGAGGGAGGGTAGGTCTGACCAGCCCACCGTTTTTGTGGTTGTTGTTGCTACTAGAGTAGGCTCTAGGCGACTCCCACTTTCTATTCAATTTTGCTTTCCAATATATTTAAAAGAGCTCCCTAATTAAATATTTAATAATTTAAAATTTATTAAAAAATATTTAAAAATTTTATAATCAATCAAATTAATATTTATTGTTTAAGGTGTGATATAATTGTCTTATGCTACTAAAGACAAAGTGAATGTCAAGTGATAATAAGATTGTGTGATGTTTTGATTATGTGTAATTAAATAAAAAATATTATATTTTGATTAATAATTATAATTTTTAATTTATTAATAAGCACTTAATTTAATAATTATTTTATGATAAATTCTAAGTGAGAGTCGAGTATAACATTTAAATTATGTATAATTAAATAAAAAATTATATTTTTATTAATAATTATAATTTTTAATCTAATAATAAATATTGGATGTAATAATAGTTAAGATATTCATCAATAAAACTTTTTATTTTATTATATTTTCTGGTATTTAGATTACTTCATTCATTCTTTTTCTGGTAGCCAGAGTCGTGAACAACGTGTTCAGCATATTATCATAATAGTATAGATAAATCATATATGTAGAGTTAAATTTTTCATGTATGAATTGCACATGTACCACTAATAACTATTTTTATTAATATGTCATAAAAATATAATTATTCTGAAAAGTTTTGATCAAAGAAAAACTCAATTTAGAATTGCCTCTTTGATGCCTACTAATAATTTTATTTTTCCACGTATAAGTTTCTCATGCGAAAAATATTTGCGTGGAATTCAAAACAGGTTGTTGAAATAAGACAAAAGTACCCTTTGGCGGAAACGCCGTAACAGGTTGATATTGTAATTTTCAGAAATCATAAGGCTATTTTTTTGTGGTTCAACAAAAGCCGGCCATATAAATGAAGGCCGTAATGGTTGGACAGTTTGGCTTAAAGTGAGCTTTACAGACTGTAGTATTTCACATCACAAGAGGGAGAGAGAAAGGGAGCTCCGTATCGGAGAGAAGCTTCTTCGTGGTAAGTTTGTAATATTAAGTATATTCTTGGCCACGAATCCCTTCTTACGGAAATTTCATTCTTGATTATATAAAATTTTGAGGCTTCTGTATAATTGGCTTTGCTTTTCCGCTTTTTGTAATTCTCTTTTGGGATCCCTCTCTTGATCATTTGGATCAAGTTTTTTTCGAATGAAAACTTGTGGGTTCGACTAGGATTTTTCTGCTTCCTACCTTCTATGTGATTTTTGTGGCAGTTAGGAGTGAAAAATGGCTTCGAATCACAAAGTTCACAAATTCGAAGATGTGGTAAAGCACAATCAGATCAAAGATTGTTGGCTTATCATAGATGGGAAGGTCAGATTTTCTAAACGTTTCATGTTTTCCGTGCATGCTTCTTTTTCTGATTTGACAGACATAGTGAGAATCGATGACAAGTATGAAAGGGTTTTCTGTATAGTAGTTGTCAATGATTTTAGTGATTTGCTGATTTAAGAACTATACATGTAAATGTAAATATGTAATGGTTCCGTAGTATACTTGTTAAGGTCTTTAATTTCCCTTCACGTCCTCTGGCTATTCTGGCCACTCAAAATTGGAATTTAAATTACTTCATTTGTCTCACGTGGTGGCGTTTAATCATGATATTTAAACTGCGAGTATGTCTTATTTGTCTTTCTACATTGTGTGTGCTTTAGTTTTTTATTTTTCTGTTCTTAACTTCGAGAAGATGTGAAGGGAATGTTCATTAAGATGATTTTTCTCTAACCTTGTGCTCTTGGTAACCCTGTGTAGCATTCCAGATTGCAATAGCATCTTTAGCAAAAAAAAAACAAAATGTTTTTTCTCACTTTCATATGCTAAAATTTGCTTCTTCTTCTTCTTCTTCTTCTTCTTTAAATATTGAATGTTAATTAGCTTTTGTTTATGTCATGATTCATCCCTGAATCATATGTTTAAAAAGTCAGTTATTGACTCCCCTACTCTTTAGTCTTCACAAGATTAGCTTTTCCACAGCTGCAGCATTTCATTTCTTTTTCACATAATGGACTGTAAAATAAAATCCTGTATATGGTTGTAGTTTGTTAATTAAAGACTAATAAAAATTATTCATGGGCTTTCACCCAAGAGGTTAAGCGTTTCAGTTGAAGTGATCATTGCTTCATTATTTTACTACATTATTGCCTTTTCATTTGTTATCTGTATACTCCAAACTGTACTTTAATTGGAGTAGTTATGCTTTCTTGATGTTGTCATTACTATGATCTGCTAAATGTCCTGGTTTTATGTGTCACTTCTCTGACATGTTATCACTAGATGAAATATCTAGTAGCATCACATTTTTATTCCACCTTTGGCTTGAATTTTCCAGTTTGGTACTCTTACATGTTGATTGGGTACTCTATGAATTATGCATATCTACTAGTTCAACAGCAGCTTTAATCATGTCAAATTTCACAGGCTTATGTTGATTTGGCAACTTCATATTGGTGTATATGATGCCTGGGTACCTTGGATTACCCTGTACATTTTAAAGGTCTTTTATTGTCATAACAAGCATGGTGATCTTGAATTCTTATTTCTTAGAAATTGATAGGGAAATATTACACAAACTAATATGCAAATTACCGATATCATCAATTCCCCATTAAAAAAGGGATGTTAAGAGTACAGTTGTGGTCCTTGTGGATACCAAGAAACCCTTCTCAAGTAGTATTGTATGTATATATATCTTGTGGGGCTTTCACAAGTTCTGTAAATGCAGAAGGGTTGAATTAACCTATTGATTCTAGCTAGACATTGGCTCATGCGGACATCTAGCAGAAGAAAACCCTTTGCACTATTTCTAAGATTGCCTGATATTGTAAGGGTTATATAATGACATGTAGGTTGAACACAATTGACACATGAAACTTTTTTTACCAAGTTAAAAAAGAAGACTTAATCAAACTAACAGAGCACGATTCTGTTTACGAAAGTTGGATTTGTATGACATTATGATCCATTATCTCTAACGACTCCAAGGAAGTATTGTACTTGGATGATATTACCTACTATAACTCTAATGAATTTCTATGCGTCAATCATATTAGGTGTATGATGTCACCCCTTTTATGGAAGATCATCCTGGAGGTGATGACGTCTTGTTATCTTCCACAGGTAAGAGCTTGTTAATTACATAATCTAAAGATGGTTGATCACCATACTTATTTATTGGAATCTACTATACTAATGACAGGAAAAGATGCAACCAACGATTTTGAAGATGTGGGACACAGTGATTCAGCTAGAGAAATGATGGCAAAATACTGTATTGGGGAGATTGATGCATCAACCATCCCAAAAAAGCGTGTTTACGTTCCACCTGCGCAAGCTCCTTACAATCCAGACAAGAGTAATGATTTTGTTATCAAAATTCTGCAGTTCCTGCTCCCTCTCCTGATATTGGGCTTAGCCTTTGTTGTCCGACAATACACCAAGAAAGAGTAGACAGACAGACCCTTTTTGTTTACATTGAACTTTGTTAAGGTTTGTTTGGTTAGCAGGCTACATTTTACCGATTAAAAACTGGTGTTAGTTTCTGTGGTATCAGTATTCAATCTGGAATGTTGTTCATTAAGCAATTGTATTCCAACGATCTTAAGCAGTACTAAAGACTGTCTGAAGATTATAATCTTGGTTGATCTAGGAAAGGCCGCGTGACCACTCTTTCCTATAATGCTTGATTAATCTCCACCACAATGTTTTTTACTTGAGTACTTCAGAAAAATTATTGAAAATATTTATCAGTCAGCTATATTTTTCCAGTTATTTTTGCTAATTAACAATTCTTTGATTAATACAATTTAAATTGATAAATCATTATTATGCTTTAACTTTATCTATGAGTATTTTTGAAATAAAAACATTTTTGTAATTATATCAATTTAAAAATTGCATTTTTTAACTGCCTTTGTTATTAAATGTTTTTTAGAAATTTACATTATAGCTTCAGCACGAGTTATGAAATCAACTGCTATCAAGCAATTTGTTTCCTGAGCACTACCGTTTTACAACCAAAGAATTTTACAAATATTATAATTATTTAAATAAAAAATTTAAAATGTAAGTAATTTAAATTGACATAATTTAAAGTTTCTATATTTTAAATTATATAATATTTAAAATTTTACAATTCAAAAATAAAATTAACGTATTTGAAGGTTATTTGAGATGTTTTGTTAAAATATGTATTATAACTAGTGCATGTTAAAGTTTAACATAGTTTTATTATATGACATGATTTAATTTAATTAAATAAATAATTAATATAAAAAATTTAAGAATAATTTATACTTGTAAAATTTATATTAACTTTAAATTTATAACAAAATTTATATATTAATGAATTAATAAGTGAAATGAATTTGACTCTTAATCAAATTTAGATAATAAATAATTAATTAAATCACTAAAAACTAAACTAATCATTTTGACCCAACCCAAACTGCGTAGTACGGCTTTTCTTCTAAGAGTTAGGGAAGGTTGAAAGGGCTGTTTTTATTTTCTTGAAGGCTGGCAATGGTAGAATAGCTTAACTTATAAATTTTTCCTTTCATTTGTCTTCTCTTCAAAACAAAAATGTTGGTTTTGTGAACTCTTTGTCCGAGTTTTACGGGTCACATCTTTAGATTTGAACATGCAAAATAGAATTCGTTATGGAAAAAAAAAAAAAAATCTCTAGAGCTGTGAAATGTGCTGCTACTTTTTTTTTTTTTTTTAAGATACTTAGTTGTGTAATTTAGAGACGAACACCTTTACTTTCAGCTTAGGTCTAGATAGAATTTTAATATCCCTCCCCAAATTTAATTAAAAATAGGGTTGTATTTATTCGTTATAAATTTAATATATCAAAATTATAATTAAGCTTTAAGTGGATAGAATTTATTTTCTCGTTTTTTAAAAATTACAATTTCAATGCTTCAATTTATTATAATTCATTTTCTCAAAATTATCTTTATGTAGAGCTTGTTTTCATGATATTACTCTGAGATTAAGTTTTACTTCAGTAATTCAAATACAAATTCCACTTAAAAGGAATATATTGTTAGTTTTATTTGTATACTTTTTCCAAGGACAAAATCTAATTTTGAGGTGACTTTCTACCATATAAAAATCATCACTTCCAAAACTAAACTAGATTGGTCAGTTTCAATGAAACGACCATTTTTCCAGTCTGCATGACCCTCGAAACTGGGGAATAAACAAACCAACCAGATCAGCACTAAACGAGTCAGATACTGGAAGAACGGATGAAAACCAGCCTACTCAATTCATAAAACATAAATTCAAACTTATACAATGGCTGGAAATGAGAGTAAATCCAGTAATATCCTTCTCAGTCTCTGCACCCATTTCTAGAATACCCTGGAAAATCTAGAACCCCACCTACTGTAATTAGTTGTTTCCAAACGATTGATAAGATCTATAATGTAGCCAGAGGCTCAAGCTCGAGCTCGAGGATCAAAGATCTCGTAAGCCCAAGACAACAATCATATTGTAGAATAATATCTCAATCTCGTGATGGTTACATGCCCCTACTCACCTGCTTTTCGCAATGGTGTTCTAGAGTTCTCAGATCTGTGTCTGAAATCAGACTTTTAAGGGAAAAAAATGGAACAAAAAAAAAAAGAAAAAGAAAATGGGACAGAACTAGCTAATTTCCATCCCCCGTTGCCCACCTTTATGGCATCTAAGCCTTGAATAGATGCGGTGGCTAGTTGTAGCAGCAGAGCTCAAAGTTATAACGTGCTTATTTTTTCTTCCAACTGGCAAACTGAAATAAATAATCGTTGGACAAGATTATAAACCACTTTAACCATCAATCAATTGCAGTCACCGAAATGATGTCTCTATTTTGTCATGCAGAGTGACCACTAAGTTATGTGCATCATCTAGCAGTTTCCAAACATCTAACTGTCCTGACATGCCATTGCATTCTCTTATGATTTCATCCATGCTGCTATACTTCTCAATAATCAGTTTCCTCCTCTGCAATACTGAAGCCGCTATTGCATAAAGCAATAAATCCTCCGTTGGTGGAGCACGCTGCCTTATTCTGCTCCATGCAGATTTTCCAATACCAGCCCTAATAGCTGCTTGATCTGCCCACATCACTTCCCAGAGGCAAAGAGTCTGTTCAAATGTCAATTCCCTTCTGAACAATACCACAACCATCCTGTAAACAAAAAAGCAATCCTCGGCCTCGAGCTTCTCCAAGTGCCTATATAGGTGGGAATCCTTAAATTTGATAATTTTAGCAACAATATTAAGTTGCCTCCTTATACCTACCTCATCAAGTCTAAAATTCTGCCGTGCCTTCTTCATGAATCCAACAAAACACCAGAAAGCCTCATGATCCTCTGGTATAACACTAATTATAGGAGATAGGAGATCACTCATACCTTGGCAGTAACCAATCTCAGGGTCAAATAGTGCATACGCCTCAAGGATAGCAACTAGACGGGCGGCGTGGAAGATTCTGCTGGGCTCTAGGTGACCATAATCCTTCAAGCCAACAGCCTCAGCAGATCGGTGTGCCCTACTCTCAGATATTGTAGCTTGAGAGGGAGAGTATGGCATCCATTCTGCATTGGCACGCACTGCATCAAGTCGAATGATCCGCTGCCATGTTGCAAAATCTTCCTTAGTTTTAAGTTTAGAAGTGGCTTGGGAAGGAGAAGAATCTTCCTTGGAAGCTGTCTTGGGCTCCTCCTGACCATCCACAGAGGGAAAAGTCTGGATTCCCTCGGGACCTTCTGATGAATCTGAATCAGAAGAATCAGTATCCAGTGCAGAGACATCAGCATTGTTGACATTAGAAATATCATCTCCTTCAACCAGTCCACTGGATGGATCATCTGAGTACTCAACATCTGGGCTCCTCTCCTCACTAGAAAGGGATTCCCTGGCACTGATAACATCTTCAGAACTAGGAGAACCAGAGTCTTGAATGAGACTCCCACTATCTCCTTCACTGCCAGCTCCACCAATTTCATTTAACTTAAAGCTCCCATTGCCATGCTTTATATATTTCCGGCATTGTCTACGGAGTTTCTCATATTGCTTTCTGTGTTTAAATATTTTAGCATTAAATAGTACAGTATTAAACCAAAAAACGAAAAAGGAAAGTCCAAAAGAAAAAAAGAGTTGTATCATGTATGCGTGGAGAAGCCTATACAATCAAGCAGGAAAGAAGCATTTACTTATATATTTAGAGTTCAAATTGGTATGCCTACCTATTTTGAGTTCTTATAACATCTCTTTCTTCTTTGGTGCTGTCCAAGTCATAGCTGTTTAAATGAACGAGTAATCAGTCACCATTTAGAAGTTTATCTAATCAATTGAATACATTTACAAAAAAAAATGACGAAATAAAAAAATCAATCACTTCAATAACCAAATATAGGAAAAGGTAATCCATAACCCCCGCCATGCATAACATGGAGCAAAGCACCAAATTGAGCAATTATATAACAAAATAAATGTTTATTTGAATTCAAGTACTCAAGTATAGAAACAATGACAGCCATTATAAATGAAATTAGGAAGAAAGCATGCTTACACTCCAAGTAGAAATGGCCAAACTTCAGCCCTAATACTAGGATCAACACCCTGCATAACTAATGTAATTAATTCCAAATGGTAAAACAAAAACATGAGAAGCATAACTTTCAGAATCAAGAGAAACAGAAAAGTAAACTCACTCCACTGCGAGCTCTTTTCAAGAACTTAATTCCACCATCACGGAGCCTCCCATCTTCTGTAAACAAGCTTTTCCACTGCTGTGGTGAAAGGGCATGTTTTCGTTTCCTGCGTGACCATGGTGATTTAAGGCGACCTCTGCAAATTTCCAATAAAGAATTACTCAATACTGCCTGTCAATGTATAAGCAAGTTTGAAAATAGAGCATAAACAGCAAAAAAAACAAAAATGATTTTTTTAAAAAAAATTTAGATGGAATGAAGAAGCATGCAATTAAATCTGATCTTCCATATTAAAAGTAAATTTAAGTGCTCCAGCATAATGGAATAATCATTGTCACAGATTTCATAGGTCTTCAATAAATGAAATGTTCTCCGAAGAAATATTTTACTCCTGCTTAGAGCTAGAGCACTTAATGCTTAAAACCAGACGCATTCAACTTACACAAGCTAAGACCGTAAAATTGCTAGCCACATCAAGTTTAAGAAATGTGGGTCATAATTGCTCAATGGAGCCCTCATCAGACGTACACTTCAGTACTGCCCTGAATATATCATATGTTGTTTCTCTAAGTATTAATCAATTTTTAGTCACTCAACTAAACCTAAGATAATCAAGATGGATGGTTCCAACCAAATGATTACAGTATCATCATAGTTCATTTAATTAACGGAATATTCTATTTTGATGAGAGGGGCAACTCAATGTATTTTAAGTTGAAAGATTAACGGAATAAGAGATAAAAAGAGGAAGAGAACATAAATTAGAAGCTATTGAACTATAAATTAACATCCTTCATATATTTATTTCAAAAAAAATCCAAAATATTAAAGCCCATAATCAATCATTCTTGAAGTGGCAGAACGTTTGACGCTATGACTATAGTTCCCTTTAATATTCTTACATACCAAAATTTAATTACGTCAAGGACACATTATTCTCCAGTCTCTAAATGGACATTTAACAGTAACATGCCGAGTGGATATATTCTAGCACGAAACTTTCATTTCAGCCCAAAAAGATACAATCAAGCTATACGGCAAGACGTCTAAATAATCTATCAATATCAAAATTAAGTTAAATTATGTCCAAGCCATTCACCAGTGCTGCTATCCTAACAACTGAATAGTACACAAGTAATCGCTTTGACATGAGAAATGGGGGCAAGCTATGAAATTAGAAGAAAGAGGAAAAGCTCCAACTCAAATTTTCTACACAACACAACCAAAAGAAATATCTGTCGCCCTCTCCCTCTATCTTTCTTCTTCTATTTCTTATTTGGCATTTAAAAAAGAACAAAGTTTTAAACCTAACAAATCAACAATTCTACTAGAATAAGGACAGAGAAACAAAGAATCAAGTAGCAGAGTAAATGTAAGACCGAAATGCTGCAGAACAAAGACAACATATTAGGAAAATGAAAGTCGAAGAACAAAAACGCTAAATACATGCTGATTAAGCTACGCTGACACAGGTAGCACGATTGGGGATGCTCAGAGATGGAGATCTGAGACGAAACAAATAGAAACATAGAAATCTGAGCTGAAACAATCGTAGCTTTGAAAATAGGAAAAAAGCGAGAGCAAAGGAGAGAAGAACTCACCGATCAGAGGGTGAACAAGAAGAAGCTGGTGAGGAAGAAGTAACAACGAATAGAACCGAACGCAAATGGATCCACGACGAAGATGATGATGGCGACGACGATGAAGAAGGAGAGGAATTTGAAGACGACGAGGATGAATTGTGACTTCGTCTAAGGGGATTCATCTATAAAATCCTTATATATACAACTTTTTAGTGGAACAAAATGGGAATCGAAAACAATGTCATCTATGCCTGACTGGGCGAGTCTAGGGTTTTTCAAAGCTCTAATGCTCTCTTCTTGAGAATATATATATTTTTTCAGTTCATCGGTTTTTTACCTACTGGCACCGTAGAAAATCACAGCGACGAGAGCCACCCCAGCCAAGGCCGTGATCACCACCGCCGAGGTGGACGGCGTGGTAGCCGCTGCCATTAACCAGAACCTGCCGCCGCCACCGACGGAGATGATGGGAGCGTCGCTGTTGGTGTTCAAGTGAGCGGATGAGAACATGGAGGAGGAGGAGGAGGAGGAGGAGGAAGTTGAAATTACTAGAATGCCCTTCTTCCTCCTTCTCGTTCTTCTTCAACCACAATAATTTCCTTCAGCTTTTGTTGCCGAACGAAGCCGAAAGCCAACTGCTTTTGGTTTCTTGTGCTCTCCCACTTCGATTTTGTGACAGCCACAACTGCACGAGTCTTTATCCTTGTCTCTCTCTGAGTCTCAGCGGTGCGTGGATGAAGAGAGAGAAAGATGGAATGGAAAGGACTGAAATGGAAGTCCGGGAAGAATCAAAGCTTTGGGCTTAACTAGGTATGGAAACATAACTATCTACTCTATCACTCTAATACGACGTCGTTTACCAAAGCCCATCCTCACATCAAATCCCTCAGATCTCAATTCATTAATTGCATCTCCATCACTCATTGCCTTCTTTATATCCTTGTATTCTAATCACGATTTGGGTCAAAAACATTTTTACTAAATATATTATATGATTTCAGTGTACTTAAATATTCTTAAATTGAATGATAACATTATTCAAAATTTTATTTTTATGACACTTAATATTGATAACTTAAATTGTAAAATTAATGTTTTCTACAATTTTATGTTGTCTAAGACTAATAAGGGTGAATAATCCTGGAAGTACAATTAAGCATTATCAACAGTTTAAACTTTCTTAATGCAATTAAGGAAAAACATTAATACCGCCCCTTATCATAAGGGATTAGTAATTTTTTTTCCAAAGAAATTAAGCTTTAGCATTACAAAAAAATTAACTTTGAAGTGTTAAATTTAAATTTGTTCATCACTTAAATCATATAACAATTGTATTTAATCATTCATAATTATTACATATTAAACAAAAAACCTTTAATAATCAGCTTCAACATTTTGCTGTTGACCCTTAATACCTGGTTGTTTTTCAGTTGTTCTTGAGTTAGAGATATGTTATACATATTTAAACATAATATAGCAAACATTTGTAATTTTTTATGCAGCAAGCAGAATCTTGCTAGAATAATCAAATCTACACTATTCCTGATTTCTATCTCGAACCACATGCTCTTGATTTTTTAATTACGTCAATATCAACCATTTTGTTTAGAATAACACTACAAGAATAAGTTCTTTTAGCATATCCAAGGTTGAAGCATCTCAACTCCACGAATCAGGTTTATCCCTAAAAATTCCATTAAACACTAACGCAGATACATATTTGCTTTAATTTTGTGATATCCTTCTAAAATCATTTGAGACATAAAAAAAATCAATATATTTATTTTTTCTATTTTACAGGAAATACTTGAGTATAGATGTAGTGGCCTAGTGGGAGTAGTAACCATTCAAATTTCAATGTTCACATCGCTGAGAATAAGAAATTTTGAGTAATAATTTGTTGTTGGCACATAGAGTAATTTAAAAGAGAAGCATGGTTCTCTTCTCACTGCTTTTATTCTATTGTATTTACTTGGTCAAGCAAGATTAAAATATTGTATTTGTATAAAAGCTTCTAGATAAGATTGTTTTTTTAATTAAATCTTTTGAAGAATTGGTAAGCAAGCTGAGTCTTGTAGATCAGTGATAAAAATTAATGTACAGAAGTTGAATCCACAACTATTTATTTTCTACTTTGAGAGTTATCTTCATAATTATTTAAATCTTAGTTAATTTGAATATAGGGTACGTACATAGCATCATCTTCCCACCTAAAACTTGTTGGCCAATTACTGGAAATTAGATTAAAGCGCAGATATGAATGGTTATTTCCTTGTTGTGGCATCTCCATTCAATAAAAGGTAAAAATACAGTCAAAATGTGTTTTGATTATGACAAAAGACAATAATAGGAAAAACTAGCCTAACATTGCATATTCGGTCAAAAAGGGTCTTGAATTTATTATATGATAAAGAAAACTATCAAGTACCAACTTGTGTAATTAGGCTTCAAACCACTTTTGTTTGCATTACAGATAAAGGTAATATATAATTACAAGATATTGAGATTAGCATAATGCTACCGTTTGTGCAATTAGCCAACTTACATGGGGATTTGTGATGCTTGCCCAAAACTTATTAAGTGGGGTTCTTTTGAACTACCCAATCATCATTACTGCACATTATTCCTATAAAAGTTTTTACATAGTTTAATTTTTATATGTAATTTAATTTAATTATCTATTTTTTATATACAGATTCTTATTCATCAAAAAATAAAAATGACAAGACTGTATTATTGTGCAGGAGGAGGTATTAGTCAACAAAAACAGGCGCAACGGTTTTGAAAAATGATAGACAAGCCCAAACAAATAGAAGAATAGTATAAACGTCAAAAAAAGTAGTGAAAAAATGACATACTCAAACTGAAAATTCTTTCACATGCAATGTCATTTATCTTGTTTTTGATTTGATGCTAACATGTCATCTCAGAATGCTGTTATTGCCTGCATAAGATTGATTCTCTCTGTCTTTCTTTGTCAACTAATATTATTGTTTAATTCAAGTTCCATTTTCACCAAAAAGGCAAAAAAAGAAAAAAGAAAATCTTCACAATACAGGAAAACCCTGGGAAGTGTGATTAATTGGGTTTCTACTTTTCTCGTCTTACCCCAGAAAGTGGATTAATTAAAATTGTGAGGCATGATTTTTTTTTATTTTCATATTCTTGAAGTCTTCAAGGAATACACTTTTGAGTGACTTCCGGTTTCTAAATTGACAAGAAATTAATTCAAAGGCACTGTTGGTGTATGACTTTTACATCAATTGCCACTTTGAGATCCGACAATGGTTAATATATAAAGTTTCTCCTAATTATAAAATATTGCTTTGCACTGCAAATTTTATCATTTTACAATATTGCTGCAATTCAAGCCTTTGGTTTGTTTTTGCCTAAACCATCGAACATAGTCATCATGGCGAAGGAAGCCTTTTAAGCTTTAGAAATACAATCACAATGTATTAGCTTTACGTACACAAATATGTAAGATAATAGCCTCATGTTTTCTGTGCTAGTAGCAAGAGTGGGCATGCCAATTTCAATCAAAGCAACAAGAAACATTAGTAATTGAGGCGTTAGCATGCAGGGCAGACAACTTTATTAAGAAAATTGATAAGGAAGAAAGGAAAAGATGCAAAGCAAAGATGTAATGTTTTGAGTGAGGAGGCCCATATGCTGTACCTTTTTGAATACTTGATGCATTGTAGGTCCTTTTCATTATCTACAACAATGATGAAAGAGATTCCACAGAGAATGAAGGAACAGTGAATCCAAAGTGATCTCTGTCTTGTCTGTAGGACAAAGACAACACCACCATGCCCTGTTTTCCTAAAGCGTGGTCTTAATAATTTTGTGTAATTGCAGGCAAATCAGCTTATGATGATGAGTTTGTTTTGGTGTTTAAGCAACTCTAAGAGTAAGAGTTGACCGAGACTTTTTCTATCTAATATTTATTGGAATTATTTTTTTCCTTTACTGAATTATATATTACATGTTAATGGCATTGGATTTAATTTCATAAATTTCCATTCCAATACCTTTTTGTTTTCGTTTACAGATATATATTCTATTAAAAGCTTAAGCAGTTTGGTCTGCGCCTGAAATTCACAGGAACTGTGATGGTTTTGTGCAGAAAAATGAATAAAGCTCCCATATATGACAGATCATAATAGACTTGCCGCAGAGAATCTTTTCCTCTCCAAGCATGCACCGAAAAGTGAAAAATGATACACAAGAAAACATTTCACGATGCGCAATTCAATCTGCAGCATCTATTGTATAATTTGAGGAATTTTTTGGCAGCCTATGCATGTATATCTATTTAGATATATTAAACTAATGCAAAATAATTATATTTATAGTAATTCGGATAGTGTATTTTTTTATAGTAAGAGAAGAGTTTGAATCTTGTATAATTAAAAATTAATATATTTTTATACAATAAGAGAAAGATAAAAATAAAAAATAATTGATCTCTTATTTATTTAGGATGTAAGTCACTATAAATATAAATTTTTTATATTTTTTTTATCTATCTTTTATTAAAGAGAATCTAAACTCGTAGAAGAGAGATAAAAAAAAATAAACCATATCAGTATGAGCTTTTTATTATATTATTATTTTTTTATCTCTAGAGAATAAATGTAAAGAATCTAAAATTAAATATTTAAAATATATTATGTCTATTTAATAATTTCGTTTTAAGGGATCACATTATCTATATCTATACGCAACTACTAAAATAGGCATAGTTGTACAAATAACCTTATTTAATTACCAATTATTAATTAGTGTAATTATAACTGACTATCTTACAAGGTTAGTTAGAATAAACATCCATACTGATTTCAAGCAAAGCCTTGTATACAGTGCAGCTAACTAACATGATAATCTTGGGGTGATCAACATCAAACTTTGATTTGCAATAGATAAGACACTATTTTGAGGAAATTAAAATAATAATGGAGGGTTGAGAAGCCAAAGTATAGTTTACATGGTAAAGAAAATAGTACAAAAACCAATGCCATTAAAATACCACAACAGACACATAAAAGTATGAAATAGGAGGCAAGGAATACAGTGCATCTCTCACGAATTGCATGTGGATATATATCAATTCTTGGAGTGGGTTTTAAGTATGTGGTAAATCGTTAAAGGAGAGTCAAGTGGCTACCATATAAGGTATTGTTCTAAAACCTTCTTCCGTTTATTCAATGCAAACCCACATGGAGCACCAATATATTAACATTTAATTTTTTTGAAAATAAAAAATCAAAAGCAGAGCCTTATGACATGAAAGAAACAAAGGAATTTGGATGAATATATACGTGGGAGCAAAACAAAGTACTTGTTCCTGGAGATGCAGATGTTATATATAATTCCTCTCATAAGGATAGGAAGCACCCCAGAAGTTTCCTGTCACACTTGCATCCTCATACATGCCATAAATAATAAAAGCCTTTTTGTCCAAACGGTAAATGTGACTACAAACATTGGTAATAAATAACATGGAAAGGTCATCTCAAATAGTACAGGGATGGAATGGGACAATAACAGCTCAAAATCAAATTTCAAGGTAGATTTATGTCGTCATTGAGATTATATCTGTTGGCCTAATCTGTGTCCAATATCATAGGACATTGGAAATCTTTTCCCATAATGCTATTCTGTAATTGACAGAAGGCAATTTAGCACTTAATTGATCTCATCTGTTCTCAAACTGAAACCAGCATTACAAACACAGCATATAACACATAAATACTAGATCTAGTACTGTTAAGCTGAAGAATTTAAAGCTTCACAAGGAAATGCTCTGGGAACAAACAAGGTGCCTGCCCATCAGAGCCCATGCCTAGCAGCACGGGATCCAATTTTGGATGATAAAACTATCACACTGATCTTGCTCAGTTGTCTCAGACATGTCTCATATCTCGGTGTTTTATAGTTGAGTGAAAAAAGATTGCACACCAAACAACAAATAAGGATCATTGTTATATGTATTTCTTTTTATTTAGAAATAAGATCCCTCTTAACATATAAATAATACCCAATTCAAAAACAAAAAAAAGGGGTACCCTTTCACATTCAAAAAGAACAAAAAGTAGAGTCCATCATAATTAAGGGATAATAACATAACATGGTGGGGTCTAGAGTCTACTCCTTGAACAGCTTTGAGGCAGCACCTTTGTCCAAGTACCATTTCAACTGGCCCTTATAAGGTGAGACCAATTGAACAGGCAGTTTGTGAGGCCCATTATGATCATCATTCTCTTCCAGTGCAGAGCGAACGGCGCTAGCTTTACCAGCGCCAGTGACAACCATGGCTATGTTTGAAGCAGAATTGATGACGGGAAGAGTGTAGGTGATTCTCTCCGGTGGTGGTTTTGGAGAGTCAGTGAGGTAGGTGACCCATTTCTTATCCTCGTTCAGAAGAGGATGCTCTGGGAACAAAGACGCCACGTGTCCGTCTGGGCCCATCCCCAGCAGCATCAGATCAAATTTAGGGAACCCACTCTCTGATGAATCTATCACCTTGCTCTTCACCAACAGTCGAAGATTTGTCTCCCAAACATCGGCTGCTCCATCTGCTGGCAGTGCATCATCAATGCCATAGATTTGCACACCAGGAATTGGCACCTTCAATATAATTCCACCACCCAAATAAGTTTTAATTTTTAAACCACCATGCATGCATATTGCATTAATATATAATATATATACCTTGGAGAGGAATCCATCATAAGCAAGCTTGTAATTACTATCTAAGTGATCCTTAGGCACGACTCTCTCGTCCACCCAGAACACGTGCCACTTGGACCAATCAATGGTTTCAGCATATGGAGCTTCAACCAATTTCCTGAAAATTCATTCAAATTGTAATTAATTAATGAGACCCAGAAAGTAATGAACAAGGTATACAGAGAGAGGAAGGAGTGAAGAGACCTGAGGTATTTGATCAAAGAGCCACCTGACAAAACGACAGTGAAAGAGCCTTTGTCTCTGGCGTATTTATTGGAGAGTTGAGCGACGTCGTAAGCCAAAGACACAGCAAGGTGCTCCTTAGTAAACACCTCCACATTGGTAAAACCCTTCTCCCACCTCAACGTCGCTTTCACTTTTCCAACATTTCTCTTGCTGCTCACACCTATCGGACAAAACCACCCGTTATTCTTATTGTTACACCACAGGGGTTGGTGGAGCAGCTTCTGTGCAACTTGGGGCAGAAGCAACGACGTCGTTGCAGATAGCGCTGCCGGATTTGGCTTCTTCTGTGCACACAACAAGCTGCTCTGTGGACAACTTGTGGACAATGCCATTTTTGCAGACAACTAGGACGAATGAATGGTGCGTTTAATTTGTTAGGATTTGCTTACTCGTATTTATCTTCGCTGTTTTGATTCCTTTGTCAGTGTTTGAAGCAAAGCGCAAATTTGGATACTTCTGTTAGTACGGCAAGCAACTTCAGGTGAAACACGCATATAATTTTATTTTACCTTGCAAAACAAGACTCTCAACCTTTACGCTATTTCATTATTTATCCAAACGTTTATTTTATTTTCGACTAAATATACAATTTTTTCTTAATTACCTTATATTTTAGTCTTTAATTCCACTTCTGATGGTCCTTTAAATTTTATAAAAGGTTTAATTTGGTTCCATAATTCAAATTTGTCTCCTTGTAATATCATTGTCCAAAATTTAACAGTTTGTTCTCTAAGTTATAGCATACTCTCCGAAAATAATAATAATAATAATAATAATTATTATTATTATTATTATTATTAACTATCCATTCTGTTAAACGTTTAATATCTATGACAAAAGAAAAAAAAAAGCAAAGAAAGGAGTTCAACCGGAGTAATCTAGAATAAAATCTAACTACAGGGAAGTGCTGGGCTTGACAGAAAAGTTTTGAGTAAAGAACTTGCGAAAGCATAATAAAGTAAGAAAGATAAACTCAACTCATAAATTTATATCAATAAATAATTATTAAAAAATATATTTTTATTATAATTAATATAAATAAAGTATAATTTTAAATAATAAAATTACAAATACCAATATTGAATATGAATTCCTTTGTCAAATTATAAATTTCTATGGATAATTTCTATATTTATTAACAATTTTAAATTTTTTGAATTTGAACAATTGAATACTATTATTTTTAAAATTAATTTTTAATAAAAAAAAACTTTGGTTGGTAGATTACATCATAAACAAAGAGGACCCAAAGCAAATACTTTTTACCAATTGCCATGAGTGAGTCAAGTTTTTGAATTCAGCACAAATTTATACTTTTTTCAATTTGATGTTGAGTTAATTAGTTTTATCTATTTGTAAACATAAAGAGTTCAAGAGTTAATTTAAAAGTTTAACAACAACGAGTATTGTCGAACTCGCAAGTCTCTGTATCTCAGCTGCAATTTTAGGTAAGAGCTCGTCTATAATTCATAGATAAGGGCTCAAACAGGCTTGAGATTTAGGGTACAAACAAACAATTATTGAATGTGATTCAAGTTCTATAGCAAAGCTATTGAGTGAGAACATTCACAGTGAACCCCACAATAACTCGGCTAACAAAAGTCTCTCATGCAAGAGAGATTTTACCCTTTTGAATCAGCCTCATCTTGATCTTTAGTGACTGATGCTAAGTGATATTACTAGAGTTGTTACTTCTAAGATAATGTCTTCTTAATTGTACTCTTGTTTTGTTTTGTGTTTCATTTCAGCCCGTTGTTTCACCACAAAAAAATGAACAACGTCAATTTTCCATTTAAAAAAGAAAGAACCAGCTTAGCTGCGATTTCACACTCAGTTTTCTTCATATTATATCTGATTGTAAATTGAATTATCCGAAATTTTATTTTACATAAAAAAATTATTAAAGTCAAATCTTTTAAAAATAAACGAAAATCAAATTTGCAGATCATGATTCATGAATTTGATTAATTCTAAAAGCTTCGACACCTATTGTCATCTGGTTCGACTAAAATGAGGTCAGCTATATTCAATTGGGCAGAAAACAATCCTTTGATCGAAGAATAGAGATAAAAATTTGAACGCAAAAGGGAAAGAAAGAAAGATACATCTTTGTTCATCTAAGAGAAGCATACATGATACATCTAAATCACTGGTGTAAATCTTTAAGATATTTAAATTTGTGGTTTTAACAACAAGAGGTGTACGGTGGAGTCAAGGTGATTGCGTTCAATTAAACTCCATAAAAATGGAAAAGAAATTATACATTCTGACATTTATATCCTCAAACTGAAAGCAGAACAGTAAGTATCACTTGCTTCTCCAGTCATTGCATTTCGTATAGTAAAAGAACAATCACTATTTTATTCATTAACTATACCTTTCAGGATCCTTTAACAGTATCATTCGATTAAATTGATTCAAAAAGTACTAAAATGAAAAAGAAACAAGAAGATGTTTTTAATTAATTGTTTTATACTTATTTGGACGTGCTGTGTCAAACCAACACATAAGACACCACATTGCATAAGTTGAAAGTAGAGCTAAAAATAAAGAGCACACATTAATTCCATCATTTGCATTATATGCATGGATCAGGTAGATGCATAGTTGTTTCTACTTGTAGAGCTTTGAAGCTGCACCTTTGTCCAAGAACCACTTGAGCTCTCCTTCCGGCGAAACCATCTGAACAGGAATCTTAGGGACGGTCCTGTCGTTCTGGATGGCAGTGTAAACGGCATCAGCCTTACCAGCCCCAGTGACGATCATGGCTATGTTGGAAGCAGAATTGATGACCGGAAACGTAAAAGTGATCCTCTCCGGCGGTGGTTTGGGTGCGTCCTTCACAAAAGTCACCCATTTCTTGGTCTCCTTCAGCACAGGGTGGTTCGGGAACAGAGCACCCACTTGGCCATCGGGTCCCATATCCAGCAGCATCAGATCGAACTTGGGAAGATTGTAATCCGTTGAAGCTATGATTTTGTTCGTAACCAAACGCCTCAGGGTTGTCTCGTAAACATCGGCTACTCCTTCAGCTGGCAGGGCATCGTCGATGGTATACACATTCACAGCTGGAATTTTCACCTGTCAATGGAAACAGAGTGATTAATTATTTTCTTTTTTATGCATTATGTATGTATATATTTATATGAATACGATACGGTACTTTGGAGATAAAACCATCGTAAGCAAGCTTGTAGTTGCTTTCTACGTGTGTCTTTGGCACCACTTTCTCGTCCACCCAGAAAATATGCCACTTTGACCACTGGATTGAGTCAATATACGGTTGCTCCACCAGTTTCCTGAAATTTTATCAATTGTGTTTGATTCTGTTAATTGATTGTGTCATTTGTTGAGAAATGTGGCAAAAGATTATAGCTAGAGAGAGAGAGAGAGAGAGAGAGAGACCTGAGGTACTTGACAGAGCCGCCAGACAAAACGAGAGTGAAGTGGCCTCTGTCGTTAATGAATTGGTTGGAGAGATCAGCGACGTATTTGGCAAGGGACACAGCGAGATGCTCCTTGGTGAAGACTTCAAGGTTCTTGTTGTCCATGGATGCCTTCACCACTCCAACCATGTTTCTGTTTCTGTTGGTGGTTGGGATGCCCAAAGGAGAAACTCCATTGTGGGTTAGAGGGCGAATGAGGGACTTGTGTCCAATTTGGGGTGATGAGAGCAAAGACGTGGGAGGGGATAGAACATGTGACTTGGGTTTCGACAACAATCTGGTTTGAGGAGTGCAGGAGGATAAGGAAAAAGGTGCAGAGGTGGCCATCTTAGCTTCACTATGCACACACTCTGATATTGATCAGTACGTAAAATTAATTAATGGAAAGCACAAGTATTGTTTTTGTTTGCTTCTTCAGTTGTAGGTAACCTCGATCTATTTATGTTATTTCCTTAGATCCTTTTGTTACTGAAAGAAGCAAGGTATGGATCCTTATGTGACTACTTTACTTCAAACAAGCATTAAGTTACTCAAGTGTGTGAAACAAGATTTTCAGAGTAACAAAATCGCTATCTGTCTTTACCAATAATATATGTACGTGCAGGTACATGCAAGATGACTGTAAAGGGTAGAAATGATTATTTACGGTAGAAACAAATTACAAATTATTATCAAGTTTAATAAAAGTTGAGAATATTGTACGCATATATGCAAAATATATATAGTACATGGGAAGTATGATTTCTTTTGGCAGAAGTTACTATATATGTTAAATACAATAAAACATGACATGACATATTATTTTTACTTGACTACATTTGTTTGTGATCTTGATGAATATAGCTTTTTTGGTAGGCTGGTGAAACAAAGTGACCATGAACAACATTGAGGAACAGTAATTCTAACTAGCATGTGTGTTAATGCTTAAGTCAATGAAAAAATAAGATCAATTACCGATAATTAATATGACGGGTCCAAATTCTCTAAATTTAATAAATAATATTTTTTTTATCTCTCTAATTTTAAAAAAATATTAATTTTTAAATTTAGAGAATTTAAAATCTAATCTAACATATACTGTGAAACAAAGTCATTGGTTCTGTAAAGTTCAATACGATCGAAGTGTCTGTATGTACTACAATGCCAATATACAAACTTAAATTCGCTTCAATCTTCAGCTAAACTGACATGAAAAACAAAATTTTGATTTTTTTTTAAGTAAAGGAAGTGATATATCTGTCGATAAAGTTATCATTCTTCCTCGCCGAATGGCAAATTAAAGTTTTTATCCCAATATCTTCTAGGGGAAGATATGTATAAAGCTATCAGATTTTGCTCGAAAAGAGAGCAAGGCCAAGGAATGAGAAGCAAGATATTAAAGTGATAAAATCTCTGGATGCATAACATAAAAGTTTAATATTATTTTTCAACTAAAAAAATTAAATTTTCATATTAGAACAAGTTATTTTTTTTCAACTCTCAATTTAAATTATTAGTTTTTATTAGCTTTTAAATGAAATATAAATAATTTCTAACAAAAAATTATGAAATTTTTTTTATATATTTATGAATTATTATCCGATAATTTTACACTACAAAAAAGTATTATTTAATGACACTTAAAAATATTATTTTGTGATGATTCAACCATCACAAAATTATTTTTGTGACGCCTGATCAACTGTCATAAATATATACGTCGAAATATCATTTAGTGACACTTTTAGTCAATATGCATCACCAATTACATTTAATAGTGGTCAACAATAGCCACAATATGTTTGACATTTTGTGATGATTCCAAACTGTCACTACCTTGGTATTTTGTGGCGATTGGAAATTGTCACTATTAGTGACAGTCTTAAACCGCCACAAATGTTAATTTTGAAATGATAATACATTTAGTGACGCTTTGTAATTGTCACAATTGTTAAATTTTTATTTTTTAAAAAAATTAAATTTTTTCAAAATTTATAATAAATTAAAGGTTAATGATAAATATTATTATTTTTTGTTTTAAAATAATATATATTTTACGGGGGATGAATTTACTACGGTCATTTTATGCAATTTTGATGTACACAATACTTGGAGAGATTTTGCTTAAGGGTTTTTAGATTCTAGTATCGCATTGTTTTATGAAATCTACTGAATGTAAATTAGAAGCACGCAAAAAAATTATCAACAAACAATTAGAAAAATCACATATGAGAAAAAAATAAATATATAAAGAATTTATTGATTCTTGAATTCTTGAATAAACACTAATGGGTGAGAGAAAAATGTGGATCAAATGAGAAATAAGAAAGCACATTCTGCATTGTGCAAAACCAAACAAATGGAAAAGTTTGATGGAAGCAATGACTTTCTACTTGGCACTGTCGTTACTCCTTAGCCTTTCAGTGTCTTCACAAATGCTGAGATGTGAAATTTAAGTGTCTTAATGCTATTGCAATTAGTACTTTACAAAAAAACATGATACAGCAAGTGAAAAATATTCACAAGGACAAATAAAAGCCGACTAGAATTAGATATATAACCGGTTGTCCAAATAACTTCAATTCATATGGATGCATCCCTCTTACCAGGACAATAATTACTAAGCTCCACCCATCAAACTTTGATTCCTCATCAGTTTCTTTATACTCACTGCTTTCCTGCCCAACAATGGAAAATAAATAATGTATCCTGCAAGGAGGCAAATAAGAGATAGTTCATAGCTCTGAAAATAATAGATTTTTTACCACTCTGAAAATTGAATAAATGTCTAAAAGTCATCATACACTGATTTAGATAACAGTAACATGAATCTCTGTAAATTTGGTTTAAACCGAGAATATACAATCATATCCTGAACTCAATATAAACCTCAGTAGGTTGGATGAAACCCTTTGAATTATGAAACTTCAGGACATGATTAATTCAGTCATTAGCCATTCAACACTATAGTCAAAATAATGCACTCCATTATTCTAGCTAAGATAAGGAGAAGTTACACATAAGAAATACAAACCTCATAAGTCATTGTTTTCCATTTCTCTACACAAGCCTTGCCAATTTGAAAGAAAAAAGGAAGGAGGAAATACCATCGTGAGTTACTTGCAGAAAATAAGAAGAGAGAGTAAAGAAAGATGAACAGCTACTTCCATAATAAAGTATACAAACTTCTAAAAAACCCTTAAAATAGCTAACACTTTTGAAAATTTGGGTACTCAACCTCTACATTGTGTAGGTTTAAGAGATTGTAAGAAGTTTGTACACATAGTCATGCAACTATCTTTCATTTAGAATAGTTAGGGACATAAACCAAAATGAGGAGAAATATTAATATGCAATGAACTCTCTACATACATCACGCATTGACTTGACATCTGGATTTTGCTCTCGAAATTATTTACAAAAATCCTCCCTTAAAAATGAAAAAGAACCTTTAGTAAACACAATAGTTTAAAAACAAAAAGTTTAAAAATGAACAAGGCCAAAAGAGATGGACTGGTTTTCATACACTACGTAATACAGCAAGTATCACTAAGTCATATAGAATAAATGAGATTACTACTGAAAAGGTCAACAAATTCATTATTTTAAGTTTTTCCATAAACAGTTCCAACAAGTGGCTTATAGAAAGAGTCATAAGCACTAAACCTCTTAAAAGATTAAAAATAAACAGCATGTACAAAGAGAGGCAAGAGTAACCATACAAGAAGTAGAAGAAAGTAGTGGGGGGTTTCTAAATAAAATTTTCTAAAAAAATGTCCAGCACAAATTAAAGCCAGAGGAAAAAAATAATGGATCCAGCTGAATTTCACACTGTTTCTTTATTTAGTAACCTCGATATTGAACCCATCACAGAAATTTCATCATTTACTTTACTCTTTTTTTTTTAGTTACTTGAACAACCATAAGTTGCATAACAGTGGCAAAAGTGACAAAATACTATACTCTAATGAGCCCAACATTGAACTATGATTCTTACAAGTTTATAACCTTTTTCCTTTCATGCATTATAATGGAAATTTATACAAGTTACTTAAACATGTTTGATATGCAGAACAAAGCTAAACTTGAACAGCATATTACCCACATTTTCAAACCCAAACCCTATAGGAACAACCACCCTAATTTGGACAGATTTATGTTCACATTTGATTGGCAAAAATAAGTTAAAATGCAAGATAGAGACTAAACACTCATATGTTTTTTCTCAAAGAAACAATCAACTCCATTTACATAGAAAAATGAGCTTACATGACACCAGATGTTTTACAGCATTGAACTCCATTCTCTTAAAACCATTTTAACCATCCAACCTACTCATATAAAAAAAAAAGAGAGCATCAAGCACATTACTCATTATTTTAACACATTTCTTATTATTTTAACAATCCAAGACAGATTCATACTAGGAGAAGAGCCCGCAACACATTACTCAGCCTTTTAACCAATTTCTTACCACTTTAAATATCCCAAAAACAGATTCAACCAAATAAAGAGAGCATGAAATGCATTACTCACCATTTTAACCCATTTCTTGCCACTTTAAATATCCCAAATCTAGAAAAAGAAAGCATAAAACATATTATTTGGCATTTTAACCGATTCTCAGCATCACAGAGACACAATCTCAACAACCCCAAACGGATAAACCTCTATCTCAACAATACCAAGTTATAATCAATAATTTAAACAAACAACTCAAATCATAAAAAACGCAATCCAAGACAACCTACACTACTCGTGCAAGCTATACCACATATGGAGGAAAATGAAGAAAATAAACTCAAGAGAGGAAGAGAAACATCATTCAGCAAGGATACAGGATATATTCATTCTTAGTTATGGATTATGGAGGAAAATGAAGAAAATAAACTCAAGGGAGGCAAACAAACTGTGAGTGATGCAACTAACCAGCAATGAAGTTTTGATGCGCGAGGAAATTTTGGAGTGAAGCAATAGCGACACAATTCCGCAACAATAAGCGATGGAGATGAACCAGCAACGCAGTTTTGATGCGCTAGGGAATTTTGGAGCGAAGCAATAGCGGCACGGTTTCGCAACAATGAGCGACGGAGATGAACTAGTAGGGTAAATGTTAATGCGCGATGGAGATGAACCAGTAGTGGCACGATTTCGCAACAATGAGCAACAGATATTAGAGCAATGGAGATTAGCGGCACGATTCCTTAGCAACGCGGGAGTTTTGCAGCGCAAGGAGTTTTGGGAATTATTTGATTTAGGGCGCACGATAACGACCGGTGCAGGGAATTTGGAGTTTTAGTTTCATTTTGTGGCAGCCAACAGCTGTCGCTAAATGTAGTGACATTTTGTGTCGTTTATTAAAGCGTTAGGAAATGTAATACAAATTGTCGTTAAATTTAATTTTTTTTAATATATTAATATTTTAACCGTCAATAAATATAAATAATTGTCACAAAATTATAATATTTATCAATATTTTTTAAATCGTCACAAAATATATCATTTAATAATAATTTTAATCAACCATCACAAAAAAATTATTAGTAAATATTAATTTTTTAATAGTGTTAAATGTGTCAAGATAGTAAAACAAATTATTTATTTTTGTAATATAATAAATTCAGTTTTTAAAGATCAATAAATTAAATTAAAATTTATATAAATTATATTTGAACTCACGTATGAATTTAAAAAATTAATAAAAAATATGCAAATAAATAAATTTGATAATTATAAAAAATAAATTATATTAATTAAATTATTTTTTAATTCATATTATTTGTAATCTTATTCACTAAATTATTAACAAAAAATTCTTGTGTAATTTTACAAATTCAAGTATGTGACATCGTTTTCAATTCTCAAAAGTTAATATTGCAAAAGATTAAAAAAAATAAATGTTTAATGCTTAAAGTAATTTCATAACTGCCATAAATTTTACATCCTCAACAAGTGGCAAACAAGGGAATTAGCTATCCGAAGCGGCTAATTCCCGTTACCAAACGCACTATCTCAACAGGGAAAAACCCTAATCTGAAATTTCAGAGTATAAAGTGAAGCCTCAAAAACAGGCCCGAATAGTTGACAAGGTTTCGGCGAGAGGAGGAAGGGATACGGAAAATTGAAGAAAATGCAGATCTTCGTGAAAACCCTAACCGGGAAGACCATCACCCTTGAGGTCGAGTCCAGCGACACCATTGATAATGTGAAGGCAAAGATTCAGGACAAAGAAGGTACGCCCCATCGTCTTTTAACACAAGCATAAGATTGATGTTGATTTCCTTCCTATACTCTATAATTTCGTGTTGTCATTTTCATTTTGGTGCCTAGGTATTCCGCCGGACCAGCAAAGATTGATCTTTGCCGGGAAGCAGCTGGAGGATGGCCGTACTCTGGCCGATTACAACATCCAGAAAGGTTTGTCTAACAATTTGCATACTTTTCTTTTTTGGGCAAGACACCTGTTTGGGTGGCTAGAAAACGCGATGAAAAATGAAGACTCTAGATTGAATTACAAGTCTAATTGGATCCGTTTTTCTATTTTTTCAGAGTCGACATTGCATCTTGTCTTGAGGCTTCGTGGTGGTATTATTGAGCCATCTTTGATGGCATTGGCCAGGAAATATAATCAGGACAAAATGATATGCCGCAAGTAAGTTAGCACAATTAGCTACTAAACTATTAGCAAGCTTTTGAAATATAGTTAGTTACATATGGTTGAGCCAAAATAATTAAAGTAGTTCCAAATGTGGTTCATTTGTTCTGGATAGTTAGCATCTGATTAGTATGCATAATTTAGACTATGCTGCTTGTATATGATTTATTTCCTGGAAGAAATAATATATGAAATGCAGGTAACACCAGCAACTTTGCATAATGAGCCTAACTGTCATAGTTTCTTTCTCTCTGGGTATAAAATACAAAATTTTATCGGTAAAGGAAGAATTCTGTTGTGAAACCAATGTTATATTGCAACCCTAAAGCCTTTCCATCCTATAAAGTCTGTTGTATACTTGTATGTATAACCATTATGAAATCAGAGTATTTCTAATGTTGAACAGGGGCTGAGAGTATGCTTGGTGGAAAATTATTACTAAAAAAAATTGATACTTTATTGTATTATCTGAACTTTGTTACTCATGATGAATAACTTGTTCAAGTTCAACAATCATTTATTACTGTTTGTTTATAAGTTAGTTGCTGAGTGCTGTTGTGTGATTGGTTTAATGTCTGCAATGAATGTAATTTTAGACATCTACTTATTTTGATTTTGCCATGCAGGTGTTATGCACGTTTACACCCTCGTGCTGTCAACTGCAGGAAAAAGAAGTGTGGACACAGCAACCAGGTATGGTATCCCTTTTTGATTTATGGTTAGTGTATGTAACCTGTGCTTATTTTACGAAGGCTATATTTCTGTTTATTAATCTAACAAATATGCTGTTTTGTTTATCTAATTACAGCTGAGGCCAAAGAAGAAGATCAAGTAAACTACTATGATTGAGAAAAGGAAACCGTGTTGGCGTGGATTGCTTATGTATTTTATGATCTTGAAAGCTTCATTTGCCTGTTAGAATTGTAGGGCTTGTTAAGCTACAAAAATTTTTGGAGTCGCATTGTTAAGGGTTACTGTTATGATTTTGATCTTTTGTTTGAGACGCCTTAATATCAATCGATAATTATGTCTTCGTTAAATGTGATAACAATATCTTTGTTATTTTGACGATTAGTGCATTACGTTGTTTCCCTTCGTATATTACCTGTTCATCAATGGTGAAGACATGAGTTAAATAGCCTTTTCGTTATCCTTTGTTTCACTAATCTTTGAGCGCATGGATCACAAAATGAATTTGTTTCTCTCTGGAACTTTGCTAGTTGCTTGTTGCTACGCTCCGTCATATAATCTTGTCTTTGCGTTAGTTAAAATATGCTGTGTTTCTCGAGCTTGCACCTTTTGCCCAACTTTGAACTTTTTCCCATTTAAATTTATGCTTCCTGTCCCACAAGAATCATCAGTGTTCACCAAGCAAATTGACTGCCCCATGCCTACATTCCAAATCTGAAGCATGCCAGTTGCCAGAAGAGACGGAATGCAAGAATTTACATTTGAAGGGCTCAGAGTGGCATCACTAAAGCAGGGGTTCAGTTAACTAGCATTCCACTCCACCCCCACGCCTTTATGGTGGAGAAGATCAGAAACCTGCTACAAGTGAAATGCAACAAAAAAAAAGCAGTCACTAGCACCCTAGAACACTTCCATATGTTTTTTGTGATTTAAGAGAGAGATAGAAAAAAAAAAATATTTAGTTTTTAATCTATTTAAAATGAATTTCTATTAGTATAATTTTTTTATTTAATTTTAAAAAAATTTATTATTTCTTAATTTTAGAGAATTCAAAATCCTTATTTTCAATTCACTTAAACACATTTTTAAAGATTCAAACTTTCAACGTGAGGAAGTGAATGAGAAGAAACTTATTGTGGTTCAAATGAATTATGGTTACATTTATGTAATTACCGATTGTAGCCTGCAAATTTATTAATTTTAGCCAATCAAATAGCACCCTAGAAAGACAGTTGGGTTAATACTTGATAGTTCCCATTGGTCTAAACTCCAAATCCAAACCACAAAAAGAACATATAAACAAAGACCAAAAAGATTTGACAGCTGTGGGATTTGAACCCACGCCCTTTCGGACCAGAGCCTAAATCTGGCGCCTTAGACCACTCGGCCAAACTGTCAGATGATGTTAGATGCTCCAGTAAATTTAATATATTTTAAAACTAGAAAATGGTTAGCTTTTTTCAACTTCTTACGGTCAGATATTTTTTTATTCCTTTCAGAAATATCAGTTGGAGTTTACATTGCGGCTCGGACTCGTTTGGATATACCTCACGTCAATTTTCCTTACCTTCTTTCAAAGTGATGTGATGGTCTATTATTCTATTTCATGGACACATATACATGAATCATTTTCACTGTGCCTCAAAAAATTGCTGTGCTTTCTGTATACATTTAGCTGAACATCCATAGATCAGTATGTTGCTGGTTTTCATTTGTTACCACTATAAAGTCATCCGAATGAACTTGAATCTGGATGCAAATGCCTGGAAATGTTTGGTTATGTTGCTTGTACTGATGTAATTATTTTAGAAATGTCTTCCACTTGAAAACTGTTAAACAATGTTGATCAAAGTATGATAATCCGATCCCGGCTGCATTTGTTTCATGCACTTCTTTATATGCATTTACTTCACACAGTTAGCGTAGAATGGAAGTGAGTCTGCAAGTCATGGTCAATCTGATACAATAACGAGTTCACTGCTTTACTAAGTCAAGCAATATCTCTCATTCATTTCATACTTGCTTATACTAGCTATCTTCTAAAAATTAACATACAATCACTCAATCAGGCTTAGTTCAAGTGGTAAGAGTAGAGGTTTTATGCCTGAACCTCTAAAATCTAAAACAGATCAGGAAAAAGAAGATGTAGTATCGCTCAAAGGAATGCAAGCATGAACAGAGATGACATGGCACAGACTTTATTCTTCCAACTATAAACAACTGAGCAAGACTGTCTCAATTTTATCCCTATCATCTCAAGGCCTACAAAACTTCATCTTTCATCTTCCTATCTAACTGGTGAAAGTTTTGATGTCCTGCTGGCTGCAGAAGTTTCTGTGGAGTGTAGCGTGGAGAACTTATTCAATTCCAGAAATCTAACCATTGTGAACTGCTGCAACACTGATCCAAGATACCACTTGGATCAACATTATACCATTTTTCCAAGTCTCTTATATCATTAGTCTTGGCATCCTCCGAACCCTCATTTGACAAACTTGGCTTTGCTTCAGTTTTCCAATTGCTGTATCCACTGCCTGAAGCACCATCTTCTGTGCTATTTTCCTTGCCAACGTTGCTTTCCCTTTTACCATCTTGACATGTCTCCATTAAATCTCTTAGCTTTTGTACCTGTTATTAAACATATACATAACATAATTAAATATGCCCTTGCCAATTGTACAAGTACTCCAACTAAAAGGAGCCAGAATTTATTTTACCTCAGCTTGCAAGGACTCCTTCTCTTTCTTTATAGACTCAAACAGAGATGCTAAATTGTCATACTCATCTCTGAGTTGTCTGTACTCTTGCTCTATCCGTTTTGATTTCCATCTGGCTCTTCTGTTTTGGAACCATATGGCAACTTGGCGAGGCTGCAACCCGAGTTCTCTTGCTAGTTGCATCTTCTTCCTTGGCTCAAGCTTTGACTCGGATTCAAATATGCACTCAAGTGATCTAATTTGTTCATCACTAAACCTTCTCTTGTTTTCTATCATGTTCTTCTTCTTTTTCGGATTCTGAGGTGGCTTTAGGCTGGTGAGTTTTCCGACTTTATTTTCCTTTGATGCTTGAATATACTCATCGCCCTCCATCATTGGGAAATTTGTGATATAAACTGAGAAGAGAAGGGTGTGATAGTCTATGGATGAAATTGGAATTGGATAGAAGATTTAAAAGTCTGGTGAAGGACATAAGCTGCAGAATATATAGTTCGCCATTACTTAAGTTGCTGCAACTTCTAAGTGAAGGCTCATAGTGGCCTATCAAATTAGATACCTTGTGGTGCTTTCTATCTTCAGCTCTGTAGAAACCATTATCTTTGCTTTTCTTCTTGTAGGCTATCTATAGGGCCAATACTCTTTTGTTTGGACAAGGAACTGCCCACTTGTCACCCACCAAAGCACACCTGTTTCTTAATTTATTATAAGTAAGATAAGAGGAAAATATCTACGGCTTCTAGAGAACAAGAAATTAATATCAGTAATCTTTCTAGGTGCTTTTCACTTTTCACTTACATTGTTCACTTAACATCCCCAAGTTTTCAACTTCGTTTGTCACATTATTAATTAGAAGCATGCACGTTGATACACTTTGATAGTTGCTTGAGGCTAAAAGCTGTTGTGTTGGAAGCTAATTGAAAGGCAGAAAAAGGGGAGAGGTGGCTTGAAATGGATCGATATTGCTATTCTCAGATCATATTACTCAGTAACTGCCAAAAACTGACTGCGACAGGTATAAGATGTTACATAGTTTGATTGGAAATTGCAGCTAAATTGAGGATTACCAAGGATGGACATATTTTCTATAACGTCGTTTTAATCTGCTGACAACAAGTGCTTATCCTTTGTCATTATTCTTATGTTGCTTTCTGAAGTTTGGATTTTTAATGGTTTTCTCATGAGTAGATGGCTCAACTTAATAGTTAAGTGAAGACCGCAACGTTTCTCAATTATCTCATGTAGAAAAGTGTGTTTCTGATCATAATCATGTAAAAAAATTTCATACCAGTTTTCTTACTTTTGGTCCACTTATACAGTGTGGAGTGTGGACAATAAGAACTTCAATGCAATAATTAAGATAAAAAAAAGGTTTGCTTCTTTCCCACTTGAAAGCTACGGTGTTTTCGTCTTAAATGCAATTTCAGAATGAGCTAGCATTTAAGCTATAGTACTAGTACTACTAGACCAGCACTGCAAGACAATGTTGAAATTAAAAATTTAACAGAGATTAAAATATACAGTGACTTTTATAGTACAGTCAATTTTCTCACTTAATGCTTGTGAAGCAGACAAGAAGATAAGATAAGGAGAATCATTTAATAATGTAAAGCTTCCATCATAAACAATAAAGGGGTCAATGTAAGTCGCCTAGTAGTGACAAAACAACGTCGGGCTGTGGGGTTAAATCAAAGAAACCGAGCTTTTACGTATTTAATGTTGGAAATTGGACTAACCCATTTAATTCCATGTTTTGTAGCATGACCACCATGGCTGGCTAGCTAGTAGCTACAAGTCCATATCAGATTAGGCTTTAGGTTGGCTTTATAGTTTATCTATATCAAGCTGCCTTCAATGAATATTCATGTACTTGTAAAATTGTAGTGGCTTTAATTTGCTTGTATAGGTTGGTGTCGTGGTTAATGGTTGTTCAAGTGTCTCGAGCAAACAAGGAACGCCAAACTTGATATAGGCCCTATAGTCGAGGCCAAATTTTGCACGCCAAGTGAAGCCTTTTCAAAAGCATTATTCCTCATAATTCGTGAACACTATGACAAAGCTATAGTATTCATTTTCTTTCTTGTTGCTTTAGTATGAGGTAGATATGGTGATTTTCGGTCTTGTGAGGTAGAAGCCAAGGAATAAAAGTCCAAGAATACCAAAGGGAAAGGTAGTGGGTCACGTTTATTAGGTGTTTGGTATGATTAGACAAATTATTAGTGTGCAGGTCCAGGAAACTGGGCCTTCAATTTTCGAAGTTTTCAGTGTGGGATTGGGAAGATAAGAGAAGCATCCCAATTCATGCCAACTCTTTATTTTTTGAGAATGACACTCTATTTTGTCTTTTAATAGGCCATGATTGCCCTTTCTCTTCCCTCTGGCTGAATTGTATGTTTTTTCTTTGCGGGAAGTGAAGCTAATTTTAAGTTGATTAAATTCTCTGAAGTGAAGTTTTGTAAAATTTGCTAAAATTATCATTTTATGTATTAACCCGTAAATGGGTTAAAAAATAAAAATAAATCACATGCAAACGTGTTTAAGTCATATATAAGACTAATCAAGAGGAGTGTTAGGGTGAAGTGGGCCCTTGGAGTTTTGAGGAGGGTGCAGGTGTCAAGAAGTTAATTGTGCCAAATGGGGTTGCCCCACAGCCACAACGCCAATTGACAAGCAAAGCAAAGTTAGGCAATTGGGTGCCTAAAAGTCAGATATGACTTGATTGGCCTTCCAATCATTATATTAGGGTTTTTGAGTTAGATTTGTCTAATCATTGTGAAAATTGAAAAGAATGAAGGATTGTAGAAACTATGGGTAGCGTGTCAGCAAGTAATTACCATGTCTGTCTTATATATATATATATATATATATATATATTGGGAAATGTGATTAAATCAAATTCCTAACTCCACTTCATATTGTATTAATATGAGTGAAAAGAGCTATAATGAATAGGTCCAATTTACAAGAACAAATTGCATGCATGAACAACCTTTTCTCTTTCTTCCCTTCTCCCTTATCTATAGATTTTGTATTATATTCTTCAAATTTAATGCAAAGAAAGTCAGATCTAAGAAGTAAAAAAACCTTTTAATTAAAAACTTAATCCTTAAAGGGGGAGTTAAGCATTTTTATCCCCTCGTATACTGTTGTGTTGTAAAGCGGTTCTAGGTCCTCAGTCCCAATCTGCTTGAATCTGTCCTGTTACTTCTTCACCCCTCATATTGTCAATGTTATGAATTTTAGGGTTGCTTGACCAATCATTCAACACATACATGCATAAAAAGATTAAATTAGTTGATCTCAACCCATGTTGCATAATTGCTGGTCAAAAAAGAAACAAAAGATAGATAATCTAACTTATCAAAATCTGAGTTCCTTTCAAGACAATGAAATATTCAAGACTTGAAATGTATATATATTTTTTACAGAGACAAATCTGAGAGTTTTTTACTTGTTTATTGTTTGATGTGTTTGGAATGAAGTGACTTGAATATTTATGATTAATGGGTAACCCATAGTTTGTTTTGTTCTTAAATAAAATGCAATTAATATTGATTTAATCATCAATTAGCTTAAGGAATGAGGGATCTTCCATATGGTAGAAGCCTTGGCTATTTTAGAGACTGGTCTCTTAAATCTTAATTATAAGCAAGCTCATATAAATAACTGGGCTTCTTTGTGGGCTCTAGTAATCACATGTTATTCCAAATAATGGGCTCAGCGTTTTGATATTTGTTAAGCTAAGATAGGGGTGTGTAAGTAATTTTCTTAATGCACATGCACGACCGTTTCAGGTTTTCTTTCACAAAATAGTTTATTTATTTATGTAAGTTAATTATTTAGATATATTACTTCAATAATTATACTAAATGTACAACAGTTTTACTGTTGAGGAGTGTTACACGCTAGGTAGAAAATATTTAAAAATAAATTCAAAATTAAAAAAAAAAAAAAGATCACTCCAAGTTGAAAGAAGGTGAGAGCATTAAATGCAGCTTGTGCATAATAGAAAGAGGATTGTATTAGATAGTGAAGCAGCGTTTGCTGTTTTCAGTTGTTGCACATTTATGAGTGGTGTGGCGGTGAGGCTTGAGTGAATTAAGAAATACTTTAGATGACAGTGCTCATAATACTAATAACTCATATCGATCCAAAATCTAACGCTACATGTTGACCACATTCATTTCATTTCACCACTCTCTCTCACTCTCTGACTCATTAGTGTTATATATATCATAAAATAAATAATAAATAAATCAATGAGACACGTTGTAAGGGACAGCTTTAACCCTCACACAACCACTACACAGCTGTGTTCCAGAAACACAATCCCATTCTCTCTCTCACTCTCTCTCTCATATATTTTCTGAGTGTGTGACTCTGTGGAAATATCCCTTTTACTATGTGCAGGTGAAACCAAATGATTATGTTCATCATTGCATATTTGCAAATCCCCATTTCATTCCCTCAAACTCTCAAACCAAACCAAAGCACAGAGAACAAACACCTATTCATGAATAATAGACATATATGTTCATCATTGCTCTCTTCAGATTCATTATTGGAGAAGTATGTATATGTTTAGGCGCTGCTGCTTCATGGGAAGCTTTCAACTTTTGTGGGGAATGTTGTCTGGTCCAAGAAGATCACACTCTTGCTTTTTTCTTTCAGATCGTGTCTCCTCGGACCAGGCTTCATTCCCCTCAATTACTGCTTCCTTCTCTTCTAGTTTGGGGTTTTTCCCTCTTTCTATATTCTCCAGGTGACTTACATATATATATATATATATATATATATATTATGATCCATAGTTAATTATTCTCATGGTCATGGATTCCCCTTTTGCGGAAATTTCGATGAGTGTAATCATGAAATTTTTATACTGTACGTCTCTTCTGATATTTTCTTCAACAGGATCGACACAGAGAAAAGGGCACCCATCATTTGCTTTTGATTTCTATAGAGTGTTACATTTTCACTTCTGCTAATCATGCTTGTTTGAGATGACTCTACCCAACCCAGCAATATGTCATATCCTATCACAGTTTTTCATCATCATTTTCTCAGGTTCAGGATGCCATCTCTACTTTTTTTAATCATCAATTTCCAGTTTCTTAATTAGGGTTTTACTGCCAACATATATATATATATATATATGATGATTGATATAAATATATAGCAGTAGTTTTCTTCTCTGCTCAGTATATATATAATGATATATATCCTACAGATACTACTATTAATTATGAATTCATTAATTGCATGTATTAATTGAATTTATGTTGGATCTTCTTAATTAATTTGCTGGGTGGATGGGTGTGCATAGATTTTTGCCTTCTAAATCTCCACTTCTCTCCACAGTCTCTCAGCTTTACCAATAATATTGTTCTTCTTTTTTCGAAAAAGTATATATTTTTTCAAGTGGAAGGGCATAAATGAAGAAGGATATGGGAGAAGATGAAGCATTAGATGGAGTGTGAGTGTGACAAAATACACTCTGTAGATTAGATTCTATTTTATTGCTATCTTTTCTCTTTATGAAAAGCAATTGTCTTTCTCTTGTCTTTTGAATATCTTTCTTTTGATTCCCTCTTCCTTTATCTAAACTACAAGTGTAATTAATTTATTTATCATCTAACCAAATATCTCTTCCCGGCCCATGAATTCAAATTAATTCGAGGCTATTTAATTATTAATTAGGTAACATATATATATATATATATTAGGAATACATATATAGCTAGCTTAAATTACTTTCAGAGCAATTAATTAATACTGCATATGTTCAAAGTCTCTCCAATCAATCTCACATGCATATAGCTAGCTAGAAAACAAGAAACGAATGGCATCTTAAGTCGAGGGTCATTTCACACAACAACAACAAGCTTTTTGCTGCACAAAACTATGGGAGGCATGCAGACGCAACATACATAAAACTCTAAACAAATCACATATATATGTGCAGTAATTTTATATAAGAGAAGATGGAAGTAATAATTAAATATTATTAAATTATAATTGATGTTTCGTTTTAAATGCAAAATGAAATCATTAATGCCAGAATGGAAAACAAATTTTATTTACTACTGAACATTAATTATTGTTGGTTTTGTATATACTAATTATATTACATAAAAGGCGATGGAGCAATATGAAAAGAAAGGGTTTGATGTTGTTTCGTTGATTTGATCGATTGAATGAAAGGAAAGATGAGATGTTGTGATCTGACCATTCATCTGAATCCTTCTCCCTTTGGTTGCTTTTCTGCATTCTTATCTCTTCCCTCCAACATCTTAGTACAGCGTTAGTGTACTACTGCTGCCTCTAACTAAGGCATGCAAACCTTCATGCTCGTCTTTATAAAGAATTCCTTAATGTCAAGTACTCGTCACGCAGATCATACCAACTCTTCTTTTCTTTCTTTTTCTTCTCCATCTCCATCTCTCTCACTGCATCTGCATCTGCATTCCCAAAGTTTATTTGAGAAAGGCAAAATGTTCAAGGAAGGTCAGGAAAATAAATTACCATTTTTTTTATTTAAAATGAATTTTATATTTGTTTTATTATAATATATTGAATGGAAGAAATATGCATGATTAATGAAAAATAGATAAATGTTTGAATTTGAGCGTCAATTAAAAAGTTGGTTAAAAAAATGTTACACTTCCCTTTCCCCTCTACTATTTTCTCCATATATTAGACTTATATATGATGTGTTTAATTAATTTTACGCAATTGTAACTGAACTCTTCTAATTCTAATTAACCTATATATATATATTAAATATTCACAACAAGTCCAGGAATATTTGTGCGAATATATATATATATATATATATATATATATACACATGTATAGTCGAGCGTGAGGAAGGTAGAGAGGGGATATATATGGAATTGACGTTTTGTTAGTCGGTTGGACCACACAGACACAGTTGCATGATATTTTTATTATCAGTAGTGGGTTGCAGGTGCTCAAATACATGCACACAAAAGGAAAACAACAAAAAACTTCAATATTTTATGGCTGGAACGGAAAGTAATCACTATAAATGTAATCCCTAGTAGTGAAATTATAAGGTTTGATTTATGCCTAGATTGATTAATTTGCCGATATATAGTTGTTTTTATTTTCCTTTGGGTATTGGGCTTGGCCCCGGCCCATCTCAAGAAAATTAAAAAATAAATGAATATTGGAATGAACGATCCTATATTCCTATGTGTAAGATATGGTCATATCATAGTTTGTCCTTGTCCTATAAATTTACGTGTTGTTGATTACAAGACGTTGTTGACTAAGAGTCAAATGTATATAATATATGTTGCAGGCTAGAGGCTAGCTTAGCTGCATGCATGAGAGTGAGACCATGTCCATGCCTATCTGTTTAACGCCGAAAACAAGAAAAGAACAAACACCCTGTCTATTTCCTCTCTCATCCAACTCATCATGTCTCCACATTCCATCTTTTGAACGTCTGTCCAATGAATGGAATCATTGATTATAGTAATTCATTATTATTAATACTTTCACAAAAATTAACTCCCAACTCCATCAATACTATTATAATTACTGTTTCTATTAATAATATAAGTAAGAGAAGGGGTTTATAAATTAAGAAGAGGGGTGATATCATAATTTGAGAGGCGCAGGCAGAGAAGCGAAATTGAAGGATCTTCCTAAAGAGTTACAACACAAAGACAGTTAGATACCTCTGCCTTTGCTTTCTTAGCCTCTCTCTCTCTCTGTCTCTGCGTTTGCATTGTTTGGGTTTCTGTGATAGGGAAGGCCAACCTTTCATAGCTGTTCACCACCCTGTTTTCCCGCCGTTTGGGAAATAGTGGGAAGACCAGAGGGACGGAGAGAAACAGAGATTCATCTTCATCAACACCAACATCAACATCAACGTATTCATTCATAACTCACACGTGACATATGACATATTCATTCCCATATTCTCTATCTCTCTTTCTCCATTCATCATCGTAACATCGCTCATCTCCTACTTTGACTTCATTCTTCCTTTTTAATTTCCATGCCTATTCTCCTTATACCTCTCCCATGCTTCTTCTTTCCGCTCTCTCTCCGTATCCGCCGCCTCCTCCGCACCCACCTGACCCTCCATCAATCATTTACATTTTCAAATCCTCTCTTGAAATAGCTCTCTCCCTCCATGTTCATACCATTCCTTGACTCCGCCTTCGACCTCGCCACCGTCTCCTTCGTCTCCGCCCTCATCATTCTCTCCGCCCTCTCCCTCTGCTTCATCTTCCACCTCCGTCTCAAATCCCAATCCCTCACCCACCTCCAAGAATTCAACTCCCTCTGGACAGTCCGTTTCCTCCTCGTCCTCTTCATCTTCCTCTGGGCCATCACCGAGCTCCTCCGCCTCCCCTTCTTTCGTCACCGCTATCTCTACCCCTTCCTCCCCTCCGTCCCCATCCCCCAACAAGCTAATCTCTGCAAGGTCCACCTCGTACTCTCCCTCGGCTTCTTCCAGCCCGCCTTCCTCGTCACCCTCCTCTTCCTCCTCAACGCCTCCATCCGCAAAAAAACCCCTAAAGACCACTGGCCTATCTCTTTTGTCCTCTTCACTACCCTGCCTATCGCTGTCCTCCAATCCTCTATTATCATCCTCGAGCCCCTCGAGCTCCGCTTGCCTCTCTCCTTCCATCGCGCTTGGGTCATTCGCAGGAACGATGATTCTGGAACCGACACCGTGCTCTGTGCCTACCCATTCCTCAATAGTATCGTGTTCGCGGCTTTTGGGGCTTGCTACGCCATCTGGTTCATTTGCTCGAGTTGGAGGGTGCTGTCCTTGGTCATCAATAAGGGATTGCGGCTTCGAATATTCGGCTTGGCGGCCGCCGTTCTGGGCTCACTCGCCTTGCAGATTGTGTTCCTGGGGCTGGCTGTAATGTTGAATCCCGAGGAAGAGTGCTACGCCGTTGTGTCACTGGTGGTGTTCGTGGGTGCCTTTTGCTCTGCCGCAGCGGGGGAGGGCATTTTGGTCATTAAGCCGATATCCGACGCATTGGATGCCGGAGGGAACTGTTGCCGGTTGCCCCGTGATGGCGGCGCCTCAAGGAGGACGTCGGTGGTGCCCGCAGCAGAGAAGGCGAAAGATGAGGAGACGGAAGGGACTTCCGTATAGGGAAGGGAGAGCCATTGATTGAGGAAGGATAGGATGGTAAATGGCAATTTCGTTTCTTTCACATAAAGTAAAAGGAATTTTATGTACTTGCTATTTTTTTTAATACAAGTTTTTTGGGGTCAATTTTTAGACGGAGGAATCACAGAATTTCTTTCCTTTTCTTCATTTTGTTTGCGTTGGGCCTTCTCCTTCTGTCGTCTTGTCTTTTAACTTGTACCCCCCGTGTGTTGTTTTCAAAGTAGTAGTTTGATTTTGATATCCACAACCGTTTCGATGATGTTATGTGAACTAATTCGTAATTAAATTTATGAATTATATATTAAGTAAAAGATAATGTGTAAACTGGTAACGTTACATTGTTACAACACATGAATTGATTGAGTAAACGTTTGAACTTCCACCCATAATTAACCACCGTCTTGTCCCTCTTCAGTCCACAGAACAACTAAGACATGATAAAAGAACTAGTGACATTCTAGCTGTGGCATCGTTTTGCAATTTTTTTGTTTGGTCCATTAAGAGTCTTCGTTTTTGGGACATTCTCCATTAAGGCGTTAATTCATTTACTTTGCTCCCATCAAATCTGAATGGATGGTCAAAAGGCTATATTAGGGATTCCAACCTCTCATTTTTATAGATAAAAAAGAAAAGGAAAACAAAAATACAAGACATGGCAGCCAATTATCCACACTTTTTGGAGGTATGTATATTATGATATAAGACGAAAATTTGGTTGGTTGGATTGGGTTGGGTCATCTCCACTATCTAACCCCTATCTATCTCTATATATGTTTTGCTTTGCCATAAGAATAATCATTTTGCTTTTGTAATAAAGTAGGATGCACTTTAAACCTATGCCGATAGCGGGTGATTTTAATATTGTATGGTACATATGGTTACAACTTATTATCTTTATCATTCCCATTACCTGGGATTCTTGGTGACAATCATCAAGTTTCCTTGGAATCGTCTTTAACGACTATGGCAGCACCATCTCCAGAATCTTTTTATTGGTAAGGAAAGCGAAAGAAGGCTATTATTGTTTTCCAACAAGTGGAGTATCTAATCTATGTATTAATTATTTTTTAAAATAATATCACTATATCGTACGCTGTGAAAATTGTGCAGTGTTATTATTCTGGCGATATAATGATCACCAAAGCAATTATATTTACGTTAACCAGGAGATGTTCAGTGTGTGGTGGTCATTTATTTAATTAACGCTAGTAATCTCCTGCATACAACTACTTATCCTGACATAAAATATAAAATCAGCTCAAGTTTAGAGTTCGAGTTTTCTTAGTTCTAGGAATAACTATTAGAATGATTTGATAATTCATATAATACCAACCTTAATTTTTTAACATTATAGTACAATTTTATGTTTTAGGCTTATCTTATTTATCCATGCCTGTGCTATCATTTTTTTAAATAAAAAAATTGATAGACCTCGTATATTAATGAATATAAAATGAAGTTGGATAAGACAGCTCAAAAACTAGTTTTGACTGTTGACTATTAAGCATGTAGGATTTGAAATCATATGTTCGGAAATGGCAAAGACAATAGCAAATTAAATGCATGATTGAGACCTGACAAAGAAAGGAAGAAAATTAAGCCAAAAATCTGAACAACTTTTAATTATTTATGGATTAATTAAATTTAGTTATTTTGTTCATAAATTTTTTAGTATAAAATAATAATTAAATTTAATTGACTAATAGTCTAATAGTGTAATAATATAAAGGGGTCCCACTCCTACAGTGAGAAATGAGGAGAGGAGAATTTGCTCCAAAACTTGAGGGCCAATTCGGTACAAAACTCTTCACCCTGCCTTTCTTACGCCAATGAATCACGTAACTTGCGCCATCATAATTTCACTATATAAATAAATAAAAGACTCAATTTTTTCAATCAGTCTCGTGATAAAACTTAGTCTAATTTTTTCATAAAATATATTTCTTTTACAAGATAAAATTTATCATAGTTGATGACCTAATTTTATAATTGTCACTTTAGAATGGCCCGAATAATAAAAGTTGACAAAAGTTTGAAGTGTTGAAGGGTTTAAAACCTCCCGTATCATTTTCTTTTTAAAGCCAAATCTTGCAGGGAAATTGCTTTAGCTGAGTGAGTCCGGAGTTAAATAATGAATTCTGAAATTTTTTAAATAATATTATAAACTAAAAAAAATAATGGAAGATGATGATTGGAAAATTAAAACCTGGCATGCATCTATACCCACCTTTACTTTGGTTTGACACTTTATCGCTGCCAAAATTCTTGGATGTTGTCATCCCAATTTTTTGAAGATGCCTTTGGCACTTACCAATTCCAACTTCAATTTTTTATATATACATACAATATATATGCTTCACTCATTTTATACATGTACGTTAGAATTTAGATTATATATTATGTACATATATATATTTATAAATACATTAAGATATGTAAACGTACATATATTATAAATTAATTATCATATATATATTACTGTTATAAAGTTTAAAAACTTATAAAGTGATATAATTTAATTTAATAGTTATTATAATAAATAATTATATGTAAGAACTAATAATATATATAAAATTTTTGAAGTATTAATTACTAATTAATGATGAGTAAATTAATAATTTGACACATAAGGACTTAATATAAATAAGGTGTAGTTCGTAATTGAAATATCCTGACTACCATACTTTAGAATTATATTTAGTTATTCTCCTCTTAATTTTGATCTACCTAAAGGAGAACTTAAGAATACAATTAGTCAAAAAATTACATTCATAATTCATTAATTTCATAATAAATTCTAATACAGTTTCATTTTATTTTTTAGATTGAACAATTTTCAAAAAATAATTAAAACCAACAATGGATCGATCACTACATCAAGCACAAAGCCAATCCAAATAATAATAATAATAATAATTAGCATAGTTACACGTGTCTACCTAGTTAGATGATAATATAAATAGATTGATCTAAACTTAATCTTTCAAAGTTCAATGTGTCAAAATCATGAATATAGTTCTTCCTGAAAGGTTATGAAGAATAATTGAGATTCCAAGTGGGGTGTGATCTTACTCATGTGAAGAAACAGGTTTCAGAGATGCCAATATGTGCTAAACATATCTCATTACGTCAGTGAGTTAAAATTTTAGATCAATATGTAGTATGCTAAGCCAATGAATATGGTACGAAATATTCATGTTATTATCTTTTTATTTTTTTAATTTGTTATTAAGAATAGTGATTTTATAGACTCGATTTTATATAAATTTGTCACAATTCAATATTTTAATAAAAATAAAATATAATATGTGTGCAATTAATATTAATGGTTGATAAAAAAATTGTTAGATGATATTATTCTTTGTTTTATTGATTAAAGGTGAAAATTATCTTTCATACTGTTTACCGTGCGTCATTGAAAATAAAAAAGAAGAAGCGTGCATTAATGTCTTAATCTAATGACAGCTAGGCTGAGTCAAAATAATGGGACGTATGGATAGGGCGCACCGTAATCATGTCCACATAATAACAATAATAATAATGTAAAAGCAATTAAAGTGTGTCTTCAAATTTCAAAATGAAAGAAAGTCAAAGAGAGCAATAGATATGGAGGTCGCTAGAATTAACATGTTATCGCTGGAAAATGCGATGAAAACACGCAGCCGTTTATGAAATTTGTTTCATGAGTAGAAAAAGAGTTTAGTTGCTTGGTTTCCTTTTAGGTGCAAGTAGAAAAAGAAGCAGCGAATAAGGTTTGTGTAACATGTAAGGAAGCCCTAGAAGCATCGCATGGGACCCACCCTCCCATAGTCTCCTCCTTTTACTATATAACTAACCCCAAATCTCACCTCCTCGACATTCAAACATCATTGTTATGTAGGTTTTGTCTGAATTGCAATTATCAATATCATGAGCAATATCCCAACCTCTCTCACAGACTCTTCTCTCACCCTCTTCAACCTCACCATATCTGCTTCTGATCCCTGGCCTTTCTCTCTCGTTCTCTTATAACACACACCACCTATTTCCTTTCCATTTTCATTTCATTCTCGTCTCATATTCTCTAAATACCTTTCGTTAATGGGGATTTCTGGAGACCTTATCATGAACAATAACCATCATCAGAAACACCACCACCTCGTGAATTTTCATGTGCACAAGCCTCACCTCCATTTTCACGTTCATCATCATCATCAGGAGAAGAAGGATCTGAGGGTGAAGGACATCCCCAAAGGGTGTTTGGCCATATTGGTGGGTCAAGGACAGGAGCAACAGAGGTTTGTGATCCCTGTCGTCTACTTCAACCACCCTCTCTTCATTCACTTGCTCAAGCAAGCCGAGGAAGAATATGGGTTCGATCAGAAAGGCCCTCTCGCCATTCCTTGCCACGTCGACCACTTTCGTACCGTCCAAGGCTTGATTCATAAGGACAAATCTCATCACCATCATCATGCTTGGTGCTTTAGAGTTTGATTCTATATACTATGTATCATATCATATGTCTGGAAATGCTTCAGTCATTTCCATGGACGACATTTACCAAAAGGTTGGATCTCAACTTGTTTGGTTAATTTCCTGGTATATTTTTGTTTGGATTTATTGTAAATTACATATTAATGAGAATCATGTTCTGCCTATGAATTATTGCTTCCTTTTTCTTCTTCGGTCCGGTGCTCATAAGGGTTAAATCTTCTCTCTTTGGTGATCTTAAAATTGAAATCCCAAAAATGTAATCTTTTGATATCTCTCTTCTTTATTATTTCTCATGTTATAATGTGAAAGAATTAAAGTAGAGACGTAGTTTGTGGGACAAGACAGAGTTGAGAGGGTGAAGGACACGGTTGGGATTTGGAACAAAGTAAGGGAGGCATGTATGCTTTCCCCACTTGGCATTTTCAGCCAGTTAGGAAATATTTAATGATTCTGTCAACTTGTATGGGCCCCTGATGAGAATTGAATATATGCTAATAGTAATAGAAAGTCAAGGCCCCTCCACAACTTTTAGCTATATTAATATTTAATTAATTTTTTTTATTTTTTATATCATATAATTTTATTAATTAAAAATAAAAATAATTAATTAAATATTATTAATTATTACAAAAAAATCTCTTCCTTGGATACAAAATTATGGTCCTGTTTTTCAGTTCTTGTCTCATGGTCTTTGGTTTTGTAATGGTGGGATTAACGTTTGTCAATTGTGAATTAGGAAATTTCCATTAAGTTTGATTAATATGGTTTTGGACCAAAGAAAGATCGGAGCGTGTGTGCCTCACATGACCTTCACATTTTTCTTTATTTCTTCAATTCCACGCTTTTGTTCATAGAGTTTGGCCCCAGAAGTTTGAAGCACTCCTAATTAATTGTACAGCACTAACTAAGTAATTAAATCATTTAGGAAACTTCAATATACCTCCTCCTTTTTTTTGTTTGATCCGTTGTACAAAGAAAGAAGAATTGTTTTTGTTTTTTTTATTAAGCATTGCTTAAAGAAATTGATTAATTGAATCTCTCCTCTGGCTTAATCAAAGTCAACTTATACATCTCGACGTTCCGAGGTTGTGGGCAATCACCAATTATTTTAAGAGTCATCAAAAGTGCTTCCATTTTGTTTTGCTTCTTGATAACATCTCTCTCCATCGAATGACCGATCGACTCTGAAGCCATGTATTTAGACATCGTTCGATTGTATGTCACTCTTAATCATTTATCTCACTACCTTTTGTTTCACCCACTACTAATTAATTTTATACAAAAATTATTACTACACACGTACTAATTCTCATTTTTATCATAATTTTCTATTATTTTTAAGGTCCCGATGATCCGTCTATAAATAATCCTCTTCTCATATATATATACATTGTTACACTGATCTTTTGGGTGCTAACTTGATTGTTAGGGTTTCACTAAGGGTCTATTTCTCCTCTTTTAATCCTCTCTTTGCAAGTCTTTGGTGAATGGAATTCAACATTCGAGCAATCATCACTTTTTCTTTTTCTTTTTTTAATTTTTTTGGGTTGGCTAAGACATCACAATCCTATTGGTTAGTAGGTTTGAAGAAAATTTCTTTCTTTGTTGTCTCCGTGTTCTCACTCGCAAGCAAACAAGTTTGTACTTCTTAGATACGCAAACTCTGAAATTAAATATTTAAAGAAAGCAAAGGCTAAAGGCCAAATAAATCAGTTCAGTTATTCCCTCTGCTCGGTCACGTGAACTTTTGTTGAACCATTCCGCTATCTATCAACAGTTTCAAGGGTCAGTGCCATTGTCTTTATTCTCCTTAAAGAGCAAGCGAGATCTCAAGAAACTGAACTATAAGCTTTTGACGAATTTTAACGGTCACGAGAGATGACCGCCAAGATGAAAACTTTCACGAAATACATTATATACAAAATATAAATTTAGTTTAAGTGGTTCTGTTGTAAGATGCATTAATAAATGAGATGATGAATATAATACAAAGTAAATATGAGAATAAAATATTAAGTTTAATTTTAATTTGGGTATCAATCATAATACAGTTTCTTAACTTGGAAGAAGCCGAATCAATATCAATTCACACAGGCAATATAACATGTGTTTTCTTGAGTGAAAATTGGATATATATTAAAATCTAACCACAATCAAAGACACGACTTAGCTGTTTATGACTAAGAATTAATAAATCTGCAATGTAATCGTAAACATTTCTAAGCACATTATTTGCTCTAACTGATCTTTGAATATAAAATAAATATGAGTTTGTAACCCTTTATTCAAATGTATACTTAATCACATGAAGCTAAGCTGGATCATTTGACCAACCTTTTGACATCATAATTTCTCTTCCCCAGCCTTACTTCTTTTGTAAGGTGCAATGGTTTTAGCACAAGTTGGTTTTGACCATAATGAAGACATGTTTGATTTTCGCATTAAACCTTTTCCAAAATAAATAAGCAATCTGTAAATCACATGTAAATTTCAAGGACAAATTTGCTTGGCTTTGCAAATCAATTCAAAGGGAAAAAAGATCCAACCCCCAAGAAATGTTTACACCTTAAGTACTCTTTCCTTTTTAAATCAAATGGGAAAAAAGACACTATGTTTACAAATCATACTTTCTGTCGCGGTCGCTGTCTTGCATTTGAACTACGAATTGTGACACCATGCAAAAACTTGGTATATCCGAGGAAGCTGAGTTTTCCATCCGATTGTCGGATCCAATTGCCTGGTAGAGAGTACGATGAAGCAACCAGATTCATTTCCTGAAACATTACTCAAAAGGTTATGAGCAAAATCAGTCCAAATGTTAGTGGTCTCAATTCAAAGAGATATACAAACCTGTGCCAACTCCTCAATTGAAATGACTCTGTTTCCTGCTTGCTCGAAATACTCAAAAGCTGTTTTCGAAATTTTTTCCCATTCTTCGTGAACCTCCAGCTGGTATACACTGATTGCAGCAGCACAAAACTCTTCCAAGTCCATTTTTTGGGAGGCAAGTGAATCCATCTTAATTCAAGAAATATGCAGTTTAGTATATGGTATTGAAATGATAAATAATCATACAGAAATTAGAGATGTTATAGTTACTGGTACAATCCATTTGTTAGAATAATCTGAGTTTATTAAATGCATATTCAAATGGAAAAAGCTGGAAGTAAGGCATCCTTATTTCAATGAAATAATGATTAAATCTACATTACAAAGCAAAGATGCCTCACCAAATTTAAAATGTCCGGGACTCTTGATTCCTTCATAGTATCAGTAGCATTTTTCATGAGAGCCTGCATATTTACGCTATAAGGTTAACAAAATACAATTTTCTGTCCTATAAAGGGAATAAAATTGCAATAAACATGCACTAACCGCTCTAAAATTGTCAAGCGAAACGTATCCATTTTTGGGTTCCAAGAGGCTAAACTGTGCTCTGAGGTAGATAAGCTCATCTTCTGTCAATGCTTTTGAGAGAGCCTGAAAAATTGTACAGAAAAGCAAAAAAGATGACATTACTTCTTGTCTTAGTCTATAATTTTGGGGCAGAGAGAATAGAAGATTATAAGATGCATTTTTGTTTTGATGGCAGCATGACTAGTGACTACCTTCAGTGCTGCTTGTTTCAAAGGCGTGGCACCCACATACAACTTCACTTGCTTATAAATTAAAATGTCTAAAGGAACATCTTGTTTTTCATTTCTCAACCATGGGTGAGCTGCAAATATTGAGATGATTCTTCATCAGGAAAAGAAAATAACAGAGCAAAGTCTGAGCAGAACATTCTAATGGAACATACTTAGTGCTTGAGCAGCAGTCATCCTTTTCCTGTGATCCTTGTTCAAAAGTCTCTTTACAAAGTCTTTAGCTTCTGGTGACACTAATGGCCAAGGTGAATCATCAAAGTTAGGATTAGCTCTTAGAACAGACCGGAAGATTCCTGATTCAGTGCGTGCCCAGAATGGTCTGCTTCCACATAACAAAATGTATGTTATAACCCCAATGCTCCATAAGTCCGCTTCAACACTATATGATCTATGGAGCACTTCAGGCGCAACATAGTAGGCACTGCCGACAATATCATTCAGGCGTTGATCTGCAAATTTATAAGTGAATTATCAGTGCTGACAGTGTTTAATAGTAATAATAGGATTGCAATGACCATAGAACTGCATAAATGAAAATATTCTTGAATATTCCCTAATAAACTATCAAGTATGCCAATACAAACTGCCAGAATATAAGAATGAAAGAAAAAACAATCAGATTGAAATGGTAGATTTTGAAAGATGCTATCATAAGTTAATCAGTTGTTACCTGGCCTAACAAAGTCAGAGAGACCAAAATCAATAACCTTCATTTGAGCATCGTCATCTTTTGAGACAAATAGAAAATTCTGCAGAGCAGGCAAAATGCATATAGGATGACAATTTACTAATTGGAGAGGCAATTAAAAATTCGACAAACAAAAAATTGCATATCCATCTAAAGGCATCACAGACTTATTACATCTTTTTTAAAATTTCATACCTCTGGTTTTAGATCACGATGAACAACACCTTGAAGATGACAGAAGGCAACTACATTTAGAATTTGTACAAGGACAGCCTTAGCATCTTCTTCTGTGTATCTTCCACCTCTTTAGAAATAAATCAATATAAAAAGAGTCCAATTAGAATATAGAAAAGTACGAAAGGAAAAGAAAGCTACAGTTACAACAAAAGAAGCATAACCTTTCATTTTTACCTTGAGAGAATTCTGTCAAGTAGTTCTCCACCCTCACACAATCTGAGAAGAACAAGAATATATTAGTACTTCAGAATAAACATCTTCAACATTACCATATATGACTAAAATCCTAGTCGCATTGAGAGCTACTTTCAGAAATGTTTCTAAACATACTCCGTCACTATGTAAACATTATTTGCATCCTCAAATGCATCAAGAAACTTGACCAAATTCTTATGTCCAGATAAGGCTTTCAACATTTTCACCTCCCTCCGTACATCTTCAATTGCTATGGCTGTTGTCATCTGCCATATAAGATTCAGATAATTAATAATTACAATTATCTTTACCCAAGCAAAAATAATCTGGTGAGAGTTAAGCCAACTTAAGAATGAGTGTTGGATTCATATAAATCCAAATTATTAAGCAAACTTGGAAGTAACTATCTACAGAAGCTATGAACAGAACAGAACAGAACATCACAACAGGTAATTTTCCCATCCCCAAAATTCGATTTAATTCTCATACCTCAACTTGATTGCATAATCAAATAATAAGAAAGTACTGAAACCCAAAGGCAGCTTTTGCCCATACTCTTCCCAGAATTAATGACATGCATCGGCCATCAGAAGTCAAGTAACCGAAATCAAAGTTTTAAGTTGTTCGAGGCCCATTGTGATTGCAGTAAATAATGCTTCTTGAAAAATGATCAAATCATTAATAAGAATGCTGCTGTTTGTTCCCTTTCTCCAGGATCCTATGTTTCTTCTTCTTCAGCTTTTCTTTTAAAAACAGGAAACCAAAAAGGTCATATGTCTATGTGTCATTCTCAGGTCAACAGTCTTATGAATTCATAAGTAATCTCCTCATCATCTCAAAATCCAACAGAAAAACATAATATGCCACAGGCCCACTATATGCAATGTCACATCATAAATATTATCAGACATCACTAAACCAGCAATGATCTGTATCACATGCCCTAGAAATTTTAATACTTGAGCGTAGATGACCTCCATTCTCTGCTCTTGTACTGTTAATACTTCAAGTTCTAAGTTTAACATCCAACACATATTTTTACAGAAATTAAAAACACAAACATACTAAGCTTCTCACCTTAGCTTTGGATATGACTTTCACTGCTACTGACTGTCCCTTAAGCTCTCCCTTCTTTGCTTTCGCCCAGCAAGTATGACCAAAATGCCCTCGACCTACTTCTTTCCCCAGTTCGTACTTGGCCCCAATGTTCTTGGAATATCCAAAGCTCTTATCCAGCTGCCTCTCACTCTCTCTACTTTCGCCTTGCTCCTCCGGTATGGGCCCCTCCTTCGGCTGAGCCTTCCCCTGCCGTTTCATTATCGCCGACATGATCGGCTTCGCCGGCGACGGAGGCGGCAGTGGCCATCGAAATTTCCTACCGGGAGTCCTCGCCGGCGAAGGCGCCACTCCAGGCGGGAGAGGGCTGGGGAAGGGACTGGTGGAGAAGGAGTTGGCGGGAGTATGCCGACCAGGGGTAGCATCGCTGGCTCCAGAGACTGAATCGCCAGAAGGCAGTGGCGATGCCGCCGAATGAGGAGGCTTACGGGGGTGATCGGCGGCGGAGGTTTCATTGTCGACGGCAGAAAGGTTTTTGCTGCAGCAATGACCCATAAGTGCCAACACCAACCAGAAGCAGAAAATTCAACAAGACAGAGAAAAGAGTGAACGGAGGAGTTGAGAATACGGTAATGTAGAGAGATGTAGGAAAAGTAAAAGGAGAAGAAGAAGAAGAAGAAGGAGTTAAATTTCAAAAGTCAGCGAATTGAGCTAAGACGACAGTGCAACTGTGTGCATTGATGCTAAAAGTCGTTTTTTTTTAGCTATCCCCATTTGTTGGGTGCAGCACTTGATCTTTCCATAAATACGTATGCACACTATGCACTTCCTCAAATTTTTAATCATTTGTATTCAGAAATTCTTATTTAAATTAAAGAAATTCTTATAATTAAAATAAAATTTTTTATACATAAATTTAAACTTAAATTTTTACTTATTACTCTAACCAATTATTCATTTTTTAAATAAAATCCATCAATTTATTTATTAAAAAATAGGATGATGAGAAATATCAAACGCGTTGCCCAGTCAAATCCATCTGCATATAAAAAAACGACGTTATTCTGGGCATCCCCCGTAATTTAGACGTAATTAACTATCTTTTCATCGCCATCATTGCATATTGCTGCTGTTTCTCATAAATTTATATTTCCTAGAATACAAGAGTTTGGTTCCGTTTCGTTTGAATTAAAAATTAATAAAAACATATTCTTATAATTTAACATTAAATTATTGAGTTATTTTACAACAAATTTTATTTGAATTTTTGAGAATCCAAAATACTTTTTCGTTAGTTCTAAGTTAACTAATTGTTTGCGTTATTAGCATATTGCATTATATTTCATTTATATTCAATTATGTTGAAAATATGAAATATTTTGGAAAGTTCATTAGTTGTCGTTTATTTTAGTCCAAGAGTACATTAGTTGTCAAATGTAGGGAAGCAAACAATAAAGGTGTAAACTCGCTCTGACAAGACGAATCGAGGTATACACCAGGAACAACGAACAAGGCTTCGAAGGGGACACAAGGGGAAACACCAATGTTCGTTGTGGAACATAAACATTGACGCCATCACTTGTACTTATTTTATTTGTCTGCACAATTAAAATATGCATTTTTAAGTATTAATTAACATCAAATAATTCGTCGTGTTTTTGTATTTAATTTTTTCGTAATTGTTAAAAAACTTTTTTAAATAAGATAGATACAGTTGAAATTGAACAAAAGAGTTTTAAATAAAAATTCCAGAAACAAAAAAATTGTTATGGAATAAATATAATTTGAGTCTTGCTAGCCATTGTGTAGAATATTAAGTAAAAATAGATATATATTTAAATTAATCAATTAGATATATATTTTTATGATATTTTAATTTTGTTATCGTTTAATAAAAATAGTTATTTTTATTAATTTTTTAAACAATAAATTATCAAATATTTTTTTAATCAATTAAATACTTCCATGACCAATGTTTTAACAACATTATCTAACAGTTCCTGTACAATTTTATGATAGGCCATATTTCGTAATTGGTTTTGCAGACATTAATTTATATACCTAAATCGTACGTACATGCTTGAAGAGAAAACGCCACCGTTTTCAACCCACCAAACCAAATTAAAAAAACGCGGTTTTGGTAGAGAATAATAATATGCGTAGTTATTGGGCGTTGCATTCTACTATTATTTTTTTGATTGGCTTTTTAATATAAAATATTGAAGAATTGAAAGATGTTGCAGCTGCTCGTGTTCATCGCTCTGTTTTATCACTTTGACTCCTTGTGGTTTTTTCTAATTGTTTTATTATGATAATGTAATTGCAGAGATATGCCCATTGAATCATTTATGCATGTTGTTGTAAAGCTCGTCCTCAAACATCTACAGTGTTGGTCAAAGTCAGCAATTAATACCCGCAATATAATTAAGGGAGAAATTAAGTTCCTCAACACAATATAATTCAGTATTGAAGTTACAAGTCATACGAGCAAAATTATCGTTTAAAGATATGTAAATTATACTTGCGAGGTTGAAAATTGTTATATAAAATAAATACATAGAGTAAGTAAAAGTCTTATCTATGTTGAGGTTGTTATCACAAAAAGAGACGAATTAAGGACTCACAGTCTTATTATGGTATGTGTTAATCATGAGACAGTTTTGTCATTACATGTTTTGTATGTTCCAAGAAAACCATACAATAAGTTTAGCACAGGGCCCTCAACGTTCACTTTAAGTAGTTCGTAAGTCTCACATTAAAATCTTTTTATTTAGCACATTAGATTATAAATTGTGATTAAAATATAGATTAAACTTCAATGAAATTTCTTATACTTTTGCATCAGAATTTTCAGTGAAAAAATTTTAAAAGTCACAATTATAACATGTTATAAAACCATAAAAAATTATCTAATATCCCAATTATTTGAAACAGTGATCTAATGTGGTTCATTTTATCATGCACTCTATCTACTAAGTAGTGAAAGTTGAATCTTACCTATTAAGGTTAGCCTTCAAAGTTTATGATTAAGGTTTTTGGTTTATGGCGTTAGATTTAAGGCTTAATTAAGATAATACTTTGGACATAATGAAGCGGGTCACACAATTTGGATATTATCGTATAAGGATTATGTAACAAAAAAAAAGATAGACAAAAATTTCGTAAATGGTAAACCACGTTTACATATATATAATAGATACCGTTAATATATAATATGCACATACTTTATTATATCCATTATTCTTTTCTTGTGATTGCGTCATTTCATTTATTTACTCGTGACAATCTAAATTCAATATTGGTCATCCATCTCACTCCATACTATTATATTAATCACCAATTTATTTCACCATCTTCAAAACTCCCCATCAAGCGAATATATATTTGAATTTCAGGTGTAACGTTTGGTAATGCATAAAAAACTAAACTATATACAAATTTAATTATAATTTTTCCTTTTAAAATAATACTTATGCCATTTAAAAAAAAAACATCTACGTCCATCTTAATCATATTTAAAACATTTTAAAGTAGATACATTTAAAGCCTCTGATAGTGTGAAGAATTGAAAGGTATAAGGGAAAAAAGTTAAACGACTAGTATTATTTATTTCGTAACTAGCGACAACACGTAGCTTTCACTCTTTTATGTTTTTCTATATTTTTTAAATTATAAATATCTAAATCATGAAAGTTTCTGTCCAGAAATTGAAGTGTTATCGATAATTATTCATTTCTAGCTGTTATTTTTATTGCGATTTGTTTTAGAGAAATAGAAATTGATAAAAGATTGTTTTGTTGGTGTAGTGATTTAGGTGACTTTAGAGTTTTTCAAACAAAAAAAGTCAAGGGTCGCACAAGAGTTGAAAGATTTTTTTGGTAGACTCTGACATTTAAATTAATATAAAATAAAAAAATATAAAATAAGATATATTTAAAAGTCATCATAAAAAATTTAATAATTTTAAGAGTCGCTTAAATGTAAGAATAAAATTAATACTTTTGATAAAAATTGATTAAATTTAATATTATCATTATATATATTCAGACTGAAAAAATTTGTTTAAAATACAAAGTAAATATAAATATAAATAAATATTGGTTTTTAATTAGAAAAGGAAGGAATTGTAATTTTGGGTGCAACAACGACCCACGCGCTATGAGAAAGATGGCGGGAGCGGGAGTACAGCAACAGCAGCACCCGCCCATACATCTATTTCTCTCTCATATCCTTCAATTCGTTCTAATTACACTTGAGTCCCTACAAAACCCCTTTATCCCCAAAATCACCCACTCTCCACTCTCCCAACTCCCAATCTGAAATCCCTTTACATGTCCTTTCTTTCTTCTTCTTCTTATCCTCCCTTTCCCGCTCCCTCTCTCAATTCCGTTCTCTGTCGCAGGTGCCTTGCTATTCAGAGCTTTCCAATTTTAGGGTTTTTCTTCTCAGAAACTAGGGATTCTTTTTTTTATGAAATAGAGTGAGTGGAGACGCGGAGCAGTGTCGTAATTTTGTTGGCTCAATGGAGGCCACGGCTGGTGTTGCCGGTGCCACCACAACTCGCGGCGTTTCTCTTCAGATGCTGCCCTCGTCCCGTCAGGAGTGGCGCGCTGTTGCGGACCATCATTTAGCACGAAACCCGGATGACAAGGTACTGATTTGGCGGCAAAAATATTTGGCATTGTCTTTTTTGGTGATTGAGGAATGTGGTAGAAGATGAAAACTCCAGTTCTGAAATTTGGAGCTTTCCTATTGTTAGAGATCGTCAAAACGAGAACATTTTATGTCCTTCTCAATGCATGAGGCTTTACAAAATTTGTCACAGTCCAAATTGCGATTAGGGTTTAGTATTTTCGTCTCGAGCGAGTGGTATTCTTGGGTTTTCTGGGCACCAAGCCTCGGGATAATAGATGTCATGAGTGGTGTTTAAGCGGAGAATGTGGTCGATAGCAGGCATACACTTCGGGTATATGTAGGTTTAGTGTTTGTCCTCGTGGAGCGAGTATCTCCGCTTCGATGACTTTAGTTCTTATAAGATTTAATTGTGTTTTCGCTCACTAGGACTGAAGCAAAAAAAGTAATGAGATTCAGTTTCTAGATTTTATTTTTATGATGTTCTTTCTTTTGGAGAGTGCATTGTTCTCCATTGTTTTATTCAGGGAACCCTATATGGTCTGTTAGCCTCAATTTCTCGAGGTTTAGTCTCTTAATTGTTGATGTTGTAGACCGCCCAAGGCTCATTAAGTGTGCATGTATTTTAAATTGAATTAGTGACCTTTATAAACAAGAGTAGTGAAAGGCTGAAAGCAAACTGATTGAGGTTGTCCAAGTTTAATTTTAAAGCTTCAGGGTTCCCTCTTATTTATTTATTTATGATGATTTGGTTGCTTGGCTTTTACAAATATATGGTTGTATATGGTGGAGGGAGCTATAGTGTTTTCCCTATTCTGTTATTTGTTTGATTGTAAACCAGACATCTGCTAATTTGCAGGAGTTAGAACAAACAAGATTAGGGCATTCAGATGAAAGAACCATATATGAGGTAAGTTTAATCATAAACGAAGCTTCTTTTTATTTATGAGGAATTAGGAACCTGAAGATGGTTTTTTCTTTTTCAAGGTGCAGCAGGGAAGAGAGCCACTTGATGTTGATTTCTGTTCACTAACAGTGGATGGGGCATTAGACAATGATATATTGCAGCAACGAATTCATGATGTTGCTAGGCAAAGACAGGAGCTAGAGCACATTGAGATTGAGCTGAGAGCTCAAATGATTGCAAGAACTGAGATAATTGAAATGCAGAATAGCTTTGAGGCTCAACTCAAGGAGCACTCTAATACTGCCAGCAGGCTTCAAGTATATATTTAATATTCATATGTACTCCTATAAGTCTAATCTGCTCCATTTAACTAGAAAAAAATGGTTATCTCCATAATTTACTTTGAGCATGCTTTTTTTCTTTCTTTCTTCTTCTTCTTTTTTTTTTTTTTTTTTTTTTGTAATGTTTACTTGTGCCCTATTATGGTTGTATTGAGTTGTCATTTTCTATTGATAACATAAGTTGATCTAGCAGATACAAAGGTTCTTGTTTGTGATTGTCAAAAGATGAATTTTGTGTTATCATCTAATTCATTTAAGGTTACATTTTGATATTTAGTAGGGCAGTAATTGCTTTCTATTCTAAACTTGTTTATTTGGCCTTACAGGAGCAACTCTGTGAAAGGGAACGTGCAATACATGAGCTGGAAAGGAAAATGGAAGAGAAAGACAGAGAGCTGCATGCTATTAAATTAGACAATGAAGCGGTTTGTTGAGTGCCCCACCTTTTTTTTCAAAATTTTTTAATGATTTTTTTAGGACACTAATGTTAATTGTGCCAGTTGTTGATTTACTTGCTAATCTTATTTATTATTCTGTCAGGCATGGGCCAAACAGGACCTTCTCCGTGAGCAAAACAAAGAACTAGCCACTTTCAGGTTTTCTTTTTTAAACTACCCACTGCTTAAGCATATGCAATATAGACATGCATGCAGGGGGTTTATATATGGGAATTTACATCACCTTGTAGTAAAAACATTTATCTCTGCTATGTTGTGTGGTTGCACAAGTTTTGATTTTTTCCCCTTGATTGTATTTATTTGATGCTTGTTAGGTTTTGCATTTGTGCCTTTTTCAATGTGATTTTATGGGTAAGAACTTTTGCAGAATGGAGCGTGATCATTCAGAAGCTGAACGAGCTCAGCATATACAACAAATACATGATATTCAAGAACATATTCAAGAAAAAGAGAGGCAGCTGATGGAATTACAGGAACAAGTATATATACTTGAATTTTGTGTTTTATATTTATCTGAGATGCCCTTAAGTTAATCGTCTTGTGGAATAGATGTGCAAGTAATGTATACATATTGAGTATTTTGTTTTGTATTTTCTTAGTTTAGATCTACTTTACTAAAAAAAGTTTTTGCCTTTTGATAGTGATAATTGAATGCTTTTCAGTGGTGATTGATATATGATATGATTTGTTTTAATAATTTATCTAAACTTTAGATGGCTTTTAGGAGGTAGATGGGCTAATAATAGTTCTATCTTTCAGCATAGGGTTGCTCAGGAGACCATTATTTATAAAGATGAGCAGTTGAGAGAGGCCCAAGCTTGGATTGCTCGTGTTCGTGAGATGGATGTTTTCCAATCAACAACAAACCAGACATTACAGGCAGAATTGCGAGAACGCACAGAGCAATATAACCAACTCTGGATGGGTTTTCATAGACAGGTTGATTTGCTATCCTTTCTGTGATTCAAGGATTCAATTTTTGTTTGTTTTCTAAACACTGTAGATCTATCCTGTTTTGCACCTGTCTAACTGTTTTATATGTGCATATTATTGCTAAGATTTGTGGTTCATTTTTAAAGATTCATTGCTTGACCTATAATATCTGACCTTAATACTTAGTCCTGTGATATTAGTTTGCATATGCTGAAGTTTTGGCATTGTAACATACTTTTTCAGTGTGATCCATATAAGCTTATATTTGCTTCTTAGTGATGTATCATTGATTTCTTTTATTTAAGGTAATGGTGGTTTTGCCTCACTTTGATTACCTTTTGGGTTGGTGATGTTAGTTTGCAGAGATGGAGAGACTTCATTTGCATTCTATACAGCAACTTCAACTTGAGCTGGCTGATGCAAGAGAGAGGAGTGGAGCTTACAATGATGATTCACGAATGTCTAAAATGAATTCAAAAAAGAACGTGTCTCAGTTTGGGCAAGACAATGGACACCAATTTGATGTAAATGGAAGCAACACCTCTAATGGAAATAATGGTCTTCTACCAAACGAGAATTCAGATAGTGATCCACCTTTTGCATCTACTGGAAATGGATCAATTCAGGTAGGTTGCTTTAATTAATAGTTCTATTGTTAAACATACAGTTGTTAACAATTTTTTTTTTTCCTGAAACCAATTTGCAACATGCTACATTGAAGGGTTTATATACTTCTAACCATTTATTAGGGAGATCTGAATAAAACTTATAAGATTTTGTTGCAGCTTATCTGTAACTTTTATATAGAATGTAAGTTACAGATTGTCATTAGGCATGGAAGTCCTGGACAGAGATATTTATATGGTTAAAACATGTTTATTTAATTTGCATGGGTTATTTAATTTGATTGCTTTATGTAACATAATGATTCTATCATGCATTTACTTTCCAGTTATTGAACACAATTAATTAGTTTGTAGTTATTCAGTGATTAGAAAGTTTGAGTTTGTAGAAACTTCTTAACTGCTCTGTCTCATTGCTGCAGAAAAGTATAGCTGATTGAGATATAAATGTGAGTGTGATTTTCAATCGACGAGACCAGTGCTGGAACAGGGCATTTACCGCCTTTGCACTGAATAGGATTAAGACTTGATGGTGATGTGACTGTACTTTACTGAAGCAACTAGGAATACTTGGGGTGAGGGAGTGTCTTTTGTTTAGTGGGGCTCTGCTTTCTGTCAATGGATCAATAGTTTACTAGTTCAGTAACAAGGTATGAAGGCATCACTTACAAGTTATGGGATGTTAATAATTGTGACAGAGAAAGCAAAATCTTTAATATTTTGACAATTTGGTTTGAAAATGAGATAGATGCCAAGCATAACTTTTTAAGGTTGCCGGAGAACTTGGCTTTGAGGAAGTAGTGCAGAACCTGCAGATAAATAGTGCTTAGATGAAGTTGTCACTGATACTGATATAGCTGTCTGTTATTGATGAGGAAGCACATTTTATAATAGGAAAAAAACTTGGGTGCATTTTTCATGCTTGCTGTCAGAATCTCTATTAGAATTATAACAAGTGGGGAATTTTTTTTTAAAGGATTCAATAATGTGAACTAAATTATAAAAATTCTTCACAAGTTATTTTTCTTAGAGAACCTGGTATTGATCACCTAAAGAACTTCACCTAAATTTTGTCCCATATAATACAATTGTTTACTGCATTGTTATGAATGAAACTGCATTTTTTTTAATGATCAGGTGGTTATACTTGATGAATTAACTGTATGCCCTTCAAATTGTTGTATGGATCTATTAATAGGCAACATATTTTCATAATAGGGTGAACAAGTAAGCATATTGAAATATTTACACCGTTTTATGGTATTTTTTAGACGGATCATGTCCCTATTGCTCCGTCCTCTCTGCTTGGGATGCCTTCCTACCTTCCACCTGGCCAAGTAGCTACATTGCATCAATTTGTTATGCATCAACAAGGAGTGGCCCATTCAGTTGCACCCCATGTTGGACATTTTCACACAGTTCAGGCAATATCACCTCTGCAACAGTGGCAGAACCAACAGGTATTGAAAGAAACGAATATTTACCTTGTCTACACTTTTGTATTGGTGATAATTTATATCTTGGTCATACATTATATTGTGTGAGAGTTCTACTTGTTTCTTCAGGAAGTGTCAGAGGGTTCACAGGTATCCATACAGGATGATCCTTCCTCATCCCAAACTGATCAAAATTCGATGAGATCAGATGCTCAGCTTAATTATGATAATTCTGTTAATGGACAAGTTCTTCATAGAGACTATTTGGACGTTCACATCTGCCAAGGGGAGGAGCCACAAACTATGATTTCATCATCTACTGAGGAAACACAGGTTTAGAAACTTAATTCTATTACTTATATAGAATATTTTACTGCCCTTGATCTTTATTTCTGATATTGATGATAATTTAATTTTTCCAAGGTTCTCCAGTCAGTTGATAATGGTCAACTTGTAGCTTCCCAACCGGATCAAAACCTACAAAAAATTTCTTCCCAGTTTCATGATGCCTTAAGATTGAATTCTTTTGAGCAGAACAGTGAAGTTGAGGTTTGTTTTTATTCCTTGGACTTTTGTTATTAGGATGGCTGAATGGTCGGTTTGATAGGCTAAGTCTGATATTGCTTGTGCTTTTCAAAAGCTTCCTTTAGATGCTTATGTAGAACTTACAGCAAGTAAATATTTTAACAGGAATTTATTGTAATTTTGAGAAAATGTCTAGGTATCATCTGTGTATGATTTATGCCAAAAAAAAAAAGGTACAAATTAGATTCTAAATACATCCTCCAACATGGTTCTAGAAGCACATGCAAATTTTTGGTAGCTTTTGGAACTTAAATGCAAAAAATATTTTTAATATTTACTAAGCAATTGTGTAAAGTATAAGTGAGTAGCAGGATGCTGTTACAGCTCAGGTATTGAAAGCTAACCATTTTCTTCATGCAGGAGCAGAATGTTATTACTCCAGCTAATCATGGATTAGAGGACCAAGCTTTAATGGCAGGGCAATCAAACTCTGCTGCAAATACATCATCCCACATAATCTATTCAGTTAATCACAGTGAAATGGCAGTGAATGATTCTACCGATTCAGTCTTGCCTGAAGCATATGACTCCACTGTGCAGACAAATTTGATGGAAATCACAAGGTCTTCTGAGATTACTCTCATTGATGAAAGGAAATTATTAGCTTTTATTGTACGCACTATTCCTGCTGGTGGACAAATTCGAATTAGTTCAACGGTTAGTGAGTCTTAACACTATACTCTTAGGCTGTTTGGTTTTTTGAAGCTGATATAGTTTATATGTATTGTGTTTCAAACACAGCTCCCTAACAGATTGGGCAAGATGCTTGCACCTCTTCACTGGCATGATTACAAGAAGAAGTATGGAAAGCTTGATGATTTTGTGGCCAGCCATCCTGAGGTTAGTACTAAGTTAAGTAAGGATGTATAGAAGTGTCTGCTTGCAAGTAAAATATTTGCTTTGTAAATCTCACATTGGTTTTTCCCCCCAGTTATTTGTGATTGAGGATGATTATATTCAACTCCGTGAAGGAGCACAAAAAATGGTAGTGGCAACTGCAGCTGCTGCCAAATTTGCTGAAGCAGCTGCATCGTCCTCTCCTTATTCTTCATATTTGTCCACTGTATCAGTTACACCAATGGCTCAATCCCATCGCCTGAAGAAAGTTCATTCAATTGATTCTAAGAATGTTAAGATTGACAAGTTAATCAAGGATTCTCAAAATGTGACTGATGAACCTTTAAAGCATCAGCAAACAAATGGTGTGTGTTTCAGTGGTACAGGAGGGTTTGCAAATGCAAAAATATTGAGTAAATCTCAGGATTCTCAGAAAATCGATGGCCCTGAAAATAGGCCTGTCCAGTCTTCTGTACTGTTTACTGTTGGCAATAGGGGAAGCCTTGACAAATCAAGTGGGAGCAGTACCCAAAATTTAGGCTCAGCAAATGGGAGGCTAACCTCTAGCTTGTCTGGAAAACAGCAGACAAGGTATACTTCTACACTAGTGTGATGATATCTGTCATTATGCTTTGGTGCCTCATTGTCCAAGACGATTATAACTACTGGAAAAGGGATTTGTGCTCACTGATTTTATGACAGGGCTGTTGCTGCGCATGCTTATCAAAGATAGTGAATCTTCTTACCGGAATGTTATAATGTGGGTACGTTGGCTCTCTAATTTTCTGGATGTGTTAATTCTTTATCCTAGAATTGTGTGTGCTTCAGTAAGACATAAAAGTTAGCTAGATCTTGCCATGATGAGACATACCTATCAAAATGTCCTCAAGTAGCCATAATCGGGAGTCTATTATGCTGCTTATTTATCCATCAAGCATTTGAACCAATTGCCTCATTTATGCAGTAACTATTTGATTTTTTGCCATATTGGTTATCAAGCCTTACCTTAAGTTTCAGAATTTCTTGTCTGTTGAAAATTTTTGTTTGCCACAGTACCAGGGAAAGATCCTTTTTTCTTCAGGGTAGAGTTAATTTTTTTTTTTTTTTACCACCTTGATTTTACTGCATTTTCATGAAATGTGTATTTATGTTGCACTGCAGTCATAATTTTAATATCTATTTTACATTGACAGGAAAGAGAGGCACAGATGATCTTTTCTACTCATGGGGTTGCATATAGAAAGTGCGTGATGATGCTTATGGGGTTTGTGGGAGAATTGTCTATAGAGAACTGACGAGCAATCTTTTGCGTCCTAAGCAATTGTGATATAAATTGTCATTGGTTTCCCCTTTTTTTTGGTTAATTTATTTCTCCCAGCTGTTTCAATTTGTTGTCCATTCATTAATATGCGGGCCTCATTCGCAATCCCTTGCTCCTGCAGTGCTTTTGCATCTGATAGTTGGTGACCATTTTGGTTTGAGTTGCTTAAAAGGATCAACATAGTTAATGTTTTTGGTTTGCAGTCTTCTTTTTCCCCTCAATTATATTTGGCACATTTTTCTATTTCAGGTAGTAACTATTTTGAAACAAAACAGCAAATGATGTTGAGTCTATGTTGGCTTAAGCGGTCGACACTCCAAGCATACTTGTATAAAAATTCCAACGTATGGTCCTAAACGGCGACAAGAAAATATTTGAGTCGGCCCAAAAAAAGAGATTATTTTCAATGAAGAAAGAGATGAGAAATATTTACTACATTTTAGAATTGAACCGTACGAGGTATGGCAAGGCACTACCGTCAGTCCATCACAAAGACACCAAACTAGAGGTTGCAGCCTCACAACTGACTAAATTAACTTGTGCTATAACAATTTGTTTAATATATAAAATTTCTTAATCTTTTATACAGCAGGAAAATATTTAGTCTAGCAGAATTAGAGATGCCTATAAATATTTCTTAATCTTTAATACACCAAATTAACCTGCGCGGGTTTCTTGGAAGGAGACGACGTCGTTTTCAATTGTACGGAACTGTTATACAAATTAGAAACTAGGGACAGAAGGATAGAAGGAAACGCCACAGAAGAAGAGAATGAGAAGAGAAGAGAAGAGAGGTTGGAGGAAGGAAGGGAAAATGGGGTATATCGTGAGAGTGAGATTAGTGTCCTTCTTCACGGGGGCCGCAACGGCGTCTCTATATCCTTCACAGGGATTACGAGTTTGCGCAGGAAGCCTTTACCCAACAGGTTCCTGTACTTCCTTCTCTTTCCCCTCCATTCACCTTCAACAAATATCATTTCATTATTTCATTCCCTGCATTTCGAGATTTCCTTATATTCTTCTGGAGTTGCATGTCATGAGTAACAATACGATGTTTGTGTTGCATTTTCTTCCTCATGGTTCAAATTGTCTAATTGTTCATTGTGAAAAATAAAGATGCAATTGGATCCCAAATATTTGGGATTTTTCCTATACAAATCATTAAGCTAAACTACTTAGCAGCCTCCACGTTGAACTGTCTTTTGTCTTCTATCCTATTTTAATATACGTCCTTCAAAATCCTTTTGTAACCATACGTTTTCTTGTCACCTCTGAATTCAAGGTTCAGAGCTAGTGTCTGATTTGATGATTGAATTGCATTTGCACTTGATCACATTACTATGGCAGGAATATGCGACAGTTCCTGTCATTCAATATTTAATGCTCCTCGTGGTCCATACAGAAAACGAATTTGTAAAAATTGAATAATGTTTATGGGCACCAGATTGACTGAGTCAAGTGGTGATATTCAGTGGCATGGCGTCGTGTGGAAATTAATTTGATGAGTTGTGATGGCATTCAGTAAATACAGAGTCTGATTTACTGAGGAAATATTTCCTCCTTTGCATGTGCTGTGAATCAGGCTTGCACTACTCTGTCGAAAAACCCTCGAGTAAATTTCTATCCCTTGAAAATTTTTGGATATTGACAAACAGTCAATTAAATTGGCTCATTTCCTTCTTCCTTCCTTTTCTTGTTGCTGGGAAGGCGGTGAGTGGCTTTTGATTGAACATCAGAAGTGTAAATTTTTATCACTTAGTGCTGCTTCAATTGATAATGGTAACTTCCTTGGTTCTTTTTTCAGATGAAGGTGTCTACGAGTCATTACACAGACGAATTTCTTCTCTGGAAAAATTGAAACAAACTGAAGCTTCGGAAGCAGTGGAATCATCAGAGTAGGTGTCTTGCCAATTCAGAGTCATTTATTGTAGTTGATTGTTGTGGAATCTTCACTGGATGCACTCATTATGAAGAGTGAAAATTTTCTGCTTACCTGCTTCAGGAATAAACAAAATGTCATTCTTTTGTATGGTATCTCTGCTAATTCACTTTTTGTACCTGATGGGTAAAGATCCATTCTGTGTCCACTTGAAATTTGGAATTATTTTTGGAGTTTATGTTGCAATTTGACTGTTCAACAAGCATCTCGTGACTTTGTAGTCTCGTGCCTTAATACCGCTACTCTGGCTTATTGTTGTGAGACACAAACATTTATGTTCATAAGATGTAAATACTGTCCGGGTTGTCCTAATTGAGGCACTGCCCAGACTTACTATGATATAGCCCAATGAGAAAGCCCATGATGTTTTCTAACAAACCCAGTTAGGAAAACAAACAAGGTAAATCAATCTAGTGACGGCAGTAAACCTGTTTGGCATCATGTGGTGACTTTTATAATCCAAGGTAACAGGATAAAATCATAAAAGACAAACCTCTCATTGGAAATGTGTTTAAATAAAAAAGATTTGAATAAAATGAATGTACGGACTAAATATGTATGTTTTATAAATAGCAAATATCTTGATGTACATTGAGAAGGGAAGGAATAAATGCAATTTTCAATAGGAAAAAGAATATATATATATATATATATAAAGATGGTGGTGGGGACCATAGAGGGAGATGGTCCATGGAGATAAAAACGGTCATCTCATCCATATCGTTTTGATGATTGAAGAATGAGAAGATAAAATGGGAGAGGTGTGGTGCCCAATATCTTAATCATGAAATGGAAAAAAGGGCAAAAGGAAAGCAACCAAAAGATTGAGATAAAAGCAATTATATCAAAAATTCAATGAATAGAATTGGAAAATGGGTGTTTCCTTGGCGGTGGTAGGCCTACGTTGAAACAACTAACAGATGGGAATGAGAATGGGAGGACACATCATAGGGACTAGAATTTTCTTTACTAAAGAAAATAAGGTTAATAAAATTTCATTTCTTAAATTGGATCATACAAATATCGTATTTTTTTCTTATTCAAAAATTAATAATAGAAAATAATTTGGAGAGATCCAATCCATGCTTCTTTTTATTGTTTTGATTCTCATCTTTCTTTTTCTCTCCCTCTAAATATAATTGAGAAAATTTTCAATTCTCCTTTTTCTCCTTCGTCATTGAACTCATATCAGGGTTCAGCGTTCATTGACAAAATAAACACATACTAAAATATCTACCAGTTAGTTAAATTTAGTTTACCTACAATACAAACATGAATTATTGCTCTTTTTTTAATTCAATCTCTCTAGTTTTTCGGTGGCGTCTGATTTAAAACATATGAATTTGACCTATATATAAGATTATCCTTACATTATTTAGCACATAAATTTTTTATATTTATTAAATTTAAATTTATAAACATATTTCTAAGTGTTTAAAAAATTAAAATTTTCATATATCAAATATGACTAACATTTTTATTTTAGTCTCTATGTGTTAGAGTCATAAGCATATTTTATTTTTTTTTTATTGTAAATTAGAGATGATCGAAACACTTATATCTTATTAATACTCATAAAATTTACTCATCAAGATTGATTCAAGTATTAAAAGAACATATTCAAGCTTATAGAGGATGGTACCTTATTCGGATCCAAACACTTTTTATATAAAATATTTAAATATTATTTTTTATAGTATAAATATACATTTATTTTATTTTATTAAATAAAATATACATATAAATTATGTTATTTTTTTAAATTTTATCAATAAAATATTTTAATGTTAATATAAATTTATAAATTATTATATTTAATAATTTTATAAAAATAAATTTATTAAAATTTTACATTAATTTTATATTTAAAGTTTACATAATATAATTAATTATCAAAATATGTAAAAGCAAAATTTTGACCATATCTCTATCTCTTTCTCCACGTAATATATGTCAAACCACACCAAATAAGGAATTAATTAACGCACACAAAAGAGTGTAGATGCTGAGGAAGGTAGTTGGAGTTAATGCTAACATCTTAAGGATTAATTGTCATAATATTAATTCATCTCTTTCTGTTATTAACTCTTTTATTGTAATCAATATATTTTTAAATTAATTATCATTCATATTAATATTTATATTATTCAAACTAAGAATTATGACACAGAAAAGGAGTATCAATGGAGACAGGCCGTTTGCCTTCATCGACATCCACAACCAGCTTTCTCCTGGTCCTGACTTGATATATAAGCATCATTCATATATAGGTAGATTTTGTTCACACCCAAAACTATTATTTTTCTAAAAGAAAAATCTATTACAATAAACTTCTCTTTCTGTGCAGATATAAATAGTCCCACAATTGATTACTTTTTGACTTAGTACTGCTAAGCACAAGGCCCTTAAGGAAACCAATATGCTTCACGGCATATCATGGTGTCCCAAAATAAGGTCAGATGTAATTGTAGTTCCAGAAATACAGAAAAGAAAATAAAATCGTGGGTGGTTTTGCCACAACCACAAGTTTGACGGTGCATGTGCAAATTTATGTTCTTATATTTATTCACTATAAATCAATTATTAACCTTTTCCCTTAAGGGATATTGTGTTTAAACTGAGATGGTGTGGAAATTTTTAAGTATTTATTTTGTATATTTTGGTTATTAAAATTTTTAATTAAAATAAAATATTTTTTTAAAAAATTTAATAATAAAAAAATAAATTGTATAAATTATACATATTAATTTATGATTAAAAAATTTAATAGTAAAAATAAAAAAAATACATTTAAAACTTAAGTCTAAAAATAATTAATTTCTCATAATATAATAAATTTAAATTTAATTTTTTATAAAAAAAATATGTTCACGTTTAACATAGAACATGTAAAAGTAGAAACAGAGAACATCATAGCTGGCCAGTCCCAACTTGCTTCATTTCATGATGGGGTTTCTTCATCCTGGTCCTCACTCGGGTTAATTTGATGACAACTTTTTGTATGAATACAGTTTTTAAAATATTTGTTATTTGATACTCTTTCCACTATATTATGATAACGCAGAGAATTTTTTTGAAATAATTGATAACGCAGTACTAAGTTGTGTTTTAACAAAAGTGATATATTTAGATGCATTATTTTTATTAAACTAATCTGATTAAAAATATTCTTCAGGAAGTTACATTTTTTTAATATTTAGTTATAAGTATGTGAGTGATAGACAGCTACCATTTGTAATGTGTGTACAAATACAGTACGTGTGGTCCACTTGTACGTACATCTTGAATCCCACAAGTTGATCTTGCTTAGGACATTTACTTGGCCCTGAGGCTGACATGTACCCCTAACTGGAAAAGAAATTTCAATTCTTCATGTGACACCCCAATTGAGCTGAGTTTTGTCCAATGTTAGTTTTTTTTTTTTTTTATCTTTCATTTCATTTTTTTATTTTTTATAAATATTTTTTATTAAACATAATATTATTTTAGAAGTTATCAAATATTAAATATAAATATTTTTTTATAAAAAATTTAAATTTAAATTTATCATATTATAAAAAAATTAATTTTTTTATTTAATTTAATTTATGTTAATTTCATGCAATTAATTTGATAAGCTTTTATTTACTTTCATTAAAACCTCACGTGTTTTCACATGTCAATGTGTCAGTAGCTATATATATAGTAATAAATATACACAATTCCAAACTCAATCCTAAACCAACAAGCTTGTTGGTGGTGGCAAGGATGAAGGTGGCATTACAGCAAGAATCTCGGTACATGCTCATCCACATGTATGTATGTACAGTGCTGCACCTAATCAGCCACATTAATTCTATCCCTTCTATATTTCATATGCACTTGTCTCCCATTGAAAATACCACTGTGTCTTCCTATCACATTCATTTAATTATATTAATTAATGTTGATTGGACTCTGCCTTCTTCTCTTGTTTCACCCATTTATGTTTTCCCTAATCCCTAGCTATGTTTCTTTTCTTAATGTATATGATTCATCAGTGATTAGATAAAAAACAAAAACGTAACTTCATTGTTGGATTTGCAACTATGAAATTTGAAGAAAGTTATACATGTGTGTGTAGATCCGTGATAATCTTAAGAGAAAGAGAGGATCTTGCGTAGAAGGGTGGGTTGGACTTAGCTTGTAATATATAGCATTAAAGGCTGCGCAGAATTTGCTATCTGCATATCATATTCGTATGTTTGTGGTGATTGCAAAGATGGATGGAGACAGCGTGATTCGTATCGTACTTCGGTTTGGCGAAACTAAAATCTGGAAGATGCAAGGGATATCAATGGAAAGAATTGAAGTAGAAGGAATATGTATGGAAATAAAACAGAAAGAGACCGCGAGAATTTTTTTTAAGTACTAAAATACAATGTTTTTATACATTAGTTAATATATAAAACTATCGCAATTAAACCTTTTAAAAAAACCCAATTTAAAAAATCTATTCTCAAATAAAACACTCAGCAGCAGCACTCAGCTAGCTTGAGCCTAGAGCACTGCCCAAAGAGCTTTTTGCGTCTGTACTATACTTGTGTGTGTGTGTGCGCGCGCGCGCTACACATACTGCCAGCTGAGGTAACGTTAAATAGTGAAAAGCCGTTTGTTTATATTGAACCAAAGTGTTGTTATTTTGTATATAAAATAAAAGGTTTTTAAAATAGTTAAAATAATTAATAATTTGAAATGAAGTATAATCATCTTTAATTTTTGGAAAACAAATAGCTTTTAGGTTTACCGTTTACAAGGGGTTGGCGTATGAGGTTAAAACATTAACGGTGGCCCTTTGTAGGAAGGGTTGGAGTGCCCAAATCCTTTCTTTGTCCTCACTTCTCTCTTTGCTCCCTTTCCAATAAAAATACAAAGAAGATAGAGAGTATCTGGAGCCATGTTTAGCTAGCCTTACACGCAGAAAATGATAGATACCACAATAATGACGAGAGAGAGAGAGTAAGAAAAAAGGCTCACCCTTTGCTAATTTGTCTGCTAGTGTGTGGTGGTGCGAATGTTGGAAGTATGGAAGCAAATCAAAGGCCGAGAATGGCGGCAACCCATTACTCAATCATAAATCCCACATCAACCCCACCTCATCCCCTCCTTCTCCCTCCTTTGTCCATTCCATTACAACGACTAGAGAGAGTTACTGTGTGTCATATGGGCGTAGTAATATCGTTACTGTTAGATTCATAGACTTCCAATTCCAAAGGCCCTAAAACAAGGGGTCTACCTTCACTTGGGTGGCTCTGTGATTCTTTTTAGATGGGAAAGTGGTTTCCTGTTTGGGTAAAGTGGTTCAATTAGTTCCCTTTTTAATTATTTGAGTTATGGGTGAATTTGGCGTTTCATACAAGGAAGCTAAAAGAAATAGCAGCACCGGGGTTGTTGTTGGCTTGGGTGTGAAGGTGCAGAAGCAGATCCTTGAAGCATTCCCTACTGATAATGAGGCCATGATGATGATGCTTCCTCCTGCTCCTCATCATAATCATCACCACCCTCCACTATCTCCCTCCTCCGCTGTTGCTGCTGCTGATGCTCTCACTCCCACGACTTTTATTTCTATGCCTAACCATACAGTTACAAACTATTTTGTTAATGGTGCTTCTGCTTCTGGTGCTGCATATGTAAGACCCTCGCAGCCTTTTCACATTTCCACCTCAACCCCCTTCAAATCCTCAGGTTTGAGTTGTATTTTTCTTCAAGTCAATGCTTATAATTTGGGGTTTCTTGGCAATCTATATAAAAGATTGCATCTTTAATTCCAGAATATAAAGAAAGGGAAGGTCAGAAGAAAGAGAGAGAAGACACTGAATATGCTTGTGTGTTGATTGTGTTTATGGCAGGGGGAATGATGGGGTTTCCTTTCACAAATGCACAATGGAAGGAGCTTGAAAGACAAGCTATGATATACAAGTACATGATGGCTTCTATTCCTGTTCCTCCTCATCTCCTTATTCCCATGGCCGCTTCTTGCTCTCCCTGTATGTTCCTCTGCCCTTTTTCTCTGCCTCTTTCATCATGGCCTCTATCTTAATTCTCTTGTTCATTTTACCATGTCTTGCGGTTATTTCTTGTTTCTCTACCACACTCTCACGCACAGCCACAGGGATTTTTTACTCCATGCTTTTTTATGTATGCTATTTCTTGTCAAAAGTTTGTCTTTGCCGACCTAAAAAATAAAAAGAGTTTTTAATTTTGCCCATATATCTTCTTTCACATCTGTTTCTGGACTCTGAAACAATCTGTGTGAACTTTTTCCTGATGGGTTGCTTTCTTTCTCCAACAAATGATGTGGGTTTAGTTTGTGTATTCACTTCACCCTTTCTTGAAACTTGTAAATTTTTTGTGGCCTCTGTTGTGAACAGTGGATAGTGGTTCGAATCTAAGGTTTTCAAGCAGTAGTGATGCAGAGCCAGGAAGGTGCAGGAGAACAGACGGTAAAAAATGGAGATGTTCAAGAGATGTAGCGCCTAACCACAAGTATTGTGAGCGTCATATGCACAGAGGTCGTCCCCGTTCAAGAAAGCCTGTGGAAGTTGTTCAACCCAATAGCAGCAACAACACCAGTTCTAATAATCAGCAAATCAAGAGGGCTCGCCATGATTATTCCGCTTTTCCTGCTCCTGCTCCTGCTGCCACTGTTTCTAACTCTACAATCAGTAATTATGGATCTTCTTCACCTCAGTTTCTTGCATCTATTACCACCAGTCAGCCTCAGCCACACGTTGGATCTTCCCTTTCTCTTGATAAACTTGGTGTCAAACCTGGACATTTTGACTTCCTTCCGTCTGTTTCATCAATTAAGGAACCCAGGTAGGTGACTTCAAGCTTATGGACTTACTATTTTGTCTTCCTTTCTTGTTTGATTCCTACATTTGCTTCTTCTCCCCTTCCCCAGGGTTTTGCCATCACTGAGTTACTGACTTCTGTTTGGTTGGTCAGAAAAAACAGGAATAAAAATACGAGTTTGGATTTTTTTTTTTCTCCCAACAAAGTTAGGCTCTAAATCTGAAGCCTGAGTTTTTTTATAACGTGATGAGAATTATAACTAGACTAACCTTTAAAAAAAAAATCCCGTGTTTTGTTCATTGACTAAACTATTTGTTTCATTCCAAAGGACAAAATGTGTTGATGATATGTTTTTCTTTTTTGGGTCATAAATCACAGAAGAAACTGGGTTTGATTTTATTGTGTTACTAATTTGGCGACTTGAAACATGTGTGCACTATTGAAGAGGCTTGGAGTGGATGCTGAAAGGAGACCCTATTTCCATGGCTGCTTCTGATCCAGAATGGCAGCCTCTGATGCAGAACAGAGCTGGATTGAATGCCGGAAGTTCCTGTAACAACAACGTCTCAAATTACAGTCACTCTCTGTATATGAATCCTTACGAGGTTTTCAGTTCAGGACTAGACCAACAGAACAAACGCTCTCCTCTGTGCTCCAATCCTCTTGCTGTAAAACAAAGGGGTTTCATCGATGCTTGGTCTGATGCAGAAACAGAGGAAACCAACGCCAACAAGAAGCACTATGTAGCATCAAATGCTAAGTTATCACTTTCTTGTCTAGATCTATCAATGGGTGGTAGTGGTGAAGGTGGTTCTTTGAATGAAAACATGGGTAATGTTCATATGGGTTTGGGCCCAATGGATGCTCCTGCACCTTGGGTGGCTTCTTCAACACCTGGGGGCCCACTAGCTGAGGTATTGAGGCCCACCACCGCCAATGAAACAGCCTCCAATTCCAATCCATCGTCTCCAATGAGTCCCATGGTAACGATGGTGGCATCTCCATCTGGCGTATTGCAGAAGACGCTTGCTTCATTGTCCGATAGCAGTACTAGTAGCAGTAGCAGCCCAAGGGTTACTTCTTCAAGGGCCAATTCTGAAATGGCCTCTCTCTGCTTTAATCACACCAAATTACCATCTTCCTGATCTTGAGCATATTGCCAAAGGATTTTGTTTCAAGGTGGACCGGTCTGTACTGTACATTAAACAATCTGTGTTTATTGTGTGGTGACGTTTACAATACTTCCTTTTGCAGCTATGAATTACCCCATCAGGGCACGTCAGCAACTTCTGTTTAGTGTGCTAAGCTTCTGGTATTGGGGTTGTTTTTGTCGGTTTCCATTTTCTTTTCCTTCTTGTCGGAATCGGATTTGATTCAACTTTAGCTATGTCAACTCAACTATCTCTTCACTCTTTTACTTCCACTTTCTTTCTCTCTCACTAAGTAACTTGTTCAACTCTAGCTAATGTACAAGTTATTCTCTCACCCAGTTTACGTCACAGTTTATATGCATGCATCAACGAAGAATCAAGATTAATTATCTAAATTTAAAAGTGAAAAGGACAGAAATAAGCCTTTACGACAGATAATGTAGTACCATTAAAGATTCATTTCTATCGGAAAATATATCTTTATATTTATCCTCGTCTCTTAATTTTTATATAAAAAAGTATTTAATGTTCATTTTAATCTTTTATAGATATGGATATATTTTTTTATATATTTAATTTTAAGTTGTTTAATTAATGAAAATATAAAAATTATATTTAAGTTTTTTCCATTATCACCAACGGTTGCATTGAATGTGTCCAATGCTCAATTTTTTTAAAAAAGCATGTTCTTATATGAAGGAAATAGTTGATAGTTGCTTGCTTGAATATAAACACTTCAGTTAATGCTCAATGTGCTTGCTTCCCTTGCATGCTGCAATTAATGTTGATTTCACTGTGTTTGAATAAATGCTGCAACGGTACCACATCCTATTGCGGTACTTTTAATTGACAAATTTGTTTTCAGGCAGCTTTTCTATTTCTTTTATGATCATTTTCTTTTTCTTTAGTAGTTCAGCTATGTGTTTTCTTGTTACTTTCTTATTTCATATCATCTTATGGGTAGATGGATGATGTATATGTTAGAAAATTATTGGTTAACACAAGAAATGAGTGAGCTTTAAAAATCACTTAACTAATTATGTTTATGTTAATTTTTTATTTTTAAATATATTTTATTAAAGATAATTTTATTTAAGATATAATTAAATATTAAATATAAACATCTTTTAAACTATAATTTATTATAGAGTAGGATTCTAATTCTTTCTGTTCAACACAATATTTTTTTTAATGAAAAACTCTTTTTTTTTTTTTTTTAAACAAGTACAAGTTGGCATATTGTGTCTATGCATGAGGACGAACGGCATTATCTTTTTACATGCATGTTCTCACTTTTTTTTATATCCATTCTGAAACCTTCATTTCTTGAAAACTGTGAATTAAAGAGGCAGCAAAGTATAAAATTAGCCATACAACATGCTAAAGGCTGCAAAAGAAGAATGTGCATATGAACAATAAGAGATAGCCCCGGCAGAAATTCCAAAAACCAAATCTCAACAAGCTTTAATTGATATATAATTAATTTCTGTCTACTCCTTTTATTTTTGCGTAGTTAAAAAATATATCTATGCAAGTAGGTGAATTTCAAATCTCAACCATAATTTTCATATCCATAAATTAATGTGACTCCTAAATTTGTTTGATCTCACCTAAACTTTTAATAGATGTGAAATATTACAATACACACACACACACACACAACTACTTCAATTAATTATGGTTATAAAGAGGATGTGTTTAAAGCTCCATATAATATGTATACGTCATAGTTAAGTTTGTGTCTGACAACGTGAGATCCACACCTGAAATTCACACAAGAAATGCAGGATGAAGTAAATTTTTACAATGAGTTAATACATGTAATGAGTGTGCGCTTAATTCTCGTCATATGTTATACGTATCACAGTGAAGTACCTAACGTAGGAATATTTTTATAGCTTTCTGCTTTAAGGGCATGGAGTTTTATAGTCAAGGAGTGGACTGGACACAGTCACAGGATATACAAGAGAGACATGGTTCAAGTGTCAATGAAAATCATCTTTTTTTTATGGGAAATTGCACATGGGTTGAGTCAACTTAATTAGAAACATATGGATAAGTGGAGAATGATGAAATAGATTGAAATTTATTTGGCTTTGGATTTAGAGATGCTTTGATTCTAATCCCTAGATATACCCCAGGAAATGCAGGTCTAGTGTTTGATGAAACTCCATTACGAATAATTTTCCTTTGGGATTTGTGAACTCCAAGATAAAAAAGCCACGCTCCGCTTCGCTCAACTCATGAATGATGCTGATGAAACCATGGTATAGCTACCCCTAGAAGCAACTACTACTACATTTCAGATCCTCCATTGGCATTGCCATCACAAGAATCAGGAACTGAGAATGAAAGGCGTTTCTTGAGGGACCCTGTTTTATCCTTTTCTGGGGTTGAGTTATACCTGTGTCTGGGTACGCTTTGTGAGCGAGAGCGAGCCTTAGCAGATGCAGTGGGTGCCATGTAGTTTGGCGTTAAAAGGTTGGACTTCGCACAACGAGGGCTTGCTGAATGCATCTGTAACTCGCCATGCTTCATCTTTGTTGGTGGTGGTGTCATTGGCATTGCCACTGATGAAACATCTTGGTGAGTTTTATACCCAAGCGAGGACAAAGAAAGTCTGGGTGGATTATTCAAGTGATGGGGGTTAGAGTAGGGTCTATATGTGTCAATCTCAACTATTTTGATGGGTTCTCTTTGATCACACGAAAATCTACCTCTGTTGTTCTCCCTGTACCTTCTCCCCCATCTATGACTCTCTCTGTCTTCAACCTCTCCCTCGCTCGCGCAGGCTTCCCTACTACTTCTCCACATCTACAAGCAAAATTCATAGCAGCAAGCTGGCTAGTATAGTAATAGTATACATGCAGCATATGATATATATGACAACTTCAAAAATGAAGAAATGTAGAAGAACAAGATCCAGACCTGATGAGCGAAGGCATCAGCCAAGGCTGTTTCGCGTTTCAAGGCTGTTTCCTTTGTTCTCTGTAGAACAGCTCGAATATTGTGTGCCGTTTGTGGGTGTTCGTCCCACTTCATCCACAACACATCCTCATCCTCTGTGCCACTTTCATCTCTGGAATCTGTGTTTAGTTCATGTGAAAGCCTGTTGGCTCGGTGTTGACATACCCGAGTCTGAACTCGAACAAGAGCTTCCATGCACAGAAGAGTTAGTTTAGCACGTTTTCGAACATTGTGACCTCTCACTAGTGCTTGCAGCTTCACTAATCCTTTAAGTGCCCCAAGAGCTCTCCTTGCCTAATTCATAGCCACGCCTATATATGTTAGTCAACTGAAATATAAATAATTATATATATATATATATGTGTGTGTGTGTGTGTGTGTGTGTGTGTTCCAAAATGAAAACAAATTTCCTGTCTAGTTACCAGATAACCTCTGAAGGCTGTTTGGATAACAATTGCAGCATTGTGTTCTGTGGCAAAGATGGATGGCTTAGCAAGGTGAACCTCCTCCACAGCTGCTTGAGCAGTAGCTACTGCTTTCTGAGCAGCTGCTGTGGTCGCCAAGGCTACTGCAATGGCATGTCTTTGCTCTGCCTCCTCACTAACGACCTCTGAACTTGTTGCTGTCACTACATCAGCCATAGTTGTTATGGTTCTTTCTTCGTGATTCTGAGTTATTAATGTTTCTTGGCTAAAGGGGTTCCTGAATATCCATCTTCGTTTTCCCCTCTTCTGCACACTCACAAAAATTAAATTTTTTGTTAACACCATGAACTCATTTTGTAGAAATGAAGTCCAGAGGGAACGAGTGAATGAAGGATGTGTTTTGAGATTGTACGTATACCTTTTCCTCCTCCTCTTGTTCATGCTCTTCTCTCCTTCTGCTGCTTCTTCTCTTATCGTTTTCCTTGGTAGGAGACCTGAAAGCCCTTTTCACAGCAGTGCACCAAGAGCTTCCTCCTGCCTTCCCCATGAAAAATAAATAAATTATGTACTACACCAAAATATGTAAAAAATTACTTTGCAACATGGGGAAGTTAACTTGGAGATGCGTATTTGAGTGGAGTAGTTGGTGCATCTGTAAATGCAAAATGCAGGAAGATATAAATGAAGAAGTGCAAAAATATCATGCTTGTCTTGTCTTTTTAAATGAAATCATGCTGGTCTGGATTCTGCAAATGGGGGATCATGATATAGCTAGTCCATGCATTATGGGAACAGCTCTGCATTACGTAGCCACATAAGGTTAATGCTTTACAGTAAATAATACTTGAAATTTTGGTGTTATGTGTGGCGTGGTTAATGGAGTTTGTGTGTCAGGCACTTGGAGACTTGCATTAAAGAGGAAGTATCCTCGAGACTGCCGAAAGCTGAAACCCACAGAGTAAGAAAAGCAACAAAGGATTTGAGAGCTTTCGCTTTTATGCTATGCTGCTGCCTTTGAGGTGCCTGGAATTTTTGAAGTTTTACAGTAAAGGTTAAAAACTGAAGTTGTCATGGGGATTTTGAATTTTGCAAGAGTTCACAGATGAAAGAATTCAATATACAGTTATAAATCCAATTCCAGTGCTATATTTGGAATGAGACTGTAAATGAATTTCAAGCAAATGACTTGAAATAGGATACATGTGGTACTCTGGAAGCTAAACTTATTTTATGATGGAATACAAGAAAGTAGACCAGTCAAACTTCATTGGATGCTGTGGAGTGTTTTGTCTTTAGTTATAATCTTGTCCTTTTTGCTTGTATCCTTTGCTTGCCAGGACCGAAACTTTTAATGATACTGAACTCACTTTAAGGAAAATTCTGTGTTGCTGGTTCAGTATTCATGCTTTGCTGCACATTAGTGTGACAGTCGCAGAGGCAAAGATACTCAGTAGAAAGATGAAAATGAATATTACAATTACAACTGATAATATTTTTAAAACGTAACATTATTCTCATCTATATATCATTAATCTTCACCCATTTCTACGCAGAGTGTCAGTATCCCCCTCACTTTTGCTGCACTAGTGAGCTTTACAATGATGTGTCTGGAAGGTAGAATAATTGGGTACCACATGATGTGGCTTCCATATCAATTTTACACAATTTTTTTTTTATTATTGATATTTAGATTCAAATTCTTCACCTTTAGAGACGACTCCACTATTATTAAATCAAAATTCATTGACCGTGACATATGAGCCATTGGCTTTCTAAGCTATGAACATGTGAAACAGCTAGGTCCTAAAACTGTAGGCATCCCCAAACGTTGAAGCTCTGTATTTTTTAGAAAGAAGCTTTTCTCATAGAAAAAATCTCCAACATGCGCAACCATACTTTCTTCTGATAGTACAGTGCCCAGCTTCAAATGGAAATGGACTATGGTGGGTCACACTCATGGTGCTTATACTCCAAAGTGTTGGCAACATCTGTGGCAAATATTCATTCTGTGCAATAAGGTCAGAAAGCATCGATGATAAAGCTGTATGATTAAACTCTTGTTTTTTTAATTATTCACAGTTATATAAAGACTTTATGGGAGACTAATGATATTGTATAATCTAACATTATTTGAGAATATGATGGTCAAATTTTTTTTTTTTTTCTTTATCTTTTCCATAAATTATGCTATAAAAATCTAGTTAAGCCTTTTGGACATACTATGTATTTGGTGCTTCATGAAACTTCAGTAAATGAATGTGGATGAGAATATTCCCCCACCCCCACTTTCATGCAAATTTAAGGTTGGAGTATACAATTCTCAACGAATTTTAAATTTTGTTGTAATTACAATTTGTATAATAATTAATAACTAGATGTGTCCAGGTTGAGATTCTGTTATTATGCTACTTCAAAACTATTGTAGTGGTTCCACCTAAGACCAGAATAAACAATAGTACTGTAGTGGTTGTCATTGTTACCCATTCCACCATGGCCACTGCAATGATTTTCATTTTTTTAAAAAAATAAAACCTGTTATCATTTTTATATTATGCTAAACTAGTTGTTTCTGAGAAACAAAAGGGTCGCTTTGCATCCAAGCTTGGCATCAACGGAAGAGTAAAGAAAAATATGTGACTATTTAACCCTTTTGGACACATACAAGCTTTAGATTGTTAGTATTTATTATCTTCCAAAGGCTGTATCAATATTTTTTCCCAGTATTGAAGTGCATGGAAAATCTGCTCTATTTAACCCTTCTGGACACATAGGATTTAATGATGTTGTAACTGCGTAAGTAGTGTAATAACTGTATGCAATATAATTACTTTGAAATTGTTATTTTCTTTTTGCTTCCTCTTGAGTGGATTGGTCTCTTCGTATTATACAATACAGAACAACAACAATGAATGTGCTGTGTTTGTTGCCACTGATATCACTTTCAGTCTTCCAATTGCTTTCTGTGCCTGCTAGATGTTGGATAATTACTGATGAAGGGTACTGTATGACTACTTTAAATAGGATTTCAACTAAAATTTCCATATCTTTGAGAAAAGTGGTTGTAAATTTTTAATCTTCAGCTCTTAAATTAGTAAGTAATTATTAAGCACGAACCTAGCATCTATTGGAGTTTGAAAACATATGACTACATAATTAATCCATGAGTGTATGCTAATAAGAGACATCCCACTGTGAAGTGGATGGAAAATTTGAAAACCAAACCTCAACTATATTCTTTTATACTATGTTCTATGCTTTCCTTTTCTTTCCTTCCTTCCTTCTTTCTTTCTTTTCAACCCCACCAAACAAACCAAAGCATTACATGAACAGCCATGACTAACTACAACAGACAGAACTAACAGAAACAAAGAAAGGAAGGAGGAAATCAAGGCTAAACAGCCAGTATTAAAAAAAAAAAAAAAGGAAAAGAAAAAAGAACAAGCATTTGATATATTCATATGTTACTCATTTCCTTCAGGTATGGAATCCAGTTTTGGCTTCCAATCACTCTGCAAATCAACAGTCCTATTACTTTGGACCTTGGAAAGTACTTCATCTATGGAGATCTGTTTTGTCACTAACTGTTGAAGCTGCTGCTTTGTTATAACAATCTTAACCCTTTTCATTCCCCCACTACCTCCTCTGGTTCCAATAGATTGCAGATTGGGAAGCAAGTAGTACAATCTTCCTGCCTTCAATTCAACATCTGGGGAGAGAGGCTGTGCCTGTGAGGCTTCCTTTGATGCACCAATGTTGAAAGCATGAAAATTTTCCAGAACCTCCTTCACAAGAATGGGTGTGCTGAACTCTAATATCTTTCCATCTGGTCTGGCCACCCTCACAATGTTATCCTGTTTGGCTATAGCACCTACTATGCCAGATCCTGAAGTGGGTTTACAGAGAGCAAGGCAATTACCCATGTTGATCTGAAGAAAAGTGGATGAAGTAGTAGACCAAGTTTGTGAGGTATAAGAAATGTGAGTATGGAGAGAGAAGCAAAGGGGAAAGGAAGAGAGATATATAGTGGGAAAAAGAGGGAGGGTTGTTTCGTGTGGAGTGGAGTAGAAAGCTGTTTTTGCGTTGAGTAGAAAGGCTAATGAAATGGGGCAAGAAAGAGGGTGGTGTGGGTGTGTGATGGATATAATAGATTTTGTGTTGAAATTGGAAAATGAAAGATTTGTCTACACGCATAACATAGTGGAAAGTGGCACAATTGCATTCCTCTTTTAAGCCTCATTTATCCCAGTTCATGCAACTATTGCCCTATGCAATATGCATCCACTGATTTTTTTTTTGAAAAAATAGCTTTTTAAGTAAATATATAGGATCTTTTAAATTTATATATATATTTGTGATTACTTTAATTTAATTATTTTTAATATATGGGATCTAAAAAATTCTCATTATTATGAATATGCTATAGATATTTGTAAACCCTATAAACTTCATAAGGGCATACAAGTGGCATGGAACAGTAGGCTGGGCAGCTGGGCATTACTTTAGAACACCCAACCACATAAAAAAGCAGAGTGATATTTTTTATCCATTGTGTTTTTGTATGAAATATCTTGCATTCACAACCCTTTTTTGTCCACTCAGACTGCATCAGCTTTATGGTTTTGGTGATGTCAAAGTCAGGATAAATTTTTTTTATTGATTTTATTGTTTCTTGTTAAATAAATAAAGACATAATACGTTAATCTTATTCATATAATTGATTTCATTTAATAAATAAAACATTTTATTTATTTGTTTGCTCGTTGTTGTTGATAATTTTATTGCCTCTGCTATATATTACATTTTATGTAACAAACTACAAATACAAATAGAGTTGCATGATTTGGAAGCACCTAAAATGTGTATTGACCAAAATCAAATTGATATACAAGTCTCATAATTCCTTTCTTATTCTGAGCTTCAATATACAATTGAAAATCAACAGCTACATCTAAACTGCACTGAAAATGCCATTTTACCTGTACCATTTTTTGCAGTACCATTGTCCCCTCAAGTATGTGATGTAATGGCAAGAGCCCTGAAATTTGGGTATACTTAAGGTTTTGAGCATAATAAACTAAATGCTTCATTGTTAAAGTTGAAGGGGATTGCAAATATAAAGTAGTATTGTGTGGGAGCCACTGAAGCACATTAGGTACATAAATTAATACAATAGTTATAGGGCTTTCATTGTTGCTCACAGGCTAAGGATTCACTCACTAATTAATTATAATTTATAAACAAATTAAATAAGCAAACCTTGTTTGCTTTCATGTGCACGTTGGTGGCATTGGGCCCCATTTAAAATGTCCTTGACTCACTTTGGAAGATATCAGACAAAGATCTCCTATGAATCCACACATCCCCCTTTTGCCTCTAACTTTATTAATTTTGTTAAAATTGCAAATCAAATGGACCTAATCCTCCATTAGTATTAAAGTTCGTGTGGAATAAAAGGTTAAAAATCAATTGAAAAACGCAGCAAGTTTTGATCATTTCCACAGCCGTCACTGAGGGTAGAGAATTCAAAATTCTCACCGTAATTTTTTTTTTAATTTTAACTATATCCAAAAATTATTGATTAATCTATTTTGAGTAATTCTTTTCAGTAGCAATATTTTTGAATAGAAGACTCAAAAATGAGATTTTACTTTAAAAAAAATATATATTTATCATACTAACCAACAATTCATGAATTATTAAAAGATTGAATTGATATAAAGAAAAAGATGGAACAAAAAGAGTGAGAACAGAGAATAGAGATGACGCTGCGTGGGTCATCATCCAACGGCTTCTTTGTTTGGATGTCAAAATAAATAAAAGGAATGGTGGGCCGAAAGGGGCCCATATCATATTCATATGTTAAATTCATGTTAATTATATTTTTTTTCCTAATAAACACGAATTAAAATACTCTATAAAATCCACAATTTATAATTGAAAGCTCATTTTTCGTCTATCTAAAGTACTAATAATTATGAGTTGTACATGATTGAATTAGTGATGATTCAAACTTATTAGAAGACACAAAACATAACTAAAAAATTCAGATAAGATTATTGAGTAATCGCCGTCATTAATAGGAGACAGATTTTCTCTTTTAACCTCTTTTTTTCTTCTGTTCACTTTTCTTTACTTAAGAGCCACAAATCATCACCTTTCCTCAAGTGCATGCGCAATTAGGGTGATGCTGATAAAGCTTTTTGAAGAGGTTGTTAGAAGAGTATTAGAATTCCAATAGCTATAGTTATGGACATTTTTCAACTATGGTATGGACACCAAAACAAGACAAAAAAATTAAAGCAAGGTTGTGGATTTGTGTTTAAAGGCTTTTTGCTTTTGTTGCCAATGTTTGTTTCGTTAGAAATAGAATTAGGATTTTGCTCACATTTTCGACTTTCTTCTATTCCCATCACTTTTTTAGTTTTTCACTTCTCAATCTCACTGCGTCACACACTTCACTTGGCTTTACTTTATTATCACCACACGACACGATAAGCAATACTTCTCGACAACAATCGCTACATTATATATAGTACATCAAATGGAGCATTTTGATTTTCTTATCACACAATCCAAATTGAATATAGTAAAAATGATTAATCTTTTATAATATAATAAATTAAAATTTAATTTTTTGTTAAAAAATATTTATATTTAATATTTAATAACATTTAAAATAAAATTTCTTCTTAAAAAATATCTTTAAAAAATTAAAAAAAAATTAAGACATCACTTCACTAATTTTTTTTCTGCTCATAACTTTCTTCAAGCTGTTGGGCTTAGCCCAAAATACTGTTTAATGAGCTTCTTAAACTGTTGAGTGTAGTAGGCCTTAACATGCCTAGAAGTGCAGAAGCAGCAGTTTCACGACGATGATCTTTGTCCATGGAAGATGGGCAAAACAAATTAGTTTTTTTTTTAAAGGGTCTGTTTGGGAGATGAAGAGGAGAAGGAAATGGAAGGAATTATAGAAAAAAAAGTTAATTAATAATTTATCATTCTTTTGTTTGTATCTTTTCAATTTTTTTGATTTGAACTAATTAAAATTAATAAAATAAGAGAGTTGAGGAGAATTAATCTAAAATCTTTTAATTTTGTTTATTTTAAAATTTTAAAATACAAACAAGATAAATATTAATAAATTTTCTTTCCTTTCATTTTATTTTTTTTTTAAATCTCTTTCCCAAACATAGAAACATATATCAATTTGATTTCATACAAAGAAAAAGATAGATAAATAAAAATGAGCATTTTCAAAAATCATATTAGATAGCAATATAAAAGAAACTAATAGCATGCAAATTCATTTATTCTAAGTTCAATTCACGAAGTTTATTTTATAAAAAAAATTAATATAAGGAAAAAAAGAAATGCATTAGTAGCTTAGGCATAGAAAAAGCACATTACACCATCTTATCTTGGGGTATGAAGCAAGCTAAGCCTAAATTGCCCAAGATAGATATTTGAAATCTAATCGCCTAAAAAAAACGAAAAGAATCTTATAAAAAAAAAAATTATACATACCATATAGATTAACCTCCAAAATAATATATGTCAAGTGTTTCAAGGTAGAAATATGATATATAGGTCATAACTTACTTAGATTGCTTCTGTTAAGGTATTTATTTATTTTATACAATTTATTTCTATTATCTTTAATTTATAAATCTTGTTAAAATTAAAATCACACAAGTCCCCACATAGCAATCAAATTGTTTCAAACACTATGACAAAGTTTCTCTGTACTCTGTCTGTGATTGTGAGTCCCATTTGTCTCATTTAAACAAAAATGTATTATATGGTCCCATCGTTCTCGATGCACACATTATTGCTTCAGCGTTAGTTCCCAAATTTTTGATGAAGGGTTCCTTTTACTTAGGTAAATAGTTAAATATCTTCTGCATCAACAAGACAAAACAAAATTGTAATTTATGATAATTCTTACTTTCATAAAAGGTCAAAAAATTAGATCAGTATATAAATTTTTACTTCAGTAATTAAAAAATAAATTTAAATTTTTTGGGATAGTAAAAAGAATTCAATCTCTTAAAAAAATTGTTTATTATATATATATATATATATATATATTGATACAGGAAAATGATTTTGCAATTGCCACTTGGAGTAGAAGTTGACTCTGACCCACCTAGGATGCTAAAACATATGACAGATTTTGATTCAAGGAATGTGGTTGGTTAGAACCTATCAAAATCATTTTCATCTGCCTTTGTTTTTTGTTTGGGGGTTTCTCTATAATCCAATTTAGGAAGAAAAATTTTGTCAAGCACTTAAGTTTATTAAATTTTAAAAATAATTTAATATATTATAATTATCAATTTTAACTGTATTTATTTTTTATTATTAAACTCTTAATACATAATAAATATATACATAATTTATATAAATTCGAGACCATAAAATCAAAATTCATCTAAAAATGCCTTATGATTGTGTGAATGTTACTTTATTAAAAAGTAAAAACTTTTACTTTTGAAACCATGTCTAATCCAAAAAGGGTGTGAATTATTTTCTTACAAAAAAAATTTAACACCCAGAATCCAAGAAGGAAAAAGACAAACACACAAATGGATCAAAAAGTAAAACGGACGAAAGTATTAATGCTATATGGCATAGGACTCTGACTTTGTATTTTAATTATTTAGTTATATTGCCTTCATGTTCTGGAGTTTATAGAAGAACAAGATGGACTTGTTTCTTGAAGAAGCAGATAATAAATGGGATTTTGTTTTTCTATTTCTCTGCGTGGTCCAAACGCTCCAAATGGCGTCAAGGCATTATTCCACGCGATTAGCATAATAATTTCATGCTATAATAAATAATAATATGGAAAAACCAATAAATATTGATTAAATAAATGATGGAACAGACGAAAGAAGCAACAAAGTTGAATACAGCGAGGCACGTATCTTTGGACCCATTAAAAGTTTGGGAAGCTTTGATATGGGCAGAAATATAAAAGGAAATAACAATAAAAAATATATTTCAAGTTACAACAATGAAATTGCATATATATATATTTCTCGTATACAAATCTTTTTATTTTACTTGCTCCTATTGTCCTTTTGCCTACTTGCAAACTTGCTCTGTATGCGTAAATCCTGCATAACTAATTGGGATTTAATTTCCTTTTGCTTTTGTTTTCTTATTTAGTTTTCTCCGTTTCTCTTTCTCCTAATTTCCAACCCTGTCACTACTATTCATTCATCAAACTTTCTTGTTAAGGGAATCTTTGTTGTAGAATCTGAGGAAACATCAGTTTGAAAACGAAAATCAAAGAGAAGAGAAGCACTAGAGCACATGTTGTTGGTGCAAGATTTCCTTCTGGGGTTGATTTGATTGATTAATTTCTTCCTTAATCATACTCATACTTTACAACTAACCAAACGGCTCCTTATGACTTTCTCTCCTTCCCCTTCTTCTTCTTCTTCCCTCCACTGTGTTTTCTTGATCCTATTTGTCTCCTCGTGAATTCAATTGCTTTATGTCACAGCAAAGCCAAAATAATAAGATGACGAGTCCAAGCAATGCAAAACAAGTTGGTGACACAACCTATACCAAGATCTTCGTTGGAGGGTTGGCTTGGGAGACTGAAAGAGACACTCTCAAACACTATTTTGATCAGTTTGGAGAGATCTTGGAGGCTGTTGTTATCACTGATAGATACACTGCAAGATCAAAAGGCTATGGCTTTGTAATTTTTCTACTTCTCTAACTCTTTATATTTCTCTTTTTACTTCATTAAATTTAGCGTCTTCTTTTATTATTATTTTTTTTTTCAAGGTGACTTTCAAGGACCCTGATTCTGCAATAAGAGCTTGTCAGAATCCCTATCCTGTGATTGATGGAAGGAGAGCTAATTGTAATCTTGCAGCTCTCGGTGCACAGAAATTCAATCCATCTACCACAGGTTTGTTACTTAGTTTTAATCCTAAAACTTGACAAAGATTTTTTACATGCAAAGACAAGCAAGCATGTTTACTTTTTGGTACTTTTCTGCTCTCAAAAGTTGAAGTTGCAGTTGCAGGCAGGGAGAAATTTAGTACCACTTCTTGGTCTATGCCTATGGTACCAATCCCATTTCAAGGAACCCCCACTTACTATAATCAGCAAATACCTCACTATGCATTCCCTTATCCACCCTACAGGTAAACAATTCAAATACAGTAAATTAATTGTTAATTTTGTTTTACACAAATTTAGCACTGTCATCATATTCTGAATGACCTTTCTCCTCAACATTCAGGTATCCTGCTTATCCTTCCCCCCAAGAAATTTATCCAATGGTTAGTTTTCCAATAAAGTACCTGCTGCTCCATACTCAAGTCTAAGTGGTCAATTTTGAAAAAACACAACACTTTTAGTTACACTACATTTAACCAATGGAATTAGAAGAAAGAAAGAAAGAAAGAAAGAATTACATTTCTTTGTATGTTGAAAATCATTTGATCTGAAATATGTTGTTTTGTGCAGAACTATTATAATGTATGTGGTGGGCAGCAAGTTCCAATTCGTTGGCCTTCAGCATTTTACCACCCCTTTTATGGGGTTGGACAGTTTGTTCCAGCAGCATATGTGAAAAAGGCACAGTACTACCCTGACATGCCATCTCAGGAATCCCTAGGCATATCAGAACCTATCTCAGCTCCTCCTTCAATATCTACCAGTGGTTCTGTATCTACCCAATGCTATCTATCTATAAAAATAATCTAGTTTTGAGTAATTTTTCCTCATGTTGAATATTTTCTGAAGTTCATTGCACAATGTGGATTCAAATGAAGCAGGATTAGGTTCAGGAACGTAGCTGCTGTAGCTGGAATGGTAGGAGCCTCCCCTGATCAGAAATCTTGAGCTTAATAAAGGTAGTGAAACTGAAAAGAGAAAAAGAAAGAAGAAAAATGAGAGTGCTGAATGAGGAGGTATGGCAAAGGAACTAATCAAGCAAACAAGAGAGATTCAAGTGTATATCCACTCAAGGAACAATCTGATCTGATTTGTAGAGGCCACTACTCAGTACTCACTCATAAAATGTGTCATGGATAATGTATTTCTTCATTGTCTTCACATTTTTTAATATAACCTTCAAGAATCTTGATGATGCACAACACAACACTCATTCTTCAATTTTTCAGTTTCAACTTGAGATTGAGATTCCTTCGCTTCCATGGGCAAACCCAAGTTTTGGTTAGTTGATCTGGATTTACGACAAGTAATATCATTTCTCTCTATCCTTCCTACGCTATTCTAGCTATAATGATTAATGATAATCAACTAATTTTAGTTTTAGAACGTTTTCTCTTCAAAATTACGTTTAGACAGCGTTCAGTGATGATTCAAAAATTTATTTATAAAATACTTGAGAATAAGAAATATAATAAACTTAAATTTTTTATATCATTTATATCATAAATAGTTTAAAGATAAAACATGTCAGCATAAAACAGATTTTATTATTGTTGTTGTATATCTTAAATAGTATGCTTAATTTGTTTCATAGTACTTTATTTGATCAGAGAGGCGTAGGGAGTCATCATGTTGATTTGATTTGATTTATGCACCATACATTATGAATACAAAAGATTTTAAGAGTTCTATATTTATAACTAAAAGGAACTAATTGGGAGATGATTAGAGTAATAAATATTTTATTATTTTTAAACAAAGTCTCGTACTTAATCTTTGTATATAAAAAATTTTTATTAAAAAAATTTTATTTTTATTATAAAATTTTTGTTAATTCAAACTAAATTAGTTAGAGTTTAATAAATTTTTGAATATTAATAATTTTGATCTAAAAAAATTAAAAACCATGAGAGATATTTTGTTTCTGGATTTATACCCATGTTTAAATAATTAAATATTTTATTAAAATAATAACGGTAAGCATTGGAAACTCTGATGTGTTAATATTAGTACATATAACAAACAAAATGATCATCATCAGAAGGCTTAAACCAATAGGCAACTTCTAAGAAAATGATAGAAAAAAAAAAAAACAAGGTTTTGACATTGTCACACGAGTTGATCCAAAATTTCTATGTTCATAATAAAGTTTGAAGAATAGTTTTATTAATAAACAAGTTATCCGAAGTAGGTGGTATGAAGAACAAATTAATGTTATGAAAGAACTTGCTCATTAATTTTATTCTAATTTTTAATTAAACGTAGTATCATAGCAAAATTCGAAATACAGATTGTCGAGTAATATTGACTTGGGATTTTCTGTATACTTGGCAACTTGGTTATAAAACCATTATTAGCTAGTGACGAATCAAAAGATAAAGGTGGAATGAGGAAGAAAGTTGCATTCTTTCCCAAATGAGAATTAGGCACAGATGCTTCTAGTAGCCTCCCCATGCGAGAACACATCAATAAGATTTTATCTGAATATTATATTTTATGTTTCCAAAGGTTCTGTAATTCTAAAACGATACTTTAAAGAGAAACTAGTCATGAACCAAATAACAATTTCCCATTTCAGAGCCACATTAATATTTATATTTATGTTGAATTTTTGCCGCAATGAAAACTAAGTTAAATTAGCTTGCAACTTTTAGTCAAACCCTCATCCTCTAGTGGCCAATTCTCTTGATGGGGAAGCAGACTGTTCTATAACTGGCCTCGAGTCATCTCACCATAAAATCAGCAAATACATAATTCTTCTCCACTTAATATTTCATTAACACTCAAAATCCACATGGGACCTATAGAAATGGCAATAGAGGGCAATGCTATAGCAGCTTGTAAAAAAATAACTGCATGGCATGGTGGAGAGGGAATATAATGGTAGAACAAGTGGCAGTGGTTGGTGATAACCTGATAGGCATGCAAAGATGGTGACAAGCAGCAGAAAGATAGGTCCCCGCAAGTCATTAAAGGGTTTGTCTGGTAATAGTAGCAATGATGACAGTGGAGGCAAGAATTATTGTTTTGCGTCACTAGATGGTGACAAAAGGAGATCAGCCACTACTGCAGATGGCGTATATATAATAGATATAGGGAAATATCCATACAACCTTGCACAAACAGCTCATGACATGAAGAACAAAGGCTTTCTAACATGTTTTCTCCATGAGACTCGAGATGTCAACAGACATCCAACCATAAAATTTTCTCATTTCAAGATGAACCCATCACATTGTGCATCATAAATTAAGCCATCAAGATCCTCGAGGTGCCATCCAAGATCCAACTCTACAAAGCTAAACAAATAATCCATAATCCCAGGGGGAAACAGAGTACTCCAAGACTCGAAGGACAGAAGTATCAACTAAACGCCATAGGTACCTTAGATAATATCTGCTTCTATCTATGTATATATGTAAACATATCTCTGAGCAGCATTCAACGCCAGAAACATGGTAGCATGACTCAGTGCATAACACGTGGTGCACGAGAACGGACAGGTGTCTTTGAAGGACTTACCCTGCAAACCGAACATAAGAATGGTTGAAGAAACATGAATAGAGATGCTGGAAATTTTCCCATTGAAAAAAATAAAAGACATCACAAGTCAGAAATCTGTCTATCTAACCTGATAGGAAGCGAACCCAAAATCACACCACTACAGTTCAGAGCAGCAATTGCACTATCAGCCTGTAAGGTTGAGCATATAAAATCTTGAGACAGCCAAAAAAGAAACAAACAAAACAAATAGAAATTCAATAATACCTCTGATAATAAGGGTGAAAATCAAAAGCATGAGCCTTTATCATTTTTAAGATATATAGGACATACCATTTTAATCCTTCTTCCAGTACTACATTTCATTAATGAAGGGAAGAACAGGACCATATCCACCGATATATGATGTATCAGAGAATATCTATATAAGTATGTATATGTATGAATGAGTGTTTGTGCAATAAATAACAGAACCATATCGGTCAAGCAACAGATCCGAACAGTTTGCAAGCACCTAAAGGTCAGTTCTAGCCCAGCTCAACAGCACAAGACTCAGTAAAGCTCCGTTAAAGTAAATCCTAAGTTATGTAAATAATGTGATTAAGTTCAATTTCAAGCTCCAGCGAGTTGTTAGCTACACCAATCCAAACTTATCACTACTCAGGTGCAGGTGATTCTAATTTAAGAAAAGGCCAGACCTAGGCAACCAAACCAGGTGACATCACTGCCTGATTCTTTTACACCGAATTGTTCCTCACCAATGAAGAGTAAGAGCCACTGTCTTTTCATGGCCACCTCAAAATATTCCAAATGGATAAGCACTTCTTAGCTACCTACATCACCCAAGGCATCATATTGGAATACATAACATGCTAACGGTTATGTGTAATCAAGCACAAACAACTGTATTACTCTTAACAAGCAGGGAATACTCAACAACCACCATTTACCTCTTAGGACCTTTCCCACAGCATAATACTGAGAGATCTATCCCTTCGTCCCTCCCCTGGTTGCCCTAATTACACCTTAACTTACTGCACTGTCTATGTCCAAAACATGACAAATCAATTGAGCTAAAGCCATCCTTTTCCCACAATATGCAGAGTTGATTATATCCAAAAGGGGGGCACATAAAATAGACTAACATTACCATACAATAAATCAGCTGTGAAACTAATTGGAACTAATAATTTGTAGATGAATTAACTATTGCAACCACTTATGTTCACAGATTAGTTCCACTGCAATTGGCAAAAATATTCCCTATTCAGCATGCTTCATAATATAGTATAATTTAGAACCAAACAAATTATAAACCAATTAAACAAGACTGCATTTGCACATGACACAACCGAAGTTAAAGTTATCAGACTTCTACCATGATTGTCAGAACAGTGTGTCAGCATTTCTGATGTATCAAAATGCACCCTTCATAATCCAAATACCACATTATCAAGATCTATCTTTGTTTTTTCTTTTCTTTGCTTCATTCTTTAGAAAGCGAAAAGTGTTGTTGCCTGATAGGGGGATGGGAAAGCCAAATCTAAAATATAAATAACTACGATGACAAATGCAAAGCCTGTAGCACTAAATCTGACTGTTATAACTTCACAAAGTGATAGACATATAAAACTATCGTAGTACACCACAGCTAATTAAGATGAACATATAAAGTGCAAGAATAAGTGAGTGATTACCATTGTGAACTCAACAAATGCAATTCGAGTTGAGTGATGGTAATCTCCAAGAAGCCTCAAGCGTTGAACCTAGTTGAATAAACCCAAAATAATGGAGAAAAAATCACATAAGATACTTAAATTCAACCAACAATTAACATAAGAAGCCTTTTTCCATGAAAGGCTACAAACCTCTCCACAGACAGTTTCAAAGAAGAGTTTGACAGCTGCCTGAGTAACCTGCACCATCGACAAAACAGAGGGTAAGAAATATGAGCCAATCATTTGTTGGAAAAAACTGAGTATATAAAAAAAAATCTATGATAAGGTATAAACTGTATAATCCTACACAACCTTCTTGTCGATATTTGTGCAATAAATTGTTCTTGAGCACATCTCCCTTTCATCTTCAGACTGTGAAATATAACACCATTAGAAAGCCAAGAGACAGAAAAGACACATTATTAGCTCAATCAGATCAACTATACTATAAAATGACTGAGCATTAACTCTAATGCCAACAAAACATGTAACAGGGCTACACGAAGGCAAATCATTACCCTGGGCAAAAATGAGGGATTAACTGGTGCAATAGCAGTTTTTGAAGGCAGAACTCTCACTGGGTAATATCCAAGCATAGTGCCAGACAGATTCAAAGCAGCCCTTGCACATTCTGCAGGTATAGCACTGTTAGTGAAGAGAAAAAGTATACCTAAGCTATATAAAGCAATACGTTAGTGGTATTACCTTCATCTGTGAACTCAATGAAAGCGAACCGAAGAATAGAATTAGGATCCCCACATACTCGGCAATCAACAACCTTTGGCCCAGAAAAAAGAAGTTGATTCAGCAACATGGTCCACCATTATCAGGAGGAAAAGAAGAATAGGAAAAAAAAAAAAAAGTTTCTACCTGGCCGCAGTTAAGAAAGAGAGCTGCCAGCTGCTCTTCAGTGACCTAGATGCCAACAGAGGACACGATCCTTCAAATGAATGCGCAAAAAATATAAAAAGAAAACAAAAACCACTGCAAGCCAGCTGACATGAGAGAATCTATAAACCAGATATAATCTATACCTGTTGATCAATGTCAGACACATAAACAGTCTTCCTAATCATCTCTTCTCTCTTCTCCATATCCATTTTATTATTTGCTCTTCGCTTCCCCTGATTATAGCCATTCTTCTTCTGCAATGCATATTAATATTAACACAACAATATTCAGGTGAAGATGAAAGTCATATGCTGATAACATAGTATTAGCTAAAACTTGGACCATACTACGAACTACAATTCTTGGGCAAAATCAGAGAGCATTTATCTTGATTCGACATCAAGGGAAAAAGCTAATTTTCATAAATGAATATAAATAATAAAAGGAAATTATCTCCCAAGTAAGAAGTAGAAATGGAACTTGGACATTCGAAAATTTTAATCATACCCTTCTGTTAGTGTGGCCATTAGCATTGCCAAAATTAGTGTGGAGAAGAAAATTGTTAGTGTAGCCAAACCCACCACCACCTAAGAACCCATGACTATTTGTAAGTGACGGGGGCACAAATTCCTCAGCCATGGGATTCAACTTCGACAACAGTTCCTCCAAATCCCTCATATCGCGCTTGAAACTCTCACCGCCATCTTCTCCATTTCTTACTCCGTTGGACATCTGCTTACTCCCGTATCCACCGTTGTTTACCACTATCTGCTGGTTCTGGACCCCATTTGCCTCAAGCCCATTTCGCATCTGAGTCATTTGAGGCTTGTAATTACCGTTGGGGGATGTTATAGTCGTCGGAACTCTATCCTGGTGGTTGAACACAGCGTTCAGGTTCTGATCGCCGTTGATGGGCTGAACATTTGTATCTACGCCATTTCCAATGGAACCAGTTCTGGGCTTCGATTTTTCCAGCTCATTTATCACTGTTGAGTCTGATGACACAACACTGTTGTCCAAATTTTGACTGGAAGAGCAGATTATGGCTCCGGCATTCTCAGCAACCGCCATAATCAAAGAAACACTCGCAGAAAGAAAGCTTATCTTTTCCGGCCTCTAGATTTCTCTGAATTTTATCGTATAAAATTGATCAGACAATAAACATCAACAGATGAAATTCGTAAGGGAACAAAACACAAGAATACCCAGAAAAATCATATTTGAAAAAGAAAGCATACCTGGCTTTATCTAAAAAATTCCCATTGACATAAGATCAAACCGATCTTGAAGATCGTCTAGTTACAAGTACTTTGAAAACCCAGAAAGAAAGAAAAATATAATTACAAAAAAAAAAAAAAGTTGTGGAAATTGTGAAGAGAGTGGCGATTATAGAGAACAAGCTTTGTCTCACTCATTTACTGAACAAGAGGAAGATTATCATTCTATAAAGAGAGAGCAGAGAGAGAAAAGGAAAAGGGTATTCTTCGGATCGTCCGTTTTCGCTGCACTGCCTTTTTGGACCTTCCTGAGAACGTCCCAAATTGATGATGCACGTAGCGAGTGAAATATTGAAATATGAAGACCCTTAGTTCCTTTTTTTTAATCAATTTTCCACAAATGCCCCCAAATTCACATGTCATCATACATTAAATACATCATCCATGTGGAATGTAATACTAATACATGGTAAATCACTAAATCCCGGTAAAAGGTACTAAAACCCCAGATTTCTTATTTAATTCTTAATTAAAGAATCACATCACATCACATCACATTCCTTTCTAAAAAAATTAATCTGAAAGAAGAAATCTAAATTAAGAGACAAAAAGCAAAAAAAAAAAAAATTCATTTAAAAATTAAAATAACGGCTATATGTAAAGAAGTAAGAAAGAATATATTTTAAAAAATGCCAATAATCATATTATCCAGCTAATGTATCGAAATTGTTTGCGTTTGATTTAACAAAATTAAAAACAAAGATGGGATTTTAATAGGTTTTTATAACGTATTAAAGCTAGTTTTTGGAGACAATGAATATTCGTCACGTATTTGATATGCATAAGTCATAATCTTTTTTTACAAAAATTAGCATTCCTAAGAGCAAAAGCGGAGAGATTTAATTAAATAATGATGCAAGTAATACTCCTATTTTGGTCCTCTTTGACATGCTCAATCAAACATACAATTTAGCCTAATAAGATGTTGTGGGTGCTTTTGACCAGGCCTTACATCACTGTAGAATAAAATATTATCTTATCCAGTATGACATACAAATACTTAATAATAGAAAATAATATAATTAATTATTAAGATTGTATTGCGTGTTCTTAATTAAGAAATACTGGAGGGAGATATAAATGGTAAGTGCAACTCTATCGATACTTTAAACCAAATGCTTTATCTTTCTTTCCTTCTTTCCTTTTGAAGTTTGAGCATATATGCATAGAATATATTTGCTATGACAACTCAAACAATTTGTCTTTCTTTCTTTTTTAACGAAATTATTAAACAGGAGAATCATTTTATGTTAGCTCAAATGGTATTAGAAATGTCTGAAAAATTAATTATATTAAAATACTGATGGCTTTTCTGATTTCTTCCGATAATTACGTATAAATAAGTTTCCACATTGTTCTCCATTCCTTAGCATTAGCTGCACTTTACGATTTACCAATAAAAGAAAATTGTTAATTAAAGAAGGATCCTTCTATCAGACATCAATTAAGGTTCAAATATCACACGTCCCAAATAAGTACGTAATGGTAATGCGTGATGAATGCCAGTAATGTGAAATTCGCAAATAATGAATATAAATTACAAAATCTTGAAATAAATATGAATATTTGTAAATTAATATTATTTATGAAGGAAAGAATACGAGAACCAATTCAATTAAAAAAAACATTTGACGTAGTTTTTATTTTATCCCCTGTATTTATGTTATAAAATATGTGAATGAAATTGTGGCACCTAAATTAAAGCACGTGAGCGATTTGAAGTATTAGTGTCAGAAAATGGTGTTTGTGGATATGGTGTGCATTTGCAAGGACATGAAATGACAAGGGAAGGTCATGAAATTATGAATAATGAATGAGAGAAATTTTTAGATATAGTATCACGTCATTCTTTTATTATCTAATAAAATTGAATTCTGTTAAATATCATTCTTATTAAAATATGATGTAAACCTAAATTAACGTGTTAAAGTAAAATATATAATTCAATTTTAATAAATAATATAAAAATGATACAGTATTTTATATAAATATTGTATTTAAAAATTTTTCAATAAATGAGAAATACTAGCGTTTGGGAGTCTGTATCCCGCAGGGTTATACACGTGCCATCGTGGTGCCACCTGTACGGAAGCGTGGCTGAGAATTGTCCCTATCTAGTCCCACAAACGTTTCTTCAATCAATTTAAATTTCCGAGAGGCTTATGTCAATTTTTTAAAAATTTTTAAATAAAAAATTATTTAATTTTTAACTCTTTTATTATATTTGAGAGTTGCGAATTTAGGTTATGATATTAGCAATGAGCAATGAAGAATGTATTTCTGCGATCGCATACGCCGTCGTATCAACCATCAAATCAATTATTGAGTTCAAAGACTCGGCGATGAGATAAGGGGCCGTACCACACTTCCTTATGTATTATGTAATGTAACAAAGTTTAGATACTCGCTTCCGATGGAAGCCACGCGTCCTAGAGTTTGGTGGAGAAGCCGCTAGCTTTTGAAACGGTGTCGCACCGGATGCGGCACTGCGAATTGGTATTCAATGGATAAACCAGAGAGTCAAAAACACCAAAATAGTTAAGTGTGGATAAACATGAAGACTTTTAGGCACAAAAAAAGTTGTATGAATTTGGGAGCACATGATCATTTCGGATTGTACAATAACAATAGGAAAGTCTAAATAATCATAATAATAGCCTCCTTATAAATTGTAATTGATTTTTTTAATGTTTAAAAAATTTATATTAATTATTACAGAATATATAAAGATTTGATGAACTTTAAAATTGGGTGTTCTTGATATATATGAATCTGATCCTCATCTTTTCTATTTTTCTCTCGTCCTCTAACCAGATCATGAGAATCTTTTAATATATTAAAAAATTATATAAGCTCACTCATATAATGGAAATTTGATATGAATTATGAAAAGGAAACTAAAAAGGAGTACATAAAAAATAACAGATCTTTGCTATAAAAAGTAATATAGGTAGGCATCATATATGGCAAAAGCATTTCAAGCATTCTAACAAAATAGACGGATAATGATAAAGTATTAAACAAAGAATGAATCGTTCAAAATTTTTATTCTTTATACAATAAAAAGAGAAAGAAAAACAATTTCAAATTTCGGTGTGTCTGGTTTAAATAATCCATAATCATTCAACTAATATGCTTGCTTTTTGTTAGTCAAAATCAAGACAGTGGTTTTAGAAATACAAAAGAAAAAAGTGGTTTTAATCTTTTTTTATTAAAGTACTCAACCTAACATTACTCGTTCTCACAATTATATAATTTTCACCTACATCTTGCACATTTTTTTTTGCAATATTCTTGATGTCTAATTCTCAACTAGTTTTGGGTCATTTCTCAAATACTGAACGCAAATATAGAGGTTTACGTTTGTGCAAAATCTTTTTAATACTGTTATACAGATTCAACTTTATTATTTTTTTAATATTACAATAAATAGCGTTTGAGACAATTAGTGTACAACGAACTTGAATTGCAGATTTTACTTGTTATTTTTTTTTAAGTTAAATACAACATTTAGTCCCTATAATTTCATTATAGTAGTAAGTTAATTAGTCCCTATAGTTTTATTTTTGGTAATTTAGTCCCTATAATTTGCAAACACATTAAACTTAATCCCTTTGACTTAACACTGTTAATTATAATATGATTGTGTCATCTGATTCAAAGGATTGCCATGCATTGATGTTGTGCTGTGAACGCCCTCGACCAAAGTTGGACATTAGTGACTTATTGCAATTTGGAAGATCTAATATATCATCTTTTTATGTCATGCATGGAGGTTCAATTGTATCAGTATTGTGGCACAGAACAGATGGTAGCAAAGATTCTCTTATTTTCGTTCGTTTTGTTGTTCAATTTTCAAACTAGAACAAGTATGAGAGTTGGAGTGTAGTTATTTTCTTATGTAAAATACATAAATTTAACTTTTAAAATAATCTATGTGGCAAACCGTTAGTCACGTCAAATTATAATTAACAGTGTTAAGTCAAAGGAATTAAATTTAATGGGTTTGTAAATTATAGAGACTAAATTACAAAAAATGAAATTATAGGGACCAACTTACAACTAAGATAAAATCAGAGGGACTAAATGTTGTATTTAACCTTTTTTTAAAGTAAGTAAATTACATTCCTCTATTTTTTTGAAAAAGTTAACTTTATCATTTTTAACTCAATAAATTATAATAAAGTAATAATTTTTAAAATATATATTTTTAATAAAATTTAAAATTTTTTAAAAATAATATTAGAATTAAGATTATTTTAATCAAAATGACTAAAATTTTAAATTTATAATTTATTTAAAAATGATTTTTGAAAGAAAATTATGTAAATCAATATTGTCAATAAATATTGGTTATAATGAGTTAGTTTCTCATCAAAAAAATTATTTATATTTAGTGTTCAACATTTTTTAAATAATTATTTTTAGTATAATATACATGTAAAAAAAAAAATCTAATTTCATGTATGACATTTGTATGAAAAGAAATTAGGTACTAACTAACAACTATATGTTGGTGAGAGCAATATATTATGCTTTATATTTTGATGAAATCTAGACAAATCAACGTTGCAGTATAGCGATGGCTACAAATAACTTAGCTCGGCAAGTTGATGCTCTTTTCCAAAAAGTGACAAGAAAAACATGTTTTCTGTCTTGTGATTAAAAATTAATTAGTTATTGGTTTTGGTTTTGTCCATAATTACAAATTAAAAGGCGCATTGTAACCATAATTAGTGGTATATATATAATTATATATTATGTGCCAATTGAGATTGAGAAATGAATAGCCATTTTGAGTGAAGGAACAGACCCACCACAATAAAATCTTAAGTGGACCTACCACATTACTTTGGCTTCTTCACCACCATCACTGCGCTTACACTCACATTTCTCATTATTGAACTGCTCTGGTGGACCAAACACATTTATCATTCATAGTCACACACACACACAGAGACATATATATATATATATATATGTATGTATGTATGTATATATGCTCTATTTGACATTATTATTGGATTTTTGCCATGTAAGCAAAATTCAGAAGCTTCTGATATGTTCCATTTTCTTTTTTTTGGTTGGGTTCACAAATTATCGTCCTAACTTACAAAATAAAATTTGGACATGCCATAAAATGGAATTAGAAATAGCCTTTGGTGGTATATATAGTGAATTTGTTTTATCTTAGAGGTTAAGGTGAGATTATGAATCTCATCACGTTCCAAACCTGAGAAATGATTATTTAGAGAATGGAATAGTTAATTAGTTTTGAGAATTGACTTCTTAAAATTTTATTAGGTATATTCCTCTCATGTGATTCAACTCGATTGATGGACATATGAGATCTAAGACCTTTGCAGAATGATGAATTATGGTTACGTAACCTAAAAGTTAATGAATGCAACAAGGACTAGGAGCAATTAATAAAAAAAAAAAAAGTATTATTTCAAATATATGCTATCATATTCGATCTTTTTTTTGGGGGGGGCTGGAAACTTATTGGATCTAGTGCTGTTAATGTATAACAATAAAAAAAAATGAAATTCTTTATTTTTATTTGCAAAATTGCATCAACAAATTAATAAAATTAAACTTAATAATGTATTTCAATACCTTTAAACATTCATAATAAGTCGTGAGATTATTACTACAATATTTCAACACCTAATGTTTCCTCCTACGTTATTTAAATGAAACTTAGATATATATTTTGTTAACGAAAGATGTTGCATTTTCTTAATTGTTATGTGACTAGTTTTAAAACGGGAGAAAGTTTAAATTAATATTTAATGAAAGTGATTAACTTAAAAAAAAAGTAAAAGAAGAAAACATGATTCACGCTGTGAGTAAGGATTACAAATTAAATAGGAATGAGATATTGGTTTGGCGCACGCCACATGCACTGTACTGTGTTAGAGTATAAATAAATTGAGTTAAACTACTCCGATTCAGTTTCTCAAAAATTTAAATTAAGTTTAGTTTAGTTCATAAATGAATAAATTTGATTAATATATTAAAATTATTTAATTAAATGAGTTAAACTTAAATATTTAATATTCGTTAAACTTATGAATAATTTAGTTAATGATAAAATATTATTTTATATAATATATATTATATTTTTAAATTTTAAATAATATATAATATAAATTATAGTCATATATATTTCATATAAATAAAATATTAGATGAATATAAAAATTTATGCATAATTAAAAAATATTATATAATTTACTTATATACATATATATGTTTTATGAAAGTTGATAATTTTTTATTTAGTTTAAATTTTATTTATGTATAAACATATATATTATATTTTTAGCATTATTCGTGGACTGTTTGGATTTGACTTGTTTAATAAATGAGCCAAGTTTGATTAACAATTTTTGTTCGTTTTAAAGCTTGGACTCATATTTAAGCTCTCTTTATTTTAAATAAATGAGTTTAATCAAGAAAAAATTTGGTTTAACTCAGCTCGTTTACAACTCTAGTGTTATGTAGTTTTTGAAAATGTCCAAACCCCAAGATTTTATAATGGGATTTAGATTTTTAAGTAAATTATTATTTTAATTCTTGAAATATATAATTTATCTCAATTTAATATCTGAATCATAAAAATTACTTAATTTAATTTTAAAAAAATATATTATATCTCAATTTAATTTTTAAAACTTTAAATTGAGACATAAAAGACTTACAATACTTATACGTAAGGATTAAATTGAGACATAATATATATTTTAAAAATTAAATTAATTATTTTTATGATTCAGGGACTAAATTAAGATAAGTTATATATTTTAAAGATTAAAACAATAATTTACTCTAAATTTTTTGCAATAGAGACAGTGAATTTACCGTAAGAAAAAATAAAAAAAATTTAATTTTTAATCTATTTAAAATAGATTATTTATTTTTTTATATTTTTTTTTACTACATAGACTATTATAAAAAATAAATGTAAAAAATTTAAAACTATTATAAGCATCGTGTCTACTAATGGAACTTCAGTAGGAGGATAAATTATTTCTCTTAGAATGTTTAAATTTTATTTTATTTTTGAATTACATTATTTTTATTTAAAATTAAAAAATTATGTTATATTACTTTTTTAGTAATAAAAGATAGTTACTAATTTACTTATTTTACATAAAATAATTTTATATTTATGGTTCATTTAGTATAATAAGTGTTAAATACATATTCGATCAATATAAATTAATTATTTTTAAAATTTAAAATGAATTAATTCATGAATTTGGTACACTTAAATTCAATCATTACTTTTTCATACTTTGTTTTCTCAAGTTATGAATATTTTATTTGATTCACCTAAGTTTGTATTAATTTTTTGATTAAACAAAACTTAATTAATGATTCTAAATTTTTTTTTTGAATATATGGACATTGATTGTAACTAGTAAGGGTTTAGTATACAAAGAAAGATACATTAAATATGAACTCTAATAAGACGTGCTTGTGCCTCTATTATGAGTCGTGATGGAATGAATATTACACAGTGGACTGGAAGAAAACCACCAAAATATGAGAGCAAGTGGGCGATTGAACCCGCGAGTCTCCGAGTTGCCGTTTAGCTCAATTATTGCTTTTAATAGTACAAAACAAAGTATTTTAATGTTTCCTTTCCGGTGAGAACCGGGGGAATATATATACATATATATAAGTATAATTGTGGGGTAAGTAAAGGGAGAGAGATTCAATCAATATTCAATAGTGTACATGTTTCAAGTTGAACTGCTATGGAAATCATGTGAATGTTGGACAAAAAGTGGGGTTCAATCAATTTAAACAAATTGAGCTGTGCCTTATCAATCAATCTTCTCAATCCCACCCACCCAACCATATTCAAACGCTATTTCATACCTTTGACAACAGAATGCTTGACCCCAACAAATATGAATTTAATACTCTCTTCCACTGGATTGTCAATTCAGTCTATCATATGAGTAGAATTAGCCATACACACACACATTTAGGTTTGCCAATTTGCTTCCACCCTCGTAGGACTTTAACCATTTCAAATTCAAACTATATGAATATATAGATTTTAAGGGATATAAAGGGTTAGAAGAAAAAGTTCACTGTTTAGGACTTTTCTATACTATGGGGGAGTCAAATGACAGGCTTTTAATTCTCTAGAATTTTTCTAATTCTACAACATTCATGCATTTGAATTCTTCCAATTTAAAATTTGTTGACAAAGCTAACAGTTAAAAAATGTCAAATCTTTGGTAAAAAATATTAAACTAAAGGTTTAACATTACAAAAGTGAATGATAATTTTTTTATTTTTAAAATATAATATAAAAATAATTATTATATTTTAAAATAATAAATTAAATAATAATAAATTATTTAATTTTTCACTGTTCTGTTATAATTTTTTATTATTTTTATTTTCTCTCTCATTTTTTGATATCACAAATTTTATTTTATATTTTATATTATATAACCTATAATTTTAAAAACCAGTAACTAGAGGCCCCCAAGCCCATTCACTTCCCAGCATCTTGAATTATATAAACTTCGTACACCAGACACAAGCACTTCATGAACTTGCATGAAAATAAGATTAAACCAAATGCCAACTAAAGACAAATTCATTATTGGGAATGAGGGTTAACTTAGATGATAGGATATAAAAGGCCTTCAGAATTGTCTGGAAATCCCTGACTTTACGGCACTTAAAAGGAATGAATAATCGCTGCAAAGTTTCACCCTTTTGACTAATAAGATATAAGTATGTCACATATAGAAGGATTTGGCGTATGTTTGAAAGTATGTCGCATATAGAATCATGTCTCTGTAAGATTTTACAAATAACAGTCAATACACTTGAATAGAAGATGGAGACCATAGAAATATTCTGTTAGAGTTTAGTTTGTATGGTAGTTTGTTGATGTATTGATTTGTTTTCTCTGAAAGTGTTTTGGCTGTACTAGAGGTTGTTCTTCTAAGTAATACATATTCTGATCCTTTCTTTAAAATTTCCAAGATAGGTATCTCATTATACATGCTATGAAAATATTGCATACCATCATATTCATGCGGCCGAAGACGAAAGCAAGCACGATAGCCTATCATAATACCATTAATTATATAGCAAATATTGTTAAATCACTGTTATACATAAGCTGGAGAAAGTAGAAAGTCTGGTTGTTGTCTCTGTAAAAGTATCCCGCAAAAGGGACAAAACGGTTTTGAGGATACTGCTTGGGTAGATGACTTAAATGAAGATTTCAAATCTACAGGATATGCAGACATTTTTAAAAGGGTCTCTGGCGCTAGCCTAGAAGCTGACCTGCGGCAACATATACAAAACCATAGTGGAGTTACAGGGCAAACTTGCATACTGACGGCACATCTCAATAACCTGTGACGCTGACCACTGCCACTACTGTAATCCTCACCTGAGCAAAAGCCAATCTCAGGGGATTCAAACGGAACAGATGCTGAACAAAAACTGCATGGCTCCGCTGCTAAATGTTCCCTGGAGAGAAACCTGCTATTTAGAAGAGATGCAGAACATTTGTGATTAGCATATTTGAAGTTTTGAAGTATTCAACTAAGAACCCCACTTAATATTTACAAGGTCAATAACAAGTTTGCAGTTAAAATTACCATGGATTTACCAGACAAAGTTCATATGTGAAAACCCCTTCAAATTTATTCTTGATTCATTGATAACACATATTTTGCATCAGGAATACAAAGAGGAAAGCAGAATTCTATGCAGTCAAAAGCCCAAAAGGTCTCTGTCTCAAACAGAAGGAAACTTCTGTAGTTCACCATGAATAGACAAGAAATACAATAAATTGATTTGTGTTACACGATTTTCAGAAATGACATCATTTAGGTTCAATGTTTCATTATAATTAGAGGAAATAATCCACTAAATACGCTGACATTTTAAGGATCATTTTCCAGCAAGTTGTGTGAATTAAAAAAGATAAAAACTTTCAATAATGTACAATTTTCTGTGAAAATCGTAGTGTCTCACCATCTTTGGAAACAAAATAAAACATGTTAACTTTAAGGTCCCACAAAGTCCATGAGTGTAAATAAAGCAATGAAAACAACTACATCATAAAATGGATTTGCACTACTTAATACACTATAAGTTAGAACTAGCAAGCTGCACCTTTTATCATTCTTAACTTCTGATGCAAGAACTTTCAATTGGTCACGTGTATGATCCCCATTTAATTCCACCCACTGTTTCATCTGCGCTATTCCAGAAGGATACCAATGGCCAGGTTGGGAAGGAGTTTCTTCTGGATAGGACGTGTTGGTTAGGAAAGCAGAAAAACTAAAACTCACCAGCCTTTCGCGGAGTTCTCTTTCACTGCTCAGAAGAATCTGTACCCACTTAGTTATTTGCTTTTCCTTAGAAGGGCATGGCCCTCCAGTGCTTAGAAGTTTGTTGTTTATTATATTTATTTGATCAGCATCCAGCTCTGCTAACATTACCCGTCTACAGATTATATTGAGCAAGTGCAGCAGGCGAGAAGGAATATCTGACAAATTTGAAGGGACATGTGACAAAACCTTTTCATCAGGAAGGTCCATATGAGATCCCAAAAATGACATTGAGAGCCACTTAATCAGTATATGTTCTAAATGTATTGACTCATGCTCCTTGAAAGCCAATAATGCTGCAATTATATCCCAGAGAACCAGAGGCTTATCAGGACAATGATATTGCTTCAGAGACCAAATGATATTGGATCCCCAATAAGTTAATTCTTTATTTGGAGAACTGGGATATTCCTCAGCCTCAAATGAAAAGAGAGTTCTTGACAGAACATCCATTTGCTGCCCACCAATCCAAAAGTATTCTATAGCTGCCCTCAAAACCCTGCCCATTTTTGGAGGAAAATGTCAAAATTTTCTAATACGTTACATCTAAAAAAAGATAAGGAAATGCCATAATAGTCTGATAGTGTGAATTTAATCTTCCTATGTTGTTTCAAGGTCCAGCTCCAGTAGAAGCATAATCATAGCAAAAATAATTTGAAATTTATATTTTAGGCATTCTTTTGCAACTTAGGACTGAAATCATAATCTAGGCATCTAGTACCAATTTTGTGCCTAAAATTGCACTTCCAATTAGTGCCAAAATGCTCATTATTTTAATTAAATATCCCCTTAATTTACATTGTATGCTCTCTCCCTCTCCTTCACATACACACACAGAACAGAAAAACCTAAAAGCTTTAGCCAGGAATATATGTTTTCACCTTGCTTCATACATTCGGTTGAGTTTCTCAATATCAAAGCAACGAACCTGCAATGATTGAGCAAAGTTAATCAGTTATACTGTAATATGGCTATTTATATGGGCAACATTGTCAGTGAAAATTGATTCAAAGAAAATCAGTGTATGTATTTAAGAAGCAAATACAGTTATTCATTATGTCATATATATATATAAAAAAAGCCACCAATTATTATCATCAAGAAGACTAATTCAAAGCAAATAATGAGATACATACAGTTGATGTACTATTTGGGATCCAAGCAAAAAGTTATGACAATACAGACTCAAAGGACAAAGACATCATTTTTTTTTAGTCTAAATATAGCCTAATGAGAATGTTGCGTTGAATGAGTTGTCACACTAAAAAATATAGAATTAAGAATGAGTATATTAGAGAGAAAGTCAGGATGGCACCTATTGTAAATAAGTTAGTAGAACTTTAGATAGTTTGGTCATGCCCAGAAGAGACTATTAGAGGCTCTAGTATGTAAAATTGACCAGATAAAAGATAGCCTAATAATTAGAAATAAGAGAAAACCAAAGAAAACAATAAGAAATATTATTAGGATGGACTTAAGTATTAATAACCTAAAAGTAGAAATGAGCAAAGATAAAACACGTTGGCGTCACTTGATCCATATAGCCGACCCCATTTAGTGAAAAAAAGCTTGGTTTGTTGTTGGTCTCAATGTAGCCTAAATAAGTTTTGATCATATATAGTGATAAGGGAAAAGTAAATTTTACCTCCCAGAACTATAGCTTTATTAAAATATTGGAACATAAACTTTTAAATGTAACACTTTACCCCCGTCAACTATAATAAAAAGTGAAATACTTAACCGTCTACTAACTTTAATGTCTAATAACTACATGACAAGAAATTGACTTTTAAGATTCCAAAATGCCTAATGTTTTAAACTTTCCACAAGTGATATACTTCTAAAGAAAAACACAACTGGCATTATTTTATACTTTAAGTATCTTCCACTATCATTTTCTAAAAATCAACATACATTAAACAATATTATTTAAATTATTCATGTAAAAAAAAAAAAAAGAAGAAAAGAACTTCATATGTATATATTATCTAACATGTCCATACATGTGTTATTTACGTGTTGATAGCGTGCCTGTGCTTTATAGTATACAAATGAAAGGGAACATACTAGATGCCAGCTATCAGGCACTTTAAGAACAGGAGAAAAATGTAACGACCATTTCAACCTAAAAACTTAAGGTATCAATTGAAGACTGGTGATAATTGGTTCTTGAGCAAAAACAATGGTCAGGCTGATGAACTAGGAACACTAATATATATAAGTTTCAAAAGAACCACAGAAATTGTTATTGCAACTTTTCTCCATAAAAATTAAAGTTATTTTGAAACTAGCATATCGTACGATTGCAATGACAAGATTTCCAGGGGACACTGCTGCACCGAAACATGAATCATATACATCTGATGAAGGCTGCAATGTAAAAAAAAAAAAAAGTAAATTTGTTAAAATAGAACAAATATTTTGTACACGAATAAATTTTACAAGGGGCTAGTAATAACATACACGAGTTGCATTGCTACCATTGAGGATGTCAGAACTGATGGTAACTTCATCAAGGCACCTCTCTTGCAAAATCCAGCTGCGTACTAAATTATCCTATCATCATGTATTACTAAATCATTTATTTAAAATTCCTTTCAGCGGCACTTAAATTTGCTAATGCATATTGTTGCAACTTTACGGAATAAGAATGGATGAGGAACATGAAATGACATGACAATAGTCAGTTTTGATTTGGTAATCTTGCTTTAAACCATCCAGTATAACAATCATATGCAAGGTAAACAGAAAGTAATTTCCACCCACAAAATTTTGGCGCTAATGTGGGAATTGGGAAATAATCAGTTGAACATCCTGAAAATGATAGAAGACTAATCACATTCATTTTCTTAGAAGTTCAAATACATATTTGATTTGATTTTCCTCTCATTTACTAAGAAAAGAGTTTTTTTGCAAAAGAATTTAACAAGATCAATTTGATATAACCATAATAAGGCTATGTGTAGATGAGGGGTAAGGAAGGGAGTAAAGTGGAAAAGGATATTACACCCTCATTTGGAAAAAAGTAGGTGAGTGGAAGGGGATGGGAGGGCAGGAGGGTAAAGTGGGAATGGATATTAAACCCTTCTCTGTAGAGCCTTCTTTTTTCTTCTCTCACTTTTTGAGTTTCTGTCACCACCATTGCCAATAGCTAATAGAATCCAGGGTCCAATTTTTGGAGCTATTTGCTTATACAATTTTCAATGCTAGACCATGATGCTTGATGTCTAGTGGAGGACCAATCTAAGAACCCAAAAGTGGTAGTGGTGCTGGTTCAGCATCTGTGCACCCTAAAACTCCCAACTACACATTTTATCAAAATGAGAATTTTTCACTGAAACTAATATACTACTTGATATTGGCCATGAAATTCTGTTTGGTTGGTCAACAACAAGAAAGCTACAAACAAATCATATTTTATTTTCTTGAGCCAACTTATATTGTTTCATATGTGTATATAAGAGAGGGGGAAATGTAACAAGCTCCTCCTCCGTCACTTTCCCAATATATTTATTTAGTAGGTAAGGACTACATTGAAAATATCAGATTTATAAGATTATCCATTCCATTTAAATTACAAACGAGAGGACGAGTGCCTCTCCTTGCTCTTTATATATCCAAACAGTGAAAAGGTATTCTCCCCTACATCGCACTTCTTTCCTCTCTGTTCCATCTTTTATAACTCACTCCTTTCCCTTCCTCCTAAACTACCAAACATAGCCTTAAAGATGAAAAAGTGAGCTACTCTCTAAACTATTAATATACTACTTATATCTTTCATAATCCAGCTGTAAGCCATGACTAAAATGGTGCCAGACGGTTAACATATGAAATTCAATCAAATAAAGAATTGAACTGTGGTAGGCATAAAATAAAACAGATTTAGAAAACTCAGTATAGTTTGATGGAAAATGGGCCTGTGAATCAACTATGGAAGAGGATGTAGCCTTAACTTCTATTACCTGGCTACAGCTGCACAAACATCTTCCATTAAACGCCCAGACCAAACCTGTAACCTGAAGGAATTCTCACATGCAGAAATCAACACAGGAATGCAACCTCAATTAACTCAAAAAAGAAAACTTACAATATGTTCATGTGCATCATATGATCCAAGCTTATGAAATTTATGACAAGATATGTCACAAAGCCATACTTCAAAGGAACCAGAACCTTTGCCAATGGCTAAAAGTATCTCGGAAGAAGACTGAATTGACACAGTTGCTGAAAGTACAGAAACTGGGACAACATTGACAGTTATAACCTATTTAGGAATTGAGCGTTGAGTATAGGCATTATTAACAAAGAAGAAATAGAATCAAAAGTGACACAGGAAATAAGTAGGAAGTACCTCCTTCAATAAAGAAAATAGACTTTCATTCACTTCTGATGATTTCAGCAATTTGTCATTGTTGCCCAGCCAAACCTTCACACTACCAAGCCACAGGGTAAATAAAATGAGTTGAGACACAATCTCAAATTGGGTACAACTGTACAAGTTGACACAGACAGCAAGAGCGTCAAGGTGGAAGTACAAGTGTAAGATCAAAGCATCTTAACATTTTAGCTTAGCTTAATTGTTAGGACTAAATGTTAACTAATGTGATTGACCGCTAATATATAGTACTTTATAAACAATATCTTCAGTCAGGACAAATTTAGTAATGTTTGCAGTCTCAGGTTATGAGCTGAATTTAGGCTTGAGACCTTGGATATTGTTATCGTCCAGAACTAATCATATCAAAAGCTTAAGCTGTTATCTAGAGGCCTAATAATGGTTTTTATCAGTCAAGCCCACTCACACAAAAGGCTCTAGGGCTTGAAGAATTGATAAACCACAACACTACCTAAACCATCGACTAAAGGTTAATTTAATGAGGAAAGTGAAGGTGGCAATGATCGAATCCTTGATCACTTAGACAAGGATACTCTAATTCCATGTCAAGAATCATATATAATGCTTAAGTTGTTAAATGCAAACCCTTCTGCCACTATAGCTCATGCTTCTTCATTCAGAAGTTGTGAAGTCAAAAGGATTAATATTTAATTTTCATTTGGCAACTAAGACCTTGAAGTCTTGAATGAGCTTCAACTGTACACCATGGTAAGAATCAATGACATGATTTTGGCTTAATAAGAAAATGAAGATTTACAATCACTTCCAGGGTAGGTTGTCAATAATTTCAGAAAATCCAGAAATTGCTCTTACAAAAAGCACTTGACAAGTCTTGTTATTCAACATTCCTAACACCAAAGTGAAGATTAACTGGATAAAACAGGGAAACCAGATGAATTTCAAACAGATAAATTTGTTTTAACAGCACTGAAAGCATTTCAATTGTCCTTAAGATGAATAAGATAAAGCACAACCAATTAATCTTGGCATGTAATTCCAGGAATTTGTTTGTTGCTCAACAGGATAAGTTAAACAAAAGACATAGATTTATCATATTTTCATGAGCATGCTAACTTACCTCCCATCAGAACTTCCAGTAGCTAATAAAATTTGAGAATTTGAAAAATCAGGAGTAAATAACACCCAACTAATTGATGTAACCCATGAATTGTGTGCCTGTAGAAGTCCAACAAACTTCACAGCAGTTCGGACATTACCATCCTGAATAGTATAGCAATCTGGTTCATGAAATCTCCAGAAAGAAATTTTACCACTCTTCCCTCCAACAGCAAGTAGACTGACAGATGTATTAGTATTAGGAACTGGATGAAATTCAGATGTTACGTACAGCAATGGAGACCAAGAAACAACAAGTGAAAATAGCATTGCACTGCGAGAAGCATATTGATCAGCAGTTATCAGTGGTAACATGTGGTTCTCGGATTTTTTTTTCAAGGACTTCTCTTTTGATTTAGACACAGATTCCATCTGATCTGATGCATTTATCAGCAGGCCTGAGCTAACAATCTCAGACACCTGAAATCAAGAAAACACAAATAACAAAGCTGTTTTTTAAGGATGACAGAACAACTAACTATAGGCAAGCATAATTTATACTTTATGCCAACAAGCAGAGAAGGAGTGATGAAATTTGGCTTTTGTACATACAACAGAAAAAGGAATGGAAAAGATTCATTCTTAATTTTTAGTAAAAGAAATCCCATACTGTATTCATTCTCTGTCCTTCCATATCATTGTTGGGGGTTGAACAAGAATTTCCATCCTTACTAATTGTTGGCAGCAACAATTGGTTCTCAGAATCTCTGGAGATATTATTGCTGTCACATGAACATCAAAACAGAGATAAAAGTTTTGAGCAGAGGTTTATGTACAGATTTATGGATGCATGATGCTTTTGAATACATGTTTGAAAATATATATTGCATTGCATAAGAAGTTATATTGTACTAGGTCCATACCCTTTACTTTGCTTATGTTTCTTCCTTGATAAAGTGTCTGGTGTGTCACCAGCTGATCTTTGCAATGCTACTTGCATCTAACAGAGGATGGCATAAAGTTGGTAAATAAGGAATCAAGAACAAATGGAAAAAAATATGACATGTATCATGCCAACTCAGACTCCACAAGAAGAGTTACAGGGTGAGAACTAACAAAGGAAATTGAATGAAAGACAACTTACCTTAGATTGATCAATTGAAGGAATATTCAAATCTCCAAACTCAGTAAATTGAAGATATCCATACATCCTTTCTGTTATATCGAAAACCTAAAGCGAATAAGAAGAATGTCCCATTATACTTTCAACAATATACACATATACAGCAGTAATTAAAATCATTTGATTTCTTGACGACAATGCATAGTTCCATAATTGGAAACACAGGGGGGTTACATCACCCAGATTACTCCAAAGATGCTATTAATTATGCCAGTTATAAGCCAGAAGTTTGTTGGAAACTCGAACAATGGGATCCACTGTGGCTTCCAAGAGTTGAGTACCATTTTGGTACCATATTTTCTAAAAGCAACAACATTAACCATCATTCCGTAAATTCACTAGACAGACCACTCCCATAGGACATACCTCAACCCATTCAGCACAGTAATCACAGAAAGGCGGACTATAAACCTTCACATTTCCTTCAGTGGTGCAAACAGCCATCAAGCACCTGTAGCAAGTTAAATCACTGATATTAATCAAATGCATAAAAATGTAAATTATTCATAAATGAACTAATTATTAATCTGGTGCCTTCTAACTGTCAGTATGGCAATTTAAAATCATTGAATAGTTGAAGAAAACGTTCATACCCTGAGTTTGCAGCCATGCCAAGTGGAGACCATGATAGTGATCGAACACTAGGCTTATCATCTCGAGCCAAACATGTCGGCAGGAGGCATCCAGAAAGTAAATCTACATATAATTCAGATTGAAAAGCATAATGATACTTCATGGTTCACACAATTTTGAAGGAGTAGTCTGTCAGATATGTATAGGGATCGGGCAGACTTGTTCAATGTTTAAGATAGCGTGTTTTAGTTTTATTTAGTCTTGTTTTCTTCCTCCTCTTCCCCCACCCCCTCCCCCCCCCCCCCCAAAAAAAAAACTTAAAGTAACCATGTATGTCTATTTAAATTTTATATAACAGACACATGCACAATTCTCAAGCATAAAAGTTTCAAGAAAAAATAGTCCATGAATTTTAGATGCTACTTGCCACGGGCAAAAAGATCATGGTAGTACACATAAGTAATATCTAGCAAATCAAAATGTGCTTGATAGTTTTCTCATGCATTGCAATTGCATTAATACGGTAACCTATTATTTCAAATGATCAAGGTAGCAACAGTTGTAACGCATAGAAACTAACAAGATAACAAACATGTACCTTTTCTTTCTACCACCCCAATGCGTAGGGGTTCACTTGCGGAGACTGTAATTATGCCACGTGGTCCATGAGGCAGTTCTGATCTCTGAAAAAAGGGCAGGAAAAGTATTCTTTAACTTAGCCCATAGTATATGTATTGTGTACCAAATAAATTAGATTTACATTGGAGTTACAGGGAGGGAGGGAGAGAGAGAGAGAGAGAGAGGAGGTTTTATCTTATAGCCACATACAAATCTAAGCATATGCAAACAAAAAAGACAGATTCATAGAGCGAAAGGGAATGTTAGAGAAACAGATTTGGCACCAGTATAGTGACGATGTGACCAGAAGCAACGGCAATCAAGTTCTCCTGAGACCAGGCAATGGCGTTTGGGTATGAAGGTGAACCCAGCAGCATGGCGGGCTGTAATGGAGAGGCCATTGCAGTGAGAGAGAGAGAGAGAGCGCGACAGAATGACAGTAGGAGTTGTGAGTAGGAGTGGGAGGAAGGAAGTTGGAGGGAAATTGGAGTGAGAACCAAAAATCATAAAACAGAGAGGGGGGGTATGAAATGAGGGATCGAACCCAGGATGAGACAAGAAGAGATGAGGTACTAGTCTACTAGTAGGAATGGGAATAGGGAACCCTAGTCGTAGGTTCGAATCTCGTCGTGGAATTAATCTTGTGCTGTGAAATGTGAATGCAGAATGTATTCCTCCTCTTTTTTATGGATTCCCAATTGCAATTTAAAATAAAGTTTTGTGGGCCTAGGCTTATTTTTTAACCAAAAAATAAAATAGGGTATTTGTTTGGAATATTATTATTTTTATACTTCTATATTTTATATTCATTTGCAAATCTTTTTTTTTTTTTTGAAAAATCTCCTTTTATTTCCACTTTTTAAGAAAAACTCCAATTTTTTATAATAAAAAATTATTTCTACTATAATTCAGATTCAGAAATAATTTAATTTTTTTAAAAAAATTGACCACACATATCTCTATTTCAAAACAAACTTTTTTTTTTAAAAAAAGAAACTTTTTCTTCTCTAAAAATTTGGAAGAAACAGGCTAGAAGTTACTTCATAATTGGGGTAGAAGCACCTGATTGTCAGGGTCCATTGATGATTGATGCTGGTATAAGAACCCAATGAACAACACCTATCAATACAGTTTAATATAAGAGTGTTATAAGCGCTGAGGAAGGTGAAAATGTACTGAACATCATCCAACCGGAAACAATTGGATTTGAAATATCCAGCCACTAATAATGGAGATACTAAAGTAAAAGTATATTCCGAATCTTCATCTGTTAGTGCTCCAATTAACACACGGACTGATCTCATTTTTACTACTTCCTTTTTGTATTGTGTATGTTACAACAAAAATGCACTTGGAAATGCCGAGTATAAAGAGAAAAAAAAAAAAAAATTGGTGGGGAGAGGTGGGGGATATTTGTTCTTTGTGTAATTGTACGTCCTTGGAGAAATAAACAAAAAGTAATGAAAGGATAGAATTGAATACTCGTTTACTCGGAGCAAAAGATATAATTTTGACGCCTATGTTGCCTAAGCATGTTATCCTATACCTCTTCTTCATCTGAAAGACATTGCAGAAAAATGAATGCTGTTTAAGACTAGTTACGATATGCACACTCTTAGTCATTTGGATCCATTTCCTCATCTTGGTCCCAGATCAGAGCCGTATTAGTTTTGCCACCATTTTTGTCAGATTCAGATTCTTCAACAAAATCATTACTTTCATAATCTGGTGACCCATTGTCTTCCAATTGAACCCCTTCTGTACCCAAACCTGCTTCATTAGCATTCTTCATCCATTTGGGGCACTCGTCTTCATCTCCAAATAGGAAGCGGCCATCCTTACTCTTAACACGATTAGCAGCCTTGGCAGAAGTTACTCTACAAGAGCATTCTGGAAGTGGATGTGAAAGAAACATTGCTGGTTTTGACATGAGAGATTGCCTTATGAGGCCTTCTTCACCCAAGCTCTTATTAAGATGCTCCTGCACTAGAACTGTCCAATTATGTTTGGGATGGTACATATTTTCACGGGTGATGTTGAAAAGTTCCGCTAAAACTTTCCTGCGAGAAAAGTGACAGATAAGGTGACCCAACAGAGATGTTAATTTTCGGATATAACAACAGATCACTTCAACAGAGAAAATGTCAAACTACTTGGTTTTAAAAAAAAAAAAAAGCACCCACGTCATGTCCCAAGAAGTGAAGCAAGCTGTAAAAATTGAAGCGAGAAGGAGGGTAATAGTTAATCATACTCTGATTAAATGCAGATATACAAGGAATTTCCAATGTATCAACAACTTACAGAAAATTCAAGATGACAACTTTAAGAACTAGAGTAGTTAATCAGAATCAGGTCCTCGTGTGTATATATTCTTACAGAATAAAAAGCAAGTTCAAAATGCACATATGTGGACATAAATATGCATACTCATGCAACTAAATAATTTGCCTTAATGCAAGGGAAAAGTGCTAAAATCTTCAAATATTTTGTGCAGATAGTGCAACTTCTTGCCCCAGAAATGCCCAGGGTCTGTTGCAGAAAAAAAAAAATTGACATGCATGCACATCTGAAACAGAATATAGGACAGTTGTACAGTGTAAGTGTTATATATATAATATATGCTCAATATATGACCGACCACCTCTCTAGAGAGTATTGCTTCTCATGCAAGTGGAGTGAAAAGTTATATAAATGTGGCTTGTCTCCCATACATCTGTGCCCCTTTTGCACCTGGCCCCAACCCAAAGAGGGAGGATCCTGAAACTATGCCATCTTTATAACTTATTCAACCAGCAAACCTATGTCATTTTGGTTCCATAGTAGTTGAGAAAAAAAGGAGGCAATTTGACTCTTTTAATGATACCTCCTATTTGTACTTCCTTTATGGTCGATGTGTCATTAAATTAATTCCAACTTTGAAGTCCAGGTTACCTAATTCCAACTTTGAAGTACAGGTTACCTGTCTGGACGGTATGTTCTGGAAGAAGCAGTCTCATAAAGTCGATGTCCCATGACAAGGCTTGAAAAATCTGGCCATCCACTACCATCGTTGTTAAAACCCGGAAAGAACGCATCCGCTTCCAAAGAAACAATGTAATCAAGTGCATCCCAGAGTAACCTGTGTGCTTGCAGCCTCAGATCCATAGGTGAAGGATCAGGCTCTGTTGGAGTCTCAGTAATCCAAGCATACCAGCCTTCTTTTTCATGTTGGTAAATAGGTCTATCTGGAGGTGGAGGAAGAGGCCGAGGCCGAGGACCAGCCCTCTTCCATTCTTCTTTAAGTTCATCTGCACTTTTTACAGGAGGTGGTTGGAAAACATTCAGAGGAAGAGGTGTTTCAGGTCCAACCAAGTCAGACAAATCTTTCTCACTGCACAAGGAAGTACGGTCAACTAGGTTGGTAAACATGGCTCGAACTGGAATTAAAACACGTTGACCTCCAAATGTTTCAGAGCCAGAAAGGTAAACGATCGTCTTGGAAGGATAGCCCATAACTCGAAGGAGAATTCCAACCTGCAAAAGTTGCGAAAACAACAATAAATAAACATCCCCATTGTGCAATTATGAAATGCCAAAAGATAATCTGTCATTATCCACAAAACTGAAAGAATTGTTTCCAAAAAGCCTGATTACTTATACTTCATTTGTGACAGTAAAATTGCTGCAAAAGGAAAGAGTCACTTATGCGGGAGTTTTAATATAATGAGACAAGATTGAAGTAGAGGAATTAGAAACCCACGCAAGAAATGGTCCTCTCTGTCCAAAACTGGGTGGGTTTAGGCTGAAATAGATTATCCAATATACATATTTCCATTCTCCACAAAATTTGCCAAAAAACGGTTTTAACAAAAGCTAGCTCCCTAACCTTATCTGATTCCCAGTTTTGACATTACTTGATGGAGCATAAACAGTGACTTCAAATGAAATTTGCAATAACTTACTTGAGCAATTAAAGTTGGACTTTGTTTAAATCTGGCATTTAAAGTATTACAAGCTAAATGAAAACAATAACAGTTGTAAAATTCTTAGCTACATTATCTCATTTTTATAATAATCATAAAACTTCCCTCATCTTAACTCCTATCTCACACTTCACCTGTTCCTTCTATATCCATTTCTTTCTAGATCCTGCATACAGAACTTGTGGTATTTTTCATCCAACTTTTAACAGACACAATCACATCATTGTTAAAAGGACGAAACCTTTATTGTTTTTTTTATTAAAAAAGAGAATTTTATTAATGAAAGAAGAGATACAAGTGAATACAAGAAAGAGGACAAGCTGTCCTCTACAAAAAGAAACCGTAGTACAAAAGAAAGAAAAAACAAGAAGCTAAATATGCTAAATATGCTTTACCTGTACCTTATATACAACTAAATACCAGATACACCAATGTTATCTAAGTCAACGACTTTTCAAATGGCTCCAGATAAATTTGCACTATGCATGTTTGTACAATGATGTAAACAAAGAATTTTGCTAGAGTCTATCTCAACATAGTCTATGAAATCTGCATCATAACTTATATATGTCACTACCCTCCAAGGTGCAACAACAAAAATAACAGCAAGTATAACAAAGTAGCAAATTTAGCATACCTCTTCAGGCATAAGGGGACATAAACCTTTATTTCTTCGCAAGCGCGAGTCCACATTCAATTCCTCCTTAACAATTTTTTCTTTTATCATTTTCGCCCTACGGTGCTGTATGAGTTCAGTGTGTACATCCTACCACAGATAATCTTAATAAGATAACCAGAAAATAAGGGAAGAGAAACTGAGCATAGATGTACAAACTCAAGAAATATCATTTTGTGATGCACCCAACACTATTTCGTATAAAAGAAAAATGAAAAACTAACAAACATATGCATTGTAGGAGTTTTAGTATAGAAACAAAGGCCCCATCCATTCTAGGCCATATGAAACAGAATACATATAAAAGCAAACCTGAAAAAGTTCTGCACAACCATGATAAGCCAAGATGTCTCTCAGTAAACCAGGATGGAACACTAAGAAGGGTTGCCCAGATGCTCTTAACCTTCAAAAGACAGTACAAATCTCATACATCAATGCAGTAGATATTTGTGACATATGGACACAGCATGAACACCAAAATGAAACTCAACGGCAAGATAAACCTAATTTTTAATGAAAATATTCTATTATTTTTATCACAAAAAATAAAATGCATATAAGAAAAATATTGACTGCACTGCAGAAAAAAAATGGAATATTCAATGTGTTAATATAGCAAATGCACATTAATTTGTCGCTGGAAGGTATGCATACTTTTCAACCATCTTACGGCCAAGCATTTTAATTTCTGGACGAAATTGAAGTGCATGGAAGGCAACCCTGCATCTTAACCTTTGAATCTCTGACAAGCTAGGTGGAAGAATTGACTGCAAAAGAGAATGCAAATTAGTTTCAAGCATAGTTTTTGAGGACATAAATCACATAAACACTTAAAGCATAGATTCTCAAAGCATCATCATAAATTCTCAAGATATCTATTAGAAAGATACTAAGTTATATATTAGAAAGTATTTTCTACTTCTCAAGTCCATCACAAATTCACAAATTGTAAACTAGTAATCAAAGCATATCACATAAATAATGCCACAGCCCACAATCACAAGTACATATGAAATTATTAAATATTCTGTGATTCTGTCCTATACCTAGCATCCAATCCTCAAATGACATATAAACGAAAGCAAAAAGCAACATAATAACCTGACTTGGGAGAGAAGAGAACTACAAAACAGTAAGGGGAACTACTAGCTGTAGAGGGAAAGAAAGAACCAATAACTCACGAAAGAAGAAAAATAAGTGTGGAAGATGTAATCGTAAAGTTAGAAAAGAAGAGGTGGAAGGTAAGAAATTAAAAAAAAAGTTAATACGGGAAAAAATAATCAGAATTGTATAATAGTGGGATGAAATATATTAACATAGGGATGGCAAGGAGAATGGCACAAAAAACATTTTAAACCCTCAAATATTTTTGAAAAAATGTCTCAATTTAGATTAGACCAATAGTGTGCCATGGGCAATGGCACATTGCGCAGATAGCGCACACCATAGTTATGCCAAACAAAATTCGCAACACCACAACCATAGCATTGCCTAAGCGACCATTGGACTAGGCAATAGCGCACCATTAATAACTATGGTTTCAACGATGCAAAAACTTAATGAATTTCTTCCATAGAGATATATTTGGTACTTAAAATAACAGAAGACAGGTTCTTCTTGAAGTAAACAATAGAATCTACAAGACTACAATGACAATTTATGAATTGACAATTTCAGATTACTTAAATACCTGCAGACAGCCACCAGTGGAAATAATTAAACCAATAACCTTTGATTTCTTTAGCTTTGGTAAAATTTCTTCTATGTAATAGTTTGGAGAAGTTGAACTTTTGGGCCTAAATGTTGGAAATTCATTTCTTCTCCTCCCTTCCTTCAAATTTTCAGGCAGAGTCTTCGCAATGATTATATCATTTTTGAGATATGCTATGAACTGGTCCTCATTATAGATGTAGGAAAAACTCTTGAATTTCCAGCTGAATGAAATTTTAAAAATGTACATGAATATGTATATAATCCAAGCAGAACAATAGGAAATATTTAATATATAAAGCACAAATGCAGACAGAGAACTTCTAGAAACTTAGGGCACATACCTAATGCCTCTTGAACGAGTACTTTCTTGAATTTCTGGAACGACAAGGGTAGCATTTAAAAGCCTGGATATGGCAACCAGATCACAGATCTGTAAAATCAACAAATTTTCAGTTGACTTACCAACCAAATAATAACATAAAGCAATCTTAGGCATCTGATGAATCATACCGAAGATCTTATCTGTGCAAATCCACCAAAAACTTTGGCATAGATGAAACCATTGTTCTGCTCCTTCGGAACTGTGAAGCAGAGGAATAAGCACTTCCAAACAAATATATAGTGCATGAAAGCAATAAATGTATTAAAAGGAAAGAAAAACCGTTCTTAATATGGGAAGTACAAAAACAATGGTCTAAAATTTGCTAAAGATACCAAAAAAAAAAACCACCAAATCATATTAGCACAACTTATGTTCTTTGGAAAACTAGAATGGCCCTAATTTACAGTTGAGAGTATACCTCAATTTCTACATTCTCCAGTTACTGTGATAAGTAAAAACAAATCAAATTCATTGAGTAGAATTTCCAAAAATCTATTTACTAGTTTTAAGTAATGTCCTCGCATAAAAAGTTAAGTATGTGATTTCATTTACTGAATAGACAATGTATATTTGCAAGTGGAAACCAAAGACACAGCACAATAATATAGTTTTACCCTACAATAAAGCTATATGTCATACCCACTCAACTACAAGTTTAGTTGCACATTTTCATTCCTCCTATGTCTCCCTAATGAGGTGCTAAGACACTTGAGCAATATCATTACCAGAATAATTAATTCTAGGATTGGCATAAGGCTGCAAAGCTTCCAAGGACTCTATGGCCCCCCATAGCTTCTTATTCTTTATGACCTATACCATTTCAAGCAAATAATGTTAAAATGCGGACAATTTAAGTGAAAAACAAAGCACATGAACATAATATGCAATGGATTCATGTATATCCAAACTCACCTGTCTCCCCAACTTGGAAGCAAAATCTTCTGGAAGACCAGGCATTGCTCCATATTGTACTATGTTGACAGTCCAAAACTTAGCAAAGGAAAGATGAATGATAATAGATGCCACAGATAAAGTGACTACTGAAAGAACAACCCATTTTATCTTAGTAACGAATGCCATCTTGGTTCTGTGACTCTACATCACCAATTCAGCACCAACTGAGTTTGATTTTAGCCGCAACATCTACAAGAAAGTGTACTTTCATCAAAGGATTATACAGCTCTATGCTAATATTAGATAAGATAAATACAACAGCTAAAAGAATATTTTGGCTAAGGATGTTGACCCATTTACCAATTTTTGCATAAATATTTCTTTGGTTTTTATTTTTCTATCCTTAAATGTGCAACTTTTATCATTGTCATGCTTAACAGAAAGCCATTAGGGTTGAACCCAGACATTGCTTATGTCGCAGCACATGTCCTAATGATGGAAATAAATTGTGTATGAGCGGAACAACAGTAATGATGTGGCACTTAATTAATTAAAAGAAATATGACGTGGCCCAAAAATCCCATTGTTTAATTAAGTCAGACTACAAAAATAATGCTACGTCCTAGGGGGGAAGACATGGCCTTCTCGTCTGTATGTCATGAATTTCATCAACATCACATAGAAGAGAGTAACCGCGGAAGCACACTGAGGCAGAAAACAAGTTCACATCAGATAAGCTGTAAACTCAGAGCAATCCATAATTGATAGATGAACAACTTGCTTGGTATATAAATGGAAAGTAAATGATGTTTCTGAAAAATATGTTGTGGCTCAATTCAACGTAGGAAAAATGAGAATGATACACTCAACCAGAAATCCCTCAAAAAATGCAAACATAGTAAGTGCTGGAAACTCATAGACACTAGAAAAGCAAAAGAAATTCCACAGTCAAGGCATAGAATTGACGGAGAAGAAGGCAATGTAGAAAAGGATGATCCTCTTCATTCCATCAAAACAGCCTCTTCTCTTCTCTTCTCTTTTCTGTTCCACCCACCGTGTTAACAATCCGTCTAGCAAATCAACTTTTTTCTCATCAGCCATCTCTTGTAACCCCACACGATTCCCACGCAGCGCTCTCAAAGGAAAAACACCATTTTTCATCACCAGTTTCCATTGCCCTGCCCCTTAAAGCAAATGCATCTAATCACATACAAATATCTACCGATTTGCTCATCCTCGTAAAATATCAACAGCGTACCTGCAATTACGTAACGTGCTCTCACCCCATTAATTACTTAATCACCAATGTCGCATCTTCCCTCCGAAGAATAGGAAGGCTGCAGTTTTTGCGCTTCACTCTTCTCTGATCGCTTCGGTGATACCCGCGCGAGAATATAATAAAACCCAATTCAATAATGCATCAAAAGCAGCCAGCAAGTAGCCGTCAGGGTCTCAGCTCGTTGATTCTAAGACAGGGACGAATCAAACAATACTCAACGGTCGCCGTAGCTCTTGCAGGTTGTCCACTTCCTCACAAACCACGCTTCAATTCCAAAATTTTGGGCAAAATCCAGGTCGACGAGATCTTGTGTGGATTGGATTTTGGCTTGCTAGAATTGGTGGGAGTCTTCACTGTTTGAGTGATTTGCCCCCAACTGCGTTGATCACTGTGGAGCTAGATTCTGCTTTAGCGTAACGTGGAAATGCGTTGTGGGTTAGCACAGGGGGTGGTTGATTTTGGAAGCAATTTGGAGAAGGCAATAGACAATGATGGATTTGGGATTTGGATCCAAGGCTTCGGTTTGGAAACAGCGCGGAGGCGCTCCAACAGGTCAAGACTCGAGGTGAAGGAGATGATGGTGAACCCCTTTGCAGGTGCAGCTCACGTGGATTTTTTTGTTTGATGAAATTATTCTTATGTCCTTTGATGTGAACTTATCAATACAGTAATCATGAGTGTTAATTATTAAACAAAACTCAAAGGATGTTTGGAATAAGTATAATGAACAGGAATAGGATGGAGTAGAATGAAGAGAGAGGGAATAAAAAATAATTTTTTTATTTAGGTTTTTTAATTATAATTAAATTAATATTATTTTAGAATATGTTTAAATTGAGAATAATGAATAAGGAAAAAAAATTAATTTATATTATAAAATTAAATGAAAAATTAACTTATTTATTTATCTTTTTTTCTTAATAAAAAGAGAACACTTTTTTATAAGTTTAAATTTTTTTACAGCATAAAAAGAAAACAAAATTCAAAATAATTATTCATCATCTTATTAAAAAATTTAATAACATGTCTATAAACGTTACACTCCATTGTGGATACGAATCTTTATATTTAAAAAATTGTGTATCTATATTAAAAGATAGATAAAAATATATATTTAATTCTAATTTATTTAGAATAAATTTTTATTAGTATAGAATTTTTATTTTTTAAATTTTTTTTTTAAATACATAAAGATATATCATTATTTTAAATACAAAAGATTCAAAATCTCCTGCCAAAGAAAATCAAAATCCAATTTTCTCCATAATTTTCAGCATCGATTTGTTGGTGAGTAAAAGAGAAAAAGCTTTTTTCTTTTGTTGCTTACCATACAGTGATGGAGAAAGTTCGACATGGAACCTCTAAGAGGAACTGTGCAATGCATGCAGTTACCACTATCCTAATGTATAGGGAAAAAAGCATAAAACTTAAATGCAGATAGTTTGAAGAATGGAAAGGAATCATAAAAAAATTTTTTGAATCTTTTAAATTTAAAAAATAATATATTTTTGTAAAGTTAAAGTAAAATTAAAAAAGTAAGACATATTGAATAAATTAAAAATTAAATACTTTTCCCTATCTTTTTAAATATAAAAAATATATTAGTTTGTTATATTTAAAGGATCTAAACTCATAAAAAGAGGCATGAACAGAACAGGGTCATGTTCAAAACTCAAAAGACTGCTCTGTTACTTATTGCTCCTGAATGCCATTTTTATTTTTTTTCTATTTTTCAAGTTTCAAAATTAGAGAGAAAAGATCCAAAATAAAACTCCACGCATTTTTTAACTACTGAAAATGATAATTAGTTTAAAGATGACCCATCATCGAAAGAGTTGTCTCCGAATTACAACAGCCTAATGTTCTTTCTTTAAAATGAGTTATTCATATTTTTGTTAAAATTTGATTAATAAAATTTGATTAAATGATATTTGATACTTTTTTTTATTTCGATTCCTTTTACATTTAATATTACAGAAAGGCATTTTTTATTTATATTAAAAATAAAATCAAAACATACAAAAAGTTAGTTATTAACAAAAAAGTAAATTAAAAAGTAGACGACTAAAATTAAACTAAATTTTAGAGAAGGTCAATGTAATTTATTCTTTTTAACTATTCCCATTTGGACTATCTATAAATTTTTATTTTTTAAAATATGTTTCATAAAAAGAACAATAAAAATCAATTGGGTCTAATACCTTGATTTACTAAAGATAAATACTTTTCTGAAAAGACTGCCATGTTTATCAATGAAGGTTGATGTAAAGAACAGGAAAATATTTGATGAAATCGATTTCTAATCTTCCCATACTAAAAAAACTCGGCCAAAATTCCCATATCGATGACCAGAAATTTTACCAAATCAATAAGACAATTAAAAGTTCAATTGGTACAATGTAAAGAACGAACAAAACCAAAATTCAACAACTGATTCAGCATCTAATTTGATACTGAATTGGTTGTTAATGATAAGGGTCACTTGGATGAAAAAAATATATATCTATAAACCAAAAACACTCTAAATTTGGACAGCATCTAAGAAAAACACTAATCAAACAAGCTGAATCCCATGTCATCATCACTCTCTTCCTTTGGTTCTTCCTGCAAACAAAAATCCAGGCTTTAAATATTTAAAGCAAAAGCAACCTCATTAAAACAAAACTGACAAAACAAGTTCATTAACTACACCAAGATGAAATATTGGTATCAAGAAACAAAAAATACAAGACAACTAGATATTTCCCACCTTTTTTCAGATTCAAATGACTCTCTTTTAACATGGAATACAGTTGATACTACATGGAAAATAAAATTTATTTTCTATTCTTGATCGATCAAATTTGCTTAGTCCTTTAGAAATTGGAAGGCATGCACATGTAACAAAAGCTTACAAATAAATAATTACCCGCCCAAACCTCTTACTGGGAGTCAGTGCTTCGAGTTAATTTCAAGTATATCTTCATATACAGTACACAGCAATAAGTAATTAACTTCATAATCTAATGCATTATAAATATTTTCTCAGCAGTAACATAGTGCATTCTTGCCATTAAAGCGATTATTTCCTCATTTAAAAGAGCCTTGCTATTTGTGCTTCGCCACGAGAGATAATAGAGAGAAACTGCATAAAGAAACTTCTCATTCATCTTTTTGTGTACCAATTAGTAGAATCTAAATTCTAAGTATATTTTTAAGAAAAATGCTTTTCATGAACATGTTTCCAAGTAACAGAATAAGCATATATATATATATATATATCGTAAATTCATAGTCAGAGAGCCAGTAAGGGCATTCATATAAGTACCTTCTTTTCCTCAGCAGCAGGCGCTGCGGCGGCAGCGGCTCCGGCACCAGCACCAGGAGCAGCCACTGCTACAGCAGGAGCGCCGCCTGAACCAGCATTTAAAACTAAGTCATCAATATCTCTCTTCTCCGCAAGCTTCGCAAATAGGCTAGGCCAGTACGATTCCACAGACACGTTAGCCGTTTTCACCAAAGTACTAATCTTCTCCGCCTGTCCACCGTTAATCGGAAAAATCATTTAGCGAAAATGATCAACATAATTAACTTAAAATCATGATCTTTTTCTTTACTACTTTTCCTACTCCTTTTACCCGTAAACCTGAATCAAAAACATTAAATAACAAGCACGTTAATCTTACGGTAACTGCGATTCCGTCGTCGTGGAGTATCATAGCGGCATAGGAACAAGCCAACTCGCTGGAAGCCATTTCAGCTTCAATGTTTAATTGCACCTTTACACGAGAGGCTGCTTGTGGCACTGAGACAAAACTAGGGTTTCAGAGGGAGACTGTCAAATATATAGTGATGAGGAAGGCGAGGGGACGAAGGGCCAAACCGCCAAAAGCCTAGGTTTTAAGAAAAAAATAAAAAAATAAAGAGTTTAAATAATAAATTAAACTTAATTAGTTATATATTGAATTCAAAATTTCGTTGTTTGATTTGATAACAACTAAATTATATAAAATGCGTAATTAAGTAATTCACATATAATAAAAATCATAAATATTTATATCAATACTTCGTAATAAATAAAAATACAAAATATGAACATATGAGATTAGCTTATGTGGTTGGATTGGTAGAGATTTGAATAAAAGACCACAAACTTAATATTCCTTTTGTACTAAAAGATATATATATATGATTGAATGAGTTGAAATAAAATTTACCTTGTATTGATTTTTTTTTTTTTAAAAAAGTTGATCTTAGTCTTATTTTTAGATTTTTTTTTCCCCAAAAAATAGTGTAAAATTATAAGTTGCGCTATGTGGTTTCAACCCCGCTCCCCCCCCCCCTTTTTTTAATTACTATTACGATTTTCTTTTTTGAACTGAATTACTATTACGATTAAGAGCCTCATAAACTCAGTTCAGAACTGTTTTTTTCAAATCAATTTGGTACAGTAAAAAGTTTAATACATACATATATACATATATATATATAGTGATTTGACGAATTAAAAGGACACCTAAACTAGTCAACTTGATTAAAATACCTTATACCTGCATAAAACGTGTGAGAAGCACTCTAAAACATCTCATTTGTGTTTTTTAGAACATAACATAATTAGAGACTTCTAATAAATACTTCTACTGAATGAGATCACACAGAGACCAAAACGTTCCCTAAGCAATTGTGATTTTAGGCTTCTAATTATTATTTTTTTAAAAAAATGGGTCATGTTTCCAAGCTCCCTTAGTTGAGAGGTTTCCATCCACATCACTGAAAGGTAAGGTATGAAATAGCTAAATAAATTGGCATCCCTTTCACACTATTAAAATGGGGAAAAAACCTTAACTCTAGATATGACCTCTTCAAATTAAGCTTTTTAAAACATTTATCCATCTGTTTGACCCCAGTTTTGTCTACTGTATGATGGTGATGCAACCCAAAAAGCATGTGTCACTTACACTTCTTTTCTTTGGGACCAAACATCCATGTTTTATTTTTCATGCAACACTACTACTACTAGCGTGCAAAAGAAGAAGCGTGTGCACTGTTCAGGATTTGATTCATCCTCTCCTCCTAGTATTCTCCATCACGCCTCACTGGTTGCATCATTATTAAATTAAAGAACAGCTGGTGGTTAACTAAGATCAAAATATTTAACTTCCTTAAACAAAAATTGTAACGATAGCATCCCATTCACTTTGCTAATTTACGTGGCTTACTTTGGACAAAGCTTAGTGTTATCACTTGAAGATGAGATTATCCTTCGGTGAAGATCCAGCTCCATTCAATCTAGACCTTTTACGTTCTTTTTCTCCTCTTGTTTATTGTACCAAACTACTATATGACAAAATCAAATTCATATGGTAATATATTATACATTCATGAAGCCTTGTTCGATATTATATTTATATGTGACCAATAGCTTCCAGTTTCACTTGTTGCATTCCATGACCCCAGATCAGACTCGACATTATCGAAAACAATGCTGTTTCGGTTGAACCAGACTTTCCAAGCACACATAGCAAATGTAGCACGCCAGTTGGCCTCATCTTTTTCCTGCAACTAAAGAAAGTGTTCCAGTCCCCGATGGCATGCAGGGTTGTTAGCTGGCTACATCTTGCCGATTAAAAAATGGTGTTAGTTTCGGCGGTATCAGTATTGGATAGACCAACGGTGTCTAGTAGAATCCAAGGCTTTCAGGGAACAATGACCATGGCCTTATGGGAACTATCAACTATTTATGTAGCCATGCCTTCAGTTTTTGCTGTTGTTGGATATCCATTCCTTTTTCAGTTCATCCGTTTAGTAGTTAGAAAAGTTTGGCAGAAGTATCAACGACAGACACAAACCTTCACCTAAATAGCATGAAGATTATGTATTTGTAGCAGCATGTTTGCTATTACACAGTATAACTATAGACTATGATAAAACAGGAGGAACTGATAAAAAATGGATTCTGAATTCTTGGGTTGCTAACTTGCTACCGTCTATTGAGTATATACAGCCACACATTGCCTTCATATTCTGGACCAGCAAGTCTTCAAGGTCCAACAAGAAAAACAAGTAGTTGAATAATAGTGCCATATAACCTATTACAAAAAACACTCTAGGACTTTTTCTTTTCCCTTTGTTTTGGCCCAATATAGAGACTCTAAATTTTCCAAGGATAATTGATCAGCTGATAATATCAGAATATCAATTATCCCAAGAAACAGGCTTCCCGAGATTGATTCTAGTGCTAGACGTTCTATCTCCTTCCTAGATTAGCAAATCTTCTTGCTACACCAAATATAATTGTCTTAGTCACCAGCCCCTTGTCAAGACTACAAGCAAGAGCGATAGCCCCACCAAGTATGAGCATCTTCGGTACATTCACACCCTGTGGTTTGTCAACCGTGGTCACATTTTCTGTTTCAGATCGATCATCAGAGGCTCCTAAGGATTGCAGGTATGCTGGATTTATCTTGGTGTTGATCTGAGCCATATATGCTGACCGAGAAAGTGGCTCCCCGGAGGCTCTTGCACGTTGGTAGGCCCGCAAGCCAGGTTCAATCTTCTGGACTAATGTCCACATCCCTTTACGTACTCCAAGCTTTGCAATTTCCCATGGGATGCCCATCTCTTCATGATGGAAAAGCATGACTTCACAGGCAGTCAGCTGGTCCTTTGCTCTCCGAGATTCCACTGTCAAGTAAAACAACATAATTAGTCTAACTTGCCTACTCCAGTCCAGTGAGAGCACTGCTGGTTTAATAACTAAATGGAGGGAAAGAGAACATCCTGCTCTATGTATAATTATTCCTGTGACTTCAATATTTCAAATTCAAAGTTTATCTGATTATGTGATTCAATGACTGCAATGAAAGTATATACCTGCTCGAATGCACCAACTTGAGTAATAGAGATCCACTCGTCTTGGTTTGTCTCGCTTTGGAACAGAGGGACAATCAACTCCCTAAGGCAATGAAAATGAAGTGATTAGATATTCAACTTAGCATATCTTTAACGAATGGGAGAGGAATAAAGGAGCAATACAACACAAAAGAAGTTAGCATAGCAGCCTGATTCTGCAAGTAAAAGAATCTCAACCATTTTACATAATTATATTATTTTAAGAATCAACTAGTTGACACTACAAGAGTAAAAGAATCTCGTACCTTTGTCACACAATAGTATGATCTTCCTGATTCCCATACTCGTCGAGCAATTATGTATTCTCTGTCTTTACAGAAAAAGGGAAACTGTGCCACAAAGAATTGACAAGCATAAGAAAATGAAACCAAGCTAACAATGAATTATACACAAAAGCATAACAAAATGAAGGTAAGAGATTGTCACCTTCCGTATCCATTGCACTTTTGTGGTTCCTGTAGTGGGACACTCTTCTAAGGTAGTTGCACTTGCAAGCATGTCATCCCACCTTGATCGAAACTCGTCATCTAAAAAGAAGTCCCTCACTATCTCAGGAGTTGCATCTTCAAAGACAGTTCTGCTTCTATATTGTGGAGGACCCTCCTAACAAATGATCAAGACAAACCAACAAAGAAAATATGTTATTTACAGAAAACTAGAAGGTTCTGCAGAAAATAGAGACACCAAGATTCTTTTGCATGATAGCATATTCAAACCAGAGTTAGACAATTTGTCTGGAATTGGCTTGGAAAAAAGAAAAGTATTCAAACCAACAAACTAAACAAAGAGATGCTACCTTGGGATCTCTACGCCATGCTTGGTAACTCATGTTAGGGGTTGAACGGTCCATCATATGCATCCAAGGAGGGCCCCCATCTTTCACCTCTACAAGCTGCCATAAATGCTGTAAATCCTCCAATGTAACAGTATTAGCAGTTTCTTCATTGGTGGCGGACGCACTGCACAGTACAACAAAGTGAGATATCTGCTCTTCATGAAGTCCTTTAGAACACATACACACAGACAGACCCACATACAAAGCACAAAAAGCCACCAGATATAAGAGCTCGCACTGATAATACGCTGGATAGCATATTTATTGCACATCTTATAGTAAGTGGTTTTTAAGGAAGAGTTTTATTCATCCCAAAAGCTGAAAATTGGAAGTTATCATACAGATGACATAAGTCCAGTCCAGGTTTCTTCCTCCATTTTCGTTTCCTTTCCTTCCTCAAGGAAGATAATCACTATGAACTCAGGCGACATCTTACTCCATCCAAGGGGAGAGCAATACCAGTATAACTAATACAAATCAAGTTTGCTTTCAGCTATATCATTTATTAGTGTGTTCAAAATTTAAATTCCATAAGGATATGAAGACCCTCGATAACATATAAATGATAGCAAAAGAGAGAGAAAAACCAAGCAAGAACAAGCTAAATTCTAATTTCAGACTAATTACAAGAATAATCGACAAAGGCGAAAAAGCCAAGTACCTGCTAAGACTATCATATTCTGTAGGCGGTGAAAAGAATGGCCTCTTATCCATCCCTTTATTCACGACCAAAGACTCTGGATTTTGTGACTGCAGTTCAGAACCCTTTAGGGACGAAAATACTGGCTTGAATGGCGACGACGATGCTGAGCACCAATCCAAGGATTTGGCCAGAGAACCACATAATTCTTCTCTCCCCAAACTCGCCCATTTTGGTTTCCAAGCCCATCCAACAACAAGACCAACCAAAAAAGCGACCCAGATAGGACCCAAAAACAGAACCATCCCTGTACATACTCCCAATATTGTGGGATTTTCCCAGATATCGTAAATAGACTGAACCAAAGACATAACAACAGGAAAACAGAATGACCAAAAATCAAACAGAACAAAGGAATAATAACAATAAACCCCAGAATCTAACACGCCCCTTCAACAAAGTTGTTTCACTCCTTTAACAAAATAAAATATATTCGGTACAATTCCAGGAGAAAAAAAGTTGAAGGGGTTTGCGATAAGGAACCTCAAAAGATTTAGCGGAAACAAAAAGCGGACGAATTTGGTGAAATATCAGAGGGAAGAGGAAAGCAAAAAGGATATGGGTATTGATTGAGACGCGAAGGGTGGAGATAGAGATGAATAAGAGAGGAATCAGGTTGGATTGGGTTTCATCTCACAACGACGCCGTGGAGTGGCGAGGCATGAGGCCTCTTCTTGACACACAATAGAATAGACGGTGGGTATAAAATGCAATGTAAGCCCGTGAGGAACCAATGAATGCGAAGAGGAATCAGAGGACAAATAAAAAGATTGGTGGAGAAGGAGGATAGAGATGCGTGTGGGGAGATTGAAAGCGACGACAAGGGAGGAGTCTACAGATGTCAATTGACGGTGCTGGATAGTGGAGGGCACATAGGTTTTGTGGTTAACTATATCGCATAGGCCTTGTTTTTCACGTTACCTGAATTCAATTCTCTCTTTGGCCTCGTTTTTTTATTTTTGCATTATTGGTTTTTCCATGGTGGGAGACAAAACAAAACAAAACATCATGCAAATGCAATACCAAAATCAAGATTAAAATATAATGAAATTATGTGGCCTCTCACAAACCACAAAAATCATCCTTTTATCATTACCTCTTTGTGCCTCTCTACCAAACGCAACAATATGTGACTGTGCTAGTGAATGAAGCTCTGCTCTGCGATAACCCTTCAAACTCCGAGAGATTATCAAAGAGAGTGGTTCGTGGGGAGATTGATTTATATTGATGTCTTAAGAATGGTCGGTAGATCTTAGAAGTAGAACGTTTAAAATAAGAAACATAAATCATGCTTTGTCCCCATGACGAGATGAAAGATGATGAAATCAACGTCAAGTTTCTCAATTTTTTAATTTAGCCTCCATGATGAACGTGAGTTTGAAAATTTAATATTAATCAAGTCATACATAACAATCTTTAGTCATTCAAAGTTGCATTATTTCTGACAATTAACAAATACAAACACTAATCCGCCATGATTTTACCTTTTCATGAAAAGGACAAGGATTAATGTTGTTCTATATTCTAACACCTTTGGTAAAACAAGTAACGAGTAACACTGCACCAAATGAAAAAGCGTGGGAAAGGAAAATCAAACACGAAGGAATTAGTAAAAGTCAAGGCCTTAACACGGAAATCACCGTCCTAGAAATTGGAAACTGACAATTTCTTTTTATTTGAAAACTTGACAATTCACAATTAATTTAATTTTCTGGTCAATTGACTGACAACTGCAGGCATCTATGCAACAAGGGTTTGGGACTATGAATATATTAATTTCCCTCTCAACAAATTAACGAAATCTTATTAAAATAGATATAGTTGATAGAATCTTTTGACACAATAATTTAAATTTTTAATGAGTTAATTTCTATTGATTTATCATTTATATTAGAGCAAATCTTATACATATTAGTAACACTATGCTTATCTTTCTTACAACCTTTAAAAAAAAGTAGTGGCTAATATAATAAATCAAACTAAAAGGTACACAAGTAGAATGTTCACATAAAGAAAGTGACGCTTAACTATGATTTGTGATTTCTTTTTGTGTGATTCATATGCTCTACTATTCATATCTTGATGTTAGGTGGGGAGATTTGAATGGACGCGGTTTTGTCAGTTATATTTTAATGGCCTTAGGCGCCAGTAGAAAGTCATCAAACACGGTTCTAATTTCTAAACATTCAAAATACCTTACAATACGACACAGAAGAGAAGACTCTGACGTACACACAATAAAAAATGAACATTTCTTAATTGTACATTTTGTAAATTGTGTTCTTTTTGTATATTGTAAAAATATATGAGCGTTTTACACATTAATTCGTGAATGACAACAAAATATTATTATTTTACATATTAATTCATTTGTAAATTAATATATAAAATAAACACTTCAAGTCAAGGAGAAGAAAAAAGCTTACTTACCTATTAACATTTCGGCCTCGTACTGCGATGAAGGGTTCAAACTTCAGACTTCAAACTTCAAATTACTCGTGCTTAACCACAATAATATTATTGAAGCTCACACTGCAAAACACTCTTGCTGGAAATGAAATCATAATATGTAATAAAGATTGCAGCTCGGTGCTTCTATGGTCCCTAAAAATATAAATGGGGAGAAAAATTAAGAAGAAAATTTCACAGCACTCATATTCAAAAGTTAGAGGAATTTCATCCTTTCGATCATTTTTATATCCTCTTTAAAACAATTAATCCCTAAAATTAAGGATTTCACTACTTGACTTAGCTCATGTTTTGATTTTATCATTCAATGAACAGCAAATCTATCCTTATCGCTTCCTAAAAACGCGAACGTTAGTTGAGTCGTAGACATTAGTTGGTGTGATACAGACGTTTTTGGTAGGAGTAATTATCTATGTTTGATCCTTTATTTTGGTGTTATCAGTGCTAACTAACAAGGGAGGCCAATTAATTAAAAGAGTGGCTTAATTACTATCGATTCACAATACTTAATAAAAGAAGAACACAATTATTAATTATAAGTTTTTCATTAATCATTATTCTTTTCCACATGTATCTATCTCCTCCTTTCCTATTCTTATGATCTTCACCAGTGGCAATTTAGTCTCCAAATTTTTAAAAATGAAATAAATTATAAAAAACACTCTCAATATATTACATATCATTCTGTGCATGGACTTGGTTACATAGAGTAAGAATTATTAGCCTCGAGTTTTTTTTATGACACCGCCTTTTCTGCATAGCCTTCCATTCCATGAGAGAAAAGGCTTGAGTATCAGATACAAAGCGGAGATCATGCTACGAAAAGTTGATCGTCCAAACGCAAAATCACAAAAATTAAATGCTACTCATAATTTATTACAGAATGGACTTTAAGAACAATTAGACAAACAGCTGTATAACTAAAAACATTGCTCGAGGTTCACTAATTATCCAAAAAAATATTCTCAAAAGTATTTTACGTAATAAAATTTGTAAAGAAAAAAATAATTATGTGAGAGGTATATAAAAAATTTATTTTAAATAAATTAAGGTTTAATTTTTTTTATTTCTCTCTTGCTTCATAAATTTTATCTCTTTCTTATTTTAAAGTATATAAATATTTGATTAATATGACGATAGTTTACAAAAATAAAAAAAAATAAATTAAAAAATTAATATATATAGATTAGAGTTTATTTATATTTATTTATATATTTTATTATTTTATTAAAGTTTATAATTTAAAATATTTATACTAAAAAATAAGAGGCAAAAAGCTTAAGCTTTTATTATTTTTTTGTTAATCATAAATTATAATATTTCATAAACCATATTAACTCGAAAGAAATTAAATTTAATTATACGCAAGTCATCATATTGCATAGGATAAATTCTCTACATACTTATCCTTTCTGATCTCCTCGTCGATATGGTGCTGGCAAGGAAATGATGCTACCTCAAAATCTCACATCATTAATGATTAGATATTTAATCGTAAAGAGAGCATCGTCGCCAAAATTTATATTAAGAGGAAATTTCGTTGATTTTTCTAAAAAAAGTCGTTTAATTAAATTTAATATATTTTTATATAAAAATCATGACTATAGATTTTCTGAGGTGTAAAATTTGGTGAAATAATAAAGTAAAAAAAATAGAAATAAAGAAATAAAGTCAAAGATAAATAAATTAAAAATTAATCAATATAAATTATGGTCCATTTATATTTTTTTCTTTCTCTTTTTGCCCTTTACTAGTTTACTAAAATTTATATTTTAAAAAATTTATACTAACAAATTATAGATAAAAATATATTTTATATCTCTAAATTTTATATTAATTTTTAATTTTATTTTTAAAATTTTTTTACTATCAAATTTTATTTTAAAAATTTTAAATTATAATTAATTTTATTTTATAATTAAATATAATTTTATTTTTAAATTCTTCAACTATGTCTTTAATAAAATATTTTATATACGACTTTAATTATGACTTTATATTTTTTTTAAACATAATATCTTTTAAACAAATTTAATAAAAAAATTTTTCTGCATTCATGATGTTTATAACTTCAATAAAAATGCTTTACAAATCAAAATTTATGTCTTCATAAATGTTATACATGTTGCAGAGCAAAGTTTTTCTATTTAAATCTGTTTATAGAACGTTACATTTAAAAAAATATATAAAATTATCATTAAAAAATATATTAAATCTAAAAAAAAATTAGTTATAATTTAAAATTTTAAAAATAAAATTGATTGCATAAAAATTTTAATAATAAAATTAAAGATTAATGTAAAATTTAAAAATATAAAAATATTTTTATCAAAATCATGTTTAATTCCTCTTCTCTTTATTTTTTTATCATTAATTTTTTTAATAATAAAAATAATTAAATTAATGTAAAAATTTAACAGGACAGAAAATGCAGTTATATTTAACCAAATTTAAAAATATTATAATTAACTCTTCCATTAAAAATAAAACTTTTGTCAAAGTCAAGAACTCAAATGAGTTTATATTTCTGTGGTGCGTATTCATTCCTTCCCTCCACTATCCACGACATTAAAGCAAGGCTCTGCCGAAACTCTGCTCTTCATCTTCATCATCATCAAGATAATTAGAATTACCCTGTATTGGGATGTTATAAAATTTGAAAATTTATGCATTATGTCAAGATTGTGTTTGTCAAAGTGCACCACTCAACACAGATACAGCGACCAAACGTGGTAAAAGGAATTATATATTAAGAAAAAAGGGAGTACAAGTTTACAAGTTAAAGAGATTTGAACAGAAAATCACGCACTTTTGAGTTGAAGAGTCGTATATTTCTCTGCATTGTACCCACATGCTTCATGCTCTCTCCCACTGTAAATGGCCTAAAGAGCGTTGTTTCTCTCTCTCTATCAATTTTGAAAATATAGCACCTTACATTGCGCCACGTGGCACCCACTGACGACGCACATCACACATCCCTCTTTCTCCGTCCTTCTCTCTCTCAAATCCTTCAGTTCATTCCTCCTTTCCTGCCGTCCAGCCTCTTCTCTCTTTCGATTTTGTTTTTCAAACTCTCTTCAAAGCATGCTCTGTTCGGCTCCGGCAGGAAAATCCGCCTCCAACTGGCTCGACCGGCTCCGGTCCAACAGGGGTATCCCCACCGGCGACGACCTCGACCTCGACTCTTTCCTCGCCAACTACACTGACCCTACTTCCTCCGATTCCTTCCATTCCATCTCCGAACACACTCACTCGACCAAGAATCGGACCAGGGGCTCCGAGATCTCCACCGCCGATGCGCGCCCTACAATGAGCAGTGTCCTTGCCGAGCTCTTCAACGTGGGAGGTAGCCTCAGCCGCAGCTCGAAGCTGTCTGGGAAGAAGTGTCCCAGGAAGCAGACAAACCCCAAATTTTTCGTCGCGTCTTCGTTGCGTTACTGTAGTATCGAGTGTTGTGCGCGAAAGGACGACAATGACCCCGCTACGAATTCGTTCAATCACGATGCGGCGGAACTGAAAGAGGAGAATCTGGATTGTTGCGATGTCGAGGAGGAGAAAGATAATGGTGGTAACGAATTGAGAGGTTTTTCGAAGAGTGAGGTGACCGTGATCGATACTAGTTGCCCAGGATGGAAGGTTGAGAAGTTTGTGTTTAGAAAGAATAATGTGTGGAAAGTCAGAGAGAGGAAAGGGAAGTCCAAGTTTTTTGCCAAGAAGAAGAGCAAAGGGACTTTTGGGTTTGATAACCATAATACCGCTGTTCAGAAGAAGGAACCCAAGCATTTGGAGTATCAATTTGAGTCCTCCTTGGAAAAGGATAGAGGAGAATTTATAACGCCGTCAACCCTAGTAAGAGCTTTTATTGTGTTTCTATATTTTGGTCAAATCTTTATGATAAGCTGATGTGATGGTCTAAACTTGAAAGAGTGAGTTATTTGTAGCTATTACGATCGAGAACTCTGTAAAATGTAGAATGCCTGCGCAATGCTAATTTTTTATAACCTGTTTAACTGATGAGCGTTGCCAGTGTCTGCTTGTGTTTCACTGTCTATATTTGATGTGGTTTTATGAAATGCTTAGTATTATCCACGCTTTGCATCGTATTATTGCATGCTTGGAAAATGATGACGCCTCTATATTTTATGTTGGTTTCAGCAGATTGGTCGCTTTGCTATTCAGGAATTGTTCTAGTGAGCTTAGAATGATATCATTTGAGTATGTGTTTATGATGACCTCAGCATCTTACGAAAGGCTTAACTCGGTCAGGGTGATAACTAGCATTTAACAACGTTCAAGTGACCCATATATTACTTAGGTCAATAAAACAAGAAGTAATAAATATATTGTATCTTCCAGTGCAATATGGAAGAAACTTTCATTTTTCATTGTGATAATTGCATGGAGTCTTGAAAGCAAAGACATAATCCCTTTCAAGCTGGGGCTCAGTATCTTAAATTTATTTTGTTGGGCTTGTTTCGCATGTCTCCAATTTCCCTTTCATCTTTGAAACTGCTATGCTTTAGGTAGGATGATCCTAATCCTTTGTATGATTTGTATTCTCATTCTTTCCTCTCCAGCTTGACAATGGCTGATTTGGAAGATGACTTGTACTATATAACTTTACAATATTGCTCTGGTCTGGTCCAGTCTAGTCTAGTCTAGTCTAGAATAGGTATATGTATTCTATAAGCTTTGTTGGAGAGCATTCTGCATGCTCAAGTATCAACTTAGTGCTGCTGTTGAACTCTGATATACAATGTTGGTTATTATTACTGATTTTGCAATATCAGATTTCAGTTCAGTTTTTTATGTGAACTTATTTAAGTTTGTGGTGCTGAAATGGGTGATAGTGTTTGGAAGAATACTTCAGTAAATTGTTTTTACAGCTCATGGGTGCACACCAACCTTAGTGGTGCAATTTTAAGAACAATTTCTATGTATTGAAGCATGTGATATAGAATAGAATGCTCATGAAGTTCTCGTATCAACTTAGTTGTCAGAATACTCCTTTTAGAGAAGGCATTTGGCTCAAGTTTTATACCCTTATCCCTTCTTTTTCTTCTGTTACATAATTAGTGGGGCAAAAAGAAAATGAAGAAAATATCTTGAGCCCTATGGATAAAGTCCAACTTGTGAAGGGGGAGATTGATGAGGTGCTTAATTGCTTATTGCTTTTAGTTCTTTCCTGGGAGCTTTGATAAAAATCACATGTGATCTTCATCTCTTTCAAATATATATATATATACACACACACACACACACACACACACTCTTTCACCTGCATACATTTTACTTATTAAAACACGGTTTGACAGCCAAAAGTAAAAGAGAAAGAAGGAAGAAGGGAAAGAAAGGAAAGAAATAAGGGCAGATCATGAATCCATGATAATTAATTTTCCTGTTAGCAGGCTCTGTGATTATATGCTTCTCACTGTGTTTTGAAGATGAACCTCTCAGAGTACCCAAGTTTTCTTTTTTCCTTATATTTTCAGCTGTTCATATTTATTTTATGCTTGTTATAATACTGGCACTAATACTAAAATTAATATTACTCTTGCTTTAACATTTTAAATAAGTTGGAAAGAACACCTTGTTGTTCCAGTTCAGTATGACTTATATCATACGAGTTTCAAGAACTACAATATCTGTTCTATTTCAATCTGCATACTCTCTCACAACTGGATTTGCATGAGATCGGTCTTTCTTTGTTTCTCAGTCTGGTTATGCATTAATATTACCATTCGCCCCTCCTAATCTTCCCCTAAGCTTTTTGAGAAGTTTTTCTTTAGAAATCATTATGTTACAGATTTATGTATTATGATGTTAATGATTGCCTTGATGATAGATGTAGTAGAATTAACCCATCCCCATGCGTTGGTTATCCTTAGCATTTATTCATTTTGTTTTTTATGAGCAGTATTTGATAAGCAATGACACTTAGCTTTTGTTCTTTTTCCCCACTATTAGTTGGCTTGAGTAATTTTATATTATGCCGAAATGTTGCAATTTAAGTTCTAAAGTGACCAATCGCATGTTTGTGTGCAGGAGGGTTTTGCCATTAATTTCGTCTTTGAAATAAAATGCAATGAATCAATTAGTATATCAATTAAACTAATACTTCAAATTTAATAGATCTATACCATACATGAAGCTCACACTTTGCTTTGATCAGACCTAAGGAATTTCGTTTTTCTTCTTCTGTTTTCATGTTCAGGGTCAGCATACTCAGTATGGGAGGAGTGAAGTCTGCAAAGACGCACAAGATGATCTAAGGCAAGTTCAGTTGCAAACTACTTGTGGTTACTAATCTCTCTCTCTCTCTCTCTCTCTTTTGCTTTGATTATACATTTTCTGTAACCTTTTCATGTTCGCATATTGACTAGAACATGATACAGTGCAGGTTTCCTTTTTCCAGCACTCCCCATAAATCAAGAGAGGAAAACTAATCTGTCACTTTAATAAAAGCCATTCCTACATAGAAGAGCAAAGGAGCAAGAAGAAAATTTAATTAAAGATACTTGAATCAAAATAATAGTCGTGACAGGCCATTTACTTTGTAATTCTAGATTCGCTGGCATCAATTGAAAATTAAAAGAGCTTGGTTGAAGTAACATTTGGGGCTTCAAACATTCATTATATTGCCAAACATTTTCTATGTAAATGTCTTCTTTTATGCTAACACCTACGTTATTCTTTCTTCAATAAATACGCGGCTTTACGCTGTTTTTTCTTTCCTTCCCTTGTTATCATTGATTAGAATCCTTTGTCTCGAGCTGAAGCTCTTGTTTAGGGATAATTCTTTATTATTATTATTAATGCAGGTGATTTACCAGAAAGATGGACACTTGATGCATATAATCACATCTTATATGGAATAATCACAGTTTACTTACGTTGATCAACTATACTTTTAAGGTAAAAGGACGACCTAAGCGGACCAAATTATCAATTATTTGGTTAACTCATCACCTTTATCATAAACTTACCATACAAGTTACTCTATTCATAGCATTTGAACTCCATATTTTTTTATGAAGGCGAATCTGTAATCAATGTTGTGAAAGATGCTTAAGTCAAGTATCAATGGGAGACAACAAGTGATGAGCACAAAATGGTGCCTATCTGATTTTTGAAAAACTTTGTTTACAAACATTAAAACCTCCGCCAAAGTTGGCTATGTTCAAAGAAATTGCCATTGGTATCCGCAAATCATGTACAAGCTCTAAAGTTCTTTCAAAAAGTTTTTCCCAGGGTCACTCATTCTGCGAGGGATGGTTCTCTTGCTGGTTCAACCACCACAGGCTCCACTTTGTCAGCTTTACCATCACCTTTGGGTATGATGAGTCCATAACCTCCTTCTTTTCTTCTGTATACAATATTGATCTCCCCTGAAGCAGAGAAAATAAATTAAGTCTTCCAAAATAGTGAATAATAATATATCATGACCATACAAATGAAATAAATGAAAAGTAAGAAATGGAGGGAAAAACAAGCAAAGCCAAAATTAAAAAAAAAAAAAAAAAAGAAACAAACACAGCTATACTGTATATAATCGCTCACCAGTTTCTTCATTTCGAAAACCATAGAAGTCATGATCAACATTTTCGAGCTGCTCAATTGCTTCAGCTACTGTCAATGGTGGCATGTCAAAGTATTTTGTGCGGACAACCTATAAGACAGGTTCACACAGCTTAAGCAAATCAAAAGAAAAGCCCCAGTTCATTCATGATAAGCAGTAGTAACAACTACTAAAAAACTACGAAAGTATTTCTACTATGCATGCAAGATTTCTTAGATTTTATGTCAGAAAAGAATATGATCATGCTCATCTCAAAACTCATGAAATCTGTTTCCAAATCATATATTCTTTACAAATTTTTCCATCTTGTATCTAGAAAAGTATTCACTAGGAGAACCAAGTGCAGTCAAATACCAACCTCATCTATGAGTTCTTCCTCTTGTTGGGGAGGAGTATCTATCTGTATCTGTGTTTGTGTCTCTATCAGTGTCTCATCGTAGGGTGGCTGAGTTACAGGCTCCCTGACCTTCAACCTATTGAAGCCTTTCATGTGGCGACCATGATCTGACTCCTTTTCCTTGATCTTCCTCAGCTTTCTCTGAATAATTGAGGATACCAAATCTATACTCGCATATATAGTCTCTGCTTCTTCCTCAGCCCGCACCACTCCATGCCTCTTGGTGAACAAAGTTACCTAATCAAGTAGAGTAGACCCACACAAAATCTATATAAATACATACATGAACTCACAATTCTAATTCCAATTATATAATATAATAGTTCTAGTTCTAGAATCTAGACAGCCCAAATTAGAATGCAAGTACCTCACATCTTTTGGTCCTGGGTCCTCTCCCAAACTCTCCTCCTCCTCGGATGGATAACCTCACATCCACCTCCCTAACCAAGTGACTATGGTTCTGAACTGCCTTCCCTACCTTCTCCTCCACATGCTCCTTAACCTTGTCCGTCAACTGTACACAATTTCCACACCATTTTCACACTTAAATTCCCCTTTTCAACAACTATATATACAAATCAAGCACAAACATAGCAAATTTCTTGCTCACAGATGTGTGTTAACTGTTAAATCAACTTTGTTTTGCCCATAGGAAAACTCGACTAATTCCACATATCACTAATTAAAATTTAAAAAAAAATTCAAATAGTCAAGAAACTCGACTTCTCACATCAAGCTTTTCATGACAATTGACAATACTTAATAATTCAAAGCAACTTGATTAAGAGACTGGTATTTTGGGATTGATGAACCTTTGAAAAGAGTAGGACATTTAGGGCTCCGTTGTTGGTATATTTTGGGAAATTGAAGAGGGGGGTTTGGGAACATAACATATATACCTCTACATTTTTTGCCTGTGTGATCAATTTGACGGAAGAGAGTGGCCCGTCCCAGGACATACGAACAATTCCACGGCATCTTCTGGTTCTGGATGGAGTAGCAGTGTATTTGAGCATTTCAGATGGGCAGAAGACTGTTGTGGGCTTTGAAAATGGCCTCAAGAAATGAGCTGAACTAGGCAGACAGACAGTAGAAGAAGAAGATGACGGCGATGGCGATGATGGCGGAAGACAAGAGGCGTGGAAGGTTGATGAGAGAGGAGTGGCCATTGATAAGAACAGCGTTTTGTGGATTGTGGGGTTGTTTGGAAGCAGAGAATATGGGTTGGAAAAGGGAAGAAACTGAAGGGAGAACGTCGGATGAATATGCAAATGCAAGGAGAGCTTGTGATTCTTTGAGTGAATAATTGAATATCCAGTGTCAGTGTCAGACTCAGACGTGGCCATTCTCCCTAAGATTTTATCCAAAAAAAACATCCATGCGGATGCGGTCCTTATTTCAGTATTGTCAATGTCTTTGTTTCCTTTGTCAACATTTTTATTTCCCTCACCGATATGGACTTCAGGACATATATCTGCATAATTTATGGTCAACTAATTTTTAATATTTAATAGTTATTATATATTATAAAATCATAAAATTTATTTTATATTAATAAATTTAATAATTATTTAATTAAAATTAATATCATATTAAGAACAAACAAAATTATAATTATGTTAAACCTTAACATTAATTTTTATTTTGTTTATTTTCACATTAAAATTAAAATAAAAAATATTTTACAACTAGAAGAGATATCAAAGATTTATAATTAAAATATATTTTATATGATTAAAAAAAAGCATAAAATTTAAAGGTTGTGACTTGTGACAACTCCGCATCCTTATCCGATCCGTAATTGAATTAAAGGGAGTGACCGTACAAACGTTGTTTCCGACACTACATTGCCATTTCCTGTCTAGTGCCACAAATTGGATCTCGTCTCATCCACTTTTTCTTTTTCTCTTTTTATTTTTTCGGCTAAATTTTCTCTTTCTCTGGGACAATAATGCAGATATTTGTGTTTCTGTAGTAGATCATGAAATTAATGTACTTACGTGGTCATGATTTTTTGTACGTGTTTTTTCTTAAAGCTACATATAGATATAGGAGATCCATATATGAATAATTCTGCAAATAAAGCTTTATTTGTACTTTTGTAGTACTCAAAAGTTAAAGTGAATAATTAGGATATACATATATATTAATTGTAAAATAATTTTAAATAGTTAAGAGTTAAAATATATATATATATAATTAACCTATGACGTTCTTAATTACCAAAATTTTGTTGGTTGTTGTTGCTTTCCTCTAAGCTACCATCAAAAATAGAAAAAAAAAAGAAAAAGAAAAGAAAGAAGCAAACCTAAACCGCCGTATCCTGCCATACACATGCACATGCACATGCACGTGGCTTTTGATAGGTTGATTTACCTAGTGCCAAACTTAATTTTGTTCTTATGAAATCAGTAATCTAATTCTTAAGATATATTACGTAATGATCCGTATTTTTTTTAACTCAGTAATTGAATTAATTTAGTTTTTTTTTTAATGCACGTCTGGGTGCCTTATTGCCACAAATTAATCAGGATCTAGAACATTGGGCACACGAGGTAGGAGACTCGATTGATAAGTAATTAAATCTAGGCTTTTTTTTGGGTCTCTTGTAAACTAACATGGTAGTTAAATGCTAAATTGAAAGAGAAAAAAAAAAGGCTCAACTGAAGCTAAATTTTATTAAGAATTAACTATATAAACTTTGCATTATTTATAGTGTAACCTAATTCTTAGGAATAGGTTAATTAAGCGTGGGATTCTAATCATCCCACGAGCATAATTGACGTATATCAGCTTCTTTGTCAATTTTTTTTGTTTTGTCCTTTTGTTTATTTTTTTGTTCAATTTGTAGAGGCAAGTGTGAAAATATCCTATCTATTTTTATAAGTTTCATTTTATTAATTTATTCCCTTTCAACAACAATCGATGGCGGCAGACCATAAATTAAATAATAAAAATTATCACCGAGTTGATGACAATAAAATTTGAATAATTAAATCAAGACAATAATTTCTTTTAAAAATCAATATACTAATTTATTTTTCATATGATAAATTTTGTAGGTTACACACGTAATAAATTTGGCTTGGAAATTGAAGAATAAGGAACTGTTTAAATATCATTTTATTATTTTATCATTTAAAATTGATTCTAATATTATATTTATGTATTTATATATATACTATTTATGTATTTAAAAGATTAGAATTCAAAATAACATTTAATTATTTTGTGTATTTTTATTTTTAAAATATATATTTTATTTTTTTTATTTTTACTCAAAAACAATAATTTAAAGAGATATTTTTATTTTTAAAAATTAAAAACAACCTTTAATTCCTACTCCCAAGATAAGTTAGTGCGTTTAAAAAAGAAAAGTAATTATTATTGAACGTGCATTAATTTAATGTGTTAACATGAAGATTGAAGACATGACAGTCGCACATCAGCAACGCCTAACTCAGTATTTAACCTAAAGTTAGGGTAACCATAGATATAATCTCGTTTGTTTTAGATTCTGGAATAAAATAAGCAATTAACAAAATCACACGCTAAAGCTTCCCCACCATTGGCGGTAACAAATGGAATAACGCAGAGTGTCCCTTCCCTCTCTTATAAACTACTCAAATCCTCACGCTCCTTGCTTAGCCACGTACCCATCTCAGGGTTATTACCGTCATTTCAAGCTCTTCAGCCCACGCAATGGTGCAGCGAGTAGCACAACGTTCCCATGGGACGCGAGTGACATTTTGTAGATAGCGTTTGACAACTCCAAAACCACAAACGAGACATTCCCCGAGGCTGCGCCACGTGTCAAAAGGGCATCCATAAGATTGATTGGCAATCTTAAAGCATTTTAAAAAATATCTGGGGAGGTGGGTTTAAATCTTAATATCTTTTGCGGAGAGGGACCCACAAAGTGCCACTTGTCTCACCAAAAATATCTCAAAAAAAGGAAGAGAGGGGATTGCTTTGTTGTTTGACCCTGAGACTTAAATATCAACCACCAAACAGAAGGCGAGAACCCAATGGCTACTTTGCTTTTGATCTTTGGCCGAAAATTAGATCTGCTCGCTGACGTGGCCCATGTGGCCAGTACCATCAGGGAATCCAGATATTTTGCTGCGCCTGTAGCTGTGCAAGATATTTTCCTAAGCCGTTGGATCTGAGGCGGTTACTGGTGAACGACCCATCCCTCGCCGTCGGATTTTAAGTGTAAGAAATTTAAGTTAACCTTGTGCTCCCAGATATTCCCTTTTACCCCTACCATTTTCGTTTGGCTCATGTTGTTTTGTCCTACCCTCCTGGGAATTCAATACTCTTCGATTCTGCTTCTGGATTTCATTCCAATTCTATAGAGAGCGAGGGTGTGAACGTGAAAGGCTAAACAAAAATGGGGGATGTGGTGGTTAGTGCTGACAAAGTGCTGCAACCGAGGCAGAAGGAGGAGAGTGGAACAGAGAGTCAAGGAGGAGAAATGAATGGACTCATGAGGTGGGAGAAATTCTTACCCAGGATGATATTGAGGGTTCTCTTGGTTGAAGCTGATGATTCAACTCGTCAGATTATTGCTGCGCTTCTCAGAAAATGCAGCTACAGAGGTTTCAAATTTTCTCTATTTCAATTTGTTTGCTTCCTTCAATTTTATGATTGCTTTAAGGGTAAATAAGTTGGGTTTTGGGACGGGGTTTTGATTTTCCTTGTTGTTTTCTTATTCCTTTCTCAGAGCTGAAACCGTAGAATTTGATTTCAGTTGGTTATCCTTTCCGACGTTTGAGCCATTGATGGTCTTATTTGATCGCACCAGAAGGACCAAAAAAAAGTTTGCTGTTAGTCTATCTAAGTTCTGGAACAAAAGGATCGATGTATGATTTGATGTAATATGAAGTGAACAAGTAGTCAAAATTTAGAATTCAAGATTTTAGGGGAAGAAGAAAAACTTATGTACATAGAATCTGCTCTTTTTGGTGTTGTTTAATTAATTGTTGCTTGTGAAAGTATGAAAAGAAAGAAGTCTATTTATTTTCTTGCAGGTCTGTCAAGCCCAAAGTCCCAAAGTAAGAGTGTGGTAAGGGAATTTGGGTTCATAAATGTAAGTCCAAAGTACTAATTGCACCTTTCAACTTTTAAGAACCTTGGCAGTATGGAATCTGCATACAGGCTTAAGCTATTAGAGCATGACAGATTTGTTTTAACATTAGAAAGCTGTTATATAAATCTTCATATTCCCTCTTTTTCTTTTCTTGAAGCTTGTAATTTGGATCTAAGTACTTCCAACTTGGAGAACTTAAAATAACCTTCTTCATTCATTTTGAGCAGTGGCTGCTGTTCCTGACGGCTTGAAGGCATGGGAAATACTGAAGGGAAGACCACACAATATCGATCTAATACTGACAGAAGTGGATTTGCCTTCCATATCTGGCTATGCACTTCTCTCATTAATTATGGAGCATGAGATTTGCAAAAATATTCCTGTTATAAGTATGATACCAAGAATAAATTCTTGTGGCTATTTTAACTACTTATTTCTTTTCCACTTTATCAATAACAAAAATAATCTGTTTCTGACTTTCTTCTAAACGCTTTTCCAGTGATGTCCTCACAAGATTCAGTTAGCACAGTATACAAGTGCATGTTGAAAGGTGCTTCCGACTATCTTGTTAAGCCCATTAGAAAAAATGAGCTGAGAAATTTGTGGCAGCATGTCTGGAGAAGGCAATCAGTATGATTTGTTCTCTCACACTTTTTTCAGTTCTGTTCATTCTTTAAAATACTTGGATGTTACTGACTAACCACTGGTTGAAACTTTTATTTGTGTATTTATGATTTATTTTTGGTGTCAGTCAACAATTGGTGTAAATGGTCCCTTAGACGAGAGTGTTGCACAACAAAAGGTTGAAGCCACTGCTGAAAATAATGCTGCCAGTCCATCAAGTGGAGATGTTGCATGCATTCAAAAAAACAAGGAATTAATTGAGAAAGGAAGTGATGCACAGGTTAGTTTTCCTACTCTGGAAAATTTGCTAAAAAACCCATAATCCTATTATGTTTTGAAATTGAAAAGTAAAAAATGTTGTCTTCATTATTTCTATTGTGTAGTGAGAAAATTCAGAAGTATTCAATAAAAAGATAGTCTCAGACTCTCAGTTCAAGTTTATTGTTCTTGCTGACACCAAGTCTGTGGATTTTAGATGTAATATGTTTAACCTTCCATTTAATATAGCTGGTTGTTTATTGGAAACTAGAAGCCTTTCCTGAAGCAGCAATGATATCTTTAAGGGATGACAGAGTCTCCTGGCTTCCATTTGATAGTTGTTTATTTGAAACGAGAAGCCTTTTCTCAAGCAGCAATGATATCTTTAAGGGTGATAGAGTCTCCTGCCTTCCATTTAATTTAGCTGGTTGTTTATTGGAAACAAGAAGCCTTTCCTGAAGCAGCAGTCATATCTTTTAAGGGATGATAGAGTCTCCTGCATTGACTATTGCATGCTTATTACTCTCCAGCTTGGAATAGGTTTACATATCAATGTCTAAAATTTCCCACTAGTCATTTCCAGTGTAAATTTAATTACAGAATCAATGGAAGACTTCCGGGGAATATATATTTTTTCTTATATTTTTAAGCCTCCCATGGTTGAATGGAATTTGCTTTCAGTTTGGGTTGGCTACATGAGGTTTCATATAGGGACTGCATGTTGTTGTCTTTTGCAGAGCTCTTGTACGAAGCCTGACTTGGAAGCTGAAAGTGCCCCGGTGGAAAATGTGCATGAATTTGCTCATAAAAAATGTGGTGACTCATATTCAAGTGAAAAAAAGGTGCAGGAAGTTGAAACTCACATTCATTTAGGCCAGATATCAATCATGCATGATAACCATGCGGGAGGTAAAGTTCTGCAGACTAAGTCCCTTAGTGCTTTATATTTTTGCTGCTTGACAAGGAAGAATCTAAATGCATAAAACTCTTATCAATTAGGATTAAGTGTGGGTATCTGCAAAAATGGTGAGACAAGCACGACTCTCAGCAAGGATGGTGATCCTGAGCATCATAGGAGTGCCAGTATTAGTGGTGAGGCTCATGACAATCACTATGTTCAAATTAGCTCTTCTAAGGAAGCTATTGACTTGATTGGAGCATTTCATACTCATCCAAACTGCAGTCTCAAAAATTCCCCAGTTAATTGCACAGGCATGTTTGACTTCTCTCCACAATTAGATCTTTCCTTGAGAAGGTCTCATCCCTGCAACTCTGAGAATCAAGTCACTGAAGAAAGGCATACCCTTATGCATTCTAATGCTTCAGCTTTCAAGCGGTAAGTGCTAATATCCAATATCATGCTGCTTTTTGTTTATAAGGTTTTAAAAATTCAGTCCAAAACATCATTATCTAGTACAAGCAGTTTGTGTGCTTCAAAATGGCTGCATATCTTTCCTCATGTAAATTATCTGAAAGTGATTAAAGGGATCCAATACCTTTCTGACAGATTAACTGGTGTGGTAAATATCATTTCCTCAATTCGATGATATAGAATAAAGGATTGAGTTTTGCTAACTTATTCAACATGGTGTTTCTCCTGAGTGGTTATCTTCAGGAACTTTGAAAGATGATATAAGATTCTAAAAATTATTTTGTCTTAAAAGTTCAATGATCAAACAAAGATTAATTTAATTGATTTCTTTTCTATTAATCAGATTTTGTCATGTGGCCTCTATAAACTTTCTTTTACCAGTGCATTTCTCTTTGCCTATCAATAAACTGAACTCTTATGCAGGTATACAACCAAACAATTGCAAGCGCCACCTACAGCTTTCATTAACTTTGGTGATCTACAAAAAGAACAGAGATCAAATTGTGAGAAAAATATCTTCAATGTTGCTGCTGTCTATAACTCTGATAGTTCAACACCTAGTATGCAGAGAAGTTTTATGTCACCCACTACAGCTCAATCTAAAGAATCTGAACCCGCAACTTCACACTCCCAGCAGGGACATTCTCTCCCAATTCCAGTAAAAGGCATAAGGTTTAACGATCTGTGCAAAGCCTATGGTTCTGTACTTCCTCCAATGTTTTGTACAGAGTCAGGTCCACCATCAATTCCAAGTCCAAGTTCTGTTGTTCATCTTGAACCAACCTTTCAAGAGAATGCATATTATCATGCTAATATCAAGGAAAATAGTTCGGAGCAACTTTATGAGCCTCATGGTCAAAATGGAAACAACCCCCCAAACCACATAGTGTACTTTCAGGATCACAAATTGGAACAGGTGGAAGATCGAGGACATATCTCTCCTGCAACTGATCAAAGTGGAAGCAGTAGCTTCTGTAATGAAAATGTGAGCCGCATGAACAGCATTGGCTACGGAAGCAACTGTGGAAGTAACAGCAATGTTGATCAGGCTCCCATTGCAAGGACAGCTTCAGAAGTTAGGAACGAAGACTTCATAAACAATGCTAGTTCTCATCGATCTATCCAAAGAGAAGCAGCTCTAAATAAGTTTCGTTTAAAGAGGAAGGAGAGATGCTATGAGAAGAAGGTCCTTTACTATCAGCATCACCTTTTATTACTGTGACTAACTGACCATATCTTCATTTGCTTAAACATTCCCTAATATGATAAATTTTTCTTTTACTTGTAACAGGTTCGGTATGAGAGCAGAAAGAAACTTGCAGAGCAGCGTCCCAGAGTGAAAGGACAATTTGTTCGACAAGTGCACCCTGATCCCCTGGCCTAAGGAAAAGATGGCAGAGAATATGATCTTTAGAGTTAGAGTAGAGCACTGTGTTGTTAGTATAAATAGCTGTAAAATTTTGTTTTCTTAAGAGTCCTTAAATCGCAGAACCACTTGATCTGTATATGCTGTCAAAAGTCGTTTCCTGATTTACCTTTCTACTAGATCTTGAAATATAACATACCTAATGTTATATATCACTGTTCTTTGATACAGCTTTATAGGAATCCCCGTGTCTCATTCTTTATTTATTTGTAAGGATGTTTGCTCACAAGAACTTGCTGATTGATCATGTAGAATCTTCTTATACATTATAAGAGCACTGTTTTTAAAAGTAAAAACAAACTATAATCATCAATCATCGTTGGGACTTAGTCGTTTTACACAGATGTAAACGCCTGTGGCATGTTCGTAGAATGCTTCTACAGTTTGTACTTGACTGCCTCCAAGATCATTTTCCATACCGCCAGGTCATTCGAAGAATTATGGTCCCGTCCCAACTCGAGCAATATCCCAAGACTTAAACTGCTCCAGATCAGCGCACGGTTGAAGGAAAAGTGAGTTTTGATGTCCTTAAAAGTGTTCCCACTGGGACCTCATTGGTCCCATATCTTTCATTGTATTGCTTAGTATTTTCCCTTTCCCCGTTCCCTAGGCAAGTTTTTCCTTAAACTCTAATGTATCTGTACTATTTCAATTAAAAGAAAAAAGCAAACTATAAACTTTGTATTCTTAATTCAATGCTCTTAATTTCTTAGATTTTCTAATCGTCTATAAAAATATGGTTTCCAGATTCTCAAGCAACCCACCGAGAAAAAGGAAGAAAAGTAGAGAAAGTAGGATTTCTCCTAGCAATCTGCATACAATATGCTGCAACATTTCAGGATGCCATCGACCTTTTAATGCCTTTACCAAGTTGTTTAGAAGTTTGTGAAGAGGATGATAAATTATACTTTATTAAGATATAGTTTTTTTTTTGGCCTGAAACTAAGATATAGTTAGAGAAGCAAATATGCAAAGTATATTTCAAACCAGGAGCTTAGAAACACTCATTTTCACAGGCATCTTTCACTGTCGGTTTCAAGTTATATCAGAGGATTGATCTCATCACTTGAAATTTAGAACTGCGTAATCGGAAATTATGGAAAATGGCAAGAGAATCCAAAATTTTGGAAGAAATGTAGGCGAGGACAAATAGTTCACAAATGGATAAATGTAAGTAGTCCAAACAAGTGCCTTATTATTTTTTTTTAACCCTTTTATTTGCACTTCCCAACAACCATTTTAGAAGCATGTTTACATATGATTTATTAATAGTTAGCCTATCTAGTTACTTTCTTGGCTTTAAGTGATTGCAAAATAAATAATACTTAAGTACACTATATTGTTTGTACAGTAAATGCCCTGATTGAATCTGTACATCCCCACGAATGAATTCCATTTGAGCCCTTAATTGTACAAAAACTACAGTGTCCAAGAATTTTGTTTGCCAAAGATCTTTGTCCCATTAGCAATTCAATGAACGAACATAATCAAAGGTTCGAAAGTTATTTGTATTATATATCCATTAACTAAGCAGAACATCTTTTATCCTTTTTATTAATCATGAAGAAATTGGGGATCCTTATGGTCCCAGAGCAAAGAAATAAGCAAAAAAGAAATGGGGTAAGAAAGTAGAGATGAGAAACCACTAAGTCATGGGGTCATCAACTTTCCCTTGATTGAAGGGCTCAATAATAACTGAAAAAATGAAGTTTCAAAAGCAAGACTACACTTTAAATTTCAGACGTCTCTGCTGCATGCCTTTTCAACTACTATGTAGCATATTAGGGTCCCATTACCATATTGCCAAATTACCAAGCATTCAAGCAATGAAATAGTTCACATTCACCAACTACATATTCATGTGCATCTAGTACTCATCTGCTGCTTAATTGTGTAAACACTTGATGCTTCTATTGGCTATTTATATCATTTATCCACCGCAAAAATTGTAGATGTATCTATGGACGAACATAATTCAATTTATTCTTATAAATCTGATTGAACTTGACAAAAAATATGTGTATGTTCTTGTTCAGGTTGGTCAAATGAATTCGAAGGTGTCTATTTTTTAAGAAGTCATCATCTTCATATTAACTAGATTAACCCAACCTAACTCAATTAAGCTCTTAAACTCTAAACCCACCTAATAATAATTAATTTTAAGAATTTTTTAATTAAAAAATATATATGCCATTATTTTTTACATCTCTATATAATAATTAATTTTTCTTCATGTCTTTTGAGTCAAATCACTTTTTATTTTTATTTTCTCAAACTCTAATAAAAATGCAAAGAGAAATTATTATTATTATTATTTAGTCTTTTATGATATTTAAGCTAAGTTATTATAAGTAAATGAAAAAAATTGACTGTATTTTTTTTTAGTTTCAAATATCATATTTTAATTTTTAAGTCATTTATTTAGAAAAAAATTTTAATTTTAAATATAATGTGATTACTTGGTATTTATATTATAATTGTTTGTATTCAATTTATCATTTTTAAAAAAAAAACAAAAAAACTTGAAGTTATAACATGATCAAATCAATTGAAACTAACTGAAACTAATATAATTCGTATTATTAAGTTAAGTAGATAAGTTTAGTTTCAATAAATGAAACATGATTCTAAGTATCCTTATCCAAACTCGATCGATACTCATCCCTAGATCTATCATATTACAGTTCTTTTAAAAAAAAACTTTCAATTGGGTCCTTTCCTGAACTTCTAAAGCATAGTCTCCAAGACACATTGAGGTCAAGAAATCATCACAGGGACAATAATACGGGGGAATTTTTAAAAAAAATATAAAAATGCCATTTAATAGATTCCCTCACTTTGTGCTCGTTCTGTTGTTCTGTGAAGTGGAAAATGCACAGTCAAATCGGGAATCCACAATTCTGTCAATCTCTTCGAAAAAGAAACTTCAGTACTTCACTATGTGGCGAAGTTAACAATTCCAGTAGACAAATAGGAGAAGGACATGCCACCAGGCCACTTGCACCCATATCTGTAATCATGAACAAAGGCTATTCTATTACATCCCCATCTCTTTAAGCCCTACCTACTTTTCCTTCATAATCTCTAATTATGGCTAAGAAAATGGAAGTAATTAGTATACTTATTATTTATATAGTAAATATACTTAAAAATCTATGAAACTAGACTAACGAGGGTGTGAGTAATTAGCAGTAATCTAAAGTTAAAATCCTTAATGTGTCATATACCAAAAAGACAAATATATGAGAGCCACTGAATTATGAGTGTCCCGTTTTGTACCCAAGTGTACCACTTGTGTGATTACAGCTGGTAATCATCACCAGTGGCCTGCACATCATACGGCTCATTGGCTTCATCTTTATCAGTATCACCATTGTCCCTCCATTTATCTTGTACAAAACTTTTATGAAGTGTGAAAAGGGAAGCATAAAACACAAATATCAACTTCATCATAATCAATATATTATTTAGAAATTGTGATGAGTAAAGCTCCATCCAAAAGTTAATGACAATATGGTTATGGCCAAAAGGCTTGGCTTGTGCAGCTGAAACTTTGCTCTGTAATTTCTTGTGCAAGAGGATGGTGGAGAGTGATGAAATGATCAACGGTTTAAGATTCACCAAATTACCATTGTAGACCTGTAAGGCACAATATCCACTTTTTCTAGTATATTTTTCCAATGCGGGAGAAAGCTGAACTGCAATTTCGTGGATATTTGTCATCAAATTTTTTAGTAAAAATGATAATATGAATATTTATTTTAACTTGATATATATAGGTAGAAATTTTAGAAGGTGCCATGTTATGTTAGTTAATTTTTTGGTTCATCGAAAAAAGTGATAGAGCAATTCAATTTTTAATTTAAATTTGAAAAATCATACTTCATATTTTGGATTTTGTTATTAAATAAATGAATTGAGATCTTCTAAAATTATAAAAAAATTACATTATAAAGGTAGAGTGGGATATATACAAAAAATTTAGATGGACCCACTAATTTATTGTATAAATTTATGAGTTTTTGTATGGATATATATATTTTTTAATATTTTCAAAATTATCCTATGCTTAGCAAGTCAAAAAATTTTTACTATTAATTTGACTTTACTAAGAGTGAATTTGTGCAAATTTTATACCAAATTTGCTATTATTATTAATGAATTGTGTATACTATAAAAAAAGTTGTATATTTTTGTATATTAAAAAAATAGGATTTTTGAAAATAATAAAAATATATATATCACCCTGCAAAAACTCATTCTTTGAAGGCTGAAAAGTGGTGATTTGTACAATTTTTTGTTACGTTATTGTTTATTTTATTTCATTTGAATTTAAATGCTATCAATCTATTACCTATATATATTCTAAAATTTTCTTGCTTCACCTTGTATTTTTGTTACTTTATTATTCCCAATTTCAATTTCATTATATTCATATAAAGTTATAGTTAACATAATTTGGATAATTAGTAATTAATTAATTCTTGTGGGACGAAAGTAGCTTATGAGAAATGATTCAATTTTCATAAAAAGTGCTGGAAAAAGTTTTTGTCTGCAATAGATATTGAGTTTGAGCAAAGGTTTGCGCACTAGATAGCACCAAAGAGAGCACACTGGATTGGGGACAGTAATAGCCACAAATTTGGTTTGTAGCGTTTCATGGTGGTCTCATTCATTTCATTATGCAAAAGTTTGAAAGCAACCAAAGCGTTCTGCGGCATATGAGAAAGAAACCTGTGAAAAGATTAGAAGCATAAGTATCTATTCTATTAACCTGCTCGCTTACTTTCCTCGGATTTCTACAGCTCAGGTGTGAAATTTTGCTGTACTTTGTATCAAAGTGTAACATGACTAATATGGTTATGGCCAGAGGGCTTAGCATGTCCCACTCAAACTTTGCTCTGGAATGATCAACGTCTTAAAATTCACCAAATAACTAATTAACACTAAAAAAATATGTCATTCTATTTGTAGGAAAAAAAAAATTAATTACAATGTATGTAATACACCATCTTTATATTAATCAGTAAAATTAAGCTACATATTTTATTTGTATACATTAACTTAAATCTACATCAATTTTTAATAAAAATGATGTTTAATATAATTTAATTTTATTAGATAATGTAAAAATAATATAATACATATATTATCTAAAAATGTTTCTTTTCATGGACCACAATGCACATTTTTCTTGCACTTCCTCTGCAAAGTCTTGTAAAGTACAATATCCACTTTTTCTGATATATTTTTCCAACCCTGTTTTTCTGTAGTTTTACAGAGGAAACTGTAGTGCAATTTCGTAAAATGTGAAAGACTCTCCTTAATACATTAATATAGACACTGTTTCTCTTTCTTTTTTTCTACCTAAAAAAGCATGGCTTGGAGCAAAATAATTCAAGTTTGTGCTCTATTTATAGCCCATGCCACCCCTCTTCTTAACATCAACGAATCAACAAGAAAACATTTGAATATTCATCATCTAACTCTGCTTTCATTCTGCTTCTTCTCCTCTTGTCATCTTCCTTACACTAACCCCTCCTTTCACATCCCTCTGTGTTTCTCTCTACCCAATGTCTCAAATCACAATAAAATCTCCAAAACACTGTGCTCAGTACAAGCAGGGATCCAAGATTGAGAGAAACTACAAGAAGCTCTTTTTAGCTCTCTCATCATTTTTCACTGCAATCCTGCTTCTGTCTTTGACTATCTGGATCATTCTCCGTCCTGCCAAGCCTCAATTCTCCCTCCAACAAGTCGATATTTACCAGTTCACCCTCTCAGGGTCCCACATAAACTCCTCCCTCCAACTCACTCTGCTCTCCAAAAACCCAAATCAGAAAGTCGCCATCTACTATGACGACTTCCAAGTACACGCCACGTACAAGGGGCAACAGATTACTTCTGATACCTCTCTGCCTCCGTTCTACCAAGACCACCAAGAGAGCAACCTCTTGACTGCCTCGTTGGTGGGAAGTGAGGTACCTGTGGCTCCTTCTCTTGGCTATGAAATGGGTCGTGATCAAAGCCTTGGAAAGCTCGTTTTGAATCTCAAACTCAGTGGGAGGCTTCGCTGGAAAGTGGCTACATGGGTTTCTAGGCATTATGGGTTCAATGTTAATTGTGTTGCAGTCATGGCTTTTGGATTTGGACCCTCCATGTCTGCTGCTCCCATTACTTCAAAGCAGGGGACTCAGTGTTCTACCACAGTGTAGAGTTTTAGACCCTTCCATTAGTGTAATTAATCTACTGCTTTCATTCTGCTTCTACGTTGGTGTTAATTTGTTATGCAATCGTTAACAGATTTGTGAATCTCTTTTCTGAAGTGATATTGGAAGTGGATTCGTGAGTAGGTAAAGGGTCATCTTTGCTTCTTTAATTATTAGATTAGATGGGTACGAAGAAAAAATTATCACTGAAGAGTATGTAGTCCAGATTCCAAGAAGAAACCAAAGAACAAAAAGGGAGCAATATTGGTAGCTTTTCTTACCAAGAATCTGCCGATTATATTTATATTTATATGTTAATTCCTTACCTTTAAGAATCATAGAGCAGAGGTTTTAATCCAACTTTTGGTGACCATGAATCAGATGAAATTGGCCAGGCATGTCTGAAACGAATATACCGGGGGATGATATTGAACTCTTTATTCTTTAAATTTTCAGCTTTTTGGTCTAAACCAATTTCATCTACACCATCAAACTTATGCTTCCATGCCAGCAGTTGAACAATCAAAACTCCAGAGAAGCTACCAACATTACAATTAAGCTGAAAGTTTTAATAAGAAGCACTTTTATTTTATGCATAGTTTTTGAATGGTTTATGTTATGATTGACTATTACAAGTGTCAACCTGCAAAAGTTAACGCCCCATTTTGTAACCAGCTTATGATCAGATTGTTTAGTGTCACTTCTCTTTGTAATATAAAATTATGATATGATGCAGACAAAAACAAATCCACCACCATTTCTTTTTTAAAGAACGAGAAGCTACTGGAAAGCCCTAGGGCCACAAATTTTTCAAAAAAAAGTCGCATAACTTTTTGAAGATATGAAAAGCCTACTAATTTGTTGAAAACATGTGGGGATTAGTGAGTTGAGAATTGAGATAAAGGAATAATCTTACTAACTTAGCTAATTCCTTTAAATTTATTTAATAATTGATATCACGGTTTATTAAACAAGAGTAAAAGTCTCCATGTAATGTCTACACATTTTTTTGGTCGTCGGAAACAGAGAAGGGTAAAAGGGTAATCCTACATCCCACCTAGGATTTTATTTCAAATCAGTGAACATCCAAACCTACCTCTAAACAAATATCTTTAATCTTTGTAGAAAGTAACTTTAATCTTGTCTACCTGGTGAAATTTATAAGCGTAATACTAATAATTTTTAGGCCATCAATGTCATACAAGCTTGCTAACCACACATCGTACAATGAAGCAACGAACGAAAATAGAAATGCCAACGTGTCAAAGATCACTAGGAAATTGTAAACGATTTGAAAAGTAGGTTACTAACGCACAATCATGTTTCTCTATTATTATTATTATTATTATTATTATAAGAAAAAGAATGTTTCTCTCTTCAAAAAAAATTAACTTAAATTTTGATAATTTTTTCTTCAAAATACAACTCAAAATTCGCAATCAAATTTATAAATCGCAATAATTATTTCTTAATGTTAATAAATAAATAAATAAAGGATAATGGTTATGTTCTGGAGACTAAACAATCCACGTAGCTATATATAGAAGATAAAGTTGTATAAAAAAACGACCACAAAATAAAGTTGAACGTTGATGTTTTGGCTGGAGGTGACCCCATAATTAATTATAGATATCTTGGCTGAGGACAAGCAATCAAAATAGTGATGATAGGCTCTGATTTATTTTGACATTTCACCTTTGGCAGATTGATTTACATGCCTCTAAATTTTAAGGACATCAAAGTCGCATAGAGCCATGTTAAGCAGCCTATAGGACCTGAATGTGATCAACCATAGACTTCAACATCTTCTGTCTGAACAATACCGTGTGACTTCATATAAGGTGTCAACCAATTTTGTCATTTAGTACGTAGCTTTATTCTATCTTCTTCTCTAAACACCTCATTGCGCCAAAATTTCATCTTTGACACATTATTATTTTTTATTAATTATTTAAATAATATTAATTGTGAGATATAATTAATTATAAAAAAATTTTAAAATAAAATTAAAAATTAATATAATATTTAGAGATATAAAAAATATTTTTATCTCATTTTTTTTTTCATTTCATGCATTATTGCATTAAAAGAATATTACTTCAATAAGCCAAGACAAAAGCAGAGGATGTGCTACTATGATTTTGAGACCTAAGGCTACAGTTGCGTGGGCCTCCTCAGGTCTCCGTTACTGTTATGCTCTGTTTTAAGGTAATGTATACACAAGAATAGTGGAAATATTATGGTCCCATATAGCCAGGGTTGAGGCAGAGAGGAAAAGAAGATTGTGAGGAGGATGTTGTGCAACAAGTTCGAGGTTTTTGATAGATGATAGTAAGGGACACGTGGATGTTCTGGAGTGGGCAGATGTGTGGTTCCGTTTTGATGAAGGATTAAGAAGGTGAAAGAGAATAGTTAGTGCTTTTATCGTTTCTGCATTTCTGAAATTTCCAAGTATAGCCAATTCTTGTGTTTTGTCTCTGTTCAGCTGTTTTGTAATTCTCTGGTCTAAAGAGTCTATCTTGCTACTGTTAGGTGAGGCAGTAGGTTTAATACTGGATTTCTCTTGAACATCTGTTTGATGTGTTCTATAAAAATATATCAATGGCCTATAAGCATTAAACCACGTCAGCTACAATGTGGATGCATAAAACTTCAGCTAAGAACGTGTCTATAGGGTGCATCCTCAATCCTCACCCAGCACCCAAAACATGAATTTTACTATTAAATGCACTTCTTCTGAGCTCTAAGGACGCATGGAGAAAATATGCAAAGATATTAGAACCAGAAAAGATAGCAAATTAGAAATGTATAGAGCTTCAGATTCAAAACAACTCGTGTCGTGAAAAGCAGGATTCTCGTGGTTCCAAAACATTCACAACAAAAAATTGTACAAAACTCGGGTAACGTTATAAGTGTTTGACATCAAGTTTCTCAATCAAAACATGACATGTGGCATTTAGTGTTACAACAACAACCAAAGCCAAATTTCTCACTAAGTGAAATCCAACTGAATAGATCAAGTGATAGATTCTATCACTGCTCAAAAAGTTAAAAATAACATATGCTCTCATTGAGAGTCTATCTCAAGACCTCCCGCTTACTAAACAGGTGCTATAACCAACTGAACTATGAAAGGCATTATGTGGTATTTAGTGCTAAGCCGTAAAAAATCTCTACTTATCATTTTTTTATCACAGAATCTAATAGCAAAGTCCTAAAATTGTATCAATTTTCTCCTAAAACAACACGAACAGCAGCCTTTCATTTTGTTTTCCTTTCCCTGTCACTTTTGCTTGAATAAATCCACTCATTATATGAAGTGAGTGGCTCAAAGAGAATACTCACTTACCCCATACTTCAACTTCTTTCAATCATAGTTCTATTTGATAACGGAGCATGACATCCTCTATACTTTGTCTAGATGAAAACAGAACCATAAGAAAACAGCCTCAGTTTTGAGCTGCAAGAAGTTAACTGACAAATGAATTCCACAGCCACCTAAAACACTTATGAACTTATTGGATCTTCTACTCTAGTAAATGCAAACTGCAACATATTTAGCAAACTAATGCCCACCAATTCAGAGTTTCAAGCCAAATACAACATTCACATTCACCAATACAACCATGTCACTTATATCCTATAAATATGCTAGAAATAATTGCAAGACATTCAATAATAGAATCTAAAAGATGTCTCTAAAACTATGGAAATAGATGTAAGTATCTACAATATAACAACAAAAAATCCCGAGCTAAGGCATATCTGAACAATAGCCTTTTTGAACACTTCACACTATTACTTTACCAACACGCCAGTTAAGTGAAACAAAGTTGCAACCATAATTTACTTGCATCACTATGTTAATTTTTTGCTGATACTTCATAGCACACATTCAAGAAAAGGAAACTTCCCTTCGTTCCCTTGCAAAAAGTCATTTGTCCAACAGAAAGTACATATCATGAAACATATCCACTGTATGATCATCCATTGCAATTGGAAAGCATCAAGCATGTCAAGACATAACAGTAATATTGAAAGAGTATCACAAGCTGCAAAATTTAATTATTTGGTTTTACAACCAAGGCTGCTAATGCCGCATAATTACACAGGAAGAAGCAAAAAAAAAAAAATCCTATACGTGTTGAGTACTTGAGTTGGCTATATCGACATCAACTTGAAATTGCAGTTTAACTCAATATAAAACTACAATGGAGAAAAATAATTATGGTCCGAACTCTGAACTTATTTCGCAAAACCTCAAATCACTTTACAAGATGAAAATTATTCCTATCATATCGTATAAAAACTTAAGAAAATCCAAAATGTTAGCTTCAACTCATAACTCCATATCAAGATTCCATTTAATCAGTACTAACCCATGTCCAGTAATGCTTCTTCACAGAGACGGCCTTTTCAGCAATTTTCTTCCCGTCAAAATTTCCATACTCGTCAACCTCAAACGTACAAAAATCTCCCTCGGGCAATCCCTCGACCGTCGCATTCAAGGTATGCAATACATAACAACCCGGCAAACCCGGATACGAATCCGAATTCCGCTCCTCCACCTTCATTTCATAGGAATTCGGATCAATTCTCACAATTTCACAGACGTCCAAATCAGCATCAGACCCCAAAATCACAGAGCCAAGCTCTTCTTTGATTGCCCTCATGGCGGCGGATTCAGGGTCCTCGTTAGGCTTCATCTTCTCCGACAAGGGCCGCCCCCGTTTCCTGACATTACCATCCGATAACTCTTGGTGCGATTCAACCAAAAATTTCCCATCTTTGCCGATGACACGGACTGTGACGACCTGAACCGTACGAACCGGAGGAGTGGAATCGGCGAGAGAGGTTTCGCCTTCAGAGATCTCGAGCCACAGATTGTGAACGTTCTTGGTGCCAGGCTTGACACCCCAGGAAGCGAAGGAGTCAGATGGCAGACGGGGCTTCAGCCACTCAGAAAGAGACTGTGGGGAGACGAAGTTGTGGCGACGTGGGAGCAGATTGATCTTATGGTTCGAAGCAGAGTGGGACATGGCGGGAATTTTGAGAAAACGACGAGGATTCAGAGGGAATGAGAGGAAGGGGCATCTGGGGGAGAAGTTGGACTTAGTGGAGGAGGTGAAAAGAAAGCAAACAGAGAGAGCTGTGAGGAAGAGATCGGGTAAGGTGGGGAATTTCTGGGGATGAGAAAGAAGGCTGTCGTGGAGGTTCGCGAGTGGAGGCGGCAGCGGCGGCGACATATCAACGACGGTGGTTTTCGAAGTGCAAGTTGTAAAATTGTTGTGATAGCAGAAGTAGTGTGTTGGAGATGAGGTCCATAGTGGAATGAGAAGGGGAGGAAGAAGAGGCAAAGAAGATGAAGAGGGAAGAAGAATGGGAAAGAGAGAGGTATTTATTTGAGGGTTGGAAAAAGAATAAGAGGTGGAAATTGCATTTTCATTCAATGATATATTATTCAGATATAATGATATATTATTCAGGCTTATATTCTTATCCTGCTTCTTGGTCATTTTAGACAGCCACAAAGGTTTGTTGAAAATTGCATTTTCATTCAATTTTAATCCAACTAATAATAATCAATTTAATTAAAAGTGATCAAAACGGAATCTTTAGTTAGATTAATCAAATAATTCTTTTTTTCAAAATCTATTTAATTAATTTTTTGTTTAAATTTTTAAAATTTAATTTCAATTAAACAAAGCTTATGCTTGATTAATAATTTAAAATAATTTTGCATTTAATTAATATTTGTCACTATTTTTCTATTTGCTTATTTTTAGGAGTAGATTTTGTAGTAATATTAGTCTTATAATTAAAAGTAAAAACGCATTTTATGTCCTTAAATTTTATATTAATTTTTAATTTTATCTTTAAATTTTTTTATAATTAATTTTGTTCATAAAATTTTGAATTACAATTAATTTTTTTTCATCCCCTAACTCAATTTTATCTTTAAATTCTTCAATGATAACTTTAACAAAATATTTTGTATATGATTTGAATAGTTTTGACGGTGGCTTTGCATTTTCTTTCAAATGCATCATCCATTAAACAGATTCAATGATAAAACTTTGTAATATACATGATGTTTACGATTTTAGTGGAAGAACTTTACAAATCAATATTTACATCTCATAAACGTCAAACATGTTACAAAGTCTTTCAATTAAATTTATTTAAAGAATGTTACATTTGAAAGAGAATGTAAAGTTGCCATTAAAAAAAATGTAATATGCCTTAGGACGAAATTATTACAATTTGAAATTTTAAAAATTAAATTAAATTTTAATTAAAAAAATTTAAAAATAAAATTTAAAAATAATTTAAAATTTAAAAACATAAAAATATTTTTTTCAAATTAAAATTAGTGGCTTAACATCATACATTATGCTTGTCAATGAGTTGAGCTTGGGCTGTTGAGACTAGGATATATGTAACATTATATCTTAGTGGAAAATTTATATTTATTGAATAGATAATTATATTCTTTTTATATAAATATTTATTTACTTGTGCTGATACAATTAATTTATAAATTGATCATTGCATTTAATTCAAAACGAGTAAGATTAAATTGAATTTTTTTAATGGATTTGGTTGAATAAAACATCCAAACCCAGCATACGATTCTATTCTTGTTGCTGTGGTCCTATTTCACAATGGCCCCAACTCCTAAAAGGAGAAATATGAAGAGTCTATTGGGCAGAGGGGTTCGTGGCACTTTCCTTTGGATAGCGGCTAGAAGGACTCACGAAACTCCAACTCCTGTCATCCTTGTTCAGAGAAACCTGAATTTTCTTGTTTCACTAAATAATAACAATTATGGATGGCATTGGCAGGACAGGAATATTTGGGAATTATCTTTTCAGGTACACATCGTTTAGTAATTCAAAAAAATGCATTCTTGCTGCTCTTAAAAGGCATCACCATACTCATACATCCAAGTTAAAGCCCAATGTTTCAATAATTAGGATATTAACCAAATTTCCTTATAACTGAAAGATTAATAAATAATTATGGTCACAGTACTGCATCAGTTTTTCTTCCCTTGTTTATAATATTAATTGATAAATATATTTGACATGAACGAAATGTTATTTTAAGGAACAACTTTAAATTTAAACAATCAGGAATATAACCAGCTAAATTTATTCCAACCATCAAAATGACCTTTGTTGTGTTCCACTTGCAAAAACATTATATTATATTAATAAATAAATAAGAGTAAAAGAATCAATTGTAGAGAGAGACATATTTTACCAAGGTTTCACTCTCACTGCCCTGAACTCAGTGAGCTGCATCTTCATTCACAGCAACTCCGCTAGTATTGTTCATGTTTTAGTATTTTGTACAATCCTCATCAAACAAGTAAATCAACCCATGTCCATGGTTAGCTTTTAAGTTAACAACTTAAAGCTACATATAACATATTGCATATGAAAAGTTGCTGAATATCTAGAGCAAAACTCAGGATTGTTTCATTTCAACCCGATGGCCTCCCCAAAATCTACTAACAGCAGGTGATTTAATGGCAATTCAGATGGGCTTGGCGTGTGGAGGGGGAAAAAAATAGGCAAGTGTCAAATGAGAATAAGGTGAATCTTTTCAACTGTTACCATTTAAGCATGAGACAAGAAAATTTGCATGCCAATTCCCAAATTTTCAACCAGTCCATTTTTCACCATTTCCAAATTTCATGGTACCAAGCAAAACTCTTATCTCCTGGCTTTTGTTTGAAACCTCAAACTCAGTTTTCTTCCATTAACAAAAAGTATTCTAGTATTTCCAATTGTTAACAATCATTTGATCTCAAATGCCCTTGTCTTCTGCACTTTTAACATGTAGATTGCATTATCTCACAAGAAACAAGTATAACTACAGAGATCCTGACATGTATTGATGACTAACATTACTTGCATTACTTTTCAATTCAACATTGTCACGTGTCCAAGAAACTGGTGGATTACATCGTAAGAAGCAAGGGAACAATACAACTGCACTACACTATACCAGAATCCAAGTAGAAATATACCTTCCCCTAAACCATATGCTAGAAATGTAGGAATCATGACCTGCTGCCAGCCCTTTCAAACCAGAACATCCCTTATTTAGTCGAGATCATTTTTATAAAGCAAGCTTTAATCTTTTAGTCAAATAATAGGAAGCCCTGTGTCAGGCAAATCAGTTAATATCTTCATAAACATCATGAGGATATCTGCAGAAAAGAAACAATAAACTCAAATAAATAGAGCAGAAACGAAAAGGATTTTTGTATTCTAAGAGGTTTTCAATATGCCAACATGACACTCCTCTCTTCACAAAAAAAAAAAAAAAAAAAAGCCAAACAGAAAATTTAATCAAAGTCAGAGAAATCCCACCTCTGAAAATAGATACAGTGAAGTGAATGAGCCTAAACAAATGTAAACCACATCTCCAATTTCAAAGATGATAATGGACAATATATCAAGAAATCTAGCTTTAAACTTCCATGTTCTATCCACTTGGAACTTTAAAATATAAATCACATAATTAACCCTTAAAGATAATAATGGAAAACTTCTAACTACTTGGGCAGTCAATATACTTAGTTGACTCTGTCATGTATGGTAGTGCAGAATCATTTGTAAAGACAGAAACAAGATGTAGCTATAAGTCCAACATCAAAATATTCTATGGTGGTATGGGAAGGTTGAGATATTAACAAAGGTTAAAAGGGAAGGAAAGTCTAAGATACAGATAAAATGAGCACAATATAATATGAAATTAATTATAACAAAGGCAGATAAGAAGAAAGTGAACTTTAGCAGACTAATCAGTAAGGGGCAGTTGCTTGCTATCTTCCACAGCTCTACCCCATCAAAAGTTATAAAAACAAGGAATAAAAATAATATACATATTTTCCATTAACTAATAGCAACAACTATTTCATGTTGACTAGTTTGAATAACCAAGGAAATGACGCAAATAAATGAGGGCAGGGACCTTATAAGTTCTTGAAATCAAAGAAGAGGCTTAAAAGTTCATGGGATGAAAGGAAACATTTGAGTGCCTACAAATTTTCAGATCAGATGTTTCAAATTAATGGCTCACTTGGGAAGAGGAAAAAAGTTCAAGCACAGTTTTATAGAAATCCACTGAGATTGTAGTCCATGAGTACATTCATTACACACCAAGAAGTATTTAAAAGCGTAGGATACAAAACAATGACAAATATTAATGTCATCAGTCTGTACTCATTGGATTTGTTATTATTAGTAGCATCATAAAACTGAAAACAAAATGGATTAATATATATACACACAGCTGACAGCTCAAGAACCATAACAAGTAAATTCTAAGGAAATGGTAAACAGCAGGCATAAAGCTACTTCTATTAGTGAGGACAGAGTATAGAGTTTACAATGGGAAGTTCTAAGGTTATGTGACTAAGACTCAAGTACAATTGTTGACTAAAAGCTAAAATTCCACAATTGGTCCAGCTAACTGTTTTTGACATGCGTAACTGAGGGAAAAGTGAAGAGCCAAAGTAAACATAATTTAAATGAAAAATATGGCCAACTACTGCCATGTATGTGTAGACCACAAGATATTAAAGTAGATGACCACGGTGAGGTGCTTAAAGGCTCACCCAAAACATAAAACAAAAACGTTGATCCTACAGACAAGAGAGGGAAGATAGGGAAAAGAGCATACTGCAGGAAGTACAGAGAGGAAAACGGGAACCACTAAATATGATGATTAACAAGCAAAAACCAAAGGAGCAAAAGGCTTTTAACAAAAGCCGGTGTTGATTCTTTTATTAAACACCAATTTACTAATATTTTCTCAATAAACATGGAGAAACACATACAGAAAGTAACACCAACGTGGTGAAGTGGCCTACACACTATGAATTCTCTAAGAGCTGATTTTCTAAGTATATTAAACAAATTTTCCTTTGTTTTTCACATTTATGTTTCACTACAATATCGGGATAATTATCTACTAGGAAGTTGTTCTCTCACCTAAAAGCTCAAACCTTCAAAAGCTGCATCTTGTTTGCAAAAGCAATAGCAATCCAGTCAGGCTGAGCAGCAGACCACTGCAATTGATTAATTTCACTACCAGCAGAATACATGGACATGGGATCAATTCCGTTAGGCCCAGCCACAGTAGGCAATTCCCAAATAAGAGCCTGCGAATCATCCCCTGCCGAACAAATATGCCTCCGACTCTGGGGAGCCCAAGCAATGGCATTGACGCTAGCACGATGCCTCTCCAACTCCGCCACTGGCATCGTCGGCGACCTAATATCCAAAATCACAATCCTATTGCTGTCCATCAAAATAGTGGCCATGTACCTCAAATCCTGCTTATTCCAAGCCAACCTAAGCAAAGGCGTATCCGGTTGAGGACTCTCGTATATAATCGTGGAGTGCTCCTTGTCCCTCAGATCGAAGATTCTAACAGACCCATCCGCTGACACAGACGCAAACACTCTAGCCTCACCCCAAGCAATATCGTAAACCTCTTTATCGTGCGCAATTAGCTGCGTCTCAACCACCCCTTTTTCGATATCCCAAATCGTACACGTAGTATCGATACTTGAAGTCCCAATTCTCTTGGGTTCGATGTCGTTCCAATCGAAGGAGGTCAACGGGGCACAGAACTCGCTGGTCTTGCTGTTGTTGAGAAGTGAAACTGTGTCGACGGAATTTTCCCGAACTTCCCAGAGGCGAAGGTAGTCTCCGGATGTGGCAAGGAGATCGGAGGAGGACTTTCGGAGAGAAGATTGGGCGTTTGGGTGGAACATAAGCTTGGTGGGTGGGTAGGGATGGTCGAAGGAGAGGGAAGGCTGGGGTCTAATGGAGACAGAGTCAGGGTTGAAGGAGAGGATATCAACGCGATTAGTGTAGTCTTCAATGAAGCTACCAACTGCAATACGGTGGTGGGAAGAGGCAAGGGGAGGGGTAGAAGAGAAGGCCATGGCGTAGAGAGGGTATGGGGAGTCATATGTTACAGAATTTTCGGATCTGAGGTGGGATTCTTGGGTGGAATTATCCATTTTGTTTCAATTTTCCGGGAAAGTGATAGAAAATGAAGAGGTTAGAGGTAGCAGCAGAGAGCGAGGGAAATAATTAGCCGTATAATATAAAAAGGAGGAAGCGCGGAACAGAAAAGTTAGGTGGGGCTTTCCAACTCCAACTCCCAGAGGCAGGGGTGGGTGGGGAGAGGGAGAGAGTCGAAGGACAAGAAAATTATAATAGAGCAACCGATGAGTGAATGCTGAAGACGAAGAGACAAGAGGCCATTTGCATTTGCAGTCGCACACAGAGATTGACTATGGACTATGGAAGTTTTCTTCTCCACGTGATGACTGATGACGCGCAAAATATTCAGTTGCAGAGTACATCAAAGTTAATCACCGAAGTATTGACAAGAGAAAATGCATATACGAAGAACCTTCTTATCGCCTCTTTTTAATTTTCTCCCTGACATTAATAGTGACATTGTGACAAGTTATCCCTAACATTAATTGCATTGATTAATTTTTAAATCTCATAAAACTTGGTTTCCTTCCATTAACAAAAGCTACTACTTTTTTTTTTTTTTTTTTACTAAAATGGTAGAAGGAGAGACACCTCAAGACTTGTTTGAGAGACCGACAAAGGTGTAATTTAAGTAATTTTGATAACTTCAGAGATTTGAGAGATATTCCCAAGACTCAAGGAGATTAATAAAAGTTTAATGTAATGAATTATTGCACATCCTTAAATTGTAAACAATTTGAATAGCTTTAAAGATATAAATCCTTGCTCAAATAAAGTAAGAGTTTTTAACTGAAATCTTCAACATGTGTGCCAACCTGTATTGGCACAAAAGTTACTACTAATCTAATAGCCATGTAGCAAAAATGACATAAGTATCACCATTATTATTTTGATCTTTTCATTTAGTCTCTTCCCTTTATTCAATCTTTTAAGTTTGTTTATTTTTTTAGTCTTTTATATTTTAAATTATTATCAATTTAATTATTTTATTTACAAATAGTTCAAATATATAATGAATATGTTGAATTAACAGTAAAATATTAAATATAAATTACTAAATTTATATGTTTGTTAAAAACTATCAAATTTATATTTTTTTCTTTCAATTTTAATGATATTTTTAATTTAATCTTTTAAATTTAATAATTTTTTTTAATTTGGTAATAAATTTCTCAATGTTAAAAACGAAGTAGCAAACTTACATTTTATATTTATTAAAAGTTTTGTGACATTACGTCCACATCAATTTGGATATTCAATTATTTATACTCTATTTTTGTTCTGTATTTTCCTTTTCTTACTAATAGGTATATGTAATTTTATGGAGGCCTTGTTAAAACTGATTTAAGATTTTATTTGAATTTTTATTAACAAAATAAAAACCTTAAAAATTATATAATAATCAAAAAACTTAATCCGTAGAAAGTTTGAACTCCTAGAAAAATACTAAAACTACTCAATGATTAATATTTAATATGTGGTTAGGAATACACAAGACAAAGTCAAAATACTTGGGCTTTTTTTTTTCTTTTTACTCAATGACTAATATATTCTTTTTTTTCTTTTTTTAACTAATATAAATTTAAGAGTAATGTTTTCTTTTAAAAAAATAGTAAGGGACGACATTCCAAAAATCCTATCACTAAAAATTCCTTTTAAAAAAAGTTGCGCAATAAAAGAAATAATTGATAAGTTATTAGAATATTTAGTCATAATAAATTATAATCTATATTCTTATGATTTTATTTCAATTACTGACAGAATTTTTGGATATAAAAATTATTATTTTCATTAAATTTTTAAATATTCTATCAAATAAAAAAAATTAAATAATATACTTAAAATAAATTTTTGAAATCAAAATTATTAAATGTTTTAAGAAGATGAAATGACAATTTTAATGTTGGGGACCAAATTAAAAAAATTGTTAAAATATAGGGACCAAATTAAAAAAATTGACAAACTTGAGAGACCAAATTAAAGAAACCACTAAATTTAAAAGATCAATTTGAGAAAATTGTTAAATTTAAATAACCAAATTGAGAAAATTTATAAACACGTGGAACCAAATTGATAAAATTGGTAAACTTTAATGACTAAATTAAAGAAATTACTAAACTTGAGAGACCATAAATAAAAGTTTGGTGGTTCTTGTTGCTTGCAAATTGATATAGTGCAAATATATAATGTTAAAAAATAATATAATGATAAATAAAAATATTGTCTATTGAAAATTTTAGTCAAAGTTAACTAAATATCAATGATATTTTGTTTATCTTATCCAAGCAACAATTAAATGCCCAAGTTAATAAAAGATTTATAAACTCAAAGTAAAGTCAGAATACTAATAAAATAAACTATATGGAATAAAATTTCTATAATTATAGTTCACTTAACAATTCAATTGTGATATTATTACTTTTCTCAACTTTATTCAATGTTTAAAAGTTAGTATAAGTTTATATACTCATTATAAAAATATTTCGATCTCTTATAAATTTTATTTCTCCAATCTAATTATTTATATACCTATAGGAGCTCAAATAAAAAAATGCATTAAGCTTAACTAATCATAACTCCGAAAGACCTACTGGTATATTCCTATCATTTAGGTAAATCTAGTTAATTACATAAGAACAAATATTATTTAGTCCTATGACTAAATTCGTTTCTTTTTCAAAAGCAACTCAAATTCTCCTAATCTCCATAATTAGTGATCAAACAAAAATGAACAAAAAGTAAAATAAGTTGATCAAACATTATAGACATCAAATAAAAGTAGAGAAAGTAGTAGCAATATTTACAATTTATATGCTAAGAAACTATAATACTTAGGAGAAAAGAGTTTAGCTTATCACGATAACAAGAATTTATAGGCCAAAACCAAGAAACATAGCAAACTCAAGAAATAAAGGAAAAGGAAAGAAAGAATTTCTCTTCCAAAGCTCAAATCGGTCTTTCTCGCCCTTTGACGTTCATTTTCTTGATGTTCTTTGTTGATTCATGCCTCTTTTCTTCATAATCAAAGTCTCCTCCAATATCCTAGCAAAATTCCTCTTTTATCCCCTCAAAATTAGTTGGATGGAACTACCCTTATGGAGGGCCTGCAACATGGCGCAAGATTGCTTAACTTTGCATTACAAGATCGTGCCTTGACACCAGATTCTCACGTTAAAACTTCAAGTTGCTAGACTTTCTATGGGGTGTTACACTCCAAGTTGTCTTGACTCAAGATTTCAGTGTCAAGGCGTGAGTTTCTAAACTTCATCAATTTCTTTACTTTTAAGGATATACAAAAGGTTTAAACACTATAAACAACTTATAAAATTAAATAAAACAACACCTCTAAATAATATTAAGTCACACTAAAAAAATTTAAAAATAGCTTAAAAACCTATATAAATAAAATTAAATTGCATAAATATATTAAAATAACTAACAAATAAATATTTATTTATTAATTTACTTAATATTTATATATAAAAATAGCTTCAATAATTATATTTTATAGAGTTATCAATTCCTACTAGATATTTAACTTATCAATTCAACTGTTTGTAAACGAATGAGCCAAATTGAGAATAAATAAATATAAGAGACTGAATTAAAAAAAATTATTAAACTTAAATGATCAAAATAAAATTTTTATCTTTATTAAAATCAAAACAAAAGGGAGGACAGATTGGAGTTTTATACTGCCAAGCCCATGAACAACAATACAGGCTTCGAGGACACGGCCCAATATCCATCCATTTGGGTAGGGTCCAGAACTATGAAGTAATAGGCCTACTAACAAAACAAATGTGACAAGAGAGGGGAGCTAACGATCTAAATTGTAAACAATGGTTGAGGCAGAATAAGGGCATAAAAACACATAGAGATTATAAGAAACTGACTTCATCGTACAAATTAAGCATTATTGTATTGTGAAATGACAACGAAAGAGTTCCTTTAACTATTAAATTTTTTGAATTTGGTCAAACCAAATATTAGTAAGTTTGAATGCATTGCAAGTGTGACAAAGAATCCTTGAACATCTCGTCACTTCTCACACTGTTCCCGAAATGATGTTTTCAATGCATAATAGCAATTGGTCAGCCATGATAATCCAAAACAGGACATGCATATATATATATATATATATTCCACAGTCCACACTTTATTCTAAAAAAATGTCATATCACCTTATTTATATATTCTAAACACAATCCACATCTGGCATATATTAATGTAGATGTTTGTAGATGTTAATTAACTTAAACATATATATATACGTAATACTAAAGAAATTTATCATTGAAGTGTATCATACGTCGATTCGCGTTATTTACAAGATCTTACTTACACGTATCTCCTTGTATTTATTTATGAATTTAAACAACTATTTTTTGAATGGAGAACATATCTATTTATCTCTCGTTGACACTAATCAGTATTAATTAATAAAAAAGAATAACATATAAAAAAACCTAATCTAATCTATATAAATTGAGGTATTTGTTTATCTTGTTTTATAACGTTTAAATTTAAATAATTAAAAATAAAATATAAATAGAGTGCAAAAAAGTTATAGTGCTTTGAAGTATGGGCCGGGGGTAGATAGGTGGAGAGATGAATAAAGCAAGTGGAGTTTGTCTTGTCGTGAAACGTCTTAGTATCGTCATTGAATGACGTCAAATATATGACATCACAAAACCCTAAAATACGAGATCGGCGTCCACCTATACAGCCCTAGACCACCTAGATAAGTAGATATTAAATGACGGTGCAGGTGCCCCCAATTAGGCAACCTTCCCAATAACTTGAAAATTCAAAATTGAAATGCATTATTGGTTCTGGATCGGGACACCTCACCCATGACCGTGTATATAATTTTAAATTTTGAATATATAAATCTCAAAAAGCGATTGAATGAGCTCACACTCTCTGTCTATTTCCTGAAAAATTCATTTCAAATTAATCGTGCATGTCATCAAAATTAAAAAACGCCTCTTTCTTTCATGCTGTTTTGAATTATATAATAACTCATTTTCATGTCTTCCTGCCGACCCATTAAAGCTCCAAATCTGCATATTTTTAAGGGAGTTAAAAAAAAATATTATGAAAACGAAGCAAATTCTCTATGAAAATTTTAATTAAAAAATATTTGTTATCAATATCTAAGAAATAATTTACATTTTAAAAATTATTTATAAAATATATTTTTGATTATCAAATAAACGTATTTATATTTTAATTTACTATTAATATTATTTAAATAAATAAATATTTATTATTGTTTAATTTTTATTAATTAAATAAAATATAAAATATTAATTATTTTATTATTTAAATAAATTATTTTGTAGGAATTAAATCTTTATAGTAGATTTTAATGTAAGAATTTAATTTTTATCTTTTATTATTTATTATTATATGCACACATAAGGTAAAATAAAAAAATTTTAAGATAGGAAGATAGTACTAAGATTATCTAAAAGGATATATGGAAGGTCAATGCCTTGCTTTGGCTGGCGGAGACTCTCATCCAATTTGCAACTTCTTCCATAACCCTGTTTCATATGCAGAATAATATTTTACCCACAGCCATCATAAATGAGATAGAAAAATTTGAAAGACATTTTATGTGCGTTTTAATACGTGTATAATTTTTCCAATTTATTTATTATATAATTAATTTTTGTTTTAAAAGAAGTTTACATAAGTGATCGTGTATACGTTTAATCACCAGATAAAGTGGAGCACTATATACAGCTCGAAATCCAATGGTGGCTTAGGAATTAAATCCCTTCAAGAGATGAACACAACGTCTATATACACAATTGCCTGGCAACTCGCTAATCAACCTGACGAGCTCTGGGTCCGTTTCATGCGAGCAAAATACACCGAGAATCTTGATTTTATTGGCAAATTAAGTGTGAAAAACGGAAATTCAAGACTTTTGGATGAAATAGCTAAACTTTGGCCGAATTTTGCATCATAGTCTGGAAAGTGGGTAATGGTGAGATCATTCACTTTTAGACAGACCATCGGGTTGATGGTATGAAGATCTTAGATACAGTATGCTTAACGGATATCCCGACCAGCTCTAGATGCAGCAAAGTGTTTCAATTTGTGAATATAGAGGATGACTGGAACTACAATAGTTTCAAACATTGATTCCCTCAAGACACAGTCTTTCGAATACGAGGAGTGTTATTACCTAAAAGTAGAGGTTTCAATTCAAACACGATTGTAGAAAAAATAAACAATTTTGACAATTTCAAACGCACTTACAAAGACCCCAACGGATGGGGAGAAAGTTGTAAATTCCTTAGGACAATGCATGTTTGATGTCTCTGCCATTTAAATGCTTTACGAAGTTGAAATGAAGTTTGATAAACAAAGCCAACCACAAACAAGCCAATGGACACATGAAAAATTTGTGGAGTCTTTTTGATCCAATTTAAAAAGGTGAATTAATTGAAATTTGTATAAATTAAATCCAACATAACATGTGCGCGCAAAATTTTCTAATTAAAAACGTTCAAAGAAAATATATTAAACCACAGTACCTCTAATTTATTTTAAAATCTAGAAAACCTTTATTAAAAAAATAACATCTTCATTTTCAAATTTTAAAAATGCACAATTTAAGTGACATAATATGCAATTTGAAAATCTCGTCTCACGTAGACATTTTTTATTTCAAAATGTCATCTTAAAACTAACAAAAACCTCATTTAAGGCATGCATAAAACATATGGTTATTCAAGTTCAAATTATGGCAAAAAAGAAAAAGAAGTTCACTGTGAGAAGCTCGAGTTTTTCTAAATTTGAGCTCTCGTTGGTTAGAATTAATTTTTTTTAAGTTTAAACTTATGATGAAAGGAATTCAAATTTTAAAAAGCTTGAGCTCTCTTCATCATTTTTTTAAAGAAAAAAAATGTAGTGTCAGTTTATTTGGTCCGCAAAAGTGATTCAAACTTCGTATTTTTAATGTTATCGACGATGACATCGATTAATTAATATAGAAGCCGACCCAATAAATTCAGAAACTTAAACAATGGTTCAGACTTGAGATCCATCATGTCCTACAGATATGTTTGGTCGAGACTACGTCTTCACCCTTGGAAGGGATGCTTAAAAATTCTTAAATAATATAATATATGTAGAATAGTAAGTATTATTTTTTAAAAATAAATTCTCATATTTAAATTTTGGGTATAAAAACGTTATAATTCAAGTTTTAAATAAATTAAATTAATTAAAGTCTAAAAAATTTTAAATAATAATAACTTTTAAAAAAATTCCTCAACAGACATAGGCAAAGGGCCCGCATTGACGAGGATAATGGGTAATTAATTGAAATTGAATGCACCTTCCTTCTCACAACCGTCTAATAAATAGGAACCACCCATTCATAAAAGCCCACATGATGGAATATTGCCCTGTACCACTAATTTTGTTAATATTTTATAAATATATTTTTATTAAATAAAATATTTTTTAAAATATTATATTAGAATATTAAATATGAATACTTCTTTAAAAAAATTTAAATTTAAATTTATTATATTATAAAGAAGTTAATTTTTTTTTATTACACTTAATTTTGGTGCGTCCATAAAACTGTGTTATACATATTTGATGCATCCCCATAAATTAATAAATCATATATCACAAATTTCACACTGTCCTTTCCTTTGTCTCTCAGTCTTTGCAGCCAACCATACGTTCTAAGGTGGAAATCAATTAGGTACGCATCACTTGAAGTTGAAGTCATTTCCCCGCTATTTCAACATTTTCAGCAAATGAATTTTGCCTAATTGAATTAATTTATTGGCTTTTTACATTACTTGTCTATGCATTGGACTATTTATTTTAAATAGTGGAAAGTTTTCTAATAATTTTATTTTGTGACGGTGAAGTGACATTATCTAGACTCATAAGTTAATTAGACCACGTCTCCTTTGCGCAATTTATCTCTCATCAGTAAAGATTTTTAGGATAAAGATTGGACATATTTATGATAAATTTTTTATACTGATTTGATAAATTTGATTTCATATATATAAACTTATTATATGTTAAAATTTTAATTAACAAATTTAAAAGAATGTTTATATAGTTAAAAATTAATAGTTATAAATAAATTAAATTATTTTAAATAATTTTAAAATTATATTATTATTTATTTTTTACTTAACTGTTTATATATAATAAGTTCAAATAAAATTTGATAAGAAGTTTTTTTCTAAATATTTAATATTTAATATTTATATTTTGTATGCAAACAAAAATATATGTCAATATTTTTAAAAAAATTAAAATATAATATAAAAATAATTATTATATTTTAAAATAATAAATTAAGTAATAAAAATATTTTAAATTTTAATTATTTTTATTAATTTATTTTTGTATATTTTTATATCATATATTTTATTTTATATTTATATATAATTTTAAAAATTAATAGTTAAAAATTTTTAAAATATTATAATACAGTAGCTGACTCCCGAAGAAAATAAGAGACAAAACATCACAACTCATCAATCGCAGCATAAACACTAAGTGTGCAAATTAATTACGGCGTCTTTTTGAATTTTCAAATCCCAATCAGGGGCTGCCCGTGTGTGTGTGTGTATATATATATATATATATATATTAATTTAAGTCCTCGAAAACATGTTTTAACACTAATAATCAATTAATGTATTCATCATATTATTTATATTATAATAATTTTAATTTTTTTTATTAATCTCTTAAATTATAAAAAGAGAAGAGAAATAAAATAAAAAATTAAAAGAATACTAAATTAAATAATTATTTATTATTTTAAAATATAATTATTTTTTATATTATATTTAAGAAATTAAAAATAATTAACATGTACTTTTGGTAGATACAAAATTTTTAATAACAATTATACGTATTTCTTCTTCTTTTTTTTTTTTTTTGGAGGTGAAATTATGAATTTAACAAGAGATTTGAATCCTAGGTGACGTCAGATGGCAGATGGGTGCATGTGTAAATAATATACATCTCATGCATGCATAGATAGATTCACATGATTTTTGTCTATATATGTACGCTTATCAACATTTACATTCAATTGGCCAGATATGATTAAATGAAAGCCAAAAATGTAATTATTCTTACATATATTGTGTTGTACTTTTTTAACCACACAAACACACACACACACACACACACACACATATATATATATATATATACACTTTAATATTAATTTTCGGGGCCGGGTTCGCAGCCACATAAATACAAAAAAAGATTCTAAAAAACAAGGCATCGCCACAAGAGGGCACTATAAGGAAATCAACCCTAATTGAGGAGAAGATATAGTTTTGATTTGCACTTCACAATTTTTTTTTTAATTAGTTATAAGTATTTTTACTAAAAATAATTTTGTTTATTTTAAGACATTATCACATATTAAAAATAAATAATTTTTTTAACAAAAATTTAAATTGTAATTTGTAGCATGTACGTAAATGACCAATCCTTTTTCCTAGTAGATCTGGTCATCATGTAGCTAATAACCTCTACCTTTATGCTCCTCATATAAACTGGTTTGATTCCTTATTATAAGTAAAATACGAGAGTAAATTTCGTGACCAGGTTATTATTATTTTTAAGACAAAAATGATAATAAGAGAAATGCATCATTAATATTATTAGATAGGTGCTAGTTGTATATTAGAAAAATCAATAAATATTAAATTTAAATAATTATTACACAAGTTTAAATCATAAATAATTTTATTTAGTAACAATTATTTAATTAATCCTTAAAAATTAATGAATGTTTATAATAAAAAATTTCTATTAAATAAAATTTTAAATAATTTTAAAAAAATTTAAACATTCACCTGTGAATAAAGCAAATTAAAAAAATCAATACACTCATTCTATATCAAAAAGATCATTTACTTATATTGTATATTATTTATTTTGTGAGTTTATAATCAACATTTTTGTATTAACGCTAAAAAATTGCGACTCGAAGTAAACGGTGAAAGGTATCGTTAACTAAAATAGAAATAAACACGCATGTTAGTAACACAAATTAGCCATTCTGCAATTTTTTTTTTTTTTTGGTGGCGACTGTCACATGCATGATGCTAGGCCATGTTATTTTTAACTCTCTAATGTAGTTTTATTGTACGATCCTCAACACACAAAAATAAACAAATAAATAAAGGCCTAATGACTAACTCGTATATGGTCAACTTATTTAATTTTGAATTTTACAATTTAAAACTAATTAGGGAAACTTTGAATATTTGAGTGTGTAATTGGGTAATTAATAAATAAAATTATGTACGATGAAAAACAGTAAGGTATCTATTTCAGCACCAAACATGGATCTTCCTCTCTGCCTGAAAAGCGCAGAAATTAAAGGATGATATTTTCAGTGGCTTTGGCTTGATTGAATCATTGCTTTATATATGCCTTCATGGTCTTTTACATGCATATGCATATGTATTTGTCTCTTTTGCTATCCCACACTACCCTTCCATTGACTTTTAGAATTGAATTCAAGATCTACTATACACTAATCAATGAGAATTAGACCAAAACAAAAATAATTGTCTCACATATGATAAATTATAGTTTAAATTTAGAAGTGTTCAATAGTGATTAGTTTGAGCATAATCATTTCTAATAAAAAATAATTGTAAAAAGAAAAACAGGGCAATTATAGTTTAGTATTAATGGAGCATTAATGGGATCGGACGATCGTGTCCACTCCATTGACTGTATATACTATATACTATAAAATTTTAAAAAGTGAGTGGGTAATAATTTTCTTAATTTACGTCATGCCAGGACCACCACATAGCAATTAGGATTTCCAACTAAATTAATTGAGGGTTGAATTCTTCTAATTAATATATCCCAATTTCAATTAAATCAGCTCCAAACCATTGCCTTATTTTAAATTTGAATTAAAAATAACTATTATAAATTACCCAAAAAAACTATTTTATATTGGTCAAACACATACTTAATAATTTTTATATTAATGAAAAAAATAGAAATAGAATCATTTTAATCAAAATAAATGAAATTATACAATATATGTTTTCTTACATAAATTTTAAGACACATGCTTATTTCAAATAAAAGAGAAATAATTATTTTAAAATTTTAAAAATATGTAATTTTAACGTTCCCATGTATAGAAATTAGGGCTATAATTTATAATAAAACTGTTAATGAATAAGAAAGTGCAGTGCAACTTTATTTGTTTTTGACATTGATTGATTATTATATATGCATTGTGCATCATTTCCTCACATCCTCTAACGTTAAAAGTTGCGCTTTTAGATTTATAAATTTTTTGATATGTTTAATTTCATATTTGCACATATATCTTTATTGTTGTAACAATGTCGTACATTAATACTATTAGTTTTTTTTTAAACAAACCATAAAAAAGTACACGAGTTACTTATGAGGAACTTCCCATTACTGTTTTGGTAAGGGGCAAGACAGTTTAATATATTGTTCATTAAATAAATTATTTCCAATATGTTCATTATCGCATATAAAGTTTATGAAAACTACTAATTAACAAGTAGTAAACCAAAAAAGCTTTACGGTTTAGGTGAAAGAGTTTTGACAATGTAAAGTTTGAGAATGTTAATTTTTAATTTTTAACACACAACGCATGTTTCACACCAACAGAAAAACATACAATTCATGTGGCAATAATTCCTTAATTAGCTAAAAGGTACAGATATCAATTGCATTTAGTATTTTATTTTAGAAAAAATAAGCATGTACTCAAGAGAGAGTTGATTGAGCATATGATCTATGGTTTTAATGCTTTCCAACACATCCTCTACACGTAATTTTGATAGGACCGTTTCTTTTATTGGTTTCTTGACATAGTATATTTTCAAGTTACACACCCTTGCTAGTATATTAAATTGGAAGTTATATAGATAAATAGAGTAAATTACATTAACTTTTCAAAACATATATAATAGTGTATATATATATTAATTACAATTGTTTAAAATTTCTTTGATATGAGAAGGTACCAAATATTATTCCTCGAGTTACTCCCTACATGTATATATATATATAATATTTAAAAATTAGGTTACATTATTTCTTTAGTCCCTCTATTTTTAGTTATTTTATAATTTAATTTTTATTATTTAAAAATTTGTAATTAATATTTTATATTTGTATAAAATATTAATTTAGCGACAACATTCATTAAATTTTAAATGAAGACCAATCAATTAGACACAACGAGTCAACAAAAGATATATATATAAAACTCGCAAGAGCGAGTATACATATTTATATAAATGCATGCTATGTCACTCAGACACTCATAAGTCACAGCCTCATCTTCCTCGAAGCTACTCACTTGTCCCAAAGTCCCAACTACGACCAGAGCAACCAGGCTATTGCTTCAGCTTTTGCTTTTGAGCCCCACCCTATTCATATATATATTTTTTTGTGAGGGTCACTTTTCCCAATCTACCCCTACATAATATTTATATTTCACTGCTAATTCTAATGGAGACCAAGGTGCTATCCTCTGGAGTCCCCTTCTCCACTTTGCCGGCGAGTTATGTCCGGCCAGAATCCGACCGACCTCGTCTTTCCGACGTCTCCACCTGCCATGATGTTCCTATCATCGACCTTGCTTCTCATGACAGAGCACAGATTCTTCATCAAATTGGTGAAGCCTGCAAATCCCATGGCTTTTTCCAGGTCTTAATTAATTATTTAATGTTTTTAATACATATATTAAAAATTTCCCCTTTTTTTTGTCCAAGAGTAAATGAAATTTTTGTGGTGTTATATATATGTGTATATGTAGGTGATTAATCATGGGGTGCCTCTGGATTTAGTGAAAGATATGCGAGAGGTGGCATATGAGTTCTTTAAGTTGCCTGTGGAGGAGAAGATGAAGTTGTACTCGGATGATCCATCAAAGACAATGAGATTGTCAACTAGTTTCAATGTGAAGAAGGAAACAGTGCATAATTGGAGAGACTACCTTAGGCTCCATTGTTATCCTTTGGAAAAGTATGTGCCTGAGTGGCCTTCTAATCCTTCCACTTTCAAGTAAGTCTCTTCTCATCTCTATCTCTGCCTTTCCCAACCATACATATATCATATATGTGAGATTGTGGGAGGACTATAGTGGTGTCTATATTTGTATTACATTGTCATATCCTTTTTATACTTTTATGATACATTTTTTTTAGGTAATAAAGCTATAATCATGTGAATGGGAACATGGTATTCTATTTAGGTTTAAGGTACACAAAGGAATTTTAAAATTAATAATAGAAAGACCTTTTTTCAAGACACCTGAATTTAATTTATTCTAATATTATATGTTAAATAATACATTAATCTATTCAAAACATTAAATGAATCTACTCAAAATATTAAATATATCTTATATTATATAGTAGATAGTATCTGAGTCTATTTAAAATATTATATATATATATTAAAAGAATTAATAAAATAAATAAAATAGATTTGATAAAGTACTATTCTTATATTTTATTTTATTCTCTGACACATTCGATCTTTTTAAAATTTTTGTTTAAATTTAAACAAAAAAAAACTTATAACTCTCTAGATCTTCATTCCCTTTAGTACTAGACCTAACTTCACATAGAATGTTATATTTAAGTACTATGTTACTGTAGAGTTTAATTTTTCATTTTTTAAGTTACAAAGAATGTAAAAGACTCAAGATATGTTTGTACTGAAAAGAATGAAAGGGAATAAAATAAAAGTAAAATTTTTATTGTAATATTTTTTATCTAGAAGTTGGGAGATAGGGTTGAAATGAAATATAAGTATAGTAGACTCCTCTAATACTCAAGTCTAGTAAAGAAATTATACCACTAGCATCATGAATCTTAAACTAGAAAAAAGTTAGCTTTTTTTCCCTGCCTTCATAATTTGGCTTAAAAGAGATTAGGGTAAAAAATGTCAAACTTCAAACCCAATTACAACAGCATTCTCTTTATAAACAGAGTTAAAAGAAAAACAAGTAATTTTTGAAAGATTTAGCAGTCCAAGTTAGATCTATAACAGTAAATGTGGGAAGGTTTCTTGTTCTTGAGAGTAAACGATAATGGAGATTTTTTGAAAGATTCAAATCAAATGGTTTAAATTCCTCTCTGCCCTTAAATAAAGTCTTGTTTTTGACCTTTCATCCCCCTCTTATTTTCAAAACGAGCCAATACCATGTGTGCCCATGTGCGATTCTTAAGCAGGTATTGTAACTTTCGGAGAGACATAGAGTTGGTGAAAAGTAGTTTAATTGTATTAAGATTCTACACATACAGCCTAATTAACATCAAATGTGGCGTAATTTCCTAATAATGTACAGACAACATCATCATCCATATCTTCTATGGATTTCTCCATTTGAATTTCTTGATCTGATCTATCCATTCTTAAAGCACACAGATTTTAATTAATTTAATAGAGAAGGTGACAATTTCAAATAAAACAAAATGTATACATCCTGTTTTGGCATACAGCACAAAGGAGACACAGTTTTGGTTAAATTGCAAGTTCTGGTCTCGTCATTTTCGGTGCCGCCCCTAATCCTCAACCTCTTATCACCGCCAAACGTTTGGCTTTATCTACGCTCTACACACTACACACTACACACCATATATAATTTATTATTTATCTATGATTTTTGTTTTATTCGGTTTATTTCTTTTCAAGCGTTTTACAGTACAATCTTGAGAATGACTTGTTCTTAACGGTGGAGTAGCCACTGGCCAATACGAGCAATAAAGTTCTTGTCGCAAATAAAAGATTGACACAATTTTTTGGAAAGTTTAGTGTTGAGCAATAAAATTTGCTTACAAATCTTTGAGTAGCGGCAGTGGAGTGGGACCACAATAGCCATTAAGATATAGGTGGGTTGCTATTTCCTCCTTAATCGGACGGTTGAGAGAATGCCGTTGATATCGTTGATAATCGGTGCGTTTTCTTTGGGTGCTTACATCACTATACGATTCCGTGTTGACGTAACCCTATTGCGCGTCCTATAGCCATGCGTGTGATTAGTGACTACTGAGGCGTGAATCGTGATTGGGAATGGGAATCTGCACCTACGGTAGGGCGTTGGCACGTATTTGGATATTTTAAAACGTTTGGACAAAAATGGGATATGATGGATCTAGCCCAATTTCATGTATCTATACTTCAACATTTAGATTTTATTAAAGTTTAATTACCATTTGAAGTATTTGTTATGTAATTTCAATTTTAATTACGTTTTTACATATGTAACTGGAATTGTGATGAGATGTGCTGTGGAATGAACAGGGAAACAGTAAGAAAATACTGTGTGGAAGTGAGGGAATTGGGCTTGAGAATAGAAGAATACATATCAGAGAGTTTGGGCCTAGAAAATGATTACATAAAGAAGGTGTTGGGAGAACAAGGGCAACACATGGCAGTAAACTACTATCCTACATGCCCAGAACCAGAACTCACCTATGGATTACCAGCACACACTGACCCAAACGCACTTACCATTCTACTACAAGACCTACAAGTTTCTGGGCTTCAAGTTCTCAAAGATGGCAAGTGGGTTGGTGTTAATCCCCACCCCAATGCTTTTGTCATCAACATAGGTGATCAAATACAGGTATCATTTTTATTGATTGTATTTTGCTTCATCTGTCTCTAAATTGTAATATAGAGTTAAGAAGCATTCTAAAAGAAGCCCATATGATGGATGCCTGCTTGAGTGATTGCAGGCTTTGAGTAACGGGATTTATAAGAGTGTGTGGCACAGAGCTGTTGTGAATATTGAGAAGCCAAGGCTTTCTGTGGCTTCATTTCTATGCCCATCTGGTGACTCATTGATCAGTCCCGCAACACAAAACGAATCTGCACCCATATACAGAGGCTTTACCTATGAAGAATACTATAAGACGTTCTGGAGTAGGAACTTGGATCAAGAACACTGTTTGGAACTTTTCAAGAACGAGTAGGCTTTGAGTACACATATATCATGATTATGGAGCAGAGAGACACCATTTATTTTTATGTATAATAATAAGACAGAAAACCAGACCTCTGATTATATATACGTACGTGTGCTTGCTTGGTAAGAGTAGTAGACGAGGAGGAAGAAAGGTGGAAGAGTTAAAATTGACAATGTATTAACATACATTGAATATCTCCTCCACCCTTCCTCCACCTCCAATTCTTACTCCTACAAAGCACATTTTAATTAGTGCCATTTCTCTAGTCTCTACTGCTTTGTACCATTGCAATTATTAATTATTACTGCAATTTGAATCTCATGCATGCCATCAGTTTCTTATGAATGGGTATAGGACATGCCTTGTAATATTATTGTGCTTCCAGGTAGTAAAAACTTAAATCTATGATATTCCCCCATCTAAAACTTTTCATTATAGGCAGCAGATTTAATACAATGAAAATTTTCGTTATTACAACCTGGAAGTTGGAACCCAGAGGCCAAAGCCCCCAGCCAAGGCGGCCTCAAGGCTCGAACTCTGACCGTGGTCACTCCTTGCCACCTGGGTTTTGGATCAACATGGTAACATGGACGTGGACCACACTCTGACGCAAATGTATCAAACTCATTATTTCTGAGTAAATGTAAACAACTCCATTAATTTAATTTGGGCATAATTAAAATTTGTAATTGCATCAGAAAAAAATTCTAGTTACACGCCTTACACAATAATAATAGATCCCATTACCTAAAATATCTATTTTAAATAGTTTCTATTAACTCTTTATACCACTTAATCATGTAATATATGATTCCTAAAAGGTTTTTCACATAATGTCCTACCAAACTCTTCAAGGAATGATAGAAACGACAAATAATTAGTGACAAGGTAAAAAGCGCAACCACCAATTTGGTTTTGTTGGGTTGGACTAGAGTCAGTGACAGTGAATCAGATATGTAAACTGGGCCAAATTTTGGCCCAAAATATTCCTGAACATGGATTACTAAATGGGCCCAAATTAGGCCCGAGAAATAAGCAAAAGTGTAGATGTGAGTGGGATATAAACCCAATGTCCCAGATAGAAGCAAAAGAAAATAGAGTGCTATACCTATCGTCCTCCGTTGCGAAGAAGCCATGTCTCCAGGTCCCGTAGTTGAGGCCGCCGCTGAGCATCAACTTCCCTCAGCCGATGAGACTCAGAAGAAGAGCAATGAACCGCAGGTCGTATTTCCCTTCGCTTCTGTTGTTTGGTTCATTTCTCCTTTAGTTTCTCATTTTCGTGTTTGATCTATTTTCTCAGGAGGACGATTCTCCCGTTGTTGAGGATGTGAAGGATGATGAGAAAGATGAGGATGATGATGATGATGAGGACGACGATGACGACGATGACAAAGAAGATGGTGCTCAAGGTTTTCACACTTATCTCTCTCTCTCTCTCTCTCTTTTTTCTTTCGTTGGATGCTTCCCATTTCAAAAATGTCATTTTGATATTCTATATACTATACAACTGATTTATGGATTTCCTTTCGCTTGAGCTTCTTTCACCATGGTACTATGTCGTAGAATACTTGAAGTGGGTTATTGGGTGTTCTATGTGATCGTGAAACAACGTATTCTGTCTCTGAATTATTGTTCTATTGTCAAAGTAAGTAGATTGTGATGAGCGATAAACATTTATTTGACTTTTATGCTAACAAACAAATGATATGCTCCTAAGTTTATCTTGCTGAAGTGACAACAACAACTCTAATCTAATAATCTTTATACATGGCTGCTGTTTGCTATGTCGCCTTATTGACAATAGTTGGGTTGGGCAAGAAATCACTAGCTTTAAATTCCATTGGTTTTCTGAATCTGGTAGGATACAAGAAAATAAAAAAGGATTAGTTTGGAATAATTTTGTAGTTTAAGTTCCTTGGTTGATTGACTGTCTATATGCTTAGGATTGTTGCGCTAAACTAATATGTGTCATATTGTTGTTTAAGCAGAGTCACATGATGCTGAAGGTTGGTACTTGATCATTCAGTTTATGTTTGAGAAATTTGAAGCATCCATTATAAGTGTAGGATTCTTTTTAGTTATCGTTCACTTTTATGTGTTAATAATATTTGCATGCTACTTTCTAGTTTTCTGTACTCATGATTTCTATGCGGTGCTAAATTATTTGTCTAGTTAAAAAATGATGTGGTCTGTAGTGGCAATGTTGGCTATAGATAACTTCCATGGATTAAACGTATAATGGAAAAATTCTTAAATCATTTATTGGACTTTGGGATGCAGGTGCTACCGAGGGTTCAAAGCAGAGCAGAAGTGAAAAGAAGAGTCGGAAAGCAATGTTGAAGCTGGGACTGAAACCGGTTACTGGTGTTAGTAGGGTCACAATCAAGAGAACTAAAAATGTAAGTCATTATCTATACTGTTATGTGGTTGATGTATCTGGATTGTGGATGGCGTCTGACCAACTTATTCTTCAGATTCTTTTTTTCATCTCAAAGCCTGACGTGTTCAAGAGTCCAAATTCAGAGACGTATGTCATATTTGGGGAAGCCAAGATAGAGGATTTGAGCTCACAGTTGCAGACACAAGCTGCTCAGCAGTTCAGGATGCCAGATATGGGATCTGTGATGGCAAAACCAGATTCTGCTGCTGCAGCTGCTCCAGGAACACAGCCTGAAGAAGAAGAAGAAGAAGAGGTTGATGAAACTGGAGTGGAGCCTCGTGACATCGATTTGGTTATGACACAGGCAGGAGTGTCAAGAAGCAAGGCCGTCAAGGCTCTCAAGACTCACAATGGGGACATTGTTGGTGCCATCATGGAACTCACTACTTAATTAGGCTTTATCCTCTATTTTTTGGGTATTGGTTTTTTTGGAGCTTAGTGCCATCCTTAAGTTACCCTAGTCAACCATATTAAACGTCAATATGGTTGGATCCATCCTATAATTTTGTTTCTCTCTCAAAAGTTTGTGGGACAGTTTTTATATTCATCAATTTAGATGTGGTTAAATTGAAGTTAAGTTTCATTTAAAGCGTCTTAAGTAAGCATATTGAGCCTTTATCAAAGCGTTCTTGGCGCTCCTATGATTTGTAAGGACAAAATTTTGTTGCTTTTAATATTTGGATGATATAATTTATTTTTTTTAAAATATATATTTAATTTTGATTAAAGAACTTTATAGGTAAGATATAAAAAATTATATATAAGTTTAATTTTAATCATATTATTTACCTTGAGAAGTGCTTAATTACATATATTGTATCACATCATTATGTATTGACCAACAATATTTATTCAATTTTTTTTATTTTAAACTACATGATACATAAAATAATAATTTTTAGTCAAATTTTATTGATTAATATATAAATAAAATGATATATGCCTAAATTTAATTTTAAATTTTAAATTAACTTTATGTTCTCTTAACTTAATTTAAAACTTTGAATTGATCTTTAAATTTCAAACGTGCTAATTTTTTTTTAACTTATATCTTATTATATAAAAACTCTCTTATGATTTTGTTAAAGAAAAAAATCCACATTATTATATACTTTCAATTACATTTTTTTAATAAGTAGTAAAATGTTAACATTAACTACTAATTCATTTTAGAATCCCTAATTTTTATTTGAAGTTATGGTTAGCAAATATTATGGAATGGTGAAGAGAAAAATAACACAAAAATGTAATACTTCAAGGTTACAAACAAAATGATAAAAGAAAAATAAAAATGGTGTAATTTGAGAAGCTAGAGTTTGCAATAGCAATGAAACACGAAAAAGTCTCTTATTAAATAATTGAAAAAGTATTATAATATGACTTTAAAGAGTTAAATATTTATATTTAATGTCTAATTTACATGGTAAAAGGTTTATTGCAATATAGCAAATAAATTCTCCTTAAAAAAATTCATAAAAAGGACTTCCACTACATGAAATGTACGTTTTGAGACTATTTTGACAGACATTAAACTTAAATCAATTTAAAACTGTAGATAAAGTTCAGGAACTAACATACTAATTTAACCTAAAATTTAAAAGAAAAAAACAAATAACGATGAGAGACATGAATAAGCTGAAGAGCCAATACTTATGTCCAAGACAAAGACCAAAACACCAAATTGTGTAATAACCATGCCCAGTAAAGATAATAGAAAATTTTTAAGCCAAAATCATTCATCCAATCATTTACTCCAGCTCTTAAGGTTTCAAAGTAAAGCCAGCAACTTCCTCCTTTTTAACATGTTCCCAATCTGATAATAAGCCATCAGAATGATCTGTTGGAAGCTTATCGCCAAACCCCTTGGTAGAACAAGAGTTGACATCCAAACTATCACTCTCTAATGCATCTGTACCACTACCTGCAAAGACAACCCCCTCCAGAAGTGACCCTTCTGAAGACATAGAAGCCTCAAGATCACTAGCCGGTTCTTTGGCAGGAATTGGAGAATCCTGGCTAAAACTAACTTCGTTTTGAGTCTTTTGACAGTTAGTTCCTCCAAATGCTAATTTGGGTCCTATGACAAAGGGATGGAAAGCCACGCAACTTGATAGGCCCTCCAGATTGGCAGTATTGATGTAGGACATGTCAACGTGGGATTTGAGAACGGAGACCATAGCAGAAGCCTCATTATCTCCAGCCTCCTTGTTCCTGTGAAAAACACTAGTATCCGGGATGAAACTGTCTACATTTTGAATACAGCTCCTTTCAGGTTTTGATGTAATAGGCTTGTTCAGATCAGGAGAAAACTTTGAAGCAGATGGTTCCTTTGAACTGGCAGCATTTAAGACAGGGAAATCCTTGGCCAAATGAAAACTGTTTACTTCGGTTGCACAACTCTGAGTTGGACTTAACTTAGGATCAACCTCTGGTTTTGACTGCACTGCCTTGTCTAAAGCATTATCTGACGGATAAGAAACAGAAGAAAGTTAGAGTTGATTGGTCCCTCAATGGCTAAAACATCATCAAAGGCATAAAAAACAGACATATATATTAGCTTTTAAAAAAATTTCAGAACCAAATTTCCAGATAATCTTCTCAGAATATTAAGCAATTGGGTTGTGAGGAGATAGAAAATAATGCTGACCCCTTTGTTTGGATGAATATTTCTCCATTTCAATCATCATTTGATTGTAGCGAACTCTGTAATTGGTGGAACATAATTCAGCTTCGGCATCAAGCCATAAATTCTTATATAGAAGAGCCCGCGACCCTAGTTTCTCCTCATCACGGAAATTCTCACTAAGAATACTCTTTATAGCCTATAAATCAACAGTACGCCAAAATAATCAAAATTTTCTTTTTCTTCTAATAATTTGTTTACTTTATAAAGAAATGGGTAAACAATATTTGTTAGTAGTTCTAAATAACAGAGCATAAGATATAAACGTACCTTAGCCATTTTATCTGCTTTCTTCATTTCTATGTCATCACCCCTGGTACGAGAGGAATCTGAAAGCTTCCCATGTTCTTTACCAATTACAATATGATGGTTCTCCATATCTTTAAAGGGCAGATTCTCAAGCTCAACTTTAGGGAGCTCTGGTCCTACCTTGGTTAAGTAGGGCCTCTCAGAACTTGCATTCTGAAAATACACTGATAATGATGACATAAAGGCAATGTAATGTAGGACTAATAAAAGAATCAGCATCAGAATAAGCAAAACCCCAACTCCTTAAATTAAAACATCCTAAATGAAAACACAGAAGAAAAATAAGAAACTTGTTCTTCCAAAAGATAAAAATTGATGAGGAAAGAAAGAATTAACAATATGATGTACATGACCATTGAATTACTCTAAGCAGCATTTGTCTTATGTTCAAACAAACATCTCTTCCCACTATTACATGCTATGATATATAATTAGCCATTAAATGACGTATCTGTTTTCTGTTCTTTCCCATATTTATTCTTTTATTAATTATGCTATTATACAAACAAATTCTCTGCTTATCAAAGAGATAAGCATTTTCGTCAAATTAGAGAAATCATATCATACCTGCCGAGCCCTGGGTGATTCTCCATCACGGTTACCAGAATTTGACTGAGGAAAACCACATTTTTGTGCAGGAATAACTTGTTCAGCATTCTTTAAAGCACAATTACAAAGATTGCTGATCACATTTTCAAGTACATTGCAATATTGTTCATTCATTTCACATGCATCGCTCATACAATGATCAAGAAGCAATTCTGACATATTATGCATCATCTTAACCAGGATTTGGATGCTTATTTTTGGAGTTGATACTTTTTCAGCTGATTTTTTAAGTTTAGTAGGACCATCTACAATAGAAGAGGGTGAAAATAGGGCATTTTCGGCTGCCTGAGATGTACTGCATTCCAAGCATTCATTCTCATTACATCCAGAATCTGTGGAACCTTTGCATAATAAATGCTGTTTTTGAGACATAAATTTGTTTTCTTCAATAACTTGTTGCTTAGCATAAGACAACCAAGATTTGTGATCATAGATTGAATTGTTTAATGGCACACTATATATCTTTGTTTCAGATACAACATCCAGATATGGAAGCACATAATCAAAGCTTAGTGTGGACTGGAAAGGTCCGGCATTCAATGCACCATCTGAATTGTATTCTTTGGATGCAATGTCTGTCACCGGAAACTTTGTTGGAGGACCTGTCAAGGCTTTTTCCTGACATTCAAATTCATTTAGTACTTGATTTTTGTTTGACATTTCACAGGATATTTTCACATTATTGTCTCTATCGAGAGGGAAATTTTGAGGCCTTTGAAGATCACTACCATAACACTCATCAGATTTTTTTGCAAACTCTGGATGTAAAGCCTTAGAAACTTCACAAGGAGAAAAATGAGCAGCTGGAGCTCCCTTCCAGCATGGTGAGTCAACAACGGCATTGCATTGATCTACACTGTCCAAGAATTTCTCAACAGAATTGACACCCTCATTAGCACTATAACTAAAGCTTAAATTATCCAGATTTGCATCAGGATTTTCAATTCCAGGTCTTGCTTTGAATACATAATCCACAACATCCCTTGAAACATTCCAACTTGAATCCATTTCATTGTTTGATGAGGTAGGTTCAAAATCTTGATAATGCACGGAGAGTTGACCTAAACCAGAGCAACCTGAGCTTCTAGAAATGGGCATGGGATAAACCTCCTTCAAATTAGAGAAATTATTGTTGTTCCAGTCTCCATCAGCTGTAACATTGCCAATGTTAATTTTTTTAGCTGCAACTGTTATTTGTGCTGAAGATCCAATATCAACCCGTGATGGTTTATCATGCTGCCTTATGTCAGGGTATAATAAGTGATGGCTCCCTGAATCTGCAACTGACTTCAAAGAGGGCTCACAAGGAGTTTCTTGAGACATCAAAGGGGTTCCTTGAACAGATGTACTTGAAAAATCAAGTGCCACAGATTTGGGAGGTTGCCACCAGCACGATTTATCATCTAATTCATCTACACTTGTAGGCACACTGCATTTTTCCCAATTCATATGGTTTGTGCTATCAAAAACTTCACCATTGTTCGAGCCCTTAACATCCTGACATCCTGCATGCAGATATTGTTGTAGACATGCCACACATCACTTTTTGACTTAAATGATGAAAACTTGATTTCCCAAATGGCATCATACAGTTTTACGTTATTTATTTTTATTGTTAAGACCATAATTTATTCTCAGTTTCCGTTGTATTTCTTTAACAAGTAAAATCCATAAACAAAAGCATGAAAAAAGAAATAATAGTAATTATCAGGATGAACCCATTTTAGAAATGACACAAGTAACAGAGGAGGACTGTCTGGAGAGAATAACAAAAAGAGGAAGTACGGTAGACCTTATAACTAAAAGAGATAATCATAATTATAATTGGAATTTCTTCCAGTTCTATAAGAGTATTCTATGATCTTAAGATTAAAGCAGCTTCTACAGGAGTTCTTTTTAGCACATATTTCAAGATTACTACACTTTAATGTCCATGAAATATAATTGGAAATAGTACAGTATTAGCAGTAGTCATTAATGATTGCAATACAGCTTTGCAAGGCAATCGGAAATTGGATAGACCTTTGAATTACAAAATTAAATGAGCAAAGTGAACAATACAACAGCATTACTATATGATGCAGGTACAGAACACCACCGACAAACATTTAAGCATAGACCCATCAATAACTTAAATTTAATTACTGGTAATGGAAGAGAAGGGCAAATATACCTTGGTTCACAAAAGTTTTTTTAGGAATGAGACCAGTAATATTTGTTTCCTTTGGACAGAAACTGCTCCCATTGCTTTTACTTTGGTAGAATTCTCCAAACTTCCACAAGCCCGACAGCGCCGGGCCTGAATACTCTCTCTCACATAAGGACAACTTCAAGGGGGAAAATCCAGACGAGGAAGACCAAAGATTAGACGCTGCTGAAGAATTGGCATCATGAGTTTGAGATGAAACATTTGGCGGGTAATATGGTTGGGCTTCATGAACACTTAATTTGATTGCATCTTCAGAAGCTAAACCAGGAGAGCCAAATTTAGGCAACTGAGTACTGTGTGGGTCTACAACTTGCAAGTCCCCGTATGCATAATCATAAGGCTTCGAATCCAATTTCGAAAAGAAATCAAACCCATAAGAGCAGACAGGGGAGTGATTCGAGGTGATAGCGACTGCCGATTCTGCTAAATCCACAAATGGGGCTGAAATATCATTAGAAGTGGAGTTGTTGACAGTAAATGGCGGGGCAAAAGCCGATAAATTTGAAGATGGCGAATAATATAGCCAGTCATTATAAAAACCAACACCCTTCATAGCTCAGATTAAGCTCAGGTAGGCGATTGATTAAGCTGATCAAAACCCAAAACAGAAAAATAAAATTGTATCAAGTGAATACCAAAAAAGAAATGAAATTAACAACTTCAACAAAATCATGTAAATGAAACATTTTGAGATAAAATTCTAATGACATTTATATGAGAGGGCGACGATCGTTGCAGGAAGTTGCACACAGAACTGGAAAAGTTGAAAATTGATATCAAACCTTAAGCCTGAGAGGGAGCTGCAAGCATCGTGACTGTCTTCTCTAGCTTCGCCTTCCAATAGAAGGAAGCGCTAGCGTTAGAATCTGTTTCTATCTCATATTCTCATTACCTAAGAAATCTAAATATTGTTTTGAAAATTTTCAAATTGGTTTGCGAAAATTACTCTTAATTTTCTTGTAATTTTTAAATGATATGGTTTTATTTCTTTTATTTTGGAATGATGGAATCCTATATAAATAAATCCTAATTAAGGAAAACTTTCAGAAAATTTTGAAGTTCTTAAAATTCATTAAGTTTTGAAAAATATTTATGTAAATTTTTTTAAAACAAATGAAATTTTAAAAAAAGAATATAATTATACATCTTTTAGTCTAAATTTTTAATTTCTTTCTTACTAATACAAAGAAAAATTAAAATAAAACAACGGTTGATTAAATAAAAATCTGAACTCAATTCCAAAATCCAAAAAGACCAAGTACAACAAATGATTAGAATAGAAGTATTGAACAATTTATAATATAAATTGAAGCCACTAAAAGTATGTATATTGCATAGAAAATAATTAGATATTGATTACAAATTCAATTTTAATAATTTGATTGAAAAAAAGCTTTAAATAATTTTTTTGAAATTTAACTAATTTTTTTACATTTCAAAAATTTTGTCTATATTATTTTTCTTTTCTTAAATTGAAATCTAACTACTTCTATAAATTTTTTCCTTGAAATTAGGATTAAGATAAATTATAATATATCGCAAATCATATTGGCTAACTCACTTGGATTTTATCAAATAAATTTTATTTTCTCACTTAATTGAAATAATAATAATAATTTTATGTTTTATCTATGAATTTAATTATACAAAATTATATAAAAAAAGTTTCTTTAAAATAAATTATTATTTGTCTAAAAAATAAAGAATTAATTTTTTATTTTCTAATGAATTATACAAAATTGTATTATAACCATATTACTAAGATAAATAATCTATAGTTTAATTTGTGAAAAGCATGATAATCATTATATATACAGAAACGTTTTTCTTACCAAAATAAAAAAAAAATACTTTCACCTATCTAAAATCATAAAAAGTAGTGTTTTAGAATTACAACAAGTGATACTTTAATTTTTTATTATAATTTAATAAATATAAAATTTGAAAAGATCTGAATCATTTGAAATTTTTTCTTAATCAAAGTATAAAATTCAAAATTAAAACTAACGCAATCTAAAATCTCTAATAATTTGTAATCTAATAATAAATTATTATCATGTTAAACTTATTAAATATGTACATATTAATAATAATAATAACAAAATTTCATAATATTTTATTTAATTATTTTTCTTATTTAATATATTACATATAAATGTTTTATAAAATTTTGAATCATTTCAAATTATTTTCTAAATCAAAGTAAATAAATTTAAAAATAAAACTAATTCAATTTTGATCTAGATTAAATATTTTTAAAGAAAAATATTTAAAAGAATATCATTATTATTGATAACAATATCAATATTTAAAAAGTAATAATTAGTAACTAAATACTTAAATACATATAAAATTCAAAATTCAGAATGTCTTTTTTATAATTTTATGATATATATATATATAATATAATATAAATTTTTTATTTTATAATTTAATTATTAAATTACTAAGAGATTCGTCCCTTTTTCACAATGAGACTATTTTTAGAAGAGGAGACCTCGTGAGAAGTTCAAATGTTGCACATGCCATTTTCCATTCATTTTTGTCGATTTTCATACCATTTTACTGTTAAGAGTAGTAATGGGAAGGGCGAGCTAGAAGGAATCATATCATTTTAGCGCAAAGAGTAATTGTCATTTTTCATTCATTTTGGTCTCATTTTCACATTAGGAAGGGTGACCTTATGGGTACTCCATTTGATGCACCCCTCTATTTTTGTTGATTTTTGTCCATTTTCGTCTCTTTTTATTTATTAGAGTTATACTTCGAGTGGTGACTTCATCGAAAGTCTACATATTGCACCTCTTTTCTTTTTTTTGTTCATTTTGACATCAAGTGTAAAAGTATGAGAGGTAAGTCCATGTGTTGCGTTCCTCTTTTTTCATCGCCTTTTGTCCCTTTTCACCCTTTTTTAGCATGTAGAGTGGTACTGGGAGAAATGAGAAGTCCATGTGTTACATTACTTTTTTTTCATTCCTTTTTGGCAATAAAAGTTGTATTTGGAGGGGTGACCTTTTATATTTAACATAAATAATGAGTCTCTGATAATATAATAAAATAAAATTTAAATTTTTATTAAAAGATATATTTACATTTAATATTTAATTATATTTAAAATAATTACCTCTTATAAAAGATATATTAAAAAAATTAATATATATTTTTCCTAATTTCTCCTAACAAAAGAAGAAATAAAAAGATGCTATGAGCATTTGCAAAGACAATGTTGATCACTCTTTGTTTGTTTTCTAAATTTCAATTTAATATATTTAATTAACATAATAAATAAATCATATCCTTGAAATATTAGAGAAGCAATCTACATGAACCATTATTGACCATTATCATAGGCTAGGACAGGATACCACCAATTACTATAGCTGTGATTCACAATTATCACCGACTAGTGTTTGTATAATGCTTGTCCGGATCCTTTACCTTAAATTTTTTGTAATTACTCGGTCATATTTTTTAGTGATGATATTTTTTCTTGCTCACATTTTTTACAACAGATATTATTATTACTATAACTTTTTTAAATTAATAATTTAAACAAAAATTATAATAACAGTAATATCCATTACAATAATATTATAACACAATACATGTATACATATATATTCATAATAGACTCTTATCTACCCGCCTAGGAGTACATGTTGGGTTACTTTAATAGGTATTAGACTTGTTGATTTTTCAAGTTATTCACCTTTAACCCTCTTCAAACATCTTAATTAATGCATTATTATTCATTACTTAGACTTGTCACGCCACGCTCTTTTTAAAGTTCATGAAATAGTTGAGGGAGTTCAGGACAAAACAAGAAAAAAGAAAAGAGGGGACCCAACGGATTTGTTTAGATATCCTACTAATTGAGTGTGCCCACAAACTCCAAAACTAATATTATATTGGTCAAAATGCTAATAAGCTTCATGGGCTTATTTGCTCACCAGAAATCAAGAGATTCAACATTCAAGGTCCAATTTTTCTGACAAAAATAAATACAAAAATTACACATGAATATTGGTCTAATTGACACTGTCAAACTATGAATTTCAGAGAAATTGAAAGAATCTATTTCCCCTTCTAATGTATTATTCTTCACTTCTCTGTTATCGGTCTCACACACTCAAACTAAGCAATAAATATCCTAAAATCTCGAAAAGGTAAACCCCGCCAGAAAAATATAAGAAAAATAATGGCAAATCACTTCTATTTCTGAGTTTTGATAACTAGAAGTAAACCAGAAAAGAAGCAGATTCAGATGCTGAAGTTGTTGAAGCAAAACGAAGATTCCTGAGACCCCCAAAACTCATGCTCCGCCGCGGAAAGAGGCGCTCCGCCGCCGTTGTCAGCGCCGATGTGAATTCTCCCAACATCTCCGTCAGAGTCACCACCATTATCATCTTTCCTGCTTCTTTTTAATTTCTCTGCGAAATTAAGAACTTCCCAGGGAGGAACCTTCAGAATCCTTTATAATAAGTAAGGTGCTATACTGCTACTGCTTTCTGTACCTGGGTGTAGTAGTTGTACCGTGTGGATTTCTGCCTGTGGAATTTGAATTGACGGGTGGGAAAACGATGCAAATGCAACGTATATGAATGAATCATAAGAGGTTAGGCAAAAAGGGTTTGATACTTTGATTGATTTTCTGGCATTTTGCATTAGCTGATTTATATGTGGTCATTACAGCAATAATCATAAAAAATATACAATAATGACTATATCTACTGTTTGTTTGGATGGGCTTGATTAGGGGTGAATGGTAATCATCATGGATATATATATGAATCAATTCAATCACGTTTTTGTAAGGCTTTTGTGTTGTGTGGTCTCATCATAGCTTTTCAAGAGCTGATCTGGTTTGATTCTATTGGAAGAGATACTAGAGAGCATGGAGTAGCTTGCAAGTTTGCTACATGGAGTTTGGTACATGTATTACGCTTTGGCTTTATCAGGCGGGTCTTTGTATTACTGCCTTTTGATGAATGCCATTGCCATGTGATCTGTCTACCTCATGTTTCCAAGCATATGGGTTGAGCAGAACACAATTCCCAGCTTCAATTTCTGCTAATTTTTTTTTTTTTTTTGGAAACCAAACACAAAACATCACAACTAAACACGTATAGAATGCTTTCAATTTCTGTTAATTGTCTCTTCAAAGGCTTGTAGCTGCAAAGCAGAATAGTAAGTATCAGTAGTTTAATGTTGCTTAAAGAGCACATTACTTGCCTTATAAAAGAAACATCCAGAATGTAGCATGATGTTTGATTCTAGAATACAAATATTGACCTTCTGAGGTTAGAATTTAGTACAATGAAGGAACCAACAAAGTTGCACTAAATTATAAGGGAACACAGCAAGGACAAGCTAGCCCAAATTGGTTAAAACAAGCAATTATATACAAGTAAAACAAGGAACACATTTATTTATTCCCAGATTTACACTCAATTTGACAAGGCAGAACCCCTCTCTTCCATTGATGAATTACTTCTTTTCCCGTTAGAAAGAATATGATCTGGTGAACACCTTCTTCCATGCTTTCAAACTTAGAGACCGAACCTTATTTAAAGCTAAAGATGGCTTAAAATCACTGTGAGGAAGGGTTGGAAGTGGAAGTGGTGAGGATGACGGTGACTGTGAGTCCTCTAATACAGCATTGCCTTCTGGGTTCCAAAAGCGAGCTTCTTTTCTCTTACTTCTTATGGTTGCTAATACATCATATTTGTTGCAAATCCCCCATACAGTCACCTTCTGCTGACTGTAATCCACGTTTACTGAGTATATACCTATCATCAATGTAAATCAGATCAATTATTTACCAATATACATCTTAAGGGGTCATCAGAAGAAGATTCAGAAGCTGACTTGTGAGAAATCATGCCAGTTGAGAGTCCATATTAACTAAATTATTGAACTAAAAACCATAATTTCAGAATATATTTTAAGCTCTATGCAAAACAGTATTTGAATATTTATGCACAGTACAAGTATTACCGAAAGTGATATTTGCCTAATGTTGAAGGGTTTTAACTTTAAAATTTTAAAAATACTATTTACTTTAATGGAAGAAAATGTGCGATTGTTCAATCAAAATTAGAAAACGGTATTTGAAGTGGAGTTCCTAATGTATACAAATATCCGGCCGGACTTCATAAATATGATGGATTATTCACAAACAGCATTGACTAATTACTATCTCCAATCAAACATAGAATGAAATTTCTGAGACATTCAATCATATATTGTTGAATAATAAAAAATCTTTATTTGTCATTTTTATTAAAGAATTTGATAACAAACATCTAAAAATAGCACTAAGTCTTCTCTTCGTAAAGTTACAAAAAGGGTTAAATGCAATTCATTTTTTCCTCCAAAAGAAAAACCATGAAGTCTTAAGTAGATTCAAGCACCTACAAATAATTTTGCCCATGATGATTATTGAGTTTGACTTTGCAAAGCCATAATTCCTGTGTCTACTGATAAATGCTTTGTTCTGTAGCTCTTATGATTCAGGTATCTGCTTAATATTTGACAGCAAAATGCTTTTAAGCACCAATGTGATTAGTAGTTGATGTATAATAATCACTGTAATAATTCTCACGGCCTACTAGTCATAATAGTGTTCTTTCAACTTTCAATAGATTCAATGATATATAAGTGCAAGTTCTCCCACAGTCATAGCCCACAGTTTTTGAAATGGTTTCAATAAACCCAAAACAAAAGTTATTGAACTTGGAAAGCCCATCCAAGCCTAATCATATTACATTTGTGACAACTTGTGGAACCTCAACAACAAGAAGCAGACCCACAAAAGAACCCACCACAAAAGTTAGATTGAGAGAACAGAACATAGAAAACCCACCAGCTAATGATAATACAGAGTAGAGAAACATATGGTTGCTGATATGTGAAATTAGCTTATCACCGATTTTATTTTATTACCTTTGAGACTGGATAAGGTTTTCTTTACTTTCTTCTCGCATCCATAAGAATACAGAGGAACCATCATCTCAACGTACTGTGCCTCCACAACATTCTTGCAAGCTGGGACAATTTGCATGTTCGCCATTCTGACTTATCCCTCTCGCACCATCTAATTTCTATAATGATCAATTAATGTTTTCAATTGGTTCTCATGGAAGTCTCCAATCCTTATATATATAGAGATAAGGTTATATAGTTCAGGACATAGATTATGCTTAATTAGTTAGGTTCATAATCCATGAGATTCTTGTAAAAAGAAGCATTAACCATTATCCTCTTTTTCTTTTCCTTCTTTTATATTTTTCTTCATCATGTTGTCTATGCTTTACCATCCATGGCAGCTCCAGGTAGATTAAAGGGATTAACTAAGCTTTGAAAGATTCTGCCTTTGATTAAGTAAACTTAAGTCCTGTGTTTTTTTCAAATGGGATATGGGTGGTGACATGGATGAGTGGAAAGCTGTGTCAGCAAGTCTGTGTTGGTTAACCAAAAGTAGATACATTGTATTCAACTTTTTATTGGAAATTGGATAGTTTTTGGAGTTTGGCACCCATGTGGCTTGTTTTCCTTATAAGAGAAGACAGCTGAGTAGAGTGTGTTTGGAACTTGGGAAATTAATTTAGTTAATTAACCAAGAGTTTTTATAATTTTTAAACCTTAGATTTGCAGAACATGATTATCAAGCTTTCACTGATGGTGTGCTCAAAAGCTCATACAATGCAGAAAGGACACTGTACGCTCTAATCATCGATGCTAACGCCATGCACATGCATGTGTCCTTTCCTTTGCTTTGTGATGAAATCCAGAAACATAAACCAAAGGAAACACATAATGTTGCAAACGTAAACACATAAGCATAACTTTCAAAGAAAGCATTTTATGCCCTACTTTATCTTAAATTATACTGATGTATTTATCTAGCTAACATATAGCTACACCTACCCCAATTTTCTAAAACTTAATTCTGACCTGTGAATTGGACATTGTTCACATAATTATTTGTTTTTATCCTTGCAGGTTGTGTTTTGTTGGATGACTATGAATTTAAAATAGAAGTTCTAAGTTCAAGCTTTTTTAAAAAAAATATATATATAATAATTCTTTTTAATTCTTCGTTTTCTGAATTCTACACTTGGGTTTTCTGATGCTCTAGTTTTCAGTGAACCTGTACTCTCCTCGAGATGCAAACATTTTTATAACTGCAGTTTGGTGGCATCATATGCCTTTAGATCTAACTGTGATCCCATTTCGGTTACTGTAGTTGCATTCTCTGTTCGTACCAGTCATAAAATATTCGACATCAAACACATGAACTATGAAGCAGCATTATGATACATAAAAAATGAACAGTCTAATCTACGAGGCTCTCATCAATAGTATTTGAGTAAAACTTAGATATATATAATCTTATCTTTATATAAAATAATTATATTTAAAATTTCAACCCGTGACTATGTACAACATTGCAAGTAACATATGATAGATAAATAAATAAAAAGGGTGAAGCTAACCCTTTACCTATCTTCATAGTCTTTTATTAAAAAAAAAAAAGTAGCCAGCTTCTGAGACTTTTGTATCACAGTATGAGCCAAAGGAATCACTAGTCAAGAAAGTTGTGCCATGCCATGCTTATCCTAACGTGTATGTCCAATTCTCTGAATGACATCTACGTATGATTATCATCTGAGATTGATGTTTGTTCCTTTGCAGTGTCTAAGAAGAGGAATTATTGACTAGTGTGATGGTGTAATGTATGAGATGAGACATGAGACATATGAGAGACAGTCCTGTTGGCTTCACTCACTATGGACTACGGTATAGCCCACCAGTGCCACGTCAGAAAATGGGTCCCAATGAGTATGAGTGAGGTGGATTTGGTGTCTCATCAGGTTCATTCAGTTTCAGATGATTCAGATCTAATGTTGGGTGGGACCCACCCCATCCTCCTTCCTCCATGTGAAACCCACACCTCTGATTTCTCATTTCTGTGAAGGAATCTCTCTCTTTTTCCTTTTTGGTAGAAGTGGAATGAAATAATTAAAAACAAAGTTAAAATAGGAGAGGTACTATCTTCAATCTTCGATTCAGTTATTATCCTGTTCTCTTCACATGTGCCATCCATATCCATATCAAGCCACATAGATAACTTTGGGTGAGACTGAGACTCCCCTGCTTCTTTACCTTTATCTCTTCCCATTTTTCCTTTCTTTAAGGCACTTAATAACAAAATTAGTCATGCATAATATAATTATAACCTAAAGTTAATCATATCAAGTAATATATTTGTACGCGGGGAAAACAACCATAATAAAACAAATAATTTTGGCATTTGAATATATTTGTCTCTCAGCAGCATCTAAATATACTATGGCAACTTACATAACTAAAAGGGATATTTCATCCTAAAATTTCATAAAAGGTCTGCTTCTGCTATATTTCCCTTTATCTGAGTCCTTTAGTGGAACCTTTCACACTCATTTTATCTCCAACCGGCCATTGTAAGAAATATTCAATACAATTAATACTTGAAATCAAATGAAACAAAGTTGAAAAATATAAAAGTAAAATAAAAGAATGGAATTAACCACCTCTTCAGTTAATGTCAAATAGTATAAATGAAGTTGGTAATAATGTTAGTTTGGCAGAAAAATATGTGGGTTTGGAATGTATGGCCTTGTTTCTTTCATTGCTGTGATTTGTCTGCATCTGTAATCAATGTCATCTAAATCCCATTTACATAATCATGTTTTAGTCATCAATACATAATTAATTAACCAAAAATAAAAAGTTAGGAGAGAAGAAGCACTTATTTCATAAGCATTTGTACAATATTGATTTTACAGATTACTATAATAATATATCGTGCATAAATAAAAATACAGAAACGATATATTATTGATCAACTGTCCGTGATTCCATTTGAGGCCATCTACCAGCACCATTAACTCAGCTCTAAACTTTTCCTTGTAGGACGTACTTACAAGTTGCAAACTACTTTGAAACTCTTTTTTTGATAATGAATTTATGAAATGCAGCATGCATTGGGATTTTCATCACTGAAGAGCTGAGGAGGTGGGATTCGTTCAATCACATAGAGTGGCTGGTAATAGTACATCATCCTCTTCACGCCATCCTCATCAATGGCTACAACCACATTCTGATCACCCCCTTCTTTCTTGGCCTCTTCTTTTTTTTCTTCATCACCCTTTTCTTCTTTATTCTCACTCTTATTTTCACCACCTTCTTCACCACTACCTTTATCACCCTCTTCTTTCTTGGGTTCCTCTGCTGGTTTCTCTTCTTCTTTCTTCTCTGTGCTCTCTTCCTTTTTCTCTTCAGGTTTTGCCTCTTCTGCTGGTTTCTCAGGTTCTTTGGCTTCTTCCTTCTTCTCTGGTTCAGGCTCTGGCTGTGGAACTATTTTGGCTTGTTTTTTTGTGCGTCTATACACATATTCCACTAGCTTGTTGGCATCCATGGTCCCTGTCACAATAACCTTCCCTGTGCTTAGCTCTGTCACTGCAGTTTGCACTCCTTCATTAATGAACACACATTTTCACATTAATTAGAAAAATATCAAAGACTAAATAATACACTTTCTGATTCAATAATACATTCAGTTCTTGAATTATATAGTTAATAAAAAGAGATTGTGAAAGAAAACCTTGATTCTAAAAGCTTCAGTAGATACCGTTTTGAGTTATAGTTCTTGAATTGTATATTTCCATAAGAGAGAAGGTTGTTTTATTACTTTTAGATGACAAAAATTGACCTTAGTTGACATGAACATCTTTGTGGAAACACCCCCACCCCCTTTTTCTTTCTAGTACTTTTTGCAGTGCAATATGGTGTAGGAAATAGACCAAGAGGCTCCAAATCACATCGTGACCGACCAATTTGAATAATTAGATGCCACGTCAGATGCTGATTTGGCAGTCTGGGTGGATACAAGGCAATAAAAGGATAAACATGCCTGAATTGGAGAGTGATGATTCATCCTTTATGGGATTCCTTTATACTGCTTTTCTAAGTTTCATCACAAAACTGACAGTTACCATATCACAGTAATGCATTGGCACCATTAAATTTAATCCTTAAGGAAGAAAGCCAAGGACATTGAAATAGAGAGACAAAATAGTACCTCTCATTTTGAGTATTTTCCTCTTGAGTTGCTCAGCACAAGCTTCACAGTGCATGCTTACATTAAGTTCCACTGTTACAGGTCCACTAACCTGGACACCAACCAATTACCAATCTTTTTTTTATTAAATTTCTAAATATAAATTAATTATATTGGATAAGAGAAATTAAAACTTGAGATACCTGAGAAGTAACAACTTGTGGTATAGGTTCTCCTTCTGCTGCAGGCAAAGGAGAAATAACTTTGGCTCTTCTCTTTGTTTTCTTGATAATGACATTGCAGATTGCCTGTGGTTCCACTATTCCCTTTATGGTTACTTCATTTTTAGTCATATCAGTCACCACTGCTTCAACTCCTGTTGAAGATAAAAACAATTAAGATTGTCTGCTCATGCACGCATTACTTCTGGAACCAGAAGAAAACAAGGGTGACAGATGAAAAACCTCTCATTTTCATAATGTATTTCTCAATTTTCTTAGCACATCCCACACAATGCAAGTCCACAGACAGCACACATGGTGATGGTGGTTTAGGCTCTTCCTTTTTCTCCTCTGCTTTCTCTTCTTTCTTCTCCTCTGCTTTCTCTTCCTTCTTCTCCTCTGTTTTTTCTTCTTTCTTCTCCTCTGGCTTGGCCTCTGCCTTGGGTTGTTCCTACCCATCATAAAAAAGTAAAGAAGTATAACTAACAAGTACTAGAAATAATGCATACATAATTAAGATCCAGAAATCAGTGAGAAAAACTTATATTAGCATGAAAGCAGAATGGCAAAAGAAGGCTCACCTGTTTAGCTTCCTCACCCATTTTCTCTATGACCGTAAGATGAGGTATGAAAATAGAGTTTTGAGAAGGGGACAAAAGGATTTAAGAGATACAAAAGATGGAGAGACAACGATAAAAATATAAGGAAGGAGTGGGAGTAGAATTAGATGGGTGGTGGGTGATTACTGATTAGCATATAAAGCTAATCTGAGGGATTCCTGAGCACATGCAGTACCACTCACTGTACAAAGAACCTCTCTTACTTTAATATTTCTTTTTGGAATTCTTTTCAGTTCTCAAGGCTGAATGAAGGAAGAGAGAGTTCACAAAATTTATAGACACAAGAACGCAAGAGAGATTATGGTTAATCCAGGTCCAAGAGAGAAAAGAAAGCAAAATTTTGAAAATGATAATACTTCCATTACCAACCGACTTAAGATTTTTGATAACAAGGTGGTGAAGTGTCACTCTGTCAGACATGCATGGCATATCATATATGTAAGTGTAGGACCTCATTTAGGACAACCTGGACACGTACCCAAGTGTGCATCTCTGGTGTGGCCACATATAAACTCTGAGTCTCACCATTAAAGTAATTACTGTGTCATCAAGCAAATCAAAATGCACCACCTAAGCTAAATAAGATTCTCTGTGAGACTGTGACGTGTTCATTACATATAAAACTCTTATCAATCAGGTTTATTTATTTAAGTACAAGGAAAGAATTGTGTTATTTATTTCAAATGGAAGTAGTTGAATATTTAATGCTGGGAATCTTTCTCTGCTTAACACATATTTTCAGCCATTTTAGAAATTACTGGCTCACTATTTATCTCAGAAGAATTTTTCTATCACACCTTGAGTGAGCCATACATGTTTTGAGTTAAACTCAAGTATATATACATTTTTTGCTTTATACATAGAAATTAGAAATGAGATAAGCTCATGAAAGAGAAAGTTCCTAACATAATAAGCCACATGTCATGATTTTGATCATTGATATATATATATATATATATTGTGATTTCTTAAAATGAGATTGACTGTTTAAACATTAAGCATCTGCTTTCTTACGAATAGAAGGTGAAGCAATGGATTTACCATTTTGAGGAGCTATAATTGGGATGGATGAAACGTGGGGATCCGAGAAATCTCTTAAATTTTGCCTTTGAAAACTAATACTCGAAAGTTGGTATCCACGTGGGCTGCTAGACACGTTTCTATCACAAACATAAATCTATCCAATCATATTTTCCAATTTTCTGCAACTCACATTGACATACTATGAAATACATATTGCTGTTTTTATCTATTAGTTATTACGTGTGAATACTTCATAATAGAGAGAGAAAACGTAATTTCTTATTGTTTAATTTTAGAACTATACCATTTAGTTTAGTTTAGTAATTTTTACTCGTTACTTGTTTTTCATTCATGAGAAATAGGAAAAAAAATAAGATAAATTTACATACTTTAAAGACTTAAGTTATGTATCTGTAAAGTTTAAAGATAAAATAATTTAGACCTGCATATTTTAAGAACTAAAAAAATTCTTTTAACGCTTCCTAAATGCTTCATATATATTAAACATTATAAATTAGTATGTAAAGAAAGAGATTAGGTTGATTTATTAAAGGAGATACTATTTTATGTCATTAACTTAATTTTTTTTTTTCCGTGAACACTCTAAAATCATATTGCAGTTGGCGAATATAATACCCATTAGTCCAATATAAGACATAGTGAGTGACTAAGCCTTACAAACCAAGAATGAAATAGTAAGGTTTGGCATTAATGGTTTGGTAAATTTGTGATTGAATTATATTAAATTAAAGGCAATGAGAGGGTTTTGAAGGAAAGGTGAAAAGCAATTTCCCCTAATCTAGGTTGTTGTGTAAAGCTCATTAGAAAAAGCTTTTGACTACATTACTGCATATTTTTGGAACAATGTAGAAAGCAGAATTCCAGCTTACTAGGTTTATGCAGTAACACGTGGACATGACTCATCGTAGTGCTCAACACACAAGGCTCTCTTTTAACCCTCTTTGGTCTTTTGCTTAATTTATATGAATCATCTCAAATCTCAACCACAAAATCCCAAATATTAGTAATTGCCATCAACCAATCACATCTCATGCAAACTCCATCCCCCATTGAGACCTAAGTCTAAAGGGAATTTTTAAACAAATAATAATAATAAAGAAAAAATACAAAGAATTTAAATTCATTTCAAGAGAGAGATTAAATTTAGTAAAAAAGGTTAATTTATTATATCCTGATGAATTATAATTTAATTTTTTATAAAAACTATAGATATATTTAATATTTGATACTTTTTTAAATAAAATTATTTTTGATAATAAATAAAATTATGATAAAAAAATTGATCTCACTGATTGAGGGTTTGTTTGAGTATTATTTTTATCTTTTAAAATTATTTTCTAAAAATAATTATGAAAATTCATGTTAATATTATTTTCATATATTTATATACATGTTATTAATAAAAATACTTAATTTTTGTATTTTGTTTGATTTAAAAAATTAGATTTCATAATGTTTTTTAATTTTTTATATTTTTTGTTCTTAAAGACACATTTTATTTTTTTCTATTCAAAACAACTATTTAAATAAATTTTTTATTTTTAAAAATTAAAAATAATTTTTAAAAACTACATTCATACATGTCCTAAATTTCCTATTTTTTTATTAATTATTATAATATTGAAAGGGAAAAAAAGAGAGGAGATTTTGGTGATTAGGGTAGAATTACCTAAACATTGAAAGGAAGGGTGATTAAGAGATTCTAATCAAGTGTGGTCCCTTCCTTTGCTAGCTTGATGGTCGCTTAGCTTCATTAGTAAAGCAATCATATATTCAACTAGCCACACCCACTTCTTTTTTTCTTAGGTAATCAATTATTATTATATTTTCTTAATTTTGTCCATAGTCTATTAACTTAGATGTCAAATTAAAACGTGAGTAAACGGTACTAAACTAATAACATTTAAGTTAAAATATTGTTCAATTTTTTATATTAAAATATGATCATATTTCAAACATTTTAATAATTAAAGAATAAAACTAAAAGAAATAATTTATGAAAGATTAAATAAAAATGTATTTTTGTGTCAAGAACCCAAATATAATTTTTTTTCTTACAATTATTTCTGCTCCTAAAATATTTTATGTTTGCATCATGGAATGATTATTTGGGACTCTTGGTATCCTTTCATTTGCTGAACGGTGTAATTGTTTATGGTGTCAAAATCTTGATTAATAATATTTATTTTATTTTTTATTTTATAAATTAAAAGATTTACATAATAAATAAAATAAAAATAAATAATTAAATTTCATGATGTAATGTATAAATTAGATAATATAATATGTATATCTAAAATTTTTTTAAAATTATATAACTATATATTGGAAAATTGCCACCTGTGTACACTGATCTGTTATCTTCGATTAAAAGGGCCAAAAGGGAATGATTAAAGATAGAAAAGTAGAATCTGATTTATGGATACTCTCGAAATAATTAAAGGGCATCATTGAATTGTACCCATCAGATTTTGATCATCAAACTCTGTAATATTCTTAATTCTGAATCATAGGTGTCATATATATATATATATATATTGTCATGTATAATACAAAAACATGAAATATAAAAGATTGATTGGCCCCACTATGATTTATGTTTTTTTTAAAAAAAAATTTGCCGAGAATAGTTTGCATGGAGAATTTGAATTGCTTGCGTAGCGAAGATCCTTAAAATCTATGATTGTTTGTGAGAAATCTCAACGACCTAAAGCATTGAGGAAAAGTGTAAATAATTCAGCAACATTTTATTTTTATGTTTTGCAGGTATATAAGCACTAATACATTCACTGTATTGCAAGAGAAATATGAAGTGCATTATTGAAGAATCTTAGGAAAGATGTATATATATTCATTATTCGTTCCATCTCAGTACTTCTTTAAGAATAGGGTAAACAGTTAAGCTATATACTCATATCTTAAAATCATACAATTAAATTGTAATATTTTTAATTATCAAATAATTGGTTAGAGTGACAAATATTATATTTTTAAGTAAAATTTTAAATTTAAGTCTTGTGTATAAAAAAAATTTTGTTTACAGAATTTTATTTTAATTATGAGACTTTTAATAATTTGAATTAAATTAATTAAAATTCAGTAAATTTCTTAATACCGATAATATCAATAAAAAAGTTGTTAAAAATGAACATAATTAATCACATATAAATACTAAGAAGAGAGGAAAAAGAAATTAAGAGATAGAGAATGAGAAAATGGAAATGGTACAGAGAGAAAAGAACAAAATCTTAAAGGGAAGTTGGGAGTAGGGTTCAAAAAGAGGCATAACGAAATAGTAAGTGTAAATTTTGAATTGACATATGAATGCAATGAGTATTATATATATATATCTCTCTCTCTCTCTCTATATATATATATATGGCCATGGGAGGAAGAGCACATGGGGTGTGCCTGTGTGGGTCTCTCAATCTTCTGCCGTATATAACATAGTTGGCTTTTTTCTTTTGAGGTATTGAATGAATGCTGGGCAGTGCATTTTATATTGATAATATATATATATATATATATGATATACATATAAGTAGAACAAGTAAATTTTGATTTTTAAAAAAGAAGTTAAGACTTTATTTATAATTTTGTTTATAAAATTAAGCATGTGTGACAAGTTTCTATCACTATGTAAGAGTATTCACCACTTCTTTTATGCTCCTTGTCCCTGTATTTTATGATGATAAATTTTAAAATACTGTCAACTATTTGAAATTTAAGTTGATATCAAAAATTCAAAAATTGATACAAATAATAAATGTAACCAGCACAAGAGGCAAATAAAAAGTAATGTTCAGTAGGAGTGGGTATTTTTTCAGAACAAAATTACAGCTTGTCCTGAGAAAAATGCGTTTATTAAACCAATTTTAGGCATTAACATTATTCTTAAATATACAAAACATTAATGTATGCAAAAAGAAAAAGTACATCCATTACTTTCAAGATAAGGAATCAATAAAAATTCATCAAAAAGGAGTTATCAGGTAATGAGATCTACTAAAACACCCATTTTGATAAGCTTTTGTTTTCTCCTTGAGGTATCTAAGTTGGGTGCAAAAGGTATAAATAAGAAGTGAGAAAAACTTTCTTTTTAATCTTTAAAAGATGTCTCCTCAAATAATTTAGTCATTGAAATATCATGATATATATATATATATATATATATTTAGTTTTTGAAAAATCACAAAATTATTTTGTTAATCCCTCTGCTGTCCGCGTCTTGACAGATGACAACATTAAATACTGATTGAGTGCATGTTTAGCAGTTAATGAGTACTTATAGTTATTCCTTCCATGTGATGGCTACATCATTTATCATGCTATGCCACGTGACACCGATGTGCTGACATAAACACTTAACGTGCCATATTAGCATGTTCTTCAAAGATTGATACAAAAACTAACAAGTTGATCTTTTAAAAACTAAATCGAAGGTAAAAGTATATTTTAGGGACTAAAAAATAAATTTTTTCGTAAGAATTCACAATGTATGCAGCGCACAAACTATAAGATGTTACAGGACAGTAGAATGTTGGTGTTCCTCTAAGTATAACTCAGAAATTGCTGTGTGCAATGCAGCCCCTGTTGGAAGCACTACCTCATCAAGAAAGAAAAAAGGAGAGTGAGGAGAGTGGATTGATCCCACTTCTTCATTTCGAATTCCAATGCCAAAAATAGCTCCAGGAATCACTTCTTGATAAAATGCAAAGTCTTCACCTGCCATTATCCTCTTGGCCTCCTTCACATTTTCAGGACCAAGAAGGAGTTGGCCAACCCTCTTCACATGCAAGTGTAAGTTATCATCATTCACAGCAGCAGGAAATGGAGTGAAGTATTCTTCTTTCATATCTATATGTGCATTGCACCTATGCACTGCTGCTTGTCCTTCAATAACCTGCAAGAACCCCTCATTACATAAGCCAATTTAATCAGTGAAACTAAACCATTTAGTTCGCTGTTACTTCTATTTACAACAAAGTTCAGATATTAAGGAGGCAGGTACTGTCACAAATTTAAAATTCAAGAACAGTTAGGCATATGCATTTAACTCAGATAAATAATCTTCCCAAGGGCGAAAAAAGAAGTTGGGGACAGGGACAGAGAACCATGAGAAATTTAGTATTGAGAGAAAATTAATTTTAATGTCATAACTGAACATTCAAGCAGGCTTCATTCATAATATATTTTTCCCAACCACAGTGAAATATACATTTCTTGTGCATGTAACAGAAAAGTTGAAACTTAACATTAAATAGCCAAACCAAATTTGACTTCGAAAAAAAGCAGAGATTGCATTGTTAAAAAAAAAAAAATTTACGTATCTGTCAGGATTAGCCAAAGTCTAGACCATTAAGGAAAATAGTCTCACTGGAGTTTCTCATTGAAGTTAATGACGTCTGAAAAAATTATTGAGTATACCTCCTTTATTCGCTGCCTGAAATGGTACATGCCTTCTGTCGTCTGACTCCTTAAAGTTCCACCAAATTCAACATAGGATGGAATTACATTTAGTGCAATATCAGCTTTGACATAAGTAACTGATATCACCTGTGGCAAATATATGATTGCTAGCATCAAATCTACTTGACAATTGTGCAAACTTCTTCCTTTATGCAATTTTTTTTCACATAGCTTGACAGAAAAGTTGAAAGCTTTTAAAAATGAAAAAGCATAGACCAAGAGCTGATAGAGGAATCAATTTTTTTTTTTATTTCCCACAACTATTTTCTTACTAGAGGTAAACCTATGCGCTGTTAGACACTAAACGTGGATACTTCTCTTAGTGGAGATTCAAACCTGGATTAGCCAGGTTGTGAAAGAGACTTTCACTAGACTTAATTTCCATTGGTAGAGGAATCAATTTATATATATATATATATATATGTATATGAAACAAATCTTCCATGACTTCTAGTTATATGAAACTAATGGGTACCAAAGTGAAAAGGCTGGGGATGAAAAGATGAAAAATTGAGATAAACTCACAAAATGGACTTGAATAGAGTTTTAACTTTCTCAATGTTTCTGATTCATATACATAACTACTCACTGCTATGGATAATTCTGTTTATAAAAATAGATGAAAGCTCAAATATAATGAGATTAGATATCGGGTATGGCATACTTGACTATGAAGGGGATCAATTTCTCTTGAGACAAGCTGTTGCAGTGCCAATATCGCAAATGATGTAGCCAGCACTGGATCCACAATTGTGTGGGGTGCGGCAGCATGCCCACCTTTTCCGATTATTTTTGCTGCAAAAATGCAGCCAGCAGCTGAGAAAGGTCCTGAAATAGATGCTATGGCTCCTGTGGGTATTGTATAATCGACATGCAAGCCAAAAATTGCTTCCACATCTTGAAGTGCTCCTTCTTTAATCATTTGAGAGGCACCATTAGCTCCCTCCTCAGCAGGTTGGAAAAGAAGTCTCACAGTTCCCTTCGAAATTTCAAAAGAAAAGTGGGAAATCTTCAAATAACAGATTGAGCAATGATGTATATTTCAGAACCTCAAACACACAAATAGAAGTGAACATCTGCTTGGATATCCGTAGACCTGTGCTTCAATAAAAGACAATGTTCATAGCTGAGATCTAGATCATTAACCAACTCTTGTGGTTTAAATTAAAAGCAGGCAATGTTGTCCTGATTTTACGCAATGATCATTTATTGAACAAATACCAATGAGGGTTAAACTTCTAAAGGTACCATGTATATGCCAAAATTTACTAGACGGAGTTGACACAATTAACTTGGAACCACAAATATCTTCATTACAACAGACTTCTCTACGAAACCTCCATGTTTATGTACATGTGCTTCTAGGGTTGAGAGATGACTTTCTTTTTAACCAATGGACCTTAATATATTGAACTCCACAGCTACCTAAGGCTGCCTGATCGATTTAAAATTTGATTTTGACACCCATATATATATTACCAAAAGAATAAAAAATTCCCTTCAGCTCCCACACAAGTACGATAAATTTTGCCACGAGAATGTAATCACCGGCTTAAAGACAAACAACATAAACGCTAGTGTTCATCAGCAAATTGGGAGTTTGAAAAGTACCTGAAGTTTGCGTTTCCGTTGACTAAGCAATTTTGCAGCACCAAGTAGCATGGTCGTGTGAGCATCGTGGCCGCATGCATGCATTCTGCCATCAATTTTGCTCTTGTGGTTCCACTCAACCAACTCCTAATCAAACACCACCAAATTCAAAGCTATTCTTAAACTTAACCAATCAACTAAGAAGCAAAATTAAGGTTACCTGCAAAGGGAGGGCATCCATGTCAGCACGAAGAGCGACAATGGGACGAGAGCCAGAGCCAATTTGGGCAAGGATGCCAGTTTTGGCAATAGGATATGAGTAAGGGATGCCAAGTTTCTCGAGTTCGCTGCGAATAAGAGCACTGGTTTTGTACTCTTGGAAAGCGAGTTCTGGGTACTCATGAATTTGCCGTCGCACTGATATTAACCAATCTTTGTTTTGCTGGGCTGCACTTAAAATCTCTTTGGCGTAGGTATCAATATGATCCGTGGAGCTGTACACGGCGCCAAGGGTAATTAGTGAGAGAAACAGCAGAAGCAGATGAAAAGCGGCTATTAAATACGTAGCCATACTATCTAGATTTGAGGGTTGCAGAAAGACGAATGTTGCGACGAAAATAGAAAAGAATGCGTACTGTTGAGCACGTCGTTGAAATGAATCGAAGGAACAGGTAAACATTCCAATTCCAACGAACATTCACGAATACTGTTGACTAATTGCTTGGTATGTATCAATTTTTTTTATTTAAAAATATAAAATAACAAGTTATTCTTATATATTTTAACTCTGTTCTTTTTAAATTTATATTTTATGTTTTATATATTAATATATAATTATAAAGATATTATAATATAAATAACAAATACTAACATGTGTAATAAGTGTTATTCATCAGTGGACCTAGTTTTCATAAAGTGGCCAGTTTAAAAATTTTATTTTTATTTTTTAGAACTTGTTTTATAAAATTAATTTTAGAAATTTATATTAATTTTATTTTTATATATTTATTTACATGTTATTAATAAAAAATTATTTTTTATATTTTTTACACATTTTATTTTTTATTTCTGTCGAAAAATGTTTTAGCTTAGTTCAAGAAGGCTTATGATTCGATCCTTTGAGTTTTTTTTTATGTTTTTTAAAAAATAAAATTTGTCAATTATTATAATAATATTTAAATAAAAATTTGTCCTTAATAATATTTTATATTTTTTTAAGATTTATAAGAAATAATTACTGATGCTAAGTGCTTAACAAAATAATATTATAAGATAAAAATTACAACATACATAAATATATGACGCATTTATTTCTAAAGTCTATAAAATATTAAAACAAAATAATAGTTAAGAAAAACATTTATTACCATGTATTAAAATTTAAAATTAGAGGTATATTTCTTGATCCATTTATCATAACACGGTAAAATTTAATACATACAACTTCATAACAAATGTTTAGAAATAGGTGCGACTTCATATGCGTCCACTTAACAAAAGGAACAAGTTGCTTAATAAGCTCATCCAATAAAGCCTACCGATATGATAAAGCTTCCCATAAAGGATAAATAGTAATTACAAACTTCAAGGCAAAGCCAAGACGGGGCCAAAAAAAAAAAAAACATTAAGCCAGAAACTAATATACATAACATACTAGGTGAGTATCTCTAACACTGTCACTGACTACAACATATGCACAAAACCCTGCATACACCGTTAAGTGACATCCTTGGCTGTCCAAAAAAGCAATAAGGGCTAAATTATACACAAATGAACAAGCTCCTAGCAGTTCAAAACTTGAGATATCCCCATATGTTAGCTAAGAATACTAATAGAATTATTACAATGACAGAAAATACAAAAGTTGGCCACATTGTGCTGTTGGAGGAAGCTTTTGATGTATAACGGAGCCTTGTACACAACAAAAAGTCTCTCAACTTCGAGATGGAGCATGCACTTGCGGCATGTTGCTGAGAAATCTTAGTAATATTAGTTGAGTCGGGACATGTCTTCTGGGGTTCATCTACAACCTTAGCATCAATAGCATGATTTCCTGAAGCTTTTGTCTCCTGCGAAAGAGGAACTCACAAATCTCACAAGACATGTAGATATAATATCAAGTAAGATACATAAGTTTTTATCAAACAAACTTCTTACCTCTGCAATGATTGGCTTTGAATCATGGTCTTCTGGTGCACAACTCCCAGTGTTCACCACCTCATTGGAGTTAAGTGGTTGCACTTGAAGTTTCCGTTGCAGTCGTATTCTTCTTGGTGCAGTACCTTGGTCCACAAGGTTCTTGTTTGGAGAGTCATTCCATTCTTGGCGCGTCCTTCTTTTAATACCAGTACCATTATCAGCACTAACAACTGAATTATAGTTTTGTAATAATATACTGCTCTTCTGCTCATCACCAATAAGATCAGAGGTGGCGGTCCTGTAAAATTGTGGACTTGTCTCCAACTTTAAAGAAGCCCTTCTGTCAATTGCCTCCTCAGGATATGCAGCACGTAATGCTTCTAGACTCTGCAACATGCAATTAGACGGTAACATTACACAGGGGAGAAGAGTACACCATACTAAATACACTCACACAGATCATGCAAGTTGCAATTTGATGTGTGAAATTTTATCGATAGTTAGGATGACAAATTTAAAAAGAAAAAATAATAAAAAGTATAAGAGCTGCCACTTGAAGTTAGAGAACTAAAAAATACCAATTTATTGGCAAAATCTTGAATAAGCCCTAAAAAAAAAATTTGGCGAGATGCTACTAACCGGTGTATTGGACATTTCCACATCTGACTCACTGCCTGATCCATTATCCTTCACATCAATCAAGGTGGAGGTAGCCTTTTGACAGCTGGAATCATAGGATAAATCATCCCAATTTACAACTGAGTTTAAAAATTCTGCAACATCATTCGTACCATACTGTTGTTGCAGCCCACAACAATTATCTGATTCATTGCTTGCTGGAAAATAAAACTCTGGTGGGATATGCACATGTTCAGGGGAGAATAGTTTGTCATCCAACGGTTCAGTTGTTGGATCATAAAACCCGTCAAGGTAGTTCAGAAGCTGATCTTCCTGAAATAACAAACATAGAGTATAGAAACAAAATCAAAATTACATTTTCCAATAATCAAAACAGAAGAAACAATAAACTCAGTTCATCTGACCTCTGCCATTGTTGGAATACAAATCTTATCTTGTACGTCATATGTATCACATTCTTCACTGTTGCAATCATTAGGCGTTATAATGTTGGACGTGGCTTCCTCAGAATTGTCAGAGATACAGACTGGAACTGCCCTGTTCTTATCATCTTCTGTAGCTAGTGATGGAGAAGCTGCAATCAGAGCTAGATCAGACAGTATTTCTTCTGGAGAGTAATTACCGGTTGTAGGAGTTGACACAGTCCGATCCGCTTCACCGCAGTTTGAACCTTCAAGAGTCTCATCTTGCTTCTTAAATAAACGACAAAGGACATATGGTCTCTGGTATGATTCAAATTCAACAAATAAAAAGTTCAGAAATACATCACAATCTTCATACAGATTCTAAGTTATTAACCAGTAGTAATAACATGATGGTAATTAACTATGTTGACCTTTAGGCCATAAGGTTATGCAAAGGGTGATTGACAGGAAAGTAAAGAATTCAATGCATATATCCTCTCCTTAGAAATTGAACCCCAAAAATAATTGGAACACAAAAACACCAAGAACAATTAGAATCCAAATAACTATATGGAGAATTGTTTCTAGGACATACTAGATGCAATATTCAGAGGTTGCCTCAAACTAAGAAAACAAGGGTTTTTGATAGACATATAATTATAACCTAGAGAGAAGAATATCAACTTTAAACCACTAGGCAAAGTAGGAAATGAGCGAGACAAAGAATCATGAAAATACGCAAAGAAAAGAAACGAAACAACAAAAAAGTAGTCTAATGGCTGACTGAACAGAATCATATGTGGTTTATACAATTTAAATAAAGTTACATGAAATTCAGCATTTTCACAAACCAGTTAGGAAGAAGGATGAACTCAAATCATTAAATAAAGAAGAACAATTCAATGTCACAACCCCAGAATGACAAAGGTAAAATAAAAGACAATATTATATAACATAAAGAGGAGAGGAGACTGGACCTGTCCAGGATTGGTACCATCAAGCTCCTTTAGGGTAGGACGGTACTCATGCATAACCCAATTGGTCCTCTTCCCTCTTGGTGCACGACCAGTATAGAACACCAAAGTCTTCTTCATTCCAATCAAGCTCGACCCTGACTTAATTTTGCGATCTTTGCCCGTTGCCTTCCAGTACCCATGAGTTGTAGCTCGGTTCAATCGATGTCCATTTGGATATTTGCGATCCTGGGGACAGAAGAAGAACCACTCTGGATCCTTGCTCCGTATAATCGATAAATCTAGAACAAAACCAGAATAGAAATGAGTTAGCCACTATGAATATTCAACTGCTCAACAGTAATTCGTAGAAAAATTAGTAAAGCAGAGACTAAAAAAAATTGCCCAATTATGACAACCCAGATCAACAGAATTTGAGTAAAGAAAATACTACAGGTCTAGAAAGAAACAGAATCAGATCGAAACGAAAGAATATTACCAGGCAAATCCCATGGCTCCCATTTGCAAACATCAATTTCTTGGATAACCCAGACATCGTCCCCATTTCCGTTGATCTTTTGTCGCAAATAATAATCAATCAGCTCCTCATCCGTGGGCCTAAATCTGAACCCTAGAGGAAGCGAATTCAGAGGCAAAACCGCCACATCATCCACCCGAGGAGGATAACACTCGACGACCGCACCCATAACAAAGTTTCAAGTTTCAAGAAGAAATAAAAGGAAAAGAGAGTGTTTGAAGAAGGCCTCAATTAATTATAAAGAAATAAACAGAAAGAGATCTGACAATCAGAGGGATTCTGAGGATTTTAGGATGCGATGACCTCAAGCTTTCTTCCCTCTTTTTCTAGCAGCTCACACAGTTAAAAGGAGCTTGCTGCGAAAGCAAGTAGGAGAGAGAGAGCGAGTGCACAGAGAGAATAACAGTGGCATATAGTATCTCTACGGTCTAATACGTATAAGGAAAACCGCGTTTAAACTCCTTGTGTACTGTCCACCGCGTGCGACATTCCTTCCAGTTTGACCCTCGTTTATTTCACTAAATCACGACAGTGCCCAAACTCCCAAGTGGAAACTGTATCGCTGATTAGTGTCAAACTCAACGAATGCAGAAGTGAAAAGAATAGGGGTATAATGGGAAGGGTGGAAAGAAAAAAGACCATAGGGTTCATGAGCTGGCCAGCAAATGATTTAGTGACACGTGGCTTTCACTGAAAACCCAGGCTTCTGGTTGACGTGGTGAGCAAGGAAACGGTAGTTACCAGTGGGAAAAGAGGAAGGCGCGTAGTATCAACGACCCTTTCCCCTCTCCTTCCCTTTTTTTCTCTTATTATTATACAAATAATTTTTTATATCAAATATAAAAAAATAATTATTATATTTTAAAATAATGATAATAATTATTTAGTTTTTCATTTTTATATTATATATTTTATTTTTATTTTTATTATATAATATATTATTTTAAAGATTAATCAAATTATTATAATATATAATAATTTTTTGTTTAATGAGTAATGGCCTATCGCCTTTGGTGGAGGTCTCAATAAAGCGCGAAAGCGATTGAGATGATTTTCGGACATTTGAGTTAATGTAGAAGTTAGCTTTTAACTTATAATATAAACTAATTATTTTATTTTTCTTAAAAAGTAATAAAAATGATAAATTAAATAATTATTTAGAAAAATAGAACACGATACAAATTGTATTCAAAATAATGAATTGAAATTTTATTCGGTATATATCACAACTCATTTTATCCTTTTAGGTTTTATTTTATTTGCGTTATATTTTGACTCCTTAAATAATTTTTTTGAAATAAAATATGCAGGTTTGAAAAGTACAAATCTTGTAAAGTTATAAAAATAATCGAGAGAAAAGTACACTTGATTTTTCAAAAAAGATACTCCAATTAATAATTTAATTTTTAATTTTTTATAATGTATGGTTAGTTTTTTCATGTTAAAAGTTAACATATTTATTCTTGTCTCTTGACTACAATAAAATAGAAATAATTGGTGTGATATATTAATATTTAAAACTCATGTAAATTAGTTCTCAAAAGAATGATAATTTATTCATAAATTTAAATTTTTTATTCATATATACAATTATCATATTTATTAATAGTTAAAAATTAAAGGATGAATTTTTAGAAATAAGGAAGAAATAGAATATACATTATGAAAATTTTAAAACTAAGTTATTAATGAAAATTTTAATGAATACAAAATATTTTTATTTTCTTGATTATAATAATGGGCCAACTTTCTGTTTTTTTTTTTTTTCTTTTCTTATCTTCTCTCTCTAGTCTCTACATATTCGAACACGGAAAATGATTTTTGTTTGCTTTGGCGTCCATTTTGATGTCCCCTGCTCTCTTTTTTAATTTTTGTGAATGAGAATGGATTCCGTCAATATATACATAAGGAGAACTGAGAATATTTTATTTATGAGTTTTTTATTTTTAAATTAAATTAAATATTTAATATTAAAATATTATTTTAAATTTTACATAACTATCACATAATATATTTAAAATAAGATTGGATTATGATAAGGTAATAACTAGTTGACATTCTCATGATTCTTTCACCATGCAACATAGTGACATTTTCTTATTGCTGTAAACATGAACTTCAAATGCTTCGATATAATTACTGCAATTAAAACAACTCTTTTTGTTTCTGATTTTTTTATCCCTCCATCTTGTTAACATTAACAGATTGGATTTAAAGTCTACCATCGCCGTCTATTGTCAAATTTTTATTTCTGTCTCAAGTATACATATTTACATAATGTTTAATATGGGATTGGAATCCTCTTAAAAATTACTTTCTTACAAGATTTTCTCTAATACTAAAGACGATCTTGGCATGCACTTTAACTAATCTTTTCAATTTGATTGGGCTATTCACATTTATAACAAAATTATTGCAAAAAGAAATTTTATAATTTGACTAATCCTAATACATGAAATTGGTTTAATTAATTATTATTCTGAAAAGGTATGAAGTATTGAAAGCATTTGATAAACATTTGGACAGCAAAATAAGGTGGACAATTCAAGAGCAACAGTGGTGGTGAAAGAGAAAAATGAGCCACCACCACTTAACTAAAAAAGAAAAAATTATGTGTTATTTTTAAATTTTTATTCTTTTAATTAAAAATTAATATATATATTATACAATTTATTTTTTATAAACAAAATTTATATTTTATTTTGATTATAAAATTTTATAATAAATATATAAAAAATTATATATAAATTTAGTACAATAAAAACCCCATGCCATCAAGTGACACGTCAAAAGTAAGAATCCAAGGCTGCTTTTGCCGGATGGTTTTTCAATTTTCAACTATTACCTATAAACATAACTTTTTTAGGGTCGGAGTTTTCTGCCAAAAGTTGATCCATTGTTAACAAAAAAATCAAATATATATACATATATAATAATTAGGTTATTACTGCATAAAAAGAAAAAATCTAACAATCAAACATAAATAATGATCTGATTTCTAATGTTACAAAAATATTTTAAAGAAATTTTATAAATGTCACAGGTATGGGAAGAGGATAATTAAAATATCATAAGAAACGATATTAAATATGTTGAAAGCCTCAAAGAAACAACCAAAAGTTTCAAAAGAGGGTATCATATATACATCACACAGCATAAGTGAAAATGTTTAATGTTTTGAAAGTGTCATGGGCTCATGGCCTCCAAGATAGCATAGTAGGACAACAGAAAATGATAGGTGGGTATCCCTAGAAATTGATGGTACCAACAAGAAATTTTATTTCACATTTAATTTTACTATATTTCATGAAGTTAAAAAAAATCTGGAACATCAAGTTGAAAACCAAATTCGTTCTCTTGCATATAAAGTTGATCAAGCAATTTTGTTTTTATAAAGAGTACGTTGCATATATGTGCTTCTAGAAATATTATTGGTATGGTACAGTAAAAAAAAAAAGAAATACTTGGTCAAGTACCTGACTGATGAAAAAATAATTGAAGATTATATATGGTGTTGGTTTTCTCCACGACTAAGTTTCATGTAAGATAAGTGTGCAATCGAAGGTATTTTAACCTTTTCAGGACTTAAATGTCTATATATTTATAAAAAAGAAACCTGGACTTAATATATATATATATATATATATATAATCAACATTATTTCGGACACATACATTATATAAATTTTAAAATCTTTATATTTATAAAAAAAAACAGGTTTTTGCGCACTTCAAAATAAAAAGTTTCATGTACTAAGCACATAAATATTTATAATTGATAAATTTGTATTTATTTAATTAAAAAATTAAAAACATTTTAGAGTCAAATATAAGTTGATATCTGAAAACTTTAACTCTTGGTGTCTCTATATACAAAATTTTCAAAATTTACAATTTAATTTATTTATAAAAAGATTAAACTTATGTGTAACTTTTTTATATTTTTATTATTAAAATTTTTAATTAAAATAAAATATATAAAAAAGTTAAAATAAACTAATTATAAAAATAAATTATAAAAATTATACATATATTAATTTTTAATTAAATAATTAATAAAAATGATATAAAAAATTTACCAAAATTTTTTCCTTTATAAAATCTTAAGGTAGAGGAAATATGTAATTTAATAAAATTAAAATATTAACTTAAGAATTAATCCGTGTGAATGAAAAAACAAATACAAGAACCAAGCTATAAAAAAATTCCAATATGACATATCATTGTATATTTTAAAATAAAATATTAAAATAATTCATAATAATATCGAAATTAGATCTCACATTCTATCCAATCCAGCTGGGTTGGAACTTGAAAGTTGAAACCACCGGAACCCTCGACTGTGGTAGTGCCGTTATCGCTTGGTGCCATAGGGCCAGGGGGTTGCAAGAGGAGGCGCGTGAAATTCACTTCCTTCCCCTTAATCTCTAACCCCAACGAAATCACTTCTCGGCGCTAGCTTCTTTTTCTGTAAGTCTATCTCTATCTCAATCTTCCCAGAATTCAGAGTATCCCCATTCCCCTCGTGGGTATAGCCCTTGCTTGTTATAATTGAAGAGGGGTTCTATCATTCCATCCAAAATAATGAACTTTGGGTGTTTCTTGTTTCGGTTTCACATTCACTTCACCGCATTTTGTTTACAGTTTGTGGTTGGAAGCTCTGTGCCTCCTTCTCTGCTGCTATTCTATCAGGCTTTGGAGTCTGGGGCGTTGGGGTTCGAAGCCATTATTTCTCACTTCTGCATTCCTCACTGGGTGTTTGGTAAGAATTCTGAGCTTGAAATTTGAAGTGAGTGTTGAGCTTCTAGAACCTTTCATGGTCGTTATTGATACCGCCGTTATTGAAGCCTATAGCAAATCTTCCATTTTGGTTACCTTCTTTGCAGCTTTCTTCCCATATGTCCCTTACGTGTTTGATATACTTCACGTGACAAAAAAAAAGGCTAGTGATAAATTTATATTTTTCATTATCCTTGGAAGTTATTGATTAAAGGGATAGTGTAATGAATCATGATGGATGAGACTGCTCTGTCAGAAACAGAGTCTTTTCTGTGGTCAGAAATTGTGTATTGAAATGCACCCTCACTTATAGCACGCTGTTGGCCAAATTGGATTGAACAATTATCAGAGAAGTAATTCCAAAGGAAGTGAAAATGGTTTTTTTTTTTTTTTTTAAAAAGAAAGAGATTCGCTTCATTTCATTCTTTTCAATGTATGTAAATTTTCTACTAATTTCAATTATGCAGAGCCATGCCTGTACTTGGGATAACACTTTCTTGTTTTTGCAGATTCAATGACAATTATCCCTTAAAATATGAAGATAAGAAGCTTTGCTGCTGGCATAACAAAACCCAATTTTCTGCTAGCACAAACAGAAATGCCTATTCTAACATTTGGTCACTCTAAGTTGAGTCCTTCATTAACTCTTCGGTTACCTTGTCAATGCCTGAGAAGAATGGGTTTGATTACAAAACTAAAGTATTCTGTTGCCGATAGAACATATACTTCTAGTTCTGTAGGTTCACCCACATCCAAACCAGACTCCCCTCGCTTGAATAGGAAACAAGGAGGTTCATCTTCATTATATAGTCGTCCTAGTTTATCAGAGATGAAAAAAGAGAAAATGGCAAACCGTGAGAAGGTTTATGAATTCTTGAGGGGGATTGGTATTATCCCTGATGAGCTTGATGGTCTGGAACTTCCAGTAACAGTTGAAGTTATGAGGGAGCGAGTAGATTTTCTTCACAATTTAGGGCTTACAGTTGAAGACATCAACAATTATCCACTAGTTCTTGGATGCAGTGTCAAAAAGAATATGATTCCTGTGCTTGATTACCTTGGTAAATTGGGAGTCAGGAAATCCACATTCACACAATTCTTGAGGAGATACCCTCAAGTCCTTCATGCTAGTGTTGTCGTTGACCTTGAGCCAGTGGTCAAGTATCTCCAGGGGATGGATATCAAGCCCATTGATATTCCTCGGGTTCTCGAGACATATCCAGAAGTGCTAGGATTCAAGCTTGAGGGAACCATGAGCACATCAGTTGCTTATTTGGTTGGTATTGGTGTAGGAAGAAGAGAAATTGGAGGGGTTTTAACTAGATTCCCTGAGATTTTGGGAATGAGAGTTGGTAGAGTAATTAAGCCTTTTGTGGAGTATCTAGATAGCTTGGGAATTCCAAGATTAGCCATTGCTAGACTGATAGAGAAACGACCTTATATCCTTGGCTTTGGATTGGATGAGAAGGTAAAGCCAAATGTCGAATCCCTTGAAGAGTTTAATATTAGAAGAGCATCACTACCCTCTGTAATTGCTCAGTATCCTGATATCATCGGAATGGACCTGAAGCCAAAGCTTGACAATCAAAGGAATTTTCTTAAATCTTTACTTGATATAGATCCTGAGGATTTTGGTAGAATTGTTGAGAAAATGCCACAGGTAATTAGTCTCAGTAGTGCACCTATGGTGAAGCATGTTAATTTTCTCAGGGAATGTGGGTTTTCCTTGCAACAAATGAGGAAGATGGTTGTTGGATGCCCTCAACTACTTGCTCTAAACATTGACATCATGAAACTTAGCTTCGACTACTGCCAAAAGGAGATGGAGAGGCCTTTGGAAGACTTGGTTGCTTTCCCAGCCTTCTTCACATATGGTCTGGAGTCAACTGTAAAACCTAGGCATAAGAGAGTTGCCAAGAAGGGATTGAAGTGTTCGCTTGCATGGATGCTTAATTGCTCAGATGTCAAGTTTGAGCAAAGAATGGACTATGACACTATTGACATGGAGGAAATGGAAATGGAACCTTCATTTGACATGAATTCCCTGATGGAACCAAGGAGTGATGAGTCAGCTTCCGATTATGAAGATAGTGATGATGAAGACGAATAGAATGGTAAAACGATTTTGTACTTCTCTAAGTATCTTTATGTAAAAAGTAAATGTTACACTACTGAAAAGGTAAATTTCTACCTCTGAAGCAATTGGGAGTTGAATCTTAATTCTTATGCTTGTTGCTTATGTGATGTGCGGTATTGAATCTAGTACTTTAATCTATGTAGTTTCCAGTTCCTATGTTTATAGACATTTTTATACAGGTATAGCCACTTTCAAGAATAAAAATAAAAAGAAATATGCATGTGTATCTTACATGTTTGAGTTTACGCATGTTTTGTGCCAAAAAAAGAAAAAAAAAATTTTACGTATGTCAACTTCAGATGAAAGATTGACCAGTGGCATCAGCTGAGTTCATTCACGTGCTTTGCTTGTTGAATACTTAAGGTATATTAGAAACTTATATTTCTTTTTTTGTTTGGTCAAAGAAACCTACTTATATCATTATATGATAGAAAGGAAATTAAAGCTAAAGTTATACAACTATGCTCTCAGGATTCATGAGTGCATTACTAAATTATTGATGTTTGTCATCCAAAAGCACCAAATGTAATCTAACTGCCTACCTTTTGCTTTACCACAACAATCGACTAATGATCTGTTGTTAAAGGTTTAGCTCAGTGCAAGCATAAAGAAGAGTGCTATTACTAATCAAATTTGAGACTATAGGTGGAAGACTATCACCTGTTTACGGCAAACCTAAATATTTTTGTAGTCATCAGAATGTAATTTTCTTATCGCCAATTTTCAAAATGGAATTTTAGGTGTGGACGGAAGCTGTTTATAAACGAGAAATATTTGGGTATTTTTTTAGTGTAATTGTGATTGTACAAGAATTGAAATGAATAAAAATAAAATATGTTGATATTTTTTAATTTATATAATTAATTTTATTTAATAAAAAAAATTTATTTATTATCGTTTTTGTGATTATATAAGAATTATATATGTTGTAAAATGTGTAACTTTTTTAAAGTAGAATAATTTTTTAATAAAAAAATTGATTATTTTAGAGGTTGAATATTCTGATTGTTAAATTTATTTTTAATTCTTACTTTATTAGTAAAGAATTTGAAATAAAACTCTTAAAGTAAAACAATCGTGTGCATTGCATTTATGTGTTCGCAACAGCCACACTGGTCCTAACAAGTAAGGTGGATGCAAATACCATGCATTATTGCTTTGCATAATTTGTCGTATACGGCTGCAGCATAACCGTATACTGGAGGAAACAACTGTAATTTGATGGTGAGAGAAACCAAGAAACCAACACAGATTCCTTTCTATTGTTTAGTGCTGCTCATAGCCCCATAGCCTGCCTACCTCAAAATTTCAAGTGGATCCTGGCAGAAAAAAAAGTGCACCACAACACTTTAATTTAAAGAGTTGGAAAAAAAAGCCTCAGAAAATATCGAAGTTCATAGGACAGTACTTTTACCACAATGGATCCTCGGCAGTTTAAAAGGAGGCTGTTCTCGACAGTCTTGTATTTTAAAAAAAAAATTTTTTTAAACGCACTGTTTTGCATCCTAAAATTAAAAAAAAAAATTTAAAAAAGACTTAATGTATAGAACTGCCGAAGACAGCGACCTTTTGAACTGCCGAGAATCCATACCCGTACTTTTACTTTCTTGAGAAAAAAGTGGGGAAGAAAAGAAAAAATGGTGTGCTCAAGCACAGCCTTTAATTTTAATATAAAGTTACAATGTCTAAGAGAATCCAGCTTTTATGAAACCCCTTATTAAGATGGAGCTGCATATCACAAACTTTGTGGCTCAGAGATTATCACATTGAATATTTAACGTGCATACCTTTTTAGTTTGGTTTTTCTATGTATTCTTTTCTAGAGCACCGTGTTTCTTTTCCTGTCGATTCATCTTCTGTTTATTCCTCAACCCCACACATAGCTTTCGGTAACTAATGCTTTAATAGTGTTTCTTTTCCTGTCAATTCATCTTCTGTTGAAATTTTATTGCTATATTCTGTTTACTCCTCAACCTCTTCTCTTTTCACACAGTTCTTTTTTTTACATAGCTTTCGTTTCAACTTTCAATCAATTTAGTCATAAAATATCAAAATCTTTAGTTTTTTCTTTAAGTTAGCCTTTTCGTTTTCCATAATTCTATTTAAGCATGCTAGTTACTGTTTAGGTTAATTTATTTGAACATTCATATAACTATAGTAAAAATTAAATTATTTAGAGAAGAGTTTTTGTAGGACAAAATAAAAGATTTTATTTGATGTCTCGTTCCAGAGCAAAATCTGTTACATTAGTCTGAATTCTCTTCTCCAGGCTACAAAACAAACTAGCTGACACCTAACACCTATGCAACAACTACACAAATCATTCCTCTTTGTTTTCTTTCTGACTATCCTTTCAGCCAGTGAAAGTGTGGGAAAAAGTGAATGGGAAAACAAACTGGGTATCTATGAGTATACTTGAGTGGTATAATTTCAAATTTTATACTTCTTTTTCTGGTGCTGTGACCTTGTCACTTCTTCACCCACTCACTTTCAGTGTGATGTTATCTATATGCAGAATGTCTTCAACTTAACCTGGAGTGACCCAAGCATTTGTCAGGATGTCATCTGGGAACATTGTATTCTTATCAGCGAGAAAACCACAGTCAGCTGGGCATGATCCGAAAGGGAGTAGTCTTCAGGCCATCTACCTTTCTCCACTTCAGAAGGGAACAGAACTGCATTTTTTACACTGAAACCAATGGTTTGCTCCTCATGACCATCTGAAACATCATTGTGGTCTTCATTCTTGTATTTGCTTCCCTGATCTGACCCAGTTGGATTCCAGATTTGCTGCAGAAATCGCATAATAATGATGGCAATGATTTAGCAAATGAAGTTTCAGATTAAAAACCAAATAATGCAGAACAGGCAAGTGCAATGACCTGAAAAAGAAGAGAAAAAAGAAAAGAAACTTCTATGCCCACTCTGTAATAAACAATCATTAAATGACTGCTAACTGTTATGGCCATACAGATCAAATTGTTTATGTAGCTTAACATGTTGAACCACTCACACCTAGTTCCAAGGACTCATGCCAGCAATGATTCCTCTGAATTACACACATGAAAGAACTCCTAAGATCAATTATGTGCCAACATACAGTGATACTGGTTTCAGAATTCAGGGTCACACTCTACCTATCCCAGACCTCTTATAGCTGTTGCTTAGGTGTAAATTCTATTTTACTTTTATACTGCAAAATAGTCCAAATAATACTTTGGATTTTTTACTGACGGCTAATTCCTAGCAAAATGTCTTACCAGAAATTCTTTATAATCCAGAGCACCATTTCCATCTATATCTGCTTGGAACCACAAGTCCTTTGTCTCCTCAACACTTAGCCCATGACAATGACCAAATAAATTAAGCTGCAGAGAACCAAGAAAACCTTTATCAACATGAGGACCTCTACATGCTCCCACAGAGAGTGACATACAGATTATCTGAAATTTCAAAAGGAACCTTGTTCTTTGAGTTCATACTAAACCATACCTGCCGAAGTGCTTCACAGAAACTTGAATAGGTGATGCAATCTTCATTATCAGCCTTTAGAAAGGCAAATGCATCAGTCTCTGTCAGAGAAGCTCTCAGCAACAGGTACTGAAAATGGAGAGGTTTACAGTCAGCTATCCATCACTAAAGTTGATAGTATGGTCCTAGTCCAGGAAATTACAACTAGATGATATGACATCTTAGCCTCAGACATGAAGCAGGTCAAAAGATGCTCTACAAATATAATTGCAGTGATATGATTACATGAAGATCCCATTTCTTGATAATATATTGAAGGTACCCAATAACCACATTAACATAAGTATTAGTTCTGAATAAAGGATTATGATTTACTCATCAACTCAACCCTCTAAAATCTTAATACCTAGAGAAGGATTTCGCGTAATAACAGTTTCACTTGAATAATCAGTGAGCGACATCTATCAGCTTTCAGCTTATATTACTGCCATCTCTCCTTTACAGTACCAATAGCCGGGAATACATTAATAACGTCAGGTAGAAAAGAGGAGTAATAAACTAATAATATACCAAAGAGAACGAGATATTACAACAATTAATTTAACTTAAAAATGAAGTGAAATAAGTGATATCCACCTTGACTACCAAAGTCCTCCCCCTTGTCATCCTCCAGAAGATTTTATGAGTACTTGACCACTATCTTTTAAGAAATCTATCATATATGGATATATGATAGATTTAGGAGGGAAAAAAAATTAGAAAATCAGGATCCTAGTCCTATAGCAGAAATATTTTTCATTTTTTAATTTTAGTGCCTGCTTTTCCTTTAGGTCTAAGGCAGATAATGTTTTATATATACATAAAACACCTATTATGTAAACTCTAAATATATGCATGTTAAAGATGCTTGCACAGATGGTCAAAACTAAAAGATTAAATAACTAAGTGCAGGTCCAAAGATTTTATGGTTACCTTCAACATGCCAAATACTGCTTCACTCCAACTTGCTTTTAAAAGTTTCCAATATTTATCAGGATTTAGAAGCCATATAAAATCAACAGCACATATATTGCCCCGGTGGTTGCGGTGGCTAACCCACTGCGTTGACATGATTTTAAACATATATAAGTTGGGAAGCATATTTTCAAGTACAAAAATTCAGAGAGCAACATTAAGGGAAAAAAAGAACACCTTGTGGGCATCTGCATCAGTGTATTGATGTGCAGTATCATATGATGATACAAAGCCTTGAGATCTCAGGAACTGGTAAACATGCCCACGTTTGCTTCCATTCCAGTCACTGAGAAATCAAAATTTGAAAATAAAACATTAGTAGTGATTCAAGTTATTTGGTGAAGGAGGAAGGAAACCAACATACGAAAATTTACCCGCATAATATGATTGGCATGGGCTTAAGTTGGCGCTCTCTTTGATAAGATTCCACATATTGAAGCATCTTGTAGACCTGCAGAAAAGTGAGATATAATATTTCTCTAAATGAGCTACCAATACAACCCCCAAATACAAGAAAGCATAGTGCTGAGATACCTGCCGCAGTCGGACTAGGCACAGACTTGAGTCATGAGGAAATAGTAAGTGGGTGTTCACAATAAGAATTTCCTGCCCAATATCACTGTTCCCACATTGCGAAAATGGAAAGGCTAATTCAACATGTAATAGCTGAGCTACACGATCACCACAATCATTAAAGGGTAATTCCCTATAATTAATAACCCTAAAGTATTCTTTTTGCACCGATATCAGAAGACCTGCAGATTCCAAGGGAACCATCTCATAAGCATAGTACAGAAACTTCCACTATGCATACGGTGGCTAATGTACAAAGAACAATATGGACAGATTTAATGATGTCTATAACCTTCCCCGACATTTTACAAATCTATCTTTGTAGTGTTTCCTTTTACCAAATTCAATAAAACAGTCCATCAGATAGCAGATTGAAAATCTTAATGTAACTTCAAAGAGCAAATGATATGCATATTGGAATGGTATATGAATATCCCATGGAAGAAAAGAAACTCATGCTGAACCAGAGAAACTTATGCTGAAATATAAAATATACAAAGATGTTATGTTATCATTCCAAGACAGAACACGTTTGGTGTCTCCTGATCTGTATAACCGAGCCCACTTAGGAGGAAAAAGTCTTTGTTTATTGTTGTTATGTTATCATTCTTGTTTGTTCAATGAATGAAATCCTTCATAAAGAATACGTTAAAAACACTCACAAAACTGAGAATCCGAAACAGAAATTTTCAAATAAAGGAAGGAAATGCTTACCATCACCTCGGTTGTTAGTTCGTCCAAGCTTGAAACTAATATAGCCAGCATCACCGAGTCTCTTCTCATACAAATTAACAAGCTCCTCGTTTCCAACCCAAAACTCCTTCACCAATCCAACATAATCAAATATATTACCACAAAGCTCAATAAGGAATCTCATAGGATTGAGGCTCAAACAAGGAAGAACAAGCAATGCAAACCTGAAGACATATAATGGAAGATCTCTCACACAACAGCCAATCCAATATCCTATGGTTCCTGCTCAACCAGCATGCTCTGTAGTCGCTTTCGCGGCAACTCGGGTCCTACTTTCCCCACCAAAACCAGAAATTAGAAAAAAAAAAAAAATTGGGATGACCCATTTGAGAAAAACATCAACGTAGACGAGGAGAAATGTACAATGCAAAGAAGAAGAAAAACCTCATGGTTGAGGCGCTTGTATATGGGAGCAAGAATGTTAAAAGTAGTGCAGGTAATACAAGGCTGTTGTTGGTTTTCATTTATGGAAGAAGCAACTGCATAACTCCCAATCCTTGACATCTTTCCCATATTCTTCTTACTCCTCTTTTCCTTTCTCATTCTACGTCCAAACTCACCGATGTCACCTTATATATCCAGCAATTCCTCACAATCTCTCACAAACCCACTAACTTGAAAGAGGGAAAAGGCATGAAAAAAAGAAAAAAGAAAAAGAGTACTATAAATTAAAGGTGGTCCCTTTTTTTTGCTTAATGTCTAGAACCTAATGATGGTTGTTTTGAAGGTACTGGATTCTGAGACCAGTATGATTTAAAAGGGGAGGAAATGGAGGGACGGGAACTTGGAATAACTGGTATTCAACGAATTTCTGAAGCTGTGCAAACCTGAAACAGTATTGAATTGAACTACCGGCAGCTGCGGTGACCCTTCACAACAGATGAAGTTAAAATCAGTGAAATCATGAGCACCACACTACGCCACCACCATTACCACCTTGGGTTGATTCTGAAGAATATGACCCCGGAGAGACACGGAGCTCGTAATAGCAAACGTTGTCTGGTCACTCTTGTCCACGATATTTGTCGTATATATAACTCCACAGACACGTGTTTGTCCTCTTGCAGAAATTATATGCCCAAATAATACGCCAGGATATGAAGTACAAACGAATGGCGAATAATTCGCGCCAAGCAATTTGAGTATTTGATCCTTCTTTTCAATCAGTATCAGAGACAAACTCTTGTACTCATTACTTTTCCGGCTAATTTAAGGATCAAATTATTTTTAAACTTATCTGCCATTTTCAATGATTTAACAAATTTCTGTTTGCCACAGTCAGTTAGAATTAGTTAATTGACTACATTTTATTTTGTTACAATTAGGTATTATTTGAGAAATTTTATAGATCAGCACAGAGACACGTAAGAATGACTCAGTATTTGAAATAATGGTTCAGTATGAGATCAGAACCTTATTAGGAGATAGAAATTTTATATATTGTATGTAAATGAAATGTTAAGATTAAATTCTTGTAGTGAAATGCATTATAAGAATTTAATTCTTATTTTTCATTGTATTTTAAGGTGTGTATATTATATGTATACAATATAATTACTCATTAAGAAATTCGTTGAAGAAAGCATCATGACTTTTTTCTTTGGTGAATATAAAATTTTGATGAAAAAATAGTGCATTAGTCTAGGGTCAAGATAAGTTTATAAACTCAAACAAATATTTACAAAAAATTTACAAATATGTACTAATAAGAAATAACTTATTTAAACTGAAGCTATGTCATTGTTATAAGTCAAAAACGACTGAATGAACTCTGGCAAAAAAGTCAAGACTTTAACTCTTAAGAAATTCGAAGTAGTACAATTGAGAAAGCCAAAAATGAATAAATGATGAGAAAGGTGTAGTGGGAAGGGAATAAATTCCAAAGAATATATGCAAGTATATTAGGCATTGGTGGGTAATAGCAAAAGACGCATTAAATTTAGTTATCTTTGGGCCGAAAGCTAGAAAAGGAAGGTATCAATAGGCGCATAATAACTTGACAAATTAAATTTAAATTTTTATTAAAATAATTATTTTTATTTATATTTAATATTTAATCGTATTTTGAATAAAATTATTTTAATAAAAAAATATTTATAAAAAATAAAACAAAAATTATTTTAATAAAAATGCCAAAATGGCACTTAAATTTTGGTCACTTACAAATAATTTTTACAACTTTTTAAATTGACAATTTAGATCCTTAAGATTTTTAAATTTGATTCATTAGATATTATGAAGTGACAAATAAATTAGAGTTGTCTAAAAAAATATAAAAAGCTTATTTGCAGGTGATACAAAGTTTGAAGTTTTTTTTTAATTACAAATTCTCATTTATTTACAAGTATTGTTATTAGTATTTTTTTATTTTATTGAAATTAAAAGTTCCTTACGTATTTAAGAACAATATTTTCATATTAATTTAATGTCTTTTATTTTTTAAAAAAACGAATTCATGTGAAACAATCTCAACTTATGTATATTATCCCTCCAAATCAAATAGACTAAATATTTTTAGATCTGGTTAAAGTGAAAAGACTTTTTTAGGAGGGTTTTGAATTCCAAAGGAAGAAGGGGGATATTCTCATTTGTGACGAAAGAGGTCACACCAGAACCAGACTGAGATTTTCATGTGTTGTTGGAGTTAGGTCTTACCTTCTTCCTCTATATTCCATTCCTACTTCATATGAACATATTTTGATTCCTCTCTCAAATTAATCTTCGGTGAATGGGTCAATGTTGATGCCAGTTTAAGAAAATAACACCACACCTTCCAACACTTCGAAACTTAAATTTCATTTATGTTGCATTTTTCGTTACATATTTTGATATTCGAGCTTCATCTTATCACATAATTTATATTATAATAATTTCACATAATTTTTTGGTCATTAATTTCTAAAATTATATATTATAAAACATAAAATATGAAATAATAAGAGGAATAGTTAGAGAGAAAATAAAAATAAAAGAAATATTCAATAAAAAAAATAAAAAGTTAAATAATATTTTATTATTTTAAAATATAATAATTATTTTTTATATTTTATTAAGATAATTGATTGGATAGCCACTTTCAACTACTAAGTCATTCATGTGTTCTTTCCCATTTTAAACATGCGGTTTTACTTCTTAACTTAGCTTCAAAAAATACAATAAAACTTTGAACTCACGTAGTTATAAATAATCCAAGAGGCCATAATAATTCCTTTACGTTCCAATCTCTTTCTGAGCTATATATAATTGACTAGCAAAAGGCAATTTCTCTTCCAAAGTTTTATATGGACAACAAGTGATTGTGAAGATACTTTTACAATCTGATTGCTTTAAAATCAAAATTACAGTCTCACGGAAAGGTAATAATCGAAAATAAGATTGATGCAACATTAATTAATTTTCAAAATTTGTTATTTGCAAATTGCAATTCCACATTTTTTATGTAACTTTGGGTGGTTTTCCGAGTCTTCCTTGTGTTGGGTATTAATTCCTTTTCCACTTGCACTCGTGCTTCTTTGCTTTGCTTGGCTCACACCACTCGTCTTTTCCATACCACCCAACAAAAAGAAATTAATATATACCATCTTTAGAATGACAAGTGAGTTATTTTATTAAAAACGAAGGCCATACATTTAGTTTTTAATAACCTAATCTAATTAAAGACATTCTAAATAATTAATGTTTCATCTTATGGATAAAATTCAAACTAATGAATCATCTTAAATAGTATCATAAGTATCTGATTTGTTGCCTAATATAATAACATAAATTAAATATAATATATACACAAGAATAAGGGACAAGATGAAGAATAAAAGAATGAATATATCATAAATGATTAAAAGATGTCAATTTTTTTTCTTTTTCTTTGTATTATAGATAATTAAATAAGGTGCCATTAAAAATTATTTTTATAACATTATTTTACAACTTAACAATATACTATTAATTCTTTAAAAGAAAATTACATATTATACTTCTACTAAAGAGTTTAATAGTAAATACTTAAAAATTACGTATAAAAGAAAACTGTATTACTATTGAATAGATTTTGAGATTTTTATTCTTGATTTTGAATGATTGAAAAACCTTAAATCTATTTACAAATATAAAAAAAGAAAATAACGCACTTAAAAATAAGGCTCCAATTGAACTTTTTTCAATGTATTTTTAGTGTATGATAGGGTTGGGCCTATTATTTTTGGGACAATTTTGGCTAAAATTTTGTATTTAAAACGGGCCGACATCCATGAAGTCCAAAACCGGTTGTAGGCCCAAAACCTAACTGATCGAGGGCCCAATTGTGATTTACCGCCGCTTCCCCGCATTTCCATTCCACTCTAACCCTAACGCCTCATATATATCTAATCTAGGGTTTTAGTTATTGCAGAAAGCGGCTCTCGATACAGAGTAGGAAAGGTAGAGTGAGCGAGAGAGAGAGAGAGAGCCAGAGATGAAGACTATACTCTCCTCTGAAACTATGGATATCCCCGAAGGGGTGAGCATCAAGGTGCACGCCAAGATCATCGAGGTTGAGGGACCTCGCGGCAAGCTTGTCCGTGATTTTAAGCACCTGAATCTCGATTTTCAGCTTATCACCGACGAGAATGGCAATAAGAAGCTCAAGGTTGAAGCTTGGTTTGGATCCCGTAAAACCTCTGCCGCCATTCGCACTGCTCTGAGCCACGTGGAGAATCTCATCACCGGCGTCACCAAGGGTTACCGCTACAAGATGCGGTTTGTCTATGCTCACTTTCCCATTAACGCTAGTATTACCAATAGCAATAAGTCCATTGAGATCCGAAACTTCTTGGGAGAAAAGAAGGTACAATCCAACTCTCCAGTTTCTCTCTTTTGCGCTTTCGGTAGTTGGTTGATTTAGCTGTATAGTGTTTGTGCTTGTTCTTTGGTTTGTTGTTATGGCTTTGTTACTCTGTCTTGCGAAATGTATTTGCGGATGCGATGTTGGAGATGTTGTTATTTTTTCTTGCGATGGACGAAATTATTGCTTACATACAGCATTATATGTGGGATAGTCATTGATATTTGTTATGACTACGTATATAAATTTCAGTCATTCCCTGTTAAATGAAAATTTTTTGTTTATTATTTCCTAGTGCTGCATTTATTCGGCTTATATGTCTGTCAGTGCTGTTGTGTAATCCTGACAATGGGTATTTGACATTTTATTTCTCGACTTGTGTAATTGAGATAATTAATCATGTTCGTTTAATTCATCAGTATCTTTCTCTGCTTAAATGTAAAAACGGAAAACTATCTGAGAAATGTAGATCGCCACAATGTCTGTCATTAGTATCGAGTGTTTGGATTTTGGTATCGAACATAGCAAGTTGATGCAATTAATTGATGATTGAAGTGGATAAAACTCTTTTCCAAAACTACCTTGGACATTGAAGTAAGTATGTGAATCATCAGTCGGTGTTTAAAGTATACAGAAGTGTGCGGCTAGGAATGGAACTTTAGCACATATAATGATCATCCGAATGTACCGAATCTATTTAGTTTTGCTTGTTGTCTGCATTCCAAGTTTATTTGCTTGTACTTGTTACTTCCACTCTTGGTTGTAGATAATTCTTCACTTGATATTTTTTTCATTGTAAGTCCAGAATCTGACTTTTTTTTTTTCACGTTGTTTTTAATCATCACAATGTTTTCTGTCATTATGTGAAGAAGTATTTTATAACTTTTCGCTTGTCTTATGTCTTGTATATATAATTGGTTGATGTGCCCCCCTTCTGGAATAACATCTTTTGTATTGCATTTAATGTGTATTTGCAGGTGAGGAAAGTTGATATGCTCCAAGGTGTATCGATTTTAAGATCTGAAAAGGTCAAGGACGAGTTGATTTTGGATGGCAATGACATTGAGCTAGTATCTCGGTCTGCTGCCCTCATCAACCAGGTTCCCTCTTTTACATACACAAGTGTGCACATAGACTTTATTCAATGTTGCCTGTTTTGATCTAATTGTATCCTTCTTTTTTTTTTCAACAGAAATGCCATGTCAAAAACAAAGACATCCGGAAGTTCCTCGATGGCATCTACGTTAGCGAGAAGGGGACAATAGTTGAAGAATAGAATAGATTATTATTTATTCGAGGGTATCTTGAGACACTTGCTTGTGGAATTTGGATCTAAAATTTTGTGTTCTAAAAGTTGACTCTTCGAAAGATCTTATTCTAAATTTATTGTGTTCGTTTATATGATCTGGAATGGATATTTGCATGTTTCTGTTATCCATAACATACGTTAGACAGTACTCAGCTAGCTAATCTCAATCTGTATGGGGATTGCAATTAACCAAAATTTTCCCTTCAATTATTGACACGTTACCTCTTGCCACCAACAAGTGAGGTCACATTACAGGTGGTGAAAATAGTGTTTTTAGCCCAGCGATTTATCTGATGAGATGGACATGGGAAATCTCACTTTTCATAGCCCATACTTATGCAATGTTAGGACATGACTGATCAGGAAACACTTATGTACACAATTCTGGAGTAGGGAGTGTTAATAGATATTGATTCTTTGCGCTATGGGACTGTAGGAGAGCAACTGAATTGAAGCCCGCCACTTATGTTTAAAGTAAGCTTCGGTCTGCGTGCAGCTAGTGTATTTGATGCACACTCAAAGCGACAGTTGATGGTTTATCTATACTAAAAGGGCTGAAATTGCATGATATATAAAGTTTCAGTGGCTTATTATCGGATGATTCATTTCAGGCTATAATACTTTCTCCTGATTACTTTGGCTGTGTTTCTGATGCGACTTCGGCTGTGTTTGAAAGTAGCTGGTATGTGAATGGACAGTGGGAATCGTTTGAAGCGAATTAGAAAGTGAAGATTATAATTTTATTTATTATTATCTGATATATTTATTTAAAATATTTTATATATTTATTTGATTTTGAACTTTTGAAATTGATTTAAAATTATGATTTGTATAAAATTTTAGGATGAAAATATTTTATATTAAAAAAAAGGTGTGTTTTAACAAAAAATATTAAAAACATAATGTCACAATTCATTTTAATTTGTAAGTCCAAGCAAATTTAATCTTGATTTGATACTTTCAGTGGGATTAGAATTAGAGTACATTTTTTAAAAATACATATGAAATATTTTAAATTAGAAAATAGAATAATAACAAAGATAATTATGTTATTTAAGATTATTTAACAAGTACAATTTAAATAGAGACTTAAAAATTAAATATAATAGTAAATTTTAATAATTTTAACAATTAGGAAATATTATCATAAGATTAATAAATTATAAGGTAAATTTTTATTTATTTTATTTTTTAGAGAGAAAAAGATTGCAATTGAAGGCAAAGTATGGAATGGTATGTGCCATTTACCCTAATTTTATTCATTGCATCGAAATGTTCAATTTTTTGTTCTCGTTTAACAAATATTTACATGGAATTAGAATTTATGTTTTTCGTTCATAAAAACAGATAAATAATTGACGAATTCAACTTAAGGTATAATTGATAACATGAATTAATTTTAAGTTTTTTTAAATTATAAATTTTTAAATTATAAAAAATTAATTAAAAATTAAGTAAAATTATAAAGATTACAAAATAACTTAATTTATTTTATATAATACTTAAATTTTTTAACCCTTTTTCATTAAATAACATTAATTTTACTAGATTTAATTTGTAAGTTTGAGCAAAGATTCGAATGCAGTAAGACTTTACTATTGCACATGTTTAATTTATCCAGTTTATAGTAATGTCAGACTCTAAAATTCTACATGATTTGAAGTTATGAATGCAAATATGCATTTATTTTTCTTAAAAAAAGTGGTGGCCTTAGACAGTTGTATTTTGTACTGGCCGAAAAGAAAATTTGCGGGAGGTTTTTATAATCTTCAACCAATAACTGAAACTGAAGAGGAAAAGGAAGAAGACGAAGACGTTGCAGACGCAAATGATAAACAAGGCTTTGTATTCGTTAAATCAGCTAAGGCAATCGGCAGCCACCATTAACTATAGTACTTGCCGAGCTCTATTCTCAACCATTTCAGTTGGTTCTGTTCCCAAGCAATCCACCCTCCTCTTCTCCATTCAGCCTCCCTCAAGCGCTTCTTCTCCTCGATTCCCTTCTCAATTCTCCTCCATCAGATGCCTTCGTACCAGTCGAGATCCTACTCCCAGGTAATTCGATAGTTTCAGTAGGAAAAATACGTCCTTAAATGTTGCTGATATCGATTTTCCCTAGGTGATTTGGCATGTAAGTGTGTAATTGGGCTATTTGCTGTCAGAAATTATGAGATTGCTACTCCTGTGAATTGGGGGATACGGATTGTGCCCGAGAAGAAGGCGTTTGTCATTGAGCGATTCGGCAAGTATGTGAAGACTCTTCCTTCAGGAATCCATTTTTTGATTCCGTTCGTTGATCGCATTGCTTATGTGCATTCCCTCAAGGAAGAGGCTATTAATATGCCTGATCAGCCTGCTATCACCAAGGATAATGTCAACATCTTGATTGATGGGGTGCTCTATGTAAAGGTGCGTGTTAGCGTTTCTTTCACTGTCTTCGTGTCATTTTGATTTTTTAAAGCTTTGTTGGTTTATGGTTACCTGGTTGTTTACTTTTTCTATATTTCTTCGTGCAGATTGTGGATCCTAAGCTGGCTTCTTATGGTGTAGAGAATCCCATTTATGCAGTCATTCAGCTTGCACAAACAACCATGCGTAGTGAACTCGGTAAGATTACTCTTGACAAGACCTTTGAGGAAAGGGACACGCTTAACGAAAAGATTGTGGTGAGTTTAATTCATTGGATTAGTTCCATGCGCTACTGCTCTTGTTTAAGTCATTTTAGCTCCGTTGATGGGAGGCAGTTTTGGACACCTTACAAGTAGAACGTAGGGCAGTTCTGCACAGGACGTGTCTCTTGATGGAGATATAGACTTGGGAGAAACTGGAAAGCGGACTGTGTTTAACTTAATTATAGTCCTACTTGAATCAAATTTTGAATGGTGAAAAAGTGGGGAAAAAAAAGACGAGTTGGGATTTTTTTTAGCAAGTATGTTCCAGCTATATGGTTGCTCCTCCTATTAGCAGATAAAAAGTGGTCCTAAGTGGTGATATTCTTGGATCCGGTTGCTTCATGGATTCTTCATTTTCTGTTTTTCAAAAAAGTTTGAACTGTTAAAACAATTTTTAGCTGCCCATTCAAAACCAAGCACATAATATTCATTTCCAGCTACATGGCTTTGGCACATTGATTTAATCATTTAATCCCAACTTCAGGGTAGGTAGCTAGCATTTAGGGTGTTGGCAGGTTTAGAAGTTGTCCCAACATTGTTATGGTAAAGGTCTATTTGTGTTTAGTTGGTAGATGATGGTGATCTTACTCCATGCATGGTATGTATATTCTAGTATAGAGAACAGGAGAACGTTATACTAGGGGACGGGCAAGACTAGAGGAATTCAGTTAGAAATAGAAGGAGACTGGATTGGGACCCCTAAAATTCTTAAGGAACTTTACTCGTTAAGTTGAAGAAAAATAGACACAAAAATTTATACCCATACACTTTAGGGGTTCCCATCTAAACTTTTTTTTTTTTCTCCTCTCCAACTTTTCTATGTAAAGTATTTAGGAGATTCAAATCCAGGGAGACCTATAATCTCCTGAACCATGTGTTTGAGTGGATGCGGAAAAGTGAAAAGCACCCAAAAATAAAATTATCAGATACTAGTTTAAATGCTTTGTCAGGACTTTTGGCTTTAATTGTATTTGTGTTAATATTCTAGTTGTTAAATTTAAAGTACGAATGAATGCCTTATCTTGTTTTTCTTGTAATTGTTATGCTCCTGTTTTGAAACACTGCTGTCCATGACATGCTTCAAGCTAATAAATTGCTTTCTTACTTTGATTGTATTTAGCGAATCCTAGTATCTGAATAGCCCTCTCTTTCCAAATGCCACCTCTCATGCCTTTCCGTGTTTCTATCTCTGGATTACAATATACATCCCAATCATGTCTGTAAGAGGGAATTTTGAGATGTAGTCTTTTCTTGCCTGAATTTGAATTTGAAGGCTTCCAATTGGTTGCTTTAAAAGATATTACAAAACATAATAGTAATCTGTCTATGATGTACTTTTGCAGCTAGGAACAATTCTTACATTGGTATATGGGTATATACTAAATTTTCAAGAGGAAGTCTGGTTTACGAATTCAGCACTATCTTCCACATCTGACTTATTTAATATGAATTGGATCTAAATAAGCTAGGAAAATTAGCTGTCTCAGTACATCGTTACTTTTTTGAGCACGATGAAAATTCCAATTATGGTTTCTAAACCTGCTTGGTGCTTATTTGTTTTTTATGAGTAAAAGGAGATAGAAACATGTAATATCAGGAACTTAAAATATGTCTTGAATTCTTTTATCATCTGCAGCCAAACAATAATGGCTAATTGTGTGACAACATTATTACAGCAGGCCATTAGTGTGGCTGCAAAAAGTTGGGGTCTGGACTGTCTTCGATATGAAATAAGTAAGTTTGACAATCTCTGAAACAATTTTCTTTATGTATCTTCTTGAAAAATTTCTGGAAATTTTCTTTTGCTGCTCTTCCTCAGGGGATATATCTCCTCCTTAGAGTAGCTATGGAAATGCAAGCCGAAGCAGAACGGTAAAAGAGAGCTCAAATTCTTGAATCAGAATGTAATGAATTTACTATTTCAATTCCTCATTGGAGGATGATTTTTAATATTATTTCTGATCCTGAAACTAATTTTGGTATGTGTAATTGAATTTTGTAGCTTGTGTATATGTTGACACTTGTGTCCATAATTGCTATAAAGGAGAAAGACAGGCCAACATAAATATTGCTGATGGACAGAAGAGTGCAGTGATCTTAAAATCAGAAGCTGCAAAAATGGACCAAGTTAACAGAGCTCAAGGTTAATTACATTTTGATAAGTCAATTCCAAGAGTATAGCAATACTAGTTATACAATTTTTGATAATATAGTGTGACGCCTGCTCAAATTGATGTTCTAAGACTTAATTTCTTCTACATTCTAGTATTTTTATTTTAAAAGTATTCATGGATAGACTTTCCTTTTCAAGTAAATATTTCTGCTAGATGAGAGGATGTTGAACTACATGAATTGACATGCTGTCATATTCTACTTCCTTTATCTTTGCTTTTGGAATGAAAGCAGAATTAATGAGCTTGATGTACTATATTACTTCTCCTTTGATATCTTTATAATTTCATGAATAACATTCTTCTTTCTCAGGTGAGGCTGAAGCCATCATTGCCAAAGCAAGAGCAAGAGCTGAAGGACTTGCCCTTGTATCACAGATCCTAAAAGAAAATGGAGGACAACAGGTGAGGTTCTTCAATTCGCTGATTTTGCATGTGTCGTACCTTGTCTAAGCAGCAGAGTAATGGACTATATATCAATGTGGATTGATGGTTGATTGTTTTATGTTGCATATGTTTAAAATCTTTAGTTCATATCATTCGGGTAATTTTCTGGACTTTAATTAACTGGAGGGTGTAACTCCTTCAATTTCTATTGTTCACTTGTCAGTGATGCTTGATATGCATTATTTTTTATTAGCTAGCATTACAGCTAGATATGAATGTTATAAATGTTTTTGAATCCCTCTCTATCACATTGACAGTAACATTGCAGGATCTTGTAGACTCTTCTTTTGTACTGTTTGTTTATGTGAAACCATTGAAATATAAGACCATATAAAATGGTGTGGTGGTGCTTATTATGCTTGAATTAATGCTATCCCCGAAACTGAAAAAGATTCTTCTCAGTAATTCCATTTGATTTATGAAATTGGCTCTTAAATGGATTGTATAATTCTAACTTCGTCAAGGCTAATAGTATAACAAGCATGTCCTTGCATTGCACTAGAAGTTCATTTTGAAATTTGTTTCATGCTTTCTTAACTTCTTCCTCAGGGTTCATCAATGTTGCTTCCTAGCTCTGCATCTAATCCGGCAAACATGATGACTCAAACTATTACTATGTACAAAAGCCTGGTTGGTAACGTTTCCAGTGATAAGCTTAATGGAACCATAACCCCTACAATAGAAGGAGAAATAGAGGGAGACGATACCTTCAGTGAAGCTAAAGATGAGAACTCAACAGTGGCCACCGGAAGGGATGAAATCCCTGTTTATCAACCCGGATTTTCTCTCCAAAGCCCCAACAAAGGGAATAGTGAATAACAATTTTTTTCCTTTTCTCTTGGTCTTGTGGATGCTACTGTGAAATTTTTGATTTTGAAGATAAGGAAGTGGAAGATTCTCGTGGACTACTTTTACTACCTAGTTTTTGATGTAGCATTGATCATTCAACCATAGGATACAAATTCTGGAGAAGGAACTGTTAACAAGAGAAGGGTAAATTGCAGTTTCTTAGTGCAAAATCAATCTGTCAATTATAGCTTTGTCTCTTAACCATGTATATTGTTCATACTAATTGCAATTCAAAAAATCATGTAAAAGTAAAATGGACAACAATTTTATTGAAAGTATTTGTTATTTATATCTTAAACAATAGGTCAAATTCATAATTGTTCAAGATTATTATTTGAGTTGAAATGTGAAATGATATTTTGAAGTTAAAAATAATTGATCTTAAAAAATGTAAAATCAAGAGTTAGATAAATGGCAAAGAGTTAAGAGTGCTACTATTCTTTCTTGAGTGAGGATATTGTGTAAATGCTGTGAAAGCGAAACATAACGCTGAACGCTACTCGACTTCAGAACCAAGCTGAGGCATGAGCGAACGTAAATATATTGCTTAATAATACAATAAAAAGTTGTTTAATAAACCTTGATATTATTAGTAAAATTATTAAAAGTCTGATATACTGTGAAAGAAGAAACAAAACAGCGATGAAGAAAGTAACGAGAAAAGAAAAACAGTAATGAAACTGAAGGATTATTAACATTCTAATCTCAACCTGCTAGGGAGTTCCTGACATAAATATAATATATTGAACTTTACATTTAGAGAAATTGAAGGAAGAACTAAAAAAATGAAAAAAGGAAGAATATACAGAAACTTTACAGCTGCTGGGAACACTCTCACACTACCACCATTAAAAAAAAGTTTTTGATTGTAAAACATTACATACCTACCTACAAGAAAGAGATAGCATGTACACGTACACGTACGTAGACGTAGAAGTAGGTGTAGATGTACATGGTCATGGATATGGATATGGAGAGAAACAGGCATATAAAATATTATAGCCAGAGCCATTCATCCTCATCCTCCTCCCTGACCCTGAGAAATTCAAAAAAGACCAAAAAGTACAGAGAACCCGAGCACAATAAGCCACACAATATGCACCAATAGTAGCGCCTGACCCGATATAGGAGCCGACCCTCGACTTCCCAATTCGCAGAATCCCAGCTTCGCCACCGTCGTCCCCGCGCACTCCGCTTCCGCGCATCCGCACCAGTACGTCACGCCGTCCACGCCGCACACCGGGTCCGTCCGGAAGCACTTCACCGGGCACGACGACGGCGCCTTCGACGTCTTGGATGCGCACACGTCCTGACCCTGGCCCTTGCTGGACGACGTCGACGACGACGCCTCCTCCGCCATAACCGCGGGAGACAGGCTGAGGGCGAAGGCGACGGCGACGGTGGTGGCGACGGCTGAGAAGCGAACAAGGCATGTGGTTAGGGTGATTCCGACCATGATTAATTTATGGGTTAGGCGAGCTCTGTGTAGCTCGCCTTCGAAATTGAGAGGAGAATTGTGCATCTATTCTACCACATTGGTTCATATACAATTTTATGATATCCTTGATTGGCAAATTCATCAACATCAATTGCGGCGTGCTCTTCAAACTATAGCAATCTACGTTTTTAGGATTGAACTCTGATTGACCAATTTGGAATATTGTTGACTGCCTCACAAATATTACGAGAGAAAATGGAAGCAAGCAAAACTGAATCTTTGTGGAAGACAAAACCATGGGCTTTTTAATGCTTTTCATGCAATGTTTATTTTTTCGCCGCGTCTACAAACAGTACAAAGCGTGCTAACTATACTATTTTGTTCGCACCTTGGGACAAGAAAAATAAATAAATGTGAATGATCCCAAAAACAAATATCATTTAACATTGACGACGTAAAAGAATATACTTCATTTGGGATTTGGGAGGAGAAATTAAAGCCTCATTTTCCAAATATTGCATGATTACATGATAACCAAAATTTGGCGGATTTTGATTTGAGAAATGCATTAATGCTTAACCGTATGTGTTCATCGTGTTAAGTAATTAACTATTTAGCTTTTAAAACAATCAATGCTCTCACTATTAATTCCATATTACTATCACCTTAATAGCACCTAAAATAGTTACTAATATATTTTGTGAGAATACTTTACTAACGCGTCTAGACTCTAGAACCTTTCTAGCAATTATCCTACAAAGAGTATATTTTTTTTGTTTCCTTTTTAGATTTTTTTAATTTTTTAAAGTCCTGAAAATACTATATTTAAAAAAAAAATAGCATACCAGTTTTGATGTTTTATTTAGTATTTCCCTTTTTTGTATTATAATTGATTGATAACTGTTTTCCAATTTCTTTAAGATTCAATTCTCACTTTTTCACGCGGTTGTTTCTGTTTTATTGACTTATAACCAGACAACGAATTATGAGCGCATGAAAATGATTATAAATTTTCAACCTCCAAATTCAGAATTGATTAATGTGATGGTATTGTTTTTCTGCCCAGGATGACATATATGGTAGACTTTGGATTTTTTTCAAGTGCTGTTATTGTAAAATAATTTTACCTTAATCTTTCAGATCTTATAAAAATTAGTCTCAAGTTTAAATCAGATACTTGATATATATTCCCTTAAATCCAATAGATAATTAGACTTTCTTTTAAAGAAAAGTGTGTGAGACTAATTAAATTTATTTAGGAATAAGATATTGACAATTATAAGACGAGGTTCTGATAGGATAATTTAATTTATTTTTTAAAATAAGAATTACATAATCTAAATTTAAATTGTAGTTAAACTGAATCTTAAATTTTATAAAAAAATAATTTATTTATCAAAATATAAATAGGAGTAATGTTAAAATTATAAATTTATCCCCAAACTAAACTTAGCATGAAGATATTTTCATTTAAATGGTGAATGAGGATCACTCATTCATAATGTTCCTAACCTTGTTTAACTACTATGATTCTTTGACATATTATCATCGCTCTCTAAATATTTTCTTCTAATGGGGAAAATGCTAACAATGGTTATGATTAATGACGATCTTTGTAAATGGACTAACCAAGAGTATGGGGACCTTCATAAAAAAAATTATAATTTTGCTGAACCTGTGGAATTTTTTTTTTAAAAAAGAACTAACTGAACATAAAGGCCCATGCCATGAACGGTTACTCTTATTGTCATCCAAATAAAGTTTTCCAACGCAAAATTTTAATCAAAAGTTAATATGATAATGTCATCTGAATGAAAAAGGATATAATAAAAATTATGAGTGTACAGTAATATTTTAAAAATTGAATCAGTTATTTAATTAAAAAATCTGTTAAGTCACGAATTAATTAGTTTAATTGATTAAACAGTTGAATGAACTAAATAATGTTATAAATATAAAAATAATAATAATTAAATAACTTTAATATCAATCATATATCTTATGTTATAAAAATTATATTTTTACTTATGAATTTTAAATATAATGAGTAATTTATATAAGTAAATTATATGTATAAAAATAATTTAAGTTCAAATCATAATGATTTAAAATATCAATTGTTTCATAATCATATAAAATTTTAAATATAAGATCATAATATATATAGTCAAATTTAATTTAAAATTTCATATTCAAACATAAAAAATATAAAAAAAATTAAAGACTTAATCGATTTAATAAAAATTCATTAATTTTTAAATTTTTTTTAATTCTTTTAATTTTGATTGAGTCAAACTGATTCAACTAATCATTTAATTGTTAAAAATAAATTAAATTAATTAATTATCGGTTCAACTATCAAATTATATAGTTCGATCTGATTCTAACAAGATTAGTACATAGTATTTATTCTTTCCCTCACATAACATTAGATATTGATATTCAAAATTGAAGAGGTATGATCGCCATAACTAACTTTAACGGCCGTTCTTCCACCTCCACACGCCCACATATTTATTTTGAGACATTACTAAGCCAAGTTTGGTATACCACAGGAAAGAGTGGCTTAGGCTTACCATTATATTTGGCCTCAAAAAAATTAAACATTACTCCTAAAAATCAGAGCACTTCACTGCTATATTAGCCTATGTCTGTTTTCTGTCTTCACCCTCAGCCTCAAAACTGCCTTTGACAACAATAATTGTCATTGCGCAGTGAAAACACACTTTTTCTTTAATTTTCTCTTTCAAGTTTCAAACTTTTATTTCAATAATGGGTGGCTGTGCTAGCAGACCCAAGGACCTTGATATCCAGACTGAGGCACCCCCCTCTGAAGCTCCTGATACCCCTACCAAGGCTGAGGACGATCATTGCTCTTCTCTGGTATATATATATATGTATATTCACTCACATTTTGAATTTCAAGATAACCTCCATTGATAAATGTATGAATTTCTGAAATAGTCACATTTCAAAAGTTCATATTTTCAGTATGAGGCATATATAAATACAAGTTGATGTAAATTTTTGAACATGTTCGTATAGATTCAGATTATGCTTTGTTTATTGGTTTGAAATTAATACGCAGGAGAACAAAAGGGAAGAATGTGATGAGAGTGAGGATAAAGAACCAAAAAAGAAAGAAGAATACAGTGATGACAAAGAGGAAGAAGAAGAAGAGACCACGAAGCAGCCAAAGAAGAGTACTTCTGAGACAAGCTCAGACTCAGTAGATTATAATTAATTAGCGATGATCCCTGTACTTCTTAATTTCTCATTCGCAATCCAAATTTCTAATCATGATTTGCAAGGAGGGATTGTCTAATTTTATGGATCATGCAGCATCGTGAAACACAATAGATTGTTCATTCATTTATTTATTATTTTCCCTTACTATATATAAAAATGTCAGCTTCATAATCTGCAGTTACCTATCCCATTAATGTGATTCATTTTTCAAATTCAACATGCATGAAATTATGATCAAATGCAATAATCCCACCAATAATCTGTGCAACTTTTTGAGCTGATAAAATATATATGCACTGTCATAACCACTTTTTTTGGTTTCTTTAGAACTATATATATAAGTGACATGAAAACACATTTAGGTTTTAAAGAAATTATAATTAATTCTGACTAGTCCTTTCGCAGCTCAACGTTTTAGCTCTCTCTAACGAAGCTCTGCTCTATCAAAATCTTATTTTTAAGATTGTTAGATATAAATTGAGTTTAATATCATTTTAGGATTCAAGTATTTATCATGATTCTCTCGGCCATTTGATAATGGTTTTCTTCAACTAACTTCGGCGTTAATTGAAATTAAATTCGTCGCTGAGTGATCTTAAAAAATTATCATTTTCAATTCTACCAAACTAACTAGAGCATGTTTCCTTTTGCTTTCATGTTTCTGTTTTATAACTAATAAAGTTATCATTCTCATTATCTCACCTTTACAGTGTTCACCATTCAGAATTTCATTTGTGCACTTTAAACTAAGGCTTTCTGGAGATTGCCTATCTCCATTTCCATTTTAATTATTTAGTAAAAAAAAGCCACTGACTGCATGCAGATACACAAATCACAATTCAAAAGTATGTCAACCAAAATTTGTGAGATTGCAGAATTCCTTAATGCTGCAAATTTCTTCATCTGGGCCTAAAGTTTTACATATATCTTATTTTGTCAAGCACATATTCTGTCTAGGCTAAAAAAAAGTATATATTCTGTCAAATTAAATCTATGGTTCTGAGAGATATATCAGCATAACAAAGTCATATGGGCCTAGACTCCTAGCACCTTCTAAGAATATGATTCTGTACTTGACAATTGGAAACTACATGACTTTATAGATCAATCTCTATCTTATATCAGAGTAGCAATGGAGAACTAGATTCTTTACTTCACGTCTTTCTTCTTTCCTTGCTCTTCATTATCCATTACATAATTCTCCCAGTAAACATCTTGACCCCAAATAATAAAGTAAAAACTATAATTCATGCTAAAACTGATGTCTAACCAAGACAACAACCAGAGAAAGAAAGGTTTATTAAGGCATGTGACTTTAATTTGAACCTTTGTTTTGCACCTTCACCTGTCCATAAAACATCTGACAGAAGAGTTCCATCTACACATTGACGTGTCATTTTAACTGTGAAAGATGTTTGTCATGGAGGAAGAAACCATGAAGCAGTGGAATCATGGTAAAAAAGATAAAAAGACAACAAAAAGAGAAAAATTTTATGTTGACATTTCTATATTGTTTCTTCTTCAGTCTTATTGTCTTCCTTCACAGCCAACATCACCAGAACCAACAGTAATGGATAGCTTACTGTAGTAAGAATCCAATTCACAATCAACTGTGACAAGAAAGACACCTTATGCGTATCAACTTGCCAAGCTACTGCTGCTCCTGCACTTTGTATTCCTTTATAGAATCCAGTGTATCTGCATAAGATCAAATAACCAATAGAAGAATTTCTTAGATACAGTCAGTTTGCACAGTCAGATGGTGAGCTAAGAATTTCTCACACCAAAAGAAAGAGAATAAGATATGCCTGAATCACCTGCTAAGGATCTCAGAATCATCAGCCAGAGCTCCAATAACCCAGTAAACCATGCTCTGAAACATAGCATCCAGCAATCCAAAGCTAAAATACAAGACAAAAGGCCCAGCAAAGTCAGAGCCAGAGTCCTTAAAATCCAATTTCTCAGGCATTTCGTGTTGGGAGTACCTAAGCTGATTAGCAAGTCCACCGCCCCATATAGCAGACCCAAGAACAGCAACCACACCAATTCCCAAAAGCCCCCTCTTCCTTCTGCTCTCACAACTGAAATCCATTATATATCCCATTCCAATAGAGCCCACCATCTGTGCTCCCCAATAGAACACATTGTTCAACCCTCTAGTCCTCAAATTGAACAACACCCCATCAACATTGTTGAACTGGTAAGTATAAAAGAAGTTGCTAGACCAAGCAGCAGGAACTATTAGAAGCATTTTCCAGTTAAAGAACAGCTTTAGAATCTCAAAAGCCTCAGTGGACACATTGGAGTACAAGATGGTTGTACACTTAGTCCCATCCTCGCGAATAACCTTACTTGGTGGCAATATAGCCAATGACAAAAGGGTTCCAATAGCCATGAAACACATAAAGCCTATGTAGGTTGCATCATTGACAGAAGCGGCCTCACTGCGATGGTAGTTCAGAATAAATGGAATTAACCCACCAATCACACCTCCCATGTTGAAAATACTCCAGAAAATTGAAATATAAGTCCCTTTGCGATTCACTGGAGGGTAAGACGTCATAATAGCACCCTGTGCAGCCCATAGGAGACCCGCACCTACACCAAGAACAGCACCTGCAACTACAGCGAAGGCTTGGTGGTGGAAATGGTTGTAGTAGAGGAAGGAACCAGAGTAGAGGACATAGGTGGAGCAACCTGCGAAGAGGGTGAGGTGGGATCCGAGGATGTTGTAGATGGCACCGCCAAGAATACCGAAAATGGCGAAGGTGGTGTAAAGTGCAGTGAGGGCATTGTTGGAGGCAGTGTGGTCGACCTGGCCACCACCTCCCATTCCAGAGAGTGCATTGAACATGCCGGGACAACAGAAGCAGACCAAACCGATGAGAATGATTTGGACCAATGGAGAATTGTATCTGAATGAGGAACATTTTTTGGTGTTGTCAGGTATATGGTTACTTGTTTCTTCGTCTCTTTTGAAATCCATAATAAAAAAAGGGATTGATTTTTGTGTTTTCGATGACTGAGATAATAAGATCTGAGCTTGTCTGTGTGTGTGTGAATGAAGGCGAGGCAGAGCGAGCAAAAATGAGGAATTTTAGATCAGAAGTAGCGATACAAGACAATTGGGGACGAAGCTGAATAGTGAATGAAGCTAAGTAGTAAGAAAATTGTTATGACGCGCATCCCAAAAGAAGTCAACAAAGCCAGTGGGTGAAAAGGACGTTTTTCAAAAGGTAAATCCTTCCTCTTCTAATCGTCACTGAGATTCAAAGTGGAATTTCAATCATGAATTGCATCACGGGATTACAGGATAAGGATGGATTTCTATTCTGAATTTTTACGTGTTATACAGTAATGAAAGTCGAATCTTTCTGTTGTCACAAACTGTCAGCAGCACCAACAAAGCTTCCATAAATCTTTCATGGACCGTAAATCTGCCTTGAAAAGTATTAATTAGCTGCACATCACTCGATTACCTTTTCTGGAGTTTCTATCTTTTGAGTAATATTTCGTACACGATTGATTTTAGATTTTTTTATGACATGAAGTATTATATTTTCGAAGAATTGAGTTAGCCAAATTATACATAAATTTATTACATATTAATAATTTAATAAATAAAATAGATAAAAATGTGATTTTAAAAAAATAATTTAATAATTTAAAATTTTTTTATTAACACTAATTATAACTATATGTATATTACTCTTTTATCTTTTTATTAAGTGACATATCTATATATAATTTACGTAAACTTAAATTTATAATTCTAATAAATTATGTTCGTGGTAATTTTATAATTAGTTAATTCAAACATGCCAATGTCTTAAAAATTGATTTGTTGGACAATTATAAGATATTGTCTTATTCTGGGTCAACTTGTTCTACAGAAACAATATAAATATATATATATATATATATATATATATATATATATATATATGATTGCAATCTAACCTGTAGTTGGCATGTTATTAGTTCTTATGTTTTTGGTTAACAAGGGATTAATTGTGCAACAAGGGCGAAGACCACGTGAGCCAACTGCAATTTCATTATTTCCCAATATTCTTTTCATATTTAGTTTTTTGTGGTTGATATTATTGGTGCAGTGAGTGACACATTACTTATTAAGTCAAAAGAAAAGTTAAAATTCATAAATGATAATTTTTTTAATTTAATTCAAGTTCTCATAATTTAACATATTATTAATTTAGTCATTTTATTTAAATATGTATAAATAAATAATAATTTTGATGACTTATATAATAATTAAAAAATGTTAAAAGTCAATTATAATTTAATTTTTTTAATTTTTTAACTAGACAACATTAGATATTGAGTAAATAGAGTTTAATATAGATAATTAGGTGCAAAGTTTAAAACTTTGTGAAAAATATTACAGATCAATTATAATCCAAATTTTGTTTCAACTGGACAATATTAAATATTGATTGGACAATGTTTAATATTGGTGACTATACACAAAGTTTTAATCAATTAAAAAAAAAGAAAAAATTGAATCATAATTAATATGTAATATTATAAGTTAACGTCATGCGTCTAAATTATCAAAATTATTATTTCTTTATAGACATTTAGATAAAATAAATAAATTAATAATAAATCAAATTATTATATACTAAATTGAAAAAAAAATTATGAAAAATTAAATTAAAAAATAATAATCTAAAATATACTAAATTGATATTTTAATCAATAAAAAATAATTAATTTTTTTCATTATCAAATTATTTAATAAATGAATGATAAATAAATATTTTTATAATTTAAAGTCATGTAATTATATTTTATAAAAAAAAATTCATATGCTATATCCTTATTAAAAAAATGTAATGAAATATAGAAAAATATAAAATATAAATGTACTAGTAAAAGGTTTTAGGAAGCATTTGAAGTGGAATCACTTTCAAGAGCGATAACATTGGTAGGCACTAGGCACTTTTAGGCTCGTAGTAACCATCTCTATCAAAGAGTTCTTCTTAGTGTGACAACCATTTTGTGCCGAAATATAAAATATTACAAGGGTATTGATAATTAGTGTATTAGTTAAGAAAGTATTTACTATTATTAAGTAGTTTAAAAAATAATAAAAATAATAAAATTTAAATAAGCTTCATTAAATAAGTTTCTTTTATTTTTCAAAGATAAAAATATTTTTTCAATAAAAAATATTTTTTATAAACACCATTTGTTATTAAATTAATCATTCTTATTTTTTTATTAAATGAGTACTTATTATTTATTATTTATTTTAGTTATATTTCTCTTTTTATTTTTAATTGATTTGTTATTTTTTATAAAATTTAAAAGAATTAGGTGTCCAAATATAATAAATTACAATTTTCATTCTTTGTCAAAAAATAAAAAAACTAGTTATACTAAAAAAAAGTCATAGAAAAAGTTATTGATCTATTTTTTGTCACTCAAATTAAATAATTCATTTTTTTGAGTTTTATAAAAAATAAATAATTGATTAAAAATTAAAAAGAAAAATATAACTAAAATAAATAAACAAATGATAAATGATCATTTAATAAGAAATAATAATTGTTTATTCAATAAAAAAGTAGTGCATTACAAAAAAAAAGTTATTGAAAAGAAGACATTTTTGTAAAGAAACTAATTTAATGAAGTTATTTAAATTATATTATTTTTGTTATTTTATAGACTATCTAACAACAATAAATATTTTCTTAATAAATCTTAAAGGTATTAGTAAGCAATATCTACATTATAATTGTGTGGAGTTACATACGGGAGATATAATTAGTCTTTTTTTTTTTTGTTACAGAAAATCTTATGAGTATATATTTGAAAGACATGTATAATCTAAATGGTATATAAATGGTTAAAAATTACAATTAATCACCATTTTTCTTTGTATAGAGTGTCTCAATGTTGCATCATCTCATATACATTTCCCAACGCTTTCAAATTTAAAGCAAACGTAAGACTGAAGAAACACTAATTTATTTGCTCTAAAGATATCCTACAAGCTAATGCTACAAACAAAATTTATATGATATTAAAGGAAGGTATCAACACTACTGGGTAAAGATACCTAAGTTTTGAAGGAAATTCAAAGTTATGCAAATGAATGTCTACCCAAAAAAAGAAAAAGAAAAAAAAAGAGGCCATGCACGCGAATCATGAATGAGGTAGAATCCCATCTACTCAAATGGCAGAATTCATTGTGTTAATTTTGGTAAAAGCAATAAAAAAAGTAATAAGCTGCAAATTTTGATAAAAATATATTTTATCTCTTTAAATTTTATAATAATTTTTTATTTTATTTTTATATTTAATTTTATTTTTTAAATTTTAAAATATAATAATTTTATTACAATCTAATATCGTTAAATTATTAACAATAAATAATAACATAATATCTAATATTATATTCTTAAAATTAGTTTGAATCAATTAATATTTTATTTTTGTTATAATATTTTAATATTATATTAAATAACATGTTATTATTTTTTGTTAATAATTTAAATAAGATAAAAATAATTGAGATTTAAAATTTTAAAAATAAAATTAATTATAAAAAAGTTTAAGAATAAATTAAATATTAACGTAAAATTTATAAATTTTTAACAAAAGATTATTACGTAGTTTCCATTAAAATTTTAACAAACGGAAATAAAATCGTTGTTATTATTCCACAAGCGCGGAACAAATTGAACCGCCATTTATCGTTGTTGTAATTCTATCCGTTCTATCGCTGCGTTTTCTCCTCTTTCCCTATCAAATATCAATAACCTTCTGAATCCATCTCTCTCTGCCTCCAATCATTCGCGGCACACCCAGATTATGTTTTCTTGCACAGCCATCTCTGTCGCCACCACCATATCGACCTTCCCAATTACCCTTAAGATTCGTAAATTCAACCATAGACTAGCCTTCTTCAGGCAACCATTTGTCGCTTCCTCTTCTTCTATTCACTATGACAGTCTCAGAGTACTGGAGTGGGACAAGCTATGCGATTTGGTTGCGTCCTTCGCTACTACTTCCCTGGGCCGCGAAGCCCTCAAGGTTCGTCTCTCTGACCTTGTGTTATTGTGTTTCTTTGTTTCTTTGTTTCTTTTTATCTTCCTTGTTGGCGCGTTGTGACCGTTGACGGTGTAGGCCCAGCTGTGGTCTCTGAATCAAACGTACGAGGAGAGTTTGAGACTTCTGAATGAAACCAATTCGGCCGTTGAAATGCACAAGCACGGAAGTTGTCGATTGGACTTCGGCCACATTGATGCTTCCCTGGTTAGTGCGGAAATTTTGTTCGTATATATTGTATTTCTCGGTCGAATCACAAAATAGAAATGGAGGAGGGAAGAGATTGTGAGTTTATAAGTGTTTCTACAGGGTTCAGTGTCAAACTCTGAACAATGACCAAATTTGAATTAGCATTTTTTAAGTAAAGTGTGGAGTTCAATCATACTTCTGATTTCAGTGGTTGTCTAAGCTACTCAAATATGTAGTAATGTAATTAGCTATGATGACTTAATTGGGTTTCATTCATGATTTTTAGTTTTACTTATTCAGGTAAATTAATTTAAAATTGGCAAACCATCTTAATTCTAAGTTAAATTTATGGTAAAATGCACAAAACTTTCCTGAACTTCGCACTTATTGCAGAGAACACCCCTCCTAAGTTTTAAAAGTTAACAAGGAACCCTTGAATTTTTTAAATATTTTTCATCCAAAAGTTAACAGTCAAATGTTACGTCAGCACAATTGAGCCTACATGTGCAAAAATGCTGAGCTGACACTAGGATCGTTTTGGTATTTTTAATTTTCTCTCTCTTTCTTTCCTCATCTTCTTCTTCCTCTTGTCACCGGCGACGATGACGGACGCGATCGGCAAGCGCAGGTGACAGACAGATCTATATGGAACGTTCTGGTGCGAAAGCAACTGCGATTCATGACAGATCTGTCGCAAAGGCTCGCTCGCTGCCTCGAATCGTGACAGAGAAATCTCGTGCGAAATCTGTCGTGAGGCTCGCGTAAGAGAAGATGAGGAATCATGCGAGGGTCACCTCTTTTCATGCAAAATCCGTCGTGATTTTTCGAGGATGAGAGAGATTTTTGTCAAATTTCGTAAATTTTTGGCAATTTTTGTGCGATTTTTGTCGTTTTTGGCAATTTTTTGTTAACTCCGGCGTTCTCCTAGTCATCGTCACCATCGATGTTGTCGTGACAGGAGGAAGAAGAGAAACATTGTGAAATGACGAAAATGCCCCTCCTTGGAAATCACAATTTTGCCTACATGGCGTCCAATGTGGAGTCAACTATGCTGACGTGGCATTTGACCGTTAGTTTTTGGATGAAAAATTTAATGGAAGGATGTTATTTGCATGATTTGAAAAGTTCAGGAGGGTTTCTTGTTGACTTTTAAAATTTAAGGTGTTCTCTGCAATAGAGTCAAAGTTTAAGGAAATTTTGTGCATTTTAGCCTTAAATTTATAACTTTCTTCCTCTCCAAGTTGTAATCTTGATTTTTTTTCTTTTTTCTTTTTAAAGAATACACTCTTAGGGGATTTTTTATTATTTTACTCTCAAATATGCAGAAGATAGTTTACCATATTCTTTATTTGTTGCCTTGCCTTCTAATTTTTATGTTATTTAATTGAGATTCCTGTAGGTGAAATCTGCTATTCAACATGCCCGGAGAAGTATACCAGTTAATGGTTCCGAGGCAATGTCCATTGTAACTCTTCTACAGCATGCTGAGAACTTGCAGGTTAATCTAAAAGCTGCAATCAAGGAAGATACAGATTGGTATAGCCGTTTCATGCCACTTTCGGAAGTGGTAAGTGGTGCAACAAGATTTAGAGTATTTAATAATTGGGTTGCCTTTTCATACATTTTTATGTTTCTTTGACTATCCTCTCTTGCATTTTTTCTTTCAGATCATGGAATTTGTCATTAATCGATCATTGGTTAGATTGATAGAGCAAGTTATTGATGAAAATGGTTCTGTCAAGGACTCTGCGGTTTGTTCCAGATCTAATACTACAAGTTTCCATTTTCTGACTGCTTGACACTATATTGATAGTAGTAAGCTACTGATTTTCATTAGCATGATAAGGCTTGCATTACATGTTCCCTTTACTTTCATCAATATACAATTTTTTATAAGAAATATATTTTAAGAGATATATCTCTCTTTTACTGCTGCTATATGCCTGACTATCAGTTGTTTCTCATTAACAAATTCACATGTAACTTTAAACTTATGTTCTTCCTTTAGAGTCCGGCACTGAAACAGTCTCGCGAACAAGTTCTGTCACTTGAGAGGAAGGTACCTCGTCTTGTTCTTCTTCTCCCCCTGTTTATAATGTTAATTTATGAAATATTCGCTGCTTGAAATTATGTTGAGTTTTTTATGCCTTTTTTTAGAATGTTTATTTTTATTAAAATGTTTATGGTTTAGTTTCATAAACTACCTGTCATTAAATTATTAACACAGAAAATAAGAGAGCTATATATTCATTTCACTTCCTCAGTAGCACTCTCTTGTCATGACACGTGAATGTTTGAAGTGAATTGAAACTTTTGAATAAAATATTTCCATTTGAACTCCAACACTAGAATTGTATGTATGGCTAAGGCAAGAGAAGGTTCAAATGCTTTTTCCTTCTTCCGACATGGCACATTCAGCTGGTAGTAATTTAATCCAGGTAATTTTGTTCTCGAGTTCTGGGGTATGCTGATAGGCAGGGCCTATTAGCTAATAGGATGAGCCAGTTCCTTTTTTGTTTGTTCTGTCTGCAAATGATTATTATCTTAGAAATAAGTCAAATAACCACTTCTCACAGTAATTTTAGCTTCTGTGAGTTGGGAAAAAAAAATCAATTTTCATCTTCAAACTCTTCTTTCACATGCTTTCAGTAAATTACTAATGTGTGAAATCAGTAAGCCTTTCCTGCTTTGTGTCTTGGCTTACTGATCCTTCTTATACTGATCTTTGAGTTGTGATGATCAAACGTGTTATCTTAGTTGTTATTTGAGTTTGGAATTGTCTATTTTAAACTTCCCACTTCATAGTTTAATATGCAATATGTTCTTTTTTATCAGATACATCGGTTAATGGAGAGCTTAATCGGAAATGAAAGGAGTGAAACATCAATTCTCGTAAGATGCACTATACTGTAGATGTACTTTACATCTTCATGATGCTTTCCCTAATATTCTTCTAATAATTGTATCAGGAAGTGAATAATATTGATGGCAGGTGGTGTATTCAAGTGGGTTCTGCTCAGAAGACAAGTTTTAAGGGTCTCTTATTATCCAGGTGCATAAAATTTGTCAACATAATTTCAAAAGTTTTGGTTTTGTTATAATCTTTGTTGGTTATTCAATAAAGCTAGTAAGTGATCGCAAAATTCTATTTCTGAGTGATAGTATATGTTGATAGTGGTACAGGGGGAGGAAGTATCTTAGAGCCTCTTTCTGCTGTTCCATTGAATGATGAGTTGCAACAAGCAAGAGCTTTAGTGGCTAAAGCTGAGGCAGATGTGCTTTTAAGATTAACAGAAAAGGTTGCTTACATGATATGATAGAAGTTCTTTTCTATAGTAGTTTAATATCTTTTCTTATGTTGTCAGACTTCATGTGCAGATTCAGCAGGACCTTGATGATCTTGAAAAGTTATTGAACAGTATGGTTCAACTGGATGTGGTAAATTGCTGTAATCTTGTTTGCTTTGTATTGGTACACACATTTGTAAGGACCAAACTATGAAGTCATAGGAGATCTGAGAAACTATCATTTCTTGCCCTTAAAGATATGGACATCTCTGCCTTGAACTCTAAGTTACCTAGATACTCTGTGGGCCTTTGTTGGTAATACATTGTCAAATTATTCTCACATCTGCTTCTTTTTTAATTATTTGGTTCCTATTGTGCAGATCAATGCTCGAGCTACTTATGGTATTTCATTTGGAGGAACAAGTCCTCATATATTTCTTCTGGATAGAAATGGCTCCTCTACTGCAGATGCCCACATAGTTGGGTACAATTTCAGTGAGCAGTATCCCAACATTAGAGAGTGGAAATTGTATCTGCCAAAAGCTTATCATCCTTTATTGCTCCAGAAGCATAGAGAACTTTTGCGGAAGGCCAAAAAGGATGTCGTTCATGCTAATCCTGTAAGCCACAAAGGGGCAAAAATGTACTTGTTCTTCATTAGTTCAAATCACCTACCTCTAGGGGGAAAAGGTTTATTGAGTTGGTTTCCAGTGGCACACTGGGACTGATTGCTATGTATCATGGTCCATTCTTGTTTTTCCCTATCTCTTTCTGCTTAGAAAATGAAGAAAAAACTCAACTGAGGATAAGTCATGGAGAAGAGAAACATAACCAGGAGGACTTGCACTTCTTAGGCTTAAATTTTCATAGACCAGAAATTTTTTTATAGATGTTTGATATTTTGACTGACAGTGTAGTTATCAGTTGACAGCAAGTTTTTCTATTCACTTTTTTATTATGCATCTCAAAATTTTTGACATCCTGCCTCATAAAAATGCACTTTTGGTTGTCAGGCTGCCACGCCAGAACAATTCCTCCCACCCCCAGTTCCAGTTGATTTTTTTGTAGCACAGAAAACCCGTGTTTTAATTATAACTGGCCCTAACACTGGTGGTAAAACCATATGCTTAAAGACTGTAGGATTGGCTGCTATGATGGCAAAATCAGGTTTGTTCAACTTGAATGCTATCTCACTTTTATCATTGGACTTTTGCTGGAGTTATAAAATTCTTAAGATATTCTAAGCAGCTTGCTTGACAACAAGCCTGAGCCATTTCTATTTATGCAATAACCTATTAATGATGATAGAAACTTCAATTCATTATTTGTCTGCTGGTTCCATTCACAAATAACTTATGCAGTAGTGATGTTGAGTCGCCAGAGGATGCTGCAAATGTTTTTCTGCTTAAATGATATAACTAATCATTGAAGGATCATTATGCTTTGTATGCATCATATTGCAGGTCTTCATGTTCTAGCTTCTGAATCTGTGCAAATTCCTTGGTTTGATTCTGTTTTTGCTGACATTGGTGATGAGCAGTCCTTATCCCAGTCTTTGTCTACCTTCTCTGGACACTTGAAACAGATAAGTGTATGTAAAATATGTTTTCTACTGAATGTTTTATTCTCTCTCTTCTATTTAATTTTTAAATATCTTTTCTTGCATGACATTTTTGTGCTAATAACTGTTGTCACTCAGCCAACAGTCAGAGTGCTATAACTTGCCTAGTGCTTACACGTTCCTGAAGTGGTTAAACTGCTTCCATGTAAATTATGATAGTCTTTGCAATCCTTTGTCTTTAATTGTCTATCAATCTCCATTGTTTGAATGTCTAAGCTGATTGAATTTTGTGCTTAACAGCAATATTCTTGTACCTGATAGAGTCACCTATCAGCTATGGCAGAATGATATGGAGATTGAGTTGTATAGATTCATAATGTTCTGGTTTCTTCTGGTTTTGATTCACATATTAGAACAATTGTTCCTGTAGTTCTACCAAGATTTTTATTGGGTATTTATGTCAAATTTTTTTATATTAATTTGGCTTGTTACAGCAAGTGCCTGTGTGGTCATTGTTTTCTTTTTTATCCCTTTACCTTGTATGCTTATGCCACCATTTTGCACTCCCCTAGAATTGCAGCATAAGATATCATTCAGAAGTCTTCAAAAAAAGTCTTGATTTGCACAGGGAGCTCATTCTGAGTCACAGTTTCAATAACTGAACTACCAAAAAGCATTTTTCTCATATCTTATATTTCTGTTATACACTTATACATAGAAAGTTTATCTGTTGCAGAATATTAAATCACATTCAACACAGCAGTCGCTTGTGCTACTAGATGAGGCATGTACTAAATCTGCTTAAAAACAGTTTAGTAAAAGTGTGCCATACATGTGCATGATGGATGATATTTTTATCATAATTTGTTTAGGTTGGTGCTGGAACAAACCCCCTTGAAGGAGCAGCACTTGGCATGGCATTATTGGAATCATTTTCTGTAGATGGTTCTTTGTTGACAATGGCTACAACTCACCACGGCGAACTGAAAACTCTGAAATACAGGTATTTGGTTAAGAGGATGAACTTTGAACCCACATGCTCCGGTAAACCCCCCTCCCCCTCCCAACAAAAAAAGAAAAGATGTCTGGTCTCTATTAGTTTATATTTTTAAGACAATGTGCAAACAAACACAAAAGTAATTGTAGTGAAGTTTATATTTGTATTGGTTTTTAAAAATTACAGTGCTTGGTGTTATTTGAGTTATACATTATACTTCATTTTTCTGTTTTGATACCTTGAGCACATCTTGTCACAAATCTTGGTTTCACTTTTCCTAGTTTTATTTCTTTGGCAGTAATGAGGCCTTTGAAAATGCATGTATGGAATTTGATGAAGTGAACCTGAAGCCAACTTACAAGGTTCTCTTGGGAGTACCTGGTTAGCACCTACTGATACATGAGAATAACAAATTAATTGATGTATTCTTTCTGGCATTTATAGATACTTCCTTTCTCATTTTCCTGTTTTGCTTTATTACCCTTCCTTTCTTTGTTTGTGGGTATGTGTTCCTTAAGTCCACAAAAAGTAGAGATAAACTTGAGATGGTTTCAATCCCCTATCTAAGAAGGCCAAGTACGAAGGGAATGGGCTAAGAAAGAACCTTGTTAATGAAGTTTGCATGTCTTAGGAAAATTACTTATACATGTAGTAACATATATACATATTTTACAAAGCAACAAACAAAAATTAAATATTGTTCCGTCCTGGAAAAAATAAAAGGACAACCAAAGTCCTTTTAGTGCTTACAGAAATGGAAAGTTATTATATGCTTTCTCATGATTGAGAGGGGAGAGAGAGATTGCATAATGTGACCTCTAAGTACTGAATAGAAATGTCCTTAGCTCTTGCAATGAAAATGCTTATTTATGGTTTTTTTTTAAATGATAGTCTGATGTAATATATGCTCCATGTAACTGAAAAAGAGATTTCATTTGTAGGGCGCTCAAATGCAATTAATATAGCTGAGAGGTTGGGACTTCCATCTATGGTTGTAGATGTTGCACGTAAATTGTATGGTTCTGCTAGTGCAGAGATAGATGAGGTACAAGCATAATGTTATGTAACAAGGCGCTTTATTGTAAGTTAGTTGTGGCGTGTGATGTTTTCTTAGGATTATGGTTTTTCAGCAACCAGCCAACCCAGCCAACCCAGCCAAACTGTATGCTTTTGTTCTAACATGTTAACTTGCATGATTTCTAGCCATATACTATTTCTTCAATGATGAGACCATCCTTCAAAAACTTCGATCAAGTAGATAATTTTAAAAAATTGGGTTATCAATAATGCTTATATATGATACTGTGTTCAGTCTTGAGGGACATCCAATAATGGAATGAAACAGAGAAATACTTGTTTATGGTTATGCAATTGAACTTTTTATCTCTTCTGTTGAATTACTCTGGCACTGGTTCCTGTTATCTGCTATCTCAGAATTACAACTTATTCAATTCAATGGATTACCTAGGTTTCTGTACCCATTCAATGTATTTCTTGTCTATGCAGGTAATAGCTGATATGGAGAAGTTAAAACAAGATTATCAGGAGCTATTGGATGAAGCACATCATTATCTGATGTGAGACTTTCTTCTTTCCCTTAAAAAGTTAATTACATTGCATGCACAGCCCTACATAAATGCATTCCTTGTGCAATTCAAAGAAGGGTTATTTCCATATACCCCATTTAGGCAAATGGTTCCACATCTTCCAGATGGTGGTGAAAGATTATGCAATAGTTCATAGTGCATCCAAGAGTATAGAACAGTGACATTTACACCCTCTTTAGTTATTGTCAATGTTTTTTTCAATTCTTAGTAGAATTACTCAAAGCATGAAAAAGGGTGCCAGAGATACCCAAAACAAAAGAATGACCATAAAGAAGGGAGGGGAAAATTTTCCCACGGCGTCTATTTGTTAGTCTGTAGTCTGTTGTTCTTCACTGCCCTAATTACCCGTGTACAATATTTATACTCTTTTCCTTGTGTAGTAATAGTTAATGCATGTAGATAACAATTAACATATTCACCATATTTTTGGAGCATCTGGAAAGTAATTACTAGTTTTTAGCTAATATAATCTCTTCATGATTGTAATTGCAGGCAATCTAGAGATCTTTATGATAGTCTTTTGGACTCCAAAAGGAAGATCATGGAACACAGTACTAATCTAAGACTCAGGAAGATGCAAAATGTATCTGAGGCTGCAGCAATGGCACGGTCTATCCTTCACAAGAGAGTACGGCAGCTATGTGCATCTCCGAGACAAGTTTCACAGCCCAATAAAGCTGATGAGATCCCTCAATCATCAGTTACCAACAACCAACATATGTCAGCAGATAACACAGAACCTACTTTTGCAGATGCAAGTACAGCAGCTGTAAAACAATTTAACCAAACATTATCAGGTATCTGCTTAGAAAATAAGAATAAAACTCTGATAAGATTCTTTGGCCAAGCTTTTTCTTGCAGTAGGAAAACCATAGTTCATGCTGGCGTTGAAAACTTGGGAATCAATCAAAATGACCAGTTACTCAATTGCTAATCACCTATTAATGATGCAGAGAAGTCTAAGCTTCCCAGGGTTGGTGATGCAGTGCATGTCTCTTCCATTGGAAAGAAAGTAACAGTTTTAAGAGTGGATTCATCAAAGGAAGAAATTGTAGTTCAAGCTGGAAACATGAAGTTGAAGCTAAAGTTAACTGACATTCAAAGATGATTGCCCATCATTTAAGTGAGTATAAGTAATATCTTGGATGAGTTTTAGGTTTTTTCTTCTGTGTGCACTAGATCATAGTAGTTTACTTATGCCGCTTAGGCTGGAGTATTTGTATGCCTGTAATTCTATAAAGTCCTTCGTCCTCTCCTTTCTATAAAAGTTCCGAAGGATCTTTCTGACTTGTTTGTACTCCATCAGAAGTCAAGGCTTATAGAAAACTCATCCCTCTGCGTTAATGAGATAAAAATGAAGGTGGAGATCTTCAGAAAGTTTAGCCAAATGAGTCAAGAACTGGAGTATCAGTGCCCTCAGCAATACCAATCAGTGTGCTAAGATGGTGCGAAGTATAATTTTCTGCTCTCTATATTTTCAGTCGATTAAATCGATACAAACAATTCAAGAAACCAATTGGCATTCAGAAGTCTTCCTTTCAGAACAGATTCTAGCCGTATAATCTTAATCTATGGGCAACTATCGGTGTTAGCTAAAGTAGAGTAGTTTGTGGAAAGAGTTATGCTAAGAGTTCACAAGTGGGGTCACGGTGAAAATTGAGGTACCTTTTTATTGTGCTTCATTTCGCCAAGATCTTGAGCCCTCTTCAAGAGAATTGAAGGTCAACTCAGTCTAATCTGAATTATATGATCACTAAATTTGTCCTCTGTTTCGATTTTGCTATTAAAATGTCACATGTTGATCTTTGTAATTGTTAATATATTTTAGGATTTATGTATATAATAAAAAAAAATATTTTAATAAAAAATATTTTACACTTTTTAAAAAATTTAAAATCAGAGATCAACTTCTTAAAAAGTTTGACTCCCTATAACACTGCACCTTCCTTTTAAAATTTAAATAGTGGTGATTGGTAGTGGAGTACGTACACTTTTTTCCAAGATGATTATACCGTATACATCAACCCTCTTCCCTACGTTTAAAATTTTTTTGAAAAAGTTATTCATCACATTACAAGGGTCAGATTTGATTTATAACTGAGCTAATATTTTCAATTAGTTTGTTTGATTTATAATTAGCTAATATTTTCAATTTTTCTTACAGCGTAGCATCGTGCCTCACTTTTTAAGATCTTTGTGACAGTGGATAATTTTATAATAGATTTGCTTGTGGAGTCCCTTTACCTCTATAAATTTACTTTGACCTTTTGATTACTAAAACAAAATTTTGAAGTATTTTTTATAGTAGAAAGAATTATACGGAATTTATCTTTTTACGGATTTGTCCTGCTAAGTATAAAAATCTAATGTGGAAAGGAATATAGTTAGAAGAATTTTTTTAATAAATTCATTTTATAAAAAGTTAAGTTGGTCAAGTTAATTATAATATATATAAAAGCGTGTTAAAGTTGAGTTTTAAGAATGTATCATGCTTAATATATTTTTTCTTATAACTGTTTTTGATTTTTCGAGTCATTTTATTTAAAAAGAAAAATTGTAGCTGGAGAGAAAGAAAACAATGTTGGTATTGCATGCCCGCAAATCCTGAACATCGTATCTGACAAATTTCACCGCATGTGACTCCATGAGAAGGAATAGCTTATTTTATTTTATTTTAGGACGAACAAACTGAAAAAATAAAATAAAATAAAAGCCGCTAAATTAGGGAACTTCGCTTAGTTAAGAGATGATCACATGCACGATGCTGAAAGGCTTCAGTTCTGCAATATTAAAGAAGAAAAGATAAATAAATGTATGTTATATATTATCACGTCTCTGTAATCGATATGTCATTCTGTATTTGTTTGAAACAAATTGAGGTACGTACATTTGGCATTCATGGCGTTGAAAGAAAAGTAATTCTAGATTTGCCTTTCAACTTGTGCTTCAGGTACTTTATGTATGTCAGCTTCCACAGGCCAGGTTAAATTAGCTAGTCGGGATCCAACTCTCTTATTTAAACTGCTCAACATAAATCCTTAGAGTCAAACTCTTAAATAGTTAATTGTTCGTAAACTTAACCTTGAGTTTCCTATCAACTTAGGACAATTAGTATTTAAACATATCAGATTAAATTAAAGACTATATTAACAATTTACTATAAGTCACCAAAAATTTGTTACTAAATAAAGATTAAATTAGTGAATTTGATAATAAAGAATTATAGGTCATTTCATTTTTTATTAACTTAAAATTATTATTTAAAATTTTTTAAAAGATTAATGAAATTAGATCATCTAAAATTTGTTTTCCATAAAATTTGTTAAAATATATTATTAACTAGCAAACACATCAATATATAAAATATTTTTATTTTTATTTTTTTAATGTATTTACAATTTAATATGTAAAATAATAATTTCAATAAATTTTAAGAGTTTATTTAAGAGAACCTAATTCCAAGGTTAAAATATACTTTATTACATGTCAAGTTACTAACATTTAATATAATCTTTCATTATTAAAAAAAAAAAAGATGCTTTCTCATATAATTTATATGAATATCTTATTTACTGGTTGACCACTTAAGGTACTAGAAGTTATCATACAAGCTAAAGAGTCGTAAGATGTGACCTAATCATCTGAACCCTCGCTACTAAACTACAGCACCGAATGTACTATTCTCTGCGTCATTTTTTTTTTGTCGTTTTCTCCTTCACAAACTTCTTGCCCATGTGGTCTTTATCAGCATGAAACCTTACATCCATTCTAGTTATCAAATAACAGAACAATGCATTTTTTTTCCAGAGTCTTTATATCATCTTCAATATTGGAGTTTAAATGCATTTTTAAAATCATTAAAAAAAAGCATTACTACCATAATCACACCCTCATAAACGAAATCTCTTATTTGATGGATGATATCGAGCTAACATGCAATTCAATTCAACTTGGATTGAATCCGAATCACCATGTCCATGTCTATAATTATCTCTAGCTATGACATACTCATATCTCCTATATATTATGCATGATTACTTTCTACCTTAATTAGTACCCTATAGATTTTATGATGCTCTAATCTAGAAAGATAACTAGTTCTTCTAGCTTCACCTCCCAGCCTCCTCATCGCTATGATGATGTTGATCAGCTTCTTCAACAGTGTCAGACACAGCAGCCCAGCCACATTCGAATGTGACATCCAGAAAATAGAGCAAGAAAACGAGAACTAAGCAAGAGACGAACATGGGAATGGGTCCAAAGATCCAGAGAAACAGAGGAAAAGAGAAGTAAAAGGCACGCAATCCCAGAGACCAGAAATAGCTACCTCTGTTGACAGTGGTGGCGACGTAGTCGGATGTGAGCACCTGGTGCCGAAGATTAGGGCACATTTTCTTGAAGGGGACGTTGATGAGGATGCTAGCGTGGCTATAGTACCTTATGGATTGAACATTCAATAGGAAGGCCAATAAGAAGCACACCAATATTGCGAAGAACTTTATGGAAAGACACTGCTCGCTTCTGTTCCCAAACACTACGCCTACGCTTATCATGTTGTTCTCCTTCTCTCCACTCGTCATCAACACCGCGATGAGCGAACTCAGCATAATCGCTGTTGACGCCAACAGTGTTGACGCCATTATGTTGTTCCTCAGAGATTGCACCGCCAGAACACCATTCTTGGACACGTCCTGATCCACAATAATGAAATTGAAATTGAAGATTCACAATCCAAAAAATTCCAAAACCTAAAATGACTAATCAACTGAAAACACAGAAGCAGCGATAATTGGAATTAATATAACACTACCCTACCTCCATCATTGCTTGAACCCAGAAACGGCGATTGATGGCATTGACGCCGACGACGGTTTTGGTTGGGTGGTTAACGATTCGGAGGAAGAGCCAGAGGTGGTAGGCGAGCATGAGGAAAAGACCAGAGGGGACTAGAATGAAATCAACTTGTTTGTTCTCCATATATTACTGATGAGTGATTAGTGTGTGCGTTTCCTAAACAGAGATCTGATGTCTGTTGAGAAAGAATAGTTATAAGAGAATGGGATGGAATGGAATAATGGAAATCCCTTTTGCCTGTGTTTCTGGGTTTGTTTGCAGCCTTTCCTACTAGAGAGGAAGACGAAACAACTGGAAGATCCAAAGAGAGACAGACGTCTTGGTGTTTATGTTGGTATTGGCGTGTACGTGTAAGGAAAGAGTAAATCAATTTATAGCAATCACACTTCACACGTTTGTGGAGTTTTCACGTATGAGGGATATCATATCATATGGGCCTTTTCTTTTTATTTTCGTTGTTTAATTTTTCTCATAAAGCTTCCTGTTTCCCTTTCACATAAGAAATATAGGAAATGATGTTAATTGAATGCAATCCACGTTTATTTGTTTGAGTATGTATAGTATAAATTTTGATAAAATAATAAAGTATAGGTAAAAAAAAATGAATAGATCGTAATTTATTTATAGCGAATTTTTAATTTATCTTTTTTTATTTTATTTATCTTTTTACACATTATCAATTCATTAAAATTTATACTCTAAAAAATTTGTAATCTTACTTGTCGGCCTCCTTCTTCTGCATTAGGTTGCAGCCTACCTATAAGGAAAATTTTTTGAAAATGAATCTTTTGAAGGGAAATTCATTTTGGAGATTTTTACAGAAAATGAAGTTCACATGCAAAACTTTTTAAGTATTCATGTATATTAGTTAATAAAATTTAACATTTATTTATTTGTATATTATATTTGTTCGTCATGTAAAATAAAAAAATGATCAATATTATATACCAAATTTCTTTTTTGGTGCGCAATAAGAATGTTTGTGAAAATTCTGCTTGACTTTTGACATTTTTGTACATTTGTTGTTAGTCATGAAGAAGTAATTAATTGCTTGGCCACATTGTTCATGAAGACATTTACCGCTGATATGAGTAGTTTATAATTAGTAATTTATAAGTTAACAAATATACCATGAATAAAGTGTTTTAGTGTTAATGTTTTGTAATGCAACAGTTTACATATTAATATAATATTTTTATTTTAAATTATTTTGACCATAATAAAGTAGCCACAAGATGATGGTAATAATGACTATAGAGTATGTGGAGCACTTTGGCAGGCAGTAATAGTGGAGGTGGTTGTAATTTTAAAAAATGTCAATGTTGAACAAATAAAAAAGAAAAAATAATTAGAAGGTGCCTTTTCCCCATGTTTCCTTTTCTTTTCCGCTGAAGGCATCTACCTTCGTTTTACAAATACAACTAAACAAATCATATGACTTTTGCTTCCCCTTTATGACTTATTAGCGACATCCACGTTTTATAGAATTACAGGTGTGTAGATTGGGTTGGGCAATCTCCTAACCTATTAAATTTAATCTAATCTATTTAATTAAGTCGATTTGAGTTAGATTAAAAATTAATTAAAATTTTTAATCCTAATAATGAAAATTTAAATTCAACTTAAACAGTTAACTACATTTTAAAATATTAGATACATTTATTGGTTTAAATTTTTTAAATTTAAGAAATAATATCTTTTCAAAATTAGATAGAGATAAAAAAAATATTTGATTCTTAAATTATTAAGAATAAATCTTTATCAATATAAATCTTTTTCTTATCTATCTCTCTGTAATTTTAAAAAATATATCATTTTTTGTTTAAAAAATTCAAAATCAATTAATAGGAGCCGTTAGCTATTTATAGGGCCACACGTTTACTGTAGAGTGCCGATAAGGAGAAACAAACCCACTTTGATCAGAATATACATCTAGAGTTTTCTCTTAATTTTAATTTGAAAAAATATACAATACTATTTTTAATCTGCATAATAACTCAAATTTAAAATTTCTTACAAACTATTTAAAAGGCTCACAGTTAAACTATCTTTTTAAATAATTGAATATGTTAATATATTCATTTCCAACTTTCAATGTGTACTATTAAAAAAAATTAAAAATTATTCTCACATGCTTAAATTCCGTCAATTTTTATAAAATAAAATTAAAAATAATATAATTTAAAAGATAATTTATTTTAATTTAATTTTTTATAATTCTTAATTTTAATTACACATAATTTTTATTTTTATTAAATATTATTATAGGACGAATTTATATATAATTTATGTAAACTTAAATCTATAAAATAAAGCTAAAAAATTTTCCTTGTGTAAAAGAGAAGTATGAAGACTCTCAACCAAGCATTATACAATTTTTTTCCAAAAGACTTATAATGACAAATGTGATGTCCTATATTTTCTGTCCGTATCGTATAATATCTGAACTGAATCGGTAGGGCGTAGGAATACTCAAAAGTCAAAAACCAAGCGCATGATTTAAACGTGTTGACAAAGAGACCAAATAATATAATAACGAAAATACCATTTTAATTCTGTTTTATTATTCTTAGCCATTCTTAAAAGGAGGAAAATGAAGCTTCACAGAATTTCAGCCCGTTAACTGTCTGGAAACAAGATGATGATAATAATAATAATAATATTAATCATTTAGTTTTATTTTTGTAACTAAGCTTCAACTATACTTACTCCTTGGAGTAACTTACGTAATAACGGTTAAGTAGATATATTGATTGTATATTTAAATTCTCCAAAAGTGTTAAGGAAAAAATAAAAAACTTCTAACTCTTCCAAATGTTGCAGGTAATATGGTGATTAATTACTATACATCATTCACACATAACTAAGTATTCTTTTGAAAAAAAAATTATTTAATTTATTTTTATTAAAAAAATTTAATAATAAAGATATAATAAAGTGTATTTAAAGTTTAACTGTAAAACTCTCGTTACGGACTGGTCCAGGAAGATGTACTGAAGGGGCCCAAAAGCCCATGTCGCTGATTACTACTTAAGCCGGCATGGTTTTTTCTTTCCATAATTTATTGTTTATGACTATGTGGCAGCACCATCTCTCTGAGTTTTTGAATACAAATCAGAATGATTTAGGAGTAAAGTCTCATATTTTCCCTATAACTTATTTAGATTAAAAAATAGCTAGAACGAGACTAAAAAAATTATATTTAAATAAGAGACAAAATTAAAATTTCACTTCATTCCTTTTTTCCTCTATTTTTTTTCTCCTTCAAAAATCTCTAAATTCTCCTTCCCGACCCCTTGATAAAAGCTCTATTCTTCTACACCCATGAAAAGAGTTTTGGAGCTTTTCATACAAGATTTGGTCGAGACGCTCAGAGGCCTTCTACCAAAGGGTTGTGAGATCTATCATAACTTCAACTGGAATAATATCATCAGAAGAAATATCAAGAAAGATCCAATGGCATCCTCCATAACCACCAAACACCACAAGTTATTATACGAAATTTCAGGAAAGAAACAACAAAAGAAAGAAAGTGAGAACAGTGGAAAGTTAAAGAAAAAAGGAAAGGCAAAAATAAAGAATGACAGGAAGATTGAGAAAGTGAAAGAGGCATAGATAGAAAACTGAAAACATGTTCAGAAGAAAGCTCTCACCATAAGGGAGCCTCAACCCTAAGCGATTACATAAAAGCAGCATCCTTTGCAGTTTCTGTTCAGTAAACATAATATTTTAATACAAATAATAGGAAAATCAAAATGTTCAAGGTTACCAGAAGAGTGAGACATTTATTGATACAACCTTCTGATTTGAAGTCGAGAAAAGAAGATAAGTTAGTTAGCACAGAAACTTAAAAAACAAATAGCAGATGTTAAAGTTGAGGGCTTAACAAACAAGCCTCCCTCTGGAATTATACCTCGTTATCTTGCAGATATAACTGAAACAAAAGTAATTTACCATGGGATGGAAGACCAAACAAAGATTCGGGTTTACACAAAAAGCTTATCAAGAATGCTGATGTTGTAATCCTATACTTGTGTACCAAACATCTACGTGAAAATCCTACATTCTAGATGAATATAACAGTGTATAAACATATAACTGTAACTATATGTAGGATATTTGAGATCAAGCATAAACTTTCACATGGAAACTTGGTTAAGCACTTGATGACCAAGTTTTATTCAATGCACCAAAACTTTGATCTTGTCAAGATAGTTATGCATGCGATGGGTATCATCTGTTGAGAGGCGATCTCCTACTGTAAGCTTGTACTGCTCAAACTTCAATTCCTCACACTTCAAGGCAGCAGTTTTACAAGCCCTTATACTTCCTAAAGCAAAGACAGAGACAACATTTCATATCAAGAACTATATTTAACATGTTTAAAATCAATTAAAAGTGTAGGAGATATGCAAATCACCCATATGGAAAAAGAAAAATCTCATCAAGTTGATGAAAACTTTTGGAAGCTGATCATATTAAAATAAACGATTGATGAAGTCTTATTGACAAAACTATTATACAATATACAGTATATAGGGTCATGAAACTAGATTCCTCCTAACAGGAAAGTGAGAAAAGTGATGCTTGCCTGATCATGTAACATGAAGTCATTGTCTCAAGTAGAGTTTTAAAGGAATTTTGGTAATTAGAAGGAGCAGGTTAAATCGTCACCAACATGTCATTCTGTCAACCTTAATAGCAAAGTGAAATATAGGAAAATGCAGAATTACCAGAATGCCTACTTACCTGACAGGTCCAACATGTTAAATATCACTGGGTAGTTTCCAATACTTCTGACCATTGTAATGGCAGACCAAACTTTTTGGTACTCCTCTCTTGAGACTCTAATGATACATAAATTGGTGATTGGATTGACATGCTTAACTACCAAAAAGTAAAAAAAGAAGTTTAAATACTATTTCAAAAAATAATAATAATCATATCTATATACAGAATGCAAATCTGATAAGAACTACCAATAATAAATTGTTACTTACCCTGGAATGATCCCACTGATGAAGCCAGACCACACTCCCCAAAATTTAGAAGGATGCTGTCTTTTATTGCTTTTGATACATTGAATTGGGTAATTATAATAGGATCATTACCCACATGATCTCTATTAGGATCCAAAAATACCTCCATTACCATGTATCTATTTTTAAACCCGACCATGATCCTTTTCTTGGTGTAGTTAACCCAGCCACGCAGATCCGGTCTCTGGAAGCAATACTGACAGCATCAAGCCACTTGAATATTATGTAGTACATATAGAAAAAATTATTCCAAATGCCATAAAATAAAAATCATAGTAACAAGCAAACAGGATAAGAAGACATTCACACAATTATCACTTCTGATTACTAATCAGAAATTGATTTTTCCCTCAAAATAATCATGTTAATCACTCTTCAACACGCGAAGAATATGCAACTTGACCGGCTCAAAACGTTAGAAAGAAACCTTACCAAGGAGTTCACAATGCCCAATAATTCTTCAGTGAAAATTTTTAACTGATTAACAAAAATTGTAACCCTAATTAAACTCTAGATTTAGGAAAACAACAACGGAACATAGGGATAGCAACCCCGTGAGGCGGAGGCAGGGAACATCCCCGCCATCCCCGTCCTTGATCCATCGGTGGGAGTAAAAGTCTTCCCATCCCCCTTCCCCACCTTCCCATTGCAGGGACCCCAAAATAATATTTAAAAAAACCATAAAAAAATAACTAAAATCCAGATAAATTAGAAAATATATATAAAGATGAAAAACTAATTCAAAGAGCATAACAACATTAGCGATGGGAAAACCTGTGTACTTTTACTGTTCAGCAATCACTACGCATGCACATGAATAACAAAACAAATATTCATATCAGTATGAATTCTCAGCAATGTTCAATAAACTCTGAAATTACAAGAAGTAAAATTTTAGAAAAATAAAACTTATCGCCGTGAACCTGAGGTTCTGAACCTTGATCGTGCTGCGTGGAGTCTGACAACCTGCTTGTAGTTAATGCTTTTTTCAGTAGACTTTTTTGGAAAGGCTTGGGAAATATGAACGGTGGTTCAAGATGTGCGATCTATTCGTGGTGGCCCCGGAAGCAAATGGTGCAGCAAAATGGGAATGGAGCTCGAGTCACCGGAGAACTGGATTTTCACTCCTCCTAATGCGTTGCGTTTGATACCAGAGAAAGAAAGACAGACCCGGAGCCTATGGATCTTTTTTTTTTTTGGGCTTTAGCATTCTTCTGTGTTTATTTCGGCCCATGTTACTGCTGAGTGGTTTGTGCTTCCTTCTCAACCACTTTTTTTTCAAACGCCCAAAAAAAAAATTGGTGATTTTATAGACTCATAAAAATAATACATTATTATGTACTAACAATTTAACAGATAAAATAAAAAATAATATATTTTCTGTTAAAATAAACAGTTGTTAATAAAATTAAATTATTTTTAAGTTATATTTTTTATTTTATTTATTAAATTGCAAATACTTTGCAGGATATTGCATTATTTGAGCAATAGTAAAAGACGCTTAGGCCCTCATTGTCGTTATACGTGTCAAGTGCTAATAGGACGATAAAGTCTACGCGGCTCACCCTGTTTATCTCTCGCGTGATTAAATCGTTGGAAGTGTGAAAGCAAGAGCAGACGAACAGGGAAAGAACCGTTGGGGTCACGTGACAAATAAGTTACAAAAACTTATTTTCTATTGGAATTAAAAAAATAAAGTAAGTAAATAAATTGATTTCGAAGAATATTATAAATAATAAAAAAGAAAAAAGTTGATGGTGGGTTCTGAAACTCCGTCACGATCGTTGGATCCGCTAGTTTATCCAAAATTGTAGGTAAAGTAGCCACCTGACCCAAAAACATGAATTTGTGTGAAATTACGATTGGCCCACAATTTGACCGGAATTTCACTTAAATTTCATTTGCATTTCCCTTTGTCTACGTGGGCGTCAACCCTATAGTGACGATTCACACACCACTAGCGCCATTTTTCTATAAATACCAAACCCATTGCGCTCCTCTGCCTGTTTAATTTAATTTTGTGTTAAGCTTAGGTGCTGCAGAGAGAGTGAGTTCGAGAGAGAGAGGAGAGAGAAAGCCCAGTTTTGTATTTCTAGGTGTATTCTTTCTCATTTTGTAGGTACTGAGGAGAGGAGGAAGACTCGACGACTTGACTTTGTTGAAGAGCGTGTGAGTTATCTTTCATCATTTTATCTTCTGGCGTTGGTTGTTCTTTATTGTGATTCTAAACACACCTGCTTTCACCGCGCGTGTGAATGTGATGGCGTAATTGTTCGTTACACCCGTGGTTGCGATGAGAATTTTGATGTATGTGTTTCTTCAGTTGTTTTATGGAGATTATCGATCTGAATTTTTGTGTTTTAAGCTGGGGAAGAACACTGATTTTGCCTAGTTTTTGTCTTTAAGCCTTTAAGGTGGCTAATTATAGCTAATTGTTGTCGGAGCTCGTGTTAATTGTCGTGTCATCTGCTATCTTGGAAATCTTACATGGATATGGTTTAGATCTGTCGCATGTGGTCATTAGTTTGGTCGTAGAATGAACGTTATTTGTCTTATTATCCCCTTAAGACAGATATGGTAACTAGACTGGTACAATTTGTCAAGTGAGGATTGTGTATATGTAAAGTGCAAAAATTATTGGCCTGGTTTCTTGTTATCCCAGGCTGACACATGCAAGGAATAAAATCTAAATTATGGCAGGGTCTTTAATTTAACAGATAGTGGACAGCTTTATTTCCATAACTTTTTTACAAGTTAGGTGTTGAACGTTTTCTGAAAGGAAATAAGCAATCAATTGAGACCTTTAGAGCGAAGGCTGTGTAATTTGTTAATAAGATAATAGCAGAGTATCAGTCGCTCTCTCTCTCTCTTTAGAGGCAAGCAGGTCAATTTCTGTTGAGTTTGACTGAATTCTCTATTGTGCTGGGCCCTGCAGACGATTCAGGCAAGGCCTTGAAGTCGGAGTATTAGAGTTGAATCTTAGAAGTTGCTGTTTCAACTGAAGGAATGGAGGTATATGGCAAATCTTTGGTTGCAGGTCCTGCAAATGTTATTTATCTGTCAAGTATTTTGGGCCGAGATGGTCCAATTCCTGTTCACAAATGCGACTGGAAATGTGAAAATGAACATGTTTGTGGAAACATGTATCGCTGCAAGCTAACAGGGCTGACTCACATATGTGATAAAAACTGCGACCAGAGAATTTTGTATGATAACCATAGCTCCCTTTGCAGAGCAAGTCGTAAAATTTTCCCTCTTACGCCAGCAGAAGAACAAGCAGTGAGAGGTGTCAGAAGAAAGCTTGATGCAGAGAATTCGCCTACTGACAGCTGTGGTGGTTTTAAGCGTAGACGGGATGCACAAATTCATCCTTCTCCTTTTGAGAGATCTTTCTCTGCTGTCAGTCCTATCTGCAGCCAAGTTGGAGATGGCATGGATATGAGCTAGATTTATATTATATAACTCAAAAGACCCTAATAATTTCTCGTCCCTTTGGACTCTTTTCCTTTTCTATTAGATGAGTAACAGAACTTGATCTATTATGAAATACTCTTATTCGTGGACTTGATGTGTCCATCTATTGTAGGAACTCCTTATATTTCTAGTATTGATGTATTGTAGCGCTTAAAGTAGCTTGACTGTTCACTGGTGATCTAAGCAGGATTTATTCGCAGGTTAATCAAACTTGAATTGGCTTCAGTTTCTTACTAACCTTAGTGAGAAGCAGACTGTTATAGCTAGCTGTAGGATAATGATGCTTGTTACGATTTTGGATCTGAATATTGTATGTACTTCTATATGAGCGATCTGCAACCCTTTTCTAGCTTACTATCAAGTTTATAGTGAATATGTAATAGCAGGAAGCCCTATTGTAGTATTTGTGTACGCGTTTCTCATACCATTCCTGTTAGGACTTGTATACCTTCACCTTTTTGTTTCCCTTAATTCCATTAAACTAACAGGTGACTATTCAGGGTTTTGTTGTTAACCTTTACTTCTGTAAGCTCAGGTTCTCTCTGGTTCTTCATATGAACAAAATCTTTGGTATGTTATCTGGTGAAAGGTTTTGGTTTTGCCGCCTAACTCTACCTAGCTCTCGTTCAAATTTGCATCTGTATTAATTATTTTTCTATCTTATTTCTTTCTATGATTTGATTGTTAACTGGCTGTCTGAGGTTAATGTAACTTGTGCAGGTTTTGAAGCACATGCTACCAAGGAGGGTTGAAAACATTTTTTTTTTTTTTGCAATACTGAATAATTTCTTGTGACATAGAACTGTCTAGATAATGAAAAAGTGATACATGTCTTATTTTCCTAATGTAGGCTGCCTCTGCTGAAGAGTGGGAAGAGGATGGCAATGGAGTTGTAAAGAAATACAGAACAGGAGGTGATCCTGGCAGGGTTTTGGACATTCTGATGATGTTTACAAGATTGAGATTATATAAATAGGTTTTGGAAAGCTGAAAAAAGTACGCTGCTGAATCCTAGTTTAGTTGGAAACATAATGCCTCTATGAGTAGCTTTTTGTACCATTACATCTCATGTCGCTTGCAGACGGTGGCATTGAGCAAATAAAAAAGGACTTGGGCCTGGAGTACACCTCTAAACTGATTGTAAGTAAAGTCTTCTTGCTTTGATATGGTTTATGCCATTTTTTCTATTGCTAGGTAGATCCAAGTTTGTATCCTGTTATTCTAAACTGAGATTTGTAAAGAGATCATTTATTGTTTTTCTTTTCAACGTTTGATATGACTCCTCAGGCTTTTTGAGGTGAAATTAATGTCTGAAGTTCGATATTTATCAATACCATTTACTCTTTGCTCTCTTTTGGTTTTGGCCATGCTTTTCCATAGTTAGGCAGATTCCCTGACGTTTGTAAATAGCTGGTTGCTTTTTCAAATATTAACTTTGTGGTAAGATGATATACTAAGTTTGATATCTTTTGCTTGGTCCTTCCTCTGCTTTTTCCCAAGATCACCGACCTCCTGAAGCAGAACAAATCTGTTACTTTGTTATATGTCTCCTGAAGCAGAACAAATCTGTTACTTTGTTATATGTTGGTAGGTTTTTAATGAAATTCCGAATAAGGGTGTTTAAAATTGATTAAAATCGATGTACTGCAATCAAATTAAATTGTATCGAATAAAAATTAAACAAAATTAATCAAGTTTGGCTTGAGATTGGTTTATTTTAAGTATTTTTTATACGATTTATAATCTGGTGTATCAAAAAATTGAATCAAATTATTCATATATATTATTATAATATATGTTATTTATATTAAAAAAATTTTATATAAAATATATTCTCTTTAAAATCTATATTTTAACATGTTTATAATTTTAAAATAAATTATATTAAATTACTTTATTTTAATATTTTAATTTTTTTTACTTATACTAGATTAGTTTTTTTAAAAAACAATATTAAAAATTTATATGTGAAAATTTAGATTAATTAATTTATATTATATTTTTCTTATTAACTTTAAAAATTGTTTGATTTTATAATTATTTAAATTAAATTTAAAAGAATAATGTACTGATTAAAAACATCTATAATTTTATATTGTCAATAAATGAAATATTATTGTATTTTTTTGTTATTTATTTGTATTTTTATTTTTTTATATAAATTTAAATGTATAAAATTAATAAATTAAAAATTTTAATTATTTAAATCAAACGCTTGAAATTTGATTATTTATAGTTTATATGGTTTAATTTTACACTATAGATATCATTATGTCAAATTAATATAAATAATTTAATTTAAAAATCTCTGAAAATTAAATCGGCTAACACCTCTAATTCAGAACAATGAGGTTGCATGTTGATATTTAGGATCTATATATGTTCTCTTTCTTCAGTTGCTTTGCCACCTCTTTGGTCTACTTCAACAGTCAAATTTGAGAGATATTTAGTCGGTTAAATACTTGAAGAGCGAATATTCTCTCCCTTTATTCTCCAAAGAGAGAGAGAGTACTTTGAGCATATGATTTAACCATAATTCTAGACTCCTGGTAATCTTGGGTTGACCCGAATACGATTAAGCTTGTTATTTATTTTGTTTTAATCTTGGGTTGGCCTGGTATTTGTTATTTATTTTGTTTGTAATTTGTATATGTTCATCGTAAATGTTTTATTTTTAAGATTTCATTTTGTCGATAAAATTCAGTAATATTTGTAAATCAAACAATTATATAGATTTTTTTTTTATAATAATAATATTATTGAATATGATTGATTAGATCAAATGAAAAGACATAAATTAAATCTTTTTTATTATTATTACTTTGAAACCGACTTACAAGCGGAGAGGCCTTCAACTCCTTTTTTTTTTTTTTTCATGAACCAATAGTTTCTTATTAATCGTTCGAATACATATATAAACTGTAACCTATAAGTTTCTTCTGCCTTTGCCTCTCCCGATGGTCTTATAAAGTAACTGTTGCATGCCCATGTTCTGGTGATCTCTCGTCATAAATCAAGGGTAAGATATTTTGTAGTATAGGACTGATACGTGCATTACACTTAAATTTTTTTTAAAAGAAATAATCAACTGAGCGTAATGAATGATTAGTCCTTCAGATAATAATTATTACTAAAATAATAGGCCATTGCTATTTTCTGCTATTTACCTTCACGGTGGAAGAGGGGAATCCGAGTCCGACATCCCGACACGCTCCTTTGAAGCGAAGTCATGATTCTCCAGTATAGATTTCCTCATTTGTACAATTTCTCATGCAACATCAAAAGCAAAGAATTGCTTATTGATGAGAATATTTACAATAAAAGAAATGCTAAACCGATATAGTCGTTTTGCTTGTGCCTGAGATTATCATTAAAGCAACTTCATGCATTGGTTTTGTAATGCATTACACGTACAGATTGCATACCATTTCCTGGTCTAGAATCCTTATATTACAAATATGAGATTCAGACCTATTATTTTTCTATTCCCTTTACCATCAATCCCTTCTAATTCCCTCCATGGCAACTAGCAAGTTCCCTTGTTTCATTCTACTTATCTTCATATTCTCAAGCTGTTCTTACTCTATCACATTCACAGTAACAAACAACTGCACGTACACCATATGGCCTGGCACACTCTCCGGTTCAGGCTCGCCGGAGCTTTCACCCACCGGGTTTCGGTTGGACCCGGGCCAAAGTGTGAAACTGACAAGTGGTCCAAAATGGTCAGGGAGGATATGGGGAAGGACTGGTTGCAAATTTGATGCAGCAGGAACAGGGAAGTGCCAAACAGCTGATTGTGGGGGAAAGCTAGAATGTGAAGGGAATGGAGCTGCTCCACCTGCGACGCTGTTTGAGATCACTCTTGGTGGATACGGTGGACAAGACTTCTATGATGTGAGCATGGTGGATGGCTACAATCTGCCCCTCCTTGTTGTACCAAGACGGGTTTATGGTGTTTCTGCGTGTAATTCCACTGGTTGTATTTCTGATCTCAACAGAGGTAAGAGGTTCAGTTAATTATATATATTGAAGAATAGATAAATCATAATATTTTTATCTCAATTTCGAATAGAATATGATTCCACTCAACTCACATCAATTCAGGGCTTAATAATAAGGTCATACTAAAGGTAATTTGTTGTTTTATTAGTCCAATCCTACATTTTTATTGAAGTTAACAAACGAATTGGTAAAATCTGACTTGTTATCTTGTACAAATCATGACCAAATGAATTTTGACTCTTATTTTATAAAGATAGTTAAATTTAATGCTTAGAAATTTTAAAAACTAACAAAATTTAGACCCATGACTGACATGGAAGAATGACTTGTTACATTGAAAAAAATGCAATGATACAGGTTGCCCTAGAGAACTTCAAGTTGTGAGTGGAAATGGAAACCAAGGTAGTGGTGTAGTAGGGTGTAGAAGTGCTTGCGAAGCATTTGGGTCGGATCAGTACTGCTGCAGCGGACAATTTGCGACCCCAACGACATGCCGTCCGTCCAAGTACTCAACCATCTTCAAGAAGGCTTGTCCAAGAGCTTACAGCTACGCATACGATGATATCACCAGCACTTTCACTTGCAACGCTTATGAATATCAAATTATTTTCTGTCCCAGGTACATATTATATATAGTATGTAAACTTGTCCATGTAATTCTGCAAAAACTTTCAACCCCAGAACTAAGATCTGGCATCACGACGCAGGCATACAAAGCATTCATCTTCAAATAAAGGATACCATGGAAAGGAAGTCGGTTCCTCAAGTGTTCTCTTACCCTTTACAATCCCAATCTCTCTCTTCTTTGTCACTCTTACTTTGTCAGCATCTGTAGTAACATGACCTTTGATATGGAACAATGCTCGAGGATTTCATGAGTTCCTCAAAGTGGGAGGAAAGAAAAAATGTCCTGTCAAGCAGATGGAAATGTTGACCGTCTAAATATTGCAGGGTCTTCCTCAAACAGTTGTCAGCAGACACTCTTCCTTTGCTTCAGTGGCTTGGTGGCTGCTAGAGAACCAATGGCTATTAGATAAAGCACTCCTAGCCATATTTGCAAGTGAAGTTGTAATCTTGCAAGAAATTCTTTGAAAGAATAGTAGTCATTTGTATTGCGACAAGGAATACAAAGATCATTCTCTAGCACGTTCTATCTTCGAGAACATGTTATATGGAAATTTAATGAACAAAGCTTTCCCTTAAGATGAATAATAGCCAGCTAATTTAAATCAAAGATAACAACATGTTTTTTATTGAAAACAAATTACAATGGAATTCTGGAAACTGGCGCCAAATTGAGAAACATGATAAGAATGGTTTGTTCTGAACTCTAGTGGTACATGTTATATGCGTTCACCATCATCTGTCACCGACACTTCCAGCAACTCAGCCCTTTATCAACCCACCTCTAAGGAATGCGAATAACAGTTCATGGCATCCGCAATAAATTATGAAAGTCTCACTTTTTGGCCTTCGCCTTCTTGGAACCTTGAGCTTTTTTTCTTATTTTCTTTGGTGTTGGTGTTTTTCCTACTGCACTCCTACCTCTTTTCTTTGCAGCACCCTGCATGCACCATATATTATAGCACTAAGGAGCCCTTTGTTCATGAAGGACAAATCTAAAACACTAAAGGACTATAGCAACTTACTGATGACTTGTCAGCCTTCCCTCTTGCTTTTTTGTTGGTCTGTTCCTCAACATCATCATTTCGATCAGTTTGGGGGTTAAAGGCCTTTGGTAACTTGTCAGCTTCCTCATCCGAATCAAAGGAGAAACCATCCAGTGTTCCTTCTCATACAGAATGATGTTAAATGAGACGATAGGAACATATGCATTATAAGAAGAAAACATGAATAAAAATAAAAAGCCAGAATTTATTGTTAGCAGGGGTAGCTAACCTTCAACCATGGTTTCAGCTTCGTACACATTTGATTGTGGTTTTAGCTGGATGAAGTCATTCATGATGGCCTCTATCTGATGAAAAAATATATGAATAGCATAACAAAAATCAGTTAAACACATTCTTCATACCATCACTACTCAAGGGTAACGATGAAATCACTAATTAGTGAGGTAAGAAAGCTAAGAAGTCAAAAGATAAACACTGAAAACAAATGCGGGGAAGTTTTCTATTTGCTAATACATGAAAACAATTATCATAAAGAGAATAGACAAGGAAATAAAAAAACAACCAACAGACCTTTGCCTCTGACTGCCCAAAGCTAACCTGAAGAAAGAACAAATTCATATCAAAAGCAAAATTTGAATATATACTATAAAGTGGCATATATCAAGATTGCCAAAGATGCTACAAGACATTTATCCTAATAAAAACCCAGGCCATGATTTCAGTTGCAGAAAATCCCAACCAAGATTGATGACCTACAATACAAAATGTCCGGGAAGGAACAATTGATGTCTTGTATATTGTTCCTGCGATGATAAATAAAATTGGTATGATCAGATAAAGACTGCCACTACGAAAATGAAGGGACTGTATCAATAACTCAAGGTTGGCCATAGACTTCTAATGGGTTGCATATAATTTGTAAAAGGAAGTTATGCTCATATAATATATATGTGTGTGTGTGTGTGTGTGTGTGCGTGTGTGTGTATAATAACACCAAGTGTCAGAGATTCTTATTATCTAAAGATATGGTGTAGAATATGTATATGTTCAGTCATTTCTAGGAAATCCAGCTAGTAGTAGTCACCTAGCTTATTAAACCATCTAAGCTGCAGGCTGCAGCTGCATTATGACCTGATATATATAGTTTCACATACTTGCTACATTGGAATGAGCAAGGCATCCGTGTGTCTTTATAGTGTATGATAATAAACGCATTTTTCACTTGTTAGTCAGAAAACATATGCACTAAAAAAATACCTTTTAAGTCTAAGTACATTTCCTGATCCCCAGAAGGAGAATCTGAAATTATAATTCGGCCTACAGCACCAACATCACCACTCAGATCTATGGAATCACCTTCACATTCAATAAGTGCCTGCCAAAACAAAGAAACTCTTTGTAAAGAACATGTTTTCCTTCTCGTGAGTATGGCAGAGGAGAGTAATATCTACACTCAAACATGAGAAACAACCTTTTATGAAAAAGCTACAATGCATCAGATAAAGGATCAACTTAGACTAAAAAATACAAACCCAAATGGTAACTGGTATAACCAAACTATACTAGTTATAACCAGTATTGCACAGTAATCCGCAAAAATATATATATATATATATTCAATGAGCAGTGAAACCTCTTACCAATTTGACTATCCTCATAATATGAATAATGGAGTATAAAAATCGATTTTAGAGCATACTAAAGACAATGAATGAGGCCCTTATAGAGCTGAATACTTGGTAAAGGGAAATCATTATTAAAATGTTGCCACCAAACCTTTGTGCGATGAACTTTCTCAGAAAGCATCAAAGGCAACCCTGAGGAGGAGACCTGCCAATTACAAATAGATAATTCATATGCAGTTTTAATAGTTATTCCTCTTTGGAAGTCAAGAGCATATCATTAAATTTTTCTAGTCAGCATAACCTTAACCATCCTTACATTTGGTTCAACATGCGTTTCAGAAGTTCCTTCATCTTTGGCCTCCACATCCCCTATTCCAATTTCAGATGACACATGCACAAAACGATAAGCAAATTCTTGATTCAAAAACACATCCATGCAGAGTCATAACCAGCCCATTTCATAGTTCATACCTTTCCCATTTGCTCTGCCTTTTGTTTTCTTCCCACTAAGTGCTGCATTATCTTCTATGTTTTGTTTCTGTGAAGGCTTTTCTTTTGAATGTATTTTTGATGGAAACTTCCCATCATTGCCAATAAGAATTTCATCCTCACATTTTTCTTCATCTATAAATTCAGATTCTTGGTGCCCATAAATTTCGACTTGATTGATATGATCTTCTCTTTTCAAACTATGATCACATGACTCAGAATCAGATGATAGTGTCCAAATTGAATGAATAGATTCCTTTAAAAAATAAATAAATAAATATCATTAGTAACCACAAAAGAGATATCTTGGCAAATATTTCTTTCTTTCTTTTTTTTAAGTAGGAAGTAGCAGGTCAAATACTATAATGATATTTAAGTTCCTACATAGAAACATTAAAATCACAATAAAAATAATTTTAATAGCAGAACCCCATGTATAGAGGCTCTGAATATTCAAGAAGGGAATTGCAGAACATGGAAGACAATATGGTAAAAGAATGAAAATATTATCTCTTGATCTGTTTCTTATTTATAAAATCAATGAATACCACCTAACACATCCTCATAGAGAAGATGACAAGGTTCTTACCTTATGCTTTATATGCTTGTCAATGTTTGATTGATTCACAACCTTCTTTTTCTTGTCTCCTGGATCAGAATAGAAAGGGCATAAATGAAAGTTCAACAGAAAAAGTTAAACAAATGATATTCACATCCTATTGCCACTGATATTGCTATATGCTTGTGCTTTTAAGTTTACTTTTTCCAGAACTATTAACTGAGTATTAAATGACTCTATACAGATCCTAGACCTTATTTACATATTCATCTTAATAGAACTCAGTAATCAAATCCCAAATATACCATCTTTCTTTTGGTTGCCCACTTTCTTCCTTCTGGATGGTGTCCGATCTTCTGTTTTAATAGAGATCTCTTCTACATTTGGCCTGGGTGGAGACTCGGCACAGCTTTTGCCAAGACCTGTATTTTCGTTCTTGTAGATGTCTGGAAATGTAGGTGACTTTAAAGACGACTCTTCATTATCAGCTTTTTCTTCAACTGAAGAACTACCGTTTTGTAAGGACCCAGAATTTGACGATAGTGTCATTGGTGAATGAGTTGGCACCTTGTCAACAATATAAATTGTCTTAATTGGCAAAAAACTAAACAGTTCCAGAAATTGATGTTCACTATAAAGTGAGTCGTGTATAGAAAAACTGAATAACAAAGTCGCCGAGATCCCGACATTTATCTAGGAAGGACATCAGGTAAAAGCAACAACGCAAGCCCATATAAAAGTTTCTCTGAAGAGCATGTCATATTAGTAGCTCAGATCAGTAAAACCCGAAGGTCCTACTTGCCTTGCCTTCTGCATCAGACAAGACCCCTTAATCGCAACTCTTTTAGAAGGAAAAATTGCATAATCATATATTAGCAGGAATAAGCATCAAAGTATATTACAACCAGAAGCTTGCGTAGGAAAATTATAAAACAATTTTTAAAAAAGAAGAAGAAGAAGAAGAAAACACGGAATCCAATTGAATCCTCTGAATCAACCAAACGGAAAGAAGAGTATTCATCTCAAAACCTTAAAAGAACGCAGCCAATCCGGAGAGCTCTCCCTCGAACTGCCCATTTTCTGGCTTGTAAGCGGAACGAAAAATCCCTATTACACAACTACAGCCCTGCAAAGCAGTGAGGCTATTATGGAATATTCAAAACTTATGAATCAGAAACATCCCTAGACACCTGAAGCAAATGATCAAACACTCCGTAGGCACAAGCTGATAGAGTACGAAAATAAGTGAACCAACCTCGATTAAGCTGAATCAACTGGTTTCCAGTATATATCTGACATCGGTGAACTACTGAAGCAGATGGTGACTACTTTGACGCTTTTCCGAAAGGTAGGACGAGGAACGAGGGACGAGTGAGGGGAATCAGGATGGACCGAGAGCGGGAACTTTTGCTTTGGGTTTCCGACCCGCGGTAACATTTTAGATATTAGATGCCGTAAATATTAAATAAAACTATTAAGACTCTGATTTTGTTGGAAAAGTAGTATTTTAGTACTTGTTTTTGCATGGTTCAATCATAATTAGATATTTAATTATCACATTAAATTTTGGTTAAGTAGCATAATTATTTTAAATTTTTAAAGTTTTTATTTGTCAACAAACTAAATACAAATATTGGGAACAAAGTAATTATTATATATGAGGGAATATTGGACTCTAAACGACACGTCGTCTTATATGTGGAGAATAAAAATGAGTTAAACGGCACTTAATGAATCGGCTCCGCTTTTTTTAATTTTTGGGAATAATGGGAATATTAATAAAGAAAACGAAAACATCTTCGTTATCCTTCTCGCATTTCCGCACCAACAACACAGAGCAGTCAGCAATCAGAAACACCCACGCACCGTTGGATTGTTGAAGTTAGTTGATTCTGAAGAATAAATAAAATGGAGCAAAGGAAGCAAGGAGCAATGGTAGCGAAGGTATCGCCTCACCAGCTTCAGAACCCCATAGAGCAGCTCCAAACGCGCTTCAAAGAGTTGGAGAATGGCTTCAGGCTCTGGCTCTCCAAGCAGTCTTTGCCCGTCGAGGCCGCCATCGTCACCGCCACCAGCGCCGCCCAAGGCGCTGCTATCGGTGCCTTTATGGGTACCCTCACTAACGATGCCTCCTCCCCTTTCCCCACCCCACCGCCTGAGGCTTCTCTCAACCCTCAAGCCATGGCCTCTCTTAAGCAAGCTCAGGTTTCTTCTTCTACCTTCTTTCTTTTGCTCTTTCTATGACCCTAATTCAATTGCGACCCTCAGTCTCTGTAGTATCCATCTTGTGTCTTGTCTTATAGGATGCTCAACTTTCCATCCTTAATGTTCTTTGAACCCAATAGATTCAAATTTGGGGCCTCCTTATTCTAATTCTCGTTCATGGGTAAGGATTTAGTTGAACTTAAAAGTTGCCAGCCTCAGCGGCGATGATGCTTGCGTTGAAAATAATAATAGTGAAAGAAACTATGAAAACTTTAAGTGGCAGTAGTAGCTGAGTCTTTAATTGGTTTTTTTTTTTTTTTTTCACTTCTACCATACTATGAGTTTGTTTATGGACATAATTTGCTACTTGAATTAACAAATGAAGTATCTTTTCCGCATGGAATAGAAACTGTTAAGTGTTAACTACCTTATGGACTTCGTTCTTTAGTGAAAAGCGAATTCTTTTTATTGTTGAATGGTAGTAAACATTTTAATATGACCAAACCATTGATGGAGGAGTTATATCATTCTGTAAAGTGATGAGTTTATCCTATTATAGGCACTTTCTGGGGGTCCTTTGGTACAAGCTCGCAACTTTGCTGTTATGACAGGAGTGAATGCTGGTATTTCCTGCGTCTTGAAAAGATTGAGAGGGAAGGAAGATGTCCAGTCCAGGTGAGATTGAACAGGAGTTTTATTCTATTCATTTTGTTTCTTCCTTAAGTTTCCCTCCCTTACTGGACCTGAACATAAGTTTTGTGAATCAACTTGAAATGATTTGCCATGTTATTCAAAATGTAGCTTACCATATTGAGCTTGCCATGATTTATGTCCCCTTCAAAATGTTAGTTGTTACTGTTGTTCCCATACCCTATTTAAGTGATCCCTAGCCCAAATACCATAGATGATAGAAAGATGCATAATTAATGGCTTGTTACCATAAAATTTTGCTCATTGTTATGCATGAAAGTTTGAAACTCACAGACCCTATCTTGAATTCTTGATTATTGGTGGCAACTTTACCACTTGCCTGGAAAACATGTATTTATGAGGAGCTAATCCTTGTCTAGTTTTTAGTTTAGGTAGAAGTGGTGTGCATATATCGATTTGTACTTCCCACTAGGGCTGTAAATTGAGCCAAGTTTTAGCATCATCAAGCTAGTTCTTTTTTTAAAATTATTATTTAAAATAAAAGATTACAAGGAAAGAGAAAAGGATAAGTCTAAGGCAAACATCCAAGAGGGAATAAGTTGAGAAGTTTGAGAAGGGATTTGAGCTCCAAGATCTCCCGTTTGGTGCCATTGGACATTCTCATGTTGAAGAACTCTGCTAGTTCATTTAAAATGGAGCAAACCCAAATACTACCCTGAGTGTTAAACAAACAAAAAGAATGTGATCATTCTCAGCTCACTTAATAATTGAGTCACAAACTTGAATAGTTCGCAAACAATATCATTAGTACAAAGAGAGTTTTAGGCTTAGCACCCGTGGTATGTCAACTTTCAAATCAGATACATACTGAATTGTTATAACTTATAACATTTGGGTTTGGTTGGTTTTTGCTCACGGCCATGCTTGAAACTTAGTCTGGCGAAATTTGAAGTTTGCCTGATTAATGATAATGATTAGTCTTGAACAAGAATCTTCCTCTTTTTCTCCCCTTTTCAGGCCAAATAAATGTTTTGCTTACTTTTCAAAATTTTGTTCAATCATGTCTTTTAAAAAAAAAAATTCTCAAGGGAAGATCAAAATAATGGAGGTGAATCAGTATCTATCAAGTGATTAGATACTGGAAAAAATAAAATGTATGGCTGTGATTTTTGGCAATGAAGCAAAAGCATCTGATGCTAAGGAGGACATGATATGAATGAAAAATTTTGTCTCTAATCATGGTTGGCCATGATTGTTATATTTTTAAGGGGGAGGAAATTACATAAAGCCATCAAAGGACTAGGTTAATGGTGATGTTGCACCCATCAGTGGTCAACAATACATATACATCTGTAAGTCTTTATTCTTAGGTATATTATGATACCAGTCTCAAAAACTTGTAGTATGAAAACATTTTCTTCTCAATCAAAGGTGAAGTGTCCTTGGTCATGTCCTCTGCATGAAACTTTAGATTCTATACTTGTAACAATAAAAGGGTAACATGCACGATGTCTTTGAAAGTTTTTTTGTATGCTTTTGCTGTAAGAATCTTGCCAACTCTACCTAACTAGATGAAAAGTCATCTTTAACACATATGGATCAAATCAACTAGTTTTTTTAAACCAAACAAAAAGTTTACGTTCATCTCCCATATTATGATCTGTCTAGTATTTTGGTTTTTATATCCTCGTATCTGGCAATGTGTTCTCTTGTATTAACTTTGATGTTGACAATCTATTAAATATTACAGCATGGCAGCGGCTTTTGGGTCTGGGGCCATGTTTTCATTGGTAAGTGGCATGGGTGGACCAAATCAAGCAGCAAATGCAGTCACTTCTGGGCTTTTCTTTGCACTTGTTCAAGGTGGACTTTTCCAGGTTGGTATGAAGGAAAAATCAATTTATCTTTATGCAGTTTTTTCAAGGCCCTCAATTATTACATTGTACCTCTATTTGATAAGTGGGACTATAACTATTGGGCTTACCATGTTGGCAACATAACAGCAGCAAATATGCAATGAGTGATAACTGTATAAATGAATTTCTAGGAGGATTTCTTCCGGGGTTTCTCAGAAAACCCTGACATGATCTATTAACCTTAGTCCAAGTGAGGTGTGCTTGCCTAGATTCTTCGATGTTAATGTGTGTGATACAGGTTCATAGTTTGGTGTCCCATTAACTCTCTTCCCAAGCTAAGATTCATATATAAATCATGCAGTTAGGACAAAAGTTTTCTCAACCACCAGCTGAAGATATTCACTATGCCAAAACAAGAAACATGTTGTACAACCTTGGCCTTCAGAGTTATGAGAACAATTTCAAGAGAGGCCTATTAACAGACAATACTTTGCCTTTACTCACAGACAGGTTGGACCTTGGCATTTGAATTATTACCTCAGTTTTTTATTTTTACTTTATCATCTTGTTCTTATTTTATCCTTATCATGTTCTGGAGTCTGAGTCCTTTGTTTTTCTTTTTTCTGTCTCAGTGCTCTCAGAGATGTGAAAATCCCTCCTGGACCTAGACTTTTGATTCTTGATCACATCCAGAGGTACAAATTGTACTCTATATTTAGTTTCCTAGTGCCCTACTTGAACATTTCTCTTACATTCTGATGTTTGGATACAGGGACCCAGATCTGAGAGGTAAGCGAGTAAGCAGGAATTGACATGAATGAATAGAGTTTGCTTGCTGCAACCAAATTCATAAACCGTTGGAAAAGGATGTTGTAGCAAGTTTGTGTTGCAAATGAGTTTTTTCAGTTTTGTTTATTATGCTTTATCTTCCATTGTTTAGTGAATTTTTAGATAATTTGGTGAACTAATGAGAGTTTAGTTCCTGGCAATATGTTAAATGGCCTTTTAGGTAATTTATGATCCTGGGTCTGTTAACGGATGTCCGATGATAAGTTTGATAATGCATCTCATAAAGCACTTTTACGAACTAGTTTTCTATAATTTATATGTAGTAATTTTGTACTTTTTTTTTTTCAAATTATAATATATGATATAGAGTTATGTGAGAAAGAATTACGTGAAAGATATTTAATTCTATATTTAAAATTACATTTTCAAAAATTTGCCATTAGGTCTACTAATAATTTTTAAAAATAATTGTCGAGTTAATGGTTTTTTTAATATATATATATATTAACAATTGTAAAAACATATTTTCATGAAAAATTATCAAACGTCTCAATATATATACACATGCTTAAACAATAAATGTGATATTTTGTTATTGTCACTCATTCACTCTCCTACTCAGAAGTAATAAATTTGATGATTTTGATAAGTTATACTTTGCTACTTATTTTAAAAATTCCTGTATTATTTTTATAAAAATATTGATATATAGAAATTGTATATATGTATATATATATATGCACATTAATTTTTTTAAAGAATTTTCATATCAAACGTAAAGCTTTTCAAGACATATTTAATACAATAGAAAATATTATTAATTTAGTATCTCTAGACGAACAAGCAAACATATGAATATCTATCAAATATTTATTAAATAACTTCTGAATCATTATTAACTTTATCTAAATATTTAAATTGTTATTAAACTTTAATAAAATTAAATATTTTTTAATTTTAAAATTTCATTTCATTTCATTTTTTTAAATATATATCGATTAGTCAACTGCATTATATTCACTAAGGAGAACAACCAAATTCTGTATTGGCCAAATCTTATTTAAAAAAAAAAAAATCATACTACGTCTCTACGTATTCAGTTGATTTATCACCAACTAAATTAGTCGTGAGTTGCTAGCAATCTGGTCTGTCCTCCTCAATATAAGCAAGTGCACTTTTAAATATCTTGTTTCCGAACAATAAATGCTTGATTTTGACAAGTGTCATTTTTCCATTCAAAAGCAAAACATGTGATGATTTTAACAATTCTCACTCTATTACTATTTTAATAAGAAATATATATTATTTTTAATGAAAATATTTTAAGGGTGCTTTATATTTACATTAATACTTAAAAAAACTAATTTTAAATTTAACTTTAAATCAATAAATTATTAAATTTTGGATAAAGATGCACAAATTAAATGAACAAATTTATAAGTTTTTATAAAATTATAAGGGCCAAAATTATATTAAAATATAAAATGACATATATTAAACTAGGAGAAAAAAACTAAACCATCACGAGATACACCGTCAGTCAGTACCTCCAATAAATAGGGTTTGAATCATCTAAACTTAAATTTTGATACATTTTTTGATAATAATTAAAAAATAAAAATAAAAAAATTTAATCTTTCATTCATTCAAAATAAATTCTTATTAATATAATTTTTTTTATTTTTCTCCTATCACAAAAAATTACAACAGGACATAAATACAAAGATTCAAAATCCAATAATTTCCACACAACTCACAAAGTAAAATAACACGAATGTCTCGTAGCAACCTGCTAGTCTATTTTTACGCCCAAATTGATCAGTGATGGATGACCCACCGTGGCTCTGGTCTTATTCACTGTCGTACTAGTTACTTACCGCCATTCATGGCTTCATTGTGATGTCAATTTTGCGATCATGGTATGTAATAAAAGATATGGATGTAAAATTAATTATTTATATAATAAAAATTATAAATAAATAATATTTTTTTAATTTTTTTATATGACAGTATATTTAAATAATATCGTCCTCTCTGGTACAACTTGACCCTTCCATTCCACGAATAGACAAGTCACAGTTCACCCACATCAATTATTCTAAGCATATATACTGTACACAGTAAAAAAATGAGAGGGAAACCAAAAAGACAAAAGCCGCAATTGGTGGTGGACCTTCCTTTGGCATTTCTCTTATTTTTTAATTATATAACACTATTTATATATTAATTAATGATATTTATTTATTTATTAAATTAAAAAATGATATAATAAATAATTAAATTTTATTAATCAATATATATACTTACAATTTTTTATACATTGTAAGTTATTGTTCTTTTGGCGTTTGGACCACTTCTCCACTCTTAATACTCAATACTGCCCTACCAATGAATGCTTTCGATTGGCTTCAATTTTACTTTCTATGGATGTCATCTTTGCCTCCGGATCCCCTGCTGTCGCGTTGCCCCTGCTGTCTGTGCTGTCGGACGAATCGTGACCGTTTGCTTGATCTGAGCGTCATCAACTTGCCACGTCGCGCACCTTTTTTTTTTTTTTTTCAGACTGCTCTAAACGCATCGTTCAAGAGAGCATCCTCCTCAGCGTATTCTCGCCGCCGAAAAAGCACCGCCGTAGCTCACTTTCGCTGCACGTCATCGGCGAAACATGGCCTATCAAATCTTTAAAAAACCGACGATGATTTTGAAGCTGATGCACGTCTTTACTCCATCAGTTTCCTCAAAGGCCCCCGCAGTTAAAAGCATGGAATTCTCACTTCTTGGTCAGAGAAGGGGATCTGGGTACCAAGGATTTGATGAAGATAAAAGCTTCAGTTATAGGAATCTGTCTTCTACTTTGAAGAAACTATCTATGTGGGATAAGAAGCTGTACGATGAAGTCAAGGTAAATTTTCTTTTTCTCTTCCTCTGAATTTTGCTGTGAATAATCAAAGTTGTTTCAAATGTTATGATATGCATGATAAAAATTAAAAGAAAAGTGTTTTTAGTTTATAATTTGTAATTGAAGACTGTGTAATTTTCAGACTGAGGATGAAAAGAAAGAAATGCAGCGCAACGTGGCAGCACAGTGACGCTCGGATGAATCGGACGGCAAGGATGAAGCTGACAGCAGCGGACAGCAGACGCATGGGACAGCAGGCGATCCTTTCGCGTCATGTTTCTATGGCCGTTGCGTCTCTTTGTCTTTGATAAGTACAACCTATAGATTTCAGTTAGACCGGTAAAATGTTTGGTTTCACGATTTCACACTAAAAGTTGAGTTATATATGTACGTGTCGTGTCCTTGACTTTGGGTTTAATAATCACTCTGCAAGGTGTCGATTTGGGATTTGTGACATTTTCTTCTTTGTTGACATTAATATATGATGTGCTGTATCATAATATCAGGAACCAAAAGTCCAATTTGTAAATAATTGATTAGTTCTGTCAGAAAACGGTATATTTCGACTTGTCTAATAACTCTGCATATAACTTGTTGAAGACATCTCATTGAAAGACTTGTCTAGAAGGTACTAATAACAACGAGTATGACGGTAAAAACTGATATTTTCATCATAAAATAATTTTAATAACAAATTTTTTTCTTTATTTTATCTAATTTCCAACCAAAAAAAAGAAGAAGGATAGAAACGGTCATTTGGGTTTTAGAGAATTTTGACAAAAAATGGGAGAATTGAAAAATGTGTCTCCTATCATCTATCTCTCCTGCTTTTATCTAATTTTTCTTTGTAGGGCTAAGGGAAGCAGGATATCGTGTTACGTTGGTTGATTTATCTGGATCTTGACTTTTGAAAATAATAATAAGAGTGTTTCAAGTTTAAACAAGACCTTATTCATTTCAAAGATTAATCACTTTTTCTCCGTTCCATTATTTGACTCTAAAATTTGAAATGAGGTCCAAAATTAATCTTGCTTTCGGAAAACAAGAAAATTTCAAGCGTAAGTGATCGAACACGAACACTTACAGAAAAATAAAAAATCAGATTTTTTCATTAATAAAGATCCCCGAAGAGTCTGTATCTATGTACAGTCAGAGAAACAACACACAGAACCATTCAAATTTTCTCTTCAAAATTCTTTCACGAGACAGAAAGAACAAGAGAGAATCGATATGTCCATGCCAATTGAGACTTAATTAATACAAATATGTATATCTAGAACTTGAGCTACAAAATACAAAAATCACGTTTTATAAAACAAAGAAGCCATGGATCAACCAGGATTGATCATGAAGACGGAGGAACGGAAATGGAACAAGCCTTGAGGAGATTGTGCGCCTGCGAAAGCTGTTCCATGAGAGCGACGATGCGAGCGTGATCATCACGCGCCTGATCAAGAGCCTCAGCCTCCAATTCGCCGAGCTGAAAGCAGAGCCTCTCCTCGGCGTCCTCAGCCACGCGGAGCCTCTCCCACACGATCTGAAGCTCACGCTTCACGAGCTCCTCTCTCTCCTTGCTCAGCCTCAGCTCCTTCTCCAACTCCTCGTTCCTCTTCTTCAGCTGCAACGCCGTCGTATCGCGAGGCTCCTCTGCTTTCTTTTCATGGCCACCGATACCAATCGCCGCCATTATGGGTGCCATAGAAGATGAAGCGTAAAAAATATGACGCGGGATCACAAATACCAGAGTTACGAGAATAACGATTGCGTTGGAATGAATGGATTGGCTGCAATGGTATAAATAGGATTGGATCGGGTGTGTCCAGGTTCAATGAACCTGGGTTTTCACTATATTTCATTTTAACTGATTATTTTATTATTTATATTGCTGACGCATTTGCTTTGCTTTGAAATTTTTTAATATACAATGTAGTAAGTAATATGCCCTTCTTTCTCAATTTTGGATCACTCATTAGCCATTTTAGGTTAGCCACCATCCTATTCATGATTTGACTTGCACTTGCTTTGATTATTATATATATATATATATATATATATATGTATGTATGTACTACTATTACCATTTTCGGGTGCTGTTTTCTTATTGGCTTATACTACATGAATTATTCAAAGCAGATTTGTTTGCGTCGGTGCGTCTTAATTAATTACAATTTAAAATGGCCAATTCTATAATAAATAAACAAAAATTTCTATTTATAAATAATCTTTCAACTTTCAAATTTAAGAAATAGATATAAATATTTTTATCTATCTTTTAACAATACTAATTTATTCACGGCATTAAATTTTTTTACAATTTACACAAAAAATTTTAATTTGGTTCTTGCTAGTGGTGTTTTTGATTATGAGATATCTGTAGAGTGTAAACAAAAGGCAAATGCATTTGTTATCTAATTCTGAGAATTTTACTATATAGAGATTGCTATAAAATGTATATATTTTAAGGACAATTTATGATAAAGTGGCATTACATCTAATTTTTCATTAATATTTATCTCTGACAAATCATAACTGGGTTTTTCTAACAATTAATATTAAGTTAAAATATAAAATTTTCATCAACTTTAAATTATATATAAATAATTTTGTTAATTATAAAATTTGACTTAAGATATAATTTATGTAAAAAAAATTTTATTAATTTTTTATTTAAAATTTTAATAAAATAATAACATGTTAACAAAAATAAATTATAATTTAAAGTCAAAATGTAAAAAATTCTCACAGTGATACATTGATTGGATTGGATTGAATTTCGGAATTGCCGTGAGCCACAAAATGCAGTTTGGAGTTGGAGACATGGAATTTTAGATACGTGGTAGGGCAGGGCGTAGAGTGGGGTAAATAATGATTCAACAAAGCATGTTTAATGCGTTCACAATCTCCGCGTACTCAACCATTGAGGGACCATTTGGTTAAGGGTCATATTTTTATGTTATCTTCGATAATATAATATTTTAAATAAAATAGATATATCATATTATTATTATTATTATTATATTATTATTATTATGTGATAATAAAAAATATTTAATGTAATATTTTAATTTTATTATCACATTATATTAAAAAAATATTATCTTATGATATTAAAAATATTATTTATTTTATATTATATAAATATTAAGTGAAATAAATTTTTTAATTTATTAAATTTATTTATATTATATTATATTTATTTTTTTAACATAAATTAATAATATTGTTTCTTTTTTTGGCTAAAAAAATACTATATATATATAAATACGAGTAAAATTTTTTATAAAATTCTTAATCTCTTCCACAATTTCAAAGCACACTCCGTGATTTTTAGTTAACTCTCTAATTATTTAAAATAATTTTTTGGGTATTTTTAATTATGTTAAACTATTTAATCATGTGACATTTAATTACTTTGTATTTTATTCTAATAGTATAGACTTTTGTTTATATTTTATTTTAAAGTTAATTGTAATTTTTTTTAAATAATCATAGCATCAATATAATAATAATCTATTTAAATTTATAAAGTTAGATTACAAAAATAAATAATATTAATTAGTATAAATAATAAAAAAGTGAGCATTTTATATCATTGTAATATAAGATATTATCAATTGATATATCAAATATATATAAATATTATAAATACTATGATATGTAATATAACACAATACATGAGATCAACACCCTAAGATATTATATTACATGAGATGACATTATACTAAATGTATCTTAATTTTTTATTTTTATTAAATTTGTTATTCTTGGTAAACATGTGATGAATTGGAACGTGAAATAGATTAATTTTGTAATAAATTAAATTTTAAATTATTATTAAAAAGATATTTATATTTAGAATTTAACAGTATTTTAAATTTGATTATATTTGAATGTAAAAATATATTTAACAAACTAAAAAAATTTAATCGATCATAATTTTGTAAAGTGGACCCAAATTTGTGTAATCATTTTACTAAGGGGGCATTGTGGTACTCGATTTATTATTTATTTTTAATAATTATATTTTTAAAATTGTGATTCTCATAAATTTTTTAAAAGATTTGTTTGATTTACTTAAAACATTTATGAGAATATTTTATAATATTTTTAAAAATATTAAGCTTTTACATTTGATTCAACTTTAATATTTTTAAAAATATTTAATAAATTTTCAACTATGTTATTGACAAATTTTTAAATGTTTGTTTACATATAATTACACCATTTAGTTGACTTATGAAAATTCTTTAGTTATATAGGGTTTTTTTTTTTTTTGTTTACAGAGTTGAATTTTATTAATTTTTCATGGAAACCGAACCCAATTTAATAGTTAGTCATGCTTACGCGTCTTTCAAACGATTCCAATGAAAGCTCAAAAAATGAACCCTTTTGGTTTCAGCAAAACCTTGAACTCGATAAATACATAAATACATGAACGTTCAGCAATTTAAAAAATAAGAAGATAAATACATGAATGTAGCCACTATGGTCAATATAGTGAAAATTTTTAATAAAAATTAACATATATATTATTTATTTCTGTCATAATTAATTATTTTTTAAAAATGTTGTTACATATTTTATTTTAATTACAAAATTTAATAATAAGAATATAAAAAATTATATATAAATTTAATAATTTTAACAAATTTCTTCACATAAAAAATACATATCGATATATTAGACAAGAGCGACATTATTCTAATACAGGGTTGCATTTCTTGATGCAATAAGTACATTAATAACACGAAGATGACAATTTTTCAAATGTCTTTGACAATTTAGTAATTTTATTAATTTAAAAATATTTTTATATTATAATAATGTAAGTTTCTTATCTCTTAAATAGAAATAAAATTTTGTAAAAATATAAAAATACTTTATTTTTAAAAATGTAACATTCTCAATAATATTTTTTTAATTTATATATTAAATATGAGAATATAAAATTTTAAACCTCATATTTTTTATAATATTTTTTTAAATCATGTACCAAACATTTCATAAGTGTCTACAATTTTGTTGAGAAATTAGTGATAAAATATCTGTGAGTTAAAATCATTGCTGATAAATACTTTGATAAAATTTAGTTAGAGTTTAGAGAGGTAACAGGTGCGTTGTTTTTCATTTTTAAAATCTTCAAATTATTATTTTTATTTTGCTATGTTTTAAAAAATAAGTGTTGTATAGAATTTTTAAATTGCCATACTTTTATTAGGAAACTTTATTTGTATTTTTTATGTTTAGTGCCTACTATATATTTTTTTCAATTATATTTTTTAGTTGAGTTGCCCCTTGAACTTTCTTATATAATTTATATTTCTATCTAAATCAGTCAATGATTTACATAAAACAATTCGGTTCCTTTGAGACATCTAATAAAATTAGAACCATACATAAAACAATTTATTTTAAAAATAATCAATCACAAAAAAAAAAATTATGTAATTTATATACATATCAAATTTTATTTAAAAAGCCTTATAATAAAATAAGTAATCACACGAACTTGGGTCTACATAGAAGTCTACACACCCACCACATTTCAGGTTTTAAAATGTCTCCAACTCTCACACTCCTCTATTACTGATGTACTAAATTCTAATTCTATTATAATTCCAATCCCAAAAATGACGCGAAGGCAAAAACAAAAGCCTACTTTTCTTTTACTCTTATAATATTTTAATTGTATTTATACAAAAATCTTTTACTTGTACTTTTAAAATACCCCAAAAAAGTTATAAAAAATCTATATAATTTAACCTTATTTGTTTAACTGTTTCTTGATAACCAAAAAAAAAAAAAAACCCATCCATTCAAATAATAGAGAATAATATTATAATTTTAACATCTTTAATTAATTAATATATATATATATATATATATATATATAATAGATATGTCAAACAAGTTAGAATTGAAATATAATTAATATATGTAAAATATATTAATTAATGAAATATAAAATATATGTCTAATTAAATTTTGGTATTTGTATATACCTGATTTTGAACATTGTTGAGCAAATTTAAAAATGATGGAACTGTTGTGCACTATTCATTGTACGATGAACTTGAAGAATTGTGAGTTTGGCTCATAGTTAGACTAGAGGAGACATTCACATTTATTGAAAAATTCCTGTAAATAAATTAACCACAATTATAAAAATAAAAAAAATAGGTGAATTTCTATGAGAGAAATAAAAAAAAGATTTAAACCTTAATCTATTTATAGTTGATTGTTAATTTAACACTTTTTTTATTTTTTTGTTCTTATAACTCTTTGACTTCAGAAACTTTGCTTTGTAAAATGTTTTAGAGGATTATTTTTTATAGCAAAATTATAAAAATTATATCTAAATTTTTTTCATATAAAAATACCACTCCGAGTTTCTATGCTGATGGGCCTTGCTCTTAGCCCAAAATCTATTTATTTTGGGTATGTATCTTTCCCTTTGGCACTTTAAGCCCATAAAACAAAGAAGGAATTGGGTCTAGTCCCATATACATTGCTTTCTCTGGACCATTGTTGGGAATCAAATTGAAGTGTCTGTCTTCCATTTTCTTTTGACAAACTAAAAGATTTGTCCAAAAACAAAAACAGAAGAATGTCTTAAAAAAAAGTAATGAAGTTTCATGTGCGAACTTTGTGGCATCTTATGCCTATGCCTTTTTCCCAATTTTTTTGTTAAAGAACCTTAAGCATAGGGGTTAACGAACAAAAAAGAGAAAAACTTAGTCATAGGATAGTATGTCGTCTTACGTTGAAAATATATTATTCCCATGTTTACCATAAACGATAGAAATTGCAAGTTGCTGCCGTGTTCTGCATCATGACTCACTTCAGTTTTTATTTTTTTTTTAATTTTCTTATAGACGTACTTTATTTGTGATGATAAATTTTGGAGAAATTGAATATTGAAGTACAAGCAAATTTGCTATTTCTTAATCTTAACAAATATGTTGTGTGTTTACTTTAAATATAAAACAAATTGGATTTACATTAAATCAGACGAGCACAAAAAAATTCCTAAAAAAGTATTTAGTAATATATCATATAAATATGTTATAATAAAGACTTATAGTTGAAGGATAGATTTGAAAAAAAGAAAAAAATCATAATAGTAATTAAAAAAATATTTTCTCATTTATAACATGACATTTTTTAGTCATGCTAGATATATGTCATTATATTTACATTTAATTACTATGGACACGCTTGAGTAAAATTAGCCCCATCTAAATAAATGTGCTTTTTGGATAAATAACTAAATAACTACATAAATAAATATAACTCACGAGGTTATCATTATCAATTCAATAAAATATTCTTATGAGAGCCATTTTTGTTTACTTCCACCGCAGTATATAGCCACATCACAAACGAACGCACAAAAAAACAAAGGGAAGAACAGAACACCAATCAGAGGGCATGTGGGCTTTAAATCAAATCGATCAAGTGGAGAGCGAACAGTGCTGAAGCTAAAGATAAATCACTTTGGCCTCTGTGCCTGAAGCATTGAAATTGTGTATTGGAGATGGATTATTATACTCCAAAACACTGCTCAACATGAATTTAATATACTAACTTGAGGGAAAATAGATAGAGCGCCACGGCACTGTGTGCTCTACGCAATCTTGCTTCTTGGGTCAGATGTTCATATAGCGTCTCTGTTCACGCGTATCGTCGAATGCTAGCAAACCCACCATTTCCTTCGCCTTCACCACTTCCCCTACCTGTAAGTACTTTACTTTTGGTTTTTTCTTTATTCCTCTGAATTCACTTATATTATTCGTGTAAAGAAATTTGTTCTGTATTCTTAGATCCCCATAGGGATGACGACGATGATTTTTTTATTATTTTTTAATCAGTTAGTTACTTATTACTTGATAATCCTGTACGGTCTATTGGTGTTGTTTAAGTCTTCTTGAGAGCTCTCTCGCCATGATCTATGTACCCAGTTTATTTTTCTGTCGTTGCATTGATGAATCAGCATTATAGTTTAATTGATTTTTTTGTTACTGGCTGCTTTTGCATCGTCAGGGCAATACGCGTTACCAGTTTACTTTGACATCGCTGAGGTACATATTAATTGATTACAGAGGCGATTCTGTGAATGAGATCTCCTATTCTCCATGTTACTGCATTTTTAGAATTTTCTATTCGATAGAAATACTTTTAAGTTTCATTATCGGAGGACTGATTTTTTCTAGGAGAATGGGAATGGATCTTTTTGGGGTGAAGATATGCTCTTGGATGGAGGGGGAGTTTAATTAGGAATTCTCTTTGTACCTGTGAAAAGATGGATTTGCAGACTAACACGCAACCTGAATCAGGGAAATGGGAACAAATTGTTTCTCAATTTCTTTTGAAGAGCTTGCACATCATTTTAGACTCAAGGGTTCCTTCACTTCACCCGCAAGATAGAAGTGGTGACTTATCACTTGGTTCCCGTGTGAGGAGGAGTGACAAATGGTTTAACTTGGCATTAGGTGATCGACCTGCTGCTCTAGATAGCTTGAACTTCTGGCACCGGAATTTGATGGATCCAATGGTAATCAACATTATACTAGTTCAAGAAGGGACGGGTTCATCTCTGGCTATTGGTTCATCTGTTGAGACAGTTATAGAGAGGTGGGTTATTCAGTATGAGTGTCCACGAGTAATGGCTCAAACTAGTGATATTTCTGGCTCTTACAAGAAGGCATACAAGAAGTCAATAGTACTGTTCCGTGCTCTTTATTCGTATATGAGGCTTCTCCCAGCTTATCGGATATTCAGGCAGCTAAGTACATCAAGTCATACTTGTAATTTTGATATTAATTACAAAGTGTCTTCGTTTAGTGATCCATTCTCTCGGGCAGAGGAGAAAATGATGGAAGAATACAAATTCGCTCCTATTGAAGCCCCCCCGGGTTGCCTTTGTATATCTGTTAACTACCGCACAACACTATCTGATTTCAATCTTGAGTTTTCAACACCATTGCCACCAAAAATAATTACCGATTATGTTGGAAGCCCCAATACTGACCCTTTGAGATATTTCCCAGCCTCAGAGAAGGGTGTTCGTGCCACTTCCTTTCCACTAAGAGGGTTACCACCACCATCTCCTGTGCCACTTGATCGTCCCCATAGCTGGACAAGCGGCTTCCATAAGGCAGCCCCTTTTGTACAGAACCAACCTTTTGTTGGATCCCCGCCAATGTATCGTCCTTCTCCCATGCCCAATGATTACCCATCTCCACCTCCTGATAATTATGGTATGAGAGCTCTCAACTATCGAACACTAGCCCGGCAAAGGTCTACAAGTTATGATGAGTATCAACTTTCTCCTCCATTCTCACATTCACCATCTCCATCTCCACCTAATCCAATGCTTACTCGTATGCGATCTGAAACTGCCCCTGTAACTATACCTCTTCCAGGGATGGGCAAAAGTTCTAGAAACCTTTCTCCTAATCTTTCAGATCACAGTAGAAGTTCTCTGCCACCTTTATCTCCCAGAAGCATAAAAAATGACACTTCATCACAGGAGTCTCCATCTGGAATCAGGTCATTCAGGAAAATAGAAGCTTCAAGGATTGGAGAGATGCATCTTGGGGCAACAAATAATGCCAGTCTAAAGGTAATCTTGGTCTTACATATCCACTCCTGAAGAGTTCAGATGTGCATCTTTTGTTTTAATAAGCTTTACATTTGCTTCATAGATTGTCAAGGATAACAAGGATGATTCAGGGCGATTCTCAGGATTGTTGTCTTCTAGTGGCTCGCCAAGGATTGGATTTTCTAGGAGCTCCAGTAGATTATCTTTACAGGATGACTTGGATGATGGTGACTTCTCATGTCCTTTTGTTGTTGATGATGTTGATACACCAGATGTTCAACCAAGGTATTTTGATTGATCTCATGTCATCATTCACAAATAAAGTCATGAAGCAGCTTCAAGTGACTATTAAGTACCTTGATGTGGAACCTGTTTTACTTTTACTGGCTCCTGTGATAGTTCCAGCAACTTCTTTTTTGAAATTATAAATTTTGAACCATTTATGGGTAATAATAGAGATGGCTGCATGAAATGTGTAAAATTAGAAGTTAGTTTAATTTGCTTACATAATCTGAATAGTAAAAGAAGACTGAATTTTTGAATATTGACAAGGTTCTAGATGTATGCATTCAAAAAGGGAAAGAGGGTAATGCTGAAGAAAAATCCAAAAACCAGAAGAATGTTAGAAAATGTGGATTGTTTTGGGGGATGCTATAAATATATTTTCCAGGTTGTCACGTTGAGATTTTGATAGTGAACACTGAAAGTTATTTTTAGCCATAGAAATCAGGAATAAGGTGATGAAGGATTTCTGAGAAGATTGTTGTTTAAGATATATTAGTTTTAATTGTTGGCCCATTGTTAGCCTCCATGAACTCCACTCATAACAGGGATAATTAACAGATGAAAAAACCATTAGATAAGATAATGAACTCCATACTATCTTTATCAACATTAAACATAGATTAGTAGAGGTTTTATTTGTGCCTACTTTATTTTATATAATGAGGCTCAAAATCAGATATAGAGTCAAAGATATTACCTTTTAAGCAGACAGTGATCAAATATAGATAGAGAGAACTTATGTTTTATGTAGAAAATCTTGTCCAAGCAATTATATCTTTGGCCAAAAAGTTTCATCCTTGAAAATCAAGTTTGTCATTGCCCTACTGAAATCATACATTTAACCTCTGTTATTAGTTTGGTTATAGTTAAGAAGTTTGATAATTTTAGTTTGGTGATATCTATATTGTTCCCTAACCCAAATCTCTGTCCATCCTCATGTGGATAATTTAGATTTTCAAACTTATTTTTACCAATAAAGTTTGGCACAATTTTGCTCCTTGGGTGGTCTACATGTCTATACTTTATACCTGGTGCTGTTGAACACCCTCAACAACCAGGTTGCTAGTTGTGTTGGCAATACATCACAACTTTTTGTACGTAGATGGTAAAGTTCCTACTGGTGTTTGTTTTCTAATATTTATCATACATTTTTATTTCTGCCATTTATTTTATAATAAATAGAATATATGTGTTTACTGCCATGGATAATGAAGCAGTTTACTGCCAAACCACATTTGATTTAACTATATGCAAGAACTGTGTAGCCTAGACATGTTAAATGATATGGCAGCACCTTTTTTTAACCCTTGATTATTCCTATGTGACTTTCAGAATTGTTTTTGTGCTTCTTATTATTTGTTAAATAATTAGCAAAAAAAATCTATATTCTTTTCAATTGAGTGGTTTCGTGGTTTGTAATTTATGATTGTTTATCTATAGCTATTAGTTGTGTTAGTCTTGTATATGTTTTACAAGGACTCGAGCCAGATACTGGTACTTGGCAGCCACTACACCTGAAGTAACATACTGCATTATACTTCAACTTGCAGAGTGGCAGATCATGCATCTGCGAGTCGAGTTTTGAAAGCATGCCACTTCTCATTCCTTTGGTCAATAATGATAACTCTGCTCATAGTTTAATGTTCTATGAACTATGAACCTTCCATGCTATTCACCTTTAAACTTCTTTGAAAACTGTCGTGCATAATTATTTAGACATGCCATGCTAGATGCTTCAGTATCTTATTATGCTATTGCTTTTTTTCTTCTTTTCTTTTCTGGATAAACAGTCAGAATGTGGATGGTAAGAGCGCTTCAGAACTCACTTCAACATCACTGCCAATGGGAAGAAAGTCACAAGATGCTGCTGTTGGTGTTCTTGTGCGCATGCTTAGGACAGCACCTCCTCTGCGCCAAGATTCAAGTTGTTATTCATCCAATTCTTTGAAGACTGAATTTGAGGAGGGAATTCCTACTGCTTCTGGATTCTTTATGCCTCGAAAGGCAGCTGATGCCCTTGAAGAGCTCAGGAGTTACCGAGAAATGAGAGACCTTCTTCTTTCTAAGAGTGGGAATCGAGTCATGAGCAAAGACGAAGCCTAAGCCTGCTGAAACGATGATCTTTTCATTAAGCACACGAGTCATAAATAGTTGAGGGTGTTGATGCTGACTAAAGAATTACAATAGCTTCATGAAATGGTACTTATGACATATACATAACAAACACTTTTTCGAGGAGGAAAAACAAAATAAAAAAAAGGACCCTACAGATTTGTGTACATATCCTGACTGAATGTGGCTACAAACACCAAAAGTTATTTTATCTTGATCAAAATGTAAGCTTCTGGTATGCTTTCGTCCTTTAGACATTGTATTACTGAAAGTTAAAAACTTGCTTCCCCAGTATTGATGCCAATGGCTAGGTGGAGGTTTTAGAAAATGACATTGGTATTTTGGAAAAAAGTTTGATGAATTTTATTGTAAAGAAGCATACTCTTTGAACAAGACACTATGCTTGAAATGTACATTCATCTTTTGTATTTGATTATAGTGACGAATTACAATCTTATTCAGTCTTAATCTTCATGGCCCCTCAAACTAGAGAGCAGACTTTTACAGTAATAGCACACAAGGTAGAAGGGGTGATGACATTTTTTTTAAAAAAAATTAATAATCAATTTTAGTACTTTATTGTGAGAAACAAATTATCTTACAATATAATTACTTGTTTCATAATAAATTTCTTCATACAGTTGTAAGTAGATTCAATTGAATATCAACCTTTTTTTTTTTTTTAAATCTATGAAATTTTAACTTTTTCCTTTAAACAAAGAGAGCACTATGTTTAAGAAATTGACAGTTGAAAGAGAGCGAGTTAATAATCAGATTACGTTCATTAAGATGGAAAAACTTTTTTTTTCTATATAAAATAACTGAGTATCATAATAGACTTTAATTATAGATCTATTATTTAGAAAATTATAAATAACTATTTAATTACAGTTTTAATATTTAAAATTTAAAATGTAATGTTTTATACACAAATTATGAAAAAAAGTATAAATATATCAAATTAATTAAAATCAACATTTCCAAAATTGAAAATTTGAAAAAAAAAATATAGGTTAAAGATTACACAAATGAGAAATTTAAAAAAAAAAGAATTTTAACTAATATTTAATATTTTAACTTTTGGTGATAATTTAAAAAGATAAACAGTTTCATTATACCAAAATAATAATAAGTTATAATGTACGGAAGATCTATGTAGTTATCTATAATTTCTCAAGAAAGTAATAAAAAATACACCATGATTATCACGCTTGGCAATTTTTTTTCAGTCCCGCCATGGCGATTCTAATTCGTGAAAGTGCACTCACGACTTTTAATTCAAACTTTGAAGGGGAAAAGGGAAAGGCTTCGTCACCGTCCCATCTCTCTGCTTCCTGGTTCTGATGTCTAATAAAATCAGTGCAATATGATTTCTTCGACTTGCCCATTCTGTGATTTATCAGTTCCGTCATCGGAACTCGAATGGTATTTCTTTCTTATTCTTCCTTCACATTTGATAGATGGGAAAAATGATTGAACCCTTATGCAAATGCAGGCACGCCAACAGCCACTTTCAGGATGACGATGATCGCCGCCACCAGCAGCAACTCGCTGCGGATTATGAGTTGGCCCAGCAAATTGCTCTTTCTCCAAACTCATCACCTCAATCAGTTCCGGCACTCCCATTTGTATCTTCTACATAGTCCTTTGATTGAGTCTCACCATGCACACAAGCAAGCTTTACTTCTTGTTTATTTGTGAAAAAGAATAGAAATTTTGCTTTATTTTAGGTCTTTCTTTGTGGTGTTGCATTCTTGCATTTTAATTTATCCACATGGGCATAGAATATGTCTGCTAGACAACGTTCACAATTTTTTCTATATTCAACTTGAGAATTAGACTCCAATGATTTTATTTTCCTCCTTTTTCTCCTTTTGCGTTAGTATTCAATTTCCTACATACATGGCGCTTTTCCTGCTTATGAAGAAAAGAAAAGAAAGAAAAAGCTACCAAGTCCGTAGGTTGTCTTATATGATGATAATCAATAATCATAAATAATTATACTCTGCAGGGTGAACAAGCAGCCTGTGGCTTTCAAGTGGAATCAACTTCTGCAGATCATAACTCAAGGTGTGTTGGTGGGACTAGAGATAATGAAAAATGTAAAATGGAGGAAAAGATCTCTAGTTTGATTGATTTACAGATGAAGAGTACATTTTATAAAGTTGAAGGGGGTTTGATGGCCTTGTTGAGAAACTGTTTAGAGTCTGAACCTGGAAACACAAAAATCATTTTGTCAGGTTATGTTGATCATTTTCAAAGCCTTGAGTCGGAAGATGTTGGATGGGGTTGTGGTTGGCGTAACATTCAAATGCTTAGCTCTCACTTGATGGTGCAAAGGTCAGAAGCTAGAGAAGTTTTGTTTGGTGGTTCTGGATTTGTTCCTGATATCCCATCCCTCCAGAGATGGCTGGAGATTGCATGGGAAAGGGGTTTTGATGCAGCTGGCTCGGATCAATTCAATCATGTTATTTATGGTTCAAAAAAATGGATAGGAACTACTGAATGTGCTGCCCTTTTGCGTTCTTTTGGCCTTCGGGCAAGAATAGTGGATTTTGGTCCAAAGGAATCTGAATCGATTTATCTATCTGTCCCAGGTTCAAGTCTAGGGACACAGGATATGAAAATTAATAATGGAAGCAAAAGGAAAACAATTTGTACTTATGGACCAATGGATAGATATCTGTCTCGTGATGTTTACCAAGCAAATTCTGGCCAGGATGAAAAGCTAAAGTCTTCAATTATCCAGCTTAGCGACATTATGGATAAATCAAGTAATGATGATAATGTAAACAGAAGTAAAGGTCATCAAGTTCTCATTGACTTTGTGTGGAATTACTTTTCAAATAATAGTTCAGTCCAGTTTGGCCACCGGCGTGTTATTGTCACTGAAAAAACGTGAGTGAAATTTAACACATTCTGACAACATAAAAGATTGTGTTTCTTGCAGCATTTTGAAATTTCAAAAACTTCCCTGGACAGGCCTTTGTACTTTCAACATGATGGGCATTCAAGAACTATAGTTGGGATTCAAGTCAAACATCAACAGACTGGAATTCTGCAATATAATCTCCTTGTTTTTGACCCTGGTCATGTAATTTTTCTTCTTCAGATCTTTGGTTATTGCTTGTTAGTATTTATTTTCGTGATTGGATTTTGAGATGTCTTTCTGTAATTGAATTTCTTACAAGTATCTTTATATCTTTATCATTGTTCTAAAACTAAAAGTATAAGTAAAGAATGAGGCATATTCGACATCAATCAGCAAGCAAAGATCATCTTATACTTGAGGGTGAGACAACTTTGAGAATGAACAAATAAACTTGAGTTTTACAAATACATGAAGCTTTAGAAGATGGCAGTCTTTCTGTGTTCTAAGAAAAAAAGAATGATGGTTTAGAATGCATGCTATATGAATAGAGGGTTTTATTTCATAATTATTCTTATACTTCAAATGAACAGGTGGATATACTGAGATTGTGTAGAACAACAAAGAAGAGAAAATTAGGTAGTAGCAAATGGATTGCTTGAAAAATTTTACTTGTTTTTATTTTAAAAAGTAATTAGAATCCAGGAACTAGTGAAGGGCATTGCTCCCATTCTTTACTCTACCAAGTATGTCCAAAATCCTTATTTGCTGCTTCCTTTCTATTTTTTTCAATCCAGTTGAACTAGTTTGGATTTTATATTTTTATGTTTTTAGGGAACTATTCTTTTTATTTCAGCGAATTCAGTTGTCCTTCTAAGCATATTTCTGTAGTTGAAGTAACATGAATATAAGATCTTCTGTCTATTATTTTATTCTACTTCCTGTTGAAAGAACATAGCATGTTAAGTTTGATTTTGATTGACACCCAGGCTAATTACAAGAATAATTTATATCTTTGTTGGAACCAGTATATTAATCCTTACTTTCCTATAGTTTTGTCAAATTGCATTCATTGAACTAGTAGGACTTCTATGAGTCAATTTTTTAACAGATGCAAGTAGGTTTAGATACTTCCTCTCTATGATATGTACATATATATACATAGAAAAAAGTATTCTGGCACATGGATGTATATTTTGTAGTAATGGTGCATCGTTTCAAATGTTGGTGACTTATCATCGTAGAAAACTGCTGCTCTGGAAAGATCGCTTAGAGAAAAAGTTGGATGGCAGAAGCACATTAAAAGAGGGATTCACACATTAAAGAAGCCACAATATCAGGTCTTACTTCTTTTATAAAAATGGTATCTTTTATCCTTTGACCATCAAATGATTAGGCTTGATGGTCCGTATTATTTCAGTTGTGTTATGTTGATCCTGGAATTGCCAGTGAGGAGGAGATCGAAAATCTCAAGACTGTTGATAGCAGCTTTCTTGAATTTTAAGTAAACGGCCCATTTAAAGCTCCTTGCAACATAAGGTATTATCTAATGTTTCATGCCACTGAACTATTTCTCTTGGCTTTTTTTTTTGGGAGGATTTTATTACAATAGAGAAGGTCATTAATGATAATGTAGCTGTATGATTGCTTATGTACCTTTTAGATGTACAGATATTGGATCAATATAAAACTGTTGACTAGATCTACTTTCTTTATGACCTGAATAAAGTACTGCCTCTGCTGCTGCTGCTTGGGTTGAACGGTAGCCTAATTTCATCATTTACCTTTATCCATGAATTAGTCAATTGTGGTATTTGATTTTCTAATTGTGGAAAGCCTTTGCACTACTTTGATCTGGGTGGTACTTGATCACCAGCCACCATCTTTGTATTGCTGTTAAAGTTTGTAGTTTTTTCAGACTCAGCAGTAAGAGCATTTTTGCTTCTTCATTTAGCAAAGATTGCATTCAGTAAGTTTCTTTATCAATTAAATATTGTAATTTGACCAGTTATAAGTTAATTTATTGCAAACTTTGACTAGACTATATTTTTTTTTTGGTGAAACCTATTACAAACAATAATCTCTGCAAAAATAATAAGATATTAAAAAAAAGTTATTAGAGGTTTAGTCTTTGATAAAATTAATTATGCTAGATTTTCGTGTTTGATTGTAATGACTTTTTAGAAATTAAATAAAATTTCATATAAAAGTAGAACTCAAAATTTAAGTATTCAAAAGCTTAAATATAGTTTTGGACTTTTGGCCTATCTTGTATCATAATTACTTGGCCAGGCAATATTATCTTTTTATAAAAATTGGTCATTTGGTTAATGGTTACATTGTCTATCCAAAATCTAGTGTCACTTTTAATAACCTAGTCAAATCTAAAATCTACATGTAATTCAATAAATAAATAATGTCTAAAATCTAAATCAGTAAATTAAATTTCATGCTATTGGGTGAATGATGCGATTAAAAAAAAAAGAAGACCAATATAGCAGTATAGCACCCATTAGCATTAACTCACCAATCTTATCGAATTCGAATGAGCCAAGCAAAGCAGGGATTTACCTTTCTAACTCACCGGCATTCTTTCTCTTCCGTTTCCGAGTGTTTTCCGTTTATCTGTGGCTGTGTGGGTGTGGCGTCGTCCTACTTATATGAGAGGTGGGGATTCCAAATAGGAAACTTAGGCTAAGCATTTCTAAGAGAAGCTGTTTTTGGCTTGAGGAAGAAGGCATAACTGTCAAGTGTAAAGCCACTTCCTCTGTTTCTTCCCCTTTCTCTTTTCCCTTTTTTTCTAAAATATATACTTTTTTTGGGATCAAGGGAAAATGGGTTTAGGTCCATTGGATTGGGCTCTTAATGTTTCTCATAGGTCTAGAAGACATCTATTAGCCTTTATTAAAGGTTTTTTTTGGTTCTCACCTTGAGAGACGGTGAAGATAAATACTAGTGGACCTCAATATCCAAGACCTATCCTCAAAGGTCCAATAAGAAGATGTTAAGAAGGAGACTGGAGTCTGTAAAGTAATCATAATTTTTTATAGTATGGAAGAAATATATTTTAATCTACACGTTAGTTTTTATTTTTTATAAATCTTTGTTTTTTTATTTCTTTTTTATTCAATTATAGAGAATCCAAAAACGAAAGTGTATAATTTTTTAAAAAAATTAAATTTTCTTTGTAATCTTTATTTCGTGAAACTTTTGGTTAAATACATTGTTAATTTTCTTATAATATTGTTTAGTTTTGTTCTTTTGCTTTAGTGATGTATACTGGAGGAGCATATTTGTTTTTCTCTTGATGATTTGTAAATCTTACAATGACTCTGGCGATAAAATAAAATAACATAAAACTTAGGATAAAAAGGCAGCGACTAACTTTTATTATGAGGATAAATAATAACTCAAAAAATAATTTTTATAAGTTAAACATTTTATTAATTAATTAAAAATATGTTAAGTCAATACTAGTTTGCCGAGTTCATAATATCATGCATTCGTTGTCAGCTACTTTTTTTTTTGGGTTTCCAAATCGTTGTCAACCTGCTCGACTTGTCTGAATATGCATAAATTAGACACGTTCGATCACTTTCACTGCAACAAGCAATTGAAATGTGTGCAGTCACATGGCAATGGCAGCGTGTCAGGCGGGGAAGACCATGGACCAATATCTTTTCGTCGATTTCGTTAATTAAAAATTATTCTCCCATTATCCCTTATTTATTTATTAGTGGCTTGATATTTGCACGTTTAATTTTTTTAAACATCAAATATAAAATAATTATTATATTTTAAATTAATATTATTAAATAATAATAAATTATTTAATTCCATTTTACAATGAAAAATTCGTTATATGTATAGTCGTAATCATATTTATAACATCATCTCAACTTATTACAATAATACTCGATTCCCAACCATTTTGTGTCTGACAAGGAAAAAGCATCTTTTTGCAGATTTATTTTGCAACTTTTCGTGATATATTTTGAATTTTTGATTAAAAAAATTTATATTTTTCGTTACTATTCTTCAAATTTTACCAAGTCACCATCTTACATCAACTGGGTAGGTTTATAATTTCATTCCAGTAACTATGCTCAAATATCAAATAGTAACTAATTGAAAGAATAAGTTATTGAATTATTGGTTTAGTAATTTAGTCAATAGAAATGTGTTGACTCGAATTAGATTTTAATAAATTTAAATTTAAATTATTTAATAAATAAATTATTTGAGTTTATTTTGTTTAAATAAAATGAGTTTATAATTTAGATTAAATTAAATTAAATTTGTTAAATAAAAATTTAAACTTAAATTTATATAACTCATATAAAATTATACAAAAATAAATTAAATGAATGTGATAAGTTATAATTAATTAAAAAAATTATAAATAAAAAATATATAATTTTAAAATTTAACATTTAAAAGTTAATCATAAAAGAGTATTTAGTTAAATGTAAATTAATTATGTATAAATTATTTTATATATTACATTAATCTATAAATTATATCATTTTAAATATTTTAATAATAAAATAATATATTTATACAAAAAATATAATAAATATAACAAATTTAAAAATAAATATACATAAAATAAGTATTTATTATATATATATATTATTTAGATATTTATTATACATATAATATATATATGTATATTATTTTATTTTTATACGAATTGTTTATAAATTAAATAAACTAAACACTAATTTTTTAATTTTTATTCATTTAATTAAATAAATTTAATTTTATTTATTTAATTAATAAATCAAACTCAAATAAATTTTTTAAGATTTAAACTTAAACTGTTGACAAACAATTAATTTTATTTAAATTTCCTGTTAGTCAGCATTAATAATCTTAAATTAAAAAGTAAAATAGTGCAGACACATTATATCAATACAAATTAATTTTTGCATAAAATCAACCTCATTCAATTCGTCCAGTGATTGGTTTGCTGATTAATTAATCCGAGGAACATGACTTTATTAAAAAATTGAAAAGAATTATATAAATGAGTTGTTATAACAAGTAGGCCAGCTATCTTTGTAGATCTATATCGTGTATCACGCAGCACGCCGATTTCATATTGAACGGCCCACACTTGAGGATCTGGAATTCTGGATTAAATCATTCAAATTTTGTGTATTTTTAGGGATTAAAGTACAGAACGAGCAACAACACCCGGATGGCCCCACTATAATTTTCATGCCATTCGTCATAGTTCCATTGCTAACACATTCACACACCTGTCTCCTTCATTCTTATACTATAAAAATAATAATTTCTGAGTGTCTGATTTATTTTAACCAAAAAAATAATTAAATTATTCTTCCCATCTTTATGATTTCATTAAATTTTTAATTAAAATTTTATAATTTAAAAATTTATAATTCATACATATAATTTAAAAAATTTTTAAATTTATCCACATTATCAAATATTTGTTAAAATTATATTAAATTTTATAAATATTATTAATATATAATATCTTAACACTTTAAATATGTATAATTTAAGTAATTAAATATATTAACTTAAATTAAATAAATTTATAATATTAATATGATATAAAATTAGCATATCATCAAAATTTAACAAAATTTTAACAAAAATTTAAACTTAAAGATTAATTTAAAAATTTATTAAATTATAGAGACTTAATTATAAATTTTTAAATTATACAAACTTAATTAAAAATTAACTAAAATTATAGAGAATATATGAATAATTTAACCAAAAAATTATATATAAAAATCATTTCACAAAAATAAAAGGTTCTATTAATTAAATTTAAATATTTCATTTGATATAAAATTAAAGAATAAATTATTTTTTTAGTCCTTGAAAAATATAATTTATTTTAATTTAGTTTCTGAATAATAAAAATACTTAATTTAATGTTTAAAAGATACATTATATTTTAATTTAGTTATTAAAATTTTAAATTAAGATACAAAAAGATGTAAAATTTTTATATATAAAGACTAAATTGAGATATAATATATTTTTAAAAATTTAATTAATTATTTTTATAATTGAGAGAATAAATTAAAATAAATTATGATTAAAAAAATAATTTATTCAAAATTAAACAAAAGTCATCCATGCATGCGGTCAATGCATTAATATTTCCTTTTCAAAAGTCCACTATCTATAATGGCTTTGTGCATGACGCCGACGCTCAGGCTAATAAATGCTCCTCAACAAACCTGTTTGTGGAGGCATGTGATAGACAGTGAGCGAATCTGAATGGGGATTATAATGAAAAATTGTTTACAATATAAGTACACTTCATTCATACAATTGAACCACATGTTATATAAAAATGAAAGTAAATGAATCAACAGTACTAAAGGATATATAAAAATTAAAGTAGCACCATATTATTTGATAGTATTGAAAATGTTTTGGAATATAAATCATTATCAAATGGAAATATTTGTTGTTTGGTCCTACTATACTGAGGCGAGCGTTGGCTCTACTCTACCTTTCGTACTCAGACAGATTTAGCTTTTACTCTCTCTATCCTCTGTCTTGGAGCAACAATCAAATTATGGGACCAAAGCATCAAGAAGAGCACCCGCAATGGATAGTGATGGAGGAAGAACAAGAAGTGGAAGAGGCTGCTTTGGAAGGAAGGCAACCCCGAAAGCATCTCCAAGATAACGTTATCTCCGGCGTCGTAATATCGTCCTCTTCTCCTGCTAGCAATGGAGGCGCGGACCTTAGTACTAATGGTGTTTCCTGTGTGGCTACTGATCAGCCTATTGTTCAGGAAGAGGAAGAAGTTGCAGAGATGGGTGATGTTTGTGAAAATGGTATTAAGGTAGCCGTTGGGCTCGGGCTTGTAGCTGAATTTGAAGGACCAACAACTAGTGGAGAGGCTATAAGTAGTAATAATGCTGCTATTAGTGCCGCATTTCAGGATAAGAATAGCGTTTACTTTGACAAGCAAGAAGGTATCACACAATATATACATCTCTCTGTTGTTTCTTTTCAGTCTATATATATTTTAATTCTACCGTAGTATTATGCTTTCTTAATCTGTTGAATTCATTTAGGTCTCAGAATTACTGTTTGCATTGTTTTTTGGTTGTATCTTCAAATGAAGTTCTCTCAAGTGTCGATTGCAATAAGCACTGGTCTTACCGTTGAAATTATTATTCCGGCCCTCGAATTGTCTTGGCGTGTCTCAAGAACACTTGGACTTAAAAAATCTTCCTCTTTTGAGTTTCTGGGACTTAATTTGTTGATATTAAGTTAGTAAACATGTAGTCATTACTTTTTCATTTATGAAGGAAAATGGAAATGTCACCACTGCACCTGGACCAAGCAATTTGACAGTCCTTGGACTATGCCCATGTGGGATCTTAAGCAAAACTCTGACTTGATGATGAATATCAAAACTATGATTCAACATGGACCATGTTTTATTAGTGAAACTAAAGGTCAGTGGATGCCTAGATTTCTTAAACACACTTAGAAATACCTTTCATAGGATAAATTCTCTAAATTCGTTTTGTAATATCCTGAAGACTGGAGTAACTATTATTATGGAACTTTGCTGGATAAATCATAAAAGTTGGTTTTGTATTTGTACATATATATTGGGTTTATAAGTTGCTTGAAGTTCCCTTGTTCATATATTCTATGAATGAAACTTTTGACTTCAGTATAGAGTTGATTCAACACATGTATATACTATATGGTGATATTTTATATTTCTTTTTGAAATTATTATCCTGGCCAGTATCACTGATGTTATGGCAATTATATTTGATTCAACCACTTGATATTCTTTCACTATTTCAGTTTAAGAGTCTAGAAGGAGTATATAAAATTGAAGCTGGGTATATTTAAAATTCCTTTCAGACATCTAAATTTATGACGTAATGGAAGTCCATGACATGCTTGCAGGCAGTGAAGTCAATAATAGACTTCATGAAGTTCAAAATGGTGATGGTGCAAGGTCTGTTCTTCTGACAGATAATGGAATGGGAGAATTCAATATACAAATAGAAAGTCAAGATATTCAGAAACGTCTAAGCAATGAAGTCAACAATCAACATATGAAAACTCTGGAAGACAGAGATCCTTTGAGTTCGGAATCATCACTTTTGCATGATTCATCTGAAATAAAAGCTACTGAATATAAGCATTTTAACAATGAAATTAATACAAAAGCAGACTCTGAATTGATAGAAGATCTTGACCGACGACTGAAGGAACTTGATGTTGAGGCAGTATTGGCCAAACAAGAGACGCATGATTTGATCTGTCCTAATTGCCGTTCCTGCATCACTAAAAAGGTTATCCTCAGAAAAAGGAAAAGGAGCATTGCTAAGGTGGACATTATAGTTAGCTCCAATCTGGTTGATAGTTCATTAGATGAAGCCAACCAAGGTGGTAATGCAAATTCAACTTCTGATACTGGTAATTTAGAGCTGCCACCAGCTGATGGTAATCCTGTCCAAGGACGAGAAGTATTTAGATGCTTAGAATGCTTTAGCATTTTTATTCCTAGAGGTAAGTGGAAATTAAAGGTCATCATCCTAACATTTGTGCATGAATTACCCCCCTGCAAACTGGAGGTTTTTCTCATAATATATCTTGGATGATCTGCAATGCTTATGTGCTTAAGTATCCAATAATTTTGGCAGGAAATGGTTTCTTTAAGTTCTGGAATTTTGGTGGTGCTCCTGAGCATGAAACTTCACAAGTAAGTTCAACCGTACCTGCATCCAATATACAAAATCCATCAGTTGTCTCCAATGTGCAAAATTCTTCCAATATAACTGTGTCCAGTGCGCAAAATCCTTCAAGTGTTCCAGCTTCTAATGGAAACTGGTTCATCTCTCTATTTACTCCAAATAAGGGCAAAACAGTTGGTGAGCAAGGTATGATCTTATTAGTAGTAATATTTTATACTAACTCTGGTTTTCTTCCAAATCAAATCAGCTTTTATTAAAGTTCCTCTTTATTCCTTTCCTGAACTTTCTTGAGTGGTTGAGTCTACATATCTGAACTCTGAAATTAAACTTTCCACTCCTAGTCTAACCTTTTGTTTTCTTGACAAATTATTGTAGGTAAAGCCTCCCCTAAACATTCAAAAGTTGGTCCTACTGAACAAAATCACTCATCATCAGTTACTTCAGACGTGTTATCCTCCACTGAAAATGGTCATGCAGACAGACCAGTTACTAATATAACTAATGTTAAGAATGGAAAAACTGTGCCAAATATTAAGCCTGGGCATGATGGACTGAATGGAATTGTGAGAACGGATGTGTGAGAGGAAAATAATGATTCAACGGATATAAAGAAGATTGGTATGCTTCTCTGGATTTAAAGATAACAATTCCTTGATTATTTTTTGTTTTAGAGATTACACTCTTACCACAAAAATAGGAAAAAACCATATATTTATCGGATTTTATATGATGAATTATAAAGCTTTATAATCAAAGAACAACTTATGCCAAATGGTATTATATTTGTGAAATGTAACAAAATTCCAAAACTTGGATACTTGTCTGTCAGTTTAAAATATTTCCTCGTATACTACCAAACTTGTGCCAATGTAGAAGAAAAATACATACCTATTGAATGTACACAATGCAAGTTTTCAGACATGTTATGTATCCTGTAGATGCATTTCTTGCTTAATACATTGGTGCTTACTTTACTAGTCGCTCTAAAGCAGGTATTGTAGCAAATTTGCCCTCAAAGAACTTTCCTGGTGTAGCAACTGCAATTACCAGTGAAGAAATTGTTAATGCTGGAGTACCTGCAAAAGATGCCATTCTGAAACCTTATGAAGGGGATCCTGTTTTCCCGGTTGCTCCAAATGTAGGTTCTAAAATACTTCAGAAGCCACAGAATGATATAGATAAGACACCTGAAGTTGATCAGAATGGCAATCCCTCATTGGTAATGCAAGCACAGGTACCTGCTCAATCATATAGCAGTGTAGTACTTGCAAATGATGCAGCTATAAACACACTAAGTTCTGGAGTAGATGCTAAAATTTCACCAGAAGAAGTCTTGAAACTAAAAATGAAAGAGGAACTGGATATTCAAGCGGACATAAAACCTGCAGTTGGAAGTGAAACTAAAGGTATTCGCGAGAAAGATTTACCATGAGTTAGTGACCTATTATCTCTAGCAGTTTCTGTTCTCAAAAGAATTTTACAGGTTTGTTTATTTTTTTAATAACTTCAATCATGATTATGATGCAGGAGGTGATGTGATAGTTTTTGTTGATGAGGACAAAGTTGGATCCACAATATCTCAGACTGGAGATACTGCTTTAGATCAAAGAGATATTTTGACAGAACCAGCTGCTCAGATTAATAATCGTGAACAAGCTGGAGTTGAAAATGGTGAACATCATAGATGGGAAATACTTAAAAGCATTGTCTATGGAGGTTTAATTGAATCAATCACAAGTTTGGGAATTGTGTCATCTGCAGTTAGTTCTGGTGCTGCTCCATGTAAGTTTTCTTTCTCTTTTCTTGGGGCGGGGCTCTTCGGTAATTAAGACATTTGTGTAGATTTATTTTCTTGAGGTAGAACTCAGAAGGTACTTCTAAGTCTTAATTGAAGGGATATGATATCGTGCAGCCAAGTACCTAACAATGGATGAATAGAGATTTGTGTTATATGTTTAAACAAATGGTAGTTGAACCACATCAATAAGTCTATGTGAAGTCGCCACATTAAGGTTCAGATTTTCCTTGAAATTTCGCATTGGTAAATGGTAAAACTTAAAGATACCTATAATGAAGTTTTAAGCTTACTTGGTCCTCAAAATTGAATTAGCTGTTTCTAGTTTTAAGAGATCTATAGCTGAATTGCTACCATTACCATCTAAACTTTATATTCATAGCGATCTCATATTGAAAAGTTGATACTTTGGTTGGGAACTGAGTTAGTTTTCTGAACTTGTGTTGTTGCAGTAAATATAATTGCATTGGGATTGGCAAATCTGATTGGTGGATTATTTATCATTGGAGAAAACGTGAGTGAACTTCATTCCGTGCACTCCTCAATCTTATTCTCACACTTTGTCCTTGCCGCTTTCCAAGTTTCAACTGATAATTTTCATCTACTCTGTTTCCTTCCGTTTAAAACTCATTCAAATCCTTTTTATTTTCAGCTTATTGAATTGAAAAATGAAAAATCTGGAGAAGATCAGCAGCAAACGAACCCCCAAGATCGGTATCAAGAACTACTAGGACGCAGAGCAAACTTTTTACTTCATGCAGTTGTAGCTGTTCTATCATTCCTAATATTTGGGTCTGTTCCTATTGTTATTTACGGCATCTTGACTAATAAGAATTACCAACCTGAAGTCAAGCTTACAGCTGTAGCAGCTAGTTCTCTTCTCTGCATCATTCTGCTTGCTATTGGGAAGGTTTACACCAAAAGACCACCCAAATCCTATATCAAAACTGTAATGTATTATGTTACCATGGCGCTTGCAGCCTCAGGGGTGTCATATATAGCTGGTGGACTAGCCAAGGACCTCCTAGAGAAGTTCAATCACACAGATTCTGGTTTTGTTATTACCTTGCCCTTTTCAGGCACAGAAACCGCGAATCCAGAATGGAGGTCCTACTGATGAAGCGAAGGGAGATATCCTTAGAAGCAGCTTCTTCTTTTTGTCTTGCTACATAGGGATGGTCAGAAGGAATCGCTAGAGGAAATTGGATTAAACAAGTATTTTTGTGGGGAGCCCATGAGAATTTAACTCAAACCTTCTTCTTCATGTCTTGTTTCTAGGATTCATTTGTGTTCCACGAAAGCGAATTCTTGAGAAGAAAATTCAATAAAATCTTCCGTGCTGGAATGTTTGACAAAATAAAGTAGGTTTATTTCTAGTTTTTTGGGTTGACAACTAGATAAATAACTCCATAATCTTGCACTTTATTTTACTTTTAACAGGACGAAAATAAAAAAACAGATTATGAGATCTGAATTGAGGATTATGAATGAATGAATACCTCTCTTCTTTTTTTTTTTTCATTTGCGTGAAAGGTAAAATCTAACATATTTGGTGTTAGGCAAAAAATTACTTTTCTCAATTAGAGAGATACAATAACTTAAATGCCATTTATCAAAATACAATTAATTGAAGTATTTAAATATTTTTTGATAAAATAATTTAAATTTATTATATCTTTTTTAATTTAAAATATGAGAAATTCTACCTATACATGTATATATTTAATAAAAAAAATTTACTTTTTTGTCCTTAAAAAATATTTTTATGATTTAGTCCTTAAAAATAAAAAAATTATAATATATCTAAGTATTAAAAGATTATAAAATAATTTAACTCATTAGTTCTTACGTTATTATCTTTAATAAACATATTGATGTAACACAAAATAATGATATGTGCCGTAAATGTTAAAAAAAAATATTAATTAATTTTTAAAAAATTAAAAATAATATACTAATTGATAATTGAGATATTAAGAAAATTTTATTAATGGGTCCTTGAAGCATCAATTTCACCATATTTACACCCCACTTTTGGTTGGAAGATCAATAAAATGCGTTGAAACTTCTTTTTATTCACTTTCATATAATATCTTTCATACCTACAAAATTATTCTATAGAATCTCATTCTAACAAATGAGTATTGATGAAAAATGATGGCTAAAGGGGATACTTCACATTTAATTTATTGAGTAACTCTACAAAACTTAAGATTCATATCAAATGAGAGATGGTTTTAATGATAATGACTTTAAGCTTTCAATAATAATAATAATAATGGTGATAATTATGTCCATTTGTTAAAATGAGAAATTACAAAGAGTAACTTTATAGATCGGTGTGTTGAGAATGAGAGACATAATAAGAAATTATATGAAAGTGAGTAGAGAATCACAGAATCTATTACTGCTACCAGAGGTTATTATAGTTGAGAATTGAGAATGATCCATAGTCTAGGGACTAACTAGATTTCTCTTTAAAAAAAAAAAAAGTGTGCGGTGGGTTGGTGGCGTATATTCGTTATTTAGTTCTTAAACGACATAGCGTTCGATGTGCAGAAAGAGCGAGAAGAGCGAGAAGAGCGAAAAAGCAAGCTCGAGTGCTCGACCTTCTTGCCGTTGGTGTCGAGCATAGTGCACCGTTAGCTGGGTTGTAGGAGATGGAGACTCTGAAAACTGCAATTCCAGAAAGCCTGAGGCGAATGATAGGAGAGAGCACTACCGATGATCTTCCAGTCACATGTTCTTCTCTTCACCACTTCTTTCTTCATTTCGAGCCCTTTCACCAAGTAAGCTACATGCTAACTCTCTCAACTACTCATTTTTTGCTTCGAGTTGATGAAGAATGAGTCTTCATTCAAATACGTAACCGAATCAATTTTTAACCGTTGTTGTTAGTTGGTGAGCGACTTAGCGGACCCAAAAAATGCTCTCTGTGGCAAGAGTGAATCAGCTGCTTTGGAATCCAAGCAGCTTGGCAATCAATACTTCTTGAAAGGAGATTATATGAAGGCTTTAAATTGCTATACGCAGGTTCCTTCTTTACCTGCTCTCTCAAATGTGTAATCTGCTAATTGATATGGATTCAAATTGAGGAATTAGTAGATAGTAATTGCTTTGCATGTTGTGCCTCTTGGACCTTAAGGAGCTACAGTGGCAGCTCTAAAAGCGAATTGAGAAGGTTTCATTTTATTCTAGTTAATGAAAATAGAAGCAGTAGACCTAAGAGTTCATGTGATTTTGGTTAATAATTTCTTATGCCATGCTTGGCAGCATAGAGTGGTAGAGCTGGACTTCGAGGAATGGAAGTTGAGATGGGATGAAAGGCTGTAGGAATGATACGGAGGCTTAAAAAATTAAAAAAATTCATCTATTCCCATTACTCATTAGTAGCGATAGAATAGGAGGAACTGTTGGCAAAGTTTTCACATTTCTTGCCTGGGAAGAGATTCTCAAGCTAAAGAAAGAGATACTTTACCCTTACATACCATTCTATCCTCAATGGGACTTTTTTAAATGTAAATCGTAATTTAATTAACATAGTAAAATAAAACATCCATTTAATTGAAATTGTGCCATACATTTTCACTTTCTAATTTCCTCTCATCTTTGAATTAAGAAAACTGATAAAGAATAGATGATAATATAACCTACTTGCACCTTGTTCTCTCTTACCTATTAGGTTTGGATATGCTATCATATTATTTACATTTAACTTTTTCTAACTTGCTCTCATCCTGTTTAAAAATGAGGTATAGGCATTGCGTGTGGCTCCTTTGGAGGCTAGTGACTTGGAGAAGAATCTGGTTGCAACATTATATATTAATCGAGCTACTGTTTTGCATGTAAGTTTATTTTGATGTTAGTCATGACAACCAACACCCAAAGAATTGATTTTTGAAATATTGGGCTTGATATTGCTCTTGAGTATGTTTCCTACAGAAATTGGATCTTTCAATAGAGTGTTTGCGAGACTGCACTCGAGCTCTTCTGATGTGTCCAAGCTATGCAAAGGTGAATGTCACATTAAAATGAGCCTATTCTCCTTCTATTTTACCTACTTAGTGTGAATTTATACCGTTAAGGAAAGGGGCCAGAAGAACTCTTGCATTTTTACCAGTGCTTTCTTCTCAAGCAATATATGTTTATAGATTTAATCATTTATATGATTAGTTCTCAGTCCTTACTGATGGAAGCACAGATATACAGAGTTTGATACCCGGAAGTAATATGTTTACATGTTTTTGTTCCTTATCCTGAAGAGTCTCTGTTGCCACTGAATTATTAGGAATTTGTGCTCTAATGTTTGTTGTGGGTGCTTGTAGTTAGCTGCAAATCTGAATGTTAGTTTCCACTCATTTTTAACAACTACTTATCCCTGCCTCAGGCATGGTACAGGAGAGGTAAGGCGAATGCCTCATTGGGAAATAATAAAGATGCAATCTGTGATCTAAATGTGGCTAAGAGCATGGAATCATCGTTGGGTGGGAAGAATCAAATAGAAAGTGAACTAAAAAATATTTTAAACCAATGCGAGAGGACAAGTTCAGTAGTTCAACACAAGAAGAATAGCTTGGATACAGTAGGTGAGAGCTTTTCTTGTTAAGTAGCTGACACTCCAACAATCAGCTGGTTAGTTAGATTTTAGCTGAGCTCAGTTCTGTCATGCTTTCAGCATTATTATATGTCTAAAATGAGAGTTCACTGTTAATATATCATAATTCACATTGCAGTTTCTATATTATCCTGAGGCCTCGTTATTTCATTCAGATTTTGCACTTTTATCTGTCCCTACTGTTGCTTTACATCAGGTGGGCTTTAATTCAAATGTATTTCTGGACTACAGGCATTATCCTTGTATATAATACTGAACTTACCCATTTTATCTTTTTCTCTTCTTGAAATAATAAGATGACACATCCTTTTTGGCAGGTGAGATGCCCCAAATAAAGCTTCAGCTGGTCGCCATGCCTGATAAAGGACGGGGTATGACATCTTCATGTGACATTTCACCAGCTTCTTTAGTTCATCGTGAAGAACCTTATGCTATGGTAAGAAAAAATTCTTCTGTTATATCATTAAATATCAGTTTATTTTATTGTGATTTTTAGCAATGTTTTTGGCTTCATTCTGCTCAGTTGGTGCACTACTATATATACGTGTTTGTGTGCATGTGTGTGCATCTGTCTAAATATTAAAGCAAGTGAAATCTAGACATCTATAGTATAAGAAGTTGATAATTATACTGGGTCAAGTAATTGCATCACTTTTGTTGTCATTCATTTTTTAAAGAGGAAACCTGCAGTACTCTTTAGGTCAATGCATGGAGTTTTATGCTCTCTATATTTGTATTCCTTGAGGACTACAAGCATAATTCTCTTGGAAAGTTATCCTCAATTTATTTTTTATTTGTCAATATTTTCAGATAATATTAAAGCAATGCCGGGAAACACATTGCCATTACTGCTTGAATGACCTACCTGCTGACAGTGTTCCTTGTAGATCATGTTCAATACCAATGTACTGCTCTCAAAAATGCCAGATACAGGCTGGTGGACAAGTGTCCGTGATTTACCCTGATGACCATGACATTCTTAAAAATCTACCCAGTGATCTTGGAAAGTATGTTGCAGAAACTATACTAGGCAATGATTCTGAACATGAAATTGAGGATATTCCTGAACATAAACATGAATGTCAAGGTGTACATTGGTCTGCAGTATTACCATCTGAGATAGTTTTGGCTGGCCGAGTAGTAGCAAAGTTTATGCAGAAAAATGCATTTGAAGATATTACTAACTTTGTGAAAAGGCTGGTACAAATTATAAATACAGTATAGTATACATACTGCTTTGTGATTTAGCTGATTGTGTCATTCTTATTTGAATATGACTAACTGGATGCTTATGGCCTTTATCCTTCTTGTGCAGGAACTTTCTCATTGTTATACACAACTGCCATCTGATAGCAAATTGGAATTACATATATATGCCATTGTATTGCTATATTGTCTGCAACACTCTCATGGTTCTGTGTTTTCCATGGATGGAGTCTCAATGTCACAGGTTTTCTTGACACTCTTGTCTCCTTTCCTTTCTTTCTCTTTCTACATACATACTCATGGACACATTATGACTTTGGGTCTTGCATCGTACTGTGATAATTTGTAATGGTTAATGTATATTATTCTTGATTATATTTACTTTCACCCTTAGAATACAGCCATTTCTCTAATTTATGGCGTCTCATATATATTGAAGTTTGGAGGCTGTTTTCCAAACTCCAAATTTTGCATAACTAAGTATAGTGGAGTTAGTTTTACAGTCTTATGTATTTGGCATGTATTGGAAATTGAAAAAACAGAATTTATTCATCAGTTATAAGTAATCTATAAAAAAAAAAAACGAAGTTGGTTTTCCTCATATTTGAATCATTAAGATAAATCAGTATATAGTTTCTCTTCTTTGGCCAATGCAGGTTATCATAATTTTTTCTCAAATTAAAGTGAATTGCATGACTGTTGTCCGTATGAGATCAATAGATGCTCATGGTCTACAAGATCAGTTTGGAGACTCTCCAGTCAGCACATATTTAACAAGTAATGTGGAACAGGTACATGTTTTGCTATGCTGAACTTCAATGTTTCATATTTTTTCCCTTCTTTCTGCTGCTATTATACATTTTGGTTTGCAATTTTTGTTTGAGTGTCATTGCAAATCCTACTATTGTCGTTTGACACAGTTGATGATAGTAGAATTGCATGTCAAATTTCATTTGAGACAATTAAAACATGGTGATTCTGAGTCATAGGCTGGTGTTTCTCTCAGGTCAGAGTGGGTAAAGCTATTTACAAATATGGCAGTTTGTTCAACCATTCTTGCCAACCAAACATTCATGCATATTTCCTTTCCCGTACTCTGTGTATACGAACAACAAAAGCTGTAGCAGCAGGGTGTCAGCTGGAATTGTCCTATGGTCCACAGGTACTAATTCTGGTAATTAAAAGCTATCTTTCATTTGATAATCTGTCTTTTGGCTCAAATTCCTTTGAATTTTGTCTATGCTGATTTAATTTGTATTAGCTTTACTGGCTTTAAGAATACCTTGCTGGTAATATAAATAGTTAGACATGAAAAATAAAGGGAAAACAAAGGTACAAGAAATGCTGTTGTCTGTCTAACGTGTTTAGTCAGTAGAATAGTACAAGTACCTTATTCAATTGTGCAGTTTACATTTCTTTTTTGCAGGTTGGGCTGTGGGATTGTAAAGATCGCCATACCTTTCTGAAAGATGAGTACGCATTTCGATGTCAGTGTAGTGGTTGTTCGGAATTCAATCTATCTGACATTGTCCATAATGCTTTTCACTGTGTCAATCTAAATTGTTCTGGCACAGTCTTGGAAAGCAGAGTAGTTGACTGGGAAAAGCTGAAAATCAAGCACTTCTCAGGTGCTGACAAAGTAAGCCATTCAATTTTAAATGCTAATTGGACGAAGAGGAAAGAAGAAAAGGTGTTTGGGGGGGGGGGGGGGGGGGGGGTCCCACAGAAAGAAATTGATGTCCTTGCCTTGCCCTTCCTTTCAGGTTGACAAGAGTGATGACATTTATCAAGTTTGTTTTCGTTTATTCAACCAAAATAGTGGCGCCATTCATGTTCAGCCTGGATACTGTTTGAAATGTGGTTCTTACCGTGATTTAGAATCTACACTCGCTGTAATGGACAAAGCTTGGATATGCATCAAAAGGTATATACCGTTCTTTGGCTCTCTATTACTTCACGTCATCCTGAAGTGCATCCTTCCTTTTTCCCCTGAATTGTAAAAGTAGAGCCCAAATTCAAGCTTAGCTTGATGCTCTGGCTTTTAATTCTGCATGTGTTTATCTTATTAAAGTAAAAACATAATAACGTACTCACAGTTCAAACGCTTTACGTTCCCCACAATATGTGATTTTTTTTAATCATCCTTATATTCTGTATTTGACAGATTGCAGGATTCAATAATATCAAAAGAAATTTCAAATACTACTATTTCAGATGCTTTAAAATCTCTTTGTTTGCTGAGGTCAAATTTGCATGCATACAACAAGCGTATTGCAGAGGTAAGTCCCAACCTCGTGCTCTTAACCTCCAGAGAAAATTTTGATAAACTGTTAAAGTACCTCCGTTGAAGGTTATAAACTGAGGTGGATAAACATGGTTTTATGTATGCATACAGGCAGAGGATAGCCTTGCTCAGGCCTTTTGCATAGCAGGAAAGTTACAATTAGCAATGGACCATAGTAAAGCATCTTTGCTGGTAATATTTATTAATATGTACTATCTTGCTTTTTTCAATAGTTTGGTTGGGTAGTATTTCTGTGTCAGCTAGCATTTATCAGGTCTGATGCACATTTCTTCATCCAACATGATGTTAAAATGCTTTAAGATATCAGTGAATTTAATTTTTGTCTGTCAGCTTGTGTTTTTAATTTTTTGTTTTTAGTAAATTGGTTGATCTTGGTGATAATTAAATCAATATTTTCAAGTATCGAGTCTGAAGCCGTTCATTCATGTGTGACAGATTCTGGAAAAGCTATATGATCCTGATGATATTGTCATTGCTCATGAACTTGTGAAGCTTTGTTCCATTCAAATATCCATGGGCGATAAAACAGCTCTGGACAGCATAAGTCGAATATGTGATATTTTCTCACGTTATTATGGACCTCATGCACACCTTGTATTCCCGTATCTTCAGTACCTTAGGAAAGAATCTGAGAATTTAGTGAAGACCTGAAGGGTCTCTAGGAAAGCTTTTCCGTCAACGTGAACACTAAAATGTGAAGTACCTGTGCCGGTGACAGAATTCAACAGTGAAACATTGATAATCTGCTCAAGTAAGTTATTAATTTGAACACATAACTATTCGATGAACTAATATCTTGATTCATTGTGAAGTTGATTTAGTTTTTTTATTATTTTAATTTTCATTAAATCTTTCTGTTGTGAAGTGCTTTTGCTAGTTGAGTTCAACGACATGGAAGCTCTGAATGCGAATGATAGAAGAGTGCACACGTGATCTTCGGAGCAAGTAGTTACTATTAACTTGGAATGATACAAATACAATGGTGTTGAGTCGTACAGTAAGTCAGCGGATCTATTTAATGTATTGGATGGTAACCAACTTTGTAGGCCCTCAAAAGAGTGGAGACACTGATTCCGAATCCGTGTAGCCTGGATACTTCTTTAGCCGAGATTATTTGAGGAATCTAGAACTGCTATACTTATCACCTTATTACTCTTAGTCCGAGTTCGTTGTCCTATGTGTGAAACTTGTAAAGTCAGATTTTGATTAACTATTCTATGGTCAGCTATTGTATTTGTAATGAGTTGGTTTTAATATTATTGAATATATAATGCACTTCTATGCACTGAATTTTGATTTGGTAAAACCATGTTCTTTCACAGTCTTGAGCAGGGGTGATCTTTTTAATTGTGATTGGAATGCTAATTCATATCCTTTAATCTTAAAGAACGACTCCAGTTTATTGGTAGCGGTATTCAAATTGAGCAACAATAATCCACAAAATGGACATTGTTCAATTTTTCTTTTTAAAAAAACGTAAATTGGTTTGATACTAAATAGAAATTACTTAAACCAAATGCAACTGCTTAAATTTTTTAAAAGACGATCTTCTTACTCAGGCTGGTTTCTTGACTGAATAAACAGGGAGCAACACAGTGAGTATACAATCATCTTGGGACCTTGCCTCACAAGAAAACGGAAAATAGTGAAATATGAGCTTCTACAAGGAACAAGAAAATTGGGAGTAAGTGGGAGAGGAAGAGAGTTAAAATGTATTTCCATTTGAGCAGCAGTAAGCAACTCAAAATAAGCTTAGACATGTTAGTCGCTCCAAAATATATTGCTGATTAGCCTGCGCTTTTCTTAACATTGCAATGCTTGAGGCGTCCGCAAAAGTAACTCACTGTCACTGGACAGAAATGCAAAATTTGAAAGAGCGCGCGTTGCTAAGAAATCAAAAAACCTAAACTATGACTCAGTCAGAAAATCATTTTTAAATCAAAATAGAAAAAGATCCCGTAACAATATATGCATGAATTGAAGTCAGATCTAGTATAGCACCTAGAATATCTCATTCAAGAGACACAATCATACAAATAGTAAATATCGGTGAAGCAGAAGAGGGAGGGAATCTTTGGAGCAAATTTTACACGTAGACAAAGAAACCAGAGATTTACAACTTACAGAACAAGCACGAATGGAAGAAACGCCCAAAACTTTTAAGAAAAAGAACAAAAATGCGAGGGAATCTCCGAAACAAAAGTAGAGGAGCTTGAATTGGCAAGAGAACGTTGATGAAAACCGTTCACCTTTGAACAGAGATCTGACATCTTGTTGCAGTTAAAGATCTTCAAAATGCTGCATTGACTTCTGCTAAAGAAAGTGGAAGCATCCATGTCATCTTTTGCACTGAGTAGACGAGAGACAGTAAAAGTGGGATACAACACAAGGAAATTGATTGATGCACCAGCTCAGGGCGAAGGTTGGCATAACGTAAAGCTACCACTACTAAGTAGTACTGAATACTTTTCTACCTGGTATTGCCGCCCCTGCAATCCATGTGATGTGATGAGCAACAAATCACTTTACTATGTGCAACCACAAGGCAACAAAGTAAGGACAATGGAGAGAAAAGAGACAGAGACGGAGAAAGACAGTTAACATTAGCCGCTTCATTAAATGTAGATAGATTACAGCAGAAGCAACATCTGGTGAGTTACCAGCATACAATATCATTAGTACAAATTTGTTGTCAACTACAGAACAAACTTGCCTGAGACGTAGATAACAAGGAACTTAAAAAAAAAAAAAGAATAATACAAGAACTCTAAATGGATACAGCTCCTGAACATTCTTATAGCATGGGAGGACAATCAACCCAATCGTGGAGAAAAGCACTAGAAAAAACAAGGTCATAAATTCAATAATCCATCAGTTAGACCAAACATGAACCAGGCCATGTCTGTTGCCTGTGTAGATCTCATTGCGCTCTTCGTCATAGAAGAGTGCAGTAATATCTTCCAAGGCTTCTGCCACCGTGCTCCTAATTCTGGAGACATGTTTTCGTTTTCTTGAATTACAACCACTACCTGAACAATTGTCACCACAACTGCACGCATCCTCCATGGGAAAGCTATTGCTCGTTCTTATTTTGGCAAGACACTTGCCAGTCAAAATGTTGCTAACATTGATGGACCCTGCTGCATTGAAGAAGCAGAACATCTTAACAATACAACTTTGAAGATAATTTCTCTCTTAAACACAACAAAAAAATTATAGATTGATCACTATAACACTGGAAAATTATTTCACTAATATTGTTTCACTATCCTATTTTACGTCTTAGCTTATCAAGTCAAAATGTGAAACATTAAACAATCAAACTAGCACACCCAGTGTAACTCACTAGTCACATCACATGAATTGTACTACAGAGTGAAGAGAACATTAAAGGAGAAGAGGGGCAGGGAAAAAAAGTACCATTTCCTTCACACAATGGATCATCAGAATCAGCCTTGCAGTATGATATAATGAGATCCTGGTCACTGGTTATATATATATTATTCGTATTGCAGTCAGGATGCCACAATAGGTGGTCCTCAAAAGAAGTTACAAGTTCTCCACGGAAATTCCAGACAGCCACAGTGCGATTTCGAAATGTCAGGAATAATTGGTTCTCATATAAAAATATGAATGCAGATGGTGTCATAAATTCACTTCTGCTAACTTCTGTTAGCTCAAAGGTCCGCACCTAGAATTAATTGAAATTCAGATATCCGGATGAAGACCAATGTGTATGAAACATGTAAAGGAGAAAGATGCTTACATCTAGAATTTGGAGGTTCTCATTTTCTTGCTTGACAAGAAGCTTTTCATTAAACTGTTCAATGAAATCCACCTTCTTATTCCGATGAAGGAGATGATTGAATGATTTCAAAACAGTACCATCTTCGATTGAGAGGATTTTAAGTGGGACATGACTACTTGCTTTAGAAAAAATCAATAGCATGATCCCCGGACTGATCAAGAAAAATCACAAGGTGTAGAGACGAACCACCAAAAAAAGAAAAGATGAGAAACTAATGTTATTCAGAACAAAGAGAATGCAATATAATTTCAGAAGTTTGTGCATCCAATGACTGTTGACCAGCTATATGATGATGTGATGCATAGAGTAAACATGTAATTAAAATTCACAAGCATGGAAAGAAAACTTACCTGATCTTAATCTCTTGGACATTTTTATCAGAAATGGAATACAACATTGTATAGTTTTTGAGGTCAAACACCTTGTATATGCTATAGGGGGGAAAAACAAACATAGAGACAAGCTTCATGATCAATAAGCTATGTTATAATAGAGAATCATATCCAGGGAGTAAAGTATCAATGCTATATAAATATAAAATTTACCTATCTTGAGCAGAGTACGTGAGTACTTTACCATTTACATCATCAAACTCTACAAAACCTGGCCACTTCAAAGATTCAGATTCAAAAAGGGCAAAGCCAGCATCTGGTTTACCCCTCCTAATGTATCTGAACAACATAGAAATATCAGCACAATCCCAACCAAACAAAAATGGACAAGGAACTGTTAATATTTACTTCTTTTATATTAGTTTCTGAATGCATGTGTGTGCATCTTGAGCTACTTTGCATTTTACTTTGTCTTTTTATTTGTCAGGCATGGGGAGGAATAGAATAGAGAAGTAGTCACAAAATAGTAGAGAATTATACATACTCAATCCTTGTGCTTCTGCATTTCAAAGAACTATAACTATCTGAGGCATAGACAGAAACCGTGATAAGTGAGTCATTGTTTTTATTGTAAAACAGACTTCGTATAACTTCATCGGGACTCACGTTCAAGAAGCATATCCTTTGATTGGTCTCTGCATCCAACAATTGATACATGTATTTATTTCTACTTTTAGTTACAAATAGAACTGAATAGCATATTCAGAAATTTAAGACACAATTAACAGTTATTACCTCGGCTAAAGGCTGCACAAACACCAGATTGTGCAAGAGCAAAAACAATGTCTCGCGCTGCTACAATCTCAATAATTTTTGACCTCTTTCTCAAAAAGGGAAGTGCCAAAGAAGAAGGACCTTTTGGATCATGCGTATCATATTCTTCCTATAAAGAGATCCATCAGACTTATCACAAAGTGGTAAAAAAAAGAAAAAGCAAAAAGTGTAATTATAGCAGAGTACACTTCTCACTGGTGAAAGTAAAACAGGAGGAATAGAGTATTCTTCAGCATCTAACAACTAAAAATGGAGCAAATATCATGTCGCACCACTTAGAACAGTGAGTTTCAAAAGTTATACTACACAAATGTGCGGGAGATTCTTTCTATAAACAAGACCACCGAACTCATTTAGCTTGCAATAATAAAGGAAATCAAATTTTCCTAAACCATCTTCCCTTCATCCCTCGAAATGAGCGCGCATCATCACAACCTCAAGCAAATTCACATCTAATAAGACACCGCATTTCGCTACTTATCTTTTTCCAGTGTCCCATACGTGCTATGCCCCTTCAGAAATCAAGCACAAGCATGAGGCTGGCGCACTGTCACGGTAGTACCTAACATCTTCAAATTTGACGTGCTCTAGAATAACTAGAATGGCTTTTGCTCAATGTTATAAATACGTAATTAACGAGAAGATGAGGCTATAAGGCTTAGCAATTTTAATTAACCCTAATTTTATAACGTCAATTTGATGTGCTTCATGAGTTTCAGTTTCGATTCAATCGGCAATTTTCTAAATTATGGTGGCTGCAACAATTCGTACATGAGCAGTGAATAGTAGAAAACACAAGTAACTGAGCACTTAAAGCCTTCAAGCAATCCTAACGATGAAGGATACAAAGGGGGGAAAAAGCCAAAAAAATTTCGTTGTTCGCGATGATTGAAGACTTAAAAGTTAGAGGGAAAAGAAAAGAATCAAGAGGAGAATAGGGAGAAGAAAAATCAGTGAGCTAAAACAAGATACTTAATAGCATATAAGTAAGTTGAGAATAGAACCTGCAATCGAATGTTGCGAAATCTCTCCTGAGCATCGCTCATACTGAAAGCGCGATCACGCTTTGTGCTGATTTCACGCCTCTGAAGCTTCTTGACGCTATTGACAAACCCATCAACTCCCCCACCTCGATGCGGCCTCTTCTTCGCGACTACTCTCCGACCACTGCAAGGTCTTGGACTCACCGTAATCCTCTTCCCACCTTCCATATCAGTCTCACTCACAACACCCAGCTGCAAACTTGAATCCCAAATTCACACATCACCGGGAATTCGACTAATACTGTGATTTCGAGAAGTCGAACTTCTGCGGCTGAATCTGCTACTCCACCACTCGTCAATTTTTCAAAATTTGAGCTACCATTCCTCCCCAGAAACCCTAATTCCTTCGTTCCCGAAACCAAAGAAAAGTAAAGTATAGGGCTCTGGCTAAGAAGCAACCGAAACAATCACCCTCTCTGTGTCTCTACCCCCAAGAGGGCGTGTTCGAGCTCGATCCCGCTTCAAAATCAGTATTCGGAATCTGAGTGTGAGTCACGATAAATTTTCAAATTAATTAATTTATTTATTTTCAATGTTTAGGGTTTTAGATAACTTTTAGGGTATTTGATATCCGGTTATAAAAAAATATTTTTGAAATGAGAGGTTTATATTGTCGTGTTTAGTATATAAATTAAAAATTTTTTTGAAAAATTTTTTTTTTAAAAATAAAATATTTTTATATTTTTATAAATTTTTATTTTTATTTAAAAAAATAAAAATTTTATATTTTTATGATATAAGATATTTTTAAAAAATAAAATTATTAAATTATTTTTGTAAAATTTAAACAAATATTTTTATAATATAATATAAAATTAATAATAAATATATACTTAGGCAATCAACTTGTAATACATTTGTATAGCAAATGTATTTAATAATAATTTTTTATAATATTTTATTTTAAATTTTTATTTTTATTTTATTTTTTAAAAATATTTATATACAAATTTATATAAATTATTTGTGTTTTAATATATTTGTACACAAATTAATATATGTTATCTCAATACATTTGTATTAAAAATTTATTTTTTAAATTGTAAAATATTATAAAATATCTTAAATTATTATTTTATTTTTTAATTTTTAAAAATTACTTATGTAATTGCTGACAAGAAATCATATGCCTGTTATTTTTATATATAATATATAAATTTAACTTTACTGAACAATAATATTATTAATCTTATTTGTAAATCATAATTATGATAAATTTGATAATTTTTTATCATACCTAAAAATAAGATACAAGTTTTGTTTTTTCAAAAAAATACATATAAATATATTTTATATATATATATAATGACATATGTATACATGTATGTTATTAATAAGTTATTATAATTTTTATTTTTAACATAATATAAATAATTTTAAAAAAATAGTTAGTTATAATTTAAAATATATATATTTAAAAAAATTATTAAATATATTTAAAAAATTATTAAATATTTTAAAAATATTAAAATTGAAGTAAAAATATAATATTATTATAAATATTATAAAATATTGTTAAAAATATTATAACTAAATCAAAAAAAATTTAAAATTATATTTTTAATAATGATATTTTTAAAATGTGATTATTATGAATAAAATTTATTGGTTCGTTAAACGTCTTTCAAAGTTTTGTTTTTGGTCAAAACCTATAAAGGTTTGAGGGTTGAGATCCATCACATCATAGGCTAAGGCTAATATAACTTGCAATTCAGAATAATTGGTGGGCTGATCCAGATTGAGACTTAGCCCAACTTTTTTAGGCAGTTTTTTTTAATAGAACATTAATGAATACTTTATTCTTATTATCAAATTTTTTAATTAAAATAAAATATATAAATAAGTTTTAAAAAATTAATTATATGAGAGGTTAATAATATAAATAGTATACTTGTCTGTTTTTTATTAAAAAATTTATGATAAAAATATAAAAATTATAAATAAATTTTTTTATCTTACTAGTCCCCAATTATTAGTCCATGAAATATTTTCATTCTCTAATTTTCATTAAGAAAAATAACAAAACAAATATATTTTTTTTTCAAAAAAAATTGACAAATCATGAGTAAGAGTTTTTAGAAATTAATAATACATCAACAAAATTTTAAAAATCAATAGTTTAAGTTATATTCATGAAAAAAAAACCTTTTTTCTCTAAAACATTCTCATTATATAACGCGTAATGTGAAATACATGATATGACAAAAATTATTTTATTGCTAAAGGAGCACACATAAAATTAACGTTAGGGTTAGGGACAAGTTTCACTTCATAAATAATACTATTGAAATTATCATATTGTGTAGCGTTAGACTTTTTTCATATGAACAAAAATATTTGAACAATATACTAGATATAATATATGTATATACACTAGATTCTTTTTAGCATAGACAAAAGTATATGTTATTTTTTAAAATTTTTTTAAAATATATTATAAATTAATAATTATATTTTAAAAAAATATAAAATTAAATAAATTTATATTTATTTCTCTCTTGATATTATCATATAATATTAACCTCTTGTGAGAAAACTTAAATCCATATAGTCTTTAATCAGTAATACATATAAAATTATTTTTAATTAACTTAGTTTGTTAATAATTAATAGACAAACTTAATTTTGGTTATAAAATTTTTACATGCACGCAATATTTATAGCTTTATTTAAAATCCATCTTAAACTTTGTAAATTATATTCTCGTTTGATTTGATAAGTTATTTACAAAATAAGATAAGTCATTTGAAAAATTGTGAGAATTATATATGCAATAATTTGATTAGGCATGAAGGTTAATTAATTATCGTCTTTCTTTTTTTCTAATTTAAAAAATATGTACAAAGCTTTGATAATTTGGAGCAGGGGTAAAGATAACAAGGTAACAACTGAACTCAAATCAGATAAGTTTACTGTTTATCAAACGGGACATGAAAATGATTAATGATTGAAATAATACAGTTTGTACTAATCTAATTAATCATTAATATACATGTTGGTGATAAAGCTAGGGCGCCGGACAGTTAATTATTTTCTTCTTTTACATTGCTTTCAGGCACAGGTGATGTGAAACCCTTATCTGCTAGTAAAATTTAGAATAGTATGATAACGGAAGTATTCTACTTAAATTCAGATTTGATATTTAAATTATTTAAATATTATAAATATATATTTAATTATTATATTAAATATATACCTGTATATTATATTATTTATTTTAATTTTATTAATAAAATAATTTAAATTTAATATAAATTTATAAATTATTATATTTAATAATTCTGTAAAAATAAATTTGTTAAAATTTAATATTTATTATATATTTAAAATTTACATAATATAATTGATAAAATTTATATATTTTTTTATAAATTTATATATAAAAAAATTATAATTAAAAAAATATTATTGTTTTAAAATTTGTTTCAAATAAACAAATTTAAGCCCTACCTTAATCATTCCTGAACCTTATTGAAGGGCATGGCCGCATGGACTTTGAAACTGAGACGTTACAGACGCATGGAAGCGTGTGGGGTACAAATTAAAGCCATTAGTGAGTCGGAATCGGATTAGTATTTGTACGATATTGACTACCAAAAAGGAATAACAGTAGAAATAATTAATAATGGCAGTACTGAGAGATATAAAAATAGTAAAGATAAATAACCCTACCAAAAAAATTTTAAAGTATCACGGGTTTGATTCTATGTAAAAATTTTAAAGTATATATTTTGTGTCATTTATTGATATATTAATTAATAAAATTTAATTATTTATTATACAAGTCATAAATAATATGATACAAAATATATATATTTACAAATTTCTCTGACTTTATCAATACAATGAAGGAAAATTTTATTTTCTTAATTTCTTGTAGTCTTGCCAATAGGTGAGAGTGATTAATTTTTCTTTTCTTAGAGTATTGTTCAATTTTAATCAATCTAAGTTTTACTTTTAAAATATCTTAAGCATGAAATTGGTCAGAAGAATCATATAATTAAACAAAATATGCGAGATGTGGAATAACAAAACGAGATTGAAATATGTCAAATATAAAAGGTCTTGACAAGTATAGTCATTAATTCCATCATATGAGAAATATGATTTTATATATAATAGCAATTTATCCCATATTGTTTTGTTACATATTTATTTATAAAAGACGCAGTAAAAAGCAATGCGGTAAGAATTAGTCTGGAATGTGGGCAATTCCACTGATTGATTAACAACTGTTTTGAAAACCCGCTTAAAACCACTTAAACCCACCAATTTTTATAGAAAAATAAATTTGATCAATTATGATTCGATCACTCGGGAACTAGCAAACTGTAAATTTATTATTGTTATTATTATTATTATTATTATTATTATTATTTTCTCAGTGACTATCTAATTTTAAAAACATTAGTAAAAAGGGGAATGATTCATGGCTGATGTGTTGGTGAGACAATTCTGAAAGAGATTAAAGAAAAAGGGAACGATAGGTGAAGCTTTGAAATACGGCTGGAGCCAGTGAAAAGTGAAGATAATTATGGATGAGATATGAGTGAGGTATTATAAATAAGTTCTATCTTTAGATTTAGATTTGAGTAAGAAACAAAATTAATTATCATTTTGGAATTATTTGAATTTTTAAGTTTCTGTAATCCAATTATTTGTTTGAAGAAAATTTAAAAGAATTATTTTTTAAAATTATGACTTATTTAATATAAATTTATAAAAAATTATATAAATTACATTATATAAACTCTAAGTATATTATTAATATCAAATCGTGAGAAATTTATTTTTATAAAATTGTAAAATATAATAATTTATAAATTAATATTAGAGGTAAATTAATTTAATGAATAATTTAAAGCAAATAATATAATTTATATATATTACTTAAATAATTTATATGAAATAAATTTTAATCTGAATTAAATATCACTTGTCTCTGTAATATTTAATATTCATATCAAACTTGAATGTAAAAAACAAATTTTTAAGTAAATCAATGATTTAACTCTTGAAATATGCATATTCTCTTAATTTATTTTATAAAAATAAATATATCAATTTAATTATTAAAAGATTAATTATATATTAGTTTGGTCATTTAATTAATAATTAAGATGAAGGAGAAGTTAACTAATAGTAGTAATAATTCACTGTTAAATGTTGAGAATTCTATTAAGTTAGAAAAGATAAATAATATATTTAGGCCATGGGTAATTTGTAAAATAAAATATATTATATTTATAAATTATACATAAAAATACAAATGTTTAATTTATAAACCTAATGTATTATATTTTTTGTATTATTAAATAAGATATAATTGATCATTTAATAGTTAGTTAATATTTTATTTATATTATTGTCAATTAAGTTTTTATCTATTATTTAATAAAAAATTAAATTGAATAAAAATTAAATTAAGATATTAAATTTTTAAAAAATTAAATTAAAAAATTATATATTTGTTAATAATTAAATCATTAATTTATTTTAAAATTTATAAAATATAAATATTTTCAATATCCACAATTTAGTGGAGACTACTATCCGACAGATTTGAAGATTGAATCCATCGTTCCAAAGATAAATGTTTGTACTGTTTAATTATGTAAAACTATATTTTGATATATAAATAAAGATGAAATAAAGAGAGCCGAGAGTTGAAGTGTTTTGATGATTTCCGCAAGTGGTAAGGCCAGAGTGTGACTACAGTGACACAGTAGTGAGTGGTGTGATGTGTGACTGACACAACCATTGCGCATGCATTGCAGATAAATTGATGGACGACCCATACCAACCTCCCCAAAAGCTTACAGCTAGCAATGCTCAACACATACTTCACTCTTTGCTTCCTTTTATTAAAGCCACACCCTGTTCAACTTTTATTTATTTATTTATTTATTTTTAACATGATTAATTTTATCTTTCAAATTTCTTATTTTTTATTATTAAATTATTTTTAGTGAAAAAACTCAACTTTCTAATATATTAAACATTTAATAGTCAAGCCTTTAAGAAATTACATTTATAAATATTTAATTCAATCTTTTTATTGGTAACACTTTAATTATAGGTTTTGAATATATTAATTATATGACTTGAATTACAAAAAATACAAAATAAATAAAAATATTATTTATGAGTGGAATTTTTTTCTTCTTCTTCTTCTGATTGGAAAACTCGCCATATTTGTTGCTCCATCAGTTTGGTATGAGAAAATTAATATACTATTTCAGTCTTAATGAATGCCTTGTATATTTGTATACCTTCAGAGCAACATATAATCAGATGGCATTAAGTGTTTTGTCCGTTCAGAAATTAATAATAAACCACTTGACACTGCATGCATCCACAACATTCTAGATCTGTTACAAACTTCAAAGCTTTGTATTTGTATTTTTTTTTTCTTTTCCTGAATTAGGAAGTCAAAATAAATCAATTCAGAATGGCATGTAAAATCTTTTATGTAAAAAAAAAAAAAAATCTAAGTTGAAACAAGAAAAAAGAGGTTAGTGATTAATTATATTCTTTTTAATAATTTTTTAAAAAATGATAATTTTTTTCTTTTAAAGATAGATTCACAGTTTAGTCTTCTAAAAAAAAATTAATACCTTTTAAAGTTTGATCTTAAGGTAAAATTCTAACAACTTAGGATCAAATCTGCGGACAGACTCAAAATTACTTTTTGTATTCCTAATATCCATTTTTAATGGATTGTTATATCATTTGAATTAAAAATAGCTGCTTCCTTGTTTCAACAAGTCATGACTAAAATTTTAAAACTTGAAAAGGAATATATAGATTTATTACAACAGTTTAAAATCATTATTAAACACTATAGACTTATTCTCTCATCTTCAAAGAGTTGTTTGAACTAAACCCACATTGAATTTATAAATCAAGATCCATACTGTTAATTATATTATTGATCATGGCATATTTTAAATTCAAAATTTTAATCATACTCAGTGACTTCATATACCAATGATAGTATATAAGATTCAGCAATAATTATTATTATTGAAAAAATTCTTATGCATATTTATGGTATCAAATTATTCGCATATTGACTAATAAAATATAATTAAAAATTATTATTTTATGTAACATGAATTTTTTTAATTTAAAATAATAAAAATTAAATAAATACTATTGACTTACAATACATAAATAATATAGGACACTATATGAATATCTAAAAACTTAAAGAATAGAAAAGATATTGGCAAAAACACTTTTTATATATTTAAATATTACATCAATTTTCAATTTTGTTACTATCAATTTTATCTTTAAAATTTTAAATTGTAATTAATCTCGTTACGTGGTCTAATATTATTCAAATTAGTAATAAAAAATAATAATATGATATTTAACAATAAATATTGAGAGTATGAACATGATTTTGACAACATTTAAATATTAAATAATAACATATATTCTTAAATTACATAATTTTTACTCTCACTCAATCACTATCTGATGTCAATATTAAATTCTTCAATTGATACTTCATATATAACTTGAATAATTTTATTGAAAGTTTAATATTTTTTTTTCTAAATACAATACTATATCATTATTATTTACTAATAATTTAGATAACGTTAAGTTGTGGGATGAAATTAATTATAATTTAAAATTTTAAAAATAAAATTGATCACAAAAAAATTTTAGAGATAAAATTAAAAATTAATACAAAATTTGATAATATAAAAAATATTTTTGCAAAAGATATTTTGACAAGTCCGAGATTTGAAATCTGGTCAATCCCAGTCATCACTCTAATCTTCAGTCACTGGTCAATTCAAAATCCAACTTATTTTCCAAGTTTTGTGAAATATTTATATATAGTTTTTAATATTTCTGCTGCATTAATAATTGAGATGTTGGAGGTCAAATTGAATTTGTCCTTTGAAACCCCATGTATATCACAAGAGGGGACGAATGAAGTGCATATAGCGTTATCCAACTGTTGGAGGTTAAGGATATGTCTTCACATATTTGTGAAAACTAGATTCATGAATTATTTCATTGGGAACGAGTTAATGATATATCTTTATACATATGAAAGGGATCCACTTAGCAGTTACTAGTATTTGGTGCATAAAGACATAAGCAACTTCCATAAGCATGTGAGGCTTGCGGGATTGGATTGGCTTTTTAGAGATTTGACAATTTGCAAAGTGGTCCTCATCAATTCTTGCGTACGTGTCATATTACGGGTTCAGGACCACTTGAGCAAATAATCATGGAACCCACAATTACAATATAATTGAGATTGAGATTGAGATCGAGATCGAGGGATCGAGAAACAATTGCAAAATGATGTACAGAGAAATCAACTAAGTTAGAAGAAGAAAAAATTGAACAAGGAAAGAAAATCATGTTGATTCCTCGGAACTAACAGATTCAAATAAATCAACCACTTTATTAATTAGAAGCAAATTATTCGACAATATTAATGCTACGCAAACACAGTGAAGAAGGGAAAAAATATATAAAACTATATATAGCTAGAGGGCGGAACCATATCCGATCACATGTTAATTAATTATTCTATAAATATAGCAATATCTTATTTAAATTTCATGAAATTAATTATTTACTCACTCGATCATATTATAATTTTGAGGACCCATTTTTATATATATATATTTATATATATACGGTTTTCCATTTTGAATGTGAAAAGACACAACCATGCATGCATAAATGCAATGTCACATTCGAAGGTACAAGCAATTATATATACATAGGATGAACATTAAGCAAGGAGATCCAAGTTTAAGACCACCAATAGCAGATCAATACTGTCCTATATATATGCATGCACGTGATATGCCTCTGAATAATTCAAAACATGATCTTACAAAGACGGCTCCTAACAAATCAATTAATAGACCAAACATGGAGGTCACTATGATCTTTCAATTTGCTTTAAAGTTGATAGGAATATGCTACCTAAATGCAAATTAAAAATTCGATAATTATATTCCTATCTCTTGCATTCTCTCCTTAACTAAACCCAAATTTACAATTAAAACAATTTATTTTTAATTTAGTATTGATTATATATGGGATCGAACTGACCTCTCTCAGAAAATTGAGTATTGGATTTACATTTAGATTATCGTATTACTAATAAAAAAAAACTAAACAAAATTCTCAAAGTACTCAATGTCATAATATATATAAAAAAAAACTCTCCACCCGGCCTAATATATAATGTAAAAAAGAACACATATATGTCACACTGAAAAATACGTTTAGCATATTTAATTATTATATAACTGAGACATTTTAAAAGTTTTAATTAAATTAATTAAATGATTCTCCACACTTTGAAGTCATTAGACAAGTCGGTCCTTATTAAAATACATAAGTTTTGGCCAATCCTCTTATCATATATGTGCTATCACATTCATGCACATATATTTATATTTATCTATATATATGTTTAAAGCTCTGTGCATATGTCATGCGGCAGCTCACTATGTAGAGCTTCTTGTCTACTTTCCTAGCTAATGCTAACCCGTTCACATTTAGAGAATCTCTTTCTCTCTCTCTCTGTGTGTTTATAATATAAAACTACAACTAGGCAAAACACTGTGTCTCAGCTCTATATATATATATATATATATATATATATTAGAATAGAATACAAGATATTATGATATGAGGTAAAAGCAAATCAAATCAACAAACTTGGTTGGAGGTGTGTTTTGAGGTAGGTAGAGAGAGGAAGAGATCAGAATATCAGATCGATGAGGATGGAGGTGTTAGCGTTTGTGAAGTTAGTTTGTGGGGTAGGTGTTGTGGGGATATTGAGCTGGATGCTATATGTGTATAGTAGGGTGTGGGTGAAGTCGGAGAGGGTGAGGAGGAAGCTGCGAATGCAAGGAATAAGAGGGCCTTCACCTTCTTTTCTGTATGGAAATCTGCCTCACATGCACAGACTTCAATCTCAGGCCAAACTCAAACCTCTCACCAACACTGCTAATAACCATTCCGATGATCTCTTTGTGGCTCACGATTATACTTCCACCCTCTTTCCTTATTTTGAACACTGGAGAAAAGAATACGGTAATCTCTTCTTCTTCTTCTTCTTCTTCTTCCCTCTCTCTCTCTCTATATACTCATATGTCTATATATATGGTTTCTTCTTCCTAGCTCCATCATCATCTCTTAATTAATTTCTACTTGAACGAGTCTCTACAATGAACTTTGATTTCCGAAATTTTTTGGGCATATAAGGTGTTTTGGCATTTTAAATTAAGATGATCGTCATGATAAGAATTAGTGTAAGATATTTGCGAATTTAGCTAGCTATATATTGATTAATCTCTACATTTTTATACATTATTTTCATTCTGAGTACAGTTTAAAACTAAAAGTGTCTCATATATCCTAATTAAGTTTTTTGAATGAATAAATAATTTATAAACTATTGTCTAACTTTAGCCGAAAGCCTACCAAAGTTCATGTCTAGCCGTGTTGAAGACTCCTTTTGAAAAGACATTCAGGGCAGGCACACAGCGACAATGTTTTTCTGTGATTCTTTCTTTCTTTTTTCTTTTAATATTATATTTTCAGTGAAATAAGGAGGGAAAAGGCGAGTGTTTCTGTGTTGTTTTGTGTCTTTCAAGTGCCACATTTCGATTCCGAATTGGTTAACTTTTCGATATGATAGCAGTCTTTCTGAACATTCCTCTTTGGTTTAGTTTTGGTGGTGTGAAAATAGGGATAGAAAGGAGAAAAAAGCATGCAGATTTTCCTAAATCAAAGCATGCATGCCTAGGAATTAGGATCTTGACACTTTGAAAAGACGATAATTAAAGAGAGGTGATAGTGGTCGAGGCCTGGGAATCACATATAGAGAATTGATGCTATTTTATCTACGGAATTTCAATTATAATTATTTTATATTATTAAATTATTTACTTTGCTTCCCAGCCATTAGTGCTTTTAATTAGGTCAAGTCAACTCTTGCCAGCTTATTCAAGATAGAGGGAAGCTCTTTCACTCAATCTAGTTTGTGGCAGTTCAAAATTAAACAGTGGAAGTCAGCGCAATTATATATCATTTTAATGATAACCTTTTTTTATTTACTACAGGATAAAAATTATACTCTTAAGAATCATATTACTATATATATAAATACAAAAAAATTATCATTATTGTAAAACCAACAAATTATATAATAATAAATTTCTATGCTATTCAACATTTTCCTTTTTTGAAAAAAGTATGTCTGAACTGTTATATATCAGAGAGTACAACTCATTGCATATTTTATGGAAGAGCAGTACAATGACAAGTAACGTAGGAATTGTTACCTTTACAGCTGTTGTTGTTGCAATTTTGGATAGTCATGGCCTCATGGGTGGTATTGCCTTTGAAGTAGCTAGCTAGCTTTTATATATATATATATATATATATATATATGTATACATACATGTATGTATATATTAACGGAGCTAGGCAATGGTTAGAGCTTACGGTTCATTTCAATGGGGCCCCATTTAATAAATGGATCAATGTCAAGTCTCTATCATTATTATCATCAAGTCGTAATATACATCATAAAAAATTCATATATAGAATTTTACAAAAATCTTGGTACGTTAATATTATCATATATATAATACAGTTAATGATTAGGTAACATCTAGCACATGCAATATGAGTTGCAGGTCAACTGTACACTTACTCCACAGGGATGAAGCAGCATCTTTATGTGAACCAACCAGAGCTAGTGAGAGAGATGAATCAGTGTATCACTTTGGATTTGGGAAAGCCTTCTTACATAACTAACAAGCTTGCTCCATTGCTTGGAAATGGCATTTTGAGAGCCAATGGACTTAGTTGGGCGCACCAGAGGAAGCTAGTTGCAGCTGAGTTCTTCATGGACAAAGTTAAGGTACATACATAAATAATTAGCCTGCATGCCCATCATTAATTAATAATATTATATATCCAACACACACACACACATGTACAGTCAATGGCCTTGTCTTTATTTTGGTTGTGTTCACTGATTAGATTATATATCATGACATTAGCTAGGAGTTAATTAATATTAAGATTAATTATATATATTCTTTTCCAAATACAGTGATCTTCTCAATAATGTTCACAGATGTTGATGACAAGTAATTTTAAGATAGATTTGGGTTATTAATTCAATCAATCACAGAAACATATACATTTCTAAAATATATATTACGTTTAACATGTACCGATGTACGTATACATATATTTTTCATATCATCTGGCTTCGTCTGTAGGTATATATATATTTATTTATAATTAACCTGTCGTACTTATTGTTCCATATATCTAACTAATAACTCTTATAAAACCCCCTTGTCTTTAAGGTTCTTAACAAATTAAGAACCAGTTGGCAGTAGCTGTAGATTTTTACTTATTTTAACTTTTAAAATAAAATATCACAATAAGAAGTACATAAGAGAGAAATAATTTGTATTTGAAAAAAACTATTTGATAAATCTTTTATTAGATACATTTATAATAATTAATAATTCTAATAGAAATGCTTTTGTCTTGAAAAAAGTTTTCTTTTTTCCTTTCTTCTGGCAACCCCAAAAGCTTCTTTTTCTATGGGTTAGTAATAGTTATTAATTAATTCAATGATGAATGATATGAGGACGAAAGTTGCCCCCCACCCCACCTTTGTAGTGTAAGAGTTGATGTTAAATTGTTAACTTGCTCGAGTGTTTCAGAAGCAAATAATAAATTAAAGGGATGGAATAAATAATGTAGCCCATGCGTATGTAGTGTATATATACAAATGTTTGATTATATATATATATATATATATATATATAGGTTAGAGAGAATGAGAGATAGGTAAAAGGAAATTAATTAAGGTGGTGTTAGGGACATAGTGAATAAATGAATGGATGTGAGGATGTGTTTGGCAGGGTATGGTGGGGCTTATGATAGAGTCAGCGCAGCCTTTGCTAACAAAATGGGAGCAACTGATTGAGGCTCAAGGAAATGCCACTGCCACTGCAGAAGTTAAAGTCGATGCAGATTTGAGGGGCTTCTCAGCTGACGTTATCTCAAGGGTTTGTTTTGGCCATTCTTACTCTAAAGGAAAGGAGGTTTTCTCTAAGCTTAGGAGCATTCAGAAAGCCATGTCCAAGCAAGGTGGCTTCCTTTTCGGAGTCACTGGTTTTCGGTGAGCCTATATATATATATATATATGTATATATGCCTGCTTATATATAATTGAGTATATATATAGGGCATTTTGAATTATCAAGATGTATATATATGTATTGATAAATGGCATGCACTGGCAGAGGCATGCTTGATTTTTGGACGAAGAAGCAAAATGAGATCAGCAGTTTGGAGAGAGAGGTAGAGTCAATTATATGGGAGTTAGTGGAGGAACGTAAGCGAGAATGCTCGTCGTCGTCGAGCTCATTGGAGAAGGATCTGATGCAGTTACTGCTGGAAGCGGCGGAGAGTGATCAAAGTGTGGGGAAGGAGTTTTCCAAGAGATTCATAGTGGACAATTGCAAGAACATATATTTTGCTGGCCATGAAACCACTGCTGTTGCAGCCTCTTGGTGCTTGATGCTTCTCGCTTTACACCCTCGATGGCAAACTTCCATTAGGAACGAGGTCGCTCAACTTTGCCCTAATGGCGTCCCAGATGCTGATTCTCTCCCCCACCTCAAAACGGTGCGCACTCATGATCTTGTCTCTTAATTTTATCTTATTAATTTTGCTTCTTTTTAACAATCTATATATTCATTTGTTAAAAGCTTTTTAATTAATCAATCCGGCCGGGGTGAAACCAAAATAAAACAAATATTTGTACAGCTTAATTTTCAAAGGGTTCAATAACTTAATAAGAGCCAGACTACATTAATAGAAAAGTCGTAATTGAAAACTCTAAGGATGTATTCAGTTTGAAAAAAATAGAAGAGAGGAAGAAAATTAAAGTTGTAATTTGGATATATATATATGACATTATTTCACTTAGAATATATTTGGATCAAGATGAATAGATGAGAGAGAAGATAAGAATACAAAATATTTCTTCAAATTTCTGTAAAAAATCTCTTCCTTCTATTATTCTTAATCCAAAAATATCCTGAGTTTACCTAATTGTTAAGAGACAAACATATAAATATGATCATAGTAGCCTTTCTTTAACATCATATTAGATCATATCAACGTACGTAACCATATCTATACACTCATCATCACCCACAATGTTTAGGTTCAAAGCGTGTTCGTCTGATAACAGACAAACATATACGTACGTCTCTAATTCTATATATTTAGAGCAAAATTCGAATTCGAATTGAAGTTTTCCATATATATAGGTGACAATGGTGATCCAAGAGACGCTACGTCTATATCCACCGGCAGCGTTCGTGTCAAGGGAGGCGTACGAAGACATCCAAATAGGAAACCTCAAGGTTCCAAAAGGGGTTTGTCTGTGGACTCTGATACCAACGTTGCACCGAGACCCTGAAATCTGGGGACCTGACGCCAATGAGTTCAAGCCAGAGAGGTTCAGTGATGGCGTGTCCAAGGCTTGCAAGTTCCCACAAGCATACGTGCCCTTTGGATTAGGCAATCGCTTGTGTTTGGGAAAGAACTTCGCAATGGTCCAATTGAGGGTCGTGCTTGCCCTCATCATCTCCAACTTCACCTTCTCTCTTTCCCCTAGTTATACCCACTCTCCAGCTTATAGAATGATCGTAGAGCCAGGACATGGCGTGTATATCCTCATTCACAAGATTTGATTCATACTGGAGTGGTGATCGATGATACAGTAATTAGATGAATTAGCTGTGTTACCTTGCTCTTTTTTGGTTTTTTTGGAGTTCTATATTGCTAGAATGGTTGTGATTTGTGTGAGTTCTGATCCTTAATTTCTCTGGGTCTTCTTAATAATAGCATGTAGAAATGATTTAATCTATAATTATGATCTCATCAAAAGGATACCTCCAGAAGAAGAAAGATAAATGAAGATTCATTCAGTCGGCTAATTTGTGTGTCATGGCAAGCCCAGCCCAATTTAAAATGAAATGTACATTTATACTAATTTGCAAAAGAGGAATGAAAAGCCCAATTCAACTGAAATTTTGAATTCTTTTATGCGAAAGCTTTTAAACTTTAAATTAAAAATTTTTAAAAAACAATACAACTAAGGTTAGACTACATTTCGTTACACATAATTAAAGTTGGTGGGTAATTGTAAGTTGGCTCAATTAATTGAAGCATTACAAAAATTAGATAGAAAAATGTTTACAATTAAGTAGTGTAGAAATTAATAAAAAATTAAAATAAATATTATAAATAATAAGATTTAGAATAAATTAATAATTTAATTTTTAAAATATGAATGTTATTTCAATTTAGTTCTTAAAAAATAATGTCTTAATTTAGTTTTTAAAAAATTAATTTTTAATCAATTTGTTCATTTTATTAATATGATAAATATAAAATTAATTGTAAGTATCATTAATAAATACGAATTTATTTTTAAATAATTAATTAATTCATATTTAGTAAAAAAAATATAAAAAATGTGTTTTAATAATATATAATTTATAAAATAAAACATGTTAAATTTATAAATTATATATAAAAATAAAAATTATGTATTTTAATAATATTTAATTTATAAATATAATGTATTTTATTTTTTTAATATTTAATAAAAATCAATTTACTATTTAACTGTTAAGTTAATATTTATTAATATCATAATCAATTAATTTTTTTATATATTTTATTGATTGAAAAATAAAATTTATTAAGAATTGATTTTTAAAAGATTAAATTAAAATATTTTATTTTTTAATAATTAAATTAAAATATATATTTTTTAAAAGACCAAATCATTCAATTATTTTAAAATTTATTAGTATATCTTGTTTAACATATTATTATTAATTCTTTGCGTCCCCATTGGATGCCTGTTTATGGGACTTCATACACCATTAGCGCTATCACCTTATTGTTGTCCCCCCAAAAGGGAAAAGAAAGGATAGGGGGAATTACAGTGCCACCAAAATCTTAGTTTCATTTTATCCAACGTTATCTCTAGTCTCTACTCTCCCTTGCACACAACACAAGCACACATGGACATGGCGGTAATGGGAGTTGCAGCTCGCATAAAGATTCAGATGCAGTCAAAGAAACGGATGATAGAAGGTTTTCGGTCCAAATCCATGGAATTAAGATGGGTCAGGAGAAGCAGCAAAACCTCACAAATTGACAGGAAGCTGTTAAGCCGAGCAATTGGGCCAACTTTTCCCATTTACATTTCTACGGACCCACGACACATCGATCCTCACGAGCTTCAACAACTCTATGCTGATTGCAATCACTCCTGCTATAGATTCCCCAATCACGTGGACTCCGATGGCCAAGTCGAACCCGTTAATATCCATAAGCTCCGCGTTGCTTTGTCTCACAGCGCAGTGCTCGTCTCAGTCTTCTGCAAGCCTCACAATATTGTTGAGGACGATGGTGGTTTCACTTTCACTTTCACCGCCGATTCGTCGTCTTCGATTTTGGGTATGGCGGATTTCTTGCAGAGTGTAACGCCGGTTTCTCCCGTCGACGGTCAGTTGGTGGGCTTTGGCCGTGCTGTTTCCGATTGTGGGCTTACTGCTTCAATATACGATGTTATGGTAACAATTACAGACCTTCCATTTTAGATGTTCAAACACGTGTTTTGAGAATTAGTTTGATCTTGGGCGATGATTCTGTTCATTAAATTCTTGAGCTTACGCTATAGATATAGTGGAACAAATCGATTTGTCGCTTATGCGCTTAAGTCAAATTTAAGTAATTTGGCGATAGTCAGTACTTGAACAATCATGAGATAGAAGAAACTGCATTTCATGTTTCCCATTTGAGTTATTAATTTGGCAATTCAACCATTTCAGTTAACATGCGTGTATCAACGTGCTTCAGTGCCTTGCAGGTTATTCCATCCCTGCGGAGATTGGGAATTGGCCAAATGATAGTTAAGAAAATTGTGAGGTATTTAAGCTCTTCTTCTTCTACGATTGTTCTCTGTTAATCTGCAGAGTTCTGAACTTGAGTTACTTCACTAATAATCAGGCACTTTCAAACTGTGGAAGAATAATTTGTAGTTTTTGTTGGTATACAACTTTATTGGCACGACAAAATATGAGTTCGTCATACTGATTACGTCAAGTTACGCATTTTGAATTATTTAATTTGAATATGCATTACATGCTTTGCAAAGTGAATACAAGATCATGTTCTGGCCATAACCATGCAATTTTTAATTGTTCCTCGGTTCTTTCCTTCTGGTTTTCCCATAAATCTCCCAATATCCTAATATGATCACTTCCTGTCTGTAGGATGCTTACAAATAGAGACATTTATGACATATCGGCCCTTTGCGCAGAGAATGAGAGGTAGTTCATTAATCCTTCGGGAGTGCCTAATCCTAACCCTTTATGGACTACAATTTATATTCACAACTTTTGACAGGTTATTTTTTAAGGCATGTGGATTTGGAGGGGACATTCTGAGCTCCACTACCATGATGTATACGAGGGCTACTTCATCATCAACGGAGGAAGGCGAATACAACGTGAGACGTGCAGGCCGAAAGCTATTGTTGGTTCCACCTCTTAAGGGACCCTGCAAATCTTCAAGGACAATCATATAATAAGTCAAAGCCTAAATACATGAACCGCAAGCAAGAACACGATTGTTAGTTGTTACTGCACAAATAGAAAAATATTCAATAATTGGCACCCCTAGTTTTCTCTTTATTCTTCTTGGAAGATGAAAATTCAATTCTCATCCAAGCGAGATCAGAAAGGAGCCCTATGGTTCAGTGTATATGTGTTAAAAATTGTAGCTTCTTGGTGATCACTCTTTGTATAGCGTTCATACAGATTCCTTTACATATATGAACGATTTAAAATTCCCATTTCCGATAACTACAGATTCCTGCCTGCCTTTGGTGGATTTATAGCGACAAGAGTTAGGATGTGGGTTTTCCTGACGGTTCTTGTGTATAATTAATAATTTGGATTTTCCTAGCATCAAAGAAAAGTAGACTTCGAAACAATGCAAAATATATTCTTTTTCTCTTAACTCGTTTAAACCTCTAGGAAGGAAGAATTTTTGGAGACAAAGATTTAATATCCTGTTTTTCTTCTCTGAGCCCTCTATGGGGAAAATCTGGATTGAGATCAGCTTGATATCTGCACGAGGACTCCAACGTTCATCCTCACTTTGGAAGCGTCAATGGTTTGCTGTTGGTTGGATCGATCCTGACAGCAAATACTGCACCAAAGTTGATGATTCTGGGAATGAAAATCCTGTTTGGGGAACCAAGTTTGCAATTCTGGTTGATGACTCAGAATCAGAGAAGAACCTCCAAGATCTGGAACTGAACGTGGAAGTTTACAGTATAGACCCCATATTCCTCACAGAAAAGATTCATGGCTCAGCAACTGTGATCCTCAAAGATTTTCTAGCCAAGAAGGTTCAGAATTCTAAGTTTTCTTTAAGGCCAGAGAATGAGCAAGTTAGGAGCTACCAATTGCGAAAGAAGGATTCCAGCAAACCACGAGGCTTCATTGATATTTCAATTCGTGTTTCCAAGGAAAAGGAAGAGCGAAGTTCGAAACCAGGTACAAATTTTACAAGTTTGCCCTTCACCTACACTGTAGCTAAACTCAGGTTTTACAAGTTGGCCTTTCAATTTTATTCTTATTCTCGCTATTCATCAGTATCTGTCGGTAAAAGCAAAATAAATGTAATTTGAATCCTCTAAGAAAATATAGAGTAAAAACTTAGAGATAATCACAGAGGAAGGAGGGGGTCCATTCATTTGGATCCCACCTTTTTCTCTCTGACACATCCTCTAAGGTACTGTAAAGACCTATTTCTGTTGAACATACATGCTAGGTGCTAACATACAGTGAGCGAAAAACTTGAGTACTTAAGCAGAGATAAAATTCTATTTTCTTTCATTTTCATTTTTCCTTCTATTCTCATCTCCAACTTGATCTAAAGCTTTAAAGATTGTTGTGTAGATAAGGAGGGAGGAATTGTAGTCCTGGATGATGGCAATGAAACCGATTTGAGTGCAGAAGGTGGAGTGGGGGAAACCCATTCGCAGCAACTGCCTCTGGCTTCACTCCATAAGCCAGAGAATGAAGCAGAGAAAAACGTCCCCTACTCTCAGCCAATGCCATTCCCTGCAAACTACGCGGATCCATATGTGGGTGGACCAAGTTATGAACCATCTAGAACTCCTTCTCCTCCACCCCCACCTTCAAATGTTGGTTATATTCCCACTTTTCTCCCCAGAAATGATCCTTTGCCGTCATCTGGGGCAGATCCTTCTGAGAAGGTACCTCCAGGTTTGGTAATGGAAGCATTAGCAGCTGGAGCTATTATATTTGGAGACGACTTCATGTCTGGTTTTGATGTTCTTCCTGGGCTTGCAGATGATTCCTAACATACCAACTCATCTTCCTTTCTGAACAAGCAATAAACCGCTTTTAATATTATTATATTTGGCTGCACACTTCCTTACAGTAATATTTGTAATTTGTTCTTTTGTAGTTAATGCCAGTTAATTAGTCCAGCTTATAGAAAAACCCTTGTAAGAATGATCAGCAGCTATGCCTATATTCCATCAGTTCAATTTGTTGTCCTAAATCTATCTTAGCACAAAAATGTAAGTGGCTTGATCATGGATTTGTAATATAAATAAAACAAGGATTGGATCTTGGAGCCACCAAAAAAATTCTAGGATGCTTTCCAGCTCCTCCGATCTATTGTAATTCTGGATTTCCTTTGGTCAAAACTGTAATGTTGCTCAAAGTACTCAAAGGCAGGATATTTCGTGCCCTCAAAATGGATAAAATAACCAACTCCAAGAAGATAACGATTTTAGTAGATTGCCATCCTACGACGTCGTTTCCTGTCCTTCTCTCTTGTACACATGAATGATAACAAAGCTTTTGTCTTTCGTCCAAGTTACTACCCCTAAAATTGGGATCGCGAGGCTTTACTACTATCAAATTGTAACAAAAAATAGACATTTTGAACTTCAGACACATCTGCTCCCTTCTAAATTGGTGCTCTCCAAAAGCGAAAGTCAGAAATCAGAACCCTATAGAAATGGAAGCTCTGCTGTGCAGAAAAGTGGGTGATCCAACTGTGTCTCCAGAAGACGATTCTAGTCCAATACTTGTCTCGAAAAATCACCCTATCCCTAAATTGGATTCTCCCACTGCCGTAAGAGTGAGAGTCAAAGCGACGAGCTTGAATTTTGCAAATTACTTGCAGATACTGGGAAAGTACCAAGAGAAGCCTCCTTTGCCATTTATCCCAGGCTCCGATTTCTCTGGATTCGTTGACGCAGTTGGCCCCAAAGTTTCCAATTTCAGGGTTGGAGACCCTGTTTGTTCCTTCATTGCACTTGGGTCCTTTGCTGAATTAGTCGTTGTCGATCACACCCAATTGTATGATTCTGCTCCTCTCTTGCCCTTCTGCTCTGCATCCTATTTTATTGTTTAAATTATTTCTTCATTGTCGCGTGTTTGACGTTCATTAGCCGAATAGATTCATTTATTAAAACAACAAAAGAGTTGAAGCAGTCTACAAGAAGGGTAGATATCACAGTACTGAAATAAAACAAACATAAAGATGAAATTAGACAACTTGTCCTTCAGTATTTTAATGTTTGTTAATTTGAAGGTTTCGCGTACCAGAAGGTTGTGATCTGGTTGCTGCAGGGGCGCTTGCTGTGGCATTTGGCACTTCACATGTTGCACTCGTTCATAGAGCTCAATTGACCTCTGGTCAGGTATCTCATGCTTTCCACCCCTTTTCTAGTTTGCTTTGCTCGTTAAAATACTATAGCCCGCACCATTAAGCTTTGCTCAGTGGCAGCTACTGAAAGTTGTCTCTAGTCTTAAGAGTCTGAGCTTAAATCCCAGTTAGAGCCAAATTAATATGTATATACACACTATACCCGTTTTTCCCCTCTCACCGTTTTTTAATTTTTTTGTTGTTCTTGTCTCTTGGTGTGCTTAAGTGTGACGATGGAATTGTAGGTATTGCTGGTTTTGGGTGCAGCAGGGGGTGTAGGCCTTGCAGCCGTGCAAATTGGAAAAGCAGTTGGTGCCATTGTCATAGCCGTTGCTAGGTAGTGAATTGCTTGTTTACTGAAAGGAAAACAGTTGACAAGCATTTATATATCTATTAATAGCTCATCCACTTAACATCCGTCGAAGTTGAGTCTTTCTCATGACCTGGTTTCAGGGGAAATGATAAGGTGCAGCTTTTGAGATCACTTGGTACTGATCATGTGGTGGACTTGACTTGTGAAAATGTCACTCAAAGTGTCAAAAAGTTCCTTCAAACTAGAAAGCTCAAAGGAGTTGATGTTCTGTATGACCCAGTTGGAGGCAAGCTTACCAAAGAAACTATGAAGCTTTTGAACTGGGGAGCTAACATTCTCATCATTGGGTTTGCAAGTGGAGAGATCCCTGTCATTCCTGCTAATATAGCTCTTGTCAAGGTACAGCAGGAACAGAGTTTTAGACTGAAGGAAAGCACGCCTAACAAATTGATCTAACCTTGTTTTATTCATTTCTTTCCTTTTCACTTCCAGTATGGTCAATTCATATATTATTTTAGCTTCTGTTGTTAAATTGATTGCTTGGGCTTTTAATTAGCCAGCAATTATCTCATTTATAATCTGGATATATGTCTTGATATTGAGACAGATCCAAGTTATGCTCTATGTTCCTTATCCATTTTGTGACTTTGTATAATTGCATCTGCCCTTCCCTTGATTTGCATGTGTTTAACAGAAACATTAGATGGCTTGGTATGACGAACAGTGAAGAAAATATAGTAAAATTCTTGATTTCTTATAATGAAACAATTTTGCAAAAGATTTTATTGTATGTGGGCATGTGGCTATATAAAATATCTACTAATCTTGGGGGAAACTTGAATTGTCAAAACTTTCTTGCTGCTCCACACATTTACTATTTAGTTTTGCTTTAGCTACACTCTCTCTGTCATATCCAAAAAAAGCTTACAGATGCATCTATTATCTGCAGCTAGTAATTTTATTTTCTTTTCCTTTCAAATAATAGTGGTGGAAAAGCATTAAGTATAGGAGTTACTTTATTGTAGGATCTAAAAGCTTATGAACATTTACTTCTGACATTGCACAAGTTCCTCTGTCTGGTTATTGTAACACTTATATGATATGAACATAGTAAACACAATACACATTTTATTTATTTGTTTGTGTCTGTGTGGGTGATGGAATCCTTCATTGTTAGGTTATGATCTCTTCTATTTAATATGGTTATGACAGAATTGGACAGTGCATGGTCTGTACTGGGGTAGCTATAAAATACATCGCCCAGGTGTTCTTGAAGATTCTGTCCGAGAGCTACTATCCTGGTTGGCAAGAGGCTTGATTTCTGTCCACATTTCTCACTCTTACCGGCTATCAGAGGTCAGGCATTTTTTTTACACATTTGTTCTTTTAATTTGACATCCAACCAGGGCTGAATGGAGTCTATCACCCAAAATGTTTTAAGAGGTGTCATTAGATCTTCCTAGTTTATATTAACAAAGATATTATCATAGATTGTGGAGCAAATTGTCATTGAAAAGAAACTTGATTTCCAGATGATTTAGTATGAGATTGCTCCAAATTCTATTCAATAACCTAAGGGAATTAGGAGAGGAGGTAAAACCAAGGAATCATCTGATTCTCATCAATTGACAGATTAATTGAAGAAGTTTAGAGAATTTTGTGAGTTGTAACTAGAATTGTTTGCTTCGATACTTATCCACCACATTGCTGATGTTTCAAGGATTAATTTTTTTGAGGCTGGAGAAGATCTCAGCTTATAAAACTAGTAATTTTCGTTCATCATAGCAGCATACCATAGAGTATTTACATGGCACACAGGTGGCAAATTAAAACCCTTCAAGCCACCCAGCACATGTTGTATGCAGTGCAGATATAAGTAGCACTGGAGTAGTTTTTGAAGTCTAGACAGTTTTTTTTGTCTTAAATCTAGAGAAACGTGAACTCTTTGAAACACATTGAAAGATATAAATGTTTGATCAGATAGTTGAATGTTTATATTCTTAGGAAATATTGTTCGATTGGGCTAAATTGGTGAGTATTTAATCAGTTTCTTCATTTTGACAAACAGTGCTAAAGAGGACTATTTAATTAGTTAGGACTTAATGACAAGGTTAAGGTAATTATGACTTGCACTGTAGATGAAGATTGAAGATGAAAAATCGGTTGCCTATTTATGTGATAGACATCTTGTACTGTCAATCAACATTTGATAATTAAATGTAATTGTTTGTTTGTAATATGAGGTTAACTTTCTGTCGTCAAAATACAACTGTTGTAGTTACATTACTCTTCTTTTTTCTATAAATTGGTTAAACAATGTACTATCCGATGTGAAGAATCACATGTGCTTGCAGGCCAACCTCGCCTTTGCTGCTATCAGAGATAGAAAAGCTATTGGGAAGGTGATGATTGTTTTTGATGAGAAGCGTACCATATCTAAGCTGTGACTCTTGAAAAATTCTGCTAGATAGTTCCACAATTTGTTCTAGTTGCTTATTGCTCAAAAATTTAAATAAAGAAAGCAATGCATACAACATTTGCTGCGACATTTATACACATCTTTGCTTTCTGCCAACACAAATTACCTATGAGTATCATTTTATGTCACTTGATCAATGGATTATTCATTGAAATGTTGGCTGTAGCTTTACTTCACGCCCCCTGCCGAATCACTGTTTCTTAACCTCACTTCTCCAGTTGAGACTACAGAATCAGTAATAGAATATTTAAATTTTTCAAGAATTTGAAAATATATTTATAACAATATAAATTTGATATACATATATATAATTATTTTTATATCATTTAAAACATATTTAATTCATAAAATTTAATCCAAGAGATTCATTGCAAACAAAAAAAGAAAAAGAAAAAGAAAAAAGGATTCACTTTATTTCCTTACTTGCAGCCCTCGTCTATCATTGAAAAAAAAAGTTACCAGATGTAACAAATCAATCGATTCGAGAGTCAAAACATGTATCTCGCAAGCAATGTTCATGACTAACCAAAACTTTCTGTACACATGCAAGATGACTGAATAATCCAGCAAATTTCTAGGGAATAGTATTATCAAAAGATATGGAACAGTTGAACGCAGCTTTTAAAAAAAGCACCAATGTTTTTCAACACTTGAAATTGTTCATGTGGGCCTACTTTCATATTTTAGAAAATGAAAATATTCATGCTGCAACATTTCTCCCCCACGCACTGTATCAAAGCTGCACCTGTAGAAACTGACACATGGCAAAAGAGAATCATGAGAATTAAGCTCTTTATTTGATCTTGAAGATGCTAGCGAAGCCACATCAGTAAGTAGCGTGATAATTAAAATTCTTCTTTTATAAAAATACACGTTCAACTACACTTTTTTTTTGGGGGGGGAGGAGGTGGTGGTTAAGAATTTAAAGATTACATTTTCAATGAGTGTGGATCACTTCAAATATTACGCTCATCCCAACTTTATTTAAAATTCAAAATATAAATGAAACATTTTGGAGAAAAAAAAAAAAAGAACAAGAACAGTAAGATGAAGGGTAGACCTCCCATTCATGCCAACAATTATGACATTGTTGTGGGATGCAAATGCCACAATGACTTGTGTCCTTTCTGGCAAGTGGAACTGTGCAAATGACCATTCTGATCTAAAATACTTTCGTAAAATCCCTACAATGTTGTCAAAGAAAAGAAGTGGTTAGAACGAAAGAACTAATATATATCATAAATATTATACTTGTTACCATATATATATATATATTTACATATATTACACAATTGCCTCAAAAGCAAGCTTTATAATTGGTTTAAACCACAAAGGGTGTGTTAGTTCGTGCTCCCATTAGTTTATTTATTTTAAAAAAAAGTTTATGTATTTTAAGAGGAGAAAGACAGGAACAAGAGAGCTCACTACCTAAGCACAAATGAGATTAAAAAATGAGTTCTGTTACTGAAGGCAACTAATGCCTAGTATACTTAGAAGCATACATTAAAAACAGGAGACATTATATGGTTGATTAGATGTAACTCAAGCAATGGCATAAAACTCAAATAGGAAAACTAAAGAAACCTATGCAATCTCATAAACAACAACAAACAGCAACAAACCTATGCAATCTCATAATTACATTAAATCCTAGTGCTTGGGAGTTGGGAATAATATTTAAGATATTCTTTTTTACCTCTTATGAAAGAAAATGATGAACAGGGGTTGGCACCAGTAGGATATGAAGAAATCAAAGGATCTAAAGAAGCTGAAGAAGAAGAATTCTGATGAAAGTGTGCAGTCCCTTGAGCAGCATTTGGATAAGTGATGAATCTGTCCTCCCCAATCACTCTCACTCTCAATCTAAATATATGAACAGTGCCTTTGTCACTTGATGCTGCCAACCATTGAACATTTGGAGAAAAAGCTATACTATAGATTTCAGCTCGATCCACCCCTCTTCTTACCTACAAGAAAGACATGAATAATAGGCACATAGCACTGAGTTAAAGATATCAAAATAATTAAATGATCCCTAATCTAGACCAGTAACTTACTTCTTGTAAACGAGTCCCACTCATTGTATTGAAGATTCTAATCCGAGTGCCCTTTACACTAGCAGTTGCAAGAAGGAGTCCATCCATTGTGAGAGTGAAGCATGCAATTTGAGAATCATGAGCATTGATTAATTTTGTCATGTTCAGACCAAAGTGTTCAATGCGGACCCGTCCTTTGTGAAGACTTGGACAAGCCAAAACAAATGAATTTGAATGGTGTGAAAGACAGCAGAATCCCCTAGGATTTGCCAAAGTCTCAATTTGATGAAGCAGCTTCAGGTCCCTCAAGTCATAAACATAAATCTTGTGCTTAAGAACAATCACAATTCTGTCACGTCTTAATTTCACCGAGCGAACCTTAGACGTAAATGTGAATTCACCAATGCACTTACTCCCATTATCATCCCAAATCACGACTGTGTTAGGTGGGTATTTGGAATTATCTATAGCACCAACAAGTGCTAGAACGTTGCAGCGAAACATCATCTCTACAATTTTAAAACCGCCGATTTTTAAATCACGTCTGGAAGTTTCTTTGAATGGCTCAGAGTTATAAATACGAAATCCATGGCTTGTGGCAGCAGCAAAGCAACCATAATCCTGATTCCAGGATACAGAGAGTAAGTCTGTTTCATCATTTGCTTTCATATCTACATAAGGTGTTGAAACAGATCAACTTCAGAGTCTCCAAGATGTAATTGAAATTCACAGCTTTTCAGTCTCTGAAAAAATCAAAAAAACGAAATTTGTAGTTATTGGGGAAAAAGTTCAACAATACATTCGATCACCATGTGAGTGATAATGCCAAAAGCTGTTGTCTTTCCCCTGACATTGGGATCGCCGGGATTTGCTACTAATCTACTATCAAGTTGTAACAAAAAGATAAGCTTGTCTTCCCCGTAATTGAATGCCAAGCCAAGCAAGTAAATCAGAGAGATTCTACCTTGGAATTAAAATGTAGGCTATATACTTCTCCAGAGTAAGAACCCTAAAGAAGTCAGATGCTCACTGACTTATCCTTCATGATGCTCTACCTAGGATGCAACCGCATGGTTTGATTCAACGTATTAAGTATTATCTCAACTCTTGGATTTTTTTTTTATAGAGTTTTTAATTGTTAAAGTGATACAAATAAATTATTTTTATTTTTTATAGAGTTTTTAATTGTTTATTTATTTATAATTATCCGTGCTTTTGATAATTTTTATAATTTCTGTCAATTTTTAATTAGATTCTTATAATTTAAAAATATATAATTGAGTTCTTATAATTTAATAATTTTTTAATTTAGTCTTTAACTTTAAATTTTTATTAAAATTTTGTTAAATTATGATAGTGTGCTAATTGTGTTTCACTTTAACATTATAAATTTACTTAATTTAAATTTAATTCACTTATATTAATTACCATAAATTATATTTTATTTCATATATTTAAATTATTTTTATATTATTATTTATTTTTTTTCCTGTCTGCTAACATAAATACATATATTTAGAGTGCTACGATTAAAGATACTATATGTTAATAATATTAACAAAATTTAATATAATTTTAACAAAAATTTGACAACAATGAATTCTTTAAAAATTTGTTAAATTAAAGAGAATCGATCATAAATTTTTAAATTATAAAAATTTAATTAAGAATTGAGTAAAAATATATGTACTACAAGAATAATTTAAACAAAAAGTAATAAAAAAATGAATTTTTTTAAAAAAATTATACTATTTGTTTAGAATTTAAGATTTAGTATGATTGAAAAATTTTAAAAAATATTAGATGTAACATCATTTGAAAATTGTAAATAATTATGTATATTTGAATAATTAATAAAGTACATTAGTTTTTTAAAATAAAAAATATATTAAAAATAATAAAAAGATAATTACTCTCTTTCCTCATGATAGAGTTGAATTTGAAAATATATTTTTATAAGAATATTCTTAAAGAATCCAATATCCCTTCAATCAATTACAAATAAATGCGTTCATTGTTTTTTAAAAAACCAAATAATTTGAATATGATTGAATTCTAATTACTTGATAGAGTTGATCAATTTGTAAAGATATTTTATGAGAATATTCTTAAAATATTTAATATTTAATTTATAATTATAAAAGATTATGTATGTTTGTTAGATGTTTATTATTTTTTCAAGTTATACATTGCATTTCATGTATATAAATTATATATAAATTCAAATATAGTTATAAAAAGTTCATTTAAATTACTTATCAAATAGCATATTTATCATCCTGTTTATATTTTACTTTATTCTTCTGTTAAAGAAAAGAAATTCATAATTTTCAATTTCAAGTTTGTCTTTTAATACGAATGAGTAAAGTTTCAGAGAATTGATTACAAAATTATGTGAAGTGATTTATTGTAAATAATCAAATTCAAATATTAAAATGGAATTTTTATCTTTAAGATAAATAATATAAACCAAAAAGTATTTATCTCATCATCCCCCTCGTCAAACTTTAATTTTTAATTTTTATCACTATTTTAAGTAAACAATGAAATTAAAGTAAGATGTAATATTTAATACTTTTATATTTTTATATCTAATAAATTTCATAAAAACTAAATTATTTTTTATATAAATAAAAGAATTTTCATCCTATATATAATATTTCTTCTCGCATATTATTATGCCATACATATGCAATATACGTATAATATAAGTTGATAGCTGGCATTATCAATGAGAAGATATATAGGCTCTTTTGTGGGGGAGAAATATTGGAGAATAGTACTATATATGAAGAATTGACGATGCTTAGCTTGTTGAAACTTTTGAATTTATATTAATTAATTTTATTATTAAAATTAATCAATTATTTGAATAATAATGTGTAACATTAATTTAATATTAATGGAGGTTATGATTCTCGCATAAAAAAAAGTAAAAACATGAGAACATAGTTGGCAGAAAATTCTTTGAGAAACTTCAACTATTTTGTGCATATGCTCTCTCTCTTTCTCTGTCATTCAATTCTCATTTTGTGACATTAAGTATAATAAATTGTAATATCTCCTATTACAGTATAAAATTTATTTATTTTTTAATCAAGTATGACATTCACATATCTCTAGTACATCCCTTTGTTAATCTTTTGTATTTGACATTTAGCAAGTCTGTTTATCATGAATGAATTCTGAAAAAAGTTTATATATATATACACTTAAATTTTCAGAATATATACAGGCTCTTCTGTGGGGGGGGAAATATTGGAGAATAGTACTGTGGATGTATATTTGTAATATATAATGTGCCAACATCAAATTAATGCTTGCGCTTACGGGAAGCTTTTAATATTTCATCAATGCACCGTGTTATTTGCTGCCCTTTTCTTTTTAATTTTGAATTTTTAAAATTTAAAAAATGATATATTTTTTTTAAAGTTAAAAAATAAAAAAATTTACATTAATAAAAATATACTTCAAATAAATCAAGATTAAATATTTTTTTTATCTCACTCTAAATAAAAAATATTATTTTTTAATTTTAGAGATCTAGACGCAAATACATACCGGCTTAATTAACTTCAATTTGATTCTCTCTTACGCTAAAAAACGGTGATCTTCTTTTTCATAAAAGTTATTGGTAATTTTTAATATATATATATATTTATTTATTTGGAACAATCTAGGATTCCAGGGCTACATTGGAGTAGCACGCATAGAATTTTATTTTTGGAATAGTTTATAGAAAAATCAAACTCAAATTATTAAAAAATAAAAAAAAGGTAAGCAAGAACACTAACAAGTAACGATGATATTTTTTCGATTGAAAGCACTAACTTGCGTGAGTCATATGCATGACATACGATGCCTAAGAAATTTTTCATATATATGTGTACCATATGGTGCTCTAGATATTTGAGCCATTTTAAAAAATGCTGTTTATTTTTACTTCTTTTGAGGAGACTCTTAATTATTCAGACGCAAATTCAGAGTCCACTTGAAGAAAATAGGAACTTGTCTGGATTTCATTTGTCAGTAGGCAGTAGCACTTATAATTTGCAGAAGGAAATTATATTTTATGGGGCAAATAATGGTAAACAAAAGGACAGGATCATTCATTGTTCGGTTTATGTTACCAAAAGAACCCATTATCAATACAATGTGCCTTGTGAAAATTGTGCAGGTGTAACTTCTCGAGGAGGTGTCTGCAGAATTAGCCCTTAATCAACCTTTAGAATAATATATATAATTAAATAACTGATTAGTTAACCTTTAACTGATCAGCATATACACACACACACACACACACACACACGGATAACTCTACTCGTTAAGTATCATACCTCGGAAAATGAAAGAAGATCCTCAGGAGTTCTTGGTGCGTATATATATAGAGAGAGAGAGAGAGAGTTATTAGTTATTTACTATTAATATATTATGAATAATGATGATGTGATTCCATACTTCTGATCTGAAAGCTGATCCATATGCGTTTATATAACTTTACATATATATTTTGAATACACAAAAAATGTGAAACAACTTTTTTAATTAAAGTTAATTTTGTTCAAAATATTCTTAAATATTAAATGCAATTAATTTTTTAACAAAAATTTAAATCTTAATTCCTGCCTTGCAACGAATGTCATTATTAATTCTATATAAATTAATTACACATTTGTATGATTGCCATATATATATATATATGTTGGTGACATATATCTGTTTGGCAACTCTTTGGCACCAAAAAAAGTGAAGGCAAAATGAATTTGATACTCATTCCTCTGAGTTTTTTTTTAATCAACATGGATGAAAGTACCTAATATAACTGGTATTATGTACAGTGCAAATGTCCTTTTTAATTATTTATGCAAACAAATTTTCAATGAAAAAAATGTGAGTATTATAAAAAGAAACTACCGTAGATCAAATGCATATATTAATTATTAATTAGAATTAGTCCTGTGAGTTCGACAGACAAAAACACATATATTGCTGCCCCAAAAAGGTATAGAGAAATAGTAGGTAATATATAGCTGGTTCACAGTCAGCAGTGAAATGTGTGTGTATAATAACAAAACAAAGATATACATGATGGTCAGCATAACCTATATATCTGCAACTATTAATTAATGTGAAACTGTTTATATATAAATGAATGGATCAGAATAATTTGATCTAAATTTGCTGAATCTTTGGGAGCGAGTAAGTGTGTATATATACATTTATATATGAGCTAGGTACTGCATTAGTTATCTATTTATAATGGATAGACATACTTGATATATATGATCATGTGGTGGGCTAGCAGCCTAGCATTCATATTAATTAATTAATATAGGCTTTAGCCTTAGACCTTTCTACGGATAAAGCTATTTGAGAAATAAATAATCAAGGATATATATAGAAATATGGAGGGAAGGAAAAGAAATTGAAATTGAGAAATTGAGAAGGAGCTCCCTTCAGTCCAAGCACAGAGAAAGAGGGATGCAAAATATCTCCTGCTTCATTCACACAATTACAGTAGCAAAACGACCTCGTTTAATCCCTACTGGATATTTGTATCAATGAGTCAGCAGTTACTTCAACAACCCTTTATTCCTCATCCATGAGTGGGCTGAAGGAAGCTCCTATTTCACCCCTCTTTTAATTTCCTCTCTCCTAGCTAGCTATATGTATGTATGTAATTAAAAAAAGAAAAAAAAAAACATATTACGTACTCAGTTTTTCTTCCTGTCATCACTCAGATTCATCAGCTGCAAGATAATTAAATTAAATTGTAGGCAAATTAAGATATAATATATCAGTCTGATTAAAAAGTAATTGAGATCATTAACTTGATAGAAAACAACAGCTTAACTAAAGATTTTAATGAAAATTAACATTGGTTTTATAATAAACTCCTAGCTCTATATATATATAGTTGAACAGGTTTCAAGATGAAATATTCTAATTAAAATTGTCAACTAATTAACCACAAGTTGCAAAAACCCCTTTGATGACTTCCATCGACGAGATCAAATCTAACTAAGCTATATACCCCAGGTAGTTTCAAAAACGACTTAATTAATTACTTATAATCATAAAAATACTATACAAGAAAAACTGAAAATAGTTATTAGTTTTGGAAACCCAAACTTCCATAAGATAAATTTCTAAGCAAAAGAAACACATGTAACTAGAAGGAAGGAAAACATGAGAAGCTGGCCATATCTGCAAAAACATATATATCTATATCTATATAAACATAGCTAGCTCAGGAAAAGCATATCAGTGCAATTTATAAGCTCACAAAAGAATATTCAAAACCAGATTTTTTTCCTTTATCTTGAGCAACCTTTTCATGAAAATCGGTACCCTTCCAATATAAGCACTTAGTTATGTAACTCTTAGCTTTGACACAGCAAAGGAAACCCTAATTTTTAAACGGAGGATCCGTGAAGAAGAAGGAGGAGGAGATGTTAATCTAATAGGATAGAACTAATTACCACGCAGAACTTTGGAGTGAGAACAAAAGATAGATCGATCTTCAATAGTCTCCAGGTATATATGCAAGGAGATATATATATATACACACACACAAATTAAAGCTTGGGTGACAGAAGATATATATGTAAGATGGATAGATTCAGCTTGAGCAAGTCTGAGAGCAGAAGCTCAAAAGTCAATGCTGCCCGAAACCCTAATTCAGGTATGTTTTTATGGATATCTGTGCTGGATATATAGAAGGAAGAAAATGAGAAATATGTATAAAGAAATGAAAACTCTGATCTATAAAAGACCAAAAAGGACATGCACCTCCAGCATGCCCAAAAATTATTATTAATTTTTTTAAAAAACAATTTTATGTTTAATTTTCACCCAAAAGAAAAAAGAAATCAAAAGGAGCATGATTGATGATGACGACGATGGGTCATTGTCGTCATGAGAATCAGAGACAAAGAAGTGAATACAGGTTGTAACGTAGCGACATAACTGAAGGGGGTAGGGGAGAATCGGGGTGACGGTAAATTATTTCACTTTGTGCAGAGGGAATTATTCTGCACAAGCAAGCAAACGCAATGATGATGCTTCTAAGATTAACAAAGTAAAAAATCAGACTACGTGTAATTAACTTCACGAAATTAAGACAAATATATATATATGTTATGTGGGAATGCGAAGAACATGGATTTGAACAGTAAAATGACTTAGTGACATTGCTTCGTGTTTGATTACTATACACCGAGACAACCGACAACTTCACACGTCTTTTTCGAAGCTACTGTTCAAGCGTGTGCTGCTTTCTCAGCAACTTTTATTTTTATTTTGTTAAAAAAGCCTTTTTTATAATACTACAAATACATTGCATCGATCAAAATTGATGTTGAAGGGTGCGTACGTTAATCTTTTTTTAAAATTTTTACTGGAGGTTCAGAAAAAATAGATGAATTATTGACGTTTTATTATTATATATGCCATAAAAATATAATATGCAAGAAATAATAAATATCATGCATGGTTTTAGGAATATAAAATCTTTTAAATGTCTTTGGTTGGAAACAAGATGTTTGGGGTTGAAAATGAGGCATTGAAGTTGTACATGCTATCTTATATGCACCCTTACTTGTATCATTACCTAAGAGCTCTAGATCTTTTTGTCAATTTATCCCTATCCCCATATCCCAAAAAATGCATAAAAAAGCGTTTTTAAGCAAAATCATTTGCAATTAACCATATATATCCCTTTGTTACAAGTTTCATTATTTATATATTATCTATTAATCTCATCATGCAATTAATTTCCAACCTCTCTACAAAAGTAAATATTAGAAATTCAATGTCATTTTTGATTCATCTCCTCAGTATCAAGATCGGCAGAGCCCACTCCAGGACGAAAACTTTTAAGTTCATATTTAATTAGGGTTTTGGTATGTATAGTTTTCATTTTAAAAATAATATATTCAATATATATATAATTGCCCTTTGAATAAATATAAATAGCTTTTTCCTTATTGATGAATGGAGTGTTGAAGCCAAAATGGGTGTGACTGCTCAAAAATAATATATACAACTATACAAGAGATAGCTGCAATATATATACAATGTGGTTCCTTAGCTGGTTTTAATCATCGACATGCATATAATTCAGCAAGATATTGCTTTTCTTTAGTCTTGTTTCCCATCATCAATATATATACTAGCGCCTTGTCAGTACACCTTGTACCGCCATTATATCAGCCCACATGCATTGTGCTCCATATATCCTCCTTCTCTCTCTCTTTTCTCCTATTGGGATATTGTAAAATTCTAAATAATATGTTTCAGTGCTTCCTGACTATAACTATTTCGTCACTGCTTCTGCTACCCATAACTATATATATGTGGTAATGGTACAGAACTGTATGACCATAAGGTTTTGTTCCAAAGGAACTAGAAAGGAAAGGCTCTGAAAAATTAAGGGTACGTTTAATAGCAATTTTTAAAAATAAAAAAATAAAAAATTTATTTGAATAATTATTTTTGACATAAAACAAAAAAATAAATTATGTATTTTGAAAATAAAAAATAAAAAATAATTAAAAGATGTTCTGAATTTTATTTTTTTAAAAATTAAAAAATACAGAAAATAAATTTTTTATTAACAACATATATATAAATACAGAAAAATAAATACACTAATATGAATTTTTCAAACTAATTTTATAAAACAACCACTCTAAATTCCTCATATGTTGTGAAGTTTTAAATAAGAGAGAGAAAATATATATAAGCTGCCAAAACACTAAGAATAAGAGTAATTTTTAGGTAAACTTTTTTTAGTAGAGGTAAGTTAATCAGTATTGTAAAGAGCTCATCACAATTCACTAAAAAGGGTGTGCGTCAACGAATTCTAGCGAACACCTAACAATACTTTATTATAAAAGAGTTTCTATTGGCTTCTTTTTTCTTGATCATGTGTGATCATGCAATATTGTGGACTATATAAAATTACGAGTACATTTTTACGAGTTAATTTAACTGGTTGAGAGGTATTCAAATTAGGCCTTTATATTTTGATGGGGTTCAAAAGTAACTAATAGTTTTATTACTTAGTGGTTGATTTATTCTCCTCAACGATATTGATCCTTTGCCGGCCATGAATGGCTTTAGATTATGTGATTAATAATTATGCGGTCGGGTAATTATTAATCTTTTTGAGATTTTAGACATGCCATTAACAACTATAGCCAAACGTTTTAGAATAATTTATCTTTATTATCAAATTTTAATATTAATATCGTTATCGATATTGATTTCATCATAAATGTGACATTTTGTTTTTTCTAATTTTTGGAAATCCAGGTGCAACTAAAAGTGAATTAATTAAAAGATAAAGAGAGTTAATAGTGTGTGTGTGTGTGTACACTGCACTTTAATTCTTAATTTGCAGTCATGTAATTATTTATTTAGAATAATGAAAAATTAAGGCTATTAATCTAGCAGAAATTAAATACGTAAGAGGTAGCGAAGCAAGAGGGGATCGAGTACTAGCTAGAAATAACCTGAGGAATTGAACGAAATGAAATAAATTATAGATATGAAATAAAAGAAGTTATAATTAAAATCATAGGATTCAACACCCACAAGCAAAGGCCATAATGGCAAACAAGAATAAGATATGTCGGGGAGCAGCAGCCAGACCACAAATGGACCACAAGAAGTGATCTTAATTTTCTCATGTACAAAAAAAATTATAATAAACAAAAAAAATATGTATATATATACTATACAAATGGTTTTTGTTATATAAATAAAATTCATCATTCAGATTATTTTATATATTTTTGTTCACATCACATTGTCAGGATAACTCTCCATCTAAATTTCATAAAAAGATATTTGTTCAATAATTTTAAAACCCTCCTTTTCCAGATTCTGATTAGATTTTTCCGCACATATATTCACTTTCACTTGCTAGTGCTGCCTCCTTTCAACTTTCACAAAAATGCACAAACACTGCCTCCATTTATATATATTTACTTATGTTTCCTCATTACAAAGTTGTTGGTACTTAAGTTTTCACTTGAATTTATTTTTTCTAAAATGATTTTTTAAGTGCTTTAGCACAACTTAAATTATGGATACATGTGATATAGGTACAAATGGTCTTTGATGGATTTTATCTGAAATTTGATATGCAAACAAAATAGAAATATTTAAATGGGTTAGTTATAGTACTTGCGTAATAAAGTTAATTAATGATATCTTAACCGTAAGAAAAAAATTTTTAATTTGCAAAAGTAATAAGATAACTAATTGCAACATTAAAAACTACACTTTGTAATTTGGATATACTCGATCGATGCTTATTATTATGAATTTCCCAATGCAAAATATTGTGCATTATCATTGCTCGTGCCTTTCAATTTTTTTGTCTTCTTGTATACTTCCATTCACAACGTCATCAAATAAGACACAGAAAACAGACCCAGAAAAGGGAAATTAAATCAACCAGCAATCCTTCTTTTATCTCAGGAATTTAAACTTAAAACTTAACCAGTAATTTGTTTATTGTCTCGTAAATGATTTAGCAGCACTGTACAATATAGTATATACACATCGCATTTTCCCTCCTATGGATACAAGATCATTAACGTCGAAAATTACTGGGCTCAGGATTTCATTAATTAATCTATTCATGAAAGTCACATAAACAACACGAGCATCCAAAACCAGATTCCAGCACTTAACAATTACAGGAACGAATCGGTTAACATATTTGCTCAAAGCCTGTGAACGTAGATATACCCAAATAAGAAATACAGAAAGAGAGGATGAAAGTTCCAGACGGGTGTAATAACAGTGTGGCATTATGAACAAATCTGAGCTCATCATAATTTTTGACAAATGATGAAATATCAGGATAGTGGATACTTTCGTATGTGAGTTCCTGTCAGCTATGTAAAGCCACTTTGCTCATCCAACCGCATTACAACAAGCGAAAGTGTGCTTAAGCTCCAACTCTAAGTCATGATCTTATGATGCTTTCCTTCAGTCAGATGATTTTCTTTCCTGGGGCTGCTGATTAGAAAATTTTCCAAATTATAGAATAAGCATGAATATGTTCAGGTAAATCAAGCTCAAATATTATGATAATCCAACCTAAAAAAATTTCAGAGTTTAGAACAACTGGAAAATTAGACTTGTTGATCCATCACCAAAGGTCCGCAGGTCAGCGGGTTTTACCAATGCTCTGCATAGCGGGCAAGTCCTTTCTCTCTCAAACCTGAAAAGTAAGCGCCTTCTTGTTGGTCAAGAAAGGAGTGATAAATATGAATACGAGCAAATTACAATCCAATTTCAATACATCTCATATATACTTCCTTGAATCTTTATCATAGCTAAGCATTTGATGAATTTGTCAGTGGCAAGAAATAAATCTTGTCATTAAAATTGAAGTTCCATATTCAAATGAAATCAGTGCTTCTAGCCATTAGGTTAAAAGAATACCTTATTTGTAGGTCAAGAAAGGAGTGAAAAATATGAATATAAGCAAATCATCCAATTTCAATACATCTCATATATACTTCCTTGAATCTTTATCATAGCTAAGCATTTGATGAATTTCCCAGTGGCAAGAATTAAAGCTTGTCATTAAAATTGACGTTCCATATTCAAAGGAAATCAGTGCTTCTAGCCATTAGGTCAAAAGAATACCTTATTTGAATGCACACTAAAATCAAATGGCCATTTTTTTCTTTGGAGGCATCTATATAGCCCAGAGTGCACTTTCCAGAAAATACCAGTATCTTCAACAATCCCTCACTACTTTTATTTCTAAGTAAAAAGGGGGCAATGATCAACAGAAGCTACATCTTTCTCATGTACCATTCAATTATTTCCAAAAGCACCAATGTAATACTCGTAATTTAGGTATGCCTCAATGAAGGTGGCTATAATTTATAAATGTTTTACACTAACAAACTATCAGCCAGGATTAACACATTCTGGAGAATTAATTGTGAGAACTTATGGAAAACACTAGTGGATAATTTCTTGCATACCCTAAACAATAATTATTATCTATTGGAATAAAAAAGCTGAGTTTATTTCTCTTTAGCATCTTGTGTACTTTTCCATTAAAAGTTCTAAATGAGGAACAATATTATGACTGACCATTCTGATACACACTCCTCGCAGAAAATGTGTTTACAGCGCAATAAAACTGGAGCATGCATCTTTTCTTGGCATATAGCACATAGGTCACCAGCAGCATTTACCTGCATTTATAATTCAGAATCATAAATTCTTAGGCCACCACAAAATATAACTGATAATACTAATAACCACAGTTTTGTCTTCTTAAATATAAAGAAGCATCTTTATTAGAAAGGATCAGAAGAGTACAATGACAACAAAAAAAGTATCCTCTTTCAAAAAAAATAAAAATAAAATAAACACCACAGAAAAAAATAAAGCACATTAATGTAACAAATGGCCTCCAACCCTTCCGCATATCACATAAAGAAAACCTAGTGAAGTAGCCATTGTCAAGCACTATAGAGAAGCCAAGAAAACAACTCTATCCCGTAAGATAAATCCTGGCAATGGCCAAGCACCATAGAGAAGCCAGGAATTCATCGTTGAAGGTTCTAATTCTTGTCCCCCAAAGATATAATAAAACTGGAAACAAGGTACATTGCCAATTTGCCATAAAGCTCTTCCACCCTTATTCCGCTCAAAAACCAAAAAGTGACAAGGTCAGAATTTGCTCCAATTTTGCAGGAGAAGTTAAAGATTCTCTAGACAGCAATATCAATAAAGGTAAAAATAAATGTACATGAATGCAGGGAAAAAAATATGGTTGTGCAAACCACAATCCAGAACACAACAACAATGGCGCGTGAGAGTGATAAAACAAAAGACATTAACAAAAAAATTCACTGAAATATTATGTCCCTCATTCTCAAGCTAACTTTAATGACTTGGAATACCTTCTGAAATTTTACCAGTTTTAAGATCAAGGAAAAAGCGGGATTGAATAGAACATGCCTTACATAGGTTTCCTCTCTTAAGATCCTTCTCCATGTCATCCACAAAAAGGATGTTCTACTTAAACTTAACACACAACCACATGCAGGCAGACAAGAGTACCATGAGGGCACATCTGAAAGTTTCTAAAAAATCTGTTAACCAATAGACTTAAGCCCTCAGATTCTGGAAAAAAGAAGAAGCAGATACCACTCACCAGTTCACTATTTAAAAAGAAGCATCAATTTTACGTGCGTATCATTTATCCTCTTTAAAAGTGAGTTTTGTTCCTCTCTCTTATATTGCTGTGAGCATTGGGACTTCACTATCACTCAAATAAGTTGTTCTCAAATGTGGGACTCTCAAACATTTTTTCAGATCAAATACATTGCTGCTAAACAACCACGTGCCACAACAAACATAACTAGAGACATTTTCATTTAGCATGACAATTAGTCATGTTATTTATTATGAAAATTTTGTTTACATTTTGCTTCTAATCAAATTTTCTTAGATTACAGAAATCTGTTTCCCTGGCTTGATACTTGACAGTATCAACAACAAATCCTAATATAAGATAAAATAGCTGCAGGCCTAATGGGCTAGAAATAGTTTCACATATCTGTATGAATACCTAAGAAGGTCACCATTGGGTTAGACATTATGAATCACAATCATTCCACTATAACTCTGTTTTTTTTTTTTTTCTAGATAAAATCCACTATCAACTCTGTACATTCTCATGCTTGAAATTCTCTAGTTAGTATTATTCATCGATTTCACTACTTTAATTGTTCATTTAAAATTCCTGTGTGCTTTTCTTACAATGCAGGATTCATAACTCTAGCTAGTAATTTTTATTATAGTGATATTATAGATAACAGTTGCATGAACTTAGATTTATTCTTGGACTGATGCAATATACTATTTAAATAAAAGAAAGGAAAAAACTTAGGAACAGTTTTTATATTTTTACTATTAGGTTTTCTATTTAGAGACTGACACGTGTATGATTTATACAACTCATCTCGGTTCTTTTTAAAAAAAGTTTTCACATGCTTTATTTTGATTGGAGAACCTAATAGCAAAGATATAAATAACTGCATATAAGTCTAGTCCTAAAAGAAAATGGATAAACAAATCAAATTATTTAGTTCACTTAACTATTTAAAAATAGAGGGGTCCTGTCATTTTCTGATGGATCTGTAGTCTGCAAACCAAAACTTGATATTTTTATGAGTTCAAAGAATAAGAAAATTCTAATTTCTTCCCAACATAATAGCATATAAAAGATTGTCCATTTCTCAGATGGATGAATCAACAGAAGCAAAACACTGTAGCAAAGAGGGGAGAGAAGTGTTATGATAAGAATAATACATTTTACAAAAATTGGCATATTTACCTGTTCCATTGTGGCATAAATTCCATAATGAATGTCTTTTCTTGATAATGCTTTTAAGGCAGTAAAGAAACACTGGACCTATTAAGCACATAGGAGGTTGAAGACAATGGAAGAAATTAGGGTTATACCCAAATATCTTCAAATACAGAACTAGGAAGTATGATCTAAAGAATGAAAACATACCTTCTCAACAACAGATGTTAGCTTGAAAGTCAAATACAATCCTGTGGTCAGTGATGAAAAGAGACTTCCATAATCCTTGTTTAAGAAAAATCGGTACCAAACTGGTGTTGGCAACAAGGTACGATACAACAGCAGTGTGTACTCAACCAGAGTTAACATTTGACCCTTGAAATAAGTTAACAACTTTCAGCTTGTTGTGGAAGCAAAATATGGTTGAAAATCACATTATTGTTGGAAATAGTAAAGAATTTACTATTTACCTGCCGACGGAAGTTATGGCCTCTTCCATTTTTATAATATATAAGCAGCAAACACTTGAAAGCCATTGCTACTTGCCGCACCAGTGTATCTGAAAGTCATTACATAGGTTGACCATGAATACCAACAAAAATTAGAATAAAATTAGACTTAGAAGTTACCAATATTAAAGGATAGGCATGATACAAAGAAACAATCAACCAATACAAAACCAATGCATAGTAATACAACCTAAGAGGTTCAGAAAGATTTTGCTCTTAAGTCATAATTACATAGTTCAACTAAACATCAAACATTCAAAACCAACATTTATTTTATTTTATTTTATTTTTAGAGGGGTTTCATGTTGGCTGGAATACTTACAGATCATGGCACAACATTAAAAACACAGATCTACATCTACTGTTGTGATTAATTCATTTCACCTAGACTACATAATTTCAATTTGTAGAGTTCACTAAGGAGCTGAGTTTCTATCTTAATCATATATTATGGAAAAAAATACATTTCATGCCAACATGTAGGTTATAGCAAATGATAATGTGCAGCAAAAATTCAGAATAAATTTATACCATTAACCAAAATGATGAATATAGCATGCCAGAAAGGAGGAGCTGATTTTGGAGGAAGCATGGCCAGTGGGTATAAAAGATCATCATCTCGATACCACCAGTAAATGCACATCACGTGAAGCATGAAGGCAACAGAGATGCCAACAAGAATAAGAACTTTCCTATCTCCCTGCAAAATAGATCTTGTATTAAGCTAAGCCTCCCTTTTTTATTTTTTAAGGTACAGAGGGGAAAGGGGGGAGTTACAAGTAAATGTTTAAAGGAAAAACAAAGGACATGCAGAAATTTGGGCAAGGCACCTTTAGCGCTGTCTGCTTCTTAACAATTTCATTTGACTTGAACATCACAGCTGAAATCCAAATTGTGACAAAGAAACCTGCAAATTCTCACAAGTAAACTTCACCATATTAACATTATATAGGGAGAACCAAAAGTTCAAATCTGGAATGTGACACCTCCAAGTAGATAAACAGTAAATAAAAGACAGCTGCAGATTAAATGATCCTCATAAATCTTCTCTCCTAACCATTTTTTAATATTCCTTCCTGCATCGCTTTCCTTCCATTTGTGATAACATGTAATTTTGTAAGCCATAGTAACAAGGTAGCAATACCAAATCAAATCCAAATCTGATGGGTTGTACAGATATTAGTTATAAAAAATTTCAGTTTTTATCACTCCCAAAGGCATGAAACCTCTTTTTCGTACCTTTATTCTACCAAGCACATTCTCTGGGAACAATGAAAAAAGGCTTCCAACACAACGAGCAGTAAGTTATTTGAATATGAAATCATTAGACCACCATGCAGGAAAGCATACTGCAATAAATTAGTTACGAAGTTTTCTCCAGCTTTATCGTCGAGTCTAGCCTATTCTATCCTTTAGGCACAATTTGTATAACAGGACATTGCATACGACAAGTGAAAAGGAAATAAGAGAAACGCGTATTGCTTATAGTTTCATAATAGCACTCTAGGATCGTGAAGCCTAAATGAACATTAGAAACTTAGAACGGAAGAACAAGAGTACCTTGCAAATGCTGACGAATGAAAACGACCAACAACAACAGTGAGAAAGGAAGAATCTGCTCAATCCACTTAGCAACCTGCTGAATATCATACCTCTGGTAAGAGGATGAATCCCTGCTGTTATTTTCCAAGCCATTCCCAGCATCTTCATCCACCTGTCCACTAGCGGCCGATGTAGATGAAGACACTAGAGGGACTCTACCACTGCTTGCTTCAGCATCGTCATCCAATGCAGGCATTCCTCCTCTATTTCCCATTAAATCATCATGATCGACTTCTCCCGGCTGATTCTGAGATGGAGAAGAAAAAGAACCTAACCCAATATTGTGATCTTGTTCTCCAGCTCCAATGATTCGTATCGAAACTTCCCCAGTACTGCCACTGCACGCGGCGCCAGAATCAGAAAGCTGTGAGCGTAATTCAGAAGTGGTAACTCCGTTGTTGAGGGTCACAGCCTCTGAATCATGCGTTGAAGGACTCGAGCCGAGAATGCCCGCGTAATTCAATAGAAAGGAAATTGGAGAACGAAAGGGGCCGACAGGGGGTAACCTCATCCCATACCATGTCTCAGTACTGGCAATGCTATCACTGTTACTATTATTTACACCTCCGGTAGAAGAAGAAGAAGGAGAAGAAGACGAGGAAGAAGAAGAAGAAATGGCGTAATGTTCTGAATTAGCACCCGATGTTTCCATCTTTGCCGTAAAATTAAAATCCTAATGCTCACTAAACCTCCAGTTTGATCCTTGTTTCTTTTTCAGCCAAATATCTATCCTTGGGTTTCTGCCCCTGGTGATGACATAATTAGAAAAATATAATAATTTTTTGTGTGATGATTTTACCCTGGGAGGAGAATAGAATTTATGGTGAGACAGAGTGAAAACTACGTCAATGCTCAAAAAGAAGAAAAGTCCAAAAGAAACCGATAGAAGGAAGCAATAAATGAATAAGGATACATTACCTGACGAATTAACCAAAAGAAAACAAGGCAGCTCTTGGCGTATTGAATAATGAGACAGGAAGAGTGCCGGAGGAAGGATTAAAGCTGAAGCAGAGACGGTGGAAGAAGAAGAAGGCGAAGGAGGAGAAAAGTCAAGTCAGGAAGCTGTAAGCCTGAAACCTTCGCTTTATTTTCTTATTATTATATTTTTGGGGTGCCTGTGCTGTCTCTGGGACTGGGTGTGTGTGAGAGAAAAGAATAAAGGGAAATAAATAATGTACGTCGCGAGGTGAACGATAAACAAACGCGTTGAAACAGGCATTATCTTTTTCTACCCTTGGCTATTTCAACGGATAAGAGAAGAGGCATGACTTGTAATTGTAACCTTTTTTTTTTTCACAGATATTTTTTTAGCATGGTAACTGTATTTCAAAAGAAATATAAGTATAGGTAGTGTTATTTTCTCTTTCGGTACGGGGCAAAAAGCAGTGTTAAGTGTTAATCATATAAACTAATGTAGTGGCTCAAAAACATAAAATATGACAGCTCATTCACGTCTATCATTTATGAGTAGATATGCCCAATATTGACCAAAAAGATGCGTATAATATCAAGGACCAAAATTAATATATTCTCTCTTATTTTATTAAGCGATTATTATTATTTCTCCACTTTGAAGTGGCCGCCGATAGTGACTGCTACGAGGGTCGAGCCACTAATGTCGATAAATTTTAATAAAATAGTGAAGTCTAAAGAAAATAAAAATTTGTTACGCATATATTAAAGTCTATTTTTTTACTTTATCATTTTATTAAAATTTTATATTTTTAAAAATTATAAAATAAAATTAATATAAATAATAAAGACGTATTGCGCTCCGCCCAGTAACTTTTTCTCATTAATAGTTATTGTGAACAAAACTTTTAAAAATATCTTTTCCTTGCATTGAATAAAATAAATTAATATTAAAACCTTTTAATCATTATTATTGCTTAAAATAATTTTAACTTTTAAAACATATAAACCAAAATAAATGATTACTAATCTGATCCCATTATAAAACTACAATGATCTATTAATTTTTTAAAAAATATAATAAAGGTATTAACTTTTAATCTCAATTCATGATTAAAATTAGTGATGTAGAAATTCTTGGACAATCAATATCGGAATCTGATTTGGATGAAAGATTGCTGAGTTGATGTTGTATAGAGAAGAGTATCATTTTCCGAGTTCAGAAGCAAATGACATGAATGAAACGCAAAATCTCAATTGTTAGAACAAACCAACATATTAATATATATAAACCACAGTGCTAAAATACACGCCAATAACTGAGACTGCACTTTCAGGCATCACAAAGATGTCGCATGATCTACATAAACACCTTATTCATATATATGGATGAAAGAGAAAGGGAAAGAGAAATGCGAACGTAAATGCAGCACTTAGCCCTTCCAGTTGTCTTTCCGCTTCCTTATTTCTTTTAAAGCTTCAACAGGAGACTTGAATCCCACCTTCTCCTACAATGATTGATATTTTTTGAGAAACACTTCAGCCTTTAGATGTCACTTCAAGTTTAGGAAAGCCAAAGGAATAAAAGACTGTATGACATGTAGCAGATGCAAGGATTTCAACTACATAATTAGATGCAGCAACATACTCCTGTGCATCTGCTAAATGTATGTATTCCGTTCCTATGTCAAAAACAAATCTTTCTCTCCTTTTTATTTATTTTTTTTTTTTTAAAAAAACCTGGAAAGGAGACTGGGCTTTGGGAAAGTGGTGACAAACCTGAAGCTCAGGCAGATCAACCCTCATAAATGGGTTGGTCTCCAACTCTTCCTCAATGGTTGAGGGAATTGTCGGTTTCCCAGCTTGCCTCTGATTTTGAGCCCATGTTAATTTTTGTTGTATCCTCAGATTGTCTGGCTCAACCGTGAGAGCAAATTGCAAGTTCTTCACTGTGTACTGGACGAAAAGCAAATTTAAACTCTCTGGCTATCAGACTCTAAATAGGCAAACAAGAATTCTATTTTGTTAGCATGCTAAAATTGCAAATTTGCAATAGCATAAATTATAGCAAAACAATCTATGATTTCTTATTCCCTCCATTTAAATTGTTTTTTTACGCCTTAAGCTGCATTATTAATTTCATCTAAATTGGAACTTCATATTTTCAACACAAGTGAACAACCAACTTTGCATAAATGAGCTTATCATGATCACTAGCAAAGAACAATCTAAAGCAATCCACTAGTTGTCAAATGATAACTAGTGAAGAAGGGAGGGTCGGCTTATTATCATGCATGAAGATTGTGGTAACAGACTGCGAGCTTTTATTTAGAAGTCTACGTCTTCACTTTAGGCACACTGATTGACTGACTCTAGCATAACAAAAGTAGAAAATGAGATCTATAAATATTTAATGGCCCAAATTTGAACCTAAACTTGTTTCTGGAATAAATTTTAATAAGTTTCTCACATTACAATTCTTTATATTCATATTGATTAGACTATTTCAGGATGGCAGGTCTTGTAGTTGGAACAACAACACACTCCACCATTTGATGCAATGGCATCTACACTTCACATCCTCATCAATAGTAACAATTTGGGATTCAATATATATATGCCTCATTCTCTAAATTATTAGATCAGAGGAGATTTTTTAAACAAACTTACTCTTATCAAACAAACCATTCCCTCCATCCTTTTATTTATGAGAAAATCAACCTCACTCTTACACGGTTACACCTAAATTTATGAGAGAATCAATGTCATCCCCTTATAAAATATTTTTAAGTTCAAAGTGTACTGTTTAGTTTAATCATACCTCATGGCCACAGTAAACCTGGGTTGGCTTTGGCAATGAACCCAATGTTACACAAAGTGATTGGTACATCTGTTCTGCAGTTCCTTCAAAAAATTTCCCACAACCAGCAATGAACTGTGAACAAGAAATAACAAAATAAATCTAGAGATTTAAAGTATAACTCTTTATCTCTGTTTAAAAAAATCAAACTGAACAGATCAATTCAACTGGAAAATGAGTGAACCAGTAAGGTGTCCAATTTAGTTGACCCAAAAAACCAATGCCCTAAAAAAACCAGCCAAACTAGTAAAAATCGGATGGTTTATGGGTTGAACTGGTTTAGATATTTATTTATTTTTTTTAAACTTTTTGGTCTTTAATGAGTATATATAACTTAAGATACTGTATTTAGGTTATAATTATGTCATATTTTGATTTGTTTTTATGCATAATGATATTGATCTACTTATTTAATGATGTTTTAATTTTTTAAGCATTTTTTAGTTTATTATTTATTATATTATATTTGTAATATATAGGATGTTTTATTTTATATATATATATATATATATAAAATATACTCTACCATTTGACCAAGTTGGAACAATGAATTGTGAACTAGTGCCTCCACCAGGTCAATGACTAGTCTGATTTTTAAAACATTGTTCTTTATAATCCAAAACATATAGGAGAGAGAGATATGAAAAGAGTGTCATACGCTTTCACTACAAAGCTCTTGGTTTAAGCTTTTACAATAAATTCATTATATGCTTTCATGGAAGCTCATTAAAGAACACGATGAGATTGATCAGTCAGCTTACCAGTGTATCTCCAGTAAAAACGGCTGGGTGCTCATCCTCTTTGCCAGTAATATAATAGCTTATGTGGCCTTTGGTGTGGCTGAGCAGGTCAGAGAAACTTGTGTTAACAGAAGAAAGGGAAATGTGTCTGGAGAAACGGTGAAAGTGATATTCAACGACCTCAGACATTATTGATGAGCTACGACTAATTTTTGTCAAATAGATGATTTTATATTAAAATTAAAGTCAATTTGTACTTATATAAGTAATAAAATACATATCAATACACAAAAACTATTAACAGAAGAATAATATTTGAATTTTGATAAGGCCAGTGAAGCGAAATAATGCCTCCTTGATGGTATGTTACAGTGATACACAAGTTACACAACTCAGAGCATCTATTGGTCTTACCAAAATAAATTCAGGAATAATAAGTTAGAATCTTTAACACAGGAGGAGAGCAATTGATAATTTAACACAAACATGCATCAAGCAATACACAGAACTTCAGCCAAAAACTCTCTAAAATCAGAAATACTTTACAAAGGGAATGGTTCTTTTTGTCCATGACTGACATAATATTCACCACGATTACAATTTTCTGCATTCAAATGTTGCACTCAACAGTTAGCAAGTTGATGACTTTTCCAGCATTACATTATCACTAATGTACAGAGGGCCGTTACACTATCGTCGTTTCATTTGAAATAAATGGAAGACAAAAGATGTGCAGTCCTTATCTAGAAAAGTAATGCATAAACCTCCAAAAACTAACTCCTTTGTCTTTTTTTTTTTTTTTTGGGGGGGGGGGGTGTGGTGTTGGGAGTTGGGAGATGGGAGAGTCTAACAACAATCTGCAATTAACAATGCCAATAACCATACCAAGGTGTGTGTAGACACAATATATTAATATCAGCTCCAAGGGAGACCTTGTCACCATTGTCAACGTTGTCAGTGCATCCCTTCACTTTATCAATGGAACCACCGTAAACCTTGATTCCAGGCACCAGCTGTTTCATCTCATCATTTCCACCAGCATGATCCCTGTCATACAAATAACATAAAAATGAGAAGTTGAGTCCACAAATATTATGATCTCTTTATATTAGCCAAGTATAGTTGAAAATAGATATATCATTACTCAACATATCACACATGGCGGAATAACTGGGCAAATAACTAATAAAATTACTCAACATATCACGCATGGCAGAATAACTGGGCAAATAACTAATAAAAGCTACTACAAGATTAACAACTTAAATCCATTAAACTGCTGAAGCTTCACAAGATACAGGAATACTTGAAGAGCTAAAAAATGAATGCAGCTGAGCTACCAAGCTAATAAAATGGGAATGTATGCATCCCTTATAAGTTGATTGCAATTGTCAGTTAGATAATTATGTTGTAGCCAACTTAACAAAGTCTACAATCGAGGATTCCATCCAGGCATACAATCCTTGTAAGCCTAGAATTATCTACAATTGAATTACATCAAACAAAGTAATTTAAAAATTTAGGGAAAAAAGAAAGAAAGAAAAAGGACAGAGACAAATTCTTTACATGAATTACTTTAGCTTCACCTAGCTGTACAAATCGATAATTAGTTCCCGGAGTAGACTCATTAATATCAGTTTCAGAGAAACTATGCAAATATCAAGTGTTAAACAACCCAATAAAATTATATCCACCGACATCGAAGTTGCAACGGAAAATCTGGAAGTTCGCTACGCTAAAGAAAATGCCCTCAATATATCCATAATCGGTTGTTCAACAAAAGCCGGACATGCCCAACTGATTTTTTTGTTTTTTTTGGGGGAGGGGGAGTAAAAAAGTAAACTAGTTGCACTACCAGTGATGGTGCGTGGTGAGGACGAGCTTGAGATTGACCCCATGTGAACTAGCAGCCTCAAGAACTTTCTCCGGCTCAACGGGGTCCACTACTGCACCTTCTTTGGTACTCTCATCAACAATCCTGCAAACCCGAATTCAAAGATTGAGAAAAATAACCAAATCAATATCCATTTGAAGACCTTAAAATCACAATCCGACAGCTGTGCGTACAATAATCATGATTGTATGGAATAATGGGAGAGAGAAAGAATCGCGTTGTGAATTGAACTTACAGGTATGAGTAATTGTCTTCAAGGCAAGGAACGTGCAAGATTCTCATAGTTTTTCTTGCAGGAATTGCGCGGAAAATCGCAACCAAGCTTCGCGTTCTGTGTAGCAACGGAGTTGAAACTAGAAGGTTAGGTGATAGAACCCTGGAAGAAAAAAAAAAACCCGAAGTAATGAGTGAATCTTGAACGTTCCCTTGTTGCCAACGGAAGTGCCAGCGACTGCCACGTCAACAACACCTCGAGACGTGTCAGGGTGAGAGCATGGCGTTGGGCCGTATAATTTACTCAAAATTTAATAATAAACATGAGCTACATGAATTATTTTGTAGAAAAAAATTAATAAGCATTAAAGTATTAAGATTTTTATAAAAAAAATTAATTTTAATATACTAAATTAATGATAATCCTGGAGTAATATATAAGTGTTGGATAAAAATTTGCATAAGCTGTCTTAAACTTCATTATTAGTATATTTTATATAATAAAATATGATAAACATATAATGAAACTTATATGAAGAATTAAATTAATTTTATTATTATCAAACTAATTTTATATTTTTATTTATCATATAATTTATCTATTTTTAAAATCAGACCTATATCTCTGTTTATTATTATTATATTAATTTTTTCATTTTATTAATGCGAATAGGTCAGTCGAAACTCAAAAGTGAATAAATAAGTCAACCCTTGAAAAAAAAAGTTGGGAAAAGAATGGGTTTGGGCCTAACTTCATTTTCGATCTGTGTAGTTTGGGTTGGGGCCTAACAAATGGAAGCCCTAACCTAACCAATGAAAAAAATGGGAAAAGAAGCGGCAGCTTCTATATAAATATTTTAGGGTTTGTCATCACTGCCGTTTCTGAGATTGATTCCGACGCGTTTAGAGGGAGACTTCGAAATGGGGAGGAGTAAGCATCTATCCCTCTCTCAAATGTTCACACAATATTTCCTTTCATTGTTCAATCTATGCTCTATGGATTTAACTCTATCGTTTCCCCGTATCGTTTATTTGTCATTGTAATATCGGTAGAAATGGTTTACGTGAATATGTGCATGCGTTTCAATTATTTGGCATTGCTTTTCTCGTTGGAATTTTGTATTTGGATTTTGGGATGCAACGGTTTTGAAGGTTCGCAGATTGATATGTTTTCTGGCATCTTTGTGATTGAAATCTGTTTTGGACTGCCAGATGGGGCTAATTTTAGTTAAATGAGAAAACATGCTGCCCATTCAGCCAGCCTGTGGGAAGTGGAAGATGGATGTATGAGATAGTGATATTTGCTCGTTGGTTTGTGGTTGCCCATATAGGCGCGCTTTGAATTTTCCTTTTTCCAATTAGATTAAATAGCATGGAATGAACGTTATCGTTGATTTGGGTAACTTATTACCTTCGTAGACATAGTTTTTTGAAGTAAAATATATGATATTGATCTTCATATTCCTGAGATTTGATTCAAACATTGGTAGGGTGTTGTTTGATGTTGAATTTACTTACAATGCAAGTGCAAACCCTGTTTTACCTTGGTTTTGATTGGTGTAGATGGTAAATGCTCTGTTGGTGTTGTTAAATTCCTTGGTTTAGCCATATATTTTGATATTTATGAGCTCACGGGCATTGTTTCCTACTGATCACGCCCATATACTAGTGGAGTGAAATTGTGAAACATTCTAGTGTGTCCTGTAATTGTAAGGTTGCTTATGAATTTATAGCCAGAGTTCAAATTTCATAATTTATGTTTCTAGTTTTTGGTTGGATGATCCTCAATTGACTCCTATATTTTAGTCCTCTTCATACTCCTTCAAAATTCACTAGCCAGCTTATATGCAATGGAGTTTGTCTTACCTTGTGTTTGGTTTGTCTCCCAGTGGCATTTTGTTTATCACTCCCTTAATACCCATTATATGTTATTGCTCAATTATCTTATATTTTGAACATCGAATTATTTATATCAATTCAGAAAGTTATTTTTGAAAGTTGTTATTCTGTTATGGAATTAACATCTCATAGTTTGTTATGTTTGATGGCTGTATGTAAGTATATATCTATTGGTTAGTGTTGTTCATTGTAATTTGTGAAGATGGTTCTGGCCTTTGGGATGAAATTGGTTTATGGTTTTGAATGCTATATTTATGTTGCAATGGTGATAACAAATGATGTAGGACCTGCAAGGTGTTATCGGCAAATAAAAAACAAACCATATCCCAAATCACGCTATTGCCGTGGTGTTCCTGATCCCAAGATCAGAATTTATGATGTTGGAATGAAGAAGAAAGGTGTTGATGAGTTTCCATTTTGCGTCCATCTTGTTAGTTGGGAGAAGGAAAATGTTTCAAGTGAAGCACTTGAAGCTGCTAGGATTGCTTGCAACAAGTATATGGCCAAATTTGCTGGAAAGGATGCATTCCATTTGAGAGTTAGGGTACATCCATTCCATGTTCTTCGGATTAATAAAATGCTTTCATGTGCTGGAGCTGATAGGCTTCAGACTGGAATGAGAGGTGCCTTTGGAAAGCCTCAAGGCACATGTGCTAGAGTTGCCATTGGTCAGGTCCTTCTTTCTGTCCGCTGTAAGGACAGCAACAGCCATCATGCCCAGGAAGCCCTTCGTCGTGCCAAGTTTAAGTTCCCTGGTCGTCAAAAGATCATTGTTAGCAGGAAATGGTACGTATAAATTTGCCCCATTTGTACCTGGATGTGTATATTATTGCTACTAGACATTACAACTCTTTTGCATCTTGACATGGAATTCTCTCACCGTGATGGTTTCTTCTCAATTAACGCAGCTTTAAATCTTCCTGAAGTAATTGGTCTTGAATTATGATTGATACCTTTTATCAAATAATCCATGGCATCATTTGATTATTTGGTTGAGTTTAGTGATTTATTAGTTGAATGAGTTGGTCATTTATCCTTTTATTCAGCTTTTTATCATATTGTTATCATTTTTGTGTTTGAACTAACTGTCATCTTATTGTTTTAACTGCTTCCCCAGGGGGTTCACTAAGTTTAACCGTACTGATTATCTGAAGTACAAGTCAGAGAACAGGATTATGCCAGATGGTGTGAATGCAAAGGTAAAGTGAATCCATGTCTTGATGTAATCATGACTTCAGTTGAAACCTCATGCCAGTAAAATGTTAATAGACTGCAACGAGGGAGTTGCGAATATATTGGAGCATATTGTTGCTCAAGTTTTTCGTTATGTCTTCATTTAATCTGATTTGCCCCGCTATGTTTAGCTAGGTAATGTATGTCGTAACTAACCAGTTCCCTGTGGATTTTGCAGCTTCTTGGATGCCATGGACCATTGGCTAACCGTCAACCTGGAAGAGCTTTCCTGTCCTCTGCATCTGCTTAGGTCGTCTGTTACCCAGAAATAGTAGACTCTGGACGAGAGTAGTTATGCAAGACTGAATTTAAGTTATTTATTTTGCGTATTGAATTTCACCGGTTTGGAGTTTGTGTTTGCGCGGATCATCTTTATTATGAAGAATTTTTCTTATATTATGTTCTGTTCCTTCTTGCAATTCTTTTTATATGGCATTTGATAGTCGATTTAATCTGCGAAACGTCAGATTTCTTCGCTTCCTTGATGCCCCGCAGCTAGTTAACCACAAAATAGCTGATTATTTTGCCTCTCTGTTGTTCAACACGTATTGGGTTGCAAATGTGCATTTCATGCCAATCTCAAGGAAGGCTCATAGCCTGCTCGATCCGGGAAAAGTAAAATGAGCCTTACATGGTGAAAGCGAATTAAGCCTTGTGTTCAGGTAGGGACCACACACTTCAATTGGAATTTCCACTTTTCTATACTGCTTAATGCAGTTTAAAAAATGAATTAATAATTACAAAACGAATGGACCTTCTTCAACGAGAAAGAAGAAAATCACGAGTAATTTACTTCACACTACCTGTTAGCTGCGAACAACGCTTACTGCATCGCAATGTCTGTGTCAAGACCTTCACAAAGAGTTATCCAAGATCTGCTTAGGAGACATTCCCTCATTTCGTAGCCCTGCTCTTGAGGATCTTTTTACCGTCACTTACTCATTCGTCTTCTCTTCAAGTTTCTTAGAAGTCACCACTTTGATCGCTTGAACCCACCAATTTGCTGGAAAGTCTTCTTCCTCAAATGGTACTTTTCCCCCATTTATCCCTTCCCTGGAGCACACCCCCGACTTTTCGATGCTTCCGAAATACTACTCATCGTTACCACCAGCATCGAGTATTTGCCCATCCACCAGACGTTTACCTTGGACATTTTCTTCTACGAGTCCTAAACGGTGCGAGAATTCGAGAACTATGTTGGCTTTCGATTTTTCTTCTAAGTCTGCAGATTACTATGAAGTCAATGTGACGTTAAAGGTCTTTCGTAAATTAGTGACTCTGGTCAGCTCAGCTTTGTACGATACAGCCTGGCTTTTGGCTTGCAAATTGAATCATTCTTTTAGAGGAATTACCTGATTCTGTTGGGAGCTGCGGGAGGCATGGTCCGTGCTTTGCTCTGTATTCTGAAGTACGTTTGGGATTGCAAAAACCTTCACTGAGCTTTAAGAAGGAATGGCCAAGTATGAGTTTCTTGTCCTTTCATCAGCTATCGTTGCATTTGCTTTAAGTTCTTTTAAATGTCCTTATTTGATTGCCTTTGCTGCCTAAGCGATACTGGCTTTTCTGATCGGACCTGCTTCTGTTTTCTCTGTTAGCCATTGATGTGCACTCAGCTGATGGATGCCACCTAGTTGATCCCATACTTTCGGAGTCATACTGCTTAACAATTTTCCATTTCTCCTCATTTGAAATACTGTAAAATTCTGTGCATTGTTAGTATATTTCTCATTGAAGATTCTTAAAATAAGACCGTAATAGAAGGTTTTCCTTTCCCAGTAAATGGACCTCTGCTGGTGGACACTGTCACTGATGACGGATCATTATATAACGCCTGTATATTCCACTCAAGATTCGCATTCTATAGAATGGCTAGGATGAGACTTGACATATCTGCTGGGATTCTTGAAGTTATGGTTGTCATCTTAGTGGAACTTATTTAAGGCACCAGCCAAGGAGTTAGATGATATTGATCAGATTCAGAAAGAGGAGGACGCTGAAAAAAAGCTCCGAGAAGAAATTGAAGAGCTAGAAAAATGTGGCATCTAGCAGTAGTCGTATATGATTGTTCTGCTTCCGTATTCTTCTTCTGTTGACTTGGAGTAGGTTTGAGTGGACATGGTTCAAAACACATTTATCTGAACCAAAATTGAGAAAATAAAGCTGGGAAAGATCAATTTGACATTTGCCTTAATCTCAAGAGAATTGAATTATCTTATGTACCTGTATTGCCTGCTATCCTGGATGTCATTTCAGGGCCGTAAGTTTTGACTCTGCTTCCCTCCTCAAAATTTGGAAGGTAGGATTGGAGTTAACTGTTGTCTCATTTTCCTGTAAAATCCTCTTTAGTTTCTCAGATTGGTGGCTCCTTACTTTTCTTGTTGGAAATTATCAAATGAAAACAACAATAACTGCGGGTTGTTGGCACATGGCTAAAAAGCTCATGGTGCGGGTGATGGCTACATTTTATTTTTCTATTTTCTTTCATTTGTGGGCAGAGAGTAATTGGAAGCCATGTTGGCACATGGACTGGCATATGCTCATTGAATGCCACCTTAGTTAGAAATTAGTGGAAAGATTTTTACGTGCCCATCACTGTGATTGCTGTCTGCCGAACTTAATTAAGTTGGCTTACGATTATAAGGCACCTCTTTATTATAGCTATAGGAAAAAGACTTCAACTTCATACTCTTTTACAGCTCACTGTACCTGCCTCTTGACATTTAAACGCCCTTCTGAAATTTGAATTTTTTATTATTATCCTTAGATTAGAGGTCCATACAACAGTCCCAAAATTTCTTTTAATATACGAGTTAAGTATTAAGAGCATCATGGGTGTCGAGTGACGCTAGCTTGAGTGTTCTCCTCCCCCCCCCCCCCTTTCTCTCTCTGCACTAAACATAAACCACTAACGTAAGAATAGGCAATTATTCGAAAGATGAATCTCGAAAAGGCTGAGCTCTTTCTGCACAATTCAATACTGCAGGTTATTCAAACAGAAAGTGGCAGTGCTATATTTGGATGCACTGTATCGGTCTCTGGTATATGCTTGTCCAAATAGAGAATGTGCCGAGATTTTACATGTCAGTGATGGTAGTTGACATGATGGGTTATGACAGCCCACCTAGTTAATAGCGATGACATTTGCGAGGAAGGGAGGAAGGATCTCTGATAGATCTATAACAACCAACTACCTTCTTCGTGCTTTTATGAGTTATCGCATTACATGGTTGGCCCCATTATGGTCCAAAGTCCTCTCGGAAATAGCCAATGGGTGACAGTTTTAAATTTAAGTAGTTATTCTCATACAAAAACTTCTGAGTCAAGCCATTTAGAATAAATATATGTGCATATCAAATATATTTTTTAGAATGACGAATGTATGAAAATTTTATGTCCATTCATGATTACTTTGGATTAATTATGGTAAGAATTTGTATGATCTTATTTTAGTCTATATCTTATAAATTTGAAAAATAGTATCAACGTATCTTTTATTTTTTTCTATCATTAAAAAAGTATTTGGTATATGATTTTTAAAATAAGAAGTCCAAAATGCTTAAGATTTAAAATTTAAAATTTAAATTTTAAGATTTAAGATTTAGAATTTAAGAAAAATATTTTTAAAAATATTATATTCTAAAAAATAAAATATTCTAATATTTTTATAAATTTTTATTTTTACTTAAAGAGATGAAAATATTATAGTCTCATCTCATGATAATATTTTTAAATTAATAAAATTATTAAATTACTTTTCTAAAATTTTCTTATTTTTTTTGGGAGTTTTCTTATATTTCACCACCTAATTTACTAATTATAATCGAACAAAAGTAGAGGCTGCTTTTGTGAAATTTCCTTATCTCTTTCGCTTTCAGAAAAAAAATTATTATTTTTTAGTCGTTATTCCCCAAGGTTGAGAGACATGCTATCTTCCCTCCAAAATTGGCTTTTGGCGCATAGTAAAATTATCTAGATTTAAGAATTTTATAAAATTGTCTCATTTTGTTTGAGACTTTAAGAATTTATCTGTGTCAAATATTCTTTAAATATAAAATAATATTATTTCTTAAATACAGATGATTTAAAATTATTTTATTCATGATATTCAATTTTTGAATGACTCTAAGAGCATATTCTGCCACGTTGATCTAAAACATTTAGGGTTTAAATCTAGCTAATAATCTCTCATCTCCTCAAGACCTCAACACCTTTTTTCTTGTCTTCATGGTAAATCATCTTCTTATGGGCCTTATTCCTTTGAAAAGTTAGGTCACTAGAAAACACTTTGGAAGATGACAACTACGTACTAAGACGTATGAAAATTTAGTTTATACAGGTGGGTTGTGAGTTTATTCCTTCATTAATACCAGATTAAGATGTATGAAAATTTAGTTGAATGCTGAAGTGGCCACCGTGCGATCTCTCGTTTTATTCCTTATACGGACCATCATGATGGTTTTTGATGTCCAATTTGAAGTCAAAACCAAGCCATTATGTCAATCATTTTTCTTCCTTGAAATTGCAATTACTCCTTCATAAAAGTTTTTTTAACTTCTCCATGCCCCATCCGGGCACTACTGTAGCATCATTCATATTGGTTTTGGAGGATTTGGCTCAACAAGAACAATATTTTTGGAGCCATTCCTGATGGAGAAATTACATTTTTGAGCTCTTACCTACCTCTTGATAGGCTTTCCAAAAAACTTTGGTCACCTATACCTGTGGGAGCTGTGGTTCAAAATTCCAAAAGTTTGTAACTTCAAAATTCAAATATAATGGGTTATTTAGTACTTAGTGATTCGTACATTTCCTCAGTCAGCACAAAGACAAGTTCAGCAAGCTCTCTTTCGTGGTCTTGGACTCAATTATCATTTCATACGGCTGGACCTTTTTTTTTTCCCTTTTCACCTGATATCTTATATATTGAACTTACTCTGTTTGGCTATTTTCAAACGGAAACAGTAGAAGGTTGGACAACTTGACATTTATAAAGTGGGGTTTAATTAGTTTGACAAAGGGATCTCATGGTAAGCTCCCTCATTATTGCTGTCATTGCAGTTAAGCAGGAAAGTGATTTTTTTTTTTTTTTTTGGGGTTCTTTCGTCAGGAGATACTCAGTTCATCACTTTCCTATTTCTCGCTGCGTGTGAACCTATTGACAAGAGAAGAAATCAGAGATTCTCTTTACTACTTAAACTTTATTGCTCACGTCTGATGCCATCTACTACTCCTATGTTGGCTGTTTCTGAATAGCAGTAAGTAATTTACGGAGAAAACACCGTCTCTCTTCTTCCATAATTTCAATCCATTCATCTACTGTATGTTCAAAAAGATAATTCTGTTTGCACTTACCTTTTTTTTTATCCTCATTTTATGGATATGGGAGATTTTATGCTTCATAAGGTGGAAAGCATTATTTGCTTAATATCCCTTGCTCATTTTCTGCAGAGATGCTTCACTCTAGGATGTGTTCTTGGTGTCCTGGAATTGAATTTCATACAAAGGTATTATCTTTCACTTCCTTTTAGTTCCAAAATCGAGTTTTTACGGTCTGAGTCAACCACATAATGCAACATTATAAATTGATGAAGATTCTAAAGTAAGGTGTTTCTAATGAAGCTGCTTTTGAGAACCTGATGCCCATGAAGTTCTTGGCCCTCTTCACAGATCTGCACTCACGACTTATTATTATTACTTTTTAAGTTGGATGATGGCTCTGCCTTTTGTTTGCTTGCCTTTGCTGGAGGTATCAGCTACTTCATTTTTTTGGGTGGAAATGTAGATAATATACTTTCAGCTATTTTAGTGCATTAACTTAACACATGTGCATCTTTTTCTCATCCTTTCCTCACGTATATGTCTAAGTCTGGTACCGAAGACAAATAATTTCAGTACTTCGGAATAATGCTTTTTATGTGTACGCAGAACAGGCAAAGATAACGTAGATCAGAAATCATCACTAATGATTTATGTGGATCATTTTAGATTTATGAGAAAGCATTCCTCTTTCAGCAAAGAATGCTTTTTCTTTTAAAAGAACAAAAGGAGAATCAACCTTTTGCTTTTTCTTTGAGTTTTCTATTTTTCCTTGGATTCTCTATTATCACCATGCTTTGTTTAACTGGACTCTTTTTTTATAATCCCTATTTACATGTTTCTAAAACATATAAGCATCGATCATTTGTGTATGTGTTGTGTTTATGTTTGTCTCTGTGTGTGTGTATGTGTTTTTTGTTCATTTCTTCTCTGTGAAAAGTAATCTTAGCTCCTCCAATAATTAAAGTTCACAGACAAGCCTTTGCCTTTTTCTTTTTTTAATTAAAGAGTAACATACTTGATGTTGAAAGAATAAACTTTCCACAAAAGGGTGTCCCCTTCTCAGCTTGAAAAACTGCTTAATAGTAAGAATGTGTGAGACAATCCCATAGTTCTATTGGTTCTATGCACAGCTGTAATAAGTGATGGTCGTATTAAAATTCAAAATTTCAGACAAAGGAGTTGATTCAAGTTGTTTTGAGTTGCAATTACAAAATTATGTATGTCATTTCTGGTTCACTTCCAGAATGGTCAAATCATTTGTAGACGTTCATGCTTTTAGCCTAAATGTTTCCACGTCTTTGAATAAGAAATTGGGTAATTTTCACTTTGAATATGATCAACTAATAATTTGTCATAATTCTTCAAAACCAAACCAGGAAATGATGAAGAGCAGTTAAGGTCAGAACTTGGAATCACCAATTGCCTCACTTCTGCACCAAACAAGCACCCATGGAATTCCAATCCTCTGTTCTTGCACTTTTTATTCTAAGCTTCAAATTATCTCTCTTAGGCTTGATTATAGCTGACCTCAACTCTGACAGACAAGCTCTCTACGAGTTTGCTTCTAATGTCCCACATGCCCCAAGACTCAATTGGAATGATTCTGCAGCAATTTGCAAATCCTGGGTTGGAGTAACATGCAACTCTGATGGAACTCGTGTCATTGGAATCCATCTTCCAGGATTTGGACTCACAGGCTCCATTCCAGAGAAGAGCATAGGAAAACTAGATGCTCTTAGAGTCCTGAGCCTTCATTCCAATGGCCTCGCTGGAAATCTTCCTCCTGACATTCTTTCCATTCCTTCACTCCAATATATTCACCTTGAGCATAATAACTTGTCAGGTCAAATTCCTCACTTGGTCTCCCCTAAACTCATTGCATTGGATATTTCCTTTAACTCCTTCTCTGGGAGTATTCCACCTGCATTTCAAAATCTCAGAAGGCTCACATGGTTGTATCTCCAAAACAATTCCATTTCTGGAGCTATCCCTGACTTCAACCTCCCAAGACTCAAGTACTTGAATTTGAGCTATAACAACTTGAATGGCTCAATCCCAAGTTCCATAAAAAAGTTCCCTTACACTTCTTTTATTGGGAACTCTCTCTTATGTGGGCCACCTCTCAATCATTGCTCTACTGACTCATCTTCTCCATCTCCTTCCCCTGTTTACCAGCCAGTCTCTCCAGCAACTACCCAGAGTCAAAAAGCGACCACCCACAAGAAAAGCTTTGGAATAGCTGCCATACTTGCTCTAGCAATTGGGGGCTGTGCATTCCTCTCTCTCCTAGTTTTAGTGATCTCTATATGCTGTTTGAAGAGGAAAAAGAGCAAAGGCAGTGGAATACTGAAAGGAAAGGCATCTTGTGCTGGAAAGACTGAGGTTTCAAAGAGCTTTGGGAGTGGGGTGCAAGAGGCTGAGAAGAATAAGTTGTTCTTCTTTGAAGGTTGCTCATATAGCTTTGATCTTGAGGATCTGTTGAAGGCATCAGCTGAGGTTCTTGGAAAAGGGAGTTATGGAACAGCTTACAAGGCTGTTTTGGAGGAGGGAACAACAGTGGTTGTTAAAAGGTTGAGGGAAGTTGTGGTCGGGAAGAAGGAGTTTGAGCAGCAGATGGAACTTGTAGGGAGGTTCGGAAGGCACTCTAATGTCATGCCCCTTCGAGCTTATTACTATTCCAAAGATGAGAAGCTTCTAGTTTACAACTACATGCCAGGTGGCAGCTTGTTCTCCTTGTTGCATGGTAAGCTTTGTTTGGCCCAATTAAACTCAAGTAGTACTGATCTTTCGATTAGCCCTGTATTAAACAAAATTTGCTCTTCTTTCGCTCCTGTTTTACAGATAGAAAAAGAGCATTATCCACTATATACAAACTAATTAAGCTGAATATAAACTACCCGATCCATAAAAGACTAGCTTCAACTAGCATAAAGAACCCTGAACCTACCACAAATACAGCTACCTTAAGAACTGAAAGTCACTTTGAATCACATGAGAGAATTTTAGAATGAGATTAAACTCTTTGTTTTCATCATTCAGCCATTGCATTAGATATACATAGATACTTGATGAGAGCAACATATACCTGAAGTGAATGTCAGGTGGAAGTTCTAGGAGTTAAATTATTGATTGTGATAGCAAAACTGGGATCAATTAGTTCAAAACTAACATATTCATGGTTTCTGCATGAGCCTGTGTTCCAGTTAAATTATGATTATTGGCTAAGATAAGATGCACTCACCAAATTCAATTAGGAAATGGAACGTGTAATTTTGTATCATTGAAGTTAGGTTAGTGAATTGAAGTTCCCCCAGACGCATATTTGAATTAAACCATGCCAATATAACCATATCCTGAATATGCATACACTGGACGACTTGTAATTGAAGAAAACATATTAAACTTCAAAAATCCTTGTGGCAATATAGCATGCTTGCAATAATGTATTGAACATCAGTAATCACAGAAAGAACCTTTCACAGTCGATTGTGTATGTACTACTGTCAATTTTGATAAAAGCTTTACCTTTCTCTAGTTCCTCTATCCCCAATTACATCAGGAAACAGGGGTGCCGAAAGAAATCCATTAGACTGGGATGCAAGAATGAAGATTGCACTTGGAACAACAAGAGGAATAGCTTTCATCCATTCCGAGGGCGGTGCTAAATTCACACATGGCAACATCAAATCTTCCAACATTCTCATCAGCCAAGACCTCGATGCTTGCATCTCGGACGTTGGATTGACCCCTCTGATGAACAACCCCGCTACAATGTCCAGATCCAACGGCTACCGCGCTCCGGAGGTGACCGATCATCGGAAAATCACCCAGAAATCAGATGTATACAGCTACGGCGTGCTGCTTCTAGAAATGCTGACAGGGAAGAGCCCGATTAGATATCCTGGGTACGATGATGTCATCGATCTACCGAGGTGGGTGAGGTCGGTGGTTCGAGAGGAATGGACAGCTGAAGTATTTGACGAGGAAATACTGAGAGGGCGATACGTTGAAGAGGAAATGGTGCAGATACTTCAGATTGCGCTAGCCTGTGTGGCGAAGGCTCCGGATATGAGACCCAGAATGGTTGAAGTTGTAAGAATGATGGAGGAAATAAGGCAGCCTCATTTGAAGAACAGAGCATCCCCTGAATCTGAGTCTAGTGTGCAAACTCCATGAATGATCTGTTTGCCAATTGCAATAAGAGAGAGAGTATATTCATCTTCTGTTCTCCAACAATAAGCATATTCATTGCGTAGAAGTTATGTTTTAATTCCAATGTTGGCTTGGTTTTTGCTCTCTGTCCTGTGATTCCTATTATCTGTTGAATTTTCTGTCTACTCATGGTTTGGTATGTCATGACTCAAGATTCTACAAATTATTTTGAAAATAAAAATTTGAACTTACTGTAGCAATATGAATACGAGAGAGTGTGCTTGTAATAAATTTGAACAGACAATTTTTCTTTTGAAAGTATTTTATTTGTCATAAAAAGTGATAAATCATGGCTGCATACATTTGGTCCAAAAAATAAAAAATAAAACTATATTGTAGATTATTAATTTTGTGAATTAAATTTATGCGGAGTAGTGTACAAACAAATAAAATAGTTTAATTAAACAAAAAAATCACGTCAATTCTTATTAACACTTTTTTCCAAATACACCTTAATGTAATAATGTATTTATGAAAACATATATGTTGTTTCAATCCTTGAAAAAAATGAAACATGAATGTTGTAATGGAAAGAATACTGCGTCTTGGTAGTAGAACGTCGCGACACGTTCCTTTCCTGTCTGTGAATCTCCCATGCGTAAGAGTAACAACATTTAGTTTGACAGGACATACATACCACTAGATATTGAGAGAGGTAATTTTCTTTTAAAAAAATTATTACATTGTGGAAATTACAAAAATAACAATTTACCAATTTTGGGGAGATATTAAAACATGCGAAAACAAATTTCCAGAGAAACAAAAAAGTTCGAAGAAATCCTTGTTTTTGGCCATTTTCCATTCCGTTTGTTTCCCTCTATCAATATCATTAACTTTCTCAATTCTCTTTCTAAACTACTCAGTGTAATTCAGGGTTCTGTCGTTGTTTTATCTGAGCTGAGAACTGGAGAATTTGGATTCCAACAGAAATTGTGGATGAAAGAATCATCCCTGACTATCCACATGATCAAAGGTGAACTTTTGATCCACACAAGTTTCAATTTTTTTTCTATCCTTTCTTCTTTGGGTAATATCCCATTATTGTGTTGTTATTTTTTTTCCCTTTACTTCAGAAATTTCTTGGATCCCCTGTTCTCTTCCTTGTGGCTTTTTCATTTTGGCCTGCAAGGGGCCTCTCTCTTAAGTGTTTTGTAACAACAATCACACTCAAAATAAGAAATGCACCTCCATCAGCAATGCCACCCGTAATATTTTTGGGAAGATCAGCTTCATCTTAAACATGTCCTTCCACCATTTTTTGTTTTATAGGTCCGATTTTCAGGTAGTAGTAACCTTTAAATCTGTGTTTGCATACATTAGAAATCTGACTCAAACCCTTCACATTCTGCTCGTGAAACTGCATTTGACGTAATTTGGGTTAATCGTATATTCATATTCAATGTATATGACATACTAAAAACTCAAGTAATATTAACGTAACATGTTTTCAAAGCAGGTTCACTTTCTAGAAACTCACGAGCATTAATCCCACAGTGCCGTTGTTGATGCTCAATGGGTTGTTTTCGGCCTAAGGTAAATTTTTCTTGTTGCTACCATTTGTTTTTCAACTAACAAGAACTTTTCTCACTCCATTTCCTGCATTTTCTATTTCCGATATAATTTTAGCACTCTAACGTTTGATTATCAGATGTTGTATTTGTGCATAGTTCTTTATCCTGTAACATCATCTCAAAGGTGCTTGGTTCTTGCAGTTCTGTGGAAGTGATAATGTTCATCAAAGCCATGATGAGTGTTCCTCCAGAAATGTGCACTATATAACTACAATGCATAGTTGGGAAATAAAGCTTTCACAAGCCAGCCGGGATGGCAAGATTGTAAGTTTATAATGCAAATGTTTCATTCATATGTTATTAGGTATTTATGCATAAGTAGCTTTATTTTAGAAAAATTCTTGGGTACTATATAGTGTATGATCATGTTGTATAAGGAGTCAACTAATTTTTTAAAATGAGTTTTGCAAGTGAAAATGTAATACCTAAGAGTTTCTCTTTATTTTTGCTTACTACTCAAGTTTAGCATTCTTGGTTGTAGTCTTTAATTGTTAAATACTCCTTTTCCAAAAGCAAGCGAAAGTTCAATAGTGGTTTTTGGTACTAAAACCAAGCAGGAGAAAAGCTTCAACAATCAACACTGAATTTATTATTAAGCGTACTGAGTCTTGTTTGTTGCATTAGCATTTGAAAATCCTAGTGCTCATGTCAATTTTTAAAATGAATTCTGTGAAATTGAGCTGTTAAGGCTGTAAGAAAGTAAAGAAACTACAATAATATGTAGTTCAGGCTAGTTTTCATGAGGATTTTCTGTTCATGTGCTTTCTCATTCATAAGATTACTTCCACTGGAATGTACTACTTGATTCTATTACTGATCTCTAGTTATAATTTTTAACAGGTTGTGGCAAATTTTAGCGTGGGTTGGTCTCAACCTTGTAGAGATATAGTGAAAATGTACTCTGAGCTTGCCAACAAATATTCACGCCTTGTATTTCTAACAGTGGATGTCCATGAACTTGCTGTAAGTAAGGATGTTTTCTCATGCACCATTCCATGACTATCAAAATTTATAGAATATGAACTATGTTAAACTTTTTCCATGGTGCCACTTACTTCCTTTTCTTCAAGTTTACCACTGAAGTGTAATAGACTCATTTAAGATACAGAGTATTGAAATTTTCGTAGAAAGTCATGGTCTGCAAAAGATAGATAGTTTAAACCAATTGTAAACAACTGCATAAGTATGTCACATTCACTTCTCGACAGAATCCACCTCTGAGACACACACACATATATATCTTCATGAATGATTTTCAATTTTTTTCTTCTTCTTGGCATAGAGATTTTTTGTCTATTGATTAATTTTAGGAGTTAGGTAGTTCGTGGGATATAAAGGCAACTCCAACATTCTATTTTCTCAAAGATGGACGACAAATAGACAAGCTTGTTGGGGCAGAAAAGGCTGAACTTAGGAAGAAGGTTGCTGCTATAAATGATTTAGCAGTTAAGTCTCGTCACTGACCTCATTATTATCATCTTATCATACGTACTGCAGAATTAGATTTTTCCTTAATATCTTTTCAAAAAGTTGAAGCAATAACTGAGTTTTATATTGATGAGCCAATGAAATCAGCAGATAATGCTTTTCCAATGCAACTTAAGTATTTGCTTAGCTGCATGGCTTCATATTCTGATTGTGTTTGAGTTCCACTACCTTTTTTTTTTTTTTTTTTTTTTAAATTTCCCACATGTATGCTTTACTAGAGGCAATCTGATATTAAGAAAAAATGCAAGTACAAACATTCCCCTAATTTTTGAATTCAGGAAATAGTTCCTTAAAACCGTCACTTTCAAAGATTTACATCATTTTGTCTAATTCTTACTAATGCTGTTAACTGAGATGTCACTTCAAACTCTTATTTTTCACGTTATGCAATTTAATAATCATATAATAGAAACTTCCCAAATTTTGCAAAAAAAAAAAAAAAATCCAATATTTTGTAGTGATTTGAGCGAAAATCAAATTGCAAACTAATATGTGACAACTGAAGAAGTTTGAAATGGCATAAAAAAACTGGACAAAATGATCTAAATCCTAAAGTATGACAGTTCAAGTGGTATTTTTCTATTTTGAAAATTGAGGATGATGTTTGCCAATAATCAAAACTTGGAAAAGGTAATTATATTTTTACTAACTACATTGAAGTTTTCAGAGGATAGTCTATATTATAAAATTGCAATCTCTTTTATATGGAAATATGAAAAAGGTATACGGACAAGTTCATATGATCATATCTAATTCTTTAAATGATTTTGAAATTTTCATTCACCAAAAAATATTTAATAGCAGAACTTTTTTTCGTTTTTGGGGATTACTATGAATCACCTTATTAAACAATATGCAAGAACTGGGCAAGATTGTATAAGAACAAGACTGGAAGACCAGAGGGTGTGTCATTCGTAGATAGGTTGCTTTGGCTTACGATGAATTAATCTTTGAAGACCACAAAAATAAATAATTAAATTAAATGGAACACATTATTAGTTAATTACTAGAATTCCCGTTACCAACAATATATGAAGTATGAACAAGCCAAAAATGCAGGCTACAATATTCACGGTCAAGGTTGCTACAAAAAGCAATGCAGACTAAAGAATATCCAATATACTATACATACTTTGTATATATCTTTCTCCCTCTGCCCAACTCTAATGTGCATTCAAATGTATCCATGAAAAGAAAAATAAATTACAATGCTTGACCTTGTTATGCACGATGGATGAGCCAAAAAATATTGTCGCGTGCGAGTTCACAAAGCAGTAACCAGCCAAAACTAGGTTGGAAGCTTTAGACAGATTATATCTAACAAGCAAAGAAACTCATTCAGCTTATTTGTCTTTGTACACATACTAGCTTATTTGTCTTCGTACACATAATAGAAAAATCCAAATTAAGGAAAACGTGGTACTCTTTTTGAAAAGACACAGATCATTCATGTAGTCAATATGCTCGACATAGTACGTTAAGCTAAAACCACAATCCATGCCTTTTTGTTGGAATCTAATAGCTCCTCAGTCACAATCCCAATTCCTCAGTATGGGGAAAGGTTTTTTCAACCTTAACGTCAAACGATGTGTTTTTCCCAAATATCAAAGTGAATTCCTAGGTTGAGTCGACTTAAGAAAAAAACTTTACCTACTATAATTACTTCTGCTTTTACAAGGCAATAGTATTTGTCAAAATCCCAGATGACAAATGAACCCATCTACAATATATAGCTGTATAAACTGATCATATACCTGCTATTTCATTTTACCCACACTTCCCCATTGCACAATGGGCACAACCCAAGGTGTGTTCTCAGCTCTTGACAATGCCGAGACACAAGACTACCATTTGAAGGCAATTTTGATAACTGGGATGGGATTCTTCACGGATGCGTATGATCTGTTCTGTATCACTGCTGTAACTAAGCTCATAGGTCGCCTCTACTATTTTGACCCTGCAAGTCATAAACCAGGAAAGCTTCCTACACAAGTAAACAACGCCATAACTGGTGTTGCCTTGTGTGGAACCCTGGCAGGGCAGCTCTTCTTTGGCTGGTTAGGTGATAAGCTTGGTAGAAAAAAAGTGTATGGGTTAACTCTTGCCATAATGGTAGGATGTGCCTTGGCCTCAGGGCTTTCCTTTGGCTCCACATCAAAAAGTGTGGTTGCTACTCTCTGCTTCTTCAGGTTCTGGTTGGGATTTGGCATAGGAGGAGATTACCCTCTATCAGCTGTTATAATGTCTGAATATGCCAATCAGAAAACTAGAGGAGCGTTTGTTGCTGCAGTATTTGCAATGCAAGGAGTGGGAATATTGGTTGCTGGGGCTGTGGCCATGTTTGTGTCCAAGATGTTCCTAGTAGCCTACCCTGCTCATAATTTTGCAACTGATCCTGTGCTGTCTACTCAACCAGAGGGAGATCTTGTATGGCGAATCGTGCTTATGTTTGGGGCAATTCCTGCAGCCCTCACCTATTACTGGAGAATGAAAATGCCGGAAACTGCAAGGTACACAGCACTGGTAGAAGGAAACCACAAGAAGGCTGCTTTAGATATGGCCAAAGTTCTACAAAAGGACATACTTATTGAAGAGTCGAATTCCAGGCTTGCTGTTAACCCAACCTCTACTTATGGATTCCTATCCTCACAGTTTATTGAGAGACATGGGTTTCACCTTCTTGGGACTACCAGCACATGGTTCTTGCTGGATATTGCCTTTTATAGTCTTCAACTCACACAGAAAGACATATATCCAGCTAGTGGGCTTGTACACAAGGCCATAACAATGAATGCCATAGATGAAGTGTTTCAACTGTCCAGAGCTATGTTTGTGGTGGCCCTTCTTGCTACAGTCCCCGGGTACTGGTTCACAGTGTATTTCATTGATAAGATTGGAAGGTACAAAATCCAGCTTGGAGGCTTCCTTCTAATGTCTATTTTTATGGGGATCCTTGGATATAATTATGGACAATACAGGGGTGAGAAATATAAATGCCAATCAGGGAGTGAAAAGGAGTATTGTGGTGGCAATCCCATGATGTTTGCTATACTTTTTGGACTTACCCTTTTCTTTGCTAACTTTGGCCCCAACAGCACAACATTTATAGTGCCTGCAGAGCTATTCCCAGCTAGGTTTCGTTCAACATGCCATGGGATATCAGCTGCTGCAGGAAAAGCAGGTGCCATTATTGGTGCCTTTGTGGTGCAGAGCTATACCAACGAGGACTCATCTGGAGGGATCAAAAAGGCAATCATGGTACTTTCGGTTGTCAACTTGGCAGGATTCTTTTGCACTTTCTTGGTGCCGGAAACAAAAGGCCGGTCACTAGAAGATATCTCGGGCGAAGGTAAGGAATTCGATGGAAATCATACTGCAGATGATGCAAATAAGATAACAGAGGATGCAAAAGAGGGAACAGAAAGCACTGGTGTTGCTAAATCTCCACCAGAAACTGTAAGTGTTTAGTTCTTTTTCATCCAATCCAAGTACCAAGAAGCAACACCCATAGTATAAATGGAAGAATCATGAAAAATGGTATTTGTTACAATAATTTTGAGGTGCCTTTGAGTTTCGAATATGTAATAAAGTTCTTCCACTTTACTCCAACGTCTTCACAGGAAAAACCAAAAAAAAATTATGTTTCTGTGACTTCTACAAATAAGTGCTTCTTGTATTATGTGTGTGTGTGTTCTTCCTTTGCATCTGGCTCTACTGGAAGAACCAAAAATAATAATGCTTTTTTATGTTACTTATAAGTTCTTCTGTGTATGTATTTTAGTGCTTCCCTATTACTTCCAGTTCATAAATATTACATTGATCCTCCCGGAACCCCTTCTGAGTTCTGACAGACCGACACAAAAACAATAGCTCACTAAAATACCAATCCATATCATTAGATAAAGAATACCTGCCAGAGAGCAGGTAGGTGATCGTGCCAATTTAAAAAATTGTTCTACACAGAACTCCAAGTTAAACATAATATTAATATCAAATAATTTATTAAACCTTCACTGTAACTATGCCAAATTTAACGGAACTAGAGTACCCAATTGAACTCCTTGAAAGGGTTATCTTTGAATTTGGGACTAGCAGCCGGAGAATCCAATACAGGCATGTTAGTCCAGCGATCCTCAAAATTAGCTACACAGTGCTTCCCAGAAACTTCTGGAACAAAGCTAGGCCTAATTTCCCGAGCTTCCAATTTCTTCCAGTTAATTGATTTAAACCACTTGTGGCTCTTTATCATCTCGCTACCACTTGGCCCACTGCCAAGGCGTTTGCTGGCTTCTTTCTGCAACAGCTGAAGCGGACGCTTTATTATTCTCCTGTTGGCAGTTTCTTTACAGGTTCTATTCTATGTGACTTGTTTATAAGAAATTTAATTTGGACTGGTATATCAAACATACCAAGTTACAAACTAGACTGTGATGGAGGTGAAGAATTTTACCCCTTTTAATAGTGAATGTGCTTCACTTGACAAAAAAGCTGGAAGCTTGATCTTGTCCTTTATTATCTTCTGCTGGATCTTCTGTCTATTTCCACTGGTAAAGGGAGGCTGCAATTGGAGTAAACGATAAGCTTAAGTTCAAGGAAATGAAGTTAAAGGAATTAATAGCAAACGTAGGTTTGATAACTCAACCACAGGCCGATATATCAGGGTATCATAATGTGCTCATAGAAAAAAAATTAGATACATCCAAGTCCCTTGAGACTTCAAACCACACAGATTTACAATGAATGGTAATCTATTACTAGAGGCCTCTCTTTCTTTGTTGTTGCAGAGTAATGGTTATAAAGCAAAGCCTGGCCGTATAAGAGGAAATGATCCTGAAGTAGATAATCACACACCATTAACAAGCAATAACTTTTCATAGTCTTAGCAGAATCCAGTTGAATGTTAGAATTTTCAGCCACCATTCTTGGTTTTCCTAACAAGATATATCGCTCATAGTTTACTTCTAATTCCTGAAGGAGTATAAATTTCATACAGATCAAGAACACTAACCATTACTTTGCAACTTAGTTATAGTGAAGCAAAGTTTCATAAACAAAAAAAAGAAAATTATGCTAGGCCAAGCTTAACCAAGTAGCTATAACTCCAATTATTTTCACCAGATTAGAAATTGGTCAATTTTGCCTTGAAGAGTATTAAGTCAATCTATCAAGCAATGCAATTATGCCAGCAGGGCACCACCTTTAATTAGAAAATCCTACTGGCATGTGTCAAAAAAATAAAAAAAATCTGTGCAAACACTAATCTATACAAACATAAAAATGTGAACACAATTCATAGATACTAACCTTCCCTGTAAGCATTTCAAACAGTAGAATTCCCACACTCCACCAATCAGCTGTCTTATCATGTCCTTTCCCCAAAACAATTTCAGGGGCCATGTATTCTAAAGTTCCACACATAGAATTTGACCTTGTATTCTCGTTGAACTGCTTAGCCAGGCCAAAATCTGTCAACACTACCTGAAATCAAGCATAGTAATAGTCCCATAATATAGAAAAAGGAAAGTTAGATGCAAGTGAACAAGTCCTTTGAAGAAAAAGGCACAGCTAGACAGGTTTCAGGCTTGCCACATGCAAACAGAGAGGTTCATGTGATCTTACATGGCCATGTGCATCCAGAAGAATGTTTTCAGGTTTAAGATCCCTGTGCATTATGCCATTTGCATGGAGATGAGAAACAGCTGAAACAATCTCTGCAGCATAGAAGCGTGCCAAATCCTCCCTGAAAAAGTGGCATAGGTAAGTAAGACAACTATATACTAGAATTTAATGATATATTAACAAATTGCAGCTACACCAACACACCTGAATAGACCTTGGCGATAAAGCTGAAAGAAAAGGTGACCTCCATTGACGAAATCAAGCACAAGGTACAGCCTATATTTAGTCTGCAAGACTAAAATAAGGTCACAAATTTTGCAAATGTAATAGTAGTGCTTTTTTTCCCCAACTTGTATACATCTATCTACACACCACTGAAGTACTTGAACTGAAAGATAATATAGAACTTTTGACCAATTTAAGCAAAATATTACTTGGAATGAGTATCTAAGCCGCACGGTAAAAGGGTGATCCACTTTTGTTAATATATCCCTCTCAGATATCACATACTCAGCATGATTTCTCCGCATGATCGTGTCCTTGCGCATGACCTTCATTGCATAAATATCTGATGTGCCCCTCCTCCTCACCTGGTACACCTTACCAAAAGCACCCTGCCCAACAACTTTCAAAACTTCAAAATCCTCATGTCCAACACTCTGATACTCTAAGCAGATATCACTGAGTTGCTCATAAGATTTCTCTTCCTTAAATTCTTTCTGTGATTCTCGGCATACTTCCTCCACCAGATCTAGACCATCCTCCGTCTCATGTAAGTTGATCTTGGTAAGCTTTAAGGACTGACTAATATAGGATGTGGGGCCCATGAAAGAATGGGATCGGCTGTGTATAACAGCAGGATCATTGTTATTTTTATTGGGATCTGGTGCTGCCACCAAGTTTCTAGATTTCTCAGAACTAAGATCCTTTGAGGCTTGAACAAGAGCAGGACCAAACACATCAGACACATCAAACTCAACGTAATCAGAAGGCAAAGCATCAGGCGATTCACTTGGAAGAAGCAATTGCTTCAAGAAAGGCTTCCGCAAGCAATTCCCATTTAGTTGTGGAGAAACCATGATTCTTTAATAAGATTAGAACAGGTCAGTGAATGGGCAACAAAATCTTCAGTACTAGAGTTGTCTTTCGAAAAGATAGAACCCCACAAATGGAAGAAAATGGAAAGCTAGCAATGGCCTTAAATGATTGGAACTAGGAAGTTGACGTATAGTTCAGGGGCTACTTGAAGACTTGGAAGCAAGCAAACCAAAATCCAGAAAAAGAAATTGTTTGTGTTTCCCTGTTTAAAGGAAACGGTGGATGCAGCAACACTTCTTGAATACATGAAGATCAGCTTGTCAGTGCTGTAATTCAAGACAAGAGAATAGTTATTTTCAGCTTGTAATAAGGGTAGAATAGCGGAAATTATAGGCAATTCCAAGCTAGTGTACAGATACCGAATAAAACCAAGCTAAAGAAGAAATGAAAAATATTCAAAGGTGAGGGGTGTGGGAATTTAAATTAATAACACTCCTCTGATAATAGAGCCCATCGATATTAGCAAGTTCAAATCACGCATTCATAATCCAATTAATATAAAGTTCTTACGTCAACCAATTTAACTGTCTTGCTCATATTTTAGTTCATGAGACTGTACATGGGATTATAACCCAAAAAAGAAAAAAAGCACAAGCAATTCAAAGAAGTTAAAATCACAAGATAACGTAACATCAAAATATATCTTCCCAACGTTAACTTAAACCCAGATCAGAATGTAAACAAAAAAAGAACTCAGAATATAATCTTGTAACTGCAAGCAAACTTGCAGCATCCAGCATTAGCAAACGCTAAAAGTCCATAAAGGAACATACCTAAAGATCATGCATGACTAGCATAAGACAATCAAGAAAATATTTAAGTTTAACAGAGAACAAGCCCATGTATATGTATCTTGTTCTTACAAAACCAAAACAGAAAATTCAAAATGATGAATCGAAGATAGGCTAGCTCTGAAACAATTAGCAAACAACAAAATCAAACGCCAAATAGTAATGATTCAAGCCAAAAACAAAACTAAAAACAAGAAAATCAAAGAAAATGTGGAAAAAGGGATTAATCACTCACATTGAGGAGAATGCAGGAAGGGCAAGAGAGAGGGGCAACTGAAAAATAAAACGGTTATCTGTGGCCTTAAAAGTAGACACAATTAAAAATTTGCGGCTGCGTTTAGCCGCATCTGCACTGTACGCATCAAGAATAACTTTCACGACAGATTGATTGGCTGCCACGCGGTATACGTGTCATGATTTGATTGGATAACGTTGACTTAATGAGTTGAACATAACATAAAATTTCGGGAAAGGAATAGGAAATGTTGCGTATGAGATAGGTGTGGTCTCAACCCTCAAGCAACAGCAAATAGAACGTACGCAATAGTCTATGCCATCATTTTTTGTTGCGTTACGTAAATGATATCAATTTTCCCATAATTGTAATCATTATATATGTTTGTTATTATAAGTTTATTTTTATATAAAAGCAGTTTCTTTTGAGTCAATTGAAGGTATAGAACTATCCTATAACATGACTAATCTATAATTTGTTTGTTCCAGATCATATATGTAGCCAAAGTTTTACAAAAAAAATATATAAGTATAATTTTTATATTTTTGTCACAACTTCTTTAATTAAAAATTAATATGTATATAATTTATATAATTTATTTTTTTAAAAATAAATTTTTATATATTTTACTTTTATTAAAAAATTGATATCAAAGATAAGTCTAATCTTTTTATCAAATTCTGTTGTCCTAATAATTTGTTGAGTCATGCCTTGATTTTGTATATTGAAGCAAATCATAGTGGAAAGTGGGCATTGGAGAGCTTCCAAGTCCTGAGACAGCAAAAGGATTGATTAGACTGTCTGTTTTGGTTGGGGACAAAAGAAAAATGTTTTGCTCTTTCTTAAATTTATTTTAAGGGTTTTGTTAACCTTGTTAAAGTTTTTTTAATTAGTTGATAATAATTTTGAATATTATAAAATATTATTTTTATTAATTTTTTATAAGTTTCAACTGATCAAAATACTTTATTAACCAATAAAACAAACAAACGCACTTCTTGTGTTTAATTGGGCTCGTTTGCAATTATTACTTCCACAGTTTCACGGAAATACAATTTTTTAAAAAAAAATTATCAAATTTACTTTTTCTTTTCTTTTTATTTTTTCATAGCACCAAAGGTAAAAGTATAGGCTGCCCCTGAAGACCCTGAACTAATTGCATGATAAAACATCAGAAGCTGCAGCTTTTACAAGCAAGCCGAATAGGACGAAAGGAGTGGAGAAGAATGGGCTATGGTCGCTGTCCAGTTCGTACACAGCAGACGGTGGCCACCTCTTAATCATAGCTTCTTGCTGCTCTGGCTTCACTACCCTGTCTTGCATTGTCTTGATGAACATGCGCGGTACCTTCTCCACATCGCCCTCTTCTGTGAATTGCGCACTCGTCAATGCTTTAATCGGCCCAGGCCTCAACAGCATCGCAGCTAGGGTCGAATCCTGAGCCACAGCCAACATTTCTATGCGTCATGTTACCACTGATTGGTAAGGTTGATCAGAATTTAGTTGTTTAGGGTTTTTCACAGAAACCCAATTGTTCTTCTAGCTTTTTGAGCTTCTCTTAATTAATATTACTGTCCGTATTGTTTGCTCCAGCTGTTTAATTATAAAATTTACGTATAAATTTTAAAATGTAACAAGGTATAAAATTTAAAATTAAAATTAAAATAAATGTTTTAGATCTTAATTAAAATTAATTGTAAGAGGCAATATGTGGATTTTTATATCTACATTTATCTCAATCCTATCTATAAAAGTTGAAAGTTGTTGAAATGAAGAAATAGTCTCTGGTAATTAGTTTTAATGAAATTTAATGTTTCTATTTTAGTTTAAAATTCAAGAGTTATGACGAAAAGAAAAGTAAAAAAAAAATAAAAGTTTTCGTTATACTTTAGAATTTATTTAGTAAAAAAGGCCAAATGTTGTTTCTTCTTCCTTTTTCCAAAATAGTTGGTTATTTGCTATATATGGCTACGCGAGGCAAAAGCAAGGGATGAAAATGAGGCTAAACAAAAGCATTTGGCATGTGGGGTACCCTACAGTCAAAAAGGCCAGAGAAACAGAGAAAGTGATAAAGGGTTAAAGTCTAAACAGTTTTACAGAGAGAGTTATACCTCAAATGGGCTCAAGGGGTATATGATTTTGCGTTGAAATTCTTTCTTCACCAAAGCACTGGTTGGAGGGTTATCCTTTCCTAATCCAAATCCTAGCTCGTACACATCCCCAAACTCGGATAAGTCAGGTACCCCCTGCTTGATACACATCACCAACACTTTTTTATTAACATTTATATCTGAGATTTACGAGGCGCAAAAAGTGTGCTACTCTAATATCATAAAAAGCAAGCAATTAGGTTCACTAATTAGTTTTTCCTGTTCAATCATTGGAGGGTACATTGAACACAGTCATAATTTACTATCACCTCATGGAGACAAAGTAAAAAAGAACTGTGAAACAGGGCAGTCTGATGACACCCATTCAACTTGAGAGAAGGAAAAAGGCATGAGAATTACATTTTTTTTTTTTTGTCTCCTAACAAGGCAACATGGATATGAAAGATGGTTGTAATGATTAATACAAGGATTTCTGTTTTGGGGAATTTAGATGGCGCAAAATTATTGATGGATAACAGACATCTGGAGGGGAGAAACTTTATTAGATTGAAAGGGGCTATTATGATGATGAATGGGATTGAGTTGCTTTTTTGGTACACATTCTAGGCTCTTAGGAGATTGGGTTGGGAAATTTTGTACCCGTCTTTCTCTGTTTAGTGTTGGAGAATCAAAAGCTGATCCGTCTTTGTAGAAACCACATAGCCACTGGGTGTATAGGTCAGAATGCATTGGGTGGGAAGAAAAAAAAAAAAAGGTCTTGCATACTGCATACACATTTTGCTGGCCTTCTTATAAAATTACAACTAGCTTGGAGTCAATGGGTCTTAAAAAAGATAAAAGAAAGTAAAGGTTAAGGCAAGTAGACATATCTGAGAAGTCTAATAAGGAGTAAAAAATAAGAATTGTCTCCAAGATGAGGGAAAGAAGATGTATTTTTTCAAAAAGAAAAACAGAGAAAACAAAGAATTCCCCTTTGTTTCTCTTTTAATTTTCCTATTCTGCTAAACAAAAATTTCCCTTTGTTGAACAGCTGCAAATTTGTCCGTGTATGGGACTATGAAAAATGTGACGTAGTAAAGTAAGCCTTAGAGTTGTCTAAAAACTAGTTTATTTGTGAAGACAGTTGGATCCAATTATTGCTACTGACCATAATCGTCATCCTTGCTGGAAACCTTTAGAACTCAACAATTTGCATCATCAATGGAAGCCAATATACATCACTATCATATTCACTCACCCCCAAGTTTATGAGACAACTCAATTATCATAATACCCATTCTCCCTATGTGCTAATATTTATTATTGTGCAGATTAAAATAAAGGCATGCATGTCACATTGAATTTATTCTCTAAGAAACTGACAAATAAGAATAATATTAAGATAGAGTGAAAAGGACTCACCTCTTTGAGATCTTCATCTGTCCAGAATCCCAACTTGAGCATAGTTGCTGCGACATAAACTGCTAACCGGATCTTCCTTGTGAACTTGTGACTGGCCTGAGTAATACTCAACCCTCCTGCGCTGTGCCCTACAAGGATCACCTGTAGCACATCACTGATATGATGTCACCAGTGTAACACTGTAACTTAGCCATTATAGTTTATTTATGGACTAGACTAAGATAAAATTCTTTAGATGGATGTTTGTTATCAAGTTCTCTAATAAATACATGACATGTAGAAGAAAAATTTGGAAAGAGTTAATCATGCAGTGCTTAACTGTAAAAAATATTCACTTATCATGTTTTAACCGGAAAGCTTTGATTGAAAATACTAATAAACTGTTCCTAAGTTTTGTCATGTATATGAAGCTGAAGAAAGATAGATAGAGATGGGACCGATTGGGAAGATGAGGGGGGAACCTGTTCATTCTCTGGCAAAGCAGACATGAAATCCATTAGAGGTTTATTGTAATCATCAAAAGAAAGAACAGAATCAGCATCAGATCGATCAATTCCAGAACTTTTTAGGTCTATGCATGAAACCTTGTAGCCAGAATTCTCCATAAGGCACCTGATTTTGTACCAGCACCAGCTTCCTCCGCCTATGCCATGTACCAGCACAAAGTGCTGCTTCAAGGGAATAGTTCCTCTCAGGTCTGACCCTTCCTCTCTCACAGTCATGGCTTTCTCTGCCTTCATCAACATAATTCTATTTTCTCACTTCTCTTTGCTTTCAACTCTGCTGGTGATGAGTTTAGCTTATGCGCGCGTGGCATATATTGGGGTGGGAATATATTTATGGGATCATGATGGTAGCCTTTTTACTTTCCTTGTTAATCATTTTAATTGGAATATTCAGGAGTTACTGATATCTTTATTGGGGTTGCGGTCATTTCCATCATAAGAACTTTGAAAGTGACAAAAATTCAAATTAGACATCTATGCAAGATAACACAGTCTTGCATAAGCACTAGCGTATGCACTCGGTGGAAGCTTGGACTAAACAAGTGGTGCAAAAATATACTCCAAATTGCATTACTTTTATAGAATTCCGTATGAAACACTACAAGAAAATTAATTATGCTGTTATATTTATAGTTAGACGCTCGTGCAATAAGAAGATATATATAACTTTGGGAAATATGGAGAGTTGTCCTTGAACAGCACAGCAACAATTTTTCTTTTATTAACCAATAATTAACTGGATTTGAGAAGAAAATTGGTCGGGAATGTGTCACTATTCACTAATTTGTTTCTTCATGATCAGTTTTTAGAAAGTTTGTATTATTATTATTATAACCTTTCTGACCGACAATATCCACATATTCTTTATAATTTATTGATTATTTGGATTCTATTTTAGTATTTTACCTTATTTGCTGATTGCTACCCTTTATCTCTTTTGCAGATGACTCAGTACCAATTCAATGTCCGGCCTACAACGCTGTATGACCTAGTACTATTATAAGAGTAAAGAATAAACAAGTGAAAACAATGAAAAACAAAGAAAATTTATGGCTCTAGCTAGTAGCATCAGTATTTAATATAGTTTTACCTGGTTCCCTTCTTGGTCAATCCAAAAATCCAGAGGACCCATATATTAATCAATGTAATGTGCAGAGGGATTCCATCAATAAAGTTTGTTTGGCGTTATATATATGAATTCAGAAAGTTGTGAAGCTTTTAGGTTTAGCAGGAAAAAAAGAATGGAATTAAGGGCTTCAAAAGAAGTTCTTGATGGAATATAGTTATAAATAATCCTAATTATCTGTACCGTAAAGGAAAGGTAATTGACAATGAAAAAGTGATAGATTAGAAAAGGAAAAAAAAAAAAAAAAAAAGAGAGAGAAAAGAATATAATGGTCAGCTGGGAAATGAAAATGGGGAGGTAATATACCCACACTCTCTTATGGCTTGTCAACATCCACTAAAGGAATTTTGTGCTCACCATCTATACAATGCTTGATAAGCCCCCCAAAATAAATCGAATAATCTAGAACATGTGCTTTTAAAATTACTAATCAAAATAAAATATTTTATAATATTGCACATTCCATTATTATTATTATGACCCTTTTTTCAGTGTAAATTATTCTGAAAAAGTGTTCAAATGTACAATACCTTATTAAAGGTCTTTAAAAGAAAAAAGTAAATATTATTAGATTATCATAAATAAATAAAAAAAAGAAGTGCATGTTATTTTAGAAAGTGACTTGTTGAGATCTTCCCTTTTACAGTTGATTGATAAAAGAAGAAACAGATTCAGTAGGTGAGATGTTGCTTTCCTACCTAGAAGATTGGGGACAAATTAATACTCATATTGTAGACGTGTTTGGTGCGTTATATTTTCTTTATTTTTTTTTTGGTGGAAATTTGATGCATTAAATTACTTAATTATATATCAATTTGCCATGCTGTTTTTGAATTAATCCTTATAGCAGAAAATTCTTCCAATATGGAATACGTATAGGCCACAAGTAGAAAATAATCATAAAATAGATAACTTGCATTGGATTCTTCCACTTTGTTACCTTTTTATTGAGAAAAGACAGTAGATAAACTGCCAATCTGGCAAGTGATTACCTGAATCATTTTCTTCTGCTTGGATCATATATACTGTATACACCAGGGATGTCTAAGTCGATTTTCTGATACTCTTTTAATTGAAAAAATTACAATAACTAAAAAATAAATAGAATGAAATAAAGAAAAAAGAGTGCAAATTAACAAGAAACCTTTTAATTTGGGAAATCAAAATAAAATAAAATAAATATCTAGGAGAATTTAAGGGTTGTTTACTTTTTGTTGCTCTGCCTCTGCCTTTACTAGAAAAAAATAGGGTCTTCTGTGATACTACGTGCCATCCTAAAAGACACTCAAAGTGGCATTGATTAAGAGGTTATTCTCGTATATAGTGCAAATTTGACTCGTAAAATTGAATTTCATATTTAGAAGATGATTTTATGATCAAAGTTCCAGAAAGTCAACAAGATTTTTTTTTCTAGTAGGAATTGATCTTCCACCATATCAATTTCTAAATTTTTAATATTGCATTTGCCATTACCCACATGGCCACAAGTGCAACAGAGGCCTCCACTAAGTTTTCAAGTCAAACAGACCAAAACTTAATTAGTGGCTTCAAGTAAGAGAAGATTATGACCCAAGAAAAGTGGGAGTTTAAGAATTAAGATGCAATGCTTCAAAAGTTAATTAATGGGATTTTGATTTTGAGATTGCTTGCCTTTTTTGTTAATATTATGGAAATATTGGAAAATTGCGTACAATTTTTGGAAAGGGGTTGTGTATTATTGAAAAGCCGTACATATTTAGGCTATGAAAAAGTAGTGAGGCCATGTTTGGGATGTCTGAGTGCTTGACAGTGCGTTTTAGCATTAACTACACGTTCACCCTTTTTTTACTATTACTTTAAAAAATAAAGTATACAGCAAATTATCGTTATAATTGTATCTACAATTCAGATTTTTATAAAATAAAAGTAACTTAATATATATATATATATATAAAGAAGCCAAAATTTTTTCATCTCCACTCAAACCAAGGTACTCGAACCTCGTGATAATATTCTTATGATATGTGTGAATAGTTCTTATTATACATTTACCCATAGAAGTTTCTGCCAAAAAATTGAATCACATCTAGTATGCTTTTCTTTAAAGTTTGAACTATTTTAAGAGATTATAAAATAATCATAAGAATAATATACGAAAAAAATTCCCTCAACTTTGAAAAATTGGAAATTCAATTTGTCGTTTTATATCTTGGCCAAAATAAAGTTCTCTGACCAACTCTTCCATAAATGAAATGAGAGTTGGGGAAGGAATAAAATAAATAGAAGTGGGCCCAGCGGGCCAGCGATGATAAATACGCGCGATAATTACAATGCTGTACTTATTTATTTTCCCGCCAGAAATTTAAGTATCGGGGCCGGCCCATGGCCCACCTAGGAAGATAATGATTTATTAGTCATATATTGAATTACGGGAACACCCCTAAAAAATGTAACAGTTCTTTTACAGAAATATATAAGAAATGTTTGAAAAAGTTCAAAATTCAAAAAACATTCACCGCCTTTCGAAATTGCAAAATTGGAAATTCCACAGAAACAATGCTACACCCTTGATGATAAATTGACAACCACATCGAATTAAAAAAAAAAAAAAGAATTCAGTATATACATATATATGTTTTATTATTATTTTAATTATTTAAATACCATATTGAGAATGGTTTATTCTTTTTAAAGTTGATTTCAGTCTGCCTAAACAATTATCAATTAAAGTATAGAAAAAATACTCTCTATTATTTTATCATATTATAATTAAACAAAAATAATTTTTATTTGTATCATTTGATTCTTGTACATAGTATACATTATACAAATTTGTTTAGTTTAGTATGTGTGTGTGTATATATATATATATATATATTAGATACTTAACATATATAAAAATATATGTATTTTTTTAAAATTTTAAAATATCTTATAAAATAATAATTATTAAATTTTAAAATAATAAATTAAATAATAAAAAATTATTTAACTTTTAACTATTTTTTAAATTTTTAAATTTTTAAATTTATTATTTTTTTATATCACATATTTTATTTTAAATTTTTTTTATCATATAATACATATTTTATAAAATTATTAATCAGAAGATCTTAAAAATATAATAATATAGATATATTTTTTTTAATTCAAGTTTTATTTGACATTGGAGTTAATTTGTCAGGTAGTATTTGTGGCTGACACACTCCGCATTACCGCAGGTGTGAGCGTCTTGCGAATTTGCGATTATACATCTAAAGGCGGGAATCGGGATGGACCTCGAGAGTCACATAAAGTTGGCGTGTTTAATGTAAAATGAAGAAAAAGAGGAGGGCATTTTGGGGACATAGAGGAATTTAGATGAGAAAACGCGGGCTGCGTGCGTGACATCCCAAATTGAAAGGGGGGCAAGACTGTCTGTCACTCAGCATTTTCCCTTTGGCACTCTTTTGAAGGCACCCCACTCTGCTTTTGCTTAATTCTACTTTCATTCTCATCCTCTTAATCATTTTCATCTCATCCCTAATCAAATCCCTTTCTCTTTTTCAATTGGGACCCAATCTCCAGGCTTCATTCTGGTACTCTGAATCTGCTTTGCCATCGGTGGTGGAAGTTCAGAGCCACTGTAGGTGAGTGAATGAACTCCTTATTTGTATGAATTTTCTGATATGGTTGTATTTAGAGATTTTCTTTTTCTTCAAAGTGGATGAGCTCTTTTATCGCTGAATTTTCTTTTCTTGAATGTGTCGGGTTGTTTATTTTGAGATACAGTGGATCTGTTCGCTGTCAGTGTTTTGTAGGAAATGATGCCTTGCTGCTGCCAGTTTGGCGCTGGCGGTGTGTTTAATCTTAATATTTGAACCCGTCAAGACGTTTGTTTTTGTTTGATATTGGTAAACTAGTCAAATATGTTATGCCGTTTATGGTCATCGAAATTTCAGTCGTTCGAACCTTGAACCAATGTAAATCGTGGTCTGATGTTCTTTTTAGGGAAATTGGACCCCTGTGGTGTCTTACGCCTGTATGAAGTTACAGCAGTAGGTTAGGCCCTTTCCACCGCCAAAAGAGGCTTGGGTAAGTAAAATTTTTATTGTTCCCTCAATGCTTGGTTCATTAGTTTTTTGTTGTACTTAAGCTCGAGGTCATGCATTAGTTTTTGGGGAACATAGAGTAATTAAATCAACATAAACTGACATGTATGTATAAACAAGCTTGTAGATTTATATAAACATATTCTTTTTTTTAATAAATACAAATAAGCTGGTGCTTGTTTATGCATATCACTATAAAATGAGCTCTACTTTACTCTTCTAATACTAGTACATTGTAAGTAGCAGATAAGCTAATCATTACGCTGTAAGTTTGTCTAATTCATTAACAAGTGGAATTTTACGTTCAAAACAGGTGTGAACTGTGGGAAGAAGAGAGTGGCAAATATTTAGAAGACTTTTGGTTTTAAATTTCCTAATTTAAAATCTAGTTGATGCTCGTAAGTTTCAACAAACACACACAGATTTAGATATAGTTATGAAGGTCAGTCAACTAAGTAATGCATGCTCATAAGGGCTGGTGGAAGAGAGACATAACTTTATAGAACTTAGATACTACCTGTTTCCAAAGGAGCACATTTGGAGCTATTAAATTGTGCTCAAAAGATCCAAGATATGCTAGGTATTTGCCTTTTGCTCTGACACGTTGATTGTAAGATTTTAAACTTTTCTGCAAACAGCTCGATTGTTGCTGATTGCGTGGTTTAAGTTTGATGACATTTATATTAGTTCTTCCTTTTTGCTTTGGAGAAAAAAAAAAAAGCAAGAAGGAAAGAAGGCAAATGACTAGTCACTAAGTGGTTTTGCGATGTGGCATTATCATTCATATTTCATATGATTTCCATTCATTTGGTAGTTTGCTCCTATAATTTGTATAACTTGATTCTTGCTGATTTTGATATTTCCTATCCTTGAATCATCATAGCTTTATTTTCCTGGTATAATATTATTAATTACTTATTTATAGTAGTAAGTTATTTAATCAGAGTCTGTGAGGCCTGGAAAAAAAAAAATCATTGGTATTATAGTTCTTCAGAACTCGAGCATTAGTTTTCTTCTTCTTTTGGGTCTAACGTGTTAATGATTAAAAGGGACAAACTTACAGTCTTTCTGGATTTTCATTTTTATTTTAGTGCAAGGTTCTTGTTGAAGACTATCCTCAGATCTTCAGATGGAAGGCTCTGATAATTCTGAATTGGTTTATGACCAAGGGAGTCTTGGGACGACTCCATATTACACTCCATATCAAAAGGAGGGGTTGCAGACATCTGATCTTCAACCTATCAATATGGACTTATCTCCAATCTCTGGCGGTGATGGCTCTGTGGCTTCTACAAAGGAGGCCTCTAGATCACTTTCCTCATCATCCTCATCCTCATCCTCATCCTCTGAATCTGAATCTTCTAATTCATCTCTAATCCATCACCTTGGCTTGCCTGTGAATACTGATGACTTGGGACTCCCCATTGATACTAAGCTGAAAGAAGAATTTTCTGATCTGGAACAACAGAATCACAGGGATCAAGAAGATAACAGAGATGACCTATTGCAGACAAGAGAGAATAGGAGCTATCAGGAGTTGCTTGGAAAATTTATCAAGAATGAGGAGGAGCTGAGAGTTTCAAACTTGAAACTTCAGATGTCAGAAAAGGAGATTATAGATTTAAAGAGTCGAATTGGGAAGAGTGAGGATCAGCTTGATCATGTGCAGAAAGAATTGAAAATGAGGGAGGCTGATCTTGAATATGAAACAGGACAAGTACTGGAGCTGCAAAAACAGATAGCTGATTTGGGAACTCATGTTCCAGACTGTTGCTACAAGATTGCAAAGTTGGTGGAAGAGCTGGAGTTAACTAGAGAACAGCTTAAGGTATCAAATGATGAGGTTGCAAGGTTACAAGAGGAACTTATGAGTAGGACTTATGATGGTACTAATGATTTGCAAGGTCAGCTTGAAGTTGGACAGGAAAAAATAACCACATTAGAAACCCAGCTTGATTCAGGGAGAAAGCAGATTCAGGAGCTTGAAGACAGGATCATATGGTACAAAGCTAATGAAGCTAAACACGAACTTGAGGTGCAAAAATTGAAGGCTGAAATGCTTGATGCCCAGGCACAAATTTCTTTGGAGACAAATCAGTTGCTATCTGATATTGAAAGTTTGTCAGAAGAAAAACTACAGATGGACTCTAGACTCAAGGAACTGGAATTGAAAAGCCACATTTTTGAAAATAAACTAAGGGAATGTGAAGCTGAAAAATTGAAACTAGAGGAGATGCATGCGGCCCAACTGATGGCTTTGAAAGGTGAAGTCAGTTGTTTGAAGGAAGAACTTGGTCAGAGAAGATATGATATAGAATCTTTGAACAAGGAATTTGACAAGCATAAGCAGAAGTATGACATGCTCATAACTGAAAAAGATGGGGCCAATGCTACAATCCATAAACTTATGGCAGAGGTGAGCTGCCGAGATGATCAAATTGAGAATAAGGAGAGGGAGCTATGCCAGTTACATGTGCAACAGGCAGAGTTGATTTCAGGGTCTGAAACGAGACTGAATCTAGTAAATGAGTTGAAACAGAAAGTGGAAGAACTCAAAGAAGAGGTAGCTAGACAGAATGCTGTGATCTCAGATAGGGCCGAGGAGAAGAGGGAGGCAATACGGCAACTCTGCTTTTCACTTGAGCACTATAGGACTGGATATCAAGAACTCCTTCAAGCATTTACAGGGCACAAGCGTCATGCTGTTATAGCTTCGTAAGTGACATTCAGTTGTGGTGTGTAATCATTTCAATTTGTGTTGTAGATGGTGAAGCTTTACATATTATATCAATTTTGCATACCTTACTCCTGTTGAACAACTAAACATTATAATGTTGTGTAGTTTCCTACAAGAGTAGATCAAACAGTTATGTTGATTGTTGGTGTTCGCAAGTTTGTTCATTTTTCGCAGCCCAGGTTTATGTTGTTGACACAGTTCATTCATGTTGAGAAGGTCTAGCAACAGTTGTGATTGGTACAATGCAGAATAATGCAAAACTTGGGTTTCAGATTTTGGTGGATAATTATCCGTCACAGAATCTCAATTTTTTTTGTCCTCATATTTCCATTAAAGAGAAACCCAGAAAAACCGAAAGAAGACATCTTCAATCATACACTATATGGCATGCTTGAATTAACGACAAGGTTATGGTATAACTTTTTAGTGGTTTGTTATTAGTTTTTTTCTTCAAAAAATAGGAAAAAATTAAAACATTTTGAAAGATGAGTAACTTCTCAATTTGATTTTTTAAATGTAATTCTTTTAATTTTGTCTCTTAATAATTTATTTCAATCATTTTTGTTTTAATAATTTGGTCTTTTAAGATGAAAATGATTGAGAAAATTCTTTTAAAGATTAAAATTGAGAAAACTACATATTGGAGGCTTAAATTGAGAAATTGATTATTAAACAAGAAGTTCACTCATCATATATGGAAGAAGCTCTTTGAAAGACTCAAATATATGGTCTTAAACTATAAAAAAAAAAAAGAAATTCATTTGTAAACTGTAACTATTTTATTGAAAATATGATAATAAACTTTTACAATTTATACTTAAATTTGTCGTTTAATTGATTGTCAACCGTTTGAAGTCAAACTTGCTCTCCGGGACAATTTTCGAGGCCTTGATACTTACTGACGATCGATGGTTTATATAATTATCGTTGAGAAACAAACTGCATCTGGAAGAAATCTCTCCTTTTAAATAACTATTACAAACCATAAGTGAATCGTGTTGGACAGAATAACTTGAAAGCGATGCGCACAATTTCAAAACATGTAGTTTGAGCCTGTTATAAGAAATTTACTTATTCTTCACCATTTAACGAGAAAAGAGAAAGAGAGAGAAGAAAAGAAGATGAAAGGGCGAAAGCGGGTGCTATAATGTTTGACTGCTAAAGCAGCAAGAGACATATTGTGTCCTCTTTTTCATGTTATAATTATTTTCTCACGCCCTTGTCTAACTTTGGTCATAGAAATATTATACCTGCTTGGTACCAACTTGAGCTTAGAAAAATCTTTTTTTTTTTCAAAAAATGCTTCTACAAGTTTAAAGTTAAAAATAATATTCTTTCAAAACACATTAAGCTGAAAGTTTAATAAATTTTTTATAAAAAACTGAAAATGCACTTATATATGGGCTTTTTTTAAATAAAAAAAAAGATTATGTAAGGTTGTTTAATATTACAACCTTAAACAATACCTGGATTATAGAATGCCAGGTGTCACATGATAGTTGATGGTAGGCCCACATAATTTATTAATTAATAGTATTTAATTAATTTTTTATTTTATACTAAAATATGTAATATAATATATAAAAAATAATTTATTAAATTTTATTAATCAATATATAAATAAAATAACACAAACACAAATAACAAATTTTCTCTCCTCCCACTCTGTGTTAGGTTGAGTTCATCCTTTAAATCAAAATTTTATTGGCGGATTCCATTTTTCACCCCTTTTAATAATTTGCTTTTATCTTTTTTATTGCTTTTATTATTAAAGGCTTTTCCAAAAATATAGGCTGTTAAAGTGATTATGCTATATAGAAAAGAAAACCCAGGCACTGATTTCGATAGTAAATCAGAATCTTCGCATCATCGAAAAACTCAACAAAAACACCATGATCACCGGCACCAACTGGTTTGGCACTTCGGCTTTAAATTAATCCTCTGTTTGTCACCAACTTGATTGGAGTATTGTTTAAGGTTTAAGCAATAATAGTCATATTTAACTTATGGGGTTCACTGTGAATATGAATAGGTGATGTTATTACTAAGTTTAACATAATATTTAAATTTACACACACACACACATTTTTAATATTAAAATTTATTATTTTTATAAATTTTTTATAAATTTTAAATTATTAAATATTTTATCAACTAATAAAAAAATTGAATTATTATTTTTAATTGCTATAAACAGTACCTCACATTATTTTGTTATAAAATTAACTTTTTAATACACTTTAACAAGTGGCAAGAAAATCTTATTATGTATTATAGGTATTTTATGAAATTAATACAAAGTTAACGTATTCAACATTTCTTGACCAATTTCATTTAAAGCAAAAATTTGGTGGAGTGATGAGGATAATTTTTATAAAAATTTAATACATGACAGTGTGGGACCCATCTGATGCCACCTCATCGATGGTTGAGCCTTAAATATAACTGTCGCCTATTTCACTTGTGTAACTCCACAGTCCAAAAACAGATAGAGAGAGAGAGCTGAACAATACACACAGAGCTGGAGATATGGTGAAAGCAGAACAAATATTTAATGCGAAAACGAGCTCAGAAGAAAGAGAATACCTCTTTTTCTGGATTTAGGTCTCTTAATTTAATTAGCTCCTATTCATATTCTTCCAGAGAAGGAAGAAGTTGATCGCGATGATGATGATGATGATGATGTCCATCTATCTCTCTGTCCCTCCTCTCTCGTTCTTTGGTCCTAAACTTTGTGGCAAAGAAAAGATTTCTCTCATTTTGTCTCTCTTCAGCTTTCCTGACAGGTTCGTTTATTTAGTCCCCGCACACCTTTCTTATTCCCTACATATCATTGTTGACTTGACCCAATTTTCTTTCATTTTGTCGTTCCTTTTGCTGGATTTCTAAGATTTTGCTCCTCTTCTTACGTATAGCTACATTTTTTTGTTTCTTCGATTGAAATGTTTTAGGTCTTGGTTCATCTTGATCTCTTTGGTTTTTTCTTCTTTTCTTAATTTTTTTAATCCTCTCAATCGCAAACTATAAAATATGATCCGATCTCAACGCCAAACTAAGGTATCGTGATTGGAGAAACTTCTTTTTACATGTGAATAACTTCATCTTTTCTTCTTGAACTTATATTTCCCCCGTTTTCCTTTTTCTTTTTTTTTTTTCCTGAGAAGTATTTTATTTTTTCTTTGTAGCTTTCCATCATAGTTGAACCAATTTTAGTATGTTATTTTTATATGAGGAATCAATTTGTTATGGTTGGAGTTCTCGTCGTTGGATATGCCATAAATTCAACTGTGAACTCAGTATACTTCGATAAATTATTTAAAATATTGGAAACGTGTATATCACAATGTTGGCGATTGTGTAAAGCTCTTGTTATCTGTTCTTTTTCTAATCCCTTTCTTTGTCGTTTTATGACATCAATTTGTCTTGCAGCATGCAATTTTGTCTTCCATTTACAGGGATTTAAATATAAAATGGTGGTCAAAGACATGTTTGCTAGTTCTTTTTTGGCCATGACATCTTCGCTATTTAGTAATGGTTTCTCAAATGATTCTCTAGGATTTCTTTTGTTTTGTTGTCAATAGAGTATGAAATCGATGTGCCGGCACGTAGTATCTTATATGTAGTTAGCTGATTCTAGACTTGTCAAGATAATCTTTATGAGAATTTTATTACACAGGAAGGGCAAGTTCTTATTCTTATAATGACTCAGTGCTTTGCTGATTAGCATCTTGTAGTTCTTTACTACATTTTCATCTACTTGAATATGATATTTCTCTACTGTCCAAAAAAAAAAAAAAAGACGTTCTCTTGATCCATAATTATTTAAGGAATTGTTTATGAGAAATTAGGCTGAACTTATTATTGTCTGATGCAGAAAGTGAGACTTGAATGAGCTTTGCTTTTTTCCGTCCAAGAATGTTGTTTTGTGGATGAACGTGGTATTTGAGTTTGACATCTACTTCTGTGCGAAATTTCTTGTCGAAACCAACTTCGGACTATAATTTATTACTACATATTTGGAGTAAGATGCCTGGTGAATTGGCTGCCAAACTTCGACTTGTCAGATGTCCTAAATGCAGGCTGCTTCTTCCAGAGTTTCCACATTATAATGTTTATAAATGTGGTGGTTGTGGCACTACTCTTCAAGGTGATAACTCTTTGATACTGTGCTTGGTTTAATCATAACCTTAAATAGTGGCTTACTCTCTTGCAAAATTATTCAAACCAGATTATTTTTCTGGTATGGTTTAATCCTTTTCTTTGTTACTGAAGATATTATCTGTTGACGGGTCTCTTATGTATATACTAATTTTCGTGGATATCCAACTAAGAAAATGAGGGTACGGATTATATATACCTCTTTTGGTTCTGAAATTGTAACTTAAATCGTTTCATTACTCTCTATACAGCTAAAAGACGAAAAGGTGAGATTGTGAACTCAGAGTCCAGCTCACATGAAAGCAAAGCAGCTCCTAGAAACTCGTCGGATCTTGTTTCTGAGGATAATGAGTGTAGCAAGAAAGAGCAGCTAGCTTTTCCTGAGGAGAATGTTGAGAGGACAAAAGCAACTATTTCTTCCCCAGGAGAATGTTCTTTGGATGAAAACGTTTTAAGGGGTGGTCAAAATGAAAATGGTCCTTTTGAGAATGATCTGGGGGCTAAAGCAACTAGTCCTTCCTCAGGAGAATGTTCTTTGGTTGAAAATGGTGGAAGAGATCGAAATGATCTTGGGAAATGCAATGGAGAGCAGCTTGGAAATTCTATTTTATCAGATGAAGATTTGGAAAATAGGATGGATACTAATAGATGTTCAGGTATCAAAATCAATCAGAATGAGGCATCCAACAAAGGTTGTTCAACTGAGCTGACTCAATGTGAGATTGAGGCATTTGATACAAAGTTGCCATTAGCAGGATCAGAAGAGTCAACTAATGGAAGCTTGTTATTAGAGGGAGCAGCAGAGGAGTTAAATTGTGCGTCGGATAGAGAAGATGCCAAAAATGACAAATCTGCTCTAGCAGGTGCAAAACCTGAAGTGGACATTGCAGTAGGTGATTCTACTTCCAAAAGCTTAAGCTCTGGGACCTTTACCTCTGAAATGGGAAGCATTTCATGTATAACCCCTTTTGTCAGTAAAGAAGACACTGCATCTGATAATCATGTACTATCTCTTACTGAACAACTGAAGCAAGCACAGAATGGTAGTAACCTCAGCTTTGAACGTGTAAGGTCTATGGATAAATCTGATGTCAGAGAAGTAATAAATCCGAGTTCAGAGCTTAGTGATACTCCTGGAGAATTGTCTAATTCCCCAACCACTAGAAGCTCTCAGGCTTATGAAGGCAGCGTCTCTTCTTATGATGAAATGGACGATCAGATCCCGTATTACCAATATTTAAATCCTTTAGACTGCATTAGAAGTGTTGATGATGCTTTTTCTGATGGAAGGCCTAGAAGGGAAAAGAGCCTTGTTCATAGCATGATATACGGTGATTCTAAAGCACAGCAACACTCGATGAATTTTTCAGCAGATTTTCCCAGTGGAAAGCATCCTGTCATGAAATTGACAGAGAGAGAGGACTTTCCATTCAAAATGCCTTTTCATTATAGTGGTTCTCAATCTGGCTATGAAAGTGGCAGCCCATCAAATCAATTACTTGATGAGCTATACAACAGCTCAACCTTCCTCCCACCCGACTCTTGTGAGGACCCTGACCAGGAGAAGACGAAACTGTTGAAAATAATATATGAATTGCAGGATCAACTCAACAGAACCAGCTCTATGAATGGGGAAACAAGTGGAAGACTGTCCACAAGCACCTCTTATAAGGGAAAGCATATTTCTTCACACCATGGCCATGACCTTAAAGAGGAAAGATTTTGTCATGATCTGCATTACCCTAGGTGTAATGGAAGATGCGGTCCTGGAATCAACTGGTGCCAAAGACATAAATTTTCATTGATAACTTGTTTAGCCGAGGCAACAAGCAGTACACACCATGTTGATCCTTCTTGTTTTCACTGCTATCCCCAAGAGTGGCAATGCCCAGCAGAGTTGCCCCCACATGTTATTTTCCAACATGAAGGGTTATGCAGGTGTCATCCAGGTCGTAATTTTTATTCTTCTCATGAATTTAGTCATTTGAATCCACAATGGCTCAAGGGTCACTCTCAACCTGCATTATGTGGCTGTGAAACAAAATGTGATGATCAGATGCATCAGGCTGCTCATGAAGTGAAGAAATATCTCGGAGAGAAAAAGAATTTGGCTAACAGACATGTCCGGCCAGTGGCAGGTGGGGCCCCTTTTGTCACTTGTCATCACTGCTTCAAGCTCCTGCAGCTCCCTGTAGATTTTCTCCTTTTTAAAAGGGTATGTCATAAACTAAAATGTGGTTCATGTTCAGAGGTACTCAAATTTTCACTGATGAACAGAAGTCATATAGTTTCCTATTCGCCAAGTGAGCTTAATGACCAAAACAAGGTGGTTAATGGAAGCAATCAGCCTTCAGAATCCAACCGTTGCCATTCCTCACAAGCGGACCCTGTTTCATATTCGGATGATTTTGGACTTTCTGCCTCTAAAAGTTACTCCTCTGAAGGAGATTATGTTTCTGCGGCAGCATTTCATCCTCTGCATGGCAATGAATATGACCTCAGTGTCTCTCGTGGTACCTCTAAGCATATAACTGAAAAAGAGAAAATTGCTTCAAGACATTCTAATTCCAGTGAGACTCCAGTGGAAACAAATGAATCAGCTGAACTTGTCTCCAATATGTTCGTGTCAGAAGAGGTATCATCACAAATGGAGGCTCGACCACCCGCACCACCTAGAAGCTCTCCACTTCATCAACTGATGGGTTATACCTCACCAAATCAAGTGATAAGAGGGATTCAGTCAGCAGGTGAAATATAACCTCATAATCTGTAGGGAAAACTATGTGAGTCATGGAAAAGAGGTCAAACTGTTGGTCAAGTGCCAAGCATGACGCATTCAGAATTTGAGATGTAGTCATGTATTATCTGCTGGACGGAAATGCTTGTTTGTGGGACTATTTGCTCGCAAATAAAAATATGCAACGTCACATAAATCGAGTGGTACGACTCCATATTAGTGTGCAATTACTATTGCGTGTAATTTTTTAAGCTATGCAAGTGTCACTGCTTCAAAAAGCCACACCTCTGCTATCGAGTCATAGCCTTGTGACTTGTGAGACAATAGTTATGTTTTTTTCTTTTTTGTGAAACTTGTAACATAAGTTTTCCTTGGTTGTATTGAAGGCATCGAGAAGCACCCACCTCAATTAGAAATCCCAACACAAATTCCAGATGTTTGCTAAGGAAAAATTGTAATATCATTTTCCTTTAAAAAAAAAATAACAGAACATTTAACTTTGTTTCTATACAACAGTAACAATTCAATTGAAGCTTTACGCCTGAAATTGAATTGAGTACATTTAGATTTTCAATAATTCATTCGAAACTATCCCTATACTTGTTTCTTCTATTGGAGGCAATGGAAATCCTCTGATCCTGCAGCATATTCAAATTGGGAGCCAACAGTCGTGTATACCGGTCAAAATACAAGAGCTGCTTCAACAGTAGTGCGAATTCTCGAGGAAACTTTAATCCATACGATTCGCTCACTTGAACCTGTAGGACACGTAGGAAACATAAATAGCGTTATATTAGAGACTCACCATGATCGAAGAGTCAGAGTCACCAATGCAAGATATTACCCATTCACTGTATAGATGGATACAATATGCTACTCCTATTTATGGCATGCACAATTTGTTTTCAACTATGGAACACTGCAATGTCATTTGTCCTACTTTAATCTGAACATATGAACAGTCAGATATTTTTGGACCTATTTGTATTGACTTACAAGCTCTCTTACAAGTCTGATAGGTTCAAACAAAAATAGCTTACCACATCAAGGAAGAGTGCATTCATCTGCCTCTCATCAACTACTATATTAGCAGAAACAGCAGTTGCATTTGTAGTTGTCCCACTTCTAGTTGCCACAACTATTTCAGTGTCCAACTCCTGCACTTATAAATGTAAGCAACAGCACTTTAATTTGATAACCGATCACTAAATGATGAAACTTTATGTCCACGACAGAGCGAAGAATACCTTCCTAGATGGCATTCTTTGTCTACTGATAATATAATAATTATATAAAGGGACCCTTCTACTTTAACCCAACTTGGTAAGACCTAAAGCTGCATGAACGCTGGCATACACACATTTAAGCAAGTTACAGTGCTTACTTTAATAGATGAGAATACTTTTTCCAAATCTCTGGCAAAGGCTTTAGCATTAACATCTTTATTTGTAGCACCCATTTCAATCAAGGCAGATGCCATTGAGTCATAATCTTCAATGGCAATGGATCCTAAAAATACTTCCATAGCAGCCCATGTTTTGGGAGATATACGTCCAACAATCCCTGTAAGAGTGTAACTTGAAGTAAAAATTTATCCGGTTTGTCTAAAAAGTAATTTTAGAACCATAAAATACTCAAAATATACACAGCGGTTTTCTTGACAATTGACATAAGCAGATTAAGTTAGAGAACGCTTAAATATCAAAACAATGATAAAACATAATGAAATACTATAGTTTATTACACACTGGTGTCTCTTACATGGTCACCAAATTACTTACCCTATATTGCTTTTAAAGAATAATGATAACAAAAGAAATTTCATACGCTTGATATGCAACTAGGAGATTTCAATAAATTTATCCACGAATGATAATTTCATGGTTATCTTTATTTAGTATCAAATGTTCATGGCCCTGGGTATCTTTAAACCATGTTTTTATAAGGTAAGGTCCCCTATGCTCTAAAGATCTGAACTTTGCAAGTTAGTGTCAGAACAGTTCAATGATCACATTCACCATATTTAGGGATGACTTGAGTTAGCAGAACTACAACTTGGAAGACTAATGACATATTGCCAGGGATGAAAACAGTATATTTAATTACAGAAGACTGTAGAAACCAGAACACTTAAATTTCAAATAGAATGTATAGACCTCATTGACAAATCTATTAGCAGATGGCAAATGCACTCTCCAATAAGATAGAGTTAAAGTAGAACCATCCATAAATTGTGCACGCACAGGATAATGCATACCAAAGTCAAGAAACCCAATACGGCCATCACGTAGAATCCACAGATTGCCTGCATGTACATCTGCATGGAAGGACTCACATGCAAGCAAACTTCCAAACCTGAGGAAAAATTATTTACCAAGAGACACAAGTTTATATCAGGCATATAAATTTTTAGATAAATAAGTTGGGAAAACATAAGAATTAGTCGCAAACAGACTTTTGGAGTCATACCAAACATTAAGAGCAGTTATAAGGCTGGTTTCTGGATCAGAAACAAGTGAACTTATGGAATCCAAGTCAGTAAGTGGAACTCCATACAATCTCTGCATTGTTAAAACACGTCTAGTGCTGCAGTATTTATACACTTTTGGAGCTGTTGCCTGCCCTGTGAGTGCCATGGCTTCCAAGTATCTTCTGAAAGCTTCAATATTTTCAGCCTCCTTGTAAAAGTCAACTTCTTCAAGCATAGACTCTCGTATGTCTTTGACAATACCAACCTACTGAAAGGACCCTTACATTACAAGGGAGTTCTAGCCACTGGCGTTAATATCGATAAAAACAACCATAAAAAAGAAAGGAAGGTGAAGAGTAGAAGTTTAAAATTCCCTTTCATTTAAGAGAAAGAGTTCAGAAGTAAAAAAAAAAAAAAAAGAGACAAAAACCAAATATGCCAAAAAGAGGCAACATAGTTAAGATTTCAGAATTTACTCCAGTGGTGTTTATGAGGATAGTTAAAAAGAAATTAAATTTGTACATTATAAAAAAAAAATGCACATATAAAGCATCAGCAGCAAATCCAGGGAAACTGCCCATATAGTTTTTACCAGTGATGTCCGGCTTATTTCAGGATTCAAGAACTCCAATATCCGAGCAACAACATAAACAAAGTTAAGATCTGCCACTAATATGTCCTTAATTCCTGGTTTTAAGACCTTTATAACGACATCCTCCCTTGAACCCTTTAGCCTTGCACCATGAACCTAGATGTTATATATCTAAATTGTATTAGTAGCCATTAAGGTAATAAAAAATCTAGGAAGAGAAAGATCTACATACATACATATATATATATATATATATGCTGCATACCTGTGCTATTGAGGCAGAAGCAAGGGGTGTTGGGTCAACATATTCATAAACACTATCTATTGGACTTCCCAGTTCCTCACGCAATATAGATTGGATCTCCTCAAAAGGAACTGGAGGAGCTCTGTCAAAGCAATTCTGGAATTCCTGTACATACTCAGGCGGAAACAGTGTGGGTGCTGATGCTATGAACTACAAAATGGAAGTCAAAGGTAGCCATTAGTATAAACGAAACAACTATTAAGACAATAATTATTTTACCAGAATCATATGAAGGGGTTCTAAGTTTTCCCGATCACTAGCATGAACTAGTTTTTTATTTTTTTTTTGGGGGGGGGGGGGGGGGAGAGAGGGGAGTGGTTGGGGAGGGGTAGAGAAATTTAACTCATACCTGACCTAATTTGATGTAGGTTGCCCCCATACGTTCAAACAATCTCCGCAAATAGAAGGGAGAAAGTAAACCAAGTTGCATTTCAGTTGGTAACCCAGCAGAAGAATTTGTTGACTACAAATGATGCAGGAAAGTTAATAGTTCTGTCTATATTTCTTAATATAAAAATAAAATTAATAGGAGACAAATATAAGTATAGATAGAGAACTGTGCAAATGGACAGCAGAAGATGAAGAATCATAGAAGAAATTGTTAAGTTATACCCATGGACACACCAGCAACATATTTCAGACTTCACTAACACAAGCTAATAATTTTCAATCCACACATATCTTTCCAATAGTATTTGGTTCAACAAAACATTCTCTTCCATTAAAAGTTTGGACAGGTGAGCTAACTTGTATAAAATCCATTGGAAGCATAAGTATAGCTTACTACTACATTACTATTAATAAAAACTTATTATATGATAATCCAACAGACTCTTGCAATAGAAATTATGTTAACATTATTAATCCTTGGCTTATAAGGTGTGCCAAATGATGCATAGTAACAAAAACCAGAATCACTGCCACTAAACGACCACTGGCTAATGTAAATGTAATATTCTCAATTTGAAGATTATAGGCTTTTATCCGTAGCTTGGAAGGTGATTTATTCAATATATTGACAATAAAATCCAGTTCAAACAAGGAAATTGTAACCGCGCTCAGCAAATCATGCAGCAGACATGCCTACAAAAACAAACATAGTGCATCACCTTCGATACATCTGCTAACCACTCTTGACCGACCCCAATAAATGCTTGAACACCTTGAGCCAGCCTAACTATACCACGAGGACCCGTATTGATCGATGTCTGGACTATATCATCCACGAGTTTCGGCAGGTTTTGGATGCTCTCTGATGTAAAGAAACAAGTCACAGGCGTCAACTCAAGCCTTCCAACAGAATAACATTATCATGAGCAGAAAATGAAAACAAAAAGTGGTTATGCGGCAACACTAGTATGATTAAATACCAATTCTTTGGGAAAGTTCAGTATCAATTTCTCTAGTATCTAACCCAATAAAAGAGCACAGCCTGATGATCTGGCAGAGACGAGAATTTGCAACAGGATCAATGAGGTTCTAAAAGCAGAAAGAGAAGCAATCCTAGAGGACCATTAGATGCAAGTCCAAAGAGTATATCAGAATTTGTCAAAATTGACACCAGTAAATTCTTATGACAGAGGTGACGAAGAATTCAATTCTGACAACGAATAGTTAATAGTACAGCAACCAAAATTTAGTAAAGCCTAGTCAGGAGAATTTTTATATATAATAGAAGATTTCCCAAGATAATCCAGAAGATAATTGAAAAACAACCTTGTAATCGACGAGACGAGAAAAGATCCTGGGCTTGTGCATAGCGAGCATACAGAGTGAAGCCCTTTGACTTTGAATGAACATTAAGCTTCCCGAAGGAAGGAGTTGACGGTGATAAATGATGATGATGCAACAGCAACGGAAAACGCCCCCCTCTCAATCCTTGAACCGCCATTGTGCCCATTGATATTTCGTCTACATTCACTTCCACCTTTTTTATGGCCCTCCACACTCATTAACACAGAACTGCTAAAGTCCACAAACGACGACGTTCCCTCGCAGGTTAGCTGCGTTACCTGACAAACCCAACAGTCAAACACTTGCCAGTTGCCACACATACGCGAGAAAGATATCGGGCGCAGGAAGCATGGAATGGAATACGCCACGTGGCAGGAAATTTTGTGGTTAGTTTGTAAATTGCATTTTTCGAGAGTAAAATTGTTGTTTTATTAACTGACTCTCAATTTTTTTTTGAATTACGTGTCTAACTATCCTTCAAAAGAATAAAAATACAGAGAAAATAAATTTAATATATATATTTATTTAAAAAATAATTTTTACTCTCCACTACTCATAAGATACTGATTAAGATTATTTTTTATTAGTTGATAAAATATTTAATTATTTAAAATTTATATAAAATTAAAAAAAAATTTTAATGTCTTAAAATTTTATTAATCAATAAAAAAAATTTAACCAACACCTTAAAAATGCTGACTAACAAAATTTTTAAAAATTAATCATATTTAAAAAAGCTTATATATGTTCTTTGGTTTTCTTATAGCTTTAGTCTAACTCTAAGCATTTCATCACTTGGTATTTATAGTCATAATTTAATTTAATTACATGATATTGCTCCAATATATATATATTAACAAGCTCCAATCTAAATATTATGTTCCAACTCCACTAATTTTTTCATTCTTTCATGCAGGAGTGAGAACACGTTGATAAATCCTGCACTTCATTTAAACTATTTGCATTAGTGTTTGAAGCATTCAGCCAAGTATTAAAATTTTTGTGCCATTGCAAATCACTTGCTTCATATATATTTGTTGGAAGTTTAAGGGTTATAATCGCCAAATTGAAACCACTCGTCATTTGTCAAAGGATAAAAGTTGAAACAAGTAATTTGCAATTTTACAAAAAATTTTAAAATAATTTAATTTTTTGCAAATTTAACAAATTAAGTATAATTTTTCTTAATTCATTGAATTAAACATTTTTAATATATTATTCAAATAAGTGAACTAAATAAGTTCAAAATTTTAACTAACTGAATTTAAACAAGGATTACACTTATATATAATTATTTATATTTTATTATTAAATTTTTTAATTAAAATAAAATATATAAATTCTTTAAAAAAAATTAATCATAAGAGATGAGTTATATAAATTATATATATATTAATTTTTAGTTAAAAAATTAATAATAAAAATATAAAAATTATACTTAAATTTTTTTAAAATAATTATTGCATAATTAAGTTCATTTAAGTCCTCAAATTTCATAACTAAATTATTAAAAATAAATTAGATATCAACAGAGCCTTTTGTAATTTTGTCTAAAATATAATTTTCGCCGGATTGCCCCAACAGTAATCGTCAAATAGTCTACCCATACATCTAATCTATCTATCTTGGCAATGATCCACAATCTATTTGCGATTTTTGCAAACTCGCGAAGTCGCGCGTGAGACTCAGGCCCCAGCTGCATGCTCCGTTCCTGAATTCCTGCTCTGTTCAGTCAGTTTTCTATCTCCAGGTTCAGAATCGAAAATTTCTTCTTCTCATAATGCATAAAATTCATGTATGAAATACTCGCGTGTATTTGTTTCTGAAATTTGTGATACTTTCCAGTACAAGGTAGGGGATTTCCTTCCTCGTATTCTTTTTCTTCTATTGTTTGAGCTGATAAATCACGGAATTAAACCCTGCTGTTATGGGAGGATTTAAACCCGAGAAGAAGTGAATGTCGGTTGGCCTGCAGCTTACTGGATATGGCGGTGTACCTTCCATTTTATGTCTGTGTTCCTATTCTATGATTCAATGGAGTTAAATTTCACTCAAGTCTGTCGATTTTTAAGCATTTGACTGAATTTGTTAACTTTAATGCTTTTGCTTTCAAGCCCTTACCATTTAAATTTATGTATTGCTTTTAGTTGTTGGCATATCATGTTATTTCCTCTGGTTTGGTGCTTATGGCATTTGAGAGTCGAAGTCTAAATGGTCTATTTTAAGTTCTTGTGGCTCCAAGCTGATACAAAAACACGAAAACATAGAGAAGTTAATTTTGCTTTCTTTTGCCAGTGGTCACAAGTATGGGTAGACGAAAACAAAGTAGACCACATCGATCGGGTGGAATAATCCTAGAAGCAAATGCAACGGCTGGAGTGGAATTGGATAAACAGAAAATAGTGGAAACAGGGGAAGAAGCTAAGGAAAGTTTTGGTGAAATTGATGAACCCTACTTTGTGGAAGTTGATAGGTCCAGTTGGTTATCAAATGAACACCTGGATATTTCTGAAATTGTTCTAACTGATTTGAATTTGAGAGAAGATTTTTCTGGTTTTAAACTTTCTGAGCAATTTTATCAGGATTCTCAATATTCTTTAAGATTTCGGGTGTGTAATGTCAATCAAGTCATTGGTCGAATTAAATTAGGCCATTGGCCTGTATTGGCTTATACAGATATTCATCTGGAGTTTGTAAAAAGAGTAACGATGGATCATATGGAAACATGCACAGTGCTGTTATCTGGGGTTTTTGATGGACCTGATGAAGGTGTCTCTGGTCTTGTTCACTTGGCAAGTATGAATTTTTTTTCGTTGAGGCCAGTTCTTGGGATTAGATTTTCTGAGGACCTGTTCTCCCTTAGGTTAAGGGTTGAGGTACTAAAGAGTGCCTTTGATGCATGTGAGTCACTCCTTGATGGTTCCAGACAACTATGGAAGAAGAGTATGATGAATGTCATGTCTTGGCTGCGTCCTGAAATAATGGCATCAGAAATTAGGTATGGGATTGGTGGCCATATGAAAATGGAAGTTGATTTGCAGACAGAGACAGGAGACAACACTTGCTACCCCCGGAAACGTACAAGGTTTGACCCTGCAGGTTTTTATGAAGCCATTAGGCCCTCAAAGTAAGTCTAGCATTTTCTTTGGTCTTGATCTCTCATTTGATGGTAACAAACTATCAATAATGATAATTAAGGTGATGGAACACAGTACATTTAATTTCATGTATCAATCTGACCCATGGTAATTTTTTTGTTTGGATATCATTTGTACAGATCAGAACCAATGCTTCAAGATGACATACCAGACTTACTTCCTGAATTGAGACCATATCAACGGCGTGCAGCTTTCTGGATGATAGAAAGAGAGAAGAGAAGAACAGGAGGTCAGGGAGAAAGAGAGAGAAGTCATTTTCATTCTCCTTTATGTGTGCTTGTTGATTTTATTGACACAAGTTCCAAAATGTTCTTTAATCCATTCAGGTAGAATTTCTTGACAAGGTTTATTGCATAATTCAAAATCTTGGCAATCCTTATGTGTGCGTGTGTCCACAACCTTATCAGTTGTTTTCTCCCCTTATGCTAATTTGATTTACATATGGCTTCAGTGGAAATATTTCATTGTACCCAGAGACTTCCGCACCTTATGTCTTTGGAGGCATTCTTGCTGGTAAGTCCCTAGCGATCCTGCATATGTCAATTAGTTTCTCTCATGATCACGTGAATGTTTGAAATGCTTTAATTTCAAAAGATGGTTGGGATTTTATTGTGGTAATGAATCATATGTTGTCTGTAGTACTGCACTACTGCTCCATTTACATTAACATTTTCATTGAATTGACCATTTTCAATTAAATTTATTGCCTGATAAATAACATCTGAAACCTATAGGCTGGAATATCAACATTAACCTACTAATATTCTACTGCCTTTGCATTGGAAATCCTGTCTATGGATTTATGTATCCAACCAACTATATTGGCATGCAAAGTTCTGGTGAAATGAGCACCAAAGATGTTGTCAAGAAACAATTCAATTTAAAAAGCTTAAGGTGATAGGTTTAGACCCACAACTAGTTTTCAATAATATCTTTGACATGTCTCCTCATGCAAAAGCCCCTTGGGTTTGAAGTGTGGACAAACTGCAGGACTACACCTTTCATAAAATCATTAAAGTTAATTTAATTATGCACATAATGGGGGTAGTGAGAACAGACTCTTGACTACTTAGTCAAAGAAGCCAGATTTTTTAAAAAATAATTAGTAATAATAATAATAGTAGTAGTAGTAGTAGTAATAATAATAATAATAATAATTTGTAATAAAAAAATTTAGTTTCTTGTTGTGGTGTTTGACTTCTGTATTCCAGGGAAAGATATTGGCTTGCCTGAATGAGGAATAGGAGAAGCATTGGAGCTTTGGGGTTATGCTTGCTTGTTTGTGCTTTTGAATCTTGTATTACTATTTTCCATAGGATGGTATAGTGAGTGTGTAACTGTGGAGCCTATTTGTTTCCTTCTGAATTCTTAGCAGTGCTATTTGAAGGTGAAATTTTTTTTTTATTTTATTGATAAAATGTCAGGCTTTTTGGAATTTGCACTGTTGTGTGGTACAAAATTTCATTTTTTAAGGAAATTTAAAACTTTTTTCTTTTAATGCAACAGATGAGATGGGCTTGGGGAAAACTGTTGAACTGCTTGCTTGCATCTTTGCTCACCGGAGATCGGCATCTGAAAGTGACATTCTTATTGATTCAGAGAGGCAAGCTAATGGGGATCAAAAAGTAAATTTTAAAAGACTCAAAAGAGATCGTGTGGAATGCACATGTGGAGCTGTGAGTGAAAGTCTCAAATATCAAGGTCTATGGGTTCAGTGTGACATTTGTGATGCTTGGCAACACGCAGATTGTGTTGGTTATTCACCTAAAGGAAAATCTCTGAAATCAAAACAGGGATCTGAAAGCAAGAAATTTAAGACCACCATAGCTGTGAGGGATGGGGAATATGTATGCCAAATGTGCTCTGAACTAATAGAAGCCACTGAATCTCCTATTGCGTCTGGTGCCACTCTTATTGTTTGTCCAGCTCCTATTTTGCCACAGTGGCATGATGAAATTATCCGGTATATTTTTTTTTTCCCTAATTGCTAATGATAAATCTTGCAATCCCTTTAGAATGCCCTGAGTCCATTTTTTTTTTAATTTAATTGATAGTTAATATCATTAAAGAAAGAAAGGATGTAACACTAATGTTGATCTATGTTGCATGCAAACAGGAGCACTGAAAACTAAACAATTTTGCAAAATACAATTGAAACTTCATGTAACAACAATGAATCAAAAAATTCTAAAGAATATTCTTCCTATAAAACATCCAATTATTAGCTGGAGTAAGCAAGGACCATGTTTTGGACCCCACAGGGAAAGCCAACTTGTGTCTGTTGTTGAACTGCATAATTATGTAAATCTTCTATTTTTCCCTTATAAAGAATAGAAGGAAAACGATTTGTGTATGTGACCCATATGTTGCTGTTGCATGTTACTCTTTAATCAATTTATGTGATGATTGTGTGCTTACCATACCACATGGCGTCCCCAGGTCATCAGTTGTAGAAAATAGAAACCATGAGGAAAGGCAGTTGTAATGTGAGTTAGACTTGGGTGAATGTGTTTCACTATGCATTCATTATGACTCCATCAATAAACTTATTAAAATGTTTGAGTAAATCTTAGTTTTCAGTCTTTTCAGGTAGGAGCAATATGCTTGCTACCACATAGGATTGTGATTTGGCTAGTGGCCCACATGGACTAGAGAATTAAAATTTTTTTAAAAAAATTACAACCTTTACATTGATTTAGTGGATATTATATAAATCACAATGATGCTCAGATGTGTTAAAGAAGCATAGGTGGGTTGTATTCCTTTTATTGTTATGTAATGGGATATATCTGAAGTATCAACAGTTGATCTTGGATGTGAGGGATTGAACATGTTGCAAACGATGAGTTTATATTCAATTTTGGGGAAAAAATTATTCTTTTTGACATGCAAAATCTCCTTTCTTTAATATCATTTGTGCATTGTCACCATAGTTTAATTTCTTTTTATGTTTAAATTATACTTTTATTAACTATTAGCTGCCCTTCTAGTCACACACGTCCAGGTTCCTTGAAAACTTATGTTTACGAAGGCGTCCGAGACACATCTTTCACCAATACATCTCTGATGAATATCAGTGAACTTGCCTCTGCTGACATTGTATTAACAACATATGATGTGCTTAAAGAGGATTTGTCTCATGATTCTGATAGGCATGAAGGTGATCGACACTTTTTGAGATTTCAGAAAAGGTTTGCTGTAAATTGTGTCATATTTCCCCCTTTTCTATTGCATGTACTTTCTAATGCTATTTCCCTATCCATATAAGAATGGGAACTCATACTCAATGGTTGGACCATACCTTACTGTCAATAGGTTCTCAGTGTGCATGGTTTGTGTGTCTCTAAGTTGTTAATAATTCCATTACAAGAAAACTTGAATTTGATTGTGGCAAAAATTTAGTGTTCTCTATGTTCCGAATGACCCCAAGAATTCTGCTTCATTATTACTTTTTCCTTAATCTTTCTTTAATATCTTTCCTTCTTACCCCTTATTTTCCTCTTGTTATTGTGCATATCTTCTGCTTCCTATCTAGTTACCAACTTACTAATATTTCTTTTATTAATTAACAAATGGACTGCGAATTATACATGTATACAATTTTGGTTTAAGAGATACCATTTCAAGAGAACAGAATTTATGACAACTTAGTCGCTATTATTTTGGCTGATACATCTGTTGGCATCAGAAATAGATACCTTTTCTTAATATATGTATATTTATGAATGCAATTTTTTATTTAGGTACCCAGTTGTCCCAACTCTTCTTACTAGAATATACTGGTGGAGGGTTTGTCTGGATGAGGCTCAAATGGTGGAGAGTAATGCTGCAGCTGCCACTGAAATGGCTTTGCGGCTTTATGCAAAGTATCGTTGGTGCATTACGGGAACCCCCATCCAGCGTAAGCTTGACGACTTACATGGACTATTAAGATTCCTTAAAGCAAGTCCTTTTGATATTTACAGGTGGTGGATTGATGTTATTCGGGATCCTTATGAGGTATTTATATGTAATTCAATTTTTTTATTTAGTATTTGCTATTTGAATTCTCCCTATTACTCTGTTCTTTTATCAACTGGAATAAAATTGCAAAATGACTTTGAGGACCATAGATATATATATATATATATATATATATATATATATGGGTACTTATCCTTATAAATGATTAAAAAAAAAAGTAGCAAGTAGAGAGGTTGTTTCCAGGATTTGAACCCGTGATCTTTAGGTTAAATGGCAGCAACCTTACTATTGCTCAGCCTCACCCTCACTCATCCTTATAAGTGATAATAATATTAATTTCTTTAAAGCGTAATATTCCTAAAATGCCACATAGTCACATGTTTTTCCATCATTTCAGAAACTTCTTTGATGAAATGGTTATGATTCCATCACATTTGATATGCTGGCTTCAAATTCTTGTACATTGCATGTGTTATTGACTATTATTCCATCTTTTGCAGAAGGGAGATATTGGAGCTATGGATTTTACACACAAAATTTTCAAACAAATCATGTGGCGCTCTTCAAAAGAACATGTTGCAGATGAGTTGCAGCTTCCTTCTCAGGAGGAGTGCCTCTCTTGGCTCACTCTTTCACCTGTAGAAGAGCACTTTTACCAAAGGCAACATGAAACTTGTGTTAACTATGCTCATGAAATTATTGAAAGTTTGAGAAATGATATTCTTAATAGAAGAGGCCCAGGTTCTAATGCTTGGTTTTGTAACATCATTATAAATGATATTTGAAAACACTATAAATTTGTTGTGATGATTAATCTTGAAATAGTTCATGCTGATTCCAGGTTCTGTTTCTTCAGATGATTTTTCTGATTCTTTCATCACTCACACGGAGGCAGGGAAGCTATTAAATGCTCTGCTGAAACTTCGCCAGGCTTGTTGTCACCCCCAGGTTGGAAGTTCTGGGTTGCGTTCTCTACAGCAGTCACCCATGACCATGGAAGAAATACTGATGGTGTGTTACTTGTTAAGATCTTTGACAAGATTTCATATACTCTTTACACTGATCTTTTCAGTTGACTTGGATCTAATTTTCTAGGTTCTTATAAGTAAGACTAAGATAGAAGGTGAGGAAGCTCTCAGGAGGTCAGTTGTTGCTTTAAATGGGCTTGCAGCGATAAGCATAATGCAGAAGGATTTTTCTCAAGCAGCATTGCTCTACAATGAAGCACTAACTTTGGCTGAAGAGAATTCTGAAGATTTCCGCCTGGATCCTTTGTTAAATATCCACATTCATCATAATCTTGCTGAAATACTCCCACAGACTACAAACCTTTCCCTAAGGTTCCCCTCCAAAGGAAGGCAGATTCCTAAAACTTCTGAACTTAAGACAACAAGAAAACATGCCCTTGAAAAGGTTGATCAATGTTTTGTTAAGAGGAAGAAAGGAAATAGCTCTGATGATATTGATTTTACAATGGCTTCTGGAGAACCTTTGGATGTTACATCTGGCTTATCAGAAAATTATCTCAATAGGTGTCAGGAATTTGATGATACATCTATCAGTTCTTTAAAATCTTTGATAGCAGAATGTGAAGATTCAAAACAGAAATACTTATCTGTGTTCAGTTCAAAACTATCTGCTGTCCAACAGGAGTTTCAAAAATCTTATATGCAGGTAATATTTTTTATGAAACTTCTTTATCCAAAAAAAAGGACCACTTAAGAGCAGTGTTCATTTTTGTTAAAATTGATTTGGTACAGTGGTACTTCCTGTCTAGTATCATGTAATAATAATTTTATATCTCCTGTGGAAGGGTAAACTCTACAAAGAAGCTTTCCAAGAGCTTAAATACCCAAAATTGGAATAACCAAACTAATTCAGACACTGTCTGACCATAAATAGTTTAAATCTCAGCAACAGTTTCTCTCACCATCTGACTGACTTTTTGGTATCACACAACCCAACACCTCTGGATGAGGTTAATCTACTGCTTTGAAGTAACACCATCACATTCAATTGTTAGACCACCATATACCTTTTTTCCTTCAGATTCACTTCTTGGAAAATTGATTACTTCACTTGTATGTGAATTTTTCTTTGCACTAAAGAAATGGACAAGACATGCATATGCTACATATCATCATTTTTTTATGCTAAGCAAATATATATGATTGACACCATGAGATACTAGATGAAACCATGCTGTTTGTGATATTTTATAAGCAGTGACAATATTCATGGGCTTGTTCTTGCTTAGCTGATATTTCCATTGTTATCTTAACCCCCCCCCCCCCTGGCTTTTTTTTTTCAACCTCCCCTACAAAAAAAATGCCCATCTTATATGACACTTAACTTTTTTGAAGGTTTGTAATTCAAACGGTGACAGTACAAATGAACCTATGGTTTGGTGGTTAGAAGCACTTCACCACGCTGAGCAGAACAAGGATTTCTCAAATGAGTTGCTTCGGAAGATTGAAGAAGCAATTTCAGGATCTTTAAACAATACCAAGTCAACAAGAATTGCTGCTCGGTCAGTGACATCTTGACTTTGTATGATGCCTGTTAAGTACTGCTATTTTAAATTAACATGTGCCTTTTTTGGTTCTTAAATAATGTTTTAGCAAATATCATCTCTGTTGAAGTTGCTGACCTTTGTAACACTGGAATAACTGACACAAATAGCATACATGGATCTATCTGTAATCTTGTAAGTGTAAATATAATAATAGAGTGATGTGGTACAGAAGACATCCTGGACAAAACTAATGTTCCCAGTCCTTGAATCAAATTTCAATTTGAAAGAAATTCCAACCTTGCTTTATGTACATTTTAAGGTATATGCAACATTGCAGAACCAAGTTAGCACCTTCTAAACAAAAAAGGCTATTGGGGGGGCTACTAGCCTGTGGAAGCTCACCTTGGGTGTCACCATTTTAGTCAATACTTGATACCCATGATGGAACCTCTACCAGAGTAACCAATACAAAAATATCTGCTTTTCAAGCTCAGGTCCTTAGGGGCCTAGCCATGAGGTTGGCATTCCCTCAAGGTGGTTCAATCATAGACTGAACCCCCATCACTGAAGCATTGTGGTAACAAGCTAGTGGTAAACAAAGTTGTGGAGGCAGAGGGGCAGAAAGAAATTGCATTTAGAGAAAGGGTTGTGAGGGTTTGCAGTAAAACCTAGAAGATATTCTGGAATTGGGGAAATAGGAAATAAGTTTTTTATCGTTATACTTGTAAAAATCTATAACAATCAAATGTCTTTCTTTTATCTAAAAAATAATAATATAAAGAAGTCTCTCAATCTTCCAAACATGTCTCTACCTTTTATTTTCCTGATTAACCTATAGGTGTGCATTAAGAAGAGGTTGTTAGGATATGCTACATTCAATCTAGGGTGGCGTGCATTTGCAATCTTGGGGTTCTATCTGTATTAGAATATAGCTTTAATACTGCTACTTTACAATCACATGGCATTCTGAAGATATCTGCTTTTGTAAAATAAGATATGAAAACTTTTATTGTTTTTTCTTTTCCCGTGCATGCTGACAGATCTTGATGAATAGCAATTTTGTAAAAAAGGGGTGCAGCAAATGGTTCTTTTAGAAGGGTGTTCCTTGTGGATCTTAAAAGGGATTGGAAGGCTCTCATGAGTAGTCTAGGTCATCTTCTTTTGTTTTGGGAGCATCTAATGAGTAGTCTAGATTATCATTAGGCTCTTTTTTCCTTAAAAAAATTGTAAAATTTGTTGCACAGTGATTAATGTATTACTTCTGGTCCAGTTTCCGAAGCATCCACTCTTTGAAGTATCAAATCCAGACAGGACTGGATCAATTAGAAGCTTCTAGGAAGGTGCTACTTGATCGGCTTTTAGAAATTGATCAGACAATGGAAAATCCAAAAGAAGAAGACATTGAGCGTGTGGGTAAATGTGGAAATTGCCAACCTGATTCTGATGGTCCACCATGCATTCTGTGTGAACTTGATGAACTGTTTCAGGTTTGCTATTTGTCTGCTAACTTGATTCCTGATATGGCTGACGTATGTAATAATATGTCCTTACAGTTGATTTTCATCTTCAGGATTATGAAGCAAGACTCTTTGTTCTTAAGAATGAACGTGGAGGGATAATTTCATCTGCTGAGGAGGCAGTAGATTTGCAAAAGAAAAATTTTGCGCTGAATCGTTTCCTTTCAAAGCTATCTCAGTCTAATCACAGTTCAACAGTATCTGATATTGGCTATGAAGAATCGAAAAAAAGAAATGTTGGAGAAAGAGTTGTGGTTAGTTGCTTTTATCAATTGAACTTATGCAATTATCAATGTAATAGATCTGGCAAGCTTTTGGCTTCACAGAAAACAATGCTTGTTTTGCCCTCTCTTGCTTTGGGTCTGGAGCAGATGCATGTTGTTTATGCCTCTACTCTAAACACTGATTGACGGTAGAGTGTAGAATTGTACAGCAGTAAAATAAATGAAAATCAAAATAAATAATGACAAGGAAATAGAAAAGGTTCAGAATTATGGGTGTTGATGAAGACCTTTTACCCATTGTTATTACTATTATTTACAGTTATAAGCCCATTCATCAGCAGTGCTCAATGTCATCTAGTTCATTTGACTTTTTAACATTCTAACTTCGTGTTTCATTACCATGCAAAATTTTGTCTCTTCTGGATAGGAAAAAAGAGAACGATTAAATTTCACCACTGCTTATGTTCTTTCCGTTGTATATTTGGCTTCAAAGTCAAAGACACTTAACGCTCTTTGTCAAATTAGATTTGCCTTAGACTATAAATTATGATATTGTAATTTCTCATATGTAGAACATGCTTTCTAACCTTTCATATTGATTTGTTGGGTTATTAGGTTTCAAGATCGGCATCTCAATTGGAAGTTATTCTTGGAGTTTTAAAGAACTATTGCAAGGCTCGGTTGGGAAGGGATAGTGTTTCAGCTGCCACCAAACATCTACATATTTTTGAGGTATAGCAAGAAGAATTTCTGCAATACATATAAATTACTTTAAGCTTTTTTGTCCCCACCTTCTCACTAACCCTCCCCCCCCCCCAACCCAAACAAAAAACAAAAACGAAAGTTGCATCAGAAGAATGATTGAGCTCACTTGACTTTATCTATACTAGCATCTTGAATTTACTGAAATCTGATCCTTTATTCTGTACTTTGTAAGGGAATGCGAAAAGAGTTTGGTCATGCAAGGTCTTTGGCATTAGCCCAAGCTCAATACTTGCGTGCCCATGATGAAATCAAGATGGCAATTTCCCGCTTGCACCTAAGGGCAAATGAAAATGATAAGTCTCTTGATGCTTTAGGTGAAAATGAATTATCCACAGCTAGTTCAAACTTTTCCCATGATAAGTTTATGTCATTGGCATTGTTGTCACAGATAAAAGGAAAACTCCGCTATTTAAAGGTATAGAGAAATATCCTTACAATTTCTTGTGTATATAACTTATATTTACTCATTAGATGCTGCATTTTTTGTAATCAAAATTGATTCTGCTGGAACAATTACTGCTAACTGTTAAATCCTAGCACATATTGTTTAATTCTAATGGAGGTTTGCAGTGACAGAATATTTTCTTTGTGATCTTATGAATGATCAGATGGAGGTTTATTCAAGGAAAAATTTGCCCTTAACTTCCTATTCAAGTTTTCAGTTTTGTATTGCTTTTTCATATTACTAGTAACCATCTGTTTTACTTTTATATACCCTGTAAACAGCAATGAATCTAGTGCTCTAGAGTTTCTCTTGCAAATATATATTATTTCAGCTAGTTTTGCATTAATAATTCACCAACCTTATCTTCATTTCATTTTCCATTTTTGTTTTCTTAATTTTATTTTGCTTTTTTTTTTCAGCTAGATTGGAATTGCTTTCCTGTTTTAGCTTTGTTTTCTCTTTTTTTTAAAAAAAAAATTCCTTTTTCAGTAATTCTTTATCATTTTTTTTTAATTTTAGTCAACGGTCCACAAAAAATTCTACTTCTTATTTTTTGTCATTTTCTGATCCACATAAAAAATTAACAGGTCATCTTTTCAATTCAATTGACTTTCCTGACATTATTTCATAGAATGCAGAGAATTTTCGCTTCTGCTGGGGACATTTTACCTAAATTCAATAATTTTTCAGGGTTTGGTACAATTGAAACAAAAACAGCCATTGGAAAGTCCAGTAAGTTCTTCATTTACTGAGGAGACTATTGCGATGTCAAAGTCTATGAAAGAGAAGGGAGCACATGTATCTAAAGCTGATGAGGATTCCTGCCCCATTTGCCAAGAAAAGCTAGGCAGCCAGAAAATGGTTTTTCAGTGTGGGCATGTTACATGTTGTAAATGTAATTATTTAGTGACCTAACATTATGATATAATTTTTTACCTGCTTCCAATTACAGGGGCCTGTATAATACTTAAATGTTAAAATTCTGTAGAGATAATGTTGATGCTAACATAGAAAACCTCTCATGTCCATTTGTTTTCAATGAACTTTTTGAAAACCCTCATAGGTAGAAGTATTACTAATTTTAAATGTTTCACCATGACTTGAAAGCAACTAGCGGTTCTCTGCAGAGTGCAAGCTCCTTGATTGTTACCTTTGTTCTTCTCTGCTTGTTGATAAGCAAATGGTTTACCATTTTTTGCCTCTAAAATAAATCATACATATTTGGAACTAACGATATTTCCATTTCCTATAGGTTTATTTGCTATGACTGAGCAAAAGCTCCAGGATAGCAGGTTTCGTAAATGGGTGATGTGCCCAACATGTCGACAGCATACTGATTTTGGAAACATTGCTTATGCTGTTGATAGACTGAATGAATCTTCCAATTCTTCTGTCCCACAAATTGTTGACAGTAGCGAAAAATGTGAATCATCCATCAGTGTTAAAGGTTCATATGGAACTAAGGTATTTTTCTATGTAAACATTTGATATAATTGTTACCTTCAGATATAAGCATACTGGTTTTCTACATGCAATCTCTTTCTAATTGTGGATTCTACTTGTAATATCTTGCTTCTGCACTTGCATGTTTATATTTCTTCTCCAGATTTATGTACATACAGAATCATACTGTTATGCTTTTAGCCACATCCAATTGCCCCTCCAAAATAAAGTAGCCCAATTATTAGCAGCCTGATTCATGCTAGTGAAACTAATAACCTTTTAAATGTGCCATTGGTATCTCATTCACTTGTTATGACATATTTCTATTAACTAAATAAACTAATAATTTAGTAATGGTGAGGAAATTTTTTATGATTGAAAAAAAAATATCTTATTTAAATAAGTAATTTGTTTAAACTTAATAAGAGAAGTAACTTGCTTAAGAAAAATATTTTTCTTATAATCTGATAGAGCCCGGAAACAGCACACCTTATACTGAATATTGCGCTAGAATTGTTGATAAAGGTTCCCTTCCCTTAGAGGCACAAATACCTTAAGAGTGGGATATAGCAATTACAAATACTCTCAAACAGAAACACTCCACTCACAGTATAGCAACATGGTAGAGAAAATAGCAAAGAAAATAGAAAAGAGCAGGAAACAGAAATGGTTGCTAGCTTTCGAGAGGCTAGCTCTCTCCCAGTTCCTTACTTTCCAAGATACCCCTCCTCCCTACTCTCCATCCGCCTCTAATAACCCCCTGCATTCGACGGTTATGGGCCCTACCCCCACACACTTCAGCTTAATTAGTTAGGGAGTTTGTTACAGATTGGCTCTCCCTCTGCCACCTCATTGCCTTTACCTCTTCTAGAATAAACCCTCAACATTGCTTTAGTTTTCTGTTTCCCATTCCTGCCCTTTCCCTTATAGTAATTGTGGTTTTGTGGTTTATCATAATCATTCTTTATAAAGTAAAGAGAAACAATTATTTTAAGTTGTAAAAGGCAAACAAACAATTGAAAATTGCAATTACCTTTCAACAAAATGTAAAGAAAAATTTCAGGATTTTTAGGCATCTATGCATATGTCTAATATTTTAATTTTAAATTTATGTTAATAAAAGTTATAGATTTAGACCTAAATGATATGTTAAACAGTTTGTTTGACAATATATTAGTGTGGTGTAGCCTGTGATGCCAGGGAAGACCTGATATATGAAATGAATGTCAGTTTTATCCGAAAGACATCAGCATTGGAGAAAGATATTACACCTTTTTCTTTTAATAAGGCCTTTTGTTAATGAAATACTATGCAAAATGTCACCCATGGTAAGGATCAAATTTGAAGATTCTTTTTAATAAAGGATAAACTATTAAGATAGATTTAACTATAAAGAATCTAATAATAGAAATGAATCAAGATATAATACATTGGCATTGCTTAATCTATGTAGCTAACCCACTTAGTGGGAAAAAGTTTTGTTTATTGTTGTTATTGTTATTATTTAATTCTGATCAGAATCTATTATACAATTTGAGTAATATTATTTATATTATATTCCTGCAGTTCAACCCTTGTTATTTGCATATTCCAGAAAATAGAACGTGCATTGGCTTATTTTCTATGTGTAATATGCATATTATTTTTACCCTCTTCCTCACGCGAGCACACACATAAATCATGAATTTATATTGGATTTATTTAACTCTAATATCTTTACATTCGGTTTGGGTGTTTTGAAGATTGAAGCAGTCACAAGAAGAATTTTGTGGATCAAGTCTACAGATCCTGGAGCAAAGGTCCTTGTATTTTCAAGTTGGAATGATGTTCTTGATGTATTGGAACATGCCTTTGCTGCCAATAACATCACCTACATCCGGATGAAAGGAGGCAGGTCAGATAAGCTATCCATTAGTTTATTTCTCTATATATGGGTATTTATGCAGGACTAGGAGAAGATATTTAAAGAAAAACAAGAGATAGAATAGGGAGAGAAGAAAATAACAATATGATCAATCAATAACAAATCTTAGTTTTACTAGGACAAAAATTTGTAATAAATTATTGAAATTTCCAATTTATTTAGGGGAAAAGGTCCCAAATGCAAAGAAACACCCTGTTGTCAATTGGTATTTTTTAAGTTGACATATCAAAAGATAAAATCCTAATAGTCTCTTCATATTATTGTCGTACATTATTGGGTAGTTTTGTCTAAAACTGCAAGCTTATGCTGCAATCATCAATTGCTTGATATTTAATAAAATACTTGATTCCAAAAATGTTGCTACTCACATACTATTCTATACATTTGGCTCGAGTTTATTTTGTTATGGGGCCATGTACGTCTACCATTTATGGGTGGTTGATAACCTACCTTTAGGTAGAACTATTAGCTACTATCAACTTCCTTATGGTTATATTGTCCTGGTTATGAATTTCTGAGTCCAGAAAATCACACGTTGCCATCAGTCAATTTAGAGGACAGCAGAATGGCAGAAAAGGATGTACCAACTTGATATCCCAGGAATCAACATCAACATTTATTCAGGTTTTATTAATTTTGATTCAACACGGAGCCAATGGCCTCAATCTTCTGGAAGCACAGCATGTGGTCCTAGTTGAGCCATTACTCAATCCTGCTGCTGAAGCACAAGCAATCAGCCGTGTGCACCGTATAGGCCAGAAAAATAAGACTCTCATACATCGATTCATTGTAAGTGAATATTCTTAGCAAGCAAGCAATGATTCATGATGTGAGCGTGTTGTTCTCTCTTCTCTCTTCTCTCTTCTCTTTCCTCTTCCTTATTTTTTATTTTTAATGTACATCAACTACGTCATCAGTTTTAATTTTCTAACCTGCAATCTTCACTTAGATCAACATGAGTGTTTGTCATGGCCTGAAAAATTCTTTGTAAGGGTCTTGCACTCTTGTTGCTTTAAGACCATCGAATTTTTTATCCCATTATTGAGCTAAACTTGTTTTTAAAATAGTAATACAAACACCCATTAATTATTATTGTTCACAAAAGTCACTTTATTGGTTTATCTAGCCACCTAGTAGCAAAAGAGACCATGGATTTAATGTGTTGTTATCATTGTTCAGAATATTTGAAGTTCAGCTTCCCAAGTTCATCTTATTCTCTATTGAAAATGGAAACAGATTATATATCATGCAGGTGTCATTATTTTTTTTTTTTTGGCCGATACTATTTTCTACTAACTCAAGTCTGTACTTGATATATTCTGTGAAACATTCGTGCAGTAAAATTATATGCTTTTTTTTTTTCCTTTTTCTACTCTTTATTTTGTTATAAAAACACTTAAAACCCACATTTTCACTCCAGTTGTTGCCGAATTGATAGTGCTATAAGTGTTAGAATGCTCGGGAATTATTCTGCAGTTCCATGGATTAGATTATAGTAATACTTCTTTAGAGAAAACTGGAATGGACGAGCAATTGCCTTTGCATTACAGTTGGAAATGAATTCATTTTATCCTCCTAAAATGCATTTGTAATGAAACACAATAAACAAGCTCTGCTTTAATGGCTAGTATATGGACTTCATGACTGTTTCTGCACTTTCTTGCTTCTGGACGGAGTTCTGTTGGAAACGAATACGTGCATGTGGAATTGTTCTAATCTTTTCTTGCACGTTTTAGGTAAAAGACACTGTTGAAGAGAGCATATATAAATTGAACAGAAGCAGGGGTAGCCATTCATTCATCAGTGGTAACACCAAAAATCAAGACCAACCTGTGTTGACCCTGAAAGATGTAGAGTCCTTGCTAGCAACAGCCCCATTAACGATACCAGAAAGTGATGAAAATCCTACTACGAGTCTGAGGCACTTGCCACCTTCAATGGCCGCGGCTATTGCTGCTGAGAGGAGACTCAATGACCAAAGGACATGATTTTACTTTTTTCTTCATTCCGAAGATGGAATTCTTACATATTACAGAAGTTAAATTTCCTGGCTGCATCAACAAGTCAGAGTAGTCACAATGCTCAAAAGGGGTAAATTTTGTAGTTTTTAACCGTAGATTGATGTAACCAAAATTAATTTTCTTCTATTTTTAGAAATTAATTTATCATTGTAAATATAATTAGATTTGTCTTTTCAATTTTTACCTAGTTGAGATCGGTGTAATAAATATTATTCCTTTCATTAAGGTTGGTCTTTCTCAATCCATGTGCGAGAATGTGCTATGTGAACTTTATATCTAATGGACACAAGTAAAATGCTAAATGCAGCTTTATTTGGGTTTGGCAACACCTGCACTTACCAGACCGAAAGACGTTGAGACTACAAAATTTTGTTATACACAAAATTGATATTAGATATATATAAAAAAATTATTAAAATAATGTGTCAGAGATACTTGATATTGGAAAAAATTCAAGATTCATGCTGGACCAAAAGACGGCTGTTCTTAGCTTGGCAAATGGCAATACTCATAATGAGTAGGCTAAATATATTAAATGAAAGTTAATTCTAATACCTTTACGTAGTTTTTTGTTTCGTCAATACTGATCAAAACTCTCGGTTAACGAATCCCGGTACCTTCGCTCATTTGCACACTTCATGGTGATGGTGAGCTGTCGACCATATAATAAATAGCAAATAGCATCATTGACATTTGTGTGAATGAATTAAAACTCGGAAGCAAATATCACAAGCAGCGCAAACAATCTGAACAGCGAAACAAACGGTGCATATTTGATTAAGTTCTGTGATACATTATTTTTACATATTAATTGACAAGTAAATTAATGTAAAATATAAAATATTTATTTCATATATTAACCAGTTGATAAATTAATGTATAAAAATAATACTTTTAGTATTTAAAGAAAATATACTTTACTCCTTTAAACTATATCTATATAATATATTATCAAAATTTTGACTTAACAAATCACTTTATAAATTATTAAAAATATTAAAAATTATTATTTTTAAAATTAAATTTTAATAATTATATACTTATCAAATAATTTTTTTTTAATTTAACTTCACATTATAAAAAAAGATTAGAAAATACAAATAAAATAAAACTTGTGAAATTTGTAAATATAAATATTTTAAATAATTTGAGAAGATAATTTATTACAAATTAAATTTAAATAAATAATATGATATATAAACATAACTTAAAAAGATAGATTATACTTTCCCTTAACATTTTATAAATGGCGCACCAAGGATCCATTCACGACAAATTCACAACATACACATCAGGCAACTTTCTAAACTTCAGAAATTGATTATTCTGAAATTCATGTCAAATGTTAACAAATGCATAGGATAAGAAGTGATGGGGAATACATGGGCTGATTAACTAGAGGCTCGATACACTAGAGAAACATGATAAAACTACTAGTAATAGTTCTTCCAAGTATAAAAATTGGACACTACTGCAGTGAAAAACCACCACACTCGCATTTTTCTATCCCTCAGCGATGCCAATTAATAACAAATTGTTACAGCTACATTTGAGAGTCTCTACACTAACAGAACTTCCAACGGTTATTACATGATACACATGTGACATAGGTTGTCATAGGTTCATCGGCACTGCGAGTCTGCATTTGGTAATAGGTGCACTTCCTTTGACCACATCGACCACACTTGAACTGATCAGTTGTGGCTTTTGGTTGCTGTCCACGCTCACACTCAAATAAAGCTTTCTGTTTGAGTTTCTCATTCTCCTGCTTCCTTTGATCACTAGCCATTTCTGCGGTGCTCATGTTGATCAGAACCTCAGGATGAAATTCTCCAAGTAGAACTCTTCTCCGAAAATCTGGATTATTCGGATCCTTGAGGTTAAACATTAAGGACCTATACTTGACCTTTTGAGCCCCATTAGAAGAACCCCACTTATCAAATAATACCGACTCCACTGTAACAGCAACCCGGATAGGGTCACAAGCATTAACCTGATCCATGAGTGTTTCATCAGCCTCTCCAGAAACCTTAGAGAAAGCCTCTTGGAGAATTTCCCTTATTTTGTCTCGCATCACATCATTAGATTTAATCATAGTTTTCAGCTTAGGTGGAGCACCAGGGCTTGAGGATATCTTCTGCACTCCAGAAACCTGCTTCTCATTCTTGGCCGTCTTTTCTACCTTAACATTTGCTGCAGAAACATTTTTTTCACTTTTGACATCTGACGCTTGTATCCTCCTTACATTTTCTGAGCTTGATGTACCACTCCTATTATCAGTTTTCTCAACCTTGACAATGTCAGCCTTTGAAATTTTCTCAACCTTTACCGAATTTGTCTTCTGAACCTTCTCAGCTTTAGCTTTCTCCCCATTTGCAGACCCAACATGATTGTGTGAGCTCTCATTCTTATTTTTGCTTGTTTCCTTGATAATTATGTCCTTCCATATTTCAATCAGGTCAAGAGCAAAAGCCCGTATTTTCTTCCTCGGATGTTTCGTTAGAACTTTCAAATGTTTGCCAACCTGTGAGTTTAGAGGGGAAAAAAGTCAAATCGAGCTTAGAGTTATCCAGCTAAGTTGAAAAATAAAGACTTGATATCTTTCTTTTATGCCATCGAAAAAAGGATGTAACATTATCTACTACCACAGGAAAGACAGAACCCTAACATTTTTTGGATAGTAAACCCTACTTTATAACACTACCCAAAACAATAGCAACTTTGCAATCTAAACATTTTTAGGCAATTTTCTTTAGTTGTCATAACCAACATACTTCAGTTTGCTGCAATTTTCTTTTCCTCTTCTTTTACTTTTGGATCACCTCTATACTTTATAGGAAGATACAATACTGCATTGGATGTCCTCCGACTATACTGCCTGCCAATTAATACTTCATACTCATTTCTAAAGCCAAGTGCTTTAATTTTCTTTTACTTTTCCCCCAGATGAAAGGCACATCCAATGTCACCTAGAGATGCATCCACAATTCTTGGATTTATAAAACATTGGCAATATTGCCAGTTTGCTTCTGTTATGATGAAAATAAGCTGGAGGCATAACCAAATTACTATTTACTAAACATGTAAAAAATAAAACTCAGATTTCTTTACTAATTTGACTAAGAATCCTACTAAGACACTACTAAGGGACATGATATCCCAAGACCAAAACAACTAAATTGAAATCTCAAATTATTCTTTTAAAATTAAACTTCATATTACAAATCCTAATTCCTAACATAATTATTAATCCACATACTTCATTATGACAGCTATTCTTGCTCCCCAGCAGCAGAGCAGAAGTAGAACCACTATATCTGGTACATCCACTGTAAACAAGAAATATGCCAACTAATGATGCTGTTTTGTTTCTTAGTCATTAAAGTGTCAGAAACTCGATTTGCTGAATTGCACTCTTTGTACCTAGCACATTTACAGAATGCACAAGAGCCATATCCAATAGCATATCTCAGCTTTAAGAACACAAGCACAGGAAGGGAGAAGATATAAACCAAATAAGATGCAATTGTTTCATTGCTCTTACATAAGAAAACTTAAGTGGCCTCAATAATCACTCTGAAACTTTCCAACCATAACACTTGAACGTTGCAACTATTTCTTGCCAAATATGAGCAATGGTTCAATAAAATAACTAGTAACCGATAAACTTATTCATTTAAATAAAAATAAGCTCACTGCACCTAATAACTGTAATGTCCTATCTATCTACCCATGAAAAACTAGCCAAAGCTTCTCCTACCAGATAAATTGAGTGAAAGTGAAAACTGCTTCCACCATTCACAGAATATGAATTCTGCTTCCTAAGAACCCTTGGCAGTTTGACCTTCGGCATTACAAATCATCAGATGGAAAGGATTATATTTGCACGGGCAGGGGTTTCCTCCCAGGCTCCCACACTATTTAAAGTCTAAAAGTGAAAAACGTACAGCATCCAAATATTCAAATTTTCTAATGGGTCTGCATGCCACAAAGGCATAAATTACAAACATCACAACTTAAACACTGTTCCCGTCACGGTTTTCATTCTCACTCGATCTATACTTTGTTTACAGTTGTATTCCTCAAAATCATAAGATCTATAACTAATGAACTTTTACATTGTAACACTAATCACTTGTTCTCTTACACTTTTCTTTTTCGTGGTGAACAGGATAACAGGTTCATTGCCCTTTTCATAATGGAATACCCAAATTTTCACTCTAAAATGGAAAAAGCTTTCAGTTCCATCCACAAAGTCTAACCAACCAAATACCATCAAACGAATATTTACATAAGAAAAAAAAAAAGACATTTTGAAAAATCAATCGCAAATAACCGATAGAAAAAGCACCTGGGTGGATACAAGAATTTGATAATTGACGGGGAACTTCTTCAGGTGCTCGAACGCATCAAGGCATCGAGTCTCTTCAACTTGGCTGTCGGTGGAGCTGGCCGCATCGGCCGCCTTCTTCACCGCTTCATACAATCCGACCAACTCCTTCTCCATGGAAGACCCCTATTACAAATGCTTTCTCCTGAGCACGTGAGGAAACAGATCCATAAAAATAGGAGGGAAAAGAAGAAGCAAGATAAAAGTCGCAAAATTACCCAACACAGTGAAAACTCACCAGAATGAAGCCTCCTGCGGCTGCGGTGTACCTTCAGTTGAACGAGATGAGGAAAGGAGAAAGAGAGGGTAAGGTATAAATGGGAGGGTATTCACTATTCAGACAATCGCCAACATCGGACGGCTGAAGTTGCTTGTGAAAGAGTGAATATATAGAGATTAATTTTCCAAGACAACTTTGTTTTTTGCAACCTAAGCCATCTGCTTGGACTTTCTTTTTTTTTTCGTCACTGTCTATAGCCGGAAATGAAAGAATTTTCTAGAGACAATTTTCTTATTTGCAAACCAAGTAAACAACAAGGTACGATGCATTATTTTCATTCCTTTCCATTTCAAATCATTTAATTAAAATAACTTATCGAAATTTCTATGAAGAGCAATGCTCCAGACCAGAAATTAATGTCATGTTTAAATATAATTTTTAAAAATTGTCTTTATTTTTAAAAATAGCAAAATGAAAAAATTGGTTTGAATAACTATTTTTGATAAAAATAAAAAATAAAATATGTGTTTTCAAATAAAAATAAAAATATAGAACAATTAAAATTTATTTTAAATTTTAATTTTTTAAAATAAAAAAATATAAAAAATAAAGGTCTGTATGAATATTGTTATATTTTTTTGTTATTTAAAATTATTTTATAAAATTAATTTTAAGAATTTATGTTAGTATTCTTTTCATATATATGCTATTAGTAAAAAATTTGTTTTCTGTATTTTTTATTTTTAAAAATTAGAGTTCAAAATATTTTTTAATTATTTTATATTTTTTGTTTCCAAAATAATTTTTTGTTAAAAATAGTTATTCAAAAATTATGTTTTTTTAATTTTTAAAAATTACAATCAAACATGCTCAAGTCTTTTTATTAAAAGTATATAAATAAATAAAAATAATATTAATATAAATTCTCATAATTAATTTTATAAAATCATTTTAATAAAAAAAAACCTCCAAACAGACTCTATTTAATTGAAGGTTTCGCTTGCTATTCTGAAAATTATAGTTTAAAGAATAAAATGCAAATTATCGTTTATGTGAAAATTAATTAAAAAAAATTCAACATTAGAAGCTTGTATCGATATCCATTTCGCACAAAAATTTCTAACGCTTTAATTTTAGGTGGGCATCTATTTGATCTTCGGTAAATCTCACCCTCATATTAAATTTTATGCAAAGAATGCTGAAATACCCGATAATGGAGGATAAGTGCCAAAAAATTGACAAATTTGTCTGTGAGAAAGAAACATACCACTAATAGAATAATGAAGAGTGTACGTTGGATTTACTTATTTCCACTATTCTTTCTCAAACAAAAACAAAGAAAAAACTTTTAACACGTGTATAAATTTTTTTCCCCTTACAGAAAAGGTATAAGATCTGAAAAATTTAAGATTGAGAATAAAAAAGCGACCCAAAAAAATCCAATCAAATACACTAATTCTTTTGATACTTAACATCAGAGTCTAGAGCCACGTATATGTAAGTTCTTATTCATAAAAAGTTTCGTCCATTGAATTTATCAATCATAAAGATTCACTCTAATAAAACAATACTAGTATGTCATTTTATCACCCGACATATAAAAATAATTTAATTTATAATTACTAATTTTAACTGTATATTTTTTTTTACTGAACTCTTAATACATAATAAATTTATATAAACTTAAATCTATAAAATCAAAAAGTCAATTGGCAAAGTGAGGATTACGATGATGAACTAACAATGCATTAGAAGTTTAGAAGACACCTATCTGTACTGCACATTTGCTTTAATCTTCTTTGTTAGTCAGATAAATGTTCAAGGGATTGAATTGGGTATTTCCTTTTTGCCAATTTTCTTTTTTTTATAAAAAAGTTAATAAGTTGGATGTTAATATAAGTTCATGTTAATTGTGAAAAACTCTTTTGAACATACATTTTTCAAACCAATAGGATACACTTGAAGTTTTTACTTTGCAAAAATCTGAGTTAAAAACTCTTAGTTACAAAAACTTTATGTTAAAGAAAAGAGTAGATATTCATGTGTATACTAAAAGTTAGATTCTTATTTTATTTTTTAAAGAAGTTATTTTATTAAAGGAATATTAAGCTTAAAAATACTTTAAAAAAACTTTCAAGTTAATATTAAGTATGAGTATAAAAAATATCACACCAAAATTTATAGAACTTCAGATCATAAATTATTATCTTACATCCTTCTTCCAAGCACAAAATAAGATAATTCACTAAATAGATAATCATCAAACAATACAATTTGATAACCTTTTTTAAAGGGATCAGCATACATCATTTTTATGTCACTATACACTTGGTAACCCTTTGAAGAATTAGCATACGTTACTTTTACACCCTTATGTATTTAAATTAGACTCCTATAACATACACTAAATTTGACATAAACAATTCATTAGAAATATTTTTAGACAACATTACTTAAGGGACTAGTATCCACCATTTTTATGCCAATATACATTTGGCACTTCTTATAAAAGGCTTAACATACATTTTTCAAACCAATAGGATACAGTTGAAGTTTTTACTTTGCAAAAATGCTTAATTTATGCTAATGTGTTATTTTAAAAATGTAAAAGGTAAGAGTAAATTCTTCTTTAGCTAAAAAAAGAATGCATTTTCCATTTTGGTTGATTTTAAACACAAGTGGGCCAAACAATATGAAGGAGAAAATATGTTAGACTAAGAAATGTATTGGGCTAACCATATTTTAATTTGTGCATTCTAAGCAAATGTTTTAAGAAGAAAAAGTTTGTAAGCCCAAAATATTTTTCTTTTAAGATCTCAAGAGCCCAAACAAAATCAACTCAATTTTACATATATCATTCCATTATCAAAACATTTATTTTTTGTATTGGGCTAAGCCATATTTTAATTTGTGCATTCTAAGTAAATGTTTTAAGAACACAAAGTTTGTAGGCCTAAAATATTTTTCTTTTAAGATCTCAAGAGCCCAAACAAAATTAACTCAATTTTAGATAAATCATTCCATTGTCAAAAAAAATATTTTTTGTATGTAAAAATATCCTAACATTCTTGAACAGCTCTACAAATGCACAACTACTTCAAGTCACAACTCACGAGTTTAGATCAGGAGAAGTTATAATAGAGAATCTCAAGTAAAAACAACTAGGACAAAAAATCATTTACTTGGTATCTATATGTTGCCTATAGTAGTCATATATATCCCATACATCTTTCAAAAAAGTTCATTTTGATACATTAGGAATACATATCCAAGTGTACCCAAAGCTTATACATATAATAAAAGCTTTTTGCACGCATGGTGCTTTGATTTCCACTTCCTAACATTACACCAACCTATTTATCTCTGTTGTTAATCACTGGGCATTCTCTCATTCATAAACCTTTAACACAATGAAGAAAATAGAAAATGATGTATTTACCAAAACAAAATTCAAGAGGTGTGACTGACTCCCATTTCACCAAATATGAAAAGGCAATCAATAATAATCGAAGAGTAAAAAATCTTGAAAGGTAATACGAAGCTTTGAATCTAAACTGCCTATTCCCCAAAAAATTTCTAATCTCAAAACTCATCAATCAAAAGCAACACTTCCACTTCTCTAAATACAATTGTGGTGAACTGAAGGAGTGTGTTATTGTTTCTTCACCAAAATATATGAATCAAAAACACTGATATATAATTTAATTAACTATTGCAATATCTATTGTTTAGTTTGCCTAATGAGATATCACCGCGTGGCTTAAGATCGAGCTTGATTCGAAACTTTCAATTTAGGGCTCATATGATTTGGAGTGTATTTGATTAGAATGAAGCCTGTGACGAATCTAATGGGCCCATAAGAAGTAGTCATTCCTTAAATCTCTGATGATGAGACTGGCTCTATCAAACCTTAAATTGATTTAATCAACTAGTGCATTTGGCCAAGCTGTCAAAAAAGAAAGTTGATCTATAAGAACAAAAACAAAAGTGTTTAAAAATCACTAAATTAATAAATAATGTAGCAAAAGATTTATTAATTGTTGGTAGATATGAATTTTCTAATTCTATCAGGACAATAGTGTAACATCCGCTCCTAATGTGATTAAAAGATGTTTGTTAGTTGTTAATTTAAATTTAAATGATTGTGCATGTTGCATTGATTATATATAGTTACATTAATATGGGGACTAAATTGAAAGGGATTAAAGTTGAATTAAGGTGTGACTAAGGACCTAATTGAAAAGGAAAATTTCAACTAAGCAAAGGTTGTAAAATTAACTCAAGGACCAAAATGTAAATACTTAAACTAGACTTAAACCCTATCTGAACCCTAAACACCCTCATATTACTCAAGCTTCATCAAACTTAGAGAGAGAAGGAGAAAGACAAACAGAGAGAGAGAGAAGGTGGCTTAGGGCAAGAGAGGAGGGCAATTAGCTTGAAGGAAGGCCAGATTTAAAGCGAGAGAAGTGTTTTACATTTGGGAAAGTGTCATTAAAGCATCATGTACACGTCCAACTCCCAAAAAATCCAAGGTAGCAACAAAACCTAAACCCCACTTTTATGAAATGTTTGCTCTTAACTGAAAATGATATTTATGAATGTTTTAAGTTGTATTAGTGTTTAAAAGCTGCATTCTCTATGTTTTAAATGTCTATTAGGTATTGCTTGCTAAATGAATGCGCTTGTATGCTTGTAAATGATGTCTGAAAATGGAGTTTTGGCTTGAGTGCAAAAATAGGGTTTAATCTTTGTGTTGGGTCAAATATAATGGAAATATAGGTTGTTTATTGATGTTAAATGATGCCTAGATAATGGCATTGAGTTCATAAATCTTTGACATGAGTTGAAATTATGGTTTAAAGCCAAAAATCTAAGTATATTAGTTGTTTTTATGCAGTATAGAGCACTAGCAACCGATTGCCAGATCTTGAAAGTTGACTATTATGTTCTTTGTTACCTAAAAAATGTACCCAGAACGCATCAACCGATGGCCAGACCTTAGCAGCCAATTATCAGGCTCACAGTGAGCTACTAGTTGACTGCCAAGCCTGTAACAGTCAACTGGCTGCTCTCGGGTTAGCTTCCCATTTTAGACAGAACGTATCAGTCGACTGCCAGACCTTAGCAGTTGACTGTCGAGCTCATAGTGAGCTACTGGTCGACTGTCAGGCCTGTAACAGTCGAATGGCTGCTCTCAGGTTGGCTTCCCATTTTAGACAAAGAGCTAGTAGCCGACTGTCAATGAGAGGACAGTCGATTATCAGCCTAAAATAAAAGAAAATAGACTATATGCCTTGATTTTGATAGAGAATTAGCCCAAAACCTCACCCAAACACAAGATTGAATCTTGGGATGTAATGATAACATGTAACAATCAAGTTATGACTTACTCGAACATGATGATCCTTGTAAGAATCACATTAGACATTGCAATCCTTGTGATAGAAAAAGAAAATGAAAGGAATCCATGGAAAAGAAAATAAGAGGAGTATTCCTAGGCTATCTATTAGGATAGATAGGCTAATGATTGAGTGACCAATGGTTGGTATGGGATGGCCTTGGGAGTTTCACGATTATACCATGAATTAGGATGGTTAAACATCTACTTAAATTTAGATAATTTTTGAAAACATCATGATGATTGCGAACTCTAAGTTAGTGTAATTTTCAAGGCCATTAAAGTGGACACGTACTTAGAGTTAGGCATAACCATGACGTGATTCGAATTATCCTAGTGTATACCTTAGTGAATAACATACCAAGATATGATCCCATAAGCTAAATAAGTAGTCCCCTACGGGATAAGAAGGGAAGTAATTCCTGCTGTATATGGAATGATCTGCGCTAAGGGCAATGACCACTATCATAGGCAGTCCCTACGAGGTATGAAGTAAAGTAAATTTTTGCTATATATGGAATAATCTGCGGTAAGGGCAGTGACCACACAATACTTGAATCCACTTAGAGACACTCCAGATAGTACAAAAATGTATGGTGGCTGAATAATCACAAAGTTAAGTTATGTATGTGGGTATTAATTAGTATGTGGAGGTAGTCGCGGGGCGGCACTCCTGATGACTCATTATATGTTTGATTATTGTTCATATTTTTAAAGAAGAATATGTTGATGTTACCATATGGGATGTATTAGATGAAAGTTTTATGATAAAGTATGAGATTAAGATGACATCTCATGATGATTTAATTTCACATATATTAAAGTACATGCATACACTCAAGCACAAACTATGACAACATAATTCATGCATTGCATCCCAATAGTACATGGCATGTTTTGAATTTGAGATGAGAAATGCAAAGTATTTCCGTCTAATTACGGTGGTACAAGTTAGCAGATTTTAAAATAGGTTTGCTTGCTACTGAGATTCAATTCTCACATGAATGCTAGCATATATCAGATGTGTAAGTACGGGCTGGAAATGGAGGTGACCTGAGGAGAGGTACCCTCCATGGGTATTTTAAGGAAGTATAGCTAAATAGCTTAGGCTTTTACTTTAATGAGATAGCCTTCATGATTTTTGAAAGTGTTAGCATAATTTATTTTATGTATAGCCTATAGCATATGTATGATCATAAAAATTGACTAAATTAATTAGTGAACAATTAGACGATGATCGTGAGTAATAGGAATGTTGTCTCCATGTTCCAATAGTTATTCTATGTTAATTATGAAAGTATTTTATGCATGATGCTTGTATATATATATTGTGTATATATATATATAGCTAGAATAACTTATGTATCATATTATTTGATTCTACTGCAAAATTGAGTGAAAACTCGAGAGTAGAGACCCGACCCTGACCTCACTCAAATAATTAACTTGTAAAAAGTTTAAACTTTTTTCGGGTAAATGTAATAGTAATGCACTACTATTATAATATACATATTATATCTTTTAGAGAACTAAAAGGAACCATAAGCTAAGGGATTGTTACAAGTGTTACAAACAGCAACGATAGTTTTCTTCTCAATTCCTATAGAAAAATTTTAAGGTTTGTTGGGAAGGGGAAAAGTTAGCGATAATGAAAGCCAACTTTTTAACTTGAGCAAAACCTATTGATTATATATTACCATAAAATTACATACAAATGCTTTAACTTAGTATTCATAACCCAAATTAGATATAATGAAGTAATGGAAGAAGGAGGCCATAAAAAGGAATGGGAAGAAAAGCAACAAAAAAAATGATACTTAAGGATATGTTTGATTGCAATTTTTAAAAATTATTTTTAGTTTTTAAAAATAAAATAATAATAATAATAATAATAATAATAATAATAATAATAAAAAATTATGTTTGAATAATTATTTTTAATAGAAAATAAAAAAATAGATATATATTTTGGGAATAAAAAATATAAAACAATTAAAAGTTATTTTGAACTCTCATTTTCTAAAACAAAGAAAACACAAAAAAACAAGTTTCTCTATTAATTAATAGTATATATATAAATACATAAAAATAATACTAATGTGAATTCTCAAAACTAATTTTATCATATAATTTTTTACAATAATGTATTGTCAATTGTTATTAATATTTTAAAAATCGAACTAGTCCATTGAACTAGTAAATGAATTTATTCATATTTTATTGGTTCAATCGTGATTAAATAGTAGTTAAGATTATTTATTGGGTTGGATTAAATATGCCAATCCAATCTAACTCGCCATATTGAATTGAGTTAGTTCGGGTTGAAAAACTCAACTATATTGAATTTAGGTTAATTCGAGTTGAAAAAATTCAAATTGTAAGTTAAATAGTTAGGTTAACGAGTTTGAAAATTTTTAACCCATTGAATGAGACCCAACCTATTATTTTATATATACATATTTGTAAATATAATATTTTATTGTTAAATTCTAACTAAAATGTATTATTATATATTAATAAAAAAATAAAACTAATATAATTATTTGAACCAATATTTGTATTATATTATAATAAATTTAATTAATTAATTAAAATAAATATAATGAATATATTATATAGTTTTATTAAATATAAAATAAAAAACAATATATCTTACATATTTATGAAAAAATTAAATATATATTATTTGCCAAATTAAGAAATGAGAAAATTGTAACATGAATTTTATAAAATTCAACATTTATTACATTTTTTTCTCTCTCTTTTATTTTGAGCTCATGGTCTCTTTTTCTTATCATATTAATTTAACATTTGTTACAATTACCTACTTTCTTTCATCTTATTATAACTTTTTTTTTATTTTTTTTCTTTCTCTCTCTTCTTTTCATTTATTTTTTTATTTTCCCAATGCCACTTTCTTTCTCTCTTCACTCACGCCATCTCCACTTTATCTCCATTTTTATAATTTGTTTTAAAGCGAAGAGTGGGTGAGTGGGTTTAGGGTTTGAGATGAGTGGGTTTTAATACATTTTCTCTTTATGCATTTTGGTTCTCCTTCTTTTTCTTCTTCTCCTTCTCTTTTTTCTACAAACGAGCTGCTGTCATTTTCATTGTTGAACAGTTAAAAAAAAAACAAAATTCTTGAACCATCGAATTGTCAATTTTTGACTAATTTTCACGTTGTCTGATTTTGAGATTATCTTGAATAAGTGATTGGTTTACTAATTAAACTAACTAATTTGATCTAATTTTTTAATGTATGATTGTTACGTCTTTATTTGTCTTCAAATATCATCATATTGTATAAAAATGACATGTTAATTTTTTCTTTAAATTTTAAAATACAATATTAAAAATAATTATTATATTTTAAAATAATTCAATAATATAAAGTTATTCAAGTCTTTTTTATTCTATTATAACTTTTTATTATTTTTAATTTTTTTATTATTTTTTTTCTTTTCACATCATATATTTTATTTTATATTATATTATATAAAATTTTTTAGACTAATAACTAAAAAGACTCCAAAATTATTACAATTAATATAAATATACATTTTTGCTTGATAGAAATCTAGATTAGGATTCCCTTGTGTAAGAAAATTACAAGACATTGTCATGTCATAATTAAAGTAACATAATGATACTATGTAAATAAATAAATAAATAGTAAGTAAAAATATAATATTCATTTATAATATTTATTATATAAATAAAGTTTTTTATTTGATTAATTTTACATTTATCTTTTATCACATAAACATATTATTTTTTTACGTGAAATTATTCAAATCCCAAAATTCTGTGTATCAACTGCAAGATTTTAATTCTACTTCCTTCTCTTAATTATCTCTTATTCTACGCATGACAAGAGCACGAGGGATGGAGGTGGAAGTTATGGATTATTGGATAGATTACTAATGGAGTTAATTAATCAATGAGTGATGAGTCGATTGTGGGAAGACATTGTAATTGAAATTAAATATCAGTGTGACAAATGTCATTTCCTTATCAATTTTTGAACTTCGGATATATACACACAGACAAAAAACTTTTAGCACGTGCAAGTCTATGTAAAATTTACATAAATTAAAGTTTATAAAATAAATACTTAAAATATAACATGTAGGATAATTTTCAAGGCTTCGATGGGAACAATTAAAGGGAAATGTGTGTAAGAACTATGCACTGTTTCATTGTTTTGCACATTAAATTTATTATTAGGTTAACTTATAAGTAGAATTAAAAATAAATTAAAAAAATCATTAAGTTTAAACCTAAAGTTTGCAATATCGGAATTACCCTTAAATAATTTCACATAATATATTACTGATACATGCTCAGAGTTTAAATTTATTATTATTTTTTTATTTTTATTTCTATTTACAAATTAAGCCAATAATAAATTAACGTGTAAAATAATTAAAACAAGGAATTTACAAATTACACTGATTAAGAAAAAAGAGAACAGGGAAAGAAGCGAAGCCTAGATTCTCTGAAAAGTGTGTGGATACACATATAATAATAGGCCAAAAACTCGTTGTTTGCAGAAAGATTTATAGTTAGGAGGACAAAAATGAATGTTATTCTGTCTTTTATGATGGGGAAAAAATTACTTTTGACTAAGTTTAGCCATCTATGTTAAGAGGGAAATCTAGCCTTATACGTATACAAGGGTTTTGCTACTCTACATATACAGAAATTCCACCAATGGAGGCTTGAGTCTTAGTTATTTATTTATTTTTTAATATAAGTCAACATTTTATTTGACATTTTTTAAATTTAATTTTTGATTTTCTTTTTTAGTTATGTCTTCTTCTTTTATTTGGACAAATTTTTTAGTTGTGTCTTCAATCTAAACATGTTATACATATATATAAAAAAACTTTTTCCAAGAAATATATCAAATTAAAATAAAAAAAATCAATTTTCTTTTATGTTCTTCTATATTCATTCTCTCAAACAAACTCTTAATTTTATAATTGGCCAAATTTTGCTTTAAGCATACACTATAACCACATAAATTATATAAATACACATGAAAATTTTATATTATTGTCCAAACAAAATGTTTATATTTTTATTATTAAGTTATTTAATAAAATAAAATATGTAAATTTTTTCAAACAAATTTAATTATGAAATAATGAGTTATTTAAATTATATTCATGTTATTTTTAATTAAAAATTTAATCATAAATATATAAAAAATTTACCTAATTTTTTTAAAATAATGTGTATTTGTATGTGTATTAATCAAGAAAGTAACGTTTACGAAATTTTTCCATCTGATTGAATTTAATGGATTGACTTTGACCAGATTCTCTATACACAGGCACACTGGATATATCGCATATCGTTTTTCCTTTTCTTTTCAATGCTCGTAAATAATGGTTGAACAATATTGGGAGTTTGTAGGAAAAGGCTATAATATTAAAATTATTTATATATAAACCTTTCAGCTATAATGATTTAAATAGATAAATTTAAGTTTAATTATTTATCTTAAGGCTATTTTTTATGTTTAAAAGTTTCATATTGATATATACTATGTCCACAATATTTATTAATTATATAGACATATAATATATATACGTGACAATTTTATGATCTTATTGTCCAAAAACAATAAAAATTAGAAAATTTTGGTGCTGCTTGATATCAAGTTTCTCGTATATATAATAAAAAAATACACACACATGCACATATATACAAAATTTGCTCAAAAGAATATAGAATGTATTTTGCTATGCTTAATCATCAATCAAGTGAACCAAATTGAGAGTGATTGGAGGCATTGCCATAGAAAAGTCTCTGGGTGAGATAGTGATACATATGGAATGAATTATGAATACAATGACCCAATTGGCTCTCGGTGGTTGGCCATTGACAAGTGGAGGTTGAGCAAGTGGCTCACTAATCAACACAATATTCCATGTCTATATCAACAATTATATATATATCCTTGTTAATTCAAAACTCTTATCATTCTAGCGCATTATATATACCCAATTAATAAATATCTCATTTTTCGAATATATATTACTTAAAATGTTTAAAATTTGATATATTAACATGTAAATTAAAAACTTTTTTTAAAGACCTAATCAATATTGACATTATGATAAGAAAAATTAATTTGGATTTATACCAAAAATTATTTTTTAAATTTTTTACAATTATCTACAATTATATTTAAAATATTATCACACATATTGATACTTCTCTTAATAAAATTTTAAATTTTAATTAACTACATTTTGATATATTAATTATTTCTATTAAACTTAATTTTTATTTTGTTATAAAACCTTATTTGAAGTTAGTATTGTCCTTAAAAAAAACCTCATTTTTTCCGTGGTTTGACCGCATTCACTAAAGCAATATAATTGATGATATTTTAATCATCAATTTCACCAACTAGCAACTACACTATGTTCTTTTTTTGGTTGAAAGCTATTTTTTAGTACACAAATGATGGCAAGATTGAATTTTAAATTTAAAATCTCTGAAAATTTAATTAGTAAAAAATCTACCAATTGAGAGTCTGTTGATCTAACACAAAGTACAATGATAATACTAACAACAACTAAATTAATATCCACTAATTTAGAATAAACGAATTGATTAATTATAATCTGCACAAATTGCTGTTGTTGATTGTCCCATATGTAATAATTAATAACAACGCTTGAGAGAGATATAAATATGGCTGCAGTTTTCCTTGATTGATGGGTCCTATTTCTGTACTATCTAAAGTTAAACAATTACGTGACCTTATCCCAACATTTTGTACCAGTTATACAATCAATAAGTATTCGGCCAGCACGTTTGAACATGTATAGCTAAAACTGTTCATAGTTTTTTTTTTTTTTTTTTTTGTAGAAACATATTCTATCAAATCTCATGTGGACACGTTAAGTAGATAAAATTTTGAATAATGTGATTAAAAAATAGTTTAATATAATTGATTTTTTTTATAATTGTCAATCCTAATTGGAAGTGTGTATAAATTTTTTTCATTAAACTTTTAACATGTAGCAGAATTTATATATAATTTATATAAATTTAAATTTATGAAATTAACATTTTTCTAAAAAATTTGCTTTTTCTTGGCCGGAAAATAAAAATTATTTAGTATTACTATTTTTTGGTTAATTAAATTTGCAAAAAACAATTAGAAGGGCAAATAATATGAAACTTACTCTTAATTACTCAGTAAAAAATTTAAGAACCAGTAACAAGGTTAAAGAGAAAAAGAGTGGAATATTGTGACAAGAGAATGAAAACGACTTATTTGAGACGCCGGAAACAACATGTAAAGGTAAATTTTAAATCAATTACAACGCTTGAAGTGAGATAATCAGAGATAAAAAATTGTCCATACATCAAAAAGATACCAAGTAATTATTTCTTCTAGAACATTTAATAAAATAATGATATGCCCGCTTGATGATAATTAAGTTAATTTGCCATATATAATAATTTTAATAAAATCTCAAAGTAATAGCCGTTTAAAAGTAAGCATGAATCACAGTCAATTCTAATGCCGGATAGCGACACACAAGTTGCTTGATATATGTGATTGTGTGAAAAATTTTTAAGTGTATCTATTGTATTATTTTATTTATGTATTATTAATTATATTTAATTAATTTTTTATAATATTTAAATATATTAATATAAAATAAAATAATTTAATTAAATATTATTAATTAATATATATATAAATAAAATAATATAATGTATGTATTAAAAAACCTCTTTTATAATTGTAAAGTAAAAAATGCAGAATCTACTATAAATGTGAGGAAAAAAAAACCAAAGGGTAAAGTGACTTCTTCAACTAACTGTACAGTTTAGATAAAGTATCCGTTAATATTTTTGAGTTGATTTTTAAATAAAAATATATGAATACTATTATTTGAACATAATTATAAAATTTTTTTTATTTATATCAATATATATATATGATTTTAAAACTTTTGATAAAAATTTTTTAAATCATATATACTTTAGAGTCATGTATACGTATTTACTGATTTTTAATGACAAAAAAACTGGTTACGAATAAGAAGAAATTTTTTTTCATAAATTAAATAATATATTTTTTAAATTTAAAAATGAAATAATTAAAATACGTATATTTCGAAGAAATTTCCTAATTCCTACCATATTTATCTTGGAATTAAATGCTTTAAGACGTCATCTGCGTAGCTAAGGGCAACGTCATCATCTGTAGGTTTGGAAGGCAGGTTTTCTGTGGAAAAAATTTTATCTTCTTCTCTTTCTTTAACAGCACCACTCCTTCCCTACATTTTCCATTCATCTCCTTCGCTCTTTCTTTCCTTCCATCCCTTTCTTCTCCCATCCTCTCACACCAAAGCCATCCTCTCGCTACACTATTTCTGAATCCAAACCAAAACTTCTCATTCCTCAACTTTCCCATTCAAAAATAAAAAATAAAAACCACATACAAGCCCCGTACACAGTACACAAAATGACTACGCTTGGCTCTGAAAATGTCTCACCTGAGAGTAAGAGCATCGTCATCACCGAGCTCCTTCAGGGTCGTGACTCTGCTTCTCAGCTCAAGCTTTTGCTTCAAAACCCTTCTGGGGCTGATGGGCCTTACTTGACCCAAGAACTGCTCGCCAAAATTCTGAGATCTTTCACTCAAAGTATTTCTGTTCTCACTTCCCTCGAAGCCGCCGGTGGCCACGTTGGTCAGAATCTGGCAATTTCTGGCGAGAATGGGTCGCCGGTGGGAGCTTCAGGCAGTGATCGGAGGCCTCGTGATTCCGGCGAGAGTAGGAAGAAATCGTCGCCGGCTACCAAGGATCGGAGAGGCTGCTACAAGAGAAGGTTAGCTATTCTCTGATCTGTTCTTTTACATTCATTTTACTTCACTTCCTTAGTCAACGAAGGTTGCTTTGTTGGCGATTTGGGTTACTACGATGATTTGGTAAAAATGGGATGTGTACGGACAGTTTCATGGTTGTACGGCCGAAGATTCTTTTTTCCTGTTCAGGTGAGGAAAAAACAAAAAGTTGTAGCTTTGAGGTTATGCTGGAAACCTAGATTGATATTTAGAATAGAGTGAATTCTCCAATGTTAATTTTTTGTTAGTGTCTGATTAGTTTTTCAGTGTTTGAGATTCAAGTGGGGGGTTTTGTAATTTTTTCAGATGAAGAAATTGTTTGACAATTATTTAACAAAATTCTGAATAGTGTTGCTATCATATGTAATACATGGAATGACATGCATGAGATCTCTAAATTGTTGCAGGAAGACTGCACCTACATGGACCAAAGTTTCCCACACTATGGATGATAATCATGCATGGAGAAAGTACGGACAGAAGCATATCTTGAATTCTAAATTCCCCAGGTCTTCGTAATATATTTTCCTTCTCATTTCTTTTGTTTTCTATTTATAATTTCGAAAAATAGACATTGCTAATATACGATTTATGTAGAAATCGCATCAATAGTTCCTTTTTTAGGAACATATATATATCTTCTTAAATAACTATTTATGATTTTGTAAGTAAAACACTCTCCTTTCTGATTCATACCAAAATTAGTAGAAACTCAAGCAGCTTCAAGACTGTATGTAAACTTATTACTTCACTTGGAACCCACTAATTAATTGGGGTTATTTGGGACAAAACGCACGCTGAATCATATAAATCTTAGTACTCAGTAACACTATATATAACTTAATTATATATGATGTTTGAAGTTAGATTAATCATCAATTTAATTGACACTGTTATTTGTTTAATTTGCAGGAGTTACTTCAGGTGCACTCGCAAGTATGAACAAGGTTGCAAGGCAATTAAACAGGTTCAGCGGATTCGAGAAAATCCAGAAATGTTCCAAACAACTTACATTGGAATTCACACATGCAAAGACATTCTCAAGGCTCCCGAACTGGTCAAAGATTCTGGTAATTGGGAATCATTTCTTGTGTCCCAATCAAAGGTACCAAGCGATGATGATAAAAAAGTGATGATGCATGGTCCTTCGTTGATCACTTCCTCATCATCAACCCCAACCATTAAGCAAGAATATCCCAAAGAAGACACACCCCTAAGTGATGTAACAGACAACTTGGACCATTGTCTGTGGTCTGATTTGAAGGATATTGAACTTTCCGAGCTTTCAGTGCCCTCAAACGCGGCGTCTGGTCATAATGCTGATACTGTGTATTCATGTACTGCAGGCGCCATGGATTTTGGGGTGGAATCTGTTGGTTTTGGCACTGATCATGGTGGTCATTTCCACTTTGATTAAAGAGATCATCACTTGCTTCAGCTATATAGTTTCATGCATGCCTAGGCTTCACAGTACTGTCCCTGATAAATAGTTTCGTGGGTTTGCATTTTTTAGCGTTTCATTTAAAGTTTAAATATAATTTTTAAGTATTTGCTATCAGATTCTAAATAAATACATAATGAATATTTTTGCCTTTGGATCCGCTGCCATTAACTTTGCTGTTGGCTTGCCATTACTTTTAGCAGCGATTTTTTGTGTTGTTAAAGTGATTTTAATATTATTGCAACGAAAAATATTGTTGCTATAACTTTTGTTTAAATAATTAATTATAACAGTAATAATTTTTGTTGCAATAATATTTAACAACGCAAAATACCGTCGCGAAAAGTAATGACAGTGTTATAACAACAAAAGTAATGGCATTGAATCTGAACTCAATATTTTTAACAACTTAACACCACATGATTGAGTGTTTCGATTAATTTCTTGGCGCATATTAATTGTGTGTTTATTAGATAATCTGATAGCATATTCTTGAAAAACTTACACTATCATTTTTCGTCTGTGATAGAAAAATTTTATCGTCCCCATTCCGCATAAGCTTTAAATATATCAATGTGATATAATGTATGTCTTTATCTACTTTGAGAAGGACTGTAATTAAACAACATATATATATATATATATATACACACATATATATGCACACACACTAAGCCAACTATTTGTGTGTTTTCATCTGTACAATATTGTATATATTTTAAATATTTTAATCTGCTCTTCTATCTGGTATATGTCATGCATGTGCCTAAGGATATTTGTGTGAAGGGGTATATTTTGGAGGGGATGTACAAAGGGTTCAATAAGCCGAGTGTGGGACGAAAATTCAAGATGCCTATGAATGCAAACGAGTTTGATGTTCAGTGAACGACATAAGATATCTGGCACGATAGCAGAGAGTGATCGGAATGAGTGGGGCCATAATGCCTCTGAAAGGGTAGTCCTAGGGCATAGACGTGTACAGAGGGTAATAGATATGTGCGTGGAAGAAAATATATCAAATACAGTACTACGAGCTAAGGAACAAAATATATCTTTTTCAGAATTTGCAACTGTTAAATCTTTGTTGGGGACCCCTGTCGGCTCTAATCGTAAGTCCCTCTTCAACACGTTATAGCGATGGCAGGAGACTAAGAGAGGACTTCTATGTATGCTTTCTAGATGTGTTTTGCCTTGCGGAATATATATATCAGAATAATTGATGCTTTTATGAAGTTTGTCTTGCTTTACTAATTATATTTTAACAATATGAATAACTGATGACATTTTTCATATAAAAATATATCCTCCAAGTTTATTTATAGTCTTGAAGTCTTTTGAACTTCAATTCATATCATAATGCTTTGGGGCAATCTTTCTATCTATTTATTATAATAGTTAAAACCTTATGTTCAAATATACAAATTAATCCATTTAAGTTGTTTTATTGTGTGTGCGCGCGTGTGTGTGTGTATAATGTGTGAGTGATAGAAATACATCCCTCCATTTAATAAGGTCATGTTATATATTGACGGTTTTGATGCTCAAAATGCTTCCTGAGTGACTATTGTAAATTAATTAGGAACGTTAACACTTGTAATTAATGAGCTACTGCAAGCAAATTAATCTTTTCCCAACGATATTAGTGTAGAGTTAGATCATAATATGTATACACAATGCTTTGGACTCCGTGTTTTTTAAGCATTAAAGAGTCATAATATTATTATTATAATTAGATCAAAATTCAATAATTAATTAAATGTCCAACTACATCACGGTATTTTATATCATTTAGTTACATATAGAGATAATTGGCCAAAAACAACGGTTACATATAGAGATTGCTAAAATATTCAAGAAATTAGGCCTTTTAGTTTTATCTAACTAGTTATGTGAAAATTTTAGATACGTTTCTTCGGATAAAGAAAAGAAAACAAATTAACACAACCATTCTTTCATTATGTAAGACACCCGTAATATGAATAATGCATCATTTTATTAATATTCCTTTGGGTTTTAGTATGATAATCAAAACTAGATTATTTATCTTAAAAAATTTTGCTAACCAATATTTTAAGGACATGAATTAAAATTTTATTTGATTGATTAACGACATTTTTGAACATTAAAAATGATTAGCCTATAAAGTTTAGAATAAAAAAATAACTAAAATAAAATTACACAATTACTCAAAAGTCGAAAGGTTGAGCTCACTTATTGGTGCATCTAGATTTTAGGAAACATCCAAGTCAATTTCGGAGACCTGTGTTTTGGGCTATCCCTTTCCCTGCTAAAATTTTGTCAATATTCTTTTAAATTTTATTAATGTAGTTAATCATATTTTCTCTTAACACTTATGCATAATTTATGTCGATAAAAAATAAAACTAAATCATGAAATGAATTCACTCACATATTTGACATGTGAAGTAATTAAGTGATCAAAATTTGCTTTAATATTGTATATTCTTAGTTTCATGTGAAATCAACTTTATATTGAGGGTTTAATTTCATATTTTTTAAATTATAAAAAATAGATTAAAAATTAAAATAAATTACATTTTTTTAAAAAAAATATTAAAATTACACTTTCCTCTTCTTTATTTTAAAAACTTTCCCATCCTTTAATCTACTTTAGGTTCTGCTCAACAGAAAGTTTTATAACAAGATGTCTTCTCCAACCCCGTAACCAAACTCTTTGGCTTAGAAAATGCAATAGTTCTCCCACCCTCAAGAGGTCTCGCTCTTGCAGTCTTAGCTTCCAGTACCCCGCCCTGAGGCGATCATAGGTGATTGACAGTCCTTAAAGAGAAAGCTAACTTCTAACTTTTTAGCTCTAACTTAATTCCTACCTTTTACTTCTTGGAGTGAGTGAGTGAAGTCCCCCATCAATATGAATGTCAAAATTGTATATATATATATATTTTTATTTTAAAAATTTATACTCTCTTCTTTTAAATAATTAAATAACTTATAATATTATTTATTTTGATTAAAATAATTTTAATTGTATTATTAATTTTTTAAAAAATTATCATTTACTACAAAATATATTTTTAAAAATTATAATATTTTATTATTATTATTTATTTTAAATTAAAAATAATAAATTTATTTTGTTTTAATTAAGTTAAAAAATATTTTTTTATATTAGTCAAATACATATTTAATTATATAAATAATAAACATAAAAATAAATTAGTCAAAAAAGATAAAATTTTAAGTTTTTTTATTTCTTAGAGGAGAGTGTAATTTATTTTAAAGATTAAGTAAAATTATAATGACTAAATAAATAATTTAAATTTTATTATTATTATTAAAAGAGGAATAGAGTTATAAAGGAGTTCTAATATAGCATCTTGTATATGCTACAATGGCTATACGATTAGAATCGACCTCTTTAATCCTGGAAAAGAGCTGCATATATAGTGCCAATTTGGACCACGAATATCGAATTATTGAAACGAAACTCCCGTTTATGACAACAACACACTTCACTTTCAGAGAGTAGTGTAAGTTCAATGGCTGGAACAGTCAATGTCATTCAGAGAAAAGAATAGAAAAGTAAAGAAAAGATTCTGTAAAATTGCAAATATAGTACATATATGCCCAACAAAATTTTAAAATCTAAATTACTTTCTCCCTAAATTAGCCCAGAAATTAATCAATTAACACACATGAGAAAATAGCTACGACCTATATGATCATAAACTTTTACATATGACAACTTGACACGTACATATATATGAATATACCCTTTTAATTGAATTTAAAAAATAATGAAATTGATTAGATTATATATGTTGAGCTTTTCTTCTCCCCTAGTTCCCACCACATTTATCTGGAGTAAACGGGAACAGAGATTCCATAGTACTGTTACCGCTACTACTACCAGAATTAAACATGGCGTCAGCCATTTCTGCTACCAGATAATCGGAACCACTGCCATATCTTGAAGTGGAGGGAGCCGCATCCACAGTGGCCGGAGCCAAGTCGGCGGCGGCACCACCATGGAGGCTGAGGTGGGCGGAGGATAGCCAGCAGGAGACAGAGGTTGAAGATGATGAAGACATGTGAGGGGAAATAGTTACATGATCAAGTAGTAGTAGTTGTGGTGGTGGAATAGATGATGGTGCTGTGGATGACATAATGCAACTGTGACTCCCTCGGTATGTTATGGCAAATGTGTTTGGATCGTCATCAAGTCGCTGCACTTGCCTCTTGGCTGGGCAGCCATATAATTTTTTGTGGGTGCACCTGTAGTAACTCCTGAAATATATACATAATTAAAATCAAACATTAATTCCAAATTAATTCAACCAAAATTCAAATTATGTTGTTAATTTAATTAATTGATTAAGCAATTAATCAGAGCTAGCGTGTTTTAAATGCGAGTGAAATGGCCCTTTAATTTATCACGTGTTACCGCGATTTGCTAATCAAGTGGTTATGATGATCACAAAGGACAAGACTCACAGACATGTATATAATTAAGCAGTCAACTAACTACTCGTAATTCTGTGGGAATGGGTATTTCTGAAGTATTACTCAATTTTCAGAAATGAGCCAGCTAGCTAGCAAGAAGAATGTTTTGAATTGAATATGTCAAACTATATAAAGTATCAATAACATGTACGTCGTTATATCATTAATTATTTTTATACACAGTAGAATATATATATATATATATATATATATATAAAATATAAATTAAAACCATTTAATTTCCAGTTGGATGTTTCAATTGCTAGTTATGTAATATACCTTGGGTACTTGGAGCCATATATCTCTTTCTGCCCATATTTTCTCCAAGTATAACCATCTTCTGGTGGAGCCTCTGCGTTTCCAAACTGAGGGACAGGAACCATCACCATCTTCTTCTCCAGATCATTCCTCCTGCCATTGTTTTAAGATGCAACCATCATCCCAGTAATCTATAATTAATTATATTCCTCTATGGAGAAATCAAGCGATAGAGAAATGAAAAGGTGAGTCTAAAATTACTTCATATAAATCTAAAAAATATTGAAGAGTGATAATGAATTAAGCTTTCTGTAAAAATATTACCCTAACTCTATAGGCAGCCCATATAGCACATAATTATTATACATGTATATATGTGTCTTCTTACCTCTTTACTAAGAAAGATCAGAGAAAATTCTATCCTACTTTAATTTTTTCGAGTCAGTCCTCTTTCGGTTACACACCAATTATGAAGTACGGATTTTATGCTAAAGGCTGGCCAGGAAAAAAAAAAAAGAAAAGCACATTCCACTACTTTGTTTCTTTCTTCTGTCTCTTTTAATTATTGCACAGAATGAAGCCTAAGTCATCTAAAAGAACACTATAATGGGACGTACGTAAAAACAGGGAGAAGCTCTTGTGCATTTACATATAGCTAGCTAGTTCAATCACAGACATATATGTTAATAAATAATTATATATATTATCAAGTTTTGTTATAATTAACTCACCTTCTTCGCTGCCGTGAGCATGATGCTTCCATTGCTTCTGATTTCTTTGATGCTTCAATATCAAACGGTGCCGTTTGAAGTTGCTGCATTTGAGTCAACTGCTCCCTGGGTTGTGCGTAACCGGTAGAGGTAGCTATATTTGACCATTCTTGCATGGAATTTGACGTCGCACCCATCTGATCAGGTTGTTGCTGAAGTGATTGAGTGTGAGCAAAGAAGGAAGAAGAAGGCGATGTTTGGTGACGGGAGAACATTAGCCTTTCTTTTGCTGCACAAAACGCCTTTACTATCTCATCAATGGACAAAGATAGCATATCAGGTTGTTTGGTCAAGTTTGGAAAGTTCGATTCAAGGTTTCGAGCTAATTCACAAGCACGGTATATTAGAGAACTAGTGGTTTCTTCCATGGTTTCTGGGTCTTTCTGATAATTGATCTTGCTTGCCATAAATTTGAACACTCAAGTGTGCAAAATATAAAGGATGGGGAAAGAGAGAGGGGGGGGGGGTGGAGTAACAGCAAGTTTCTCCCTAAGCTTCTACGCTGGTTCTTTTGTGTTGGACTCAGTGAGAAAAAAAGATTGGCAATGCAGAGAAAAAATTTTATAGATCTAAATATTGTACTATATGAATTGATAAATAAAATTTAATTAAATTTTTATATATTATACGACACGGTATGTGAAAGAAAAAAGTAGAATTAATGGAAACGTGGAAAGGAAGACTTGGTCGTGGTCTAAGGTTCTTTGGTTTTCAAACTTCCAGATTTTGTTTGGGTGTAGAGGGAGACCTGTTGCCCCATTGAAGGCGTCGCTTTTTGGACCCCCTTAAGGCCTTAGCTTAGCTTTGGCTTCATGAATTTTCTAAGGTTTGAAGGTATGACCAAAATTAGAAGTTTTCTTTTCTTCTACGTGCCAATACTAAATTTATCCAACGAATTTGAACGAACGTACTTTTAATTGACTATATAATCAACCTGAAATCATTTTTTAATTATGATTAACATATATATGGTGAATTTGAGTTTGACCTTCCTTTTATGAATATGATCCAATAATATAAAATATAAATATGCAAAAGGATTGATGATCCAAGTTCCAACTATATATCATTCGATTGTTAAAATACAATAATAACAATATAAGTATATAACTAATTATATACATATATACAAAACTGTAATTGTCTTTTTGTTAAATAAAGAATATCTGGGTTGGGCACACAAGCTAATTAATAGATCTTGTTTAAACTTTGAATCACAAACTGAGCTGAATATAGTATTTAATATTTATAAATGGTGTTGAGACAGGTTTAATATCAAAATGCATATGTCGTTATTTAACTTTTATCATAAAAATTGTTGAGTTGTGAAAATACTACCTAGCTAAAATGATTTTTATTATATAGTTTAATTTTTAATTACAATTGAACTTTTATATTTGTCATTAAAATTTTACAATTCAAAAAATTAAATAAATTATTTTGTCCACTTTTAATGATTTTAATTCATTTTTTTCATCTTAGGTATTATATATATTTGTATTGAGAAGTATAAAATATTCAAACTCAAAATATGAGTCTTCCTTTATCTTGTCGAGTCATGTTCAGCAATTTTAAAAAAAAAATGTTTTATTGGTTAACTTTTAATACTTATAAGTATATAATAATAAAAATATTTTTAAAAATTAAAAATTAAATTATGTCTAAACAGTTTCACTTAAATTAAGGTAAAAACTAAAATAAATTAGTTTGGAAATTTTAGAGGAAAAAAGGATGAGTAATTTGATCTAATATGCAAAGCATTCTTTATGTCTATATGTTGTCTGGTATTGTACACTTATAATATATACATATATAAAATACTATATATGTATAAAATATTATATATATAGTTAATTATACAATAAAATTGGTTTATTTAAAATTGATGAATTCTCACAATTAGCATATGTCTCGTCCAAAAGAACACCTCCAATAGGAGGGTTGAGGAGCAAAGTCTATTGACAAAATTTCGACAATCAAATTAGTCTTCAAAGAAACAGAGAAATAATATAATACGTGAAACAAACTTAGAATATAGAGAAATTCCTCAAAATGTGATGGTTTTTTTTGTTGAGAGGAAGTGACAGGGAGAGGGGGAGTATGGCATGTCTGAATAACCATTTTGCACAAAATTATTTATTGGCCAAATGAATGACAACGGTAATAAAATAAGTGATTATACAACGATAATAATAGATGACTGACTAAGGAATATGATATAACTCGATTAGTTTGGTGTGGTCAATAGGCCATATCCTATCAAAAATTTATTTTTATGATTAAATTATCCTTTGAGTTTTCATAATTTTTCTTACATTTTAAATTAATTAGTTATTATTACCAAATTTTTTATAATACTTTATTAAATTTAACAAAATGTTGATGAAGTTTAACAACAAAGATTGAGTTATAAGTTTCTAAACTATATATCAAAACTAAATAAAAAATCTAATAAAATTATAAGAAATAGTCATTTGTTGCTAACGTTTATGTGCAACAATTAGTTGGTTTTAATTATGTTCCTTTTCAGCTGATCACGTACTGCAAATTGCCGTCTAATTATGAGAGATGAACTTGCCCTGTATTTCCTCATGTGTAGGCATGCCAAGGCCAGACCTGTAAATTTGCCACAAATCTTAAAGAAGCACATACCATAAGTTGTTCAACATACTTGGAACTTTCTATTTAAAGCCTTACCTTCCATCTTTTCTTTCAACACTTGTTCTCTATCATTCTTCCATCCCATATTGTCCAGCACACACCCTTCTTTAACAGCTCTCCACCTTCCAAAATGCTAGACCAAGCCCATGAGGCTTTGGCCACCTTTCTAGCCTCCTAAAAGGAACACCTTGGGAAGTAAATCCCTTTCAGAATTGGAGCCCATAAATCATTAGGTTCATTTAGAAGTCTCCATGCTTGCTTGGCCAGCATAGCACAATTCAAGCTATCAAAATCCCTAACCCCATTCCTCCCTCCTTCTTGGCAACAGTTAACTTGTCCCAAGCCACCCAATGTACTCTCCCTTCCTCCTTCTTCTACCCCCACCAAAACTTTGCCATACCTTTGTTGAGATCTTCACACACTACCTTGGAGAACTTGAAGCATGCCATTGGGTACAATGGAATCACACTTGCCACCGCTTTATAAGAACCTCTCTGCCCGCTTGAGTTAGGATCCCATGCTTCCACCCCTCTAGCTTTTTCAGAACCTTGCTTCTAATAAAACTCAGAGCCTCCTTCTTCGATTTTCCCCACATAAGAGGAAGACCTAAGTAGTTCCCTGGGCTGTCCATATCCTGTCATCCTCAATCAACAATTTAAACGGTTTCTGTGGTTGAATGTTCAAAAAGTGGCATAGCACTGTCCATATTCTGTCATCCAGCACTCTAGCACATGCTTCGTCTTTATTGAAAGTAAACAGAAATGTATTTGCATTCACCTCGGTAATCGCCAAACCTAATTGAGCATTCAACATTTTCCTGATCATAATCTTCACAGTTGCTCTATTTGGAGTTTTTAAAGTAATAATCTTCCCGATCAGCTTTCTTTTCTCGGCATTACTCACCTTCGAAATCTCTCAATCTAGATCGACAAAATCGCCATTCAGTTCCTCAAGAGGACCTGGAATATCCTCCATCGAAACCATACACTTTCTTCAAATCACTTCTACTTTTAATTCGAATAGAAATCAGATTGGAATCAAATCGAAACTAGCTAAAACAAAGTTTAAATGAATGAAAACTCTCAAGGAGGAAAGAGAGGAGCTCTCACAGAGGAGAGAAATATCAAGATTTTGTTCCTAACAAAGCCATAATTTGGTACGTCAAAATTAAATCTTGTTATGACAAATGAGAAACTAACGCATTTAAAAGAGGGATTGAAAACACAATAGTAGTGTACCTTTGCAAGAAGAGTTCTTGAGGAGCTTCTCCACAAGTTTGCGATCAATGAGATTGTCATCAACAGATAAAACATGGGGTACATCACCGTTCTCCATGACCCAATTCGAAGAAGACGAAGAACCCAAAAACCCGGAACCCATAGTCATATCATACCCTCCCACCCCTTCAATCTCTTGGCGTTTTCCTCTCTCCTATGTTTTTTAAATGACGAATCAGTACTAGACAAGGTTGCAATAAAGGAGGAGGATGCAATAGCATTAATTAGTAGAAGAAGGACGATGTGGACAAAGACAAAACGCTTCTCTGACAACACTTATAATGAAGAAACAAAGAAGGGAACAAAACTCCAGAGTCGCAAGAAGTGTATTAAGGTATAACATTAACAAGGTGCTCTATATATATTCAGAGTAAATGCATATGAAATTGAAGGTGGTTGAGAGAGAGAGAGAGAGAGAGAGATTATATCGAAGTCATTCACAGATATTTCGTGATCCCTTTCGAGAGTATCTATGGATTTGATTCAAACCAAATCCCACGCTCCCTATCATACCTGATCACTGTCTCATTTATGGTTTCATTCTTTTCTGTCTTCACCAGATTTCACTATTGGGATATGTTATTTGGTCTCATGGCCTTAGATATTCGTAGTTATTCTCAGGGACAATGAACACGAGCCATATTGTGATTATCATTGGAAAAATGGAATGGCTTAAGATACCTATTCGATTAATTGCTTTGTATCATATCGTGGAGGCTGTCTCTCCGACTAATAAAAAGAATAAAGGAAAAGTAGCAGGGACGAAAATATATTGCTGTAGATTGAGATTTATATATACTGCTGGAGATTGATTTGCAATCAAATTACCTTCTTTATTTTTTGGAGTATAAAGAAACAAATCCAAACGTTGAGGAAAGAAACAAGATTGGAATCTTAAAAGAGAATAGACGATGAGGTGAGGAGTTGAATGATAATTAAGACGATGATTGATGTATAAACTAACAAAAAATAAATGAGAGGCGGTGCAAGCAATGATATGATTGGATTCCACTGTTTGGTACCATTAGAAAAATTAAAATTTTGGGGATATAATTAGCATTTGGATCGTCTGCTGTCCACCGGCCGTGTTGTTTGCGGAATTCGAGTCGTTCGTTGCATCAAGAACTCCACATCCTGCCACATGGTTTTTTTTTGGTTTGCTTTTCTATTGCCTATATGCACTGTTTCATTGATGCTATGTTTGAAACACGAAGGAAAGGAGCTCTATACACATCTTGCCATGAAGGAAAGGGCTCCGTTCTGTATAGAGCTCCACATCCTGCCACAGTGGCTTAAAGTTTTAAAACTTTCAGATGATTTTATGTTTGAATTATCTAATTTTTAATTTGAAACTCCATAGGGAGGAATTATTCGCCAAGAACTATTTTACCTTCTCAAAGATGAGAAAGATGTGCATTTTGCATTTGGAACCATAAAAGGAAATGGGATACACGAGACAAGTTAGGGAATGGCATTATCCAAATTCTGCCTGAACATTGCCGGAGATACCCCATCCTCCAATTGTCTCTTTGATGCTATAGCAAGCCACTGTGTTCCTGTGATCATTAGTGATATAATTGAGCTACCATTCGAAAATGCCTTCAACTACTCAGAGTTCTGCATATTTGTGCGTGCCTCTGACGCTGTGAGGGAAGGCTACCTATTGAATCTGCACTTCAAAAATGACTGCACTTCGAAAATGCGAGAGGAGATTCTCTGTTGTCATTGGTTTTTTCCAGCCAGTCGAAACGGTGCTTATAGGTAATAGAAAAGTAAAAAAAAAAAAACCACATGGCAGGATGTGGAGCGCTCAATGCAGCGGACGGCTCAAATTCTGCAGATAGCAACAGACAACACGACTGATAGACAGCAGATGATCCGGACACGATATAATTATGCATTCCTTTTTTTTTTTCATATGTTTATATAACCACCTAGAGAATCGAATCTCTGTTACTTCTCTAGACAGAATCTAAAGATACCAAGAGTTTAGAAAGCTGCATATGTTTTAAGAGCAAAACTGAAAAGAAACTTGCACATCTATATATGATAAAAGAAAATTTCACGTTTTTGGAAATCATGATCCCTCTAATTTGCTTCCTTTTCATTTATTGGGAAGTTCAGAGTCTGACTATAACTAAAGGTTGCACGGTGGAACCTAAACTAGAACAATTCCTATCAAAAGATTGAGTTAGCATAAGAATACAAAACATGAATGAAAGCACGAGCACAAGCACTCTCTGTAGCTATTCTTTGACACATAAATCCAACCCAATTCAACAAGGAGCCAAATTTACATGGCAAAGAATGAAATGGGCCTAAAATATGACATTTTCCCTAGCAAAAATGTGCTTTCTTAAGAAACCTTGGGCCTATTACTTTCCCTGGGCTCAAGCCACCAGTATATGGGCTTCAAATTTCTTTGCTCCTAAGCTTTGGGCCGAAGAGAAGACATACATAGTAATCATTAACTGCCCTCTCTTCTCTAGTAGTCTATATGCTCCTCTCCCTCCCACATGTTTGAATTTGCATCTAGTAAAAATAAAACAGAATGTGCTAGCCCATTTCTCAGACAACGTTTAAAAGCGCGCTTACTTTGTCTCTTTCCCGCAATTCAAATTCAGTTTACTACTACTAACTAATGTTCTCGTTTCTCACCCTCAACTTGAACAAACCATAGATCCATCTCTCTGTGAAAAAAATAAAAAATCCTATACCCAATGGAAGCATCAAGGATTCAACTTTCAAGGCTGGTGTGAACTCTGCAATTCGAATTGGGTGTCTAGAAAAATGAACCGAGAACCATCACTGTGCACCTTCGGATCGGATTTCAAGGTAGGATTCTGCGATTCTTGAGTTATATTCTTAATGAATTGTTCTCTCCTGCTCATTCAATTCCTGTGTGTTGTTCTAGATAATGGGAAAGAAGCGGACACCAATCTCGCATTCTTCGGGAAAAAAGCAAGACCTCCATCGGAAACGGATGACAATGAGCGATCTTGGATCCGCCATTGAATGTGCAGGTAGTTTTGCGTCACTATATTAATTTTCGTGCCTCCTCCATTTTTTAATTGGACAAAGCGTCAGACTTTGCTACTGAAAGCAATTCGTGCTTTGTGTGATCCAACATTTACTTTGGGTCCGGCTAGGCATTGCGGAGAACAAATAATAATTTGAATGATATTCAGTTTAATTGCATTTATATCTCTACTTATTTAGATCAAGTTTCCTTCTATTTAGTATTTTAATTTCGAACCTTAACCACTATGTATGTGAGATATATCCTCCTTGCCTTCTCTCTTTTCTGTTTATGAATTTTATTTCAGTTTCAGAGATGTTTAGACTCTTAGCCTCATATACTAATCCCATTATCCAGAGTCTACAAAGGAAGAACAACAGAGTGTTCAGTTGCCATTGGATCTGAATCTGAATACCGAAGCTTGTTATGCCAGATATTCACCCTCTAACAGAAATGGTGAAAGTGCTGAGAATCCCACTGAAGTATCCCTTCCAGGGAAGCGTGACAAAGAATGCCATATCAATTGTGTTAAATCGAAAGGCATTAACGTTGATCTTAACAAATTTGATGTCACTAGCTCCGTAATACTGGAGCCTGCAAATTCCCACAATGGGCAATTCAAGTCAAAAGATATTTCTGAGACTGGGAGCTCCACTGGGCCTATGGAAGAAAAGGACCCTCTGAGAATATGGAAGGAGATGAAGCAAAATGGTTTCCTTTCATCTTCTTATGGAGGCATTCCGTTGCCTAAACAACGTGGGAGGAAATGTAAAAAAGATATGGTGAAGAAAAAGATGGAACTTGCAAAGAGAGAACAGGTCAATAGGTTCACTAAGATCGCTGCTCCAAGTGGACTTCTCAATGAACTAAACCCTGGGATTATAAATCACGTGAGAAATAGAAAGCAGGTTCATTCAATCATAGAGGCTCTTGTAAGATCTGAGAAGAACGAAAATGGCAATGTTGGAAGCAAGCAAGCAGCAAATATAACAAGTGGAAGAGCACAAGTCAGCAAAAGGGATTTGGAAACAGGAAAATGTCCTGTGACGATGGATGGTGATTCTTGCAGTATTAAGGAGGGTAAAGTTGGTAATGGTGATACATGCACAGCAGGAAGAGATAGTATTGAAAGCCGTGTGTCGCAGTCCAACCATGTTGTAGAAGATGATATTTTAGCTCTGAAGTTGTCATCTTCAACTAAGGCATCCCTGAGTTTAAGCACTTTATCAAACGAGGAATCATCCAACTTTACCAGCGTTTCATCTCTTTCCCTAAAAGGCTAGTGCTCATTTTCTGCTCACTTCTGCAATTTTCTTTTTTTTTTTTTTGGCAGTTTTAGACGTTGGTTGCTGTCTTTAATCTTTAATCTTCATTTTCCCGAGCATTCCTGATAATTAACTTATGTTTGAGTAAATTAATGCTTTGGAGATTAGCACAAATATTGACATAGATATGTGACTCAACACGTTACACATATCGTGATGCCGATACAACAATATATGCAGTGTCCTGTGTTCATGCTTCTTAGGTCAAGATGCAATTTGTAATATTGTATTATACCTGATAGAGTGTTGAACAGCACAAACCATTAACGCAGTTTCATTCACTCTGCATAATTAATACCTGGTAGGATAGAAATTGTTAATTACACTACCTAGGCTGATATGGATGCATCTATGTTCTTCAGCTGCCATGGTCGCATCTCAATGGTTGGGACTTCTTAATGGAGACATCAAAGGGCGTCTTTCGGGTAGTTCCATGTGTATCTATGTCATTTGGATAGGTTGTGGAGAGTGTGATTGTTTACATTTATGTACTGGTCTTTTCTGCATCTGCAGCTTTGCGTCGCAGTAGGAGGAGGGTTCGAGCTGTAATCACTACTGAATTGCCTTCATTACTGTTGAAGGAGTTTTCGAACAACCAAGAAAATGATGCTCATGTGATGAAATTCTCAGCTGGATTTTCTAATAGTAAAACTGCAGATATGCATAGGGCAAGATGGACTAGTTTATTTGATCAGATGGATGAAGCACTTTCGCAAGAAGAAAAACTACTTGTGAGTACACCAAAAAATACAGACTTGCTTCTTTTCTATTCCTTGGTCTAAATCTGTAATATTCTTGGTTCATAATTTCAGGAAAGTTGGTTGAATCAAGTAAAAGAAAAGCAGCTGCTATGTGAACAGGGCATGCAACATCTAAACTGTGACACGGCTTATGGTTTGGAACAGCTGGGATGTTTAGAAAATAATTCCAGGTAATCTTTGCAACTAAAATTTCCTCTATAGTTCAAATAAATTTAACAAATCAAGAATTACGTTAATTCAAAAAAATTGAAACTACCAAGTGAAAGTTTATGATCGACTTTTTATTATCTCTAACATCTACTTGTTATGTTTCTCTTTCTTGGCTTCTTAAGTTGCTTTTTTTTTTCGGAAAAATCACTTTCTTTGAATAGAGTCATAGACTGTATTCCTTTCGTGCTCTTTTGGCAACTTATCGACCATCTGCTAAATGCCTTTTTCATTTTTGACAATGACATCTTTGGTTAGTTCCTTGAGAGTTATTTTCTTTTCTTTTCAAGTACGAAAGTTGGATGACTGATTTTGAATTTTATGCAAGTTTATTCATCTGCATTTTCTTTTAATTTCGGCAATGAGCTTTATTGTCATCAAATACTGGATTTGAAAAAATTATTCCCTGTTTATGTATTGAACTTTGAGTTTTAATGAGACTTTACTAATGAGCGTTATAACCTAGAGTTTATGTCCCATTTATATGATCTTGTGACAATTTGGAGATTTGACAAATAAAATTTTGAAGATCTTTCAGAGTGTGTGTGACAAATAGATCAGCAAAGGAGTTAGCTATTAACGCAGCTGCAGCTTCCATCTATTCAGCGTGCAATTTCCTATTGTCAGAGAGTTGAGCTAATATCTTTGAGAAGTTCTACCTTCCTCTTATTAGGATTCTTCTTCCTAGTAATTGTAACAGGGAATGTACAAAACTAATACATTAATTTCTAAGATTAGAGCAGGCCTTGCTAAGTGTTAACGCCGGTAATGGAAGTCTCTGATTATTGCTTCTATACATGAAACTTGAATGAAACAACAAACTATATATAATATTTTATATCATAATACTCATACGAAGAAATGTAAAACACGAGTGAATTCTTTAAAAAGATTGATTATTATAATTCTGAGTAGACAGAAGAACATATTTTAAAATGCCTGGAAATTGATCATGGTGCTGTATAAGTTAACAGTATCATGGCCAGTAGGAGGAGAGATGACATAATCACGTTCAGAATTTTTGTTGGGAAAAGAACAATTCTTTTGTACACTACAGTGTACAATAGAAAAATTCTAAAAAAAAAAAAAAGTCATGTACTGAGTAGAATTTTATTTCAATTAAAAATTTTGTACAGTTCTTCGAATCAATTCAGGACAATCACTGGCTCTGCAAAAGCCAACAATTCTTAAGCTGTGATTTTACAGTTTCCCTGAAACTCTTCACTCTCACTAAGCAGAAATGTGTGCAACCACACATACCCATTCCAGGACCCGACCCGACCCGAACCGTCTTGAGCAAATAACAAACCGGCCCTTTTCCCATCCCCCTCCCTTGAACCACAATCCCCCACGCTTTCGATGTCCTTTCCCTTTCTTCTTCCCCTTCCTCCGCCAACTCTTCCACCAGTATAACCCCTTCAGGCAATGGCGTCTCTCCCCTTTCCCATTTCTCCATCACCACTGGCCAATCATCCTCCACCGCCTTCTTTTCGGTCATCAGCGCCATCGTCTCGCCGCCACCGTTTCCCTTCTTCTTTGGATACACCTGCACTAGCAACGGTGCTTCCCTCAAATTCTTCACGATCTCCACCACCGAATCTTTCATCCACTCGTCCAGCCTCTCGTACGCATCACCGGTGACGTTTCTGTGTCCCTTGTCTTCCCCTCCTCCTCCTTTGTACTTCCAAATCGGTCCCGAACTCGCCGTCGTGGCTGATATTCTCACCTTCCGTACTCCTCTTGAACGGCTCTGATCGCCGATCACAACAGGCCGACTATTAATCCGATTTCCGATGCTCCATTTCCCCACGTGGTGATCCCTGACAAAGCTATTGTTCCTGATGCCCAGAGTCGACGACGCCATCTACTGGGTCGAGGCACGATCGAGTGTGACTCGAAATCCAACCGCCAAGAAACGGAAAAAACTGAATATCGTTTTCTTTGACCGTCCCAAAACGCTTGGTTTAATAAGCAAAATATGCTTTTGGAATTGAGAAAAGAATGAGAACTGGAGTGTGCTAAAGGTACAGCTGAGGGATGATGGGGAAAGGAGGTGGGAATTATGATTTAGTGAGGCTTTAAATTCAAAGGCAGATAAATAAATAAGATAGATTCCCAGCTTCAAACTCACATTTCTAACGTTTCGGAAACTTGCCTCCTTCGTATACGTTTCATGGTCTTATATGTCTTTTTCGGGATCCCTTTGCTTTAGGAGAGTCAGTGAGGTCTTTGTTTCCCTGTGGATGAGCACTCTATATTACGATGCAACCGTTTCCAGGATTCAAACTGCTTGGTTTTGTATATCTTTTGATGGTTGCGTTGGGAGTTTTTAATACGTAGGGTGGTCTCGGTTGTATCATAACGGGCACGAGTTTCAGTTGAATAGGAACGTGGCTTCATGGTTCAACCACGAGGTTCACACGCAACATCGGGTGAAGCACTGGAAATTTGCACAGCATGTTGGAGACTAGATAGCCGTTGATGTAATTACTTTGACGCGGTAATATAGAAATGGACAGTAGAGATTGATTGGAGTAAAGAAGAATGAGGAGAACGAATGCATGCAATTACGGTCGGTGTTGGTTTGTGACGTAAAGAAACGAAGTCGAGTTGGTGAGTGGAGGGAATGACTAGGGGGCACGTGGATTCACACGAAAGGTGCATGGATTTCGAGCGCGGCCACACAAGGGGCATTCGCACCGAGTACAGGCTGGCCAATAGAATAGAAGAGTGAAGGACACGTCAGAACAGGTGGATCTCCACATCATCATTTTCGTAGTTTAAATGCCAAAAAAATTACACGTCAGATGGATGTGTCTGAGCAGTTGCTCCACGTGTCCAGTTTTTATGAAACACGAGCCTCTGCGAGATACTACTAATTTTAGATCAACGCGAAAAAGAAAGAAATCGGTCTTGCTTACTAGACTTTTCTCCTTTTAGTTGCTTCATAAATCTGCGTTCAGATTTTCTATGCTTAGTAGACTTTCTTGCTTTTACTCATTTCCTCTCCTCTCACATCAAGTCATCCTAATTATGTTTTTGGTCAAACAACATCACATCATCCTAATGGGATGACCTTTTTTGTTACCTTACCAAAGGCCTGCCTGAACCGAAATATTTTGAATAGTTTTTGGAGCAAGAAACATAGGCTGTTTGATTGAAAAGGAATTCTTTACAAAAAAAACGAAAAAAAGGAATTGGGTTAGATGAATCTAATTCTTACAGCAAGTCAAAAGCCCAACTCATAATTAAATCACGAGCCTGCAATTCTATATGAATCTCCAAAAATTAACAAGATGAAACCGTCAGCAGCACCTCTTTCGATGATTGATGAGAAAAAATTTGTATTAAAAATGTTCATAACTATTGAGACTCATAAGCCGACTGCAACTTGGAGTTGGGTTTCCAATTTGTTAATATTAGAAGTATTTATCTCTGCAACAAGACAAATTTTCGTTTTCAAAATGAGTCGCATTGTCCCAGATCAGGTTTTAATATACTTTGAGAGGCATGACTAAATATAAGTGTTAAAATATTATTTCCCACTTATTATAAACGGGAGGGACGTTAAACTGGAACAATTCATGGTAATGAATGTACAACTTAAGCACTCTGTTTCCAACTTCCTCACAAATCTTTTTACTGTAGAACCGATTCGGCGATTCTATTGACTCCAAAACTAATTATTTTTTAAGAGGCATTAACTAAAAAATGATGTGTTCGTACCACACCAAACAAGGTGGTGGCTTTGGACTTTTAAGGTATTCAAAGTATACTCAAATTGAATGAATTGACGTCAACATTCATAAAAAATCAACTCTATTTTAATTTGATCTTTCTTGGGTTGAAGTATATGCCACGTGGTTTTATTTGAAATTTTGAAGTCTGATTAACCAACCGAAGCAAATATTGAATTTTTTTTTCTTAAATCAATTTGTTACAAGTTGTTGCGGAATCTGTCACCGTGAATTATGAGAAAAATGAAAGGAATTCCTTATGAGGGAGGATCTCGGCGTGATGGTCATCGAAAGCTGGCTAGTGCAAACTAATGGAATTTCTGGGAAGGTAGGATAAAATCACAGGTGCATCCATTTTCTCTACCTACCACCCTACCATGCCTTATAATACCTCTTGTTCATTTATCCTCCTTCTCTTGTCTCAACTTGGTTCATACCACTCTTCCTCTTCTTCTTCCTTCTCTCTCTGTGTCTCCTGCAAACCCAGCAACTAGTAAGACCTCTATCTCTTATGAATTACTAATTTCTATTTATTGCTTTTAGAAGTTCAATTGCTTGTTTACATCATATCTAATAAGAATAGTTGTTTTTTTTTTTTTAATGAAATTTCAATCACAGTGGCTAGCGAAGTGGTGATGGTTGATGAAATCTCTTATCCTTCAAAGATCACTACCATCAAGGCCCTGTCTCTGCTTGGTCATGGTAAGTTTCACTTTCACTAGCAATTTCCAAATCTTGCTGCTCAATTAATGTCTCAAAAACAATTTATAAAAACTTGATTTCGTTGTATGATCAGGGATTACGGATATGGAGATTCACTTTCTCCAAGTGAAGTTTTACTCGATTGGCGTTTATTTCGAGCCTGAAATAGTGAATAACTTGCAGAAATGGAAGGGTAAACCAGCAAAGGATCTGGAAAAGAAGGATGACTTCTTCGATACTCTCATATCTGGTAAACCAAAATCCTAGACAAAGTCATATATATGATCTGAGTACGAGAAGGAGATTTGATGACTCCAATGTAATGCTAAAACATTTGATAGAAATTAAATTGAGAGACCATAATTAAACATGAAGTGACTAGACTGGTAATTAAGTGTTCCTCTTCATATTTTGGTTGTGCAGCGATTACAATAGAATTGTTGACTTATATTAATGTTAGACAAGAGACCTAACATATACATGTATATATGAGTTGTCTTAACTAGACATTCTCATTATGAGGAAACTTAAGCCTACAATATGTGACAGGTTAGAAATTCAAATTCAAAGCTTAAATGGAGCATCCATTTGGGCTTTTGACTATCTATCAACCCATTTTATAAAATAATAAAATAATTATATTGTGAACCCAATTTTCTGACACAATCTTGCTTCAAATTCAAAGCTTTATGAGAGAATATTGAAACAATTGTTTCGAATAATACAATACATGGGTGTATAAATGTGCAGCCCCTGTTGAGAAGTTGATCAGAATAGTGGTCATCAAAGAGATAAAGGGAGCACAGTATGGGGTACAGATAGAATCGGCCGTGAGGGATCGATTGGCAGAAGAGGACAAGTATGAGGAGGAAGAAGAGGAGGCTTTAGAAAAAATTGTTGAATTTTTGCAGTCTAAGTACTTCAAGAAACACTCTGTAATCACATTTTATTTCCCAGTAAACTCTCCAACAGCAGAGGTAACTATATTTCACAAGTAAACAAACAATTATATTATTTTGTGTTTTGGATTAATGGGGTTTTACTTTACTTACGTTTACAGATTGTGGTGTCTTTGGAGGGGAAGGAAGACTCAAAGTTTGTAGTAAAGAATGGTAATGTGGTGGAGACGATCAAGAAATGGTACTTGGGTGGAACGAGGGCTGTGTCCCCATCAACCATATCATCCTTGGCCAACAATTTTTCTGCCGAGTTGTCTAAGTGAACTCAGCTTTATGCTGCAAAACCACGTATTCACTTGCATTGTATTCCAATATTCTCCATCATATTCGTCTATTTCTTCTGTTTTCTACAACTCCAAATAATGTTAATTTTATGACAGCTTCTTAATTAAGTTTTGATAGCTTCAATTCTTGAATGGTTGGCGTTGATTCGGGAAGCACAAGTAACCTTGTCTACTTTTGAAAGTGTTTGAATTCTATGCTTATCAACTAACATCTTCGGCACGTATGTATGTATGTACTTAAAACAATATATTAAAATTTATATTATTTGTATATTAAAAATAAAGATCATTGCATAATGTAATTATATATATTTACACGTGCACATAATATGTTTAATATAAAAGATATAATTAGAAGCTCTTTTAAAATATTTTAATTTAGAATAATTAAAAAAAGTTAAAGAAAGAGGATTAATCTCTTTTCATTTGAGTCCCAAATAAGGAGAAATTTATAACATCCTCTCTTTTTTACTTTTCTTCCTTTCAATTTTTATTTTTTTTAATTTATATGTAAATAAAAAATGCTTTTTAATTTATATTTCAGTTATCGAACAAAAGATTTTCTTTTTTTGGATCAAGATAGATAACAAATAAATATTTGAGAGTTGTGGTTTCTCTAGGCTTAGTTTTCTTTGGACTGCAATATAATTGAATTAGATACGAAAAACAGCCCATTGGGCTACAAGAACGAAGAGAAAAAAAGATATCTTTAGGCTTAGTTAAATACTAACCTCAAATTATTATTATTTTCTTTAAGTATCTTCTTAGAGGTAATAATTTTAAATTATTTCTTTTAAAGAATTTAGTCTTAATTACAAACTTTGAATATATTTTTTTTGGATCAACTGGCTATGTGTTTATAGATGTTTCTTTGTGATAGCCGATTTATTTCTAATAAACCAAGTTCATAGTACTTAATGGACCGACAAATTGTTAATCCAGAAATTGGACCCTCTTCTCCAACTCAAACCAAAACAAAAAGCCAAAAAATGAAAAAATTATTTCCCTAATTTTCGGATCTAAAGAAAAGTATGACAGAAAAGTACACATCAGAGAGGAAGAGAGTGGTCCAATTATGAATGATACCTTCACAAATTGTCATTCTCAAGCCACAATGTGCCCACTATTCTCATTCATTACTTCAAGGAAATCCAGTTAGTGCTGGAATGAAATTTCGATTTTCAAAGTGTGGGCCTAAGAAAGCTCACAACAGGCAGTGTTAGAGGAGTTAAATCATGATTCTTTGATGTTCTGTATGCTCTTGTACTCAAATTGCGCATCAAATCAAACAGGGAGGGGAAAATGACTTGACAAGTTGATTAGTCATCCTTAGCTAGTGAGAAACTTAGCAAATGGCATTGGCTCCCTTTTTGACTTTTTCCTCGCGTTTTTACAAGACATTGTACCTCGTCAATTATGGGAAAACAAGTTGGCATAATTTGCGGTTCTGATAATGATTCATTGGATCCAAGGAAACTCAAACAGATGTACCATGAATTAGTTATATCCTTCAAAACTTAGTCATGCTTATCAGAAATAATTCACGGTGAATGAAAATGAGAGAGAAACTGAATGAAGCCTTGCTAGATTGATTATAGTAGTCGAAGAAAGATATGTTTCTGATCCTCCGATGTACTAATGGTGTCAACATGACAACATTTTGTAAAGGAAAAGGTTGCTGTGTGTGAAACCTGCCTATATAAGTGAAGTGAAATGAACATATAGCTTTTCCCTTTATGCCGAATATGATATGATATACTTTTAGACCAATAGACGAATGCTAAAGTGTGAACTTTTTGAGATTTAAATGCAAAACGAAGCTAACATCTGGAAACCAAAACAAGCGTGCATCTTTAGTCTGGAAAAACTTCAAATAGCAATTGACTAGAGAATGTGGCACTTCCCTTTCACGTGGAAAGATGAAGTGCTCTTTTTTGCTTTATGCTTAAGAGACTAGTTTTTGATTTGGTGTATAAATTGAGCTGCTTCTGCAAATCCATGTAATAATATCACATGTAAATCAGAGATTTGAGAAAAGACAGAACCCTCTTCTTTAAGACAGAAATCATGTACAAACACGGTATGGCCTCAGAACCATCATCCAGAAACTCAATTTGCAATACTATACAATTACCCAGAGTGCACTGTAAACATAAAAATAGCTCATATGCCATATCTAAAGCAACCTTCACCTTTCAGGAAGATGATAAACACTTAAAATAACTAACTAGCCAAAAATTATAACTAATAGTTAGAACTTAGAAGGCAACTCTGTTTCAACATAACCGTTCCGTTCAAACACAGAGAAATAGTAATAGGCATTAGGCAGCTTGATGCACAGGTACAGGTGGGGGTTGAGAAATGGTAGGTTTTTTATGAATCAAAGACTGCCTGCAAGTAGGGCAAGAGGAGTGAGAAAGTAGCCACATGTCAATACACTTTACATGGAAGCCATGGTTACAATTTGGGAGGACTCTAACTTTCTCGCCATCTATAAATTCCCCAAGGCAAATTGGACAATCCGTGCCCGCAATTTCAGTGCCTGATGAACCATACACAGCGATAGGGATCTGACGCAGAGCACTCTTCTTTAACCCTTTAGCGGCCAAACGAGCTGCTGCCTCATCTGGGCTCTCAAAAGCAAGCCTACGGCTGCATCTCAGAGCGCACCGAACTATCGAGTTCAGCCCCAGAGCACATATTAGTGCACACAGCAAGGCTGCTAGGATAATCACCATGTTGGTGTCAAAATTAGCGTCGCTTGTGTATGTCACCTTTGTCCTGTACATGCTATCTGGTGCTGTTGGCACTGTGTGCATCAGAAGGCGGCGAGGACGTTGAAAATGAAGAGCCAGAGCCATTGTGGAATTTCAATAGCAGATGTGAAAATTCCCGTACCCTTTTGATACCAACAAAAAGCAGAGGCTGGCCTGGCCTTCGGAGTTAAGGTAATGAATGAGAATGAGAATGCCCGTTAGAGATGAAGAGTTTCAAAGAAGCATGTTTTTGGTCACTAATGGTGTGTCACTCTAACCCAGTCAAGCCCTTGTTTCAAATATCTACACAGGGTGCCAAGAGGTGTCATAAAAACCATGGCTGAGAATGAAGGTTTGGAATCAGTCTTACCAAACAGGATTATGAATTGTGATGGTTTTGTAGAGGAGTGGTTGGAGTTTTTCTTGATATCCAGAATATAAATAAAAGAAGATTCAATTCTGTGATTGTGATGCAGAAGGAAGAAGGGGGGAGAGGGTGTGGCGTTTGTGTTTTGTGTAAGAATTAGGAGAGTGGAAGTGGTTGATTTCAAGTGCTTTTTCTAGTGTTTGGAAGTTGCAGGAGGCAACTAGGACATACATGTTATGATTAATTATCACATGAAAAGCTAGCTGACAGCTTGTTTGGTGTCTTCTTCCATTTATTATTTTTGTCAAATATGAATCACAACGGAATATCAATATCGATTATGGCAACTCATCCCACTTAATCTCAATTACTCATCACCAAATCCACTAAATTATTTATTTATATATCAAGTTTTTTTTTTGTTGCTCTCTCTTTTTTCCGTGCTAATGACATCATTAGGTTACAACGTTAAAAATATTAATAATTAATGATATCATTTTTAAACCAAGATTGGATGGCGAAATTAGTTGATCAAGTTAAACCCTTCATATGATTAGTGAATTATTCAAGTGTTTGATATTTCTTCGATATTCACATAAGTTAATATGTCCTTTAAGTGACTGTCACATAGCTGCAAGTGAAAATAAAATATCTGTTTGTCGTGTTTCATCAAGTATCTGAAGAAGCCAAGTGAAATTTTCTGGTGTTATTCTTAAATCTGAAGAAGATCATTGGCCACCCAGGAGGCATAAAAAATGGTCCAATCAAAGGCAGTAAAGGTCCAGATGGATCAGAGTGTAAGTGGACCCTGACATCCATTTTGGGACTGCCACATGGCTCCCATGGATTGACTTAAAATAGTTGATAAGTTGCAGCAAGCCTATGTTTAATATTCTCACTACTTTGAAACTTGTCACGCAGACATGACACAGTCGCATTGAGCCAATAAAGCACTGTTAGGTGGGTGCAGAAATAAGGAATGGTTGGAGTTGGAGGAAGAGGACAGCATTAGCATTAGCAATAGCAAGCAGTTTCAGTGTCTCAGGTGAGGCCATGAATGCAAGTGGTAAGACCCCACTTGGCTGTAAGAGTGCAAAAGCATAGTATGAGTTCACGTGGGTGAGAGGTTATCCAATACTATTATTGCTTCATGTATTTGAAGAGAAGTGTGTATATGTTTGGGATTGGTCTGGGATCGTGGATGCATGAAAACCCCAGTGCTTGTTTTAGTACTTATATCTTGCCATTCGGCTACTGTTAATTTCTCAAATAATTCTTCCATGTTTTATGGATTTATTGTTGATAAATATAATGATAATTCTTCCCTATATCAATGTGGGGTTTTACATTAAATTCTGTTATTATTATTACAGTTTGGTGCAGAAATAATGCACCTTTAGGGTTTAGTTTTGTACACTGATTCAATAGGATCTATGGGTTTGCAGTCCGACTTTTGTTTCAATGTTTCGGAAATGAGAGATGGATATTGGAGGCATCGGATCCATGTACCAGTAAGTATCTTTTTTAGGCCCAAAGGGATACATTAGTGTTCCACTTTGTCCAAACAAAGAGAGAGTAAGTTGACAGACCAAAAAGAAAAACAAAATTTGAAATTTTATTAACTTTTTTAATATAAAAAAGATTGATGTAATTTATTCTTCAATTTTTTTTACATAATAGTAATAATTATGAGTATATGAGATATATTAAATATATATAAAAAGAACCACAATACTTTAATTTTTGAGACATTGGCATGACAATAAAAGAAAAATAGCGATAAAATTGTAATAATTTTATTGGAAAAATAAATTTAATTTCTCATATAAAAAGAAAAAAAGAAAGGAAGAAAAATATTATTTAAAAAATAAAAATAGTTGGAAAAAAATAAAATTAGAGAAGCATGTGGCACATAAACAATAGTTTATGCCACCACATCACCACTTCCATTAATTAAGTTGGCATCCATCACTCTAACCTCTGATCAAACGAAATTGATTGAAATAAATTTTTGAAAGAGTTAAAATATTTTATTTTTCGAAGGTTAAATTGAGACAAAAGTTATTTGACAAGCCTATGGAGTCATACATACTACTAATCAATATACATGGATGACTTTAGAAAAAACCTTGATAGAATTTTTAAATATTCACTATTAATTTTTTTATAAAAAATTATTATTTGTAAAATTTATATGAATTTTTATGATTAATTTTTTATTAAAATTTTTTTATATATTTTATTTTAATTAAAAAATTTAATAACAAAAACACAAAGTTGATATAAGAGTACTCTTAAACTGAGTAATGACAACTTTGAGGACTCGATTAACTTCCTTCCGTTCACATCAAATATGCGAGGAATGTGACTCTTTCCTTCTGTTTCTGCTTCATTCTATGTTGTTTTGACTTTTCAGTACATTGGTGAAGATGACAAGATCCTCATCTCCTTCGGAGATAAATGAATTTATGTAGTGCTCCTAAGGTAAAAAAACTGCATTATGGGCACTTGGATGAAAAATGCCATGTGAGACGCATGAATGAAGATAATATGGGCTTCTTTCACATTTTTGATGAAAGATTTCGGGTTAACAGTTGTTCAGAATCAGAGCCGACAAAGAAATGGTGAGGAATTAATGGATTGGGTTCAAAAACACAACCTGGGAGGAACGCCATTATATTAAGATAAAGTACTTTCACGCCTACTTTCAGTAACATATAAACAAATTAACAAAAAATTAATTTAAAATACTATTCTATTGGTCTAAACAGCAAATAATTTTATCAGTCACAACTACTCAACTAATTATTAGATACCAAAAGATATTTTTTGAAGAGATGTACATCAAACAAAATTTTAAATGACTTAAAAGATTAGAACATTCTTCTATAGATAAGGGGACTTTTTCTCTATATTTTTTATCATTTATACCAACATTTTCATTCATCTATAAAGTTCTCTCTTTTAACGTCAAGTAAAAGCAAGCAACTACTCTTTCAGCTCAAGTATGCCTTTTCCAGGTTATAATTAATTGAAACATAACTCCATCTTGCTTATTTTCTCGCATTAATTGAACAAATCTAATTACTTTCATTGGAGATTGGACTTGGACCCAATATAAGTATATGCAATCATTCTTTCGTATCAATGCTAGCTGATCACATTATTCACATCAGGATCACACTGATTTTAATTTCACCACGTCATCTCCAATCTTAATTTATTACACATGAAATTCATGTATTCAGCTCTAAATGAATCAGCTTGCTTCAGGTATAGATTATGATCCTCATTTACATTTCTGTCCTTTTGGCTACATATTTTAACACCGTTGGAATATCTGATCTTAATTGCGCCCTTCATTTCTACTCAACATGGTAAGATTTATAAAGCAGTTATCTTGGTCTGCGTGTGTGACTGTGCGCATGTGATTGCAGGCTCAATTTGGTGTTTGTATATATGACTTCTCAATTTCTACTCCCACGGCACAAAGAACCTTTTTGTCATTAATTTAAGTTGCAACAGTTGTAATATAACTTTCATTGGCCAAACAAGAAAAAAATTGCAACAGTTGAAAGATACAGACATGGTTTTGAATGCATGGACCATTCTGCTTTACGTTTGTCCATATGAAAGGGAGCCACAAATCCTACTGGCAATGAGCAACCCAACTGGCAGACATTTTTTATTATCATGGTCCCTACCTATTCTTCTACCCTTTCTATCCTTCTTTTTCATTTTGTCACATTAGTTGGTAATTTTGCAGGAAAGAATCATTCCCATAATCTTCAATGATTAAGTTCTTTTTATATTCTAATAAAATTATTAAGTAAAGAGTAAGCTTAATTATCAGACTTTTAACAGCAAGATTTCGAATGTTCCTGGATCCATGATTGTGATAGGAGGATTCAAAACTAAAGTTCCTGCATTGCCAAAGGGATAGAGTTTATATATCTAGTAATTAATCACTTTTGGCATTTTCGGTTTCACCTATTCATGACTGATTTTGGATTGTCAGAATTGGTTTACAATGGATATATAGAATAGCTTCATGTTAAAAGTTTCATTCAAAATAGTCAAATAGGTAAATGTAGTAGTCTTAGAATCATATATATCACTCTAACACTGATCCCCTAGAAACCAAAGTTGTATCCAATTTGTCATCTTAGAGTCCCAAGCACCCCATTTAAGTGCACATGGTAGGGTTTGGAACATGTTTTTCGATTTGCAGAATAAAAGAAGCTGCCTATCTATTTCAGTATCTGAAGACTGATTTGCATGCACCATTTGCTCTTAATTATTAACTACCACTTGGAAGTTGGAAGTCACCATTCAAAACCCTCTCACTCAATGCATACTTTTTATCCATATATTTTGCCCAAGTGGGACTATTAATTGGACCAACCCTATGAAACTGAACCCAAACATATGGTCCCTAAACAAACATCATTGGGTTCGATAAAATCCACATCCCTCTCTCTCTCTCTGGATCTCATTCAACTTTCTTTCAACTTTCAACTTTCAAGCTCTTCAAAACACCAATTCTTCCCTCCATATTAGCTTCAACCAGTTAGCGTAATTATGATCTTTTTAATAAATATCATGTTTCTTTTGAAAAAGGGGAATGTTGCAAGGTCATAAATGTACTGGCAAAACACTTACTATTCTTTTCCCCTCTGCCCTTTAGATTCTTGGACGTTTATTTTTCCAGTTTTTCCCTCAAATTTGACACTAGTTAATTAGATTTTGCATCTTGAAGTTAATTTTTTTAGTTTTATAATTTGTGCTAAAGACGTGATGTTTGACTTATTAGCACCGAAAATTGGTGCATCCAAGAAACGTATACTTGCCATTATCTTTTTTCTCTTGGTATTGATGAGAGAGGCAAAAGGTGAAGACATAAGAAAATATGGGCTAAAGATGTTTCTTCAGATATATATAAATTGAGGTGGCTGTGTTATAATTTCCATCCATTTGAAGACAATTTTGCAGATTTGAGAGAAATATGTTCTTACGGTGATACGAAAGGGACGTTATTGGTATCTTAATGTGAAATTAATTATTTATCATAATGGAACCAAAAGATTTGACATCTAATCCCAAATCAGTGTTCCTGATATTCGCTGTTTGTTTTATTTCCGTAAATCTTGCTAGTCGTTAATTTATTTTTCTTTACACCTAGAACCACAATAATTATATAAAATATAATATCTCATATATATAATTGTTAAAATGGATTGTCCAAACACTCTCCAAAGCCTTATCATCAACTCGTTAAATTGATGGTCTTATATATATATAACCAAATTTTATAAACCAATTTTCTATTGGCAAGTGTAAGAGATTGCCCTACAAAATTAGACTAAAATTAATATATTATACACCAATTTATGTTGAAGCATTTAATAAAGGTAATTCATCCCATCATATATACTCATGATTCATGTCTCACATTAACCTTCAAGGGTTGAATGGCAGTATCATTAATTACCCACTGATCCCCCCATTAATTTGGACAATTAAGGGTTTTTTTAAAAAAAATAAAAACATAAAAAACTTATTAAGCTTTATACTATTTGAGTAATTTTTTATTTAAAAAAGTATTTTTTTTTTGTATAAACAATAGTTTTTATGATATAAAAGAAGTTTTTAAAATAGAGAGTTTTTCCTTTAAAATAGGAGTAGAAACAGAAAATGATTTATTTGAAGATAAAATCTCTATTCAAAATCATCAATTACTACAATTACTTTTAACTTTTTTTTTACATATTCTTTTAATTAATACGTGTCATTTTTAGTAATTTAACAAAAGAAAAAATTTTAAAAAAATTGTTAAATACAATAATATTAATAAAATTGCTTATCAAATTAATACTTTTGCTAAATACAAATTAATTTTCTCTTATAGTCCTTTTCATGAACGGAAACTAAAAAGTATTTTAAAATAAACAAAATTTCACAACAATTCCCTACTAAAAATTACAATCACTATTCCAATTTTAATTTTAATGAATTATTTTTAATTTTTTACAAATATTTTTTTATTAGAAATAATCTTATTTAAAATATTATCAAAAATTAAACATAAACATGTCTCTTAATAAGTATTTAAACAATAATAATTCATCACGTAATAAAAATTATAATTTTTTTTATTAAATTTAAATGTCGTTGGTTAGTCCCAACGGAGTTTAAAATGATACAATTCAATTTTAAAGATTAGGATAACTTTTATATACATGAATTTGATTCTTATTTCCTTTTTCTTGTCTATATATCTCAAGCTATGAGTATGTTATCAAGAAATTTTTCCACATATGAATAGTCAATTAGCTAGCATCCATTTCAAAGCAAACAAAAAATAAAATAAAGATAAATTATAACATAATTCATACCCACGATCCATGTCTTTTCTATTAATGATATATCATGCATGAGGCATTAGGAATTGATTTAATATCTAAACCACAAGTAATTATAACGTATTATTTAATGTAAAATAGCTGATTGTTTTTTGTTTCTTGACTATTATGTATTAACAGAAAGAGGGCCCTAAATTCTTCTGAAAATGACGCTTGAAATGAAATAGAGCGCCAAGAGCGGTACGTGCATGTTCTCCTAACGTGGTAGGGCCAGTATCGGATCTCCCCCCACCACTTTCTCTACAAGAAATAAAAAAAAAGTCTGCATATTAATAACCACATGCATACAAAAGGGAACATTAAGTAATTCTTGCAAGCATTCATTTAAATAAATTAAATTAAATTAAAATTAATTAACCTCATTCTAGTAATTTATCTATACTATAATATCTCTAAAGTATTTTAGTTATTAATCTTACAAAATATATATTATAAAATATAAAATAAAATATATGATGTGAAGAAAAAAAAAAGATAGTGAGAAGTTGTTATTATTTTAAAATTTAATAACGATATTTTATAATATATTTATGTACTCTTTGTTTTTACGTGGACTTATTCAAAATTGTGTTAAAGGTATTTAAGGAGTTAAAGCAATACTATAGATATTTATGAAAAATCATCGTTGAACTTTCATGGATTCGGGAGAGTTAGTTGTTATTAATATTGTACGGTACAGCTCTAATGAAATTTTGATTTGGATAAATTGCAATTGTTAATTGATCAATCAATTTCACGTTATTTAGTTTATTTATTAATGTAATTGTATATACAATCCCATCAATGTGTGCTGTTTAACGTATATAATTTGCTTACTAGAATATGCATCGCTGTCGGTGTAACTTGTAAGCAGCCGACGAAAGTAAAAAATAGGATTCTCTCTGAGCACGAGTGACATATTTGTACTAAGCAAAGCAAGAACGGAAAGGTTGCTATTTTGGATATTTTAAAATAAGAGAATTATGAAGTGCCAAGAAAAAGAAAAAGAAGGAAGACAGAAATAAATTAAGGACTTATTTTTTATATATTAGAATCAACCTGTATATTTTTCTTTGCACTTCATCTCTGTCTTTACTCTTGAGAATCTAAATCTAATTTCTAGCTTCAATTTTGCAAATCCTCTTAAATTGAGCACTGGGCACACGTGGAATCAAAATACCTGAGAAATCTCTTGCTCATCTGAACTGACATGTTTGTGCTAATTAGCAAAGAAAGAATGGAAAGATTTTTGTTTTTTAGTTCTTTACCTTCTTTTTGTGTTCGAGTTTTGGTTATGATTGTTAGGGATTTGAATCTTTTAGAACAAAGAAATGATGAAGTGGCGAAAAGTAAAGTAAAAAAACAAAGTATAAGAAAGCTAAATTGTAAGACTCACTTGTATTTTATTTTCTCTACACTTTATTACTTCAATACTTTACCTCTCTTTCTTCACCTTAGAGGGATTTCAAATCCAATTGTTAGCTTCAAATTTTCAAATCCTTTGAAATTGAGGAGTGGGCACATGTGCAATCGAAATACTTGAGAAATCTCTTGCTCATCGGTTAAATTATGTTAAGAATTTTTTTTATTAAAGAAAATGTTATTTGAGATACTCACAGTACTAAATGTTATTCATTGACAAGACAGAACTCATTAGTATGCAAAGAGAAAAATTGACACCACAAAATGTGCTAGTCTTGCATGAGCGTATGTAGACTGAAGGGTTTGTGGGTAAAAGGTGAAAAAGAAGTAGCGTAGACGTAGTCCAGTCCCTTAACATGAGGATGAGTCATTAATTAATTCATTATATATTGACTCAACAGCACACCAAGTTGGACATATCGTAAGATTACAAGTACGTAAACTATAATCCACAATTAGTGGTCTTTTCTGTAGGTTGATACCGTGATTTCAGGTAATACAAGAAAACAACATCACTAAATTGAAAATTTCATACGCAAAGCAAACAAGCATATATAGAATAATAGAGGATGAAGATACAGCAAAAGAAGGTTGAAGAATGCATGTGCCAAGTGGGGCCATAGAAAATAAGCAGTTTGGTAGTCTAACTGATAACACTTGCATGTGCGTCTTCATATCCTTTGCAATTCCTACATCACACCTCAAAATGTGAATCAGTTTTTGTGGTTTTTGCCCTCTTCTCTTACTCCTCAAAATCCCTTTCCTGTCTCTTTCAATTTCATGACCCCTCTAATTATTCTCTCACTACCCCCATCTTCCTATATAAGCATACAACTCTTGGCTAAGCATTAAGCACTCACCACTTAACCTCTCATTTCCTAAATCCTCTCAAACCAGTCTTCACACAATGGCTGTTCCAGCTTTCTCTGCCATCTCTCTTCTTTTCTTTGTTCTTAACATTTGCCTTGAAGGCACTTATGGTGACAATGGAGGTTGGCAAAGTGGTCATGCCACATTTTATGGTGGAGGAGACGCATCCGGCACAATGGGTAAGTTTTAGGACTAAGCTTCACTCATGTTGTTTATGAAAAGGAAGAATCATTTGTTTAAAGTCTCAATTTAAAAGTGGTTCTGTTCTGATGAAATTAGTGGTGTTGCAGGGGGAGCTTGTGGTTATGGCAATTTGTATAGCCAAGGCTATGGGACTAACACAGCAGCATTAAGCACAGCTCTATTCAACAGTGGCCTAAGCTGTGGGTCTTGTTACGAGATGCGATGTAACAATGACCCTCGATGGTGCCTCCCTGGTACCATCACTGTCACTGCCACAAACTTTTGCCCTCCTAACTATGGCTTGTCTAATGACAATGGTGGCTGGTGCAATCCTCCTCTTCAGCACTTCGATCTCGCCGAGCCTGCTTTCTTACAGATTGCTCAGTACAAAGCTGGCATTGTCCCTGTTTCCTTCAGAAGGTAAAAGCTAAAGTACTAGACTTAGACTTACATAAAGTAGTTCTCCAAGTGTTTGTTATAAACATGAATTAACATGGTTGGTCTGGGGTTAAAAACAGAGTGCCCTGTGTGAAGAAAGGAGGGATCAGATTCACCATCAATGGTCACTCATACTTCAACTTGGTTCTGATCTCAAATGTTGGAGGAGCTGGGGATGTTCATTCTGTTTCAATCAAAGGCTCTAAGACTGGGTGGCAATCCATGTCAAGAAATTGGGGACAGAACTGGCAGAGCAACTCTTACCTTAATGGTCAAAGCCTTTCGTTTCAGGTCACTACTAGTGATGGCAGAACTGTCACTAGCTACAACGTTGTACCTGCTAATTGGCAATTTGGACAGACATTCGAAGGAGGACAATTTTAGGAGTTTATGATGATACCATGAAAGTTGAGATTTTTATATGAAAAATCTGGCATTTCTTTTTTCTTAGAATTGGAAAAAAAGTGAGAGAGAGAGAGAGAGAGGGGGGGGGGGGAGGGGGGAAGAAGAAAAGAGTTTATGCCAATATGGCCTCTAATGCTGTGGTAGCTATAGGCGCCCGCTAGGCCTATTTGTAGTTGTCGTAAGTTTTGCATTATTCATGTCATGGCCTTTAGTCGTTTTAAGCAAAGGCACTGAATATCTCTATAGCAATGTATATTTAATCCCCAAATGGTATTGGGGCAACTTTATATCAATTGGATTATGCTTTTCAATTGCAAGCCTTTTTACAAATTAGTCCTCGATGACTCGCACAAAAATGCCAGTATTGATATGCGCAATTTTGGTTAGACGGACCCCAACGACACTCACACTGTCCTTGTCAAGCATGTGAAGAATCAACCACTGTCTGTTCTACCTTCGAATATTTAATGGAGTAGAAGGTCCAACTAATCAGATTCTTTCAAGTTTAATTTAAAACTTATGAGACTAATCCTATTTACAAAATACTCGGATTTATAATTAATCACAAGTCTATGCATTAAGCGTGAAGCAACACTGCCTAACAGTCCTCCTATGACACTGAGCTACCTAAAGTTTCTTTCTTTGTTTTATTTTTTGGAAATTTCAATCTCTTAACCACTATGCAACTAATACTTCTCGACAAGCACTAACCATGTGAAATCTGTACAGAAAGTCTTGGAGAAAAATGATTACATTTGAAGTCAGCGGATCCAAAACTAATGCCATGTTTTTGTTTCCAATTGGTTGTAGTTTTTTATTCCTAATGTGTTACATAACGTGCATATATAATATAAAATAATAGATTCGTTTCAAGGTCAAATTTTGATAGTGTTCTAAAGATAATATATGCTTTGAATTTTGCTCAATTTATTATAATTGATATTTAGCTTAAGTAGACTTTCACATCGCTTTTTTTTTTTTTTAAGTAACTCTTTTCCAATCACCGACCATTGAATCTCCTATTAAATGAACTAGCCTAAGTGGAGAAGTAAAATGTCGGGTGTCGAAACCAATAAAAATAAAATTTTTTACTGCTATTACGTGATTTATGTGTAGTGTGAGCAGGGTCGATCCCACAGAGATTGAAGATTTTAAAATTCTTTTAATTAACCAGAAATTCAGTAAAAAGTACTTGCAAAAATAAATAGGGGGTTCATAAAAAGGAATTAAACTCAAATTAAAATGCAAAATAAAACTGAAATAAACTAACGGGAATAAAATTACAAGATTAAATATGACCACGTAAAGAAAATAATTGTAAGAAAAATTTAAATCAATTAAGTAAACTCTAGCTAAGGGATATTCGATTCCATACTATCACTGACTGCTCATTGATTTAATATCATTTTGTGTTTTATAATAAATTTGGCTTAACAACTAAATCTTGCTAACTGTTAAATCTCTTTCTAATATAACAAATTAAGGAACGTCCATTAACTTGTACTAATTAGTCAGATGATTCAAATAACGTACCTGAACTCACCTAATTAACTTCGTTAAGACCCAAAAGAGATATACTAAATACATAATATATTAAAACGGAACGTCCAATTTTAACATATACTGGTTTCTAGTTTCATTACCTAAAATAAGCATAACGTATGACTTATTCTACGTAATTTGTTACTCATATCAAATTCCTTAAACAATTACGAATTTAAGGGATTTAAATAATTAACAGAAACACCATGTATAAATTGATGGCCAAACAATTTATATATTAATGTATCATTAACATATTCAATCAGAAACTAAAAATTAAAATGAAAACAAAATACAAATTTCAAGCACAATTCTTAATCTCACAGTCTGGACAATATGAAATTAAAATCACCCCTCAATCAGATAAAATATTTAGCTACTCATAATTATTAAAACATAAACAAAATAAATTAATCAAAAGAAATTCATCAATAAAGTGGTTTAAATATCAAATAAAAACATATAAGGATGCAACATCTGACAAATAGACAATGCAAGAAGAATGCAAAGAACAACGACGATGCAGTGTCTCTCTCTGAACCTCCATCTCTGTTTTTTCGTTCGTCGAATGTTTCTGTGATGATCTAAATCGAAGCATATATAGGCGGCCGAGAAACAGATCAAGATCGCAATGCCCGCCCGAAAATCATGACTTCCGCTGATGCCTCGCTATTCAATCTCCGCGGATTGCTTGATAATCTGGAAGGAGATCAAGGATGAAGCGAAGAATCCGTCGCTCCCCTGTTTGCGCAGCACGGGCATCCCTGTGAGAAGGAGAGAAAAAAAGATTGAATGAAACAATATATCACAATTCCCTTTCGCTCTCTTCCGTTTCCATCGCACACGCTCGCGTGAAGAAGGGAGTTCCTAATTAGATTGAATAATAGCATCTGCCAAATCTCACCTAATCCACGTGTGCGTGAAAGAAGGAAATTTCAAATTAAAAATTGAATTCAAAATTGGATTTGGTGGCACGCCTTCTGCTACCTTTTTCTAACTTTATTTTTTTTTATATTATTTTGTTATTTTGTTATTATTTTATTATTATTATTAATTTTTTTATTTTGTTTTGTTTTATTTTATTTATGATCACTAAAATTAAATCTAATTTTTATTTTTATTAAAAAATTACTAATATTTAATTAAAAGCATTAAAATAAACAAATAAAAAAAATAAAAAAAATAAAATATTTGAACCTAACATAAAAATACGTGTAAAAATGTAAAATTAAATACCTTTCTCATTACTTTAATTTCTTTGTTTTAGATTAAAAACAAACTAAAAAAATAAGTGCATACAAGTCACAAATATATATATTTATATAATTAGTTATAATTAAATAATTAAATATTCTCGATTCTGCTTTAGTATTTTATATTTGAATAACAAAATTGTAGAGGTTAACGATTTCCTCTTCAAATAAACTAACCATAACCATACCATGAACTATGAAGGTAGAAGGTTAAGTAACTATCACCGAGTTAGCACCCCACCTACCCTGGCTTCTCACCTCCACTGCCAAATATGCCGCCCGTAAAGGATATCCAACCTACGTTTTCTACTTGATTTCTACTGCCTAATACGCTTTCAGGAAACTTCAGAATTTCCTATTTTAAAAGAAAAAGGTCTCCTACCAAGAAAGAAAAAAAATGCCATTCAACGGCTTCATAAATAAATTGGACTTGTATTGCTTTTACTGAATGCAGAACTTCTATGAAAGAAGATCAAACATTCAAACCCTGCGTCTGATTCAAATTTACAGCCATGAGTTCAATATACACAGTTTGTTGGAGTGCAGCAGGCAACCAGCTGAACAATTCTGGTCCTCAAATCTAACACCAAACTCCTTGAACCCATCCAATGCCATCATTTTCTAGAGTCAATGCAAGGAATCAACACTCCAAAACCATAGCTCGACTCTGGTTAGAATCCTTATACAAATTGTTCACTTTAACCTCTCCTTTCGTAACCTCTCGAGTTCCTTGACCATTTGCCAATGTTCCAGTGATAGGCTAGTCTCGCCAAAGCTCAAGGACATAAGGCGGCCCATTGTTAACCATCTGTGGAGAGAAGATAGAAAAGCTACTACTCAATATGGTTAAAATATGAAAAGAATGATAGCAAAGCAATTATAATAGTCACACATTAACCTGCTAAAATCTTGAGGATTCAAGCTCCTGTCTGCTTGTCTTGCTGCAACTAAATCATTTTCTACCACCTGAAATTGAAATTGAAGGGCGTTCTTACCAAAGTATGCAGATGCTCTATATGTCTCAGTTAGGCAAATTGGGGAATTCAAATAATGGTAAAGGAACTAGAGCAATCAGAAAGATCGCTTGCAAATAATGCTACACATGAGGTGCCCTTAGGATATATTCTTTTAGATGTCAATTATAAATAACATGACATGAATGCCTACAGGTGAGAATTAGTGACTAGCTTTGTGTGCTTACAGCCAAGAACAAGACAGGACTATCCTAAATCGTTGACTAGGTTGTCTTAAAAGAAACTAGCTCATTAAAACTGTGGTTAACAGGACAAGTACCTTCTGCATTTCTGATTCAATAGAATGTGGCAGGTGTCTAATATTAGCCAAATACCACCTCCAGGCTTCCATAGCTTCTGCAACCACAGCTTCAGAAGGATTTACTGCAGAAGGTCGGAAAGGTATGATCACATCAGCTGGCAGGAGATTTGATTTCCCCTCAGACAAAACTAGAAGTTGGACATCAGTTGCCATTTCCATTTTATAATACTTGAAATCATATTCCACCTGAAACACAAACTAACAATATATCAGCTTCTTTGCTTTCACTTCCAAAAAAGTAATTGCAAGCAAGCAATTGTAAACAAAGAATAACGGGGCTTTTACAAAATTCTTAGTGTATTGATCTATATTGTGGTGCCTTGAGTAAGTTAGTGGCTGCCAGAAGTTGTGCAGTGCATGGTAAACTTGCATCTTATAAATGCAGATTCATTAGGTAACATTATTCCTGCATGTGCATCAAATATAAAACCAAAATAAACAAAAAAATACCTTCTGCAACTCCACGAAATTTTGCAGCAACCTTGCATTCTCCACGCCCACAGAGTTGAGGGTTCCAGCTTCCAACTTGGTCTCATCAACAATTACGTGTGAACCTTCAGCTAGTTGCAGAACTCCAGTAACCAATCTGTATCATCAACACAAATATTTGAAAATATACATTTTATACAGAAGTCCCTCATTCAGAAAGATTATAAAGTACGAGTACCTGTTATTATCATAATCCTTTCTTGGTGCAAGTAAAGCAGTGTTGAGATAGTCCACTGTAAGGGGTATACAATGAGTGAAAGGCAACAGGTTCTTGATAGTACCGCTAAGTTGATTTCCAAATACAGACACTGTTTCTTTGCTGAAACAAGTAAGATTTAGGGAAAGCTTGCCTACAGCAAGAGTGTCTACTCTAGCATGCACCTGGTTAAGAATAATCCATCATATAAAAATATCTCAAGAGTATTGAGAATGGAGTTAAAGCATACTACATGATAGATGAGTTATGAGTAGAAAAGTGACTTGTTTAAATAAAAAAAGGAGAATAATGCAACATTTACATGGGCATGAAATGACTGAAAGAAATGTTCATTTTAGAGCTGCATACCCGGGATAGGAGATGCAGCAACATGAATTGAGCAGCTAAATCATCGTTTCCAAGAACAGACGTGAAATGTCTTAACAGAGCTTCCCTTATCTCTTTGATTAAATGAGGCTTCGGCTGAGAGATCAAACACATGATTTGCTCAGAAAGGTGTATTCAAGACGCCAAACATACAAGTTAAATTCCAATCATTCATTCAGAGTAAATAAATTGAACTTCGGTACACGTAAAAACAACCTCTATAATGGGGTTAATCTGGAGGAAGTCCTGAACCGCAAGTTTCCTGTGAATAATGCAATGAAGGTATGGTACCTGAACCGTGGGGAAAAAAATATACAAGAACATGTTAAAACTTAAAAAACATATGCCAGGTTGTCACGGCATAAAAGCTTGTGTCTTTCATTATCTCTCTCCCCCCACCCCCCAAAAAAAAAATCCCTACCTCAGCCTCTTAAAGAGTCAGAGCCTATATCAATATACAAAGGTCAATTTTCCATTTTATAAGTTGGGAACTGATTAGTCGTTCCGTATTCCGTAAATACCTTGCTAGCAGGCAAATGGTGCATAGTATCTTCACAAATTCCATTTGAAAAGTCACAATCTTCATTGTCCACTTGAAGCTCTAGATCAGATGAAAGCACACCAACAAACTCAAAAACATCATTCAGCTTTAAATCAGACTCTGGACAATCATATATCTGGAATGAAAAGGAGAAAAGCAAGGAAAGAGAATTACTATAATATGAACAAATTTAAATAACAGTGAATAAATCTCAGGTCAATTATAAAAAATCCCATAAAACTTAGACATAGAAAGGAGACTCGTTTTCACCTTCACAAGACAAGGAGGTATATTGCCATCAATAGGCGCCAAACTCATACTAGAGCCAGCACCCTCAAGCACAGGTCTCCTGGATTGACAAGGGGAGGAACAACTTTCATCTGCTCTCTGAAACATAGAGATCAAATAACCAAAGGACCAAATTAAATGTTGCACGAATGATGAAGTTCAAATTCTTGATCGATATTATATAATAGGAGAGGAAAAAAGAGGTCATCTCATAGCATAGTTTATTGTACATTATGTAGTGGATACACCTATCTGTGACTGTTAGTATAACTTAAAAGCTTAGAACGTGGTTTTCACTATCACCAACGCCAAAGACTTCACATTCACAGCCTATTATCTAAACAATATACTGGCAGACTTTCAGGTCAATATGGTAAGTTTGCTCCAGCATGATTCATTATACGCTTCAGGATTGCACCTAAGAGATTTTGGTTCTAATTTACTAACAATTTGAGGAAGAAAAAAAAAACTTATAAGCAAGTCAGATTGAAACAACTAACATTTATAAACTTATTTCTAATCACTTTAAGCAACCTACTAATGAAAGTAAAATATCTTGCGTAACTATTTTCCAAACAAAGAAATTAAAAAAAAAAAAAAGAAGTAGGATATTCTATATACCATTTTTTTGCAATTTGGAGAAACCTGAACCTCAATACCAAAGACCTGTGAATAAATTCAGTTAGTGAGAGATGGAAAATGACTACCCAGTTACTAGGGTTTTCAAATTACAACGAAAAAATCAATAAGCTCAGTCTTAGGGTGCTAATCATATAACATTCTTCTTGACGTGTAATGATACAACCAAGAGTACAAACCAAATTTATTACCATTTTGGACCCCAACCAAATTTATTACGTGTAATGTCACGGTGACCCTTCCACAACCATTATATGATAATTCGTGAAGAGTAAATTCAATCAAAACACTTGGCTAAAAAGAGAGAAAATAAGGCCTAGAAAGTACAGGTATATCCTTGCAGTCAGCAGACTCATCATCTTCTCTACTCCGCTTTTCTCTTTGTTGGGATGCCCAATCCGTACATCTATTGTTAAATACTTCTGACGAAATTTCAGCCCATGCATTCAGTCCCGGAACCTGATCAAATGAAAAAAAATAGTAAGAAAAAGTCAACTCATTAGGCAAGCGCTGATATTTCTCTCAACACATACATTTGCTTATTTTCTCCATTTGTTAGGATAATAGCTGAAAATGGAAATTTGAGTTTGTCAATTAATTACACTAGCAACATCAAATTGTTAACGTGCTTGAGCTAAAGCATTAGAATTTGGCGCAGCAATAATATATGACGAAAGAATATGGTAATTTTAAACAACTCACTGGAACACAGTACAGTAGCCGGCGTTCCCAGATTCGCGTGTCTGCTGAGGAACCCATAGGACATTGAGAAACATCCGTAAACTTGTTGGTCCTCCACACTGAACCATCCTTCAAAAATATAGAGTTGCATTTCATCAAAACAAAATTTAATGCTTGACGTAGTTAATTCAAAAGTTTGCATATATCACAGTTCGAAATACCTTATAAGCCCCAACATAAAATTCATTTCCAAGCATGTCTTGTATCATTCCACGAAACCGAACAAGAGTATTGGGTTGTGCCCATTTGACAGATGCAGCAGTCAGAAACGGAACCTAAAATACACATACCCGGGGGAAAATTTTATCAATATCTATAACGGAGCAGGCACTCCAACGAAAAGAACAAGATTAAGTGATTGCAGTTCATTATCTGAATAAGAAAACCCAAGACATGTTATACGCTCAGCATCAACATGAAATTTACAATTAAATATCAAAAAGCAATGTGCAAATTCAGAACTCCCGTCTATTTACCCAAAAGAAATGAACTCAATCTAGGAAAGGACATAAGCCAAAATGTGGTTCTGAACATAATATATAGACATCTCCAACAGATTCTAGAAAACAAGGAAAGCGTATCAAATATGATTCAAGTTCAGAAAGAGAGAAGTGGCTTGAACCTGAGAGAGACCGGCATGATCAACGAGGAACTGGCAGAAGAGATCAGTAGCGCCCCAGTCTTTGCCGTCAAAAGAGGCAGGATGGGATCCCGACGCGACTGCTTTCTCGAATGTTGATCTCACGGCACCGAGAGGGTTCACCAGAAAATCGTACGCCGGTCCTACCATTTCTGAGTTCTCACTCGTCAATTGCTCTCACTGGTAGGAACGGAGGCTCCGAACTCCAGCACTCCCGCCAATGGAGCCTTTAATTAAGGTCGTTTTCCCGCCATCGAGGCCAGTTCTTTCCCGCCACTATTAGCATTACTCTACGGCTTGGGCTAGTGCATAGTGTTTTAATACAAAATTTTGATTCAATCCTTGGCCAATTTTTTTTTTTAAAGTTCAGTTTAAATTTAATTGCATTTTATTTGTTTAATTTATTAATATAAAGTTAAATTTTATTATTAAGATTGAAGTTTTTTTAGAGAGTCTAGCTCTAGCATAACAAAGATTACGACAGGATAGAAAGTAGAAACGCACGTAATCTTGCAAGCTAGACATAACAATAAAGCAAAAACAAAAAATATATATATATATATATAATTATTTTAATATTTAATTATGTTCATTTTGATATCTTTGCTATTTTAAAAATTTAATAAAGAGAATTCTAATTGTTTAACAAAAATTATTTGTAGCTTTTGTCAATTATAAGTTTAACTTTATTATTAATAGATAGTGTTGTTCTTTTTTTTGTCAATTATGTTTTTTAATTAATATAAAATTGATAAAATTTTAATCAAATCAAATAAAAGAGAGGCTAACTTATATTATTAAATCCTAAAATTTTTCTCATGCACAAATGTGTATAATTTTTTGAAAGAAATTAAAATATAATATAAAATAATAAAATAAATAATAAAAAATTATTTAATTCACTTATTTTATATAATTTTTTTTTTCTTTGAAGTTATCACATTACATATTTTATTTTATATCATTTTGTGAGAACTATTATAAGATAAATAGTAAGGTATTACAAATTTAATTAACTTATACATTTGGTCTAAATATGCTTTTTAATGTTTTAAAATTTTTCTTGAGACAAATAGTATGGAGAATTAAATTTTAGTTTATTCATTGAGATGCATTTAACAATGTTACTCCTCAAGTTTCACCAGTTGCTTCTCATACTGATACTCAAGGAGTGTTTATTTTTATTGGGTAAGAATGTACAGTATTTTGTTCTACGTTAATTTTTATATACATAACAAATGTGACTTAAAATTTGTATATATTTTTAAAATATTATATGAAACTTATTTTTTTTTAATTAATGACAATAAATACATTAATTTATAAAATTTCATATTAGAATAAATAATTAAAAGATAATAGATAAAAAGATAAAATATTGAAAATAATAATATTTTAATGGTAAAAAATAAAAATATCTTTATTATTTTTTAATTTTTTTAACTTAGTATTTTATAAGTTAATGTATTTATTGTTGTTAATTTTTAAATAAAAAATTAGATAAAAATAAATTTTATATAATATTTTAAAAATAAATGAGAATTGTGAATCATGTTTATGTATATAGGCTAAAATATAAGAAATTCTTATATATTTTAGTGATATTTGTCTTTTTATTTTTGCTTTATTTTTGTTCTATTAGCTTTGAAATTTGTGACGATGAGTTCTTTCAATTTTCTTTCCTTTTATGTTAACATTTTTTTTTATATCTATTATTTTCCTATACATCAATATTTGTTGTGAGATATCCTATAAATATCATGGAAGGTGCAAAATTTTAACACACATGCTACTACCCAAAATTCTTTACACTTGATTAAGTGTGGTGTGTATGTTAAAATATTTTATTCCCGTTAGTATTTGTAGAGTTTTTTTACTTCTCACCCTCCAAGTCTTTCTAATGTAAAACTTAAAAAATACCACACAACAAATCGTGAGGATGTGTTAAAATCCATTGTTCCCTTTAATATTTATAGTGTCTCTTTATTTCTCACCCTCCAGGTCTTTTCAATGTGGGACTTGGAGGATACCTCACAACAATATTATTTATTTTTATTAGGGCTTTCCACGAGTCTTTCTTTATTTACATTTTAAGACTAGAAAAGTGAAAATAACATAATATATAATATTCAAGAACAAATAAAATTTAAGGTTTTTTTCTTAAAAAATAAAGCCAACTATTCATGTCTCATTTTCTTTTCTTCATCTTTTGTTAGTTTTAATTCACTTTAGGCTATTTATAAAATTTTGATGGCATCAATATCTCGTCTTCCACACTTTAGATTATTGGATAATACTCTAAAAATGCCTCACTTTCAATCTTATCAGTTATCACCGCATCTACACAACAAATTTCTTATATAAAACCAAAAATCACAATTAAAAGTATAGTAAATAAAAAAAATAAATTAATTTTTTACAAGATACACAAACTTATGATAATTTTAAAAAATTTAACTAACCTTGACCTGACTCAATTATAATTTTATTTGACCTTATATTTTAAAAGCATGAAAACATGATCGGATTAATTTATTTTTAATATAAAATGGAAATTTTTTAATCCAACCTTAGTTTTCAAAACTCAAAATATTAGTCCATTCAACCTAGCCAATTTCAACTCTAAAACTAATGACAAAATCAAAATTATTAGAGTTAGAATACCGAAGCATTTTTATAATTGCAAAGCTAAATATTAAAGTTACTCTTCACTCTTTTAGGTTGTTGCCACATTATAATTTTTATCAGGCACCTTTATTTATTCCATTTCATTTTTTAATTACATTTATAGCACTATTATGTTATTTAGTTAATTATTCATTAAAAATATATCTGATAGTTATTTTTTAATCTTTTTCAAGTTGGTCTTTTATTATGTAAATTTCTCTTACTAGTAGCTCAGCCAACAACTTCTTTATATAAGTTTGAAATTTATTAAAATTTAATTGGGGATAATTTTTCATGTTACAAGTGACGCAATCACCGAGGTTACTTTGTAGAGCATTCAATTTTTTATAAAGATGTATCAACCATTAGACAGATGAAATTGTGCCACTTAATTGTGACATCAAGTGGCACTACAAAAATAATCTTGTACTAGATAAAGCTTACTCTAAAGCATAAAAATTAAGTAATTTTTATCCTAAATTGATTCACAGTTGTAATAAATTTTTTATGATTGAAATATTAATACTAATAATTTGGAAAAAGGGAGAAGAATTATGTATATGAAAAAAAAAGTTCCAAGCATCCCAATTTTGTAGGCCCAAATTATTTAAAATATTTGGATGTAAGGACTCACAAAGGATTTGTATATGAATTGTAAGGAATATATTTCATTAAAACAGTGCAGTAACACAGACCAAAATAACTAAACCAAACCACAAACGTCAGATTCGGTACGTTTCATCGTCATATTCATCTATCGTAATTGAATTTGTAGCGTTTTTAAGATTTCCGATTTCATTAATGGCCAAAGAGGGAAAGGTATGAAGTTTGAATTCCGTATAAAACAATATGGAAACAAGATATGTATTCGTAGATGGTACCACTAACAAGATTTCTACTGTATAAAACTATGCGTCAAAATGTAAATTGTCCACCACTAAGAAATTTCATGAATGGCTTTGGCAATATATTCTTCATCCTGAGAAGAGTCTGGTAAAGAAGTTGCCTGATTTGGATTTCTCTAGACATGCTACATGAACATATCTTCCAAACTTGTCCACTTGCCTTGCCTCTCCCTTTGTGTCCTTTTTGCATACTTTGCACGTTTTGTCTACCCATCCCTCCTCCACATATTCTCCATCCACTGCTCCATGTAATTGTAATTAACACACACCCATAAGTATGTCTTCAAATGTTAATTGACTCTAGGAATTGAAAATTAAAAATTGAATGAGAGGAATACATCTTATAATATCAAAGCTAGAGTACCTTCAACATAAGATTTGAAGAAATCCTTGTATGTCCCACCAATTTTCCTTCTAAGAGCTCCATACTAAGAAATTTTCAGTTACGAGGAGAATCATACAGAAAAGGAAAAAAGAAGATTTTGAAGTGCAAAATTATTAATATAATTTATGTATATATACCTGTTCCCTGTTCATTCTTCCTCCGGACCTCGTGGCTTCTCTGGCATCTTCTAGAAGCTGGGCATCCTCTGCGGATCTCACTTGAGAAAAATCAAGAGCTTCGGTAACACTCGAAAACAAAGATTTCTTACTGGTTTCTGGTTCTTCTTTCTCTAACTTGGCCGAAACAGAGAACTGGAAACTTTTGTTGAGCCTCTGATTTGGGAAGTTCTGAACAAGTCTGGAGTTTGAGGGGAAAGTGCTGTATGGAGGGGTCAAGGGTAGAGTTCCAAGTCCCATTTTAGCTTCTTTTGGAACTTACGTTACTCTCTTCTAAATGGGATTCTTACTTTTATGGTTAGTTTCAGACTTGGGAATGTTCTTCTAATTGGGTTTTGAGCTAGTAAATTGCAGCCACATGGAGTTCGTCAATTTGTCCATAGGATTGCCACCATTCAGAAAACCTGGTGGTTATTAGTCGACTATGTGGCACTTTGGGAGACTCTAAAATGAGAGGACCTCTCGTTTTGCATCTGGGACCTTTTCAGACTTGAGTAGCAACTAAATAATCTTGTAGGCATGTAGCCCCAAAATAACATCTTGAAAGAATCACGAGTAAGATTCTATCTAACATTTACATGATTGTTACTTAAAATTCAATTAACTGATTAAGAAATGGAACATACATGAATGTGATAAATTGACTAAATCCTGATATAAGTACGAGCTTTCGCAAGCTTTTTTTTATCACCAATTCATATACATAAAATGAAAGTGGTGTTGAATTTAGCGGTAGAACAGATAAAGTTTAGAATAAATTTTAATTATAACATAATAAACTATTTAATATAAAATAGAATTTTATTAATTTCATTGAATTTATTATTATTATAATTTTTATTAATCATATTCATGAAATTAATTCAATTTTCATATTTTATCATAATTACGGTCACTTCACTTCTTTCATATTCCTTCCTTCTTTTGAATTTAAAAGAAACAAAAATTACACAAGAGTATAGGAGCCCACTTGAAGCCTTTTTAGTATTCTGGTGGATACCAGTTTCCAGTGTGTGCAAAAGTAGTTTTCATTCATACTAATTGTTTGAAGCTTCAATTAGTTAAATAGATAGTGTAAAATAATAATAATTAATAATTATGTATGTGTATAGAGGGTTTAAATTTTCTATAGTCAAAAGTTAAAATTATTTTTTTAATAAAAAATTAATTTTTAATTCATTCAAAATAAATTTTATTAATATATATATATTTATCTCTATCTTATCATATAAAAGACATAAATATCTAAAATGGTGTATAAATTACACAACGTAAACCATTCCAACCTCCAAGAGAGAAACTGGAGGGACTTCAAGCGCCACATGTGGTCCCCTACAGTTTCTTCTCAAGAAATTATAGCCATAGTTAAGCGCCAATCTCTTCAACAGACAAGAACCTTGCATTGCTCTCACATGAGAGTGCCCAATAATGAATGCTGTCCCAGCCTCTGTACCAGCACAAAGATCTTCCAGCTCTTCCACCATTCTAAACCTCGCGTCATTCTCATTCATCGCAAACCTCACCCTTCTCTCTCCCACTTGTTCCATCTCTATAACATCTCTCACACTCTCTACACTCCTCTCAGTTCCAATCACAGTTAATCTCTCACTACATGACCCATTGGATTGTGAACCATCGTCCTCGATAATGCTCATGTCAGTGTCTCCTCTACGACTACTTCGATCCCAATCGAATCGGATAAAATCAGCCAACTTTTCAACCAGCTCGGATTCGAATGAATCAACGTCCTGATGAACGTCGCGGTATCCGTATCTGACTATGCACCTGTAGGACCTATGAGCAGAGGGACCTACTCGCCCTACAAGGTACCTTTCAGCGGGAGGGACGTAAGGGACGGGGACTGATTTAACACATACAAACACAAGGACGCGGTGGAAGGCAGGGAAGTTAGTGACGAAGCGAGAGAAGTTAGGAGGGATGCCAGAGGTGAGGTCAGTGAAGACTAGGCCTATTCCAGGGACACGAGAAATTCCTAAGCTACGACCTAGGGCTAGAAGCCATTCTAAGGACACCTTGTTGTGGAGGTCGTGTTCGTATTTCTTGATGGTTGCGTAGTGCCAAACGAACATTATGGTCATGAGGAAGAGGGCAAGAAGGATGGGGAGCCACGCACCTTCTCTGAACTTTGTGAGTGAAGCTGAGAAGTATACGAGTTCAATAGAGCCAAAGAATAATAGGAAGCAAAGTGCTATAATAGGGGGTTTGTGCCAACACAGTATAATCGCTAAGGAGGTAAGGCATGTTGTGACTAGCATCACTGTCATTACTGCTAGACCTGCATGCATCATATTATAAAGATTGATTTTATTATATCTTTCCAGTTTCCATCCATTAACACCAAAATTCCTTATCTTTGAAAGATTGATTTTAATTATACCTGATGCATTTCCCATATGTTTTGTGTCTCGAAATCCGATGGTCACAGCAATGCAAAGGATCATGAGTATCCAGTTGATTTCAGGGATGTAGATCTGACCGTGTATCTTGTCTGATGTATGAATAACTTTAACTCTTGGGAAGCAACCCAATGACTGGCATTGGTTTATGATAGAAAATGTTCCACTGATAATTGCTTGGCTTCCCACAACAGAGGCTAGAATGGCTAACACAAGCACTGGCCACCTAACACTTTCTGTACCAAAGAAAAAAAAAGTTAAGCATTATGTTTTCTAAAATATAGTATTATACTAAGCAAGCACAACTGGATTAGTTCATATATGGAATACCTGGAACTGAGACATAGAAACTGATTCGGTTACTTGAACTGTGATGCTGTGACAAGTATGCAGCTTGACCCATGTATGCCAATATAAGTGCAGGATATACCAGAAAGGTGAATGCAGTCTGCACAAGACAATTTTGTTATAAAGTCCCATATAAACAATTTTTGAACTTTTCATAAGAAATCGTATGCAAATAAGATCTAAGATTTCGAAATGAAATAAGGGGAAAGTGTGAAAAGATGCAAAAACAACCTGAATGGCCGCATATGAGAAATGGCCCAGATCAGCAAACATAGCTTCTGAGCCTGCTCACATGGTCAAAAATAAATTGCAGTGAATTGACGCATGCATGCATGTTTGTACATAAAAAGAGTCTTTAACATTTCACTAAAATTATAAGAACAACTTTAGATATGTCATTTTACCATATGCATGTAATTTCTGCTTTTACCTGTTATGCACAAGAGTATTCCACCCAAGGACATCCATCCACTAATCCTTGTCTTCTTTAAGAACTTGAACATATAATATGGTGAAAGAGCTTTATATACATGTGCATTCCATTTGAAAATATTATATAAACCAAGTGTGCTGATGCATAATAGCCAAGTAAGCACAATTGGTGCAAAAAGGAATCCCACTCGATGGGTGCCATAGTGCTGAAGGGCAAACAAACACACCAGAATGAAGCAAGTAATGGGCATCACAGCATCTGCAAATGCATAGCAATGGATGTAAAGGTTCAGATACATAACGGATAAAGGAATTACAGCAAATAATCCATTACAACTTAGTGAAATATACGAAAATTGTCAACAAGAAAACTCTCTCATCATCACATTGTAAGTTGTCACAGCTTAAGACCAAATAACATGCATTTTTTTGTCTTGTATTCTTAATGAATATAAGGCACTGTAAAACTTGAATTTTTCTTCCATGGTCTTCTCCATAGGACAGTTAAACAATTTTTTTTTTTAATTAGAAGACAGTTTACTTCGTTAAGGACTATTAACATGTCATGTTGAAGTTGGAAGAAAGCAATAAATGAAACTTACATCGATGGTGTTCCTTGGACATTGATACCTCGAGACCAGATACTGCTGAAAAAACTGTATACAAGAAGTTTCTAGTCAGCAAATTGATCAATTATTTAGCAAAAAGCTGCATAATTAGGAGGGAGAAACCTTACCAGAGATGGCTGGGGTAAGCAATCCATCCCCAATAACCATACAAGTGCCAAGAAGAACCACAATTAGCAGAGCTGTATGCAAGGTTTTGTACTTCTCAAGCAGCATTTTCACTCTAGAATTTTTGTTATCTGGAGGCTGCTCCATCTTATAAGTAGAGAGGGCTTCATCAGCAATTTGCCGATTGGGTAGAAGACTGACTTTGGCATGCCTACAAACCAGGGAATATAGTGCAAATGTACCACCTGCAGAATCATGCAAGAAATTAACAGATGACAAGAGAATTCTTGCTTCCTTCATTAGTTTAATGGTTCGAGTTCTTACCTTCTCCATTATCATCAGCTCGAAGGACCACAAACACATATTTGAATAGCGGCACCAATGTCAGAGTCCAGAAGACAAAAGAAAGGACACCAAAGATCTCCTCATTAGTCTCTGAATGTTGAATGTCCTCTGCAAATGTGCTCTTGTAAACATATAATGGAGAAATGCTCAAGTCCCCATATACTACACCAAGGCTTTGGTAGGCTAAGAGCAGAATAGTCTTCCTAGATTCCTTCTGAAATGCAATTCAGCAACTTACTCGGAGAATTCAGTTTAATTCAGAAGCATTTTTAACAAAAATTGATGTCAACCACTAATCAATCTATAATATAAACATAGCTTTACTAAGCCAAGGCACTAACCTTTGGCTTTGAGGTACTCCAACACTTGCCGAATTCAAGATCCATTCGCTTGCTCCAGTTTTCACTGATTTCTGCACTGAGCAAATACATACCACGGGACAAACACTCATTAATATGAGAAGAAACTTAACACACTTTTTTTTTTCTCAAAATTTAAGAAGATAGATTAAACCAAAAAAATCTTAATATGAGAAGTTCATAAAGAAAAAGAGGATAGTGAAGATGAGTGGGAGATATAACAGAATCTATCAGATGAAGAAAGAAGCAAGCGCATTTCATTTATGCTGTAATCATAAAACAAGCCCATTTGTATGCGATTTTGTCTACCGTTAACTCTTCTTGATTTTTCGATTTCAATATCCTTTTGTTTATTCCTTTCTTTCTGGTTTATGAAAAAGGGAAGAAACCAACAAACTCACAGTTATTTTCCCTTCTAAAACGAATCATTTAGCCTTAGAGTGAAGAAATCATCATACCGCGTCTATGGGACAATTATTATAATAATTTAACAACACGAAGCTAATTTTCATAATCTAATCATGAATGTAATTATTATAAGGTCACGCTGCGAATAAAACATAGGAGTTAGGAAAATGTCACAATAGTGATGCACAATCACGTGATTGAGCGAAAATTGCAAATTCACCAAACTATCATGTTTACTTTCTCGTACTCTTTCTCTCCCTCACTCATACAAAACCATCTTTAATCTTCATTACTCAAACTTGTCAATTGATTTGTAAATTCTAGCAAGTGAAAAAATACCAGATTTTCAAATTCCTACCTAATTTTTCATAGTCTTTCGTTCTCTGTTCCTTGGTAAAGCCTTCCGAAGCTAGTTGCGAAACAAGTGGAAGAAAAACTCATCTTATTAAGACGAAGCTAACCATAAAGTACATATAATTTCTATGAAAACACCAAAAGGGGTTTGTAGATGAGAAGATATGGACAATTTTGCAGTGTGTGGGCTACCTAAAAAGCAGAAGCATGTGCACCATTAAACGCCATTTTGATTAGCCCATGAGAACTCAACATGCAATTTACTTCCTCCATCCAGGACTAAGCGCCACCTTTCCTATCTCCTTTAAAAAGAGAGTAGAGTCATTCCTAACACTTTTATCAAATACAATGTAACGCTTCAAATTATATAAACATACTATATATCTTGTCATACTATGATGTTTGTCTCATATCGTTTTCAATAATGGTGCTTTTTAGTTGATGACAAAATTAATAGCCAGCTTTCTACGCTTGCTCTCTTTTTCAGTCACCAACCCACCTTGTCCTTTTTCAGGATTTTGCTAATTTTACTTTTGGCTTTATCAGCAGTCAGCATGTTCTTTTGAGCTTGGAGATGGCGACCTTCAACCTCGAACAGTACAAATCGTTTGCTTTACTATCAATCAAGCATCCCATTAGATAAGAATTGAGAAATCAAAAAATTGTATACTTGTATCTAAAGCAATGGGAAATTTTATGCTCATTAAAATTGTTACCTCAACAAATTTTGTGAAACCCGTCATACTAATTAAGCAGCTTTCTTGATCCTGATTTGGAAATTGGAAGTGAAACAGTAATGGCAGGCGATGATTGGCTCATGGGTACCTTTATTTGGGACCCTTATATATTTAATTTCTGGGTCATTGTGCTCTAGTTATGGTATCTGTGTACCCTTTTTTTTAATATCTAGTTCTAGTTTAACCTTGAGGAGAAGGTTATTTGCAAGGAATAATGACTGAGTAAGAAGATTACAGAACCAAAAGAAAGCAAGAGAACAAGGGCCAATAGGTGGTTGATGGGAGAAACTATGAGAATGGATGAACTTTCCAAGTCGTTATAATTTTTTTAGAGCTGAAAGTTGCACATGTACATATTACATACCAGAGCCAGAGTAGAAAAGAATTTGGAAAGAGTAGTTAATAAAAGTGGAGTGACTTTCTCGACAAAAAGCCAGGAAGAATTATATGAAATCAGATAATTCTGTGGAGTTTGTTAAAGTTGTCGTTTTACATATTAACTTGCAAATAAATTAAAAGCTAAAAATAAATAATATTTTTTATATTATCCTACTTGAAAGTTAATGATATATTTTAACAAATTTTACAAAATTTTATAGAAAACAAACTTTAGAACATCCAATTGAATTCTCTTTGGGATTTGCTTTTTGTGTCCTCCCATCATTTTCCATTTGATAGGTTCTTGATAGCTAATATGCTTCATGCATGATTGATTTTGAATATTCTATGTTCCGTGATCTATTTCTCTTCTATATAAATCCACCCCCAACACAACCTTGACACCTGTTTGAAGAAGTGGGGATTTTTTTATTGGCTTGCCATTATTGTTATTGTTTGTTTTACTTTTTCAGGAAGGACTTCTGGGCGTATATCCTATGCGATTATGACTGCTGCGATCAGTTTTATCTATCAACGCATACTTTGATGGTTAAAAGGAGGCAAGAAATGAAGAATCCCTACTTATATCCTAATTATCCAAATAGTATAGAAGCACAAGATTTTATAGTTATATATTGCCATTAAAAAAAATTACCATTAAACTGTTTGAAATATCAAAATTCATCATTTCTTAAGGTCTGCTTCTATATTACCATTGTTAAAGAACGTTAAACTATTTGAAAAAGAAGTATTCTCAATACTAAATTGGACATTAGAAGGAAAAAAAAATCCCTAAATATTGAGAAGCATGCTGCAAAGCAAAATAAGAATCTTGCAGGGCTCCGATTGAAATTCTAGCATTGCTTTTAGGCACGGGCAGGAGCTCCTACTCCAGCAGGACGAGGTGGTTGACCAGGCTGACCAGGCCTAGGTAGATCATCCTTTAAAACAAAACCATTTATTTCATCAAATGTCAGCACGTAAAATAAATGACTACGATTTAGAAAAGGAACCAAAATACCAATTAACCGTTACTAAAAACTTCATAGGCATACATTATAATAAGATCTATGAAAACGTGCATTTTATATAACAATTTGATAGTCTGAGAATTTCATATACACCAAGCAGTAATTGACTAACCAAGGCTCTGGTTACGGTTTTTTCTCATTGACTAATGAAGTCTTGGACATTAAAAATTATTATTTTTGTTAACTTTTTACAAGTTTCAAGTCATTAAATGCTCTATCAACCAACGAGAGAAAACCTTAACCAGTGCCCTTAGCAAAACTCTTAAAGGGTTTTTTTCATTGGTAAATAACTCATTGGACAATAAAAAAGGTAACTGCAATAGTTATAGATCTATAAGTAGAGGCTTCTAAATCAAATACCAATCAAGCATTACTATAAACTTCATAAGGATATATCACAATAAGATCCATGTAAGCATGCTCATATTATAAAATAATCTGATAGTTTAAGAATGAGAATTCTTATTATACAAGCAGCAGTAATATAAGTTAATAAACATTTCTAATGGTGAATTACTCAATGGACAATCAAACAAATAACTGTAATTAATATATATATACACAAGCAGAGGCATTTCTATCTGAATCTAGAATAAGAAAAAAAAAAGCTGAAAATATTACAATAAGACAACATTATTAAATGTCATTATAAAAAAAAAAGTGGGACCCAGGACGGGGAGGGGGGGAGGGGGGAGAGAGGGGTGTGGGAGAGGGCCTTGTAACAAGCAGGACAACATCAAACCAGAGACTAACCAAAAAGCAGTTTTAGCAGGGGAAAAACAATTCTTAACTCAATAATCGGTTTCAAACCCAATATGAAGTCAACTCATGACTTCTATGTTAAACCACTAACAATGTTCAGTAAAATAACTCAATATGAGTTAATGTTGCAAAAGAGAACTGACTCAAAAATGGGTTATGCGAGCTCTGAATCAGATGGCTAGGCTACTTTGTGGGATTTTTCATGACCAACCGGTTGAGTTAAGAGTAGAACAGGCACTGATTAGTTTATAAGTTGATTAGGATCGTATCTTCGGTTTTTCCATTTTAGCATTCTAAGGGATTAGATCAGTTACAGACAAGGAACAAACAACATAGATCGGAAGGATGCTACAGAAATTGCCTTACCCTGCGTCTAATGAATCGCTGTGGAGGCTCACGGTTCCTCCTATCAGTGCGAGAACGAACCCTCACAACATGGGAGTGAATTGCACAGGACACACAATACTGCATCTTAACATAGAGCTTTGGAAGCGTGTACTCTACATACAATTAAAAAGGAAAAAAGCTTATATAATAGAATGGATACAATATGTATTCATAGTTGAGGAAAAAAAAATAGAACAAGAATGCAAAGAATATTACGCTCATATACACAAGCTTCCTGAACATCCCTAACTGCAGCTTGCTCAACAATGTTCCTCACAAGAAACCTCTTGATTGCCTTGTCCTATTTTTTTTCCACCAAAATCACAAACCGTAAATAAAAGCCTTGACTTCTCGATTTAAAAAAGTGCAAGCTCATATAGAAAAGGAGCCAGAAACAAGAACAAGCCACAACGCAGATGTACAAATAATGACAGGAAAAAACGGCAACAATCTAAATTGGGTGCGTTATACCTTTGGGCAACATTTGCCACAGTTGGAGCAGCGAATGAATTTGACATGTCCACGGCCATGCTTGTTGCGTCCACCGTTCCTTCTCTTAAAAGTCTGCAGAAGGATTAAGGAGAGTAAGTGGGAAGTACACACAAGACAAGAAGAAAACGAGCAAGAGAAAGCTAATAGTATGAATAGGTAGATTTAGCGAAGATCCAACCATGGCTGTAAGGATCTGGAGCTTGGGCTAGTTTGCCTCTGGCTAATGTTGTGAAGAAGACGATAGAGATGTCACATTAGGGTTTGAGACACTTGTGGTTTTTATATGGACCCAACACCTCACAGCTTTTAGCGAATAAAATTGGAAACCTCTATTTTAAGGGTCTTCTCCTATAAATTCCCTCACTTTTTCGTTTTTACGTTTCCTCCCCAGGATGCTTGCCTTGTCTCCGTGGGAATATATTAACTTGATGACGGCAAAGTATATTTCTTTATATTGTAGTCCTTAACTATATTTTTCTACATAATTAATTCGTCAAAATTAGGTGTTCATAACCAAAATAATTAAATTAACTCAAATTAATAAACTAATTAAAAACCAAAAAAAAATGAAACAAAATGTCTAAATGAGTTTTGATTGTTGATTCTTATGTTTTTTGTTCAATTTTGATTGAACCAAATAGTTTATAAATAAAATTTTTTTATTTTTAGTTAGTATTGTTGAATAATAGTTTTAAATCTTTTAAGATTGTTTTGTGTGGTTTTAAGTTTATATGTACAAAGAATATGCAACTACAATGCTGTTTGTTATATAGGTCCAAATAAAATTTTCAATTGCGACCATAAGAGAAAAGAAAAAGTCCAATTAACATAAACCTAATCAATAAAAAAAATGAAATCAAACCCACCCTAAATTAACCCAAAACCAGTTAAAAATTAAATGTGCTTCATGTGTATCCTCTTCAACATGGACACCCTTCACATAAATCTTAACCACGTCATTTTGGCTTCCATTAATACAAAATGGAAGAAATTAACAGAGGCAATTTTCATGCCAGAAAGATCAATTTATATATGTGCTCCCTTAGCTTCCAACAAGGTTAAGTTCAGTTTCCGGAAAAACTTTGATTAAATAAGTACAGGAATAGGAATATAACCAACATATATCTTCCTGATACAACTGAAACATGTCTATGTATTAGTTCATCGGCCATATCGCTTGTTGGCTAACAATCCATACACGCCTAAATTAATGCAAGGAAACCCATATTTGAGGCTAAAAGTTTGGGAGGGAAAACTTCTAATTCCAATTGGGTGTATCAGCCCTCCATAAGGGCTCTGTACTGCCTTTGATAATGATTTCAAATAGCCCATCAAGAGTACTAGTCCTTGTCTTTGCCCCATGTAGGGGCCATTTGTCCAACAGTATTAGTCAATGCTGCACTTCCATTTTCCACATTAAGGAGAGGATCAGAATCACCTTCTCTTGCCTGGAAAGGATACCGTAAAACAAGGAATCATAAAGCATGTTGTTGAAGTTAATGATGGAGACCAAAAAATCTCAAGAAATGAAGTATTACTCATGTTATGTAAAACAAACCTGGGAGGCTTGGGCTACAGCTTCAGCTGCTTTTTGCTGATTCTCGAGAGTGCAATAGTAAGAATACAAAATCATCCCAATCAGGGCTATCAAAATCCCAAGAATGTTCCTCCAGCTGAATGGATCATGAAGTAAAATATAGCCAAATGCCAATACAAGGCATGTTTTCAAGTGTCCAAGAACCTGGTAAGTGACTGGAGATGTCTTTCCAATCACAAGAAATGTACTAAAGTTTACGGAAATGGCGATGAGGCAGGAAAGAATGATGAAAACCTGCAATGCAGAAAGAAACAAATAAAAATACATAAAAACAAGAGTTTGAGGGCAACAATAAGCTTAAGAAAGAAACTCTTAAATTCTTACCGTCACTTGTGTCGTGTACTCAAAAGCAAATACATTTTGGTTGGTTAAAAGTTTATCCAGATACGGACCAGAGATCAACAAAGTGGCTGCTTGATATGGACATGATTGGTATAGTAACTGGGTGGAAGAAACCTTGTACTTCTTCTGTATAGTATTCGTCATCTAAAAGAGCCTAATTAAGGTCTTAACAAGACATAATAAAATACATCTATTCCCAGGAAAATAAAAAATAAGAGACAGTGCCATTTTTCTCAAGCTTCAATGTTATTCATCTTCTTCCCTAATTTTACTCAAATGACATGTATGCTTATGAAATTCTCTAGACAAATTAAATAGTGAGAGATCTTCCAGGCTGAAGTGAATTTCATACGTGTAAATACATGCACATGTCATTTAAGAGATCCCGACAAAAAAAAAAGAAAAGAAGTGGCATTATTTCTTCTACCAGCCTATGTACCTCAGAGAAGAAGGTATCCACCAAATGCAAAAATTAGGTGACATATCTTCCCCTATGTAGTTAGCAGCATAATTATCTTGATTCCAGTTTATAAAGGTTAAGAATTAGTGTGTATATACTACAGCAGAAGAGATCCAAAAATTAGTCCCTAGTTTTAATTATTTCATTAATCAATGACATAAATATCTCAAACACGCTAAAAACTTGACTAAGAAAAATTGATTTTCCGTAAGGATACAATCTGAGCAACACATGTTGTAACCACTGCCAGAAAAGATAGAAAAGAGCCCAAAGCATTGAGTTGCAAATCAGTGACGGTTGCAATCCCAACACCTAGAAGGAGGACAACAAGGGAAAGTTGAATTCTCTTACTGCAATGACAGTGAAAAGAGAACAATTAATACAGTTTAAGATTTATGCAAATACAATCAAAGGCAAATTCAGTTGGGTAGACAAAATGAGCTGGAACGTTGGGATAATGATGATGGTAGTTCAGGCCAAAACAATGTGCCAGAGATCAGTAGATGCAACAAAGCACAGAATGGAAATTAACACGTAGAACAATGATATGACTTAAAATTTATGAGACAAGAAAGAAAAGGGAATAAGAAGAGGAAGCAAAAGAAAAAAAACAGGTGCATGAGACCAAACATTTCTTCACATTGACCGCACATAAAATATTATTAGCTATTTCAGGTATCTATTGACAGATAGGTCAATAATGCCATATTCAAGACAGAAGGCTAAATTGAACCTGAATCTCTTCCCCAGGAAAAGGGTCTCCAACAGAACAGTGCATGGAATGATAGCCAGCTTAGTCATCTGAATGCAAATTTAATGGAGTGGTTCAGAATAACATAAGGAATTGCTTAAACATCAAAGATTAAAATATCACATGAGAAAAAAAGAACTAGGGCAAACAATTATACCTGATAAAATCCAACAGAATTGAACCCCAGGCTCAAGTTTAGAAGTCCAATTGAGATTCCATTTAGAATCCCAAATCCCATTACGGCTTTCTGCTCAAAAGGTTTGTGCTCAAAGAATCTCATTTTTAGTGCCACATGAAGAGAACAAAATGTGACAAGCAGATGCCAACTTGTCAAACTTGTAGCTGCATGTGTACCACATGACGTATCAAAACCTTGAAACTCTCAGACACTACATCTAATGTAAAAGGGCAAGCTCAAATTTACATAGAATAGAAATAAGCAAAGCCTTTAGCAGACCCACAATTAGTGAGGTGATAAACTTGCCTTCATTATCGGACTGAAAATTGAAGAAATCAGAGAATCTATAATTGCATAACTCTTAATTACATGATGACCTGTTTAGTTTCAGCATTTAATTAGGGCAGGTAGACATATCCTTGACTACATAGGAAAAAAATATTTACTCACACTTCCAAAGAGCCATTATTTAATTTACAATAGGATACCGACAAACAGCCTTATTGACCCAAGACAATACCTAGTATATAAATTACAGTAAAAAAAACAAAAGCAAAACTATTTGCGAAAACAGATAAATCCAGTTTCCCCTAAATACTTCTAGCGCTGCCAGGTGGCTGGATGGTTGCCCAAACCATAGGTGTAAGGCAAGTTGAACCTGTATTAGATGGAAGGGTATAAATTAGAACAAGTAATATGCGGAGTTGTTCCAAACCGTCAATTCTATGATTTAAACGGATAAAACCACAGCTGAACTTAGTGTCTTTCCTCATCTTAAGACATATCAAGCTTCATTCAATTGGGATTCTAATCATGGTAAAGCACATAGATATAGAATTAATAAGGCTGTGATCATCAAAAGATCTGAAAGTTGATTAAGTACAAATCAGTAGAGAACGAAATCCATTTGCAACAATTAAAGGGAGCTTAGTAAGCTTACCGAAAATGAAATGCAGTGAGCTCATTAGCGCCTTATTACAAATTACAATCGACACAGATGATACCACAGAAAGGGTCAATGCCCCGACAGTTCCCAACTGAAATCGTTCTCCCTCACCCATCTTTGTCTTTGCTCTAATAGCTGAACAAAACAAAAGCCCAATAAATTCCTAATTCAGAACGTCAAAACAAAGTCAAAGAACAAGACAAATAACAAGAGCAAGACGTTCAAGCAAACAACGTTGAAGGGTCAACACTCAACAGCAGCAGGATTAGCAAAATTCGGAAAACAAAGTAATTACTTACCCCAAAAAGCAGATAGGAAAACTTACAAAAGGGAGAATTGAGGGGTAAAACTAAAGGAGGCTGAGGGTGGAATCCAGAGAATTGTAAGCAACACCCTTAGACCCTTAGATCCGCTGATTATAGAGAAAGAAGTATCAACGGGTACAAACGGATAGATAATCTAAATGGTTTTAGTTCATGGAAGTTGTGTGTAGGAAGGCAGTCACTAATCACTACGCTAACCACAGAAGCTAATACCAAACGGGGTTTGGTGAAATGAAATGAAAATGAAAACCAAATCTAACGATTACAGGAAAACAGAAATTGGAGGAGGGAGGCGTTGAGTGAGCTTCGCTTTTGTCTTGTTCCGAATTCGGGGGAGTGTGTAGAAGAGGAGAAAGTATTGTTTTCGTTTTTTCGAAGCAGAGTAATAACGATCAGCAATTCGGCATCAATTGGGTAGGCGTTTGCAGAGAGCAACGTGATGAATATAGGAAAGGAGAGTGGGAGTAATATACATATATATAAAATATATATATATATATATATATATATAAAGGTAAAAATAAAACCATGGACTGGTATATCTCCGAGACTACGGTCCGATTCCACGGCGAATATGGATCAAAACCCAACCTTGGTAATCATCCACTCGCCCGCCAGTCAAAGGTAGTCCTCTTTAGTTCATGTTGGTCTGACTCTATCATTTTCCAATTTTGTTCATCTTAATTATTTATGTGTTTTGCATTTTCATTGTCATAAAAAAAATTAAAAATGAATAGCAATGTCCCAATAAGGGAAAAGAAATTCTTGTTGAACCATGTCATATATACACTATTAAATGATAATAAAATAATTTATTTACCATTTAATTATTTGTTAAATTGTGAGTCATATAAGGTGTAAAAGTGAATAAATTATTATCATTGAACCATATATGGATGATATGACAACAAAAATTTTCAAAAGCGCAATGATGAAGTTCTCAGGTAGAATTAAGATAAAATGGACAAATCAAATCAATTAAATTTTTTTTTAAATTTTAAATTTATTTTTAATTTTGTTTTTAAAATTTTATTATTATTAATTTTATTCAAAAAGTTTACTTTTTATCTCATTTTTTCCTAAATATTTATAAAATAAAATTAATGATAAAATTAACTCATCTATTAAATGATAACTTCTGACATATACATTTGATGTTTTCAAAATTCAAATATGATTATACCTCTAATAACTTAAAGGAAACCTCATTTAAATATGTCTTAAAGAAATCTCATTTGATATATGCATATTAAATAATAAGTGCATTTAATAGATTCATTTTTTTAAAACATTAACATATTTTTCTGCCAATAATTTAGATAATATTAGTAATTAGAATAAAATTAAGACAAAAACAAAATTATATCTAACAACAAATACATCTTTGGCAAAAAAAGAAGCAAAAAAAAAAAATCATAATAGCATGTGTGAGATATTTTATTAAGAGAATTGTAGAAGTTACCTCCGTTAAAATAATAGTTGAGAGTTCAGACCTAAGACAAAGTAGCTACTAGCTTCTTTTATTACAATTTTAGTTTTATCTTAGCGTTAAAATTTTAGGCAAAGCAAGCAAAGGAAAATGTATGCGAGGATTCCAGTATGCATTTTTGTCATGCCTAAACAACCAGGACTGAGGGAAATTATTATAACATATCTATCTAGTAATTGGTCATTGGGAAAAAAATTACATCCCCACATATATTATATATATACTAAATTACAGAACATATTAGGCATTTTTTATATTACAATCGTTATTTGTCGCCTACAAATGTCTCCTTCCTCGTTAGACCACGTTAATTATTGTTGAAAACATTCAAATAACCTCTCACAAAAATACATCATGTATAGATAAAAGTTGTTTGAATTGGGCTGCCATAGAGAATCAAATAAAAATAAATACACTCACTTCTTTGTAAGTGTGATAAAATTACCGAAAATCGTACGATTTTTTTAATATTACAATTTCTTTATTAGTGGTTGACTTGATAGTAAAAAACTTCTGACATTGGAAATTGTGATGTTTATGATGCAATAATCATATTATCCTTACGAAAATTACAAATAAGTACTTACTAATCAAAACAAAAAAAATTACAAATAACTTCAATACTAATTTTCGATATATCTGGTTTATGTAAAATAAGGATACATGTAGATTATAAAATATAATGAAAATAGATACTTATATATTTTTATGTACAATTTCAACCGTAATAAAATGGTTAGACGGGTAGAAAAAAGATTTTGCCATAGAGATCAATATTATATGTCGCTTATGGTTCCAGTTTGCTCAGAAACAGTTCTAGGAAAACTTGATAACCATACGAATTGCAGGTACAATAGAGATCATCAGGTTGAATTTTAACATGAACTTGACTATCTTAATTATTTAAATAAAATAATAATCCTTACTACAAAAAAAGAGTGATAGTCTCACTCTTGTGCTGTGCATAAAGTTAAGTAATTCACTAAAAAATATATCACCAAAAAATGTTAGCTATGATGAGCCATATTTTTTACTCTTATAGTTGACATGACCATGTATTAGTTTACCACTAATAATACTGATTGGCGCTGCTGAACTAAAACTACAGAGAAAAACGACTCAACCTGTAAGTATTTGAGACTCAACTTGGGGAGAGACCAAGAGGTATTAATACTAATCCTCTATAAGGCCTATCTACTACTCTTGACAATGATTTAGCAAACAGAATTAGACGTGCTAGTCTTTTCCTTTGCTTCCATACAGGGGCCTCTTGCTCAATACTGCATTTCCGCCTTCCACATTAATGAGAGGATCAGATTCACCTTCTCTTACCTGGAAAGTTCAGGAGATAACGGCATATCAAAAAACAACTCACAGGAAATGATGGTGACAGAACAAACTCAAACTACGCAAAATTACTAATGTTATAAGAAAAACCTGGGATGCTTGGGATGCAGCTTCAGCAGCTTTTTGTTGATTCTCAATTGTACAATAGTAAGAATATAGAACCATCCCTATCAGGGCAATCAAAATCCCCAGGATGTTCCTCCAGCTATAGGGATCAAGGAGTAAAATATAACCAAACGCCAATACAAGACATGTCTTAAGGTGTCCAAGAACCTGATAGGTGACTGGAGATGTCTTCCCAATCACAAGAAATGTACTAAAATTTACAGAGATAGAGATGAGGCAGGAAAGAAGAATGAAAGCCTGCAATACAGGAAGCAACAATTGAAAATACACTAAAAGAAGAGTTTCAGTGCAACAAAAAGCTTATAAAGATCTCTAGAATCTCACCGTCACTTGTGTTGTATACTTGAAGGCAAATACACTTTGGTTGGTCAAAAGTTTATCCAGATATGGGCCAGAGATTAGCAAGGTTGCTGATTGATAAGGACATGATTGATATAGAAGTTGGGTGGAAGAAACCTTAAACTTCTTCTGGATGGTATTTGTCATCTGAAGAGGATTAATTAAGATCATACAAGACAAACAAAAGGGATATAATACACACAAAAGTATTAGAGAACCAACTTTCTCAAAGTTTCATGTGATCTTCCACAGAAGTTCAGATGACAGTAGACAAGGCAAACAGAGAAAGAGAGAGAGAAAGCTTCAAGACCAAAATGGAGATTGGGCATGTAAAGATTTGAACGTTTTGTAAAGAATTCAAGTAAAAAAAAAAAAAAAAATGGAGCAGATTTTGTTTTTCTACCAACCCATGAACCTTAGAACAGATTATCCTCTCAGATTCCAGAGGCAAACTGTACATGGCATTTGCTACACTATGTAATTAGCAACTTAATTATTTTGGAAAACAGTTTTGCATCGTTAAGAGTTAGTGCCTAGGCTGCAGTCAAACTGTTTCAGGATTTTAGTCTGAGTTTAATTATTAGATTGAATCTATGACAAAAATATCTCTAAGTAATGCTAAAAGTTTTGGGTGCTAATAAAAATAGAAATTTCTTAAAGGATACAATTTGAGCAACACATGTTGCGATCACCGCTAGAAGAGATAAGAAAGAACCCAAAGCATTGAGCTGCAAATCAGTGACTGTTGCAATTCCAACACCCAGAAGGAGGAAAGAAAGAGAAAGTTGAATTCTTTTACTGCAATAACAGCGAAAAGAGAAGAATTAATGCATCTCAAAATGTATGCAAATACCATTAAAGGCAACTTCACTCAACCAGGAAAAAAGGGGCAAAATATTGGACAATAACAATAATAGATCAGGTAAAAACAATGTGCTAGAGAGATTGTCTTGAAGTTTGTAAGATGAAACAGCATGGAAAGACAAATGACTGAAAGAACCATGATGTGATAACTTAAAGTTTGTAAGATGTCACTCCAAATAGATCTGACTGATTAAAAGCAATCAGAAAGACCTAGCAAATTGGCAACAACAAGAAAAACAAAAATGTGCTTGAATGAGACATTTCTTAAACTGGCCTTAAAAGCGCTATTTCAGATGTATACATTAACAGATAGGTTATAAATGCCAAATTAATTACAGGAGGCTAAATGAGACCTGAATCTCTTTCCCAGAAAAAGGGTCTCCAACAGAACAGTGCATGGAATGATAGCCAGCTTAGTCATCTGAATGCAAATATAATTGAGCCGTTCAGAACACCTTGAAAAAAGGGCTTAAACATAAAAAGATTAAAATATCAAAAGGAAAAAAAAGAACTAACACGAATTATTATACCTGATAAAAGCCAACAGAATTGAACCCCAAGCTCAAGTTTAAAAGTCCAATTGAGATTCCATTTAGAACCCCAAATCCTATTACAGCTTTCTGCTCAAAAGGTTTGTGCTCAAAGAATCTCATTTTCAGTGCCACATGTAGAGAACAAAATGTGACAAGCAGATGCCAGCTCGTCAAAGTTGTAGCTGCATGAGCACCGAGGACAGGCATCAAAACCCTAAAACTCTCAGACACTATACAGTCTACACTTAAATATAAAAGGGCTGAGAACAAGCACAAAAATAGAATCATAAAAACTGTTAGCGCACGCCCTTTGTGAGGGGATAAAATTTCTTTCTTCCTGAACTGGACCGATAATTGACAAAAAAATAGTGAATTGTGTCCAAAGTGGTCTGATGATATCTGGACACTTCCCCATAATTGAATCAATAATTGTATTTATATGGGGGCAAACTATATCATATTCACATAAAATGATCTATTTAATTTTAGCATTGATCAAGGACAGGTAGACAAAATCCTTGAATAAGTTGGCAATAAGATTTTTACTCACAGTTTCCAAAAGCCATTATTTATTTTGCCAAAAGAGGGATACTGAGAGACTGCATCACACACCCAAGAATAGAATATAGTAAACAAAAATCCAAAAGTACAGTTAACTAACAAATTGTCATTCAACAAATCCAATTTGATATATAATTCTATTGCTACTAGATAGGTGGATGGTTAATGTATTCAGAAACTAATCCCATTCTAGAAAAAGCCCTACTGAAAGGTATATCGAATGGCAAAGCAACAAGAATGGAGCCACATCTAACAAAAAGAAAAGCTTTGCAAATCTTTAGTTCTAATACTTCCATGGATTTGGATACATCCACAGCCTAGTTTTGTACCTTTGCTCAGATACATATCCACCTCATTCAATTCAGAAAGGAGTCATATTGAAAATTACATAAACATGGAACAAATACAGGAATAATTGTCAAGAAGAAATAAAATAGACAAAGTACAGATAAGTAGACAACCATATCAATTTGCAACAACTAGAGACCTTTGTGAACATACCAAAAATGAAATGTAATGTGCTCATTAGTGCCTTATTGCAAATTACAATTGACACTGACGATACCACAGATAGAGTCAACGCCCCAACAGTTCCCAGCTGAAATCGTTCTCCCTCCCCCATCTTTGTCTTTGCTCAAACTACTAAAAACAAAACAAAAGCCGAAAAAAAATTTCAACTTAAAATGTCAAAAGAGAAATAACAAAAAGACATTCAAGCAAGAATGTTAAAGGGCCAATAACAATATATTAAGCAAAACTCAGAAAACAAAACAACTCAGCCAAAAGCAGATAGCAAAACTTACAGAGAGGAGTAATTGAGGATTGAACAACTAAAGGGGGGTTGGCGTGATATCCACTGAATCGTAAGAAAATCCCTTAGATCAGGTGATTATAGGGAACTGAGGATCAATGGATTAAAAATCTACAAGTTCGAACCATGTTCACTATGCCAACAGCAAAAGCAGAGACCAAATGGGGTTGGATAAATGAAATAGAAATGCAGACCAAACCTAATGATTATAGGAAAATGGACATTGGGAAGGAGGAGTTCATTCACACTGTCTTGATCCTTGTTCTGGGCAGGTTTCTAGAGGGGCCTTGTTATGAATTTCGAAGTTGAGCAGTTATGCAGATCAATTCAAAATGGGTAGGCGTTTGTGGAGAAACGTGATGAAGAGAAGACAGAGTAATTAACCGGAACAGTGTTCATTTTGAAACTCATTACCAACGTTGAGACCAATACCCTGCAACAATCTTTGAATTGCTAGCCCTGAAAAGCAGAAGGTAATACATTATCAATATAAAACCAATACCAACTAAATTAAGGAAAGATGATCAAACCAAACAGCTGATCATTAATTTCGACAATATATAAATTAACAAAAATTGAGCTAAAAAATCTTGTCCCATCTTCCTAAGATTATGATTTCCCTTTACTGAGAGAGATGGCTGGCATACCACTTTTGTAATTTCACTTCTGTTCATGAAGCACATTATCTTTCACATGAAATGATGACAACCAAAGAACATTTTGTTTTACCCAATCGAATAAACATAGGCGATTAACCTAAGGCAACAAAAACATGCCGAAAAAACAATAATGGGCAATGAACCAAAACATATGTATGTCTTACTTGAATAAAGGTTCTGGAAATGGATGTGTTATGGTCTTATGGATTTGTTTAGCAGCGGTGGGTGGTGGAAGACAACGGGTGAGTCTGAGAGAACAATGGGTTTTATTGCGGAGGGATGAATGGAGAGCGTGAGCGCGCTTAATATTGAAGGTGAATCTGAATTGTGGGGCAGAAGAACTGTCATGTCATGAGAATCGAGGGATAAAATGGGAATAAAAAATACTTTCTGTTGGTTCCATTATTCTCTACTTTATCTGGCCTTACATAATAATTTTTTTTAACTAAATTCTATCTCCTTCAGTAATTTTTTTAATGTATTAATTCATTTTATTTATTTTAAATATATAAATAATTACTAATTTATTAATTAAAATTGTGTTAAGTTTGATTAGATACAATTTATAAAATATATGTAAATAAAATTATCTATATTTTTGTATAATTACAGTACATTCTTTTTACATAACAATATTTTTTTTTTTTAATTTGGCTATCAATTTTTCAGTGTCTTCTTCTTGCGTAAATAGTTTAATTAGATCTGATTTTTTTTATTGGATAGTTTAACATAAAAATGAGAGAAAATACACTAATTTCCTTTACGATTTAGTAAAATTATATTTTTTTATTTTTTATTTTAAATATAATTTTAATTATTTTTAAAGTTTAATATAATATTATACATACTTTCCTTTTAATTTTTTTTAATATTATACAAAATATTTTAATTTCAAAATAATCATATTACTTATTTTTATTTATTGTTAGTTTACAAATTTTTCGTTAAAATTTAATAGCATTAATTATTATATTAAAAACAATACAAATATAATTTTATTTTGTATAAAAAAATTATCTTTAGTAATAAAAAATAAATTAAAGGTAAGTGAGTTTAATATTTTAAATAAAAAAATTTTATTTTAGTCATTAACAGATATAGTAATTATTAATTTGTTCATTATTATTCTCATCAATTTAATCCCTCAAAAATAAAAACACTTTTAATATTATTTTTTTATCTAAATTTTATCTATAATTTTTTACTTAACAAAATGTTGAAGTATAATATAGTTGATAACATAACTGTTTTACATGTGTCATATTAATTTACATAAAATAAAATATTTAAATAAATTTAAATTCTCTAATTGGATACATGGACTTTTTAATTAGTTGTGTATTTTACAATAATTTAAAAATTAGAGTTAATTGTTATATTAAAAGTGTTTTTGATTAATGTACTTTTTTAATATAGTGTGAATTATTTTTTATTTATAATTTTTATGTTAACAAAAAAAATTTTTAATTAATATTTTATTAAATAAAATATTAAAATATAAATAAAGTTTAAATAAAAAATAATATTAAAAATATTTTTATTTTAAAAAAATTAAATTAATATAAATAATTTACAAAGGATTAAATTGATGATAGGTGGTTCTGTAACTTTCTAGAAGCATGAGTTGTGTTCGATGACGAAGAAAAAGGAAGGTTGGGATTTGCGCAACTCATGCAAAATCCAAGCCCACCATGTGAGTAAACTAAAAAGTTCAGCTTTCCAATGCAAATGGCCCTGAATCTTCCAACATTGTCATCGAAAGAAAGAAAGAAAATTACTCGGGTGTCTAATTTCTCAATGTCAAAGGAATCACCCCTTGGAAAGGTGCTCAAAAGAATGATTGATTTCTTGCAAGTATATAGCATCGCATCTCAGCAAAAAGAGTTGCATGCCCGAAAAGTTTACCTCATGCCTGGGAAAGTATTATTTTGTTTCCAATGTCTCTATAAGCAGAGGGGAAGGAGAATCAATAAATCATTTCTACATTTCAGAATGACTGTTTTCAAAACAGGTGCACTTGCCTAAGTGGTCAAGTTCCACGAAGAGAACGAACACGATCCTGAATCAAGTTCCTCTCCCAATCTGCTATATCCTCAAATGCGTATTCTGGAAGGCTCTCAAATGGCTCCTTCCATGGATCATTCTTAGCCAAATCATAAGTAGCTCCACGTATTGCTCTTTTATTGGGTCCACAATGTCTCTTTGCAGTTAGCATATCATATGCTGCATTCAGCTGTCAAAAAAATAAAGCCACGTACATTTCAATTCACAATCTCCATCTGAGACACTGTCAGGTTCATTAAATGGTCTTTCTTCCAAACTCAAAAAGTAAGATTGTAGGACTCACATTCATGTTGCAGAACCAGAACAAATAAGCAATTGCCACCGCCGGAGCTCTTCCAAGTCCAGCTGTGCAATGCACATACACTCTTCCTTTTCCCTCTGAAATAGCCCATTCCAGTGATGAAACTGCTTTTGGTAATTCATTTCTCAAAGAGTTTGGATCAAAGTCTATTGCCTATCATGTAGATCAAACGGATAAGAAAATTTTAAAATGTAATTCATAAAGCTTAAACAAGTCAGTCAATAAAGCAGTGGATGAACTTTGAAGATTTCCAGACTGAGGAAAACTTATCTGACAAAGCATACTGCCATTTTCATCAAATTTATCATTCCTTAACGTGGACAAGATAAATTCACCTTGGAAATTAAAAACCACTAATTCCTAATTACATTATACTAAGAATTCAGAATCTTGTCCAGATTATAACAAAACTGCAGGGCACTTATTATTTTCTCCGTAAATTTACTGAAAGGTGCTTTGCTTACAGGCCTCCTCATGTGACGAATACCAACTTCCTGGCATCTTTTTATTATAGATTGTAAGTCTATTCCCCAATACTCCACATCCTTATCCTGTTGCAAGTTTAGAATGTATGCTACATCCTCTTCCTTTTTGAGGTGATCTATATCTTCAGGTTTCTGTGGCTGGGAGCCCACAATCAAATTATCAGTTATAAGCGTGTAATTCATACCTGAAATGAGAAACCACAGATTGCATCAGCTGAAAGAAGTGGCAGTTCTCAAATATATGGAAAAATTAACCAGAGATTTTTTCTTTAACTTTTTTCCAGGGCCATTTATAACAGATAGAAATCTTTGACTACACAAGTTAAATTAAGCTTCACGGCACAGTCTCTGCATAGCTATTAAAGTTCAGTTATTGGAGCCCCTCCATAAACAGAATACAGGAAAAAACGACTTCATAAAGATATTACTATTAGTAGTTATATTATTAAAGCTCCGCCATATTGATTTAACTTAACTGCATCATACAAATCCTTATCCACTTTGATTCAATGTAAAAGAAACAAATTAAATGGGTCAGCCTTACCTTTTGTATACCCAAAAAAAAAGGAAATGTTTCATAGTAACAGATCATGCCACAGACCCTAAAATTTCTCAGAAACATATGTTAACAGAGGTAACATTTCACAGAGCAATTTGTACGAACAAGACTTGGAATCAAAAGCTAGATAGTAAAATATTGGGAAGCCAATAGGATAGAGATGAAACAGACCGAGGTCGTGGTGATACTCATAAGGGTTCCTCATCATCCTTTTCATAGCTATATTGTAGTATTCCATCCTGTGCTTGGAATTAGACGCTGTCCTGCTCGTGGGATTCTCCTCAATCCCACTCTCTGGAAGTTTGCAATAGATTTGATTCAATTTCAACCTAACGGTGTTGCTCGCTATCATAAAACTGCATGCCGATTTCTTCTGCCTCTGCTTCCAAAGCACTTGAGTCTCCTGAGAATGAGATGCTCTGAACACTGAAGGGAAGCCAATATTACCAACACTGCCCATCTCTGCTTCCTCCCTTGTTTGTCTGTTACTCAGTCGATGATTTTATACGTCTTGCTGATAAACTATTTTGACTAAAATGCCCTCAGATTTTCCTTCATATTAACCGGCGTTTTCAATTTATGAGAAACGAATTGTAATCCTAAATTAGAAGGCAGATTTTGCATTTGATAATTATGCACTTCAGGTTATCAAATTCCTGTTTCTTACGATCTTCAGTAACTGCTTCCACATGCTGAAATTAATCACTATTCTATAGTTTTTTTATTCCCAAATGTATTTACAATTCGTCTGTCTATATAATAAGACAACGTGAGCAGAGGCGAAGCATTTCTTATTGGTTATTTCCCACTCTATTCAATTAAGTACTAATTAGTGATTACAATCATAATCTTTAACCAATGTGAAAGAAGGTGATCAAGAGGCTGGTGATCATTAGGCCCAAACCTAATCCGGCCTGGCCCACAAAGAGATCTAGTGAGCATTGATCATGTATTTACAATTCCTGAACGTGTGTGTGTGAGCACTGAAATTGCACGAGGCACATTTCTATGCGCTTCCATAAATACAATTCTAACTAGATGTTTTGTTTCTCAGGAAAAAAGATTGCTCTCTTTCTTCCATAGTTGAATTTTGAAACATGACTTGATGAAGGAGGTAGTCAATTTGACCTAGGAAAGAAGATTGTCAACGTAGACTAATAACAAATGTATGAATATCTCTCTTTTTCTCATGATGGTTAGTTTTTTTGTTTAATCCATCTATATCTTAAATTCTAATTCGAGTTAATTAAAGTCTCATATTAAAAATAAATAAATATGTAGTCTAATATCATTGAATTGTTCAAAAACTGATGCCTATATTATGAACCTGTAGTTTTATTTTAACTTCAGATAATTTCAAAATAGCTAAATCGGCATTCATAAGCCAAAGCTTTAAAATGGAACAGAAAGATTATCAGATCGAACTGATTGCAATCAAATTATTAAAAATTTTAAATGAAAAAAAGAATGTGACTACATAATTACAAGTAGGTTAAGAAAATGGGGGAGCGAAGGAAACTATATTAGAAAATGGTGTCTGTTGTCAGTTTCCTTTTTGGAGGAGCAGTATCTATGATTTGCTTCTGCAGGTCCATGAATGTAGAACCATTATTAGCAAACAGTCTTCTCAAGTTGATAACAGAAAGTTCACTAAAGCTAGCAACAGCAAGATCAGCCTGCCCTAGATTGTACCTGCATGTTTTCAACATCAATCAATTTCAGAATGCTGCACGAGCAACTTCATCAAAAGTTTATTAGTAATCACAGTGCAGCGCCCAAAAACCAAATTGAAATCATTCTATCTAACAAGTGTTTTATGTGCATGCATCAAACGGAACACAAGCATGACTGATATGATCGTGGTATTTGAATTTTACTCACGCGGGATGAGCGCCAATTAATGCTACAGCCATCATTGTACAGTTGTGTGCAGCAGTGACTCCTCTAGGATCATCTTCAAAAACTACACACTTACAAGGTTTCCGATCCAGCTGCAAGGAATTTAGGCAGATACACTAAAAATTAGCAGGATATTGTACCAGAATGAGAGAGTTTGTTTGGCGCATTGTGAATTCAAAATAAACTTCCTTTAATATGGTGTTTCATGCTCAAGCTCAAGTATAACAGACTAGCAGGCCGAAATAATCATGGACCCAAAATTAGTGGCACATAACATAACAATTCAACGTCCAAAACAATTCCCTATTAATTTGCTTAAGACGCTATTATGATCATTATCTAAAACTGGAAGATGTAGTTATGATTATCATAACTATAAAGATACAGAGATTCAGTATATATTATTGACCTTTCAAACAAAACAGCACTAATTCCATTTCTATGAAAAGAAAATTATATTTATTTCTCTTCTAAGTTTGCCATGAGCAACCAGATGATTTTTCAATAACCCTCAAAGCCTCAACTTCAAACTACAGGAAAGCCCAGCTCCACTAAACAATTCATTTATTATGAATCCTGTGCTTTGCACATATTTTATCATAGCCTACAGCTTTTACTTTTGCAGAAATGAATGCAACATTATAGAGTGAGAAACTGGACTAAAATGAACTAAATTACAGAAAAAAATAAATAAATAATGATCATTGATCATAAAAATCTAGTAAATATATCACTTTCAAGTATGAAATATTTTGTCATTAATCAAACAATCATCTGACTATACCTTGACAGCAGCAGAAAGAAATCTATGTGCTATTGACTCCATTCCATCCTCTTCAGTCACAATTGCCTATTAAAAAATGTAGCAATCAGCAACAGGTAAATTTATAAGCATGTTGATTTACTGAGTATAGAGTACAAAATGGCTATGTTTATGGCCATTTAAATCTCTTTATTGCATATGTTAAGTCACATAAAAACCCCACATTTGTTACCAGCAATAGCCAACTGATTTATTTTCCTCATGCATGCATGTGAAAATTATTTCTCAGGATATCACAGACCAGAACTCTAAAACAGCACCTATTGCATTTAAAGAAATGAGATATTTTGGACTTCAAGTGCATTACAAGATCAAATAAAGTTTGTTATTTGAACCAGATTGTTCATAATACAATGCTTATCAGAAAAGCTGGGCAACTCATATTTCTAGAGTAGTTCTTTTTCCAGGTATCAATTTCGGTTTAAACTCTTCTAATATATTGCCAACCTGGAAATACTGTTTGAGCCCCATTCGTTCCAAAGTTTCCATCATATTTCTTCTATCAAGACTTGAAACAACTGCACAGGGGATACGAGCTGTATAAACTGCCTCTAACCATTCCCTGAGTCCCTCCATAGGTCTTCCAAGCTAGACAAAGAGACATGCAAGAAAGTCAGGTTCTTGCATCTGAAGATCTAACTGACACCCTTCAGAAGAAAACAACACAACAACTTACACTCAGAAGATTATCATAATATAACTGAGAAAACCTCAACTTCAGTCTATCTAGCTCGTTATCAGCTTTATCCCCAAGAAAATGCTGAAAATTTTGCAGAGGCTAGTCAGTGAAAATAAGATCAGTATTTAGAGCAAGATTTAAGAGTTGTGATGACAACAATTTCTTTCGGAAAGTATTTTTCATCATAATTTAATGCCTACATACAATCAACTGACAGCAAGTATTCTGTCTTTTTTTTTTAATATCCCTATTTACATCTTGTTTATGAAACAAGATTTTCTTTCCTTTTTCTAATTGAAATGTTTAATAAAATATTAAAGATCACTATCAGCTTTTACAATGAGATGTCTAACCGACCCATATTAGCCAAGCAACCAAGTCTTAAAAAAGTTCTCTTACTTCAATGGATCTCGCCTTCCTTTTGCCACGACCAGTATTACAACTCCCCCTTAACATACACACACACACACAAAGGGAGAAGCCAAAAAATCTCAGGCAAGCTTAGGGTCCCACATGTTTTTCAAAAGCAGAAAATACCCCACAGGGATGACTTTATTGGTTCCAGAGTTCAATGAACATAAAATTTCGTTACTCCAAGATTCTTCCTTTTTTATTTCTTTTATTGCAAAGTGATGGAAAGTCCAATCAATAGCTATCAGAAGAGAATATGGTTAATCATTTAAACATTATTGTATCTTCTGTAAGCCTATATAGTTAAATAAGCAATCAAATTTTGAATCAGTTGCAAATTCCTAAACCTTATGCAACACATGATCAGCACCTCCATAAAGCATTGATCTTTGCACATCAGCATCTTCAGGAATATCATTTCCTGCATGAGGATCAGTGTAAGAAATGTTATAAAACTCAGATATTTCTGACCTATTCATCATTTTGATAGACCAATCAAGTATATTTGTGAATTGTAAGTATGATGCATGAAAAAGTAAACCCACAAACAAGGTGGACAGGTTTCCCCTTATTAATTGAACTTGTATGATAGAGTATATTAACTGACATTCTATAAAATCAGCAGCATCTCCCATCAAGCAAATCTCATTTGAATAAATGGAAGAGATTGGGATGAAAAATAATGGAAGGAACCATCCAATCTCTTGGTTGGATGCATTATAAAAAGGGAAGGAAAGAAAAGCAAGGGAACAAGGTGTTCGCTAGGAATGCATTTTTCCTTAACTTATCATTACCTTCTAAAGTGGCTGGAAGCAGATATAATGGAAAAGCTTTCAACAAAATTTTATGAACATCCAAATTTTTCCACCAACAACAAAAAGAAAACAAATTAAAAGGAAAAAAAATTATTAAGATGATAAGATTCTATTGATTTAAAAAAAAAACTCTTCCTGGTCCAAGCTAGTTCGTTAAATCATTTCACGAAGGTATCACCATAAAAGTAATTAACATACCCTCTTCTAAGGCAAGCTGCTTCCATGCCATCCACCTCAAACCTCGAGTATCAGCCTGCAATACATTATGTGCCAAATTAGTCATAGTGTGTGGTCATGATATTATGTGTGGCAACCTATGAAGCAACCATACTTTAAAAAAAAAACACAAAAAGAACCATACTATATTTGATACATATCTGACACGGATTCAAATTCTCTTAATTGCATTTTTTGTTAAATGCATGAAGTGCACTATTTTTACATATTAATCCACAAACACTTCATAAAATGTGCATTTCAAAATATCTGTTCTCATCTGACACTTGTATCAAATATGATGGATTCAAATCCTCTAAATTGCACATTTGGCAAAGTTAAATAGGGTACTTCACGCACTTTACAAATTACACAATTCAGAGGATCTGCTCTCAAATATGACATGATACTTCAAATTGCATTTACAATTATATATTAGATATCTTGTCCTGTCATAGTATCCATATCGTGTCGCATCATCTTTATCAATATCAACACTTCTAAGTTAGCTATGCTCTTTTCATCTTAAGACTTTAATCCAAATAGTCAACCCCAATGTAATTGATAACTGGAGTAATACACATCTTTTACATGATTGCAACAAGATTACAAACTCAGTTTTCATCACTTAAAATTTCGAAAGCATGCTACACTACAGTATAGGCAACCATTTATCATGATACAAGTGTCTATTAAATATTCCTAAGAGCTTGAAACATACCACCACATTGTCCCAAGAGAAGATAAGACCATAAGCTTCATCTGGCTTCATAGCATAGCGTATCCGCTGAAGAAAACCTTCTTGCAATTTGTCATTCAAATAATCCTGTTTTGAATAAGAGTTAACATCGTTAAATCACAAATTACCGTAAGCTTCCTTCAGAAAATGTGGTGACGCAACCAAACTCAATTTGGAGGAATACTTGAAAATTTTATCGTTACCAAATCTTCTTACCACGTCAACTTTTAATGGTCCATCTGCTCTAAAAGTCTCAAAGCCTTCGCCATATTCAGCACCGATTGCCTAGAAGAAAACAAGAAATAAAAAAGAGTTAGGGAAGAAAGCTTCAGAATCCAAAGTTCTAATCAGTCAACCATAGCAAATACACTGCTCCAATAAGAGTGCCATCATAGAGACCAATAGAAGGTAAAGCTTCAAACTTGGTTGGACGCAGAGCATTGAAAAAGTAGATAAAGTTAATAGCTGGAGAACCACAATATCAGAACAGGATAAATAAGCAGACTCTGTACCTCTTGCATGAAAAGCTTATTAGGCGCGAAAGGCGACCCGTTAACAGAGCCAAATTCATCGGACCCAGCAGAGCAACGGACAAGAAGACGATTCTTAAGCAGACCCAAAGGCTTTAACTTCTGCAAAACGTATTCATAAAGCAAAAATCAGAGCAAATGGAAGAGCACAAACAGAAAATGGAGAGAGAAGGAGAAGAAATTGCAGACCGAAACTGTGAGGTCGAAAGGAAAAGGAGATAGTTGAAGACGATAAGAGGGTGTCGAAGGGATTATATGAGAAGAGGCTCTGAAATTGGCGCAAGTGGTAAAGTCCATCACAACACACTGATAATGCTACGGAAGCCAAAGGAGAAGATGTTTTTGTAGCTGCTGCTGCTGCTGCTTTATTTTCCTTCTTCCTTCTGTTCGCTCATTTTGTTTCCCAAGAACCAGCGGGTCAATCACGTGGATTTATGGGTTCGCATATTATCAAGTCACGTGACGTATCTCTAGCATCTTCGATGGATAAGGAAATTACCTTCTTTTTTCTCTTTTTGAAAAATCAATCAATACTCAATAGTCATCCAAAGAGAGTTCGCCTGTATTGGTAGTCCGTGAGGTATTAGACTATCAAATAGATTGATATCCAATGTTCTTTATATTTGGAGAATATTAATTACATAAACACATTTCTAAGAATGGGAATTTTAAATTTTAGTATTTAATATATTTTCATATTTTGAAAATATATATTCATAATATGGACATTTCTAACGAAAACATCTAATTACCATAGTGAAAGTGTTAGAATACTGAAAAATTCAAAGTTCATATCCATCCATGTCCAAATTTATTTGTTCCTTTAAAATCATTTTTCTAAATAATTTAGTATAAGAAGCAATAATGGTTGAAATTTAGCAGAATTTGAATTTCAATTAAAAAGGCTAAAAATTAAATGCACGACCTAATAAATCAATAATGCCACAATCCCAGCAAGACATACGTGAACTATTTACCACAAAACATTATTAAATTCAATTTACTGGTGAATAAAAGGTGAGGCTTAATTGTAAACCTAATGGAAGTTTCCTTATAAAGAGTATGAATCTTCTAAATCATAAATTCTAGTGAAGCAGTCAATTGTTTAAAGAAAATATATATTACTAATTTATATAAAATAAATTTTTAATTTATCTCTCTTCTATTTTTTTTATTTTTTTTACACTTCACTAAAATACAATACAGGTTCCTTATAAACTTAAGATATTCGAAACTTAATTCATTTGATTCATCAAAACTTCAAAAAAACCAACGTTCAGAAACAACTGAAACTTGCGTGAAATATAGTATGAGAAACTGATATCCCATCTCCTTCGCCATCCCTCTTCAAAATCTTGATGTTAGAGGCATTTTAATTCTTATTTATGCATATTATACACCCTTGTACATCCTTCTCAGGCAAATCATAGAGCCATAGATGTCCCAAAACAAGCTAGTTTTATAAACCTTGGTGCCAGTACTGGTGCTATTGTGATTAGAGATTGCAAATATGTACACCAATGAACAAGTGTTATGGTGCAATATGTTGCAGGGAAGCAAAAGGACAACGTAACATTAATCAATTGTAAGCATCAAGTCTGATGATAAAACCTGCAGACCCTATAAAAAATTTCTTCTTCACTCCAATGCACCCAACAAGAATAATAAAATCTACTAATACAGTCAAAGCTAGATCCATAATTTAAGCCCAATCATTCCAGCACAAAATCCTTCCCAAAAGCAACCACCAACTCGAACTTCTACACAACTAAAAGGAAAGCAACCACAACAACAGAACCAATAAGTAAACACAACATTTATACATCAGCAGTGCCAATCCCTCCATGCTAAGGCATTTAGCTTAAAAGCTTATGCCCTTTTCTTATTTGGCTTTGCCAAGGGGAGTGATATTTGGATGAATCCGAACTTCTTCCTCTGTGCTATGTACTGCTTTTGATGGCTCCGATCTTTCTCAGCTTCTGTAGGAATGGTTAGATCCTCCCTCAATGCCCGGAGCATTTGACTCAATGCTACCTTCTGTCTTACAGTATGATCATCCATCTCCTTTCTTGTACCATATTCTTCAGAAACTTGCTTTCTGCTTAGTACATCTCTCAATGAAACCGTTGACCTTAAAACAGGCTTTGGATCATTGTTCGTTGTTTTTGACTTAATTACATCTGGTAGAGGAGAGTTCTGATAATTTCCAGCCTGGTTGAACTTGTTGCTCTTGGTGGAGTTGTACAATACTTGTCCCTTCAGTTCATGGTCAGGAAGCCACCTCCGCAGAGCCTCTTCAGCAGCATGCTGCTTGCTGTTTGCAGTTTCAACACTGTTTAAAGCCTCTGTCAAGACTTGTTTGCTATGGCGAACTTCTGCTGATGCTTCCTCCAACCATTTAAGAATAGTCAGTTTAGAAATGTTTGTTTCATCAATTTGGTACTTGGAATCTATTACTTTCTTCAAAGTTGATTCTTCAGGTATTTGAGCTTTGGGGTTTAAAGGAGAGTGCTCCCTTAAAGCAAAAGTCACTTTGCGAGGCTCTGGCAGTGCAAGTCCTGATGGTCTCTCATTACTGGATAGAGCCTTGATTTCAGCAAGAGCAATAGCTTCTGCTGCCCTTGCGGCTTCTTCCATCTTTTTAGCCGCAAACCATCTCATCTCAGCAGTCTTAATGTTTAATCCATTCTCTTCTTTTGCAGGGGAGGGCTTTGAAACATCAGAAAGTTTTGTTTCAACCATTCTATTGTGCTGCCCAGCTTCAGAACTGAAACTCCTCATAATATTTACGGGATTATTGAAAGTGCTACTTGCTTCAACAGGAGCTGCTGATGAATTTAACCTTGATAGTTCTTGGGCCCGCTCTTGAGCAGAGACTGCTGCAAACTTTGATGCTAGCTTCTCACGTGTCCTCTGAAGAAAAATTTTCTCCTTCTTCATCTTCTTATTGAAAGATTCTACAGAAGTTTGTATCACCCCGAGATCATTTATGGTCTTACCAAGATTTAATTTAGCTTGTTTTATATCCATTAATATCAGATCAGGCGTTGACATAGGGCAGGGATTTGAACATTGCAATATCTGTCCTTGATTCTTTCCACAGTTTTCCTTATTCATCTCCTTAATAATAGGAGTTCCAACATGTTCATGCGAATGGGCAACCGAAGCTGCAAAGCATTTCAATGCTTCTTTTTGTAGCTGCTGCTTTAGATCCTCTACAATCCTTTTGGTAGCTCCCAGTTCTTCAAGCACGTCCAGTGTTTCGAGTTCTTTCACTATCAAATCCTTCTCCAACTCCGCTGCTTGTTCCTCCACTTTCTTTATGTCAAAATCTTCAGTGCTGTTCTGCTAATTATAATCTTATTCTACATCAGAAAGCAAGCTAGCAGGGAATGTACAAAGAACTATGCGAAAGAAGAACAGATGAAATAATGCATGGTTAGCATGAACAGGTTTTTTTTTTTTTGGTCATTCATGAACAGGTTAAATTAGAAGGATTTAAAAGGACTAAAACATATAAAATAGTTCAGAGGGCAACATTGCTTATACTCGTTTTGTGACAAACCCCAAAAAGGAATAAAATAAAAGAAATATTGAACAGATTATTATCTATTTTACAGCTTGCATGCATCAACTGGTCCTGAAACTATCTACATTTTTCAAAAGGCAACTCAGTAGCGTTCAAGTTAACTTCACACGTCATAACTCATAACATTGCTCAGCCATTGTTTATTTCACAATTTGATCTCATCCTTAAGGTTAAAATTTTGCGTAATCAACACTGGCAAGTAAATCTTGGTTCAGCAATGCTTGCATCGAAAAAACCATAACTGAAGACAAGAAGAAAAATCAGTAACGTTAACGAAAAACTTACAAAAGCCTCCCCAAGCTTGTAAAGAGGTAACCAAGGCCCGCTACCTCCAAAACGAGTCACAGCCTCCTTGACGGACCCGAACGGCGGCGACGTATCGATTTCAGCTCTGCAATTCACCATTCTTATCCCCGGACTCGGGTTCTCTCCGGGTCGAGCTCCGGCTTCGAGATTATCAGTCCTCGATTCGGGTCTTACTTCCCTTATGCCAGGCGTTCCCGGAACCCCTTCGGTGGCTGACTCCCGGGTTTCGGCCATTGTAACAAGTGCGAACGGAAGCGCAAAATTCAGAGAAACATCCAGAGGTAAAGGTGATTAGAGGCTCAAGCTTGGACTTCCGAGACAGACCCATTCTGGAATTTATGCAATACCGAGGATGATGATGATGTCCCGGGGCCGAGTCAAGACTCAGTCGGAAAAGGAAGCGATTCGAGGACGAGTGAGGCGAGCGGGTCCACACACCATAGCCCGCTTGGTGAGAAAGGTGAAAGCAAAGCGGGAAAAAGCAGAAAAGGGCAACGAAACGACAGAGAGCGCTTTTGTGGTGCTTTACCCGTTGATGATACTGTGTGGCTGACATTATGGATTTAGATTGTTCTCTTTGATGTTGTTGGTTTATGGAGTCAAAAGTCAAAGGTAATACAAAGTCCAACCAATGATAGGACGCCATGCAAGAGGATGAAGCTGAGACTGAGCTCGTCATGTCGATGACCCTCCCTTGATTTAGAGCGCGATTTGCGGTTAAGGAAAAGCATTGGAAATGTCGTGGTCATGATTCACTTTTGGCGGGGGAAGTCCAAAAACACTTCCAAACGACGGCGTCTTGCATGCCTTTGAAGAACACTGCCTATTACATTGGAATTCGTAATCACGTAGAATTCTAGTTAAAAAATAAGATCATTATATTTCAAGTCGATCTCTTAATCTTTTATTATAAATGCAAGTAATATGCAGCACTATTAAGAAAAATTAAAAGTTCCAGAGATCATGTTAACAATTTAGAGAGAAGGAAACTATAAATCCGTGGAGTATGTGCAACAAAATGAAAGTTTATAACCACATATTATTACAGAATATATATCATGAATTGTCATGATTGACCGTGTGAGAGCAGAAAGGAAATTTCACGCCATGTGGTGGTTGTTACGTACGGCCAAGAAATCAAGTATTGGTGGTTTCGATGAGACATATAGGTAAGTCATACTCCTCTCCCTTCTTTTCTTTTCTTTTCTTTTCTTTACTTATTTAATTTTTGTTTATCAATAATTATTTTTAGTTATTATTTATTATGAATGAATGGTTTTCCTATTCCATCATTTGAGCTTGAAAGTTATCTATAAAATTTGTGTGGAAGTTATTGGTAAATGATAGGCAATTTTAATGATGAGTTTGGTAACAGACTCATAAGAAGCTTTAGATAAAGTGAACAGCTGTAGCACATGAATAAATATTACCTTTAATTACAAAATGAACGCCAAAAGTCATCACTGCACCGTGCCTATAACTGACCATCTTCCTCATTCAAAAATTGAAAACCGTAAAAAAACACATTTGTGGATTTATGCGACCAGAATTTTTGGGTAGACTAATTAACAATGCAGTAATCAATTCCTGAAATTTAGCTTTATTACAAATTTATTGGGTCATTGCTTCGTTTTAAGAATCATTGGGCTTTTTAGTGGGCCTTTTGACAAAGTTTGTAGCCATAAAGTCGTACCTTTTGCGACAGCCTTTGTTACAGGCCTTTGCCGTAAGCGATTCTTTTTCTTTTGGTTTTTTTAACTTTTGTAACAAACATAAATGATTTAAATGATTTTTACTCGCGCACGCACACACATTTATACATACATACATACATATATATATATATATATATATATATTGGACTTTCCATAACAAGCTCAATAATGGTATGGGTCACTTTAATTGATCCATGATTGATTTTCCGGTGGGCTCAATCAGATTCAGAACAACGTTGATTGCGGTTTTCATATCATTGGGGACAATATTGCCCAAGAAAAAAAATCATTCAGGACAATAGAAATTGATATATGTTATACACTATGGAACATCCCAATTGTAATCAGGGTTTGTTTTCACTGACACCCAAAGAGTTTCAGATTCTGAATGTTAAACTAATTTCCCTTTCAACTATGATAGCATTGGTTTGGTTTAAATCAGTTTTAATTATTTGACAAATCGAACACACTTAATTTGTTGATTGAAAACGTCATATAATCAATGCAGTATTTTTGGTAATAATTGATCTAATTCAAATTGAATTTAATCAATTTTGATAAGAACGATCCAATCAATTTTTAATAGACAAATATTAAAATAAAAAAAATGAATATTAATAATTTTTTTCAATTCTAACTATTAAAAAATATTTTTAACCATAAAAATTACATTGAAATTATTTTAAGACAATTCTAAAACAATTATAACCATAAAATAAAATATTGATGGTAAAAAGTAATAATAATAATAATAATATATTTTTAATTTTAATTAATATCTAATATAATATATTAATCAGATGAAATCAAATAAAAATGAACATCACTCAATAACCGAACCGATTTAATTAATTTTGACAATTCTAACTTTGTTCAATTAAATAATCAATTTTAATTAGATTCGATTGATTCAATTTTTATTAATTCAGTTTAATTTGAATTTGATTCCTCTTACTTTCAACTACGAATTAAAATACAATTCGATGATAGTAATTAAAAAAAAAAGTACTATGCTAGTTAAACATATATACAATCATATTATATTAAAGGATATTTAATATATTTTGGTAATATTTAAAGGTTTACTATCATATCATTTGTATTTTAAAAAATAAGTAATGAAATTTTGTCTGGAATTTAATATCCAACTAAAATTTTGTACTTTTTACTATATATATATATATATGATAAAATATTAGTACTGTGATACCCAATCTTTTAGTATTTATTTGGCCCTATGTGTTCTCCTCATTGCAATGAAATATTACAGAAACAGAAAATTTGCTCCTTTCTTTTATGTATTTGAATATTAATCAAAGGTTAAATTAAGTTTCAATTTTATCTTATTAATTAGTAGTCTCTTAAAATAAAGTTTTATTCTTTTTATAAGACAAATCTCATAATTCTCATATATTACATGCATTAGTTGAATTTATACCTGATCACAAACTGAGCTCATTAAAAAATAAACTGAGCTTTTCATATAAATAAACTAGTAATATTTGAATTTGAGCTCTTTTTTTGATTTAATTCAGTTGGACCCGCCCCATAAAATGGGCTAGCCCAGGCCAAATGAAAATGTACAAGTGAATTTAAAAAAAAAATAACTTTTTTAATATATAAATATCTAACTAACAAATTTAATAATATTACATAAATTAAAATATAAATTTTATAAGATAAATTTTATACAAAAATCAAAATAAATATAATATTCAAATCTTTCAAACTTTAAACGTAATACAATAAAATCAAAATATTTATCAACTAATAAATTTAAAATTAGTACGGTAAATTTATAATAATTTATCAATTAAGATGTTTAAATTCTAAAGCCGAAGAAAGATGAAGATGATCATTTAGTGATTGATTTGGGTAAGAAAAGCTACGACTGTAACTGTGAGTGACAAGGTGAGAATGAGATGAGAGTGAGAGAATGAATGAGCTATGTGGGTGAGATGGAGTACAGAGAGGCCATGCAACACATTTAGTTTAGATTTTAATTATAATATATAATTTATCCATATATATAAAATGGGCCAGGTACGGTCGAGCAAAGAAAACTTGAGTCAAACCCTTATATTTAGGAGCTTTTAAAAAATGAGTTTTCAGATTCAGGTTTTTTTTTAAGCTCAAATTCATTACTTGATGGGCCGAACTTATCGAATTGATGGGCTTTGAGGCTCATGACCAAATCTAATCAAGTTTAGGTGGATGGTTTAAGCGAGTTAGTCGTGTAAGATAATTAGGATTGAGTTGAGTTTTTTTATATCAAACTCATCCATTCGACTCATTAGGTATAATGATATTAGATTATGTTGTGTTTGCTCGAATTGACCAAGTTGATCATGTTATGATTTTATTTATTTATATATTTTTAAAAATGATGAATTGAATATAAACAACTCTAATACATATATGTCAACCAATTATATTATATTTAAGATTAAAATTTTTTAAAATAAAAGATTTAAAAGTTAAAACATGAGGTTTAATTTGAGATTAAAAAAAAAAGCATAGTCAATTTTATTATTTTTTTGTTTACTTATGATAACTTAGCTTAAAAATCATAAAAAATTAGATAATAATAATTTTTCTTAACATTTTTACTAGATTTTGAAAAAATAAAGAAAAAAAAGAATAGTTTGGCTGAAAAAAAAAATTATATAGAGAGGTGCACAAAATAATGGCATAATATATATATACATATATATATATATAAAAGAAACTAACCAGCCAATTCGACTAACTTAATTAGATTGATTTAATTTTTTAAAAAAATTAGATCCGTTTAAATTTGTTTAACCCACCTGAATCTAACCATACATATTTTTTTAATTGAGTTCAATTAAATGTAGATGAGTAAATTGAGTTTTGCTCACCCTGATTACGTACTTCCGACCAAATTAAAAACTGCTTTTTTTTCACAATCTAATTTGAATATTACGTACTACTGAATAAAAAAAACACCATTTTGCAAAGAAAAAGAAAAAAACGCATGGGTCATTCTGCACGAAACATTAATGATGGTCCCCTCAAATAAAGCTCAGTCAAATCAAACCCCATTTAAATTACTGACCCATCTCACGTATCAATTTAGAACAAACACTCTATATGTATAGTATTATTATTAGTTTATATTAAACAAATAAATAAAATTACATAGCAACAATAATAAATAGTTAGTAATACACGAGTAATGTAAAAAATGAACAGCAATATAATTAGAATTCTCTACCGCAGTACTTCATTTTCTAATGTTTCTTTCCTGTCGGCAATCTTACGTTGAATGACTGATGAATAGAAATATGATGTAATAGTAAATAATCATTGGTATAACAAAAACATCTCTGTTTTTTTTTCTTTTGTTTGGTGGCTAGAAGTTAGAGGAACACAGACCCAAAAGTGACAGTCAGAATTTCTAACAAATTAATTACCAAATTACCTAATAATGGAAGCCGTGTGGTTTAATTACATAAAGTATATTGTATTCTGCACTGCAGCTGCATGTTACTCAGAGAGAAGAAATTGCTTCATAAAATTTCATCAAATTCTTGTTCCAGTTTGGATCACTGCCTCTGCAAAAAGATAACATATAGGATGGCCGTATTTCCAGTTCCAATCCTATTATTGCAGTGGGCCATGCATTGTTGTGTAGAATCTAACAACAAAGGTAGTTGAAGAAATCCAACGCATTTTGAATTCTGCAGAATTACACATCACCTTAATAATTTGGAGCAAATTATATTTTATAGGATAACATAATTGAAGCAATTAGTTGGAGTGCAATGCAAAACGATCGAAGACTTTATTTGCGGGTATATATAACATTAAAAGTTACCTTCCACACTGTTGGAATTGGTGCGAAAGGTCTCTATCAGTACCCGAAGCCTAAATAAGTGATATTTGACGTGGTTGATCAATTGTGATGATGGAACTTAACCCTACCACCAAGGAGAAGAACATATATATGAATATGATGCAAAATATACAGACCTCTCAAGTTTCAACTACCACATACATCGCTATAAGTCATAGCATTTTCCTTCATTACTTCAACATAGTGGTGAACTCAGTTTGATTATGGGGCTACAATGCATTCATCCCACTTTACTTCACGTATGGTACAACCCCATTATAACCAGTTTTTCATCTTTTCATTCATGGAGTCATGGACCACGACATGTTCTCATTTATTACACTGTTCACTCTCTAACCTAATTTCCCTTTGCCTTCAACTGTTCTTGCCCTTTCAAGACTCTATCTTAATCTATAAATGGTCCACCATCTCCAATCTTCATCAATCTCTTCCCAGAAATTAACAATAATTAGTCCATATAAATCGAAAGAGCCACCATTTAATTCTATGGTTATCTACCATATATCAGGCATTCAATTTCCTCACATTTAATCGGTACGGGACAGTTTCAATAATATCAAACAAAAGAAAAGGCTTTATAAATTTACATGAGTGTTGGAACCAAGTCTGAAACCATTGGAATCATCTAAGGATGCAGAGTGATCATGGTAATGGTGTGTCGGCAGAAAAGTCGTTCAGGATGAAGCAGAACGATAGGTTCTTGTCGAAAGTAATGGCGAAGGAAGCCTGTGTGGCTAACTGTTCTTCAAGGGTGTTCTACTATGGAGAAGCACCAGTTGGGGTTCCTTTCATGTGGGAGTCACAGCCAGGCACTCCCAAGCATCCATTGATGTCTGATCATTCCACTTTGCCTCCTCTTACGCCTCCACCTTCCTATTATTCCAGTTCCAACTCCACCAATAATACCAACCCAAGAAATCCCAAATTACACAGAATATTTTCAGCCATTTTGCCAAGGAAGCCTCATGTGTCGCCATCACCGTCATCTCGATCATCATCCGAGTCGTATTATTCCTCCTCATCCTCGTCTTCGTGGTCGTTAGTGTATCCGTCGCCTTCGTTTTCGATGGGACACATAGATCAAGGTGAACTCTGTTTGTCATGTACTTCAAGATCTACCAATTCAATGCTGGGCATTCCTTTGAAACGTAGAGGAGGTTCAACTGGATTCAGAGGCCGAGGCTGCTACTCCTTTGGTAACATGAAGAATGCAATTTTAAACATGATATATCCTAGGCTAGCTAGATAGGCCATGGTGCAGTTTAATTAATAATAAGGTACCCCGTGTGATTTTTAATTACATTTCGCACAAGTCTTCTGCATATATTAAATGTAATTTGTTAGCATCATTGTGCGTGGGATTAGAGGTTTCCATACTAGTTAGAATTTAGTTAATTTTCCCCAATATTGAAATATATTAGTTGTTCGATTATATATTACCGGTCTGAATATAATTAACTCCACTCTGACCTACACAATATATACCTATTAAATATATATAGAGGAAAAATGAGTCTGCATTTAATTAGGGATTTTGGGTCTGTGCATGGTACGTACATGCTGGATTGAGGTTTACCACTAGTATAAAAGTTATGGCTGTTAGTTGGCCAAGATGCTTATATTAATTATATAAATCAATTTAATATATATTGCAACTACTAACATTTAAGGAGCTTAATCGTATCTGTACACCATGGATAGACGAAGTTATGTGCACAACTTAGCTTCAAGCTAGCCCCTTTTTTTGTTTATTTTTTAATATGATAAAGTACTTAGCACAAGCCTGTTGAATAAGTTTGGATATATATATATTTACTAGCAATTTAACTGGGATCTGGGAAGGAAGCATTGATGAACAAGGGTTTGCCTCGTCTAGGATATTGCCCAAGTTAGATTATAAGCATATATATACAAGAAAATGACTAACATTACTATGGTAATTCGCATCAACAAGGCTTACATGTCTTGTAAGCTTGTTTTTCAATTTCTATAAATTTTAACAAGCTTGTTTTCAATGTCTATAAATTTTAACAAGCTTGTCTTCAATGTCTATAAATTTTAACAAGCTTGTCTTCAATGTGTATAAATTTTAACAAGCTTGTTTTCAATGTCTATAAATTTTAACAAGTCTATCAAGTTAAACTAAAAACTATATATTACTTTGCCTTATATTCTTTATACTTGTATTTTTATTATTTTTTCTCTTGTTCTTTTTCAAAACATATCCAAAGTATAAAATAATGAATATGAAGTTTTACAACAAGTAATAAATGACGATTAATTCTTATATACATATAATAAAAAGTAATGAAAAATAGATATATTAAATCTTTATAATGAAATACGGTGTAAATATTTCATAAATGACTGACACTGTGCTTGCGGTCTGCTTAATTTGTCTCAGTAATTATTGGTTTTGGTTCAGGGAGTATGTTGCCCTGGAGTTCACTCTTCCCAGTGTTGGGCCCATGAGTTTTGGGTTTTTTTGTTTGGCCCACGGTCGTTTCTTGTTGTCCAGTTTTGTTATTAAATTTGACCGACCAAAAACATATATGTGATGTTGATGTATTCCACCAAAGCAATGGACACATTTTTTATTTAATCAAGAAGTTTTTCCCATCAATTGTTTTTCTCCTCTTTTCTTTATATGTTTGTTACTTATTATTGATTTAAAAGCACATTGAGCAGTTTTTTTTTTTTCAAAATAAAGCATTACACTGAAAATAAATATTACAAGAATTACAGAAGGTGACAAATTTTGTAGCAAAATTAGACAGTCGGGATTAAAGTCGTTATGACTTTTTTTGTTTTTGTTTTTTTATTTTTTCACGAATTCCGTTAGTTAACACGTGATGAGTGGCGTGACTTTTGTCGCGTCAATTTTGGTCTCACGTTGTAAAATTATATCGGACTAGATATAGTTGTAATGAACTTAACTTTTAATATCTATAGCTAGTAAGTAATTATGATATTCCTAATCATAACTTCAATTTTTTCTAAACATAATTATTTTAAGAAGGCATTGAGATTGAAAGGATGAGTTTCCATCCTTTAAATTTAAGAATGATACATAATATTCTTTATATTTAATAAGAGATAAGAAAAAAATATTTAATTTTTAATTTATTTAGAATAAAATTTTTATTTTTTTCTGTTTCTTTTTAATTTTGAAAAAATAAAAATTTAAAATTTAAAATTTAAAATACATGTATTATAATAGACTTATAACATACATGTGTGATACGAAGCACATCGTAATCATATTTTATAGAAACTAACTACATATAACCATGCTCACCTCCTACCATACAGCATTTTTCATACAGTGTTCAAAAAAAAAATTGCAACAGTGATTTGGTTGAAGCCACCCTATAATAAGAGAGATACAGAAATTAAATAAAGCAGAAAAAGGCAAAACAAAACAAGATCATATCAGAAATGGAAGAAGACTGATAGAGAATATAGTCAATATAATTAGTTGAGCTTCCTACAATTCTTCCTGATCTCTCCATTGGAGCCAGTGAGGGGACTGATGTCTCCCATCTTGATCATGGCGGCAGTGAAATCAGAATTGAAGGAGGTTGGGTTGGTGGTGTAGCCGCGCACTATGGAATCAGTGGAGCCACCATTGAAGAGCTGCTGGTCAGAGTGGAGAAGACCCTTCTTCTGAACGAGGTTCTTGAAGTAGTTGTTGTCGAAGGACGTGGGAGTCTGAAGATCCAGAGGAGCCAGATTGTTGTCCCCTGTGCCTGAGGCTCTGGGGCACCCCGATTGCCTCGTCTGAGCGAAGGACTTATCTATGTTGCTCTCGTTGTAGATTCGGGCTCTGAAGTTTGTGCACCTTGCTTGTCCAATTGTGTGAGACCCTATGTACATATATACTTAATAAGTGATTAAGATAAATGATCTCTGATTGATCCATTTTAAGGCAAATTAATTTAACTTCGTTGATAAGGTGTGACAAAAATTATCAAGTGTTGGTCGAATCATAATTAAATCATGTGAGCCACTAAATACTATTAAATAGAATGAATTGTATTTTAAGTAACAATTACATGATTTTTGGCCTAAAATAAACGTTGGATAGATAGATAGATACCAGACAATGCTACCAAGTCTTTGGTGGAAAGGCCAAGTGCGGAGAAGCGAGAGATGAGTTGGTTGAGGTTGGAAGTGGGAGGAGGGATGCCGTTATTTGCAGCAGAGAGGCTAGCAGTTTTAGAGTCTCTTCTTCCCAGTTTTACATTCCATGTGGGGCCTCCAAGCTGAAATTAATTAATTCATCATCACTTAATTCTTGTTAAAATTACTTACAAAGTGTAATTAACTAATAGAGAAATTAAAGGGAGTTACAATAGTAACAGAGTCTCTGGCGGTGATGGCGAGGATATCAGCGCAAGAGACGACCCCAGGGCACACTTTCTCCACCGCCGACTTGATGCTATCAATGACTTCGTATCCACGAGCAGAGTTCCTATTGGGGTTTGCATTCTTCTCTCCAGTGAAGCTTGATGTGTCATCCAGAAGAATTGAACCGTCGCATCCCTGACATCATTCATGTATTTTCCTTTTTTCATTATTTCAAACATCAAACCAATAATATACTGTCACCGTTTCTTGCTTTCTTTCTAATGCCTTACTTTAAAACTATGTGCTCCCCACCCCACATCCATATTATAGATATATAAAATTACACGTACAATGGAAAATTTTAATTAATTACACTCATTCTACAATAACTCAAATTAATCAAAAAATATTGTGTTTGACATGTTTTATATTTTTCATCATTATTTTGACTAGCCAAAGTATAGATGGTTATATAGCCTTAGGAAATAGTAATACTTTGTGTAAGGAAGCACAAGAAATATATATTATAAAAACGAAATTAATGTAGAGTCCGAAAAGTTATATATAAAACACAAAAAGATACGTACTTACACTCGCCCACACCAACAGGTGTACATATATTATATGAAATTAATATTATTATACTATATTATAATGATGGAGGGCAAATGCAAATAAAAGAGTAGCTAGAAGAAGAATTACATTGACAAAGCAGTCATGGAAGAACAAGCGGAGAAGAGAAGCACCCATGCGGGCTTCCTTTGATATGGCAGATTGCACAGTGGACTTAACCGTGGAAAAAAGTTTTGGGCAAGAAGAGGAGTAAAAGTTTGTGGAAAGTTGTGCATTGGCACTCCCCAACAGGAGTAGTACCACAACCGCAGCCACACCCACACTCATCAACCTACAAGAAAACGAATAAGCCATTGCTAACTAGCTAAGGCCAAGCTAAGTCAATCTGTTTGCTAATTGCAAGTGTAGGCGGGCGTGGTTTTGTGGTTAAGGTTGGGAGTGGAGTGGCATATATATATACACACAGAGATAAGGCATGATGCTTGTCACCGTCAAATCTCAAGGCGCTTGGGGTCGGCAGGTGACCTAACATGTAGACCATAAGTATATCTTTAGTGCATGGGAAATCAGCCATTTTTTCTACGTTTCAAAAAGTGTTATGTGCTTCTTTATTACAGATAAGAAAAATGGGACCTTCCCCTCGTGTTCAATTTGATTTAATCAGCGTCATTAATTGTCTTGTGCCTGCCATTTGTCAATGTATTCTTTCTCCAAGTTGAGGGACCCACTTTTAACGCTTTGACGTTTGACGGTTTCACCATGCCATGGTGATCAAAGTAGACAAGGCAAAATTTGACTGCATTCAAAAATAAACTAAAATAAAAGATTCCAGAAATGAGAAGAAACATTATAGATATGTTGCCTTTGGATCCGCTGCCATTATTTTTGCAGCCAATAGTTGGCCATTACTTTTAGCAGCGATTTTTTGCGTTGCTAAAGTGTTTTAAATATTATTATAACGCAAATTTTTGTTAAAATAATTAATTATAGCAACAATAATTTTCGTTGCAATAATATTTAGCAACGCAAAAAACCGCCGCTAAAAACTCAGATATGTTAGTCTTGCATGATTTGACTTGGACATTTTAACAGAAAAAGAAGAGTTCAGTATGTATATAGTACTGGGCTACTGGGTTGGCGGGTGAGCTACGCGTGTTTACTTTGTCGTGTGAACCGCATATTTTTCTACGCGCCTAGATTGTGGCCTTAGTCTTCAGGTATTGGAAGCTAGCTAAACGTTGCCTGGAGTAATTATGTATCATGTAAATTGCGTTCAAGGCAAAGTAAGAAACTTCTCATGTATATATACTTTTTTGAGGTCTATGTTAGTATAGCTACGCCCGAGTAATATCCAAATGACTAATATCCAATTATTACCTTAATTTATAGTGTTTGACGACAAATTTCCAACAACGAAACAATCCAAACTTGTTAAATTGCTTAATTTCCTTACTTTTCATAATTATGTGTCCCATTTGGAACGAAACTTGGGAGATATTTGTGGTTATTAAATTTAGGGTGTTTTATAATTGAAGTTTCATGTGATGATTAATTACTTCCTCCGCCTACAATTTTATAGAGCTGATCACGTCAACTGCAGGAGCAGTTGAGTTGCATTAAATAAGCTAATATTACTAGCTGCCTATAATATTGCCTTTTCTGACCATCATGCAAGTGGTCGGACTACAGCCACATCCCCCTTTTCATCTCTTCTATTTATTCATTCTTTATCTGAACTTAGAAGCCAAATTATTTTTCTTTTACATATTTTTATAAAAATTATATATTACCTACTTACTGTGAAAATGTCAACTTATGATCAGCTCAGCAAAGATTAAGTCCATAAATTAAGGAGGGTAAGATTTGTTATATAGTTTTAAATATATAGATATATGATGCTTCTTAATGAAGGTTGTATTTTAGAATTATAAATGGTAACAAAATAAAGATTTAATTTTTTTGGATATATATAGTGAGAGATTATCTATAAAACTTAGAATATAACTAGAAGATAATGCATATTTAAGCCTTGTAAGAGGAGATATTAATATTTAATAAAGTGGAATTGACTTATTATGGATTTTGGCCTCTGCTCTAGATGTTTTTGGGTTGGGAGCAGTGAACTTGCATATGGTATCCTCTTTGAGAGAAAACTGGCATGCTAAATGTGATTCGTCTTCTGGAAACTCAACAAGTTTTAATTAGCTTTAGAATGGTAGGTTTCTAGCCATCATGATATGCTTGCATATCTTTTGACCCTTACAAATTAAAGTGAAAGCCAAGCCACAAAAATCAAATTCAACTCAGTTTTGGAATATTTGAATTTTGATCCTGCACTGTGTGTAACGAATCTCTCACTGTCCCACCTTGTTTCGCATTAATACGGTAAGCTGCCAAAGTTCAAAGGTTAGATGGTTAACTCACCTTTTTTTTTTTTTTCAAGATACAAATATTTTGAAATAAAATATTTTCCCGTTGGATCATCTATATAATTACATAATTTTAAGTTATTTTTTGAAATATAAACATATAAATAGCAGTAATATATTTCGTTTCATTTCGATTATACAAAGTTTTTTGGAGTAGGGCTGAGATTGTACAGGGTAGAGAAATTCATCTTTTTGAATGATCACTCAAAATACTCGGAAAGGAAAGCAAGTATGCTATATAAATGCGGTTCAGGAATTTGCTTTCTACGAAACAACTTGAACTTCCAAAGCAGAATTTTATCTTATGAGATATTTTTGAATATTTATTCTATCACTTTATTTATACATTGTTTACTAGTATCAAGTCAATTTACTTAATTAAATTTACACATTATTTGAACCAATAATACAAATTAAAAAAATTATAAAAATTACTACATGTTTTTTCAAATAAAAGTATATAATTTCAACAATATTTCATACTTTCCAAAATTTTAAAAACATTTATATTTTCAAATTCATATATTATTTTCCAGAAAATCAACAAAAAATAAAAAAAAAAGAGAAAAAAGGCGAAACAAATCAAATCAGATTTCGAAAATGGAATATTCAAATCACGAGTAATTATTTCTTTTTTTTTTTTTTTGCGTGTGTGTGTTTAAATTTAGTTGAAGCGTTTGAGTTTATTTTTATTAATCTACTACTTATAGAAATTTTTATTAATTAATGTCTTAATTTTTTTAAACTCAATGATCTATTTATTTTAAAAATATTTTTATTATTTTTAGGATAATCTGTATTATATTTTGATAGATATATATTAATATTTCAAATTGATGTTAATAGTATATTTATTTTTAATTATCTTTATCTTATTATACTATTTGTTTTTATTTTTTTGAATATCTATCAATATATATTATTATTCTATCCAATTTTAATTATTCTAATATCATTATATTATTTAGGTTTAATTACATTTTTTTTAATACAGACATAAAGTACGTATATATTATTAACCTTCATTAGTTATTATTATATATATTGTGTTTATTAATAAATACAATTTATATCCTAGCTGTAATATTTATAGTTATTATTTCAAGCATTAATCTTATATTATTTAGTCTATGATAAATTATTAATATTTTATTTACGTGTTTATTTACTCTAAATATTACAAAATTAGTATTTATTGTAAATTTAAAATTTTGATGAATTAAATTTTCTATCAATATTTTTAGTATATTGTCTTATACATTACTTATTATTATTATTATTCTATTTGTTATTAATAATTATATTCATGAATTTATTTCTTTTTAAAAGTATACTTTTATTAATAATTGTACTTCTCTTATATATATTTTTATTACTTTATCTTTAAATGATAATTTATTTATTTTTTATTCTATCAATATTTTGTTTATTAAAAGTATTTTTAATACTAATGTTAATTTTATAGGGTGTTTATTTTCTAATATTATACATGCTGAATTTTTTTTAATATTTTACTAACTTTAGTCATAAAATTTTATTTTCTTAGTTCTTCAAGTCTAAATCTAACTGTATATTTTTTATTTTATTATATTATTTTTGGTTAAATGTTATTATTCTTTCTCTTATTTTTAGTGATGAATTTCTGAATTCTTGATATGCTGTATAAGGGTCTTCATTATTTTCTTCTTGATGTTCTTCTACAATTCTTATTATATTAATTTAATAATTTTATTTTATTAAATATTTAGATTCATATTTATGAGATTTTTCACTTAACACTATTATCTTATAATTTTTTATATCTGAGTCTCTATTTCACTTTATATTATTTTATCATATTCTAAAAATTTTAAGTCATATTTGTTTTAAAATATTCATAATTTTCTTAATTTTTAATTTTTTTAAAATTTTTAAATATATATATCCTAATTATCTAAAATTATAATATCTACATTTATAAATTTTTATAATTTTTTTCCTTTTTTTAAAATATTTGTTAGGTTTGTATGTTTTTTTTATAGATATCTTTTTTTTTAAAATAATTTTATTCAAATTATATCAATTAAGTAATAAGCATAAGAATTTTTGTTAATGAAAATTTTAATTTTAATTTATTAAGAATTAATTAGTTTCACTAAATCTAATTTTTATTGATAAAACTCTCAATCTCTCCCCCCCTCTCTCTCTCTCTATATATATAAATACATATATATATACACACACGCGCGCGCGTGCTCAATGTGATTTGCATTAAATGCTTTTACGTGTTTAGTTGAATACATTGTGTTACCAACAAAAATTAAGTTTAATAAAATAAAATTATTTTTTTATAATGTAATTAAATAAAATTTAAATTTTTATTAAAAAAATATATTTATATTTATATCTAACTATATTTTAAACAAAAACACTTTCAATAAAAAAATATTTATAAAAAAAATACTTTGTCCCGTTCAAATCAAACTGTCAAAGTTAGTTCTCGATGCTCTCGCTTTTAAGCAGAAATTTACGACTCTATGTTGCCCATTTACATGCACCAATGAAAATGTCAAAAGAGACGCGCATATCGTCCTTTTCTCAAGATAAGGTTATAAAGAATTTGACTTAAGCTCTATTTCTTTGGCTTTTTTTAATTATTTAAAATTTAAATGCAATATTTTTATTACTACACATATAAATTTTGAGACAGTTTAATAATTAAAAAATTTAACCGACTCTTAAAATCTATGCTAACTGAGACAGCACTGCTATGTTGATCGATGTGCAAGGCTTCGTGATTCTTTTCCTTTAAAAATTTGTCCTGTAAAAGGTATTGAAAAAGTAGTATGTGTCCAAACTAAGTGATGCTTAATCGTTAATATACAAAATGATTATCCCAGGATTTTTCACAAAGGCCAGGCACTACCTGACAAAATTGGTGTCGTTGGCAAAAATACAACTCTCGCATCTATTTTCCAAATCCCTGAGCGCCTCCCATTACCATAAATACCCTTCGTCTTTACCTTTGGAGTTTGGACACGTCTCCTCTCCTTGCTTTCTTTCCTTTTTTTTTTTTTCATAACGAAATAATATATTAAAATCAGAAGAAAACGGATAAAAAGAATTGGCTTATATCTTTTCATGTTTAGGAGCTTAAATTTGGGAATACAGATGACGCTAACAATTTTCACATTTTAAGTGTAGCTAATTTTTTTCTTTTTTAATACTTGGTGGCTGAATATTAATAAGATCTAGCCTCTAAGAGTCTAAGTTATACACTTAAAGTCTTTATTATATATATGAAATTTATCATTTAAATAATTTTATATCTATCTTTCTCATAGATAACATTATTATATTAACTTGTTATATGTGAGAGTATGCAACTTGGAACTTTTACAAGCTGAAGATTGCAATTCATTGCTATGTTTCCAATTTAAATTATTATCATAAAAAATTAATTATAAAATTTAAGGAGAAGTATTCTGGACAGGTTTTACTTGCTCTACTCTGAGTTGTGACATTGTATTTAAACTTTAAAGTCGGAATTAGGAAGATGTCATTGACTCAAAGTAGTTTATGATGTTTGGTTTTAATACAAAAGTGTGATTCACTAATAACATGCAAGAGGCAATTTTCCACTCTCTTACGCTTTTCGCTTTGGTATGCTGGTCCTTGCCTCCTTGCCAACAGCCAAAGAAATATATATATTTTTGTTATAGGAAAGAAGAACAGAATTTGTAATTTTATCAAAACTTTTGCTTATTCAATTACTTGAATTAGTTTGAGTGAAAATTGTAAGTCGGTAACTCTCAAGCCCACAATATGAATGGATGGGCTTTGATAGAAAAAGAAAAATGAGAGTCTTTACTTAAGATGGAAAATAGCATTATTGAAAAATAACAAAAATAAATGTCAAAACCCAAAAAATATACAGTAAAGTTGACTATGAGCAATTCTTGTATACATATAATGTATATACAATAGAGAGTATTGAAGGGTAGAGATTAAATTTTTACTTAAGGATTTAATCTCTACCTATAAAGATTTAATATCTATCTTTCAATACCCTTCATTCATTCTATTTACATTGTATGTATGATAAAAATTTTCAGTTGACTATATAGCCTCCTTTCTGTTTACCCAGAAAAATAATAGAATTTCAGTTATGGAAAGTGGAAACATGGAGATAGATACTGGATTTTTCATGGTTATGCATGCTTTCTTGGTCCTAACTCCTATGGCTAAGTACAAACAAATTGAGCTTTTCCAAGTATCTGTAATTCCAAGTATGATATATTGAGGCAATAGCCAGAATATGCTCATAGGAACTGTCACTTTAGTCCACACTACGTGTTGCTCTCGCTTGCTTATAACTTGCAATATTTGGACTTGTGCAGTCTGTGAAGCAATGTGATTCCTCTGTAGTTATTAGTTTTTTTACGCTTGGATGGAATGGTATGAAGTAATGGTCATATAACAGTGAGGCTCTGTTGGTGAAGTTGGGTTCTCATAGTAAGCAAATTTTTCCAATGCTTGGTAAACTAGCATTAACAAATAGAAACAGAGTCATTTTAATGTAATCATGACTTGTTGGCAAGAAGCAGAATGCAGTGATTTGTTGAAAGAATGATAACATTATCCAATATATATGTGACTGATTTGATTTTAATTCAAATGAGAAAACAAGTTGGTTCTTTCCACTTGAGTCACTTTGGGTTGCTCTCTTTGACGTACGCCACAAACTTGTGCTTCTGATGGTTATAATTAGCATGATGATGGTACCATTAATGTGGAGTGGGATGGATTTGTTGATTGAATTTGTTGGAAATGCATAAACACACCCATAACGTTATATGGAAAGAAGCCTTGGAATTGAATCAAAGACCCTTTACATATGTCATTATCCAACTTAATTAATGACTCATTTTATTCCCTTCTTTTCTTTTTCAATACATTCGTTTGGCTCTATTACAGAAATTGACCTGCAACAGTTAATGAGATCATCCAGTGAGAAGGTATTGAGATGTATACACACACACACACACACACACTCACACCTGTACGTAGGAAGAGAGAGAGATATATATAACAAACTTACGTAAAGCTATTATTTTTAGATAGTTATCCTAGGTAGCAAGTGATATTACATATACCTGCCAGACCCAAAGAGAAGATTACAAGATAGCATTCCCAGATGAAATTTATTTGTAAGACAAGGAAAACAATAATTGCAAAAAAAAGAAAGAAAAGAAAACTAAAGTTGCACACATATTTTATAAAAATATCACATGGTGCTTTAGGATACCCTACTGCCCTATGGCTTTAATTATACTTGTAATCCTAGAGATGCGTCTAAAGTTGGGTTACGCTCCATTTGAGGACAAAGAGCCTCTTTCACTCTTGCAGTCTCCCTCTTGTAGATGTATCTATTTGATGCCCAAAGAAATGCCCCTAAGTTCACGCTTGATATCACCAACAGAAACCCATAATAGTAATCCAAGTGACAATCATTTAAATTATCACCTATCCAGCTCTTCCTCTCACCCCTCCCTGAAATCTTATCCACCATTGTCACCAGAAAGCTGTTGAGGAAATTCCCCACACCAATCCCACTTGTGAAGAATGTTGTCCCCAGACTCTGCATGTCTTCTGGGGATTGATCATAGAAGAACTCTAGCAATCCAATGGCATTGAACACATCTGCTATTCCAATCAGAACGTACTGAGGCAACAACCAAAATATGCTCAGAGGGACTATATCTTTAGGTCCTATTAAGTGATGAGCTCTTATGACCCTTATTCTTTTAACTTCCACTGCATAAGCAATTGCAATGGCTATGATTTGGATTGAGAATCCAATCCCAAGCCTCTGAAGCAGTGTGATTCCTCTGGAGTTGCCGGTTTTCTGGCGCATGAAGGGCACAAAGAAACGGTCATACATTGGCACTGAGAGAAGCATGGAGAGGGTCACGAAGCTCCCGAGTGAGGCTGCTGGAATTCGAAAATGAGGACCGAGGTTTCGGTTCAAGGTGGTGCCTTGTTTCACAAATAGAGTGTTGATCTGTGCCCAAATGGTGCTTGGAATCAGTGTGACTAGCCATATTAGGAGCATACCTAGTACAAGCTTGGCTCCCTCCACTTGGGTTACCGTCATTGGCGTTCTTGAAGAACCTGTGTCGCTTTCTTTTATTGCAGCCTTGTCCAGAAACCTGAGAACACAAATTGCATTCACTTGACAAGTTGATGTTACAACTTAAAAAATTGTCATTTTTGTGGAGAACGTATAGTACAGTGTAGTATAGTGTATCTTGGCCTCCAAGATTTCTAAGGAAGAGCAGTGTGTTTGATCACATGCTATATCTTAGATTTGTCATAGATAGCTATTGGTGTTTGAAATAATTTGAAACAGAGGTGGGTCGGTGGAGCACACGAATTTGACATTTCCTGTAGGCGAGCCAACTTGGCTGTTAAGACAGATTAGTCATTTAAGATGATCTGAAAGAAGTACTTGTGAACTGTGCACAAGAAGGAATTTATTGACATGAAAGATAAATACCACCATATCTCAAAAGGAGCTAGCCCCACCATTTGATTCAAATTGTGGATTTCCGAACCATGCACTAAGAATTGTACCAAATAACTCTCTGACCCTCAGAGACCTACCTCAGGGCCAAACAATTGAGGGGTGGAGTTGGAATCTTCAAGAAAGTGGACCATTTTCTTGATTTTCTTATAGCAAGTTGATGTGTAAGATAATGATAGAAAAATGCCTTTTGAGTTCCATCTTGAAGGGGGGAGAGGGAGTCTGGAATTTTGACACAGTGGACCAAATTTTTTTATATTATATTAATTCTAACCCCACCATGCCACTAGTAGCATGGGCAGGTCAACAGAAATTATGAATCACCTAAAGGTCTTAAACCTGTCCCCTACCACTTACATACTTTGTCTGTTTCCTTAATTTCTAGAGAGCAAAGTGCAAACAGATTAAGCTCCAAAAAATTGAAAACAATAATTGTATTCTACTCACCTCAAAACCGGAGTGTGATAGATTTGCCGTTTTCCTCTAGTAATGTAATGTTGGAGCTCATGTTCATGAAGCTGTGAGGGGTGAAGAGGAAGCTTAAGTTTTCTGTTCCTGAAAGCAGCAATAGGAACACGAAAGAAGTCTCTGGCAGGACTTTTGGTGGTCCTGACTTTGTGGCGATACAGGGGGGTTCCTATATAGAAAATAACAAGGGACAAGAGGAGACCAACCGTGGGGATAGCATACCCTAGTCCCCATCCCAAGTTCTCTTGAATGTAGACAAGGCCCAATGTGGCAATCAAAGCTCCCAAGAATGAGGTGAACATCCACCAGTTGAAGAAGGAGGCCTTGATCTCTTTCTCATGGGGATCGAAATCATCAAACTGGTCAGCACCAAAGGTTGAGATGTTGGGCTTCGTTCCACCTGCTCCAATTGCTATAGTGTAGAGTGCTGTGTAAAAGAATGCAATTTGTGAACCAGAAGCCTTGTTGCAGATGCCATTCTTGCATGTTGGCCTCAGGCTCTTGAGAGATACAGCAATTGTAAGAAGAACCATCCCCTGAATAATTAAGGCACTCATCATGTCTGAGGTGCACGATTTGCTAATTAAGCAGATACGCATCATAGAAATATTGAAAAGAGAATCAGGTAAAAGGGAGATTTTGTCACATTCAAACTTGAAACCACAAGACTGAGGTCAAATGAGATGACTTTCTTTGAGTTAATCCGGGTTGCTATCAATGACATTGTAATTAATTTAAGCCTTGTAATATAATTTCTTACCCATTTTTTTGTACCGAGACACATTTCTCAATAATAGTACATATTCAATATTTCTATCAATTCAAGGTTGAAGTTGGGCAATAACTTCAAGGTGGACCTATATGAATCATAAGTAATTATCTTGGACTGTGACAGCTAACAAATCGTATATAAATACATAAAGCAGTGCAGTGTTCCACGAGGACACAAATAATGAAGTTGTTTGGGCCTTGAGATGGGATTAGGTAACGTAAGATATAATCCAAACATGTGGTATCCTCTGTTTGGAAGATAAAGACGGTAAATGATGGCCAAGAAGAGGGGTTACAATTGGCTGCTAGATTAGACCGTTTGTTTGTATATTATGAGTGGCTAGAATTTATGTGTAAGGCTGCTTACCAGGACATAGATGAGAGATGAGACAGTGAAAGTCCAAAAGCGACCCAAGTAAGAATCTGCAATGTAAGCGCCAAGAATTGGCGTTATCCACACAGACCCTGACCAGTTATTCACGTTCCTAACTGATGAAACTGTGTCTTCATGAAGTTGGGTAGTAAGGAAATTCACTAAGTTGGAAGCAACTCCATAGAAGGCCATCCTTTCAAATGCTTCGTAGCCTGCAGTAACAAAATTATGCCACACACGCATATATATATATATATATATATACACACACACACAAACCAATTCATGTAAGAAAATGGAAACTCTTCTGCTAAATTCCACAGATTTCAGTATTGCCACATTCTCACAAGCAGAATGGAGACTCCAAAATAGTGTATTTACCTTCATGCATACTCTAGCTACTATCAAATAACAGGAAATATATAGGACTAAACATGAATGTGAATGAAAGAACAAAAAAATGTCAGAGGTTTTGACTTTCGATTTTGAAACAAAAGTTTCTGAAGCACATACTAATTAAAAAAAATAAAGCAGGGACTATATATACATATAAATGCTCACCAACAAGGAAAGCGCAAGCCTTCCATTTGCCAGTTTTGGATGGAAGCGCAGGCCGGCCCCTGAAGTCAACAGTGCCATCTTGGGTATAATCTGTTTCGACTTCCATTAGAGATTTAGAGATCTTTTAGTATGAAAACATAAAAAGGATAATGAGAGCTAAGAGTGATAGATCAAAGAAGCAAGCAAATTATGAGAGAGAAGCACTTGCTGAGGAAAGCAGTGGTGGCAAGCATATATATAGAATAAGCTCCCACTATGATTTGCTTTCGTGCAAAGACAAATGAAATTGTTAGTACTGACCAATGGTGGCCCTTAAAATTTTTGGATATCTAAATAAAATAACATAATTATTATTATATACACACATATTTATTAAAAAAATAAATACTTTAATGATATGTGTTTGGTGAAAGTAAAAATAAAATATAAAATATAGACAAATAACTTATTTTGAATTAATTTTTTTAATAAATTACACTCTCATCTCTTAAAATATGTCAAAATTACACTTCTATTCTTTTTATTTTGAAACTTATACTCTCATCTCTTAAAAAATTGAAAAACTTATAATTTCACTTATTTTAACTAAAATACACTTAATGACATTATTAAATTTTTTAAAAAATTATAATGTATTAGAGAAATATATTTTAAAAATTATTATTTCATTATCATTTATTTTGAGTTAAAAATAACAATTTTATTTTATTTTCAATTTTTAAAAAAATTTATATTAATCAAATACATGTATAATTATATAAATAATAAACATGAGGATATTTTAATCAAAACAGATAAAATTATATATATATTTTTTATCTTTCAAGGAAGAAGAGTATGATTTTTCAAAATAGATAGGAGAAGAGTATAATTTCAACAAGTAATGGGAGTGTCATTTAAATGTTTTAAAAATTTTAATTTAGTCCTTACAATTAAATTTTTGTTAGTATTCTATTAATTTTTTGGTCAAAACTATCAATAGTATAAAAAATTTACTGAAGTTTGATTAATCTGTACAAAATATATAGTTAATATCTCATAATGGGATAAACTAGTTCTCCCAATCCAATAAAATTATATATATATATATATATAAAAGACTTATATGTGAAATTTTTTTCAAAGAAAGGGAATACCTATTATTTTAATTAAGTTCCAACTAATCACCAATTAATTTTGATTAAATTTGACCAATGTGGCAAACTTGCTTGCCATTTGCAATTTTCATGTCAACAAAAGGAGAAAAAGTACATACGAAATTAAGTAAAAATAACTAACATATATATATATATATATATATATATATAGTAATAGTGTTAATTACGATGATATATATATAGGTCGTTGTATTAGAATATTGACAAAAGTTTAACCATAGAGATTAAATTAAAAGATTTTAAAATTACAAGAATTTAATTATAAGATGTTAAATTTTAGGGAAGAAATTAAAAATGATGTTAAATTTTAGGGAAGAAATTAAAAATTAAGTAAAATTATAGGGATTAAAAAAATTATTTGACCTTCTTAATTATATTCATCCACTTTAACCTTTTGTTATTAATAATTAAATTAAAGTAACTTGTGCTGATAAAAGTTTAGTGATTATCATTATATATATATATATATATATACTTTATTCATTGAGAGAAGAAATGCTTATCTAATTAATCCTTCCCCTGAGAGGAAAAATTTAGGTCAAGTGCTTGCAATGAGAAGATCTGATTCCAAGATTTTATTTATGTTGTTTGTAAATTGACGTTGAATTATACAAAGATATTTCGCATGAGTCTGAAATTCAAGTGAGATTAAAATTGAACTTCAGATATATATAAAGTTGATGTTAGGCACTTTTCTATTACGCTTCCATCTGTGGAGTAGTTTTAGACAAATTAGGTCTATTTCGATTTCTATCATATGTACCATTGAAAAGCTATATACACAAAATGTGCAAAAGATAGAAAAGCTATATACACGTTGGAGTGAGGTGTTGAAGGGCTTTTGGCTCATGTGCACAAAAAGGAACAATTAATAGAAGTGAGAAATTAAGAATGTATTGACTCGGGATCAAAAAATCTCCAACCACTAGTTTATAGTATAGAATCAGCTTTAATGTTTCCTCCATCAATAAACGATAATTAATAATTAAGGCTTGGACGCTTGGTTAAATATATATATATATATATATATATATATGGCACAGAAAGCTTAATTATTGTGTGGCCATGTCAGCTTTAGGTCCCAAGAAGAGGAGGGCACCATGCACCAATTTGAATAGCATAGCTCACCTTCATCATCACCATCACCAGTCTAGTCACTATATATTGCCTTATCATCATCAGTAACATCATAATTAGCACCGACACGTTCACCACCTTCTGCTTCCATTTATGTTGTGTTATCACTAATGCTGCAATTAACACTTTAATTCATTTTGTTAATTCGTTTTTGTCGTTGTTTCTATCCATAATGCATGGGATGGGACCACCATCTGTCTTTTAAATCAGATTGTTTGTTTCTGCAGTAATTACAATTACTGCAATGAAAATACATGAATAAACGTATATATGCTTCCAGAATCAATTCGTATTAAATACAAATTTATATTTATTTATTCAAAACTAAAAGTGACAGTATTTGTTTTCTTGTATATGTAACGGAATCGGGAAGAATCAATGGGGTGGGCACAAAATAATCAGAATATTCTTTCAACACTTTCTCTGAAGAAAGTTAAATAAATAAAAAAGATCCAAATCCTGTTTCCGAGCATTACAATAATTCCAAAATAGGACCTATATCCATCATATTTCCTAGTTCCTACACCCTAGCGTTGAGCTTTCCCATCATTCCAACTCAGAAATCACAACGACATGAACTATGAACAGTTGTTACATGTACATATAATTCAAACGTGGACCACATTAATCATGTCTGCACAAAAATAAAGGTCTTGAAGATGATCAGATCTTTAATGGGGGTAAGCTAGCTGATATTTTCTCCTCGTATATTCATTATACCCACAAAGAATAACATAATCTTTCAAGTCAATGCAATTGCAATGCTTTCTTCTTCTTTTGTTTCATCAAGCTAGCTCTGACATGAAACTAATGCAGTTGCAACCTGTTCCAGATGATGCTACTTTAAAAATTTGTACCATATAGGATTTGCATGGCTCTCATCGCTTCACATTTTTCACTCACAACACGACATTTAATGGGCTACCCACTTGATATATATATGGATTGTCATTACACAAGTTCAGTCTTAAAGTCAATGTCCTTTAATCTGATCAATTACTCAAGACTCCATATTCTTGTACGTGTGGTTTTCAGCAGAAACCAACACTGCAACAAACACAAATATCTCAATGTATCAATTAATTTCATCGTTACCGATGTGATTTTTGACTCATCATCCTATGGAGGAGAAACATCTGAGAGTGCACACATATGTGTGTGAAAATTTTAAAGATTCCGATAAAGGTAGGCATACCCAGAATAAGATATTGCATGCAAGTAAGGGCAAACACCAAAGAGAGACAAGCCTTCCAAGTCTGAAGCTGGGTGTGCCTGGTCCTAACCCTAGCTATCTATGTGTGTGCCCTGTTTGGAACGGACACACAGATTGAGACTTGAAGAAAGCAACCACTTGTAGGTGTGACATTAATCAGAGAGTACGACACTCACAAATTTTTTGAAGTCCCACCTCTTGATTCCCTCAAAGGCCATCCCTTCCCTCCCTCTCTGCCTATATAGGATTAGGCCCCACATAACCATATCCACTCTCTTGCACTATTCATTTCAATTCGGGTTTACATTCATTTGGGGGTGAAGTGATCAAAGTAAAAATTAGCTAAGCTTCATCCACATCAAGTAATCATAATTGCTGGCCACTTCTCAAATTTTGTTACAATTAAGATTGTAATAGCATTCACACTATGTTGTTGGCTAGCTAGAGCATTAAATAGCATAGCTATGTTATGTAGATTATAGAGTCAAAGAGGCAATTCAAATTCAATCCACACAAAGCTCATTTTCTCTCTCTATACTCATGGATCATAAATAAATATCTCACAGTCCCTGATATGTCACTAAAATATGATTAGTTGGTCCTAATATAGATTGAGTTTTGTTAAGAATTATATATTTAAGAGTCTTCTTTTTTTCCCTTTGGTGCTAATCATTTTAGATACGTGTGCTTTTTAATCAACTATGATCCCATAGGGTAAGCAGTAAGCCCGTCCATCACTATCTAAAACAAAGAACGAGAAAGAGAGAGAGAGAGAGACAAGAGTGTTATATTCATACAAGTAACTACCAATAATGAGTGAGGGGTGCCAAATATGAATACTTATACAATGAGACATCAAATGGGTCGGCATATAATGTGAATTTGCACGAATGGGTGACAAAATTTAGAGATAACAGCGACGAAAGTTGAGAGGTTCCCCACATTTTTGGCTCCCACTCACCATATAATAGAGAGAGAAAAGAAAATTTTGTGTAATTTATAAATTTTTATTATTAATTTTTTAATTAAAAATTAATACATATATAATTTATATAATTTAACTTTTTTATAATTAGTTTATTTTAAATTTTTTTTTTACATACTTTATCTAATAATAAAATATATAAAAAATTATATATATATATATAATTCTATTCTCTAGTCACCCTTTTTTACATGCGAATCACTCCCTCCACTCATTTCATGACACGTATCCCATTAGCATCTGTATACACCATCACATGCACATAAATGCAAATGGCAGCTTATAGACTTAGTGGCAAGCTATATGTTCTGTCATACCAAAACAGAAACACCACTCACACTCATTAACATTTTATCTTGTCCGATGTTTTTGAGCTTCGCAGGTTCAATCATAGCTATACCCAATCTCCAACACGTTTTGCACTGTACATACAAATTCATAATAAAGTATATATATAGTGTCAATACGCTCCACTAATGATACTACCAATTATTTTAGAGAATCTTTGTTGACTTCTTCAGTTTAATCTATTATTTGACCGTGGGTCCTAAATTCTTTTGCTCCACCAAATTGATTATGGTATTGTAATTGGTCGGTATAAATTATAATATTAAAGTAACTTTTTGAATCCTATCCTGATCCTGTGTGTCACTAGAGAGAGGAGTATAAACAATAGTTTAATTAAAGTGGAAATTTTTATACGGTCAACTAGAATATATACTAAGTTTTCTACAAAATAAAGAGATTTGGTTTCCGTATATCACCACCATTTTGACTCTCACTTCTAAAGATATATTATAAGATATACTACAGTTTGCCACCATTTGTCCACTATCTAATTTTCTCTTTATTTTGGTAAGTGTATATACTAAAGATAATAAGAGTAATCATAAAGGTAGAGAACTTTTGTGAAAAAGAAAATTAGCACTTACGATCACTGGTTTTTTTTTTCTTTTTTTGAACCATGAATTCATTAGAATGGAAAGGCCAAGTTTGTAGCCACAGATATGCAAGGGCTAAAGGAGCTTACTTTTTTTCTTATTATTTATTTGGTAATTAAAAATTGTTGGAGATTATTTAGATAGTACGTGTTTAATTATGACACTAACGTATATTTATATTCATGACTAAATTATATTGTAGTTTGTAGCAAAATAAAAGATTTTGAATAAGATCACTTTTAGATGGAGACTTTTGTTGATACATAGAATTGTAATTATAAGTTTATAACAAGTGTGTAATTAAGAGGTAATATTCATATATAAATTATGCACTTATAAAAGTTTCTATATTTCTATATTAAAATTAATATTAATAGGTCACTGTGATTAGAAATAATTACACAACATATTGCTATATAAAAGGAAATGTGATATATATATATATATATATATATATATATCTATATGCTGCAAAACTACGCAATGTAGATTGGGCTGAAAAAATTTAAAAAGGAAAAGAGGTTAAGTTCAGCAAATGAAGTTGGGCTTGCTGTTTGTCTTGCTCTCTTTTGAATTGTTGTTTTGGGTCTAATTTGGGCTCCTTGAAATCCTTTTTTACTTGGGCTGAAGGCTCGAAAGAGCCCATTTTGAAAAAAGCTGTATTTTATCCTTACCGTAATATACTTTATAAATCATTTTTAAAAAAAATAGAACTGAATTTTCAGTAGTATTCTACAATAATTTTTTTAAAAAAATAAATCATAATTTATATAAATTAATTTTTATTTTTAATAATTTTTTATTTTTTATTTCTCTTTTACTCAAACTGCAAAATATGCATTGATTTAAAAATGTGGCGTGAATCTTTCTTTCTCTCTCTTAAAAGTCTTGAGTTTTCTTCATGAAAATTTAATTTTTTTATATATTTTATTTTCTTCAGAATATTATAATAACAACAAGTATTTTTTAAATTAAATGCATATATATTTCCCGCAAAATGAAGTGAAGGGCTTTTTAATTAATTTTGTTAAGCGTGTTTGACGAGGCTGGCAGTTCTTATCATTTAAATCTATTGTCAATAATACAATTAGTTTCTTGGGCGTCGCAACTAAGTTACTCGCTTCCCTCGTTACCCACTCTTTCTTTAATCAACTTTCACTAATTTTCCTTTCTAGAAAAACTACTACTCTTCTAATTTCATTATTTCTATTGACTCATATTCAAATTATAAGCATTATTTATAAATTTTACAGTTTGATAGTTTTAATTATATTATAATTTATTTACGAAATTGATATTGGGTATATGCACATTAACTTAAAAGTATAATGAAACATTTTTTGAAATTTAAATTTCATTTAAAATTATTGACAAGAGAATACATAATTTCAACAATTATGACAATGTGTTGCTTATGCTCAATGTAAGATCTATAAAAAAAAATTAATCTTTATTAGGTTGAAAATTTATTTTAATTTAAAAATTAATTGGAAATTATTGTTTTTAGAAATTAATCAGCTAAAAAGCTAAAGTTAGAAAGATAAGTATGAGAGGGATGAGATGTCCAAACATGAAGTTCCAACACACATTTTATGCCATTTATGTCACTACAAAAATTTGCCTTTCTAGAGCTGCGGTCCATCACTATATATAGTCTTGTCTAATTCTCACGTCAATTATTTCATTAAATTAACAATGATAAATTAATGGATTGACTTTTAAGAATATTCAGAAATTAAAAATAATCATTAGTGAAAGTATGTTTGAGCAACAAAAAAAAATTAAAACATTTTTAAAAATTATGTTTTTTATTTTTAAAAATAAAAAATAAAAAATAAAAAATACAGAAAAATTAAAAAATATTTTAATTTTTAATTTTTAAAAATAAAAGAAATACAGAAAATAAATTCTTTCGTTAATAACATATATATAAATACATAAAAATAATTTTAAAGAACAAAACAGTTTAAAAAAATGAAAGAATACAATAACGTTGAAATCGAGTTTTAATCAGTCACCTTAATTACATCAACACAAGTGAAAGAGAACACGAGGGGTATATATGTATCATTTCTGATGATGAAAGGCAACAATCGATTGAATAATTAATTAAGTTACCGCAGAGATGATGGAGACCGAGAGGATATGCTTAGAATTAGAAGAAGTAATAGGATTGCTAATGATTTCTGACAAACACATAAGTTTGTTATTGGCTTCTTATCGAGTAAGTGTGTAATTATATTTATATTTATATTTCCTTAATATAGAAAATAGGTTGAAATTTTGTCCATGTGCATGTGTTGCACATGAATTGTCAATGAAAACGAAGGTGGTGATTCCACTAATATTGACATCTCAACCCCAGACATAATATGACGTTATCGTGGACATTTGATATGCATGCAGTGCGATATATATATAGTAGATAACTTTACTGATTGATATCAACAGAACGCGACCGACACACAGTGCTTCAGAGGTGGCATGTGTGTTTAATTTGATGAGATTTTTGCAACGTTTGTGGAACACATTTTCTTTACATTTCTGGGAAATTTATTATTTTATTAAGAAGAGAATAGATTAAAAATGGAGACAAAAGATCAGTTGATGAGCTTATATCACGGAGATATCCTTTTATTTTTCCTATTATTATTTGGAAACTTTCAATAATGCAAATGGGATAAAACTATAGATCAATTAACCCCGAGAAAGTAACTGAACGGATAGAAAATGACAGATAATTAACAAAAAGATATGATTAGTATATATGCTAATGATATAATCTTAAATAAACTGAAAAATTATATATATATATATATATATATATTTATATATATCCTCTAACACTCGAGACAAAAGTTAAGCACCGAAAATACAGTTGAAACAAATCTTAGCTTAATTAATGAAAATCTAACAAAAGATAAAGAACTAAGACGTCAAAATCCATTGAACAATTTAGCATTAAGGCCCAAGGGTCTTCTCGACCCACCCACCTGCTGTATCCCAGAAATATATATATAATGCTAGAAAAATTTTAAAAAAAATTTCTTGGATACACAAAGATAAACAACTGGTGTATAAAAGAGCCAATAAAAATTTTCGAAATAAGAATATTACAGCCATAATTCGACAATATGATATAATATATATCTAAAAATTTTCTCGTACTATTGTGCTTTAATGACCCAAATGGCGACAATTTTGGGTAATTTAGTAGTACGTTAATTTGGCACATTCTTGTTAACGCATTTATGATCTGTAACCAAAACGAAGCTTCAAAGGCTCCCCACACACATCCCTTTCAATCCAAGGGACCCTTCCTCTCACAACGCGACATCGTAGTGTCCTACGGCATGATCAATGGACCCTAAATGCTATGGGCACTCCTTTAGGCTTTAGCACAGAAGATGTCACTGTTAATCCTCAATAACGTCTCTCAATAATTGTAACCCCTCGCCTTGTTTAGAACAAAGTCCTTTTAACATATATACGTGCCAAGGAAAGATGAAAGGAACGTACTTTGATATTCAGGATAATTATGGCCAAATAAAAATAAAAATAAAATTAAAAATAAAGGCATGCAGAAAAATCAACGTAGGGCATTATTGCTTCATCATGAAAGGACAAAAAAAGTTCTCTTTACGTAAAAGCTAGCAAATGGGTTGGGATTGGGTGAATCAGTTAATTAAAGAATTGGATTATAAAAGAAGCATATGTAACATTGGTTTTGTGTACCGAATGAAGTTAAGGCCTAAGCTAATTAAATTAGATGGCTTCTTCTTACAGCTACATCCTCTTGCTTGTTCTAGTTGCAGCAACTGTAGTTTGTGAAGCAGATGCCAAGAAGAAGCTAACTCCAGATTTCTACTCCTGCAGCTGCCCTAAATTGCTACCTATAGTGAAGAAAGGAGTCGCAAAAGCCATTAAGAAAGAAACTCGTATAGGAGCTTCCTTGCTTCGATTGCATTTCCATGACTGCTTTGTCAATGTCAGTAGATAAATAGATGTATGGCTATGGCTATGTAAGTGGCTTGCTATACATATATAACTGAAATTATGTTGTGGATGAACAGGGGTGTGATGCATCCATACTGTTGGATGATACAAGCAGCTTCATAGGAGAGAAAACGGCAGCACCAAACAACAATTCAGTAAGAGGATTCAACGTGATAGACGACATCAAAGCCAAGGTGGAGAAAGCATGTCCTGGAGTGGTGTCCTGTGCTGATATTCTTACCCTGGCTGCTCGAGACTCTGTAGTTCAGGTAATTAAATTCCTTATACTACGTACCTACCTACTATGTATTGATAATATTATACAAGGTTGGCTTAGTGGCTTCTATTTGTAATCTATATATGTGCAATTGATGATGTTTTGGTTTCTGGGGATTTGCAGTTAGGTGGGCCTTTCTGGGAAGTGGACTTGGGAAGAAGAGATTCTACCACGGCAAGCAGAAGTGATGCCAATAACTCTATTCCCCCGCCCACCTTCAATCTAAGTGCTCTTACATCGAATTTCGCAAACCAAGGCCTCTCTGTGAAGAACTTGGTGGCTCTCTCAGGAGGGCATACTATTGGGCTGGCTAGATGCGTACAATTCCGAGCACACATCTACAACGACTCCAACATTGATGCCTCCTTTGCCAAATCCCTGCAGAGCAAGTGCCCCAGAAGTGGAAATGATAATGTACTGGCACCCCTTGACTTCCAAACTCCCACCCATTTCGATAATCTATACTTTAAGCATTTGATCATTAAGAAGGCTCTTCTCCATTCAGACCAGGAGCTCTTCAATGCTACTGCCACTTCTGCAGCTAATTTGGTGAAGAGATATGCTGCTGATAACGCTGCATTTTTTAAAGACTTTGCCAACTCCATGGTCAAAATGAGCAAAATCAAACCTCTCACCGGTAGCCAGGGTCAGATCAGAATCAATTGCAGAAAAGTCAATTAAACATTTACCCTCCTTTTCTCCACCCTATTGTGTATGCATATTTATTCAATTACCCATCTTTTCTATCTAGGGTTATGTCTAGTAATTTTGCTCCTTCCTCCCGCTGTCAAGCCACCCAGTTTGCCAATAAACTACCTGTTTTTATATGTATATGGTCATAATATAAATTTCCATGTTATTTGCAGAATCTGAGAATGAAAATACGAACTTAAATAGTGCAGAGAAAAAAAAAAAAAAACTAGGATGCAGCCATATAAGATTTCAGAATTTGTTATTTAGTTCTGCATCCACAAATTCTAGATTTCTTTACAGCAGCCAGCGGCGAGTAAAACAAGCACAGCATTCACTACTACAAATTCATCAATTGTAAGAATACTAATACACTAATGTAGAATTTATAAAAAGTGAAACATGACAGAATTTCTAAGGATAATTGAAGTGTGCTAAAGATTTTCAACTTTGATCGTACGAAGTAGACCATTATAAAGATCATGAAGAACTTACAATTCTATATTTGATTAGATAGGTGGCAGTTACATCATTGTGAAAATTCTATTACCAGAACTGTACAACCAGCCAAAACATTCAAGCTGCAAGGTTTATATTACATCTCTTCCACTTAATCCAGCTCATCAACAGATTCAACCTCCTCCACTGGCAGTTCAAAGTTATCAATCTCTTTAAAGTATGCTTGCTGTTTTTCGATAAAATCTTGTGGCAGGGCAAGCTGGAACACATCTTTTTTAGAAGGCATAGTGCGCCGCTTCTGAAAACCCATCAATTATACATTAAGCACTTAAGCAAATTACCAACTCAGATATGATTGGACTCAATGTTAAGAAAAATGAACCATGCACAATCCATGGCATGAGTAAATGAATACGAGCATGCCCTTTTAAAACAAAATTTTACAAAGAGATGGTATGGTATGTGCTAGGGGTGGGGCCGGCAGAAGAAGCACCAAAATATGCCAATATCTCAAAACCACTGCAAAATGTTATACATTCCTTCCAGCTGTCACCCAGTTCAAAGCTTTTACTATTCCAAAAAGTAACGAAACAATGCCAAAGATCAAAATTTGATCAGTTTTCACCGTAGAAAGTGTCAAACTAATTTATGAAGCAGGGGAATACTCCTCTTCTTTTTTTTTTTTCTCTGAACATTCCTTTTAATTTCATATTTAGATTATATATATGAGTAGTTTACATAGATCTCCTTTGAAGTTTGACGAAATTACAGAGATGGCCATCTAATTAAGTAAAGACTCTATTAGAATTCTTCATGCAATATTTTTAACATGGAAAATTTCAGAAAAGATGAAACACTTGCTGAATAACCAAACTAACATTTGCAGATTCAGAACAGTTGGAAGTCCTGCATAGAACCACAAAGCACAGTAATACAAAAGTCAACTTAATTACCTTTCGACAAGGAACTGTTAATGCCTTGGCTTGAGGCAGATCAACTCCTTCAACATTATCATTTTGCTCCCTGTTATGCATGACAGGTAAAATACATGACAAGTAATTACATAGTAGACTTCGTAGGAAAGCGGCAATAACAAATAATTTAATTTCCTCAATTAAAACTAAAGATATTCTGGTGTCTGCCCAACTATAACGCAAGATATCACAATTGAAATGAAGGAAACATGAATTTCAACGGTATGAAATTAACACATACTATTGGTCAAGAATGAAGGACAATTCAAGTTTTCAACTAAACACCTAATTTCTCTTTAGTCTTTACCATTGTTGAATTAAACTGTCATATCACATGAGAGCAACAATACAGAAAGGATATTTACCTATTTTTAGAGATCTTTGGCATGGGTGTGGTACTGAAAGGATCGGCCACAACCTTCTCTTTTCCCTTCCTTTTATCTGACGTTTGTCTTCGACTGTAGACTATTGAAATAGGCTCAGAAACATCACGATCACTGCTACCTTAAGTCAAAGCACGGAAAAAGCCCAATGATTAAATATGTTCGGAAAATACAAAATAGTGACTGGAAACAGTTGCATCATTATTTAGCTCAAGTAAGGTTTTACTTGTTCATATAACAATTCTGTCACAAGTTAAGACAGCAAAGATAAGCTCATTAGGACTTCAGACAAAAATAGAAATCTGAACTTGACTCAGCACCAAGACTGTGCAAGAAAATGAGAGAAAGTAAATTTTAAATGGTAACAGTCCAATCATTATTACTCGAATCATACAGTCATATTGTTATTACTCTTATACTAACATCCATATTATATGCGGAAGCAGGAGGCAAATCAATCAATGGTTGAAACAACACCCAGTACATGACAACTCATCCAACAGAACCATTAAGAACAAATTATTTGATGAAAAATCACCAGATAGAATCAAATTGAAAACCGTTTTCCTGGAAGCAAATATAGAGATAAATCAACTTCACAATGTGTAATGAAAACTCAGAACAGTTCAAGTACCAGCAACAGAAACAGAGGAAGTTTTCCGAGGCTGAGAGGGCGTAGAAACAATTGATGATTGGAGAAAGCTGGGTTCAGAAGCATCATTGCAATTCCTTTCAGCTGAAGTATGTCGTCTCCTGAAGGCTACTGAAATAGGACCGGAATCATCAGGATCAATAGTACCTGAAGCCAAAGGGATGATGTAACTAAGATATTGTAACTAAAATAAAACTAAGATTTGTCTCTAACATATGGAAGCAGACGATAAATCGGTGCAGTATTGGAAACAACATGGAGTACAACAAAATTCAACGAACGAGTACATATGCACACATATTGTTCTGGAGAAAATTTAACACACCCCAAAAGTTGAAAACAAATTGGAAACCACTATTACTCGAACCAGTCTTAAAGACAAATCGAAGGCGGAAATTAACAAGAGAAAGGCAGAATAGTGCCAATACCGGGAAGAGAGGAAGAAATGAGCGGCCGAGAAGGTGTAGAAACAAGAGGTGGAGGAAGATGGGTAGGGTTTGAAGCATGATCGCGATTCGTGGAAGTATTGGAGGAAGGAGTGCAGGTAGCAGACTTGCATTTGGTAGAGACAGGATTATTGAATGAAGAAGATGAGTAGGGTTTGGGATGCTTGACCACAGAGGCGGTGGATGAAGACGATTGGGAGGAGGGACGAGTGTGAGAGACGGTGTTGGTACGATCGGAGAGAGGCTTTCTGCGTCTGAGCAATCTTCTCTCAGCTTCCATTGTAATTTGTTACTTCACGCTTGCCATCTCAGTTCAACGGTGTCGTTCGGGAACTCACGTATATAGGCAACGGACCGGTGTGCGGTAGAAGCTTCTTGTGAATGGCGGGAATTTCCGGTTGAAAAAGGAAGAAAACACGATATGATTTTTTGTTTTTGGGGAACCCGATATGATTGTGAAGTATGAACAGTCTCCTGGGCCTGGATTGTATTGGACTAGAATTCTTCATGCCTTCTGCTTGGGATTGGCCCATCATTAAATTTTAAAGACAAAACAAAAAAGTTCTTGCTCAGAGTTATTTGGCCCTTTAGCATTCGAATTTTTTTGTGTAAAAAAATAATATGATAATCAATTAATATTATATTTATCTTTTTTATCATATAATATCATCATATTATATTCATATATTAGAAGATTCAAATTCAATACTTTAAAATCAAAATATTCTTATATAAAAAAAAATAACATAATAGAGTTATATGAAAATAAAAATATATTATTCATTTGTATTTGTTATTATATTAATGAGACTTATCATTTAATTAATTTTATATCAATTTATATATTTATGATATTATTATATTATTTTTTTTAATATAAAAAGAGTATCAATATATTTTAGATATAAAATTAGGATTCATTTGCATGCACTCTGAATTTTTTAGGCTTGAACTCTTGGGAGAGTTCATATTTTTAATTTTTTAAAAATTATAAAATCTGACAAGGACTTTATGGTTATGAGCACTCATCCTCTTCTAACTCTCCAAATCAAATCCCATAAAATTATGATGTTTTAAAACATATAAGTGGTTAGGAGTTGGTATTAACAAAGAATTTAAGAGAAGCTCTAAGATTTCAAACCCTTTGTAGTCGAGAGAGGTGAGGTGTGCGAGGGATTGTGGTTTTTGATTCATTGTACCTGAAAGCTTATCTCGAAGAAAGGTGATCCGATTAAATGAACAATAACAAGAGTCAAATATTGAGATCCAATTCTGCCTTTAAGCTTTAAATGATGATATTTCTGATTACGTATTAATTAATTGTCTCCCGTCGCAATGCTCTTATTATATACGGCAGCACACAGCTTCTTATCCGCTTCATTAACATCATCTCTTTGTTATGCTAAAACTAAAATTTAATATTCCGCTTTGACATGGGAAGAGCACCTAATTTGGATAATCCCCAAAAAGCAGATTTTATTTTTTAAAAGAGGTAATTTTTGTTAAATTATTTTTATATATAATTATTTATATTTTGTTATCAACTTTTTTAATTAAAATAAAATATATAAAATTAATTATAAAAAATAAATTGTACAATATATATATTTCTTTAATTAAATAACTTAATTATAAATATATAAAATTGTATTTATTTAGTTTTTTTTATTCATAGAAAAACTACTAGTTCTGGGAAGTCGGTGAGACAATACTGTTCTAACTTTGTTTTAATCTGACAGATCCGACGGTATCTGTTGCTTCACTTGATCTCAATGCACGTGCATAGTTACAGATTCCACAAAATATAAATTAATTTGATGTTTATAGTTAATTCGCAGCTTTTATTTTTAAATTTTATATTAATTTTTAATTTTATTTTTAAAATTTATTTGTTATCAATTATATTTTTAAAATTTTTAATTATGATTAATTTTATTTTAAAGTTTAACACTATCAAATTAATTAATAAAAAGAGTTAATTTAGTATTTGATATGATATCTTTTATTAACTTAATACTCTTAATTTATTAATTAAAGAGTCATGTTATAATAAAAATTTTAACTCTTTAAAAAATTTACATAATTTAATATATAATATTTTAATGAATTAAATTTTTTATTATAAAATAATTTTTTATTTAATAAATTTAGAATATTAAATTACTAAAAAATATTAATTTTTTATTAATAAATTTAATGACGTTAAATTTTAAAATAAAATTAACTGTAATTAATTAATTCATAAATTTTAAACATAAATTAAAATTTAATATAAAATTTAAAGACATAAAATTAATTTTACCTAATTTATTCCATGGATTCGCATTAATTAACGTGGTGGATAGGACATAAGAGGTGCATGCAAAGCACAAGTAAAAATCCATTGGCTCTTTCTCTCACTGCACTTTCCCCCATATCAGTAAAGTAAAGCAAAGCATTTGACAAAAGCTAGACAGAGCAAAACCAGCGTATGTGAAGCCTCTAGTTTCACCATTTCAGTGTTCCCAAACAAAAACAGAGAAACTCCCTCTGACCCCTCAATTAAACCCATGGGCCACACCCTTACCAAAACTCAATAACACACTCCTTCTCACCTGTTCCTGTATAAATTCCCACCCCTACCACTCCATCCTCCACATCCCACTTCATTCATTCATATCACTCTCATTCTCAAACAACAATTTACACTTACAGCAAACACAGATGGAGGTTATTCAGACATGGGTTGCAGAGCACAAGCTCACCAGCATTGGTACGTTGTTATTATCTGATATACACACACACACACACACATATATAATTAGCTACATAACTCGAACATGAATAGATGTGGATTACATTTACAGGTGCGTTGTGGGCCTCTGGAATTGGGGCATCCCTTGTGGCTTATTCACGCAAAAGGTCTCCAATGAAGCCAAGTCTTAGGCTTATCCATGCCAGGTGCTTCCATGTCCCGCTAGTTTTCATGTTGGAGATTTGGATTAGTGGGTGTTGTGTGTTAACTCTAATTTTTGGTTTGATTTGATTTTGAAGGATGCATGCCCAAGCGTTAACACTGGCAGTGCTGTCCGGCGCTGCGGCTCATCACTACTACGAGAATCGTATGGCTAATGCTGAGCCAAAGCCACAAAGGCAGAGTGAGAGTGATGCTTCTAATGTCACCCAACAAGTCGAATGGGAGCTCCTCAGTCCCTTTTAATTTAACAATAACCCAACTTGCTGGCTTTAGCTAAGACAAAGAAATTACGTTTGTAATGTCTTATCAGACTCGAGAGACGACGACTCAGAAAAAAAACTACTGCTATATGTGTTTATTTTCTATCTTTGCTGTGACACAAGACTTTCCAATGTAGATAGAGTTGTTCTTCTAGTTGTTAACTGTCGATCTTGTTCAATTTGAAAATGTTCTTGTTTCAGCTGCAACTAGCGAAGAAAGATTGAGATAATCAGATAAATAATCCCCTATGAATGGTGTAAATAATTTCAGACATTTTTCTATATCTAGAATATAATCTTCTATTATATAATTCTTGATAAAAATATCATTCATGGTAAAGTACAATGAAAAAAAGAAAAAAATAATAATAAAATATAAATTTAATACTCACTTTATATAAATTAAGACCCATTTATATATTTATTTTTTTACATTTTACTATTTCACCATTTTTTTGGATCAAATCCTTAGAATACAAGACAATTGAATATAATTTCGCGGCAGTGGGTTTAATGGCCCAATTAAACAGTTTACAAATATTTTTATACCTTGGGCTGGGCAAGTCGTTTTGCAGATAGTGGATTCTGAGGTTCGTTGGATCTCCAATATCTTGGCAAAACCCATGTAGGATTATGGACAGAAGGCCCAACACACCCAAAAAACCATCCTCTTGTCCCTTATTAATGGAAAATGATCAAATTTGAACCAATAATATCGACAAAGTAAAATTTCATATAATTCAAATTTTAAGCTATACGTAAATAATATTTTTAATTATAAAAATTAATTCGAAACCTTCTAAATTTCTACTATGTACAATGAACTTCTTTCATTTAAAACCTTAACAAAAGTGGACATGTTAAATTGATTATGCCACGTATTACTCTACCTGACACAAAGTATTTTGGTCATTCTTTTAGTAGAAGATTTGCGTATATTTTTAAAACAAGAAAAAATGTATCATTTAAATATCTCTCAATTTACCCATATAAACAAGATGTTTTCATTATAGGCATGTACGACTTATGATATATTATATTATCTTAATTTTCAGGAATAGACATATATGTATACATATTATATAGTATATGAAAGAATATGAGAAGTGATGGATACATATCAGATGTATGTGAATGAAGGACATGGACATGGTCAATCTACTAAGGGAACGACATGGATTTATTGAGACATTTGTTGCTTTATTTACTATTTGGAGAGCAAAGTGACGTATATGCATGTATGTACTACAATACTAGTGACTTATCAGTACTGCCAACAAAGGGGACCTCCTATACCTTTAAAACATTGCATGTGATCCACTGATATCCCCATGTTCGAATCATCATCAAATAATAATATTTGGTTGCTATACAATTAATTCCAATTTATTACTTACTGTCCAAAGGGACATTTATTATTTCAAATTGAGTATATATGTGTACACTTAGAGGGACGGGCGATGGAATTTTAAAAACACGCACATAAAACTCCACTCAATAACACTAGAAAAACTTAATTTCACTATATATATATATACATACATATATACATACATACATACATATATATGAATTGAACAAGCAGGGATTAATTTTTCCGAAGAATTGATATTGACATTTTAATACGGTACATATGTAATAACGATGGTTTGTCTCCAGAATCTGAGGCTATACATACTTGACTAATTGCAGCACAAAAAGCTACAAAAAGAAAAACATGTGGATCACATATATATATATATATGTGTGTGTGTGTGTGTGTGTGTGTGTGTGTGTGTATCCCGTAGTCCACATTATATAATATATAGTACTATCTTTCAATACTTCTAGCCAAAACTATCTTCCCATCATTCAAAAATATATATGTCAGTATCCTAAATTATTAATAAAATGAAATGTTTTCCGCTTTTAATTGCTTATGCCTAGAACTTTGTTGTCATTAAGGGCCATTATATTTGTGATGACAGATGGGTACTTCATTTATTTTATCAATGAAAAGTGGAAAGTATTTTGCTAACCAAAATCTTTGGTCTTTAAAAATATTATTTTTGTTAATTTTTTTTTATAAATTTTAAATTATTAAATGTTTTATCAATTAATGAAAGAAAACCTTAATCAATTACGGCAAAACCCTTCTTAATTACAACGTTTTAGTGTCATTGGCATCGCTCAAATTTTATTCAATGATCATACTCTTGGCAATTGGCATTCGCATTAATTATTTGTTATTATATTTATTGAAGTATATATCAGGATTATCACCATGATCTTAATTGATCAAGCAATCATAGTCCATATATATATATATATATATATACATATATACATATATACCACTACCACGTACAGCTGGTAAAAATTTATATTTGGATCAAACAAAAATCTAATGTGTAAAATTAAGAAATTAAGATACTACACATGCATGCGTAATATATACATATAGTGTTTTTGGTCAAACATTAATATTAACATTCTCTTGGTTCTCTCTTTTGGTAGGGGGAGAGGGTGAGTATACTGGCATACATTTTGCGTTAAAACAAATTAAGGAACTCCTATTATACGAAGCCTTGATTTTTCTTGATCAGCAAAATTGCCAGCTAGGTAGGGTACATAAAGCCATTAATCATATATCAAGTATGCTTAATTATATATATATAAAAGCAGAATTAATTTGATTACTGTTCATCATGGGAACTACTTTCTCTCCAGTTCTTTATCGCTTGTCCCACTGCTTGCTTCACAGCTTGTGCATCCAATTCCATACTCATACCTTCTTCTTCATTATTCTACAAAATTTCCAACATTAATTAATTAGTTATTCACATTATTCTTCTGTGTGACATATATTAATTTATAATTAGAGAGAGAGAAAAATGCATGAATATATATAGATATTCAGGTTGAAGTGTTGAAAAAATTAAATGAAATCTATCTCTAACCAATTAATGGATATTAGGGAGTATAGATTAATTAGGGTTAAGTTTAGTAATGTGTGTGTGTGTGTGTGTGTATCTTACTTGTGTTCCAAGTGCTTGAAATCGAAAAGTGTGAGTACAAGAAACCCTAGCTTCCTGCACATTGAGACCCATCCCTTCGAAGGCCTCCAGTAAGGAAACAAGAAGACCTGGGCAACTCTTTGTTGCGAATACATTTATAAGAAACCCCTTTTCTAGGGTTTCTATTCTCACCTGCACACACCAATTACCACCAACTATCAACATTAAAAAAATTCATGCATATTTATATATATGTCTCCCATCAAATTTTGGATTAACAAAATTAATAAATAAAAGAAATGCCTTAGGTGAGGGATCTTGGTCACTTGAAATAGTTTGTGCTGTGGCGGCCATGTCTTGATTTAGTCTTTCTACTTTCTGCTTTAGCTCTGCTATGTATTTTGATGCATCCATTATGATGGAGGTTTGGTTTAGCTGCCATCCACCATAATAAGAAATAAAATAATTACATATATATATATATATCTATATATGTTTGCTCTATCTCAATTTAATTTCTGTTAACACAGTATATATATTATATACAATATTATTATCAACGATCATACGCAGTTTCGGCAATATTGAATTTCAACAATAAATTTAAATCATCATCGATCGATCAAGCTACTATGTGTATGTATATAGTTGTGTTGTCAGTTTTGCATTTGTTCAGATGAAGAATTAGAATTTAGGGAAAAAGAACTTGATGAAAAAGATAGTTTTAAAGAAAAGCTAGCTAGCTGTTTCAATGTGGAGAAGAACCTATATATATATATATATATATATATATATATATAGTTCCATTAATAAAAATGAGAAATGAGATTAGCGAACAGATGAATGCTAAAACAACAATGACAATGTGTAACTGAACATATCTATTAGTTGATCATTTCGGGAATAATGAAGTGACTTTGTAGAGAATATATATATATATATATATATAGAAGAATTAAGTGATGGGAAATGCATGGAGGAGAGGAATTACAGCATCAGAGTTAGTAATAGAACGAAGGAGTTGCAGCTTCTCATGCAGCACTGCTCTCTTGTGACTGTGCTCTCTAGAAACCATATTGCCAATTCAATCTCTCTCTCTCTCTCTCTCTGAATATTTCTGGGAATTTGATCTCTTCTTTGTGATCAGAGGTCTTTTCTCTTCTGACGTCTATATATATGATCTTCTCTCTGCTCTGCTTGTGATCCTTTTAATTAAAAAGAGGGGACATAGTTCTGATCAATTCCCTCTATACCATCTTTAATTTCTTCTTCCCACATCCCCCTCCAACTTTCTTCTCACCCATATATATATATATATATATATATAATACTATATATGCATATAATCCCCTGAACTTACAAAATTAACCCTTCCCTTTTTTTCCTTTTTATCTTTTTCATGAATTTTCTGACTCAATTTCTATTTTGCTAATATTACAGTTAATTTATTCGTGTTGCTGCAGCAAATTAAATAAAAGCACTATATATATACACAATTAATTAAGTGTATTTTATTTGTGATGGTGGTAAAAAGTAAAGAGAGATAAAGTGAGAAATTAAAATGGGAAGAGAAGAATCATGAGCTCGTGATATATAATGAAAAGTGGACATCGAAAGAAGTGATGAATCAGGAGAAGCAACAAAAGGATGTTTAATTGTGCATTTTGGAATGCCTCCAAGCACTCCTCACGGGGGGGATTTTTCATTTTTTCTTACCACTTTTGTCCTCTTTCTCTCTCTCTCTACACGTGCCATTCTACTCCATTCCCATCCTATCACACACACACACTACTCTTCTCTTACTCATCTTCTTCCTGCTATCTATCCTCTTCAAGCCCAAACTCATATATGCAATTAGTACATCACATTCACATCTACCTGGCTACATATATCACCTTCTAGCTAGTAATTAGCCATGATACCTATATATATATATATAGCAATCCTCATCTATATATTTTTATCTCAACTTGTTTTCTAGGATATATATATATATATATATATATATATATTCATGTGAACATCATGGATTGGATGGTTTATATAGCTTTGCATATGATGTGGTATTCAAAATCACTTATACTCAAATGACCGTTTCACTCTTTCCTAGCTACCCTCCTGCAATCCTGTTGCATGTTTTTAGTAATTAGCTATATATTGTCTGCAAAAAAATCCTGTAGGTGAATTGTCTTCTATATATATTGGATATATCATATATGAATTATCCTTTCAGGTAAATTACTTTTTTATATTAATTTCTTCATATGATTACAAAACTTGGCTTACGGTGGTGTCTCGTGAATTCAACAATGTTATATATATATATATATATATAGCCCTTTAATGCATTCCAAGCTCAATAATTTTACTAATCATGTGATCATTGATATCTTGTCATCAGTTTTTACTATATCATTTCCCCTCCCCGATCTTCTTATTTGTAGTCATTACAAGCACATATTCTACACATGAATATAATATATAAAAATGCTTGTACATATATACATACACGTAAGTATGAGTTGCAAACACACATGTACAGATATACATGCACATCCGTATATGTATGATGAGAGGGCGAGGGTGATATATATGCATCTGTTTGTGTTGCTTCTTGTTGCTTCCAGTATTGTCTCCATTCCAGAAGGACAAATGACGTACCCACCTCCATTCACATGTGAGCCCATAATCATCACAACAAAACAATATACGCCATACTCATACTCTGCTCCTTCCTTGTCTCTTGGCCTTTCCATTAAAACTATTTCTTCACTTCCGCTCTCATTAACTCTCCCTACCTACACTCTTTTAGATTCCTATACTGCTCACCTATATGTTTTCCCAGCTGTGATCCCTCAATTAATTTTCTTTCCTCAACCTCCATCATCATCGACCACTATGCTTTCTTGGACACTAGCTACCTTATATATGGACCATATATATATATATACACTCCTTAATTATATACTATCTACTACTACCTCTTAATTTATAATTGATATATTAATCTATACATCTATCTGGAATCCTCTTTTTTTTTTTTTTATAACTATATATGCATTCCTGATGAATCACCATCTAATATTGAAGGCCACAATAATCACAATATTCTTTTTGATATATAATAACTTAGTAAGTAAAATGAAAATGAAATTACAAAGACAATAAGTTGAGGTTTTTTTGTTTTATGTACCTAGCTAGCGAATACCTACATATGTGTAAACCACCAGAAAAATAAGAAATAAGTACTGAATGTGAATGGCACATATCATTGAAAATTTGACGACATTGAGCTTAGCAACAATTTATTGAATGAACGTGACCTAGTGGTGGTTATCCATATGTTTGATGGTATTGCGAAAATGTGGCAAAAATACAAAATTATACAGGTAAGCTCTTTGTCTTGACACGTCATGAGCCTGTTCTAAGTTTATTCCAGCAACCTTGAGCACTGTATTCTTTTTGTGTCCATTTCAATCAATATCATATAATTCATTAATTATTAGCTTCGAGTTCAGAAATCAATAATTGAGTTGTTAATTTCTTTGATAATTAATTAAACAATAAATTAAAGAGCAACTAATTAATCCCATGAATTGGCAATTTGATGGAACCCCTTGAGTCTGAGTGGGTAAGATTCATAATAAGAGGATGATGAACTGTTCCCCGAATGATATAAATAACTAAATATATAAAAAGAAAAACTGCATGCACGCATGCTTGGTGAGACAGTAACTTCAATTTAGATGATAATTAATTAATATTCTGTAAGTTTAAGAATGAAAGAAAATTAAAATTAAGCAGGCCTTCCCTCTTGTGCTATTTCATATGTTTTGACAATTAATACCCTATAACTATGCTAGTTATTATGCTCATTCTCCTAATTAAGTCCTATCAAAAGGATCCTAAGCCCTTTTAGCTGGAGAATTGAATGTGTCGTAGCTACTAGCTAGTGTCCTTCTTGGGGACTTATTATAGTTGCAATAAAGTTGGAGATCGACTAAGAATATTCTGTTTTGGCTTTGATCTTTCTTTCTCAAGTGTTCCATATATGATGAATATGATATGCTTAATTTGAATATGATTGGGAATCAGACGCCTATAGAATTAATATTTCCATTGAGGCATTTTATTACTCTGTCATGCTACTTAATTAATTACATGATATGATACAAATATATTTATATATATGTTGCTGACATCTACGCGTTTTCGTGTCCATTTGTATAATATCATCATGTGACCAAATGCGCACAGAACCAAAAACACAAATTTTTTAGGAGTCCAATCATGCAAAGAAATCTATTACTATGCACTTATTTCAGAAAAGTTTCTCGTGACACTTCAAATAATTTTAAAAACTTATATGTATCTGAAATGTTTGTCTTTTTAATGTAAAAATGAAAACAGATGTTGCAGATTTACAGTACATCAACTAATTAATAATATCACAGACTGCACATTATCTTCTCAAATCCACTATATAGAAATATATGTATCTTTATCTTTCTGCTAATTAAATTGATTATATAATCTCTATTATTTATTTTTCTCTTTGCCCCTTTCTCTTAATCCCACTTTTCATTTATTTCTTCTATTAGCTATTTAATTTATTTGTGGTGGGCTAATTACTGTAATTTTTGCGTTTGTACTTGAATAGTAAATTAGTATTCTAGGATTCCTGTTGTGAATTGTTACTAGCTAGCAGCACTCACGTGAGTTTGCACTTTGGAAAAGTACGTACATTCACATGTCAATGTGACACATGGAAACAAAATTAATAATAAAAGTATAAAGTTGTGCGATAGGAGCTTATGCTGTTGGTGGACAAGTAGATACAGGGACATGTTGCTGCATGTTGGCAATGCAAGAATCTATAAAGATAATATAAACAACGTAACGAAGCCAACAAGTTAGCTAGGTTGGTGTGCATCTGTACAAACATATGGTCATCATCACTGTACTGTGTTTGCTAGGGTTATGGCTTCAATGTAGCAAATTCATCAAATTGTACTTACACTCAATTGTGTAATTCAAATCCAATATTAATTCTCCTTTGTTTAAACACGTCAAGAGATAGGCGGTCACAAAAAAACTCTCTCTGTGTATATAATTAAATTAAAGAGAAAAATACAGAAAATTAAAAAGCTCTATTAAACTTTGATTTCTTGTACATATATAATTTCATAAATTGTCAACTAGATTAGTTCTTAAACTTTCACATTTCAAGAAATATATCCTGCTGCCTTTCAAACTACCCATGTATACTAACGAGAAGATCAATATGTGGGTTACAAGCAGGAGAGAGGGCAACTAATTCTGCCAATAGCTATATATATATATATATATATATAACTTTTCAATTTTCACTATAGATAGCTATAAATTTTGGATTCTTTATAGTTTAAAATTAAAAAAAAATAAAAATAAAATATTTACACTAATAGAGACATATTATGAATAGATTAAAGATTAAATTTTTTTTATTATAAAAAAATATATCAATTTTAAATTACGAAAAATCCAAACCCATAGCTATACTAGTTTGTCGTCCTTTGCCTACTGTATAATTCTGTTGCCTGTGAAGTTTAAGATTTAAATATTATAAAATATCAGCATATTCTTAATTATTGTTCGATCACATCTTTATCATTCACTGTATATGTACAAATACTATATATGACCAAATTCATAGGATCACATGCTATAAGATTTTAAGCCAAAAGCCTCTGCTGTGTTCAAATGTTACTGCTCATGTATTTGGTGGAAAAAAAAACAAATCTTAATTTCTATATATTAAGTAATTCGCACGTCGTTCATTTGTCCAATAACCTTGGAAAGAGGTAAATACCCTATATATGTGCATACATATAATATATAACACACTTAAAATACTGCATTATATATATATATATATATATATTGAAATTTAAATTGGTTTTGGCTTCAATCTGTGCACTACAGAAGTATATATGGGAGGACATGAATTCTCATAATATATCCATATCATATTGTTCAGCTCCTTTGATCTAGGATGCTAATTTTCGTATGATTATGTGAATAGTGAAGTATATTTCAAATAAAATGCCATGGAACCCACATTTATTATATATAGCAAGAACATATATGTTGAGGCAAAAGGACAAATGAATCCGTCTTGAAACAGTTTAACACAACAGCATATATAAGAAGTTCATATATATGAGCGAAGAGGAACCAAATTAAGAGTTGAAGAGTGTTGAGAATTATATAATGAGATCATTGATGATGACAAAAAAGATCCCAACATTTATATTGAACATGAAACCGAACCATACAATCCTGATTCCTTGGCAACGAAGACAAACACTATGTGTGTATAGATATGTGGAGCACATTAAGTGAGCATGAGGTGTTTTTTGTCCCTTACTTCTTTCACATGTGGAGAACAAGAAACAAACAATCAAAAACCACAGAATATGGCAGAGATGGGAAATTAGAATGTATTTGGTTTGTTTAAATATTTTTAGTTTTAATTTTTGTTTTTTAGAATTCATTTTTATTTGTAAGTTTTCAATATTTAAAAAATACATTTGTTAAAAGAAATTATTATTTTTTTCATTTTATTTTAATTCAAATTAACTTAAAGTTTAAGTAATTTTTTAGTTTGACTAATATTAAACAATGAATGTTTGAAGGATTTGTATTTTTAAAAAAATTACTAACAATTATTTTGTGAAAATTTTGAAAATGTATTTTAGACGTTTATTTTTTTAAACATTTTTTCTTAAATTGAATGCAACCTTACATTTCTGCTCATCAGTTACATTTTAGCAAGGTTTTTTCAATTGCTTGCATATATATGCTTGTTCATTCTTCTGAGATACTTGGAATTTAAAGGCAGGGTTCTGAGTCTTGGAATTGGAATGGCTAGAAGGAGAGTTACACATATCTATGAAAATTTCCAGTGTGCATTAGCAATTTTCATGGGAGTGCTTTTTTTTTTTTGACAAGCTGCATGCATGAATGGTCAAAACTCAAAATGTGTACCTGACAAATGGAGCAAACCCATTGGAAATCATTTAGTTTAGTTAGTCCCTTATGGTTGGGCTATTCAGGCCCATTTCACCTAGCAACATGCTCCGTTTACTATCGCATTTGAAGAATCATACCAAAATTTGGACCAAAAACAAAAATTTAAGAAACGCATGTATATTTTTTTAAAATTTTTATTATGAAGCATTGATATTGATGAAGGACGAGTTGACGCAGAGGATCAGCAAAGCATAGGTTTATAGACAACTTATCCAACTTGAAAATTAGACCAATTCGCATAAGAACAAGATGCTTGCCCTTCAAGAAGGCTTAGTTGGATAATAAGTGTAAGATAATCGGCATATAAATATTTTGGAAAAAGAAAAAAAAAAACAAATCAAATACTTAATTACAAAGAAAGCTCTACAAAATAAGTCCACGCAGGGATGAATTTTAGAAATTTGGTCTGGGGCATTACTCATCTTATAATTAAAGTTTTAAACAGTTTAGTAAACACCATCAATCTATATAAGTTGTTCGATACTGTACATAGTTGTGCTGTGTTGTGTTCCACATCTTTGAATTCTACAACATATTTAGAAGCCATCAACGATTCAAACCGCAAACTCAAGTCCCCCACTCTTACTATTAAGTAGTATTGTTTTTCCTTCTTTTTGCTGAATAAAACAGAGAGAATACAAATCATGACTTGCTAGTGAATGAAATATTGTATATATTGGTGGAAATGGCTATCACACTTGTCACTACAGCCAGGACAATCATTATCAGTGCGATAATTTTGTCCCCTCTTGTTGATATACCATGAACATCCCTGCCATTGAAAACAGAAAAATTAGACAAAGCTTAAATTGTCATAATGCTCCCAAACAAATGGGAATGGATTGAGAGCAGGAAGATAGAATACCTGAGAGCAATAGCACCAGGGAAGATGAAGGCAAGGCACACTGCAGATGTTGATCCCATAAACTGAAAGAAGAACCAAATATCTGGGACTGCTATAGCAGCAAGATAACTGGACACTAGCAGCACCAGAGTGATGGTCATAAATCTCTTGTTGTCTGTGGCTAAGTGAGGCTTCTTGGGGAAGAGAAGTTCATCTATGTTGGTTCTCAAAGCAAAGTTTAGAAGAGGGAACACCAGCATAATGTGGAATGCATAGCTTAACCGGACTAAACTATTGAGCACTGAACCAACTGCAGATCCCGCATTCTGATCAAAATTGATAAGAATGTCTGACTTGATTGAATCCCCAAACAAGAGGTACCCAAATAGGCCTATTGTAAAGTATATGACTGCACAAAGTACTATTGCAATTCGAACTGCTGTTGTCATGTCAGATGGCTTTGCAAGCTCAAAACCAATTGGATGTACTGCAAATAGAAGCAACTGTAAGCAAAGAAACTTTCTAGGCCTGCAGTGAAGAAGGGGACAAAGTCTGTAATGCAAAACAAGTACCATTAAAATGAAATGTGAAGGCTGTGACTATGACTGGAACAGCAGTGAACAGATCAAAGAAAGAGGTCTTCTTGTCTAAGTGAGGAATCAATCTTGGAGTATGTGTTGTGCCTGCGAAGAGAGCAGCAATTGCTAACCCAGAACATATGCCAACGAATGCAACCGCAAGAAGAGTAGATACTGCAGAACTGAACTTCAAAGACTCTAGAAAACACCAGCCAGTGTGACACAAACGGCACAACATTGTTACTTGTGTCAATAGAGTTTCATCAATTTGGAATATAAGAAAGCAAGCGAATGCAGTCAAAGGGTTATTATTAATGAGTACTGACCTACTCGTCGGTACAAGACCAATGGAAGCATGACGACGACTAAGGTGACAAGCAGAGCGAATTCCCGAGAATTCCACCAGTGAATTCCAAACCACTGTTGCAAAATGCCCAAGTGCTCTTCACCTTTTCCAGAGAGCACATCCCCTACTCCGTACATCAAGTAATAAATGAACATTAAGATGAGTTGATAATGATATTTAGCTGTTGGACGAAGATATTAAATTAAAGACTTAATTAACCAGAAGATCAGCCAATCAAAGGGTCATGAGTCATGACCACGCAAGAATTTAACAAACTTCAAATTAATACAATACTTTAAAAATCAAAATATCCTATTTTGAGATTTTGTAATAAATATTATCGATCCTAGACTCCATATCTTGGTCGATATAAACTCGAGTTTGAAGCTTTATATGCTACAGCATCAGAGAATCAGAATACACAAACTTCAAGTTTTTGTTGTAGTTCTAAGTAATAGGATTGAATTGGGGATCTCTGCACTCCAAGTCTGAAAGGAATTGATGGCAGACCTTAGCTTCTAGCTCATGGATACCTTTGGCTTCGCAGCACATGTAGTATAGAAGCATGCGAAGTTCAAGGGTGTGCATGAACTGGGAGACCTGGTTACCTTGATCCTTTTTGGTATTGGAGTGAAGGGAGCTCCAAATAGTCCTTCTCAATGATCGTTCCTCTGATATCTAGCTGAACGAGAATCGCCCCAAATTGCAAAATTCCCCATTCAAACCGGGCTTAGCTAAAAATTTCAAAATCAACATTTCCCCATTAGCTGTCTCAAATTGCGTAAATTCATGCTTACCGATGATAATCAAGTACATAATTAAGCACCCATAATTGGTAATCACGACAAGAACTTGTGTGGCTACTGCTCCTGCGGGCCCAAATGCCTCCCTCATAACGCCGGAGTATGTCGTCGTCTCGCCGGAGTACGTAAACCTCATGAGAAAATCCACAGATACTTCGGCCAGCAGAGCAATAATCAAAATCAACACGAAAACCGGAATCACACCCACAACCATTACAGTTGCCGGAATCGACATAATCCCTGCGCCGATTATAGTGGTGGCAACATTGAACACAGCCCCTAGAACCGATGCGGGCTTGGCAGCTCCTTTCCCTTCCCGCAAGAGGGGGACCGTTACCCCGGCCGCCGGCGACATGTCGGCGGTGAATTTGCGGAGTTAGTAGAGAGGAAAAATATCGCTGGAATTGCTCCCCTGTTCTTCGTAAGCGTTAATTTATAGGGACGAGGGAGTCCATTTAACTATTGAGGATTCCCATTGTCAAATTACCAAAAAAGAAAATCGCATTTTTATAATGGTTACACATTACACGCTTTACAAGGCAACATCTTGATAAGACTGGAATTTGGAAAATATTTGTGGGAGAGAGGTGTCGTTAGATTTTGCAGCAGGTGCACCCGTAATTAACAAGTCCCGTCAATTTGAACTTCATGATTGAATAGTTTGAGCTGTAAAATTATATTTATAAAAAGAAGTTTCAATATTTTGAACAAAAACGATATGAAGATACCAAAATTATTAAAAAGAAAACCTATGATCGGTGCAGGAGTAACTTTAAGTCGAGGAATCACTGGCAAAATATTTTTGAAGCGTGTATTTTATAAAATGTTAAAGTATATTATTTTTATATATAATTCTATATTATACATTAACTTATTTATAAATTAATATATAAAAAAAGCACATATTATATACTTCGCAAAATATACAATTAAAAGGATTTAAATCTATATATGTTGGGAGGTGTGGGAACAAAAGTGTAATCGGTCCGTAAACGCCCGCAGTTTTTTTCCCCACGTTATAAACATTTGATTCGTGCATTTTGATCATCGTGTTGTCCATTAATTTGGAGAAAGTAACTCTTGCTTTTGCTATTATTATTATTATTATTATTATTATAATCATGAAGATCACAATGCAGATTCGCTTCCAAATAATGGCGATGCTATTATTACAGTGCGCTTGTATAAATTATACTTGTTTGCTACAGTTATTGTATCTTATGAATTAAGTTGTCCACAATCATCTCGCGTTTTTTTTTTTTTGAAAATTAGTCCCAAGGCCTAATAATTCGTTAAATGTAACTTCAATACATCATTTTGAGCCAAATTACACGCTGATGACCCATAATTATTTTTCATTTGTTGGTGTTGACATTTTAAACCAAATAGTTACAACACACGTCATGCAAAAGTTAGTGCTTTATCAATTTAAATTTGCCCAATAAAAAATGATGATGATAGCCGTTGATTTTGAAAGGGATTTTGGCTTCAATTGCCAACCAAGGAGACCCACCGGCATAGTTTCGCATTCTTATCCTCTTGACAACTTGATAGAGCTTCAATTAATAATGAGGTTCAACTCGTTTACGATCCTTCAAGAGTATAAAAAGTGTACACGAAAAATAAATTGAAAGGATGACTTATCTACAGTACAATTCAACCAGACAAGTTGGTCCAAATAGCAATTCCGCTAGTCACTACAGCCAAAAGAATCACGGCAATAGCCATGACCCGATCTTTCGTGGTGGAAATCCCTTGCATATCCCTGTCACCTCAACAAATAAAGAAAATATAAACTAGTAATTCATAAACCACGAATCTAAAAATAGTATAGAATCATTCCAGTTGCAGTACCTTAGAATGATAGAAGCAGGGAATATGAAGGAGAGGCAAACGATGGTCGTAGAGCCCAAGAACTGAAAGAAATACCATATATTGGGAATAGCCACGGCCACCACGTATGTGAAGGCTAGCAAAGCCAATGTGAGACTCACAAATCGTGGGGTATCCGATGCTAAACCACCCTTCTTGTTTGAGAATAATAGCTCATCGATGTTGACTCTCAGGGAATAGTTCATAATGGGGAATAACAGTGCGAGATGGAGAGCGTAGCTCAACCGTACGACGTCGTTTAGCAATCTTCCAATACTGGTATTGGAATCGTGGTCGAAGTTTACCAGCATATCCGCCATGACTGAGTCTCCGAACAAGAGGTACCCGAAGAACCCAATTGCGAAGTAAATGGCAACGCAGATTATTAATGAAATCCGCACTGCTACGCTCATGTCTCTGGGTTTCCCTAGCTCTGCTCTTATTGGATGAACTGCAGTAATAATTAATTAGTTAATTAATTGGTGTATTGTATATGAATGGTAGAAAGTGGAAATTAATTAGGTGGGTACTACCATTGACATGGAATCCGAAACCCGTTACGAAGACAGGGACAGTGGTGAAAAGATCAAAGACGGAGACTTGAGAGAAATCAGGGAAAATTCTGAGAGATTGGGTTTTGCCGGAGAATAAGGCGTAAAAGGCCATGGATGAGCTTATTGCAATGAACACCAAAGCTAGAAGAATTGATACTGCAGAACTGTACCTTAGTGAGTCTGCAGATTAAAAGCAAATGAAGAATTGATGAATGGGGGGTTTGTTGTTAAAATAGAAAAACAAGTGAAAGAGAGGAGTGAGTGGAAAGTAGAGAGAGACCAACACGGCGTAACATAAGAAGGGGAAGCTTGATGAAGATGGCAACACAGAGAAGAGCAAAAGCACGACAAGTCCACCAGTGGAGGCCAAGCCAATTTTGGAGAACACCCAGGTGTAACTCTCCTTTTGACTCATTCCCACATAATACATCTCCTGCCAATACAAATGTCAAATACAGAGAGACAATGTCATCCATAACTAGATTCAGTTTGGTCGTTAATTGGATAATCAGAATATGACAACATTAAAATAGCAGCTTTACCCTTATTACCACCTGATAATCCATAGATAGCCAATATTTTTATAACTGAACACAATATAATTGAGTTTTTAAAATTTTTAATGTCACATTTGATTAGAGAATAACTCCCATGCTTTTCATTCTATTCCTTTAAATTTAAAAAATTCAAAAAAGAAAAAAAAAGTTCACCGTAAATTTCCATTCATGCAAAAATACTACTTACTACTGAGTAATGAGTGGCCCAACGTGGGAACAAGCAAATTCCACGGTGTCCATTGTCCCCACCTCACCGACTCATGATGTTATCGACATGTAATCCTCATCCAAAAGTCTGGTGTCGTGTCAATGACTCAGTGTCGTGATTTTCCTTTCTTTACCTTTCCTTTTGTTCATTTTTGTGTCAACTCTAAAGTCTAAACTAGTAATGAATAAGAACAGAGTTCATATTTATTAACCCAAAATTCGCTTCAAATTAAGTACTGCAGAATGCCGTACTAAGAATTACAGAAAAATCAAAAGAGACATGTACAAAAACAAGATAAAAGAGAATTTTGGCCTATGTTTTGTGGAGAATTAGAACGAAAAGCAAGTCTCACCAAGTATAATAAAATAGATGATAAGGACTCCAAGATTGGTGATGATGACGCATATCTTGACGGCGAGGGATCCGAGTGGGCCGAAGGACTCGCCCACCATGCCAGCGTAGGTGATTGATTTGCCGGAGCTCGTGTACTTTAGCATAAACTCCACCGTGATCTCCGTCACGAATGCCACCACCACGATGGCCATCAACCCCGGGACTATGCCCAGTACCTTCACGGTGGCCGGAATCGACATGATTCAGGCACCGATCATGGTGGTGGAGATGTTGAAGACCGCTCCCGACACCGAACCATCTTGTGAATTTGGATCTTCCGGTGACTCCTCTATGTCCGCCAGGAGAGGAATGGCTGCAGAGATGCCTGAGTCAAGCTTCATTTTGGGCATTAATGAGAGACACGGTTAAGTGGTCTCTAGCTCTTTATGTTTTTTTCCCAGGAGTTAGTCCATGTGTAATATATACTTGAATATCATATGTTGGGATTTTGACAATTTTTTAATATTAAATATGGATATTATCTGCATTAGGTAACTTACTTTTTCTTTCAATTATTGGAAGAGACTCAAATTATGTACATACAAATAAAGGAAATTGATTTATTGAGAGGGAGAGAGCAAACCCCTCCGAAGCTAACATTGGTGAATACTGAATACTAATTAGTAATTATAAGCCAATAGATTAACGGAAGTTCAATGAACTCATAGACAAAAATGTCAGTTTTTATCTTAATAATATTTGCTATTAAAGTTAGTTTATTTGTTTTCCTTTTAATTATTTCTTTAAATGGAAAGGAAGTTAGTATAATGCATTTCTTAATTCGAGTGAAGGAGAATGTTGCAAATTTGAGGATGACAGACTACCATGTGTTGTCACTGTTTAAAACTTGCCGATAAATATATTCAGATTCAAACTTTTAAAATGATATACTTTTGATACAAATTACTTAAAACCTAACACAAAATATTTTCAAATACTCATCAAGTATATGTATTATAATTGCAAAATACAACGTTTCCTATCGAAATATATTTTTTTAAAAAGGACTTACCAAAACGAAAAATTTTATATTTTGATAATATAATTAAAGTAAATTATTATTTTAATCTTTTAAAAAATATTTTATCTCAATTTAATTTTTAAAAAATTAAAATTTTTAATTTTATCCTCTAAAAATATTTTATAAACAATTTAGTCTTTATATTAATTATATAAATGTCTAAACAGTATTACAATATGATAAAATAATAATTAATATTTTTAAACAGTATTAGAGCCACCCAAAACAATTATCATGCCGGACAGGAGATTTATATAATTAATATAAAGATTAAATTGTCTTAAAATTAATTTTTTTAAAAATAATTTAAAATTTTTAATATTTTAAAAATTAAATTAAAACAAAACGTATTTTACCATAACTAAAATAATAATTCATTCATGTAATCACAACAGTCGTCTCGGTTCTCGCACAACTTAATTTATTGGGCTGTTCAATGTAGCCCAAGAAGACCAGCCATACCTACCGGGCTGGTAAATTTTTTGGTGAAGATAAAAAAATTTTGTATGTCCCCTCAAAGCTCTTTGCTTTGTTGAATATCCCGCACAACACGAAACGAAACAATAACATCTTCCCCTCCAACTGACAAATACACTGAATTTATCAGTTATTGAAACCAGGGAGACATGGCGGATCAGTTGGCAAGGGCCGAGGAATTTGAGAAGAAAGCCGAAAAGAAGCTTAGCGGCTGGGGATTGTTCGGCTCCAAATACGAGGATGCTGCTGATCTCTTTGATAAAGCAGCCAATTCCTACAAGCTCGCTAAATCATGTCATTTTTGCTTCCTCTATTCTTATTTCATTGTGTCTCTTTCCCCTCTTCCTCTCTGTTTCTTCCCTGAAAATGTTAACTAAATAGATTTTTCCTTTCAATCTTTTTCGGCGATCTGGAGTATCTTAGCTTCATTTTCTTTTGTTGCTATTAGATGGCCGATTTCCTGTTTGGATTACATCCCTTTGGACCAAAGGCTAGGACCCAAGGCCGATTACCAAGGACTTATCCCAGGATATGTATATCAATTGAAGTATAAATTTTTAATCTGATTTTCCTGGAAATTTTTTAGCTTTATTTTTGTTGACTAATTAGTTGCATAGAGTCATTGCCTGTAGGAAAACGTGATGAAATTTATTAACGTTTAAGATTTTTTGGAGATTATCCAATGAAAGAAGCGGTAGTCTATGCTTAATATGGTTCTCGTTACTTCATAGAATTATCAGTACAAACAGTTAAAACTACATGACTGTTGATGAGTCCTGGTGCTTATTTTGGCTGCTAACTAAGTACTGACTACATGGCATATTCTATTAATAGCTTCTTGCTAAATATCACCTCACTTTGATGATTGATTGATTTATGTTGTTCTTGTGATGAATCTTCAAGTCGAGATATTTCTGTATGTTGTTTTGATTGTGTTAATACGGTCTTTCAGGGGATAAAGCAGGATCGACATACCTCAAGTTGGCAAGTTGCCATTTTAAGGTAATTGGACTGAATTTTTGGAGGATGGCCTATCTAGCTATACCTCTGTTGCATTCTTTGATTCTCTCTTAAGCATATAATGGTGGTGGTGTTTCTTGTTTGTAGTTGGAAAGCAAGCATGAAGCTGCCCAAGCTCATGTTGATGCTGCACATTGTTATAAAAAGACTAATGTAAATGGTATGTATGTAAGTGATGTGAATTCATAGTCCTTTTGGGCTTTAAAGTTTTCATGTCGACGTGGAATCTTACACTTTCCTGATTTCTGCCTGAGATGGTGCTCTACCTCCATGCAGCAAGTCCATTTCCTTCTACCTTAGTTTCTCTCTGAGTCTCTATATGAAATTTAATGCAAACAATTTAAAACAGTTGCAGCCTTTGTTCATGATCAAATAATATTGGCAAAATTTCTTTTACCTTGTTCTTCCTTCTATCCTTGTGTTAATATCAGATGTTTTTGGCCTCACTATATGATGGATTGACCTCTAAGTATGGGTTTGTACTTGGATTTAGATTGTTTTATCTCACAATCTTCATACTGGGATTTATGGTAATGTGTTTGCGTGAATGAATTATTACAGGGGGAAGCATGTGATAACATATCATCACTAGTATTTATTAACAGAAAAGATTGCATATTGATGTTGAGCTTTTTTTTTTCCTTCTTCTTTTTCATTTTTCAAAAATCAATGCAGAAGCTGTAACTTGCTTAGACAAAGCAGTTAATCTGTTCTGTGAAATTGGAAGACTCAATATGGCTGCTAGGTATTTCAAGGTATACAGTACTGCTATTTCAGCTTTTAGATTTTTTTTTCAGTACCATCATTTAATTTAATTTCCAAGCATCTATATCTTGTTGTATTTGATGAGGTTACTGGAATTACCATGAGCACATTATAACTGGGTTTACTAATTCACACACACAGGAAATTGCTGAGTTGTACGAGTCAGAACAGAATATTGAGCAGGCTATTGTATACTATGAAAAAGCAGCTGACTTTTTCCAAAATGAGGAAGTGACAACCTCTGCAAACCAGTGCAAGCAAAAAGTTGCTCAATTTGCTGCTCAGCTAGAACAGTAAGATCTAGTACTTTCTTCAAATTTAATGTCTTTTGTACTGTGAATTCCTCAATTAAAATGCTTCAACCTGGTTTCCTTCTTTAATGTTTAATGTTTGTTGCCTCCTAGCATTATATTCTAAGAAATTTAATTTAACCATCCTTTGTATCATCTGTTTTCTTATCTACCTTTCCCCTAATGTCTGATCAAAAGACTGTTGGATGTTTGATTTTGGGAATTTATTAATTTGAAGTATAATCCCAACAGAACTCTAGCAATTTTATTCTCAGAATCCTGGGTTTTTTGACTTCCTAAGTAGTGTACGCAATGTCAATGAAGTTCTATAAATTACTTTGCATTGCTTCACATTGAAGATCCTATAGGGATGCATACCATTTTCAAGTATGTTTCAAGGAATTTACTCTTTGTACTTTCAGACTTATCATTTGTCCTGAAAACCTTTTATTTTCAAAAAGAAAGAAAAAAGTCCATTGCTTCATGTGGTTTCAGAGAGTTACTGTTGAGTGATAAGTATGATCAAGTTGTGGTAGAAATCAGTGCTTTTATAATGCAAGTTTCTAGAGTTCTAAACAAAATTCTATGGAAGAAGATTTTGTATTGAGGACAATGTTTTATACATGGATAGGTTTTCCAGGATATAAAAGATGATGTGCTCTAATTAGAGTAGGAACTGCTAGAATAAAGTTAAGAAAGCCATACTTTATTTATAATCTGGAACTGGAAGTAACTATACCCTAGCTTTTCTCTGTCAAATTAAGTTTTTATGCTTCTATTATATGATAAATCTCCAGATATCAGAAGGCAATTGAAATTTATGAAGAAATAGCCCGCCATTCTCTCAACAATAATTTGCTGAAGTATGGAGTTAAAGGACATCTTCTTAATGCTGGCATCTGTCAACTTTGTAAAGGGGATGTTGTTGCTATTACCAATGCATTAGAGCGATATCAGGTCTAAGACATTTCAACAATTCAATTCTCAAAATTGGACATCTTATCAGTTGCTAAATTCTTTGAATTTGTATTTGTTTTCACAGGAATTGGATCCAACATTTTCAGGAACACGTGAATATAGACTTTTGGCTGTAAGTCACTAGTTTTTTGTCTTCATTAAATTTTGTTCATCAAGTAAACCTAATTAAAATATGGGTACTTTTCAACGTCTCTAATATTCAAGATTTTTAAATGGCTTAATATTTTTGTATTGCTCAATTGTAGGTTTACAAATATAGACAATGAATTTATACACTATTCCCTATTCTGATTTTGGAAAAGTTAATAAAATATAATAATTAGATATTCATCCTAATAAAGGTTTCTTATAATCACGCTATCAGAATAAAAGTCCAATTAGGCCCAATAAAGTTAGTTAACACTCCCCCTCAAGATGTTGCAAAATGTCACACATGCCCAACTTGCAAATGAGCGTGTGAAACATTTATTTGCTGAAACCTTTGGTAAATACATTACCAAGTTGCTTTTCTGACGTTACATAAACCAAGCTTAGTATTCCACTAGTAATCTTCTCTTTGATAAAGTGTTCGTCAATTTCAATGTGTTTTGTTCGATCATGCTGAACTAGATTATGAGCTATACTAATGGCAGCTTTGATATCACAATACAAGGACTTCTCCTTTTCCAGTAGCCTCAGTTCTTCTAATAGCTCCTGTACCCACAAAAGTTCACAAACTGCCTGTGCTATAGCTTTGATATTCAACTTCTGCATTGGATCTAGTAACAACACTTTGCTTCTTACTTCTCTAAGTAACTAAGTTTCTTTTTACAAGCGTACAGTATTCGAATGTAGATCTTCTATTATCTAATGATCTGGCCCAATTTGCATCTATAAAGGCTTCTATTTGGAGGTGACCATGTTTGGAGAAAAGCAATCTTTTCCCTGGGCTAGACTTTAGACACCACAAGGTGCGAAAGATAGCCTGCATATGGGACTTTCGATGATCATGCATGAACTGATTGATTAAATTGACCACGTAAGCTATGTCTGGTCTAATGTAAGAAAGGTAAATAAGTTTTTCGATCAACCTCTGATATCTCTTCTTATCAATTGACTTCCTAACTCCTGATTGTAGTTTATGATTACTCTCAATAAGGGATTCTACTGGTTTGCACCTTGACATGCCAGTCTCTTCTAAGAGATCCAGAATGTACTTCTTTTGAAAAATAAATATTCCTCTCTCTGATTTAGGAATCTCAATTTCCAAGAAGTATTGTAGTTTACCGAGATCTTTGATCTCAAATTTTTGTGCCAATAGCTTCTTCAATTGGGACATCTCTTTATTATCTCTAGTCATTACTATATCATCAACATAGACTATGAGAAGAGTGAGTTTGCTCTTTTGATATCTTATAAAGAGGGTATGGTCAGCATTGCTTTGTTGATATCCAAAGAAAATCATGGCATTACTGAATTTGTCAAACTACGCTCTCGGGGACTGTTTCAGTCCGTATAAAGCCTTCTTCAATTTACACACCTTTACTTGACTCTGTTCATTATCAAACTCTGGTGTGATCTCTATATACACTTCCTGTTCCAAGTCTCAATGAAGAAATGCATTCTTCACAGCAAATTGGTGCAAGTCCCAATCGAGATTAGCTGCACAAGATAACAGAATTCTAATGGAATTCATTTTTGCAACAGGAGCAAAGGTCTCCTGATAGTCCACTCCATAAGTTTGTGGGAACCCTTTGGCTACCAGTCTAGCTTTGAACCGTTCTATCGAACCATCAGCTTTATGTTTCACAGTGAAGAACCATTTACAACCCACCAATTTCTTATCTAGTAGAGGAGGGATCAAGTTCAAGTCTCATTTTTGGATAAGACCTTCATTTCTTCAATCATGGCTTACTTCTTTTTGTGATCAATAATAGCTTCCTTCCAACTTTTTGGAATAGACACAAAAGAAATAAACAAAGTAAAGGCTCTATATGATGGGGATAGGGAGTCATAAGAAACAAAATTAGACATAAGATGTTTGGTACAAGACTTGACTTCTTTTCTGTGAGCAATAGGTAAATCTAATTTATTAGGAAATATAGATAACTCACCAGTGGAGGAGGACTCAGGGGATTCGGTAGATTGCATGATGGCTTCTTTAGCTTTGTCTGCCCAGTTCCTCCTTGAGTATGTCAACAAGTCAGATCTGTTCAATCTCTTCAACCTCTCCAACCTCCTAACAGTCTTCTTGTGAATTACATTCTTCCTTATGTCTTCTAGATCAAGGAGCGTCACCTTTTCTACTTTATTAACTTCCCCCTAAAGAGGTGATAAGGGTGTTCAAAAGTAGGGTTCAATTTCTCGAAAGGTAACATTCATACTGACAAAGGTTTTTCTAAATGGAGGATAATAACATTTGTAACCGTTCTGAGTAGGGGAATACCTTATGAAGACACATTTAAAGGCTTTAAGATCAAGTTTTCTAGTATTCCTGGTATGAACAAAACAAACACAACCAAACATTTTGGGTAGAATAACTTAGTCTCTTTTACCTTTTCAAACTTCAAGAGGACTCTGAAAATCAAGGATTTTTAAAAGCATGTGATTTATAAGGTATGCAGCAACTAAAATAGCATCCCCCAATAAGGTTTGGGTATGTGCATGGTGAACATAAGGGGACTGGGTCACTTCTATTAGGTGTTTGTGTTTCCTTTCAGCCTCTCCATTCTAGGCACTAGTATAAGGACAACTGGTTTGATGGATAATTCCATAATTTTTCAAGTAAGTCTCAAAGTGTTTATTCATATACTCAGTGTCATTGTCAATTCTCAAAATTTTTTATTATCAAATTGAGTATAGACCTTCTTATGGAAAGATTGAAAGCAAGAAAAAACTTCATTTTTTGTCTTTAGTAAATAAACCCAAGTGGTGCAAGTATAGCAGTCAATAAAGCTAACAAACCAGCTACAACCAGATAAAGAAACAGTTTGAGTAAGACCCCAGACATCAGAATAAATAGTCATAAAAGGAGTCAAACTTTTATTATTATTCAAAGGATAAGAGTTTCTAGTATGTTTGGCAAATTCACAAGCATCACAAAATAAGGTTTTAACATTAAGGTTTGAAAACAAACTGGGAAAAAGTTTCTTTAAAACAAAAAAGGATAGATGTCCTAACTGCCTATGTCACTGGATTATTTTTTGATTGACATCCTTATTAATTCCAAGAAAGGTTTGTCCTGAGTTTCAAACCCCATTTATAATGTACAAGTCATCACACAACCTACCACTGCCAATCCTCCTCCCTGTATGAAGGTCTTGAAAGACACAATGATCACAATTTTACAGTTTAGATCTTTGGTGATGGAACTGACAGATAAAAGATTAACAGGAAACTCAGGTATATGAAGCACAAATGAGATCGTAATATCAGGTTTACAAACCATAGAACCTGTCCCACAAACAGAAGATACAAACCTATTGGCTATTCAAACATTCTCCCGTTTAGAACATGAAGGGTAGTTTGATAGGCCTTTAGAAGAGTCAATCATATGTCTATTCACACCAGAATCAACAATCTAAGAGGGAGAATGAGCTGTAAAAGTCATACCTGAGTGTACATAATTAGAAGTGTCAACTGTAGAGGGGTCAAGCTTTGTTAGGAGACAACGATGGTGCTGAATTTTATTAGAAAAGAGAGAAGCTCCAGAATCCGCATTTGTGGGTGGTTCAACAGCATCATCCATGTTCCCCTGACCTTTAGATGAAGTGACTCGTTTACCTCCACGACCTCGAGTCGGCCAACCATGTATCTTCCAACAAATCTCCTTGGTATGCCTCTGCTTACCACAGTAATCACACTGCAAGTGATCTTTATCAGAGGTGGTAGCCTTGGGTTTCTCATTGGAGACGGTCAAACCAGACTTCTCAATCAGTGTTTGATAAAACATGACACTGCGTCGACTTTCTTCCTGTACGACATAGGAGAAAGCATCCGCAATAGAAGGGAGAGAAAATTTTTCCATAATCTGAATCGGAATCTAATCATATTCTGGATTTAAACCAGTCAGAAAATCATAAACCCTCTCTTTTTAAATCAACAGGTGAAACAAAATTGCATCCTCAGTACATTTGGCATAGAAATCTTGATAATGATCTCCTGCTATAACCCACTCAATTCAAAATAAGAGTTAATTGCAGTCACCTCTTGTTTAGTGGCATAGATCTTTGTCTTGATCTCAAACACCTGGGCATCATTACCTTTGCGAGAATAAGTATGTTTGGTTAAAGTCCAGATTTTCTCAGCAGTATCAAGTAACAAATATTGCTTAGAAATCCAGGGATGCATAGTATTTATCAATTATGTCATAACAAGGGAGTTTTTAGAGTCCCATTGATCATAGGTATCATCAGAAATAGTATGAGGTTTTGTATCTCCGGTAATGTCGCCAAGTAATTTTCGAGATTTGATGTATAAAAGACATGCCCTTAACGAAGTGAGATAGGTACCAGATTCATCCAACTTAACAATACATATATGGGCAAGTGAAGTATTTTCTATTGCCTTGGTGTTTCCCATAATAAAGAATCAACACCAAAAAAAGGGCAGAAGGATTAAAGAGGCCAAAAAATAAGGAGAACAACCCAAAAACAAAGCAAACAAGATAAGTCCAAATCGTCGAGGCAAAATGCGATCGGATTTAGTGGGTTTTGTTGGCATGACGATGAGTTCTCCAAATATGGTGGTAGTGAGGCAAATGGACAGGATCTGAGAAAAACGCAGAACTGTCTAGAACTGCTCTAGTGGCGCGTGGGGAGGCTACCGACGACCGGAATTTGGGCTGCGGCAAATCGGACGGTGCACGTTGGTTTTGGCTAGGAAGTGATGAGAAGGGAGGGAGGAAACTCGACTTCCAAGATGTGGATAATGAAGAGAAGAGGAGAACTCAACTCCTTTCAAGTATACACAGGAACTGTAGTGCAGCGGAACAAGAAAAGATACTCATTTCAGGGTAGCGCAAGCTTTGATACTATGAAAATTTTTAAATGACTGAATATTTTTGTATTGCTCAATCGTAGGTTTACAAATATGGACAATGAATGTATACACCATTTCCTATTCTAATTTTGGAAAAGTTAATAAAATATAATAATTACATATTTACCTTAATAAAGTTTTCGTATAATTACACTATCAAATAAAAGTTCAATTAGGCCAATAAAGCCAGTCAACAGACATTATTTTTAATGCCAAGTATTTTATCTTTGTTCTCTTTGTCAATTTTTTTTTATAATTATATTACCATTTTGATAATTTCATGGACTGTTTTATTACTTGCAAAATAGTTGGATATAATACTGATTTCAGATTCTTCTTTTTTTTTTTTTGGGGCAGGATATTGCTGCTGCAATTGATGAAGAAGATGTTGGGAAGTTTACTGACGTTGTCAAGGAATTTGATAGTATGACCCCTCTGGTAAGCTCCAAAACTTGGAAAATGAAACATTTTATAAATTATAACAGAAATATCACAATTTATCATAAGTGAATGGTCACATCACATTTTATAACAATAGCCACTTTGAAAGATTGAAAATGGAAATGTTTCCATTACCTTGCTTTTAAATTGCTATTCCCTTGAAAACGAGGGGTTCAGTTGAAAATTCCTCTTAAACTTCTGCCGAGAAGCGGCTGTTTTTGCTGATTATTGAACATCTGAAATTGATTCTCTTAACTCAAGGCCAGGAAGGTAATGACTGTTCAATTTAACTGCTAAAACGGATGGGTAATCTTTCAAAAGCAAAGCAAAATGACTTCTCATCTAGTTCTGTTGCTTGTGAAATGTTTGGTGGGACATTTCTACTAGAAGTTGAAGTCTTCTACTGATTTTTTAACAAGGAAAACTGATAACCAGTTAGTTGTCTGTATAGCTATTTATTGAATTTAAACTTGCCGATTTAGTTATTGGCACTGGATATAATGCTTCTCTTTTGTATCAAGTTAAACTTTTCTGGTCTAGTCATTTCACTTGCATTTTATAATTTGCTCTAGTATCGCGGCTCATTGATATTATCTGTTTGCATGACTGGTATGCAGGATTCTTGGAAGACAACACTTCTTTTGAGGGTGAAGGAAAAACTGAAAGCCAAAGAACTGGAGGAGGATGATCTTACTTGATTTACACCTTAGTATTATGCTTGCTGGTTTAATTTCATGTTTGATGATTTGAATTGTACTATGCTTGTATGTCTAGTTGGTCATCTTACATACCTACTTATAAATGTGTACTTGATTAGGGTCTCCATTGAAGTGGTTTGCTTGAATTCGAGAAATGAGTTTGTCTAAGGAATGAGTGATTGTGCTCCTATCCAAATTTATTGGATTTATATGGGTTATCACTGCGACTACATGTTGCTGAACTCACATCTGAATATCGATTCCATATAAGTCAGTTCTGCTTATTTTGTGGCAAAATTTGTATTATAGTAGTTCAATACTACTAAATAGAATGGGAAGGACTAAATAAGGGAGATTTTCAACTGAAGAGAACTGATGCAAGTAATAACTCCTTTGGAAATCTAGCGTTATAAATTATTGCTTTTTCAGTAAACGAAAATTTGAGAGGGCTTGCTTCTTAAATTTCGTCTATGAACACATTATAAGAGAGATCAACACGGATTATGTTAAAGCAAATGGGAAAGCCATTTCCTTAGTGTTTGTTTCTCAGTATATTTTAAAGGGAATCCCATCATGGTTTTTTTTTTTTTTGAAAAAAAGAAAGATTATTTTTTATCAACGTTTATAACAAGATGAGGGTATAATATTATTCTCATTTTCCTTTGTTCCTTTTGTAACTGATGAAAACGATCTGACAGCCTTGCACACACAGACCGAATCACTTTAGAAGTACAATTCCCATAAGTTAGAGCCTTTTGCAAGTCATAGAACTGTTCTTCTTATATTATTTTTATTGTTGTCCTCTTCTCCACCGAGTTCAGTGAAGAAATATGTTTGATTAGGGAGAGAAATCTGAGCCTTCATTCATTCACTTGCGACATGTGATCTGAGTTCTATAATACCTATGGTGGTCACTCGCACAGCAGAATTGAATTTTAATTCTGAATCTTTTATCAGTATATCAAGTAATCAACTTGATAAATTGCATTATCAGTTATCACCGTCACTTTCTATATTCCCCACATGGCATCATCAGTTTTTGACCTTTCTTGCAAAGCAAAGATTCCAATAAGATTTTCCTTTTTGGGTGGCATTATCTTGTTTTACGCGTATTTCATGAGAATTGTCAATTTTATTTTCTTTTTCCATCATTTACTAAACGTGAGTGCTTTTTTTTTAAGCACAAATTTAAATTACGAATCCAAATGAATAATTACTACACTTTTTCCTTACCCAACGTGAAAAAACAAAATGGTTTCTATTTTTTTTTCCATACTGTAGTCTCTTTCTTTGTGCAATCTATCTGAATTTATATTATACTTATCTATCATCTTTTATATCTATTTATAACTGTACTTTATTTTTTGAGTTTCAATTGAAGATGATTTTATGGCGTCACTCGTGGTTGTATCTCAATCAATAGAATAATCCTTATTGATGGCAACTTTTAATCTGAACATGTTAGCAAAAAACATTTAAAATGTCCCAACATTATAGTATTGTTTGAGTCTTGAAAAATTTTTAGAGATCCTATGTAGGTTACCATGATTAATGGTTCAAAGGCATAGATTTTGATTATTGTACATCTAAATTGTTTAGAGAAATCCTGAATTTTATTTACTTATGAGCACAATTTAATACATCTAAATTGTTGTTTTTGTTTCTTTTTGAACTTTTATCTGCAATAAATATTACTTGTTACTCAAAATAAAATAAACTAATTTAATTTTTTTAAAATACATATAGTTACCTATATTATATTATTTTATTTATATATTAGTCAATAATATTTAACGAATTCTCTTTATTTTATATTAATAAATTCACATATTATAAAAAAATAAAAAGAATCGATTGAATATCACTTATTAATATATAAATAAAATGAAATAATATATATATTTAACGATTTTTTTTTTCCAATTCAATTATTACAAATTTAACAGAAATCCATGAGATCAGCTTTCTTAAATATTCAATTGGTTTTAACTCTGGAAAAAAAAAATTTAAATGTAATTTTTAAATTTGGTACAAGGTTTTTTTTTAAAAAAATTGACATGTATATAAATTATATAATTTATTTTTAATTGATTTTTTAAAAAATTTATACACTTTATTTTAATTAAAAATAATTTGATATAAAAATATAAAAAATTTCATATAAATATAATATTTTTCAAAATCTAAATGTTTACTTGTTCTCTATTTTTTTATTAAAAAAAAAACTAGGCGATGAATATTCCTCTGCTTGAAGCACTCTTGTTCTGCTATAAAAAAAAAAAAAAAAAGAATAAAATAAAATAAAAACGCCAAAACAACCAAAACGTAATCCTGCTCCGGCAAGTGGCGTCCAACAAGTAGAAGCCAGTTCTTCGACGTCGGAGCGGTAATATACTATTCTATCTATTCGGTTTGACTTTGTTATTACTGCTTAAGAAAACTTCTTTTTTTTTTTTCCTCCTGCTGCCAAATGTTTACACAAACGATTTTTCTTTTAATCTGAATCTTGTAGGAGTTTAGATTCGACTGTCTTCAAAATTATGAATTTGAGAAACCATTTGAATTCAACCCCTTCTCATGCTGATTCTTGATTCAGTTTATAGGTATGTCTAACTTCCTTCTTTTCTTTTACATCAACTTCTGCATCTTTATATTCATTTGACTATTTTCTTTTACCTTATGCCTTGAGAACTCTCAGTTATGGTTCTGGGTTTTCTTTTTGATGGCTATAATTTGATTTTGATTGTGGGAATTTTTCATAAAATGTCTATCATGCAAAATCGTTGATGTACTTCCTTTCTTCTTGTTCATTTCTCGCAACTAAGATTTGAGATGAGGCTATTGGTAATGTTAGGATTAGATTTGGGATTCATGGTACCTTCAAATCCCTGGCCTGTAAATTGTGAATTTTGATCAATTATTTCATTTTTTGTTTGCTGGGTCATCTCCTGTGTATGAAGTCTCTGTTCGTGAGTTTTAATTTTGATCAATTATACTGCGATTAAAGTCCTCTCTATCATCGCAATGATGGATTCTTTTGAATTTTGTTATAGATGTTAAAAGAAAAAACTTAGCAGGGTTCCGTTTTGATTGAGAAAGCTCAGACTTAATATCAGAATGGTTTCAGTTGCTAACGGGAACTCTAGAGATGAGATCGAGGAATCTAATGAAAATAAAGTAAAGGATTTTACTTCAATTGAAATGTCAACGTCTCGGAGGATGCTAATTAGCACTGAAAATCCTCCCAAAAATTTCCAGGACACCCCCAATTCTTTTCTTAATAGGATAAGTTTCCTTAAGTTTGGTTCAGCCTCTGCCAAATTCAAACGTCTTGCTTCTGAAAGAGATCAGATTTCACAGTCTGTGCCTTCTACTGGTTCACATGGCTTTAGAGAACGCTTCAGTGGCATTTTTGCACAAAAACTTGACTGGGATTCCCTCAAGAAGAAGTGCAAAGAGTGGATTAGAGATCCAATGAACATGGCCCTTTTTGTGTGGATCACTTGCGTTGCTGTTTCTGGGGCCATTCTCTTCCTAGTCATGACTGGAATGTTGAACGGTGTGCTTTCAAAGAAGTCTCAGAGGGATGCTTGGTTTGAAGTAAACAACCAAATACTCAATGCACTGTTTACTCTCATGTGTTTGTATCAGCATCCCAAAAGGTGTTATCACCTTGTGCTTCTCTGCAGATGGAAACCAAAAGATATCTCCAGACTCAGAAAGATTTACTGCAAGAATGGCACATATAAACCCCATGAGTGGGCACACATGATGGTTGTGGTCATGCTCCTTCAAGTGAACTGTTTTGCTCAGTATGCCCTTTGTGGTCTAAACTTGGGGTACAAAAGATCCCAACGACCAGCTATAGGAGTTGGAATATGCATATCTTTTGCAATTGGTGCTCCTGCCATTGCTGGCATATATTCCATTCTTAGCCCTCTTGGTAAGGACTATGTTTCAGATGAAGAAGCACAGGGTAACCATGAGCAGCTGAGAGTGAAATCATTTACCAAAAAATACTCATTTGCATCAAGAGATCAACAAATGATTATTGAGAACAGACCACAGTGGAGTGGAGGAATACTTGACATTTGGGATGATATTTCTCTAGCATACCTCTCACTTTTCTGTACTTTTTGTGTGTTTGGATGGAACATGGAGAGACTTGGCTTTGGCAACATGTATGTCCATATTGCAACTTTTATCCTATTCTGTGTGGCTCCCTTCTGGATCTTCATCTTGGCTGCTGTTAATATTGATAATGATAGTGTTAGACAGGCTCTGGTAGGTGTTGGAATTGTTCTGTGTATTTTTGGTTTACTGTATGGTGGTTTTTGGAGGATCCAAATGAGAAAGAGGTACAACTTGCCTGCTTATAACTTCTGTTTTGGTAAGCCCTCAATTTCTGATTGCACACTCTGGCTGTGCTGCTGCTGGTGCTCTCTTGCTCAAGAAGCTCGCACTGGGAATTCCTATGATGTTGTAGAAGATAAATTCTACAGGAAACATGATGATATCAGTGTCCAACCTCCAATTTCACCTTTGCCTCGTGAAGATGCCACAAGTTCTCCTTTGGGAACCAACTCTTCCCCTTCCAAGATCATAGCAGCTAGACGAAGTCCCAACAATTACTTAAAGGAATATCATAGTCCAGATAATCAGACACTATCTACTGTAAAGGAAGAGTCTCTTGAAAGAGGTCACGATGGAGAAATGAGCCCACCAGCTCCACCATATATTCACAGATGAGCCCCTTAGCCTCCAAATAAAAGAGAAGGGACTGAGATTTTTTTCCTCTTGAAATTTGTATGTGACATTCCATCCCATGGGATGTTGCATAAAATTTTTTGCATTGAGTGCTTCATAGGTTATGCTTTGCTTTTGTTGTTCTTACTTTTTCAAGTTTAACAGATATGAAATTACTGTAGAAAGCATTTACGTTATTACGTACTTGATTTGTGAATTATGATCCTTCTTGCATGAAAGTAGAATGTTGATGACTCCAAATAATGCAACCAGGCTTTGGTTTTCAACTTGACTGAAAGAAATGACTTTATAATAGTTGTAAATTTTCCATACTACTCTATTCTAGGAGATACTGATGAAGCCTGTTGATGAATAGCTATACAGCTTTTCTTTTGTTCAATCCAAGACACAGAATGCACCCCTTGTATCTGTGAGATTCAAGATTTTACATGCACACAGATATGATCAGCAAATAGTATCCTCCGATTCGTGATTAGTTATAGTGGCGAGCATCAGTTGAATTTGTGTGAATTAGTTGGATGGGATAATTAGAATCGATTCGAGTTTTTTGAAACTAAATCCATCCACTCAATCCATCTCTGATATATTAAATTATATTAATTTCAATCTGAGTTTAGGTTAAAAAATATAAATAAATAAATAAATATTATACAAAGATATATAGAATAATGATTCATATTCTTTTAATTTTAAAAAATATTAATTAAATTTATTTATTTATTTTTAAATTAAATTCGTTCAAGTGCATTTGATTCATTTAAATTCAATACTACACATATTTTTTATTAAATTTAATTGAGTTTAAATAAGTAAATTAAGTTATGCTCAACTAATTTGTAATCCTTATCCAGTAAAGCTATCACCATAATTTAGTGAACATGAGGATCCAGGAAATAGTTCCCACAAATAAATCATATATTTGAACTCTTATTAATTCTTCAATTTTCTGAATCTAACCATTTTCTTAGCGTCAATGCTGGTGTCACATCTCACAACTTGTACAGCCGGAAAACGACACGTCTTGTGCAGGCTATAACCTGACAAATTGTGACCCATCCAAAGTTCGACGCTTCAATTGTTGTCATTATTAGTGTTGCCATTGAACAGCTAAATAGTGCCTGGCTTCATTTGTGGTTCCGGTGAAGGAAATTATGTTCTTACATATCACTCTGGTTGTATCAGTTGAAATTTTAATTTTTGCTTTTGTAAAGAAAAATTTTATTGAGATATGTAAAAATGAAGTTCTATTCATCTCCCTCTTTCCCTAACTAACTTATTGAACACTCCAGAAAGCTCTAGCATTTGCATCTGCTCAAAGCAGGCAATTATTTTTAAAAAATGAAGGGATGAATACATGAAATTGAGAAATTTGTTCCAAATTTGTTCTTAGCTGTAAAGGGAAACCTAAGACCTCAAATGATGACATGGACATGGGAGAGTGCATATCACATAGCAGCAACTGGGGGAGTGCTTATTTGGTTACATATGCATCCAACCCAATTCTGAACAAGACAAACGCATGTCCAGATAAAATAGCTATAATCATGGGGACGTTGAAGCATCAATGACTGCGTTGATTTTATATATCTGTATTCCAAAAATAATATCGTTTTTTTTTTATTTTAAAAGAGATGAAAAAAAAGTTACATTAATTTGAATAAATTAGAAATTAATTTTTTTAATTTTTTAAAATATAAAAAATATACTATTTTTCAAATATAAAAAATTTATCTGTGATTACATTTTAAAAATGATATATATTTTTACATTAAAAAAAATAAAAAATTTATATTGAGACTCACTTTAAATAAATTAAAAATTATATAAATTTTTTTATTCTTTATAAATGTAAAAAAATTAGATTATTTTTTAAAGGTAAATATTCAAACCCTGAATATTGATATGTTGTATATGGAGAATTGAGGGCCTAAATGATAATAGAATATGGTAACATTACATACAAAACAAGGTTAATTTGTAAATTACAATCCACCATAATACGGAGCATTTCAATGGGCTTCTAATCCACCATCATATATTTAATATTTACAGATAGTTGCAATCGGAGTAGATTTTTCACTCCTGCTTTGGAAAACTAGTTGACCTCTGTCATAATTTGTTTCCTTAATTTTTTAAAAATAATTCAAGTAATATCCCATGAATAGTCGATAGCTAAATCAAATAACTATAAATTAATACGTCAAATATTTTGCACTTCCTGTTTAAATCATATAATGCGGTGGTGATGAGTGATGACGAATTCAATAATGGCGTGATCTGGTCCCAGCTGTCATAACTTTGTTTTATTAATATATATATTTACAAATTTTACTGCTTCCCCTACGCTACAATACATTATTCTTATATATATATGCCCATGCATATTTGATATTTCGCCATCACCCCCGTACTTTATACTTACCCCTTGTTTTCTACTCCATCACTCATCCTTATATCCTTCTCCTTTTGTTTCAACTTCATTTCCTTTTTTGTGAATTCTGACCTGTATATGCCTTAACCCACCCAAAAAAAAATATGCTTATTTGGAACTCACTACAAAAGTACTTTAATCAGAGTTAATATTTGCGTGAAATAATGTTCCGGCTTTTCAATTATTCTGCATCTTTTTTAGAAATAATAAGTATATATGATATATATTACGTTAGCCATATGGGGCCTGTGAAAGTTAAGGCACGATAATGTGTTAGCGTAAGAGAGTGACACGTAAAGGTAACAACCTGACACAGTGACACTCACCCTCACATCCTCTGTCTATCTCTTCACTCCTCATACTACCTTACTTCTCTCCTCGCTTCTCCCAACCCACGCCTGTCTATGACTGTTGGGCCCCTTTAAATATTTTATTTGATTCCATTTTGTTTCAAAATTAATCAAAGTAATATGATTAATTATTCAAATTAATTCATGCATTTTCATCATTTCTTTTAATTTATATTCAACAAAATTTTGACTAATTATATAATAAGATGGTAATAAATATAAATATTATAAATACTTGATAATATTAATTTAAAAAAATATTTAATATTTAATGAATATTAAATGAGATATAAATAATAAAACATAATTATTTATCAACTATTATGTTGGTGAAAATATTAAATTTAAATAATTTATATTAGTTCAATATAAATAAGCATATAGATTACACCATATTTAATATTTAAATAATATATATTATTAAATAATTTTTTATATTTTTATTAATATTAGAATTATTTTTAATTTTATTATATAATAATTGTGCAATATTTTTTATTGTAAACTAATTTTTTATAAAAATTTAGAGTATTTAAAAACTTTTTTATTAGGTAAATATTAAGTAAATTATTTGATTACAAAATATTTAATATTTATTATATTTTTTTAAATATTTCAAGTATTTTGACAATCGATTAGTTTCATATATATATATATATATATCACAAATTGTATTTTTTTAAAATTGATCAATTAGGATTTAGATATTGAATATTTTAAAAACATATAAATACAGATAATGAAAGAATGAACAGTTTCCACCCAGTATCATGCCTACTTATATATATATGTTTTATATATTGGACAAATTTATTTGTTGTCTCTTAACTTGTGTATGAAATTTTAATTTTGTCATATATATATATATATATATTGGAAAAAACTATTTGTTGTCTCTTAACTTTTGTATGAAAATTTAATTTTGTCATTTATCTTTACTAATTAATGTAATCTTTTTCATTGACTAAATATTATTTGTATATATCACTAATGATATAGTTATATATAAAGTTAATGTGAAATAAATTGCTCTTATTAGAGCATAGTTGAACTAGTAAAAGAATTCAGATTAAATTAAAAAGACCATTAAGTTAGTCTTTATATATAGTGTTAATTTGTTTAAAAATTTTAATTATGAAATATTTTGTCTCATCTAAACTTTAATTAGAGTAATTTTACATAGATTTTATATATAAATGATGAAACTTAATTAGAGATAGAAATAAAATGTATTACTTAATAAAAATAAAAGAGAAAATTAAAACTAATAAAAAAGATAAAGGAGAAAATGTTAGTTTTAAATATAAAAAATAATAATTTAAAAATAGTTTTAAAATTTTAAAATTATGACATTATAATAAATAACTAATCTCATATTTTTAAGTAAGATTTCAATAATTTTAATAAGTAGTAATTATATTTCCATAATCACTCACAAAAAGTAAATTATTATTTAATCAGATACTTAGTGATACTCTAATTTTTATTATTACAAAATAAAAATATTAAACATATATAAACAAATGATTTTATTTTGGTCAAAATGGTCCCCCCAAAAAAATCATTAACCAAAAATTGGACAAAACTATTGGATTTTGGTATTTTGAAAACCAATCTTATTCAATTTCTGAATTGATTTAATTAGTTTAGGTTGACTTCCAAATCAATTTGAATCCATTTTGAATACTATCACTATCTACGCCTAAAATATAATAAATTATTTGATAAGTTAAATATGAATTTATATTTAGTAAACATCATCAATCACAGTAATAAATTATATAAAAAATGATAAATTAATAAAAATAAAAAATTTAAGTAAGAAATATACAATGAAACCAATTGAATTACTTTTTCCTGATTTGATTTGTGATACTAATTTGTCAAATTGTGCTCGGGTGAAAAGTTTAACGCATCCAACAATAACTCACTTTGCCACGTCACTGCACTCGAAATGCGACACTCTCTTGAATACGATTGGCCACCTGAAAAGACGTAGTATAACAAGAGAAGTAGGATATGGAAACCAATCACGGCCTCTTATCTATTTATACCGCTCCATCTTCACACTGCATCCTCCAAACCAAAGCCTCCACTCCTCTCTCTTTCCAACTCCCAAAATCCGTTCGCCCTCTCTCTACACACCTTCGCAAGAACTGGCTAACTCTCAGGCAAGCCTGGAAGACGGCGATTCCAGCAGTAAGAGGCTGGTTCTGACCCTGTATGAGGCCTTAAACTCCGGCGACTCCGACACGGTGGTCAAGATTGTGGCCACTGATCTTGAGTGGTGGTTCCACGGCCCCCCCTCCCACCAGTTTTTGATGCGCATGCTCACTGGCCAACCCTCCTCCTTTCGATTCATTCCTCAATCAATCACCTGCTTTGGACCCACTGTCCTAGTGGAGGGCTGCGACAACTCCCGCTCCATCTCCTGGGTGCACGCCTGGACCCTCTCGGATGGGATAATTACCCAAGTCAGGGAATACTTCAACACTTCCCTCACCGTCACCCGCATCGGCCATTCCAATCCCTCCGATATCACAGCCGACTCCCTCCGCTGCCCCTGCCTTTGGGAGAGCAGCGTCTCCGACCAGGTCGGCAAATCTGTGCCGGGACTGGTTCTGGCTCTATAATCCAGAAGCTGGTACGTGTGGCACTTGATGACTCGCTTGCGCCAGTAGAGGGAATCAGATATATAGATGTGATTCGTTTAATTTGGTTGTTGTTTTAGCTTTTATCTTGTGCTGTGTATGTGTGCGCTTGACATGTTTGGAAGCATGATGAGTATATCCCGGTGGTGGACACCAGGGTATCCTTTACATGATGCTGTATTCTGGCGTTGTAATGAACCAATAAGAATATGCATGTGTATTTTGTTTATATTTTCCTTAGCCTGAATCCCTAAACCAACGTTTTGCTTTTTTGACAACTGAAGTAAAAGTCCTAACATTAGAATGTTATAAAAAATAAATAAATGAAAGGGTTAACAACATGTATAATATCTTTGAATTAATTTTATACAAATTTTAAAATATTAAATTTAAATTAAGTTACATATAATGCTTCGAAATAAACTTATACAATTAGTTGTCAATGTTGATGTGATGACTGGAGTTGACTTGGTTTTGTCTACTTTTATTTATAAAAATAAACCGATATAAAAATTTTCATCAAGTATCAGATACCTTGAAAAGGTTCTTAACAAGATCATTATAATGGTACATAACTTGTATGTTTTCAGCATACAAAAGTGATAGCTAAAATGATCAAGTTTCATTTTTCATTGAATCCAAGCATCTATATTGATTTGTAATTTGTAAATTTTCTTCTCTGTGACGATAATTTTCTCTCCTCAGTGTGACTTTATTTTGTTATTACTAAAGAGCTTTAGTAACAAAATTTTTAGTGAGTATGTGATAACTATTTTGTTGTTATAATAAGTTTTTAGTAACGATTTTTTTATTTTCAGCGACGACTTTTGTCGTCACTAAAAATAAAAATTTTTATATATTAAAAATATAATATAATGAATAAAAAAGTTGAAGATATTAAGGAAGAGTCTATAGTTAAAAATTAATATATTTTTTTATAATGAAAGACAAATAAAAAAATAAAAATTTGGTAGTTAATTTATTCAAATAAATCTTTATCTGAGTTATTCACTTCTTTTACACAGAGGATTCAAAATTTAAATAAGAAGCATTGAGAGGAACAAATAATGAGGAGGAAAGTAAAGTGAGTAAAGAAAGGGGCATTGTGTGAGGTGAGAGTGTGACAAGCAATGTGCTTCATCTTACGCGGATTCCATGCACCAAAAATTGCATCTTAGTCAGCCTCACCGACTTTTACTCTAAAAAAAAACTTTTAGTGCACTGACTGTAATACTTGATTAATAATATTTAATTAATTTTTTATTTTATATTAAACAATTCACATATATATATAAAATAAAAAATTAACTAAAATTTATTAATTAATATAAAAAATAGGATGATCCTACGTACCTAATAATCTTGTCATATATACCTCAGTCTCTCCATTAAAATCATCTCTCCGCTCCCACTCTTTAATTTCATTAATTTTTTTGTTAAATTAACTAGAACAAATTGTTAACGCTATGTGATTCGTCGTCCTGGTGTTATTTCCAATGGCAGGGCTAGTGAAATAAAAAGATAGACTGTTGGTGGTTTGGTTGCCGACCCTGACCCAGTGGTTGCAATAATATCCAAGGACAAGGAAGGAAATATACAATTCATGAATGGACATTCAACAGCTAGCATATGTATCACAGTCGCCATCTGCTAATTATACTGTTAGTGACGTTATCTCAAATATGTATATAGCCTCCCCCATTTCAGAGTTTGTGCTTGCTTATTCATTTGGATGAGTTTAGTGATAAGAAGGCTAAGATATAAAGATATGGCAGTTAAATGGAACATGACTAGTGACTCATAAAGTTGATGGAACGCCCCTAGCTATAGCTTTATTCAAACAGGGGGTTGTTTTCAAGCAGTAAAACCAGCTAGCCGTCACTTGTCTTTGGGAGCCACCAATTACTTTTTCCCGTCCCCATCGATATTTACGTTTATTAGCAACGCTAGTATATATGTATATGCGGTACAGATATTATTGAGGGTAAATTTGACGTTTCCCCTCCCGCCATCTTCATTGATTAATCTCTTGCCTTCATTCATTTTCCTTCTCTTTTCCATCACTTCTTTTTCTGATCTATCAACTTTATTTGTTTGCGCCAGTATCAGTTTGAGGATACGTAGTGTCAACTGTCAAATCACCAGACTCACACATTACTCAGCCTCTGTTAATTTGTCCTTTTCTTAAATATTCACTCTTAATGTCTGTTACCTGCGTCTTTTAGAACACTAATAAATTAGATTAACACGAAATTTACTTTATTAGTTAATTAATTAGAGTTTTACTAGTTAACTGATTATGAAGTATTAAATATTTTAAAAATAACATCTTATCATATTATTAAACAAACAGTATTTTTAAAATAAGATAATTATAAATACAAAATTTAAATTTTTAAATATTAAATCATAAAACATAAACCTAAAAATATTTATATATAAAAATTAACATATAAAATTAGTACAAAAATATATGCGAAAATTGTAAAAAGAAAAAAGAAAACCACCAATATATTTATATGATATATCTTTTATAATTTTATAGTCTTATAATTTTTTAAATTTTAAATTATAAAATATAAACTTAAAAATATAGATATGTACAAAAAATGATCGTATAAAATTAGTCAAAAAATATTTACAAAAATTATCTAAAAAATAAAATAAAAAATGTCACATGATTTAAGATTTTATAGTTTTATAATTAAAATTTTAAATTTTGTATTTATAAGAATAAATTTGCTTTATTCTAAAAATAAATTGTACATTTATTACAGTTAGTTAAAAAATATTAAAAAACATAATAAAATATTATTTTAAAAAGTATTTAATGACCCTAAACCCTTAATTATAACATAGGAGACCAGCCAGTTGTATGCAGGCTTAAAAAAATAAAGAACCGTTAATTAAGTTGTTGTGCATGTTGAAATAAGATGAATATAAAAAGTAAGAAATAAATTGTAATTAGACATGTGTCTCGATACGCTACTATATTTTAAAATGCAATTTTAATTTGATGTAGTTATCCCTGTAATTTGATCGTAATCATGTGTCTTTACGTTTCTTTGTTGAGTTTGCGTCCTTATTTTAACTGTTAATTTTCTACACATTTTCAAACATTGATTTTATAGTGCGTTGGTTTCTTAATAGTTTACACTGTGAGAAGCCATTCATGAATCAAGAAAAGGAAGAAAAGGATAATTAAGCTAGCTCTCCATGCTCCTATTCTGACTGTAATGGAAGTAAGTAATTGTGGTGGGATTTTGCCTTTGCCAAGAAAATTTGGTAAAGACCATGAAGTGACCGAAATGTTTTAGGAGTGAATTAATTTGACATTACAGGATTTTAATTAAGGTCTCTCAGATATTAGCATGAATTTTTTTTTGGAGAGAGGATCAAATAGAAAGAAGAAAGGCCACTTGTATTGAAAGAGGTAAGATCTCAGATAAATGGAGGTCCAATATATATACCTTCTCAAGGACGGGTTCAGATTTTCTGTAGTTCAAAATTAATATATTTTTTTATAATATAAGAGAAAAAAAATAATTTAAACTTTAATTTATTTAGAATAGGCCTTTATTAATACAAATGATTTATTTACTTATTTATTTTTTTTACTGCAGACAATAAATATAGGGAATGTAAAATTTTTAAATACAAACAGAGAACTATAAAGGAGCCCAATAAGTTTAGTTGTATTGAAGGCCCATGAGTTGTATAGTATCAATTTGACTTTATTTTTTGTTGTATTTATTATAGTTTTGTATTTCATTAAATTTTAAATTCGAGTTTGCATTTAAAAATATTTTTATTGGAGAAATCTAGGCCTCTTTATAGGTTGAGAGCCTGAGAGTAGATCAACTTTTCTTCTTGTTCTTGCTTGATCCATTTGAACCCTCATATTTTTGTTGCATGGTTCTATGATGTCACAAGTGGCATCAATGCTATAACCAAAGTAACGCCATTTTAGCTATTGAAAAAGACAATCCAAAACAAAAGGTTAACTCAAAATAATTATATTCTGACCTCTAAAAATATATATTTTTTATACTAGACCTCTAGAAATATTAAATTATATAAGGATACCCAAATAATATATTCTTTGTATTGTATACATCTTCCATTGCTTCGCCATTTTGGTGTTGTCACCACTCACCATAGGATTAGGGTACAATGTAACAGGTTGTGGCGTTCTACTGCATCCGTACGAGTCAGAGGATTACGCTCTTTTGCCTGCTTCTAACGGTATCGAGCCTTACTCGTGTCCTATTTGATATTTTGGAACCACGAAAATCAGATAGGAGTTGAAAACTGAAGAGTCCACACACAGCCAACAGATTAAGATCATCCATTACTTTCTTCTCTGCTTTCATGGGAAAATCACTTCAATCTGCGACCATGCTCCATGAGTTATCGCGGTTTGTCTCATCTCCCAAACCCCAGAGCCACATGCCAAATCAAACACAACCTATATCGCTTAACCCAGGAACTACAAAATCTGGTGCCTTTAGGGTCGAATATCCCCCAGCGCAGCCCGAGATCCACAGCTCCGACGGGCTGAAATGTCGGATTCCCCTCGCCGAGGTGGTCGCCGATTGCACGAAGCGGTGGTTCCAGGACACCCTCGGAGAGGCCAAGGCAGGGGACGCCTCCATGCAGCTTCTGGTTGGCCAAATGTACTCTAGTGGCTATGGTGTTCCCAGAGATCTTCAAAAGGTCGAATTTCTTGTTCAATATCTCACAAATCTGCAATTTCTTCCTTACGTTTCTTATTATCAATGTCTAGTTATGTACAAGCCCGGCAAAATATCTGTGTTAATTATTTTTGGATTGCTTTTATGTAATTTTAGATACTTGTTTTCTCTTTACTGACTTTGGTCACCATTCACCAGGTTTGGATTTAAAAATTAGTTTATTTTTTGATAATAAGAGAAAGATAAAATAAAAATAAAAATTAGTGTTAATCTATTAAGGTAAGTCCTATTAATATATCTTTTGTTTCTATCTTTCTTTTAATTCAGAGAATTACAATAGATAAGAAATACAGATGATCCAAAATCTATTCTCAATTGCTATGGACAATATTTGATCTTGCTCATGACATTCCTTCCATTTTGAATGCTAAAAAAGTAAGGGACTATATTGATAGCAACACTCATTGAATGGATTCGGATTTTTTTTTTTTTTGTCTCTCTCTTACTATTGCAGACAAATGGATCAACTTACAAGTGCAAACCAATGCATTAATTTACAACTGCAGATTATCCGAAATCCATTCCTTGCTCCTCAATGTTCTGATTGGTAATTATGCTGTTACAAACTTGTTTTGAAGGGACATGCTTGGATTAGTAAAGCATCAAGAACTCGAAGTTTCGTTTGGAAAGTAAGCAATGAACATCCAGGTAATTTGTCTCCTAATGCTGAATCAATAAAGTGTGGTTTACCTATCCTATATGATCTTCACTTTTTTGCTTTTAGGTTATAGAGGAAGTGACTCAGATTCAGAAGAATTGGGGGACAGAGCTAAATGAAGCTGATTGCAATTTTCTTGACCGTTTGCAAGTACAAGGTAATGGTTAGATCGACTATCAGCTATTTTCTTTTAACTTGCTGGTTTTAATTTCAATTCCATGGTACAGTGATAATCTGTAGTTTGTGAAGAATTGTTGTGCAAGTAACATAACTCTGGTAGAAGTATTAACTTGGCAGATTAGATTTGTATGAATAAAAAACACTTGGATTTTCTTTGTGTGTAATGATGAGATTAGTTTGTTACTATTTTATGAAAAATATACAAAACACTTGCATTTCCTCTTATGATCTAAAAATTCCTGTGTAGTCTATATTGCATTCCAATTTCAATTCATTAAAAGACGAGCAACATGTATAAACAAGCTTCATCTTTTTTATAATTATAGTTTACATTGTCTTGTAACAAATCGACCATTATTTTGCAGGCTGACCAGTTTATATATTCAGCTACTTGTCATGATTTCGGTACTCAACAGAAGACAACGATTCAGTTGAAATTGCCTTAAATACACGTAATTTTTTCAGAAACCTTTCCCTTTTTTGTTTTCTGGAAATTTCCTGATGATTTCAGTTTGTCCACGACCATTCTTTTCTGGTGCTACTCTGTATGGTCAATCTTTCTAGCATGTTATCTACCTTCTCGTTGGTTCCTTCTCCATTCCCATGGCTTCTCAGGGTTTGATGAAGCCCATAGTCCAACTCGCTTTACTCTTGCTTCGTTTTCCCACTGTAATAACACACAACCTCTAAGATTGTAAAAGCTTCAATAAATTGGAAATGAAGGAGTTACATAAACCCCAATTTTTACTACTCACTCTTTCTAATTCCGGTCTTTTGTCATAGGCTGCGTAGTGCCATGCACACCCCTTCTTTAGCATCAATTCCTTATCAACCAAACCAACCAAAAAGAAGAAGAAAACTTGGATAGTGTTGAATTAGACAGAGTTTACGTAAGCTAAATTGTGGAAAATAAACAATAATAAATACCTGCACAAAAAGGCCGTTGCAATATATATCACCCACAGAGCGTCCATAACGATCTTCCCCGTAAACGAGGACCCTCAAAGATTTACCTTGGATTATCTTGGTGAGCTCATCTTTAGCTTCTCTACCGTAAGGCATTGAACTCTCTGGCGCATCAATTCCCCTGTTTTCTTTCAGAATATACATTAATGGCTCCCACAACAACAGCTTATGCTATCTAATCAACATATATGCGATAATAATTACCTTAACCGAATTCTATACTTCCGAGCGAGGACTTCCTCGTTCTGAAGATTAATTACCCTGAAAAAGAGAATTTTTTCAAAGTCCACTTGCGGGGTTAAACATAGAAAATTACCATTAATAAACTGCAATACCAACCGATATCCGGAATCGATAATCTGCTTGTGAAGAGCATCAGCCTCTGCGAAGTTCCTCCGAGCACGAGCTTCTGCTCTCTCAACAGTTGCTGCTTGGACATCGCTAGGAACAAAAGATGACTCTCTGGGGTCTGATGTGCTGACATAAACTGTTACAGTATCACCATCCGCCACTGCTTTTGCAATAACCTATATAGTCCCATAGAGATAATGAACTAATTCATGTATTCAACTACAATTATGGACTCCAAATAAATTTTGTCCCTACCGGCAAGGTGTGGAGTTCAAACTCTACTCCTTCGGGCAAGGATGTAGGTGGTTTAACAGTTGCTTCAACAAGTGCGTGTGGTTGAGGAAGACCATAGAAAGCCAACAATCCCTACAGGATTAAGAAGGCAAGAAAGTCTATTATTCGTTACTAGATTATGATGCAATAGTTTGAAGGAAAACTTTTTTACCTCAACGTCAGCTTTTTGATGTCTTTTCAGGGTCTGAATGACAAGCCTAGCTGCTTCTTCTGGGGTTTTGGGAGGGGGTTTTGATTCTTTCCAAGCATCTACTAGTTTTCTATACCTGCACATTTTGTGCAAAGCATTCTAGAGATCAGAGAGATGGGAGTGAAGTGCATTCTTCAGAATTGAAACAGAGGATGTGTTCATTACCAGTTAGCCTGAGCCTTCTTCGATGACACAACATGCTGGCTTAGTCCTTCGGGTACCTTAAAACGTCAAAGGGAAACACATAGTAACAGTTATGAGGAGGGTTGATGTAAAATTTTGGAGGGGCTCACTTGACATTTTATATATAACTTTAAAACGCCAAACCTGCTAACTATGCGATTAGCCAAACTATATCAAAATTAAAGGACTCGGTCACAATTATAATTTGGTTTTTGATTTAGGTCTAATTTTGTTTTTGTAAAGAAAAAACAAATATCCACTGCAGAAACTACACCGAAGAAGATGCAACGTTCACTCTGGATAGAACATTGACAAAAAGAACTCCGAAAACATCCTCCTCACCGTCACACTTGGAAGCCCACTTAGCTACATTATGAGCAACATCGCCACAGACTCACAGTTTATACTACTTTTCGCAGCCTCCTAGCAGCTCATTCTTTCAAGATGGTCAATGCAGATTTGATATGGAATTTGGTATACAGAAAAATTACGAACAAGTTATTTTACTTAGAAATAAAATGTTGGAAGTATGCATTTTTTTTTTCTCTTTACAAGTATTTTCAAACTAAATATCTAAGAATTTGGGGGAAAAGGAGGCTGCAGCACAAATCTAAAAAAAAAAAAAAAGATCGGTAAAATTAAGAAAATTGAAGGAGGTAATTAAAATACCTGGGAGGTAATATCAAAGTGAAAGAGATCTTGGGCAAGTGCGGATACACCTACGGTGGCAGATGAAACGCCATGAGGGCCAAGTGAATCAGAGTCACCAGCTACGATGGGCTCGACGCAATTGTTGTAAAGGGATCTCAGGACGTTTCCCATGGCACTCCTTCTTCAATTTCCCCAAAGAAGCCGAGGAAGAGGAAACCCAGAGAATACAGATGATGAGATGGAGCAGGTAGCAGGAGGAGGAGAAAGCAAGACGACTTCTCTTCAACATGTCACATTGGGGTACCTTTGCTTTTTGGTTATGCTATACTAGGAACAAGACTCACCAATAAAAAAACTGAATGGCATGTGGCGTATTGTGATTCGCTGAATCTGGATCTAGTGTGTGCATTTCACTTCTGCCCTGAAAAATGAACATCCATGATGAGAGATGTGAAGTGTCTTCGTCAACGGTCTAGCGTACGTTGTTGGAAACAAAGGAATCCACGCTCCCTTCCCAGAGCGTGTGGGATGTGGGATGTGAAAACTTAAATATCTTGTTGAGGGGTTGGTTGTTTGGTGACGAGAATTTCGTACTCTGCTCCGGGATCCACTCCTTTGCATGCACAATGTATTATCTGAGCAGCAAATAAAACTGTCTTTGCAACTTTCGAAATAACAGTGTGTTGAGAAGTTTTTTATTGGAAGAGATGAGAACCAGAGATTTTTGTAGCGCTAGACACATTTATTCAAAAATTTGAGCAATTTTGAGTGCCTTTTTGTTCTTTTATTTTTTTCATTTTTATTAAAAACAAAAAAATATATTTGTTACAATTTAATAAAAAAATTTGAATTTTTTTTTTACAATGAACTAAAAATAAGAAACATTTTAAAAACATTTTTAGAATTTTTACATAATAATCAGTATTATTTTTGTAATTTTTAAGAAATTAAACTTTGTAACTATATAAATATTATTATTTATTAATAATTAAATTAAAAATGAATAAAAACTTAAAACCAAATATGAATAAAATTTTAACTTTACATAATAAATATATGTTGAAAATATTAAAAATTTAAAAATAAAAATAAATTTTAATAAATAAAAATAAAGAGTGAAGACTGAAAATGCTTTATTTTTGTGCTTTAGATACATTTTACTTTGCTAACAATTTTTCGGTTTTGTTAATCGGATTTGGATCGAGTCTACGGGCGCTCGCAGCCGAAGCAGCATCGAACCAAAAAGGTTCCTGTCTTGCTCGGAAGCTTGGAACCTTGAAAGGTGTGTATCGTGGCATTAATTGTTCGCAAAGTAATTTGCTTTCACATCTATGCTCACTTTATGAAGGAAGCAAGTGCAGACTTTTAACAGTAAAGTTTTCAGGCCCATCAATTTGCATCTTCAATTTTCAGACAACAATAGTTAATCAACATTCATGGTAATGAAAGCATTTCCCGCAATCAAAGCGAGTGATGACACTATATATTATTATATTATATGATATGGTGGTGCGAATTCAATAATTGATATGGTTTGTACCCATTCTTTTATTCATCCTTCCTTCATCTTTTTTCACTTGCTGAGCCAAAACAGGGCAATGCCATCATTCTAGCCAAACTTTTCCCGCCCAGTGGATGCCACTCACTCCAAAGTCAATAATCAATTTTAGCTTTATTCATATGTTTATAGAGATTATAAATTGAAGAGCTTCCTCCAATCCCTTCAACACTCCTATTCCTTCTTTAACTCTTCATATAGGAATTGTTCCATTTCAGGTTTTCCCAAAACATTAAAACCATCCTTCTCTAGTCCTCTTCATTCAATTACTCTTAAAGACTTGAGGCACCTCTCAAATTTTGCTGCTCTGCTTTTCCTTGCTATCATCTTTTTTCAGGATGACAAACGTAAGCGGTCACAATTCACAACCCTCCTGCTTTATTTATTGTTATTAATATTTTTTTCCTTTTTCATGGTCATGAGTTGAAAGCTACTTGTTATGTCACAAGGTGGTGGAAGTGAAAGTGGGTTTGCACTGTGACGACTGTATCAAGAAAATCCTCAAGGCAATCAAGAAAATTGAAGGTACAAATATATGCTGGTTTCCCAGCAATTGATTCAGCGCTCATTTTGTTTGCACAACTTCAAATTCTTGGTTTTGCAGATATTGAGACCTACAACGTGGACACACAGCTGAACAAGGTCATCGTTACAGGAAACGTCACAATGGAACAAGTCATCAGAGTTCTTCAAAAGATCGGAAAGAATGCAATCTCCTGGGACCAATCTCAAATTAATGGCTCAACTCCGTGACTCTAGAATACAAGTCTTCTTTCCTTTAATTTCCTTTCAGAAAACATTTTAAAATTACGAAAGCAGTAAATTTTATGTAGCAGTAGCAGGCACTAGTCTTTTTGTAGAGGTTTATATAATTATATCTATCCCAGTTCTAGTAATCTTTCACCTTCTTCAGCAGAGTATAGCATTAGCATAGTTTTTCAATAAAAAAGAAACTTTTTTTCTTAATTACAAATTTCTACAGAGGGATTAAGGATCGTTAGATCACTTGAGACGTTGAGAGTGACGACGAGGTTGATGAAACAGATGGGAGCATGATCAAACTTGTGCATTTATTTAGATCTAAATTCAGTTTATACAACAGGTGGGGGAAAGAGGAAGAAACAACAGTAGTGCGAAAGAGAAACAAAGGCTAAATTGAGAGACTGTGCAGAGATGAAGTTAGGAAGAGGCGATCCCATAGTGAGTCTACCTCGGCTGTTGAATCGTCCTAGGACTCACTCTGGCCTTCACAATCTTTGGAGCCTTTTGGGCATACCTTGGTGCTTTTGCCGAACCCGAACCTCTTCGCCACTTCAACGCTCCCAATGACACCAATCCCCTCTCATACTCTTCGCCTTCTTCTTCTTCTTCAGCTACGTTCTCTGCATCGAATTTTATTTTATTTAGATGAATGCTAAAAAGAGGTAAAAGAGAAGGATAAGATAAACATAGAAGTGGAGAAGAACTCACGTGAATGCAGTTGAAACTGAAAAAGGTCATGCAGGTCAAGATCATCAAAATGGGGAGACGGAGGGTCAACTTGGGGATCCTGAAAGCGCTCACGGAGCCAATAGTCGCGGAACCAAGGGGAAGAATGGACGAGATCCCACCATTGGTCGGAGAAATCCTCAACTGTACGAAACGCCATGGGCACGAACAAAGGGGCATTTGGATTGAGAGTGGAAGAGGACCTTGTTGGAGCTGAAGATGAAGATATGACTTCCATTACTGCCTGGGTTTTTGGAAAATGGGTTAATGAATGATATGAGGTTCATACTTATCCAGAAAACGGTGGTATATATAGGGGAGGCACACAACAAAAGGGACAGAGAGTTATGTGTTATTACACAAATGACACACATGGGACCGTGCACATACCAGGCAGGCGGAAACCCGGGTTTCCGGAGCCCACTGTTTAGTTTGAGCCTGTGGGCCTACCTACACCTTTCTAGAATTTTATACCATTGTTACAACCTCTTTTTCGTATTTACCATGTACAGCCAAAATAAATGAATTTTACGGTGAAAAATATTAATGAATTGATGTAATTTTGTGAAGTTGTGGTAGCTTGTGTTAAATGTTAAATAATATAATAAATCCAAAGGAAGGGGACACGTGTGAACGTGCATAAATAGATAGCATAGCAGCAACACTTGATCCTCATCCATGCGAACATGGTTACACGTCATTCCTATCCTGTCTCATCCTTCAATATGGTGCTCACTGACGCACCCACATCCAAAACACTTATATTCCCCAGAAAATTAATTACCATCATTTCATATATAACTTGAAATATATAATATCAACCAAGTGGACTAGTAGATTAGGATAGATTTTTGAATATATATATATATATAATTTTTATTTTTATATTAATTAATAATATTTATTTAATTTTTTATTTATTTTATATTGATAGATTAATCTCTTATCAAAAGTAAAAAAATTAATTAAATATAATAAATTAATACACATGACACAATATATATAATATTATATACTTCAGAATTTTTTTGTTGTCTATCACATAGCGAATTATAATTTAAGTTTTTATTAAAAAATTATTTACATTTAATATTTTATAATATTTTTAATAAAATTATTTTTAATAAAAAATATCTATAAAAAATTAAAAAATTAAAAATTAAATATAATTTTTATATTTTTAATATCAAATTTTTTTATCAAAAATTAATATTATATAATTATATAAATCATTTATTTAATGATTATTTTTTTAAAAAAAATTATATACTTTATTTTAATTAAAGAGGTTAATAGCAAAGATATAAAAAAAAAATTTGTGTAAATCTACTTAAAAACATATTACAATGTCAAAAGAGGTTTGGAATTTTTCTCTTTTGGTTTGAGACAAAAAAAAAAGGACAAACAATTCAAATATTGGCTCAAAAGTTTCTCTTTTCTTCTTATAAATAATTATTGCCTTGTTAATTAATTCTATTAAGATATTAATTTAAAAATATTTAATTATTTGATAAGGTATTTAATAATTTTAAATTTTTAAAAAAAATTCCATATCAGTTTTTTTTTTCATGATTTCCCATCAGTTGATGACAAATTCCACCCATAGCAAATATCATTATATATATTATAAATAAGTGGAGAATAATTAAAACTTCTAATTTTATTCCAAATTTGGACTCGTTCTACTAATAATCCTAAAGAGTTCTGCTCATTTATTCTTTATTGCATACATTACATGTTCTGTCTTCAACACAAATACGTACCGTCATTTTTTTAATATTATTAAAAATAATACACAAGTATTAGAAATATATATGAATTTACGTGAAATATAGATAGAGTTGGTTGAGTTGTGCAAGAGAGAGTGAGAGCTGAGAGGCTGCTGCTATATATATAACCAACCACCTTATATATGTATATTTATAGTCGAAGGCAAAGCGTTAAATATGATATAAAATCCATAATATGAGGATGGCCTCTGATTCTGTCTCGCCCCAAACTTCCTCACTATGGAGCTTTCTGATCTCTTCTCCTTCCTCTTCTTCCTCCTCCATCTGCATTTTCTTTTTGTCAAGAATAGTTAGTGCTGTAATCAATATCAATTAAAGCACAGACATCTTTGTCTTATCTTCCTCTTTGATTGGCATTGGCATGGCTTCTGGAAACGATTCAATAGTATGCCAAAATCCTCACTATTATGCTGCGAAGCCACAACTCTGGTACACAGGCAACCCTATATATTCTCCTACCTCGCTGTTCTTTTTGCAGACCTCTTTGATAGCCCTCGCCTCACAGAGCATCAATTTTTTTCTCATACCTCTTGGCCAATCCACCATTGTATCCCAGATTCTTGTAAGATTTGACGTTATATATGCTGATTTCTTCTATTAACTTGATGTAGTTCAAATTGTAATAACAATTGCAAGGAAATGTGATGATACTGTAAATGAAGCAAATGACCGATGTTATTGTTACGAAGGGAAGCATAATATTTGGGCCATCAGTTCTGGGGCATGAAAAGGCGCTAGCGAATGTCTTATTCCCTCCAAAAGGCACTGTAATAATCGAAACCGTAGCAGCATTTGGCGTGATGTACTTCTTCTTCCTAGTTGGCGTGAAGATGGATCCTGTCAGCTTGTTGAAAACAGAGAGAAAAGCCATCAGTATAGGGCTTTTTGTATTCTTCTTCACACTGGTACTCCCCTTTGTATTTTCCGTTCTTTTGAGAAAATATGTTGCTATGGACTCTACCCTCGTCAGGTGTCTTCCCTACATAGCAGCCTCGCAAACCTTAACTACGTTTCCGGTCATAGGTTGTCTCCTAACAGAGCTCAAAATTCATAAACTCTGACATAGCCCGTCTTGCCATGTCTGCAGCTATGGTGACTGATATTATAGGCATTGCCATGACACTGATTATTTTCGCAGTAATGGAAAATATTAGTGGTAATTTTTTATCACTGCTCTGGATTCTTTAAGTGCAGCTGCACTCTTGTGTGGAATTCTGTATTTATTCAAGCCAGTGGTTGTTTGGTTGGTGAGTTGCTCAAATGATGAGAAGCATATTGATGAGCTATACATTATTTCTGTACTTGTATTAGTGCTGATTACTGGGTTTATAAGTGATGTAATTGGGCAGCATTACATTGTAGGGCCATTCATTTTGGGGTTGGCTGTTCCAGAAGGGCCTCCTATAGGATCAAGTTTGATAACTAGATTGAATACTGTTGTTTTGGTGTTGTTCTACCCAATGTATCTTGCTTATAGTGGCATTCAAACCAATCTCTTCATGGTCAAGTTTCGGTCCATGTGGGTTGTGGGGGCCGTAGTTACCGTCGCCTCCATCGTGAAGATTGGTGCTGTCATGTTGCTAGGGTTTTTCAATGATATCCCCATGAGTGAATGCTATGTGATCGGTCTCATCCTCAATGCAAGAGGCATAGCAGAGCTTGTCATTTACAATTTATGGAAGGGAGACAAGGTATGCTCAAACCCTAAGAAATTGGCTTAACTAGTATTTGAACTTGTAAGTTGTAACATAACAACACACCTAATCATATATCACATATGTTTACAATCTTTGGTTGATTAATTAATTATAACGTAAATCTTTTCCCCATGGCAGCTTCTGACTGAGCAAGAGTTTAGTTTGGTGGTGATCTCGGTTATAGCAGTAACTGTTGTGATAACACCACTGATTAAATATTTATATGACCCTTCAGAACAATATTTTTCCTTGAAGGAAAGTTGCATTGAAGATACCAAGCGAGAATCAGAGCTTTGAGTCATGGTCTGCATTCATAACCATGAAACGTTCATACAATGATCAACCTCTTAGAAGCATCCTGTGCTAGCACAGAGAGCCCAGTTCTAGTTATAGCACTCATCCTGATTGAACTTCTGGGAAGATTAAGGCCAATTCTGGTGGCTCACCAATCCCACGAAACCCTACGTTCAACCACGTCCAACTCCACTCAATTCCACAAAGCCTTGAAGCAATATGAGCTTCACAATGAAGGTTGTGCGGCAATTCAATCTTTCACTTCAGTCTCCAATTTCGACACAATAGATGACGATATTTGCCGAATAGCCCTTGATAGCAGAGCTAACATTCTGATCATACCCTTTCACAAGCAGTGGGAGATAGATGGTGGGGTTGGGATAATAAACAGATCAATGCAAGTGATGAACACTAGAGTCCTTGATAAAGCACCCTGCTCTGTGGGGATCCTCATTGATAGGGCCATCTTGACTGGTTCATTATATCTATTAACTTCAAAAACTACATACCATGTGGCTGTGTTCTTCATTGGTGGCGCAGATGATGCAGAGGCTCTAGCCTACGGATCTCGGATGGCTAGGCATAAGAGAGTGGAAATAACAGTGGTTCGGTTTCTCCTATTTGGAGAAGAAAATTCAGAGGGCAGAAGGAGAGATAGTGATCTAATTGATGGGTATAGACAAGTTAATATGAGAAACCAGCGATTTGAGATAATGGACGAGGTGGTGAGAGATGGGATAGAGATGTCTCGGGCAATTAGGAGATTGATAGATTATTTTGATCTGGTGATGGTGGGAAGGGAGCATACAGAATGTACATTGCTAAAGGGGCATGACCAATGGAGTGAGTGTCCAGAGCTGGGGGTCATTGGGGATATGATATCTTCACGAGAGTTTTTTACAAAGGCGTCAGTGCTAGTGGTGCAACAACAGAGAATAAAAGGGAAGTCGGCGAAATTAACTATGAATATGGAGCCAAATGAGAGAGATCTGCATCAGGATGAACATTCAAGAAATTCACTTACTATTTCAGTGGACGAATGAATAAATGGTTGGAACTTAAAGCAGTTTTGTATATAGAGCACACTAGTTTGTAAATAAGTTTAGTTTCTTTTCTTTTCCTTCTACTTGGTTTTCATTGCTAACATGTAATTACAACCATGTATTTTCTAACCAACTAAAAATCAGATTAATCACACCATTAATTAATCAGTTTCCTTCACTTATAATTTTGAGCAGAGGGGGCTCTCCATACTTGGGCCAGAGACGGCTGCGATCAATCTTTATAGCTCTGGAGTAAACACTAGTAATTCAAGCGCTGGGCCCCCCATATCATTCTACAACGTGGAAATATTTATTGTACTGAAAAATTGAACATTATTGTTATTTATATTTTTTATAAAAAGTTATTTCGTTTAAAATTTATAACCTAATTTAACCATTACTTCAATTATAAAACTTTAACAAGACAAAATAACCTATTGCTCAGTAATGTAGAAGTACCAAAAATGCAATCAAGATGACTAGGATTTTAGGGTTACAATCCTTTTACCGTATACCACCAGAACATGTACTTCAGAATTTGACTGAGGCCTTCATAAGATGCTTATTAGTGTAGCTTTGCAATAGTATTTCTAATAACATTACTGTAACGAGTGTACAAAGTATTGTCTTCAACAAAGAAAAACTTTTCCCAACATGCAGGCACGAACAATTATTTCTGAATCTATTGCTAAAATCTTTTACCAACACGCCCATATCCCGCCATTGGCGCAGAATTAAAAAATAAATGGAGAATAACTTAAATTTCATATCTCAAAGCTATCCATCTATATAAAAAGCCGCATGACTAATCATCAATGGGAAGAGGCTAGCTCACTTGATATCATGGAATGAGGGCAAGACAGCAATAAGAGGGTCTCCATAACCAACTGCCTCTGTAAATCATAAACAGCAAGAACCAATAAGCAATTCATCACAGACATGGATGCCCCCAAACTCATCCATCAATTGTAGTAGCAGAACAATAAATGTAACGCGTCACTCATTTATGTGCCATAATATGTTTCAAGATTGATAATGTTACTAAATTAAGAAACTATAAGTATTCTCATTAGTTTTCGTATCATTTTTGCCACAACTTTATTATGTGAGGCTCCTTACTAGCTTCTCTATTTCAAGTACAAGTGAATAGAATTGAGAAACTTCAAATTACTTGGAATCCATATCAATCAATAGAAGACATTTTAGTAATGAAGGCGATAGAAAATTAGAAATTATACCTCCATCCTCAAAGAGTAGCTTCAAAATTTCTCCAGCCACATCAGACTGCAGAAATTCAAAAATAAAATCAGCCAATGGAAGTAGATCTTTCAAAGTGTTTACAATCAATAAGACAGATCACCTTGACAGGAAGTTCAGTGCCAAACTGATCCAAATACCCTATGACTTGTCCTTCTTTGATTACATCACCCTGCAGATTTTAAAACGTAGACATTTGAGTTTATGCACAAATCCTACCACTGAATTAGGAAGTGAAGATGTTGAGAACGATGTGCAGAAAGCTCAATAAGAATGAGATTCCCAGGCAACTTGACACAGCATGTGTCAAATAGAACGATTATCACAATAAAAAAATATAGGTCAATATTTGTTTAATACCAAAGATGAAGTATTCAGTTTATCTCTGTCACAGATTACAGACAAGTTTGCTCCTTTATTTGTAAAATACTAAAAATTATATTTTATTACTATTTAAGCTTAGAACTATTAGCTTGAATTACTAATTACAGAACTAAATCACACAAAATAGATGGAAAAATAAAGCGCAACAGAAATATGATATGCAAAAATTGAAGAGACTGAAAATTCTCTCTGGTCATAACAGACTGACGAATCAGAAATTAGAAACACCATGGTGGAGGATGAACCAAGAGAAGCAAGTCACATGTACCTGCTTACAGATAGGAGGCTGTTTCTTCCCTTTCACTGTTCTACCTCTTCGGAATGAGCCAACCTAAGAAGCCCCAGGGGGAAGGGAGGGGAAAATTTTGAAATCTATACATAGTCCCAGTCAAAGAAATTGTAAATTCGTGAAAGTAGAGTTCACTATAATTATTAGTAATAGGTGATATACCGTAGGAGATGATACTAGGACATAATTATTGTTGCCAGAAGCCTCCAATGCAGCTAATTTTGATGACTTCTCTAAGGAAACATTTACAAATGGACTGGTTTTCTCTGAAGATGATTTTGGTGGTGGTGGTGGTGGGGATGCAGGTGCTGATTCAACCATGGGTTTACTTGGAATAGGCGGTGGAGTAACTGGTGAAATGTTCGACATAGGAGCTGTTGTTGCTCCAATGTTTCGCTTAAGATTCAGTTCAAACTCTCCAACCTATCAAAATAAAAGTAAAATAAGGTCATTCACAAGATTCCAAATATACGTGCTTCTTTTAATGTCCCAAGGTCAAATAAAATGTTTAGCTCAATCAAAGTTATTAGGTAATGTAACATCAAATATTATCTGATATTTTAGTATATGCTCAACATTCCAATCACATTAGAAAATGGGAAAATACATAAATATGACAAAGTCAGATAGGATATGAGTACCAAAAGCAACATTCTCAGTATTGATCAGTTTCTATCATGTATTTTGAGGTAAAACATAATCACTGCGTTGACTTAAGTTTTAATGCATGCCACATATAAGAAGGCTATAGACATTCAACTAATAGTTTTAGAAGAAAACAATTTAATTATATATTTTCAATGAAACTCCTAAATGTTCTAATACCAAAGAAAGAAAGACACGCACACATGCACATAAAAGGAAAATCATATACTACATCCATAGCCTATTCATGCTTATGATTGTAAGCACATACACTGAAGTCACATGCCATCCTTCTGATTATATTTGAAGTGCAATTAACTACTATAAACTTTACAAAAGCAAGAGAAAGATAATAAAAGGTCACCTTTACTTTCAGCTCAGCAATTTCAGTTTCATCACAAACCTCTAATACTAAAGCCTGATCAGAAGAAAACCAGATATATCCGAGTTAGGAAAAAATATGAAATACAGTGATAGATAGCAAGTAATACCATTATCAAACAAAAGGCCTTTAAGAAATTTAAAAGAGATTCCAAGGTAATATAACTTTTTTTGACAGAAGGATGAAAATAAAAGAAGAATCAATATGGACTAAGCACATTTAGAAGTCCCAAAGATTTTTAGGGTTTTATCAGATTCACATTGGAACGTGGCAGCTAATAAATATAATTCTGCAGTCTTGGCCAAAATTCAGCCATCACAAGCAAAAAATAAATTGTCTTTATTTCTTCTAGATAGCTAACCCAAAGTAGTTTTATTCATGAATATGCTGTGTTGTTAATAAAAAAAGTTCTATTATTCATAAACAGTACTTAACAAATGTAAATACGAAGTTGCAGGTAAATAAAATATTGAAAAAACAAAGAAAAGCTATAGACCTCAAATCCATTAGGAAAAGTAGCAGTTTGTAAAGGCTTTTTCTCCAATGAGTCTTGTGGAGAGCTACCCAAAGAAGCTGCAACATCATAATGAAATTATAAGATCTTCGAAAATAAGAAAAGAAGCAACATAAAATTGATATAGCCATCATAAGTCAAATCATTCACGTTATAACATGGCCAAACCAGGGATAGGAATTTGAATTTTCAAATTTGATAAAGAATTCTAAAAGGCAAAGGAGGATTTTATCTTGGATCCATACGTACAAATATCAACTCATTGATCAAACCTTCTAAAACAAATCTAAATCTTAGGACTAAATTCGATTCTCAGAAGTAAAATCTCAAATAACAATTATTATACCGACAAAGAATAAGACTTAACTCATTCAGTCAACAACCACGAGGAAGAAAAAAAAAACGTAATTCTTAAAAAAAAAAAAAAAAAAACTCACCATCAGACTTGGTTGTTTTGATAGGTTCAGCTGTTTTTGCACATGACACTAGTGTTCGCTTCCACTTGGTTTGAGAACTAATGTGCTTCTCACCATTTGCCAGCCGTTGGAAGAAAAGTCTACTTTGAGAGTTCCATATGGTATTATCCACGGGAACTACGCATGGCTTCTCAAGTGAGGAACGGATATGTAACACGTTGTTCATGGGATCTGAAATTGAAAAGTAGTGCTTAAGAATCTGATATCAATGGCTTCCACAGTGGTCAATTTAGGCACAAGAGATTTGACATATACATTTGTTGAAAACAAAACATGCATCCATGAGAGCATAATGTTTTGTTTTAATGTTCGGGACAGGTAAACAAATAAACACCTAAAAATGATACTACTGTAACTCAGAATAAATATGAGAACAATTTTTTATATCTTGCTATCTAGTCCTGTAACGAATATAAAACATACATAAAAACTTCTTAAGAGACCCCGTCATGGGATATTGAGTTATAAAATATCCATTTGTTATTTGTTATCTTGTAATTAGAAAATCTGATAATTGTTTCTACAATTATCACAAAGCTAAAACTACAAGCTACCCCTAAATTAGAATTTCCGAAGCCAAAAATACAGCTAGTTAAAAGGTGTGAGGCAACCCAATTGCGTCAATCAAGCATTCAGTTCAACAACACGAAGTGACGTAAATCTAATCCTGAGAAACAAAAGTAGTAGCTTGCTGGTTCCCAAATACAAAATCAGCACGCTTTACAACTAAAGAATGGCGATAAAAGTATTTTAAAAACCTCTATGTAGCTTTCAATCATCCTTATTTTTTCTCACTTTACGTGATTTCAGTTTCCTTATCAAAATACAAAGCATACAAGAGGAACACAAGAAACTGAAAGCATCCTATGAGAAGTCATATAACAATTCAAAAAAGAACTTGCATTTATCCTAACTCATTTCATGTATACGCAAATACAGAGGATGTGAGAGAGGAATACAATTGAAGGATCGGATAGCAGCGGAGGACTCCATAGACGTGAGAACAAATCGGAATGCAGAGATTGGAACGGCGGGGACAAATGGTGTGAGCAACTTAGTACAGATTGGAGAAGCTTTGGTCTAAAGGCAGATTGAGAATGGGATTACAGATTACTAGTACTCCTTCCTATGTCTTCGAAATGTCCGCCTTCTGCTTCAGTTTCTCCGCTATTAATTGGAGCTTCTTCTGGCTAACGTGCGCCGGGGTTGTAAGTCGTGACTTCTTAATCTAACTCAGGCTAGCTTCGCTTGAGTTTTTTATGGCTGTTATTCCCTGCGACGTGTCGCAGTTTTGTAATATGTAAACTGCCACGTGGAATGATCTGGCTGTTCTAGACATCTAGCTTTGGTTGCCAAAATTAGTAAAGTAGCAATTTTTAATTTTTAGCCTCTCGTTCTTACGTTTTTCTTACTCTCTTCCTCCTCTTTTTTTAAGGCCAGGTTTGTATAAGTATTTATAGTAATAATAATTTTATTTGCTGCTTTTGATTTATTTTTGTAAAACTTGCTTTTGATTTTAAATGGTTTTGAGAGTGACGTAATTGGGAAGCACTCTATTGCACTTCTATTATTTATCAATTTAGCATCCATAACAATTTTCTGTATTCATGATTCTTGAACTTAAAACCTATAATCTCCCCAATGTGATATGACTTCGATTTTTTAAGAAATCATGATATATTTTTCGACTCAGTTACAGGGAGTTCGAACTTTTATTGTTTCCTACTTTTCTTTTTTATTTATGTTTTAATTTTTTTAAAAAATTTGTGAATAGATGAGCTCAACCTCTCTCCATTTCAATCCTATATATTTTTACATTTAGAAAAAAATAAAAATAAATATAGAACTCATAAGATAAGATTTATTTTGAATAAACTAAAAATCAAATATTTTTCCTTTTTATATCTTTTAATACAAATAAATACATCATTTTTTAAATAAAAAAATTTAAACTCTTATTGTAGCGTCTGATGATGTTTCACTTTTTTTTTTATTTTTAGTTTTGTTCACCTCTTTACAAAACAAAACAATAATCTCTATTTAAGTATCTATTACCTCAGCCATTTGCTAACAAGAAGACTTAAAAAGCTCTACTCCACACAAATAAGAGCACAGAAAAAACAACTGCAATACATATATAGATTGTTATCTTCGTAAGTTTCATATATTTTTTTAGTCTCCTTCCATATGAGAATCCCGAATTCTTCACCTTCCCTATCTGTTCCATCTTTTTCCCCAATCAGTCTTCGTCTACAGTAGGAAACGTAGAAAATTGAATTGCTGAAAAAGACAATTAATTCCTACTACGTACGTACCTCCGAAATCTAATACCTTACACATCAAACTTCTATGTTTATTACAATTAGCAAACAAGACCCAAAAAAAAAAAAAAAGAATATGTATAGATCGAGCAAATTAAAAGGTAATTAAGCAACGTTGAGATGGAGGAATTCTCGAAACTCCAGCCTCCTAGTTTCGTTGTAGGAGGTCTTGTACTTGTTAGGCCAATAGGTTAACCAAATCCACCCCTTAATCTCCCACTCCATTGTGTGCCCCATGGCACCCTTGCCTACCTTCCACCACACACTCTCTTTATACTCATCTCCAGCAAATATAACACCTCCCTGCCTTGTGAAAGGACGGTACGCACTAGAGTAACGGTCTCTGAACCACGACTTTGGATTGATCAACTCCATCTTGGAAGGCTTGGACGAAAACACTTCCTTGCCATCCATGGTATCGTGAAGGAACCAATTCAAGTTTGCGCTGTAGCCGTAAGCGGATTCCTCGAACTTCCAGGGCTTCAGGCTCAGGGTTGTGGATTCTGTGGATGATACCTTGAGTCCCAAGTAGGTGTTAGGAGGGTCCAAGCTGGCTTCTATGCTCCTGTCTATGCCTATCTCTCTTCGTGGGTTCTCTGAGGACTTGCCAACTGATACGCTCAGCACTTGGGTTTGGACAGTGGGTGTGAGCTGCACGCATATTCTTGATGGAAAATGTTTCTCACCTGCCCCAGCTCCTACTTCTCTCATCAGGGTGTCGCTCACCAGCTTGACGACATCGCACCTATCATATGTAAAAAAGTATGAAGTTGAATTGAACCACTTACTGAGGAAAAAAAAAAGAGTTGATGTTGTTTGTCAATGTTCTAACCTTATGTTGTCAATGTTGACCATGATTTCAACCCACTTCTCTTTGACTGCGATTTTGTGATTGAACTGGAGAACACCTTCAAGCTGGTGATATTTGAGAGAGAATTGAAGTCTCTCATCAGCTGGATGGTTGTGGTTTGACCTCTCAACATCCATGCTTATTACAGGACAATACAACTGAACTTTCCACAACCCAAACGTGGAAAACGCATAGGAGAAAAGAGGAGATGGTGTTCTCAACGTGCTGTGATATTGATGTGTTGATTGCAGCTCCACAATCCAATTAGTAATCGCAAGGTTCACACAACGCATCCACTGCTCTTCCAAGTTAGAACCCAAAAGTTGCATCAACATCTTGGAAGCCTGTCTTGACTGGCAATTTGTCAAATGCTTCTTGACAGTACTAAGACATCCAGAACGAAGATCTTTAGGAGCTTCGTATATGCAAACCAGGAACAAGAGAGTGAGGAATGCGAGATTGAAAATGTCAGGGAAGTTGGAAACGGAGTCAAGCTTGAAGAATTTGATAAAGAGGCTGTTCTTGTGAGAGCCGTAACAAAGGATGTCTTGGATGAAATTCATGAGGAGGTTTGAAATGGCTTCTTCATGGGTTGGTTTGAATGGTTTTGAGGTCCAAAGGGAAATGGGGATGCTAAAGTCTGCAATAATACTGGCGAAACAGAGTTTTGGAGATTGACGAGTTTTGGCTATGGTGAGATTCAGAGAGGGGTGGGATGATGAGGTTGAAGAACATATGGAGATGGAGATGGAGTCTGTTGTCCATTGTGAGATTGGTGGGAGGTTATGAATCAAGTGAAACACATCAGGAAAGCTGCAATAAGACATGAATTAATAATTTTATGCAAACAAGGGTTTGAAGTTGGAATTTTTATTTCTCGCTTCTCTTTCTTGGCTTGGTGCGATCAAATTGGGGTTTACACATAATAGAGTCTCTTCTATTTAATGAATGCAAAGTAGAGATTCTGATTAGGGGTTAGGCGAAGAAAAGTCAAAAGTTAAGCCTATGATTAGTACCAAGATTAGACAAGCAAGATGCTTACAAGAAGGTAACTGGTTTATGTCATTCCTTCACATGTTGAAATTTTGACGTGCATTGCTTGATACCCACGTAATAATGAAAAAAGATCAAATTATTTTACGTAGGGAGTATATATTCTCCGCCACGTATATATTTATTAATTTGATCATATTAAGAAAATATGTATGAAGTAATTAATAAGTAATTACAAATAATTAAGTTAACTGAGTGAATTATTTTTTACACTGACTTAGTTAAATGTCAATATTTTTGAGTAATTATTTGTTTTACTGACGTCATCATACATTCACCCACTAACTATTAACTTCATACAAAATCGTTACTCACATGTGTTCTATTTCTCTTTTTTGTTAGTGCTATCTTGTTGAAAATGATCATTGCCCCTTACTGATATGCCTATAAATGTCACATCTCTGAGAATGATGCACGTAATCTCTTATGAATATTGTTATTTTATTTTTTAAAATTGATTTAATCATTAAAAGTTGTTTCACTTGGGAGTTATTGGCTCTCTCTTTGATTCTTTTTTGTGCAAGTATTCCTTCAAAAAGAAGTTCAATTTATCATAAATCCGTCAATAAGAAAATAGTTATTGATAATAAATAATATGTCAACCGACAAATTTTAGTTGGTCAGTCTACTCAAATTATTTTATATTTATCTCGTCTCTAACGATTATCACTATATAATCTAAGATGATCTCCTCTTCAGCATCTCTATAAATATCACTGATGATTCTTAGGTTTGGACTATTAATTATTTATTACATAATATTTTAATTCTAAAGACTGACTTGATCATCGAAAGTTACACTAATTGACACCTTTACTTACTATAACTCTTTTGTAAAATCATGAGATCACTTACTGAATATTCAAGCATTCATTAGTTATGATAAAATATTTCAGCATGTAATAATTTACATTAAAAACATTATAATGAAATAATAATAATTTTGTACTTTAAAGATGAGGTTTTCATAATCTTTTTTGTATACATAATAGTGCATATATATTAAACTAGGTACTAATTTGGTGTTCGTTTAATTTGGAGACTTCCTTCCAGGTCACCCACATGTCATATCTTTCCTTTATATAGTTATGAAATTCCATTTTTCACCAAAGAGAGAAAAAAGATATATTAATTGTTAACATAAATGGACATATGTAGTACTTTCCACCGGCATCTTTTTATTATGTTTATAAATGTATATGCAATACACGAAAATAATAGTGAGGATGTTATAGCCTATGTATATAGTTACTCTTTAAATAGAGATTTCTTTTAAACAATAGAGATACACATATAGGTTTAATTACAAAATTTTATCAAACAAGAGCGAGTGAATTAACAAGATTAATTTATAGATTAGAAATGAAATCTCTGTTATATTTGTAACCCAATTTATAATGCATAAAAAAGGGAACCTTTTGATTAAACTAAAAAGAAGTAATGTTCAAGAAACCATATAAATATAGCTTGAAAAGGAATATATAGAGTATATAGATTTACAGTATCTGAGAGTTTGGAATGTAACCTAATATATATGCCATTCAATGCATGAAGATAAGAATGGATAAAGATTAATCACGGTGCTTGTGAACTATACTTGCTTTAAATGATACCTTGACAAAACTAACCAATACATATGGAAGCTATATTCATACATACGCTTATTATTTTATATATATTAATTATAATATAAGCTACACAGGCAGGGGGTTTCAGATGCTTTCTTTTCTTTTGCATATATATTCATTTTCAAAAGCAAAAAAGCATTGTTATGCTCATCAATGCTTTGACCTGTGCTCTGCCTAATTCACCCTTATCTGCGCATTCTACAAACCCAACATGTACATAATTTATTTGCCCTTACAATATTTTTCAAAACACTACAGATGGGGAGAGAATGATGTGATTGATGATTATTTATTGTGGGTCGTGAAGAGTATTTTTGGAGTTTGATTAAATTATATTTAGTATTTTTTTAATTTTAAAAATAATATATATACATATAATAAGATTGTGATTTTATATTTAATTTAATAATAAATACAATTAAATTAATAATATGATATTTTATTGTCATGATGAAAATAATTTTATTATTTTAAAATAAATATATACGGTATAAACTATTACTTTTGTTGAAAAATTAAAATAAAAGTTTGTGTAATTAAATAGAAAGCATCTCTCAGCTATTTAATGCTCTGAAATCTAGTTATGATTAAAAAAATATTTTAATTGTGAGAAAAAATTTGAAAAAATAAATTAAGATGCTTTACTTTTAGATGATAAAATTAAAAGAAAAAAATATTTTTTAATGAAATTATAAATTAAGAAACTCTATTTTAAAAAGATGAAAAAAGAATCATCTTTAGATAAACTAAATCATTGAGCTAGACAAATTGACACAAATCACATTATCTCACAGACTTTGAGGGAATGAACAATACAAGGGATTTGCTAGCGACCTAGCTTGCACGTTTTTAAATGGGGATTATAGAAGGATTCTCTATGTATGTAATTGTCGCAGTACTTTGATTGTGAAAGATGCAATTACTGTTGTTTATTATTCATTTATCTTTTTGAGAGTTTCGTTCTAATAAACTTTGTAATAAAATCAAAGAATTAATATATTATTAGTTGAAATGATAGTTATCTCTTTTTTTATTAAAAAATATAAATTAAAATTATAAAAAATATATTTGTTAAAAAGACTTTATTTTTATACTCTTGATTCATCATAAATTGATTTCAAATCTAATATAACTTACAGATAGTATATGTTTTGTTTAAAACTTTAACTCTGTTCGTGTAATACTGTTTGGTTTAATTTAAAAACAAAACCTTGGGTTTTTTATTTTGAAAAAACAGAGTTGATGAAGCATATATAAAATCCACCAGCATAACGTCAATATGTGTTCAAAAGACGAAGAATCAATGAAGCTCAGTCTTTCCTCTTTTCTAGGATGAGCTTGAAAACGCGTTTAGAAGGCCATCGCCATCGTCTGCTTGTGGGATGTATGGAGCAGGAATTTAGGATCTGTGTCTGGAACCTTCGCTTCATTTCGTACGACAAGACGAGATCCTCCTTCCTCGCTTCTAATGTTTTATCTTGAAAATTTTTAAATAAATTTATTATACGATTAATTTGTATAAAAACTTAAATTTGATATGGATGGTTTTAGTTTAAGAGGCACAACATTTTTACAATTTTTTAATCAACTATATATTTGATATGTTTTGTTGAACTCTTGAACGCCTGGTGCAAGATAGTCATGTCGTAATTAACTACGCATCACCTGTAGATTTCACTATAAATATTTCAATTCTGCCAAAAATTGATCACCTGTGAATTACGTGACTCGCATTTAACCTACAGAAATTACGTTGGATCAAACACAGACTCACGCAACCAAATTGGATTCTATGGCCAAAATATATAATGAACGGAAAAGTCCTACACCACACACCTCAAATTTTATTTAAATATTTTATATTTGTTTATTTTGTACATAACTCTGTGATATATTCTGAGATTATAATAAGAATCCAAATCCTCAAAAATGGACATGAGGGAAGGGGAGGAGCGGAGGACAGAGGTGTCAGATGTTGCTGCAACCATTTTGAGGGCAAGAGGGGAAAAAGTTAGGGCTTCTGCAAAGTGCAAACGTGTTGTGGGCCATAAATGTGAAGTTGTGGCTTTAAGTATTTAACATGATGACGATGATGACCCTTTCTAGATTTCAGGTCCCCCTATCATAACTAGTCAATACATATACATATGTTCCTATTTCAATTTAATTTTTTGACATTTGTGCACTATTTTCTAAGTATCATTGATTAATTTCATTGTTTTATGTATTATAGAAACAAGAAAAATTAAATGTTATTTCTTTTTATACGGGCATTTCTAAATTATATCTATTTTTCTTTGACACAATATATATATAGTCTTAGTTGGGATATGGTGAATCTAAAGTGTAGTTTAAATATGCCAATTTTTATATATAGGAAGTTTAAGGTGACTAATGAGAAAGCACCATTAAGAGAAAATTAAATAGAATGATATATTTCTTAAAATGTGAAAATTTATATATTTACAAGTTTTAAAATTTTAATGAAATAAGTAACCAAACGTTCAAACAAAGCATTTGTAATTTTTCTCAAACATATATTTCTTGTGGTTTTTTATTTTTTAACTTTTCTAAACTATTCATTGATCAATATATGTACATAATGATGACTTTTTAAAATTATTTTAGATAATAAAAAGTTAGTAGTTATTTTATAATATCATGTCATTTAATTATTTTAAGTTAAATAATATATAAAAATAAAATTTTGCTTGCAAATTACTGCTCGAATCTCAAAAATTGCTTTTATAAATCAATGGCTGAAAGCTTTCAGCAGCAGCACCCTTGAATTCATCAACTCACATGAATTAAGGGAAGAAAAAAAGAAAGAAGAATTTATCAATTCACCGTCTGCTTACTGCTTTCTCAGTAATGGCAATGGCAAGACAAGACAGGGACATATTGGTCATTTCAAGCAGAACCTAGGGAAGAAGAAAATAGCCGTTGGAGTTGGGGTTGAGGATTGGCAATAAAAGACCACAGGTCCAAACCCATGAAGTCCCTTTGGGCTTTGAGTAATGGAATTAAATTAAACTAATAGTGAAAAATAGCCGTTAGAGCTTGTAAGAAGGAGAGCCTCTGACCTGGACCTGACATTTCACTACAATGTTCCCCAATACAATGTTTAATGAATGAATATTCCCCGTCTCACGCTCTCAATGCGCGTGTGTACTCATGATTCATCCAACTTTATGCTCCTCCTCGCTCCTCACTACCTACATATGTGATCCTCCTTCCACTTATTCCTCTTCCTATCATCACTTTCCCTCCCTCCTGTTTCCTATCTTCTTCTACTGCTTTACTTCTCTTCTGCAACTTGGGATGAGGGGTTTTGCAGATTGGCGCTATATTCTGGACAAGAACAAAGAAAAATGGAAGCTTTGTCATTTTTCCCTGTGGGTTCAATGCTTGTGGTTTGTTCTTCTGCTGCTTCCCATTTGTGTGAAACCTGTTTTCGGTGAAGGGGAGCGTTGGGATGGAGTGGTTGTCACAGAATCCAACTTCTTAGCACTTCAGGCATTCAAGCAAGAGCTGGTTGATCCCAAAGGCTTCTTACGTAGTTGGAATGACAGTGGCTATGGAGCTTGTTCTGGAGGTTGGGTTGGCATTAAGTGTGCTCAGGGACAAGTTATTGTCATTCAACTTCCATGGAAGGGTTTGAAGGGGCATATCACAGACAGGATTGGGCAGCTTCAAGGGCTTCGGAAGCTTAGTCTTCATGACAACCAGATTGGTGGTTCTATCCCTTCAACATTGGGACTTCTTCCCAACCTTAGAGGTGTTCAACTTTTCAACAATAGGCTAACAGGCTCTATCCCTGCCTCATTAGGATCCTGCCCTTTGCTTCAGTCTCTAGACCTCAGTAACAATCTACTGGAAGGTAGAATCCCTGAGAGCCTTGCCAATTCTACTAAGCTTTATTGGCTTAATTTGAGCTTCAATTCCTTCTCGGGTCCAATACCAGATACCCTTACTCTTTCACATTCTCTCTCTTTCCTTTCTCTCCAACACAATAATCTTTCTGGTTCTATCCCAAATTCCTGGGGTCGTACTCTCAAGAATGGTTTCTTTCGGCTTCAAACTTTGATCCTTGATCAAAACTCTTTCTCCGGAAGTATTCCTGCTTCTTTGGGGAGCTTAAGCGAGCTCACAGAGATTTCGCTTGGTCATAACCAGTTTAGTGGAGCTATACCAAGTGAAATAGGGAGCCTTTCTAGGCTTCAAAAATTGGACGTCTCTAATAATGCTTTGAATGGAACCTTACCTGCTTCTCTCTCTAATTTATCCTCACTCCTTGTGTTGAATGTAGAGAACAACCACCTCGATGACCAAATCCCTGAAGCTCTAGGGAGATTACGAAAACTTTCTGTTCTAAGTCTAAGCACAAACCTATTTACAGGTCTCATACCTGCAAGTATTGGTAACATTTCGACCCTTACACAGCTCGATTTGTCGCTAAATAATCTCAGCGGAGAAATTCCAATTTCATTTGACAATTTACATAGTCTAAAATTTTTTAACGTTTCTTACAATAACCTCTCTGGTCCTGTCCCTAGTCTACTTGCCCAGAAATTTAACTCGACCTCATTTGTGGGAAACATTCAACTTTGTGGGTACAGTCCTTCAACTTCATGTCCTTCGCAAGCACCATCTGCTCCATCTACTGAAGTAGAAAAACACCATCATCATCGGAAACTAAGTACCAAAGACATAATCCTCGTAGTAGCAGGTGTTCTCCTCATAGTCTTGGCAATACTCTGTTGCATCCTGCTCTTCTGCCTTATCAGAAAAAGCGCAGCATCAAGGGAAGCAAATGGCAGGGCCACAGGAAGGGCGGCTGCTACCAGAACGGAAAAAGGGGTTCCTCCTGTCACCGGTGAAGAAGAAGCGGGTGGAGAGGCCGGAGGAAAGCTAGTCCTCTTTGATGGGGCAGTGGCTTTTACTGCTGATGATCTGTTGTGTGCAACAGCTGAGATAATGGGGAAGAGCACCTATGGAACTGTGTATAAGGCTACATTGGAGGATGGAAGTCAAGTTGCAGTGAAGAGACTGAGAGAGAAGATCACCAAGAGTCAGAGAGAATTTGAATCTGAAGTTGGTATTCTAGGGAAAATTCGGCACCCAAACCTTTTGGCACTAAGGGCCTATTACTTGGGACCCAAAGGAGAAAAGCTTCTGGTTTTTGATTACCTGCCAAAAGGAAGTCTTGCTGCTTTTCTACATGGTAAGTTCAGAAAGTTGTATCTTTTCGAAGTATGCTATGAATCGTAGAATTCTATTGACTTGAGCGATTTCCATTTTGCTGCAGCACGTGGGCCTGAAAGTGAAACGGTCATTGATTGGCCAACCAGGATGAAAATAGCGCAGGGCATGGCAAGTGGCTTATTCTACCTTCATTCCCATGAGAACATCATACATGGGAACCTCACATCCAGCAATGTCCTGCTTGATGAGAACACAAATGCTAAAATCGCAGATTATGGTCTTTCTCGGTTAATGACGAGTGCTGCTAGTTCGAACGTGATTGCTACTGCTGGTGCATTAGGGTACAGAGCACCTGAGCTCTCGAAGCTTAAGAAAGCCAACACAAAAACAGACATATACAGTCTTGGTGTTATACTGTTGGAACTCCTAACAGGTAAGTCACCAGCTGAGCCTACGAATGGAGTGGACTTGCCTCAGTGGGTTGCTTCTATTGTGAAAGAGGAGTGGATAAATGAGGTATTCGACGTAGAGTTGATGAGAGATGCATCCACAATTGGGGATGAATTACTAAACACATTGAAGCTGGCTTTGAACTGTGTTGATCCTTCTCCATCAGCACGGCCAGAAGTTCAGCAAGTACTCCACCAGCTACAAGAGATTAGACCCGAGAGATCACCTAGATCTGGGGATGATGGAGCCATTCCTTCCACCAGTCATTAATTACGGTCATTAACACTTCAGTAGGACAACTTTTGACCATTTTTTTCTTGGCTATACGTAGTAGTAGCCTATTATTATTCATTCATTCTTCTTTTAGTTTAGAAATCTTTGATTGCTCGCGTCTGTAAATATTGTTTTGTTCTAAAACTGAAAGATCTGCTTTCATATGGAATTTAGCTCTATTTTAAGTGTAAAATCTTCGAACGCTTGAGTTTAAATATCAGAGTACAAGAGTGACTTTTGAATAATCACAAAGGGAAATTGAATGTTATGAGAGGAAAGAAAAGGTTTCATCATATCCTCAGTGCAAGAGACCTCTGGTTAGAATTAAGTGTTTTTTTTTTTTATATATATAAAGGTTAGAATTAAGTTTACAAGAGTGACTTTTGAATAATCACAAAGGGAAATTGAATGTTATGAGAGAAAAGAAAAGGTTTCATCATATCCACAGTGCAAGAGACCTCTGGTTAGAATTAAGTGTTTTTTTTTAATATAAAGGTTAGAATTAAGTTTTATATATATATATATATATATATAAAGGTTAGAATTAAGTTTACAAGAGGGCTTTTGAATAATCACAAAGGGAAATTGAATGTTATGAGAGAAAAGAAAAGGTTTCATCATATCCACAGTGCAAGAGACCTCTGGTTAGAATTAAGTGTTTTTTTTTTTTTTTTTGATATAAAGGTTAGAATTAAGTTTAAGTAATGTAGTATTCTAACCTTCAACAGCCTACAATCAATGAAACAAAAATCAAGAAAGTAACATGAAAAGGCCAAAAGCAAAATTTTACAGCCAAGGAAATTTTAACTGCTGTCCCTTGAGTACGTAGAAGTTTCTTCGGCAAGCTTCTCCCACACAGCCGCCATCTTCTCTGCATAGCCAGCCTGTAAAATGCACGTAGAGCTGTCAATGTTTTGAACTGCGAATGATCATGTAATTATAAAGATCTGAGTTACTTTCGCACACCAATTTCCACCATTTTACCCCTCTCTCATGCAATATTATCTTGCTACAAGTAATATCATTCATAATGTTACAATAAATCGATGGTAAGATAAATGCAGGTTTACCTGATTGATAACAAAACCACGCAACATACTCATGAAGTCATTATGTCTCTCTTGGTCAATTCTTTCCATCTCACTCCTATTATTTTTCTGCGAACATTCCACAGTCAAAATCTCATATCTTGACAAAACTCCCCAGATAATAAATTCCCAGTAATGGTTCTATACATTGGAACCAATTTAAATAGCAGACAATATAAATCACATCTTGACTAGAAAAGTCCTCGAGCATATACATAATAGACAATTTTCCTAGTTTTATGCAAAGAGCACAACTTTATCCTCAACATACTCAACAACTAAAGGGCTTGTGTAGAATCTAAAAAATAAAAAATTAAGAAAAGTGAAATACTTCAGCAATAGCTTCACTCTTGAGGTCCAAACAATCAGAAAAGCAAACATTCAAAACAGATCTCACAATTAGTATCTTTGTCTGATTCTTCCTCACGTATACCTATTCCATCAGCTAGGTCTTCAAGAAACCAAACTTACATTAATTGAGCTTCAGAATGACAACAGATCTTGAAATCAAGCTCAAATCTATTACCAACTCTGTAACTGAACCACAATTGTGATGTAAAAGGCCCTTATTGAAACATCTGTAAGTAAATCAAATAACAGTGTTTACACTAGTCTATTCATACACTTGCCTTATCGGAAAGAAGAGAATCATGTGAAAACTGATATTTTGATCATTTTCTTAATAATTTAATCTTACCTCATTGTCAATTTTCCTTAGGGGGTATGAGCAAATTGCAAGTAAAGCAAATATCAAAGTCAGTCAGTAGTTGAGCAATAGTATCATAGTTTCTTCTCCCTTAACTAACCATGAAAAGAAAGCATCGGGGCTAATGAAGTAAAAATTCTTCAAATTTTGGTGCAAATTGGAGGCATGACTTGTATCCAATGTCAAACAAAAAAAAAAACAGAAAAGCCATTTCAAAATGTGGATATATATATTATATGTGTGGAATGATCCATATATATTATATGTTGTTGTATATTATACGTGTGGGAGAAAAGATTAAGTTAGCACGAAGAGGGATGCTACCTTGATTCGCTCATACTCTCTCTCTGCACATAATTTTGCATTCTCACTGACTCTAATGGCTTCTTTCAATTCTTCTACTTTTCGCATCCTAGACTTATCTCCACCAAATATTTTAGATGAAGCAACTTCAAGTTTCTCAGCGCGCGAATTTAAAGAAACTAATTCTGATGAGAGTGTTTGAACTGTCAGTAAAGCACTTGACCGATCAGAAAATGCATTGTCAACGGCTAGCATTATTCCAAGGTATTCATGTAATTTATCCTGCAACATGGATAAAATATTACTCATAATTTCTATACAAGCAGAAAATCTCTATCAAAAGCGAGTAGAACATGTATATACCAAATGTTTGATTGTTTGTGTATTCAATTCTCTATATAATCTGCTCGATTTTACAGCTGCAGTTGCCACATTTCTCATGTCAGCTGCTCGGACTCTCTGAGTCTCATATATGGCTTCTTCAGTCTCAAACTTTGTAAGCTTTACAAAAGCCAGTCCTAGTTCACCCATTGTTTCACCCATGTCTTGCTGTGACTTAACAAGAGATTCAGCCTGATTCCAATGTTGATGACTAATATTAACCATTAAATAAACCATCGCATTGGAAAGAAAAATACTAGATACTATTTAAACTGCGCAAGTAAGTTAATTGGCAAAATATATAAATACGAATGGTTCTAATAGACATGCTCCAGAACATAAATGGTAATGAAACTTCAACAGAAGAATATTTAAACAAATTCAATAACTGATTGTTAGATTTTAATTCAACCACGAATATCCACAAGCTAGCATAAATCAAAACTAAAAAGACATAAACCTGTTGAGAAACACCGCTCAAGTGCTGCTCAAACTCTGCCAACTTCTCCTTTCTCTCCAGAAACTCCTTATCTTCTTCTATGACCAATGGCTTCGTTCCACCCCAATCGTTGGTAACAGACTGCTTTAACTCCTTAAATATCCTCAACAAATCCCTCCCACCCTTAGCAGGCTGTGCCACTTCACTCACATCCACTGCCCCCACTGCCTCACCCCCAAACAACTGCCTGGGCAGTTTCACCGCTCCATCAAGCATCCTAGATGCCACATCTGTACTTTTCACAAGTGGCAGTTTCCCTTTCACCTCCAAAAACACTCTAAGCTCCTCGCTCGTTCTAATCGCCGGGTGTGCTGCCAATTTCCGCAGGTACTTCTCCAATGCAACTCTCCTCTGGTCCACGAATTCCTGTTTTTGCATCACCTGGCTCTCCACCGAGCTCTTGTCAGGCCGTATCGGAATGAAGTACCCGCGGAACGACTCCGATAACCGGTCCGATAGGGTTACCACATCCCTGAACCGCCTGCGGACGCTAAATTCGGAGCCAGGTCCGCCGAATTCAGGCAAATTCGTTTTTGTCGTTATGAGGTAAGTGTAATAAGTATTCCCTCCAGGGACAAGAGAATTCGTCAATTCTTGCTCTTTCTGCGGATCCGAGACCGAAATATACAAGTAGTCAGAATTAGAAGGGTTGGATCTGGAAGAAAGTTCAGGATTTTCGTGGCCATTCGAAGACGAATCGAAGGAGGTGAAGACTGCTTCGGCGTACGATGGCGGATCAAGGAAAGAATTGAAGGGGGATCTAGGGCTTTGGCTAGATGCGATGGATGAAGGGGATAAATTCAGTGGATTATCCGATATGCTGACGGGCTGTGACGGTTGAAGGTGGCCGGAGAAGGATTGTCCATAGGATGGGTCATCCAGGACGAGGGTTTCCATATCGTCATGGGGCACGTGCAGGTGAGCGTCTTGGTAATCCTGCTGGATCTCATGGTTCATCATCTTGAATCCAATATTGGAGAGTCAAAAGTCGTGAAGCTATGGGTTCATATTCACCGGAGGCTATGGTGGTTTTGGATAGGATACAGACGAAGATGACGTAGGAATAGAGCTGCAGGAGGTTTCGGGCATTACACGGAGAGTGATCGCTACAGTGAAGCGATCGAGTGAGCAAGACTCGGCATTGTTGAGTCAACTCGGTTTGCCTTCGCAAATAAAAAATGGGGCGGACAAAAATAAAAGAGTAAATTGCACTAAACACCCTTAAAGTTTAGCTAAAGTATATTTACTACTATAATTTTATTATTTTAAAATAAATAAATATGATATAAATTATAAAATATTAATTTTATTAATAAAAATTTACATATCATTGTATCAAATTTTAAGTATCTTAAGTATAATTTTTTAAATTATAACTAGAGTAAATATATTTTCATCAAATTTCAAAAGATATTAGTGTAATTTACACAAAATAAAAACCCAATTTGGCAGTTTTCTAAATCTGTGCCAAGTAGGACGTGCAGTTTGATCTCATAGTTGTGGACTTGTACGATTCGTTTTCTTTGTTTTTATTTTTTTTTGGAACATTCTGACTTGGATTCTTAGTTCTTATCCTTTTCGGCCATTGTATATTACTAAGCAATTTTTGGGCTTTTCTTTTGGACCTTGTTAGTTGTTTACAATGTTCAGAAGAAGAAAATTTCAAAATTCCCCCATCTTCATCCACGAAAATTATAAAGAACATATGTGGTATCTCCTTCTTTCAAACTTGAATCAATTTAGATATTTATTATAAATTCAAATATTTAATATGGCTCTGTTAAGTTTTTTGTCGGATTTGTTAACAAAAGGGCAAAGTTGCAAGAATTTTTGGGTTTAGAGGATTGACTTAGACGAACATCTAGCTATAGCTAAAATAAATTGGAACATCTCATGAGAAGTTATAGCTAATTAACTTGACCTGAAATTTGGGATTTCTTATTGGTAAGAGTTATTACAGTCTCAGTCTAATAATAGATTATATATGGATGAACCATACTTTCTATAATTCTATGAATATTAATCATAGTTTTGTTATGTCACTTTTAAATTTTAATGATGTAAATTTTTTCATGATTGCTGGTAGATTGTGAAGGATATGTTGAAGATTATGTGCTGATACGATTATCAAAGTTTTCAAAGATCATAAGATTAGCTTTTGGCCATTTCATCATGAAATTTTGATGCCATACATCAACAATCACTACTTCATCAGAAAAACATATATAAATTATTAAGAAAAGTGTTCAAATTAATTTTAATTATTAATGGTATCTCTAACAAAAGTTCGTCATTGTGTAGATGGAGCACTGAAGATTATAATTTTTTCCTATTATTTCAGATTTCTTTTGTTTTTGGATATCTCGAAGATTTGAAGTAAAACATTTTACATATCACTTAAAATTCTCATGAGTACTTTAGGCTACGCCTAGTGGCTTATTAATTAATTGTTGAATTTATCTCGCGTTTTATTTTTTATTTTAGGAATATTACTGCACAAATTCTAAGACCTTATGTATATTCCTAACAAATTTTCAAATGGAATAATTAATAAATGAAATAGAGCATCTTTCAATCTTTCAAAATTACATTTGAGTAATGCATGGGTCTTAAAAGAATCTCACTAGTCTCTCCTTCCAACCTCTTGCTTGTAGATGTACCAACAATTGACAATGACTCCTAAATTTGCCCCTTCATGATCTTTTGTTAATAATAGCCACCAAATAATTCAAAGTTCAAACTCCCCCTAGCCCAGCTTCGATAATGCTAATTTATATATATAGTCTGGCCCAAGAAAATGGTAATATACATTATATATATAAATTAAAAACATATATTAACAATAATTTAATTTAATAAAAAATATTAATTTTTCATAATATAATAAATTAATATTTAAATTTTTATTATAAGAAGTACTCTTATTTAATAACCAACAGTTAAATAAAATTTTTTAATTAAAAATATATATAATTAAAAATAAAATATTATTATATCGCCAAACTTACAATTCATAATTTAAAATTATTTTTGCTCCTTATGGGACACAGTGTCCCTAAAATATGAAGAATGAACAGTCATGCAGCACTATAACAACTTTAACATGGTACCTTTAATTCAGTCCCACAGGACCACAAGACTTGAAGACTTTATGATGATCGAACTTGTAAAGAATGTCCCACTGAAACGCATTAATATTATGGCTCCATGAATGTAACATGCATGTGCGTTTCACTAAAAGTATACAATCCTAATAATATAATGCATATCATTTTTGAGCGTGAGAGATATGAATAGAATACGCTGGATTTGTAATTTGTCGTTTAATTTTATATAATCTAATTATTTTTTTTGGGTCAGAGGAAACAGCGGCGGTGGAATTAAGTTTTGTTGCATAAGTTTTCGCACCAACTTATAACTAACCATGAAAATGAAAACCCAAGTAATCAAAATCCCAAGCAACACTACAAAAAATGAATTAATAAACAGACAGAAGCACAAGAAGCTTTTGGAAGACTGATCACCAGCAAAATTTGACAAGCAAATATATATTGTGCACACTTTCTGCTCTCGTGTCAATTTTCACATTGCTTTTTTCTTTCTCTCCAATGTACTGTCTATTTTTTTCTTGTTAAGAATCTCCTAAAGTCAATAACAAACTACCAAATTCTATAATGATGCACTTCAATAATTTGTTCATTTCTTGTTCGCCAATCCAAGTCTAAACTTTTTTGTTTCGCTATATCATAATCCCTATGACATTTACATACTCAGTTTGACGTGCTTAATTTATTCAAACACAGTATATAACGGCTTGTTTGTGACGTGCTTGGTTAGATGTTGTTTTCAACAACCATTAATGTGGCTGTTAATCCTTTGTACAAAAACCTGAGAAAACATTCAGACAAGGCTTTCTTATATATCGATAACAAATTAAAGGAAAACCAATTAATTATTCCTTGTGATTTAATTAAGAATTATATTTTGTTAGAGTTCATTACAAAGAGACACTGATAATTAATAAACTAATCGTCCTAGTTTTTTCATGTCCTTTAATTTTTTCATATAGTAGCTGAACCAGATGAATTTACTTATATATAGACCGGAATATATAATTAATCAGTGAATGAAACTTTAAAAGAAATTGGTCTTTTATATTACCATCGTAAATTCTAGGTTTGACTTTGGTAAATATGACCTAGTAAAACATTAATATTTAGATATCGCACGTGGCAATTTGATGATCCCTTGTGGAAAAAAATAGTAATAATGGCCAACGTTCGTCAACGTCAAAGTGATGAGAGTGCGTATCTGTGAGTACGACATGTTTGTGTGTGTATTCATCCATGTGTGCAACAAGTTGTGTGACAGGCCACCTAATTTAATTCTCCAAGTTAAAATTTTCATGAGTGCCTCTAACTAAATTCTTGTTAGACCCAATCAAATCATGCATTTTATTTGTTAGCACATAATACTAGTATGTATTATGGCTAGAAACCTAATGGCAGCTTACTCTTCGCATTAATTATTTTTTCCTTCGTTAATTAAGACTTCAAATAAATAAATAACTGTACTAGCCTAGCTAGCCTATTCTTTTATGTTAGAAAGAAAGAAAAAGAAAAGAAGAATGCAGTAGAAAAAATTAGCCTGCCATGAGGACTAACAATAAAACTCAATAATTTTTTTTATGTTAAAAAAAGAAAATTAGCAAATGGTTAATCATACTTCTTAATGTGTATTACTTTTTCATCAATCAATGAAAATTAAAGGACTTACAACTCTCTATTTTACCACAACAACCAAAAGCATGGGAATATTCATTTTGGGCTGATGCAATTGTAGCACGCTTTTATTTTCCTCAAGCTGTTAACTCCTATTAATATGCTTTATTTTAAATTACAAAAAATGACAATATAAAGTTACGTGAATATATAGAAAATTCGACTTCGAGATTGAATTCTCTTATCTTTTAAAAAAAGTTAAACTTTCCATAAAAAGAGTTTGAGTTTTTTTTAAAGGGCTACAAGGTTATTAATTACTTGGTGTTATTGAGATGTTTGATTGTTTGGGTAAGTAAAAAAAATTGGATAATTAAAAAGATGAGAATTAATGTTGTCATGTTGGGAGTGCCTTGAAAAACAATAATAGTAATGAAGACATATTCAAAATAATAATGATGATCAATGGGCAAAAGATTCAACCTATAAATGAAGACTTACGAAGCAAGCATTTTTTATGAAGTTAATTAACTAATAACTAGTGGGTGTAACAACTCGTATAGGGTTGAACTAAGTTTCCCTCGTAGTCTGACCACTACGCCGTATCAAAACCTAATCTGCCAACCTCAAAAGACTTCATCTCTCCTCTAATTTCCCCTATATAACCCCCCCTTCCTTTCATCCATGTCCATCACTAATTCGATCTACACATATATCAAAAATGGAGCTTCTCAATGCCAAGTGCCTCTTCTTCTTCCCCGTTTTTCTTCTCTTGCTTGCTTCAGCAAACGCCACACTTCACGAACACGAGTTTGTTGTATGTTCTCTAATATACATATATGCACTCACACTCTCACTACTGTCATCTTCCTCTAATTTATATGTTTCTCTAATTGTACAGGTTCAAGCAACCCCAGTGAAGAGGCTGTGCAGAACCCACAACGCCATAACCGTGAATGGCCAATACCCAGGCCCAACTTTGGAAGTCAACAATGGAGACACTTTGGTCATCAAAGTCACCAACAAAGCCCAATACAACTTGACCATTCATTGGTATATATATATATATATATATATATATATATTATCAAGCTACCGTTAGAATACATTATAGTTTAGTTCTTTTGCACGGTACTTGATGAATCATGCATGCAAGTGTGACTCTGTTTCTGTGACTCTGCTCTGAATGTGTTGTGTTAGGCATGGCGTTAGGCAAATCAGAACTGGATGGGCCGATGGGCCTGAGTTTGTGACACAGTGTCCAATTCGTCCGGGGGAAAGCTACACTTACCGCTTCACTATTCAAGGACAAGAAGGGACTCTTTGGTGGCACGCGCATAGCTCGTGGCTAAGAGCCACTGTATATGGAGCCTTAATCGTTCGTCCTAGGGAAGGAGAGGCTTACCCTTTCCCTAAGCCCAAACGCGAGTCTGTGGTTCTTCTAGGTAAATCTTAATTATATATATATAGTTTACTTAGACAAATTAAGATATGATTGTGTTGATGACGTGGAGGAATTAAGTGTGTGAATACGATGGTTTAGGGGAATGGTGGGATGCAAACCCCATTGACGTTGTGAATGAGGCCACACGAACAGGAGCAGCTCCCAATGTTTCTGATGCCTACACCATCAATGGCCAACCGGGTGATCTTTACAATTGCTCTTCCCAAGGTAATTAGTTTTATTCTTAATTTCTGCTTTTTTTTAAACTATATACTTTTATTTTGGCCACCTTAAAAAGTATAATATATTTGATAATTAAAAACATATAGCTGAGATGCTAGCATCAAACTCTTTTAGCATAAAATCAAAGAACGAAATCATTCAAGATTTTAAGAGCCTTTTGTTGATAGGAAAAAGAAAACAATCAAGTCAGCAGATGTGATATTTTTGCTAAAAGTAATGATTTTGCTTTTGTGCATGTTACAAATTAATTATAATGTGTTGGTTGGTATTATTATATGACACCCAGTAATGCAAATGCAATGCATATATGCAGACACCATCACTGTTCCAATAGACTCCGGCGAGACCAACCTCCTCCGGGTGATCAACGCTGCACTGAACCAGCCCCTATTCTTCACCGTTGCCAATCACCAACTGATGGTGGTGGGTGCCGACGCCTCCTACCTCAAGCCCTTCACCACCAAAGTCCTCATGTTGGGACCCGGCCAAACCACCGACGTCTTGATCACCGGCGACCAGCCTCCTTCCAGGTACTACATGGCGGCGCGTGCTTACCAATCCGCCCAAAACGCCGCCTTCGACAACACCACCACCACCGCCATCCTCCAATACAAATCTGCCCCATGTCCTGCAAAAGGAGTGTCCATTAAACCGGTGATGCCCCTACTCCCTGCTTACAACGACACCAACACAGTCACTACCTTCAGCAGAAGCTTCCGAAGCCCAAGAAAAGTGGAGGTCCCCACAGATATAGACGAGAGCCTCTTCTACACATTGGGCCTCGGGCTCAAGAATTGCCCGCCAAATTTCGGGTCAAGTCAATGCCAGGGGCCCAACGGCACCCGATTCACCGCCAGCATGAACAACGTGTCTTTCGTCCTCCCCAACAACATTTCCATCCTGCAGGCCCACCATCACGGCATTCCCGGAATCTTCACCACCGATTTTCCGGCGAACCCACCGGTGAAGTTCGATTACACAGGCAACGTGAGCCGGTCGCTGTGGCAACCCGTTCCGGGGACTAAAGCCTACAAGTTGAAGTTCGGATCGAGAGTGCAGGTTGTGTTACAGGACACTAGCATTGTGACCCCTGAGAATCACCCTATTCATCTTCACGGGTATGATTTCTATATTGTAGCAGAGGGATTTGGGAATTTTGACCCCAAGAAAGATACATCGAAATTCAACCTTGTTGATCCACCTTTGAGGAACACAGTGGCAGTTCCTGTGAATGGATGGGCAGTGATCCGATTTGTTGCTGATAACCCAGGTATGGCATATTATTGCAGAGTCACCATCACCGTGAAATTATTTGATGTTTGTTCTTGACTTATTGATTAATTGGGTTGTGTTATGCAGGTGTGTGGATAATGCATTGTCACTTGGACGTTCATATTTCATGGGGATTGGCCACAGTGTTCGTGGTAGAGAACGGACTTGGGGTATTGGAAGCCATAGAGCCTCCTCCAGAGGACCTACCTCTCTGCTAGGAATCATCAGAATAATTAGATTGATTCATCATATCATACTAATAATGAGCGTTCTCAATTTTTCTTGGTTTGGAATTTCTTTTTTTGTTTACCTCCCTGCATTTGGGGATCCAATTAGTTTGTTTTTGCTCTGTTATTTTTTTTTATGGGGTTTAGAATAGATGATGGTGATGTGATTCAACACAGAGTGCCATCTGATATAGCCTCGACACCCACTTGTTAAATTGATCTTAGATTGATCAATGTAATCCTGCTTTTTTCCTAGAGTTAATTTTATAAGAAAATTTTAAGTTTTCAACATGTCTCTCTCCCATTCTCTATTTAAGATTTTAAATATAAGCGAAAAGTTTTCATTCTCTTATAATTTTTTATTTTTATATAGTTTAAAAAAATTAAAGAAATAATCCTTAACGTCATATAATATAGTATATTTTTAAAAATATATCTATTTAGATATATTTAACTTTAAATTTTAAAAATAAAAATAAAAATTGTTATTTATTTTTCCTTTTCCCCTATTATCCTCAATATGCAAAAGGTGCATAAAGGAGTAACAATCATCATATCACGGTGCTTCATTCAGATAAGCACGTTAGGAGAAGGTCAATGTGGGTGCAACTGTATCAGTGGAGAAGTGAAGCACTCAAACATGCAAATGGCAGGAGAAAACAATCTAAAAGTTACACAAGTGACCAATATATACAAGAAACAAAGGGATAGGTCCCAAAATAAAACATTTTTTTTGGCCTCCAACTACTTGTAAACAAGCAAAATAAGAAAGCAGGGCCAAAAACAGAGATGGCTTAACGTCTAAGTAATGATGGTTGTAAAAGTCAGCATTTCTACCCTAATAAGGCAAGAAGAAGCTCCTTTACACAAGTTTTTACTACATTTTGTGCTTGACCTTGCATTGCGCGATTATAGGTATGTAATTACATTTGCAGCAAAAATTTGAACTCAGCAAGTGAAGAACTTAACTATGAGGGTATATGAATAAAATGAAGAGGCCCTTTATGGAATTGATGCAGACGTGTCAAAGAGAGGAAGGGAGAAATCGTGTGGTGTAAGTGGGAAGTTGGAGAAGAATTGCACACGATTTTGAGGAAAGAAAAAACTAAGATACAGCTATTGGGTCTCTTTGATAAAGTTTTTAAAAATAAAAAATAAAAAAATTTGTTTGAATAATTATTTTTTACAAAAAAATAAAAAAAGGTATGCTTTAAAAATAGAAATCATAGAACAAATAAATATGTTTTAAATTTTATTTTTTAAAAACAAAAAATATAAATTTTGTTTATTAATAATATGTAAATAAATAAATGAAAACAAAATTAGTATGAATTCTCAAAATTAATTGTATAAAAAAAATTTTAAAGAATAAAAGAAAAGCAAAAACCTTCAAATAGACATATCTTTACTATCAGATTATTTGATAAAAATTTGACATTTATATAGTTTATATAATTTATTTATCTTATGATTAATTTTTTTTTAAATTTATACATTATTTTATTTTGATTAAAAAATATGATAATAAAAATATAAAAAATATATATAAATCTAAATCTTAAATTATATATATGTTAGTATATTAGTGAAAAGTAACTAAAGAGTGGTGGGAGAGTGAAAAAATTAATGGAGAGTCACAAGTTACTTTCAACTATTTCTCATTATTTTTTTAAAAATCAATTTTAAAAAATTAACATGTCTATATCAAATTTACCGGTAAAATTGTTCAATAAACTAGTCTAGCTCAGCCCAATTACACCTGCCTATAATGGGTTAATCATAAATAAGTTCCAATGGGCTAACTTGGTGTCACTCTCTATTCATCAATGAATTAAGTTAAAATAGTTTTTTCAGTCAATAGATTAAAGAGTAAGTTATACTTTTTTTTTTTTTAAGAGATGTTAAAATTATTATTTTTATCTATTTTAAAGATTTACAATTTTTTTTGAAAGATTTAAAAATTTATAATTTTATCTATTTTGATTAAAATACCTTTAATAATATTATTAATTTTCTAAAAATATTATAAATTATTATAAAATTTATTTTTAAAAATTATAATATTTTATTATTTATTTATTTTGAGTTAAAAATAATTATTTTATTTTATTTTAAGATAAAAAATATTATTTTATATTAATTAAAAATATAATTTTTTAAAATAAAAAAAATATAATTTTAAGATCTCTTAAAATAAGGGTATAATTTACTTTAAATTAAAACTAAAAAGTGCCTATACTAATTGAGGCCTCAGGGGTTAACTGAGTAAGCAAGCTTGTGGCCCATTTTATATATTACAATTTTTTTATTAAAAAAATTTTTAGCCTGGTAATGACCATTTTTTTATTTAAAAAATGTATAAAAATAATATATACATGTATTAAAAAAAATAATATCATAAATGAGAAAAAAAAACTTTTATCTTTTGAGTTAGAAACCCACATTAAACCAACTTATTACTTTTTTTGTTTTGGCGTATATTTGTATAGATAGACTTGTTTTACCTGATGGCTAGTTTGATCATTAAATTAACAGTAAATTATTATTTTAATATTTAAAATATAAATTTCGTTTTTATTTAGTTATTAAAAAATAAAAATTATTTAGTTATTCAAATAAATAAACCTAAATGTTAATGAAACTATTTACATAGTACTAATTAAATCGTAGTTCATGGTTAAATAGCGTCAATTTATCCAGTTATACAATAATAACAGAAAGGAAGATGGTTTACGAGAAGTTAATTGTGGGTGAAAGCAAAACAAAATGCTATAGTTATGAGGACAAACAATATTCACGTTTTACTAAAATTGTTTAAATTGTTTTTCAAACTAATTACGTCATTCTTTATATTTAACTATATATCACTGATCAAATTTTTAAATTTAAATCTTTTAAAATATAAAAAAATAAAGTTCGTAAACTAAAAAAAAATCATAATTTATTTTAGATAAATTTTTTATTTATCTTTTTTAAACTATTTATCTATTTCCTATTTAAAGAACTTTATTTTATAAAATAATTCAGACGATTTTTTTTTAATTTTTCATCAATTGAATTTTTATACAACTAAAATATGATCTTTTTTATCTAAGAAATATTTTTTTTAAAAAATTGATGATTTTTAATAATTAAAAAATAATAATTTATTGATAAATTAATCAAATCAATCCAGCTCATATATTAAACAACCCAAAACATTTTTCGCTGACCCCTATCTTTGCGGTTTATTAGTCTCTCAGGATAATATTAAATATAATAGATTTATATATAATTTTTAATATTTTTATTATTAAATTTTTTAATTAAAATAAAATATATAAAAAGTTTTTAAAAGAATTAATTATATAAAATATACATATATTATATATAATTTTATAATAAAAATATAAAAATTATATATAATTTTTTAAACTAAATTATTATTTATTTTTAAAAAATATATATATATTTTAATTTAATTATTAAATTATAAAAATATTTAGTTTTTAAAAAATATATTATGTTTCAATTTAATTTTTATGTATAAATATTATAATCTTTCATATTTTAATTTAAAATTTTGAAAATTAAATTAAAAAATAATTTATTTTTTAAAAATTAAATTAAATATTTTTATTATTCAAAAAATTAAATGGATATAATTTATATATTTTAAAAATTAAAAGAATAATTTATTATTTTTTACATGAAATTGAGCACGCACAAACAAAACGTGGTCGCTGTCGGATGTCAACAAGTGGCACAAAAAGTAATGTGCCAGTAGCCACGTGTAAGGATTTCGCTCCGATGACGTGTCAATCAATTTCCAAATTATTGATGCGACTCTGCAGCTCTCTCCTTAGACCTAGGGAATGTGTTCATAGCTACCCATTATTCACCCTACACGTACCATTCTGTACGTGGCTTTCATTTATTGGCAGAAGTATTTAATAAATAAAACGCGTTTTTTAATCATTTTTACGTTTTCCATATTATCAACACCCATGGTTTTATCGCTTTGGGAAGTGTTACGTTACGACGTACAACATTGTGATGTATGCTTCTCTCATTTTGAATAATCAATAATATATGGCTGAAAAGAAAGATGCAAGATATTTGGGCTTGTGGCCCAGTATTTGTTGGTCTAAGGCCCATTATCCGAATACATGAAAAAAATTAGCACGAGATATTTATTATTTCCTAGCGTTGAAGACAGAAAACACTAGGCATTGAGGCAGTGGCATAATTGGGAATTAATGGAAAAGAGGTGGGCCAAAATAGAGAAGATGGGGAAAAGGGTAGGAAATAGAGATAGGTAAATACTTCAGAACCAAGAAAACGAGGTGAGCGTTTGTTGGTTCGGGAAGATTCGGGCGACGCGTGCCACAAGGTTCGGGAGTCCGAAGCGGCGCAACGCGACTAAGGAAGTGCCACGTCATTCATATATGAGGGCATTAAAATATCAGAAATATCTAGAGAAGGCTATAAATACACATTACAGGTTATGATCCAAGAGATTTCGTGAATTCGCTAAAGAGAGAGAAATCTTTTGCCTAAAGAGGCGTTGCAGGCGAAAACGTTCAGACTCACTAAAAGGAACACCGTTCACAAAGTAACACAAGGAAGAATAGAAGTCCTAATTTTGTTCGAAGCTCGGAACTTTGATCGATTCGCAAAGGGGAGTGAAACGCGCGTCTCCTCTGTGCCTACTCACAGGTTGGTGTTTTTTTTTACTCTATTTCTTTCAATTCTTTTTCATTTCCTTAGTTTTCTTTTCTAGCGATGAATTTTTGGATGGACCTGATGAGTTTTCTGGGAAGGCGTGCTTGTTATTTGGGTTAGTTTTCATTTTTTTGAAATCGATCTCGGGTTTCTGCTTCCGATTCTGGCTTCTTTCTCGTTACGGACTTGTGGTGTTTTTCTGGGTTAGGTTAGGTTAGGTTTTTTTTTTTTTTTTTTTTGTAGAATCCAGCGATTGTTACTATAGTCATTGTCTCGATCTCTCTTTTTTAAAAGGAAGTATATAAATAAATAATTGTTTTTGAAGGACACGGAAAAGAATTTTCTTTATTGGACTTTTATTGCTTGGCGTTCAAGGATATTCGATTCCTAGCTCGATTTATACTAAAAAGGATTTGTCGAATTCTATTCGTACTTGTCTTTCTAGTTGCGTGGGAGAGAAGAATTTATTTGCACTAGGATTAGTTAAGTTCTATTCTGCTGCTTGGAATTTTCGGTATCTGAGTTCGTTCTGTTCTTAATATAGTTATCCTTACCTTACTGCAGGTTGTGAAGATCTTACTCATTCAGATCTAATTGTTGAGAGTGGAAAGACAGTTCATTCGTTTTGTGGCGTACTAAGTTCATCAAGTGTAAGGTGGTTGCCTGCTCTAAACTACTGAACTCTCTGCAACAAATCGCTGCCATGGGTGCTTATGATCAAGGTTCTAATATCACTTCTCTGCCCTTGGATTCTTCTAGGAAGAGAAAAAGTCGGAGTCGGCAGGATGGTTCTAAATCTGTGGCTGAGACTTTGGCAAAGTGGAAAGAATTTAATGAGCATCTTGAATCTTCCAAAGGCGAGAGTAAACCAACTCGCAGAGCCCCAGCCAAAGGTTCAAAGAAAGGGTGTATGAAAGGTAAAGGAGGGCCTGACAACTCAAGATGTAACTACAGAGGCGTTAGGCAGAGAACATGGGGAAAATGGGTTGCTGAGATTAGAGAACCAAATAGAGGAAGTAGGCTGTGGTTGGGTACCTTCTCTACTGCCTATGAAGCCGCTCTTGCATATGATGAAGCTGCCAGAGCCATGTACGGTCCTTGTGCCCGCCTCAACTTCCCCCACATATCAGACTATACTTCTTGCAAGGAATCACTAAAGGACTCCTCATCGGCTACAACTTTATCAACTTCTTCAGTGACAACCCCTGCAGGCTCTGACACAACTACTATATCGAACCATTCAGAGGTATGTGCAGCTGAGGATGTTAAGGCGAATTTCCAACCTATCAAAATAAATGATAATGCCTATCACGAAGCTGATGAAGTTGCCTCTGCAATTATCAAAGTGAAGTCAGAGCCAAAGGATGAACCTGTCGATCTCCTAGACCATGAGGACAGAGATAGTCAAATTGTAAAACCAGAAGCACGTGAGATAAAAAAGGATGCCAAGGATGAAAGTAAAAATCAGATGGATTATTCTTGGCTTGGGGGTAATGATTTTGAAGGTGATTACTTGCAAAATTTCTCTATGGATGAGATGTTTGATGTAGATGAACTTCTAGGGGCGATAGACAACAACCCAATTGGTGACTCTGAAATGTTCGGTTTTGATCAATTGGGCCTTCCTGGTGACGGAAATCTTAAGAGTGAGATACCTTCAAGCTTGTCCTATCAATTGCAAAACCCAGATGCAAAGTTGCTGGGAAGTCTGCACCATATGGAGCAGACACCATCTGATGTTGACTACGGATTTGATTTCTTGAAAATAGACGAGCCAAAGGACATCGATGGTGGAGAGGAAGAGCAGCAATTTCTTGATTTTGGATTACTGGATCTCTGATGCAGGATCAGTAGAGAAGGCAGTATGGATTTGTTTGAAGTTGTTGTTGAGGACGTGCGGATGTCGGGATGTACAACTACAATCCACTCCATCAGCTGGCATGATCATGTTCAGGGCTTGTAATTTGCTTACTAGGCTAGGTGCTGAACGAAAACTGAAGAAATTGTGTAGTGAAATGTGTTTCATGTCAATGAACTTTGACTGGGCTAATTCTCTATATGTTATTTTTTTAGAATGGAGAATCTAGCGAGTGTCATTTGTTAATTTTACCTTTATTTATTATTTTATATTTTTTGGTTAGAGATTATAGTGCCTTTTGTGGGCGGAGCTGAGGAGTAGGCTGCTTACAGTACACTTAATGCAGCATTTTGAGCTGTGTTTTAGACAGATATTTTCTCGAGGGAAATTTAGTGTCTTCAATATAGTCATTGCTGACTTCTGTATATCGAAAATCAAAGGTGAATAGTGAATACAAAACATATATTTATTAAAGTGCCGCTGACTTTGTTCGTAGGCTATGAAAACTAAAGAATGAGAATTACTGCTGGGGCTTATCTGTGTTTATCTATGTTTTGTGTGGGAGAGGATCCTCTGAACTTCGAGGCCCTGAAGTGCGCCTAAAATATGTCGTTTCACGCCTTTTTTTTTATCTTTTTTTCTCCTTAAAATGCACCGTTGCGTTTTGACCTGTTTTATTTTGCCTCTGAAATGCGATCTGAACGACGTCGTTTCTTAGGCAATGATTTTGCCTTCATCCAATGGAAACTTCTGCCCATTCATGTATCGTTTTTCACAGTGCGCCTCGGTTGCTTCATGTGCACTTGTTTTTCAGCATCTGTGTTCTTCTTCAGCATGTGTTTTTTATTCTCCATCTGGATACTCTGAGTTTTGCTTAATGCTGAGGTGGTTTAGTGAGCTGCAATTTTTATCCTACTATTTTTCTAGTTATTCTCCCTTTGAAGAAAAAAAAGAGGTGGTTTAGTGAGCTGCAGTTTCTTCAGTCTTTGGGAAAATGACTGTAAAATAAACAAGAGAGGAAAAATGTGTTTAAACAAAAGAGAACTTCGGTTTTCTACTTTTCTAGTCATTTGACCCATTTTCATGTATCCTATAATTTCAATAAACTACTACCTGCATAATTCTCAACATAGTTTACTATATGATTAGTGCAACTTTTACTTTTAGTAAACTACTACCTGCATAATTCTCAACATCCTAAGCCTTCTACAAATACTGTCTTCTCCTTCATTGGTTCTGAATGTGAATGAAATCCATGAAATCAATCACTCTTCATCTTTGAAGCATTCTTTTTCTGCTATAATTCCTTATAACAGAATGTTCACTAATATAATATATATAACCACCCTCTTCTAAGCCTTCATTTTGTAAATCAATGCAATTCAATATATATAACCTTTCCTCATGCAAAGTTTTGGTAAGGAAAGAGGAATTAACTGTCTTTTTGTTTGATGATAGGATTGAAGGCCATTGAAGCTGCAAGTGCTATCCAACTTTGTTTGCTACTAATTGTCTTGCCAAAAGACCTTTGTGTGCTTCTTTCTCTTCAACTTGGAGCTAGTGTTCTTGTTAAAATGTAATTGTTCTTTTTTTAATTATCTCATATATATGAAGTCCATTGTAATTTTTTTTAATGTAGTCTAATTTTTTTCATCATTTAAAAGATTTTTTATTTACGTGTTGTAAGGAGGGAGCATCTACTTTTGCATTTAACGACAATTTAGATATAGATGGGAAACCAAAACTAGGGATGGAGTTTGATAGCATAGAGAAAGCTTGGATATTTTGGAATAACTATGGTGGTAATATGGGTTTTGGAGTGAGAAAGTTATATACAAATAAGAACAAAAAAGATGGTTTTATCATGTCGGTTAGATTTGTTTATTGTAAGGAAGGCTTGAAAGGAAAAGATAAAAGAAATCATCTAATTGCAAATCCTTGACAAGAGACAACAATGAATTGCAAAGTTAGAATGGGACTTACGCATGGATGGAATATTTAGAGTTTATGATTTAGTAAAAGATCACAATCATGTTCTTCACACTCTAAAAACAACTCGTATGTGTCCTTTCAACGTAGGATATCAGAAGTTCAAGCACATGAGATTAAGTTGGCCAATGATTTTAATTTGCAACAAAAATCATCATATGAGCTATTTAGTAGACATGTAGGTGGAAGAGATAATATTGGCTTCACCCATTTAGATCAAAAGAACTATCTAAGAACTAGAAGACAAAAAAGTTTAATATACAGGGAAGCTGGTCTCAGATATTTCAAGAACAACTGTTAGAAAATTCATCATTTTACCATGCTTATTAGATGGATAGTGAAGAAAAAATAACCAATATATTCTAGGTTGATGCAAGGATACTTTTAAATTATGGTTATTTTGGTGATTTAGTGTCTTTAGACACAACATATCGTATTAATAATACACATAGGCTATTTACTATATTTTCAGGATTCAATCATTTTAGGGGAGTGGTGATTTTTGAAGCATTGTTGTATGCTGAAACAACGTTGTCTTTTGAATGGTTGTTTGAAACATTTTTGAAAGCACATTTGCTAAAAAAACCTCAAATCATATTCACTGATCATGATTAAGCAATGGCAAAAGCATTAATTCAAGTTATGCCTGAAGTTAAGCAAGGCTTGTGCACTTGGCATTTGATGCAAAATGGCATCAAACATTTAGAGAATTTGATGAAGCATGGATCTCACTTTTTAAAGGACTTCAAGACGTGTATGCATGGATATGAAGAGGAGACACATTTTGAAGCGACTTGGAATAGATTACTAACAAATTATGATGTCCAAGAAAACATATGGCTCATATCGATATATACTTTGAAGAAAAAATGAGCAGCCTGTTATATGAAGAGAATTTTCACTCTAGACATGCGAAGCACTTAACTTAGTGAGAGCTTAAATGTAGACTTTAAAAGGTGTTTGAAACTGAACATAGATATTCTTCAATTCTTCAAGCACTCTAAAAGAGTTGTAGAGGATAAAAGATATAATGAATTAAAGTGTGAGTTTGAGTCATGACAAAAACTTCTAAGATTGAGATGTGCATTCTCACCTATACTAATACAAGTTGTAGAAATCTACACTCCTATGATATTTGACATGTTTTAAGATCAGTTTGACATGTTTCGCGCTTGTTATGTGAAGAATAGAAATAAAAATGAATCATGTTTTGAATATTTCAGCAATGTAGTTAATCAAGAAGTTAAATTCAAAGTGTTATTTCATCCTCTTGATAAGGCATTGTTTTGTAGTTGTAGGATGTTTGAAATTTTTGGTATTTTGTATTGTCATGCCTTGAAGGTGCTTGAAGCCATTGATATAAAAATTATTCTTGATCAATATATTTTAAAGAGGTAGACTAAAGATGCTCAAGGTGGTGTTATAGAAAATATTAAGGGAAAGGAAGTTATGGAAGCTCTTATATTAGCTTGCACGCTACGATATAAACAACTTTGCCCTAAACTTGTAAAGTTAGCAACTGAGGTGGCTAATTCTGAAGAAAAATTCTTTTTGGTCACTAAAGCTATGGAAGAATTGAGTAAGCAAGTCATAGAACTTCGATTGAGGACAAAAGATGTGGGCAACAAGAGGAATGATCCTATAGCACCCATTTGTGAAGGCTCGTCACAATCAACGGGGATCAAGAAAACACTTGGCATTAAAAGGCATAGATGTCTTAAGAGTTAGGTTGAGCTTCAATCTAAATCTAAAAGGAAAAAAGACCCAAATGTAACAAATTCTCGAAGTCAAAGATTCGTAGTAAGTTAGTTCATGTACATATCTCTTTATGTCATTAATTAACATCACTTGTTTATTAAAAAAAATACATGCTTCTTCATTTGTTTTCCTTGTAGAAGAATGAAGCTATAACTCAAGTGAACTTTTAGATGCCTCAGGGATATGAGAATCAATTTAGTTTTACTAAATTTTTGTTGGTAAGGTCTAATAAACATTAACTTGTTTAGAGATTTGTATGTGTTCTCATGAACTTGAGCATTTTGTAACTCATTCATTTTTTTTTTTAAAAATAGAAGCCCCTTGACCATCCTACACAATCTCTTGGAGGATCAGAGTTCTATGGTGATTGTTCAAATGTGAATAACCAAACTAGTAAAAAATCATAACTATATAGTGATTTTGAGATATGTTAGTTTAAGTTATGGTATTTTGAGATTGGCCTCTTTGTATATGATACACAATTGCTTTGTATATACATATGCTTCTTTTGAATATATTATATTAATGCCTTTTGTATATAAGGAAGTAAATGACAAGCCTGAACAATGAACCTAAAAAATCATGTTTTATTGAGATAGTAAAGTTCTATTACAAGTCCATAGGAAGCTTCAACATTGGTGGCTTTTTTGAAACAAACAGTGTTTTGAAACATTGTTTTAAAGAGTATGTACTAAAGCATAAGTTTGGGAATAAGTTTGGGCTGATAGCCTCAGTCCAATTAGAGCATAAGTTTGGGAATAACATAATTTGCATAAATTCAACATATCTATACATTCTTGTTGTCATATCTTATAATCTAAGTGAGCTATGTACTTTTTCTTGTCCATTAATTCTCATTATGGGTTATCCTTTGTTGATACCTGGTTTTGATGTTGGAGAATTTTATGTCTTGCACGATGCTTTCTTCAATGCTTTAATAAATCAATTTCAGTATCCAATTCATAACCATTACGTCAAAATTTTGCAAGTATGTATTTCAAAATCTTGTTTTATTGAAATCTTATTACAAGTTTGTATTGCAAAATCCTCAGTACAATAGCTTTCAGTACATTTAGACTACAAAATTCTATTACAAGTTTGTATTTCAGCACAGACAGAAAAATTCTATTCAATACATCCTCTTTATCATTTTCTAATGTTTATGTGCATTCTGCCTCTGGTGTTGCTTGTGTGCATTCTGCCTCTGGTGTTGCTTGTGTACATTTTGCCTCTAGTGTTGCTTATGTGCATTTTGCATCTAGTGTTGCTTGTATGCATTCTGCATCTAGTGTTGCTTGTGTGCATTTTGCATTCTATAAGCTCCTGCATGAAAAGACTTTATTAATGTCTAATTAATTGTAACAATTGCTAAAATGTTTCTTCTACAAAATGGAGAAAAATAAACATTAGGGATTTGGTTGTTCACACAAAAAGTCAGGAAGACAAAACTGACATAAATAAACACAACAAAATAGTAAAAAAAAATTGTAAGACTCACGCAAGTAAAGAATATAAAATGCTTGAAGCATTTGTTTAGGTGGACTTCTTCTTTAAGGGTCACAAATCTCTAGAAGTGTGAGTGATAAATATGAGCACACAAATCAAAGAAACATAAATGTTTTTTCATAACTTCTTATTCAATTTGGTATACCTCTTTGTTACAATAATTACATATGAAAATCCACCAGAGGAGTTGATCATTTACCTAAATCTTTTAATGTTAAAAATAAATTGTTGCTACTCATATTTTGCCTTTATATCTCAGTAATTAAATGCATTACTAAACACCAAGAAAAAACGTGCATTACTAAAAGATTTAGTAATGTGCGTGCTATATATCATTGAATTTGACAAGAAAAAGTGTAAATAATATATCTTTACTTGATATGCTCAAAATTACTAACTTTAGACAAATCTAGTGCTTGTATATCTAATTTTTCATTTTATATGCGACAATTTAGCTCTTACACTTTAGAAAACCAACAAGATGTGTCTCAAATCAATTGCCAACTTCATGAGCTTCAAATCAGATCACACTAATGAGCTGTGCCTGTAAAACAATGAATTTAATTACTATTTCAACAATCAAAGCATCAAAATCTGCATTGTTAGACTCAATATGATAACAATCTAATGCCAATTAAGTATTTACAATGCTAATGTCAGTTAAAAAGATTTGCACTGTCAAGACTTAAGCATCAAAATCAATGTTTTGTCTTACTTTTGCAATGCTCCATACTTATAGGTGATTTCAACATCCTAAGCCTTCTAAAGAAATGCAATATTATATCAAATGAAGACATTCATTTTATAAAGTAATGCAATTCAAGATATATAAAATTAACAGTCAGAGAGTGTTATACAATTATGCTTATTTACACATTTCCCATTTTACTCTTTGTGAAAGGTCCTCTTGGCAAAATTGGCTTTAAGTGAAGTAGTTGGCAAATGATGCTATAATATTTTTGGTAGCATGCATCATAGAAAGATGACAACCAGGTCAAAGTTGAGAAAGACCCAATAGAGAGGAATATGCAAGCTTAGCCAAACATTAGAACATTTAGTCTGGTGTCTTTCATGCTTATATACATAAGAAAATTGCTGTTTACTTTAGGGTTATAACATTAGTTATTGGATCAATATAAAGTAAACTATTAAGAAGTTAATTTTCCCTAGTCATGTATTGAGTTCATGGCTGTTCAAACCAATAGAAACATCACAGGCTAACTACCCAATTCATAACTCCTAACCAGCATGTTATTCCTAAAATAATATCTGAAGGCTAAAGAAATGCATTAAACACAAATTTCATTCCCAAGTACTTTTGTTTTCTTATTATAAAGATCACTTTCAGTTCTAACAACTCTACAATTACTGTCTTCTTGTTCATTGGTTCTGAAAATAGGCATAGGGAAATGAATGTGAATGAAAGTTCAAAAAATCAATCACTCTTCATCATTCAATCGCAAACTGACAATGTTTAGCCCTTCTAGATTTCATAGAATCCACATCCTAGAATAGAAGAAGAAATTAGAGAAACCTATTGCACCTTATCTTTAATGAATTCAAGCCTCCATTACTCATGCATTTGCAATGGCTGGGTTTGGGTCGTGTGCGAAACATATTTCGATAGTGTAAGAGGACTTGGGGATTTTGCCAAACAATACAATGCATTTTGAGAGTGAATTGAGAGAAAAAAAAAGGGCATAAAATGGCATCATTTTGGCATACTTCAGGCAAATGCAATTTAGAGGAACTGTTCCCCTTTCATTTGACGTGTCACTATTTCTACTGATAGTATTTTGAGAGTTGCTAGTGGGCTAATCCAATAAGATGGTGTCCGTGTTTTGTCAATTTTTTCTTCTCCTCGATACAACAGTCGGCTAGATAAGCAAGTATGATGTAGCGAGTTTTTTTATATATAAAATTTGAATTTGAACCCTTTAGAATGGAGTACCTATAATTTAGAGTTATCAGACATTGGTTTAATGAAAATCTAATGTCATAAACTAAATTGAAGTTTCTAAAATTATAAAAATCTAAAATTTTTTTAAATATACATCAAATTAAAAATTGAATCAACATATACATTAAAATGAATAATTTAATAAAATATTTATGAACCAAAAAAGTCTACATATTACAATAGAAGCTCATAACATCTACAAACAGATACAGTTAACATAAATTCATTAGTTTGAGGTTTATTTATGTTAATGGTCAGAATGATATGCCATACATGATTTTAATTCCACCTACGATTGGTGGAGATAACTAAAATTCCTAAAAGATTATTATCTAAAGTAGTTTTGAATTTTAAATGTATATTTTATGACTTAGCATTGATTGCAAAAGTTTTTTGGGTGAAATATATATACCAATTTTTTAAACTTAAAATATTATTAATTATTTATATTTTAAAGATGCTTGAATGAAGGTTTAGAACTTACAACTTTTAACTTTTACTTTTCTACTTCTCTCATAAATTCTCACACTCATATTTTTACACATTTAAATTTTTTTATTATTATACCAATATATTAAATTATATTATTTTTAATCTACTGATTAAAAAATTTTAAAATCATATATAATTGTAACGTATATACATCTGCATGTGTCACTAGAATAAGACGCTTTTAAAAAATTGTTCTAAAATTATTATTAACGAAATATCGTGAATAATCGAGTAAATTGAGCGAGGTAATGCATTTCACTCAACCAATCAGACATCATTGTCATTTTGCTCTACTTTTATCGCTATATAACTAATACTAATTTCTTTCGTATAAAATCATTATACCCACATGCTAGACATTCCTTTGCACTTTGGATATTTCTATTACACTCTTGGCAGGACAACTTACACATAGCCCAATCCGCAAGTACGATGAATTGAATTGTTGCTAATTTTTTGAAAACTAACTTATTGAAAGTTCAACGGGATTCTTTCTCCTCTTTCAAAGAAATTTTTTTGTATACACTATTACATGTACATATAATTAATAGTCAAAATTTCATTCGTACATGTGAAGTCTACATGTAGATAAAATCTTGATTATTAATTATATGTACGTATATCTTGAAATCTTGATTATTCGTACCAATTGATTTCTGGACAATCTTGTAAAATTGAAATTAAAGGAGTATGATTTAACTTTTTTGTTTCTTAAATTTACTATCATATTTATACACAAAAGAAAATTTGTCAAAACCATTAATTGGGCTCTTAACAATTTTGGCAGTTCAATGTTAGTTTGAAATTTACATTGGGATGCTAATATTATTATTTTAAATAACTGTATGAGTGTTGAGATGCTTATTATGGCATACATCTAAAATTTAAAAATTTTATGAAACCACTCCTTTCACACATATTAATTACATTTCAATGAATATTTCTATTGACACTGAAAAAATTTGAATATTATTCTATGTTTGTTTTTTCCCATGTAATTATCGTGCCACACCGGAACATGCAAATCCAGTATGACGACATAACGTCAAAATGATAAAAATGCATCAACGATTATTCTCTTTTTAGTTTCTATAAAATTTTTGCTTCGTTTAAAAAATGTTTATGTTACTATTATTTTTCAAATTCGAAATAAACAAATTCTTTTAAATTAAAAGATGTTCAAAATATTGTTTAAAATAATATAAAGTTTTTATTGAAATATAAATTAAAAAATTAATTTCACAGCTTATTTCAATGCTATTTATTTGTTATAAAAAATTATTAAATTTAATTTCTTATAAATTTTAGAAAATTAATTATTTAGTATTAATTACATAGATATTTGATAATTATTGTATTATATTAATATAAAATATAAAATATTTCAATAAAAATAAAAATAATCATTATTTACTTTTTATAACAGAAGAAACTTATTTTTACTCTAAAATAAGAATATTTATTTATTTATTTTAAAAAAACATTTCTAAAAAAAATTATAAATTTACACCATAATTCTCAAATTCAACAATTTCTATTTTTATATAAAACAATTGAATGCGTCATTATGACTTCCTCTTCCTTCGAACTAACCATCTCTGAATTCTGAACTGATTTGGTCCCACCACTGTTTACAATCTGAAAATCCATCGTAACCGTTACATCACACTCAAATCAATCTGAGCCATCCACTCACTGAGAATCTTCTTTTTTTGTTATTTTAATTACATCGGAACTATTTCCGTCACCATTAAGTGGCATGAAAGACTATATAATATAGCTTTGTCCAATGCCCTCCATAGACATAGTCATAAGCACTCGCCCTGCTTCCCTTCCCTTTGGCCGCGAATATATCTTTAACTACCACTCTCACTCTCTCTCTCTCTCTCTCTCTCTCCCCTATGCGTGACGCGACATTCGAGGATTTTTTTCGGACCCTTTTAGATTTCTTCACTGCCTTGTCTCTTTTCATCTTTTTCTTCCCTTTTTCCTCACTCCTTTTTTCTCACTCTTCTCTCAGCTCACTCACCTATTCACACCATTTTCAAGTACATTTCCACCACCGTTCTACGCCTCCTCTGTTTTCCGCCACAAAAAAATGGCTTTTTCTTCTTTCTAGCTCTTTTGTTCAGAGGATCCAGGTGCGCTTTCTTCAGCCTGACCTGGCTGCTTTTGTTTTCAGGTAGGATTGATTCACTTCACTATTTCCTTACTCTATATTTACTCTATATTTCTCGACCTTTCCTGCAAAATCTAAATCGCTATTAGGTTTCTTACTCTGCATTTCGTGGTAAGACTAACATCCAATGTTGATCAGTGATTGATCAACAAATTTATATACTTCTCTGCGTGTAAGCAGATAAAAAGAAGACTTTTGATTCTTAATGGGAGAACTTGTTTATAAAAGCTATTATTGTCAATGTATATATTGCTATGTATGTGTAAAAGTATATGGGTATGAAAAATTCTTTCATTGGGTTAGCTCTGAAGTCCCGAACTGTAGAGGTATTCATTTGTGGTTTGTGCTTCTTGGCATTTGCTTCATCTATCTCGTTGTCTCTTGCCCCCTTTTGAATAATAAGAAAAACTGAATGATAATTTGTTAATTGACCTGTCACTTTGGGAGGAAAGGATACTGAATTAAGGCTTGCAGTAGAAGAATTTTATGTGCATGTTATAGTCACGGAAGTCTAGCATTCTTCTTGCGTTTTTTCTTCTATTCATTGGGGATGGCCGGAATTAGAATTAGAAAGCATGGATCATGGATGGCACTTGGGTGGGAATTAGGAGGGTGGGGAGATAAGAATTAGAAAGCATGAACCATGGAGGCCACTTGGGGATAGCTCACATGGTTACAGGGTCCCAAGTTTTGATCTTCTTCATGTGTGCCACTTGAGGATGAGGTATTGGAGGGTGGGTGGATAAGAATTAGTTATGCTAGAATCGTGGATTCCACTTGAGACATGCTCATATGGTTTGCAGGGTGAGGCATTGAGTAACGTCGTAAGTTCAATCGTCCTTGTGGGCCTAATGAAACAGTACAAAAGAAACATTACCCAAGTAAAAAAAATATATGAAATGGCACTTGAGAGAATTTTATAATGCTATGATTTTGCCTGTCATGTGAAGAAAATATATAAGATAAGCCTTGGAGCAACGGTAAGGTTGTCATGTGACCTGGAGGTTATGAGTTCAAATCTTGAAAATAGGCTTTCTGCTTGCAGAGATAAGGTTTCATACATTTGACCTTCTCCAAACTCCACATAATGGGAGCCTTGTGTACTGGGCCGTCCTTTTATGATTTTGCTTGCTCATTCTGCAAACTTGGATGAAGCCTTCTTCTTTGATGGAAGTTTGTGTCCATTTTATCTGTGTGCCTTATTACCTTTCAGGTACTGCAGAAGCTCACTGTAAGACATCACCAAGTCAATTAGCCGTTAGAATCAATAATGCAAAGGAAGAGACGTTTACGTCAATTGAAGCATCCATTCAATTCTTATCGTAAGCCTTTCCTCTTCTTTACTTCAATCAATTACTATGCATTCAATAGGTTTCAGCATTTTTAGACATTTCTTAGAAGAATGATAATCTCACGGTGCCTTAATCAAGGTAAAAGGACATTTTTAGATTGCTGGACAGATTGATAGAATAAAACTATTGTAATGTGGTTACCTGTTGCCTCTTTAATCATACATTCACATTCTTCTGCTGAGATTCTTTTAACATATTAACTTCCTCATGTTGTTCTATAGCATTTGAGGCAGTTCTCTCTGGTTCATGGCAAGCTCTGGAGTTCATAACAATTAAGGGAGGAATGGTGGCCTTAAATTTTGAAGATAATAACTATGTGGTTATGGAGAAAGGCCCTTTCTCGGACATTCGGATAAGGTCAAGGAAAGCTACTACATCAGATTGCTCCTGCTTTTTAAGACCTGGAATTGATATATGTGTGCTATCAACCCCTCAACATAATAATAGCTCATATCAAAATAGTCTTAATCCTGTAAGTGACCTTATAAGTTGGATTTTTGACTTGTAACCTTTAGTTCTTGAACTGCATGAACTTTTCATCAGTGTTGAATTCCTGTTTTGTTGGAGTAAGATTTTAAAATAATACCAAAAATTATAACACCATCTTATTTATTCGTTCAATGTCAAGAAATTTCTTTATGCGGTGGAGTGATTATGATGCATGAATAAATTGATATATGATATTTATAAAAGCCAATTGTGGGTTTGCTTAAAAGCTTAAGTTTTTTAGTTGAAGTGGTCCTGCAGAGTCTCCATGACCAAGTGGTCAGAAATTCGATCCTTGTTGTCCCCGTTTTTATATTTAAAGAAAAAGCTTTTAGCACAAAGTATAATAGGGTTGTGCTTTGATTACACTTCAAGTCCAAAGCTTTCTGTGTGAAGAGGCATGTAACCAATCATGAGCTTTAAAAGTTTAAGCTTTTGGGTTGAAGTGATTCTTCACAATAATTATATAGAACACATCTGCACAGTAAATATTTTCTGCCTCTGTAACATGGTAATTGGTATTTATATGTATCATCTATGACATTACAAGATCCTCAGTATTGTCTTAATATTTTTTCGCATTGACCCATCTGAAAGTCCTGTAGAATATTCCTTTACTTTGAGAGTTGTTGCTGAAATTAAAATTTGATCAAGACTCGAGATTTCTTTGTTTCGTAGGTGTGGACTGATGCTAAAATAAGTTCTATACAGAGAAAGCCACATGAATCTGAGTGCTCATGTCAGTATTATGTCAACTTCTATATTAATCAAGGTTGTCATAATACAGAAGTAAGAACTCTTAGTAAGGAGATTAAAGTATTTGGACTAGATCAAATTTCCATTCTCCAGAAGCTTGAACATAATCCTTGTGAAGATCAGCACTATCGGTGGGATTCATCCGAGGACTGTCATGCAGTACCACAAACTAAATTGCTTTTAGGGAAATTTTTATCTGATATTTCATGGTTAGTTGTCACATCAGCTATAAAACAGGTTTCATTCTGTGTGAGATCTGTAGGCAACAAGATTGTGTATCAAATCTTGGGAGGTTATAATAATAGCTCAGAATTGAACTCTGATTCTCATTTAAATGTCATAAATTTCAAAGTAGACAATGGCATGTTAGTACCCATTGTTTCCCAAGTCGTTTCATCGGACACCGGTAAGGTTGACCAAGCACATGACTCCCATGAAGATGAAGCATCTCCATCTATTAATCCTGAGGGTTTGCGTCGTTCCAAACGTCGGAATGTACAACCTGAGCGTTACCTTGGTTGTGATGAGACTTATGGGTTGGATGTTGGTTTTGTTCGAACCAGACCATACAAGATAGACACTAGAAAAGATGATGACGAAGATGAAGAATTGTCACTGCCATTATCAATCCTGTTTGGTTTGCAAGATAATACTCCAGTAACAGATGGTGGAAGTAGACGAAAGTTCAATAAGATGAAAGCCTGCCAGATAGTGTATAAAAGGAGGGATAAATCCAAGGAGGTAAAGTCAGGTGATACTGATCTAAATGAACATCAATCTCAACTTGCTATTGTTCCTGTTCCGGATGAAAGTGATCCGATTGCTGTTAAGCATTACAGCCCTAAGGCCAAGGTTACAACATATTCTGCACACAGAAATGTAGAAATTCCTATCAAACATTATCACCTGATGGGTAGCTCTGAACCAAGGAGGAACAATATAGATCTGTTAACTTTCGGGCCCTACAGTCATCCTTCAAAGATTCCAGATCTTGAAAATTATGCAGAAGAGATTGATGATATTTCTTCCAGATGTAATTATAGTTATCGCAACTCTAAATTACGGAGGAAGAATTCATTTGGTTTGGATGGTATGGATTTTGAAAGCAGATGGGAAGGGATAAATTCCAATAAAGGAGCGCTAGGGAAAAAATATCATTCAACAATTTCAAGAAGTAGACAACCTGGTGAAGAAAGAACTTATAAAGACAGATCCTTAAGTGCAGGTGCCTACAAGGAATTGATAGATTCATACCTAAAGAAAATAGATACAAAACCATCCAAAGTAGAGCCACTTATTACTGACCAGTGGATACAATTCAAGGAAACAAGCAACTTTGAACAGAAGATGGAAATAGAAGTATCCCGAATGGAGGAAGAGGAAGAAACTGATGAACTTGATATTTTGTGGAGAGAAATGGAAGTTTCATTGGCATCAAATTATCTGGATGAAGACACAGAGGTATAACCATTCATTTCCTCTTTCTCTCTCTGCTTTTTCTTTTTGTTGGCAGGAGTGGGGGAGTTTGATTTATTTCTGTGATTTCGTAGTAGTTACTTTTCTTTTGTTTATCTTCTTTACTAAAGCTGATTCTGTTCATCTATCTTTCCAGGGTTCAAATGCTGCAGTTTTTACTGAGGCCTGGGAAAAATCCAATAAACTTTGTCAACATGAGTTTAGATTGAGTGAAGAAATTGGAATTTACTGCCGTAAATGTGGCTTTGTAAGCATTGAAATGAAAGATGTTTCACCACCCTTTGTAAGTCAAGTTTGAAACATATGTAGAATCTGTGTGTGTTGGCGTGTAGACTTGTGGATATCCTTTTTAACTTCTAACATGGTTTCTTTCTGTCGCATCAAGATGGACATAACATGCATTAGGAATGTGTTTCCTATATGAAAAGTCTATCGTAGATAAATAGTGTAATCCTAAAAGGAACATGTGTAATTTCTTTAATGTGTGTTATCCGAGGCTCTCCTCATCAGTAGATGTAGTTGCTGATGTTGACTGTAATTTCATGTTTCTGGTTAGATATTTCATTTGTTGACTCATCAAGTATGTGATAATTTTGTTCAATATATCAGATGGAACGTTCAATATGGCACCAAGAGGAGAAGCAATGCAGTGCAGAAGGTTCAGAATCAGAGCCAAAGGCTGATGAAGATGATGGTTTCCATCTTGTATTAACTCATGCTTTGCCTGATGAACCTATATCTGAAGAAAATGATAATGTCTGGGCATTAATTCCTGAACTTAGGTGGAAGTTGCACGTCCACCAAAAAAAAGCTTTTGAATTTCTTTGGAGAAATATAGCAGGGTCAATGGACCCAGCGCTGATGGAAGCAGCAACCAGAAGAAGAGGCGGTTGTGTGATATCTCATGCTCCTGGTGCTGGAAAAACTTTCCTTATTATTGCATTTCTTGTTAGCTACTTGAAGTTATTCCCAGGAAAGCGACCGCTGGTTCTTGCTCCCAAGACAACACTTTATACTTGGTATAAAGAATTTATTAAATGGAAAATTCCTATACCAGTGTATCTGATTCATGGTCGTAGAACTTATAGAGTATTCAAGCAGAATTCAGAGATTTTTCATGGAGGTCCAAAGCCTACTGATGATGTCAAGCATATTTTGGATTGCCTGGAGAAAATACAAAAGTGGCATTCCCACCCAAGTGTTCTAGTCATGGGTTATACCTCATTTTTAACACTGATGCGGGAGGACTCAAAGTTTTCTCACAGAAAGTATATGGCTAAAGTACTAAGGGAAAGTCCTGGTATTCTGGTACTGGATGAAGGGCACAATCCTAGAAGCACTAAATCAAGGTTGAGGAAATGTTTGATGAAAGTACAAACAGAATTGAGAATATTACTTTCAGGTACATTGTTTCAGAACAATTTCTGTGAATACTTTAATACTCTCTGCTTGGCAAGACCTAAGTTTACTGATGAAGTGCTGAAAAAATTAGACCCTAAACACAGGAGAAAAAAGAAAGGGACAGAAAAAGCACGTCATTTAATAGAGGCACGAGCTAGAAAATTCTTCTTGGATAATATTGCTAGAAAAATTGACTCAAATCATGGCAAGGAGAGAATGCAGGGTCTAAACATGCTGAGAAATATAACTAATGGTTTTATAGATGTTTATGAAGGTGGGGGCTCTGAATGTCTTCCTGGTTTACAAATATATACGTTGTTAATGAATACAACTGATATACAGCATGAGATTTTGCAGAAACTCCAGAAGAAAATGGCCGGGTGCAATGGATATCCATTGGAGTTAGAGCTCTTGATAACGCTTGGATCAATACATCCTTGGTTAGTCAAAACAGCTGTATGTGCTGATAAGTTTTTCTCTATGGCTCAATTGATGGAGCTAGAGAAATTCAAGTTTGATTTGAAAAAAGGGTCAAAAGTGAGATTTGTTTTGAGCCTGGTCTATCGCGTTGTGAGGAAGGAGAAGATTCTTATTTTTTGCCACAATATTGCACCTGTGAAGTTATTTGTAGAGTTATTTGAGTTGTTCTTCGGATGGCAAAGAGGTCGAGAAGTTTTGGTACTTACTGGGGAGCTAGAGCTCTTTGAACGAGGAAGGGTAATGGATAAGTTTGAGGATCCTAGTGGAGCATCAAAGATACTACTTGCTTCAATTTCATCCTGTGCTGAAGGCATTAGTTTGACAGCGGCGTCTCGAGTGATTTTGCTGGACTCAGAATGGAATCCATCAAAAACAAAACAGGCTGTTGCACGGGCTTTTCGTCCTGGTCAACAGAAGATGGTTTATGTGTATCAACTGCTGGCAACAGGCACATTGGAGGAAGACAAGTATCGAAGAACCACTTGGAAAGAGTGGGTTTCCAGCATGATTTTTAGTGAAGATTTTGTGCAGGATCCTTCCAGATGGCAAGCAGAAAAGATCGAAGATGATATACTGCGGGAAATGGTGGAGGAAGACCGATCTAATTCATTCCATATGATTATGAAGAATGAAAAGGCATCCACAAACTGATTGAAGGTAAATGCTTTTTTTTTTCCTTTCCTTATGATAATAAGGTGTACTATCTATCCTACATTATTTTTCCTGAGTTCTTGCAGTGTGATGATCTCATATCTATGCCTGCATGTCCACACATTTATAGTTGTTCAGAATTACCATATGTGCTACCTTACATTAAATTTTGCATGATAAGATGTTTGACCTATGCCCGTTATCTGACATATACTATTCTCTGCAACACTTGAGCCCTATGATGATTTCTGTTACTAAATATACATTCAACTTGTGCCTCTGCTCCTCCCTCTGAGAAACTGAGAATATGTATGGAATGGATTGTTTCACACTTACATTTCTGCTTTTCTTTTATGACATTGTCATGCTTTTCTGTTTTAAGATAATTTTTTGTAACACTTTCCTTACAGCCTTAGACAGGACTTGCAGCGAAGGTTTCAAGCTTCCTTCTTCTCGTGCTTCTTTATGGAGAGTGAAGGTGAATTGACATAACAAAGCAACATTTGGGTATTAACAGATCATGAAAGATAAAGCAGAAATGAAACTATACATATCCTGACATTTGCAGGGGGTAACTGGGTTGAGAATGTAAGTGAGGAAGGCAGTTCCTGGATTTTCATTTTATTCATATATTTTCATTTTTCTCTAAATCCTTTTTCTCCAGTCAAGACTCGAGAGAGATTTGAGTACCAAGATCATTGCAACAGATTTTACTATCTGAAATAACTACACCTCTTTGCAAATAGTCAATTTCTTTTCTTTTCTTTTCTCTTTGTTTTTTAAGGTTGGTGATAAATGGGACCTATGTCCCAAATAGTCAATTATCATTATTATGAAAATTGTGATAGTTTTCAAACATTCGAAACTAGGATGTGATTTTCTCAAGAAAACAAGCACAGTGAGGCTGAGAGAAACGTGAGAGACTACAGGATATATGGCAAGTGTCAGTTGCTCGCATAACTTTACTGTTGTGTCATTCATGCACGATGACATCGATCTGTGACGCAGTTTGTCAAATTAATGGAAAACCAAAAAAAAAAAATTGTAACTATCTTTAATTAAAGAATAAATTATTATTTTAGTATTTAAAATTAAATATGTAACTTGTTATAATTTAATTTTTGAATAATAAAAATATTTAATTTAATTTTTAAAAATATATTATATTTTAATTTAATTTTTAAAATTTTAAATTAAAATATAAAATATATATAATATTTAAAAGATAAGAATAAATTAAAATATAATATTTTTAAAAAAAATTAAATTGAATATTTTTATAATTTAAAAATTAAATTAAAATAAATCACATCGAATTAAATAATCTTCTTACGAAGCTACACAATGCCCTGATATGTTACTATAATTAATGTCTTAAGCTTCTTCCTCTAGCATCTTCTACTATTCTTCTCCACCTTACTTCTTAGTCATGATGGCGAATTTAGACTTACGACTCAAAATATATTAATGAAATTCAATACACAAGACCCCAAAGTCACCAAAGACGGTCAAAATAATTTATTGGTGCCAAAAGTTACTTCATACTTTTGTAAATTTAAAATATTAGAATAATTCTGTGATTAATTTTTGTTTGAAATATTTATTATTTGGTGATGCATTACGTAATTTTCATAATAAGCCTGTGTATAGGTGCTTGTTTAGATGGCGACAAGGCATGAGGACACTAAGCAGGATTGAATGTTAATTTTTGCGTCATAAACAGATAAATACAATCCATATGACTTGGCTTCGCTATATTTTAAGCCCTCTAACTTAAGTTTGAAATTTTATAATATTTCGATGACTTTTACTGCTACCTTCTTCTTAAAGAACAAAGAAAAGAAAGAATATTATGGTTGAATTATTTTCATTGTTGGTTTACATACAAAAATACAAAGATTTGAATCTAAAACCATCATGTAATTAAACTGCTCAGATCCTTATCCTTTTTCTCCATCGAGTCCAACAACTATTAGGAAATACCCAAAGAGTGACGAATAAATAATTAAATACAGCTTTTCCAGTACTTAAATAATATCATATTTATCTTGTGCACTTTTGATTCTTTTTTAAGAAATCCATGAATTATATACTGGAAAAAGGGATATATAGTAAGGGACTAATTAAAATAACCAATTTGTTAAGAAAACATACGTTAAAAGCTCTTGACAGTGCTTATACTGGTAGGATGAAAATCCCAACAGAAATTTATTCAAACCAGGACTAAATTAATTAAAAAACACTGTAAACTAAGGAGAAATTACCGATTTAATGGGTTTCGATTTTATAAATATATAGTCCTTTTTAATTTTCTGAGAAGCTTCTGAAATGAACCAAACGCCGGTGCCAAGTTGCCAAATTGAATGAGACATTTCCAACTTGACAGAGGCACCAACTTCTCTCTCTTTGAATCCCAATCTGATTAATTTCCTTCACTAATATTTTGTTTCATATATCTGTCTAATTTCTTATTTTCAACATGTCAACTTGGGCTATTTTACAACTTTCTGATTGTACGATTCTTTTTTTTTTCTTTATAGATATCATGTCATTATTAATATCTCTTTTTTTTTTTTTTATGTCTAGTTGATCAACTATACAGTGAACATGCTATTGCTTAAGTTTTAATTATTCAAACTGGAAAATTTTAGGTGTAAGATGTTTGATAATATATATAGAAATATTATGATATCGAGAGTGGTACCAAACTTAAGTAATTAGAATTAAGTATAATAAAAAATTAAATGATACTTTACTTTTCTACTAATTAAATATTATAATATTATTAATAAATAGTATGAGTTTTTGAAAAGTAATTTTTACCTGACCTAAACCATCTTTCCGTTCAGATCTTACGAACCAATCATTGATCAAGATATTTCTACATAGCATTGTTAAAATTGTCCATAGATATCTGTTAATATCTCCCTGACATATATAATATATCAAAATATATAAGCAACGTGTATCCGAGCGTCTGGATATTTTTTTTAACCCAAAAATATTATTGGGACCGGAAAGATCTTTTGAATTTACCTGAAATTCTAGTATTGAGTTCAACATTACATACTATTTGCTTGAAAAATCGCAACACGTTGATTTTGGTTGTTAAAATATATGTCGGCTTAGAAACGGCAATGGCTGGCATGGAGCTGGCCTTCTCCATTATGTATGATGAACAGAAAAGGTAAATGAAATTTTAATTTTAATATATTTTTTCTTTAAATTCAAATACCAACCTTTTAATCATTTTTAATTTAAAAGTTTTATAAAAGAAAAAAAAATAAATATAAACCTAATTAAATTAAAAAATATTAAAATTAAATATTCATTTCTCATGTTATTTATAATTGGCCTTTATTAATCTCTAAATTACTACTTTACAACGGCAGTTTTTCTTTATGACAAAAATAATTAATAGCAGTTGAAATAATTAAAAAAAAGTCTTCATAATTAATTAAGAATTGGTCAAAATATTATGCAAGTACAAAATTACCCTATTCACTTTGAGTGAAGATTTCTGCGGTCTAAATTTAGTATTGTCTCTGCAGTAAATTATTATTATTTTTTTAAAGCTTAAACATATTATTTTGATGTAAATAAAGAAAAAATATTAAAATTTAGCTCAATGCACAAGATAGTAGAGACAACACTAAACTTAGATTAGAGAGATTCAATTTGATCTACTTTGAGTATGGATTGTTCACATTTTGATAATAGTGATAAAATACAGAAAAGAAAAATAAAAAAGATAAATTAAAGATTTACTATAATTTTTTTTTCTTTATACACTTCACTATTTTATTACAATTTACACTATAAAGAATCTCTAGTCATCCACTTTCTGTCAAAGCTGTAGTAAAAGTTAAAAATGAATTGAGTTTGTTTGGAAATGAGAAAGAAAAGAGAAAGAGAGAAAAAAAATATTAAGTATTATTATTATTTTTAGAGTTCCTCTAGAAATATTTTTTTAATTTAAAATAATTAAAATAAAGAAAAATTAGTGTAAAGAAGATCCTTCAATTTTTTTTCTTCCAAAAATGGTTGTTCTAATTTGCATTGAAAAAATAAAATGTACAGGTTGGGAGAAACTGCACTCACGTACTAATAATACAAGGGAATGGGATGAAGCAGTAAACCCCCTCTGGCCTTTCTTTAGCCTTCTCTTTAGCCTTCTCTTTTTTCTATATTGTTTTAAATTTTCTTGAAAGGAAAAATAGGGTCCATGAGGAAGCACCACAGAAGATGTGGGTAGATTAATGGTGTAGTTATAAAGGAAAATATATATATATATCAAGTTGGTGGAAGTTGGTGAGAACAGAAAAATAATTTATGAAAAAGGACAAAAAAGAAAGTCGAATGAAGGACATGGAATCATTCGAAAAGTCGTAAGAAAAAAAAATTAAAGGGTAAAAACCAAGTGCATTGGATGATTAAAGTTGATGTGGATGATAAAATATGGGCTACTTGATCAAATGAAATTATGATATTAACCTTATTACAGAAGATTCTAGAAATATAGTACACAAATTAGTAATTAATATAAGGTCCCCCTCTTTCCCTCTCTGTAGTCACCTCCTTTCTTCTCTTGGAGTCGGATAGGTATAGATCACGTTTTTAGTACAACAGTCCTAATCTCCCATAAAGACTAAACCACCCTTACACTGTTATTAACAGTAACGAAGTCCAGGAATGATGTAAAATTTTCCATATATAACTAATTAAATAATATAAATATTCAAATATTATATATGAAAGGAAATGTATTATATATATTTAAATATTTTTTTAAAAAAATTAACTGCTATCTTTCTTGAACTTAAGTCTCGGGAATTTTAATATACTTAGTGTCATTCTTACTTTATCTCTTTCTTATTACTAACTCTAACTGTGTCTTCTTTGTTAAAAAAAAAAAACAAAAAGCTATAATTTTTTTGTCTTAAATATAATAAAAAATTTATTTAACTGATTATTCATACATGAGTTTTATATATAATCTTAGGTCGGTACTATCTCTTGAGCAAACATGTATACATGAAAATGACGCATCCCGACATGGAAACAACTTAGCTTAAAGAAATATTTGGACATTAACTATATTTGTATTGCTTCAAATATTCAGGTGAAATCATTTTTCAATTTATTGATAAACAATAACTGAGCTCCGAATGAGCTTCTCTAGAGTAAAAAATTTGGAATCAAAATAGAATTCAAAGATGCCATGCATATATATATGGTATATATGAATACGTATGATGGTTTATCACAAACTCACTATTATTAGCTAATTTCTTTTGTGCGCATTACGTGGAGATATTTAGAAATTAAGAAAAACTATTAAGCCATTTTAAGTGCTATTTTTCAACGGGCAAACGGACTCTATGCCATTACGTACGTAACATATATACATCCATTTTATTGACTATTTTAAATCGAAGGTTATACCCAAATGAATGGAATTATTCAAACTTGGTATTCCCCTGATAATTAAATTTATGTCATCCTTATCTCTTTTTATTAATGAAATTAACTTACTACACAATATTTTTTTTTAACAAAACAAAGTGACAACTATTTTTATATTGTAATTTTAAGAATTTAATATAAAAAATTTAAATTTTGACCAAAAGTGAATTAAATGAGAGTTATTTCCGTAATATATAATCAAATGCTTAAAAAATCAAATGTAATATTTAGAGAAAAAAAACTCATGCAATTTAATTAAATCTCAAAGAATATAAGTGTAATTAATTTATTATTTACTTAGTTTTCCGCCGTCTTGTTTTCAAATAACCTGTATTCCGCCTAACATGTTTGAAAAGTTGAGTGGATGGATTTACATTTTTGTATGTATTATAATGCTAATAAAACTTCCCAGATCCGAAAATCATAATATCTATAAATTTCTACTTTGCTATTTGAAGATTAGGGTGCCTATGGGTCCAATTGATATAGGTATATATGATCACGTGAATTTAATTATTTATTTTATTTGAAAAACATAATTGGTGATTATTTCACGGTGGAAAACAAAAGGAGTTAGTTTAATTGGTAAGAAAAAGAGAAATTGTAAAAAGGAAAGCATGATGATAAGGATGTACATGTATTAAAAGAAAACAGAACTCCTAAACGCAACCGAAACAAATTAAGTAGTAGGACAATATAAGTAGATTCTTAGATCAATGACAAATGGGAGGGGTTGTTGCAAATTAAGTAGCGAGCAAATAGCAAATGGCAATAATATTAATAAGAATTGGCATCTAAATTTATTTGCATTAATAAATATTGTAAATAATAATAAAACAAAAAAGGAAGGTGAAGTGGCAAAGTTGTAGTTTGAAATAAAGAATAGGGAAATTTTGGTTAAACCAAGTCCAAATACAGTTGCAAGTTGAGGATCCACTTGCAAGTCCCGCGTAAGCTGCCCCCTCACAAATATCATATCTTTCCATTATCTCTCTATAGTCTCTCTCCCATACATATCATTTCGACAAGAACAAGAAGAACAAACCCTCTTACCCTCCTCCATCTATAATCTATATTCTTTATATCCATCTCTCTGAAACACCAAAACTAATCCCAACTTGTACTACAAAATTATTAACCCAAATTCACAAACCACATACACACAATCCTCTCTTGCCCTCCCTATCCTATATTTATGCATGCTTAATCATATTCAACAATATACATACCACCACTTTCATTACTCCTCTTTAACTTCCCAAATCTCCCTTCCTTTCCTTCCATACTATAGACAGTACTAAAATGCCTTCTTCTACTCATTTTCAACGACTCAACCCCCCCACCGACGCAGCAACCGCCATCTCCAACGGCTTCAACTGCCCCAAGCAGCCTACCGGTGGCCGCCGTCTCGTGGTGCCGCTCTCCTCCCCGCAGCTAACTCTCCCGGCTGTTTCAGACTCCACGGCTTGCCTCCACGCACACATGGTGGGGCCCAACCAGTGCTGCTCCGTCGTGACCCAGGCTATCGAGGCTCCCGTGGCCACCGTGTGGTCGGTGGTCCGGCGGTTCGATGAGCCTCAGGTGTACAAGCATTTCGTGAAGAGCTGCCAGGTCATCGTTGGGGACGGCATTCACGTGGGCACCCTCCGCGAGGTCCACGTGGTCTCCGGACTTCCCGCTGTGTCCAGTACCGAGCGGTTAGAGATCCTGGATGAGGAGCGGCACATCATGAGCTTCAGCGTCGTCGGGGGAGACCATCGCCTCAGGAACTACCGTTCCGTCACCACTCTCCACGCCAATGGAAACGGCACACTTGTTATCGAATCATACGTCGTGGATATACCGCAAGGTAATACCAAGGAAGAGACCTGCGTCTTCGTCGACACAATTGTACGGTGCAACTTGCAGTCTCTGGCTCAGATCGCAGAAAATATGGCCTCTAGGGACCAGAAAGACCGACTATCCTCGTGAATACTTATAGTGATGATGATTCCCCCCGATTATACATACCTTGCTTCACTCTCTGTTTCTTCTTATTCTTCTTTTTTGTCAACATTTTCCCTTTCGATCGTTTTGGGAATGAATGAATGGGTACATCAGTAGGTTTTTGCAAGGCTCGATCAGACGGCAAGGGTTGAATTTCAAATTATATATATGCATATATATATAATATGATAAATGATGATATATATGTATGTTCATATATATTATTCTATTTTTTTCATTCAAACCGTTCATTCTGATCGAGGATTGCTCATTGGTCATTCTTGTATTTGCATTTATTGTGTAATACCATCCTATCCGTACATAGTAAAGTTGTTTATTTATTAGTACCAGTCAGTAATTACTGTAAAAAATCTTTTTGTTGTTAGCCTAATTTGTCTTTTTTTTTCCTCCATCGATTATTATTCATCTATTCGTAGTACATGTGCACATGTAGTACATATACTAATCTTGGTGGTTGGAGAAGGGCAACTGTTAATTAGTACATTTGAATTGCAAAAGAACAAATTTTATATGTATAACGAGATGAACTGCATTTATGCGCATGAGAAATTAACAATGCAATTAGCTAGCAACTTAGGGCTTTAATTTCTTCTTTTTCTTTTTGGTTATTTGGTGGAAGTGAGAGATCAAGATCATATTCATTTTAATTTGAAGTGTTAATTAATAGTCGGAGATAGTTGTGTAAAGTGTAAAGTTTAAACAATAGCTGCCAAGAGGAAATGGTGGGAAAAGTCACCGAAAGTATGCGAGAATATTTAGAGTTGATGGATCAACGGTGTAATTGAAAATTGTAGCCAGTGGGAAAAGCAATGCATCTTTTATATATATATATATATGTACCAAGTATTGGAAGTTATTTATCACAATTTGTTTGATACATACATGAATGTTATATATATAAATGTAAAAGTGGCATTTGTGATCAGGGATTACGTTAATTCTCTCAGTGAGTTGGACAAAATATGTGAAAAAATATGAGTCATTAATACTGATTCTACTGCAATTGATTTTAAAGGCACACACTCACAGTGCTTTATATAAACCAAAACGCAAACGCATAGCAGTATTTAGTATTTACTAATTACTACTAAGAAATCAAAGTGGGTGGAGCTATGAGTGTGTGTTGCACAATTCGTATTCCCACCTTTATTTTGAAATGTGCAGAGAGATTTTATCCTTTCAGATCATGGAAATCGATGCATGACGGTGCGCATTGGTATGTACAAGTTTCTCTGAAATTTCCATTAATGATTCTTCAATTCTAAAATATTGTTGTTCTTAATTATTATTATTATTATTATATATATACACGTACGTATAAGTTAAGGAAGGGATATATCTGATATCAGAAACCTGCTAAGCTAAAGGAAAATAAATAATAAACAAGAGAGGAGAGGAGAGAAGATGGAAGATTTTCCGTAGAAAATCGATGCACGGAGACAGGAGCGTATAAAAAATAATAATAATAATAATAATTTGGAGTTTATTAGTGATTAAATGGATATATAACAACGATTATTTGAATGGTGGACGAATCAACCTCTGAAGTGCAAGTTGCCTTGGGTGAACTCAACTTGTTTTGTAAACAAAGTCAAGTTGTTATTCTTTGCCTCTTTATTAATATTCGCTTTTCTCTTTAAATATTTATTATAATTATTTTTGGTATTTATTTATACAAAAATGTGAGTTGTAAGGTGGAAGGGGATGGATGGGCATTGCAACTTGCGTTGCAAGTGGGGAAAGAAAGGGCCTTTCATGTTTGTTCACTCTCTTACCTCTTTCTTCAATTCCTTACATTATCTTTGAATAAAACCAATTTTCCTCTATCTTCTCCCATGCCATCACTCATTTTACTTGACAAGACTTGGTCAAATCAACCATATATTTTCTATTATTTTCCCTCTTCTTTAACTCCATTGTAATTTATAACCCTCTCTCTCTCTCTTATCCCAAAGCTATTTATTACCCATTACACTATTCCATTTTGCTTTAACAAAGATTAAGCTCTCTGAATTAATCTCATCTTTTCGAATTTGTATAAAACAAATTTTTATCATAATGAGGTTGAAGGTAAATGTTACAACTCTAAAAAAATACAGAAAATGAAAAGAATAGAGATGGAATAATAGATAAAACTATGTCAATTTTCAAGTAGAAGAAGAAAAGTACACAATATAAAAGTCCTTATTCAAATAAAGGAAAAACTCATGTGGAATGACTTATAAAATTTTTACCTCCTCTCTCTATAAATCGAGTTATTTATACAAGATATTTAACCATCAACTAATAACTTTTTAACTATTTAAAATTTACAAAATTCTCTATACGTGCAAAATTGTATGTCAGTAAATATATAAACAACAAAGGTTACTTAAAGATATATAGCTACATATTATTATAATGGTATTGGTGATTGATTTGAACAGACCAAAAAGTTCTTTCTTTGGGGTGAAAACTGATCTTTCACCCATTTGATGTGTATATATATTATGAATAATGGCTCAACTAAACTGTTTAGATAGTTAACCGCAAGAGCACAAATTTAAGTTATCTCACTCTTTAATAAAGTTCTACTGTGTGTTCCTTGTCATCAGCCACCACATTTAACTGTAGAGTAAGGTTATGCCTTCTCTAAGATTTTTTATAGATGACCACCCAAGATATATATGGATCGATATCTATAATTTTAGATGGACTTATTGTTTTAAATTAAAAATGATTGGCATGTCATGTGCATCTATATATATAAATATCGGGTTGATCCCACTCCCAGAAAATGGGAAAAAAATAAAAAAGAAAAAAAGGAGAATTTTCCCAGCCGAAGAAATTAATTAAAGAAGGAAACATCTTCAAAATTCGCTAACTTATAAAGAGAAATTCATGATGGTGCACATACTTATCAAATTTGTGTGCCTTATGCTAGATAATCGATCGAAACTGCAAATGGATAGGAAAAAAGATCATTATTTTAGTTAAGAATAAGGGAACTTTTTATACTTGAGATTCGTTTGTCACTTTTACGGTTGGTTTCTTCTGTTTTTGAGAATGGAATATAGTAACAGGAGAGAAGCTGAAGGAAAAAGAAGCTCGCGATTCTGATCCTGCTCTCCGCTGCCCAAATTTTTATTTAAGAAAAAAAATAGTGAGATAAGCGCTGAGGTGAGAACTCGACTATTTCACAAGGGCCCACTGAATGATCAGTGGAATTCCAAGTCTTGTAAGTAACTATCCCATGCTTTCGGTCAATATATTATTCTTTCTTTCTTACTCACGTCTCTGTTGTTTAAATTATATTAGTGGTTGGATATGGACTAAAATATATGTAATTATATTTTTATTTTCATAATTTTACATTTTAAAAATAATGAGATATCCAATAATTTCTCATTTTCTTACATATATGTTAGATAATATAACAAGTACTAAATATATATTTTATTAATATAATAATATTATTTATTTTTAAATTTAAAATAAATATATGATTTGAAATATATTTAAAAATAAATTTATATGTTGTTGTTTATATTTTTAATATTAAATTTTTTTAATAAAATAAAACATAATTTCTTTTAAAAAAATTAATAATAAAAAAGATAAATTATATAAATTATTTATGTCACAATTTTTAATTAAAAAATTTAATAATTATTTTCGTATGTTTATTCTCTTGCCCAACACAAATTCTTTGTTCAAAGTTGAAATCTAGCTAGATAATTAAATTTTAATCACAAGACAATGGCTTTTGTTTCTTGGTCAATGGTCAGAGCATATCCTAGCCTAGTCTAGCCTAACTGGCTCATAAAATTTGGTGGTCTTTTCTTGTTTGGCGCGAAAAGCATGGGAGTGTTGATGGCTCTTGGGATACCAAAAATTGATTGTGTCATCTCATTTTTATTTTAGTAAATTATATTTAATTAATTTTGTTATTTTTTACAGTCAAATTATTAATATAAAATAAAAAAATTAATTAAATATTATTCACTAATAATCTAATACGTAAATAAATTACTAAAATATATATACCTAAGTTTTGCTTTGAAGAACTAGTAAGTAGTAACTACTCGTACGTACGGCTCTACCTCGTCGTCCTCCTCCAGCCACATTTGTTTACCTGACTACGTTCTCAGGATTAAAGTAGGCCCAAAAGAAACACTAAAGAGTGAAGACAGAGCACGAACGAAACTAAAGTAAAGAAGGCCCATTTACTCTGTAAGAACCGGCGAAATCGGTCACAAGTCACAAGAATAGCAAAATTGAATTTACAACTCAACATTGGTCAAGGATAAAATAGCTTGGCAAAAAGAAGCTCATTCCAAGTATCTTGAAGTCCAGGCAAGCACCAGTGCACACAATCAGCATAGCTAGCGGGGTTGGCTAGTTGTTCTGCTGTCAAAGGATTCCATTGTTTCTTATAGATTGAAGTGTGCGCATCTCTGCGGTAGCTAGAGAGCTGTGTGATGTTGAGAAATGTGATAGGCACTTTGCTTTTGCTAAACACTTCTCCTATCACTTCCATTACACTCTTCCGACAATCAGACCCCCAGTATGTGGGATCTTCTATCAGTGTCGTTTCATTGTAGCAGTTCCCTCCTGCTTCACCTCCCCAGTCTATGCTCCTGCATAATGTGATTGTAACTTGTAAGTAAATTAAAACACATGTATGTGAATTAATTTGTTTGTTACTTTATTATTAGCTTTTGCCTATTGATAAATTGTTCATCCAATTAGTATCAGAGTCAAGGTAACGAGATCGATCAATTCTCAACAAGTCAATTGTTAAGTGATGATTGAATTATAATAGAATCATGATATTTAAACTAAGTGTATTTAAATAAAAAGAATTATGTCTTAATTAATAGTTATAACTTTTAGATTAAAGTAAGTCTTTCATCATCAGTTCACTATTAATTGGATGAATAATTTATTAATAGACAAAAGTTAATAAGTGAAGACTAAATTATAATAGAATCATGATATTTAAACTAAGTGTATTTAAATAAAAAGAATTATGTCTTAATTAATAGTTATAACTTTTGAGCTAAAGTAAGTCTTTCATCGTTAGTTCACTACTCACTTCCCATGAGAAGGAGACATGCTTGTGAAGAAGACTCTGCTCTTCTTTGGGTCCATGTTCAGCCTCACCCATCTAAGCATGCTTTTCATGGCCATACGATAAGCATCTTCTGTTGAAAGCTCCACAATCTCTTTAACTTCATCGTCAAAAGATCCCAGCCTGCATATTTTTTACAACATTGATTAGCAAAGAGACAAGGGAGGGGATATAATATAAGTGACAAGTAAGAAATCGTTAATTAGAACATACAAGATCTTCATCTTCAAGCCCGTCATCCACCAGAGATAGGTATTGAACACCAGAATATCAACACCTTTCCAATGGCGACCATGCTTGTTGATGGAACCCTTTCTGACGATCCTATCAGATATTCTATGGACCACAGCGTCGTCGGAGTTGGATTCCAGAAGAAACGGCGCCCAATAGAATTCTATTGTGGCATTGTATTCCTTGGCAGTGAAGACAGTGAGGGAATCGAAGGTCTCCATGGATTTGGCATCTTCGGGAATGAGTCGATGGAGAAGGCAGACCATAGACACATACTGACCTCTGTTGAGAGAATCTCCCACAAACATCATCCTCTTCCCACGAAGCGTTTCCAGCATCAAACTTGCATTGAATCTGCAAATCAAATTAAACTGTTTGTTTAAACTTTAAACTACATTCTTATAACCAATTCATTCAAACAACAATGTTTACAAGGTTTGGGAGTTACGTGGGAAGATCGCAACCATGAGGCTGCCACCTCCAGTACTGGTAGTCCTTATCGGGACGTCCGTGTTCTTGACAAGTGAGTTGAGGCTGTATGTAGGGACACTCCGATTCTTGATAGTGAGGACGAGTCAACTCGTCCCGAACCCACCTCCCACTGAATATGTCACACCCTTCCTCTGTTTTCCCCATTGAAAATGGAAGCTTTTGCTTTTTCATCCTCTCTGACACAACATATCCACACAAGTTTAATGATTAAATGTATCATTCTACCTCTCCAAACATTGTTTTCATTTCATTTCAACTCACGTTAAATTCATTGACAAATATTTATGATACCATCAAACCTGTATACCCAATAATGTGAAGCATTTATGTAACATTATGATAATATATAGCTGCATCAACAATTCACAATCATATCATGTATTGAGTTATTTGAATAGAATGTGGAAAGAGAACTCACCGGGAGTACTGGAGAAGAAGGTGTGAGGGTTGGAGTAGAGTTGGAGCTGTTGACCGAAGATGCACATGAAGTCTTCGCCATAGAGAATAGCGACAAAGAAAATGAAAGCTAAGAGGGTGAAGAGATAAGGAGAGAAGCGAGTCTTGTTGTTTCTCAGAAGAGAAGAGGGAGACGAAGACGGTGAGAATGGCAGCTTCATCTCATTTGCATGTAACCTCTCTACTTTAATCGTCCCTTTTCATGACTATCATCTCTATGTCAACTAATATAGCAATCTATTCTAATTTCTACATTTTCTGTTTTTTTTTTTAATATTAAAGGTTTAGAGGTGAAAGAAATCAATGTCTGTGGTAGTGGCAATTAAATAATTGAGTCTACTACATTGCACAAAACTTAAGCAACCATAAGAACGCCAATTTTAGAAGAGCTGATGTGTTCTTCATTGAGCTAGTGGTCCTCCTTGCAAAATTTTTATTGACATATTTTTCAGTAAAAATTTATGTGCTTTGCTTATTAAAAACTAAATAAGTTAAACATATTACAAGTAAACTTATAAGCATATTATATAAAAACTATGTTTGACATATTTATTAAGTAATAACTTTTAATTTATTTATCTGTAATAAATTGAATAAAGAAATTCTCTTTTATATATAGTTGGTTTGATAAAATTAGTGAACAAAATTAGAAAAGTAAAAGAGAGATAAAGTGTATGGTGGGTTGTGCACGATCGAGATAATGTGACACTGCAAGAGGACAGCCTTGGCTTGGCTTCAAAGCTAAGGTTTTTGAGGAAGATTGTAAATCATAATCACTTGCCCTTTTCTTCATATAAAATCATTGTACCAACTAAAGAAAAAAAAAAATCAACAAGAATGAGCACTGTTTATGAAATGGGATTTTAGAGGGATTAGGTATTAGGTCACATTTAGCTTTCATTTAGAACAAGGTTGCTTCGTCACTCTAATTCTCACCAAAACATACGACACATGAACTTTGGTATATACAGCAATATCTGTGCTGGACATTCAGAAAATGTTAAAACGATGGAACAACTATAAACGAATAAACTAATCTAATCTCCAACTAATTGATGATTCTTTATTCATTCTTCTTTCAAAAGTTATAAGCATAATTGAATAAATCCCCACATGTATAAGATGTCTTTAAATACTATTAGCCTGAATGAATAAAATTCAAAAATACTTCTAATCTATTCATTCTTTTTTTTTTTCTGTGGCAGTTGTTTTAATAAAATATTTATATCATAATGATTTAATAACAATATCACAAAATGATATATTTTATAATATAAAATAAAATATGTTATAAAAATATAAAAAATTAAAAATACTAAAAAGTTTTAAGAGATAAGTGAATTAAATATTTTTTATTATTTAATTTATTATTTTGAAATTATAATAAATATTATTTTATATTATATTTTTAATATTAAAAAAATATAGACATCTTCTAGTATCTTAAATTGCTTAGCACAGTCACCAAGCATCACGGGCAATTATAAATCATTGGGTTTAATATATTAAAAGCAAATATGAAATAACACTTACTCATGAATTTAGAACAAGTAAAGCAAACTAATTTCTTACCCCAGTAAGAAAGATACACCACCGCTGACAGTAATCCCACGTCTTGTATTTAAGAATGGTCAAAATACTCTTTTTAAGTTTAAATTCAGGTTTGAATATTAAAAAAATAAGTTTAACTTTAAAAATGAAATATCTTATTTATATAAATTATTTAAATATTATTTTTATATTATAAATATATTTTATTTTATTTTATTAAACATATATACATATATAAATTATATTATTTATTTTAATTTTATTAATGAGATAGTTTAATTTTAATATAAATCTATCAATTATTATATTTAATAATTTTGTAAAAATAAATTTATTAAAATTTTATATTAATTATAAATTTAAAATTTACATAATATAATTAATATAATATATACATTTTAATAAATTTATATATATAGATAAATTATAATTTAAAAATAATTTATTTTAAATTTTTTTAGATAAACAAATCTAACTCTATATATTCAAAAATTTTAGGAGTTGGATGTATCTTATCTATGGTTATCTCTACTTGTATTGGATCAGGATTCTTATCCCGCGAGAAGCTACGTTTGCGAAATTAAAGAGATTTTTCTTTTGAATATGAAGCACTTGCGTAGTTAATTAAATCTTTCAGTTAAATATTTTGAGAAATTTCATGAACAGGGCAAAAACTACAAAACCTCCTTCCCCGTGGCACAATTAGTCACATGTTCTATAAAATATCACGTATATCAATATTAATATATCTTAAAGAAAGTACAATCCTTTGAAGCCGAGCTATCCACCGATTAACTAAATTAAATTTAAATACACGTGAATGCACAAGAAGCAGAAGGGAAAGTCCATAAACCGAGAACACGAATGAACAATGATCAAATTAGATTTAAGTAAAGATTTTACTATTACTCAATAAACATATGACGTGCAGTTTTTTTTTTAAACTTAATTGTGATACTAAGAAAAAAAAAATCTAAAAAAAATTAATGGTAAAGATATAAAAGTTTTCTTCAATAAAAAATCATTTTAGAAAAACTAACTTCATTTAATTATCCTAATAATCAACTACAGAATGTCAATGTCGATCAAGATTTATTGTACTAACTCTATTATAATACCTCCTATTTTTTTTTCATAAGAATTACATTAATAATTTATTGTCCTTTTTTTTTTCTCTATTTCTTCTTCCACTTCCTCCTGTTCTTTTTAGGAGATAGATGAATGTGATAGTTCCAAATTCGTGGAGGAAAGAGTCAAGGCAAGGGGTACAGATTTTAAAATTCCATATCAAGGAAGCATCTTGCTCTGACCTGCAGGGCATCAGAAAAGTGACCTATTTGGACTTTTCTGCAGAATCATCGTATATATGAGATGATCCGTAATGAATCCATAGTAAAAAATTTTATCCTCAGAAGTTCACAGGAGAATATGAGCTCCGGTAACCTTCAGAAGGCCCCTTAAACTTCCTCACCAAAGAAGCAAAAAAACCCTGCAAAGACAGAGGACAGTACAATAATTGTAGAATCGATGTCAACTCATAACCTTTTTATCTGTGCGATTGAACAAAATTTCATCACTTATTTCTTCCAATGCCAGATTGAAAAAATTGATGTTAAATACCTGGATTTTGCGGGGCAATGTTGACCAGAAGTCCAAGTTAGGAATAACCTGAAAAACAGGGCAAATGAAAATAGATTTCAATCCCAATTACAGTAAAGCCCCATGAAACGTTGCTTGGTCACACAACGTTTTTGTGAAGGGAAAGGGACTGTAGAGTTAGTGTGTTATAAAGCATCATAAAACTATGATAATGGGTGATTGTAATCTTCAATTAATTTGGCATACAAAAGTATAGAACAGTAATGATTTTGATTTTCAGCATGAGATACAGTAAATTAAGTAATGAAGGTTCAGTTTACCAACACACAAATGACGACAATATAAAATCAGTATACTGCAGACAGAATTTATTACTCATGCATCATGCCATGAAGATTCACAACAAACCTCATACGGAGGAAAATCTAACAACGGAAATGGTATATAAATGACTGACCGAAAAAAGTTGTATCTGATACAAGCCCAAGCCCAAGTAAACCACCTCTCCTCACTTATTCTAGAAGGACTAAGGCTCCTAAATCGGGAACCACCACCCCCACACGCCTTATTGAATTGTTAGGCATCTCCACTCCTTATCTGTTTTAAGTTGTGATCCTTATTTTTAGGCCACTAGCAGCATTTCCATTTCATGTTCAGTTATGCTCAGCAGCACTTAGGCAAATAAAGTAGTGGGTATTATTTCTATAAATACCCTTAGGGTGTGGTTTATCGTTGAGCTTATTACTATTCAGATTATGTCATGTATTTTGGGGTTTGGCACCACCGACGGTTCCTACTCTAGCAAGTATTTAATGTTCAGATCCTGCAGTTTATATTTTGCTTGAGTTTTCCTACTTAAATTTTCTGTTTAGCTCCCTAGATCATATCAGTATCCTTTTCCCTTTCTAATCAGAACTAATATAGGAACTTTATCTAGGTTACAGCCTTACAGGCATTGAGTCTAGGAATGGACTTGTCGCTTAAATCACTAAATATTGAGCCATTGTAAGCCACATTTAAATGTGATTGCTTTTCTTAACTGTAAAATTGACATGACAAGGCAACTGTTTCTCTTACCAGAATCCCAAATGCCAGAGATGATAGTCAAAAAGAACTGCCCAAACTTCTGATGCAAGACATGGATCAACTTGATATATTTAGTTATTTACCCAAATTGTGTAATCCATCCACTCCAACTTTTAAAATCTTTATCCAAAATCTATTGCCAACAGAAAAACTCATGGGGGGTCAAGATAGGTGATGATTTAAACGGACTCTTCTCAACATTTTTTACCCCTCAATGCATATGTACTAGTCTACAACAACAACAAACACACAAACAAACAAAGCCTTTTGTAACAAGCGATGTCAATGTGTTTTATATTGGCTCAATGCATATGTACTAGACTAGATTCAATTACTTTCATAAGCTAAACATACCAACAGAAGTTAAAAATTAATTGGAAAAAACCTCATTTTAGTTCCTATCTTTGAGGTAAGTTTTATTTAGGTCCCTTAATTATTTGTTGTTTCAATTATGTCCCTTAACTTCGAAATCAGCTTCAATCTATTCCTCTGGACTAACACCATTAAAAAGCACAGAAATATCTCAGTTGGAGTGACGCCCTCACATCCCCTTCTGCACCCACCTTCCCTCTCTCTCTACCACAAACCCTCTCACTTTCTTGTGACCCAAAAGGACAAAATCTCTCTTTGCTCCAACCTTTCATCACCAACCCAATGGTTTGACCATCATGAACCATTTCTAGGGTGGCATTTTACCTAAGAAATTTCCAATGGATTTTTAACAATGTCTGTCTAGAGAAAGATATTAAAATGGATTTCAAAGTTAAAAGACGTAATGGAAACAAAAAATAGTTAAGTGACCAAAATGAAACCTCCAAAGATACGGGATCAAAATAAGGTTTTTGCCAAATTAATATTATGGAGCAGTAAGTGAATTCACACCAACCTAAAAGAATGTATAATTATAATTATAATTAGACATATATACAAGGAGAGGACATAGTTAAAGCGACCAAAATGAAACCTCCAAAGATAAGGGATCAAAATAAGGTTTTTGCCAAATTAATATTATGGAGCAGCAAGTGAATTCACACCAACCTAAAAGAAATGTATAATTATAATTATAATTATAATTAGACATATATACAAAAGGAGAGGACAAGCAAAGAAACATACATCTATACCACGAATCCCAAGGAAGAAATACCGATAAACTATGCCAGCCAGTACATATACTCCAAGAAGGCACAAGACACTGAAATGGGATGTGCCAATAGATCCAAATTAAACAATTATTAATTATTAGCCAAATAAAATAACTGCAACTTGTAACAATTAAAAGTACCAGGCCAGAAAGAAAAATCCTTACACGATTATTAAGGTGGCAAACCACCCCAACCCTTTCCCATTAACATTTATAATAATGGCACAGGCAGATGGATGCTTCAGCTCTGTAGCCTGCTTAAGAAACAAGGTTACAAACATGTAACAACCAAATTACAGTAAACCATTGAATTCACTTTTCATTGTCATACAAGGAGATCAGTTGAATAAGAAATAATCAGCTCATACAAAATATCATCACCTTCATATTTCCTTTTTCTTAACTTTTGCATAGTCATCATTTTTATATCTCAGGCCATAATTAATGCATTTTGATCCAGGAGAACAAATATTTCAAATTTTTTTTTATTACTCCTTTTAGATAGTAAACAATTTCAAGAAATTTAAAAAAAAAAAAAACGGAGGAGATACTAGTATGCCTGCAAGATAAATGTAACAGACAAGTGCAACATTATAATAAAACAAAAGGCAAAAGCAAGAGCATATATCCCACTAACTAATGGAAAATGGCCTACAATTTCATTTGATAAATTTGCAGAGTTTTTACAAGTTACAATCTCAAGTAAGCTAGATGCATGAAATTATCCAACAAATACAATTGTGTTATCCTTAATGATAAAAAGAGTCTATATTCGACATTGTCTAGATCTTCAACAATTGCCAATTCATCATTGGTTTTCCATTTCTAATCCTGACATTTAAAATTGATAAATAAGCAAATACATTCATTCTACACATAGTTACAAAAAAATTAAGATTGGATGCTGGAAATCCTACATCATATAAAATTAAACAATTTGCTAGGAACCAATGAAAAATATCCCCAAATAGAGCACTTACATAGTTGCAGGTCCCTAATCTCTCCAGAGAATGCGGTCCCTGTAAGCAGAAGATTGAAAATGAGAAATGCTCCAGTCAGTACTTAGTCCAAAAAATTCAATTTATTCAATAAAATCTGAAATAGAAGAATAAAATTTTTACTTGAACTCCATTTGAATTGCAAAGCACAGACACTGACAATGAACAATTTAGCTTAGGTCTACCACTTGACATCTTGACAATAACACCAAGCTGGGGATTTTTCTTATCTGCCATAAGAATAGTATTATAACCATCAATTCATAATAACTATGTCTGTGATTAGAGCTCGCTCAGTTCAAATGAACAACAATGTGATAAAACACATAAATATGAGCACCATCCTAGCAGAAAAAGTTAAATAAAGGAAAGTAAGCATCATCTGAAGTAAATTGAAGGAAGAAAAAGAGGGGAGAATTGAACTTACCAAAGATATCAATATCTATTTTTGGGCCCCGTCCTATGGTAGTGCATACATGATAACCTACATTTATCACTCAGTTAGAACAAAAGGACTTCTTCCTGGTCCCACTTAAAAGTGCATTAACTGAAATACACAGTGAGCGCCTATTACAGAATATGCTTTAACCAAAATATATTATAAAATAATCAGAGAAAGTAAAGACATATCCTAAGTTCTGATTCTTTTAACCTTGCCCAATTGATGGAAAGGGGATTCAATATTCAGAACCTAAATCAACCACTTCAGGAAAATATTGTATATTGCTTAGTAATAATTTTCCTAAGAAGTTAACGACTGCATTATGAAATGAAAAAAGAAGCTTTGTAGTTCATCTGTGAAAATATTTAAGGTGAATTAGTAAGTACACAGTCTCATGTGAGGCTAAAGTTCCTCATATGACAAATATAACTTGAAGAGATACAAAGGCGCAATAATGTTTTCCTTAAGAGTGAGGAGCTATGAAGAGCCACTTCCTCATATTGTTATGGGGCACCATTAGTAACCAAAATCACTTTTTGTGGCAGAAAAATCTATTGATCTGCAATAAAAGAGAAGCAGGTACTAGGAGTATCTACCACCAACAAAAATAGAAGTAAAAATTAGTTAGATTACTTTTTTCTTTAAGGGAGATCTTTCAAAAGTTCTTTTGCCAGAAGCAATTCTTGCTACAGGTGAAATTTCATAGCTAGGCCAAGCAATCACTAACTCATAAAACTCCATTAATGATATCTAACTAGCTACCACTAAAACAACCAAGCAGAAGACACTAGACACAAATGCAAGTTCATTTGGTAAAAGAAAGGTGTTTACACTTCACAGCCTAACATAAATTCTACCTCCATTGTTGTTTGCCACAAGTGCACTACAATCCATCCCACACCGCTTTGGCCCTCCACAATCCTAAATCATACAATGAAGCAATCAAATAAGCAAACAATTTTGTGAAAATATAGGATAATAAATATCAAACAAGAAAAATTAGGCTTTCAACTTTTCATCATTTAAAACCAGAAAGAGTCCACTTAACCCATGAAGCAACCAGGACCATTCAGCTTCTGCCTTTATTTTACTGCAATCTATCACTATTATGCTCGACGACTTCATCTAAATTCATTGTGGAATCAAGATCAATTTATTGTCAGTCAATTAAATTCTATTAAGCTCACACTTTTAACATATATTATGATGCCAAAGCATGCTTGTTTACAAGGTAACCAATTGAATAACTTTCTTACATAATTATTAAATAATATGCCTGTACTGTTAATTGTTATTAGGTTTGTTTTAGTGCATATCCATAGTAGAGGAAGCACGGATGTCTTAAGGTTTCACATAAACAAAGGTTCCATTACCTATCAACTCTTACTCCAGTGGCCTTGAAGGGAGCTAAGGATCAGGATATATATATACTACTTATGAAAGAGAGAGACTTACTAAGTGTTATTATAAATTTATCTCAATCTAGTAAAGGATTGATGGGAACAAAGAATCTTGATAGCTATACCCTGCTCTATCAAGTATCAAGTATCAACAGAGAAAATAGCTTTGCCTACGAAGAGAAGCATTTACCCAGCAGTCAACACAAGTAGGAGGGTCATGATTGAAAATCATTCCATCGCAGAGCTGCTCCAAACAACCAAAAACAAAAAAAGATTCAATTATAACTTGGCACAAAATATACAGAGGCTACTGTTGCCTATAAAAGATGATGTAATGCTTCAACAATCCATTTTTTCATAGACAGTTCAAATATAGTGTTTTAACTTGCATTTAACACAACTCCAATGAAGCGATTGCAGTTTTGGGAGCGTGGATTGAAAATCAAGCAAGGCTCAATTTACAAAGTCAGTGTGCTAGAGCTCTAAAGCAAAAATAAAGCAGTTTATGTACATACTAATATATATGGCTGATGATGACAGCCATGTCAAGGTATACTACTATTGACAATTAAAAGAATATTGTTAATCAACTGTACTGAAATCAAAGAATTGTGACCTGATGAAGCCAACCTGAAACCAGAGGACGGTCTCATTAACTGCTACTTTGTAATATCTACATGAAAAAATGAAAAAATAAATAATAAATATAAAACGAAATTTGCTGTCAGAAACATATAAATTCGCATCTTGGTACACAGCTTCGCCAAAAAAAAAAATTGCATACTAAAATTGAGAATAATACAGCAACTGCCTTTTCCAATCTTGAAAGGTGTGGTCTGTCGTTTGAGGTCCTATCATAAAGTTCTCGCTCAAATAGAAAAGGACCAGAGTGCATACATAATCACTAATATAGTAATATCCTCAAAAATAAGTTTCAAGACTCTCAGCTCCTTCACAATTTAAAGCATCTTGAAATGTTACATTGCCATGTTACTTAAGCAATACCGGGAATATTTCTACATATAATTTAGCCAATTGGAGCAAACATCAACGAAGAGTGGTACATAAAAACACCAGTTCGTCAAAACAACAAGTATAAGATTCGAATAAATAAACTCCCAAAAACAAGAAGCAGCAAAATTACATTAAACCGCGTTAAATAAATAGCAATGCAACAAATATTGAGGACAATAAATTGCGGGTTACGCCCAGATCAGGTAACAAACAAATAATAATATAGAGAGCGGAAGGCGTACCCATCTTCACTAAGGATGCCGTGAGGGAAGTCGTGCATGGGAGATGTCAAGGTATAGTTATAAATCTTATTTCCATCAAAATAACTGAAGTCGCAGACTGCAAATGCCGAGTTCAAAGACACAAGTCGGTGTAAAATCGTTAAAAGAGGAATAAACCATCTCAGAAATTCTTCTCCGCCTATCATTCTCATTGTTCAAGACTTATCTCATGCTGGTCATTAAGATATCTTGGCAAAGTAATCTCAGAGGAAGATTGAAGAGAAGGCACGGTTGATTAGCTCAAGCAGGAAAGAGAATGCACAGACACAGACAATGGATGTGAGCAATGGAGGAAGGACGACCTCGAAACGGGACGAACGAGGAAGGAAGTACCGCACTCACTACGTTCAAGGAATCAGGGTCCACTTATTCTTGTTATTTGCTTTAATACCCCAGTATTTCCGTGAAATGCTTCAAATGCCCCTCTAGGCGTCTAGGATTTTTGGTATTTTATTCCATTGAAATTAGGTCTATTTAATTTGAATCGTATGTTACGTTATAGATTTTTCTCCGGACTTCCCCACTTTTGCTATTGTATTGTTTTTTTGAAAAAAATTTAAGTAAAATTTTTATATTTTTATAATTAATTTTTTAATAAAAAATTTATATATATATAATATATAATTTATTTTTTTATAATTAATTTTTAAAAAAATTTATATACTTTATTTTAATTAAAAATTTAATAATAAAAATATAATTAACTACATATAAATTTATTTCTTGTTGTGTCTAATATAACATTAATATTGTATAATACTATTTATGGATATTAGGATATTAAAAAAGAAAGACTTCAATAGAATCACGTAATACGTTGGTGTTGAATAAAAAACTCATATTGGTACAAGAAAAGATGAATAAATTAAAAGTAAAATTTGAAAAGTTAATTAACTGCCAATTTAAATGAAATTTTTTTAAATGATATTGTCTTCGTAAAAAAAAATGTTATCTAGATCAAATTAAAAAGTGAATTAATGATAACATAGACTCTCATTTATCAATTTGAAAAGAACAAAATTGACAGAAATATCATTTAAATTTAAACAACGTGGATTCAATTGAAAATTTTATTTTTAAATTATCAAAGTGAGAGAATAACAGATTTTCAAAGAATACAAAACATTAATTTACTAAAAAAAATCAGATGCATATAATTTTTTATTGTGTAATAAATTAAACTGATGAAAAAATATATATTAATGCACTCATACAAAATATTTTTAATGAGTCACCTTTTTTGTTGGTCCAAGAAAGCGTTCATTCCAAAAGCCCAAAGGCTGTGGTACACAAAGGAGCAACCACAAGGCTCAAGGCTTAAACAGAAACTCTGAAGTGCCTGCACTCCTTAAGAAATATTTGACAACTAATGGCAACACCAACACCACCATGAGGGGACCATTATGTGAATCCTTATTCCTATAGTGAGGCCCAGCACCAGTTAATACGAAGCTTGTGATAAAAAAAATTTTAGTTACATTGCTTGTGTTATTTTATTTGTATATTAATCCATCATATTTAATTAACTCGCTTTATCAATATAAAATAAAAATAATTAAATATTGTTAATTCATACATAAATAAAGTAGTCAAATATGATTAAAACTCATCTTTGCCATTGTATCTGCAACTTTGTTCGCATTGTGACAGACCATCTAATGGTCAATCGAGAATATCTGGTCAGCCCATGCCCATCCACCAACTCAGTAACTATTGATTGGGTAGATTTGCCAAGGATGATGTGATTTTCCGAAGATTTCATAGAAGTTTCTGCTTATTAGTAGAGTGCCTCTACAAGACAGAACCTGCTCCAATCATGCATCTGGATCTCTTGAAGTACAAATTTTGATAAAATAGTGAAATATATAAGGAGAAATAAAAAAATAGGAGAGAAATAAATTATAGATATATTATAAATAAATTAAGACTTATTTATATATTTTTTATTTTTTTCTTTAGAATTTATCACTTTATCAAAATTTATTCTTCAAAATAGCAAATCCTGATCTGATTTTGTTGCTCCTGCCAGAGTCAGGCCTTTATTACAGTAGTTTTCTTGAAATTCCATTGTGGCGTATTGGTTCCAATAAATGGGCCGTTTCGGCCAAACCTGGCCAATAGAAAAGTTAATTCTGATTTACGTATCCACACTCGAGACACATGTGAGCCCAAGACCACCAAGTTTTGAAATTTCAAGGGCAAGGTAAGGGTGAAACTTGAAAGCTTACTTAGTGAGCAATTACTTGCAGAAACGTTTAAACTTTAATCAACTTGAGGGGGAATCAAGGTATAGGAAGATCATTATAGCCCTATAATATTCCACAGTGGACTTACTTTGAAGGCCAGACTGTAGCAATATAATATTCTATGGATCATCATTATAGCACTACAATATTTTATAATGAACTTATTTACAAGGTGAAATTATTGACCATAAATATTAAGTCAAAAAATTGTCTTTATGATTTGTTAAAATAATAGATAATCTATTTTAAAAAAAAAAATCTTAAACTTAAGTATTATGTATAGAAATATTTTTATTGATAAAATTTTATTTTTATTATAAAACTTTGATCAATTTAAATTAAATTAATCAAAATTTAATAACTAATAATTTTAACCAAAAAAAAATGGCCAGGCACTTCACTTTTATCACTTTTCCCTTAAAGTCGATTATACTTCCCTTTCCACTTAAGCCAATACGCGTAATCCTAATCAAAATCTTTGAATCAACTTTATTGATGATTTAATATTAAATCCTTTATCATTTTTTATTAAAAGATTTATATCAAATGAGAGTATGAGACATAGCCCATCGGAAAAAGAACCACGTGAAATCCAAGTCAATAAAAGCCTCCTATTATTTTATGCACTAAAGTTATTATGCAATATCTTAATCAAACTTTATCCTTTATCAATATATGTAAGTTTTAAGTTGTTACAAGTTTAGATGTTATTGTTTCATAGGAGACTGTAATGATGTAATTACAATCCATCTTTGTTTTAAAAGTAAAAAATAAATTTATCTTATAACAATAAAATAATAACATACAATTTCTTAAAAATGTTGCTTATATTTTCAAGGACTTAACCTAGTAGTCAAGTAAGTGTATTGACTTTATAGGACCAAACTTTGAAACCAACATTTAAAAAGTATAGGATTATGGTTTTATTTTAAAATTGTATATGAATTTAATTGTTTTATTAAATAAAATTACAAATTGTATTACTAGAAAATAAATTAGAAGGTAATGAAATATAATTTATTCAAAAAATTTAGTATAAGTTATAATTTAGTTAAACTTTTAAATAAATTAGTGTAATTTATTAAAAAATTATTGGTGCAAAGACTTCTATGTGCGACAATAACTTACTAATGCAAAAATTCTTCGTCATAATAATTAGAGATTATTTTTAATTTTACCTTAAAATTGATAAAAAATTTAATATTATCTTAATTTTTAGCGTTCATAAAATATGTAATTTAATAAATAGAGATAAATAATTTATCTTTTATAATCTAGTGAATAAAATTAAATCTCAAAGAATTATTTATATTTAATAGTGTTTAAATTTTTTGTAGTGAAAAATTAATATATTTTTTATAATGAAAATAGTCTTTATCCAATTAATATGAATCTTTTATTTTTATTTTTTTTACTTTAAACAACTAATTCAAAAAAATGCAAATGATTTACAGATTGAGAATCAGAAAATACATTTTTTTAAACCAAAAAAAAAATACGTTCTAATAAAAACACTATTCTCTCCCTCCACTGACCACTGTCATTGACTCTAACGCCACCGACAAAAATGGTATCCATCAAACTTTCTGGGACCCGTTCTGATAAGAAATAAATATCGCCCACGAAAAACACCACCTCCTTCACGATTCAGAATTTGTTAAGACCATGAAAGATTCTTTCAGTGCAACGTTGGAAAAAAATAAATGCAAAGAAAGAAAGTCACACTCGGGCGTATGATTTCATCCATCTCTCTCTTTCCTTCTCTAACTGTATCCAAATTCTACGTTCAACATTCCGGGATGAAACAAAGTAGGTCCCTTCCTACCTACTTCGCAATTGTATTTGTATGATATGTTTCTTCAGAGTCTCCGATCCTATATAAATCGTCAATTCTTAGTCTCTGCACGAAACACTCTTCGTTGCATTCTGCAAAATATCCAAGCCCCCTTCCTTTTTCTCACCATGTCCAATTCACAACCGGAGTCTCAACAATCTGCTTCCGACACCCCAAAATTTGATCCCACGCAACCCTCCGTGCCCATTTCTTACCCAATCAAAACCCTCCATGAGCTGGAGTCGCGGTCTTATTTTGACTCCTTTCACTATCCTTTTAACAAAGCATCAGTTCCCATTCAAACTGGTGGTTCTTCCTCGTTGCCCAACAGGCGTAGAATGCTTGTGTGCCATGATATGGCTGGGGGTTATACCGATGATAAGTGGGTTCAGGGAGGCACTAATGCCGATGCATATACTATATGGCATTGGCAGTTGATTGATGTTTTTGTGTACTTTTCTCATAATCTAGTTACGCTTCCTCCTCCCGGTTGGACAAATACAGGTCATCGCCATGGCGTTAAGGTGCTTGCTCTCGTAATGGTTGTTTAAAATCCTGGTTAGATGATAATTTAGGCTGAGCAGCTTCGCTATTATTCCTTTCACAAATAATTGTTTTGTGGCTAAAAATGATAAAGCATATAATTATTATTTTTCATGAAAAACTAGTTATTAAGGTCAATAATATGCTTTTTACTGTTGGTTGTATTAATTGATTTGAGATTAGATGGTAAATAGCAGTCCTTTTCTAAATGATATCTCTGGCGTTATGGCTTTTGAATTTGTTTGTCTCTGCCTGAATTTTCTAACATTGTTTATTGCTTATAATTTAGACACAACGGGCAGATGGTCTCATTGCATCACTTATCTCATCACCAGTTTCAAATTGAAAAACTGATGAACTTGTATTTGAACTTTCTTGGTTATACTATCTTAGGTGTTGGGAACTTTCATCACAGAATGGGAAGAGGGAAGGGCCACCTGTAAAACCATGCTTTCAACAAAGGAGTCGTCACAAATGTATGCAGAGCGTTTGGCTGAGTTGGCTGCTGCTTTAGGCTTTGATGGATGGCTGGTAAAAAATTCATCATTTTTGCCTGCTCTAGTGGGGTTCAAACACATGTCTATTTGAATTTTAAATCAAAGTAATAGGAGATTTCCATTGATAATTGTGATATTTATTATGATATTGGAATCATGAAGACATTCAAATTAGGGGCACCATGTTTTGTATAATTTGTAGTAAGAAACAGATATTTTGCTATCCTTCTGCTAGTTTTCAGCACTGCATTTTCTGTAATCTTGTGATCTTGTCAGTGTTTGAAATAGCAGCATTTAATTGTAGCTAAATATGGAGGTAGATCTGGACCTGGGGCAAATTTCTAATTTGAAGGAGTTTGTCAACCATTTGACATTGACAATGCATTCTTCAGTGCCTGGGTCATTAGTAATATGGTCAGTATTAGAAGATACAATTCAAAATTCTTGTAATATATATATATATATATATTCAGTGGATGGTGTAAAACTTTACTTAAAGATATTTCGTGGTCATGCAGGTATGACAGTGTTACAACCAATGGTGAATTATTGTGGCAAAATAAATTAGATGAATATAATAAGCCTTTCTTTGATATATGTGATGGAATTTTAGTAAACTATACGTGGAAGGTAATGCTTCTCTTCCTTGGTATGCTCCTGCAATATCCTTGTTCAATCAATCACTGTTTCTCTTAATCAGTTTTATTATGTATCATGTAGGAAGACTATCCAAGGCTCTCAGCTGATGTTGCTGGTGATAGAAAGTTTGATGTATACATGGGAATTGATGTATTTGGAAGGAACACATATGGTGGTGGGCAGTGGAATGTAAGTGATTTGCAATATATACAAATTTTTATTATATAGCAGCTGAATATATGTCTACTATTTCAACATCTTACTTATTTGGAAGTCAATATTATTGACACAACATCTAGGAACTGAATTTGACCCATCGCACCTGTATATGTTTTAGTGGGCATGTTTGAGTGACATTGATTAATAGATATCATAGACTAACTTTCTATAAAAAAAATGATATCATAGACTAACTGCATATTTTTTCAAAGTGTTTCACTTCTATCTTCCAGTTTACTTCATCCAAAAAAAAGAATGAAAAAAAAAATTCTTATTAAAAAAAAACTTATTATTCTTCCTTTCAGCTGCCAGCCTACGGCATGCATCTTGTTTGCTCTGCATTTAAGTTAGTTTTGTTGAAATATTGTCTTATAGAGATATATTAATCATCAAAGTACTTTGATTTCACATCAGTATATTATGGACTTCATCATGGAGTGTCTTTTGATATTATAGGCCTTTAATTTCCTTTCGAAAAGTTTTTATTAATGTAGTATCCCTTCCTTAGTGAAGTGTTGAACTTTTTTGTCCCATTAAAAAGTCATTAGTTATAGTTTCTTGTGTTCAATGTTTTTTTTTTCTGTTATTGACTGCCTGAACATCCATAAGCTAGGATCTACTATTACTATTCTGGAATTTCTATATAGCATTTTTTTTTTGTGGAATTGCACTTGTTTTTTAAGACTCTTCTTGATAGCTATAATTAGATGCCATTTTTCCATATAGAGAATTCTGTTTTCTTCTACCGTTGCAAATTGTATTTAAACTATATATGAAGGCACTTGCTGTTATAGTATATGATTAGTTATGCAAATAGTGTCTCAATGTTATCTCTAGTTTTCTTGACTCTAAGCTATGGATGTGTCAGACAAATGTTGCTCTTGATGTAATAAGAAAGGATGATATATCTGCTACAATATTTGCTCCTGGATGGGTCTATGAGACTAAGCAAGCACCAGATTTTCAGACTGCTCAGAACCGGTAATCTGGCTATCTATGTTGCAATACCCTAAAATTTAGTGTAACGTTGCCTTTCAATAGGTTATACAATAACAACAAACAAAATAGTTTCTCACTAGGTAGGGTTGGCTACATAGATTAAGCGACGCCAATATATTTTATTTTAGCTCATTTCTATGGTTGTCATTAATAGCTAAATACATCCTAATAGTTTCTCTATTTTTTTCTTTGGTCTTCCTTTATCTCTAGTTATTGGGCTATTTTCCATATGATCTACTCTCTATACAGGAACTTTTAATGGCCTCCTCTGTACATGACTAAACCACTTAAGATGCGTTCCAACTAACTTTACTATAATAGGTGCTATCTTAACTTTTTTTCTAATGTAATCATTTCTAATCCCATCATTTTCAATGTGTCCACTCATCTAACGCAACATTCTCATTTATGCAACATTGAATTTTTGATCATGTTGGCCTTTTATTACCCAATCATACAACAATCTAAGTCTTATAGCTGTGCAATAAAATTTTTCCTTAAGTTTGAGTGGTACTTTTCTATCATGATAACACCTAAAGTCTTCCTTTATTTCATCTACCCAACTTAGACCCTATGGTTTAAGTACTCCTTTATTTCTCTAGTATTTTGTATGATGGTCCCCAAATACTTAAAAATTGTGACTTGTTGTATGGAATGATCTCCATGTTTCATTTCCATGCTAGAATTAGTATACCTTTAGCTAAATTTACATTCTATATACTCTGTTTTACTTTGACTTATACGGAAACTGAAGGTTTCCAAACCTTGTCTCCACATTTCTTGTTTTTCGTTTACTTCTTTTCGTCAATAGGTTATGTTACAAGTTTAATTAAGTTGATACATAATGATATATATTATATGGAGAAAAAAATGAAAACCCAGAAGTGGCCAATATTACACATAAGAAGAAGTAACACAAAAATAACTACCACATAAAGGCACTTTATGTGTACAGTCAAAATATCTAAAATGTCCTGGTAGAGTCCTTTTAAAGGCACTTTCTCTTGATTACATTTCTTTCTGATTGCCTGAAAGCCAATATGGCAGTGTGACAATGCATTGCATTTATCTAGAACTAATGCTTTTTTTGACAATCAATTCTTGTCTTGTGTAAGACCTGCAGATGTCTCTAATTAGTTTATTCAAAATTATTAGTTCTTTGATCCTCTGAAATCCCAATAAAGTATTGGTACTTAGATCTTACCTATAAATTGTACTATTATGTGAGGTAACTAATCATTATGTTCTCACCTGTCATATTTGATCCTGAATGGAATTCCTGAGTATTTATCCCAATGTCTTGTTGCACTTGGACGTAGACAAATTTTTTTAACTAAAAAATGTCAATGATTATGGTTTTTATCTCAAAGTTGAAAATTTTAAGGACTTAAGTACCATAATATTTTCAAGATCTTATTGCCACAAATAATAATAAATAATATCTTTCTTTTCTTCTTCTTTTTTTTTTTTTGCATTTTCATATGGTTTATAGTAGTGCATACTAATTGGCCAAAATAAAACTATAGCAGTACATACTAGTATAAGGTCAAAGTAGGTTTCTATTCATGATGGAAATCTGATTTTGAACCTCTTACTCATAAGAGTGCCTGCATCATTGTGAATATATTGCAGTTGGTGGGGTCTTGTGGAGAAATCGTGGGGTATCTTGCGAAATTATCCTGGAGAGCTACCATTCTACACAAATTTTGATCAGGTTAACATTTATAATTCTTTTACCCTTTGTTATTTTTGCTTCCTATTTCTACTGAAGTGATTTACTTTGCATGGGGCAATTGGAGGCTGTTTGTACGTATAAAACTCTGGAAATACTTTGTCCACTCTTAATTGGATAGAATTCAGTTTTGTATCAAATCCTGGTAAAAGTGATTTTAGAATTTTTGAATATCTGAGTCAAACGAAATTTAGAATTAAATTTTCTTATATTCTGAAAGATGAAACTTCCTTTATCCCCCTTAGCTGAGTGAATGACAAGCTTGAGAGGAAGGCATAATTAAGCAATACAAAACCAAGCTCTAAACCACCATAATTAAAGACAAAACTGTCTTGTATAAAGGTCGGAATAAATGCCCTATCCTGATTCCTTTCAAATTTCCACTTCAGTATGATAAAACTTAATGCCTTCTGATGTTGGTCATGTATATATATAACCATATTGAATTTAATTCATTACCTCCAAATAATTATCTTTAGTGTCCTTACTGGTTTCTTATCTTAAACTTCTGTCATTAAATGGTCATAAGACAAAAGTGATGGTATATTTTTTTAGCTTACAAATATTGCATTTGGTCAAGACATTCTTTTCTACAATTAATTCTTTAAGTACAATCCTAGAAGCTCCACAATCTTGTTATAGTTCTGATACTATTTTAATTACCCTTATGCGAGGAAGAAAATTCTGGATCAGATTCTTGTGCATCTTTCAAATTTTGGCATTCTTTGTTACTTTCAGGGACGTGGTTATCATATTTCAGTTGATGGGGACAAGGTATCAGATGCTACTTGGTGCAACATTTCTAGCCAAGGCTTACAGGTATGCACGCAATGAAGACAAATTTTTGTTTGTTTGTCTCGATTATGTACCATATTTATTCATGTCTATCACTGATATTTCTTTTAATTCTTGTTTTCTTGTGCAATGTACCAGAGCTACGTCTGTTATCTGTAATTTCTTCATTGACATCAATGATATTGGTTTAAGAGTTTACATTCTAATGTACATATTTGTGTGCAGCCGATCCTTGAGTTGACCGATCCTACTCCAAATTCTTCTATTCAAGTTTCTGTTGAGTAAGTACATATCTGGTTTTTTTTTTAATTATTATTTTTCTTAACTGATAAGTGAGACAAAATGTACATGTCATATAGTTCTTATGTTCAAATTCAATGTGCTTAAACAGAAGACAAAACTGAGTAACTTAGATGTTTAGATTATATGAAGAACTTTCAGCATATGTAATACTTTTGAATTACAAATGCCTACTTTTGTCTCCTGAGAATAGGAAGTGTGATCTATTTTATGTCTTCCCTTAGTTATGCGGCCATCCTCTGGAACATCTTTAGCAGCAAGATTTGAAGTTCTTCCATGGCTGACCTGATAGTGTGCAAATTCTTCTCATATTATAATGCATGTCTTTCCTTTTTTGGGAAATATTTGGAATTTGTTATGTTATGAAATGCCTCCAACCTTTTCTGTTTTCCCATCTTATTACTGAGTAGCATTTCAAATATAGTTCTAACAAGATATCAAGCATTTGTTTTCTTGCTTCCAAATTGCAGCCCTAAGGAAGCATCATATAGTGGAGGAGGGAACATTACCTTCAAAGGATCTCTCAAAGGGCAAAGTTACTTTGAGAAGAAAATTTTTCAAGGGGAGTTTCTTGTGGGCGAGTTGCCTATCCACTGGATATATTCTGTAAGCTATCTCCTCGTTATCAAAATAGCTGAAAAAGCTGCACATACATTTCTCATCTATTAGCTCAAAGCTAAGAGTTGAGAGAAGGGGAAATGGGCTATATTTGTTAGGTCAAATGGCATTATGCCCATTCAGACAAGGTTGCCTTCTTTTTTTTTCTTGGTTGAAGCTATTTCACTGACAAATCCTGAAACTTATGCAGGTGAAATCTGATGGCAATTCTTCATTGGGACTTGCACTTGAGTTCACTTCTGCCACAAACAAAAGAACTTCAGTACTCTTAACGTCCCAGGAAATGAATATTTTTTCAAGCAAATTCAGCAAAGTACTCATAACACGTGAACTTAGGGGACTTTCCCCTGAATGGGTTGTTTATGAAGGTTCAATTGCAATGAATGGATACATATTGAAAGAAATCCACGCAGTGTGCTATAGATCAGATCTTCCCTTCAATGAACCGAGACTGAAATCCAGGTCATATGGTCCTGATAGCGCTGTGGCTTCACCAACGGATTATTTTGCTGTTCTTGGTCATATGGCAATCAAGACTTCTGCCTATAAACCAGATTTTCCTGTGTCTACTTCCTGGCTAGTTGATGGTGAATACATCAAATGGACATCAGATCCTCAGGGTTCAAAGACCCTTAGTCTTAAACTTTCTTGGAACCTGAAAGAGGGTAAGAATTATGCATTCCCGAACTACAAAGTTTATGTGGAGAAGGTATTAAAACAAGCAGACAGTGTGCCAGTGCCGGAGTACCTTGGAGTAGCACAAGTGAACTGTTTCTATGTTTCTGACCTCAAAATTCCTTCCGGCACTTCTAGTATCAAATTTATTATACAAGTTAGCAGTGATGATGGGACAAATCAGAAACTGGATGAGTCTCCACATTATGAACTGGATGTTGAGAATCCTTAAATTTTCTTTTTTAATGTAATATTATTACTCTTTCATAGGAAGGGTCTAATGTGAATTTCAATGTGGCGTCTATGTATAAGCATATGTTGCAATAAGCAATAAAACTCCCTTCTAACAGGTGTACCAAAATAATACCAAGTGAAGTGCTTTTCTTATTCTTCTTGTTTCTTTTTTTCCGCCTTTTATGCAGATTAGTCAGTACTCAGTAGGTATAGTGCAGACTTGAGCTCAAACATGGTGTCCTAAAACTTTGTCTTGTACAGGATGCTTAGTCTATTCCTCTAAAAGCATGGGAGTGAATTAAGTAATTAACTATAATTTTTTAAAAGACATGCAAACAGTAACTGTGAGGAGGTTCAATGCTCCAAGCAAGTCAATTTATATTAAATCCTTCGAATCTTCAGCATAATGGCTTTGTTTGTTTCTACATTGTAGTGTGGAAATATTAGGAAAGGTTAACATAGTGTAGATTTTCTCCACCGTAGGTTCAGAAAATTTTACTTTGACTTTACAAGTGAAAGAGGAAAGGAACTAAAAAGGGATGGGTTAGATGCATCTGAATTCCAAAACTAATGTTTTGGAAGTATTATCCTCGAGCCCTCAAAAGAGAACTGAGTTTCCCACTATCACTTTCCCTGTCTCCATAATGAGGCAGAACTTCGGTGTGATAGCTCATAAGGATATATGCTTTTGTCTTCTTATATAGTTTAACAATATTATTTATATTTTGTTCAACTGATGTTATATAATTTCAGTATATTTTGACTCAATCTGATCGCACCAAGTTTCAAGTATTAGATAGACCACAGATATATAGAGTATTCTAAGGTTTTTCTTCACTCCTTGACATTGCAATATAGAACCATCTAGCAATCGACATTCATGAATAACAACAGAATTATGTTTTGAACGGACACTTGACTTTTGTCTCTGCAAAAACACTTTCCAATTACTAACCCAATCATTGAACTTCTTACCAAATAGTCATTGACTTGAGTATTGTTTTCCCTTTTTCTTTTTCTTTTTCTTTTTACCCTTTTCACATGTAAAGAATTTTTCCCAAGTTTCAACTGTCCCTTAGGTAATGGGACTTATCATTTCTGATTATAACTTAAATTATTTTTGGCTTTTTGCACATCTGATGCAAGGCATAAATCATGCAACACATATGGAATAAATACTTAGAATGGTTCAATTAAAATATAGTTGAGGTGAATTAAATTTCAAGGGTTAGCTTCACAATTTTTGGACCTAAACCAATTATTAACTTAGTAAAGGATTTGAGTTGCCAAGTCACTAGTGAGAACAAATCAAATTACAATTCAGTTTAATTCATCAAATGAGACTGCCAAACTCCGATTCTAAGTCATTGGTCAGTGTACCTGGTTTGGTTCAACTCCAATACTATAGACATAGCCCAATATTGAAGTTGAAGAAATTATATGTAAGTGATTCTATAAATTTTAACTTAATACATTTTAGTAGTTAAGGTGCGAGATCCCTCTAGTTCTACTAAGTTGGTTCAGACGCTTCACGACTATAATTAAAAAGGAAAAAAAAGTACTCAATTAAGGTAAAAAGCTAATAATGTTCTAACAAACAAATGGTGAGTCCATTACATGTGGGACATATTTGGTAGTCCACTTTGGTTTAAGAATAAAGTAGTTCCTCTTTAGATAAAAAAGCCATCCATTAACGTAACAACCTTGCTTTCAAAACTACTCAGCCAACATTTTACTTTTAAGAAAACATAATCAACGTGTCTTTTCTTTATGGGTAGAAAGCAAAAAAAAAAAAAAAAAGTAGAGTTATATATTAATTGCATATTTTTCTTTAAAATAAAGTACATACATTCTCACTTGATTTAATATCACTGTAATATCTCGTACAAGTCTAAATTAAAGGTCAATTATTGTGGCTTGATGAGAAACATGTAAAAAGCATATGACTTTACTCAAGAAATGGTGTAAACTTGCCAAAAGTCATGATTGACTAACTAGTTTGCATGAATATTTGGTCTTGGCTATACTATTTATTAAGTATTAAGTATTATTTATATAGTTGCCTTACTTATTTTAGTTGATGTTGGGATGTGCTACGTGCAATATTCTGTTGGAGGCGTGCGAAACAATGAAGAGTGAAACTGGGAGAAAAGTGAAGGGAAATAAAGTACATATAGACATACAAATCTAATTAATGGGTACAGTAGTATATTGATTTTAATATCTTATATTTTGAATATGCATTAGTTATACAAGGAACTATGGTTGGAATTAATAACAAAGAAGACAAAAGTGGTTTGGGTAAATATTAAATACTATCAATATCTCTTATTGATGTTAACGTAACGCTGAAGAAAGTTAATATAAATGTGATTTAATTACTCAAGTTTGTAAACGATGAAGACTATTGCTAGCAATATTACATTCAAAATTAATACTAAAATAAGGACCAAACATCCCTTAACAAAACACGTTTAGAGTCTATATACCTTAAGTCTCTTGCTAAAAAAAAAGTGAGTTATATTTGTACTTTGAATCTAAATGATGGCATACAAATTCATTACACAATCAAGATTACGAAGATCATAGCAACATGCAATGAACTAGTAGTTTAGTTGTTTTGCCAAGTATAGATAGTGGAATTCAGGCCAATTTAAAAAAAAATAAAAGAAAAGGAAAAGAAAAAGAAGGTACTAAATTCAACTACTAGCTTAGTCTATATATTTACACTTATTTTCTGCGAAGAATAGTAGCTTAGTTGTTTCACTCTCAAGCATTTACTAGACCACCATTAATAGTTTATGTAATGGTATAATAATTGGATGACGATACAGCTAGATAAAGACAAGAGAACGAGCTAGATATAATGAAACAAGGAGGATTTGGTTGGCATGAACAGTTATAATTAAGTTTTCAAGTTTGACTTGGAAAATGCTTCCACATTAATCAATAGCTGGTGAGGAATCTGAAAGAAAGTTTTAAACCCAACTTAAAAGACTAAAAATATACATCAAAAAAAAAAAAAAAAACAGGCGGCTGTTGCCTTTTTTTTTTTTTTGGTCTCTTAAAATTTAATTAAAATATTGCTTTGATATTGACATATAAAAGTTTGGAGAGATGGATTTAGAAAAACATATATATATAAATTAAAAGAGGTGATGATATTAAATATTATGCACATATATACCATGAACTGAGCACCTTCTTTGCACATCCTCCCACGTGAAGCAGCTGGAAGAAACTGCAGTGGATGCTATATATATATTGATTTTGAACTTATCTATTAAGATAAGAAGATTGTAGTGAATTAAAGTAATTGTACAGCTGAGACAAGAAAGTGAATGCGTTAAAAAAAGCATATCTGGAGGATGTGAGAACTTTCGGAAAAGCATAGACTATGGCTGAAAGTAACATGGGAAGAACAGACACTCGGAAGCTTTGTGAAGAATGCAGACAAAAGATTAAAACAGAATATGATGAGAATATCCAAATGCGAATAATTATCCAAAAGAATTTGTAGTCAAGTATAATAATCTTTATATACCTTTCAATTTTATAAAAGTTTTAGTTTACCCTCTTTTATCTTTTTATTTTTTTAAAACAATCCAATTATATTGCATCTTCAACCAATTTGATAAATTGTTAAAAGTTGATGCTAAATTCTAAATAAATTATTGGGAAAACACATTATCTCTCTTAATTATGTCTATATAACATATAATTCACTTAAACTTAATTTAATTTACAACAAATCACCCTCTAAACTATTTAAAATATTAAAAACTATTATTTTTAAAGTTAAATTTAATAACTGAATGTTTATCATATAATTTATTTTTTTTTCTCTTCTCTTATTTAATTTCACATTATATGCAAATGAATATTAGAGAAAGAAAAAAATAAGGCTTGTGAACTTTTTAAATACAATTTTATTATTTTAAATAATTTAATAAAATAATTTGTTGTAAATTAAAATTTAAATAAGTAATATATTATATAGATATAATTAAGAGGGTAACGTGTACTTTTCCCTAAATTATATATGACAAAAGAGTAGAATTAATTGTTTTGTTTAAAAATAAGAGGACACAGCATTATTTTCAAATCTTTATAATTATATATAACCGAAAATAAGAGAAAGTGTTTAGCAAGGTCATTTTCATTACTTTGATTTCAATTTTGCTAAATATTATTTATATATCACATTCTTTTCTCCTTACTTGTTCCAAAAGTTTTTCTTGACATAATTGTATTACTCTTAAGTTGATTAAGTGAACCTCGCCTAATTCAATAGAAGTCGTCGCTATGATAGATGATAAAGTAAGCGGATTTCCAGAAAGTTTAATTATTTGCAGACAAGTTAATTAAAAGAAAAAACAAACATTACAAATTAATTTCTTTAATTATAAACAACCTTAGAAACTCATGCTTCACATGTAATATTCTTCCTTTCTTTTTAATAAATAGATTCTCCTAAGCATAACATTTTTTATATACATTTGTTTGCTAGCAAAATGTTTTGTTGGTTATTTTTTGTTACTAAGCCTTCAATAATTAGGGTACATTTATAATGGAAGGGACCACATTTTTAACACTGTGTTGAGCAAATGCAATATTCAGTTTCTATGGTATACCCAAAGCCATAGTTCCAATATTTAGATTGTATCAAGAACTTTGATTATTTAGTTGTTAGGGTTAATTTGTTTGGAACTTAAAAAATAATGTTAGGGTTAATTTTTAACATTGTGTTTGGTTTTGTAAAAATATTTTTATTTTTTATTTTTTAAAATTAGATTTCATTTTTAAGTTTTTAAAAATTTAAAAACATGTTTGTTATGTTAAGTTAAAATTTTCTTCATATTTATTTTTAAGTGGAATGACTTAAATGATTATAATATCTTATTGATTTTTAAGTATAATTATTATTAAATGATAATATTTATATTATTGAAATATTTGCTTTCTTGAAAAATTAAAAAAATAACACTTGTCATTATTTAAAAATATTGAAAATGTCTTTTAAACGTTTTCTGTTTTCAGCTTATTTTTTAAAAGTATTTTAAAAAATATTTTTTGTTAAATTTTACTAAATGCATTTTCAATCACATTTTTTGTTTTTAATAAAAATAAAAACAAGAAATAGCTAAAGCAAATGTGACTGTTTAAAATAAAATTTCACTTTATATAGATATATAAAAAATGGAAAGAAATAAAATTAAAATTTAGAAATAAATCAAATAAAATACCAAATGTGACTTTTTTTTTTCTTTTTCTTAAATTGTTTCTCTCCCGCACAAATTCTCTAAGGATGCAATGAAGCCCAAGTTGTCAAGTATAACTAGCTAGTGGATTCAAGTGGGATATTATCACGTAATGACATGACTCTTCTGCTATGTATACAAGTTTTGGAAAGATTAAAAGTCAATGATGATACATATGTGATTGAAAGTGTCACTAACGTTAAATGCTAATCAAGTTGAACATCTACAACTAAATTATATAATTCAGGAGCCTTCTATACTTGTCCGTTTTCTAGTATTCCAGTACTATTCATTAATATTAGACTTAACGTTGAGAGATTCAATTAATCCATAGTACCCTAAGAATTTTGTCATTTTATATAATAATTATCAGAATGATTGCCAATTTTTTCTAAAAAAAGCCCCCACCGACCCTGGATGAGTTAGTTAATTTACAAGAGCCTTAATTATTAGTTTAAGAGGTTAATTACTACAGACTCAGAACACTCTTAATTAATTACTTCATTACCACTCAATCACATGCTAGAGTTGACCCTATAATTCCCTGCCTGATACTTGATGGAAAAAGAATTTGAGGGAAATTAAATATTTATTCAAGAAACCATGTCATGGTGAATTACATTGCTGGAAGAGGCGAAGTTAAGGTACTGAGGGAGGTCATTTTGGAGAAAGTAAGATTTGTGAGGAAGAGAGTCAAGTTCAGGGTTTGGTGGCATCACTGGCTCATTCTGCATCTGAATGCATAGGATCTCTGCTTGTGCTACTGCAAGCTGCATTTGAAGCTCTGAAACCTGGTTTTGCAGGTACGATATGGCTCCGACGCATCCATAAACAGGGTCTCGAACTCTTGCATTTGCTTCATACACTAGACTGCTGACTGCGTCGGCTCTTTGATGAACTGGAAGCTCCTGAAATCATTGCACAACACAAAAATGATTAACAACTATCATAACAGAGCACAAAATATTGACAGAATATACAGCATGACAAAAAATATATATACGAGGTACCTGCAACATTTTGCTAACGTTGCTAGCGCCAAAAACCTTGTGAACGATGGCAAACTTTTGGGGATCATCAGAAGGGAAGTAGGGAGCGAAAATACAGTCTCTGGCGCATCGGCGTCTGAGCAATTTGCATGAAGCGCAGGGGGAATTCCCACCCATTTGGCTTTGCTTTTCAAAACAGAGCAACTTAATGAAACACAACAACACAAGGCAATAAACAGAACAGAGTTGGACTGGATGAGATGGGTTTAGCAGTGTGTGTGGCGTATTTATAAAGGCCTGCGCCGTGTGGGGTTACACTCAACTGCTAAAGATATTTTTATTAATTTTCGATTAAATTAATTAATGCCTTGTTTTAGTTTATTTTTAAAATTTTTTCTCCAAATTGGTTTGTTTATTGAAAATATTGTAGTTGCCCATATTGATATTGTCCACAAGGCCTAGCTCTTGTAGATTAAATCAGTGGGCACTCGAGGGCACGTTCTCAATAGTAACGGTTTAAGTGGTCAATAGTTTTCTTAAAGAGTGACATTAGAAATTGTGGATGATAATATCACATCTGAAATCATAAATCAAGTGGGTCCAAAAAGGTTTGAAGAGGTCATATGGTCGTTAGATAAAGGCCCAGAGCTTGAGGTGTTCACTCACATTAAAAAATTAGCATCAGATTAGAGCCTAATGTAAAACTTAATCAATTATGTACATTGAATACGTGGGTGAGTTTATCTTCTCTTCTTTTAATTTAACGCCTTCTTCTAATTTAACTGTTGTTGTCTTTAGTTTGTATCATACAATGTCTGCTCTCTAAATTGTCTCCATGTGCTTGCTCTGATGATGACATGATGATGTATTTGACGTTGATTTTCATTAGGTAAAATTATTTCTACACAAGTTAAAAATTTAAGGAGAAACCCCACTTTCTGCGTCCCAACCAAAGTGAAGTTAAAAATTTAACAACTTTTAAAATTCAAGATACTTTTTTTTTTATTTTCTCAAAATCCGTGTAACACTTTATTATTATTATTATGTATAGGTAAAAAAAATTTTGAAAAAAAGCTTACCTCTCTATAAGTCTATAATATATAGCCATGTCATTTATACACTTCACTTGTCCATATTTGAAGGTGTTAATAATAAAAAATATATATATTTGAAGGTGTTGCCTTAATATAATATATATGTGTGAGTCTGTTGAGTCTGCATAGAGACTTAATTAATTATTAGAATATCACGGGTTAGAATTTGAACTTCCAAAATCTCAATGATAAACATGAAACTCAGATTTTAGTGAGTTAGTTGTAGATAGTGATAGAGGAAATTAATGTTAATTGAAGCACAAATAACTAGAAGAGGAAAACAAAATTATCACTACTCAAATACATATTGCTGGGACCCCATATGGAGAGAAAGAGGGAAATAAAAACAAGGGTTATGGTTGACGCCAATATATAGATAGGTTGTTGGCACTGTGCAATATATATATGTATGTATGCATGTATGTACAAGAGTTGATATATATATATATATACATATATGGCTTCCACGTTGTTTGACTCTAATTTAATTTGCAGAAATTAAAACAGTGATATATATAGCTTAACAAGGTTGTGGCATTTTGGCGAGAATAATTAAGGCGTAGGGTTGTAAACACCAAGTCGCTACCATGAGAGGAGGCTCAACATGAATGTTTGTTAGACATACAAACATTCACGTGAATGCACACAATCTTATCACTAACATTAACACACACTGCTCTCTCTCTCTCTCTCTCTCACTTCACTTATCTTCTAATTATGTGTATTTGTTTGACCTAATGTTCATTGATTACTTCAACTCCTTGTTTGGGATGCTCTAGAAACGAAGTGCAACATTATTTAATTAATTAACAAACCAAGCCCTTCATCACTTTGCCATGAGTTGTGCTGTGCATGATATATATAATTATTTATCAAAATATTAATAATTATATGCTGCATAATATATGTATAATACCAAGCTAGGAAACCACAGGAAAACCTAACTGGCCGATTAAGCTTCTTTATTTTGGATGGTTATATGGTTCAATAATAAAACAATATTAATTGTTTCTTTTCTAGAAATTTGCATCGATCCTTAATTTATTATTGTAACTTATATATATCAAATACCCAGCACAAGCCTATATGTAGATTATTAGTTATATATATATCACACTCATACAATTAAATTAACATGCATGATTAAATAAAAAAAAATGTTTCCTTCATCTTCTTAAGTTGTGGATCGAAAAACTTTGAATAAGCTAACGTATCAAGAAAAATCCAACGCAAAAAAAGACATATGAGCCATTCGACATATGATAAGATTTTAATTTCCTTTCTATATTAATTAGTTGAACGAAGACTAATCTCGTGAGCGTTCTATTGTCATAACTACCCTATCAAATTCAGATTTTCAGATCTTATGGTTTTATATTGAACATAATTAATTTCACACAAATAATATTGCAATAAGGTTATAATTAAGCCAGACAGCCTCTACTACATTACCAATAATATTGGCTGCACATCCATGCCCAGAACGAATTTTGATGATGCATAATGCAAATATTGCAGTCTCTCTAATTCTCACTTCACTTACTCATATTTTTAAACTTTAATTTCTATATATATGTGTGTATAAATAACAACCCCAACTGATCATTTCAGCAAATAATTAATATAACCCATATAAGATAGAGTTGGCTGCTTATGATTTTACAACGAAGATCCAAAAACCCAGCTCAGAGCTTGATATACGTTACCTATAATACACTCATATATTGTCGAATAATATTCATCAATTGACAATTTTTTTTCAAAAAAATGTTTTCTTTTAGACCTAACCCTAGCTGCAGAAGATAGTATATATATATATGTAGTGATTATTAGAGAAACAAAGAAAACACAGGCAACCCCACCAAGTCATTAATGAGATTCCTGACATGCGCAATTAAGTTGTAGGGATTATTATAAATGAAAGCTCATTTCGATGGAGATTAATGTTGAAACTTGTATGAGTTGTATTGTGGTAGAAACCCTAAGCTTTCATTGCATTAATTGCCTCACATGATTCAAAGCTTACCTTCTTCTTTCAAAATTCAAAATAAAACAGCTCTCCTTTCATGGTATGACGGTCTCCTATGCATGCATGCGCATCTTCATTTTCAAAATCATTTTCTATCTGATGACTGATAACCATAAATTTCACAGATATAACATATAAGCTAATTAAACTTCTAAAACCAGCGATTACACACACATGAATATACATACATATATATATAGAGAGAGACAGAGAGAGAGACAGAGAGAAAGTTCACCCCTTTTCTGTTGTTAGATAGCAATGATTTAAATTGAATTAATTACTGTTGTTCAAGAGACCATGGTATTGCTCATGAAATTTATTTGCATGCGATTATAAATCCTCGGGAGTTGCGACTTGAGAGTATGAGTATGAGAGCATAGAAGATGAAGGTGTGAGAAGAAACTTGTCGTTTGGTTTCTCCGAAATTACAAATTTTAGAAGACAAAAAAATAAAATAATGGTGAAGAAACAGACATCTCACCACGTTAGAAGGAAAAACATGAGGCATCCAACGCGATCATTAAATGTGCATCGTGGTGATGAAGATTCATTTTCGAGACCCAATTGTTTTCTTCCAATGATAGTTAGTTTTCTAACCGAGCATAATTTATTGAAAAACAAAATCCTTTTTTTTTTATTATCATTTGTAATTAATGTGTTTCAGTAAAAGCACCTTTATGAGTTGAGGCAATAAGCTCAATATAAGAACATTTGAGAGACTGAAAATTTTTCTTCTTATAACTAAACATCTTTTACCAAAAAAATAGTTTAAACACTAGGAAACCAAGGTAAGAAATTAATATCCAGTTAAATAATTAAGGATATATATGAACTACAAGGTCGAGTACCATAGTTTAAAGGTAGGCCAAGAGAAACTCTCTAATATTCACAATCTGCAAGAAGAAGACAGTGGGAGAAGGAAATGTCTTTTTCGTCCATGAAAATTTTCTGGTCAACAAGAGGAAATAGAGAAAGTTAGCTTCTAAAGATGCAAATTCTTGAAGAACCATAAGATCCCTTCTTAGCAAGGGTGATCACTACATTAGTTAGTTTCTCTAAAAATATGAAAGATTTGAAACTATAACTTGCTTTTTCAAGATCTTTTTAATATCTTAATTATATCAGAAAGTCCCAAGCTATAGGTAGTAACATTCCCACGTGAGATTAATATCCTCAAGGGAGTCAATCTTGAGCTCACCTTTAATCGTGTCCAATCTTTTATTTATAATTAGAGGTTTTGTATGCGCAAACGTGTATGTTACCTTTTCTTAATTTTAAAAATATAATATAAAATAATATTTATTAAATTTTAAAATAATAAAAAGTTAATTAATTCTCTATTATTTTATTGTAACTTTTTATTATTATTTTTCTTCTCTATATATTATATATTTTATTTTATATTATATATAAAAAACTCAGAGTCATACATAAAAATCTTTTAATAGTTAAAGCACACAAATTAAAATAAATAACCATTCAGATATATATTAATGTGCCAACTACTTAATGAAAATGATTGCTAGTTGCTAATCAAAGGTCTAAAGACTAAAGCAAACGCAAAGGGTTTGATTAAACAATCAACTTTGCTTACGCACCACGCTCAATGCATGGTTTTAAAATTTAAAGTACAATGAAACATGTATTTGTACTGAGGGCAATTATCAGCTTTTTTTTATTTTGAATTTTGTCTAACTTATGCTTTTCCATTTTACTAATATTTGTTCTAAGAAGTAAATCTTTGTTTAAACAAAAAAACGAAAAGAAAAATTTAGATCACAGAAAAAGCCCATACCTAGAAATTGGACCAAATAAAAAAAAAGAATGTGATTCTATTGCCAATCCTTAGTTGTGAGTCCAACTTAATATTTGGCCCTAAAACCTGATCACTGTTCCTGGTTCCAAAAGAAACTTTCACCTTACGAGGCTTTCAAGCTCCACACCTTTAGAATATCTGGGCTTGATATTTGGCCCAAAATAAAACACCAAGGAAGGATCATATATTAAAAGTATTTAAAAATTTAATTACAGTGTGTTAAATTATAGAAAGTATTTATTTTATAAAAAATCTAATAACAAACACTTAAAATCTTTCTCCAAAAACATTTCTAAATTTTTATTATAAATTTTATAATAAAACAATTAAATCCTTCCTTTTGTCTAATTTTTCATTAAATCCTTAAATGTTAGTTGAAAGGCCAATGCATTGAGAATTACATGTCAAAGTCACTCATTTCGACAAGTGAAGTTAGTACTGTTATTAAAAAGAAAGACAAAATTACTTGTTTAAAAAGTTTAAAGATTTTTATTTACAATTATTCCAAATTTCAATAAAAAAAATTTTCATTTCTAAATAAGAAATTTTGCTTACAACATCTGAGCTTAATCAGTGCATCGAAATTCATTTTTTAAAATTTTAAATTTTTAAAAAAACTTTTATGTACACTAAATTTGAAACCCGATTTACGGATAAAAAGGCGTTGAGATCTTCGGTTCCTTTTGCAATCAAGTGCAATATCAATATGCTATTAATCTACACGATTATGATTTGGTTGGCCGCTGGTTAGCCCTTTCTGCCTAACTTTTTTCTTCTGCCTTTCTAGCTTGAAAGTGAAACTCTTAAGCCTTTAACCTATAAAAAAATTTATTTGATTTCTTTATCCGACATTTTTTTGTTTTCTAGAAACTTCATTGTCATGTCAAATTAAAATAATAATGAATTCTTTTAAAGTTTAATTAGGAATTAAATTGAAGTTCACATATTATTAATATTTAGAAATAAAGATTAAAGATAGTTAATGAATTTCTTCGATTGATGATCTACCAACTTAATGCCTATAACCATTAGACAAATTCATGGGTGGTTCCATTGGTGTGTGTGTGTGTGTCTATATATATATATATATATATATATATATATATATATATATATATATATGAAGTACTAATTTTTTCGGAAAGGATTTCATTGTACTTTATTTTAATCTTATTATGGTTTAATTTTTGTTATGGTTCTGATTCTTTATAAAAAAAAATTATAACAATTAAATTTGAAAATAAATCATGATTAAATTCAAAAATACAAAATATTAAAAATATAAGTAATTCAAAATAGTAAGCAGTAATATTAAATACATATTTAGACTATAAATAACTTTTTATACCATATTAAAAGATAATTAAACGATAAATAATATGAAAATATATAAAAAAATATTTAAATATAATTTTTATATTTTTATTATAAATTTTTTAATCAGATATATATATGTTTATAATTTATATAATTTATTTTTTTATAATTAAATTTATATATTTTATTTTAATTAATAAATTTAATAATAAAATATAAACAAATACATGTAACAGCATATTTATAAGTTGAAAGAGTCTTACACCTACCGCAATATTTAAGTGATTATATTGATTCTGAAAATTAAAAAAAGAAGACAAAAAGATTCTGAAGCTTTTATTTTTGTTAACTTTAGCCACACAACCGGGAAAAGGCGGCGAAACAGGAGGGAACACTTTAAATTATTAGAAATTGACAAAACTTTTTAGATATTCTCACAGCTAGACCACGAGCTCGACACGCGCCTACAGCATCCTCTAAATCTGAAGCATCCAGATGTAATTCAATCGAACGGTTAATATTCTCCCAACCTTCCCATCTAGTCTCTTTCTCCACATCCTTATCCTCGCATCTTCACCACACACAAGCACGCACTCGCCACCCCAAGGACACTTCGAAACCGTTCGTTTTCTTTGTGCTCTCTTGCGATTTATTTTGGTTCTAGACTCATCTTCATTTCAGCTTCCTCTGCTGTTAAACCCTATCATCCATCCTGTTTAAACCTGAATCATGGCTGCTTCTTCTTTGTCTCTCTTGAGCACTAGTGGAGAATATGTCGGTTCTCTGTTTTCGTCATTCTCGCCGTCTCCTTCGAGTTCGATTTCGCGGTTGAACTCGTCTGCTTCTTTGTCTTCGATTCTTCGATTCTCTCCTGGGAGGAATGGAAGTTCCCTGGTGCTTTGCGCTACTAAGGGATCGAATAATCGACCTCTCACCGGTGTCGTGTTTGAACCCTTTGAAGAGGTGAAGAAGGAGTTGAGTCTCGTTCCCAACGTCCCGCAAGTTTCCCTTGCTCGCCAGAAGTATGTGGATGAGTGTGAGGCTGCCGTTAACGAGCAGATCAAGTAAGTTTCTGTGTTCCCGACTTCTAGTGCTTTTTATTTTTTCTTCATGGTCTTTAATATTTGTTTTTTGGGGCTTGTGCTCAATCATGCGTTTTGTTTCTTTTCAATCCATGAATGTCCGAGATATTATTTTTGGTTTTTTTTAGTTATTATTTGTTAGTGTGGCTTGCTAATTTTTATCTTTTACCTTTTTTTTTTAAACAGTGTGGAGTACAACGTCTCGTACGTTTACCATGCGATGTTCGCATATTTTGACAGGGACAATGTCGCTCTCAAGGGTCTTGCTAAGTAATGCTCTGATTTTCTTAAGGATCTCTGTTCATTTTGATTTGCTCTGTCAAGACTGATTAATGATTGTGGTTTAACAGGTTTTTCAAGGAGTCAAGTGTAGAAGAAAGAGAACATGCTGAGAAATTGATGGAATATCAGGTGGTTGACTTAGTCTTATAATTCAGCATCAACGCTTTCAGTCCTGTCTCCTTTAAAGTGATATTAACCTCTTTTTATTATGTTACTGTAAATTTCAGAACAAACGGGGTGGAAAAGTGAAGTTGCAGTCTATCGTGATGCCACTTTCTGAGTTTGATCATGTGGAAAAGGGAGATGCACTATACGGTTCGTTTCTTTGGCCTACTCCTTTTGTTTTGGATGGCTCAGATTTTATTCGTAAATATACAATTGATGTATTCAAATTATGTTTTCTTTAATTGATGATATCTTATTCTTTAACTGCATTATTGTACATTTATCTTGGTAAGATTTGCGCGCTTCACATATGAGCATTTTCATTATTTTTAATAAGTGGAAGCAGCCTTCAAATTTTAGTTCGACGATAAGTTCAGTACATGCATGACATATCTATACTGAAATGAAGCAGATTCATGGCTATTAGAATTTTCCCCAATCACAAGTATTTGAGTTGCTTATTCTCTTATGTCATTTCCCTTTGGGAACCAGTACTCTGACCTTGATTGTGATGCTTCGATAAGATTCTAGATGAAGTGGATGCTTCTTGATCATGGGCACAATGGTGTAGAAAACTTATATTCTATGATATGATTTTGTTTAAGTTATTTTATATATGAAAATTCTGATTATCTCTGTATGTTCATTACTTTTAAGCACAATTTTACATACAATATAGAGTTAAGTCACATACATAAATTTGTTACTTTGCTCTGTTAGTTGGCATGATGTAGAATCCAAGTTAGCATTGTATGGTGAAATTTCTCCAAGGAAATGTTCTACCTTCAGTAGCACTAAACAAGCTTTTTTCTTTTTTTTTCCATTGCAGCAATGGAACTTGCTCTATCACTGGAGAAGTTAACTAATGAGAAGCTCCTAAACTTGCATAGTGTAAGACATATTTATTTCTTATTCTTAGTCTGGATTACCCACATGTGCGTTATTTCTTATATTACTTCATGTATACTTTGGCACTGTTAAACGGGAAGTTCTTTTCTTTTGACTTTATTCCTGTTGGTTAACAGGTTGCCTCAAAGAAAAATGATGTGCAGTTAGCAGATTTTGTAGAAAGCGAGTTTTTGGGTGAACAGGTATTTATAAATTTGGCGCTGCAATTCAGAGTTTGTTCTTTGTAACTATGAGTGAAAGAGAGTGTACAATAGTTCGAGGTTATGCACATTGCAAAGGACAGTACATAAATTGCATGGATCTAATTTCTGCATTTCACATGTATTCTTAATAGGTGGAAGCCATTAAAAGAATATCCGAATATGTTGCTCAGCTAAGAAGAGTGGGCAAGGGGCATGGTAAGAATGCCTGATTTAGCTACACAACCTATTTCTGACTTTTTTCTTTATACAACATATTGGACTAGTCCTTATAGATGTTTTCTGTGTTTTGATTTTTTCCCCCCTTAATTGTTATTATTAAAATCTTGTTTACTAAACTGGTGTCATGGGAAATTTCAGGTGTTTGGCACTTTGATCAGATGCTGCTTCATGAGGAAGCTGCGGATGGAGTTGCTGCTTGAAGATAAACTTGTTAATTTGCTTCTGTCAATGTATCTATGTGGCTTTTATCAAGTAGTGGTGATTTTAGTCACCAAAAAAAAAAAAATAGTGGTGATTTTCTAGTATTGAGCTAGGTGGACTTGAAACAAAGTTTGGAGAAGTGGATGTCAAATAATTTTGCAACTGTCTATCTAGCCGTTGTTAATTATAGCTAAGATTAGTCTCGCTCTTTTTAAATGAAGCTTTTCTTCTGAACGCAGTTTACCTAAGTTAATTCAATTAGGTTTCTTTAATTATATTAGTTTTCTCACTTAGCTCTTTAAATTTATCTTCCGTGCTTTTCATAAAATGAGGGAGAGATAACATGGTTTCCCTCTAATTAAATGGCTATCAGAGTGAAGTCTCAAGATGGTGGACTAAGTGAACCTTGAAAACATTAGCAATTGTTCAAAATATACGATGATGGAAAATTATATCAAAATTTGAAATTAATTCTGTTTTATGATAAGCCTGACTTTCATAGTTGATTTCGAGTATGAAATAAAGAGTAAGATTGTTTTTAGTCAATAATTAGCATAAAATTTTGTTGAGACTGATAAAAATGGTTTCGTTGATTTGGCCAAATAGAATGTTTCTGTGAACTTCTAGAAATGAAAGGTCCTCAGCTATCAGTATGTAGTGTTACCTCATGGTCATCAACAGAAACATTTCCTTCTGTTGCAAGATCTTTGTCAAAGTGTCAATTGAATTGTCTTATTATTAAAATATAAAGCAATTGAAGAAGTAAAACTTTTGTTGCGACTATAAGGTTGATTCTTTCTGTGTAGCATAGTGGTCCAACCTTTCATTTGCACGTGTCAGAAAAAGACTCCTGCCATGGTGAAAGCTCATTCAATTGTGGCCAGAGAACTCGCAGTATAAGCAAGGTGCCATTCAATTTTTGATTCGAGGGACCCTTACAAATTCAGGCGGAAAAGGCAAGAATGTCTTCTTATCATTCTTACCATGTCCTGTTTGACAGGTGACACCGACCCATAATATATAACAATGACTAATACTACGGAAGCCGCAGAAGTGGGGATATATCGGGCTGGAATTTTGACCCATTCAATGATTCTCAACATGGCCTAATCCAGTTGGCTTTGGTGTTGAATTTGACGCGAGGAAATTTACCCCCTTTTTTGTCCACAAGGAACGAATGTTTTAAACAACTTTAAAAATATAGTATTTATTCTTTAAAAACTCTGGCTTGTTATTTACGAGTACTTGGAGCATGAATATATTTTAACAAGTACTAAATTAAATTTTTTTCAAAAAAGAAATTATTTTTTTCAAAGACCATTGGTGATTCACTTATGATGTTGGTTCATCAGTACCTAATCAACGTTCTTCTCCGTTGTCTAACAAAAGGAAGCTATATTATGAACCCAAATAAAATCAAAAGAATAAATGTGTTGTGCAGACAAAATTGCTTCAGAAGAATAGCAGACTCATCAAATATGGTAAAGCCCCATTAGGCACGACAAAAAGCACTAGTATGGGGCAAAATTCAGAATTCAACTGCTGGAGTCTTAAGCAAAACGAATTTAAAAACCAAAATCATTGAATAAAACTAACAAGAACTGTTATCTATTACTCCCACGCCAATTTATGCAGTGACTGCTTGTTGGGCAGCCAGCCTCTTCCTAGACTCCTCAATAATTGATAGCTTAATACCCTTGCCCTTAGGAAGGGATACCCAAGGTTTTGTAGCCTTGCCAATAGTGAACACATTGCCCAACCTGGTTGCAAATTCATGCCCTGTGGCATCCTGAATGTGGACTGTCTCAAAGCTTCCCTTATGCTTCTCCCTGTTCTTGATCACTCCCACACGCCCCGTGTTTCTTCCACCTGTCACCATAACTACGTTCCCAACATCAAATTTGATGAAGTCAACAATTTTCATGCTCTCTAGATCCAGCTTGATGGTGTCATTAGCCTTGATGAGAGGGTCGGGATAGCGGATAGTGCGGCCATCATAGGTGTTCAAGTACGGAATACCTTTCTGCCCAAACTGCACTGACCGTACCTTGCAGAGCTTAAACTGCCATATACAATCCACATAAGGAAAATTATCGAGAGGAAAAAGAAGAAAAGGGGGTTGTAACTTGAAAATTCAAACAGTTAAAATATACAAAAACCCTCATATTGAATTGCCTAAGAGGTTTACTAGTACGTATGATTAAGAAATAGACACAAGAACGTGAGATAATGACATCATAGTGTCATACACACACATGATGCAACAAAATTGATACAACGGGATTTCTTTTTGGAAGACAAGTCATTCAAGAACCAAAAGCACTACCTTTGCTTCCTCATCCCTGATTGAGTGAAGATGGAATCGACCTTTTGTGTCATAAAGGAGACGGAAGTTCTCATTTGATTTTGGAATTGACAGAACATCTATAAATACAGGGATATAAAAATTAATTACTATGCTTATTGCCTCAGCTAAAATAAACAAAGATAAAGTATCAGGATAGAGAAAATTTGCAACAAATAATGCTAGGGAGAAGCCTCTTCAAATATTTCAATTACCCAAATCCCATCTCATCAATTTAAGATACATCAAGTAGTCCATTGAACAATGTTATGCAAGAAAAATTATAGTTGATAACATATCTTCATACAGAAACCATCCTCTTATCTGTCTAGCAACTTAAATCTCAGGAACTAGTCAATAGCTTATTTCCCCTTCTGTTTTTTATATGTATAAATCTTTAATGATACCCAGCTACCTTAAAAGTTTAAGAATACCAGATAGGCATGAGAACAATAAGTGCATATTATTTTCATAAATGACATGCAACATGCATACCCATGAAACCAGATGGATATGTTTTGTCTGTCCTGACTTTCCCATCAACCAGTACATGTCGCTGCATCAGAATAGAAATGACTTCATGGTATGTCAGGGCATATTTCAACCGATCTCGCAAGATAATTATGAGTGGAAAGCATTCCCTGGATTTGTGGGGACCAGATGAAGGCTTTGGAGCCTACAAAAGGAAAAAAAATTATGATAATATTTTCATTTAAACCAAAGACAGGTTTAAACATATTTCTGTTTATGAATAGTTTCTATGAAAATGGGAAATTGGAAGTCCAACTTACAAATGCTCCGCCCAATTTGTTAAGCATCCAATGCTTAGGGGCATTGAGCCTCTTCAAATGTTTCTTCAATCCTCTAGCCTGTTGGATTAGAAGCAGGAAGTTCAAAAACAGAACAAAGGAAGCTTTTAAATATGAAGTCAAATTAAGAGTGAAAAAAATTGGGAGAGAATATGAGATAATATGTATTCCCGATAAGTGTAAAATATTTTACAGCATATTTAACTTTGCAAAATATTTTACAGCATATTTAAATTAAATATGCTGAGTTCAAGATAGCATCTTTATAGGTTGAACCCGAAAAATAAAGGACATCTTGAGCAAAATAAAAGCTCAGGAATGCAATGTACACTTTTAAGACCTGAATCTGTACATCATGGTCAAATTCCAACCAATCTTGAATGCATAGTAACAGAAACATTAAGATTTCAGAAAGGTGATTTAGGAAAAAGCAGATATGAAACTTGATGTTACGCAATTCAGTGTCTTATCCTCAATTCCAGTGCATAATAATCAATGCAAACCAATTCATAAATAAACGGAGAAAAGCTCTGCTATTCAAGTGCTATGTGCTAATTTACGAATAACTTAATTAAGGTGGTGAGGATAATCCTGGACAGATAAATACCCTATTTTTCAGATATACCACTTGAAAAGAAAAAATAATAATTTCAATCATATCCCTCGTGTTAAATAATGACCCTTACTAATGCTCCTCACAGTAATTCGTCGCCAACAATCCCATAGAAGAGACCGCCCAGAACTCATGTTAAACGAAAGCTGCACATTCAAACATTTAAACCGCAATCCTAGTCCAGACAAGGTAAATTATCATTGGCATCCTAGAAAGCTTATTCAGAGGCATAGGTATTTGCTTGTGTATATACGTCCATTAAAAAACAAAAATGCAAAGCAGCAAACTTTTATAATGAATGGAATAGAGCAAGATTGCACCAACGCCATTCAAAACGCATTGAAGTTATGTTCATGAAATATTGAACTATTGAAATTTATGACGGAGACAATATTCAAATTAGTTGAAATCAATATTGAGTACGAACCATTTTGGCTTTGTGGGCTCTGAGATGTCAGGGCACCAAGCTACTCCTTCACTGCTGGAACAATAAGATACGTAGAAAGGGATCGCGTCACTTTAAGAGTTAAGCGGGATTTCACAAACCCCAGCTAGGGTGATATTTATTTGGGTCAGACCCATTGTTGTTTGAAGAACGAGTGAACGTTGTACTTATAAGATTATAAAATATTTTTTATATCTTTAAATTTTATATTAATTTTTAATTTTATTTATAAATTTTTTTGATTAATTGTACTTTTAAAATTTTAAATTATGATTAATTTTATTTTATAACTTATCGTGATCTAAATTATTAATAAAAATTAGTAATGTGATATTTAACAATAAATTTTAAAAATATAAATAAAATTTTGATAATTTTAAAAAATTAAAAAATATAATATATTTTTAAATTATAATATTTTTATTTTTATTTAATCACTGTCTGATGTAAAAATTAAGTTTTTTATTAAATATTTCGTATATGACTTGAATAATTTTATTAGTAGATTCACATTTTTTAATGTAATATTATATGACTATTTTTTGTTAATAATTTATATAGTGTTAAGTTATGAGACAAAATTAATTTAAATTTAAAAATTTATAGATAAAATTAACTATAAAAAAATTTTATAAATAAAATTAAAAATTGATGTAAATTTTGTGAACATAAAATGTGCTTTTGCCATAAAAGTATTATGCTTAGTAAATTATAATAACATTTTTTTTAATTTGTTAAATCATTTTTACTATTTTTTAATTTAAAAAATTATACTAACTTTCACTCTAATAAAAAAAATTAATGCAAAAATCAAAGAAGACGTTATTATACATTTTTACAATGAATTATTATGTTAATAAATTAATAGTAATCATTTTCTCTTCTGGCATTTCACTTATATGCTTAAAGATCAAGTTTTTATTTTTTAAAAGAAATTATAGGGTTAAAAATAAAGTTTTTTTTGTTAAAAGTTGCGAGATAAATGGATGTGTGACAAATTTTACTATAATTTGAACAATTGAATATTTCATTCTACAATACAATAAAAAATAGCAGTTAAAATAAATTCTAGTAGTATATGACAGAAATTTGTACAAAAATTTCATATGCTAAAAGATTATGAGAATAACAATTATTTATATTAAATATTTTAGCAAAAATAATTAAAACTTCACACTTTTATATCCCACCCACCGGCTAAAATTATATACTAACAAATTTTAACACCAAATCAAAGAAATAATTGCTATCGCATAAAATTCTACACTATAATAGTTTATACCAACTTTTCAGCCATGAACATTGAATCATTATAATAGACATCTACTTTAAAGACGGCTTTTATTGTTAGTCTAAGAATTATGAAGAATGAAAAGTTGAAAGTTGAGTTTCATCTATTAATTTCATTGTGCTTTATTTTCCTTTCTCCTTCCAAAGACTTTGTTGAACCACATAATGTGCAATAAGATACACACAAACAATGCAATATTAAATACATGGATAATTGTTAAATAATTCTTATAGTCTTTATAATTTTACTTACTTTTTATTAAATTTTTATAATTTAAAATTTTATAATTAAGTCTTTATAATTTAATAAACTTTTAATTTAGTCCACAAGCTTAACTTTTGTTAATATTTTATTAAATTTTAATAATATGCTAATTATATAATCTTAACATTATAAATTTACTTAATTCAAATTAATATAATTATATTATCTAACTAAAGTTATATTTTATTTTATATATTTCAGTTATTTTTGTATTATTATTATTTTTTATTTTATTAATACAAATAATATATATTTAAAATGTTAAGATACTATATCTTGATAACAATAATAAAATATTAACAACAAAGACTAATTTAATATTTTATTAAATTTTAGAGACTCAATTATAAATTTTTAATTTATAAAAACTTGAATAAAAATTGAGTGAAAGTATCAAGACTATAAAAAAATTTAACTATTTTTTTTCTCAAACCAAAGCTAAAAAAATATTGGTGAGAAATTGAGAATATAGGATCTCCAACATCATCAAGCACAATCAAGAAAAGCTGATCCAATTTTATAGTCCCTCTGGAAGAGAGGGGAAAGGATGGGGAATATTTTCCAGGTCAACGGAGAAGTGAAGTTGGGAACAAAGAACAAACAAAGTCATATTCCACCATCTAAGATTAATAAGCCCGTCTAGCTCAGTCGGTAGAGCGCAAGGCTCTTAACCTTGTGGTCGTGGGTTCGAGCCCCACGGTGGGCGCAATTTTTTATTTTCATATACACCCTAAATAATGACCTTTTTTTTTTTAAGATGTTAAAATCATATTTTTTTTATTTTAAAAAAATGATGTTTTCTTTTATTTAGAGATAAAAAATTTATATTTATATTTATTTTAATTATATTTAAATTTATTATTTATATGATTATATATCTATTTAAATAATATAAAAAACAATTTTAATTAAAAATAAATTCATTAGTTTAAATTTAAAATAAATAATAATAAAATATTATAATTTTTAAAAATATATTTTATAATAAATTATAATATTTTTAAAAAAATAATAATATTATTAAATATATTTTAATTAAAATAAATAAAATTATAAATTTTTTAATTTTTTTAAGAAATAATAAATATTTTTAAAATAAAAAAGAGACTTAATTGTAATTTATATACTTTTTATATTTTAAAAACAAAGATTATAGTACACTACGAGGGGGAAGAATATACACGCGCCACGCCAGTGTTATGCAAGTGCTCCTCCCACTTCATCTTCTTCGTTGTTAGAAGTTAGAAAATCGAACCCTTCACTTTGATTGGATTCATCCTACAGAGAAATTCAAAGCCTTCTCGCTCTCACAGTGTCGCACTCAAAATTTCCCAGAAAACCCTAGAGAGCACCAAAGCACCAAACCATGGGTCCCAACCTCGAATGTCGCATGTACGAGGCCAAGTACCCGGAAGTCGACATGGCCGTCATGATACAGGTTAAGAACATTGCCGACATGGGCGCCTACGTCTCATTGCTCGAGTACAACAACATCGAGGGCATGATCTTGTTCTCCGAGCTGTCTCGCCGTCGGATTCGTAGTGTTAGCAGCCTCATTAAGGTGGGTCGCATTGAGCCTGTCATGGTCCTCAGGGTCGACAAGGACAAGGGCTACATCGATTTGAGTAAGAGAAGGGTCTCTGAAGAGGATATTCAGGCTTGCGAGGAGAGGTACAACAAGAGCAAGCTTGTTCACTCCATTATGCGCCACGTTGCTGAGACTATGGATGTCGATTTACAGGTATCCAGCTACAGTGTCTGTAAACAATGTAGCATCTTTGATGCATTTCTAGATTGTTTACGTTAATGGTTTGCTGTTGATAGTTTCTTATGTACTTATTTCTTGTCTGCTTGGAACTGTTTGATTGATGTCAGTCCGGTTGGTGTTTCTCTCTGACGTAGCATTTGTGATTTTTTTCCCTACTTCTGTTTCCATTCTGGGGGTTGGGTAAGAACTGATAAAAAGGATGCCTAAAGGGAAGTGTTTGAACAGTTATTTCCAGCAGTGTAGATTAAAAAAAAAAATTACAAACTATATCATTTAGAAAATATATATAGCAAACGACTGATAGGCAGTCATTTAGGGTGTCTTTGCGAATGTGGAGGGAAAGTGTAGCTAAGGAATTGAAGGGAAAGGAAGGGAAGGGAAGGGAAGGGAAGAAAATGTTAATTATTAATTTCTTTTTTCCCTACGGTAATTAAAATTAATGAAGAAAGATGATTAAGGAGGTTTAATACAAAATCTTTCAATTTCTTCCCAAAAAAAAATTTAAAACCCAAATAAGGGAATGTTAATACTATTCTCTTCCCTTCCTCTCCATTTTTACCTTACCAAACACACTCTTAGGAAATTCTTTTTACTATTTGAGCAGCTTGGTAGTCCAAATGCAAGCGATCAAGTGATGTTTTTAATTATTTACACAGGAATCGCCATTTCACTGTCATGATTATTTGCTTTCTCAACTGGTCTCTCATCAAAATGATCTAAAACTGTTGTTGGAACAAAAAATGGAATCATGTATGTAACTCAAGAGTTCCAAATATTCTTTAAAGAAAACTTTAACTATTGTTTAATGCAAATTCCTTATAGGATTATATAATTGAATAGCTCTTACTTTCCTTTTTATGATGTAGACCTGTTCTGGTTTATGAAAATTTAATTGCTATTGAAAATCTGTTGGTCTTTGTTCAAGTTAGACTAGCATATGGATTTTGGCCATTGACTGTATAAAAATTCAGGTGTACTAGGTAATATTAATGCATATACACAATTCAATTGGGGACATTCAAAACAAATTCCTTCTTCCTAGAACTAATAAAGCACTCTTGTTCCTCCCTCATGGGCTTGTTCTGGACTTTCTGTCTTCTGAAAATATAATCATTATGAAAACTGTACACAACTGTGTTCCGGTTAAAATAGCATATTGTTAAACTTAGTTGTTCAATATGTACAAATTCACAGTGTACAGGGTAATATTATCGCATATGCACAAGTGCAATAGGGAAAATTTCTAAAGTCTGTTCTATTAAAAAGACTACTGCTAGATTTTGCAATTTGATTGTGGATTTGTGGTGCTTTACAAAGCAATTAGAGTTTGAGCAAAATACAAGTCAAGCAACTATGACAAATCTTTTGTTTCTTCAACAGTATCTGCTGTTACTATGGCATTCTATAATTTTATCTCAGAAGTCACACATTTCCACCCTTGGGAACCTTTTATCTCTACTCTCTCTCTAGGATTTATCCCTGTAATGTATTGTACTTCACAATCATGCTTCTTTTAAAAGCAATATCATTGCTGATCCTTATTGCAAATATAACTTTGTATCTTAATCAAGAAATCATTTTGAAGAGCTAAAGAACTTATTCATTTAGAGGGTGCTATTGTTTCAGTTTGTCGTTTTCTAAACTGAATTCAAGTGGCTTTTTTCAGGATTTGTATGTTCACATTGGATGGCCTTTATATCGCAAGTATAGTCATGCTTTTGAGGTAAGCATGTTTTTTTATTCTTTGATGTGTTAGATGATTTTTTAATCACAATGTAAACTTCATAATATGCAGGCATTTAAAATAATTGTGACTGATCCTGATTCAGTTTTGAATTCCCTCACCCGTGAAGTCAAGGACCCAGATGGAAAGGAGGTAAGATTGTCATCCTAGACCATCATGCCACATAAACCCTGTCTATGCATAAAGGATTTTTTTGTTATCTCTCCTAGGCAACCAAGGTGGTTCCAGCAGTGTCAGAAGAAGTAAAGGAAGCTCTAGTAAAGAATATTCGAAGAAGAATGACACCACAACCCTTGAAAATAAGGGCAGATATTGAAATGAAATGTTTTCAGTTTGATGGAGTTCTTCATATTAAGGTTTGTACTCTGCGCTTATCTTACATTTTTATTTCTGAGGCAGATATTAAAATAAATTGATTCTGTTGCCCTCTTTTCATTTGGGCTTGTACTTTGTTCTTGTGTGTTAGGAAATTGTTGCTTATCTACGAAAGTATTCTTAGTGAAGGATTGTGTTATAACCATTTGATTGTGCAGGAGACTATGCGGAGAGCGGAAGCTGCTGGAAATAATGATTGCCCTGTAAAAATTAAACTTGTTGCTCCGCCACTTTATGTTCTTACCACTCAAACTCTTGACAAGGTTGGTGCAAATCTTAACCCAGAGTTTGTTATCATAATTGCCTTTGTAACTGAATGGTGAAGTACAATTTCTCCTATGAAATTTGTGTGCTTAAAGATTATGCAATATATGAATTTGTAATAAGTTTTTGCTTCATAGATTTTGTTTGGGAATTGGTTTGGATGTATAAGTAGTTAGCAGTTGTTTTTACATTTAATGTTGGTAGCCTATATACTAGCCTTTTATCCAGTGAAAACCTCAAAGGATTCATCTTCAACATCCGCTTCAATCCCCATATTTTTTCTTTTATTCAAAATCAAATATGGCATTGTGAAATTAAATATGCTTAGTTGCTTGCTGGTTTTAAACATAGGCAAAAGCCAACAAAATGCGTTTCTTAAATATATAGATTTTGTTTGGAACTTTGGAAGTTACTTAAAGCATTATGCTTGCTGGACCCACTGTCTTTTCTCATTCTCTCGTAGTTACTGAATGTGAAATTTATGGTTGGTTTGATAATTCTTCTTATATAGCAAACAAAGATTTAATTTTATAGATTCAACTTCCGTACCTTCATTCCCCATGTTATTGGATTTAAAGGTTGTGGAGTGTGGACTCATGACCACTTTAGCAAACACCACTTTTGCTGTTATAAGTGACACTTGGATAAATTTTGCTTATTCTTCTGCATAGGTACCTGTATTAATGTTTACTTTTTGTGAAGACTGTAATTGGAATTATTTACAACCTTCCGAAGATTACAATTTACAGACACTAGTTCATTATGGTATCTTCTACCATGGATGCAGCTTTAAAGTTGCGTTGAAAAGTCTGAACTGGTAACATTGCTACTGCAACTAAATCGTGTATGTTGTTATGCTCTGAACAGGATCAAGGAATATTAGTTCTCAACAATGCTATTGTTGCTTGCACTGAAGCAATAGAGCACCACAAGGGTAAACTTGTCGTGAAGGAGGCACCCAGAGCGGTGAGTGTCAATACCATCTATATGTTTGCATCATGAATTTTGTCTTTTATTTGAGATGCTTACTCATGAACAAATTTTTATCCATTTGCCCTTTGATCTTCCTATATGTTATCTCTTTTGTTTTGAGGTTTGACGTCTTGGTTTGATTCAGGTGAGTGAGCGTGATGACAAATTGCTTGCCGAACACATGGCCAAGCTACGCCAAGATAATGAAGAAATCAGTGGCGATGAAGATAGTGAGGAGGAAGAAGATACAGGAATGGGAGAGGTCGACGTAGGGAACCAGAATTCTGGGATAACAGAGTGACAGAAAATTTAAGGGTAGGAAAAAGGCATAGATAGGGACAGATTTAACTATTTTTTATTTAATTTAATATATTGTTCAAACCAGTTTTTCGATGCGGTTGTAATACAGACTTCAAGTCACCGTATGTTGAATGTTTTGTTACTTGCGAAGCGATTTAGCCGTTTCTGAAAGAGGATGCTTTGGCCTAAGCGGTTTGCTTTTCTTCTGTCATTATTTTTATCTATGAATTTCATTGTTCACCTAAACAATCTCTCTACTCAGCATTTGTCTTTTTCTTCTATAAATATTGAAATAGTAGAAAAAGAACAAATGATTGGCACAACAATTTTAAAGAAGATAAGATTGATAATGAACTAAATTTTGAAATAGAATCTAAAGCAAAAGAAGAGTATTAAAAATATAGGAAAAATTAAAAGTTGAAAAACTAATCGTTAATTTAAAAGCCCAACGCATCAATTTATCTAACTCTAAGCTTAACTCTCTGGATTATACTGCTAATTTTTTTTATGACACTCCCTTTAAGCATTAATTAGATTAGATAGAAAATGTGTAGGAGCAACTAAGTTGCTAGAACCAGTAATTAAGACAAAGATATCCGGCTTTTCAAGAATACTTTAGAAGCCAAGATGTATATATGAGATGGGGTTAAATATTTATGCAAATGGTGATTATTGGCTCTTGAATACTATGGAGTAATTTTCTCGACGTAGATTTTATGAGGTTTTAGGCTTGAAACATTCGATCTTAGGAAGAATAAGTCAAGATGAGAAATAAGCTAAAAAAAAAAAATCTAAATATTAAGAGGCAACATAATGGTGTAATAATTTATAAAATGGCAAGATTGTAGAACCTGGCAAATGGATCTGTGTCAGTGGTTGGTCCCCATTAGCCCATCCTTTTGTCCTTTTGGGTCAGATTTTCACCATTGGGACTTGGGAGTCACTGTCTTGGTCTTCGGTCTTTGTTAACTGAGATATTATTATTACTATAATACTATTACACTTTCATCTCTGGCATTGCTTCCTTCCATTAATATTGACCACCTGAATCCTCATCTCATCCTACCTTCAAATTGATGGGACTTAGATTATTAGATTACAAGTTACACGGCACCTACATAGGAGCTTGCAAAGTAAAGGACAATCAAGCAAGTGGCACCGCGTCTCTTGGAAAATGAGAGATCCCAGGAGTGGTACAGCCTTTAGGGCCCAAAGAACTATACCATGATTCAGAGATTGCAGAAGAAACGCAATCTTCAATTGCTTGATTGAATTGACAACTATGTCTCTTTGTTCTTCTTGGATAACGACATTCTGAAAATTTCTAATTTTAGCCGCGTTCTATCTCTTTTTCAACTTTCTTTTCACAGTTAGATCTTGAACTGCTTAGCATCTACTGCGATTTCTCTCTCAAGAATGGCAATTTTCGTTGATACCCTCTTCAAAGAGAGGAAATATCCATTCATTTTCACTCTCTTGATCTTGCTCATTTGCGTCACTCTCCTCCTTTTCACTAACTCCACCTCCATCTCCAATTTCAATCGCGTCGTCTTCTATCCTGATGTTAAAGGCCAACCATCTACGACACCTTTCGTGGCCACGACCACACTCCCTGAAGACCAAGAGTTACCCCGAAAAGTGACCCCCATAACAGCTCCCATAGAACAAGGGTTACCCCAACATGTGAATCCGATCATCACCCCCAAAGACGAAGGGCTACCGCAAAATGAGATTCCGATCACAGAACCCAAGGACGAAGGGCTACCCCAAAACGAGATTCCGATCACAGCACCCAAAGACGAAGGGCTACCCCGAAAGGAGGAGGCTATGGATATTGCAAATGTTGAAGAGCATATTGATTGGAAGCTTTGCAAGGGTCCATTGGCGATTGATAATATACCCTGTTTGGATAATTTTAAAGCGATTAAGGCTTTGAAGGCAAGGAGGCACATGGAGCACAGGGAAAGGCATTGTCCAGATCCTAGTCCGCGCTGTTTGGTGCCGCTCCCGAATGGGTATAAAGTCCGCGTTCCGTGGCCTAAGAGCAGGGACATGGTGAGATTGATACTTCGGTAAGAAAAATTATGGGTATTAATGGGTGCATTGTTCGTAACGAAAATTTTTAATACGTTGATTGTGTGATAAGGATTTTTTAAGATTTCATAGATTCTTGTCAGCTTTAATCAACATTTCATGATGTGGTGGATATCAACCTACTCTGCATTTCAGAACAATAAAGTTTGTACCGGGAGTTTGGCAATTTTTTTTAAAAAATATGTTCGTACATATTTGATTTGGGTCAGGGTTAGAGTATTGGGGTATGACTGTGATATACTACTTGGCAAATCAGAACATCTAGTACCTAAAGATAAAGCATTAGAAGCTTTCTGTTTAAATTTTACTTTCTATATTTGCACTAACTGAATTTTAGTAAACTGCCGTCGTAATTTTGAGCTGTGAAGCTGAGTAGAACTTTCTAATCTTATTAACAAATATAGCATAATCTGGAAATGTTCTATTTGGTATTTAGGTACGTGTGTGATTTCTACTAATGCAATCATGAAAGTAAAGGTGGAGCTTTATCTTTCTGTTTTTCAGATTTGGTATAACAATGTGCCTCATCCAAAGCTTGTTGATTACAAGAAGGACCAACATTGGGTGGTAAAGTCAGGTGAATATTTTGTCTTTCCAGGAGGTGGTACTCAATTCAAAGATGGAGTTAACCATTATATTGGGTACATACAGAAGGTATGAAGTCAAAATGGCTTCACATCGACTAACCTTCCTAAAGTACATGCGTTCATTTTCCCCCCTCCTTGTATGAATTATAGATATAAAGAAACTGTAATCTAGTCTTCATAAAGTACAAGAAGGAAAAAGATTTACCTAATGCCAAAATTTTCTTTGGGAGGAGAGGGAAATGAGTGGTGATGGAATCTTTACTCCTGCTTTACCTGTAGATGATCCCATTCAGATTGATGATTACATCAATTGAAGAACCAACACTATTGTTTGCCACAAAATTTGAGCAACCGTATCTTGCATGGCTATACAATGATATTTTGTCAACAGGATGTAAAGGACCGAGCATAGAATAGGGCTGATAAGTTTTTGTTGTTTCTTCTATATGGTGATTAGTTGCTCCTCTCAATGATTTAGTAGGTTTTCTGACATATCACATTCATTCAATTTCTGAATGAGACTTGTCCATAGCACATATTGTTTTAAACAGTTCATTTTTCGTTTAGTGTCAGCACTGTTGTTACTACATTTGTTACTGTGAATCTAAGCAATGGTTACTTGTGATTTAAGCTTGACTTGATTTGTACCTCACACATACGTACCGCTGATTTGACTAAGTATTGATGTAGTTCTTGAATGCTTACTATATTCTGTTGGTTCGCTGTATTTCGTTCATTTTACACCAGACGTTACCAAAAATTCAATGGGGAAAGAATATCAGGGTTGTCTTAGACGTTGGCTGTGGTGTTGCTAGCTTTGGTGGCCATCTGCTGGACAGAAATGTTATGACCATGTCATTTGCCCCAAAGGATGAACATGAAGCTCAGATACAGTTTGCTCTGGAGAGAGGAATTCCTGCAACTCTTTCTGTTATTGGCACACAAAAACTGACATTTGCGGATAATGCTTATGATTTGATCCATTGTGCACGATGCAGGGTACATTGGGATGCAGATGGTACTTGTTACCTTGGTCTATGCTCCATCTATTTTATCTATAACAAATGTTTATTGCTAAACCTGATTTACAATCTTAGGTGGTAAACCGTTATTCGAGCTCAACAGAATTCTTAGACCTGGCGGTTTCTTTGCATGGTCTGCGACACCAGTTTATCGTGATGATGAAAGAGATCAGAAAGTATGGAATGGTTTGTTTCTCTCTCTTTCTCCCCCTTTGTGTGTTGTCTCTGAGCATCAAAGTCTCTACTACTCTATTTGTGTACAGTATTTTATTCTTTTTATCTTTGTTAAAGATTTTGGAATTTGGAGTTTGGACTTTCCTTATGACCCATCCTTGAACCCCAAATCAATACTAGACACTAAAAGAAGGCTTATTACATGGGATACTTGCAGTTCTGTCTCCTTAGCACTAATTTAGATTGTAGAAAATTGAAATCTCATTATTCTTTTTGTCTGTTTCAAATACTGAGATAGTAGGGTTTGCTAAAAAAGTTGGAGAACATGCAAATTCTTCTAAGATGGATGTTGTTGTATGTGTTTTCTGCAGCCATGGTGACCGTAACAAAATCTATGTGCTGGACAGTTGTGGGTAAGAGTTTTGATTCATCTGGAATTGGGATGGTTATATACCAGAAGCCTACCTCATTTGATTGCTATGAAAAACGCCAAGTGAAGAATCCGCCTTTATGTCAACAGAAGGATGGGAAAAATAGCTCATGGTATTATGTATTTTTGTCACGTTTATATGATATTTATATTTCCACCAAATTTTAGTTTCTCTGCTATACCCAAATAACAGGAAGGAAGAAGAGAAACTTACCTTTACGTTTGTTTTTTATTTGGGCTGCGTGATATGCATATACCTTATAATCAAGAATGAGGTCTACAGAACTTTTAACATCAAATGCTTAATGTATGTGAACCATTGCAAACAACGCTAAGTATATTGCTGTTGTAGCTTGATTTTTATGTTTGCTGATTTTCCCTGCTTAATTTTGTGTAGGTATATGAGACTCAGCAGCTGCCTCTCCCCTCTTCCAGTTGACAGTACAGGTAAACTACAGAGCTGGCCCATGCCCTGGCCTGAGAGGCTTACAAGTAAACCTCCTAGCTTACCTTCAGATGCTACTGAGATGTTCTACAAGGACACCAAACACTGGTCTCAACTAGTCTCAGATGTTTATGCTAATGGTCTTTCTATAAATTGGCCAAGCGTGCGGAATGTAATGGACATGAATGCTGGTTATGGAGGGTAAACTACATTGTTTAAATTGATTACCTATGGCATTCACCATGATTCTGTTGGCTTTTTCATATAGTTCCTCCATGAGTGATGACTAAGTATAGCTTTATTTATGTAACTTGTTACCCATAATATGCTTACTTCGTTTTTTACTCATCAATGCATATTGCCTGGTTATCCTCTCAAGTTTTCTTAGAACTGATATTAATTGTGTGTTATTTTCAGATTTGCCACAGCTCTCATTGATCGACCAGTCTGGGTGATGAATGTGATGCCCATTGATATGCCAGATACACTTTCTATTATATTTGACAGAGGGTTGATAGGAATGTATCACGATTGGTGTGAGTCTTTCAATACCTATCCTCGAACATATGATCTTATTCATTCTAACTTCCTCTTCAAGAATCTTGAGAAAAGGTATGACCATGACTTGTTCTTTCAGCTCATATTATTCTATAATTTATGTCAATTGATATGATTCTCACATAATGCAATCTTTGTCAGATGTGACATTGTAGATGTGGTTGTGGAGATAGATCGCATATTGAGACCAGATGGATATTTTGTGGTTCAAGACTCCTTGGAAGTAATTAGCAAGTTGAGTCCAATCTTGCGTTCACTTCATTGGTCTGTAACTTTACATCAAAATCAGTTTCTTGTGGGTCGAAAGAGTTTCTGGCGTCCCTAGACTGGTACACACGAATCATGAATAGGTTTACTGATTGTATCCCACTCTTAAATCTCCCTTATTTTATGCTGTTCTGGATACAAAACTAAGATGTTGCAGAACAAGTTTAAGAAAGGAAAATTTTTGCTGACAAGAAGTCTTGTCTGAGTGTGAATTCTGTAGACCACACATTTATTTTTAGTATAAAACACAGATTCTTACTCCTTTGGCAAAAATATTTTTTATATTTTTAAATTTTATATTAATTTTTAATTTCGTCCTTAAAAATTTTTTGTGATCAATTTTGTCTCTTTTAAGTTTCAAATTATAATTGATTTCGATTCATTGGCTCAAAATATTAAAAAAAAAATAGTGAGGTTATATTTGATGAAATGTTAAAATATTAGACAAAAAATAAAATGTTAATTCATATAAACTTTGATAATATAATATTAGATGTTAAATTAATAATTTTTATTATTAATTAAGATATTAAATTGTGAAACGAAATTAATTGTAATTTAAAATTTTAAAAATAAAATTAATCACAAAAATTTTAAGAATAAAATTAAAAATTAATGTAAAATTGAATGATATAAAAAGAACTTTTGCCATTCTTCCTCTCTTTTTACCTCAAGCTGTGTGTTCAGTATCATAACTTGAGTAAAGTCTAGTAGTCTAATAGTGCAGTTAAGATGTCATCTTGCTGCATAACCATCAGGTCATTGTTCTTCTTAGAGAGAGAACCTAATATGTATAAGCTTACGTCGCAGGAAATGGAAATTGAAACCCAGGTAGTAACTAAGCAATTAACTAGTAGAATCCTAAGGCGATGAGAGAAATCATTAGCCTAGGAAAAATGAAAAGAAGAGTGAAAAAAAACTTGGAAGGCCCCTCTCACGTTTTGTCCCTTTCACGTTTGTTTATGACTATATAGCTTTTACTGGTAGGAGTATTTATACGTATGAGGTAATTTTTCCCAAATCTAGATGCAAGGATGACGATATAATATACTATATAAATGAAAATTATCTTATATGTGATGTTTTATAAAAATAAAAATATAATTAACCTTCAATTCTATATAATTAATTAAAATAATAAGTTTTTTTTAATTTCATTGTAAAGTTTATATAAATCTAATATAATCAACTACAATAATATATGATATGGAAGTATGTATTAATTGTTTTATAATTATTAATATAATAATACTTAACTTTTTAAGATTAAGAATAATCCTTACAATTTATTCAATATGGAATGAAATTAAACTTTTTCCCTTAAAATATGCCACGTAATACATATTTTGGAATATTTAAAAGTTGACTTAAAATTTATTGGTTTTGAATATTATATATTTAAAAAATAATTTATTTTTAAATATTTAAAAAAATAAAAATATAAAATTTTACTCTAAATGAATTAAAAATTAAATTTTTTTAATAAAAAATTATTTTTTAAATACGAATTAATAAAAATTTATTCGTACTATAAGTTGATGATAATCACACAAAAAGCAGGGGAAAAAAAAAAAGATGGTCAGATTTTAACTTGAGTTGCCCCGTGAAAATGTGTAATACAATACGCGTCCGGATTCCCTGCTGGGCGTGTCCCTGCTGGGTCCTGCTGGGCGCTGCTGGGCGTTTTAGCAGCGGTTTTTTCCGTTGCTAAAGTTTTTTGCAACAAATATTATTGTCACTATAACTTTTGTTAAATTAATTATTTAAACAAAAGTTATAGCAGCAATAATATTCGTTGCAATAATATTAAAACACACTTTAGCGACGGATAAAACCGCCGCTAAAAAGCCCAGCAGGGACTACAGCAGGAAGCGCCCAGCAGGGGATCCAATTCCAATACAAAAAGACTGAAAAGAATAAACAAATTTAATAAATCATTAGTGTCAAGTTTTAGGTATTTGAAAAATATTAACTTAGGGCTTGAACCCCCAAAAAAGGTTCTAAGCCGAAAGAAGAAAACAAACAAAGTATTTGAACGTAATTTTTAAAAAATATAAAAAATAAAAAATCTTGTTTGAATTATTTTTTTACTGAAAATAAAAAAATAAAATATGTATTTTAGACACAAAAATATAAAATAAATAAATAAATAATTTAAATTCTAATTTTTAAAAATAAAAATATAAAAAATAAGTCTTTTTATTAATAACATACATATAAATATTTAAAATAACAATAACATAAATTTTTAAAATTAATTTTATAAAAAAAAATAATAATATAACAACCAGGCCGAAGACTCCAATCCGAACAAACCACAAGAAAGAAGAGAGAACTACACTTTTATTTGTGGAGTTCAAGAAACACGGGTGAGAGAGAAATCGTCTGTTGAGCCTAGACAAGAGAAAACTACAGCGTCCGGATTCCCTGCTGGGCGTGTTCCTGCTGGGCGCTGCTGGGCGTTTTAGCAGCGGTTTTTTCCGTAGCTAAAGTTTCTTGCAACAAATATTATTGTCACTATAACTTTTGTTAAATTAATTATTTAAACAAAACTTATAGCAGCAATAATATTCGTTGCAATAATATTAAAACACACTTTAGCGACGGATAAAACCGACGCTAAAAAGCCCAGCAGGGGATCCAAAAGCAAAACGCGAGCTAGAGACTATCCGGCTCATTTAATCTGTAAGCTCATTGGATATGAAAGCCCCTCATAGACAAACATGGAAGGAAGCATTCGCATGTCCTTCACGAGCACTGGGTGCACCATGGCTCGGATTTGCAGTTCAGTGCAAACAAAGTGTAGCCTCGCACCACAAAGTTTGCTCGCTTTTGGGTCGGCTTGGGAAGGAGAGATCACAATATGCTCGTTGGCGAGGCCAAGAGCGACAGGGAAAAAAGTCGTTGATCATGTGGGCCCCGCTATAACAACCAAGATTGCACCAACAGATTGTGCTCCTGTCCCTCAAAATCAGAAAGCAAGGAAATTCCAGGTGGACTCCGCATGGGAGGTAGGACGAAAAGATTTGGTGCACTCATGGGTAGCTCTTTGCTTTACACTCCACCCTCGCCCACTTGGCGCGCATATTGTTTGCTGTTGCTGCTTGCACTGGGGGGGTATAACAGAAGTGAGTTTTTGCATGCCGATTTCACCTTTTCTGTTTGCCTTTCGGGTTGAACATAGCCTAACCTTATTCTTTCAAAGTCCTCAGTGTTTATAGCTCTCTGGTTCACTGTCTCTCGCCGTAGGTTTAAATTTAATCAAGGGTCAGGGACGAGACCATGTTTTACTCTCACCAGCTTCTGGCTCGCAAAGCTCCGCTCGGTCAAATATGGTATTACAATCACTCCCATTTTGTGTGTCCTCTCTTCCTTCTGCTTATATTGAATTGCTGTGATCTATTTTACATGCTCTGTGATTGTGTTCTTCAATTTTCTTCTCTGTTATAAAATGAGATATAAGGATCGTAACCCCTCGCTCGTTGTGTCCTTGGTTAAGGATGGCTGCGACTATGCACGCGAAAATAAACCGAAGAGGGCTAGACAAGCTTAATATTATCAAGATCTGGTAACGATTAGTTATCTGAAGTCTGAACTTCCTTCTTTTTCTATAGGCTTATGTTTAAAAGGACTGATTCTCTAATATTATTTCCTTTGTTTGTATACAGCGAAGAGATTTTGAATCCATCCGTTCCCATGGCTCTCAGACTCTCTGGAATTCTCATGGGTAACATACATACTTTCTCTCTCTGAAATTACGTCTACTTCAATTTCTGTTCCCATTTCAAGCAATAGGTATTCTCCTTATTTCAATTGTTCTCAGGAGGAATTGTGATTGTTTATGAAAGAAAAGTGAAGCTCCTTTATGGTAAGTGGTAACCTGTGAATCCCTGTTATGTGCTTATCAATTCGGAAGATCATTTCCCAATCCTAACACCTATTATGCTCCTTTTTTTTCTCTGTTTTAATTTTCAACTTTTCTTAATCTGCTCACAGATGACGTTACCCGTCTTCTGGTACAAAGTTCAACTTGCAAATTTCCTGTTATTTTAGCCTTCGATTCTTTTCTTCACTAAAATGTTTTCCATTTCGATTGTCTCAGCTTGAAATAAACTCAGCATGGAAGGTGAAGACGGTCCCGGATCCAACGGTACTCCCCAAAGGAAAATCCCAGGCCAAGTCAGTCACACTTTCTCTAAATTATATTATTTTTCATTTTAAAATAGCAGACTAGCGTAGAAAAAATAACGGCGCCAGAATAGCGTCAAAAACATGGCGTAAATAATTTGTCTAATAAAATGTATATCTAAACTCGGTACATCCTAGCTAACTAATGGACAATGCACGTGTCTTTTGATAATACACGCTTCAGAGCAAGTAGTGGAACGCTAGTAAACTTTGAGCTTGTATAATATTCCTTTTTTATATTTCGTCCGCTATGTACCCATTACAGGAGGGAGGCTATTACTCTACCTGAGAACGAAGAGACGAATGTTGGAGATGTTGAGCAGTCCCTTCAGTTTTCTAATACAGCAACCACCATGGAGTTTCAACGTTCTGCCTTTTTTACCATGGTAAGAAGCAGGTCCTGTACAGTGTAGGTTGAAGCTTGTTCTTTAAAAACGGAAAATAAAAAAATATATATATGAATCAATAAATCTGGCCGTGTCATGCAGCTCCAGACAGATCTCCTATTGGTTGCTAGTCGAATGGCTAATCATATCCATATTACATTTGCTAGTCGAGGAAATTGAAGGGTTCCATAAACATACTAAGTTAGCTGGCCATTAGCAATTTAACGCAATGGGAGCCCTTGCGATCATATAATTTATCTTGTCTTACGAGGGAGTCTTCTTTTAGGGTGGTTTTACCGAATTATGGTAAAGAAAAGAAGGGGAAATCCATTTTTATCATGATCGTCGTCGCTTATCGCGCTACTCAAGATTAAGTAATTATCTCGATTTAAAACGTCAGAAAGGCCACTAAGCCATTGAATTGCACGACTTTGGAAAATTTTCCGTTAATAAAAAACGGAGTTACAATCGAGGAATTAAGGGAGAAAAGTTAGGGTGATTTAAGTATAATCACAAAAGGGTAAGGGTGCTTATCCAAAATTCATGGAAACCCTGCAGATGTCGTGGAGCTGACCTGTGCAAACTTTTTTGTTCTTGCAGCGACTTGATAGTGTGGACGAACCCTACATTTGTAATGAAGCAAGTGAGACAGATCCATCCCAACTTTTCCATCAAGGTTTTTCCTTGAATCTGCTTACCATTTTCATTTTCACGTGCAATTCGTATATTTGTACGTAAGTATGCTGACTCTTATCATTCTCAGCTGACGCAGAGAATATTACCTTAATTGAACCATATGTATCATTCCAAGCAAATGCAGATCCATACTATCGCTTTGAAAGGTTATTTGCGAGTTGTCCTTATTTTATCATGCATTCTTCTTTCTTTCTAACGGCATTCCCTTTTGTCTTTTTAAGGCGAATGATTGTACTATATTTTTGAATACTTTAGCAGGTTTGATATTGAAGGAGATGAGGAAACGCAAGTAAACTTTGGACAGAACACTCAAATTCCGACAACACTTATACCCTCCCCGCCTAGTCAAGTTGACCCAACAGGAGGTAAGGAAGATAAGATTGGCCTAACTGCTTTTAAACAATAAAACCTTAGAAGTTGACCTTATGCAAAATAGAATCTTACCTAACTATTCTTTGTATCCAAAACATGTCGGTTGAGCTTATGCAAAATAATGGTATCTTGGATGAAAGAGGTACAAAAATCAAATTTGATTTAATTTCTCTAAGTACATATTTTTTTGTCATTATCACCAAGAAATTCCTTTTACGTTGCTGGAAAGAATACAGTCATGTTATCTAATCTCAGCAAAATCAGGATTCTGTAAATATGATATTTATCGTTCTTATCTGCATATTTTGCTGTCTCTTCTTTCCATTTGATGTTTTCGACTTTATGAAGTAGTTGAATGATATAACTTTTAAGATATAGGTCCCTTGGTATCTGGTCATGCATATATTTCTTTTCTGTCACTGGTATTCCGATTGTAGACTCATTTCCCAACACTGTCAATTATTTAATTCCAGACAAGTTTATATTAAATAAGAATTGTCAACATTAGAAAATTAAAGAAAAATGCTGGGTATATTTAACTTTCCTGCAGCTGATGTAATTCAAGACCCACATCCAGGATGCGACGCCATGCAGCAATCTGATCAATGTGTGGAAGCTAGACAGGTAGCATAATATTTATCAATTAATGACCACCCTGAGGCAAAGAAAAGAAAATGATCAACCCTTTACGTGCAATGAATCGGGAGCAGGGAAGGCGAGGTCTTAGGATAAGGAAAAGAAGGCAACCAGAAACAAATGCAATGGATTATGAGCAAACTATCATTCCTGTCTGTTTATACCAGTCCTGGCTGCAAGACGCTTCTGATATTGTCTCAAGAGGAAGAAAGAGAAAGGTTCATGATTTATATCAATATGCATCTAGAAATCCATAGATTTTGCGTGGGGATGCTCATATATGTATAGTTTAATCGTTTCATAGTTTCAACCAAATATCCATGATGCATAGATGAACAACTGGATAACTTATTTTTAGTTTTTTTTCATTTAAAGCATCTCTATGACATTTTCTGAACTACATATTTCTTGAACAACGATGAGTGGGAGAGTTTAATAAACATAGGGAAAGTAAAAAAGGGATGGAGGAGAAACATTAATTATTTAGTTATTTATACAATACAATTCTGCTTTTATTCTCTATATTGCAGCGCTCTGATATCATATCTAGAGTAAAGATAGCTAACCTCATGGAGCTGCCACCCGTTGTGCTAATCGGTGATTTATTTAAAAATGGAAATAGAGATGTACATTATCCGACTCCTATTCTTGAGTTATGGTATAGGAGCACTCAACCACCCCAGGATTCACCTTCAGGTAAATATTGGGGAGGAGGGGGGAGGAGCGTTTGAATTAAATTAGTTGTTCTTAACAACGTACTCAATCTCACCATCATAATTCATTGCAGAAAGGATTTCAATACTCCCGCCTCCAGAGCCCTCCTTTTCATCACCCCCTGGATTACATTATGAGGATTTTATTGGAATTGTGAGCTACTTACATCAATCTTTTTGTTTACTTATTTCAGAAATATAATATAACTTATTTATCTCAAGTGTTAAATGTGAAGCCTTTTGAGGATTTTTACAATGGGCCAGACAGCCAATTAGCTTCAGCAGAGAAGCAAAGGGACAATGTTCTTGATAATGGACTCGTCATGGATGAACTGAAAGCTAATCTTGACAATGGTTCGAGGGCGCCTGAAAACACTCCCCAAGTCAAACGGAGAAATTCTGGTATGTTACATATTGGTTTGGTTACTGGGTCTTCTGTTTCTGTAAATTAGGTCTTGCAGTGTGTCGTATATGATTTAAAGGGCAGGCGAGATAATAGTTCTCTCCCATATTTTTCTAGGAGACAGTGTAGACAACTTTCCAAGATCGGTATCTGAACATGGTCTCTCCTCAAATTCGGACTTACTTATAGAAAGGTAATACAAGCGATCAAATAGTTGAGTTCAGTAAAATGACTAACAGAAACTGTAAACTGTTCACTCTTGTTTCAAGGAATGGCTTCTATCTTGATTTCATGATGTCCATTTAGATTTGAAGAATTTTGATGTTGTTAATAAGATTTGTGGTTGATTGAGGATTAAGTACTGATAACAGATTAAAGAAGAAAAGGCATTCATCATCTACAAATAGCAGCGGAGGCCTTGAGCCAGTGGCTGAGAATGCAAATTTCAAGTTATCTAGGTTGTCTGATTGTGGTCTCACACCTGATCAAGGTATATTGTTAAGGCTTCTCTGAGGTTCTAATAACGCTAGCTATAGTGATATTTTCTTAATGCACTTGGCACATTTGTCAGCCTCATAAGTTTCTTTGCAGAACTAATAGTGGAAACGGGACGCACGCAGACGCAAGTAAACATTAATAATCCTATTGACAATATGACTGATTCTATCCGAACGTATGATTCTATTTTAGGAATTTGTTTGCGCCCATCATAAAAAGTAATTTTCAGTAGAATAATTAACGAACATTTCTTGCATTTGAGTAAAAACAGGCATATAAAAGCACATTTTGACGCACCCGGAGCTCCTCAAGTAGAATCCCTCGATATCCTAGCGGCTGGAATGACTCGGAAATCTGCAGCTCTACTTTTCTATCAGACTTGTGGTATTTATCCGTTGTGCTTCATATTTCATTTTTTGATGTTGTGATATTTATTAAAAGCTCGCATATTCCGAGTTCCAACGTCTATTGTCACTGTGTTGTGTATAGTTCTCGCTTCCCGAGATGCCCTGAGAGTTGAGCAAAAGGTGCCCTATGGGGAGATTCTCATATCTAGAGGATCAAAAATGTGATGCAAAGGTTTGAATACCTCTTCACTTATCTATGTTTTATCTAATTTGCCTCCATGTTCTCCTCAAAAGTCTTTATGTAGAGCTTAACTATTAGTCAATTTTAATAGTTCAAGTGGTATTGATGTTAAAATTAGAAACTGATAGCAGCTCCATTTGCAATCATGAGTTACTTTTCTTGATAATGTACAATCAACCATCCTGGGAATACCCAAGTACTCATCTTTTGGATTACACATGTTAGAAGTTCTTTTCCCTTCCCAAGTTTTTTTAGCTGCGGCGGGTAAGGTTGCTTCGACAAAGAAAACAGTGTAGTCTGAACTATCTGAACAAGCCTCAGCGTACGTTTATGCTTTGACAGTGGAAGTAGTCAAGATTTTGACGTGAATTGATGCAAACAAGCTTTACCTGTATGTTGTTTTTCATTTTCTTTTTAAAAAAAATATGATTTTGCGGAATTTCCAAGAAGAAAAATGATTCGCGGATCATTTTATTACAAGTTCGCTTTTCCTTTATTTGACCGAAAGGGTATATACTAAGGGGAATTTATCTTTGTTGTATGATATTATTATGTTGAATTTAATATTTGTGGACCTCACATAAAGGTTTTAAAATCTTAATGAAAAGAGTATCAAAGGTACATTAGTTTAAAAAAAACACTGTCCAATATTTGGATGCAGATATTCTGCTTGGATTCAAAATGAAGATTCCATGGCCTGAAAAGTTTAAAGGCATGCGATATAGTCAAATGAAAGGCAGTAGCAGATGAGAAACTTGTGATATAAGCTAACTTGCACGACCAAAACCTGAACCGATCATATGCTTTTAGGCCAGAAGATTGTTGGATAAAAGCCGAAATTTATAGATTCGACTTCGAGACAGAACAAGTTGAAACAAAATTGGATTAGTTGAAAATTCTGATCATGCTGACAACTTATTGTTCGCTCATGCACAACTCATAATTCGATGTTTGTTAATTTTACTATTTTATAATATTTCAAGTTGTATGTACTTATGAATGTAATGCACGAGAATCTAAATTTACAAACTGACAAACAAACGGGGAACTCACTTGAGATGATATGGGTAAATTATTATAATTTCTGTATTTAAATTTGAATTTAAGTGGACAATAAAATTAATTTTTTTGTCAAACTTGTAAAAATTTTGAATAATTAGATTCAGATCAGTTTATTTGAAAAAAATTTAAAATAATTAATTTTTTAAACTGTGACTTATTTATATATAAATTTATTAAAAAAATATACAAGTTACATAAATTATATTATGTAAACTTTTAATATATATTTAATATAAAATATTAACAAATTTAATATTACAAAATTATTAAATATAATAATGTATATATTTATATTAAAGTTAAATTATTTTATTGATAAAATTAAAGTATAAAATATAATTTATATATTTTTTAATAAAATAAAATAAATATATATTTATAATATAAAATAATATTTAAATAATGTATATAAAATAAGTTTGAATCTAAAGATAATGATTTTGGTTTGAATAGAATATTATTTTTCATAAACTTAAACTTGAATCTATAATTTTTTAATACGTCAACTTGGACCTAATAAATATTTTTTATAAGTAGTCATAAGATATTAATATTTTAATCATTCTTATATTTCACCTTGAAAAAATAATTCTAGTCACTCTCTTTAATTACATTTTTGGTTACTCATTTAATTCCATTATATCAAGAAGTGTTAATTATAATTTAAAGTTAGGATTTTAATCCAGATTTTCATTCACCTTAATTCTTAGCCATGTGAGCTAAACCCAGATAAGGCATGAGAGTTAATTCTTTTCATTTTAACAACTAACATACAAAGCGCAATCTAGAAATAAATAAATGTATTCAAAAAGATGTTTTCCTTTTTGATAATAAGCATATGTTAATTTGTTAAATAAGGTAAAGCATATTTTATTGTTCTCATTATCGCTATAAAACCGTAATATACATCCAATTAAAAAAAGAAATGGTAGTCGCAAAGAGTAAAAAAAGTAACACTAGAGAAATTAATTAAAAAAAATCCCACAAATCACAATTCATCTAGTTTCACTTGTAACAATGACAATAGATCCTTCTTGTATGGTACCAATATTAAGGCGCAAATTTGTTCTTAAGTCTCTTTACCAATGAGGCGTTTAGTAATCCCTGGCGGATTGTTACTTCCTCTTTTTGTTGATAAGATTATGACTTATAAACCTTTTAAGAAAATCCAAATGACTATTAGAATGAATGAAAAGTTTTAAACCCCTCAGAATTTAGAAGCTTTTCATACATCACTTCTAAATGAGAAAGCGAAATTTTAACAATTTCGGAAGATAAAGTTTTAAAAACAAGGGGGAAAAAAAAAGGATAAAATTGAAAGCATGAAACACACATGCTCAACTAGGGTTCTCATTAGTAGAGACCCTTCCCTTAATTAACCTGTTTTCCATATTATAACCCCAACATCCTCTTCTGGCTTCTCTATACTGGCCTACAGTCTATACTACTTGTATTCTATTCTCTCCTAAAACCTCTTCTCTCCGCGGCTCCACCCACATCACCCATGTGGCCACCATGGTTGAGATCACCAAGCCAATCCCGAAACACGCCACCACCTTCGCCCGTTCGAACCGCAACCCGTTCACTCAGCTTCTCTTGTTCTTCCTTTAAAGACATTCAAAGCCTCTGCCAAGACCAACCCGAACCCGAACCTGCCGCCCCGAGATCCCCCTCCCTCTTCCGCCGGGTCCGGATCTCCACCGCCGTCCTCCGCGCGTGGGGCAGCCGTAGCGGTGTGCCATCCAACTCCATCGCGCCCCCGGGCTCCGACCAAGGCATCCTCGTCTACTACACCAGCCTGCGCGTGGTGCGCAGGACCTTCGAGGACTGCAGAGCCGTCCGATCAATCCTTCGCGGCTTCCGCGTCTCGATCGACGAACGAGATGTGTCCATGGACGATCGCTTCCTGCACGAGCTCCAGGGGATCCTAGGGCGGAAGAATGTGACCCTGCCGAGAGTGTTCGTCGGCGGAATGTACATTGGCGGCGCCGACGACGTCAAGCAGCTACACGAGAGCGGCGAATTGAGGAGACTGATCGAACGTCTGCCGTCGTCGGATCCAAACGCGTGTGATACCTGTGGTGGGCTGAGATTTCTTGTGTGCGACGAGTGTAGCGGAAGCCACAAGGTGTACATGGAGAAGAGCGGGTTCAGAAGCTGTACATCTTGCAATGTGAACGGTCTGATCAGGTGCCCTTCTTGTTCTTTCCTGCTCCCGCGTCACACCAAATAATAGCCAATCTCAAAGGGGATGATGGGGTAACTTAGCAATTAGCATTTTGTTAATAATTTAATTGCTGGTCTACCAAATTTGTTTATTTTGAATAGACCCATTTTGTGTAAAACAGTGGTTATGTACGTATGGGTATTAGAAGCCAGCTTTGGTTGTTTTGGCCACATTTGTGTCTTAATTGTTTCACATGGAGTCATACTTACTTTCACCACATAACCCTCAAAATCATTGTGGGAGGTTTCGTCAGTGGGGAACAAACCTTTTATGTTTTGTCTGGTAGAAGATGCCAAGGTTGCCCCCAACATGAACAATTCCATTATCTCCTAAGGATATGGTACAAAATAATGAGAATGAACAACTGTAGTCACCGTGGAAAATTTATGGAAATTAATTAATTCATTAATTAAATCTATTACCTTTTGTGAAAGAATCTCTCATTAATGAGAATGAGAGATTTGCTAAGCATAGGCACTAGCAATTATGTACCTTGGACTTCGGGGTTGCATTTTGATCTACCCTCATGGACCTTGTATTCCTTTTGGTGTATGTTGTTTTTCAAATTGGATCTCTACTGTCTAAATTTGATATAGTCCTTCTTGTCAGTTGTTGTTTTTTTTTTTAGAGTTTGAACACACTGTTTTGATGTAATTAAAAAAAAAAGTAAAAATTTGAATCTGGCTCAATGCCCTGACAGGAACAACAAATCCAATTTGACCATTTTCCCTGTCTGTGTATGAGCCTACGAGTGTGAGCTTGCCAAGTAGTCATATAGAGCATGCAGAAAAACGCATTTCCTGTATAGATAATCTCAAATTAGCAAATGAGTAGGAGATCTTTTATGCACTCTTTGTGATCATCTCAAACTTTAATAATTTAGTCTTTAAAAAATTGAACATCCTCGCATAAAATGATATATAGTTGTTTTTTTACAACTCAATGCTACATAATTGATAAGTTTTTTTTTCTTTTACATATTTTATTTTTATTCGTTGCTCTTCCTCTTTGCGAAGTTTCTGTTCAGTGATCTACGTATGTGCTCTCATCTTTTGTCACCAATTGTGTATTTATACCTTCAGAAAATGTAGGAAAACGGTTGAGCTGATGAGCAGAATCTTGAATTTTATTTTTTTAAAGATCTTATGAAATCAATCTCTTCAATGATAAGGATAATCGGGAATAGTCCTCCCAAAACAAAAAATACAATCAGACCTAAAGAGTTTGTCGGTGAGCACTGGGTGAGTTGGCAATAATTCCCGCACACTTTCACCCTTCACTAACACAAGGTCTCTTGGTAATACTATAGTATAAATTATAAAATATAAGTGAAAATTATTTTTTAAAAGTTTTTTATGAGATTTTAATTTTAATTTTTATATTTTTATATTTTGTTTTTTATTTTCATTAATTGATATAATTTTTTTCTGACTAAATGTCATATATATATATCACTTACAGTGTCATATATAAAATTTATATAAAATTATTCTTGTTAAAATATAGCTGAATTTTAAAAAAATTTAAATAAGACTAAAACAATTATTAAATTAATTTTCATATAACTTTGAAAATTTTTTAAAGTTCTTAATTTTTTAGTTTCAAAAATCTAAATGAAATTTTTAAAAAAAAATCCAAAGTTTTGTTTACTTCATATAACTTCAATTATGTTTTGAATAGAGAAATTTCTAAAGCTACATTAATTAATATAAATAAGAGATAAAATTAAAAAAAATTAAAACCTTTATATGAAGTTGAGGAATAAAAAATAAATTTGAACCTAATATATATATATATATATATATTAAAATAATTTCTAAAGCTACGGGTAAATATAACAGCTGTTTTATTTTGCTCTGTTGTGAAATGTGAAGTTAGCCTTATGTTTAAGACCAAACCCAATTACAAAGTAAAGGAATTGTTTTTTCTGGTGTTCAAGTTACTTTAACCAAAGAAACTTGCAGGAAAAAAAAAAAAAAGCCGAACTACTTATTGGCTGTATTCTTTTTAATTCTTTAATATAAATAAAAATAATTTTTTATTTTTTATTTTTTATTTTTATGTATTAACATATATACCATTAATAAAAACATTTGTTGTTTTTTTTTTAAAAAAAAGTTAAAATTTAAAACATCTTTAAATATTTTATATTTTTTCTTAAAACAAACACAACCATATATACATATACATATATATGTATATATATACACAGATATACATAGATAGTTAGATACTCAATATTTATTTATATTCTCTAATGATATTATTATATTATTATTTTTGATATGAAAACATTCAAATTAAAAAAATAAACTTTGCAAAGCCATATTTTACGCAAGAGGATGTCGAGTGATGCAAGGTGCGAGTTACGTGTAAATTAAAATAGTGGTGAGTAATGGATAAGTTCAGTTTACTTTGATTTAGTCATCCACAATCAACTTAATTAAATGGTTTAAAAAGACGTTTGATTAATTTGATTATTTAGACATCAATAAATATAATCTAAATCAATTTTAATCTATTCGAATTATATTGAATAATTAATTTTTAATTAAAAATTAATATTAATATTTTTAAATTTAACTATAAAAATAAATATTTTTAACAACGAAATTTTGATTAAAATTAATTTAAGACAATTTTAAAATAAGTCTAATCATAAAATAAAATATTCATGTGAAAATTTAATATATTTTAAATTTTAATCCAAATATAATTTTTAAACACATAATTATTTAATCGGGAATTTTAATTTGATTTATATGATATTTATTTTTATTTGATAATCAAACTAATTTAATTACCTTTTTATAAAATTTTATCCAATTAAATCATCAATTTTGATGGAATGAAATTGAATTAGTTTTGAATTTAAGTTAGATTTATTAAGCCAACGCTAAAGTTTTTTGGTCGTTGGATAGGTGGGAGCGTGGCGGGAGCGAGATGATTGACTCGGGAAAACTGGGGTTAAAGCCAAACAATTAAGGGTTCAATACAAGTTAAAAGGCATTTTGATACAATTTTCAATTAAATTCAAGGATTAATAATATTAAAGTCTAGACTTATATATAATTTTTTATATATTTATTATTAAAATTTTAATTAAAATAAAATACGTTAATTAATTTTTAATTAAAATGATAGTAATAATATAAAATTTATTATTTTTAAGTTTTTTTCCCTAATATTAGTTTATCCTTAACGTTAAACAGCGTAACCGAAGCTTTGAGTGCTTGTGGCTGTGGGACTGATCCGTCTAAGATGGCAGAAGTGAGAAATCACGATTGTCTATTCCATTGCAGATTTTTTTTTATTTATATAATTATGTCCCTTTATTTATATATTTTAATTAATAAATTTTAATTAACTTTTAAAAGATTTTTATGTTATGTAAATATTTTAGTATAAGATAAAAAATTAATTAAATAATACTAATTAATATATAAATGAGATAAAACAATGTATATGATTTTTCTTCATTAAATAACTACATCTAAGAATCTTTCTATTTCTTTTACTAATTCAAAACAACCAAGAATAAATTATTAAAAAAAATCGGCTTACAATTGAAATAGAAGTGTATTAAAGAAAAATAAACTTTTAATAATATCTCTTAATTATTATTTTTTTTGTCGGCTCTTAAGTTCAAACATACGTCGTCATGTATTGTTTTTCCAACTTCCCTCACTTTCTCCTCGTGTAATGAGAGGGAAATTCTCTTTATTTTTATGAATTTAAAATGATGTTTTTTCTTCTTTATCGTATGAAAATTTTCTTCTCTTTTTTTAGTTGTTGATATAAGAGTGACAACAATGAAGTTCATGTAAATAATTTAAAGGACGAACAAAAATTAGATTGTTATTTAATTTATGTCTACTTTATAAATATTTTTTTATTAAAAATAATTTGTTAAAAATATTGTCAATCTAATATTTATTGACATAAATAAAGTCTATTTTAATTCTTTACTAATGTACCTAATTTTAGTTTGATTGAAGATCTAAAATCAACAGCTAAGGTCAACATAGTTGAATATTTAAAAAAATTAGTAGTATTAACTCATTTGTTATATTAAAATCTGCATATTAAAATACAAATTTCTGAAGTCGCTTATTTAGCATAAATATAACCTCAACTAACTAATGGGTTTGTGTCAATTAAAGAAAATTAGACACAATAATTTATTTTTTGAAAGGGAAAAATTTATAAACATCATTCTTAGTTAAAAAAAAAATTAAAATTATCCGCAAATGATAAAAAAATTAATGAGAGCTTTTTGACATTTTTTTCTTCTACTTTTCTAAAATTGAAGAAAGTGAAACCTCATCACCCAGAGTTTGAATAAGAGATACATAATCGAGAATATTCATTTGACTATGGCATTAGCAATTTTTTTCCCCCCATTTTAAGTTTTAAAAAACTCCTTGGGAAGATGACCATGAGAGACAGTGAAGGGATATAATAAAAATAGGAACTGCAAATACATGATTGAGTGTGAAACTATGAAAGGGAATAAAAAATAGATGCGCAAAAATCAAATTCAAGAGCCAGAAGGCTATGTCAAAGCTAGAAGGCGAAAATACAGGGAATTTCATGTGATTGCTGCATTATTGAATTAATAATGAACCAATTATAAGTTATCTATTTTAGCATTTTTATGGTTTAATAACAATTATTCATTTAGAACAACTTCTTGTTATAATAACAATAATAATATAGTAAATTACATTTGTTTTCTTTCAAATTTAGTTAAATTATACTCATCATACATTCAATTTGAAAAATGACGTGTGTTTCTTCCAATTTATGTTTTATCAATAAAGATAACTTTTTTTTTATAAGAACAAACTTGTCATCTTATATTTAATATAATAATAATTACAATTAAATTTATATTAAAATTTAACATAAAATTTTTAATATAACAATGAAAATAATTAAATAATTTTATTATTTTAAAATAAATATATTTTGTGTAAAACATTAATTTTATTGATACAAAATAAATTTAATTTTTTTTATATATGATATCAAATCTTAAGAGTATTTAATATAATTTTTAAAATTAAAGAATATCAAGTATAATTTCACTCCTTATAATATATTCCTTCTTGAAAACATTTTTTTTTAAAGAAGACTAAAGTTACATGTAATTTTTTATATTTATATTATTAAATTTTTTAATTAAAATAAAATATATAAAAAATTTTAAAAGATATAACTTATAAAAAATAAATTATATAAATTATATACATATTAATTTTTAATTAAAAATATGATGTCAAAGTTTTAAAAATATAAAAATTATATTTAAATTTTTTAGAAAAGAAAATATGCTACTCTTTTTTCGCGGTGCACTTAATGACACTTAATACATCAACTAACCTCTTGAGATATAGAAAGGAAAGAAAAGGATAAGCACACTCAAACAAAATTAATATATCTACAGTCGGCAAATCAGAAAGGCTTAAACAGGATAATAACAACTTATAATTTATTATTTTATGATAATAATGGGAATTCATTTTAATTAATGAAATTTTATTAAAATTGAAAAAGTAATTAAGATCCATGCTCAATTAGGCATAGCACAGGAGCGAGACACATCGTTTGAAATTTATCATCATTTTAGAAAGTCAAGTCACCTACTCACCTGCACAGCTACAAAACTCGCCCTCTCATAACTCCATTCATCAACTTACAAAACCATTCACGTCAGATCATTCATTACACGTTGCTTTCTCTTTCTTCTTCCTCTTCTCTCTAATTTCTATAATTCAACACTCATCAATTTGCCTCTTTTATAACCAGCTGTTATTGGACCTTGGACCCATTCCACCCTCTGTACTCTGCAATTGTGTGAACTTCTTTTGCGGTGAAAATTTGTACTTTTTTTTTTTGTTAATCGAACTTTCAAGTAAAGGAAAAGCAAAACTGTGTTGAGCAAACGCGTTTTTAAATCTTTCTGGGTCCATACATGCTTACTAACTGTTAGAACATGATTTTGAGATCACCCTTGTCACTCATTCTGCTCCGCTTTTTCAATTCGGATATTTTCGATACGCTTGAAGATTGATTCGATACTCAGTTCATCTTCGTTTCTTGCAAAAGTAATCAATCTGGGTTCTTCTGTTTCCGTTGGACAACAAGAATGAACAAGAATTGGAACCTGGGAGGTTTGCGCTTTGCAGTGGTATGGTTGTTGTTTCAGAGCTTTGGTTTGTGTTGGTCTTTAAATGACGAAGGTATGGAATTTTTAATTTGTGGAATCTTGTGCTTTCTTATGATTAATTCTTGGTGCTTGGTACTTGGGGAAAAAGTCAGAAGTGGTTTCTTTGTGCAGGTAAGGCACTTTTGAAGTTGAGACAGAGAATAGTGAGTGACCCTTCTGGTGCTTTGTCAAATTGGATAGATGATGAGGGAGAGTTTGACCCTTGTAATTGGTTCGGGGTTGAGTGCTCGGATAGAAGAGTGGTGGTGGTCTTGTAAGTGGTGATATTATCTTCTGTCTTTCAGAAACTGAATAATTTTATTTCTTTGTTCCGTTTAATATCTAGGCAGAGGCAGGAGAAGAAAGAAATTTAGGCAAGAAAGAGGAATATATCTTTTTCTTCGGGTCTTTCTTCTTCTTCTCCCGTGTTCATTCATTCATTTGAGTTGTAAATTATCACTATGTGCTTAAATGTCATAATCCTACAACGGTACAAGTGTCTAAGATGGCACCGCAAGTAGACTCAGAATCTCTTAGTGCTATCAATCTATTTTAAACTACACTCTCTACTATATATCTTTGAATGAACTTATCGATTCCATACCCAGTTGCAATTATCATAAAATGTTTTTGACATTAATCTCCTGTCAAGTCAAATGATTAGTGTTCATACTCTTGCATACATAATGTTTCTGGTACCTGTCATTTGATTTGAATAAATTTGGACTTTTTAATCATGAGAAATTATTTTTTGCTCAGGAGTTTGAAAGATCTTTGTCTTGGAGGAACTCTGGGGCCTGAGCTTGCAAACCTTGTTCACATAAAGTCCATGTAAGCAACTTGCGTTACTTAGTTCCTTCCCTAATGATTTCTATTGTTTTCATCTGCTGACTGACATTTTAGTTATGGAAAAAATGCTGCAGTATTTTGCGGAACAATTCTTTCATTGGCATCATTCCAGAAGCATTTGCAAAGTTGAAAGAGTTGGAGGTTTTGGATTTGGGATATAACAACTTCAGTGGACCTATACCGAAGGATCTTGGGAATAGTGTCCCACTAGCAATCCTGTAGGATGATGCTCTTGGACAGTCCACATTTGTTTTTGTAAAATTCTATGACTTTTCGTTCACCAAAAAAGAAATCTTTTGCTTCGTACTGAATTTCTTCTTTTTGCAGTTTGCTTGACAACAATGAGCTTCTTGGTGGCTTCTCTCCTGAAATCAATGAACTGATGATGATTTCCATGTACCAAGTTGATGAAAACCAGCTCATTGATACAGCTAAAATGCCCTGTTGCACAAGAAGATCCCTTAACTGGTATGTCACCAACCAATCTGTGAAAAAGTTTCTTTCATATTTGGGCTGCACTTGTTCTCCATATTCCATGTTTTGACCATTTTTAGCTATTACGATGTAATCTTAATATTTTTTCCCTTTTTAAAGGAACGTTGGTCAACATGAAGTAGGTTTTCAGAGAATACTGCAGGCCTCTACACCAATGTTTCGTGATCCACGTAACCGTGATAATCCACCTCCTGAAAGCCCTGCTCCATCCCCTTTGCGAGACCCTCCTTCACCTGCTCCATCTGCATTGGCAATATCCCCAACTGTTTCAAAGCCAGCTCCTCCTCCCCACTCTACATCTAGATCTGGAATACCATCTAAAAGTCCCTCTTCAAAGAAGCGACTAGTTGCAATTTTAGCAGGAGTTATAGGTGGCATTGTAATTCTTCTTATTTTAGTCACTGCCTATCTCTTTAAAACCAATAAGATATCCACTGTCAAACCTTGGGCCACAGGATTAAGCGGACAGCTTCAGAAGGCATTTGTAACGGGTAAATTTAAGCATTGCTATTCTTCTAAATCAATGACTGTAAAGGCAGTTAACTTGCACACTGGATTGGTGAAACATGAGAAAGAAGATGAACTTATTTAACTTATTTTTCATTAAATCTTTGTTCATTCAGATGATATGATTTGAACAATTGTTCCCCTTATCTTTGATATAAGTTCCTTATGTTTCGTATGTAGATTTTCTGCCTTTATACATGCATGACATAGATTTGCATTTTCAGGTGCGCAAAAGCTAAAGAGATCAGAGCTTGAAGCAGCATGTGAAGATTTTAGTAACGTAATTCGTACTTCACCCACTAGTACAGTGTACAAGGGGACTTTATCTAGTGGAGTTGAAATAGCTGTAGTGTCTGTTACGGTGACATCATCCAAGGATTGGTCAAAGAGTTCAGAATTGAAGTTCAGGAAGAAGGTATCCTACCTATATATATATATATATATATATATATTTGTTGTTTTGCTGCTGCTAAACTGTTTCTAAACTTTTAAGCACTTATTATTTCAGATAGATACATTGTCAAAAGTGAATCACAAAAATTTTGTCAATCTTCTTGGATATTGTGAAGAAGAAGAGCCTTTCACTAGAATGGTGGTTTTTGAATATGCCCCTAATGGGACACTCTTTGAGCACTTATACGGTGAGTACCTATAAATTTGGTATTAATACCACGTAGAAAACAAACTAATGATATTGAGCATTGCATTTTCAGGTCACCTACTTACATTCGGTTTGTTTTACATGCCTGATTTATTCAAAATAAACCTTTACGACTGGGTTGTGACCAATATGATAAGTTTATTGTTTCCACAAATGCATGCCTTGGTAGAATTATGGGAAGTATATGATGATTTATAGGTTAATGATTAATTTGCTACTATAATAAGTGATCAAATTCAAATAGAATCGTATTAATAAAAACTGTATTCAGGCAATCACTGATTAACTTAATTAAAGTTTTGTTTGACTATTCAGTTAGACTAAAATAGTACTTCAGTTTAGTCTCACGATGTTATAGCCTTATAGGGAATTGAGAAAGGTGTAGAATAACAGCCCCGCAAAGAAGGGGGATAAAAGGTGGATGAACTATTAGAGCTAGTTAGATACTTAAGTGATAACACTTCTAGCTTCAGTTGATTCTTGTTGGTGAAAGTAGAAAATTCTTAACATTCTCAACTAATGGATGGGCTTACGAATGCCACAGCCCATTGATGACATGACTAAATAGTAATTTATAATAGTGTAAAGGACTTCATGACATAAGTTTAAAATTCAGATCCCAACATATCTTTGGCAGCGTCACCACTGGGCTACCTTTACTGGCCATAAGCATTGTGAAATTTGAGCTTAGCATCATTATGAAATGATGCTAATGAGTTGATTTACTTGAATTTTCAAATATGTATTTCAGAAATTGGTATTTTTCTTGAATTCTTTCCCGTATTCTCCTTTATATTTTTGCTGTAAGGGGTTAGACTAATGAAAACTCCCATTTGTTGATACATATAGTTTATTGAAGCTACAACACCTACTGCAATGTCATCTCTGATGGCAGACTAATGCAAAACATTTTTCATTCCAGCCTACCCATCAAGTTAATGGTCTCCTGCGACTTAGTGTGGAATATAGATAATAAAGTCTTGTCTATTAATCAGTTTAGGTTTTGCTATAACGAGGTCTGATCCATTTAGAAGTATTATGTTGTGCAGAAGAGTTAAAAATTAAAAACATGCTTCTGATGCTCTTTTCTGTCATCTTCTTGTTGAAGATGGAACTTAGCTTAATGCATCTGATCTTGTTGGGAATTGCAGTAAAAGAAGCTGAGCGCTTGGATTGGGTAACAAGACTTAGAATTGCAATGGGCATGGCTTACTGCCTGCAACATATGCACCAGTTGAAGCCTCCTATAGTCCATAGTAATCTGAACTCTTCATCTGTCTTTCTCACTGATGACTACGCAGCCAAAATCTTAGATTTGAGTTTCTTGAATGGAATGGGTTCGGCTGAGACAAAATCAGGTGGCAGAAAACACAATGGTGTGCCATTAGCAACTCCAGAAAGTAACATAAATAGCTTTGGTGTTATATTGCTTGAAATTGTAACAGGACGGCTTCCTTATTCAGAAGATAATGGTTCATTTGAAGACTGGGCGTCAAACTTTTTACAAGGGAATCGACCCCTCACAGAAATAGTTGATCCAACTCTAGCATCTCTCCAAGAAGAGCAATTGTTACAAGTTGATGATTTAATTAAATCTTGTATTCTTCCTGACACAAAGCAGAGACCAACAATGAATGAAATCTGTGAGAGATTGAGAGACATAACAAAAATAACACCTGATGCAGCAATTCCTAAACTTAATTCACTTTGGTGGGCAGAGCTTGAGATTTGTTCTGCAGATGGAAGCTGAAATAAGTAGTTCAGATTGTAGATTGATACATTTTGATTTCACCTGTACATATGTGTGAGATTGATACATCTTGTATCTACGGTAGGAGAGTGGCAATTTATATGCAATATGCATATATTAGGAGAGAGAAGAAAAAAAAATTGGTGAAAATTTCCAATTTTTTTTTAACTGCTTCTATTCATCTCTATGGAATTGCACCAGCAAAAGTGTCTCTCATATAATAGTTAAATTCATATGTTTCGTCAGTATCTTTGGCGATTCAAGGTATTTTCAATTGCACTTCTAATTATGCCCCCCTTCTCTCTTCTCTCCGTATAAGCAATCTTTTACGACCCCACAATCTTTTTTTAATCAGCAAATAATTCAATGATCATAGTTCTGCTGCTCACGTTCATGAAACAAAAGTCAGAACTATAATAAAGCATAAAGGATTTCATTTGTTTTTCCTTGAGAGCTACCTAATCTTAAAAATAATGACAGTTGTGCATAATTTAGAGTACCGCTTGTGCAAGTCTTTTCAAACACAAAGTCAAATCCACCACATTGCACAATCATACACGGAAGCGTTTGAAAATTACGGAAATTATAATAGAAGCTCAGTAAGTTAATTATAGATAAATATATAATGGATCTTATTTAAAAAAGTACTTAATATATTTATTTTTCTATTAATTATTAACTTTATTTATAAAAAAAAAATCTACCAATAAGAGCTCGAGCTATTTACTGTGGATCTGTTTGTGAAGTACTAAGTTGGGTTGTTAGCTGATGGCACCGAAGGCCTAGCTGACAATATGATTCAAACTGTGAGTTTGTAGAAACGACAATTACTTCTACTGAACGACAACAGATTATAGATGACTATATGTTCTACTGTGACGTCCTTGACCCATCCTCTTGAGTCCATGGAAGAAAAACTACCTATAAATACATATTTTAGTGTATATTAAGACTTCCTAGGTTTGAATTATCGTAGATCACGCATCTACGTTTAAACCAACAATTCGAATTTCAATTATGTAAAAATTATAAAGAATTGCTTTTTCTAAGAGGATTCATGTAATGAAAAAAGAGAAATAATCTATGATATTCAATACAAATATTCGAAATTTGTTAAATACTGGCATGATTTCTTATTTAAAATTTCCGTAAAAGAAAACCACTAACGCCTAACGCTAAAGATGAAAGGATCATTTCAGCATGATGATATTTATGGTTGTAGAGGATGGAACTGAAATAAGGTTTATTATATAAAAATATGAAAATTTGTACGTTCACGTAGACAGATGAAGAATAAGAGTCGTTGGTAGCTTAGTGGGTTGCACGTTGAATTACATTATCACCTAAAGTCCTCTCTTTATCAGTAAGCTACGTTGTATATATATACTACTCTATTTATAATGTGTCGTCAATTCCTCTCTCGTCTCTGAACCATTTCACTGAAAAATGATAAGCAGGCATCTCAGTATCCTTTCTCTCCTGCTTCTCCTCATTGTTTTCCCTCTCACACAAGCTGGTGAAGATGCCCCACCAAGAAGAGAGAAGAAAATAGAGGTGGCAGTGGAAGCTACAGTCTACTGCCAGAGCTGTGAGCATTTTGGAACCTGGTCTTTAATTGGAGCCAAACCCATCGCTTCAGCCAAAGTAAGTGTTACCTGCAAGAGCCACGAAGATCAGATTACTTACTATAAGGTGTTTGAGACAGACAAAAATGGTTACCTATATGCACCACTCCAAGGCTTCAAAATGCAGCATTATCTGCTAGACCATCCCCTCCACTCTTGCTACGTGAAGCCTGTTTGGTCTCCTCTTGACAGTTGCAACCTCCTCTCGAATGTCAATTATGGCCTCAATGGGGCTCCACTTCGTTATGAGAACAAGAGATTGCATGGAAGCAAATACGAGGCTGTCGTCTATGCTGCTGGCCCCTTGGCTTTCCGTCCCTCTCATTGCTCATACACTCCTCATCATCTCTAAGATTCATTTTCCTCTTGGTTTTTTATTGTTCCCTTTGATTTAACTTTTTGTTGTATTTCTTCAATTAACAAAAAAATTAGTGTAACTTACTCAATACTTAATAAAACGAAACTTTTAAATTATCTAAAAATTTGACCCTAAATAATTACAGTAAAAAATACATCTCTTTAGCCATTAAGAAATGCACAGACGGATATTACTTCCGTCGCCCAGCAGTGTATAAAATACCTGGTAAGTTATCTTTTACTTCCCTTTTGGTTAAAGGGAAAAAGTGTAAATTACAGAGATGGGACTTACTACAGCTAAAGACTAAAGAGGATTGATCTTGTCAGTTCTCCTTCAATTCCTTTTCTTATGCTCTAAGGACAAAATTTGCAAGTAACATATTTTGTCACTACATTAATTAATTATATTTAACTAACTTTTTTTATTTTTTATAATATATAAATCTATTAATATAAAATAAAAAATTAATTAAATATTATTAATTAATACACAAATAAAATAATAAAATAAGTATATTTAAGAATCTCTCGACCTTAAGCAAGTTAACATTTCTCTACAGAAGTTGCTTGATCTAGTTACATTGGTACATTAGGTGGGTTGTTTCTTGGCTCTTCTCTCTGTTAGTCTGTTTATTCCGAAAAGAAGAAAAAACAGAATATTTTCTTTTTCTTTTAATGGGTTGCGCAATTTTTTAATTTCTTTTCTATATAATTTTCTTTTCCAATGGTGAATTTTATTATCTTCTCCATCGCCGCCTTTGTTCTGCGTAATTAGTTAGCTCCACCTCACTGATTCGCTCTTCCTCTCACTCTTCCTTTCTTTACCAAACTTGCTCTGATCTCTTCTCATGGCTAACTCAGAAGACGATAATCAAGCTCCATTCCCTCCAAACCCTATCAATGGTCAGGAGCGGCAAGAGTCCTCCAATGGCGATAAAGAAGATGACGAGTACGACGACGACGACGATGACGACGAAGATGAAGAAGAAGATGACCTGCAAGAGCTGAACCTGCGGAAACCCCAATCCGAAGAATCGCTTTTGCTTGAGCAGCGGTTCAAGATAAATCACCTGGCTCGGCGGTTGTTGTCAGAGGAAGTTCCTATCAGAGTTCATGATGTGCTGATAAAGGGGAATACAAAGACCAAGGATTGGGTAATTGAGGCCGAGCTGCAGGGGATCCTGAATGCCAAAACTATGCAAGAGCTGTTAAATGCGGCTAAAATTGCCCTTGCCAAGTTTCAGAGGCTCGGTATTTTTGACTCTAGTACTATCACGCTCGAGGCAGGACCGCCAGAGTTGGGTGACATTGTCAATGTCATCGTCCATGTTTCAGAGACCAATAGGAACATTTCGGGTGAATGTGGCGTTTATATGAAGCCTTCGGTACAATCTTGTCCTTTCGTCTTTCTTGTGGGTTCTGACATTAAATCGGGGTCGGCGATATGATTTTGAATTTGGCAATTTGCAGTTTATGGATTGTTGAAGAGAGTTTTAGTTATTTCTTCGGATATATGCATGCTTAAAAGAGACAGTGGCTTAGCAAGGTGTTTGGTTGCTGAGAATTAAGAAGGATAATGGAAAGAATATTTGCACTGTATTCACTCATCCACGTCTTTGCGTATTAGATTCACGTAATCTGAGAGATGTTAATATGTCTTAAGGCATTATAAATAAATAAACAAGGCTACGTACTTTTTAGGCGTGAATAAAATGTCATTCGGTAGGTGATAAGTTTAAACTAGCGCACTTGTTTAATAACAAACTTGATTGGGAGTCAAGATTTTGTTTGCAATATTTGTAGTTTTCAGGATGCCCTTACATAATTTCCTATTAGGACTGAGGTGGTCCATTTTTACTCCAGGCGCTTTTTTGTGGGCTTTAAAGTAATTCAAACCTCTACAAAATTTCTGGTTCTTTTTGAGATGGATGTTATGCCAAGTATCATAATTTAGGTGGTTATAAAAAGGTTGCATTAGTGGGGGGTGGCAGGTTATCAAATACTAGGACTGGTATAGTACGGTCATTTTTAGACGAAGAAACTTCTAACTTGATGGTAGCAACTTTGCAGTAAAAGTCTCACTTCGTGTTGGTTTGGACTTTGGTGGGTAAGGGATCATGCTTCAAGTCTCAATGGGGATTAACACAGATCCCCTTTTATTATTGTCACCTGTTTCGTCCATAAGCCCTTGGTTAGGCTGGTATTAGAGGAATGTTGGTTTGGTGGATATGTGACCATGGGTCAAGTCTCACAGGGGATAGGTAAGAGCAACGAATTTTCATCTGTTTCTTCTACAAGCCAATGGTTTTGCAGCTGTGTGGATATAGTTAAACTGTATACAATATCTACATCATTTTCTCTATGAAGCAATCTATCAAACTGATTTTCCCCATATTTTAGAGGAACAAGACAGGAAGGGCAGTGGCTGATTTTTCTGCTTGGTGAGCTCTTAGTTTGAGAGTAATTGAACAGCTGTGAAATCACAATATATTATGTGTTACAAATAACTATGTTTACCTTTTTTTTTTGGTTGTTGGAGCAGATAAATTTAACTATAAATAATCTGACAATGAAAATAAGTCAAGATAAAATACGTTTGTGTTGCTTGATCCTTGTAGTTGACCCCACCGGAAAAGCTTTGTTTGTTGTTGTTGGTTGTTGGCATTGATGGTTAGATATGAGCAAGTGTTTGTCTATTTGAACGTTTTCATTTTGGTGGATGCAGACCATTTGATTTTAATGGGGAAAAAAAACTAAGAAGAAGAAAAGAAAGATATAGTTACATATTTTCTTTCTATTAGATAATGTATATTAATCTGTTGATTAATTTTTGTTCTTTGAATTTCAAGTTACCCATGAATGGATGAGCAAGTGAATTTAATTTCTTTTTTCCCTTTTGAAACATCTGTGATGCTTTTGCAGGCTAGTTCTTGGATTGCTGAAGGTGCTCTTAAATACAAAAACTTATTAGGTTATGGTGATATATGGGATGGTTCTTTGGCATATGGTGCCAATCAAACATCCGAGGTAAGTGTTGGGTTGTTTGCACCTCGAGTAAAAGGATTTTTAACCCCTGTTGTGGTACGAGTATCTTTGCTGTCCCAAGATTGGCAAGAGTTCTGTTCATACAAAGAGCGATCCTTGGGCATGTCACTTGGCTTATTCTCAACTAAGCACCATGACTTAGTCTACAATCTTGGATGGCGTACCTTGATAGATCCATCACAAATGTCATCCAGGTCTATAAGGAGGCAGCTTGGGCATGGTTTACTATCGTCTTTGAAGTATACATTTAAGATTGACAGGAGGAACTCATCAATTCGACCTACAAAAGGATATGCTTTTCTTTCTACCACTCAATTTGGTGGCCTTACACCGGATATACGAAGTTTGCGCTTTCTGCGCCAGGTACAATTAAGTCCTTTTCTTGTCATTACATTTATTAGTTCTAATGCAATTATATGTGTCATGGATGTTTGTTGGCTTTAGAGATCGATGAGGTATCAATATCACTCAGAGCCTTTTCGTGTACTGAAAGAACACCCTTGTTCTCTTTGAGAAGGATGTTTATATGCTGAATCTATCTTTATGATTATTCCCACTGTCTGCTGCTGATGTTGTTGCTTCCCTCCTTTTTCTTTATAGAGATAGAAGGGGGTAATCATAATCACCCAGAGGCATTGTGGATGGCTTACAAAAGTTGAATAATTAATTAGCAATTTCTTTACCTATTTGATTGTGCTTCTCATCTGTAGAGCTGTCTTAAAATATGTTGGTTAGTTAAGTATTTCTATTATATAAACTTGCTTGTACATAAGTTGTACAAAACCTGCTATGAAAATGCTTGATTTTTCTGATTATTGGAGAACATACTGCCTTAACGGAATGTGCCTTGGAAGAATATACATATGATCAGCTGTTCTGCAACAACCATAGCGTGCATCTCAGATTTTTTTCTTTTATTTGCTAAGATTATAAATTTTTGCTTGAGTAACTCTTTTATTGTTCTAGTGCAGGAGTTTGATGTTCGCTATGCTCTCCCTTTTGGGTTTTATAATACTGCTCTGAACCTTGGAATTTCTGCTGGTATAGTTTTTCCATGGGGATGTGGGTTTTTGAACAAGCCCTCTCCCCTGCCAGAAAGGTTTTTCTTGGGTGGTGACTTCTCTCCAGTTTGCACCCTAGGAGGGCCAACTACAATATGGGGATTCAAAACTAGGGGATTGGGCCCTACTGAACCACGAAGGCAAAGTAGAGATGGAGTTAATGATGACAATGCTGATTCCTATAAAATGGACTTCATTGGAGGAGATCTTGCTGTTACTGCTTTTGCAGACCTCTCCTTTGATCTTCCAATTAGGTGGTTGAGAGAACATGGAATCCATGGGCATGTTTTTGCTGGTGCTGGGAATATTGCTAAATTAACTGAGAATGAATACAGACGTTTCTCTCCTCGGAAGTTCTTGGAATCATTTCGAACGTCAGTGGGATGTGGAATTGTTATTCCTAATAAACTTTTCCGCCTAGAGGTCAGGTTCTGTTTAAATTTCTCTATATTGAATTAAACAGCAGGTCAAACTAACTAAAAGAGGGTTAGGGTGGTAAAATGAAAAAGTGAAGTGAATTGTTAATGATGGAGGGAATTTGTTTGGGACTTTGGGATAATCTTATGCTTATTGAAAAAATTTTGAACTAGAATTCTTGTTGCTTGAGTAATTTTCCTGTCTTTTCCTTACCCTTGCTTATTTGGTTCTGAATTCTCATAAATAATCTGCATGAAAATCTGATCAATGTCCGACTAGTGTTGGAAACAACTTATTTCTAAAACTTGCTTTATGAATTAAAATATTTCAGGGAAAAATAATAAGTATCCACCCCCTCCCACCTAATTAGGTATTCTACTTGTTATGTATCTAGACATTCTAGGATTTCTTCACTGACAGGCTTCCATTATTTCAGTGTAACTTCTATCACGTACTGAGGCAGCATGAGCATGATCGTGCAAAGACTGGATTTAGGTTCAGCTTCTCTGCACCTTGGTAGAGGCCGAGTTTGCTTTTTAGCTAATGCGGCAATTTAAAATTTGACACAACACGTTTAGGTAAATGTGATTCTTTTGGCTCCAGTGGTTCTCAAGAATAATACTTCTTGGCTGTTGCTTGGGCAGCACCGTACTACACTTTCATTTTCTTGTAATGTTAAATCCAGGTTGAAAATCAAGAAAGGCCACCGGTTCAGAATGCATCGGGTAGGACTTTCAGGCCAGGTTTGGTTCTTGGAGTGTAAACGTTGTCCCCCTGGGGTTTCATTGTATCGAGAATTCATTTACAAATATTGATTTGTTACAGCTGAAATTGCATTTTGTTCTTTACTCCATCTTGGATTTACTTGAGACTTGATAGATCATCCCGGATCCTGAGGAAATATCTGCATATCATGTCCTCCAAATGGGAAAACATGGGTGGCTTCGTGCTATTGTACTTGTAACTTCTATGGTAAACTCTGCAAGTATTAAGGGGTTAAAACTTGATTCGTTGTTAATAACTAAATATATTCACACTACCGAGTAACGTTTTTAGAGAACTTTTAGATCAAATAGTAAAAGTTGAAATTTGATTGAAGTGCTCAAAATTCTTGTCATAGTTGGATAATTTATAATTTTTCCTCGAGATGCGCATCAGAAAGACATCATACTTTTGCGTAGTATACAAATCTATAGATGTGCCAACTGCAAGAAGGCAGAAAATTAAATTTCGCAGTGTGTTTCCTTCCACAATCGGTATCTCAAGCGTGGCGTTGAACAGTTCACAAATCGATGAATTCCAACCTCTATTCTCAAATTACATTACATTACATTTAGAACTAATCTTTATCGAGCTAAAAGAAAAAAAATTTTAATAAATATAATTTTTAAAATTTGAATTAGGGTCTTCTTCATAGAAGTAAAGTAGTTTTTACTTCAACCAACAACTTGTGAATAGTCATCCACGTGTTTTGATTCTATAACATGCAAATATAAAATTACCACGAGATAAACGTACTGATGCATATGTAAAAGATTATGCTGATGTGCCTTTGTTTCCCTCTCATTTTCGAGGATGGAAAAGGGAAGATATGAAACTAGAAAATGTACATGAAAGACAGATGTTTCTCCTGGTTCCACAGAAAGATTCCTTTCCTATTCCAACCATATCAAGGACTTCTTATGTATGCTTACAAGTTACAACCTTAGCCAACTCTCATTCCTTGTCCTACAAAGCTTCATTCAAAAAGGCCTTTCAATTTAAGGAATGAATTATGAAAGTAGCATCCTTTGAGTTTTGTGTTATTCCCTTATCTATGGCGATGCTTCCTGAAGAGGTCATCCCCAGCAGCTGGATGACTTTCAATCTTGTTACTTATCAAGGCCAAGCCAAACCTGAGTATGTGAAGCACAGAAAACACTGAAAACGAAGATATTTGATCACACATTTGATTTAATTTGCCCCTGCAATTTTCATCATATGACAAACAAATACGGTATGGCTTTGGACGGTAATAAGGAATTGGAGCATTGCTTGTCTCTTTCTTTGTCTTCGGCTTCAGACATATGAGACAACTCTAGGGATACAATTGGTTAAGTGCGTGGAATGTGAGGAACCTGAGATTAATTGTCCCTAATATATAAGATATATAAGTCACTATACTTCTGATCTTAATATCATATTTGATTGCATTAGCTGTGAGTATAGTAAAAGTTAATGCAGGTTCATCTATACAAGTGCCTTCCAATTTTTATGAAAGTTGTTACATAATCTGAACCAATCTAATGTGTACTTGATTTGAGTTTAGTTGGACATTTTTTAAAGAAATGAGAACATTTGCTTATGATTTTCTTTAATATTTCTTTTTTGGTAGTAAATGGGTGGAAGGCTGAACAAACAAAAAAGAACTACATTGAGACTAAATGAGGCAAAGCACTCCCCACTTAGCAAGAATTCTAATCCCCATACGAAGAGAAGGTTTGCTATACTAAAGTAGCCCACTTTTAATAAAACACCAACGAGTGTCTCCAAATTGACAATCAATTCCCTCTAAAATTTGACAATTTATTGTGATTTTCTTCAACCCCAATTTAATTTGCATAGATTATTTTGAATTGTAAAACTTACAGTTTATCTTACTTTTTGTCTTTCCTTTGTATTGTGCAGAGCCAAAGAGGTATCTAAATAAACTCAATGGATAAATGCTAAAATTCAGAAGGGGGTATATATTTTAAAAAATATTTGATATCTGATCAATGTTAAATATTTTATAAAATATAATTATTTGTTAAGTATTAGATGAGTGTAAATTTTTATTTTAAATATTTAATATCCATCTAATATAAATAAGTAGATAAAATATTTAATATTTAACATTTAATATTTAAATAATATATATTATTAAAAAAATATCACATTGTTAATTAATGTGTTATTAAACTTATTATTTTTAATATAATTTATGATGATTATGTAGAATTTTTTATAGTAAAACACACAAAATGAGGGCCCAATTAAAAAAATGTTTTGAGTTGGGTAATTTGATTTAGATTAGAACCGTTTTTTTCTTTTTCAACTTACATCCTAAACCATTAATGATAAACTTGAAAGAAAAATAAAATCATAACTAACCCTTAAACTAGTTTAATCTAAATTAACTTAATTATATAAATTGGATTAAATTTGATAGACTAATTAACCCAACATAATTAACAACAACATTTGTGTTGGAATGAGAAAACAAATATAGCATAACACGCTAATTTTAACCAAAATTTAATGTTTTTATTTTGATTTAAGGTTCTAGAAAACATCGACCTCCTAACATATTCGCTGTAATAAACGACACCTTTTTTTTATAGGATATAACGCAGAAGGTATATATTTTCAAACAAGTATAATATGTTGGAAACAGTATTTGTATATAAATGTGTAAAAATTTTGAATGATTAATAAGTTTAACGGAATGAATTCAATTAAAATTCATAAAAACAGTGATCATCCAAGTGGGAAATACAAGCGACCAATCTCCATTCCACAACGGGAAACTCAGGATAAAGTTCCCTGCGGTTGAATGCCACATGAAATCACACATTTAAGGACCATCTCCTCCTCCTCTATCTTTCTCTCTCTTCCCTAGTTTCTCAAGATCAAAAGCCGTTGGTATATGCTTCCAGCATCTTCTGCTGATGCCACTTAACCTCAACCTCCTTATTCTTCGCCTTTTCTATTCGTTTTCTGTCATTTTTGTCACTGCATTTCGAAGTCAGGACGAACTTCCTCTCTTTTGCTTTCTCTGTTTACCAAATTATGGTTCACTCGACTTCTCTTATTCACCATAATAACAGCTTCGTCTTCTCTTTCCATTCCAAAGGTTCTCATAATCAGTCTCATTCTCTATTTAAAAAACTTCCGCACTCTGCATCTCTACCGTCCTCTTCCTCTCCATTTGGGCCGTCTCTGTTATCGTCGTTGTCATGTTGCCGCGTCGCCCGCGTTCCAACGGAACCGTTGGAGTTATCGCCGCCGGCTCCGGAGTTTAACTTCTATCATGAAATTGCCAGGTTAAAAGCTCTCCGCTCGAAGCTTGCAAGCTGTAACACTCTGAAGGAAAAGCTCAATGTTATTGATCGTGATTCTAGAGTGAGGCAATTTTTTCGTTCTCACCAGAACGCAGGCTTCTCTAGGGTCTTAGCTTCCCTCAATTTGAATTCCGAAGACTTGTTTTTGCTTAAATGTTTAATTGCGGCGGGTCAAGAGCATGTGCTTAGTCTGGGCGAAACTGAAATAGAGTCAACTAAGAGCTCGATTAAGACCGCGCTTTATGCTTTGGCGGAGATGATCGAGAACCTAGATGTCTATAATGGTAATGGCAGTGCAGGTTTTGGTAAGACGCACATGGCTTTGGAAGACGAAGAAATTCGTGAATTGAAGAAGTTAGTGGAGGCTCTGGGAGAAATTGAGCGGTTCTATGACTGCATTGGAGGAATTATTGGGTGAATTCTACACTTCCAGCTTTCATTATATTTATTTATTTTGAATTATGCTATTCGCACACTAGCAGCTGCACGGATACATGTCTGAGGCCAAATTTGGAAAGTTTGTGCATATAACGGGTTTTTCTCTCCGAGGGTGATTGCACTGATAGTACTTAAACAAGAGTTATCTGCGAGAACAAGAAGAGCCTTACATTATCCATAACCATAAAGACCTTTGGTTAAGGGCTTTTCATGCTTGACATTATCATTTCTTAATCCAATCGTAGACTTTGTATAAATTACTTTCATGGAATTGAATGAGGAATCAATATACATTGGCCCATCGTTGTAACTCATAATATATGCTGCAGATATCAAATAAAGATGCTGGAGCTTCTTGTCCAGAAAATGTGCGAGAAACAGAATATAAACTGGTCTCAGCACATAAATGAAGTAGAAGAATGCCAATTTTTGGACATTCATGCACCTAATGGAATCGACCTTTCTGAAAATACAGAATATGCATCTCAAGCAACTATATGGGGTATAGAGGTTGGTATAATCATAATACCTGATTCATAAGTTGTATATGGATATTGTACAGATACATAAAGTAATGAGATGTTAATTTTCTAGGGTTTGCCAGACCTCGGTGAAATTTATCCTTTGGGAGGCTCTGCAGATAGGCTTGGTCTAGTTGATCCTAACACAGGTGAATGTCTTCCTGCCGCAATGCTACCATATTGTGGAAGGACTTTGTTGGAAGGTCTTATTAGAGATCTTCAGGTATTAGGTCTCCTATTATCCCGCCTAGAATGATACTTAATGTTTGCTTGATGATAAAAATAATACAAGCATTATTAGTTTATTTTGGATACTAAGCCAATCTAGTTTCTGTCTCTTTAAATTCTAAGGCTAGGGAATTCTTGTACTTCAAGTTATATGGGAAACAATGTATTACACCTGTTGCAATAATGACAAGTTCGGCCAAGAACAACCATGAACACATCACTTCTTTGTGTGAAAGACTTTCATGGTTTGGAAGAGGTCGTTCAACTTTCCAACTTTTTAAACAGGTTCTACTTAAAACTATGCTAAACTTCAAATAATACTTCATTCAAAAGGGATTATCTTCTTTGCGAGTGGTATCTTATCGTCCATTTTGTAAATTGCCAGCCTCTTGTTCCAGTTGTTGATGCAGAAGACGGGCAATGGTTGGTCACCAAGCCATTTAAGCCTTTGAGCAAGCCCGGCGGTCATGGTGTCATCTGGAAACTTGCTTATGATAAAGGCATCTTTAAATGGTTTTATCTTCATGGAAGAAAAGGTGCAACCGTGCGACAAGTCAGGTTTGTCATTATATTGGATATCTTGATTCTTGAGTGCTTTTATTTTTCTTTCTTCCAGTAGAAAACTTGTCCCTGACATGTCAGATCTTGAACCTTGCAGTAATGTTGTGGCTGCCACAGATTTAACTCTCTTGGCCTTAGCAGGGATTGGTTTGCGCCAAGGAAAGGTAGGATTAAGTTGTTTTCAAGTGATCATGTATCTTCATCTGTGTCACTATGGTGACAAGAGCTACAAGCATGTTATAATAAGTAAAATCATATACTTAACAGTTTGAAATTAACAACTTGAATAAGATTGTTTTATTGAACTGTGCAATTTAACAGAAACTGGGGTTTGCATCGTGTAAGCGGAACTCAGGTGCCACAGAAGGAATTAATGTGCTGATGGAGAAGAAAAGTCTTAATGGGAATTGGGAATATGGTGTATCTTGCATTGAATACACCGAGTTTGATAAGTTTGGAATTGTTGATGGACTTCATGCTCCTAAAAGGTACACACTTTTCCCTTACTGAGGTGATATAATAGATTCAGGGGATTATCATTCGAAGTTAAAAAAAAAAAAATGAAATTTTTGGTATATCTGATGTAAGTAGAAGAAAGTTTGATGTTCTTCTACTTTAGTAAATTGCCCCTGCTATCCGAACGCACTTGTGTACATACAACGCAAGCAAAAACACACACTATGATGAAAATTTGAGTCTAGAAAGTGTCCACTACACTGGTTCTGGCATTAATTTTTGGCACATGTGAAATGTATAGTGAGCTTAGGCTTGTGCCTTGTACTATATGTACTACCCTTTGTAGTTAACCTAATTGACGACTTTACATAGAATTATAGGAAGCCTAGCTAAATAAGTCAGAACTCCCCTTTTGATACAAACACACACACACACACACACACGCACATAAATATATATATGTATTTTATTTCTCTTAGTGCCTGGGGCTTCAATTGTTTATGCTTTAAGGTCAGAGATCCTACCACTTCTCTAAAGAGCTCTAGCCCCCTGTTTGCCCAACATAGCTCCAGTTTTCCTTCCTTCCCATTTCCAGTGAATAAGATATTTTTCAGTGACATCTTCTTGGACCAAAGGCACTCAGACTGACCTCAGAGGCTTCTGAGCGGCCCATCTTCGGTGAGAAAGATCTACAACTTTTGGTATCCCAGAACTTTAGAGTGGTTGATCAATTTTATCTTATCCACTTTTAGGTTTGATGGTTATATTGAACACTATCTGCCGGGGTATAAAGTTGAGATTCAATTGGATTTTTTTTATAAGGGGGTAGGGGGATGATGTAGGACCAGAGGAGAAAAGAGGGAGGAAGGCAAGAATGGGGAAGAGAATTTGATTTGATGCTTGAGAGAGGGCAACTTCAAAAGAATGTTTTAACTTATTTATGTGGCCCTCCGCCAGAGGTCAGGTAGGCCTGGGAGGGTAATTTTTACCAATTGGATAAAAAAGTCTAGTCCTATTCTTGAAGAAACATGATCAGCCAAGCTGTGAATTTGTTTGATTTTGTGTGTTGAAAATTGAGATTTATGTTCTTTTTCACTATTAATATCAACTCAACTGGTTTAGTGGTGTGTGTTTAGATCTATTCTATCAGACATTTTTTATTTTTCAGTATGCAAGCTTTCTTAATGGAATTAACATCCCAAATATCAACTGCATTTTCTGTGTTTAAGCTTGCAGGCGGAATTCCCTGCCAACACAAACATCTTATATGTGGATTTACCTTCTGCGGAGCTAGTCGGATCAAGTAATGGTGAAAATAGTTTACCTGGAATGGTGCTAAATACAAAAAAGCGAATAGTTTATGTCGACCATTTTGGAAGACAGCATAGGTATGTATATTCCCCGTGAACTTGTCAATGCAATTTCATAGATCTTGCTTGTAAAATTGATTGAATTGACTGTTCTGAAATGGTGCTTGATTGATTGAATTTTATCGATATTCTTTGTGAAATTCAATGCAATTTTACTGTAGTTTACCTGTTGCATTAGCCAGTTCTGGTTAACTACTGGCCACTTCCAGAGGTTATGATTCCTTTAGAGCTGTTTGTAGACTTAGACCCAGGATCAGTATACTTAAGTCTTGGCCCAATCATGAGTTTCAAACGAGTTGATACTTGATAATGAATGACTTATTGATATTATCTGCTATTATTTCTTCCAATTCTTTCTCTGTCCTATATTCTTTCTTTCCTCTGTTCTCTCTCTCTCTCTCCATGCCTCTGTATATGTGTCTTTCTGACATAAAAAAACTCTGGAAATTGTAAATTGCAATTTATTACTTATATAATTATGTGAAGTTGATGAATGGGATTTAGTTAACTTTAATGATTGGTCATTGGTGGACTGTTTCATATTGTGGGTTAAAAAGAAGAGGAAAGGATGGAAAGTAAATATCTCTAATATAACATATATTGCTGTAGGAAAATAAAGCTACTGATGCTTCATGGAAAAGTTAATGATCAGTTGTATTTTCACAAATTATACCTTCACCTGCTTGGCATCTAAAGACATATAAAGAACTCTGGCAACCCTAAAATACAATTTATCACTTCATTCCTGGGCATTACCTGTGGTTGCTGCTGAGGGTAGATGTGTCAGTCAAAATTTATATATCTTATAGTTTCTCCGAGTCAACATTTTCCTGTAAATGAATGTTAGAACTATGCCTATGTTGCTGATATTACATTGCATATACTTTGTACTGACCCACTTTTTAATTGTGTTGTGCTAGTGTCTCTGGTGGCAGACTAGAGTGCACTATGCAAAATATAGCAGACAGCTATTCCAATACATATTCGTCTAGGTGTTATAATGGTGTGGAAGGTATAACATTATTTTCTGTTTGAGTGTGACAATCCATATCTTTTTTCCATTTCTTGTTTAATTTAACTTACAAATTACAACATTCTTATATAATTCTAAGCAGATAAGCTTGATACATTTATTGTATATAATGAACGAAGAAGGGTGACATCATCTGCCAAAAGGAAACGAAAACTTGGAGACAAGTCCTTACATCAGGTTTGAGTTTTCTAATGATCTGTTATGTATCCCTAATTTATCTCTAGGTGGTAAAGACTTTACAGTTCTATGTGTAAGCACATTTTGTGTTGATCACAAGCTCCAGGTAGAACTGAGGTTCAGACCTTGTACTTTTATTTAAAAATTATTAAGAAAAGCATCTCCTTGTAGCTTATTATTTGAGGTTTGCCCTAAATTTTCCTTGAGGTATTAGAATGGTGTCCTCTTAACTCCTTTCTTAAAATGTTTGATTCTTAGGAAAAATATTATGAAAAATAAAATCATGTTGGGTGACAGTTAATTTTAATTCTTTAATAAAACAAAATTTCATACCATAAATAGATAAGGACAATTCTTTTGCAACGTTGTAGAACAAGATTCAAAGTCAGAAAGCATGCTTGTTATAACTTAAACTACCAGGAAAATGTTTTAAATTCCTGAGTTAGTTTAAATTACATAATTTATGCAACCATAGTTTCTCTTAAACATCTAATATGTATTGCATTTAAATGCAGACTCCTGATGGTTCACTGATAGATATCTTACGAAATGCCTGTGATCTACTTTCCCGTTGTGATATAAAGCTTCCTGAGGTATATATCTTAATATTCTGTGGTTTATGCAAAAGTTAGTTCTGTTTAGTTTGGTTGGTTATCATCGCATATCGTAGTTTGCTATTTTTTTTAATGCTATGAGTTCATCTGATCATGCATTTAAGCTATTAAAAGATGTTTATTTATCATTGTTAGCTACATTAACTTTTCTTTTGTTATTTTTTTTCCTCCATGCTGCAGATTGAAGCTAATGAGAAGTATGCTGATTCTGGACCACCATTTCTCATCTTGCTGCACCCTGCTCTTGGTCCTCTTTGGGAGGTCACCAGACAAAAGGTAATACTTTATGTTATGTTGTTCAAATGTCACTTGTCATTCATCAATAAATTGCCTTTTGTCCTTTCAATTGAAATGATTTGTAAATTGATATTATTAATGAATGTAGTCAACCTGTGTCAAATTTTTGAAGACTTCAGTTTTAGGCCTAGTATAATTTTTTCTTAAAGCATGACCCTTTTACAGTATTATGAAAGTGGTTTCTGTTCATCATCCTTATTGGAAAATGATTCCATTTATCATGTTATTCTTTCTTATGACCAGTTTTATGGAGGTTCGATTTCTGAGGGCTCTGAGTTACAAATAGAGGTTGCAGAGTTCTTGTGGAGGAATGTTCAGGTTCTACTTCTCAAATAAATTTTGTCAACTAACTGGACTTGGAGTTGACAAGATAGTGAGCTGATATCTGTCCCTTTATTTCAGCTTGATGGAAGCATGATCATAGTAGCTGCAAATGTTATGGGGTCAATGAAAGATAATGAGAGCGGTGAATCTATACTTCATTATGGGCAAAGGTACTGTGCTGTCTGTATCATTCATTATTACTATTGTCCTGCATCCATCCACCTACTACTTGACCTAGCTCTAGGGATTACAATAATTTTGGATTGCAAGCATAAAATTGATGCGCACACTTATCCTGCTAGATGTGGAAGATGTAAACTACAGAATGTCAAGGTGTTGAATGAGGGAATTGATTGGACATATGGAGGTAACACATACTGGAAACATGATGTGCAGCGGTCTGAGGCATTGAAGATCATACTGCATGGAAATGCTGAATTTGAGGCTACAAATGTTGTCTTACAGGTTTATTTTAAATGAGGGTTTCTGTCTTTTTATTTATACTCTGAAATTAATATATATGCATGTAAATAAATAAATACACACACATATATTGATTGCAAGACTCATACAAATATCTCCTGCCCAGTGGGTTTTAACCTGAGATATTTCACACCATTTTTTATGAAAGAAATGTACCATTAGATCCAATACGATTGGCTAGTTGATTTGAGACATGGATATGGTTGGTGAAGTCCAGGTATTAGTGAACACAATAAGATGCATTCACGGCATGGGGCAGCTGCGGCTACAGGCAGCAGACATTATAATATGTGAAGTTGTGTATTACACTAGTATCTTTAATTCCTAGATATCTCAGATACACTACAATCTAATACTCCCTTGTTTGTCATACTAATAATAGAAAACATTCATAAATTGATGATTTTACGAAAGTGGTTAAAGCATTTAATGTAAAAATGCCTGATTACCCCTCTTCCAAAAGTTATAAGATACCTGTTGTTGAGAATTGAGATCAAATGCCTGGGAGGGATCTTGGATGCCAGTATAATAGTTCAAAACCCCTGTTTGAAACACACATTAAATTAACTACCTAAAGTACTGAGGAATCCATGTTGCCTGGATGAAGATAAATGTGTAAGAAACCTCCTATAGGTCATGAAACACTCTGCTTGTTGAGTTTAGACCAAAAGGACTCCTCTCTTCAGTGTTGTTACAAGGTTATAGAGTTGCAATTTCTCAACCATCAAGCTAACTCACTAGTTAGACCTTAATAAAATCTCTCTTAAAATTGCCCAGCTTATAGAATGAAACAAATTCTCTTTTGGTTATGGGTGATACGTTATACCCATTACTAGCAACTAACAGACTTTGCTGTCATTTTACGGAAACAGGGAAATCATGTATTTGAAGTTCCAGATGGCTACAAACTCAAGATCACGTCAGGAAGCACAGGTATCTTCAACTTTTGAAACTCTTGTTTGATAGTATGTCCACTTAAAATATTCCATCATAAGTTGACTTTCCTGGAAAGATATATGGCATGCTTTACTTTTGTTGCCATCATTATTCTTGAACCTATGCCTTCAATTAAGTATGTGCTGGTTTCTTTTCTGCTTAGTGAAAGACATTGTGGTTTGAACAGATTGTACAAAAACATGATTTAGACACGATTCAAGTTCATGACTTACTGATTTTTGTTTTTTTCAGGTTTGGCAACTCAGTTAGATCCTATTGAACAGAGTATGATGGACAATGGAAGCTGGCACTGGGATTACAAGATAATAGGCAATCACATTCAGCTGGAATTGGTAGAATCGTAGACTACTGACGGAATAAGATGCCACGTTGCGTGAATCATGGTTCACAGCTGGTATTAGAGCTCACCCAATTTACTCTTTATCGCATAGAAGTGACAGGTTGAACAGAAGTTGAACCTTTCTCACTTTTAGTCGTTTATAATGGCGGTAATAGAGTATTGTAAAGTATGCGTCTCTCTCCCTCACTCTTTCTAATATTTTCATGTTACTTCATTGTAAAACTGAGATGGAATTTGGGCAATGAAATATAGATCTATTCATTAGCAGCACACCTTACAGTTATTACGAAGATATGCCATACTGTAGAGATCCACCAAATATACACACGCATATATCACCGTTATTATTTTATTTTTTGTATTCTTTCCGCCCATTTTGTTTCTTCTGCTGCTTTCTGCTTAAGAATGTCTATAGCCTACTATAATGAGCTTGAATTTTAGTTCATTTATTGCTATGTTTTGGGATCAAAATGTTCAAAAGCAACGAGTATGCATACTGGGTTTGCAATCTGTTCTCTCCCTGCTTCCTATTAAGATTAAACGAGTTGTCCTGTGTATTGTGACGACTGAAGAGAGTAGACGAATGGACTTTGATGTAGATAATATAATATCTATTTAATAAGAACTGGTCATGCTTGGGGCTGGAATGCTGACAGATTATTTTGTTGCACATATGTATCTCGAAAGTTAAAAAATCATACACAAGAAAGTTCAAATCAAACTTTTCGTTATTTTTTTCCCCAATCATTCGACCATAGTCTGAATATTATAATATTCATTTTCTCCTAACATTAACTCCGCCTGGGATTATTCCCTAATCAGCAATTAGTGGACAAAGCTCAAGGCTTTTGGACGTCAAATTGCAAAAACAAATGAACAGCTTTTTCATGTATACAATTTCACAGAATATACAGCTCTGCGTATATATATGTAATTACCAATCCTCTCTCTGATATCAAACAGAATTATGAGATTGAGAGCAGCACCTATTGAGCAGTCTAAGCAAAGCATCAGCCTTCCTTCGAGCCCTCAAAGAACCATCAGCAACCAAGCTTTGAAGAGAAGGAATGCTTCGTGGATTTGCCAATAGCCTCCTTGCCACCACTTCACCTTCTTCTTTGCACAATCCCAGCAAAAGCGTTGTAGAGTTCTCCTTCCCTTTTGGTGATCCAAATCTCAAAATATCAATCAGAAGAGGCACCAACACTCTACTATTCCTTATCTCTTCCAACCCTTCAGAGCAGCCCAGAAGCAAGGCAAGCACGGCCAAAGAAGCATCTGTAATCCCAGCTTTATCATCCATAAGCAATTCAATAAGCAAAGGTACAGCCCCAGCATTAACGATTCTCGCCTTGTTAGGATTGTAAACTGCAAGATTGAAAATAGCTGTCGCAGCATCTCTTTTCCCAATAGGAGTGCCTTCTCTCAAGAGTCCTACTAATGCAGGTATGGCCCTAGGACGAGCTCCTATTTCTACCTTGCAATCATCAACCATAGTCAAGCTAAATATTGCTGCTGCTGCATTTTCTCTTGCCTCCATGGTTTTTCCTGATTCAAGCACTTCTACTATGTTGTCCACTGCTCCTGCGGCCATGATCAAAACCTTGTTGTTGTCGAAGATGGAGAGGTTGAACAATGCCGTGACGGCGTGTTCCTGGATCCTTGGATCATGGGAACCTAGTAATGTGACTAGAAATGGAATGGCCCCTGCCTCGGCGATGATTCTTCGATTGTCCATCCCTGTTTTTGCTAGTAATCGAAGCTCATAAGCTGCCTGCCTTTGGATTTCTGCTGATCCAGTTGCTAATTTTCCAACTAGAAATTCTCCTGTCATTTTGACAGCATCTATGGCAGCTTTTTTCGCAGATAGATGATCGATGGCTTTCTCGTTCGAGTTGTCCTTGCTGTTGGGTTCATCCCAGGTCGAGGAAGACGATGAGGTCGGATCCTTCACTGGGACGTTGTTCTCATAGCACCATTGCTGGACAAGACTCTTCAATACGTAGTTGGGTATTAGAGCAGTGTGGATTAACCTTTGCCCACTTTTGGGGCATGTGTGATGCCCAGAGTTTATCCATCGTGCAATTGAAGTTCGATCATAAGTATGCCCAGATGATACAATCACTGGGTCTCTGATTAAATCGAGTGAAATTGGGCAACGAAATTCATCAGGAACATTAGGTGTTGTCGACTGAGTAGATGAAGATGAAGAAGTATCACAGTTTTTATATGTAACTGCAGACACTGGCTTACAATCTTCTCCATCTATGTCATTTTCTCCATCCCTGAATATCATGGATTTGGAATAGGTAACTAGAGATATGAGATTGTTTATATTGGAGACAACGATTAATCCTCCTGTGCCTGCCTGATTCTGAGCTTCAGCCTCAAGCTTTGATATTTCTCTATCATAATCTGATGGGGTTCTCAAACCAATGCTGCTTAATATTTCTTGCATTTTCCCAAACTCAAGAAATCCCTTGTTCTTCTTGTTCTGTAAATTGTTTTTGGCCATTACTTGCAGAAGCTGCTCTCTTCGTTGAATCTCTCGAGGATCAATGAACAAGTCAACCCCTTTTGTTTGCTTGTGCAGAAGCTCCACTTGCTCTCTTATATCTGCTGTCATATTAAGCAAGCTCAAAGGAAGGATATCCAAAGCCCTTCCCATCTCTTTTACAAGCACATAGAATTGATTGGAAATGAACTCTAACTGTATGAGACACCAGAGAGAGCTGCTTTCCTTGCATTCTTGGATCAAAAGCTTCACTCTTCTGATCACAGAGAAGAGCTCTGTGAAACACAGGATTGAAGAAGGAGGAAGTGGGCTATCTGTTTCCTGAATCTCCTCGAACAGAGAAGAAAGAAGCTTTACCCTCCTGATCATGGATGAGATATTCCTGAATTGAACAAAAGGGAACTTGTCCAAGGAGGCAACTTCATTGGATATGTGGATCAACGAATCTAGCAGGGACCCAGTTGGTAAAAAGCCGGAGAATATCATCATCGCAGATAGAGATGATTCATCCATTGTGATTCTCGGGTATGAGCATATGTTTCTGTACACTTCGTATGGTTGACAACAAGACTAGCTTCCTGCAAGGAATTTGATCACTTGAGATCTTCTGAATCGTTCTTTTATTATTTTAAGTATTATTATTATAAAATTAAACTAATTGTCAAAAAGAGGAGCTATTAAAGTAATTGCACGGGGTCTTGGCTCTTTCTTTTTGTGCTTTAGATACTAAAGACAAGAAGAAGCATATTGGAGAAGAAAAGAAGGACTTCTGGGTTGCTGCCATTTGGAGGCTTTTCCTGCCTTGTACGATTCGTTACAGTTCTTTTATTAAAAAATGAACTTAAGTAATCAACGAGCCTTTGTCAAACAAGATTTTTCAGCTGTACTATACTTTGAGATAGTTTTTTTGTCCATATTTTGAACATCTCTTAGAAGGCCTTGGGGTTGGTTGATTCATCTCCGATTGTTTATTTTATTTATATATTTCTCAGTGCAACTTAGTTTTTTCTATATATCAGTCCAACAGCACCGGAGTCAGACGTAAACCATTTCATCTTCTTCATATGTCCTTTTATGAAAATTGAGCATTACTTCAATGATTACGACTGCTAGAGACCTGAAACCAAAATAACTTATTTTGTCTTCTTTTTTCTTCTACACCTAGCTCATTTCAATCTTAAAAGATAAAATTGGTGTCATATGAACTCTTGTTACTATTTTTGATACCATCTGTATTACTTATTGCCATGTCAAGGCTACACTTTTAAATTCCATAATAATATTGGGGTTGACAATCAGTGAATAAATTTTTGAATCCCTGCCTTGCATGCTCTAATTCACCGATTGTTCCTGATGGTCATTAAGAATTCATTCTGCTGTCAATCCAATATAAAGTGGCTTTATTAAGCATATCATAATGGAATAATGGACTTCACAACTTACAAGATGTTTCTGAAATGATCCTCTGCCATATATTATGATTTATGAAGGTCAACAATTTGCATTCTCCACTTCTGTGAGAGAGCAGTGAAACTAATATGGTGGGCTTGTATTTGAAGTGGTCAATCTTTATTCAATGTTTGGTGCACGTTTGTCAAAGATTAGTGAACATTATTTTATGCGGCAATTAGCGAAGGCCACTTCATCTCTCACAGAATATCATTTAAATTGCCATATGAAAAGCCTGCTTCGGTGTCCCTCTCTTGAAATTGGACATCATGTTTCAGGACAAATTGTTTATGTAATTCTTATGACACTGCACTGTCCTCGTTTGACTTTATTTGTCAACCTAAAACTAGCATTCTTCATTATCTCTTTCACCCAAATCCCTACTCTCTCAAGCTAAACCCTAAACCCTAAATTTTCCTATAAAGCAAAACCCTTGCACGTAGGAGACACGTATTAAGACTGAGGAAGATGCAGCTATTAGGCCTATCTGCAACCTTCTTTGCTCTGCTCTGTATGTTGTGTGGTTGAGGCCCATTAAACCTCCCCATGGGCCAAACCCAATATGGAAAAATGTAATAGCTGTACAATCCAAAAACTCTAAACTTGTTTGACCAAAACAAAAAGAGTAAACTGTCACCTTATCTTATCTAGATAGAATAATGGCATATCTGGTTTAAACAAGGGAGATTTTGGGAAAATAAAATGGGGAAGAAAAAAAAAAGAAGGTGATTGTGTCCCTTGCAGAAGACAACCTCCACACCCCCTCTTCTGCTGTCTTTTTCAGCTCTGCTTGCATTGTGTTGTTGTGTTATGTAAGAAGTAAAAATTGCATTATGTATGTTTTCACTTAGTGGCTCTTTGTTTTTGGTCAACAGTATGATCCATAATCTATAAATTCAGTCCCTACACACACCAACTCAACTCTTCAGCCCATCCCCATCCCAACTTGGGCTCCCTTTCCTAAATACTATTTCTATAATTCCTCTCCACTATATGTCTATCCTGAATATTCATGAGAAATACTTCAGTTTTAGATAAATTATTAGCTTCAATTTATATAAATCACAACAACTACATCATAAATAAATACTTCAACATTTTTAAAACGTATTTATGTTTCATAAACAATTCAAATTTAAATCTCAAACCAAATCAAATTGATAAAAGAAAATTTGAGTTTAAGTTTATGTTTAACAAAAATACTTTTTCAAAAAAAAACACATGTATTATATCAAAAAAAATTAAACTCATATATAAAAATATTTTTAAAAAAAATCATAAAAAAATAAAATTATATCAATTTTTATTGAAAAACCAGAAAATAGCGCATAAATTTTTCTATCAGGAAAGAGGACTCTGGGTGCCGCACTTAAATCAAGCCAAGTCAAAGATAGGACCCTACGGCCTACACACCCTAATAGCCTAATCCCAACGTTCCACATTTAACGTGTTAACCCAAAAATCAAAATAAATGAATAAAACATGAGACAGAGACGGAGCAGAGTGGGCCTCACCATCTGCTATCATGTGGGCCGGCCCATTATGAGATGTAGTGTGGCGCGTGTGGTTCACTCACCGTTGATCGAAAAGTGGAGGGTGGAGCAGAATTGAAGGGCGCGTGAGGATTGAGGAAGCCCATTCATGGTTGTTTGAAAGGAAAAGGACGAGCATTAAACAAGTGGGATCCTTCATCTTGGAGTTGGAGGGAGCAATGGACATGGTGCATTATCATCTTCCATCCTTTTCCACTCTCTCTCCCACCAAGCCCTTTGAGTTTGAGGTGACACTTATCTTCCCCTTTCTATCATGCTCACACCCAATTACAAAAGCTTCACAACTTGCCTTCAATTTTCATTATTTATTTCTCTTTCCTTTCTTCAACTATCTATGCATGTCAATCTCAACCTCATATCATCATCAATACGTAATTTCTGATATATTACCATTCTCATGTTTCTATACAAAGTCTTGAATCGATAACTCAATTTATTTGTTTACTCCATCTAGTTTTATTAATAATTATACAGTAATCACAAGGTAATTATTACAATCTGTCACAATTCTATATAATTATACAACATTTAACTTCTTATACTTTAAAAATTTATTCATATAAAATTCATCTTACTATATATGATTATGCTCTTTTTCATTATTCTATTTATATAGTATTCTTACTAACTTTAAGTATCAGAATCTCAGTAATGTTTACCCATTAAAATTATTGCAAAGGAAATAATTGAAAACTTACACGTATATCTTTCATCAAAATACAATTCACCAAAATATATGTATCTATTTGCGGATGTGTGAACAGTCTTCATCAAACGATCAACAATATGATTGTTGTTTCCATTCTTCAACTCTTGAGCGTACATTTTGGTGTCCATTAACAAAAAGTTAAAGACAAAATATCATTCTTAATTTACTTTTATTTACTAAAAGAATAAAAAAATCATGAAAAACTTTAAAATTATTCATACCTTAATTAAGATTTAATATTTACATATATATGGAAAATGTATTTGGGGACAAAATTGTCAATAGTGAAAAGAGGAATTACGTCTACTTTTCAACCATTTTAAGGGGGAAAAAAAGAGAAAAGAAATTAAAGAATTTAATAGCAAAACTTCCAAATTGATGACTAAGGCTTATATGAACTAGAGAAAACAGGAACTAATATCAGAAAAGAGCCATCTTCCCCTTACCTTTACCTATTCAGCTAGGTTACTATACATGTCTGGCAGATGTTTTGATTTGGTTAATTTTGGCATGCCCTCATTTTGTTTCCATATGCTATTTTTTAAACTTGGAGTTCCAATTCTTAGAAAGCAACTATAATTGGAAAAGAAAAGAAAATCTAAAATAATAAGAAGCATAAAATATGCCCCATAGCAAAGCTTTTCCTTTGGCTCCACTATGCTGAACTGCAGATTCCAAACTACATTTAAAGTACTCATTGTGATCCTATTGGTTCCTTTCTTGAACCATATCTCTCTGCCAAAGGATAGTTTTACTTTTTATTGAGAACATTTGTTTCCTTCAATCAATCAAAATATCCCATCTTTATTCATGAACTATCATGTCTGACTTGAAAACTGCCAACACATACCCCCTTTTGTCCACATGAATCAGTTTTTTGGACCCCTCTTGCACTCCCAATTTCAATGTATCTCATGAATGAGAAATTTATGATTACCAAAAATATCAAAATTGTAAAGTTTAAATTATATATCTAGATGAAAAAAAAATCTCTTGCACTATCCTGTCCCATTTTGAATAATTGTAATGAAGCATAAATTTATGACTTTTCAAAAGATAAATAGGTCCTAAAATAAACAAAAATTTGAAAATCTTAATGGCCCATGCAGGTTTCGAACCTGCGACCTTCGCGTTATTAGCACGACGTTCTAACCAACTGAGCTAATAGGCCAAGACACGAGCAACGTCTTAAATGAACATAGACAAAAAATATGCATAGACAACCCACATATTTATTTATTTAGAGTGCAAGGAGTGAGGATAGAGCGTTATAGGGAAGTGAATGTAAATGAAAACCATGAAGGGGTATGAGCCCCGTTCGAGCTCTTCCTGTGCAGCCTGCAAGCTATTGAAGAGAAGATGCACACCCAATTGTATATTCGCACCGTACTTTCGGTCGGACGAGTGCAAGAAATTCGCGAAAGTGCACAAGGTGTTCGGAGCCAGCAACGTAAGCAAGATCCTCGTGGAAGTGCCAGAGGAACAGAGGGAGGACACAGTGAATTCGCTGGCGTACGAGGCAGAGGCAAGGCTGAAAGACCCTGTTTATGGATGCATTGGAGCCATAGCTCTATTGCAAAGGAAGATGGCGGAGCTTCAACATGACTTAGCCATTGCCAAGGCTCGTCTTGCTCGTCATGCTGCCGCTGCTTCTTCTGCTGCTGCTGCTTCTTCTTCTACCACAACCTCTTCCTCTGACATGATCTTCAATGCTAATGTCGGCTTGCCTCCCTTCCCTGACTTTGACTTTTCTACTTGCTGTGATTTCACTGATACCTTCTGTCACACCTCTTCGTCTCAAGTACTATTGGGTCGAAATGAGACGGTGGATGATTTTATTCAAATCCCATATATATTTTGATGTTAATTTATGATATGATATTCTCTCGTGATTGTAATTGTTGTACCAGGTATTCCGTTATATATATTTACGTATATGTATATGCTAATAAATAAGGTGTGACTCTGAACTAGCGGGTACGAACATGTTTTGCGATTGTCAAAAAAGTTTCAAGATCTGCTGGAAGAAAAATGATGGGAATCTTGGCCTTTTAATTTAGTTTCACTTTTGAATATGTTCTCTTTTTAAAAATAAAAAAAACTGTTGGTACTTCCCCATCCTTCCTAACTTGGCAAGTAACGATAAGTTCTGATCCTTGATGCTGCTCAGATGAGTCTCCTTTAATTTTCTGCGAATTCCGATCTCCGACCAGTAATGTATGGTTAGTAAAGACACGACAATCAATGCCTTGACCGTTGAGAGGCATAGAAAGATTCCAATTGGGAAATTCTGATGGCCTTAATTCTGGTCCTGACCCATTGACGGTGGGGATGAGATCAGCCTCAGCATTCATTGTCATTACTAATATGTGTGAGACATCATTCAGTACAAAGAAAGCAACAGTACTTGTTGGTTCTAGCTTATCTTGCTGCCCTAGATAGTGGGTCTGACCATACTGTGATGATGCAACATGGAGCACCCATTATGATTTTCACCAGGTACTAAACCCCACAAAATGGCCCTTAAACTTTTATCGTCTAATGGGAATCCAAAGAGTAACGTTAAGACCAACAGGTGCAAGGTGTATACAGCACCCATTAATGCCAACAATCTATGGCCCAAACAAAGCCAATAGTCAAGCAAGATGAATCATTTCCAACTCCAAAATGTTCTATTACAATACTCCATTTGAATTACCCTTAATAATCGACTCCATGGCTAACTAGTTTGTGTTTTGTGTGCACAAAAGAATTATTTAGATCTTCACTTAAGAATCTTAACTTGTTGAGTAAATTACAAAAAGGTACCTTATACTTCCAAGTTTAATGAGATTTTGTGTGAAATGAGTTCAAAAACATAATGATATTATATATCGACTTCCACAAAAATAATTTAAACTTTTGACTTTAAATGACCACGGAAAGATAAAAAATTATAAGCTCTAAATTATAAGCTCTTACTGTTCAATTTACAGATTTCATATACAGCAAGAGCATATTTGTTAGTGCTGTAACACCTAAACAAGCTACCAACATAATTGAATTTTTATAAAATGAAGGGAGAGATTTCAACTTTTTATATTTCTTAAGCCCATTGCACATGATACAAAGAGTATCCATTTCCAAAAGAAACATAACCATGTGTCTCTGGTATACTACATTCCAAGTTGTATATTGTTGAAAGAGACAAAAATGCTACTAGCAAGAGACATAGCCATGTGTCTCTGTTATATTTCATTCTAAATGAAGATCAGTTATGACCAGATTACTGTAATCACAGTGCACTTTAGCTTCTCCTGTAATGAAGGTTTTCTTAACAAGCTTCTTATATCAGCATCACGTAACACGGGAAAACACGAGCTTTGAAAGAATGATACTGGCAGTGGTACATCACATCTCAGAACCATTAAATTACAGTAAAATGTGTTCACGTCAACAGATCATAAGCCAGAAAGGCAAGAAGTGTTCAAAACAGAATAAACAAGGAATAAAAAGATACAACAATGATAAAATGTACAGGAAAATTCTTCAAATTTGAAACTACGACCAAACTGCCAGGAAGAACATGCTTCTAAGTTCAGGTCCAAGTTTGTCTTCCATGAAGAGTGATATCCAAACTGCACCATATCTTCTGACACCGCCAAAGTTCATTGAATTTCAAATTACATCTTCTTCCCTGTTTCAAGATAAGCACAATTCTTATAAGAACGAACTTGAGGAGTACAGAAATTTAAAGCAATGTATCACGAGATGATGTTGGACCTGCAAAGCTTATGCGGACCAACTGAACACTGGGAAGCAGAAAAGGAAAAAATATAATATATGCACCATCTTCTATTCTCTTGAGAATTAAAGTAAAGCAGTAAGAATCACTTAAGAGCCGTTAGCTGGTTGAGTTCTTAAATTAATCCTAGTTAAGACTACATAAATACTACTTGGACCATCCCAATTGTTGATTAGACAGATAGCCAAAAAGGAGGTGACTGAACTATACTGTGCCATGAGGACATAATTGAGACTCATAAAGCCAGCTCAACTGCTCATGAAAAGTCAAATAATTGCAATCTTCTATTCTCTTAGGCTTGTTTTACTCGGAAGCCTTTAGATCCAAACTCATGGTTGAGCTCGAAGCTTGCCACATTAGTTAGCAGCTAGTATACAAAGGTTAAAGAAAGTATATGTGCAGATACAATTATTGCACTACCTAGCTGAGCTCAGAGATGGAACATAGCAATGTTCAAAGGAAGGCACAGTAAAAAATTAATAGAAGCATGTCCATCGACAACAACAAAAAATTGGACTCAAAGTCCACTCAATAAGTAATTTGTCCTCCCGAAGAGTATTATGAACATTATGCAGACAAACAGCTCTAGCGCCTAAAGGATGGCCTTCGAATGAAACTGGCATCAAAACAATAACAAAGAGAATAACAAGAATGAGCGCAGAAAATTATGCAGGATCCTGATATCATAAATATCACCTTTATATACTGGCTTAACTCAACCAACATAACCATGCCATAAAAATGAATGGGGGATTAGATAAGTTCACAATAGCTATAAAAGGTAAATGCATAGTACTAAGTTTAAAGATACTTATACTCCTAATGACAGAAGCCCTTCTTAAAACCAAAGAAAAATTAGTAAAACCACGTCAACCATGCTCATATCTGACAACACTAACATGTATTATCATATATAATGCGAACAATATTAACTATGCAACGAGATTTGATTATTTTCATGTTGAGGAAAGACATCCTTCACCATATCTATAAGTATATAGCAGCGAGAAAGTTCATCCATTGAAATGTTAACTAAGAATGCATTGGGCAAAACTTATGCCATTTCCCCAGTGCTTCTCATGACTAGCCTAAGCTTTTACCCTACATAATTAAAGTACAAACAGAAATTGAGCAAATAATCAGCACCATGCAGTGTAGTGGAGACGCCGTCAACAGTATTTTCTTTCTTAGTGGTTGGGTTCCAAACCTCCATTTATCTCAGATGCCTATGTTTTCTCCCACAAAGGTAACAACTAACAAGTGTTTGATTGTCATCTCCAAGAAATTTCGAAGTATGAGAATGAAAGAAACTAACAAACTATTGAAATTAAACAACTATGTATATGTATATAAAGCAGAAACACGGTGTGGGTACTAACTTGAGGTGGTGGCATATTTGGGGCGTTTCATTCTCTCGACTTCCAATTGAGTATCCATGAACATATTCATTCTTTGAAACTCGAGATCCTTAGTAAACTCCAGTCTCTGCTTCTCCAACTCCATCATTTGCTGCTGCTTCGAGCTCTCGATCCTCTCATAAATCTCCCCAAACTTAAGAATCGCCCTCGCCAATTCCCTGAACGCAGCTCCTTCAGAAAAATCCACCGTCTCGAACCTTTGCTTCCTCACGGTTCTCCCATCAAACCCCACATCATCGTCGTCATCGTCTTCCCCAAGTGAACTCTCCGCAGACCCACCACCAGAGTCCAACCTCGAAGACCCACCCGAATAGAGCGCGGGAGAGGGCACAACCATCGGACTTGTGCTGATCTTGGGCTTCGAGGACTTGACGGCTGATGTAAGGATCGTAGATTTCTTGTCAGTATGGGCGTTAGCCCCGATCAGATAATCAAGACGATGATAGAATACCCACTTGGACGGAGGCGGCTTGGACTTCTCGACCTTATACTTCTTCTTGAGCGTGTCGATCCTGTATTTGCACTGAACGTCGGTCTTGCGAGGCTTGACGCCGCCTTGACGGGTGTTAACAGCATCGGCTACGTCGTTCCAGTCCTTCTGACGGAGGTTACCACGATTGAGCTGGATATAACGATCACCCCAGGCCTCGATCAACGTCTCGGTGGCGCCTTCACTCCAACAATCCTCTCTGCCACCACCGGGACGGGACCGATTCGGGTTCGTGCGGTCCATGAGGGAATTCGGGTTTGGACAGGAATATGGGAAGAGAAGGCACGGCAGAGATGAAGATGTGGATTGGATAAAAACGGAGGCGTAGGGATTTGGGTGGGAAGCCAAGTATCGGATTCGGACCCGTGCAGCGCAATTGGCAATTGCCCTTGGCCGTGCATTCTGACCGCCGGTGACGTCAGCGGCCGTTCAACGGAAACGACTTTAGTACCACGTTTTTATTCCCAACTTCGAACGGCGTGTACGGCTTGTGTTTACTGTTTAGTGTTTGGCGAATGCCGAATCACAATTCAGTGTCGACAATTTGATTTTAGATAATCTCTAATTCTTTTCTTTATCTAATTTTAGATATAAAGAAAAAAAAAAAAAGGAAACACTTGTCTAAATAAATTATAAAATGATTTTTTTATTTTTCTCTAGCTAAGAAAATGCACTAATTTTTAATTTTAAAAAATTTAGACTCTTCAATTTTTAATAGTAAACAGATTGATCTTAAATATCTAATTTCTTATAAATTATTTTTTTATATTTAATAGTTATTTTTTCAAATTTTTTTAATATGTGATTTCAATTGTACATAGTTATTGAACTAATTAAATTGATTTTATCACATTTTAACTCAGTTGAAATTAAAATTATTTGATTTTACTCACCGAACCGCTTAGAAATTCTCACTGGGCCGCAAAATTTGTCGTCCACCTTCCAGAATCTAGATAGAAGAAAAAGGTTGGATTTTGGATTCACGTTGCGAATATTACTGAAGAAAAAGGCCCAAAATTCGTACTCCCCGGGCATGGGCTCTGTAGTTGGGTCCAATATCTTAATTGGTTCTGGGATCTTTCACAAAAATAGGAACTCCAAACAAAGGCATAGGCATTTATGAAGGCTTTTTTTTTTCGTGACAAAAAAAACATAAAAGTTAACTAAATACTTCTAACTTCAATTGATCACTAATTGGAATCAAACAAAAAATGTTGTGGTCAAAGCAGTTCCTATAAATTGAGCCAATCCTTTGTCGGTTGAATCTTTTTTTTTCAATGTACAAAACGAAATAATAATCTAAACTTAGCCAGATTGACATTGTTTAATCACTAGATTACACCTAAATTGTATGTTTCCTACTCAGAGCTTCAGCTAAGTTAACAAAATCTCTCTTGTACCTTGTAATTTAAAATAAAAAAAATTATGCTACTAACAAATGTATATTTTTCAGTCTTCGTATTTTTTACACAAAATTCTTCTGGTACTAATAAGTAATAACCAAATATTATCTCAAGTTATCTTGAAATATTGGATACCTTTGAACGAAAATATACGACCCCTAAAGCGCCAAAATTTTCAGTTGAAAGGAGAACAATTGAGACAAAATATTTATTTCCCATGAGAAGGAGCTTGAAAGAAAACTTCTGTTCTTAATTATTAGCTTACTTTTTTTTAATATTTTTATATTAATATATTTAGTTGAAGAATCTCGAATATCTAATTATTTAAAACACCGAAGGAGTATTGAACGCCAAGTGGAATTATTAAACATTCAATCGATAAATGAAAATACATAGAAGGGAGGGGAAGAACAATTATTGGAACACCTAATGCAATCTTTTAGTGAACTTGATGTGTATTGAATTATTCATACATTATATTGATTGCACACTTTACGATCAATCAAACCATAGAAGAATACATTATAATAGAGTAAACAAATTGTCCTTACTCACAATAGTTCTTTCGAAATAATTTTCACTAGAAGTGCCCGGTACTCTTGTTCATCAAACCACGTTGGGCACAACATGATCTTTTTATATGGATAATGAATATACTACTTAATTTTAGAGTTTAGGTGTACGGTCGAAGCTAGCTAACCAAAAACTATACCGCCATTATTCTATATGAGGAACGATATAATTAACTTTTTATAAAACAAAAAAAATAAAGCAACTTTTCTTCATTTATCTTTGGAATAATAAAATATCCTCCATAAATTACACATCTTTCATACTGACTTGTTTTTTGTTCTTTTGAGAATATAATTTTATTCTAAAAAATATGGTCATAAACTAATTACTCAAATTTTTATAATTAATTAGTTTCATGTATAACATTATATAGCTGCTTGAAGCTTTTTTTATGGTCATACGAGAAATTAAGTTTTATTTTATTTTTTATTATCATTAAGGAATACAGGAGTTAGCTAGGTTTGAAACATACCAACCATTAAGAAGACTAATTAACTAGCAATAGGGGTGACAAAATTCTCCAATCATCTCACGGAGTTATTATCTTTGAAGATATTTTAATTATTTTATTAAAATATATGTATTTTACATTAATATCTTTTAAATAAATATATTAATTTATTTTTTATTATGTCTATTTTAGTAATTTATTACTTATTAAAAAATTGTATATTTAATTTTTTTTTAATTACATTTATTAGTGTGATTTCATTCTACTTTGACAATTTTCTTTTTATTTGTCATGTCCTATATGAAGAGTTTTATAAAGATAAGTATTTTTTTCACATATTTTTCTAATTTAAACTTAAGAAAAAATTTAATTTTAACTCTTGATTGTTTGTATAAAAATAATTATAAAATATAAAATGTTAATTTAATGTTGTATTTTTATTTTAATAGATTTGATTATAATATTTGTTGTTTAAATTTTTTTTTAAGTATTTGATATTAAATTTATCAACTAATGTGATAATATTTAGTAAAAATAAATGTTTTTGTTTATAAATTTTTTTATTTTTATTAAATTTTTTAATATTAAAATCTGACTTGCAATAAAGCAAAAAATAGGGACAAGAAAAAAAATTGTCTTCACTCCAAAAATCGAGGATAAAAACAGAGGGAGATGAGATTAACGTAGACAAAAAGTAAAAGAGTACTCTTCATTCCCGTCCTGCGCGGGTGACATCCATAAGAGAAAAGAAGATTGGGATTATCATGTTTTTTTTTTTTTTTTTGCCTCATTGAAACAATGAGGTAATTATTTGTATTTATGATTCTCCCAATATTTGTTACCAACCTTTGCAATGATTTTGTCCCATCTTGGATTTTCTACGGTCAATTCTTCTCCGTGAAAAAAACCAAACAACGAATTTTGATTATGGGTTAATGTTATATTAAAAAAATATTAACTCAATTGTAAGTTATATAATGTATCATCAAAATTTTATTGTAGAGAAGAAATTAAATTGTAAAGAATTTGAAGCATTTTGTCCATTCCTGAAGGTTCAACAGGATGCTTAGTTAGATTGTGATGAAGTATTTTGATTCAGAGAAGAATATCTTTATTAGTTAATGCGGGTAATGAGTAATCCATGAATGTAGATGCGAGGAATCCTTACGAAAAAAAAGATGTGATTCTTTACGAAAAATAAAAAAAGATGTCAGGATTAGTTTCGTCGTCTAAGTAGTTTCCTACTAAGCTTTTTTTAATTTTAAAATAAATGTTACACCGCTAAATATAAATTCGCTGCTTGCTAACTAGATTTAAAAAAAGAAGTCAACAGAGGAAAAAAAAACTCATAAATGTGTAGCTGTGAGTAAATACTGATAGTGGTCAACGGCAGATGAAGGTACAGCCAGCATCACCTTCACAGCCTCCCTCTGATTACTGACTGGCAAAAACAAACAGTACCTATCACAGCACAGAGGCCCCACATTCAGTGGCTTTCCCACTCCAAAGTCAACCCTTTCCAAACCGAGCCTTGACCACTGTGACAATATCAGCACACCCACCGAGTCCGGACACCCTCTCCGCTCGCTCACCCATTCAATCACCCTCCTCACGTAATCACTGTCCACTCTTTCCTTCGCCCTCTTCACAAGACCCGACCCGTACCCGATTCCCCTCTCCGTTAGCTCCTTCGCGCTACTCTCCGCGCATCCCAGCACAAATGCATTACCGTAATACCCGTCGGGTATACCCGGATTCACCCGGCTCCGTACGTTTATGCTGAACAGCAGCTTCAACTTCTGGTTCCAAGGAAACCCCAATGCTCTCGCCCAGCTCCTCCACACGTGAGCCGCCAGGACCTCGAAGCAAGTGTACGAGTACGACTCGCTGAGTTGACTCGTGGACCGAGCCGCATTCTGGAGCTCGTGTAGTCGTCTTCTGTCGAAGGTAATTGAGGTTGGTTTGAGCTCACTGGAAACACAAGTCATGAAGTTACAGAGATCAGGGACTGGATTGAACTCCGGGAGGATCGTCGGGCTGACCCGTTTGGGCTTTATGGGTGATGGGTTAAGAAGGTGGCGATTCCAGACGGGCTTGGGCGCCAGTGCCGGGCTTTTCCCAGAGGCCAAATCAGCGAAATAGTTGAGAAACTCGGCGCTGCCGATACCGTCGCAGATACAATGGTTGATCCCGACGCCCAGGGCGGCGGCTCCGTCGTTGAGCCATGTGAGCTGAACAACCAACGGCGGCGATCCTTTGAGAACGTCTTGAGTATAGAGGGACAAGAATTTTCTCCAGTGGGTGACTGTTTTAGGGGCTTTGTCGAAGTCACTGCCTGTGTAACGGTCGGAGACCGCTTCGATGAAAACCACACCCTGGGCTCGACACAGCACCTCAAGGCCTGAACCTGGTTCAGGCCTAGGCCTGACCCTGCCGGCAAAGGGGTAGTATGGAACCAAAGCTTTGGCTAATGCAGCTTTGAGAAGAGCAGAGGTGGCAACGTGGTCCAGGGCAGGACAGGGCGCGTAGACGAAGAGGTACTCTATAGTGAAACGAAGGAAAAGTTGAGAGTCGAGAGCTGAAAGAGGAAGAACACAAGATGGGGTTGGCTCAGAAGGAGTAATCACCACAGCTGCTTTCACTCGCACTGAGCTTCCCATATGATCAATTGGAATTGGAGGCTATGACGACTTTGCAAGAAAAAGAAAAAGTTAGGTTGTTTGATGGGTTTGTGTATGTGTGATGATCTCTGGAATTATAAAAGGGTTGGGGCAGCTTTTAAGAACAAAGAGGAGAGGTCGGAGGTGTAAGTGCAATCGAAATTAAAAGCATTTTGTCAAAATCAACTTTATAGATTACTTTAAAATTTGTAAACATAATTAATAATTTAATGTGTGAAACTCTCGGTAATATTGCACAAATTTAGAGAGGAACTCCATTTGTATATTAACTGTGAAAGATTTGGGCCAAGATTCTCCGAGCATAGCTTTAGAAAAAACATAATATCAAAACAAAATATAATAAAAACAAGGTTTGCTTTCTGTCTGTTCGGCGGTGTGATAGCTATCACCCTATCTCTACGTACCCCAGTTTTTTTGTTTTTTGTTTTGAAAGTTTTCAATTTTTGTGGTGTTTGTGAGAGAAGCTCGTCCACGTGGTCACTAGATATCTCTCCGGTTCATGTCCTCGGTATGATTTAAAATACAAAAGGTGAAAAGCACTGCGTTATTGTCATGTGACATTTGTTTATAGTTTTGTATGGATCCAAATGATTTCAAGACACACCATTTGTGGTGGGGTCAATATATACAGTTGGGGTGGTTTTATCTTTATCTTCTTACTTTCTCTTGAGATATTCCGAGGATTCAAATATACCATTACTACTTTTTTTTGTCTGAATGGAAATTTTGCGTTCATATTTATCGCTTATAAAAATGTAAAAGGGGCAAAATGAAGACCAGGTTGCTAAATCCAGGGGTAGCTTATATCCCACTTACTCAAATATTTGATATCTTGGATTCCTTTTTTGGAATAAAATATGGATTCTTCAATTATCCATGCTTTGATGACGTTAATTATTAATACATGTCATTTCAGCATATAATGTTCAATCATCTATGGCCTTTAATTTGCTATATATATATATATTGAAATTAAATATCCTCGTTTAATTTGGATGTGATAATGGATCAGTAGGTGTGTAGCAAAAGTAAGGAATTCAAGAAAAGGAAGCGAAACGCCGTGTTTGTTTACACTTTTACTTTACATCTGTAAGTATTTTTTTTATAAAATATTTTGATAGGTACACTTAATGGTAACAAAAACCTATACATAAATTAGAATTATAGTTTAAATAATTAAATTAAATAGTAAATTTGATTTATTGATTGAAATATATATATTTAATTCTCATTTTTTGACATAAGAAATATATATTTTTATTATATTTTAAAACTAATTTTATTATATATTGAAGATAAAATTTAATAATAATCACTACAAGATTTTTGACTTTTAGTGGCGATAAAAGTCACCGCTAAAAGTATTAATGTCGTCGCTAAAATGATATGAAAGTGACAAATCAGCTGTTACCTGTTGTCACTCAAAATCTATGATAGCAACAAAAAATTATCGCCACTGAAGACACTTATAGTGGCGACAATCATTGCCACTAATGCTGATAATATATCGTCATAGAATTTGCTATTTAGATAGTAAAAGTTGCCACATAATCCTTAATTCAGTGATTTATCAATAGCAACAGGATAATGTCCAGAGTTGTCATTCTTCCCCAAAATTTGGCCCTGTGTAAAATAAAAATATCAAGAATAAGTATAATTAGTCTCATAATTATAGAAAAAATAGTATCACTGATAAAAGACAATACAACGTGCAAATTAAACATCGCTAAGGCCACTTCTCCAACCTAAAAGGCAGGCCAAATTCATATTGAAAACCAACTTGACAACAAGCCTACGTTTGGACAGCATACTATCCATATCTCAAACCCAAAACCAAGCTAATAGTTCAATATCAAAATTACAGCCCAATATCATAAAACTATAAAACACAATACCATTAAATTTCAGACCATGACCACTAACAATTCAATCAACAATTACATTTCAGCCCATAACCATCAACAATCCAATAAATAGTTCATTTTAGCTCATTACCACCAACAATTCAATCAACAATTATATTTCAGCCCATAACCATCAACAATTCAATCAACAGTTAAATTTCAACGCATTACCACTAACAATTCATCAAGCAACACAATAATTGTTAAATTCTTGATATTATCATATCCAATTGTGCTTGCATCCTGCGATCTTGCTCAGCTTGCTTGCGATCAAGGTCAGCTTACATATGAGCACGCTTTTCTTGGAGCTTCCTGCTAAGCTCTTCTTGCAACTTCTTCTCTATCTCAAATTACATTTGAGCACGCTCCTCCTGAAACTTAGCTTGCATCTCCTCGCATACACTTTCAATTACGGAGGACATGGTGGCTTTGACATTTGCTTGTTGTTGAGATTTCTTACCTTATGGCTTCTTTCCATAGCCTTTTCGACAAACAAATCCTGACCTCTCCCCGAGCACAGATGCCGAAATATCATATCCGATTAATGGGTTCTCATTTTCCTGTTGTTAAGACATAACCTCTTGAATGCGCACCTATATTAATGTAAATGATGATACTATCCTACAAGAAATGAAATTGAAACTTTAAAATATATGCCAAAATTGTATATATACATGAATTACCTGTGTTCTTGGGTCTGAATATACCACTTCCCCTTCTTTTGTTCTACGAGTGTGCTGGAATTCCCACACTCTATCAATCGGTGCCTTTTCTCCAATTTCAGGATCTTCTTACAATAAAGACACTTGTAAGCAAATGTCATCACATAGTTATGTAATTTAAAAACATATTTAAAGTACTTAATGTAGATTCTTCTATCTCAGTGAAGGAGCGAGGGCCACATGTATGTAATGTTATTTATTTTGCCCTATTTATTTTGTTCCTGTTACTAACAGCCTACAATAATGAAACTCTCATAGTTTAAATAACTGAATCAAAATATCACTGAGATTATGTGTTATAGTTTAAATATTTAAATCAAAACTCTTGCAATTCAAGTAATTTAAACAACACTAAATTACACATTACCTTGAATTCATTTGAACTATAATGAGCTACCAACCACTCCCAATCTTCAGGAGTAACATCCGTGGGCCTATGAGCTAGTTTTTCTTCATCAATGTTGAAGTGGTTGTAATGTTTATGCAGACGCATCTTCCATGCCCTAAAAAGTTACTGCATAGTGCTTATGACAAATTTTTTCGGCACCATATGTTTTTTATCATCTCTATCTCAAACTTCTCTTACAATATGAACAAATATCCTTGTTGTAAAAAATTTTCAAAACTACAAAGTTATATTTTTTTTTAACTTCTTACCTTGACTTTCAACCACATTGCTTGTCCATATGTGGCGAAAACGTTTTGCCATCTTTCAGCTCTGAAAGAGACGGTTTGCTTCACAAAAAATCTACAGTAATTAGCTATATCTCTAATTGGTCAAGTGTTTCAGTACCGATCAATGGAGCAGACACCATGTCATTTTCCACTTTTCCATCAAATGCCCTTCAACTTTGACACCATGGATGATTGGTATGTAAGAAACGACAATGCCCCATGTAGTATAGTTTGTTCCGTAAAGAAACACTGTGTGTATCTTCATGACAACATGGACAGGCAAGCTTACCTTTAGTTGACCATCCAAAAAGGTTTTCGTATGCTGAAAAGTCATTAATTGTCTACATTACAACTGCCTACAACAGATAATTAGATTGTGAGTAGGCATCATAAGTCTCTATCCCTCCCTCCCAAAACTCTTCTAACTCTTCAATCATTGGTTCCAAGTAAACATATATGTCCTTGCTTGGACACTTAAGGCTTAGAATTAAGAGTGTCATCATAAAGTACGGGTCCTTCATGTAATCCCAAGTTGAAAGATTATATAGAACAAAAACAACGAGCTATACACTATAATTAGCACTCATATTTCTATAAGGTTGGAACCCATTACTTGCTAAGCCCAATCGAACATTTCTTGGATCATTAAAAAAGTCAGGGTATTGTTGGTCAAACGATTTTTAAGCCAATGAGTCATAATGATGTCTTTAAATGCCACCATCAACTTGTTTCTCCTTATACCACCTCATTTGTTTAGTTGTGTGTTTTGCCATAAACAACCTTTGTAGTCTAGGTTTAATTGGAAAATGACGCAAGATTTTGCTTGGTAATTTCTTCCCTTGGGGGTCACTTGACTTCCACCTAGGCTTTTTACATATAGGACATGAGTATGCATTGGCATGCTCTCGCCAATATAAGATGTAATCATTTTTGCATGCATTTATTTTTCTATAATCCAAACCTAAGTTCCTAATAATCTTTTTAACTTTATAGTATGAATTAGGTATAACAACCCCATCAATAAGAATTTCTTTGATAAAGCTAAGAATCGCATCGATAGACTTATTGGTCTAATGATTAAATCACTTCAAGTGAAGTAACCTACCTACAAAGGATAACTTCGACACTTTATTACATCTAGGATAAAGTTTTGTCTCTGTATCTTTTAGTAAATCAAAAAACTTTTTTGTGTGTACATTTGGTTCTTCGCTGTTTTCAAAAACATGGTTCATTTCCTTTATGTTTACAAATCGACAAGCATCATGTATCATCTCGTTAATATCATCAACCATAGTATTGTCATCTTTTCACACTTTGTAACTATCCCAAAATTATTTTTTTAGTAAATCAAATCTCACTATATTTCTTAGCTTAAACTTTGTGTTCCTACACCACTTGCATGAACATCAAATCAAAGTATTCATCCCTGGTTGATTGTATATCCATTCAAGAAATCCATCTATTCCTCTTATGTATGTTGGATTCGCTCTATTTTTTATATCTAGCTAACTTTTGCCCATTCTATTTTCCTACATTTCGGTAAGAACATTTCAAAACTTTTTGTACATAAATTAAAGGTGATAATCAAGAGTCTTTTATATTTTATCTAATATTTTATTGGTTGTCTCAATTCATTAAATCAAGGCTCATCAACAATATAAACATCATGAAATACACCTTTTATTAAAAACCTAAACAAGAAAAAATAGCTAAATTTTTTTAGATAATTTGAAATTTCTTGTAATAATATCCATAATTGCTGTCAAAGAAAAAAATGACTTATTCAGATTTGAACATTCCATTATTTCCAATGGTGGACTTTGACAACAAAATGAAATGTCCTTATCATATCACTTTCAAGTTTCAAACATCACACACTGCCAATAATGTTTTTAAAGACAAATATTTGGAAAAATAAGTCTTATATTTCTCGTTTCATGATTTGATATTTGTTAATTATTCCTTGAGGTGGTTAGTATCACAAATTGCAACAAAAAAAATAGCAACAGAAAATCACAGAACCAACAAAATATTTTCACAATGTGTTAACTGCAAAAATTATGGAAAACATCACGGAACTAGCAACATCCATTCTTTACATTATCTACAGAAATTGCAAATGGGAGGAAATCAGACCAAACATCGCCATTGAAGCTTGAATCAATTGATAAAATGCACTTACCAGTGTTTGCGAAGGTTAGTCGGCGAGTGTAAACAAAAAAGTAGCCAAAAACAGTAGCAAATGATGCAACGAAAGAAGAATGCTATGACAGTGAACGCGAGAATGCGTCGATGAAGAACGCTGTGATGAAAGACTGTGAACGTGATGGTGAATGGAAGATGATTCTTACATGGTGAAATGACGGTGAAGCACACTGCGAACTGACAATGAACAACGATAGTGAAGAAAATCGAGAGAATGCACACAGAAAAGGGAAATTTTGGAGGCAATGTGATATCCTCGCGCACGATGCTAGATTTAATAGCTGATGTTTTAATTGTTCCTATTATATATTAGACCATAGCTCAATAAGTAACAAAGACTCCTGTGGCGTAGTGGTTATCTTCCTTGCCTCAGTTTTTGATGTCTCATGTTTGAGCCAGCAAAGGAAACTTCCAAAACATTTTTTGAATTTCAGGTGAATTAGTGGTGACATCCAAATTTTTGCCACAGAAACTCTTTAATGGCAACGAAACTTTGCGCCATTGAAAACCTTCCGTGGCGATAATTTAATTATCGCCACTGAAATCCTTCAGTGGTGGTAGTTTAAAAGTTGCCATTGAATGTTTTCAGTGGCGTAACATTTTTTGCCACTGAAGAATTTCAATGGCGAGCATTTGGATGTTGTCACTGAAAATATTCAATGGCGACACGTTCCATCGCCATTGAAGAATTTTAGTGGCGACCTTTTTTACCGCCATTAAAAATTCATCACTGAAACTTACTTTTCTTACTGTGAATTATTCATATTTGAAAAATTGGAAAGAAAATGACAAAATTATGTTTTTCACTAAATGTATAATCATATTTAAATTTTGAATATATTAAATATATAAATTAGCAGCAGGCACTAAATATGAGATACTTAAAATTATATTATTACATGATTAATTTGAGATACTTATAATTAATTAAAATTTTACATTTCATTATTTAATGTAAATATAAAATTTTTTAAATATTAAATCATAATTTTAAATATTTTTAATACAGAATACTCAAGATCAAATTTTTGAATACATGATAATTATTAATTAAGAGCTTTAAATATGAGTAAATAGAATATTATTTTATATGTATTTTAAATGCACCTTATGATCACACTTTAATATAACATGTTAAAGATGTTAAATATGTGAATTTCAATTTTACACTTGAATTAATATTATATCGTACTAATTAATGTGAACGTTTTGGCATACCACATACCTTCTTAATTATAATTGAAGCGTTCGACGATAATGTGTTTTTGTTTTCTTGTTTTCAATTACTTGATTAAACCTCCTAATTAACTGTGCGTTATTTTATTATATATAAACAGATTTTACGTACGCAAAAACTAGTCAAACTACTAGTCCGGCCGGTTTCTTGAACATAAAGAATAAAATACCTACAAATTTGTGTCCTTTTGTGCCTTTGGTCCAAAATGGGTGCTTATATAATTCACTTTTTAAATCGAACTCTGGCAGTAGGATACCACTTTTAAGATATGTCATACATTGCTCATATAAACAATGAAATGTGCTCAATAATATACTCCCCGCTAATATGTATGCCTATATATAATTTTCAGGCATATATATAGATACTGTTGTAATTCTATTCAACGTGAGCAAATCTCAAACTCTCTCAAAAGAATATAGACCGTATTGAGTTAGAGAATATATAAGTGTACCTGTAGACCACACAATAAACAAATTGATCAGGAATATGTTGTGTTAGTCAATTTTCTTGCTTAAGCTTCACTCTGTTTGCTATTGCGGGGGCGAAATCTACTAAATTTATTTATTTTTAACATGCATGCTAGCTCAAGGTCTAGCATCGCATATATTTTCTTTTGAATATATAATTAACAACTAAATAAGAAAGCATGCAACAGAATTAATTAACCATCCCAAAATTTTGTGAATCATGTTTAAGAAAAGGGAGAGAATAGGATAAAGCGAGTTAATTAGCTAGAGAGGGACAAGATTGATGCCTAGCTATATGTATAATTAAGCAAGCATAGATATAGAGTGAATCCTTGTGTCGGTTTGTAAGGAATATTGTCGTCCAGATTTGTGGCACAGTTAAAGAAGCAGGTATTCTAGTCTCCAAAATTTTGGCATAGGTTGCAGAGAGGGGGTTTTGTCTTTCTCAGTGATGATGATGATGATGATAAATATTATTATTATTATTATTATTATTATTATTATTATTATTATTATTATTATACAGAAGCATTTAATGTAAGCAACAACGTCAACTTACTCCTTATTCCACTTAGCCAAAAAATAAGATGTTCATTTCCCTTTATTCCTCTTCAAGATGTGGATTGAGATTGCGTGAGATCTCCGGCCATTATAGAGGCAAAGCGATCGTATTTGATTAGCAATGAAACATGCTTTTTATTGTTCTTTTAGTATTGTTAAACAAAATTAATTAATAATTTGAAGATATCTTTGTTGATGAATATAAAAAAAATTACATTTTTTTTTTGTTCGGCATGTAATATCTAATTTGTTTGTATTTGTTGTTTCTTTTCTTTGATGTCTAGCTAGTTCTAATGTCATAGTTATTTTTTCAATAAAAACAATGGTATGAAATGATCGATAAAAAGTTTAGGACAACTTAAATTTCAATTGTCATCATCTTTGACTTCGTGAGAACTTTGGGTATTAATTTCAACATCTATATATATATAATTCGGAAAACGGAGCTTCTGAACACCCAAGGAAGGAAATCGATGTTGATGGTGCGTACTGCGTAAGGCAGGTAATATATTTAGACTTAATTTTATTGTTATATATTTTAATTTTGTTAATGTGCTATTTTCTGAAAACAAAATAAATATAAATATCATTAGAGTCCTGTTCAACAGTCTTGATTAAAGGGTCATCAAATTTTATTTCTATATAAGTCATTTTTCTATCACTATTTATTTAGATTGTGCCTATTTTGTTATCGTTGTTTGACGTCTGCGAGTTATTTAATATTGTAAATTGTTATAGCACACTAAACAATGCTTTTTTAGCAATTAATTACTTCACTTTTTTCACGCCTATAAATATCAAATAATTTCTTAAATAAAAGATCAATGACTATTACGAAATAAGAATAATTATTTTCCTCTCCTACCTTGGAAACCTGCAGTCTACTGACTAGTTTAACAAATACCTTATTACTTCATATTAAGAAAAAAAAAAACCTAATAAAATGAAATAGATCTTTGTTTTTATCTATTTTTTAATATATAATATACAGTACAAACCTTTTCTGGGGGGTTAATTTACTGTATATTTGTGTGTGTGGTGGTAAGTGCATGCCAAAGTCTTAGATTCATGTGCAGCCATTTACATGCTTTATTACTGCAAATGACACTGACAATGACACAACCCTAGATGCCCTTGTCACTTCCCCAACCTACCACCGCCCAATAAATTCTCGTTCAGATTCTCTCCTATTTTCACCCACTCACCCACTTCACACTCCGATTAAGATGAAGATAAGAACAATTGAGTTAATTTTATCATATATATATATATATATATATCAACATTCAACAACGATGATCACAGCTCACAAACATAAGATCACAGAATTTCTTCGTGTGTGTGTAGGTAGTAGTAAAACTGTAAGATTCATAGGTCAAACTATAGGGCCCTCCCTAAAGGATTCGACTCAAGATGATGAGCATGCCCTTTAGAAAGGCTTTAATTAAAGTGCTTAAGATAAGGTCTAAGCGCTAAAAAGTTATTAATTAACTAAAATTAATAATCTGATAAGGCTTTGTGTGGGTGGGTGTGTATGTAAAGCTTGGTACTCTTTCCCTAGCTGTCTCCTTTTGTCCTACTGCATCTCCCTATCACGTCTTTTCAGATAGAAAATAAAAAAGGCCAAATAAGCCTCATGACAAGATGGATTGATGGACGTTCAAAAATTATATATTATCTACTTAAAAGAACAAGGTTCACTAATTAATTGCATAATGCATTTGTTTCCTTTTACGAGAAGGAATCTGCATTTAATTATGAATACACCATCATATTCATATATACGGATATCAACGTTTTGCTCTCAACGTTCATCAAAGGCCGTGAGGGTAAGGGCACAAACAGTGCTTTCCGCTTATTAATTGCTAATGGAAAAAGGAAGACTGACAAACCAGCTTTTGGCTTCTCGAATTTCATATCATATGAAATTTCAACGACTGATTTGTTAATTTTGAACGCGTTCTATGATTTTTTTGTGTTCGGCTGATGTTGGGTTCACAAACTAACATGTTATCAGTTCAATAGCAGTTGAGAAGCATACAAGACTTAACTTATTAAGCAGCCTAATTAATTGTTAGTTAAGCTCAAATTAATGTTGGTCATTAATTTTTTTTGGTATGACTGAATTAATTATGTGCATATTATAGAGTCTATGCTAGCCTGTATCTTATCTTATATATTGAGTTTGCATGAATCTTTCTTACTCTTTGTGTGTTGGCACAAAAATGTCAAAACCTATTCAAGACAAATCTTTTGTCTAGATTGTGTCATGTGCTCAAATCAATTATCTCTCTCTCTCTCTCTCACACACACACACATGCACAAATGCAATTTCTCGGTGTTATTAGTTTAATAGTGCATTGGTTCATTGTTTTTAGACTTATCTACTCTCTAATATTATTCGTTAGCTCCATACAATATTGCCATGACGATATACTATACTGCCCATAGTTTTCAGGATCACTTCTGAGACAAGAGACCCTTCACCTTGGCTGGATTTCGCAACTATGATTACCATAAACAATATTATACGAATCTTCTTAATGATACGATTGGAAATTTTCTTTATATTTATATATTTTTTTCTTTAAAAATCATGTTGGGATTGTATTGACTTAAGAACTGAATATAAAATGAGCTAAGAAATTCAATTTAAAAATAATAGATTATATTACAGATAGTACATTATTTGAATGTCTATCCTGTCACTTTCTAATGAATTATTTTCAATTTCATAAAAATAGCTGTATAATTTTTAGTTTCTTATCATGTAGAATTATTTTGGGCTTAGCCTAGTTGTACTCTCTCACTTTCTAGAGGCCCAACCAAATGATGAAGACTGGGCTTCAGCACTTCCAATGCAAATATGCAATCAAACTCAGCCCATGTTTCTGACGATTGAACCAGCATGACTGGGCTCGCTTCATGTGCCTTCTACTTAATACATAATGCCTTTTGGTTTTTGGTATTACGGCCCGGACTTAATATTCTTCTCAAGAAATTCTAATAGGGTGTTTTCCTACTTTCTCTCACGTTGATTTAGTACATCCATTTAGAATATAATTATTTTTAGATCACTATCCAAAATATTAAATCTAAATTGATAAAATATATTTTTTAAAAAATAAGAAATAATTATTTATCAAAAATTTAGCACATGAAGGAGCTGCTACTTCTTGATCAATGATCACTGGTATGGCTGATGAAGAGTTCCAAGGCAGCTAGCTAGCTAACACTTCACTGACCACTGACAATATTCCACATGCTACCTCTGCGCCCTGCTCACTCTATCTGTTTCTCCCTTCTCCCTTCTCCCTTGAGATTCATATATACTTCTAATCTTTTTTTCCTTTAATTCCTTTTTATACTATTTTTTCCTCTCTGAGTGTCAACTACACTGCTTCCTAATTCACCTTCATTCAAATGATATAAACTTGTTATAATTTCATTATTATAAGAACTAGACTCAACTGTTCGATTCAAGCCAAAAATCGGTTAATCAATTATAATTTTGAGCTAATCAATTTTAAAATATAGTTTTACATAATATTTATTAAAAATCGATAAAATATGACAAATTGGTCAAAATCAGGTGATTGAATAGTTCAACTTATCTAAAAAACCTTGTCTTTTTTCTATGAGTTTTCTAAACTTTTATAACAAAAAAGATAAAAAAAAAAAAAGAACAGAAAAAAATAATGAGGACAAAATAAAGAAAAAAAATAGTTTGTGCATAATGACATGTTTTAAAATTTTTTTAAGAAATTGGTAAATATTTTATTAATTTTTTTAAAAAATATAAGATATATTTTATATTTATGTAATAAAATTATGTAACATTTATTTTTATATTCTATTATAAATAAAATTAATATATAATATTAATATTAACTTAACCATGATTAAATTATTAAATCATAAATTAGTACATTCATTCGATCAATAACTGATTAAATTTTTTAAAATATTGTACAATTTGATGTTAGTTACTTTTCGAAATGTGTAAATTCTTATTACAAAATGTTGATTAATTAAAGTCAATGTCATATATTGAATACCTAAATTACTCATGAAGTATTCATACATTGTGTTTAATTCATCGTGTACGGCCTAATAATTATTTTAAATTAATTAAGAGATTATTTAATGTTTTGAAACATGTAAAAAGTTAACAAAAATAATAATTTTTAATATTTAAAAATTACATTAACCAATAAAAATAAACTTTTCTTTAACAAGTGTTGTTAGTACACTGGACTGTAAAACCAGTATATGTATATATATTCTACGGGCGTACTCTAAAGTTGTTTAATTAATTAATTCCTATCTTTTCACTTGCCGGAGTTTTAAGTAAGTTGTAACAAAAAGATTAGCTCCAATTTGGAAAATAAGAGCGGTAATAATTTGAGACTGTTCGAATATTACATTTGCTTGAAGAACATCTCTCCACTCAATGGAACCTGATCCATTGCAGGCCTTTTTACCTGCATCATGTCATTCATTTCTGGCACGTGGCAGATTCTTCGTTTGCATGCATTAGCCACGTACGCCAATCTATATAAGTGCACTGCATGTGTGTTTCAGCTCCTTTTTGTGATTATTCAATTTTCTGTAAATGTGAAAGCCTAGCTATATATCTAACTTTTATGATCAAAATCAAATGAGGTAGAAACAAAAATAATACTTGGGATTTAAATTACAATTAACCTTGAATTACATGTTTTTATACGTACGTGAATGAAAACGAGTTCATTAATAATATTGTGCATGACCAATGTATATTTAATTTCTTTATGTACATATATCAGTATATATAACATTATAAAGAAAGTTTAAAATTAGTCATGATACATCTGGATGCATTGATAGAAGCAAACTGCGTTAAAGAAGTAATGATCCAAAACAAGCATAGTAACTGAGCAGATATATCTATCTCGATTCTATAACCTTTGCTCAGATAAGTCTGGGCTATACCAATCCAAACAAGTTATAGTGCCCAATTAGTGTGTGTGTGTGTATATATATATCTCAATATATAAATCTATATATAAAAAATAAAATTATTGTGGTGTGTTGATATACACCACTCATTTGCTCCATCGCCAGATAAATTAATTCAGGCATTCACGAACCACCTTCCCCTTTCTTGCAATTAATTAATTAATTATAAAGACTGGTAGCTAGTGGGTAGTGGGGTGGGTAACTGTTGTATGTTGGCATTCTGGGTTAGAGTGCTAGGGTTCAATTACAGTAGTTCCACAGATTCATCACAAATCTATCACTGCTCTCTCTTTATTTTCATTAATATGTACGAAAATCATAATCCACTTCCATACAAAAAGCATAGTATTCAACTTAATTGGAAAATCGTCGTCTCTGATCCTAGGATGATATGATTTCCGTTGAGCCTATAGATACAACTACATTAAACAATCAAATTTATGAATTAATCTCAAGAGGCCTCTACCCAATATACATATACATATATTCCTAATTCAATAAACAAAAATAATCATTTACGCGGTTGACTAATGAATATTTTAATTATGATTAAGATATTAATTATTTAACATAGCATATATAGGCTCTTTCAAGTTTTTCAAATTAAAGGCACAATATATATAAGACCAGACTTATATCTCATACCTTATTTATATTTTTATTATCAAATTTTTAAAAATAAAATATATAAATATTTTTTTAAAAAAATAATTAATCATAAAAAATATAAGTTAGTATAAATCTATTACCTAACAAAAATATAAAAATTATACTTTTATTTTTTTCACATATATATATATATGTTGATATGCATGGACCATTGGGGTGCAGACTGAGTGTGAATGTGAAGTTTAATCAATAGCTTGGGAATTAATCCCAAGATTAATGAAAGCATTAGCGAGAAATAAAGAAAGGGGTCAAAGAAAGATAGTAAATGATTCCAAATTCCCAAACCAATGTGCACTGTGCCTGCTGCTGGTCTGTTTTCTTCACAGCACAGCAATGTTTCTCTCTCTATAAATATAGATACAGATTCCATATTTGCAACTCCACCGCCCTATTCCACCATTTACACAGTACACACGACATTCAAACCCTTCCATCCCCCACGCCTCCTTCCCTTAATCAATCGCACTCAACGAGGTAGCCTCAGAGACTACTACAGTAGTGGTCTCCATCAATCTCCAGCCATCTCAGTCCTTTTAAGTCCCAACCCTTTTTAAAGCTCCAATGGATGCACCCCATCATCACGAGCACCAGCTTCACCCTGCTCCCTCCTCCACCACCATCACCACCACCACCACCACCACCGCCAACCCTCCTTCCCAACCATCTGATCATAATCCCAAAACTATCCCTCCTTCTGACACTGCTCGCAAGTCCAAAGGCAAAGGTGGTCCTGACAACAACAAATTTAGGTACCGTGGTGTCAGGCAACGAAGCTGGGGCAAGTGGGTCGCCGAGATCCGAGAGCCTCGCAAGCGAACCAGAAAGTGGCTCGGAACCTTCGCTACCGCTGAGGACGCCGCTCGAGCCTACGACCGCGCCGCCATCATCCTTTACGGTTCCAGAGCTCAGCTCAATTTACAACCCTCCGCCACTTCATCTTCTAATTCTAACTCTTCTCGTGGCTCCAACTCTTGTTCCTCTTCCACTCAAACCCTTCGTCCCTTGCTTCCCCGCCCCTCGGGTTTCGGATTTGGCTTCACCTTTTCTTCCGCCGCCGCCGCCGCCGTCACATCGGGGTTGTTACCTTATGGGGTTTACCCTAGTAATAATACTATTCATAATATCCCGCAGGTGATGTGCCCACTCAATAATAACATAGTACAACAGCATCAAGTGGTGCAAGTGCAACTACAACAGAAATCCTATCAATCCCCCGAATCTGATCATGATGGGAGTATAGGGAACGGAAATATTGTTGATAACTCCAACACAACAACCTCGTACCAGAATAACTACCATAGTCATAATCATCATAATCAGCAGCAGCAGCATCAGATGTCGAATCAACAGCAGCAGAATCCGAATTGCATGTACGATGATATGAGCTCCTTGGTGGGATCTGTTGGGGCAAGCTTGTGTACTACGCAGACACAGACTATATCTGCACCGGAGGACCCGCCGTTGGGAGTGGTGGGGGCAGTCGGCGTCGGAGCGTGGCCCTTGCCTAATGAGGAAGAATACCCATCCAGTCTATGGGATTATAACGATCCTTTCTTCTTTGATTTTTAAGAACAGTGATTTGCAGATATGGAGCCTAATAATTGCTTTCGAGGCGATTGATCTGGCAGATACTATTGCTGAAGGTAGAAAAAGGTACTCATAGATATATATGTTAGAGATGAATAATGTTTCGCACTATATATACATATTGCAAAGTGAATAATGTTGCATGCGGTAACAAAATGCATAAGATCGATCAGTCCAATGAATGCAGGCGTTTCGTTCTGATCAGACAAAGCAATCAAGGGGTTTGATTGCTACCCAGTCGTGGTGTTAGAATTTATAGGAAAGTTTTCCTATTTTTATGAGGGAAGACATAAATTAAGGTCTCAAGGCCAAGGTATGGTATAGGATTTGCATATGCTTAATAGGAATAGAAGTGAGGAGTTTTCATATATTAATCAATGTTGCCGGGGAGCAATTTCCGATTCAAGGCTCGCGAATCGCGGGCTAATGGAATACTGTTGTGATATATTATATATATATATATATATATATAAGCAAAGTTTCAGAAATTATATATGTGTGTTAATTTGCTGTTATATTATTATACTTGTTGATGTTAAACCAAGTGTGCATGGATGTTAATTGTTTTAGAATTTGGGGCATCAAGTTGGAATAGTCGGCGCGAAGAGAGTTGAGAGGAACAAAATTAATACTGAAGATTTTAGTCATATAGAAATTGATTACTCTGCATTTAGATTTAGGTTTTTTTTATTGTTGGAAGATTTAGGTTTTTTTTGTTAATTATGATTATAAGTCAATGCCCTACATTTAGGAAGTTAATCTGACTACCTGATAGATGAACCACTAATTTTTTTGTCCTCAACAAATTATGATTTAAACCGAAAATGCTAACCGAAGAAAATAATTAATAAAACTACAATTATTTTTGTGTAATGCGATCTCATTCACTCTAATCTGTTTTTTTGTAAATGAAGCCTTAATATTTAATATTAACATGCACATTTGGAGAAGTTGTACTTTACCTGTGATATATCATAAGTTTGATCACTTAGTTTCCCCCCCTTAATTTCTATACCCCAGCTTCAGGCCAAAAATATATTAGAAGTGTTGTTTATAAATATATCCCAAACTTAAAAAAAAAAAAAAAGTGTTTTAGCCGTTTAGGAATAGGATAGAGCATGTCCTAAAAAAAGATGTTGTAAACTCTAATATTTCAAAACAATGAAAACATGGAAAATAAATATTATATTTAATAAAGCATCTAAATATATGAAAATAATAATAGCAACACATTTTCATGAATATGTATCATCAACCTTATTTTTTATTTTGGATCCTATATGTTTGTTCTTCTAGTTCTTTGAAATAGAAGAGATAATAGAAAGAAAACAAAAAATAAAAAACTTACACTAATAAAAAGTTATTTTGAATAGAAGGCTAATTATTTGTTCTTTCTATCTAGATCTCTCTCATATCATAAAAAAAATACTAATTTTTATATTTTTTTATATCTCTTTTATTTTACAAAGGAGAAATATAGAGTATACAAAATCTTTTTTTTCTCTGCAAAACTTGCTACGACATCATGATAGTTGTTGGCATGCATCATAACTTGTTGGAAGGAAAAAGAAGCTCATCATGAGTTTCACTCTCAATTTTTGTCATTTCCGGTTTCTTCTGTTTATTCTCTCTTTGCCTTTCCATTTCATCCTCTATTGCGTAAATTTCCCAAATCTTTGATCCTCAATTTACCTCTTGAGGAAAAAAAATGATAAGTGCCTCTATTGTGTTATTTTATCTGTATGTTAGCCAATAAAAATTAACAATTTAATCTTATTTTAGAGAGATGCTTAAATGCATAAATGATATCACTTTATTTATATATTAATAAATACTATTCATCTAATTTAACTTATTTCAAATTAGAGGACCTATATGATATATAAAATAAAAAATTAGTTAAAATTTATTGATCGGCACAATAAGTGCACAAAATTAATGATTTTTCTTTATTTATTATGTAGGCCCTTTAATTTAAAACAAAATGAGTTGAATGAATATGATTGATTAATATAAAAATTATATTTGCTACAATCTATGTATCTACTCCCCCTCCTGTTGAAGTTTCCTTCCCTAGTATCTCAAACTCTCTTGCTTATACTTGGTGAGAAACCAGTTATAACAGTAGGGGAAATGAAGATGGCATCAAAAGTTTAAGCTACGTATATGCAACATATGGTGAAAGCCATGGCAACTAGTACTAGTTTCTGTTTTAGATTAATTTCTTTATTGATGATTATGGAGGAAGCTGTCTATATGAGCTGACGACGCTGGGACAAGGGCGTTGATTTATTGAATTAAACGAATTTTTGTTTTTGTTCTTATAACTTGTTTTTGGAATTAAATTTTCGAACATGTTTTTTTATTTTATTTTCTAGTTTATAAACTTGTTTTTAGAACTAACTTATCAAACAATATTTTTTAAATGTTTTCTTATTTTCAAAAATTGTTTCCAAAATCTATTACACTTATATAAATTCAAAAAAGCACTTAATTTTCTACATCTTTTTTTTTTTTAGTTGAAATAGACCATATCCTGCGACGGAGTTATAATTCTTTTGAAAAAACAAGAAGTGTAATAGAGTTTATAAGATGAATTTTTAAAATCGTAATTAAATAGGCCTCTTGCCTTTTCTATATACTTTAAGAATTGTCAATGCTAACGTGTACAAGATCTTTATCAAATAGACATGAAAGTGTAAATAGACATTATTTATTTTCTTAAACATGATAGTTGAGAAATCAATTTTTAATTTTAAAAATTCAGTGTATTAGTTGCAAATGAGTTTAAATGAAATGAAAAATGTTTGCATTTTTTCATAATTTTTCTTAATTAACAATATGCTAGTAAAGTAACATATAGGTTGTGATCTTGTTATAGATATAGAATTATTAGTGTTGAGTTATATGGGCAGTGAAATTTAATTACCAGTGAGTTATGACAGTAAAATTATGTAACCATAATGATGAATATGATAGCTTTTAAATATCAACATATTACTTTTTTTATCCAAAAAAAAAAAAAGATTTAGTGGATAAAGGATATTGTGGGCCTTGGCACATTTAGGTTTAATCGTTGTTGAGTCTTTTGCAATTTCGCCTTCAAGGTCGCTGCCATTCCCTCTTTTTAATATCTCTATCACTATCATCGCGTTTAGGATGATAGCTCTGTTTAGCCTAATTTTCAATCAATTTGGGATAAGAGAAAATTCAAATACAATTTTATATATTTTTATTATCAATTTTTTTAATTAAAATAGAACACAAAGAAATTAAATGAATTGAATTATGAGATGTTGAATATTATTAAAAAAATATAAAAATTACCCTTAAATTTTATTTTGAAACTTGGATCGGGCCGAATTGTTATGGCTATTCCTAGTCCTAAGCTTTATGCTACAAAAGCAATTAACCACCATGCCTAGGACTCGGCCATATACCTAACTTTGGTTTGGATTTTACAGCTTTCCGTCTATAATAAAATATGAGAAAATAATTTATCTCTCCTAATTAAAAAAGATATCACTGAACTATTTGTTTTCTAAATTTTCCTAATATATATGACTTAATTCTAAAATTTGTTTGGTTGCTTGTTACTTTTATGAATATATATTTACTTGAATTATAACAGTAAATCTATAATTTCAACGTCTAAATTATATATTTTAAAATTTAAAAATCGAATAAGTACAAAATATATAAAGTCATTTTGATTTCAAAAATATGAAAATACAACATTTTTATGAATTTTCTGATATGATTGTGAGATTGTATCTGACGAGAGAACAATAATAGATTTCTTATGGAATCATTGTAATGCTCTCATTTTTAATGTTTGATTAACTAAAGCATGAGCATGACGATTGAAGTAGTACATTGAATGAAATAATGTTTGCAGTACATTGTAACAGAAGACAAAGGAACATGTAAATTGATTTATACGTAGTTTAAGAGGTTATGATTAATGAGCATTGTCTTGTTTTGCGGATGAGCAAGATATTGTTGTAATGCGTGTCATTAAGGCTTCTGGGGGACCCTGGGCTTTTAACTTTTACGCGGACTTGGGCCCCATGTGTTTCACGAATCCTCTTCTTCTTGCTCAGACTCGAGACATGACGCTCAGGTCAAATCTGACAGCGCTACCATTTGCATATCAAATGAAATTACGATTATGCTTATAAACCTTTCAAAAATATCTCATTTCTTGGTTTCTGATTTTTCTGTAATTAATTGTTACCAATATAATGCCGGATATATTTGGTAAATGTCGCCGTTGCTTTCTGTAACACAAATTTTTGGGGATTTTTTGAAAAAATATTACTTTTTTTTTAAATAGTATTCGCACATTTGATATTATATGCATTATTTTAAATTTTTATTTTATTTTAATGAAATTAAATTTATTACAAATATACATGTTAGCTTGTTAATATTTTATTAAAAAAAATTATAATTTCATCTTATATTTTAAAATTGATTTAATTGCTATATTAAAATAAAATTACATCATTATATTGTACAAAACTTTAGTTCTATTAACATAGAAATTTCTGTGATATATATTAAATATCAAAGAAATTAGTTTATCTTATTAAAATTTAGTTAGATAGAAGGCCGCAAAAAAGCTCGTAATTTGAAAGTGGAGAGATCTCCAAATGCTGGGTTATAACTTATTTATGTGACTGATACTGTAAAAAATGAAATAAATATAAAATATTTTATTATATTTCATTTAAACAGTGGATCATCACATTGAGTGTAGATATTTATTTATCTACTTTATAGTATCTATATGATAACATTATATTATTTCTTCGCATAAAAAATTGAAACTAAATGTTAGTACAAAGGTGAGGACAATTACTTCGGCATCATGGTACTATGTTGCATCGAGATTGGCTCAACTATTTTTAAAAATAAATTATATTTACTTCTTTAATATATTTTTAGTCAATAAGAATAATTTTTTATGTAAAATAATACACTAATTTTACTTTTAACATAACTTTAAATACAAATAATTTTATATTAAATAAAATTCATAATATAACAACAATTCATTCATTTGAAAGGTCGCTGGAATTTAATTAAGAGCAAATTCGTCACTGGATCAGGAAGGAAAGGCAAGGAAGATCTGTACAAGAGAGAAAGTAGATTATAAGAATTTAGGTAAATTTATTGTATCAAAATAAAAATATATTATGTGAAATATTAATTTTATTGATAAAAAAATTAAATTTCGGGAATACTCAAATTAAATGTAATTTTTTTTATTAAAAAATAGTATTAAGTGGAATTCTATCAAACTTTAGAGAAGATAAATATAATTTTTTATTAATATTTTACTTTCAAAATTTTATTTACAATTTTAAATTAAAAATATGTTAAAATAGCGTTTTTAATGTTTTATTTGGCATCAGTATATTAATTAAACTTTTAAAATTAATTGATTAATTCTAATATTTGTATAGCATCGCATAAACCTTAGTATGTTAAATAATACTCCAAGAATTCCGATTTATTGAGATGGCAGCATTTAAGGATAATTAACTTGGTGGCGTAAAGATCATAAACAAACCATTTTAAAAAAATATTTTTGAGCATGCTTTTTAGTTGAATGAATTGAAAGCATGATAATATTTGTCTACAAAGATAATTGGATATTAATAGTTGGATTGGATGGTGACAATTAGAGGTAAGTAAATCAAATTTCAAACGAATTTAATTGAATTAATTCAATGTGATTGGAGCAAAATTATTTAGTTAATTGAATAGATTGAATAAAAATTTATAAAAATTAATTTAGTTTATTCAGTTATTAACACATTGATAGATATTATTTAAATCGAGTTGAGTTACTTGATTAAATAATCATATATTTAAAAATAAATATATACTAATTAAAATTTAAAATATATTAAATTTTAATATAAATATTTATTTTTACAATTAAAACTGAAAAAAATTATAATATTTTTAATGAAAAATTAATTATCTAATTTAATTTAAACTGATTAAAATTAGATTGATGTTCAAATAATTAGATTAATTAGATAATTATATAATTTTTTAATTATTTAATTAATTTGAGTTGGATGAATAAATCAAACTAAATGGACGCATTACTCACTCTTAATGACAATTACTCGTTGGTGGCGAGTCAGCGACACGCGTTTTATATATAGAAGATTAGGAGCAAGACTCGTTCCGCTGAACTGTCGTATACGCTACAAATCCAAAATAATGTATACTTACAATTTTTTGTACCAAGTACGTATAATGTACTAATGTAGGGGTCAATTTTTCACGTGTATGTTAGTGTGAACTGCGAAGAATTAAATTTAAATTTTTAAAACTGGGACGAGGTGATTACTGATTGGACAGCATTTTTAAAATGATTATTCTTAATATTTTATAGATAACTGTTTGACGAGAAAAATATATTTAGATATATACAATGTTTAAAATAATTTTAAAAATTAATTTCAAAACAAATTAAACTCTTTATGTCGAGATGTTCTAAAATTGTGAAATAAAAAATTATCTTACAAAACAGAAACAGAAGGATTTGTCTAGCAACATGCGTCATCGCTTGTGAACACATACACGTCTGCCGCCATCAATCCTAACACAAGATAAAAAGTAAAAGAACATATATGTGCGCGCGCGTGTGTGTGTTCGCACGCGCTGTGAGTGCGAGTACACCTAATTACGAAACGTAACTATAAATCTCATGCTCGCCCGTAGTTTCTAGTACTCAGTTAGGTCAGTAGTCAGAGTAGTACTCAGTGAGTTCACGCTTAACTGTGAATACTTCGGAGAAACTATATGCCACCGTCAGCCATCGCCGCCACTACCTGAACCACCGCCGTCTAACCTTATACTCTAGAACCACGATGACAAGCCAAGATGCTCAAGGGTTCACATGGCACTACATGGAGCTGGATGAGCGAAACCTCGAAATCCGGGGCCGAACCTTCTTCTTCATCATCGTCCTCTTTTCCGTTGTACTTTTCGTCACACTTCTCTTCCTCTACGCTCGCTGGATCTGGCGGTACCGGGGCCACATGCCCACCACCTACACTCCCAACCAAGTCCGCCACACGCCGCCGCCTCCGCCGCAGCCGCAGGGCCTGGACCCTGCTTCGATGAAGCAATTGCCTATAATTTTGCACCAGACTCCGTCGGATCCCAATTGTAAATTGGAGAAAACAGAGTGCTGTATCTGCCTTAGCGCATTCAAAGATGGAGAGAAATTGAAGTTTTTGCCTGCCTGTGAACATAGTTTTCATTGCGAGTGTGTTGATAAGTGGCTTTCCAGTCACTCTAGTTGCCCTCTCTGCAGATCTTCTCTCAAGGTTCATTCTTCTTTTCCCCAGATTTTGATTCAAGAACCACCCATTCGAATCAATCTCCCTTTGTAGCTCCCTTAAATTTATAATGATAATTTATCTCTTGGATATTTCTATTCTGAGCCATGTACATAGATCCAGTTATTATAAATCTGACTATCTTTTTTATATGAATTGGGGCGGCTAATTGGTAATTGCATAAAAAAGAAAGAAAAATTACATATGGACATAATATAATTAAGAAAGTGGAATTGTTTGTTAGGATATTTCATTGAGTTTGTTGGTTGGTCCTTACGTTGGACGATGGGGTTCCAAAAGGTCATGTACTTATTGGGGGACGCCACTTGTTTGATGGAAGTCCTGAAAGAAATTGGTCTTTTGAGTCAGCCTATGGGGGTTCTATTGGGACATATGGTCCAGCTACTTCTCATGTTATGCTACATAGAACTGGAAAGTTATCAAAAATTAGGACCCCAATATCTGAGTGGATCCTTGTGCTCAGTGTGATCCCTGTGCTCAGTGTGATCCCTGACCCTGATCCATTATGCTTTATGCGTAGGCTAGTTAGGGAGATGCTTTAATTTCTTTGCTGTGAAAGGTTAGATTGTCGCGTTACAGGGAAAGGCCATATACATCCAACCTCATCTTTATCTCTTAAATTTGGCGTTGCTTTCTTGCATCTGTCTCTCTTAAAGAACAACTTAAACTGGCATGGAATGGGGATGCTAATAGTGTGTGATCAACATTTGCATTTAATGCTCATATTCAACGGAACATTGGGGGTTCATTGAATGATTGGTTAATGATATGACATGGTTAGCTTATCTATATGTGTCTTCAAGGTATGGGCTTATGTGTTATGGTTCCGTGAGCAACTCGATTCTTCTTCTGCTGGGTATGTTGTCGTCTTATGAACACAAACTATTTGCTTGCTTCATAGCTAGCATTGCCATAAATTTCACCCCAAAATTCACATCAAGCCAGTGGACCGTGGCTGTGGATAATTCAACATCAAGGGGTCACTTAGGAATCGCAATGAGTGTCAGTACCCTATAATTTTTTAATTCAAAATATCCGACATTCCAACAGAATTTAAAAAAATATTTTTAATGTCTCTATTTAAAATAATTTGATATTCAAACACTTGAAATACTTGAAAAAAAAAAATAATTAGGTGGTACTGGATAACCTATAATCAATATATTTAATACTTGATATTTATTTAATAAAAAATTTTAAATGTTATAAATAACTATAAAAATTGTTTTACAATAAAAAAATTTACATAATCATTATAAATTAAAAATAAAAATAAAATAAAAATAACAATTTTAATAATAATAAAAACATAAAATTTTATTTAATTGTATATATCATTTAAATATTAAATATTAGATATCATATCTATATATTTTTATCATATGAATATAAAATATTTAAAATTAATATTTATATCTATTCAATATCTAATGAATAAATATAATTTATTATTTGTCTCCTATTTAATATCTCGAATATTTTCAAAAACATATATCATCAAATGAATACTTATATCCATCTCCATTAGCAACTTGTTTAATCAATGATAATTCTTTTCTTCCTTTCAGTGCTAATATAAAAGCCTTCTACATGGACTTGCTGGCTCATCATTTAACTGATACTATAGAAGTCTAGCGATTATTCACTTACTTTCTTTATGTTTTAACCCCATTTTTTTTTTTAATTGTTCTAGACGAAATCTTTTTTAAAGCAAATTTATGTGCTTAAGTTTAAGGACTTGAATTTTGAATCGCTTCATTAATGTAACTTCCACAAAAAAATCGTGATTAACAAATGGATATCCCTTTCGTGACGTCCCATAAAATTGGAATGATTCCAAAAAATTGTTAACGAATGGACATAATGTAATACTATTTTTTATTTTCCCATATTACATGCTGAGGAAATCAACGCTTCTCTTACTAAACTTTCTTGTTCTGAACTTCTCACTTTGCACAAATTAGTTATTTAGTCCAATTTACTCATACTAATTTGGTTATTTGAAAAGAAAATTTTGTAATCTCTTAATTAGAATGATTCCTTATTTTAAACAAAATCGTGGGCCGTTTAATAGATTGACTTATATAGTATATAGGAGCTCACGTGATCACATGTTCCATAACTAATAAACATGTCATTATTTCCTAAATTGTTCTATTTTACCTATTTTCTCAACCCGTCAAGTGTAGCAGGATTGCATAAATCAAGTAAAATGGTACTACATGAAGGAAAATAAGACAAAACTATATGATTCATTAAGAATCATGTGAGTTCTCGATTTTGTCATATTAGTCTATTAAGAATCTTATCTTTAGAGACTCCTGTTGAAAGAAGAATGAATTTAGGTTTAATCTAGTATTATAAGTTTCAAGGATGGAATCAATGCGAGTTGGCAAGGGATTATTTCCTCCCCAATTAAAGCTGGAGGAGTTTTTTGGTCGATAATAATAAGAGAAACTTCCAAGCTATATTTTGGACTGGTTTGATTGTAGTCTTTAGATTTTCAAAAATAAAAAAAAATTAAAAGTTCTATTTAAATAATTATTTTTGATATAAAATAAAAACTAAAATATATATTTTGAGAATAAAAAATACAGAATAATTAAAAAATATTTTAAAATTTATTTTTTAAAAAAAATAAAAAATAAATTTTTTTATTAATATCATATATATATACATAAAAATAATATTAATATAAATTTATAAAATAATTTTAAAAAATAAAACAACAAAACTTTCAAACAAGCCATTTATATTTTTGGGTTAATGTTCTAAAAATTTATGGGGCCCCATTGTAAGCCCAATTAACCCGAACCTCAGTGAGGCCCAGCCTATTGTGCGCTAGGGTTTCTCCTCTATAAAATCTACCTTCCAACCCTTCCCGATTCCCTGTTACTTCGTCGCGGCCTTCTTTTCTGTGGAACGATTCGCGTTCTGAGGCGAGGAAGGGAAGGACGTTCAGTACCTGAGCATCATGAGAGCCAAGGTGAGCTTAATCCATATATATTGCTTCTTTAGTCTTCATGTTGGTGTATCGTGTTCTCGTTCTAGGGCTTTGTGCTGATTGGTATTGTGGTTTTTGCAGTGGAAGAAGAAGCGTATGAGGAGGTTGAAGAGGAAGCGCCGAAAGATGAGGCAGAGATCTAAGTAGTCTTCTTATACAAATGCTCCTAGTTTTGTGCTTTTTTCATTTTCCGTTGTTTTGTTGCCAACTGGAGTACCGGGTAGAGACTAGTCCTACTACGGGTATCTCTGTTTAACTTACTTATTGGGATCTTTATGGTAGTTGAAAATGTTGTTTTTGCTCCGAATTAAGAGGCTCTATAATATTGGCTTTTTCGATGCTCTTTTTGGTAATCTACCCGCTTTTTATGTAATTAGAACCAGCGATTAGTGCTTTGGGTAATAATTTATGCTTATATTTGATTATCAATGACTTTAATTTCGTAGTTTGTCTGATGAAATGGTTTAGTCTGATCATTCTTACAGCGTTCTGTGGTATCATATGTTGCTATAATCTGTTAGCTTACATTGAACAAAACAACGTTTTTCTTCCACCCTGATGCCTGGTAATTGCCCCTTAGATGTATTTAATTTCGTGGGTTGATCTACGGGGGGCGTTTGTAACTTGATGAGATAGAGATTTTTCCTTTAGGGTACAATGGTTGAAGTGCTTATTTGTTATATCTTTCTAAGCACCCCAAATTTGTGATCCTTGAGATTTAACTCCGATCATTTTCTTGTATAGAGCTCTTGTCGTTGCTTGCATCCCTTTCCCTGAAAGGAATTTGATTTTACATTCATGGCTGATCTGGTCGTATTACCGGATTTATAAGAATTACCCCGTTGAATCGATTCAGTTCAATATGCCTCTCTTTCTGTATGTCCTAAAACCGAAGTATGAAATCAATCGTAGTTTTTTAGGACATGACTTCAATTTTTTGGAGGGTAGGGGTTTAAACTTAATGTAATTCATTCATTGTCTGGGAATCTGCATATATTTCTTACAAGTACGGAAGAGAATGGGGAGTTTAAGAAAGATTGTGTGATTTAACTAACAATTCTTTGTCAACTCGAGGAAGAGAATGGGGAGGTTAAGAATCGCATTGAAATCCCATCCATAAAACTCTCAATTTATGATAACAATTCTTAGTAAGTCCATAGATCTGTGCTTGTGAAACTGTCAAGTCTAAAAGAACAAAGTGAACCGAACTCAACTGTATAGATTTTTTTTGTGCATGTTTAATGCTTCTCTGCATATCCACAAGTAATATTTTCCTGCTATAATTTTTCTGTCCACAGCCAATGTGAGTTTTATTAACGAGAATTTGAATACTATACAACTATTTACGGCATTTTTATTATGTTAGGAGCCTGTGTACGCGTAATGCGCATCGTATGAAATCCAGTTTCTAGATATGGGCCCTTTATATTCCGACAAGTTTGGCGCTTTAATGTTAAAATAATTTGAATGTGAGAATTCCGAAACTCAACCGGATTAACAAGTTTATTTAATGTCGCTTAGCTATACTGTAAATTTTTCATTATTTTGCACTACTATGTATGCAATGCTTATTTGTCGATCGAATATGAAATTAAATCATTTATCCTCATTTGCAGTCACTCAAAAAATTGTTGTTTAAAAAAACATCTAGAAATCTAGAATCCATGTAATAATAGGTCTTTTTTTTTTTTACCATGTCATTAGCAATAAACCATTTGTTCTTATGCCTACATGACATCGAAAAATTAATTTGAGCCCCTATACCTACGTTTAACCATCGTCTCACCAAAAGAATTAGACTAATTTCCGGAACAAATTTCAGTCCATTAATGGCGATTGGGAAAGAAAAATACTTCCAGCCATTTAATGCACAAAATGGATTCTGATTTCTGACTCATGTCAAACTCCTAATTAACTTGAGTTAAACGGGTTCAGCTTCTTTGTTGAACAGGCTACAAATGAAAAGATCATTCCCGTACCCTATATATATATATATATATATATATATATATATATATATATATATATATATATATATATTTCAACAAATTTTACTTACTAAAAGTTCCCAAGAAAATAAAATTAACAAACTTGTTAAGAAATGATCACTCTGGTGATGTAGCTTTGATGTACACTAGCAATATTTCGTCATGCCTTACAGGCTGCTGCAGGATCTCGCACTTGAGTATGCTTTCGCAATTTTATTATGTGCATTTTGGTACTCCATTGATGATCATGAACTTCTATGGTACGAAGGTATGTATCTTCAATGGTTTCAAATTTGCCATAACGGAACTGATAAATTAGTCATCTAGAATTAATGATCATATAAATATAATAATTACAAAAGAAAAATAATCTTCTTCAAAAGGAAAGAAAAACAAATTTGAAGGTTTAACTGGTTTGTTATACACAGAATCTTCAATTCCTTCCTATATACTTTAGTTAGCACTCCATGTAGCTTATTCCTTAATTGTTTTCAAAGGACCTGACTGCATTGACTCATTTTAAACGAGACCAAAAAGTTTGAAACTGATATCATTCAATAGACGGGTTGAACATGCTGCCATTGAGCCCCAACCCGTTTTGACGCCAAGATGCTAGGGTGCAAATTCACGAGGGCTAGAGACCTACACGACAGGATCTTTGTTAGTACAAGAAATATGCATCAGATCAGAGCCCAAAGAGATAAAAAATTTAATCGCGATAGCCCACGTGTTTAGAACAGGATGCACGTAAAGAAACAGTAAGTCTGCAAGCTTTAATTAGGTAGCTTTCAAAACAAAGGAGAGTAGAATAAAACCCGGCCATGACAAGCATTCCAAGCTGGCTGCCGAAGTCGCATTATACTCGAGACTAATTCATTGAATACAAGAAAATGGTACGATACAGAAAATCCTCGGCTAGTTCAACCCAGCAGCCAAAAAAATGCCTCAAACTACAAAAGGAGAAAAAAAATTACAAGACATACACACCCTATGACACAAACTACTAAGAAAAACTTGAAATTATTTTAACTTGAACCTCCACCTCCATCAGAAGCAAGGAAAAAATGCTGCGTCAAAACCCCACAAGAAATCTACGCAAAATTCCCAAGAGTAGCTTTGTATGAAATGGGCACAATGCTAAACTTCAAGAGTAGCTTGTCTGTCAGTAGCTGCTGCCCATGGGGGGCATGCCAAACGGAGGCATTGGAGGCATCCCCAACCCACCCATTGGAGGGGGAGGAGCAAAGCCTCCTCCCATACCTGCTCCCCCTCCCATTCCTGGCATTGGTGGTGCAGGCAAAGCAAGAGGTAATAGTTGAGCATACATGTTCTGCAACAGAAAACACGACATTCAATCATTACAATTTACGTCCAATCTTTCAAGGAATAACAGATGAGGAGAATGAAACTATTAACAGCAAGTAACTATGAGGATTCAAACTGCTGATATAAATGTCAGAGGTAGTCAGAAATGACAGCTAACACTGCGTTATGGTGAGGCAACAGGCAGAAACCAAAACTGCAAACTAATTACCTGTTGTGCAATAACTTCCTTCTCTTCGTTCTCTTTAGCCTTCACTTCGTTTTGTGCCTCAATTTTGTCCTTCACCAGTTCATCAACTTTGCCAGTGTACTCACGGATAAACTAAAACAGGAAAGTTTAAAAAAGGGAGAAAATATGTGAGAGATGCATTTTAGCCCACAAAAATGGCTGAAAAGAAAGTCTATCTGTTAGTTAACCTAGATTTACTTGGATATGTAATACAAAACCACAGATAAAGCAAATAAAACAAAACAAATAACCTGCCAAACTAAAGGAAACAAAAAATAGGATATGGATAAAAGGATGCATTTTAGCCCACAAAAGGCTGGAAAAAAGTATATCATTTAGTTATCCTAGAATTGCTTGAACCCGTAATAAAGGAACACAGATAAAACACAAAACAAAACAAATAACTAGCACAAGCTATGCATCACTTACTTAAATAGACACACAGCCTATTATCTACCAACAATGATCAGACATACAATCCAATCTCATCATCCATTCATCCAAAAGTAGTTCAAAGCCAGAGTTTAAGACTGTTAACCCATAAAATCTCAGACTTTCTAGAGAAACTTAAGATCAATCAAGAGCAAAGGGGTATAGTACACAGCAGGAGTTTTGGGGCATTGAAAGGGAGAGGGGCTACCTAATATCAAAGTTCTGTTATTAAAAGAACATACGTCATTGGCCAAAAATAACATACATGTCAACTGAATTATGGGCAAGGAAGCAGAATAGAGCACATACCTGTAAGAGATAGGGGAAGGCAAAGTCAATCATATTGTTCATCCAGGCGAGTTCAAGTGCTATGTCCGCCCGGATTAAATCATAACAAACAAAGAGGCATGAGGCAAAGCATTCCTTCTTTCCCTGTATAAGCATATGATAAGAGAAATTGGAATATATCAACATTATGCAACTTATTCGTACACTGATTAATAAAAAATTTGAAATACCATTAATCTAGGAGGACAAAGGAAGAAGAATTGGACAACTGGATAAGAACATTCTATGACTATCCTTCAAGTAAGGGCCAACAAGAAGAGACAATAAAGATGTACAGCAGAAAAAAAATGCTGTTATGAGCTTGACAGAGAAAGAAAACTAGGAACAATGCTGGTTGCTAAAGATTTATTTGCATGAGACAAAAGTTGTAAAAGCTATGAGAAATACCTCAATAAATTATAAGAAACAACCATTGCATAAAGGATGTAGATTAGCTAACTTGCTACCAACTATGCCAGCATAGATATGCAAACATAAAATGTAGCTCCTCATAGTCAATAATTAAAGCACATTCAACTGGTAATATCTATAACCAAATAAAATAGTCTCACTTGTTTTTTTTTCCTATTTTTTTCACCCTATTTTCCAGGTTTTGTCTAGGCCCAGATTGAAAGAATACTAATAAGACAGGCAGTTTTAAACTGATTTCGGTACCTGTTCAATGAAATAAACAAGCAACTCCTCAGCAAGTTCACGGTCACCAGATTGGGAGGCAGTTTCCATGGCATCTTTGTAAAGGTTATCCTTCTTTGACAAGGCAATGGACTGCTTCCACCTGCCTGCCTTCTTGTAAATATAAGCAGCAACTCGTCTCATCTCAAGAAGCTCATGTTTCTCTATCTGCATCAGATAGCAATAATCTATCAGGTTTCTGTAACTAAAACTGGAAAATAGCTACCATGAAGAAAAACAAGGCTCACCTTCTGCGCAAGGCCTATTTGATCAAAGTTATCGTGCAAATCAATTGATTCACGCAATCTATCATAGTCTTCCTCTTCAACATATATTTCATTCAATGCCTCATTAACAGCAGAGACATTGTTGCTCTGAACTGCAACCATGTATGGCTTCACAAGACGGAGGTGACCCGCCTAAAAGTACATTATGTGAAAAAATATTTTAGTAACATAATCAAGCTATGAACTAAGATCTAATGAAATAATTTCCAGTACAAATGGTACCTTCCGCATGATGTCAACAACTCGTGCATGGTCCACACGGAGTGCAAGGACATTCAGAACATCATTGATAAGATCAGGATGCTCCTGCAGATAGAAGTGAACAGCCTTGTAATACAACTCCACATTGGCAACTTTGACAATGACATCTTTGAATTGCATGTGATCCCACGCTTCTGGAGAATGGTTCATGATTGTAGTTGCTGCATTGTCAAACTCATCATATTGAATGTACAAATAGGTCAGTTCTTTCCAATGCTGCTGTTCATCACAAGCTCTAATGAGTTTTGGAATATTGAGGCGTGTTGAGAATAGTTTGATATGCTCCATAAGCTTCTCAGGACGATATCTAGCATACAGGACTCCTAACTCGGTAAAGATACCCATATGTGCCCGTTCTAATCCTAAACCACTCTCCATGAGAGATATTAACTCATTGAAACAACCCCTATTTTGGTAATATTCGCTGACCTCTTCCAAGTCATCCACCTACAAAATTCACAAAAAACATAGACAATAAGAATTTGAAAGAATATAATAATAACACTAACAGGGGACCAATGCAGAGCTCAAGACAAGCATGGAAATTTTCCAGTCATTCTACTTTCAAAGCATACTTTTAAGGATGTTATGTTCGCCATTATTTTCCAATTCTTTGAAAGGCTCAAATTGGTCAAATTTTCCGAAGAATGAAGGAAAAAGGAAAAAAAAAAGAAAAAAGCTTACAGCAAGATCATAACTAGGAACATGAATTAACTTATAACCTGAATAATAATGTTGAGCCCACATATCTGGGCCAAACGGAACTCCTCTGCATCAACACATGCAAAGCAAACTTCTTTCCATGTTTTTGAGCTGTTGGCTTTCCTTGCAGCATCAACGGCACCCTGGAACTGTTTCAACTTCACAAGTGTGATTGCCAACTTGGCCCAGTTAGATATAAAAGCAAATATGATTTTTGCAGCCTCATAAAGTGCCTCATCATACAACCGGTCACCAACATTTTGAAGATTAGCCACATTTGGCATAAGAATGAACTCTTCAATGTCACTGAGCCTATCAATCTTTGCATATGCATAAATGAGCTCACTGTCCACCTTGGGTTCTTTTGCCTTCTGCCTTACCATCAGCAAGTACCTCACCAAGTCATGGTAAACATTGGCATCTTCAGCAGCACGGATAACATCCAAAAATTGTGTGGCATCATCTGCCCGAATAAACGACTCTATTGCATCACTAACTAACCCTTCCCTGAGTTGAGCCTTGGCTACCTGACTCCAAACAGCATCTTCTTCAACTCGGAAAGCAAACTCCACAGCTCTATCAATGCTATGAATATTGTCTAACAAGACATTGACCGCTTGAACATTCAAGTTGAACTTTTTGAAAATTGCAAATGCTTCCTCATATAGTTGAGCTTCTACAGCCATTTCTCCAACTGCAGGCCCATCAAAGTTATCCAGTCTATTAATATAATCCATGACTCTGGATGGATCAGCTTTTATGGCTGTCAAAATAAGCAGATTCTGCAAATTAAAGTTCCCACTGAATGCAGAATTCTGAAGCACAATCTTCTCAAGAAGTTCAATCAATTCATGAGGCAAATCAGCAGTCATGAAAGCCTTAACAGCTGCAGAAACTTGTTCAGGGCTCTTGCTTTCAGGCAAAGCAGTAGATACGACCTGATCAATAAGTTGCCTTCTGTAGCCATTATCGGGGTTGAGAACTTTTTCCCAAAGATCACCATCCATCCTCTCAACCACATATCTGTCATCACAGTTTAAGAATGTAAGCAAGCAATGAAGCAAAAAAAAAATGATAAGATGTAGGACAGATCACAGATAAACCACAAACCTTGCTTGCAGTTTGAACAAAGAATTTTTATTTGTGACATTGATAAGTTCATCATCACATTGCCCTCGCCTGTAGGCTACAACTGCCAAGGTGGGATCACGCTTCTCACAATACTTGCCCACAACTCGAGAATCATAGTATGGGTTGGTAGTAAGAAAATGTTCTGGATTGTTGTTACTATCAATGATAATTTTACCCAGTGCATTGTGAACATGTACATCCTGGCTTCCCTCACTCACAAGATGTTCCAAGAATTGGGTGAGCAAACGAAGCCGATTCCTGTATACCAAAGGACCACCGGATAAAAATTAGAAATGTGAACACAAACAATAATATGTAGGATTTGAAGAAATACACCACCTCTTCTCGCATTCCTCCACAAGGGGCTCCACCGGCAGCAAAGAACGAACAGAAAGAATTAAGCCTTTAATAAAATCTTCTGGACACTCATCATCTAGCAGCTGTCCAACAACTAAAGGAGCATTCCCAGGGTTCACCTATAAAAAAGATGAACACAGTTCTCAGGGCAGAGAAAAAGTGGAAGTAGATAGCACTTAAGAGTTACTAAACATAAACAAGGCTACTCATACCTTCTGAACATATCCTTCTATGTAACGAAGCATGTTGTTTGTATATAGATAGTGTGTTAGATCTGGAACAAATCCAAAGCGATCACAAACATTTATTAAAGGCCGTGCATCTGGAAGCTTAGCTTCCATAAGGAAGTTCTTCGTTTTCTCAGCATCATAGAAATTTGATTCTCTAGTCACACGCTCGACCTCTTTAATTTGTCCAGTCTTTGCAGCTGCCTCGATGTACTTAAAGTGAATGTCAGGATCCTCACTGTTCCACGTTACACAGAAAAGTATATATTAGCAGATATAAGTAGGAGAGAATCTCCGGCAGAAATGGTGTCACTTAGGCTATATCTTAATTGAGAATGGAGAATCGAAGGGAAGAAAAAAACTTAGAGCATGTTAGGATTGAGGAAAAATGAATGAGAAGGGAAGGAAGAATATGTTTATTTAAATCTTTTTTTTTTTATGAAAATGTTTAAGCATATAAAACAAAAATTTTCTAAATAAAAGATTCCCTTCCCTCTTCCTTCATTCTCCTCAGTCCAAATGTACACTTACTAACCAGGAAAAACAGAAATTCGTTTAAAAAAAATACCTGGAGCTCAAAAATGATCCAAGGAAAAAGTACAGTCCTTCATATGACCTAAATTGCTCAAAAAGCTTTATGCAGGCATCAATGCCCAATTGTTCACAATATTCTTTTGCAACCTGGATAAACAAAAGTAAGCTTAAGTTATCAAATGATATTTTTCATGTCCTAAAAGACAATGATACCTTCATACCTGCACAATTATCTGAAGGTTGCCTCTGAGATTGACCATCAATAGGTCTTTCATGCACTCTAAAGCCCATTCTCGTGAGAGAGTACCGAAAAACTCTACAAGTGACTGTAAGAAACACAAAATATGTAAGTATTTCAGAAACTCCCACAACATAAGATATAACGTATAAGCAACATGGCATATAACCTGTGGCTCAATTGCATGTGTATTCACTATCACTCGTTTTATATCTGGCAACTCTGTGTAATGCTGCACAAAAATAATGCATTTAACCAAAGGGGGTGACTTTCAGCTTAAAGTAAGAGAAATGGAAAACAGATTTGACAAGGCATTACTTGCAAAGCTCGCACGTAAAGACCAGCTTTTTCACATAGTTGAGCAATACGAGGACGATCATAATGGCTGAACATGCCATTAGCCAAGATTGCATCGGCTACATTGGGAAAAGTTACCAGATTTATCTCCAACACCTGAAAACCAGAATTCACATGAAGATTATTGTCTCAGTACAAAGAAGGAAATATAAGAGTAAAAGCCCAAAACAAAAGGGTCATGTAGACCAAAACCTTCGATTGAAGATACCCATGTTCTGGTAGATTTGGCTTCAAAACATCTAAGAGAAAAGCTGTTGCCTCACGGATCAAATTCCTCTGAGTAATATGCCAAAATGAGAAAAAAAGAAAGTCATAAGTGGACTATCGAGTAGTTCACCGCTAGAACCAGGAGAGGAAGGTAAGAAAGAGCATAGCAGGTATAATGACACTTAGAGAAACATTTAATAAGAAACCAATGATCATGAGGAAACTAGAGCATTGAATTACTAATCATCAGTTCACCACAATGGCTTAATCAATGTAGATAACCAACCTGAAGAAACAGATCAGTTATGGTGTTGTAATCAACTGGGCAACCTCCCTCCATTTGAGACATCATTAATGCAAAATTTACAGCACCCTGCAAATCAATATGAAAAAGTAAATTCCATAGTTCCTATGTCTAGCAGATTTTTGCCTAATCTTGTCAACTTAATGTGCAATTTTGTTTGAAACACAGTCAGCAATAAAACATCCAACAGAGTGTCAGTCAATGAAGAAAATACAAAGAAATGGTTCAAATTAAATGATTACAAACATACACTGCAAATATTTCTCACAAACCTGAGGATCTGTCCGGAGAATAGTTTGCAGAAGGAAGAGGTAGTCAGGTGTGTACCCAACCTATAGCAACAAATAGGTAACATAAACATCAGATCAAAATGCTTCCAGTACAATGGAAGGGAGAAAAAGGGATATGCAACAAAAATTTATAACAGCTAAGCAAAATACTTACCGCCTATAATAACATTAAAGAAATTAAAATGTGCAGCAAAAGATAAGCATATGAACCACACTTAAATATTCTCACTAAGAACACAGGTTCAATACCTGCTTTGAGTATATTAGGATTTTGTCAAACTCCCTTCTCTCAGCAAAAGCAGCAACAACTTTAGGAGTAGCTCTGGCTTTGATGTATATTTTTAAAGCAAGATCATTGTCTACAGTCTACATTGGAGCATATTCATCAAATTAACACATACACCACTTCACAATAGGTAAATTCAACAAGAAGTATACCACTAGGCTAACGGTTAGAATTATAAAGTATAAAAATGAAAATGAAATGGAATCAACTTAATAATTTCAAAACTTCAAATGCAAACCAACCTTGACAAGATCACCAAGCTCTTCACTGCATTCCAGCTTGTCCTCAGCCAACCAATTCTCCAACAGATTTTTCTTGTTCTGGTTCACAACAAGCCGTGACAATTCTAATGATTCAAAGGCGTTCAACTTTCCTCTTGTTAAAAGTGTTCCAAAATACTGCAACAGTGGAGGAGTTTGCCCAGCTTGCACAGGAACACTCTGCCACATAAATTGCAAAACTTTCATTATCACAGTCTAATTGACCAAAAAAGGACACCACCTAAAGGCAAACAGTTCAAATCTTTCTTTTGCCTCAAACAAGCAATTACAACTGTCTGGGTAAATTTTGGTCGCAAAAAGGGCATAAGCATAATCTTGAACAGCTACATCTTATTATTAACAAATAATAAAAGAAAGCTATAATTCAATGAGACTTAATTTGTCTTTCTGCGTATGAGATAGGAGAGGTTGAAAGTTACAGATAACATGTCTAAGTCTAATAGTGACATTTAGATTACCCAGAAATTAAATATGAAATTATTGGCATAACAAGACATATCTACAAGATCAAGTACACAGTAAACCGTAAGTGTAAGCAATTAAGAAAACTAAGAAACCTGAAATTTGGCAACTGTATCAGGCGTACGAAGAATTCCTTGTGGAGATTCAGCAGCAAGCTCAGCAGCTTCTTTATACTTTGTTTGGGCAAACAGTTCATGGAAACGTTCCACAACCTGTAACGTCAAGAAGAAGACGTCATCATGTCCATGCATAAATGAGAAACACATTGGAACCAAACAAAGTACAATATGACACCATTTTTAGAGGCCAATACAAATTTTAATCAAACAATCAATTCCAAAATTTGAGCAAAATACAGAAATAAAATATAAGGTGTGTAGATTGGATACAATGAAAGGATGTACATGCAAAAGCAGCAACATGTGACATTTATCCAAGTATCAACAGTGAAAAACAATTACAACAGATATCAAAAAGGGCAGAAACATTGACCCTACTGTTAAAGACTTGAGGAAAAAAAGAGAAAGAGATTCTGGCTTGCACTTTCTGTTACAAGCATTGCAACTTGAACCAAACTTCATACAAGTTAGCATTTAGCAACTGTATGAAACTTCAAGAGATTAAAAGACGCCACATGCAAGATTTTGCAATCACCCTAACAACATCCTGACGAGATGTTATAACATTCTATGTAAAACTGGCATACCAGCTTCTCAGCCCCAGGAAGATTTCCTCTTTTGGCAAGATTAACTGCTAGCTCCAAATTGTTTAACTGTGATAATAACCAAATACAATTTGTTAGAACAACATTCATTTTTCACACATCAAACAAGTGATGACAAGATCTGAAACATACTTGACCACTGACAAAATTCACGATGGTTTGTTCATTAATAGTAGCCAATAACACCTGGCCTCTCCTGTTGACAGCATAAAAACCTCCGACTGATGAAGCTTCTGCTGTCAAAAATATAGGATCTGGACTGATTCTGTTCCTATATACTGCAGTAGCTGTCTCCAAGTCATAGACAAAAAGTAGGCCAAGCTTGGTGATCACAAAAATCAAACTGTATTTGTGGGATATCTGCCAATAAATATGTTAGGGATCAAATATCTGCAGTATAAATGAAATGAGCAACAACAGTCAGCAATGTCTATACCTGCATTGCAACTGGAAAGTCATCAGCAAAATCCGGTGGGAAGAAAAGATCTGCCTGTTTCTTTACAAATGACGGCTTTCCTACCAACAGATTTGGAAAGTTAATATCCTTCAGAACAATCAATTGAACCAAAGATAATAATATAATATACACATATTTCAATTAAACAAGATCTTGTCCATCTTTATAATCCTTGAATGATTTCAATATATTGCTTCCAGACTATGTGAGTTTAGCTACCAAATAAGACATTAAAGTAGAAACAGGAAGAAACAAATAGAGTGCTTAATTCTAGCTCTAGCTTTTACCAGGCTACAATCATTAAAACAGACAACCCAACATATGTCTGCTACAATCACATTATTCACAACTTCCTATCAATCAAATGCATGGTTACTCATCCAAAATAATCCATGGAGCATGGCAGAACAGCAAACGGTGGTATGTTTTGTCAATTAAACACTACATGAATAACTTGTACTTAATCCTTCTACATTTTGAAGTTTATGAAACAGTTATATTCTGCGTTCAATAATTTTGAAGTGCAGAAAACGGGTGCCATTCTATGGGTATCTTAAAAAGATCACTCTTTTCATATATTGGGAAAAGACAAGATGACCATCACCACCTTGTGCTTCTAAAAAGTAAGTATGATGAATGCATCATTTTTTTTTTAACATGAAAAAAGAATTTTATTAAAGAAAAAGAAAAGATACAAGAGAATACCTAAATAGAGAACAAGAGATTCTCTTCAAAGAAAACTAGAGAACAAAAGAAAAAACAAAAGGAATTCTAGCTCAACAAAGCCTTCCAATCCCCTTTGGAGATCCATCATCCATGAGAGATACTCCTCTTAACAAACCATTTGAAGAAACCCACGTAGATGACAAAAAGGATGATGAATGCATCTCAATCATTAAAATACATAAATCATAAAAAATGATTCAATTTGGAAACTCAAGATAGGAAAGGAAACTGACTTATAAGACAGATTACTTTACCATCCATATTGCCCAATGAATAGCATTAAAAAGATCAATGCCAATGAAATAACAATATACCTGGCTGTGCACCGAGCTCAATAACATGCAACTTGGATGTAATTTGACCAGCATTGAGTGTCTTCGTGGCAAAAGAAATCAGTACAGAAGGATTTTCATTCCCAGGAACCTATCCAAAACCCAATTTAATTATTCACAACTTATTCAGGTAATATCAAATAAAAAATTAATGCAAAAAAACATAGAATAAAAAAGATACACACTTTAAATTGAGCAAATGATGCAGCATGTGCTTCGAGAGCTTGACTGCGCTGCTGATCCACAGAGAAAAGTTGCAGGTTTCCTTTAACCAATTGTGGCCTCTGCAATACAAAAAAATATAGAGAAATCAACCAAGCAAGACCAGGATCGTGAAAATCACAGAAGAAATATAATCATAATTGTCATACAATTATATACAGCTACATCTAGGCCACAGATTTAAAGACAAAGGAAACTAAGCTAAATGAAAAACCTAAAGGAAAGAATAGTTGAATGTATTTCACCATGATAACTTAACAGACACCAGAGATATACCTCAGGGGACCCAGGAGCAATACCAATCAAGACCAACCATTTTTCAGTAGGGTCACACCGATAATTAATTATCTGATTGTTTGCCAAATTTGCAGTTCTCTCAAACATCTTTACAGGTTCAGTGTCACCTACAGATTACACTCAGCATGAACAAGTACTAGTTAACAATTTGCAGATAAGCCACAACAGCACAGAGCAAGATTGTGTAAACAAAGGGGAAAAAAAGAACCCAGCAAGATACAGAGTTCAGCAGAATAACATTAGCTTACCTTCTATTGACCAGTGGTATACTGAGGTCTGCGTTACAAGACCCAACATCTTTGGGGTAATCCATTTCCAAAAGACTACCTATACATGGAATAAGGGCATTTCAAAATAATTAGCAAAATTAATCCTACAACCATAATGTCAAAGTATATAATACTCATAATAATTACCTGCTCAGGCATCTGATGGGATTTCATCTTTGCTTTCATCTCAATATTAAATATTTGTAGGTGATCTTGAGTTGTCCCTTGGAGTTGGGCTTCAAGAGAAAGGTATAGCTTATTAGTGAAAAGAATCCAAAAGAAAAAATTATTTTAAATACAGAATAATTAAATCACACAGCATAATCAACTGAAACCTTAAATTTTCTCCCAACAGATGGGAGCAGTCTGAAACTGAACATTAGATCATCTTAGTAAAGATTGATAACTTTTTGGGGAGGGTATATACTTTAATGTAAAAGACAAAAGCAATGTCAAATTATCAAATGATTGAAACATGAAGAATATATGGGTTCACAACAACTGGGACTGATTAATTCACTAGAAAAAGTAAAAGGAATAAATTAAAACTTACAAGCAATGATCTATGCAGGCAAGCATCGTGAGTTTAACCAATTCATAGGCAATGTATCCCCAACACTTTGGAGAAAAATTATTAATCAAATTCAATGGATTAGAAACAATAAAACTTTAGTACAATATATATTTTTACAAAAACTCCTAATAATAAAGTCATAGATAAACCTGAAGCATGATTTCTTTCTACCTGACTAAATTTTATCTAACAGAGACCCATTACCCTAGTGTGGGAACAAAAATACAACATGCCTCTTTTTCCCCATAAATATTATTATGTTCCTCAAAACAAAGTTTGCTTTGCTTTATCTCACGTATAGTATATAAAAATATATTATATGTTCTTTTGATTTCATAAGCAGATTTAAAAAAATAGGAGTCAATTCATTTCAGATTCTCAAATCAATCAAAGATCCCTGCTTCAAAGTTATGTACCCCCAGTGACCAAATTGTATATATATCCTCAACTATCCTAGAGCCAATCTAAAATGACTATGGATCCTCTACAGTGTAAATTTTGGTGAACTAGTAAAGTGCAAAGAGAGAAAGGAAGAAAAAAAATAAGAGAGAGATAAATTAAGGACCCACCATAAATAGATTAGGGCCCACCTGTAATTTTTCTTTCTTTCTCTATCTGTACTTCACCACTGCACCAAAATTTGCACTTTATAGGACCATACTCATCTAACAATCTAAAGCAGTAGAACCGAGGGACCAGAAAACCAAAAAATTACAAGGCCATGATCTTGCTCAACTAGGTCATACTTCCATGTGTGAAAGCTAATCACAATTTTACATGGATAAAATATAGACAAGTTCATGTGCTTTAGATCAAACTATTCGAAATGAAACAAGTTGAATTATTTAACAATTGCATCGGCAGTACAACAGAGAAGCAAACACATTAGAAATTTTAGCTTCCAATAATTCATAACATCAACAATAATATTAATAGATGGATTTCATATCAATAGTGAAATGCTGGAAGATCAGGTATCTGCTAAATTAGTAACTAAGATAACAAGTCGCAATTTCAGAAGGTTACAAAGACATATCCTACCCTTCAGAGCAAGGATTCTCGAATTTGGATTCATAAGAGCTGAATCTGCAGTGATAGGCCTCCTTAAAGGTTGCATTGGCATGTTCATATCAATTATAACCACACTGTTCTGCGGAGCTGTTTCTCGAACACATATATACTTATCGGATTCCATTGTCACATGGGTAAAAGTGATGAATTGTGGATTGATGCCAATACTTGGCAACTGCGATAACAAATCAGATCACACAAATAATACAACTCAGTTCTTTAATAGGTAAAATATGTATTGGCGATAGCGAAAGAATAGATATCTTACTCTACAGCTCAGACTCAAATAAAAAACATTCAGATCTGTTCAAACTTGACTCTAAGTCAGTAAAACAAACTTCATTATACTATCGAGAAATACTATTGTCGAGTTTTTCACTAAGACCAAAATTGAGCAGACTATGACTGTGGGAGCTCTATGATTATTTTTTTAAATAACAAGTGATCTTGATCTTAAGGCGTAGATTAGAATTGCAAATTCAGCTCGGCAAACATGGTAAAAAACAGAAGCAAAGTTCACGAGCTATGCAAGACAAGAATGTGAAGTAGAACTCACAGTTAGGGCCTCTTTCATGGCGATCGGAGCGTTCGCAGCCGCCATGATGCCTTTGACGGAGGACCGGGAAATTAGGGACTTGGATCTGTGGCAGTAATTGAATTGATAGACAGAGAATCAAATAGTGAGCAAAAAGACAGTGAGAGAGAGAGCTTGTAGAGGATCCAAATCACTGCGAGATCTGGGAGCAGCGACGGAGAAGGCTTGGACCCTCGAATCGAGGAAGGGAGATCTGCGGGAGGAACGAATAAAAGAGAGTCGAATGAGTTCTGACACTAATAAAGCGGGGAGAAAGGGGATGAAATTCCGATGAAATGACGAGAAGCAAAGATCTCGCCTTAGCTTTTGACAGTAATACAGCATACAGCAATGTATTAATAAAAAATTAAAATAGCTGAGAGCAGCGACGTGTACATACGTGTCTTGATTTTCGATTTAAAGACTTCGGATCCGGGCCGGGCCCCGGAAAATTTTGGGGTCCTTCGAAGTTCAAATCAAAGGTGAATTCAAAACATTAACTCATTCTCCTTTCAGAAACAAAAAATAAAAAATAAAAGTAAAATCCCTTGAATCCAACTTCAAGTTAACTATATTTAATTTTCTATATTTAAAATTTTGAATATATTTTTATGAAAATATTCTTTTTGATAGGCTAACTATATTTAAGTTAAATAAAGCTACATTACATTCTTCAAGTAATTATTTGGTTTTGTTTGTTATTGTGAACTTTAATGAGATAATATAAGTGAAACAATCTAATATTATACTATTAGTAGTTTAGTGTCTTATATCAATTTTTATTTATTTTTCAAATATAAAATTAAAAAAATATTATTTTTATTAAAATTAAGTAACAGAAAATTATTACATGTTTCAATTTAAAAAATATTTTAACTTTTTACTTTTCTCACGTACCTTTTTAAAGTTACATTTTATTATATATATATATATATATTAATTTATAGACTTCTTTTGTTGTATTGGCATTAATTGATGAGTAGGCCTTTAAGAGCGTTAGTAGGCTTGGCAAGTACCACACGTCAATTTTTTCAAATTTAAATATAAGTAAATTAAGTAATTTCCTTTTCTTTTTTTTTATTTTTTGCCTCCATCTCACTTTTTAATGTATCTATTATTTTATGTTATTATTTATATTACAATGATTTTACAACTTTATTGTTATTAATTTCTAAAATTATATATAAATTAAAACATGAAGTTAAAAGATCTTTTGAAAATAGTGGATAAAGTAGAGAGTTAAAATGTATTAACATAGCTTTTTCATTATTTTAAATTATCCTTTTTTATATATTAAAAAAATAATATACATTTAAATGTATATCAAATTATTAATATATTATATAGTTTGGAGATAAAATAAAATAAAATATTTAAAATTATATACTATAATATTGATGGTTGTCAATTCTAATAAATTAAACTTATTACATTAAATTATTTTATAATTAGTGATGAATATGATCAAACTCACAAGAATTAATAACAATTTAATTCTCTTAATCTAAATAAATAAATAAAAAAATATTTCAGATTTAAAGATTAAATTAATAAAAAATGAGATAATTAAATAATAAAAAATAGATAATAATAAGAAATTTGATTTTAAGCAGCACCCAATCAAAATATAATTTTAGTTTTGATTTTTTTTAATTTATTATTGAATCAAAGATAATTCAATCTCTCAATTAATAAATTAGTTATGGTTGTTAACAATTTATAACAACCTATTTTTCTTTGTTTATTAGTTAATCAAAATAAGTTATTTGATTAATCCTGATCAATAAATAATCTTAAACAAACTCTTAAAATTTAATTAATAAACCCTAAACTCTAAAAAAACTATTAATTCTAGCCAATAAACACACAAGCTTTATTTATTTAGACTTGATCATGCATTCACATAACAAAAATATAATCTCTTGTATTGAACTTTGTTATTTTACCACAAAATATAAAAAATAATCAAATAATTACAAATTCAATTATCTCAATTGGCAGTATATTATTTGAATGAAAGAACAATGGGTCCTATTAAATTTAACAAATAAGCAATAATGTTGATTAAAAATGGAGAATGCACAAATATTAAATAACAAAAGAGAATAATGAAGTAATTAGATCTCAAAATTGAAATAAATCAAACTTTGATTAACTTTGATAAGGTAAAAGAAATTTAGCTACACATAATTATCAGTATAGAAACAAAACAAATCAAATTAAAAAAATTTATGAATAGAAATCACTGATTCGACGCTCTCCATCTTGCGTCTCTTATTGTATAAGAAGAAGTCTTTACCTTTTTTACAACCAAGATTAGGATATTTATAAGAGAATGCTAGTCGTCTTCAAGGAGGATCCTCAGCCAATAACGATTCTACGATTTTTCAAAAGAAATGATAGGATAAAATAAGATAAAAAACAAGTAAATATAATATAAGATGAGACAAGCTAAGATAAGTAAAAAAAAAATGATGAATGGTTGAGAGGAATGATAGAGTTTTCAAAAAAAATCTTGATAAGTCAAAATCCTTTCAAATATGATGATGTTTCTAGAAAGATGATAATCTTATAGATAGATAATTATCTTAAGATGATAAGTTTATTTTTATTTTATTTTATTATATATATTAGCTGTAAAACTTTTGAATAATAAGACATGCTCACTTTTTATTTTCCTGCATTGGTAAAAATTATAAAAAATATATATATATACTAAGCTACCAAAATTGCATTAAATTATAACATTTATTTAAAAGTTACTAATATTTAATTAAAAACATTAAAATAGACAAGAAAATAGAGTATAAAACTATCAAAAATTTGCATCTAACAAATATCGATGATTTTGGTTAGATCAAATGGATTAATTCCGAATGAGTTTGGTTTGATTTAAATTTGAATAGTCCTAATTTGAAGTATTGTTGAATGTAAAATGTAAATATTTATTTAAACAAAAATTTGAATCTTAATTCATCACTTGATTAATTTTAAAACAACTAATATATATATATATATATTACAAACATTATTTTATTTGAGATAGTATTAATTGAAATATTATTAGATATTAATTATAAATATATTTTTTAACAAAAATTTAAATTCTGATTTATTAAACTTAATTTCACTAATAAACAACTAGTATATTTGCCAAAAACAAAACTATGATTTTGTTCACCTATCTATTTTTAAGATATCTCACATAATTTATTTTTTCACATATAGTATAAAATATCAAAATATACGACACTATGATATTTTAGACCCTCATATGATTAATGAATACTGTAGTAAAAGTTATTAAAATTGATATTTTTTTTCAAAGGTTAATAATATATGGTGTGATATATAGAAATAAAAACATACAATATAAAATGTTAATTTTATGGACAACAAATAAATTAAAATAAATGTTTGTATAACATGTAATTTTTCAAAATAAGTAAGTGATATGTGTAATTATACCAAATATTATGAAACATTAATGTAGTTCATCGGAAAAAAAAGTTGATACCATCGTGGACTCTAATTAGGAAAGACAATTATAAGCATTTTGGATATCTAATAGTATCCTTCCAGAAAAAGATCAAATATTCTATAAATGTGGGATATCGGTGATTAAGTATATTATAGTAAATAATATATATTATTAAATAAAATTTTATGTTTTTATTAATATTATAATTTTTATTTCTAATTTTAGTTTATAATTATGTAAGATTGTTTGTTATTTTAAAATAAATTTTTGTAGTCATTTATAATAATTCAAAATTTTTATTTGGTGAATATAATATATTACTTAATTATAAAGTATTCAGTATTTAGTATTAATTGAATTTTTCAAATATTTTAAGTATTAAATAATTTTAGATATAGATATAAAAAATATATATTTTAAATTTGGCTAAAATTTAGATATAAATTATTTTATACAAATATAAATACAAATAGTAAAAAAAATAAATGAGTTCTCATCGTTATTATTCATAACAACTCTAATGAGTCTATTTTGAACCAAACGAATAAAATTTTTACATATATAAAATATAAATATTTTAATCATTCATTTTACTTGCCATTGGCATTTCCATTTAATCAATGGAAATTTCTGCATCTAATGAAAAATTTAATTAAAACTAAGTGCACATTTGTGTTTTATTGGCTGGTGATCAAATTAAACTAAAATAAAGATATTGCGCTATGAAACATGAATTCAGTAGCCTGTGTGAATAGAGACAACAATAAAATAACAAGAAATAAAAAATAAAAAAATTCTTATATGCATACAATGTATTATTTTGTTAGTGTATTAACTAATAATATTTGATAAACTATAATTAAATAGATATATGAAATTTAAAGATAAATTTATTATAAAATATTATTTACAGAGAATTAACACATAATAAAAATAAAGTTTAGAAAAATAAAAGGGTAATTTACAATGAAAAAAGAAAGCTCAAAACAGACTTTACCTCCTTTCAACAACTTTTTTCACTTAAATAGATAAAGAGAGATTTCAAAATTATTACAAAATATTTAGGCGTGAATATCTGGATTTTAAATACAAGTTAAATGAACTTAATGTCTGCCACTTTACTTAAAAGTTAAAAGTTGATTAATAATACAAAAAACTTTTGTCACTTCATACACTTTTTCCATGTGTAAATTTAAAAATTATATTGAATTTAACTTTTGTTTTAGCTTTTGTCACTGCATACACCTTTTTTATGTGCATACTTTAAAATTATATTGAATTTAACTTGTGATTTAACTTTTGTCATTTCATGAGTACCTGATAAAAAAAAAATTTAGAGAAATAGAATGGTGGTTTATAATGGAGAAGGAAAGCTCAACAAACTCTACCCCTTCTCAACAACTTTTCTCAATTAAATAAACAAAGAAAGACTTCAAAATTATTACAAAATAGTTAGGCATGAATATCTGGATTTCAAATATAAGTTAAATAAACTTAATGTCTATCACTTTACTTAAAAATTAAAAGTTGATTAATAATACAAAAAGCTGTTGTCACTTCATACACTTTTTTCATGTGTAGATTTTAAAATTATATTGAATTTAACTTTTGTTTTAACTTTTATTACACTTTATATACCTTTTTTATTTGTGAATTTTAAAATTATATCGAATTTAATTTGTACTTTGGCTTTTGTCATTTTAAGTTCATTTACTAATAACTTTTTTAGCTTTATAGATTTTTAACATCAGATATCGAATTTTCTTTCTAACTGTAAATGTTTATAAATATAACAAACACTTAATTTTACTAAACATTATCATATAAGTTGATAAATTGAAGATCAAATACTTAAAAAGTATTCAAACAACAAATATTACAACTAAATATACTAAAATAAAAATACAACATTAGGTTCACCCTTCCCATTTCACAATCATTCTTATACAAGCAATTAATAGTTGAAACAAATCTCTTATTGGGTTTAAATTAGAGAAATATGTAAGATAAAGAATGTTTATCATTATAAAATTATTTTTTACACAGCATGACAAATGAAAAAAAAACAATGAAGCATAATAAAATCAAAGTAATAAAGGTAATTAAAAAAATAAATATACAATTTTGTATATAACTAATAAATTATTAAAATGGACATAATAAAAAATAAATTAATATATCTAGTAAGGAAGTTAATGTAAAATATATATATTTTTTAATAAAATGATTAAAATATCTTTAGGAATGGGTCCTATCTCTAAACTAAATTCAGGGACTTTTTTTTTTCTGCACCCATTATCGCAGAGAAAAAAAATCTTTGTATTTGAGACTCTATGTGAGGTGATTCTCGCAGAGATTTCTGCTGACTGAGAAATTTTAACACTCCTGAAACTAAGTGTACATTTGAGTTTCATTTGTTGGTTATAAAATTAAACTAAAATAAAGATATTATACCATGGGTTATGAATTCATTGACACATCTGACTAGAGTCAATGATAAAGGAACAAGAAACAAGAAATAGAGAAATTATTAAGTTCATATAATGTACTAATTTATTTATGTGTTAGGTAATAATATTTAATAATTTTTTTATTTTACATTGATAAACTTATATTTTATAAAAAAATTAGTTAAATATTATTAACTAATATAAAAATAAAGTAATACATTATATATAACTAAAGTTTTTAAGAAACATGCCCCCACCGTAAAAAAGTGTAGGGTTTAATAAGGGGATATTAAACGTCTAAAATCCAAGAACTAAAAAGGAGATGTTACACAATACAACGATAAAAAACATGAAACTTCTCAGGTTTAAATGTGAGAAGACCAAGTATCTAAAACTCAACATTGAATTTGGATCAACGTAATTAAGTGATAAGTCTTACCACGAAATAAAGACTCTAAAGATTTTTTCTCTCATTCTCTCACATAAGAGTAACGTTACAATTGCAACCATGGAGCGTGGACTGACTTGTCTAATTGGGGACAACGGTAAAAAAAAAAAAAAACGGAAAAGCAATGAACTCGAGCTTGAGTAAAAAGCCTAGGGTTTAAAAAGGGTTTACCAAACGTCGAACACTCAAGATCTCGAGCTTTCGCTCCAAACTCAAACTGGGAAGAGCGGGAGTGAAGAGCCATTCCATTTTAATTCTTTCGCCTGATTCCGTCCTCTGCCGTATTCCTCACTCAAGCGAGTTCCCCTCAGGAAATGTCGGTTGGCGTTCGCTGCTTAACGGTGCTCGGGGAGTTTAAGCCGTTTGGCTTGATTGCTGAAGCTCTTGACGGAAAACCTTCTGACATAGTTACTGACAAGTACGATTATTTCCTTTTCGATCCCGAAGTCGCTCGAGACCGAGACGAGGAAGATAACTATGACGAGGCTGCTTCTACATTGAGTAATCGGGGTGATCACGAGCTTTTTATCAGAGGGAATCGGTAAATTTTGTTGAAAGCTCTTCGTTTATTATGCTTAAAAAAAGAGTGGAAACGAAGAAAACGAAACGGGGAAAATTTTTGTCAACCCACTTATTTAAGAAGAAAGTGGCATTTTAGGCCAATGAAACTGCGGGCAAAGATCATTTATGTTGATTTGCATGCAGATGTATTTCTCATCTGTTATCCAGATTTCTGATTTCTCCGTAACAATATGCTAAGGGTTGTACAATGTTGCTGTTTGTTTGCGTGTTGTGTATTATTAGAAGTTTCCATTTTAAAAACTGAATCCACATTCAGTGCTGCATCTAACAAGCGTACTCATTTGTGACAGGATTATATGGTCGACGGGTGCAAGAGTTTTTAAGAGATTTACTTTGCGTTCCCCTGTCGTTATGGTATTTATTTTGTTGTGTTGTGCTTTAGAAAAAGGTTCACTTATATTTTATTTTCTGTTGCACTAAAGTTTGTGTTTTGAACATTACCGATGAAGGAAAATTATTGATTGCCTTCAGTAAATGCTCACATTTAGTTAGATTACTTCCTGCCTAGACTTTTACGAGTTCTTGCATGCCTTCACCAAATGTTCACATAGCTTTTTGCTGTGTTTACTGAGTCTGGGGTGTGCCTTCAGAGCTTGGAGCATTTTCTTTTGATTAGATCTAGAGGTTTTGGTGGGAGTCAGTCAGGAGGTAAGGCAGTGCTTATGCTGTCCTTTGTGTTTTTGGTTGAAGTGGAACACTAAACTATTTAAGGGAAAATATTTTTCCTAAATCTGTTATGATATAGAATAGTTTTTATGGCCTCCCAACGGTTGTCAGTGCTAATTTTTTTTTTTTTTTAAGAATTCCTTTGGTATAGATGCAGTGGGATTGGAGCACAGAGCCCTTTGTATTAAAACAGTAATCCCATTGTTAGTCACTTGGTCTTAGTCTTTTCCTTTTGCTGCTTTATTTAAGAAGGTTCTCTATCTCTCCTTCTGATATATATATATATATATATATTAAAGTGTCTTCTTTGACTTGGTTTTGGATTATTAAGTAGGTTAAAATTTCTACAGCTAGACTATGGCTGCAATGTTGTAGACTTAGCTAGGCTGTATGAAAGTAGAAGACTAGAAGTATCAGAAACTGTTTTCTTTTCTTTCTTGTAGCAAGTATGATGCTACTTTTTGTTCCACGTATTGAATTAGCTTTGTTTTTTATCATAATCTTTAATTTTAGGTATGCTGGTCCCGTCTGGGTCATACATCTGAAGCTCTTCTGTGCATATTACAGATTGATTGTTTAACAATCTATAATAACTCAGGTGAGTGCACTAAGAACAGTTCAATCACTGTATCAGATATTGGTTATGACCAGTTATTAATTTTGAAGATTTTTCTTGTAAACTATTGTTGTCAGGATAAGCTCCTAAGTATTATTGCATCCAACATGTCAATGTGTTAAATCCAGCATAGGACCTGACAGTCTTAATTATGTGGAAGTATTTAATTCTTTTCACTTTACTAGGTTAGAAAATTTGTCCTTGCAACATGGGAATGAAACTGGTCCCTTAGTGTCATTATTGTTAAAAATTTATTCAACTCATTGGAAACAAGCTTCATGCGCTGTATAGCAATTACAGCCTCACTCAATTTAATTCATATAATTTAATTTTGTTTTTCTGGGCATATCCAATTTAGTTTTCTTAGGTGAAGTAGTATCTTTTCTTTTCCATCCCTCTGTCATATCTGCATGGGATAATCATCTCATGTTGTCTTTGGCTTTACCATGTTGATTACTTTCAAGAAATTAATAACTTTTTTGTTTATCAGGAGAAGTAGTATCTCTTCCACTTCTTTGTACAATCTCATCTATATGGCCTCTTCCATTTGGTTTATTACTCCAGCAGGAGGTTGAACCAAATATACCATCATGTGTTCCCTTTTCATCGACGAGCCCTTTGCTAACTACACGTGAGTTGTGGCGCCCGAGAAGAGAACTTGGTCACAGTCCACAACATTGTTTTAGTCCCTTTGCTGCACTTAATCATATCCAAAAGGGAGAGGCGACTTCAATATCCTCACATCTCATTTTGATGGATCCACTGGATGAACAACAAGTATGTTATAAGTTTTTCTGGATTCTTTCTATGATTTGTTCTTGGTTATATCTTATGATTTATTTACTGCAATAGATTCTTGTTCTGATATTACTTGTTTGTTGTTGTTTGATTACATATTAATTTTAGCATTTCGGTTATCATGATTTTAGCCAACTTTTATTGAAGAAAGAGGGAAATTGAACATAATGAAGGAATATGATGAAAAGACAATTTGGACAAGTGACCTGGTCCCTCTTATGGCATCCTATAATAAAGGTTTCCTTCATGAGAACTCTTGCAATCAGTTCCTGGTTTCCTTGTGACAAGATTCTTATCTTGCTGATTTTATGTGATATTACTCTAAATTCAGGAAAGATGCAGCACTCTCTGTGGGTTGCAGAAATCATTAGTTCTAACCTTGATGAGGTAGACACCAGTTTATTAAATGTAGATCCTGCAGGTGTAGTGCCAAAACATTTGTCCTTTCGTAGAATATGGCAAGGAAAAGGTGCCCATACAGCTGCTTGTAAGGTGAATTTTATTTATTTCAATGTCTACTACTCTATATATTTATTGTTTGGGGTCAAAGATGGATGCCATACTCTTGTTATTGTTGTTGGTCTTGAATGCATTATGCATATATCATTGGGCAGCACAAATTTACTAAAAACAAATGGGCAATGTAATTTGTCCTCAGCTTTTAAATTGTCTTCTCTCCTCTCATCTAATGAAAAATGGTTTCCATTACTGCCAATTGTGACTAAGATAGAAAGATTATGGAATTTGGCTCCAGTTGGGATACTCTATTTCACCTCTTCAGCCATTTGATTAATGTAGCTGTTGACCTTATTTGAATTCATCCATACAAGTAGATTTTAAATTTCCGTTCTGACACGTTAGTCTTTTTTATTGCATCATCTAAACATTGTACACTTCTGGTTATATGTAATAAATATGGTGGACTAACATCAACCCCTTCTGTGATCTGTTGGAAATACTTGAAAGAGTAATAAGCTTTCTTTTCCGTTATATGCTCATATTGATTATCTCTTGGCATTTGGTTGCTGGTATGTATTTACAAACATGTTGCGTAAAGTGTCATGTGGTTCATTGTTTCATTGCTCAGAATTAGTTTATCAAATTGAAATACTAGTTCATAAGGGATGCGTTCCTCAGTCCTTGCCTTCTAACATGATTGGATTCCATGTTTCTCATTGCATTCTTTATTGGTTATTGTTTTGGTGTCTTTTATATGGTGCATTTTTTTAATTTTTAACTTTCCCTTCAAATAATTACTAGGTTTTCATGGCTACCGATGATGATGCAGCTCCTTTGGTCTGCTTTCTTTACCAAGAACAGAGAAAGTTGTTATCTGTAAGGCTTCAGAGTGTTGAAATAAATAATGAAATTGTCTTTGATGTTAAACCTGATATGAGCTGGAGCTTACCTGCAATTTCAGCTTCACCTGTGATTGTAACTCAGCCAAGGTAAAGTTAAGATTTTTTCCTTTGTTTTCAAATTAATATTGTTTTTAGTGTGTGTCATGATTTTCACCAAATACTTGTTTGCCAGAGTGAAACTTGGACCACTGCCATATTCAGACATCTTGGTTTTAGCTCCAGAAAATGTTCTGCACCTTTATGTAAGCAGCATACAAGAGTGGCACATATTGACTGCGTTAGTGTCAATTATATTCATTTTACTGACGGTTCTTTAAGTTTATGTAATATCCAGTGTCTACATGTTTTCTTTAAACTTTCTGTGTAGTCTTTTATATAATTGAAGTGATTTTACTGTTCCTTCTGTTCCTTAATATCTTTTGGATACTTTCTTTATTTACTAATGGTGTACTTTTAGGGCTTTTGTGGACAATTTATATGCAAGTTTTTTGATATCACTGAATTTATAGCAAGTTATGCGTCATATTTATTGGTGGTTACTTCTGTTTTAGCCAATAATTTTTCCCCTGGTAAGTACTAAGTACCTAAAGCTGATAATTTGTGCTAGCCTATTGGAATTTGACCTATTTGCTCCTATAAGTCCATTTTGTGTGTATTGTCTGTACACACGGTTCAATACGGTTACCTGTCCCGAGAAAGTAACAAAAAGAGGTGGGTGCTATGTGGAAGCTGCTGCTTTTTGTTGATTTACCTTCATTATTTGGTAGGGTTTCTCATAAAAGAGAGTTTTTTTTTTTTGAGAGAATTCTTGTTCAGATTGATCTACTACTACTTATGAGTGTTCTTGTTTAATTACTTTCCTTTTTAATATTTCATTTTGATAATTGCCGTCAAGAATTGCTAAATCTGGGGATGTCCTTTTTCTTAATGTATCTTGCTTATTTGTAGTCTGGGAAGCAATGCTTGTGTAAATATACGCTACCTTCTTGCTTGAGTAAGGGTCAGCTTTTGTGTGATTTGGAATTTCCAGAAACAGCTTCTCTTTCCCATGATATAAAAATTACTGGCCTGGCTGATGCTGTTGGGGGGCGTATCAATGTGATGGTAAATAATATGAAGGTACGTTGACTTCTTTATCTTCCTCTTTTCACATTGAAATTGACATATGCTTAGTTTCGTGGAAAGTGGGCACCAAGTCCCAGATTCTTTATGGAACTGAGACTCACATATTTCTATGTTGTATCTGCAGATATTGAGATGTGCATTAAGACAAAGTCCATTGTCTTTATTAGCTAATGATTGCATCACAGCACTTGCTGAGGGGCTTAGTTTTAGCTTCTTCAGATATTTCCTTGGTCATCTCTGGAAAGATGGTGATCCTGCTCATTTAACGGTGGCTGACTCTGGTGTTGATTCAGAATGGGACTCTTTCTGTTGTGTAATTATGCAAATGTGCAGAAAATCTAACTTGATGTCTCAAATGCATTTGACTTCAGCGTCACACTCAGCTTGGGACTTTCTTCTCAGCAGCCAATTTCATAGGAACTTCTGCAAAATAAACACCATTTCTGGAATATCTCATGCAGTGTCACTTGATCAGCAGGAGACAAATTTCCCTAGTTCAGCTATGGACGGTGCACAAAGTTCTGAAAGTCCATTCAATTGTGAACTGTTAATGGAAACTCTGGAATCTCTTCATGCAGTCTATGAGAGCCTGAAACTGGATAATCTTCGAAAAGGGTATGCCCTGTTATGATGTCTATTTTCCTATTCAGTATGGTCTGTTCAACTTCTTCTCTCTGGTCCCGAGTATTTCAAATTCTACTGAAGGAGGTAGAGGTCATGGTTTGGTCAGCTTGCAACTACTTTATAGATTTAATTTGTTCTCTAGGACACATCATCTCGAGCATTTTCATAATAACTAATGGTGTTCACTTGAAAATCTTAATTGACTCTTTTGGATTCATTTTATTTTGTTGTGATTCTGTATCATATGTGTTGCCTATAGGGACTTGGAGCTTTTAGCTGTTCTCTTATGCAACATTGCTGAATTTCTGGGTGAGGAAAACTACTTGGATCATTATACTCGGGATTTCCCTGGCCTTTCTACACAGTTTCTGATATCTAGAACCTCCATTTCCTGGAAAAGGAAAACTCCTCCAAATTTATTCAGATGGCTTGAGAAATGCTTGCAACATGGGTGTACTTCTGCTAATATCATAGATCTTCCTCCTTTAGTCTGTAAAGATGGAAGCTCTGTGGTGAGCTGGGCTCGGAAAATAGTCTCTTTTTATAGTATATTATCTGGTGCTAAATTGTTTGGAAAGAAGCTTTCTTCTGGTGTTTTCTGTAATGTTGCCATGGGATCGCATTGTTCAAAAGAGGAGCTGACTATATTGGCAATGGTTGGGGAGAGGTTTGGACTACAACAGCTGGACTCACTTCCCTTTGGTGTATCTCTTCCACTGCGTCATGTAAGTTTGACAACAGTGTCAAATTTTGGATTATATAGTCAATGCTTTTGAATGATTTTATGTAGTTTATTCCATGAAAACAAATTTTTTGTGGCCAAGCAGAGACTGGTGAGTTTCACTTAGTTAATCTGTCTATTGCATTTTCTTTCTTATTTATTTTCATTGTTTCAGGGTGATATCCTATCTTCTACTTCTTTTTTTGACTAAAAATCAATTTTATTAAGGAGAAAGAGAAAATACAAAAGATTACTTGAATAGAGGACAAGAGATCCTCTTCAGAATGAACTAAAAAACACTAGAAAAACAAAAGAAAAGAACCAAGATTCTAGCTCAACATAGCCTTCCAATCCCTTTAGAGGTTCATGAGAGACACTCCTTTGAACATGCCATTTGAAGAAACCCACATAGAGGACAAAAAGGTGATTCTTTCCCAAAGAAGATAAGGTGGTAAGACTTTAATATTAGAGATTCTAGCATTCCTTTCCAACCAAATATACCACAAAGCTGCTAACCCTGCAGATTGCCAAAGGGCTTTATGCTTATCATCTACTATTGTATTCACACTTTCCCTTCTCTAATGATATTTCTTCATTTATTAAAGGAAAGATTTCTATCGAGTATCATATACATATTTTGCTAGTTCTTAAAAGATTTTTTTTGGGTCCTATGTTTGAAAATGACTAATTATCACTCTTATGATTTTCTTGTGAGGCTACCCTTGTTTATAATTTTCATTTGTTAGCTCTATTGTTGCTCGCATGCTATAGTATTTCTATCCTTTACATTTAAGCCTCTATTTACTTTCTTTGTGATCAGTTTTATTATCTTTGTCCTGATTCTTGAGTATATAATTTTGCTGCTATGCCTGTTAGGCATTAGATAAGTGTCGAGATTCTCCTCCCAATGATTGGCCATCGGCTGCTTACGTCCTTCTTGGTCGACAAGATTTGGCAATGTCATCTTTGACACGTGAATGCAAGTACCGGGAAATTGAAAGACCAACCAATGTGAATGTAATCTCTATGTCGACGCCTTATATGCTGAACCTGCATCCAGTGACAATATCTTCTACTATTTTTGATGCAATTGGGTTGGAAGGTACGAAGTTTGAGGACACAGATTCAGTTGATGGGTCTATGATTGATGGGATGGAGCATATTTTTAACTCTAGCACACAGTTGCGTTATGGTCGTGATCTGAGATTGAATGAGGTTAGTTATGGTACTTTACATGAAAACAAGAATTTTGAAATAGGATTGATTTGATTTACTTTATCTTATAGAGATAATATAGTTTCATGCCCTATGGTGGCTTGTCTATAGAGGAATAAAAAGAAGAATGGACATGTATTTATATCAATTCTATATTCTAATGGTTTGGATGCTTTTTTACTTGCATTAAGAAGTATCATTGCCAGCTTCACACATCAATTTATCACTAAACTTTTAATGCAAAGAGTTGTCACTCTTTTATTCTCATCACTATTCATTATTGCATCCATAGAAGTTTTCTTCACTTCTCCTTCACTCACCTTTAACAACAAAACATGGTGGTAGAAAAATGAAGTGAAGAGTTCAGCATTGTAGATGGTGCCTTGTTAATGTTTAGCACTCCTGTGTTTCTTATGAACATTTAAATCATCTAGTTTGTTGCTTTAAAAGTTTAGCATCTTTTGATACTATTACTGGTTGTTTTATTGAAAATTTTTAAATGACTGAATATTTTTTATATTGCTTAATCGTAGGTTTACCAATATGGACAATGAATTTATACACCATATTCTTTTCTAATTTTGGAAAAATTAATAAAATATAATAATTACATATTCACCCTAATAAAGATTTCTTATAATCACACTATTAGAATAAAAGTCCAATTAGACCCAATAAAACTAGTCAACACTCCCCCTCAAGTTGGTGCAAAGATGTCACACATGCCTAACATGCAAATGAGCTTGTGAAACATTTTTTAGTTGAGACCTTTGGTAAATACATCAGTAAGCTGCTTTTCTGATGTCATATAAACTGGGCTTAGTATTCCACTAATGACATTCTCTTTGATAAAATGCTTGTCAATTTCAATGTGTTTTGTTCGATCATGCTGAACTGGATTATGAGCTATACTAATGACAGCCTTGTTATCACAATATAAGGACAACTTCTCCTTTTCCAACAACTTCAGTTCTTCTAATAGCTTCTGTACCCACAGAAGTTCACAAACTCCTTGTGCTTTCCTCCTACAAGCGGACAGTATCCGAATATAGATCTTCTATCATTTAGTGGTTCGGCTTAATCTGCATCTGTAAAGGCTTCTATTTAGAGGTGACCATGTTTGGAGAAAAACAATCCTTTCCCTAAGCTAGATTTTAGATATCGCAAGGTGTGAAAAACAGCTTGTATATGGGATTCTTGAGTATCGTAAGCTATATCTAGTCTAGTGTGAGAATGGTTTCTTATCAACTGACTTTAAAACCCCTGATTGTAATTTATGATTACTTTCAATAGGAGATTTTGTCGGTTTACACTTTGACATGCTAGTCTCTTCTAAGAGATTTAGAATGTATTTCCTTTGAGAAATGAAGATTTCTCTCTCTGATCTAATAACTTCAATTCCCAAGAAGTACTATAATTTACCGAGATCTTTGATCTCATATTCTTGTGCTAATAGCTTCTTCAACTGGGACATCTCCTCTTTATCATCTCCAGTCATTACTATATTATCAACACAGACTATGAGAAGAGTGAGTTTGCCCTTTTGATGTCTTATGAAGAGGGTATGGTCAGTATTACTTTGTTAATAGCCAAAAGAAACCATGACATTACTGAATTTGTCAAACCACTCTCTCGGGGACTATTTTGATCTGTATAGAACCTTTTTTCGTTTACACCTTTTCTTGACTCTGTTCATTATCAAACCCAGGTGGGATCTCTATATACACTTCCTCTTCCAAGTCTCCATGAAGAAATGCATTCTTTACATCAAATTGGTGCAAGTCCTAATCGAGATTAGCTGCACAAGATAATAGAATTCTAATGGAGTTCATTTTTGCACGAGGAGCAAAGGTCTCTTGATAGTACACTCCATAAGTTTGTGTGAACCATTTGGCCACTAATCTAGCTTTGAAACGTTCTATTGAATCATGAGCTTTATGTTTCCAAGTGAAGACCCATCTGCAACCCACTAATTTCTTATCTGGTGGAGGAGGGACTAAGTCCCAAGTCTCATTTTTGGACAAGACTTTCATTTCTTAAATCATTGCTTGCTTTCACTTGGGATCAGTAATAGCCTCCTTCCAATTCTGTGGAATAGACATAGAGGAAATAGACAAAGCAGGGGCTCTATATGATGGAGATAGGGAGTCATAAGAAACAAAATTAAACAGAGGATTTTTGGTACAAGACTTGACTCCTTTTCTGTGAGCAATAGGTAGATCTAATTCATCAGGGAATATAAATAACTCACTAGTGGAGGAGGATTCAGAGGATTCGGCAAATTGCATGATGGTTTCGTCAGTTCTGTCTGCCCGGTTCCTCTTTGAGTATGTCAACAAGTCAGGTTTGTCCAATCTTCTAACAGTTTTCCCCTGAACTACATTCTTCCTTATGTCTTCTAGATCAAGGAGCGCCGCCTCTTCTACTTTATTAACCTTCCTCTGAAGAGGTGATAAGCGCGTGCTAAAGTAGGGTTCAATTTCCTGAAAGGTAACATCCATATTGACAAAGGTTTTTCTGGAGGGAGGATGATAACATTTGTAACCTTTATGAGTAGTGGAATATCCTATGAAGACACATTTAAGGGCTCTATGATCAAGTTTTTTAGTATTCCTGGTATGAACAAAACAAACACAATCAAACACTTTGAGTGGAATAACAGTCTCTTTTATCTTTTAAAACTTCAAGAGGACTCTGAAAATCAAAGATTTTTAAAGGCATGTGGTTTATAAGGTATGAAGCAGCTAAAATATTATCCCTCCAATAAGGCTTGGGTAAGTGCATGGTGAACATAAGGGATCGGACCACCTCTAGTAGGTGTTTGTGTTTCCTTTAAGCTACTCCATTCTGGGCACTAGTATAAGGACAACTGGTTTGATGGATAATTCTATAATTTTTCAAGCAAGTCTCAAAGTGTTTATTCATGTACTTAGTGCCATTGTAAGTTCTCAATTTTTATCTTAGTATCAAATTGAGTATAAACCATCTTCTGGAAGGACTGAAAGCAAAAAAAAACTTCATTTTTTGCCTTTAGTAAATAAACTCAAGTGGTGCAAGTACAGAAGTCAATAAAGGTAACAAACCATTGACAACTAGATAAAGAAATGGCTTGAGTAGGACCCTAGACATCAGAATGAATAGTCATAAAAGGAATCAAACTTTTATTACTCAAAGGATAAGAGTTTTTAGTATGCTTGGCAAATTCACAAGTATCACAAAATAAGGTTTCAACATTAAGGTTTGAAAACAAACTGTGAAAAAGTTTCTTTAAAACAAAAATGATGGATGTCTTAACCGCCTATGTCATTGGATTATTTCTTGATGAACATCCTTATTAACTCCAAGAAAGGCCTGTCCTAAGTCTCGAACACCATCTATCACGTACAAGCCATCACGCAACGTACCACTGCCAATCTTCCTCCTTGTGTGAAGGTCTTGAAAGACACAATAATCAAGAAAGAACACAATTTTACAGTTTAGATTTTTGATGATAGAATTGACAGATAAAAGATTAATACGAAATTCAAGTACATGAAACACAGATGAGAGTGTAATATTAGGTTACAAACCATAGAACTTGTCCCATAAATAGAAGATAAAGACTCTTGGCTATTCGAACATTCTCCTTTTTAGGACATGATGAGTGGTTGGATAGGCCTTTAGAAGAGCCAATTATATGTCTATTTGCACTGGAATCAACGATCCAAAAGGGAGAATGAGCAGTAAAAGCCATACGTGAGTGCACATAATTAGAAGTGCCAATTGTAGAGGGGTCAAGCTTGGTTAGGAGACAATGAACGTGCTAAATTTCATTAGAAGAGAGAGAAACTCTAGAATTTGCATCCTTGGGTGGCTCGACAGCATCAACTATGTTCACTTGGCCTTGAGATGAAGTGACTCATTTACCGCCACGACATCGATTCGCCCGACCATGTGTCTTCCAACAAGTCTTCGTGGTATTCCTCAACTTACCATAGTAATCACACTGCAAGTGATCTTTATTAAAGGTGGTGGTATTGGGTTTCTCATGGGAGATGGTCAAACCAGACTTCTCATTTGATAAAGCATGACACCGCGTCGACTTTTTTTTCTGTACGACATAGGAGAAAGCATTCTCAATAGAAGGGAGAGAAAATTTTTCTAGAATTTGAACTCAGATCTGATCATATTTTGGATTCAAACCAGTTAGAAAATCATAAACCCTCTCTTTTGAAATCAACTGGTGAAACAAAATTGCATCCTCAATACATTTGGTGTGGAGATCTTGATAGTAATCTAACTTGTTTCATAGTCCACTGAATTCAGAATAATAGTCAGTTGCAATTAACTCTCCTTGTTTAATGGCATGGATCTTTGTCCTGATTTCGAACACCTGGGCATAATTTCCTTTGCAAGAATAAGTACGTCTGGTTGAAGTCCAGATTTTCTCAGTAGTATCAAGTAACAAATACTGCTTAGAGATCTGGAGATGCATAGTATTTATTAGCCATGTCATAACAAGAGAGTTTTTAGAGTCCCATTAAGCATAGGTATCATAAAAAATAGTGGGAGGTTTTGTATCTTTAGTAATATAACCAAGTAATTTTTGAGATTTGATATATGAAAGATATACTCTTGACCAAGCGAGATAGGTACTAGCTCCATCCAACCTAATAGTATAGATATGGACAAGTGAAGTATTTTCTATTGCCTTGGTGTCCCCCCATAATAAGGAATTAGCACCAAAAAAAGGGCAAAAGGAGAAAAGATGCCAAAAAACGAAGAGAACAACCTAAAACCAAAGCAAACTAGATAAGTCCAAATTGTCTGTCGTTGCGTGGTGGCTCGTGTAGTGGTAGAATGCGACCGGATTTGATGGGTTTTGCTGGTGGGGCGATGAGCTCTCCAAATATGGCGACGGTGAGGCAAACAGTGGCACGGAACGGACGGGATATGAGGAAAACGCAGAATTGTCTAGAACTGCTTGGGCAGCTGATGGGGAGGCTACCGGCGATCGAAATTCAGGCGTTGGCAAATCGGACGGTGAGCGTCAGTTCTAGCTAGGCGGTGACAGTAAGGAAGGGAGGAAACTCGACCTCCAAGATGTGGATAAGGAAGAGAGGAGGAGAACTCAACTCTCTTCAGGTATACACAAGGGCCCTAGTGTTGCGGAAGGAGAAAAGATACTCACTTCAGGGTAGCACGAGTTTTGATACCATGAAAATTTTTAAATGATTGAATATTTTTTGTATTGCTCAATCGTAGGTTTATGAATATGGACAATGAGTTTATACACCATTCCCTATTCTAATTTTGGAAATGTTAATAAAATATAATAATTATATATTCACCCTTATAAAGGTTTCCTATAATCACTCTATTAGAATAAAAGCTCAATTAGGCCCAATAAAGCTAGTCAACATTTGTCTAAAAGATCTATTACTGATTTTGATTGCTTTATGGCCACTAATGGAATCTGTAACGTTAACCTGTTTTAAGGTATGAGTTAACACTGATTAGTATGCAATTCTTTAGTTTTCACTGTATGATAATGATTGTGTTCCTGAGTCTACATAGTATATGTTGTTTACATTACTGGCTTCATGTGATGTTTTAGGTGCTGTCTATGGTCAATTGATGCTTCTTGTGATGGTGCAGAAGTTACATATAAACTTGGATTTTCTTTCATTCTTCTTTTTCTTCTCCTCCTTTCTCTCTTTATTTTTATTTTTTTAATCATGGCTTCTTCTACCTTTACTAGGTTAGACGCCTTTTATGCTCTTCTAGACCTGTGGCTATTCAAACATCTATTGACCATAGTGCTTCTGATCAGGACCTCCAGCAGGTATGCTGTAGTTTCCAAGGTATTTGATTGGTTAATTATTAATTATTGTCTACAACTTTTTTAAATTTTCTTATTCAAGCAAATGATATAGTTGTTAGAAATAATTTTGGTAATTAGTCTGATTGTGTATTCTTTGTGCTATGATTTACATCACACACTTTTATAGTTTTTTCCCATTTATTTTTGGGGCTGTCCAGATTTATATCTGTCAAATAATTTGGCCGTTCATACCTTTTTTTTTCTTTTTTTTGCCTTGTCCTGATGTCTAGCTAATTTTTAGCTTTCCTTTGTTTAAATTTGATTTCTTTTCATACATAGTTGATTTAGTTATCATCATCATATTTGGGTTAAGTTATTTATGCTTTTTATCTGTGTTATTGTTAAGGTTGGGGATAATAATGAAATCAACTATGTAGGTTAAATATAATTGTTGTGAAAATGGATTTTTTATCTTGTTCTTCTCTTTTCTATTATAATTATTTTTACTAGAAAAAAGATAAAATGTTGTTTTTTCCTCGTTAGAATAATGAGAAGGATTACTACTTATCAGTTTTTGGATAATTTAAAATTGACAGCATCAAGTCCATACTGAAACTACAGCAGCTATAGAAATGTGTTGATGTATTTTACTTCACTCTTGATCTCATTGTGCTCATACAGATTAGAAGGGAATTTGACTTGAGTTGATGAAGTTTGTAATTTTTGAATCTATAATATCCATTAGAGTATTTCATCCTTCTAATAACACTGTCCATGTTATTTCCTATACTTCTTGAGTGGAAAACTTGAATTATGTTATGTGATTTTATATTTATCCCTTAATCAGGAAGCATATGATGTTCTTGTGTTAACTAAAGAGTGTGTATTTTTTGCCCTCATTATTATATTTTCCTCTGATGGGTGAACATTCAGGTAAGCTTATTTGAGTTTGGTATGTCTTGGAATTTGTGGGCCATGTTTTAAAGTAATGAACCGAGCTTCTCTCTGGACTCATTATAAACCAGCTTAAGTGATCAAGAAGTTTGATCCTAATTCTCTGGATTATTTTCCCAGATTTGATGTTTCTTTATTTCTTTTGCTGATTAAACATACTAATGTTTTCAACCATCTTTACCTTTGATACTTTTCTTATGCTTATGAAGGCTCAACTTTGGCACCTTGCCCAAAGGACCACTGCACTTCCTCTAGGACGAGGGGCATTTACTCTTGCAACCATATATACACTCTTAACTGAGGTACTTCTACATTTGAAGTTGCTGGTCCTGTTGTCTTTGAAGTTAGAATTTTGAAGTCACTTCTGGAAATATATTTTTCTGATTCCATCTTCTCCAAATTTTTAGGCCTTTACTGTTCCGAAACTTGTTTTAGCAGGTCGGTTACCAGCCCAACAAAATGCAACTGTACGTCCATTTCACATACTTGAATATATTTGTATTACCAGCTTTGGTTTGACAAATTGTTTATTAGTTTATTTTACCTCTTTTAATTTGCACCATTCTTACTTCTGATAGGTTAATCTAGACCCCAATATTAGGAACATACAAGAACTCAAGACTTGGCCTGAGTTTCATAACGCTGTTTCTGCTGGACTAAGACTTGCCCCTCTTCAGGTTTATCCTTACTTCCAAAAAAGTTCTTCCCTTGACGTAAATAGGGCTTATTGCTTGGTTGTGTTAAGTTTTTGGCACTTTTTTTTCTCTGGATAGATGCTTATGTTCTGTTCTCTCCTTTCCCCTCTGACAATAGTGATTGTTTTATCCAAGGTTGTGATTCTGTAATTTTAGATTTCATGTGTTAAATGTATTCCAACTTCTATGATAAGTTTTATAAGGATAAGTAAGTCTACTAGTTTTCTGATGTAACAGACTTGGTGGAGTCCTGAGGCCAAAATTAACCTGTAATTGACCAATTTAGGGCTATATTCTTACATATGGAGAATAAGTACATAGTGCATTCGTTTTCTAATCTTCAGCAGAGCATCTGTAGGCTCCCAGTTGGCACAATTTCTGTACCATCTTCATTTTGGGTTGCCAACTGGTTATTGAATTTGATGCATGGGTCTGTATGAGCATGCATTAGTGTTTGTATGGACAGAGGCCTAAGCTTGAAATATACAACCATATTATTTTATATTAGCATGGCAGGTTTTTAGTTTTCAACTGGATTAGTCTCTGTCTCTCTCTTCCTTTGCTAAATGAGGATATCTTGTTTGCAATCTTGAATTTACTTCTTTTCTCATTAAAATGGAATCAACTTTAACAGAATTGTTACTGATATAAAGCTTTGAGTTTGTGTGTTCAGTTTGCACACTGGTATATCTTGGATTCTAATTTCTAAATAATGCATATAACTCTCTCTTTTCAGGGAAAGATGTCAAGAACATGGATAATATACAACAAACCTGAGGAGCCAAATTCAATTCATGCTGGACTTCTCCTTGCTCTAGGATTGCATGGATATTTGCGTGTCTTGAACATTACTGACATATACCAGTATTTTTCTCAGGTTTTGTTTTCAAAGCAACCATCTTCTTGGTTATCTTAGTTTATATTACTTGTTTATGTTGAAGGGATAACTTAAATTGGAACAATATCTGAGTTGGCTTTAGGATATGAGTGTGTTTATAAAATTATTTATTCTTGAACTTGAATAGTGAATCACTATCTGCATTTTAACTCTCTATTTTGAAAATCTACACAAATCCTCCTTGAAAGATAAGAAGAAAAATAGAACCTATGCAAAACCTCTTGAAGAACCTCCACATACAACAATAATAACAACAAACAAAGCCTTTTTCCACTAAGAAAATGGTTTTCAAATCATCTGTTTCTTGGGGAACCTGCATACCTCGGCTAAATTTGCTTTTTTTGCCTCCTCGAACATTCATATTTAAAAGAATTTTTATTGACGAGAAAGGAGAATTGGGACACCATAGTCCAATCTCTTAACATATAAGAAAGAATTAGAACACAACCAAAAAGAATAAAAAAATGGAACACCACAGTCCAATCTCTTAGCATATCAAGAGAACTCCCTTTAAGAAACCTAGAGTTGAACACCGATGAGAGGCCAACAATACAATCCTATCCCGTAGCATATGTAAGGACAAAATATGCCCTTGAAAGTATGACTTACACGAGGGCAAAATATAAGAATCAAGAGTTGGAACTCCTCTGTTTGGAGAGGAAGAAAGTTGCAATGACTCAAGTGAAACTAAGGGGGATTTTATGTTAATTTTTCTCTGATTCAAGCTTTGGAGAGAACGAAGATTTTAAGAGTGATTAAATTATTACATACAAAAGAAATTTTGGATGGGTGGTTTATGTAGAGATGTAAGACAATAGAGATGAGGAAAAATATTTTAAGAAAAGTATTATTTTCCTCTCAGATATCCTTATGATATGGGAGCCACCACTGACTCTTGAAGAAATTGGTGGTTAAGAACATCCATGAGAAATAAAGTTGGAGGGACTCACATGAGTGACACTAATTGCAGGGTTGACATTTTCTAAAGTATACTTTCTCTGAATAATCTGATGCCATAAGATAGTCTTTGGAGGATAATGGTGTAGTCAGTTACTTGCTAAAGCAACATTGCAACAAATTTCCCAGACCTAAACCACCAAATTTCCCAACTAACAAGATGCTTTCTTCTCCTCTCCCCTATACCAGAGAAAGTCTTGCTCAATCCTCTGACCCACTTTCACCAGAATTCAAAAATATGAAAATATAGATGAATATGAATCTTGGGAATCAAGTCTGAATAGGGGTAATATGACCACTATCTTTGTTTTCATATCTACTGGACTATGGTCTTACTATTCACACCATATCTTAGTTTTGATATCTTGCCCTGGTGGCTTTTCTATATGTACCCATCTAGGTAAACTCTATCTAACATGTCAACTATAGGGTTCAATTAGTCACATGTTTTTATTTTATGAGGGTTGATGTTGTAACTTACTTGTTTCTAGAGGGAAGTAAATGTAAGGTGCAAAATGGTTTATGCTTAGTGAAACCTGACAATTAGAAAGGCAGAAGGAAAGTAAATCAGTAGTTGATCATATAATTATTGGAGGTCTATTCTAGAATGAAATATCTTTCAGAGTGTTATTGGACTCAAGGAACTGTAAATTAGGTCAGCAATTGGATTCTCATATTTGATGGAACTAAGAACTGTTGAATTTTAAGTTAAGACTTTCTGTAGTGCGTCATGCATTTTATATTATTGAACTTGGGGCCAAATCTTCCTTCTTTTCCTTATTGTTGTGTTATCATTTTTCATTTTAATATTAATTTCTTCTCACTTCATTTTCATAGGAGCATGAAAGCACAACTGTTGGATTAATGCTTGGTCTGGCAGCTTCTTATAGAGGTACCATGCAACCAGCAATATCGAAGGTGACAAATAATACTTACCATCCCATAAACCACCCCCCACCCCCCCCCCCCCCCAAAAAAAAAAAAAAAAAAAGAAACACACACAAAGAGCCATTATGGAAGATCTTGGCTCAATGTTAGTTGAAGAATTGGTTCAATTGATCTCATACTTGATCTTAGTGTCATTCATCCACATAAACTAATTAAAGAAGTGATTGAAGTTAGAGTTTCAAGATTTTTTTTAATCAAAATTTTTTTAATGCTTTTATTTGTTAAGGATTTCTTGTACTCTTATCTTCAATAAATTCTTTTTTTTTTTAAAAAAGAAAACTAGTTCATTGATTTTGTTTCTTCATATTTGTTTTATACATCCTTTAGAGAAACATTTCCTAAAATTAGTGCCATAGGTTTGCTAAAGTTTTGAATCAAAGAGAAGGTTATGCTCTGTATCATCTTAATATTTTAAGGTATTACACCCTGGACTATATTTTAATTGAGTACACATGGAAGTAAAGTGCTAAGCTGAGCTACACTAACTAACACACTACGTCACTATTTTATGCTCACAGTAGTTTGAATGAAAGGTAATCTTTCATCTTCAAGAGAGAAGTAAAGACTCTAGGTACCTCTAGGACTGCCCTGAGATTACTTTATGCTCATCTGATTGATGCTTCATAAATATTGAAAAGTGATGAATTAGAAAAGTAATAAAAACTTTCATTATCAATGTAGTTTTATGATTGCATTGTCTTTTCTTGTGCATGAAAAGCACTTGTGACTTGCTATGTAAATGGAAAGCACCTATATTTTGTTTTGAGAGGATTTTGTGCCCAGTTTTTTGTAACTTTTTATGTATTTTCTCTTATCAAAATTGTTTTCTCATCTTAAAAAGAAAAATTGTCAATTAAGTCTAATGAAACTGAAACAGTTACATCTCATAATGGAGTCTATTAGTATAAAACACTAATCCATTTAAAATTGTGAACGCTCACTATGTTATTAGTCATCTCAATTCAATGCGACTTCTGTTTAATACTAATTTTTTGAATAGATATCTCAGTTTTGCTGAAACAACTTAATTTTAAATTTTAAATAAGATGATTATTGTAGTGGGATTGAATTTCAAATCTTGTGGGGTGTCAAAATTGGACTTTCAGTTGGCTTATTTTCTTTTTTGGATTCTGTACACTTTTTCCTCACACTGCACAGTGCTATAAGCACATATGTGCACACAGCACAGTATACTTTCTCCACTGCATTTGTTGTCTATTCTTTTGTGCATGAAATTAGCAATTTCACATTTAACCCCTTCATGCATTTTATAATATGCTGAATTGTTCAAAGCACACTTTGTCAGAGTCTTCATGTTCATATCCCTGCTCGGCATCCATCTTCCTATCCTGAGTTAGAGGTTCCAACTCTCCTCCAGGTATTACTTTTTTGTCCTGCTGTGACTATTCACTTGAGACTAGAATTATTATTTTTTGATTTTTGCAATAAATTAAATTTAATTGGTGTAAGTATTAAACTATTTTTAACATAGACACCTGATGATTATTTTTCAACTTGCAACTACTTCGTGTTTTTCTTTCCAGTCGGCAGCTTTAATATCAGTGGGGATTCTGTATGAAGGTTCAGCTCACCCACAAACTATGCAGATTTTACTGGTACCTATGCTTCTCATCTTTATCTGTTAGTTGATTCTGTGCTGAAAACTTTAAGGTTTCCTTTCCCCCTTCAGTTATTAAATTCATGTATGTCATCATGTTAAAGAGAATACAAATGGATCTCGTCGTAGCTGGTGTTATTTGTTCTACTGAATTCTATTTCTTGTTTGGATTGTTTAGTCAACCATTGTCAAATATATTTGTGTTTCCCTTGAATACGGTTGTCACATGCATCTTTCAAAACTGGTGGGTGCAAACTGTCATGTGGGTTTATCACAATGTGTCTTTTCTTAGAGGTACCATATGTCTGCATTTCATTATTTTCTAGACACAGAGAGTTTATCAATCTGTTATTAAAAGATGTAATTTGCTTTCACACACGACTTATTAGGGTGGTTTGTAGAGATCTTATTTGAATTTGATAAACCTGCCTTGACAGAAGAAAATCAAATGGCTTTCACGATTGATGTTCTATACTCAATTGCATAGTCCTTTTGATCCTTCTTCCTGCATAATATTATCTGTATTTGCTCTGGTTGAACTAAGTTCTTCAGAGATGCATTTTATACTTTAGCATTTCATCCGAGTGTATTTTTTTAATTCTTATTATTTGGTATTCTTCTACTTGTAATATTTTTTTCAGGGTGAAATTGGCCGTAGGAGTGGAGGTGATAATGTTCTTGAGCGAGAGGGTCATGCTGTTTCAGCAGGATTTGCACTTGGTCTTGTTGCCTTAGGTATGAATGCTTTAAACAAGTAGCTTTTGGATCGTGTTTCACTAGTCTTATGTTTAACTGACATGTTGCTTGAAGGGCGGGGAGGAGATGCACTTGGTTCCATGGACACATTTGTGAATCGACTATTCCTCTTCCTTGGTGGCAAAGTTCACAGTGTATAATGCTGAAACCACAAATTTTCTCCTCTTTTTTTTTTTTTTTTGGGCCATTGATGAAAACTTAAGATCTCCCTCTCTCTCTTTAATAAGAATATCTCTCTTTAATGAGAATATTTTCAATAGTCTGTAAGAGAATACAACAGTCTAATATACTATTATTAAGGTACTTTAAATTTACTTTTTAGTGTTTTCTACATGACACTTTTGAACTTTTGCATCAGGAAAGATCTCATTTCTCAACAATATCAATGGATGAAAACCGTGGTTCTGTGCAGGTTCCATAAATTCAACTCCTTTTTTTTCCCATAATGAACCAAAAAGCATTTAAATTTGTGTTTGACATATTTTGGATGAAATTCTTGCTAAATAACTAATCTGGACACTTTTCCCCCTGTAGATGATGGATGGCACAACAGTCAATATAGATGTCACTGCACCTGGAGCTACAATTGCTCTAGCTTTGATGTTTTTAAAGGTATTTTCAGTGAATACAATCTACCATAAGTTATAGAGCTGTATACAATAAGTCTGTTTGTCTATTTCTGCAAATTTGTATGAGTACTTTCTAGCTTTATTGATTGTGATGAATATCTTTAGTATTGTCATTGCCAGTGTACCTGAAGCTTTCCCATTTGTATATCTTCACTATTGAAATTTAGTATATTAGGCCATTCATCAATTTGCCATATCTGAATCTCAACATTCTGTGGATGTGTCAGACTGTTGTGACTTTGGCCTGTAATTTTTGACAGACAGGATCAGAGGCTATTGTGTCAAGGCTTTTAATCCCTAATACACGTTTTGACTTGCAATATGTGAGACCTGACTTCATAATGCTTCGTGTCATTGCCCGAAATTTAATAATGTGGAACAGGTTTGTGTAATAAGATTATTGCAATAGTTGACTTGGATTTTTTTGTCATTTTTTGATCCGTGTTTGATGGTTGTTCTTCTGTAGGGTTCATCCCTCAAAAGATTGGATTCAGTCCCTGATTCCTGAGATTGTTAGAAATGGTGTAGAAGGCCTTGAAGATGATGCAAATGATATTGATGATATGGATGCTGAGGCTTTTATACAGGCTTATGTTAATATAGTGGTTGGAGCTTGTATTTCTCTTGGTAAAATAATTTTTGTGGTGTTTGTGATGAATCTTACTAATGTTTTAAATGTCAGTTTCATTAGATTATGTCGTGTTTAATTTATTTCTGAAGCATTATTGGGAGTGTAGTTTTGGATGATCTGCTATTGTTTTCATTGCATGACCCATGGCCCATCTTTACTTTTGTTAAGAGAATTCCTATGTATGGTTTTGTTTTATAGCTTTAAGCTTCTAACATGCCCCCTCATATAAAGTTGCTTTGTTGTAGAGGCTTAAGCTGAAATTTAAACTTGATAGGAGAGTAGGGAAAGGAGGATTGAAATCTTAACTTGGTTGTAGAGGCTCTTTGATACCTTGTTGAGAACCTATTTAACCTAAAAGTTTGAGTTGGTAGGAGAAAACCCGGGCATATTTTATTTATACCTCTAATGTTGTTAATCATGGCAGGACTGGTGTTTGCTGGTACAAGGAATGAAAATGCACAGGAGTTACTTCACGATTTTTCTATGTACTTTTTAAATGAGGTCTGTCCATGATTTTATACTGCCTAATGATTTCATGTATATTTATTGCTCTGTTGTGAGTGGGGTTCCTTTTTTTTTTTTTTTTCCTTAAATTTTTCTCGATGCTGGCAGATCAAGCCTATTTCATCAAGAGGAACTTCTTTCCCAAAGGGTCTGTCTCGCTACATTGATCGGGGCACATTGGAGACATGCCTTCACCTCATCATTCTCTCCTTATCTGTGGTATTTGCAATTCCCTCCCTTGACCCTAAACTGGTAGAATATTAAGATTGTGGCCAAGACTCTTATTGCTGACATTTGCGCATACCAGGTTATGGCTGGGTCTGGACACTTGCAAACCTTTCGTTTATTGAGATTTTTAAGGAGCAGAAATTGTGCAGATGGGCAGTCTAGTTATGGTTATCAGATGGCAGTAAGTTCTACAAGTTGTTATGTGTCATAATTCCTCTAGAAAATGCCAACAATTATTGTATTAATGTATTCCTTTAATGTATGGACTGAAATTTATATGGCTAGAAATCATGGGGTGCTCATTGGTTTTGTGCATGCATGTTAAGCAAGCCAATTATATGTACAAAACCTTGGTTCCAAGGATTTGGTTGCATCAGGATCTAATTTGGATCCCTTGTTTTGTAGCCCACCCGACCCAAAAAAAAAAAAAAATCCTCCTTGGCCCCTGTAAGTATGCTAGGGTATGCCCTAGCAATTGTTGTTTATCCTAAAGAATTTGTCTTCATTCAACTGGTGTCTTCTTATAAAATGTATCAAAGAATCAGTTTGGAATTCATATTCCTGTACTTGTTTTGGCATGTAAATCTTTATTCACATAATCTCTAATCAGGCAAAATCTCTGAAGTGTTTGAAATTTCCTTATTTATTTAAAATTGTTGTTTGTTGATATTAGCCTCCAGTCTAACTTTGTACTTTACGAATCTACCGTTTTAGGTAAGCTTAGCTATTGGTTTCTTGTTTCTTGGAGGTGGAATGCGGACATTCTCAACAAGCAACAGTTCCATTGCTGCTTTGCTCATTACTCTTTATCCACGCTTACCTACTGGCCCAAATGATAACCGCTGCCATCTTCAGGTAAATTGGATTATGTTTTAAATTTTTTCATTGATCATATATGTTAACCAGTGTTAGATGTGGAGTTTGATTACTATCATTTTCTATTTAACTATGCACTTTACATTGATGTAGAACTAATGCATGCTCCTCTTAAGTAGTATCTGATAAACTTCACTTCACATGCATAGATATGCATTACAAGTATGGGAGTTGCAATGCTTGAAAAGTCAAAACTAACCTGAAATATCTTTTATTATGCAAGCTTGTTGTCTTGTCTGACAGAATAAATCTGCCCTTCCACTATTGAGTTGACATGACACTATCACACATTTGACTGATTGGAATCATGTCTTGTAAAAACTTTCATATGAAGACTGTAATAGTCTTCTTAGGAATTAAATTTCATCAATTTCATCTATTAACTCTTCCCAACATCATTGGAATAAGAGGATGTTTGAACCAATTGTGATTATTGAATATTCTTCTTGAGAGCATTTTCAGTTGCATCTGAGATGTATAATTAAGGTGTTGACTCTAATGTGTATAATGGATTACTATTAGTTATTATAGATCATAAATGCTACTCCTTAATATTTACTCCTTGTTAATTTTTGCTTTAACTGTACTGTCTGTCAGAACATTTTATTATATGACTATCAAGTGTATCATTTAAAAATTACTATCATGATATTAGTTCAATGTATGCCTTGGCTTAATATACCTTGATACATATAAAAGAATGTGTGTCCCTTTCTTCTTTGATTCTTAATTATCTATCTGCTAAAAATTGAGTGAGCTTCCTTGAGGGTTGATGAATTCATGGGAACCTCCATCATTTCTAAAATTACATAGACCTGACTTATTTTACATAATAACATGACATGAACCCCTTCACTGTTTCCTTATTTTCCCATTACTTATTTTCCCTCATTTTATATATAAGTGAGGTTAGTGTAATTTTGGTATTAAGTTAGGAGGTCCTTGTAATATGTACAAGCATTAAACTCAAGGGATGGTTAAGTAAAGGACTAAATTTATATATAGTTCTTTATATTTTTGCTATAAGATTTTTTAATCAAAATAAAGTATGTGAATTTTTTTTTAAAAAGAACTAATCATGGGAGAGATAAAGTTGTATAATCTATACATATGTTAGTTTCTAGTTAGAGAACCTGATGACAAAGATATTGTTGACTAGTTTTATTGGGCCAAATTGGGCTTTTATTTTGATAGTGTGATTATGGAAAACCTTTATTAGGGTGAATATGTAATTATTATATTTTATTAACTTTTTCAAAATTAGAATAGGGAATGGTGTATAAACTCATTGTTTATATTTGTAAACCTACAATTGAGCAATACAAAAATATTTAGTCATTTAAAAATCTTCATGGTATTAGAGCTCGTGCTACCCTGAAGTGAGTATCTTTTCTCCTTCTACAGCACTAGGGTTTCTCTGTATACCTAAAGGGAGTTGAGTTCTCTTCCTCTCTTTAGTATCCATATCTTGGAGGTTGAGTTTCCTCCCTCCATTACGGTCACTGCCTAGCCAAAATCGCCGCCCATCGTTCGATCTGCCGTTGCTTGAATTCAGGTCGCTGGTAGCCACCCCACGCGCTGCCCGAGTAGTTCTAGACAAATCTGTGTTTTTCTTAGATTCCGTCCGTTCCGCGCTGCCATTTGCGTCACCCCACCATATTTGGAGAGCTCATCGCCCTGTCGACGAAACTCACTAAATCCAGTTGCAATCCGCCAACGCACCGCCACCACGAGCTAACCACTGATTTGGACTTATCTGGTTTGCTTTGTTTTTGGATTATTCTCTTCGTTTGTTGGCCTTTTTTCTCCTTCTGCCCTTTCTTTGGTGTTGATTCCTTATTATGGGGGACACTAAGACAGTAGAAAATACTTGCCCATATTTGTATAGTTCAGTTGGATGGAGCTGGTACCTATCTCGTTTGGTTAAGGGCATGTCTATTATATATTAAATCTCGAAAATTACTTGGTTATATTATTAGCGATACAAAGTCTCCCGCTATTTCTAATGATACCTATGCTCAATGGGATTCTGAAAACTCCCTTGTTATGACATGGCTGATAAATACTATGTATCCTTGAATTTCTAAGTAGTATTTGCTACTTGATACTGCTGAGAAAATTTGGACTTCAACTAAACGTACTTGTTCTCGCAAAGGGAATGATGTCTAGGTGTTCGAGATTAGGACAAAGATCTATGCTACTAAACGAGGAGAGTTGACTGCAATTGATTTTTATTCTGAATTGAGTGGGTTATGGAAGGAGTTAGATTACTATCAAGATCTCCACGCCAAATGTACTGAGGATGCAGTTTTGTTTCACCAGTTGATTTCAAAGAGAGGGTTTATGATTTTCTAGTTGGTTTGAATCCAAAATATAATTAGATCTAGGTTCAGGTTCTAGAAAAATTTCCTCTCCCTTCTATTGAGGATGCTTTCTCCTATGTCGTTCAAGAAGAAAGTTGATGCAGTGTTATGCTTTATCAGGCACCGATTGAGAAGTTTGGTCTGACCATCTTACATGAGAAACCCAAGGCCACCACCTCTGATAAAGATCACTTGCATTGTGATTATTGTGGTAAGCCGAGGTATACCAAGGAGACTTGTTGGAAGATACATGGTTGGTCGACTCGAGGTCATGGAGGTAAACGAGTCACTTTATCCAAATGTCAGGCCAATATGGTTGATGCTGTTAAGCCACCCAAGGATGCAAATTCTGGAGCCTCTCTCTCTTTTGATGAAATTCAACACTTCCGTCGTCTCTTAACCAAGCTTTATCCCTCTATAGTTGGCACTTCTAATTATATGCACTTAGGTATGACTTTTACTGCTCATTCTCCCTTTTGGATTGTTGATTCTGGTGTGAATAGACATATGATTGGCTTTTCTAAAAGCCCGTCCAACTACTCTTCATGTCCTAAAAGGGAGAATGTTCGAATAGCCAATGAATTTGTATCTTCTGTTTGTGGGATAGATTCTATGGTTTGTACACCTGATATTACACTCTCATTTGTGTTTCATGTACTTGAGTTTCTTGTTAATCTTTTATCTATTAGTTCTATCACCAAAGATCTAAACTGTAAAATTGCTTGATGGCTTGTACGTGATAGATGGTGTTCGAGACTTGGGACAGGCCTTTCTTGGGGTCAATAAGGATGTCAATCAAGAAATAATCCAATGGCATAGGCAGTGAGGACATCCATTGTTTTTTGTTGTAAAGAAACTTTTTTCCAATTTGTTTTCAAACCTTAATGTTGAAACCTTACTTTGTGATGCTTATGAATTTGCCAAAAATACTAGAAACTCTTATCCTTTGAGTAATAATTAAAGTTTGATTCCTTTTATGATTACTCATTCTGATGTCTGAGGTCCTACTCAAACTGTTTCTTTATCTGGTTGTCAATGTTTTGTTACTTTAATTGACTGTTGTACTCGCATCACTTGGGTTTATTTACTAAAGGCAAAAAATGAAGTTTTTTCTTGCTTTCAATCATTTCATAAGATGGTTTGTACTCAATTTGATACTAAGATAAACATTTTGAGAACTTACAATGGCATTGAGTACATGAATAAACACTTTGAGACTTACTTGAAAAATTATGGAATTATCCATCAAACCAGTTGTCCTTACACCAATGCCCAGAATGGAGTGGCTGAAAGGAAACACAAACACCTTCTAAAAGTGGCCCCGTCCCTTGTGTTCACCATGCACTTACCCAAGCCTTATTGGGAGGATGCTATTTTAGCTACTGCATACCTTATAAACTGTATGCCTCTAAAAATGCTTGATTTTCAGAGTCCTTTTGAAGTTTTAAACGGTAAAAGATACTATGCTATTATACCCAAAGTGTTTGGTTGTGTTTGTTTTGTTCATACTAGGAATACTGGAAAACTTGATCCTAGAGCCCTTAAATGTGTCTTCATAGGATATTCTCCTACTTAAAATGGTTACAAATGTTATCATCCTCCCTCCAGAAAACCTTTGTCAGTATGGATGTTACCTTTTGAGAAATTGAACCTTACTTTAACACACCCTTATCACCTCTTCAGAGGGAGGTTAATGTAGAAGAGGTGGCACTCCTTGATCTAGAAGACATAGGGGAGAATGTAGTTCACAGGGGGACTAATCAGGGGAAGATTGTTGGGAGGTTGGAGAGATTGGACAGACCTAACTTGTTGACATACTCAAGGAGGAACCGGGCAGACGGAGCTGAAGAAGCCATTATGCAATATGCCGAATCCTCCTCCACTGGTGAGTTATCTATATTTCTTAATGAATTAGATCTACCTATTGCTCACAGAAAAGGAGTCAGGTCTTGTACCAAACATCTTATGTCTAACTTTGTTTCTTATGACTCCCTATCCCCATCATATAAAGCCTTTGCTTTGTCTATTTCCTCTGTGTCTATTCCATAGAATTGGAAGGAAGCTATTACTGATCCCAAGTGGAAGCAAGTGATGATTGAAGAGATGAAGGCCTTGTCCAAAAATGAGACTTGGGACTTGGTCTCTCTTCCACCGGGTAAGAAATTGGTGGGTTGCAAATGGGTCTTCACTGTGAAACATAAAGCTGATGGTTCGATAGAACAATTCAAAGCTAGACTGGTGGGCAAAGAGTTTACACAAACTTATGGAGTGGACTGTCAAGAGACCTTTGCTCCTGTTGCAAAAATGAACTCCATTAGAATTCTGTTATCTTGTGCAGCTAATTTCGACTGGTACTTGCACCAATTTGATGTGAAAAATGCATTTCTTCATGGAGACTTGGAAAAAGTTATCCTTGTATTGTGATAACAAGGCTGCCATTAGTATAGCTCATAATCTAGTTCAACATGATCGTACAAAACATATTGAAATTCATAGGCACTTTATCAAAGAGAAGATTACTAGTAGAATACTAAGTCTGGTATATGTGATGTCAGAAAAATAGCTTGCTGATGTATTTACCAAAGGTCTCAGCAAATAAATGTTTCACACGCTCGTTTGCAAGTTGGGCATGTGTGACATCTTTGCACCAACTTGAGGGGGAGTGTTGACTAGCTTTATTGAGCCAAATTGGGCTTTTATTCTGATAGTGTGATTATAGGAAACCTTTATTAGGGTGAATACGTAATTATTATATTTTATTAAGTTTTTCAAAATTAGAATAGGGAATGGTGTATAAATTCATTGTCCATATTTGTAAACCTACAATTGAGCAATATAAAAATATTCAGTCATTTAAAAATTTCAGATATAAAAACTGCACTCAAGTTTTTTTCTTAGGTAAATTACACTTTAGAATTTCTTTTGAAGAAAATGTTTTGCAGGCATTCCGCCATCTATATGTCCTTGCAACAGAGGCACGCTGGATCCAGACAGTAGATGTTGACACCGGTCTGCCTGTTTATGCTCCTCTTGAGGTCACAATCAGAGAAACTGAACATTATGCAGAATCGAGTTTTAGTGAGGTTACCCCTTGCCTTCTGCCAGAACGTGCTATTGTAAGTCTAAAAGATCTTTGAATTGAACATGTGGAATACTGCAATTTTTTTTTTTTGTTTTCCTTGAATTTATCTTCTTTGGTACTTGAAATCTTCTGCTTTCAAATAACTTTTTTGTTAACTGATTTTGGATTAATCTTATTCTTTATGTGGGATTAGAGAAATGCAATTGCAGATCTAAGTTATTTGCTTTGTTGGTTACACAGTTGAAAAGAATCCGTGTTTGTGGGCCTCGCTATTGGCCCCAAGTAATAGACTTTGTCCCTGAAGGTGAACATTCATATTGTTTTGTACATGTGGTCTTATTTTTGTTTTGAAATGTTTTCTGCTATACTCTTAAATGAGCAATGCAGTAATGTCCATTTGATAACAGATAAACCTTGGTGGAATTTTGGGGACAAGAATAATCCATTTAATTCTGGTGTTTTGTATATCAAACGAAAAGTTGGAGCCTGTTCGTATGTTGATGATCCAATTGGGTGCCAGTCACTGCTGTCCCGGGCCATGCACAAGGTTAAAAGTGAACAGCCTTTTTTTTTTTTCTTAATAAATTCCTGTTTGTAAGTTAAAATATTATACATATTTTAATTTTTTCCTTGATCTAGGTGTTTGGTCTGACAAATTTGAAAGCATCTGATCCAAATACTGACAGCCATAGGGAACCTGGTTCTGTCACAGTTGACCAGTTGGTCAGTACCTTCTCATCTGATCCTAGTTTGATTGCTTTTGCACAGCTCTGCTGTGACCTCTCTTGCTATAATAGGTAAGCTCCTATATCTAGATTCTTTCTTTTTCTAGTCTTAGGATCCATGTTTCTTTCAGGGCTCTATAAATTTATATTTTTGGTCTGATTGATGGAAGTTTCTTAAGTATTCGATTATATAGACGTAATACCTTTCAACGAATAACAAGTTAATGTTTTATTAGAATAATGCCAATAGAACAAACATCGTCTGTACACATAGAGAGTACGGACAAAATTGCTGAGTGCTCAACCTTTTTTGGTCCGTGTTCTAAAAAAATTACCGTGTTTTGTATGGCACTCTGTGACAAGCGGTCAGATTATATAAACAAATCATACAAGTGACTTGGTCATCCTTCCATGATTGTTATCTATACAAACTTTTTGCACAATCACAATATTCCATGTGCTGAAAGTCTTCCGAAGGATGAGAAGGACACTTTCATCTATCTTTGCATCATAATTAACCAGAGTACCAGTCATGACTAATTTTGGGACTTGACTTCTACTCTGGGTGGTTTAGACAAAAGATTTTAAAAAAAGTAAAACTAGTTATTTTTTCAATTCCCTCTTTTTGGTTTCTGAACCATTCATATTCCATATATACCTCGTTTTATATTAGTGATCGAAGGTGATAAGTACAAAGTTTCACAGTTAATTACATAGGCTTCTTGCAAATAATCCTTCGAACTTCGCTGCATATCTGGGGCATATATAAGCAAACTAATAAAACATTTTTGCAGATCTGATGTTGATTTCCAGGAATTTTGCTTGCAAGTATTATTTGAGTGTGTGAGCAAGGATAGACCAGCTCTTTTACAGGTAAGTGAATTTACAGGGGAAGATTTATTTTAAATTCAAATGATGATGATGCAACTTTTATGTTTTTGGTTGGAAGTTAAAACACAATTATACTATTGTTGAGGGGCTTACCATGCAGGTATATTTGTCATTATACACGACAATTGGATCAATGGTCGATCAAGTTACTAATGGAACTATTGTTTTTGGTGACTCACTCGCTATATCTAGTTTTAAGGTAAGTTTCTCTTACTTAGCTTTCCTGTTAAACTATTGATTGAAATTTATACTACTCTACTGCTAAAGTATTGACCTGTCCCTCCGTTCGACACTCTCTCCTTACAGGTTTGTTTGAGAGAAGGAAAATGGAAGGGAAGTGAAATTTTTATTTTGATATTTTCTTTGATTTAGAATGAAATTTCACATATTTTCTGGTATAATATAATATGTTTGAATCTGAGTCAAAGAAAATGTTAAATCAAAGTTTTCACTTCCCTTACCCTCCCTTCCATTTTTCTTCTCCCAAACAAACCCTAAGTGGAATGTAATTTGTGGCATTCAAGTTCTCTAGTTATAATGCTGTCTTACTGGAGTAGTTTCTCCATTATTCATGCTGGCAGTGGCCGTCTGCTTGTTTTCGTTTTTGGTGCCTTGATTAAGTTCTTATTGCTGAGCCACAATTCAAAATGCGTAGAGCTAGAGAGCCCCATTGTTCATTAGGCTTATCCCATTCCTGCATTCAGTGCTATCTAATGCAATGAATGGAGTTTTCGAAACACCCAATGGGGACCATCCTTTTTATTTAACAAAAACATCATTTGTCATATTTGTGATTGGTTCTTTCAATCAAATTAAAATTCCACTCCTTCAGTCATTTGTTCAAGAAAATTATCGACAAAACAATCAGGTGCATGACTTTATGCTATAATTAAATGCTGCAGATTGCACTAACTTATATTGAGGCATCCATGACTGAAAAATTATCTGCTCCAAGAGGAGGCATTGTACAACCAGTTTTTATAGGTTCTCTCAAGAAGCAGGTGGAAGAACTCCTAAATTGTTCCCAAGAATTGAAGGATGATTTTCATAACTACGTGAAGTCAGGTAAGTGGCCTGATGGGGAATCCCAAGAGAAACGTTCAATACTTCTTTCTTGGTTCCTCCAGTGGTTTGGTGTGCCACCTTCGTCCGTAATCCAGACAGCCATAGACAGAGTCAAACCCAAGCTTATGCCATCTTCAGTGCCCTTGTTGCGTCTCTCTTTCCCAAGTGCTCCTATCAATGTTATTAATGAGATAGATAGGTGTTGCTCTTAGGCCTTTTTCTTTCAGTATTACACAAACCAGACCAGCCGTGAGAGGATGTCACTGGAAATGGAAACCCTGTATGTAATACATATATTTAAAATTTTGGCTAATGATATCATTTTTTGTATTGTCTTGCTTCTGTATGGTACTTAATTCAAATTAAAAAGAGAAACTTGTGTACGCTTTTTTTATATGTGATGTTAGATTCTTTAATCAGAAAATGATGTGTTTTTATAATTCATCATCTAATGATCGAGTCTTTTTAATTATTTTTGTACTTCAATTTTATTGGATAATTTGATAACAAAAATAAAAGAACCTTACTTAAGTTTAGTCCTAAAAATTTGGGGTGTTATTTTCAAAGATCAACATTAAATGATGAAAGTAATTAGCAATTATATCTCGGTGTTCACTATGTGATACCCGAGTTTGCTGCTAATAAACTGAAATTGGATTCTTTCACGCGAGGTAAAGTTGTCACGTGAAAAAAAGCATTAATACAAATTCATTTTAGAAATGAGCCTATTAATATAATGGATATTATAAAGAGTTTGAAACTTATGTCTTCCTTTTTATGTCATGTTATATTTTTTCTCATAAAAAATTTTAGATCTATATAAGTGGAGCAAATAATGTCTTCCGGTATATTAGCACCACAGCATTCAGTAACCTATGCAAATGGTCCAGATTGCTCGAAGTTTAAAATAAAAGGTTTAAGTGGGGCAACTTAACTCTGACGTCAAATAAGCCACTTGTATGGCATAAGTAAACTTTAACAGTAGTAGTGTGCTTGTATCATTTGCTTCGCATTGCCATAGTTGGAGAGCAAAATCAGATGCAGTTATTCAACACATCAGGGGAAAAAAAAAAATTTGCTATCTATAAATTTTAGGAATAATTATTGCTTAATTACGCCTTAATACTGGTAAATCATACTTACCCTTTCTCTTAAGCTAGATGTACATCAGAAATATTGTCTATGTAGTACAAATTCTATAAACAAGATATCATTGTGGGTTGAATTTACAATTTTTCATTGGTGGGTCATTTGAGAGATGTATCTTTCAAGTAGACAGAGAGGGTCTTTTGACAAGAATTGTTTTAGAATTTGAGAGACGAAGCGCTGAGTTTCATGTCTTAAATTGTTCATGAACAAGTACAACAATGTGAATGAATTTTCTTTTCTTTTTTTATATAAAAAAAAGTTGAATTTCTTTTTCCGCCTTTCAAGGATGTATCAAGACAGCTATGTGTAATTTGCGTTATACATCTTGGTTTGCATAGAAAAGTCTTCAAGTTCTATATTCAATGTATTTGATTTTATCATTTTCCACTCGCAATTTTTTATTAAAATATAATTTTAGTTAGAAAAATGACAATAGATAAGGATGAAATCCAAGTATACTCAACTCTTTTTTTTTTTTTGGTAGAATACTAATTTAATGTTGTGAGTTATTAACTTTTTTTTTGGAACTTAAAAAGAAAGAAACCAAACTTTAACAAGCAAAATCAGTGACAGATTAAAGAATATAATATCACATACAATTTGTAATCATTTATTTTCTGTCCAGAGGATACATTTTACAATTCAGAGGCGATTGCTCTGTTTCCGACCTCAGTTAAATTGCTAAACATGAGGAGGAAAGAAAAACACAAAGGTCCACGTCCTAAAACTCAATCTATAAGTAAAAAAATTAACGGAAAAGAAAATGACAAGAACTTGTAGAGACAAAACAAAAGCTGTGAGGTAATGAAGGGACAAGACAAAAGCTTTTTTCTTATAATGTAACAAGAAAATAATAACAACTACGTAAAGAGAATAAAGTGTGTAAAACTGAAAGATGAAAATCTATACGTTGAAAGTTAGAGATTGAGAGATGATACGTGTGTAGAGGAACTCATTCCACGTGTCGGGTAATCCGGGAAGGCACCAATGGATACAATCGGCATAAGTAGCCGGGTCGGATTGTTGCTCTGGCGTCAACATTTTGCCTTGACGTATGGTATAGACAGAGGTATGTGCCTCTTTTCGATACTCCGACAAGGTGGTAATGTTAAGGAAGAAGACAGGTACTTTCATGCTTTTTATGACATTGTTGGCAATCACGAAAAGTCGACGATCTGTGCCCACTTCCAATGGAGTGCTCATGTTGAGAACTGGTGTGGTTTCCTTAGCACATTTTATTCCATCTGGATTGTTCCAATCCTCACTCCTACAAAATTACATGTCTAATTACCAACTTTTATGGTATCTACAAGCAAATTTAAGATTTAGGGTTTAGTTCTGTTGAAGTAATGACAATTCGTATTCATTAAGTTTGTATAATAAGGGTTGAAATAATATTTTGATTTTTCATAGATGATAATTTTTTGCATAAATTATTATTTTAATTTTTAAAAGATAAAATTTATTTTAATTTAGTCACTGAATCATAAAAATATTTAATATAATTTTTAAAAGATATATTATATCTCAATTTAATCTTTAAAATTTTAAATTGAGATATCAAAAGATATACAATATTTATAAGTAAAGATTAAATTAAAATATAATATATTTTTTAAGAATTAAATTAAATATTTTTATGATGCAATAACTAAATTGAGACAAGTTATATTTTTTAATAATTAAAATAATAATTTTATCTAATTTTTTTAATATGATCTTTCATATATTGTCCTTTTCATTTTAGTCATTCAAAATCTGATATGTTTTTAATTTAGTTCATCTATTTAAATATTATTTAAATAAATAATAATTTTGATAATTTTAATGTTTGATACTGATTAAATAATATTAAAAATTATTAAATTTTAATTTTTTGTTTATTTTTTTATCAACTTGACAACATTTGGTGTTAATTAAATAAAATTTTATGTTGATCAAAAATAAAGTTTTGACTAATAAAAATAAAGTTTTGACTAATTAAAAAAATAGAAGAAAAATAAAACTTAATTGACATTTAAAATTATTCTGTTAGTACTAAATATTTAAATTATTATAATTATTATTTATTTAAATAATACTTAAAAAATTAAATTAATAATAAATTAAATGATGAGAAACTAAATTAAAAAATAAACTCTAAGAAATAAGTTAAAAAAATTATTTTTTTTAAGATATTAAAATGATATTTTTAATCGTATAATAAAGTAAAGCTTTTGCCAACGTGGTGGGCTACCAACCCAACAACCAAGGCTCTAAAGTAAAAGCTAAGATTACCATTCACCAAGACACCAGCCACGTTTTTTATCCATTATTAGTTCAGTAGTAGTCTCTTTATTTTATAAGGGTTTTGCTAACCCTTTTAATAAATACCGTTTACCTTGGAATCTATTCTAAATCTATTGGAAAGTGGGCACGTGTGACAGACAGGCTGGGGACAGCAAAACAAAATACTTGAGTAATAATGAAGGGTTAGAAAATAAAAAGTTAAAAACACATTAATTGAGCATGAAGATAAAGCAAATAGTGATTCTTTCTCCCAAAACCTCTCTTTAAAATAAGAATGAAGATATGGAGAAGTTACTTGATATGAAGTGGGGACATGCTGCTGAAGAAGACCATGGTGCGATTAGGATCAATGTTATGATCCACCCATTTAGACCACGTCTTCACAACTCTCTCATATGCTATCGGTCGATCCACTTCATCATACTCAGTGGACCCCTCATCAAACGACCCTCGTCTTTAGTTTTGGCATCACCCCAATTAACAACACAAAAGACAAATACAGGTCGATCAGTGTCGTGAATTTGTTACCTTCAAAATGAAGTTACTTGAGAGTGAAGATATATATATATATTTATATATAAATTTGTGTGATCTGGTGCTTACAATACTTTCATAGTGAAGGTGTTCATCCACCATATGTAGGTGTTGAAGATGAGGTAGTCCACATTCTTCCAGTTCACACCATGCTTTTCGATGGATTCTGGCGTGATTATTCGGTTCAATATGCTGTGCATCGTTGGATCATCTGAATTGGACTCTACGAGAAATGGGGCCCAGTAAAACTCCACTGTAGTATTGTACTCCTGCTCACACACACACAAAATTCATTGGCATGTATTATGTACCACTGGCCTGTATGGTAATAAATATTGTTAAAGGTTTTCGGTTAACTGTCTACTTTAATAATCATTTTTTATTGACTTCTTGCATTATGCAACTGTGTGAATAGTACTCACAAGAAATTTCCCATTCTTAAGATTGGAACATAATCTTCCAAAAACCAAAACTTGCAGACAAAACTAGGTGACTTGATTTTTAAACCACCCATTTGTAATCATCAAATTAAGTGGTCCACATTCATGTTGAAAATTTGTCCTTTTGGCTGACTAACACTGATTTGGCCAAAAAGGGTCATGATTTATGAAGAGAAGAACTTTACCAGTCTGTCTATTGTGTTATGGTTATGATAAATCGTTATGGCTAATTATGAACTAGAACTGCTCTGGCATACGCATATTATTTACCCAGAGAAAAAAAAAAGGAGAAAGAGAAAGAGAAAGCAAACCTCAATTCTGAAGACAGCAAGAGAGCCAGTCTTGTTCAAGCTCTTCCTGCCTGCAGGAATCACAGACTGAACAAGACAAATCATTGATTCCCACTGGTTTCTGTTTAGTGAGTCTCCGACAAACATAAGTCTCTTCCCTCTCAACTTCTCAAGCAACAGTCTTGGTTTGAACCTAAATAGATTGAACACAAATAATATCAATAATTAGAAACACATAATGAGTATATAATTTTATATATGCTTTAAAAAAAAAGGAAATTGGTGAAGTAATTGATGTGGCTAAAGCTACTCACTTAGGCAAAGAGCAGTCTCTAGGCTGCCATCTCCAGTTCTGATACAGAGAGTCACGCCTTCCATTTCTCATGCAAGTCACTTGTGCTGTGAGGAATTCGCATTTATCTTCTCTGTACAAAGGATGCGTCACGTTATCAAAAACCCACTGCCCTGTAAACAAATCACACTCTTCTGGAGGTAATTCAACCACTTCTTCTACTTCTTCTTCCTCTTCCTCTTCCTCTTCTTCTTCCTCCTTAGCTGGCAATTCAATCTTCTCCTCTTTCTTCTTTTCTTCCGTTGACTTCAAATCCATCACTTGTTGGGTTTTCTCAGAATCTTCTTCCTGGGATTTCTCCAGCTGTGCTGTTGATTCTTTCTCAGCACCCACTTGAACAGACTCCACTGATTTTGATATCTCTTGTGGGATTTCTTGAACTTTAGGCCTTGAGAAGGGAAATTCGGCCATGGACTTAACGTCCTCATTGTACATGAACACACCAAAGAGGAAGACAGAGAAGGCCACTACAAAAATGGAGAGGTTGTTGTTCTTGCGACCCTTCATTATTAGTATTGCCCCTGCTTCTGAGTTGAAAAGATGAGTCTTACGGCGAAGAGGTTGCGTGAGAGAGACACAGAGTGAATGATAGGAAAAGGCCTCGGAAGTACTGAGGAGGGAGACAGAGACAGAAATATAGAGAAAAAAAGGAACAACATTGGAAGGTTTCAATCAGAAGTATTAGGTTGTGTGTGTTTGTTTAATTAGAGTTTGGTGAAATGGTTTTGTCTTCCTCGACTCTGAGTTCTCTCTCTTTTTCTTTTTTTACTATAATTTTAATGCAATATGATCCACCTGACAATAACCACTTCAACGTTGATTTCACTCTTCTTCAGAGACAGAGGGATAGCAAGGGAGGAGTGATCTCAAAGGCTTCAATGTTTTTGAAAAGAAATGGTTTTATGGTTTCCTTGGTAGACAACGTGTTGTTGTCTTTCAGTTTCAGATTGGAAGGCAAACTTGGATGGCGAAAGCAGTGTTTGAGTTCCCACCACCATAGCAGCTGCAGAGAGAGGGAGAGAGTTCAGATTCTGATGGTCAAAAAGAGTCAACTATAATATAAAATTAAAATGGTTGATATTAAATCTTAATACAATTAATTAGGGAGCTTAATAAAGTTATAGTTTTCATTCATTACCTCAGCTTATATCCATCACTGCGTATTCAAATTAAGTTTAGGATATGGGAATGGATTATAACACATTGGTGGTTGCCTGAGATTTGCTCGTGCATGATGATTCCTTTTCTTGATGTTTGAGAACCTTCATATCTTAATCTCAGTTCTGATGGTAGAGTGGCCCTAACTCCCCTGTTTTTTGGCAAAATCTGTGATTTTTTTCCATAGTATTTACGAGGCATTCAAACTGATCCCTTAATTTCCTTTAGTATTTTAAAAACGGTTCCCTAAATGTAAACAAAACTCTTATTCCTCTAATAAAAGTAAACTATAACAAAGAAATATCAGACTTAAACAGCAAGAAAATCACGCAAAGGAGACATCTGAAAACGATTGCAAAATATTGTCGTCTTCCTTTTTTTTTATAAGTTGAGGTTAATTTTAACATATCTAAATTATATTTAAATAACATATCACTCACATCAGCCATTAGCTTTCCCTTCTCCAATAATTGGTCTTCTGCGGGGCCATACTAGCTTGCTGAGATCCATTCAAAGGTCTGCGCCTCTAAGATGGATAAGAGGGAATGGGTAGACGATTATCTATATGGCTATTTGATGGAAAGAAGAAATCCATATAAAAAGAAGATGGAAGCAAATGACTCATGTGAGGAGAGCACTACTCAGAAATCTTGACAGTTTCAAATTTTTGGAATTTTGAGAGGTGATTTGATATAAATTAAAGTTTAAACAAGTGAAATGTTATTTAAATATAATTTAAAAAGATAAATGTATTTTTTTTATTTAAAATAGAGTAATTAATAGATAATTTTAAATTATTAAATAAAATTATAAGATAATTTTAAAAATAGATAAAAGTTATATAATCACATCCACAACGTTAGATTCAATTAAAAAGAATTATTTTTTTTGATAATATAATAAATTAATATTTAAATTTTTATTTAAAAATATATTCCTATTTAATATTTGATAATATTTTAAATAAAATTATTTTTAATTAAAAAATATCTATAAAAAAAAAAGGTCAGCACCATTAAAAGTGTTCATTTAAGTGTTCTAATAGATGATAGAGCAAACGACAAACCTAGCATTTTTTTTCTGTTTGAAGTTGAATCAAATAGGAAAATAAAAAATAAATAAAATTTTAAATGTTATTTTTTTAATTTAAATCTAAATATAACATTTTTAATTATTAAAATATGTTTAGACTATAAGAAAAAAAACATTATATGTAAACTTAAATTAAAAAAAATTTAAATAAAAATTTCACGTCTTACCTATTTCTTTTTATTCTCTTCAATTCAAATAGATCTTAAAAGTTTAATAGATAAAATTAAAATTAATTAATTAAGGGTCAAAATAGTAATATAGCCTTTATTTATTCGTTTTTTTTTTTAAAAAAAGGGGAGATCTCATGTCTAGACAAACATTATTTTGGCAGAGAAAAAAGATTTAGAATGATTTATCCTTTCATCGAGTTTGATTCTTCCACTTCTTCTAGAGGCTTCTAGGCGTTTATCTCGAGATTATCAAATCATATTGTTTTCTTATTTTACATAAGCAGTAACAAAATTTTGAATATTAAAATGACCAATTTATTCATTTTCATCAACGTGAAGCAACTAATAATGAGATTATTTAACATTTACGTTACTAAATTTTTTTAAATTTGGACAGAAATTAGATCAAATGAAAGGAGCCTATAGTGTAATATTTAAAAAAATAGATTGATCATTAAATTGGTTAAAATATTAATTTATAATTTAATAACTTAATTATAAATGAATCGATATTAATATTATATATTAATTTTAAATTATAATTAAATATAATAATAAATATTTTAAATAATTTTATTATATAAAAATAAAATAAATATAAAATATATCATATTTTTTAGATAAATTAATAAATAATTTACTAATGTTTTAAAAAAGTTATAATGTAAAAATAATTGATAATTCTTTTTGTTTTTCTTTCTTTTTTTATTTGTATTTTTTTATTTTATTTTTTATTTATTTTTTTGTTATAAAATATTAAAAAATATATTAAAAAATAAATTTTTTTAAACTGATTAAACTATTAAATCTATCAATTTTAATCAATTTATTTAATTTTTAATTATTTTTTTAATTATTAATTAATTTTTTACAAAGCCAATTTTAAAAGTTAACTAAATCTAAACTAAGCTTTCTAATCAAACTTGTCAATCTAATTCAATTATAAGAACAATGCTATAATATAATTAAGTTAAAAAAATAACAGCTACGATTGGGATAAAATGTTTGAGAACATGATCTAAGAAAATAGGTCACACGTGAAAGCTCTTATATATGTTAATCATTTTGCCATTATAAAACTTCATCCAAATTTCGTTTTCTCTTTAGCCGTTGAAATCTTAAATAGTTAATTCGAAGAAAGCTAAAAACAACTTTAGTGTTAATTGAATAATTAATGATTTAGATTTTGAGACATCAATTTTCTTTAACTTTAATCCTATAAAAATAAAATTATAATCTCTTTTATTAAATAAAATTATGATCACTTCACGTGTTATTTAAAATAGTACAAATAATAATCAATAAAAATTGCGTTTAACAAAAATAATCTCAAACCTTGGTTTCTCATAAAGAAATAACATTTTTATTCGATCCAAGTTATCTTGATTTTAATTGAAAATTTGACATAATTGATTAATTTACTCTCTTAATTGTTTGAAATTGTCCCTTCCTTTTTCTGGTATTACGTAAAGCTATTTACCAACATTGTGGGGAACAATGAGCTATTTACCTACATTGTGGGGAACAATGTTTTCACTAGGTCCCATGTAGAAAAGCTGATTATGGTAGAAATCATTTGGAGCAATTGGCTCAAACTCACCCAATAATTATGATACAAGATATTTGATCGATCGTTTAAGTTGGTGAAATGGTATAAACAGCTTCTGGTTTATCTTCTTTTAATTACTCTGCGTTTTGTGAATTAATATTTAACTCTCACTCTTACTCATTCTAGGAGTTGGTATTTGATATTTCCTTTCTCCCAACTACCTAAACCACAGTTGTTAAAGGCTGTTTAATTAAAATCATTCTTTTTTAAAAGCAAACCCAAAATTATTAGTAGCTTTATGTTGGAGAAAAGTACAAGCTAAGGAATCCTTTAAAAGAAAAAGAAAAAAAAAATCAAGTGTAGAGTGCACCAGCATCTTCGTCTTCTTATGCAATTGCCCACTTCACTTCCTAATTCGGCTGTCGGTTTGGTCATGGCTTTTTTTCCAAGTTAAGGCAACTATGGAAGAAATTAAAACTAAGAAATATCTATATATGCTAATAATATATATACACATTTATAAGCAATTCATAGTAGTTTCAAAGGCAAACTGCTACAAGCAATCAAACATTAAAGCCAGATTCCTCCGCTAATTCTACTTTTCCAAGTCTCTTTCGCCGTCTGATTAAATTTCTAAATTATACGTCAGAGCAGATAAATGGCAACATCATTGACAAAGCCAAACGTGGCCTTAGTGAAAAGTGTTAAGATAACGACCCTCATAAGAAATTATGTAGAAAATTATCTAATCTTGACCAACAAAAAGGAAATAAATAAACAAAAGAGCTATAAAAATAAATAAATGGGGCTCAACAGCGAAAGGGTGGATCAGGTACCATGACAAGTCCACTATCATTTATTTTCAAAATGTTTTATGTAGTTTGATTATTCGTAAGATGTCAAATCTTCTGATTCACAGGGTATATCGGCTATATATGTCAAAAGCTTTCTAACACAGGCTTATATAGTGGCAGATCATAAGCAGCAAGCTAGCCTGATGTGTTTTGGATAAATCAATGAACAAAACTTGATTCTGAAAGTTATCCACAGGGCTTTATTACAAGCTAGTATATTTTGCCTTCATAAAACTTTAGTCTCTATTCATTTACAACTTGCAAGAGTTTGGACCAGCCCGCGGTTGAATTGGTTTTATGGGTTTGGTTCATTTATGCCTTTCAGTTTGTAAATATTATGAGTGGCTGCACAAAAGTAGAATTGTCATGCTAGGCCCAAAGCCAGGCGATTCTTGAAAGAAAGATTTGATTTTGAGTAAAATGCATTGCAAGTTTGAGATCTTTTTATGGAGATATGTCCCGGTAATTTATTAAACTATGACAATAACAATAAATTATGTAGATATGTCATGTATTTGAGGTCTGAGCAGAATCCAGATGAAGTTATTCTCGACTTGTCCTTTCGAATGCCATTTAATACACAAATACCACTACCAACATCCACTCTATGAGGTTTGAGAGTAGATGAAGCATCTGAAACATTCTCTGGATTGATTCTCATAGAACTCAAGAAGAAAAAAAAAAAAAGAAAGAGAAAATGATCAGATCAGAAATGAGAAATAGATGAGTTTGCATCAAATTCCCTTAGACGAATTGATGAGAGGAAGTATACAGGATAGTATCTTTCTTTGAGTGAAGGTGACTCCAATCATTTTTTTTTTGTTGTTGCAATTTTTAAGATCTCCATTGCAAGAAAAAGATAAACAGAGCAAAATGTTTTGAGTTTGACCACAAAATCATTCAAATAAAATTAACCCTAGCTTTTGGCCGTCATTATGTAGCATCTTTAGTTAATGTAATGCCACGCATCTTAACCAATTTTCAGTTTTTTCGAAGTTTCTTTGAGTCTAAATCATTATTAACCTAGTAAACTTGCAAGTAACTTTATATTTCACACAAAACCTCGTTTTGAAAAATCCAACTTTTCCCCTCCCAAATCAACAGAAATAACATATATCATACTATTTGAATAGTATTTCGTTTTCATAATGACAAAAGCATATAATTAGTCAAGGACCAGTTGTTTATCTTCTGCCAAAATTTGCAACTGAGAGTTGCAAGTTACTTCCAATGGTAACGCATTTTATGAAGTAAAGGAAAACAGAATACAGTCAAATTCATTATTTTGTAAAATTTTCAACTTGTTCACTAAATACATTCATTATTTCTAAAAAAAAAACAATGTTAAACAGCATTATCTTAATTGTCAAGAAACTTATGATTTATAAAGAGTCGCAACACTAAATTCAGATACGAGTAAAAATACATAATTGATTATTTTTTTGAAAAAAAAAAGTGATCATACATGTGCTAAGAAATATTAAAAAAAAACTATATCCAACTCAAAATTTCAATGTAACTACATTTTCGTAGTGATATATAAAACTTAGTTATATATGAGCAAATGAAGGCCATCTGCAATTCGTATGAATTATAGCGACTATCCATGGGGATTGCGAGGGTCAATTTAGAAGAACCATTCCCTAGTTAGTTCCCTTGAAACCAGTCAAATAATTTGTTAAAACAAGACAGTACAAGCTTACATTTTTCACCTCTACACTTTTGTTTTCTTAACTGTTAGATCTATCACCTAATTGTATATGCTAAAATTGGGAAAATGTGCAAAAGCAAAACTGTTAAAACACTATCTACTTTCTAAGCCCAATCTAAATTGAAAAAAGAAAATAAAAAACATATGCTTTAGTCAGCTGGAAAATTCATGGAACAACTGGGTTGCATCAACACCAGGTAGCAAAACAAACATCCAAGTACAATGAAAAATAAGAAACCTGCAAGCATTCGGAAACTTTCAACCTCTCAATCGTTGTCTCAAAAAAAAAAGGGACCCTACCCGAGCCAACGTAATTGGCTTTAAGATCAGGCTCCCAAAGTCATAATTGAAAATAGACCATTTTTTCAAACCCAACTTTGTTCCAAGGGTTGAACGAGTCAATCCATGAAGTCCAACTTGTATTCATAGCTCTATTCATAACATAAATTAGGACGGAAGATTAAAGAATCTTATTTTTTTGTTTAAAATTGTGATACCTAGGATATCTGTTTGAGTCTCCTTTAGATAAAATTTTTAAGGATTAGTTGAAACTTATACTTAACTTGAGTGTGTTGCTTGTTATTTTTTTAATATTACTTAGACTTTGATTATGTCAAGGAAATCTTGTTCTGACAGAAAAATTAAAAAAAAAATCTTGAAGCATACGTTGACGGGGACTAATCTGTAAATACATGTAAAATTTTTTAAAATTAAATCATGTATTGAAAAAGCTTTATGTACATATATATTATTTTTATATATTAATCAATTATATTTAAATAATTTTTTAATTTTTTATAAAATATAAATTCATCAATATAAAATATAAAATAATTAAATATTAAATAAAATAAATTTTAAAATATCTCCCATGTATTCCAACTGAGCTGGACCACCGAAGACACAGGTGTGAGTGTGATGGCAAGAGTGGGGCCCACAACCATAGGTGCGTGTATGGATTGTCGATGTTGACTTGTCGAGGATACATTTTCAAACTTGTACACCTCTTTTTAGCTATTCCCACCTCACGCTCCACCAAGCTCCTCAGTCCTCACCTCCATCATGTAATCATCATATTATTTATTCATTACCCTTTCCCTTGCTTTTTTCCCCCAATAATTAAGTAAAGAAGTTTCTCATTATTATGTTTTGATTTATATATTAGTTTAGTCTCTTCCTCTATCATGCAAATATACTAGTTCACAATTCCTCTAACGTTTCATTCTTATTCCTCCCCAAGTACCTCACACTATTGTGAGTTCTCAACATGAATTTGATTTCAAGGTCTTGACTTATTCTTGCTCCCAAATATTTTTCTTCCTGTCGTGTCTAGTTACAAATTCAATCACACTTTCACAACCAAGTGCTTCTAATTCAAACTAAAGACTGGCCATGTTTTCTGGAAGCATAGACTAAACCCACTAATAGATCGTCATTATTCATCATAACAGCCGCACTCGGCATTTTCATTATTATAAATTGCATGTTGATGTTGTCTGTCCTTGTGCAAGAACCACATAACAAGCAAGATATTGAAAATTCAATGGGGACCTTGAAGAAAATAACTTTGCCTCTTGTCCATGGTTTCGGATTGTGTTGTCCTTGTCCATATCCTTCCATTTCACCTTATAGTGATATAGAAGTTATATCCTAGTTGTGCCAATCAATTTGACGTAGGTTCATTGTTTTTGCCTTTTAGGATGGCAGATTTTCAAGCAGGCAAGATAGCCACTAAATATTCTTAAATGAAAATATTTGCATAACCATAATCTAGTTATCATTGACTTATTCTACCAATTTTTGATAAGAACTTCGTTTGCAAAAGAATATGCTGCCGAGAAATATCAGACACTATTGCGAAAATTTAGTCTCACACTTACAACCCTCCGTAAGAAATTGAAAATTCATAACGCTTAATAGAAACAAAAATTTAATTGTGCTTCCCTTATTGATAAATAAATTATCTCCTTGCTTAAGAAAGTACAAACAGAGAAATAAATTATATAATACAATAATTTCAAATAAATAATCATCACTCTTTCTTCATCCAAATCGAATGCTTCTCCAATTCAGTCTTGACCTAAAAAAGGTTGGTACTCTAAATCAAACTCCGGACTAACCAGGACTCTGTTCCTAGTTGCAACACCACTTGTCCTATTCCTGAATCAGCTCTATGCAATGTTGAGTAATAACTATAGTTCTGAATAAATAAATAAATAAATAAACTTTGTCAGAATAATCAAGGGGCCAAAGCATGGCAGCGCTTCTTTATGCCACCATCTGCTCCTGTTCTATATACATTTGCTCCACCCATGGTGAAAGCATTTCCTTACTCAGATCATACTGCTTCTTATCAGAGCCGTAACTCTCAGAGGGCACGTCCTTAACCAGGGAATGAACCCATGAGACATCTGGTTCAACGTGTTCTGACGGTGTCATGGAGCTGGCAGCCACTGTGTTGTTTCGGAACCCAAACGAAGCAGATTTCTTCAGTTTGTGCAGCTCATCTCCATTCATGCCCCAATCCAATTTTCCGTCAGGAGAACTCCAATCTGAAAGGGCAGACGACACCCTACTGGTGGGGTTGGAAGGTGAAGATAATCCAAGATGGTGGGTCACTGAAGCACCTCGGTCTATAAAACTTTGGCTTCGCTTTGCAAAGGCAGCAGACCTGGAATTCATCACTGCTGCAGCCACAGCAGCTGATGTGTCAAACCCAAATGCTGATGGTTTTCTCACTGGAGAGGAAGGGAGGTTGGTTGGATAGCTTGCACGAAGGTTGTTTATATTTTGGCGCATCTGAAGCCCACTCGGAGAGTGTAATTGGCTAGGTGATGAGGGCTGCACCTGAAGTCCATGTAATTGAGATAATACAGGATGATCAACAGATCCTAGAAGGTCATCAAGGTTGGTTGGGTTCAAATCACCAATCCTACTGAAGTCTTTGTTTCGTAGAGATGGGGAGGAGATTCGAACCAACTCCTCTATCAATTGCTGTCGCTGCTGCTGCTGTTGGTTAGCAGGACTTTCCAGTCCAAGCAGTTCCATTTCCAGATCCAGATCCCTAGCACTCAAAGCAGCCTTAAGCCGGCTCCCTGGGAGCTGCAAGGATGGTGGGGTTAGGTTTATTTTGTTCTGCCACAAGCTTGGACTCTTGGGAGATGAAGAAGCTGCCAAGGGAGACATAGGTGGTGTTGAAACAGTTGGCATCGGCAAAGACGAGGAACTAAGAGCCAATGGACTCATTGATGTCATATCAAGTGCACCAGCCAAAAAGGACTTAGGTGAAGGCATAGCTGACCCAGTGGAAGCATACACAGGGCGTAACTCTTCAGGTTTATGAGCAAAGAAACAGACTTTCCGAGTGCATCCAGTCTCATCCTTGCACAGCTTTGTTCGGTACTGTGCAGGATGGAGCCAGGACTCAAAAACACCATGTGCATACTCACAGGCATCCCCCTTTTGGCAGGTCCCCTTGCGAAATTCTGGGCAGGGAACACAACTGTAAGGGTATTTCCGTGGGTCTCTCCTCCTTGCATTTTCCCCTGGATGAACAAATGGACACTCAGTCCAATCATGAGAGTAAGCCCTCGAGCATGGCTTCACCTTGAAACTGTACATCCTAAACTCATCTGTTCCATATATACCATTGTTTATGTCAGGCAATGATATATCAACAGGATATTCTTTCTTCTCAGTTCCTTCTTTTGAAGGGAAAGAAGGCACTGCAATTTTCTGTTGCTCCATCTCCTGGTTGATGATTTGATCTCCTTCCACGCCTCTGAGCAACAACTCCATGGCCTTCCTCCGTGTGTTGGACATGGAATTAAAGGCAGGAGCAATCAGGTTATGAGGCTTATTTCCACTAGCATCAACGCAATCAACATCAGCGCGAGCATCAAGTAAGAGCTTAACAATCTCGGGTGAAGATTCAGAGCCACCAACAACAGCACAATGGAGAGCAGTGGCCCTATCAGAACCACAGGTCCTGTTCACATCAACCCTACCTGTCTCAATAATATACTTCAGCACTCTGGTGCTTCCAAATAAAGAAGCAATCATGAGGGGCGTCCTCTTCTCCAACCCCATCTTCTTTGATCCAATTCTTCTACCATACCAAGAGCTCACTCCATTGATGTCGAAACCCTTCTCTTCTACTTGGCTTCTGAAAGCTTCAAGATCATCAGATGCAGACAGTTCAAGCAAAACTGAAGAGTCACAGAGATAGTCATGGCTCTGCTTCTGAAACACACTTTCCATGTCGTTGTTTGATGAAGAAAATTTAGTTTTAGAGCCGCACATGCCCACACCCTGCATCATTAAGCATCACAAACTCAATAAGCCCCTCTATTCGATGCCTTATTTTCTCAGATGGAAAGTATAAATAAACCCCCAACTTCAACAGAAAACGAAAACAAGACCAAACTCTTCTTGCGATATCTAATATAAACCTAGGGTTTGTTGCTAATATCTAATATTTCTTGTACGAGATTTTCTCACCAAATATAACGATCCACGCCTATAACCTGGTCTTCCAAGACCTAATGCTACGAGAACTTCAACTACCAAAAAGAAATGAAACCGAGACGAAAAGGGACCCAAAAAATAAATTCAAACTTTGATCTACCAAATATTAGACCCATAAATTTATTCCTCAGACATAGAGAAAGCAATCCTGATAAAAGCGAACCAACAACAACCCAGATCAAAGAAGAAGACCGTTAAACCGAAGCTTTATCGACGAATTAAACCATGAGAACTGAAACTTGTTTGAAAACAAAACATACCTTGGAAACTTGAGTAGTGTTTAGTTAGTATTGGAGTGAGTTTTTCACTTTCTTGTGTATTTGTAAAAGGAAAATCGAGAAGGCCTCGATTGAGAAGTTGAGAAACAAAGACAGAGGAGGTTAGCCTTTTATCTGCTCAGGGCTCAAAGGCCACCAAGGAGGAAGAAGGAAGGAAAGTGCGACTTTTCTTCGACGCTCTTTCTCTTTGGTCAAAGTCAATTATTCAAAGCGCAAGGACCCACACCCTTTTTTATCTGCATTTATTTAATAAATAATAATCTTTTTCAATCTTCCTAAATGAAACTCAAATGCACTTGAAATGCAATGTAAACTCAGATTCCACATGGACCCCATTATCCAATATTCATCCCTCATCACGCGCCTTCAACGTTATCCTTCAACGTTATCCAATTTTATCTTTAAAAAAAGTTATAAACTTACTTATTCAAAAAATTCGCTTCTAATATATTTACAAAATAAATTCATTAATTATTATAATTATTTTTAAAAAAATTAAATCCCTAAAAAATTAAATTATTTAATAGGTTGCTTCTATTTTCAAATTCGTGTATGTCAGCACATAAAAATCTAAAATTTCATTGGGAAAATTATTTAATTTGCTACACACACAAATTGTATGACCCTCAAGTTTTTGTTTGTGAATGTTCGTGTCCATAAAATCTTTTTCCACTTTAACACCACAAATGATATTGGTAGGTATAAACAATTTATCTTCTCAACAATTAATTAATATTATTTATACTATTATTATTATAATTTTAAAAAACTTCTATTTATGAATCTCTAAAATTATATATTAATACATATAAAATAAATACAAGGATTTAATTAAATATTTTGAAGATATGGTCATTGATGAAATAGGATAGAGTGGTGTAAAATAAGGAGTGAAATAACTTACTTTATTCATTAAAAGTTTTAAAAAATATAGTATCTCACCTTCCACTAATTAAATGTTAATATCATTAATATTTTGATCATTATCTTCACAATATGACATTTTAAGAAAATTAGTTACTAAAAAATTTTAAAAAAAGTAAATCATAAATCATAAAGATTTTAAACCATCTAAAATCTTTCAATTTAAAAATTAAAATATTGAATAATTTCAAATTTCAAAATCTTCTTTAACACATCCAATCTCGCTAATCTTTTAAACAACCAATCAATAAAGTGATAGAATAGATATCACTTACTTATTGTAGTCATAAGGTTATAATGATTTGTCTTATGTTGATTAATTTTATATTTTTTTAATAAATCAATGTAATCTCAATCTGACTTGACACCCCTAATTAGACTGGATTTGCAAGGTTTTTGATCTCGCTTGGAGTTCACGTGCGTTTGTGAATGGAGGAAATGGTAGTCCAACCCAAGGCAATCAGTCGTAGTGGAAAAAGTTTTGAAGCGTGTTCTGTATTTATATTATATTATATAAAAAAAATTTATAAGTTTATTATAAAATTTTATAAATAAAAATTGATAGTTATTTTTTAAATTTTAATTAAAAAATTTGATAATAAAAATATAAATAAGTATTTTATATACATATACGATGAGAGTTGTAATTAGTAACTGGTGCTTAGTGTTTAGTAAGTGGGAAGGTCTAAGTTGGATGACAGCGAGGTGAGGACACAGTGATGAGTCAGCCTTCAATAGCTTTTGATTCTTGTCCGCTCACGTAAGACACTCGAATGAAACAGGGAACAAAACCATATAATATTGACCTGGTCTTATATAATTAAGCCTCCCGTGGTTTTATTTCATCCACCACTACTATAACCGTAATATTCTATTATCTTGGTTTGATTCGGATCAAGTTAGAAACAAAGCGGTTCATCTGTACAACACACAAATGCATTAATTATGAGGGGAGATGAAATGCATGCATTTCATTGCAATATTACTAATTAATTAATTTTAGCCTAAACTAATCTTAATCCCCTCTCGCGTATTAATTAATACGATATTCACGAGGCCAAAACTCAGTTGAGTTTATCTCATTGAACAAAGGAAGAAATTTGGAAAAGAAAGAAAGAGGGAACAATCTCCTTGATTTTTCCTCATTTGCATGTATATAGGAATTGTTGTCAAGTTGCTGCCCAAATTCAGTGTTTCATTGTCACAGTTGAGGAGGTGAGTTAAAGCCAAATGGTTGCCAAATAAGAATAAGTCAAGTGAATACATGTCAATTGATGACACTCTAAATTTGACTTTATAGTGTTTGAATATATGGTCAAGTACAAAGCCTGGTCTTTAAACACAAAAACCTGTACAAATATCTATGACAATACACTATTTTGATTAAATTATATTTATCTTTCTTTTTTACTCTCAATACTTTTTTGAATAATTCAAAACCATTACTTCAATTTCAATCTAAATCTAATATCTTTGTTTTGTATTACAACTAACTGCAATCAAATAAGCTCAGTGAGTTCAAGTTCAAGTGACTGAAACTGAATTAATCTTAAATTCAAAACATATTTACTTAAAAAAGAGTTTATCTTGACCACAGTATGATTAGCCTCTTTGTCGCAGTTTTTGGTTTTGGACATATACATATAGGCTACGTAGAACAAGCTGTTGTCTTCCGTGGGCCATATCATATTAGCTATACCTAGGCCTTTAAAGAGTTTTGGTTTTCAAAAGAGATAATTCATTTCCGACACACATACATGACCAAACCAAGCAGGTTGAACTCGTAAACATATACGAGTTATGGAGTATGAAAACCCACACAATCAAATGATTCTAATCAGTGATCTCCTCTAAAGCACTGCTTAATTTGTGTATCATAGTGTTTTAACGTCATTATTTCCTACACCAAATTGTACGTATTAATATCTGAAATTATTCCTGGGAGGTTACGCTTGGTTCTTTATAATTGGATAAAGAAGGATCAATGTATCAATAAAAAATTCAAACATTCGTAAGTGTTGCTTACAAATTTATAAACTGTGGTTTGAATTTCAATTGAAAGAAGTATTTATATTTAAAGAGAATTACTTTTAATTTAAAATGCCTATGAAGAACGAAAAGAAATCTCATCTTTTATAATTAGTAATTATTCATTATGGATTCATGTGTGTATATGCATTAATTAAAGAACACAATGTGTAAGGACCGTGTGATTACAAGAGTTGTCAGCAGATGCAGTGAGCGATGGGAAATAATCAAAGTTAAAGAAATAAAATATGAAAACTTCATATTGATTATTCAATATTCAATAATCAAAAGTGATCACTAAAAGCATGTTTAAAAATTTAAAGAAAAGAAACAAGCTGACTTAGTCGTATGCGCAACTGAAAATATATTAATTCCATCTTCATGGCTCCCACTGTTTTTACTTATTTTTGCATTAATAAGTAATTAACTTAATCATATTTTATCTAAATTTTTATTACCCTCTTTAATTTTCATCTCAGGATCACAACTAAAGTCAAACTTTTTCCAAACATAAAGGTCCCCTCTTTGTGCTTTATGTCTACAAAATTCACGCACAACAGCATCACAATCAATCGGTTCTAAATTTGATGTTGATCCAAATGTAAGTGCTTGATCATTTAGTAATTCAAAAATGTTAGAACTAATAATATGTACTTCCACGCCATTAATTCGCTGTACTTAATTTCAGTACTGACGTTCTCACTTACTTGCAAAAGTGAAGTCCTGTGTGGTCTTAACTTCACTGGTCCAACTTGTAATGCATGCTTCTACGATTTTGTACAAATTAATATCACATGCCAAATACCCACACTCATGAATTATTTTTTTGATAGAAATTATTAATATTTAAAAATTTATTAAATTTTGACTAATTTAATTTAAATTAACAAAAATTTTATAACAAAAGTAAAACTCTTCTATCAAAATTTTTTTTATACACAAAATTTAATATTATTTTAAAAAATAAAATATCTACCACTCTAATTTTATTCTCACACTTGACATTCCTACAATATTGTAAAATAGTGCCAATTATATATATATTTATATATATATATATATATATATATATATATACCCGCGCTGTGGTGTCATTTTTTTATTTCTTTTAAAATTTGAGGAATCAAATCAATCATTATATTTGTATTCATGTCATGTGGTATATATTACTATCTATGCTTTACAGATTAGTGCACGATATATAAAGGATTGCAAATGTATGTTAGGGATTATGATCTGTAAATGAATGTGATAGATTAATATATAATTAGTACCTTCTGTGGTGTTGATCAATATTAGAACATAGGCTGATTTTTCTGTGGTTTAGTCATGTTTGATAATGAAATGCTGAATATATTATTATATAGCTTTTTCACAAGAGGATCATGTGTAGGTTTTTGGGCCTCGCATTAAGGCCCAAAAAATGTTACTTATCATATATATGCATACGTGAGAAGTGAGAATGACAAAACTAACGCATGTAAGTTCATAACATTTTTTTATATCAAGCAGAAAAAAAGTTAACATAAATAATTCACTAAATTGAGCGTCTCAATTAATGAACCACTAATTATAGTATCTACTTTAAAGAATTTTTGTTCACTATATTACATCACCTAACTATCTAATAATAACTGTACCTCTAAAAATTTTTCTTAGATCAAGTTAACAATTTAAGATACATATGCTGCAAATTAAAAGTTTATGAATTATTATTGAAGTTAGTTCTAATGAAATAGACTAATTTATCATAACGTGATAAATTTAAGTTTAAATTTTTGTTAAAAGAAACATCTACTTTTAATACTCGACAATATTTTAAATAATATTATTTTTAGGATAAAGATACTTGAAGAAAAAAAAAGTTTATGAATTAATTAAGTTGACATTGAGAAAATATATAAGAGATATCAAATTTAAATAATCAATAAAATTAATAGTCTATAATAATATTAACAATTTAATCTAAAAGAATGATGTACCTTAAAAATGGCTTAATGATTGAGTATTGAGTATTCATTGTTATAAGGGGCTATATTCTCTCAAATTGAAATTATGTTACTTGGAAAGTCACGAAAAGGGAATAACTTTTGATAGTGTAGCTTTAATTAATGCATACACCTAAAATAAGAGAATAATTAATATAATTTATATATGTATATCTTTTTCACATCTCACTTGCACATTTTCTTACATATAATATTATGTCATAAAAAATCCAAATGCAATTTGTAAAAGAAAAAAGTATTTGAATTTGTTTCTAATTAATTAATCTGATTGCAGTTACACAATCAAAAATAAGTCAATCATTGCAAAAATAAAAAAATGTAAATATGAAAAATCCATGAATAGACACTACCTACTGAGAGCGTTCTAAACAAATTGTGAGTGTACGTAGTAGGTGGTGTGGCGGAATTTCTTTTCATTGTACTAAAGTAAGGGAAGGCATTTCAAAAGTAATGCCTTACTAACTAAAGAAACTAAAATGTAAATAAGTATATAATAGGCTAATTAAGCACATGCCCAAATCTTTCTCCATGCCCCTGTAACTTATTATTTGTTACTAAATAACTCTAATTATCAATTTGATCCACCAAATGTAAATTTTATTAATTTAGTGTCTCAATTTTTTTCATTAAATAATAATTTTTAGGTATTTTTTATTTTTATTTTTAAAAAAATTCAAAATATCCTCAAGTCATATTAAATTTCAGATTAATCATTTTCAAGTCATGTCAAAGTAAAATTCTTTTAATAAATGCGTTTTTCTAAATTCAAACTTCTATCATTATCCTTACAATAATAAAATTGTTTTCACTTCAAATAAAAACTTGTTGATAAGTATTTTTCTTTTTTTAATTGATAGACAAAAGTTGATGTGGCCGTTAATTATGGTATAAACTTGTTCATATGTGATATTTTCATCACCGGAAACAATGTTGTTTTCATCAAAACAACAAATTGTTATAAAATTACTTTGTTTTATAAAGTTTGTTTAAATGTCATTATTTTGAAAAAAACCATTTAAACAAGTTTAGATCACAAATTACCAGTTAAATAGATTTTTATTTATTAATTGTGAAAATTTTGCTTAAGGGAAGGGTCATTTGATTGAGGAAAATTTTTTAAGCACTAAAGTAGAAGACCTTATTTTAAAATCCAACTTAAAAATAATAATTTTTAAGAGAGTACATTATTAATTTATTGAAATTTTGTGATCGAAAACCTGAATTTATAATATCATCATATTAAATTTATACTTATCTTTTTTATTTGGATTGAAGGGGATGGATGGAATTAAAAATGGAGAAAGAGAGATAAGAAGGATAGGCACGTTTCTTACTATATTATTTGCTTTAAAATAAAGTAAAAGAACTTGACCCAATAAATAAAAAAATAAATAAAAGTAAAAGAAGTAATTATGAATAATGAGAACTTAAATAATGAGAATAAAGTAAATTAAAATTAATATTTCGCCCCTTAACTGTGTGAAATTTTAATTTTATCATTTAATTTTTTAAAAAATTTGTTCTCACCAAATTTTGTCATCAATCATATGTAAATTTTAAATGAAAACTAATCAAAAAATGGTTGAAGAAGAAAAACATAAAAGAAATTCAAAGGTCTATAAAAATTAACTTAATGATTGTTTTAGATTCATCTAGAACTCTCTTGTTAGATTAATTATGTTCTAGCAAAAATAATTTTACATGATTTTATATATGATTATATCATTAATAATATGATATTTTGACTAAATAAAATTGTATCAATTAATAAAATTAGGCAACGAAGTTAAAATCTCCAACAAATTAAAATTAAGAGACAAAAGCAAATTTTTAACCGAATATATTTATAATCACTCTTATATCTTTATGTTAAGTGGAAAGTTAAAAAAAAATAATAAAAGGTGATGAATTTTGCAGCATCAATGATATTTTGTAACCCTAATCATCTAAAGCTTTCGAACTAATTAAGTACAAAAGAAGTTCGCACCCTCATTAAGTACTAGTGATTGCATGTGAGAACAGCTAATTAATAAGGGTTGGTTGGTTTGATTAGGTTGGATTAAAACTTTTGTAGGATTTTTGTTTGGAGGTGTTTAAAGTATATGAACAGTTAAAAAAAGTGTTTCTGAAGTTTTTATTTTGTTTTTTTAAATTATAAATTTAATTTATTTTAAATTTTTAAAGTCACTATTTATATTATATTATATAGTTTTGGACTTTTTGTCTTTTAAAATTTATTTTATATATATATACACTTAAAAAAATAATTACAGATAAATGAGAAGATTAATAGTTATGTAATAAAAGATTATGAAAAAAAAGATAAAATAGTTATTCAAATTCTTAATTTTTAATATTTTTACAAATAAATCTTTAAAAAGTTATATGTATTTTAATATACGTAAAATGACTAACCATTTATATTATTTTAGCATGTACAATTGATGCAATGACAGTTGTAGCGACACAAGCATATGAACAGACTCAACAGAAGCAATAGATCGTCACACTTGACGTGCAGAGAGGACGAGCTCCGTGCCCATAGCAAATTACTATTATACATAAAATAATTATTAGAAAAACTATTTCAATATTATGTATTATAGTGTTAGTGTCATGGATTTTATTTTTCACATTCACATTAATATTCTTTCAATTTTATGATATAATTTTATGGATTTAAATTTAATTACCAAGCATGTTAATTATCAAATAATATTATAGATTAATAAATTTGATATGTATTAAAGTGTATATTAATTTTATTAATATAATTTTATATATATTAAAAAAATCTCTCATAATTAGTCTGCCTCTTGTTTCTCTATATATTATATATATAGTTTAGAAACTTGAAAAGATAACCTTCAAAACTATATATTTTATTGTACATTTTTTTGTAAAATATAATCATGATTAATTAGGTGACATGATGCTAATGAATAAATTTAATAAAATATTATTTATATTAAATAATTTCTTATGATAGATCCAAATGTATAAAGCAATTAAAATACTTAGATGTACTTTTTATATTTTTATTATTAAATTGTCTAATTAAAAAATAATATGTATATAATTTATATACACAATTTATTTATCTCATAATTAGTTATTTTTAAAATTTTTTATATATATTTTAGGTTAAATTATTCATATGATTTCTATAATTTTATTTATTTTTTAATTAAGTCTTTACAATTCTAAAATTTATAATTGAGTTGTTATAGTTTAATAAAATTTTAAATTAATACTTAAAATTAAATTTTTGTCAAAATTTTATTAAATTTTGATTATATACTAATTATATATTATTTTAATATTATAAATTTATTTAATTTAAGTCAATCTATTCATATATTACTTAATATAAATTATATTTTATTTTTTATATATAAATTGTTTTTATATTATCATTTAATTTAATTATTATTTTCTTTTTTATTAATATAAATCATATATATTTAAAGTTCTACGATACTATATGTTAATAATATTAATAAAATTTTAACAAAAAATTTATAACAAGAATTAATTTAAAATTGTGTTAAATTATTAAAAAATTTAATTATAAATTTTTAAATTATAAAAAATTAAGTAAAAATATAAAGGTTACAATAATAATTTAATATATATTTTAATTAAAAAATAAGAAACGAGGAATTGTCTAATGCATTTATTAGATGATTACTTTATAAGAGATTAGCAGCAAAAGTTGAAGATTTAATAAATTAAAATCAACATATGGAATGGTGGTTGGAATTGATTATCGTAATAAATTAATTACAGGTAGCCACTAATAAAGCTGAATAAAATAAAGAAGTCGCTTTCAATCCAACTTAACTGTGGCCACAACCATCCAAGTTTTGCAGCCACTAGTTGCAGTTCCTCTCTCTCATTACATCTCTTCCTTCTTCTTCTCTCTCTTGCATGCCTCACTCGATACGTCTACCATTCACACCTGTTAACTATTTTAACTCGCAAATTTCACGTTTTTTGTTTACGTCGCTTTCGATCTAGATCTTTAAAATTTGAGTTACATTAAAAATATATATATTTTATCACTAATTTATTTAAGAAAATTTTTTATTAAAATAACTCTCTTATTTTTTTATTATCTTTTTCTAATTTTAAAAAAATCGATCATTTTAAAAATTTAGAGTGTTCAAAATCGTCCCTTTCACTCCCACTACGCCTCACTTCTCTTTTAACTTCCACACCATCTCAATTCTCAATATATAATCTCATCTCGATCATTCCCATGATATCCATATCCATATCCATCTCCTCTCTTTCTCTTATTCAATAATACCATATAATTATTGACTGGTGGTGACTGGTGATTATAACAATTTGTACTGTATCAGGTATATATACATATATATATATATAAATAGATATCATCATTCATCAACCTCTGAAAAATTAAGCTAGCTAGCGCAATGTTGAAGAGCTCACACGATTGGCCAGAGCCCATTGTCCGCGTGCAGTCCTTGTCGGAGACCTGTGTCGATTCCATCCCTGACAGGTACATTAAGCCTCCTTCCGATAGGCCAGCGCTAATTCCCTCTTCTTCTTCTGCTGACACTAATACTAACGTAAACATCCCAATCATCGACCTCGCTTCTCTGTACGACCCCAAGACTCGAACCGCCACGCTCGCGCAAATCTGGGACGCTTGCAACCACTGGGGCTTCTTCCAAATCGTGAACCACGGGGTGAGCCCTGGGCTCATGGACGCGGCTCGCGAGACTTGGCGCGCCTTCTTTCACTTGCCCATGGAAGTGAAGCAACAGTACGCCAACTCCCCCAAAACCTACGAGGGCTACGGAAGTAGACTCGGAGTTGAAAAGGGCGCGATTCTGGATTGGAGCGACTACTACTATCTTCACTACCTTCCCTTGCGCTTGAAGGACTATAACAAGTGGCCAGCTCTTCCTCCCTCTTGCAGGGACGTCTTAGATGAGTACGGCACAAACGTGGTGAAGCTGTGTGGAAGGTTGATGAAGGTACTGTCCTTAAATCTGGGACTCCATGAGGATTCTCTTCAGAATGCGTTTGGTGGGGAAGATATAGGGGCGTGCCTGAGGGTCAATTTTTACCCCAAGTGTCCCAAACCTGAGTTGACGCTGGGTCTGTCGTCCCACTCCGATCCCGGAGGGATGACCCTACTGCTACCGGACGATCAGGTTCCCGGTCTGCAAGTGAAAAAGTCCGGTCAGTGGATTACGGTGAAGCCGGTGCCGCATGCGTTTATTGTCAATATCGGAGACCAAATTCAGGTGATTCCTTTATCTCTCTCATGGTATGCTTGAGATAAAGCATGAGGTACGTGTGATGTGAATGTGATTCATTAACATCACTCTAACAAATTGATTTTGAAAGCGATTTTAATATAAACAATGCTCTTTAACTATACTGAAAAAGCATATATGAAAAGGAGAAACATTTGGCATTCATGGGGTTAAGGATAAGGACTTGGCCTTGACATGCATCACATCTTTGTACATTTAGACCATGCATTTTTATTATTTAATAACCTCACTTGTGTGCTAAATTAATTTGTCTTTCTAAACTCTTCTAACTACTGAGCATTTTTGGTAAAAACTATATGATTTTATTCATTTATTTTTAATAAAAATCATATAATTTAGTTTTCAATTATGACTAAGTTAAATATTAAATTTTAAGCATTATTTATTCATCAAAATATGAATAACAATAGTACTAAACTTAGAGCATATATATATTCATTCTTCAATGAATAACCTTGTAATTAGGGGTGAATATATCCAAATTAATCTAAACTCTATTGAACTGATCTAATCAAAATTGATCAAAATTAACTATTTAATTTGATAGATTGGATGAGATTTTGGCAAAAGTGATTAGCTCAATTTGATTATTGGATGACTTTGATTTTTATCCAAATCGAACCAATTAAATTAATATATTATTTATTTATTTAATATATTTTATATTGTTAGATCATGTTGAATTGTGCTTGATTTTTAGTAATAATTATACTTATATTTATCTTAGAATTATCTTAAAGTAATTTTAGTGTAAATGTATGGTTAAAAAGGCTTATTTTCATAATTGAAACTGAAAAAAATGATTAAAGTTAATTTTTTTCATAATTTATGAAATTGTTTTATTGAAAATTGATCAATTAATGGAATCTAAACCAATACGATTGATTTGAATTGAATCGATTGACTCTCAAAATATTAAATTGATTGGATATTTTTTTTAATCATATAATAAAATTAATTCAACTGATCGAATGATCAAAATCGATCAAAACTAAATTGGTATTGATTCCTACATGTGTACTAGACGTTTGAACTATAGAAGGTAGTTACAAGATATATTTGAATAGATTCATGACCTTACTCATATATATGTATTGTGTTTTCTTATTCAAAAAGAAAAAAAGGTAAAACAAATTGATAATTAGGTGAGACTTTCCTCCTATAGCCATTGCGTAAAGTCATAATTAATGGTTATGAGACAATATCAGTAATTTGTAGGCTCTGGCACGCCATATCCTAATTCAAATAATTTATAATTTAGTGGTTTATTATAATTTTTTGTTGAAAGGGTTAATTTTTGAATCTGTGTATATATATGTGAAGGTTATAAGCAATGCAAGGTACAAGAGTGTGGAGCACAGAGTGATTGTAAATTCAAATAAAGAAAGAGTTTCGCTTGCTTTCTTCTACAACCCCAAGAGTGACATACCCATAGAGCCAGCAAAGGAGCTTGTTACGCAAGAGAGGCCTGCGCTCTACCCTCCCATGACCTTCGATGAATACAGGCTCTTCATTCGATTGAAGGGCCCTCGTGGAAAATCTCAAGTTGAATCTTTAATCACTCAAACATGAATCTCAAGAAAATTAAACCACTCCCTCTCAATTATTATTAATTGCTATTTTAGTTTTAATTAATTATACATCTGGTAATCATATAGATAGGGGATTTAATTTCTTTCAACAAAATTGCACATTATTAATTAATTAATAAGCCTTAAAGCCTAGCTCAGAGTATAAATAATATATGTATATATATATATGTAAAATCGAGTGCAAAAGTGGTTTTCTGATTGCCGCTTGTTTTGTATTGGCTGAATCTGGATATGATATAAAAAAAAAATCATTGCAAATATTGGTAGGGATATATATGTTTCATGCAGTATATGGATAATTATATCTTAAATGTCACAACTGCATGTACACCTCTTTCAAATTCAATGTACCCAGATTAATTATTGTATCTCATATTTTACAAATTAAATTAGAGTTATTCATGACGAGAGCATTCGGTCAGAGGCCGGGATTGTTTGATTGATTTACACAGGTTCAATTCTTATTAGTATTCCTGTACGTTTCCTCATTTTAATTATATATATATTAATTAAGATTAAAATGCACATAATTTCTTGAAATTATAAATTATAAGTAGATAATCTCTTTAATTATAAAAATTAACCTATAACTCCTTCAAACTTTATAATATGTGTAAAAGCTTTATTTGTTAATATTTTAATCTAAAATCCTATCAGATGGTAAAAATATTATCAAATTATTTAAAAGGTTTTTTCATACAAAGTTTAAAATTTAGAAGAATTTTTTACATAAGACTTAAAAGTTTAATTTTTTTTTACATAAAACTTAAAGTTCAAAAGAGTTTTTTTATTTTCATATGATTTAATTTTATTGATGTGTCATTGTTTCGTTAAAATTTTAGATAAAAAAATTAACAAAAAGATTTTTTGTACAAATTACAAAGTTTGAGAGATTCAAAATTAATTTTTATAATTAAAAGAGATTATTTATATGTAACCTATAGTTAAAGAGAAATTTTATGCATTTTAACTATTAATTAACAAAGTATATATATCTTTAATTCCTAACCAATGTTAGATCATTTTTATTATGCCATAATAATTAAAACTATATTTGCACTCTTAGCTTTGTCAAATAATCTAACAACCACCAATAAGTTTGTCGGTTAGATAAGTAGCTATCTCATTCTTTTTAACTAAAATTTTGAGTTTAAATTTTTTTATGAAAAAATTTTTGCTCGCCCATTACAATATTTATTCTAACTTGAATTAAAATAATTAAAATTTAGTAGACTTACAGATACTTGTTGTTTAAACCAGACAAAATCTAACAACCTAAAAGAGGAAAAAATTAAATTAGCACGCCATAATTTATATATATTAAGATCTTGGATAAACTATTAATTAGTTTATCTCAATTGAAATTTGATAATACATACTCTACACTAGGAAACTTATATATGAACAAACAAATTTCGACCAAAAAAAAAAAACTGAAACAAATGGTTTACTCACGGGCAGTAACGTTTTATCCTTTGCCATCGATCTATTGTTATAGTTGTCCTTCTGTTTAATAAGATTAAGATATAAACGAGAGACAAATGGAAGGGGAGGAGTATAAACTAATAAAATATATTCTATTATTATATATATAATGCTCCTAATTAATCTTTGTTTCTCTAGATCTTTGTCATTTTTATTCTTATCACTTACACCATAATTTAATATTTTTCAATAGTTGAAGGTGAAGGATAACTTACATACCCAGATCAGTTCATAAATTCTTCAGAAAGATCTATATATATAGATTAAGATTTCGAATATGTTTGGGATATTTGTCTATCTATAGGTCAATGGCAAAATTAATTATTTAGACTCAGGTCCTCATCACCTTCCCCCTCCTACAAAAAAATTATGTGCTATATATATATATATATATAGGCTTAACTTCTGCAACCTTGGTAATTAAGCAACTATTTATTGTAGTTTTGTAATATTACAAGAATAGTACATAAAATAAATTTGTTTAGAATTTTCAATAATACTGAATGTTATAAATTAAAGAGCATCGAAAAGGAATTTCTCTCTTAGAGTGTCTTAAAATTATTGTCTTAATATCTCATTTCCATATATATATATATATATATATGTATATATATGTATGTATATGTACACTGAACCGCCAAGTCAAATTATTCACCCATTAATGGATTCCTGAATCTGATCTCTTAAGTTAATGCTGAACAAGACTGTTTACCAACGTTAATTATTGTTCCTAGCTAACTTGAATACATCACAAATTAAAGCAGTTTTAATTAGATCAATCTTCATTTCTGACTGAGCCTGTGACCACTTTCATTATTATTATGTCATCACTCATCACGTAGCTTAATTTATATATGATGTTATAGGATTTTATATACACCAATCATGCATGGTGGAAAGTCAATAGTGTCAACTACTGATTAAGGTACCTTCATAAAATAATAATAAAAAACCTAGGCAATAATATTATTCAATCACGTGTTGTAACTGTGCAGCTTGAAGCGACTCTTTCTCCAAAGAGACCAATAATGTTAGTTGTCTTATGTTGGAAATGAGTCACAACTCCATTGATTCGTATAATCCATAAGTTTTAGTTGGATTTGAACAATATGTGCATTACATCATGTATATATGATTGAGTAGTCTGGACTTACAATCTGTTGATGATCTCTGACAAGTAGTTTAACATCACCATCCATGACAGTAAAAAAAAACTCAAAGTTGATGATGTAAACGCAATAAACTCAAAGTTGGTGACCTTTCATTGTCTTCAAATTAGAAGAAAACGCAAACTTTAATCACATTTTATAGTACTTATCTGTTTTCTCACTGTCATACTTCACTGTGATCATATCAAAAAAATAAACCATATCGATCCTTCGGGGTGTCTCCTTAAGAATCACACTCAAAACTTGAGAGGCAGAACAGAAATGAACTCACACTATAATTGGGTTAAGACTTAAGAATTAAAATTCATTTGGAAAACATTCTGCTACTCGACCTCCAGATTTTGAAGTATAAGAAACAAATGAAAATCATACTCGCCACACCACACCACAACCACAATCACGGGCTAAACCTCATGTTTAAAAAATATTTTGTGAGTTGACATTAATTTTTTATTTTATTTATTTATTATAAATTAAAAGTTAAATTATTTTTGTAATTCTTATGCTTTCACTCAATTTTTAATTGAGTCTTTATAATTTAAAAACTCATAATTGAATTCCTATAATTTAACAAATTTTAAATATCAGTTCTTATTATCATTTTTTTGTTAAAATTATATTGAATTTTGCTAATATTGTCAAGATATAGTATTTTAACACTCTAAATATATATATGATTTATGTTAGCAAAGTAAAAAATAAAAATAATGATAAAAAATAACTTAAATTAATATATGAAATGAAATGCAATTATATTAGGTAAATGAGAAAATTGATTTGAATTAAGTAATTTCATAATATTAAAATTGTATATAGGCAAAAGTACCTTTTATGTATCCAAATTTTAGATTAATTTTCAATTTCATCCTTAAATTTTTTTTTTGGTTCAATTTTGATTTTAAAATTTCAAATTGCAATTGATTTTATCTTACAGTTTAGCGTTGTCCAAATTTCTAATAAAAAATAATGCCATGACATCTGATGTGTAATGTCAAAATATTAAATAAAATGAAATACTGAGTCACACTAGTTTTGAAAACATATTTGATACACTCAAACTTTGAGAACACATATAATAGTAATTGAGTGAAAGTAAAAATACTATAATATGATAACATATAATTTTTTTTAGTGTTTAAATATTATAAAAATCTTGTTAATACTATTAGAATTTGTTGAAATGTACTTTCAAAATTTGAGTATACTATCAAATATATCTCCTAAAATTAATGTGAATCAGCATTTTATTTTTGTCCAATATTTTAACATTACATGTTAGATGCCACATTACTATTTTCTGTTAGTAATTTAGACAATGTTAGGGTGTGGAATGAAATAGATTACAATTCGAAATTTTAAGAATAAAATTGACTTAAAAAAACTATAAGAACGAAATTAAAAATTAATGTAAAGTTTAGAAACATAAAAAAGATATTTTTGCCTTGTATAGAATTAACATATCAAAATTTAACTAAACTTAGACAAAAAGTTAAGCTTGGGAACTAAATAAAAAATTTGATAAATTATAAGGACTCAAATGTAAAATTTTTAAACTATAAGGATTTAATTAAAAATTAAGTAAAATTATAGGGACTACAAACTAATTAATCCTAAATTAAATGAGTTTTATAGGTGAAAAGAAGGCTCAAATATAGTTACTAAGCAATTATCACTAATTGAGTCTTAGCACACATTAATTAAATCTAACTAACAACAAAAGGTATATGTCATTTGTGTTACCGTGATGGGAGGATTTAGTAAGACAATCTATTTAAAGGACTAAGTCTTCTTTTTAACCCTAATCTCAATGTTCTAATCTTATTGAAGTTGTTGCTCAGCTTTATGGTTATAGAGAGAAAAACCTAACCATCAAGGTTGAAAGCTTTGTCTACTGATATCTTGATAATAATGACACAATTAGATATACATTACTTACCTACTTAATTTTATTCAATGTTCTATACATTTCTATTATCTACTTAATTTTATGATTATTAGAATCAACAATTGGTATCAGAGCTTTGTATGTATGATTATAGAACTTGAAATTTTATTAAATTTTTGCACAAAACTTGAAATCAAATTAGGGTTTCTTTATCCCCCTTTGAACTAGTTTCAAATTAGTGTATTATATGCATAATAGGGTCCTATATTTAGGAAGAAATTGTGACTTAAGTTTTCGATTATATCCATATAAGTTTTGAAGCAAAGTATGTTCTTTAATCCAAAATTTGAGACTTTTAATCAAATTAAGTGCTAGGGATATCTTTAATATGTATATTTTACATTATTGGAATAGTTGGATTAAAATAAATCAAAATATGCAATATATATAGCTTTAAAAACAAAAATAAACCCATATTCGCAAACCCTAGGAGTTTAGATCCAAAATCTCACAATTTTAACTTAAATATCCCAAAATTAAACACATAAATAAGCTTATGAGGTGGTTTTTTTTTTTTATCAAAACTGCAAAAAAATTTGATTCAAAAAACACGTAAAATGCGTTATATGGCAGCAAATTGAAAGTGATTGACATGACTCATTTTCCTGCATGTGGCTCGACCTAGTTCGAAGAAGGAGATCATATGGTCTTCTACCATAAAATGCGTAGCCTATTTTGGGGTTGGCACATGAGGCCCACTCCCAACTTCAATTTAACTAGTTGAAGTGTATTTTGCTTTTTTATTTTTATTGATTTTTTTATTTTGTTTTTTTTTTAAAATTAAATATTTATTTTGAAATTTATACACATTTTCTTATTATAGTTCAAAATAAATATTTTATGGAATCTCTTTGGTACAAAAAGATAATGAAATATTTCTTTTCACACAATGTATGAATAGAGTTCATTGATGTCAATGTGAAACAACTTTAAAGACATCTCATTTCAAGTTGCAAATTTCTTCAGATTTTACATCAACTTTCTTTTAGCGTTGTCAATACATATACCCAATCTCTAAAGTCAAGTGAAGGAAATATCTGCTTAATCAATATTTCAACTCTTTCTTTAAAAATATGAATTAGATGTTGATGCCACAACAAACTCCTTTGTCATAGGTCTTTGTCAATATGTAAGTATTCATCAACAATAGCCAAACGTACTTGGTGATCCCTCTCAGTTTATCTTTCACTGTCCCTGAATCCCTACAAGATAGATGTAACATGATAGAAGCACCATTGTCAAGTCACCAGAAGTATAAAGACCTCTCAACCTTTGATGGTAATGGTAAAATCGATCACATATTTCTCAACTACTTAATTTTATTGAATCTTATCAATGTCATTCCTCTATATGTGGGGCACCAAAGTAGAATGGAATACTTTGTAATCAAATCAATTCAAATCCAACGGAATGTCAATCATGTAATAAGAAAAAAGTAGTCAATTTAGTTAGTGAAAAAATGTTAGTAAAGAAAAGGGAGAAAAGATTTACCAATATATATGGTGTTTGGATCCTTTGAAATTCAACTTTTGTGAAGTTTACTAAAACATATCATTAATTTGCAAGCAGGTTAATGTGCAAAATATGATATATTTCTATTCTTTAAACCACTAGCGGATTAATATGTTAAATAATGACTTCGACAAACTTTACTTCATAGAATTTAATTTTTGTTATATCACACTTTACTGTTGTCAACCTTGAGATAAAAAGTTTTATCTACAGTATAAATTTTTTAAAGTATAAATTTGAGTAAAGTTCAAAAATAAAAAGAAAGAAAAAAAATACAAGTAGCCTTAATTCATACAAGGTAGGTATTTAATTTATCTCTTTTATTTTCTTTTCTTTCTGAACTTTATTATTTCATCAAAATTTACATTTTAGAGAATTAATAATTATTTACAGCAATGAAATTGAGGGTTTTTTGAGAGAAAATAAAATGGTTACCGTAGGTGACATAGTAGTGGGGGCGAAACAGAAACTCTTTCTCCCATATGGAATAAAACATTACATGCAATTAATATATTTAAACTACATTTGAATAGGGGATTTACGCTCGTAACTTATTAAACCCTAAACTCTCTCTATGAACAGGGGATTCAATCATTGGGAAGTTTTCCCGATGTTTCCCCTGTGTGGTGAAAAAAGAAACATCGATGCTTCTCACGTGTCAAAATCCCATGTTGACCACATTGCCTTTGAGGATGTTGAAGGTGGTGTTGCCTGCAATTTTGATGGGAGCAACTCCTAATTTTGCCTTGTGGTTAAAGATGGAGCTGTAACAATTTCGGGTTGACATTTTTCATGTTTACCTTAATCAAGCTTGCAATAATCACATTTATCGATTCTCCACTTGTAATGTAAATAATAATACGAGGATTTCAAATGTTGTATATATATAACAATTATTTGTTTTTTTCCTCTCAAAAAGGATTTCAAGTGAGATTAGCAGTCTCATCCTCTCAGTGCTAATGAACTGATACACTCGAGTATTTTAGACTTCTGTTTCTTAGTTTCTGTTGTTTTATGATTCAGAATTCATTTTCTTCATTCTCTGGTAAAAGAAAGAAGCAAACCATGGGGTCATGACTCATGATTGTATCACAAGATCTTAAAAGACCTTTTTTTTTTTTCTTTTCAATTGTACATCAGCATATGTATTAATCAACTACATCAAGCAACCACAACTAACAAAAACAAGAAGGCATGCACTAGCTACATACTACATATTATACACAGCTACATCATAGGGAAAGAAAGCCCAATTATTGGGATTTTAAAGGCTAAAATAGGAGTTCACTGTTTGCTATTGCTGCATGCTTAATTTTACATCCACATACCGCATTTTCTGGAAGTAACTCAGTCTACAAGTATTTTGGGTGGAAGGTATACGCCTGAATCTTGATCCTGACAAGTACCAAGTTTCACAACAAAATGAGCACTTAGGTTGTACCTTCTTTGTACTTCTGCAAACCCTCCACTCAGAACTTGCTCTACCCAATCCTCCACCTCCGTGTCCCTGTCGGAGACATACGCAGCTGCCAGTAGTTGTTCCATGACCTCTAACTCAATCTGTAGTGCACACTTAGATCCAAGAATTTTGTGGAACTTCCTTCTGATCACTTCTAGCACTCTATCTGCAACTGCATCGAAATTATAAGGTTTGAAAACAACTGTTTCATCAACCTGATCATAAAAATCTTGGAACCAGAGGGTTTGGTTTTGGTTCTCAGCTGAGACATATTCATGGTTTCCATTGTCCATGTCTTGCAGCTCATTCTGTTCAGCTGTAAGATTCAAATCCAAAACCCAGTTTGATGCCATGTGAGCCCTTTTAGCAGTGTCTGAGATTTTGTGTTGATCCTGAGATTCATTGTCACTAATCAGCTTTCTTTTGTTTATGAAAACTAGATTGGGAATGCCTTCTATTGAATTGTTAACTACTGTTACGGTTTGGCTTCCGATGTCTCCAATCAGATGTTCAAGTTTTATCTTGATTCCACCTCCTTTTGTCCTTAGTATTCTTTCCTCAGTGTAGTTGGAAGGTTCCCTTGTCGGTGTGCTGTTATTTTGGTGAATACAAAAAGATGTCACAAATATTGAATTGTTTACACCAACTTCTCTTCCATGTGAATCAATAATTTTTCCAGTCTTGATGGCCTGAGACAAACTATTTTGAGCCAGCATGTCAGCCTTGTCTACATTTTCAAGGAAGACCACAGACAACGGTCTCTTGCACAATTCCCCTACTATAAAATCAAGAGTAGTCTTTCCTCTGAGTTTGACATCATATCCTTTCATTTCTTCTGAATTTAGATCGACAAAAATGAAGCTATCTCGGCTTCCACACAAATACTCAGCCAAAGAAACAGCAATTTTCTTCTTACCATGCCTATCAGGCCCTACAAAATTCATCCATATATCTCCTCTTTGATTTTCTCTGTGGTGTTTACCCCTTTTTGTTTCGCAACAAGATAGTGTTCTAATTATAACGCGCAGGGCTTCTTCCTGCCAGCTAACCTTATTGGAGAGAGCTTCAAAAAGAACTTTGAAATTTCTTAGATCAACTTGTCCTCCATAGTCAAAACTTAAGCAGGATGAAGACATGGCTGGATGCTGAAAAGTGTTTCCATTAACCAGATCAGAGTTCAAAATTTTATGTTCGCCTGTAGCTTTCTTAGATGTGTTGGTGGTATGAGAAGAGCTTAATCCTAAGCCTAGGTCCGTGGTTACAGAATTCACAGATGCGGGAGACATTTGATTACCATCACACACACTTGAATTGGACATGTTGCATGATTTTAATTCAGCTGACTCGATATCTTCTGCTTTGTGGAAAATCTCTGAGAGTCTTGAAGTAAATTTCTCCTGCTTTGACTCGTAAACCACAGAAAAAGGACTTCTTGATTCTGATGAAGAAATCATTTGCTCAACCCCGGGCACTTGTGAATTGAGGTCAATGTTTTCACTTGGGGATGCATCTGTGATTTTGCTGTTGTAGTTGTCAGCATCTTCCTTTTTGTTATTGAAACATTGAAACCCCACAACAGTTTGACAAATATTTGCATCAGGGAATTGTTGAGTATGGTGATGGCACGTCTTGTCCAATTTCTTATGTGGCCCAGGTTCACTATTGTCCAGCACAGCACCATCATCTTTGGTCTGCACTGAATGGAAACAATATTGGTTTTTACACTAACAAAAATGAAGACAACTTTTTGATAACACAAAATAATAATAATAATAATTGTGGATGATCCATGGTTCTCTCTACAGTTAACATGATAACAATTAACAGTTGTCTTAATAGGACATGAAGGTCGATTCATGATATGCTTATGTGAGGGATTTGACTCTGGTAACACAGTCAGTAAAGACAGAAACTAATACTAACATACAACAACTTGTTTGCTCTCTTTTCTCATGAAATAATTATTTGTTCCACAAAAAGTAGGAGCCTATTTTTCATTTTTCCATCATTGAAAATTTTCTAGAAAATATGGGCAAGTAAAATGTTTTGTTAAAGCCTTTCAAGTAAAGACTTTAAGCAAATGTTACTTGACTGAGCATTTATTATAGGCCAAAGAAATAGTTTATCCTTTTAAGATGTGCCCGATGCTTAGTTTGGAAACTAGCAAGTTTTTAAGAATTGGACCAAGGGATAACAAGTAAAATAAAAAAATAAACAGCAACTCCAAACCAACCACAAATTTTAAGAATAACTGTAGGATTTGAGGCTGGCAAGTAACTAGACCATGAAAATTTTCTCATAGACACTAATAAATTTAGGCTGAATTTGATTAACGTATATGAATGCCACAGTACACACCTTTACATTCAATACTTTTGCTGAGCCAGGCTCAGAAGTGTGCCACCAGGGAGGTAACTTAGATTGGCAAGATGCAGCAGGTGAAGCAGAAAATTTGTCCCTAGAAGCAGAAAGTTCTTCTTGTTCAAACCTCTTTCCACATTGATGGCAGTGGGGAACACAATAATAGGAGCCACTTAGTGGACCTTTTAAGTCAGAAGGTGAAGAAAAGAAGCCACCAAATGGGACAAATGAATCCATCAAGCTGTAAGTATCATGAACAAAAAAATTTAGACTAGACAAAAGATACGCAAAACACAGCAAAGTTGAGAGTCTGTTCGTACTGAACAAGGCGCAAAAATAAAGATTATTATAAAGTCTAATTTCATAATAAAATAGTGGAACTTAGGACATCAGATAAATAGATATACTCTTTGACTAAAGACAATATTTATTCATTTACTATTAGAGGAGTTAATATTTTCTACATAGATCAGAACTCAAAGAATTGCCCTCTTTCTTCTTTCATCCACTTTTTTCATTTTGGTGGAAAAAAAAAAACATAAAACTTCAGAGATCATAATATAATAAAAGACATTGGTCATTACAACACAGACTTGTCCAAATATAGAAACATAATTTATCAACCACTAACGTAAATTCATCTAATTCAAGTTAGCAGACAAAGATTAAGTTAGCGCCTAAGCCTACAAAGTGAATCATGCAAAGTTGCAAACCAGAATTATTTAAATGGATCTTCAGACACATTTGGACAAAAGTGATAACAAGATATCAATCACTTACCTAGATCTGGGTTTCTGATATGATTCGGCCATGGAAGGTCTAACAGAGGTAATAGGCAGAAGCTGCAAATCCCAATCCTTCTCAACGGATGGAAATTTACCCACAAATTTCAAATAGCTATCGTAGCTGGCAGCCGCACCCATTAACCAAAGCTTGTCATAATTAAGTGCTAACAACTTGCCCAATTCTGCAACAATATAGCTCACTGCCTCACCTGAAGCATTCTCGTCAACGAAACACTTCAAGTCTCCGAAATTTAGCAACAAACCAGGTCCTACACACTGCTCTACCATTTGGGATATTTTCTTCAATTTCGAGCTCATAGCCTCGTTATCACAATTCTCTGCTATAAACTTGGAAACGTCATTTCCAATGCAAATCACATGCAACCCACATAATTCCACAGGCAAAACCCCATCCTTTCGTTTATCCACAGCTTCTGTGAAACTTTTCAGAGCGTCATACGCGCGTGCACCCAGAAGCAGAGGATTCCTGCCTCTGCTTCTGGAAAGCACCTCTCCGATTCTTCTGTAGTTCTCGTCCCCGTCGCAGAACCCAAACGACCCGGAAAATGGGAAGGTGATGCTCCGACGACCAGGGTCCGGATGCTCCGTCAAGTTGCAGAGGAATACAGGTGGGCCTCGGGAGCGGGAGTATCGAAGGAGCTGTGGGAGAGGGCGAAGAATAGCGAGCTTGATTTCGGAGCTCCGAAAACCCGCTTCTCCGAACACCCGACTCACAACCGGGTCATCCAGTATCGACAATATTAAGTGCTGAAGCTCCACTTTCACACACGAAACCGAAGATGGGTGCTGAGAGATTTGATGGTAGAGATGGAAATTCTCGGGTTGTCTTCTCTGGTTCGCCTGAGAACGCTTAATGGCTGCCATAAGTGAGTTCGACACCGGCGGGTCGTCGGAGAGTTGGGTCGAGGGGACTCGGTCTAGAGACACGCTCAGGCACAACTCTAACGCCTTGAATTGAAGCCGAGTCGAGTAAGCAGAGTTGCGGGCACGCGTGCAGGCGTCGCGTAGGATTGAAGACGGCAGTGACAGGAGGGCGGAGATGGCATGGAGCGAGGTGGTCTGAGCGTGGCCACGACGGTGAGCGACAGCGACGGCCTCGTCGAGCGCATGAGCTGCCTCTGAAGTCAAGCATTGCCTGGCTATTCCGACTGGCGTAGGCATCGCCGTTGCTCATAAATCATAAACAAAACTAAAAAAAAATTAAAGTTGAAAAAACCTGAGAATTGCCACTCCACTCAGTTCCAATTCGAGAAAAAGAATAATATTATATTATAGGAACTCATTCAGAAAAAGGAGGAATAGATGGTTGGCGGGGGCTTCAAATCTACATATATAGGTATAATAATGGTGGCGAGGGAGGGAGAAGAGAGAGTGAGTGAGTGAGAAGTGAGAAGTGAGAAGAGAGAGTAATATTGGAAGTGGCGGTTCCCACAGAAGAAGACGGCGGGAAGAAGCAGAGGTAACAGCTAGCTTGAGTGGTGAGGAAGAATGAATGAGATTGAGAGATTGTAAATGTATAATAAGCATTAAGCATAACAGTCAGTAAGAGATCTTCTTTGTGGGTGTTTGGGAGGTTTGATTTGGTTTGGTTGAGTATCAATCTGTCGTCGTCATCGTCTTTATCATCCTTCGCTTTGCTTTGCTTTTCTCAGTGAGGGAGTAACACCAAGACAGATGCTGCGTCCACTTACTCTCCACACTCAACGTCACTCTCTGCTTACGTCTCATTCTATCATTTCTCTTCACTAATTACCTCCCTCTCCTCTCTCAAATTTGTGAAAATATTCTCTCTTTTTTCATTACAAATTTTGAGAATTTTTCTTCTCAAATATATATTTAAAATTACATTATATTCAAATTTCAAAAATATGATTAAGACTCTTTACTTATTTCATGTATATTTATTCATTTTTCTCCTTTTAATTAACAAGAAAAATATTAATTAGTCCAAAATTTAAATTCCTCTTTTAACAATTAAAAAATATATTCATTAAAAAATTAAATGTAATTTTAAATTTGTAATAAAATTTTAACAAACTAAATAAATAAATAAATTTTGTACTTTAGTATTAAATAATGAAATCATTTAAAAATATTTCTTCACACGTTATATTATTTGAGTTAGAACTTAGAAGACATGAAATAAACATAAGAAAGCATTTCCTAATTCTTCTCGGCTTGTAAGATTCTCGTTTTCCTCACCGACACAATTTAGTTTCACGTAACCTCTTCAGGACACACGAATTTCATGTTAATGGGATCATTCCTCTCTCTCTTAATTAATGAAAATATATATTTTGATATATTCCCAAATCAAAACATTGTGAAAATTAACATGCAATTGAAACTAGTAATTGATCGACATCATGCATTTTTGAAATCCACCGGAATTAATAAAACTAAAACTAAATTTTTTAAAAAAATTGCAATAATTAAGTTTCGTTGGAATTAGTCATCTATGTCTTAGTCTTAATGATTGCACTTTGGAATTCCCAGCATGGATCCAATTTAATTACCACGGTATCTAAAAGGAGTGGTGAGTGGTGAATAATTAATTCCACCATTCAAGCATTAATTCAGTACCGCTGCCCACTAATTAATTACCATTTAATTTGCGTTTACTATTAGATAATGCGATTAATTTACTTGCAAGTGGGTAATTGATTCCATATATATGTATGTGTGTGTGTGTGTGTGTGTGGAGATCTCAAAAGTTGTATTTTTGGATTGCACATCCATGTTTATTAATGTCCAGTCCACAAATCAGTGTTTCATTAATAGGAAAAAGCCAAAATCAACCTTAATCACTGGTGTTGGTGGTTAACACCGCACAGCTACGTACTCACTTAATTCGGTCAATAATAATAAGGGTAGAGATTTTAATTTTAAAAAATTTTAAATATTAATTTTAAAAAAATTAAAAGAGCGAATAAGAAATCAAGTATTGAGAAGTCTCCTTCTCAATAACATAACCCTAAGAGTAATAATAATAATATATAGGTGGCTTGGTTTGACTTGGTTTGAGAAGCTAAGTTTTGAGTGAATAAGAATAGTCCCTCAAAAATCAAACTTGTTAAAGGCATAGGGAGTTGAGTGAAAGGAATGTAGAAGGAGAAAGAACCTCACAACCACCACCACACGTACATCCATCATTGACGCTATGGGCATGGCTACCCCAACATTGGCAGTGTGAGTCTGTGAGAAACCATTATTGTATATTTAGATAAATAATGATTATATATGGAGGTAAAGCTCTCTCATATTTTATAATAATTCAGTACTAAGGATAAGAAAAATTAACAAAATAATTATAATAATTAAATCAAGAGAATGATTTATAAAAATGAATGCAATAATTTAGAGGAGAGAAGAGAGAAGCAGTGAGCAATGAAGCAATGCATACCCTTTCTAGTGTCAGCGTCACATTGCTTTCCACTTCTTTTCTGCTTTTGTTAATTAGAGTGATGACCCACAGAAGGCAGCCCAAACAAAAGGTAATAAAAAGGTGCTCGATTGGACGTCCACATTTGTTGTTTCTCTTCTCTTCTCTCCTCTCCTCTCCTTTGCCTTTCTCACCTTCCTGTTCTTTTCTTTTCTTTTTCTTACTTCAAATTAGCCAACACAAATACCTTCTTCTCCAATAATTCACTTCACACTCTACTTCATTTTGATTTTCGCTTTTCACACCCCACCACTTCTAACTCATTTTTAATACCAAAACTTTCACACTTCACACTTGGACGCCCAAAAAGATTCGTTATTTAATGAAAAAAAAAAAACATCCCACTATGAATGTGGATGGAAATTGACCATTTGGTGACTCACTCATTCCAAAATTTAATGAACTTTTTTTCCTTAGCAAATACTTGGATATTTGAACTCCAAGGGTCTTACGAGAAAAAGAATATGGAAGAAAAAAGAACCATGAGCATAATTTTTAAATATTAAGTTAATTTTCAGTAAATCAGAGTAATAATATAATAATTTAAGAATTTAAATACATACTTAGAAAAAGAAGACTATATATAAATTAAGAGATAATGGGGACATACGAAATTCATAAAGAATCATGGTGATAAAAATATATTGCATGATAATAATTTTTATATAAAATTAATTAATAATAAATAAAATAAAGAGTGATAGATCTATTTGTTGATGATTTATTTTAGTAAGGTATGAGCAGGACGAGAATATTATCGTTTTTTAAAATTAAAAATTATAGTACTAAATATACCCACCACGGATGAAGCAAATTAAATTGGTTTCTTGTGTTTAAAATCGCAAAATTCGTGGGAGTAGCGATGCATTATTAAACGCACACATGGCAAAATAATCTAGGATTAGATTTTAGAATAGGAATAGCTTTTGGTACATGATACACTCTCTTGCGTGTCGTTTTCATGGCATCTCATCAAGGGGGCCATAAGGACACACATTCTTTGTCCCACCCAACAAATCTGCGTCAGATTTTCTGGGGGGACAAACAATCTTCACACTTCTCTCTGAATTGCAACTCGGAACATCTCTCATCTCTCCCCTCGCCAATCTCTAACCTCCCTGCTTCCTTTGCTTTTCACTTTTCAAACTCAAACTCACTCTCCTTCTCCTTCTAATTAATTAACTTTTACTTCTAAACAATTTTCAATTTAATTTTATGTGTGTGTGTATATATGTATATATATATATATATCATGATTCATGACACTGATACTGCCACTATAAATAATTCTGCACACCAAATGTTTGACGACATCTTGGTGGTTTTGGTTAAAACCTAGGATGTGTTTAGGAGGAAAAGGAAAAAAAATATATTAATTTTTGTTGGTTTATTTTTTAAAATTTTAAAAATTAAAAAATTAAAGAATTTTATGTTAATTTTTTAAATATTTTTTTGTTAATTTTAATTATCTTAAATTAAGAGAATTTAAAATATTTAAACAAATAGAATAGAAATTAAAATTTAACATTTTCTTTGTCTTTTTTTTTTCTTTCTCTTCATTTTCAAATAACCCTTAAAAGAGAGAAAAGGGAAGAGTAATAGAATTTAAAAACTTTTTTTTTATTTTGGTTCTTAAAATTTAAAAAAAAATTAAAAAATTTTATGTTAATCTTTTTTAATTTTTTCTCGTTATTAATTTTGATTATTTTAAATTTAGAAAATTTAAAAAATTTAAACAAAAAAAAAATCATTTAACTTTTCATTCCCTCTTTTTTCTTTTTTTATTTTAATTGCTTTTCTTTTCTTTTTCTTTTCATTTTCAAATACACTAAAGTGTGTTTAAGCGGAGAAAAATGAAAAGAAAAAAAAGAAAAAAAATTCAATAATTTTTCTTTTGTTCAGTTCTTAAATTTTATAAAAAAAAAAGTTAAAAAATTTTATATTAATTTTTTTTATTTTTTTATTAATTTTAATTATTTTAAATTATAAAATTTTAAAAGATCTAAATATGAGAATAATAATTGTCACTTAATAATTTTTTTCTCTTTTCTTTTAATTTTTTCCTTTCATTTTTCACCCAATTCCCTAACTCGGTACCTTAAATTTAACTGCTAATTATATTTATCACTATTTTTTTATATTCAGGGCAATCTAAACTGTGAGCATGTAAAACAAGAAATGAGGAAAAAATCATGTTACCAATTTTTGCGCTCAAATCAATATGAGATAAAAATAAATAATAATTATATTTGAATTGTAGAGAAAGGAGAAGAAAAAAGGAAGAAAACTTTAAATTTTTCCTTTTGTTTAAATTTTTAAATTTTAAAAGAAAAAAATTAAAAAATTTTATATTAATCCTTTTTAATCATTCTCTTTCATTAATTTTAATTATTTAAAATTAAAAAAATTAAAAAAATCTAAATAAGAAAATAATAAATTATCATTTTTTTCTCTCAAAGACATCTTAATTCTTTCCCTCTTCTTTCACTTCTCATTCTCAAAGACACCAAACACACTTGAAGTTTTTTATTCTTTTTTATAATAAAAATTTCTGTAGTTTTAGAGTTTTAAAAATAAGTTCAAAAGTTGTTATTTTAGTCTGAGCATTGGATCAGGTTGGTCTTAAATCTGAGTTTATAATATACAATGTACAGAAGAAAAGAAAGTAGAATATTGTTAAACAAACTAATAATTAAGAGAATCAATTACAGCGACTGAAAAAGTAATTCCGAAACGCCAAGAAGGAAGGAAGGAAGAAGATGGGGGATTATAGTTTGGAAATTAAAAGGTGAATGGCATGAAAAGAGAAACTTTTGTCAAAAAAATAATAATAATAATAGAAAAAGAAAAAGAAAGTGAAAACCACTCTGCACCATTTCTAAGTGACTTTTCATATAAAAGCGATATAATTTGACTTTGATTTTCTCCGTGGCAGATGGACCATTTCCTTAGCTAGTGCCTCTTGCTAGTGCGCATGAATAATGAATTGTATTCTTTAGTTTTTTTTCCGTTCTTTTCCAACTACACTTTCTGTTTTGCTTTTCATATTAAAATTCCCTTTCCCTAATCTTTATTTTCTTATTTTTTTTTTGCTGACTTTTATTTTTCCTCTCATAACCATCACTTTAACTAAGCAATATTTTCTTATATATCTTACTATATTTCTCTTACAATAATATACATCATATAATAAATATTATTGCTGAATTAAATGTTTATTATTAAATCAAAAATTATAACAGATAGTCAAAATATAATTTTTTTATTTAATTACACTTAATTTAAATATTATATAATTTGACTATAACTTAACCTTCATTTAAATTTTTATCATAGGATAATTGTTGTCATACTTTAAGTATATAATTACATATATAATTAATAGTTAACTTAAAGAATTCCAAACATACATTGCCCCCTTTTTAATGTTTTAAAAGGTACGTACTACTGTATAGATCAACACAAATTATTTTAATTGAAAAGAAAATGATAGCGCTTATATACACAAGTAATTAAAAATGATGAGTAGCTATGCATTGTTTTTAATTATATATATAATAGCTGTTAAGAAATGTTAAATTCAATATTTTATTATGTGTGTGTGTGTATAATAAGGTTAGTGAGTTAATTATTGGTATACTGTAAAAAAAAAAAAGAATATAAATGTGTCAAAATCTTATGTACAATTGTAATAGAATCTGAATGTCATAAATAATAATTGACTATGCTTTAAAAAAGGTGTGGGAAAAAAAAAAGACAGACTTTGACGTTGAGGTCGCACTAAGGATTCTTCTATATTATGCAACGTGATCTGCTAGGTTTAGCCTTTTCGTTGGAATGCATCCACCAAAAAGATGGTAGGCCATGGATGCCACTGTCATTCAATGTGGTTGCAGTTTGAAGCAATAGTTAGTGATCGAATTTTTCTACTAATGAAATTAAAGTAACTTTAATATTATTTAATGTTCCTTAGACTTTGTAACTATGCGACATGACGTGATCGATGCAATTATTTTTTACTAACTTTAATTTATATGAATTTAAAGCAAAGATATTTTTTAATAAATTGTTTAATTAAAATTTGCTTCAAAATAAATCAAATTTAATGTGTACGAAATCAAATTGATTCTTATCATATGCAAATCAATATTTCTGCGTATAAGGTGACGTCCAGCAGGAACATATTCAACATCACTCTCGCTTCTTCAATTGAATAATCTGACTCTCAATCCTTAAGCACCATATATATATATATGCTTGTCGCATAAAGAGTGCATGAGATACGACGTCACTCTTTCTCTTTGAAAATTTTGATTTGCTTTTTCTCTTAAACCTACCATTATATGCTTGAACCAAATCTGAAATTGAATCACCAATTTTCTATTGCTAACAGTAGTACAATTGATAATGAAGCAAGTTGATGCGATGGCATGCAATTTATTTGATTAATTTTAGTTGTGCCTCCTTCAAAAGTGGATCCTCTATTACTGAAATGACACTGAAATGAGCACCAAGAAAAGAAGTTGAAGCAGGAAATGACACCAATATACTAATCATTTGAGAAGGGCACCAGACAGGGTGCCCCCCACTCAACCAAATCAATCACACCACAAGTCCACTTACTCATACACGTTTATTTGGGTAGAATTTATATATTAATCATTATATATTTCGATTATTATATATATATATAGAAATTGTAGATTTTTATTATTAATTAATCTCCAATCATAATTTAAATTTATGTGATAGACTGAGTTCAGGCAAGAAAAAGTCCAGCAACGCACGTGATTAGAATAGAGGTTATATATAGTTGGGCCAAGACTCAGCTTGCACAAATATAAATGTGAAGAAACCTAGCTAAGTGGTCTTTAATAGTAGTTTTGATAGTTATATTCCATATTTGGTACCAAATTGTCCATAATGCTGCTGGGTGTCCCCCCGACCCCACATATATACTTTATGATATAATCAATAAAGTCAAGCAACATCAATCATTTTTCAAAGAATAAAGAGAGAGAGAGAGAGAGAGAGAGGGAAAATTGCAGTTTGATTCATCCTGTGTCTTTGTGAGGATTCCTATTCCCCCGTAGGAGATGCGTGTGATCGTGTGCAAGTAGAGGATGCCATCCTTCAACTGTGAAAAAAGTTTTTCTTTATCACGTAATTAAGCAATTATGAATTGGAAGAATCACAAATGACAAAAATTTGGTCTTTTGTTTAATTATTTTTAATTTAGTTTCTTATATTAAATTATTATTAATTTAATTTTTATATACATACATGATCATAATACTTAACACGCTGAGTAAAAATAATAAAAAATTAACAAATTTAGATATAAATTTTAATTTAATTTTTTAAATTTAATAATTTTTTAATTTGATCTCTCATATTTATTTATTTTTAATTTAGTATTTAATATTTAAAATAATTATTAATTTATTATTTATATATAAAAATTATTAAAATACTTAACAACAATATTAAATTAAAAAATTAAATATAAAATAAAAATGTTAAAAAATCAAAAAATACATATATATATATATATATATATATATATATATTCAAATATCTCAATGATATGCATTTTGAAGCGATGGATATCGTGGTATCCATCATCTCCGTTAAATTGTGAAATATTCTAGGAAGTCTAACATTTTGAAGCAAGCCCGATGTTCTTCCATCATTCCAGTCTTTGCTCACACTAGTTTCAGCATTTGAAATATTTCATGGTGACCTTCGAATAGATTTTAAATTGATAATAATTATAAACATAAAAAGATTAAATAAAAAATTAAAATTAAAATTAAAAAAATTATTAAATTTAAAAAACTAAAATAGATATTTTTTTAAAAATTTGTTAATCTTTTAATATTTATATTCAATATTTAATCTTTTAATATATTTTTTTTGATAAATATTCTAACAGTGTGTATACATAAGAATTAAATTAATAATAATTTTAAATATAAAAATTAAATTAAAAATAAGTAAACATAATAAACTAACTTGAAAAAATCACAATATTTAAAACTAAATTAAAGTTTTTGTCAATCACAAATATATGTGTTAGAGAAATGGAATCTAAAGTTATTATGGAAAAATTAATGGAAAATTAATATGGAAGTGGAGTATTGAATATAGACAGAAATATTAATTAAATATTCAGTATTTATATAAATATTAAAAAATTAAAAAATAAGTGATGAAAATTGAAATTGAGCCCTGATGCTTCAAGTCAAAACTGGTGTAGTTGGATGCGAGATGACATCTGCTTAAGTGGACAATGCTTAGCCTTATTCGCACCACACTAGTGAAGTGAAGAAAAAACATTTTTGTGTTAAGTTTAGTTTATGTAATTAAATTTATCCATTAGTGTGTATTATATATGATTTAAAAAATTTTATCATAGTAAATTTATAATTTTTGTTATTATTAAGTACTGATTGATGAATAAGCATACTTATTATATTAGAGTTGGATAATTCATAGAAATCAGCATTTCAAGACAGAGTTATACATATATAGTGCATACCTTAGAAATATATGTATCAAAATTTTGATATCTATAATACTCCATTTTTACAAAAATTACAAAAAAGAAAACATTGAATAACGGATCAAATGTAGACTTTAAAGATATAAAAATTGAATATAATCCAAATAATAATAATAATAATAAAACAAAAAAGAAACGTTACCGAAAATTTTAAGGCATAGTGATAGTAGAGAGTAGAGTCGGCAATTTGACATAAAATAATTTTGTAAACTTTTATAATACAAAAAACTCAATTCATAAATTTTATTTTTCTCAAACCCTTATATTTGTCTTTATCTGATATGTATTACATATCATTTTTTTAACGGGTCTAATGCTATATGAGACGGATTAGTTACTTTGTCACTAACGCCACTTTACTATATTATATATAATATAATATAATATATATTATATATTTAAATATATATTTTAATAATATAATATATATTTATATTTTAATAATATAATATATATTTATATTTTATAATATTAAATATATATAATAAAAATAATAATTTTAAAGTTAGTAATAATATAATTTAAAATAATAAATTTATAACATTACAAATTAATTTTTACATATTTGTATTATTATAAAAAATATCTTTACTTATTATTTTTTAAATATAACAAATAAGTTGTTATACCTACATAAGTTGCATACAAAATAGATAGAGATAATTTTTAAAAAAAATTATTAAAAAAATTATTTTATTTAATAATATAAATTTGTAAAAATTATTTAATAGTTAAGTAAATAAAATTAAGAATGATATGATTTAAAAATAATCTATAAGCATTTTTTAACAATACAAATAACAAAAATTCTTATAGTTAAAATTGATATTGATAAAAAAATTAAATTATTTTTAAATTACAATCATGGGACCTGAATCGTGTTCATGATTATTTTAGATTATTTTTAAATCATATTATTCTTAATTTTATTTACATAACTATTAAATAGTTTTTACAAATTTGTATTATTAAATAAAATAGTTATTCAATAATTTCTAAAGAAAATTATCTTTATCTATCTATTTTATATATAATTTATTTACATGTAACAACTTATTTGTTATGTTTAAGAAAATAATAAAAAAATTATTTTTTCTAATAATAAAAATCTATAAAAATTACTTTGTAATTTTATAAACTTATTATTTTAAATTATGTTATTATTAACTTTAAAATTATTATTTTTATTATATATATTTAATATTATAAAATATAAATATATACTATATCATTAAAATATAAAATTATTAAAAAATATATTTAAATATATAATATAGTAAAGTGACGTGAGTGGCAAATTGTCATTGACACCATGGTGGCGAATTCATCTCCTATTGGGACGGATTAACATTAGATTAATACAAAAATATGATATTTAATTTGTTAGTATATTTGAGATAAAGACAAATATGAGAATTTGAAGAAAATAAAATTTATGAGTTGAATTTTTTGTATCATCGAATTTTACAAAATAGTTTTATGTAAAATTGCCGAACGGAGACAGTATTATTTGTACAATTGTACTTAGACAATCCTCCCTCCCCTTCAGAAAAGTACTTGGGCCTCTAAGCTGTCAAATTCGACTCAATTACTTTGGGGTCAGATAATTGGGCCTTAAGCCCATGCTTTTTTGTGGGCTGAAATTAACGTTGTAGGAACGTTTGACCCAAATTCATGAGGAGGCTCTTCATTTCATGTTATATACTCATTTTTTTAATTAATTTAATAAAATATCAATGTAAAAACGTAAATAAAAATCTATCTAGTATTATGTTAGGTGTGCTCATTGTCGTCTTCTAATATGGTTGTTGTATTTTGTTTCTCCATGTTTATATGAATTAATAAAAAAAAACAATTTTGGATATATGCAATAATTAACGCTATCATTTGCCCCCGAACAACTTTGAATTATTTTGTAGCAATGGATATGTATGGATATTAAAATATTATAAAAATTGTGTTACCATAATTGAACTTTAATAGAGAGTTTCGAATTTGAAAAGTGATCAATTTTTGCCTTGTCATGAGTTGTGACCCATCTCTAAAAAATTTCATGATTTTGAATTAGAGTGATTATAATTAACCAGAAATTTTCTTGATTAACATTAAGTCACTATCATTACCTAATCTTATTTTGTATAAATTTTTTTTTTTGGGTTAGTCTTCCTTGAATCACTTCCCTTTGAACATAGGATTAGGAAACAATCAATTTTGCCTCAATTTTCCGTCCCACCATCTCTGAAAGCTGCTTCAGAACGTGGGTGTCCAAATAGAACCCCAATATTGACAACTAACTGAAAAATTCTTAAATATATACTTAGTATAATTTTATTTAAGTTAAAATATATACAATTCTATTGTATAGTAATTTATGTATAAATATTTTTTTTTGTATTTTTAAATATGACTCATAACTTTTATGTACTTACAAAATATTACAAAAAATTTATTTTATTTTATTTTTATTTATAAATTAATGACAATAAACACATCAGTTTATAGGATATTAGGTTGGATTAGATAATTAAAAAATAATAGGTAAAAAGACAAAAAAAAACTAATAAGATAATATTTTATACTAATGAGAAATTGATGTTTTAATAGCGAAAAGACAAAAATATCTATATTATTTTTTAATTATTTATTTTAACTTGACATTTTATAAGATGATGTGTTTATTGTTATCAAATTTTAGATAAAAAATTAAATGATACAAATTTTTTTAAATATTTTGAAACTAGAGAAAATTTTTTTAATTACATTTAAAAGTATAAGAGAATTATATACACATAAATTAAAATATAAAAAGGTTCTGTATATTTTAATATTTTATTTATACATTGATTAATAAATTTTAATTATTTATTTTTATTTTATTTATCATGTAAAACTTGTATTTTAAAAGATAAAAAATCAAAAATATTTTTGATTATATAAAATATATATATGAACTTAAAGAACTTATCCCATTGACAATCATAATTATGAGCATTGGTGGAAATTCAGAAGAATTATTAAATTATGAGTACAGAGCCCACAGTTTAAGGCATAAGATGGTACTATAATAATCATAAAGAAAGCTTGTACTTCTACGTCAAATAAAATATTTATTTTTTTCAAGGTTTGCTCAATCAGAGACTCAGACATTTGTTTCTTTTCCCTTGTTATTAATTAGGCATATTCAATTCCCTTAAAATGAAAGGTTCCATAATTGATAAAGAATACTCAATTATTCTTGTTGGGGATTACGTTACTATTCTTGATCATTTTAGTTGAGAATATGTACACAAGGAAGCAATCTAAAATTGACATTTTGAAACTATAATTTTTCTCTCCAAAAATTTACAACTAACATTGTAAATCAATTTAGTATATTCTTAACCTCAGTTATTATATATAAAAAGTTAAAGTAGCATAAAAGTTTTTCTAAATCATAACCATGCATATAGTATACATAACTAGCATGCATGCATGCGTGTTGTATACTATATATAAACCAATTCACCAACGGGCAACTCATTTGAAATTCAAATGGTGAGAATGAGAGAGAAAAAGAAAATTATAAAAGAGAAGAAAAGAAAAAGAAGGAAAAGGAAAGGACAATAATAATGAAAAAGATAATGGAAAAAAGCTTAATGATTCTATATACCAGCCAGGTGAGGTTAGTGGTGTGTGTATTTGCGTCTGGTGAATGATGAAGGATCAGCTGGAAAATAAAGTGGGTGGTCTCTCTCTGTTTCACTCAAACTACATTATTATTATTATCGTTTGTGGGTCTCTCTCCCTCTAGTTATGCCTTTCATCACTCCCATCAAAACTACCTATAATATTACATCCATCTTATATGTTACTAAAACTTCATTTTACTCTTACGATTCAATGCCTTCCTCTTTGCTCTCTCTTCTATTTCATTCTTTCTTTTACACATTTTTTCTTCCATTTTATTACAAAATGCAGAGATGAGTTTATGACAAACAAGTGAATCACGTGCGAGACCTCCATTCTGTAAAGAAACATTAATTCACATGTTTGCATTATAAATTTTTAAATTTGACTTCATTTATTGTTTGATTTTTTTTTTCTCTGTTTTATTAAATGTTCATTATTTTTGAGCACTTGCTTAATTTGTTTTATGTGCTACAGCCAAAGCAGTTCAACAAAGAAGTTTGTCCATATTAGTAACCAATGTTATCTCATTCAATAAATTTCTAATCGTTTTGCTTCATTTGAAAAAATGAAAGCAGACAAGAATGAGCAAAAACTCAATCTTTTTTGTTTGGTTAAACAACTATATAAAAATTGAAAATCCAGGGAGGGAAAAGGTGAATAAATAATAATAATAATAATAAAAAAAAAAACTGCATCTGAGAATATGCCCAGCATAATAAGGACCGCAGGCAGCGGCCGATCAACAATAGTGTTTTTAAATTTGACATTAAGAAAATATTTAATCTTTTAAAAAAAGTAATGAAAATGGAATCGTTCAAAGCGTATAGATTAACAATTTTTTCCTATTCATTTAATATTTTCATGAGTGAAAGAAAAAAAAGGGATTAAAGAAACCACCAGAAAACACGTTGTGGAGGATGGAAAAGTAAAAATTGCTGAAAAAAGTAAAATAAAATGGTCCCATACCCATGTTGACTTCTCACCATTTTTTTTTTTAAATGAAAATATCTTGCATATGACGTGTACATCTCGTCATTCCTCCACGTGTCTAATCCTATTAGGCCCCACAAAACCAAAACCTCTCACAATCACAACCTATATGTCTGTTGTCTTTCCCCTCTCTTTTCAAAGCTAATGAGACATTAAGACATACGCACCCCTCCCTTTGCTTCAGTTTTACAGAAAAACATTATACACAACGAAAAGAAAGAGAGAGAGAAAGAGAGAGTCATCGACACAGAATCTCTCTCTATTTCTATATCTCTCTTCCTCTTCCCATCAAGCATGCACATCCCAAACCATGCGATTTATTACAATTTTGTCCCTTTCTGTTCCCTTAATTCCCATGTTGTTACTCACTCAGCTTCAGCTACCTCTCCCACTCCTCCTCTGAAATTTCGTATTCATGGCTGTCTGCGACGTCGGAGCTGTACTAGAATTCTTGAGGAACAATGGGTTCACAGAAGCAGAGTCTGCCCTCAAAGAGGACATCATCGAAAAGGGTCAAACGGCGTCGTTTGACTATGAGAAATTCTTCTTCCCAATGGTGCCGCCGCCTCCTCCGGTCAGAGTCCGATCGTTTTCGCGGTGTTCGGAGGCGATTGTTGGCAGAGATTGCTCCAAATCAAGCTCTAAGTCGTCGGTAGATGAGTTTGTGAGCTTGGGATCTTCTACTTCCGATGTTTGCTCTTCGGGTACTGTTTTTTTCTTTGAGAGTTTATAGTTCTCTTTAATCCAAATTAATTGCTTATGTTGATCAATGATTACTCTGTATTCAAGAAATGCTGTGCTTACTAGTTACTGTACTCTGTTCTGCTGCTTAACTAAATGAAGAAAATGAGCAGAAAACCTGGAAACTCGTGTTTTATGTTCATTCTGCTTTATATTTGTTATTATTTAATGATTTCTCATCATAAAGTCGGGAGCATTATCTTTTTTAATCCGGTCTTAGGTGATTAGAGATTTTTGTCTTGAATTTCTGCTCCATTCGATCATTTAAACGGAATGGTTATTGTTCATCAAAATTCAATGTGATTGGTAGTTTCAATTTGTACTGGTTGGATCACACTATCGATAATCCAACCTAGGATTGGCATCCCAAAGTTACATTTTTTTTAATCTCTCTGTTGCAACTGACATCGTCATGTTGTTTTCAGTATTCTTGGTTCTTGTTCATATGATATATCCATTGCGTTTTTTATATAGCTGTCAAAACAATGAATGTTTATCTTTCTCAAAAAAATACAGAATCCTTTCATTTCCCAGAATCATTTTGTCAAAATTGCTTATATTTTGTGAATTATAAATTCAAAGAAGCTTCTCCTTGTTTGCCTCTGGTTTCTAAAACAAGTATGTAGCCACCTACCTTCATGAGTTATTAAATCTATTAACCTCTTGTCTGCGTCATTTAGTATCCTGTTCTTTCTTATATAATCTTTTTTTCTCTAATTGTTTCTCCCTTTCTTTTTTCTTTATTTCATGACCAATGCATTTGAGCATTCTGAAACCATTTTTTGCAGAATTCATCAATCCATATGGAATCCGCTCCTCATCTCAGACTCACAATGATTCTGAATCTTCGTCTGATAGATTATCTCAGTTTGGCACAGCACGTGACTACCATGACTTTGACATGCAAAATGAACCATATTGGTATAATGAGAAAGATGATGATCATTTCATGACGCCCAGTTTTGAAGGGCCAGATTTCTTTGGCTATTACAGTGAGGATAAGTTCATCATGACATCAGAAACTGAGAATCAGTGTGAAAATCCTCTTGTTAATGATTACAAATGTGAGGGATTTCAGTTAGAGGAAAATGGTGATTACATGGACAAGCCATGCCTTTTTAATAATTCTGCTGTAGGAAATGAAAAGATGACTTGTTCAAAAGACTATGGTCATATTGATAAGAAAGAACAGCTTGAAGGAGGATTGGAGAGAGAGCTTGAGAATCATACTCTTGCCTATAATTGTGAAGTCCCATTTTGCAAACGCTCTGCAGGTTCAGTAGAGTCTTGTAGTGGGGATCCTACAAATGACACCTACCCTAGTTTAAAGGAAATTCATCTAAATGATTTTCAGTTAAAGATTGCTGGGGATAGTTCCTCTACCGATTCTGATCCAGAGCATGCTAAGAACCAAACTTTTGACTACTATTCTAACAATAACAGCAGTAAGGTGTACAAAGCTTCCTATGACTTAACTATCAAAGTTGCTGAAACAGATCTACCAAATGGACTCGACAGCTATAAAGCTCAAGATTGTGCTGAATTCACCGAAGAATGCCAAGAACCAGAGATGGATGCAGATGGAGAGGATATCACTGACGATGAGCTCTTAAAGTACACTCATGAAGAGGAATATGAAGTATTTGACCTACGAATCATACATAGAAAGAACAGGTTTCTTGTGTCCTAAGCTTTTGTTTCCTCCAATTTAGCATTCCTGGTAATGTTGTTGTCTTTGTCATTAACCACCACTTCCTCAACTGGGAAGTCTTTAAGTATTATTGTTGTTTCATTAACTATGTCTATGTTGGTTTTGACTCTGCATTTCTTTGTTGTTTAATTTTGTATTTATGGGCTCATGGCTATCTATCTTGCTTATTAGTTCTCTTTAGAAATTCAGAGGTTGTATATAAGTTTAATTTGCACTAGTTTATTAATCAATCTACAGGACTGGATTTGAGGAAAGCAAGGATCTGCCCATTGTGCTAAATACGGTGATAGCTGGCAGGTACTGTGTAACGGAATATCTTGGTTCGGCTGCGTTCAGTAAGGTTGTTCAGGCACATGATCTTCAAACAGGAACAGATGTTTGCTTGAAGATTATAAAAAATGACAAAGACTTTTTTGACCAAAGCTTGGATGAAATCAAACTTCTAAAGCTTGTCAATAAGCATGATCCAGCTGATGAATGCCACATATTGCGTCTTTATGACTACTTCTATCATCAGGTATATGCCTTGAAGTTTGAATATACCAATTGCTTTCATATGTCATTTGGTTCATGCTATATTCAATATATCTGAAGAATAACACATGCCTGATATGGCTCTTCAAATGATCTAATGGAACCTTTATGTTTGGTAGTTCTTTTTTCTAATCCCCCCTGATTTTAACTTTGCTCATTAGTCTTGAATGAAAACTTCATAGGAGCATCTATTCATTGTTACTGAGCTTCTGCGAGCAAACTTATACGAATTTCAGAAATACAATCGGGAATCTGGTGGTGAAGCATATTTTACATTGAACAGGTTGCAGGTTTGTTCAGTTGGACTACTAACTTCTGTACCTGTTCTACACAATTGCTTCTTTTTATATTTTTGACCAAGAAGAAGCTTTTTATTTCAATATTATGCCAGCTTCATCTTTGTGAGAAATTGTCAGAACTGATGATTGATGTTGTGTTATTCTTGTTCGCAGCTGATTACTCGTCAGTGTTTGGAGGCACTGCAATACTTGCATAGCTTGGGAATCATTCACTGTGACCTGAAGCCAGAAAATATACTTATCAAAAGTTACAAAAGATGTGAGATAAAGGTTATTGATCTGGGAAGCAGTTGCTTTCAATCTGACAATTTGTGCCTATATGTACAATCGCGATCCTATAGGGCTCCTGAAGTGATGTTAGGCCTTCAATATGATGAAAAGATTGACATATGGTCTCTTGGCTGTATCTTGGCTGAGCTATGCTCTGGTGAAGTATGTTCTAATTTTCCTTAGTATGATATAATTTTCATTTTTATATGGCTCTAACATAAGTGATATTTTGAGTAAACTATGAAAAATATATGGAGAATTTCATTGGTTATTAATGTAGTCTTCTTGTCTTCTCTAGGTGCTCTTTCCAAATGATGCTGTTGCGATAATTCTTGCACGCATGATTGGAATGCTTGGTCCTATTGATCTGGGGATGTTAGTGAAAGGGCAGGAAACACACAAGTACTTCACCAAAGAATATGATATATATTATGTAAATGAGGTTCGTTTCCCATTCTCTTTTCCTTCATATATAGCTGTCCCCATTAAGTGTCGAAAGTTCATCATTTTCTTTTCTAGTTCTGAGCAAAATCTTAGGCATAAAAACTTTTCCTCATGGCAGCGTAATATTACTATATAACATTTTAACTCATTTATCTATAGGGAAAAATCAGCTACTGATTTTTTATCTCTGTTGATTTAAGATTGCAGTTCTTATTTCGGCATTTTCTGAGAACTGAAAATTTTATGATTCTACATTGCACTGAACTCTCAATCTTGCGGTCTTGCCTATGTCTGTAGTGGATAAAGATTCAAATAAGGTAAAGAAATGGAGATAGTAAAGAAAAACCCAGTAAATTATTACATAACTGCATGCATAGGTGTAATTTTAGGACATTTGAATCATGTTCTCCAATAAAATTATAACACGTGGTTGATTATTTTGATAAAGGTGCCTCCACATGTTATGTTTTTTATTTGAGAATCTCATAGCAAAACCTTAAGACCTTTCCTTTTTGCCTTAAGTATAATAGCACACAATTGGATTCCTCAGCAAAGTTGAATCCTATCTTAAGTTCCTTTTCATATGTTTCCAACAAAATTCTTAGAAATGTAAACAGGAGACAAACCAATTGGAGTACATAATTCCAGAAGCGTGGTCATTGGAGCAGCACCTGCAGATTTCAGATACTTTGTTTATCGACTTTGTCAGATACTTGCTTAGCACCAATCCCAGAAGACGACCAACTGCAGGACAGGCATTAAAGCATCCATGGCTTTCTTATGTTTATAGCTCCAAGTAGAGATTCATTCATTTTGTGGATGGAAACTTCACTGATCCTCATGGCCTTATATCAGTCATGAAGCATCTTACATAATGGAGCTTGTAATCACAATTTTGGTTTATTTACTATATGCAACATCCAAGTTCCTTCGATTTTCTCATGTTGTACATTTTTTTTCTCTTTCTGTTGATTGAAATCATGTTCTTTTGTACAGAACATATCCCCAATTGCCCATTATTTAATAGATTGGGAAATTATTGAGCATTACCCAAAAAGAAAAAAAAAATGATATGTAGAAGAGTGAAGTAACAATAAATCTTTAGTCGTTGGTATAACCTAATTATGTATAATGATAAAAAGAACTTCACCATTTTGTGTCGAGAACTGTTTGTAAGTTAAAAAACATTTTAATTTTGTGGAAATGTATAGAACAAAAGAAAACAAAAATGTAAGAAGTGTTCAAGTTGTGTTCTTTTCAAGTCTCAAAATCATGTTATAGTGTGTTATTGACGTTTGCAATCTGACCTTATAGAGTCTTTTCTCTTCTAGGATATAAGATTATTAGATTCTTTTGGTAACTTGTGGTTAATATTGTATAATCCAAGTTTTGAACAGGATTAATTGATCTTAAAGTTTTAATAAAAAGCAGAAAACAGATAAAATTTTAATACACCGTATCAAGCCTAGCCTTTTAGCTCAATTTCATGCACGAATTTTCCAATTGAAACAATGTGATTTGAAATAATGGTCAATTAGGAAATAGAGAAACGTTCAGTTAATAAACTAAAAATGTATTGATTAACAATAAGACAAAAGAGCAAGAAATGAATAAAAAAATAATTATGTATTAGTGGCAGTAAATCATTGATAAATTTTTTATATTCATTATATAATATAAATGGACTTCTTTAAAATTTTCATTAATGAAAAAATTACCTACATAAATATCTAAGATTTTTTTACACAAATTCTTGGTACAAAAATATCTACGAGTTTAAACGAGGAAGTGGACCCAGACGCAACAAAACTACGACGATATCAAATAACTTTCAAGTTCCAAGACAATATTGCGAGCGGATCCTCCTCAGATTTCCTCTCCTCAGAAAAGCGCGCTCGCATTTAGACAAAACGCAAGGCTGCTTCATTTGCTGTCTTTTTTTTTTTGTTTTCAGCGCCATAAAACGACGCCGTTTTGTTAAGTGAAACGCGCATGAAATGTTGGGAACGCACCGTTTTGGATCTAATTCAAACCCGGCGCTTAGCCTCAAATGACGGACAAAAAAAAACCACAAAAGCATGAAATCCGTGCGCTTGGAAATAAAATTTCCGCGTAGCTTCATCTTCTTCTTCATTGTGCGCCTTCTGCCCCTGCGAGTAGTGTTGCGCCTGAGATCATGCGGGCTCGTGACCGGTTCTCTCGCGCCTTCGCGCGTGGTTCTCGCGGCGCCGCCACCGCGTGTGGAAAATTCGCGCTGAAGCCGCTTCATCTTCGCCGAGTCCGCGATTCGGTTGTCGCCATTGACGCTGCATTTTTAAGCCTCGCTTTTGCTCTCCTCGTGCACCGCTTCCGATCGCCGACTCCGCGGGTTCCGGGCGCCGCTTGCAACCGTGCTAAATTCCTGAGCGAGCAAATTTCTATCTTTGATCAAGATCCACCGCCATCATCGACGTTGTATTTTGAAGCTCCTGCCGCTATTCAATGCCGTCGCGATCGCCGCTGCCTGCGCCATTGTCGTTGTCTCCCGGAAGAAGCTCAGACATGTATGGGACATTTGGATATATTCATTTATTATTTCCATTGAATATTTATTTTAAAAATATTTGACACAAAGCTTTAATATCAAAATTAAAGTAATGGGAATGTGAAATATGAAAATTTTTCTTTGATTTAGAATTGAAAACAATTATGTTATTGAAAAGTATTTATCTTGTATGCATTCAAAGTGAAAATTATATGTTTAGGAGCTCTTGTAAACATATAATTAATAGCATAAGTTATTTTTTCAATTAGTAACATGAGATTATTGTATTAAATCATAATTTTATGAGTTTTAAACTCACTAGTTCTTATAAATATTAGTTATAACTTATAGTTAAATTTCATAATTTTTTTCATGTCTTACAGGGAAAACATTAGCATAGACCTTGAATGGAAGCTTCAAAGTGGGGATGAAATTTGATAGCATGGAGTGCGCTGAAATTTTTGGTCAAATTACGGTGGGAAATTGGGTTTTGAGTTAGAAAAAGTTATACAAACAAGAGAAAAGATGGGTCAATCACGCCTTTTCGATTCGTATGTTGTAAAGAAGGGGTCAGAGGAAAAGATAAGAGAGATCATTTAACAATTAATCCAAGACGTGAGACAAGAACCGATTGTAAAGTAAGAATGGTGCTTGGGCGTTTGAATGATCAATTTATAGTAAATGAATTTATAGAGGATCACAATCATGTACTCCACCTCGCAAATACTACACACATGCTAGCATCTCAACGACATATCTGATATCCAAGCACATGAACTTGACTTGGCAGATGACTCTGGAATCCAACAAAGAACTAGTTTTACATTGATAAGTACACACGCTTGGGAAGAGGAATCTTGGATATACACTCATTGATCAGAAAATTATTTGCGCACTGACGACAAAAAGTTTAGAGTACGGGAAGCCGATGTTTATTAGGCTATTTCCAAGAGCGCTTATGAACAGCCTTATTTTCATGCATATCGATGGATGCAGAGGAACAAATAACAAATATATTTTCGGGGTCGATGCAAGGATGCTATTGCACTATGGCCATTTCGGTGATGTTGTCTCTTTCGACACACGACATACCGCACAAACAATGCACATCGACCGCTTGCTTTGTTTTCGATTCAATCATCATGAGGAGCCAAGTTATTTTGGGGCAAAGATTATTGTACGACTAAACCGCAAAGATCTTTGTAGGTGGTTGTTTGAGACATTCTGAAGCACATAATTATAAAAAGCTCCTGCATAATCTTCACGCATCAAGATCAAGCAATGGCAAAGGCCCTACAAGAGGTTTTGCCTGACACTTACCACGATCGCGGCACATGGCATTTAATGCAAATGGCATCAAGCACTTGGGTAATTTAATGAAGCACGGTCACATTTTCTACGAGACTTCAAGGCCTCAGATGTACCAAGATGAGGAAGAGACAAAGTTTGAAGAGGGTCGAGTCGGGCTACTTGTTATAATGTCCGAGAAAATGCATGGATAGGAACAAAGATATTCATTAAAGGAGAAATGGGCAATTTGTTATATGAGGAAAGTATTTACATTAGGCATACTGAGCACGAACTCAAGGAAAGCTTAAATGCGTATGTTAAAAGGTGCTTGAATCCTGACGCCGATATTCTTCAATTTTTTAAACATTTTGAACTGCAAGTGGAAGACAAGAGATATAATGAGCTGAAATGTGAATTTGAGGCAAGGGAAAGGTCACGAGATTACATAATCCAAGCTCGCCCATGTTGAAGCAACTTGTGTAGAAGTTTACACGCCTACTATCTTTGATATGTTTCAAGTTCAATTTGACTTGAAAGATGCTTGCTGTGTAAAAGAAAGAAGGGAATTTTGAGCCATTGATCGAGTATGTCATTGACATGGTTGATCACAGAGGAGAGTGAAAAGTGTTGTTTCATCCTCAGAAAGATCGACTTCTTGTACTTCAGTAGGCTGTTCGAGAGCATTGAATATTGTGTTGTCATGCATTGAAAGTGTTCGACGTGGAATGATATCAAAAAGCTTCTCGATATGTATATATTGAAGAGGTGGACAAAGGAAGCTAGAATCGGGAATATATATGATATCAAGGGAAAAGAGGTTGAGAAGACCCAAAATCGGGTCGCACGCTTCAATATAGATCCTTTGCCAAGATTTTGTGAAGCTAAAGATCTCAAGTTGCGTAATCTACGAGGAAGTCTCTCAGAGTTCGCCTCGCTATGCATGAAGCAACCAAGAAAGTAATGGCACTTCGTCAGGAAAGTGCATGGAACAAACGAGCTTGAAGATAACCCTATCCGACCTAGCGCTGCAAGTGCTGGGTAAACCAATCGGCATTAAGAAGAGGGTTGGAATTAAAAGAAAAAGGCGAATGAAGAGTCAGGAGCAAAGAACGTCAAGAAAATGGTTTCAAGGTCTATGTCACAACCAACCATCTCAGCCTCTCAAAGTGACCAATCCATGGTGAGTAGTATAATTTCGCCGATATCGGAGTTATGGAATGACGACTTTAATGTTTTTTGATTGTCCGTGCGTGATATTAGAGTGTTAAGTCAAGTTCATCCAAAAATTCATTTAGTTTTACAAAATTATTAATGGTAAGAATTTTAAATAGTCTCGATTCACTTTTTATTATAAATTATTAAGTGTTTTGTAACTTATTCTCTTTTTTGTGTTATGTACAAAGGATCAAGGTGAAAGATCAATATCCCTTGAAGAACCAAACATTGGTGGTGACAATGTATAAAAATTTGGACTTTATTTGTAACATATTCTGTAAATGAGCAATGACACATTTTTATTGTATTGAAAACCACTTCAATAGTACAATGTCATCTTCAAATATTGAAATTGCAATACAATTTCAAATCTAAATTGAGTACACTACTATTATGTAATAACATCCGTGGAAGTATTAATACTTTCAAAATAAACTATTCAACCATTTTATGTGGTCAATCCATCATATTGTACAAAGTCAGATTTGTGTTAGTATCAGCCCAGATCCATGGCATCCGTGATCCCAGAGGCGGTGGAGCAACAAGGGTAACGCTTAATGGTAGTGCTTCCAAAGACTTCCTTCAATAACTACTTGATATTCCCATTTAAGGCAAATTCATCCTTTGGCAAGCTACTCGGATATTCCCATTCCATCTGATCACAAGTCATGTTATCATCTTTAAGGAAATTTTGTCATACTAGCAAGTTACTGCAAAGATACAAAATCACAACTTGTTAACATGGTTGTATTTGGTATCAAATTCATCAAGTAGATAAATTTTTTTGGGGCCCAAAATGAAGCAATGACATAAAATATTTCAAGCAAACACTTAACAAGATTTTGATTTCCAAAACATGAAAAGCCAATTTCAAATGACAATAGTTGTGACTGAGTCTGAAAAAGTTCAGGCTATCTAGCATTTGTAAAAGAGTGCAGATTCAAATTGCACAAGAACCCAACACACGGACACTGCGTTTCTAAAAACAATTCGTATAGAACAACACCTTTAGCTTAAATGTATAATTTCCAATACAAATATCCACTGCAAGACCGCTGTGCGCCTCACAACCATTAACATCAATAAGGGCATTGACATTTGAGACACCGGGAGCATTGAGCATTGACATCCTTTATATACTCTAAGTTGACTGAAACCTTCACATCTTGCACTAGTTCCTTCATTCCATAATTTTGTTCCAATTGGACAAGCATTGGGATTTTTACAAAGGAGCTCATCAAATAAATAACATCTTATGAGATTTTTATATTTTCTTAGTGGTTCATCATTGGGATTTTAAAATTTAAAAATCAGACGGGAGGTAGAATACAAACAACGGGAAAGAATGCATTCAGTCATCAAGTATCAATAGATAATTATGACAAAGGAGCCTAATGCAATGAAGATGTTTAACACCCACACAATATAAGCATTGAACTTCGTAAAGAATGCATTCACTATCAAGTGCTATATTAATTTGCAGAGTACAAATAAGTCTTGCATACTTAGTTAAAGCCATTTAATCAAAACAAATGGCTATTCCCGAGAGAACTTCATTCTAAATGTGATAGATAAATCTTGACCGCTCACAACCTTACTCATCAATAATTAGATAATGCTCCAGCGCCTGATCCTCAAGAAAAATATACTTCGCAATACCTCATACATAGTCAAACCAATTCAAGATAAATGCAAATGTCCATTAACCACCATCAATTCCTTACCGAATCAAACTGCTTCCAAGTTTATCTCTAAAAGGATGATTTCTAAAAGCTTCAAAATTGTCGGATTTTTTTAACATAAAATGGGGGTTTATTAAATATTAGAAATATACAAAGAAATCGTGAGTAAAACAAATGCAAGTCAGATGGAAAATGATGACTTGTTTGGATCAACAGATTATATGGGAAGGGGGATGACCTTCCAAGACCAACAAAACAATCATTAAGTTCAAAGAGTGATGTTCACCTCCTCAAGAAAATGACAAGATCATCAATATTGAGTTAAAAGACGATAAATTAAAATTAGTAGATTACCTTGCTAAGTTGTTTTCTAAGGTGCTTCCAAGTCTATCTCACGTAGGAAAATGCCTCCCGAGGCGGTATACGTGGCAAGGTCCACTGGCTACCAAGAATTCCAACCAAAGTGAAATTTCGATCCCTTACTGACATTGGCCGCAAAAGAAGCTTATAGTCCCGAACTTCAACTTTGGCCGCATATAGTGACCGCAGAGGTAAGGACAACTAGACGTCAAAAGGCAATACACTCACCTTACAAACAAACATTGCACCAATCCATTGAGACAAGTAAAATTCAGGAAAAAGACAAAAGCATGTTCGATCTACTATACCGTAATTTTATTTTGGTATACGTGATATACAATCAATGCATATTCATCATCAAGATATGAGTTATCTTATAAATATAATGGAACCAATATACCAACATCCAAAGGTTATGACGTGATTCTTTTTTTATGAAAACACCAAAATCAAAGTGAGAAAATACTTTACAACCGTAAATCATGTAATAATTTAGAAATATATAAACCTCACAAAGCAGTATTGAAATTTACTAAACAATGTGCCTAGTGCCACATTGATACTTATTAGCCACTCTAAGGAAATAAAGAGATGCATAAGGGCCATAAGAAGTCGAGTTGTGAGCAAAACAAGAGACGAGTAAGCATAAATAATGCTATAATTGAATGTGCACAATACACGCTGGGTGTATCAAGATGTGCTAAACTACAGTCCCATAATTTATGCTCATTAGTCTGGTGGACAAAACCAAATTTCAAAGATCTAAAAAGAATATAATCAAGTGCTAACAGCTAGGAAAAGAAAAAAAGTAAAACCAAAATGTTCTATCGCTTAATAATAAAATTTATTAGACGAGCACGGAGATCCTACATTAAAATTTTTCATGTTACAAAATAGAAATGTATATCTATGTAAGAGATGATCACCCACCTTTATTTTACGCAATGAAAGTTCTGGTGCATAGATTGTCGCACAAACCGCACAATTACAATTTGTCTTGAAATATAATCAAGCAATATCATATGAGCAATGTTCAAATAAAAATTAATTCAAAACACAAGAAAATCTAGGTTAAGATAAGAGAATATTTTAAAATGTTTTGTCAAATTAATGTAAAAATTCAATAGAGCCCTTTAAAATCAGAATGAGAGAAACCCGTAAGAATGACCTCGAGGAAATCAAGAGAAACCAAGTAAGACATAAAAGTAAATTGTGCAGCTAAAGTTCCCGGAGTTATTAATGAGATAACTAAAAGAAGGCTTTGACTTGATCAACGAAAAATATAGACAGTAATAAGGATCGGGCTTTGTGCCGAGGAGGAATAAGGTAACTTTAACTAGTAGTAGCGCCTATTGGATCATACAAGTTTGTCAACACAAGAAAAATGTAAAAATGGCAGCCAAAATACTGCTTAAAACAGAAGACAAGAGAATCAATCAAATATTTGGAATGACTCAAATCAATAAACTTCACTTTTCCTAACATCGGCTAAAACAGAAGACAAGAGAATCAACTAAATTATACTAGTATAATTAATCTCCATAATAACATTTAAGATAAATTCTTTTCAAGGTGAAGTATCGCGTTCTAATACCATTCCAAATTCGCTTTTATTTTGCTATATTACATTGAAATATCAACAAGTCGCTCCACCAATCGGCCGCAGAATGGCCTTCGATTTCTATCATCAAATGACAAATTCCAAAGACACCTCGCAGCCTTCTTGCCCATAGATCGTCAAGGGGAGGATTACAAAAAGATATTTGTTCATTTACATAAAGAATCAAATAAAAACAGTATCACCAACCTAAGTGGGAACTTTGATGTTGTTGATGATGATGATGTTGAAGCCGCAAGATACCAAGTGCAAGTAGCGTGCAATGAGGCTGTAGTCCACAAATCGTAATCCATGAAAGGATAATGTGACTGCCTTCATTCTGATTTCGAAACAGGGGAGAGATGGGTTTTGCATCTTTCATTTTTTTTTTTTTGCCTTCTGAACTACATAAAACGGTGTCGTTTTTTGGTGCAGAAAATATAAAAAAGGCTTACTCAAATGCTCCAGGCGACAAAACGCGCCGTTTCACTTAACGAAAACGATGCCGTTTCGTCTAAATGCAGGCGCACTACAGAGAGAGGAAATACAGAGGATCCGCTCGCGACAATATTTGACATTGTCAGCGTTACTGTCAAGACGTGGATGGGAACTATTTGGTATTGAAGAATACTTCGAATTCATGAATGTCATAAACCATGAACAACTTTTTTTAGCCAGAATTTTCCTATAATTTATTTGCGGATAAACTTGTATATGCTGGGATTGGGATTTGCAATAGATAAAGCTCGAGACTTTTAAGTTATTAATAAGACTCCAAATTTCGTTAGTCTTGAAGAAGACAGCCTTGCGAAGATTCAATGTTTTTGATGTTACCTTTATTTACTATTTAGTTTAAAATTGGTTAAAATGTAAAACAAATTCTTTTAGATTTTAAATTTTTTATCCAAAATTTTAAGTGACATTATTTTATTAAGATCTCAAATAAAAAATTTTAGAATAAATTATACTTTTATCTTTTAAGAAATTTTAAAATTATATTTTTTTCTGTTTTAAAAAATTATAATTTCTTTTTTCAAGAGATGAAAAGATTTACAATTTTATCTATTTTAACTAATTATTTTTATGTTTATTATTTATATAATTAAATATGTATTTAAATAATTTTAAAAATATTTTTTTAACTTAAAATAAATAATAATAAAATATTATAATTTTTAAAAATATATTTTATAATAAATAATAATATTTTTTAAAAATTAATAATGTTATTAAAGATATTTTAATTTAAATAAATAAAATTATAAATTTTTTAATAAAAAATATAATTTTTTAAAATTAAAAAAAAAAAGTAATTTTGAGATCTTGCTTACAAATTTTTTAAACTTCAAACGAAAGGATTGAACCAATGTATGATTCCAATTTGATTGAATAAATGTCGGTAGATCATAAATGGTGGGTGGTGCAACCCCTAGTCCTTTCTAATAATGAATGTCAGAAGGAGGACAATAGCTTTGGGCTTTGAACGAAGACCACAACATTGTCTCTTCTCATTGGCTGATTCTGTATTCACCAAAGCTCCATCTCTGACTCTATCCATTTTTCACTTTTTCCGTCCATTACGATCATTACAAGTTGCAACCCTCCCCACGCTCCCGTAGCGCGTCCACAATATTCCCTTCTCCTCCTCCATCGGCCATCGCACCTTCCTTTAATTTAAATTTGTTAATTTAAAGCTCGCATTCGCATAACTCACAAGGTCAGCACTAAGCAATGCAATACGCGCCACCTCTGCGCGTTTTCTGATATCTCCTCTCGCCAGACCTTCCGTATCGCCACCGCCGTAAACACAGGAAAATCAAATCAGAAATATAGTTACATATATAGAGAAAGAAAAGAAGAAAGTAAGAAAGCGAGAGAAACTAGACTACTGTGAAGCATCGTAGTAGTTGTGTTGTGTGGTGGGGAGATTAGAATAGAATCGGATTCATATGGGTGAGTTGTCACAGGCCGAGGTGTACTCGCCGAGGACCCAGCAAGTATGGAGGGCACTGTTGAGCTGGTTCGCCGCCTTCTTCCAGATCTTCTTTCAAATTATTAGAGCCCTCGGCCACTATCCTCTGCTCTCCTTCTCTTCTTCGTCTCCTTCATTCAAGCCTCTCCCCGCAGTTGAGCTGCAGGAGCCTGATTTGCCCCCCGCCTCCGCCCTTGATATCACCGCTGGCGAGTATTCCGCCGGCCCGGAACAGCCTCTCCAAAAGCTCACGGTATGACAGATTCAAGGTTCTCTTTTTTCTCTCTCTCTCTCTCTCTCTCTCTCTTCTCTTTATCCAAAGGACGCAAGGTTTTCGATTGGGCGTTGCGCGAAATGCGTATGTTGTATTTAGGATCCATGATCACCACAAAATTCGTGGTATACTAGCATTAAATTTCGGTTGTGACGATGATCGAAGGTTGATCGACTTAACTTTGGTGCAATTTTCTATGAAAAATTTTCTTGTAGGTTTTTGAGGTGCATATGGTAGTTTCAGAGTTTTTTGAGTCTACCAAAGGAAACACTCTGGAAATATAAGTTGGCTTTTAAAACTAGGGAACTCAATAATCTTGTGAGTTTTGTAGTGTTACAATCGCAGAGAGCTACAAAATTACCTATAGTTGATAAAGATAAGTAAGCATAATGAATGAGTGAATCTGATGGCAAAAATAGGAAAGTAAAATATAGTTGGTGCCCGCGTGGTATGCATTTTGCTCTTCAGTTCATTCATAACTTCCATATGCTTTGCCTTCATTTATTAACATACTTCATGTGTCTAGCACACACATACAAAGTGCAAATGTTTGTTGCAGTCCACCAGTTCTTTTGCTTGCTGTCTACTGGTATTTGCTCTAGTTATTGCTTCTGCTTTCACATTTTGTTTTGGTTGGCTTTTTGGTCCAGATTTCTAAATGTTGTTTTCTAATTGTAAAGTAACTGGTTTCGCATGAACATCTATGTTATAAGTCAATTGGCACAGTCTTGGTTACTTGTGAAATTAGGGATGTGGTAAAGTACTATGGTTGAGGGGTTTCGAAAGGATATGAAGGATGAGCACCAACATAGTACAAGAAGGCTGGAAATGATTTGTCTTGTTTTGTGAGAATTGAGAATGCAAATGCATCTGCAGAAGTTAGTTCTCTACATTTGACTGCACATACCGATTCTTGTTGCCTACACTTCAGGGATTTGAGCTGATACTGTACTACCAACATATGAATTTTGCCATGAGGCTAAATATTTCTGGCTTCTTACAGTAAAATATTGCAGCATCCTGACCTTTTATCTTAGTTTTCATCTAACATGCGATGTGTTCTTTTGACTTACTATTTTATGTGGAGCTCCTCTTATTGCATTGTGATATAGACATCATTATACCATCAGTATCACTAATTCGTTTACCCTTGTGAAAAAAAATTGAATCTGATTGTTCAATTCATGTTACTAGGTAGAATTCAACCTGTGTTTGAGGTGAGTGGACCTAAAATTTCTATTGGAATTTGTATCCTTAATTCTATTTGAGTACAAAATATGAGGTGCAAGCTACAGTGTTTTGAATTTTATCACCAAACTCCTGCTGTTAATGTAGATTCTGAGCTTACGTGTATACTTTTAGGTAGTGCTTGACTTGGATGAGACACTGGTGTGTGCATATGAGACGTCAAGTTTGCCAGCTGCACTTTGTACTCAAGCAACAGAAGCTGGTTTGAATTGGTTTGAACTGGAATGTATATCTTCAGAAAGGGTGTGTTAATTGATATCTTGCTTTTGCTTGTCTAGAGTTAGAATATTATGTATTTACTTGGGCATGTTGGGCTTTCAAGGAAGGAGACGGAAAACCAAAAATCAATTATGTTACAGTCTTTGAACGCCCTGGGTTGAAAGAATTCTTGAGGCAACTTAGTGAATTTGCTGACTTGGTGCTGTTTACTGCTGGTCTTGAAGGTTTGCATCACAATTCTGAGCTGCTCATATGAATCTTTGTTTTTCAGGAAGTCTTTGCTATTTTTCTGAATAATGCCCTTCTATTATTGTTACAGGTTATGCCAGACCCCTTGTTGACAGAATAGACATGGAAAACTGGTTTAGTCTACGACTTTATCGGCCTTCAACAATTAGCACGTAAATGCTTCTTTCTCATTTCTCATCATCAATTGTGCATTTACTTGATTAGTCTTTCTTTCTTGTCCTTTCTGGCAAGAATTTGATTATATGTGAATTGTTGCCATAATTCATTTACTCTTTTCAACACTTATAGTCAGATGATTCTCAGATACCGACCTATCTCTTCATATCATACCACTTTCTTAAAAACTTGAACTGGAGATTATTTAACATTAACAACACTGCTGAACATCCACAAACACCAATACTAGGTGCAATTTCGTCACACTGATATAGTATCACTTCAGTTTATTGTACCTAGTTGGCTGATGTGTAACAGCCTCGAGGGGTTAAGATGGATTTGATAGACTGAAAATTTGGTTTCTAGGGTGAATCAAGGGTGAAAATTTTGTGAATAAATCTTAAATTTTATATAACCCATAGACAGAAACTTGGGCATTAAAATAAAACCTATTAACACCTAATTAACATAAACCAGCCCAAATACACCCTATGACCTAGAAACTCAAAATTTCTAAATACCCCTAGGAAAGAATTTATATAAATAATTAGATGCATAAGATTTCTGCTTCCATTAACCCTTGGCAACTACAATTTATTAAAATCTTTGGAATTAAGTAACCAACCATGCAATCATACATAAACTCGAATGCTTGGAAAGATTGTTCTTTAAACTTTGACTTTCTTAAGGTCAATGCATCCTGCACCACTGACAAATGTGAAATTATTTGCTGCTGTTAAGTGGAAGAAATTTTGTGCCATTATAAAAGAACTGTGCTGCAAGGATTCTCATTGAAGTTTCTACATTCATTTTAGTTTTCACATCAACTTGATACATTAATCTCTGTTTACAGGGAATATCGGGAACATGTGAAAGATCTTTCTGGCATATCGAAGGATCTATGCCGCGTAGTTATTGTTGACAATAATCCCTTCAGTTTTTTATTGCAACCACTGAATGGAATTCCATGCATCCCATTTTCTGCTGGGCAACCATATGACACACAGGTAGACAGATCTAGACTATTGAACATCCAAAATAAGCCCTCTGAATTTTTATGATTTACTCATCTCTGCTTGTTTTGCATATTATCAGCTTCTAGATGTCATTCTTCCTCTTCTCAAGAACCTCTCTGAGCAGAAGGACGTAAGACCTGTGCTCTTCGAGAAGTTTCACATGCCTGAATGGTTTCAAAAGCAAGGAATTCCAGCTTCCCGTTGGACATCGTAGGATTAACATTTTTTTTAATTAAACTCTGCTTCCTTTTGTACAATAATTTTTTGTTTTATTGCTGGAAGGATCATTTCTCAACGGAAGAAATAGATTTTTTGTATAGCTCCAATTTGTTTCTGGAATATACGGAGGTTTAAAATGCCGCTGCTTGTAGTCAAAACCGCTCGCCATTTATGTATCTAGATCGTCTGAAGTTTGATTCTTAAGGTAGCGTTGTTTATAGGATTGCAATCTGCTGTAATATATAGTGCTAGTCTCTTGTACAACTATTTATTAATAATGATTTGCAGTTAAAACATTCATAACGTTGCATAGTATACTGTATCAAATGTTTGTAGAGGAACGTGGGAGGCAAACTAAATTGCTTGCTTTCTCACTATATTTGTCTACCAAATATCAATCACTTGATTTTTATCCCTTTGATATTGGAAAAGATACAAGTCATGAAAAAGAAAAAGTGAAAAACCCTCTAATCCCTTTGGAACATTTCAATAGCAAAACATGGGGCACCTGGAATTTTAACTCGGGAGAGTTTGAAATCCACATTGGATTAGGAAGAAGTCTTTGAAGTTTTAAAAGGAGATTGGTTTGGACCTTCGAAACTCAAATGCAGAAAATAATTGTGGTAATTGATTAGCACTTATACAATGATACTGACTATTAGATGATGATGATGTATAACTCCATCCAATAATTGATAACATTGTTGACTAATGAGTATGAAGCATGATGATGCATGACACATTCTGAATATAGAATGTAGACTAGAAGTGATATAAATAGCAGAGTTATTACATTTTTTTGGCTGGTCCACAATTTGGTGTGGAGGAGTTGTCCAAGAAGCTGTCCTTTTATTCCCTTCAATGGCATGAACTCCAAAACATCTTCAGTTTCATGGAACGTGGCCTCAGTTCTTTTTGTATGAATTAGGTGTGGCCACATGTACACAATGCACGCAGTGGCTAATAAAGAACCAAGTAATTAACTATTAATTAATGATAGGTTAGCATCCCAACATCATTGTAGGTATTTAGGTTCCTAAGAAAACATCCTTTACAGCTTGGCCAGTTCCTTAATCTCTATCCAATTTCCCTATTTACCTTGACAGAAAGAAGCTGGGATTCCAACAATGTCTATCTCGTCCTTAGTTTTATTTACCAGAACCAGACATTTGCGTTGTCTACTTTATTTTTGAAGTCGCTTTCCATGTTACTTAACTCCTCTGGCTGACCGTCATATCATATTTATTTATTTAGTAAAAAGGTGAACTTTTATTTTAACTAGTTTTTTTTAGTTGTCCTCTGTCGGTTACTGAATTTTAGAACATGTCTTTTTTTAGAAAAAATATTTCAAATAATTCTAGGTATAAAATGCGAATTTTATTTAAGCTCGGTTCTAAATACAAATTTATTAAGAGCAATAAAAAATAATAATCCTTTTGAACGATATTTGAAGAATGAAATTGAAATGTAACATATAAAACCTGGACTTTATGTTGGCTGAATGAGTGGATAACCTTCAAACCGGGAAAAGGAAAAACATGTAATAATAGTTGAAACTCAAAACAACTATATTATGTCTCAATGTATCTTCGGGTTCAGTCTGAGTAGACTTTGGACCTCAAAACCTATATGATCCGATAGGTACTATCTGTCAAATTTACGAGTTCGAATTTAAAATTTTATTTTTAAAAAATTCTACAAAAATACATATCAAACTTGAATTTGTTTTTTGCCCGACTCATAAGCTCAGCTCATTATATATATATATATATATATATATATATATATATATATATATATATATATTTATAGGTTTCTTGATTATATATATATATGGGTGTATATAATTATATATTACATTTCTATATATATTTAAAAATATAATATATAAAATTATATATTATAACTAAAATCTTAAAATCTAAACTAAATGTTTTTTGTTCACTTGTGACTCTATCAAATCTCATTTTGAGTTTCATGGTCTCACCTTCATTGCTCATTCTCTCACTCTAATCTCATTCTCATGGTCTCACTCTCACATTTTAATTTGAAGTTTGTTAGTTGACAAAAATTTTAATTTTATTTTATTATGTTTAAGATTTGGAGGCTTTAGATATTATTTGTTTTGCTTTTCATGTTAAATTGGTCTTCCAGAATTAAAATTTTAATTTATATAATATTATTAAACTTGTTAGTTAGTTATTTATATATTAAAAAAATTATTTTTTTAAGTTAATTTATCTATTTTTATTCAAACAAGATTGGATCCGTGTAAGTCTAACCCAAATTAATAAAATAAAAATGAACTGAACTTAGATTTAAATTCAAATATTATTAACATGTTTACATGAAAATTTGATCCATTTTTTAATGAACTTAACTTGTGATTAAGTCTAAGTGATGATTAAGTTAGTCTTTGGTGTATTAGAATAATGATGTGTACTAAAAATGAGTCCAATGAATCATTCCCCTCGAAGAGTAGTTTCTATAGGCAAATGGACGGAGTGTGATGGTTATTTTCAATGAATAACATCATTGTAAAAATAACAAATAATACGTACATTGTAATAATTTTGTACAGAAGTAGTTAGTGATAAACAAACTAAGTATTAGTAGAACATTCAAAGCGATGTTTGACTGATCGAAGTGTGGTGCTCCCTCGACGTACTCGATTGGTTGGTTAAGAATGACTATTTTATTACTTATCATCTCTCAAAGATGAAAATTATATAAATTGCTCTCTTTTTTCCTCAAGCTATTCTAATTATTTTTGGTATTTATATTAAGTACTCTTAAGATTTACTTTTTTTCCTTCTGATTAAGCATGGGCTGTGCATTGATTCAAAGCGTAGACATAATTAAAGCATCCCAGGCCAGAAGAATAAGCACATGCAAATTTAATTGCTAACCATATGACTTACAGATTAGATATGAAAATTTGAAGGTCATATATATATATATATATATAATATTATATATATGTTTGAAAGACCATTTTGCTTGTCAAGAGCATAATAATGTTTCACTTGTATTAACATTGTAGTTGTACTAAGCTTTTGCAGCAGCTATCATTATAGTTACTAGTTACAGCTTACATTGCAGCTTTATAGCTTAATGGCTTTTTCTCGTTCTATATTTTATTTTATTAATTTAATGGTCAAAATGTGACCTGCTTCCGCCACTATCTGGTTACGATTGGATCACCTCATTTTTTTTTTTTTCAAATTCAAAGTTTATTTGGCCAAATTTTTAAAATTTACTTATTATATAATAATTTTTTAAAATGAATTTTTTTTATAAAAGTGTTGTCTAAGATAAATAATTTTTGTTTAGTTAATTCAGTTAAAAATATTTTTATCAGTATTTAAAAAAAGTTGTTTTACAAATTTGTATTAAAGAATATTTTTAATTGTCAAATTACTAAAAAGATCAATTCAAATTGGTAAAAGGAATTTTTTAAAAAAAATTAAAATAAAATTTTGTTGTTGTTACTTGTCATTTTTATTATTTATAAGAATTAAATTATACTAGTTAACGTCTCTAAAGGTTGAATAAATTAGATTTAATTTTTATTTTTTAAAATAATTATATCCAATTTCCTAGCAATTGAGTTATTTTATTTTTGAAAGGAGCACATATAAATCAATTTTATTAAAAAATAAATAAAATAATTGAATGTAATTTTTAACATAAAAAATATTAAAATATAATTTAATTATAACTATTCTGTGTATTTTATATAAAATTTTAGGAGGTTGTTTATAGAAAGTGAAAAGACTCGCATAATCCAAATGACAAAGGTGAGGACAACCGTAACATGAACGTCCGATCGCATGTTCAATGAAGTTCCGTTGTGATGTGACCTTTCTACAGCTTTTGTCAATCTTGATCCTCTACGTGTTTGACCGTCACTTATATTTTGTTTCACCCTACTCTAATAGTCTTCTCTTATCCATTCATTTTGTGGAAATTGGAAAAGTATTCTTTGTTTTCTTGAAAGATTCTTTCATTAACTACTTAAATTTTGAAACATGAAAACTTTTAAATATCAAATACATTGGTTAAATTACTTATATAGTATCTATACTTTCATTCAAATTTTTATAATTTAAAAATTTATAATTAACTTTTTATAATTTAATATTTTAAATTAGTTTTTAAATTTAATTTTTATCAAAATTTTGTTTAATTTTGATGATATAATAATTATATATAATTTATAAATTTATTTAATTTAAATTAATTTTTTTATATTTAATTTTTTATTGACACAAATTATATATATTTATAATGTTAAAGATATTATATATTAGCGATATTAACAAAATTTAATATAATTTTAATAAAAATTTGATAATAGAGATTAATTTAAAAAATTTGAAATTATAAGAATTTAATTATAAATTTTTAAGTTATAAAAATTTAGTTAAAAATTAAGTAAAATTATAAAAATAATTTAACCTTAATTTTTTTGTTGTGAGATTTTAATTTCTCTTGAAGATAAAATCATCGATGAAGACATGGACAATACTTTCACTCTTAACTTCTTGACCAACTATCAAGTATCCCTTGCGAAAGTACTAACTTTTGTCATTTTCTTTTCTTTCTCCAAACAAACTGCCAAAACTTTTATGTCATATTATTTGTATTTCACCATCTTGCTTCAATGTCTCCTTTTTGCATTTCAACGCGATAAAAGTATTAAAACCTTTTTATACATAATCAAATCTGGACGCCTAAACTATCAATATTTTTTTCTGTTCTAATTTTAAAACGAAAAAGAAAACAGATTCTCCCATAAATAATTTCATAATACATGTTGGTAAAACGTCTATTTATCGCTATATAATAAAAGAAAACAACCTCTTTGCACAAAGAAATGAGTTCATAAAGAGAAACCAAACACTTAGACACTCGCTATAGAAATAGCAGTAGCACCCTCAATTCAAAACTTGAACTCTAAAAGACTAAAACCCATGTCAATTGCACAATAGACTTACCCTTTTCTAGTTTTCTTCCTCTAACCACACTCCTTTTATTCCTTATCTCCTTCCTCAAACTCTGCAAATGAAGCCGAAATCAAGGCAAACCACCAGCGTCAAAATCCATTCTTTTACATGACGACATTACCTTCCTACTTCGTCACCCTTAGTCTCGCCGTCGCCGCTATAATCATTTTCTCTGTAATTCCCTCATCATATGCTCTCGGCTCCGGCGCCACCCTTGCTGTCGTCAGCGATGGCTCTGCCACCGTCTGCGGCATCGTAGCTGGGGAGCCGACGCAGCGCATCAAATGCTACCAACGCGGGAAGATCATCGCCGTCCCTCCCAACGTTTCGTTTGTATCGGTTTCCGGTGGGAGGAGCTACTTCTGCGGCCTCAGGTCCGGTAACTACAGTTTTCTTTGCTGGGACACTCTCTCTTCTAATGGTACCTTCCAATGGAAACGGCTTTATAACAATTACACTGTTCTACTAGAGAATCTTGCAATTGGAGATAATCATATTTGCTCGATGCTAGTTGGTAACGGGAAAGTGGAATGCTGGAGAACCAATAGGGGATTTGAATTACCATTTGGGTCTTCTCAATTTGCGTCCATATCATCTGGGTCTGGCTTTTCTTGTGGAATTTTGAGGAACAGTTATGGGGTTCGGTGTTGGGGAAACATGCCCATTGCGAATGAGATAGAGAGTGAATTTGGAAATATTTCAATGTTGAGTCTTGTAGCCGGTGATTCCCATGTTTGTGGATTGAATTGGAATGGGATTTTGGTATGTAAAGGAAGTAATAGCTCTGGTCAACTGAAGGCTCCTGAGGGTGAGCCTCTGGAGTTTAGTGGGTTAGCACTCGGAGCAGAGCATAGCTGTGCGATTAGAAGCTCCAATGGTTCGGTCGTTTGCTGGGGTGGCAGAGGACAATTCTCAGTCAATGTCACTGAAGGAGTTTCTTTTGAGGTAATCGTTTCTGGGTCCAATTTTACTTGTGGAGTCACAAGAAGCAATTTTTCTGTAATGTGTTGGGGACCTGGTTGGCCTTCTACTTCTGGGTCTCAGCTTCCCTTGCCTCCTATTCTTCCTGGGCCTTGTGTCCAATCTTCTTGTATTGAATGTGGCATTTACCCTGAATCTCTAAATCTATGCTCTGGTTTTGGTAAAATTTGTAAGCTCTGTTTGTCTCAGATATCGCCGCCGCCACCACCACTACCATCACCACTAATGCCACCACGATCACCACCACCCCTTTCTCCTCCGTCATCTCGATCAAGTGGTTCACTCGCATTCGCCTTAGTAGGATCAGTAGGAATTTTAGCTGGCATTTGCACAATAATTTATTGCCTATGGAGTGGGGTTTGTTTTGGTAAAAAGAAAATTCACAATTCTGTGCAGCCCACAATCGCAAAATCAGGAAGCTCTAATGGTGGTTTTGCCTATTCAAACAGTAGCCACCCACCTTCGAGATCATCATCCATCATTAGGCGTCAAGGTTCGCTGATAATGATGAGACGCCAGAGAAGTGGTACCTCATCAACAAAACACCCCGACAGAGCAGAGGAGTTCACTCTCGCTGAGCTTGCATCAGCCACCAACAATTTCTCACCGGAGAACGTCATCGGCGCCGGAAGCTTCGGCGTCGTTTACAGAGGCAAACTCCGCGATGGTCGTGACGTGGCAATCAAAAGAGGAGAAACCAAGAAGAAGAAGTTTCAAGAGAAGGAAAGTGCATTCGAGTCAGAATTAGCATTCTTGTCACGCCTTCACCACAAGCATCTAGTTAGGCTCGTTGGGTTCTGCGAAGACGAGGACGAGAGGCTATTAGTGTACGAGTACATGAAGAACGGAGCATTACACGACCATTTACACAACAAGAACAACGTGGAAAAGGACAGTAGTGTTCTGAATTCATGGAGAATGAGGATAAAAATCGCACTGGACGCGTCTCGAGGAATCGAGTATCTCCATAACTACGCAGTTCCACCCATAATCCACAGAGACATAAAGTCTTCAAACATTCTTCTAGACGCGAATTGGACGGCAAGAGTGTCCGATTTTGGGTTGTCACTAATGGGTCCAGAATCCGACCGGGAACACCGTCCGATGAAAGCAGCAGGAACCGTGGGATATATCGATCCCGAGTATTACAGCCTGAATGTATTAACCACAAAAAGTGACGTGTACGGATTTGGAGTGGTTCTGCTAGAGCTTTTGACGGGAAAGAGAGCTATATTCAAGAACGGTGAAGAGGGAGGAAGAGCAGTGAGTGTGACGGAGTATGCGGTGCCGGCGATAATGGCGGGAGAAATGGAGAGGGTCTTGGACCAGAGGGTGGGGGCGCCGGCGGTGAATGAAGTGGAGGCGGTGGAGTTGATGGCTTATACAGCGATGCTTTGTGTGAATTTGGAAGGGAAAGATAGGCCAACAATAGGTGACATAGTGGGGAATTTGGAGAGAGCTTTGGCTCTCTGTGATAGTGCTGCTCATGCTCATGCTAATGATAATGGTGGCTCTTCTAGTAGTTTCATCTCTGATTCAGATTGATCTTCAAAGCTCAAAGATTATGTTTTGGGAAAGAAGAGAAGGAAAATTTTGAAGATTTTGTGTCATGTTAGGGGAATCGATACTCGTGTGTCCTGTAAAGATTATGACCGGTGAAGGACAAGCAAGAAGATGTTATTGATTATTAGTTTTCAATTTTGTTTGAGAAACTATATCTCGCATAATTATATTTATACGTAGACTTTAAAATGCGACAATTAACAAAGTATTTTTGACATGGAAATACATATATGAAAAGATCACGTCATCTCTTACAGATAATTTTAACTAAAATTTAACATGAGCAAATATTATGTCTCCATATTTTGCAACTGAACTTTGAGAATATTTTTAACTTTCAATTATTATGCAATATCATTACAGATAAAAATAACATTGCGCGTGTATGTGTGTACAGATGTATGTGATTTTTGTCTTCAAATTATAAAAAGGGTATGAATCACTGTTAGTGAACATTTTTTATTTAGCAAGGAAGCTACTAATAATAGAACATTTTTTATTCAGCAAGGAAGCTACTAATAATAGAACATTTTTTATTCAGCAAGGAAGCTACTAATAATAGAACATTTTTTATTTAGCAAGGAAGCTACTAATAATAATCTACTAACAGCCCATTTGACGAGAATCTAATGGGAAATTACATGAAATGGTGCCTCAAAGAGGTTCATAGTTTAAACATAATGATAAAAGCAAACTTAAGATATGCTGAATTTAAAGACTACGGGGGATAGGTCTAAAATTTATAGTTTATAAATTTGTCGAAATGAATATGATAGGTAGGCCATAAGACCCTACTTAAGTAGCTTATGAATAATGAATTCAAAGGGACGCTCGATACAAATTTATGAGGAACCGTATAAACTTATCTTTGAAATTTATTATTCAAAGTTGGTTTATTGCAAATAGAATTCTCAAGAATTAAACTCTTATAAAAACGTGAACTTTTTTTAAATAATTCAATCAATTCATAGCCATATAATTAAATTTTAATTTCATACCGACCATTGCTGCTATTGGGGCTACCAAACCTACAACCACCACCATACTTATCACCCAAACTTATTTTTTTTTAATGGAACTTTTAAATTAACGATAAATTATTCAATTAATGAATACTATTAAAATAAACCAAAGAAATAGATATCACATGTTCGGTCTGAAAAGTTTAAAATTAAAACACATACTTTGCAATTTCAATTCATATTAAAATCTCTACGCTAGTAGAAACATTCAGTTGACAGCCAAACTTGCATGTAACTGGCATGTTCAAAGACCTTTCAGTGATCTTTATTTAAGCCAACATGTATTATTAATTTTCCAGCATCATGCATGAAGTCAATAAAGTTCACATAAGTTTTCTCAGGATTTTTTTTAATTTAAGTGTGAACCCGATGGATCATTCAGACAAAATCTAAATCGAGAATCTCAGAGAATTGACTAAGTGATTCATCTCAACATATAACTCTTGAAAAATAGGGGAAGGCTTTGCATTTTCAAGTAGAAATGAATAACCGAAAGAATTAGTTTGATTTAGTTATTTCGATCAATTGATTCAGTTTAATTGAATGATCGACAAAATCATTTAATCATTTTAATTTTTTTTTATAGCTAATGTAATCATTTTTAAATATTATATAGTTATAACCTAATTATTCAATTCAGTTAAAAATCAATCATAAATATCTAGTTAATTAAATTGATTGTCAAATTTCTATACAATGAATTAATTAACTTTTTTGTCTAATTAAATTAAACCCATTTAGTTGAAATTAAATCTATTCAATTTTGCTCCTCCCTCTGGTCCTGTCTACAATAGCAACATGTTCTTTAGATGGTAAGATTCTTCCACCTTCCAAGTGCAAACACTTCAAAATCATAAATAAATATAAAAGCTATCATTATCAACTTAGATAACCCAAATCCGAAGGGTCACTGCTATTTTCTTGTGAGGGAAAAATGTATGCATGTATCCCAGTTTTCTCTAGAAGCAGTTTTTTTTTTCTACAACTATTCTCTTATTGAAAGTTGTTTGAAATACTATTAAATATTAAGTATATATATCTTTCTCCACATAAATTTTAATTTTAATTTATCATACTATGATTTTTCAAAAATAATTGACTCTTCTATAAAAAAAAAAATGAATGAACGCTAACTAATCATCACCTTCTTATAAAATATTTAATTATTTAAAATGTGTAAAAAATTAATAAAAAATAATATTTTTTAATGTCTAAAAATTTTGCATTTTGCGTGGCATATGTCGCCATATTCATCAGCTTCCACATCTTGATTTGAGGCATACAACATCAGCGAGTGTCTGATTATAGTAGCTTCACCATATAAATAATTTTTAGTTATTACTCTAACTCATTTGCGTGGTGGGCTGAATATAGAGAGAGAAGAGAGATCATTTGCCCTTGTATAATAAAGTTTGATTAAAGAAATATGCTTCGGTTGCCAAAACACATACTCACAAAACACAGGTCAAGGGAGGGACATTTTCTTTGACCCATAGTTATCTAACCAAATTTTAATACTGCTTTTTAACAGATACATAATATTTACTTATGATTCTTCTAAAAGATAATTTATTGTATGTTTCTGTAAACTAACATATTCTCATCGAAGAACAATATAAATAACCTTGCTTCTTTTTAATGAAGTTCGTCTTCTCAAGGAAATAAGACTACGAGAAGTGAAATAAAAAGGTTTTCCATCTTCAGTTCATGCTCAACAAAAATACAAGGCATATCAAAAGAAAACTTCATTGGGGAGCTATAATGACATGTTATATATATGATAATGTTCCTCCAGTAAACACTTCAGAACCAATAATTAAACGCTATCAACTTATGTAGGTTACACTGCTGTCCAAGTAAGAATATTTGACCTTTGTTAATTGACTTAAATAAAAATGCCCAATTGGTAAAACCTCTCCAAGCATTTGTTGGGTCATTATTTCCTTGTGTATGGAAAAGGAATCTAGGGCAAGCATTCAATGCATGTTGGAGCTTAGTGCATTATATCCTCATAGAGGGATAAATTTACCGATTTAGCAACCATACTGCCGACAATTTATGGGAGTCGAGAATATCTTCTTACTCTTCGCTCGTCAACTTCATTCATCCAATCATTGAGCCACAAGAGACCCTTGTAACCCCAGTACATAGCAGCAAGAAGGACCACTAAAAGAAAGACTAATAGAAGAAGCTGCTTGATGGTGGATACAATTTTCTGTTCAATGATTGCATTCACGATGATCAGCAATGAAAGAGGCAGTTGAAAGTCACTGTTTATATTAGAGAATTAATATACCTGCAGTTTTGTCACTTGGTTGGATTCTTGAACCCGTTCCCTCCTTTTCCGTCGTTTTGGTACTGGCTTTTCAGTCTCAGGCGCTTTTTCCTTAAATAATCAATAATCATACAAAGTGTATCAAAAATCACCTCAGCAGATCACACGCACAAACAGTTCACCATGTAGCATAGCATGTATCCCAACTTAATTGGAATAAATCAAAGTATAAAGTCATTTATCATTGCCAATAATTGGGTTAAGCATGAAATTTGTAAAGAGCAGTCATGCATCCAGACTTTTTTTAACCTGTGATCCCTGAGGCCACTATTATTCCTGAACCAAGTAATAGTTAGCTGGAGATTTGAAATGCTGCGTCGTACATCCAAAGTAAGAAGTCTTTCAGTAGACTGGATAGCCAATAATTTAAAGACTTATCCACATACTCACTACTTCAACAAGGTTCCATTGTACCCACCTAGCTACCCGTGGCATTAATCATGGATAATGTCAATTCAGGTTTTCTAACCTCACTCATTAGGTTGGCCTGGCCCTTCAATAATATCCCTTTACTCCCACAACTCCAGCTGCTTTATGAATAGGCTTAGAGTTTACAGAACAGTCATAATAATAATTCAACTTTTTCAATCTCTACATTTATGTTATTTAATTTTTACACAGTAGTGGCTAACTGGTGATCAGATTTGAAATTCAGGCACAGATTATAAATCAACACAGTATTAGAAGATACATTGTCCAGTTTGTGAATTGACCTTGAATTTCTAACTTCCTTATCAATACTCTTGCACATAATTCCAACTGTTTAATTAATAGCTTCCTTTTACAGTCCTCATCATACCTTTTTGGGGAAGTTAAACAAATGTACATTATTTCAAGAGGTACTCACTTGTCTTACCTTCACTATTTTTTATTTGTCTACTAATTTGTTTGTGAAATTTGTCATTGATCTTTATGACAATGATAACACAAACATGCCTTTTCAGATGCTAAATTCCCACAAGTGTTACACAACTATACAGTACAAAAACCATAAGATAGCATATGGATTTAAATGTATGTGGAAAGTTCTGATAATAACTCATTTACCTCTATAACTCTAGATTTACGTAATTGTAGTTCTGACTCAACAGCCTGCACTTTACTCTTACAATCAGAATTGCAAGGAATAAGTCCAATTCCAAAGTGATTTTTTGGTATATCTCTGGGATGGCGACCATCACGATGATAGGCTGCTTGAACATCTTGACATAACCATTCTTTTTTCAGTGTCTGGCATTTGCAACGAACAGTGACCTTGTGAAGAAAGAGTTCAGTTTATAAGACGAATAGGATCAATAATAGGACTACTTCCAATTTTGGTTAGCATCTAATGGAACCTAAATGACTTCAAGAACTCTCCCTCAAAAGCTAGCCGTTGAGGGATAAAAATCAAGTCACTTAAATATCTCATTGAGAACCCTATACTACTCGATGTGGACTTGAGCAGCCTACACTACTTAGGCACATCCCATACTATCCTTAGTCTCCATTAGCATCGTGCATTATCTAGGCTTGCCATCATTGGAGTTAATTTTGCAAATTTCAACACCAAATCATTAAGTGATGACTAATTTATCTCTCAGTACCTTTTTACAGCATTTCTCAGGATTTGGGCATTCACCAGGATGACATGTCTCTGGGCATAGATGTGTACAATATGGCAACTTTCTGCAAAACAAACTTGACCAATAAGCCCTCATTCAACTTGTTAATATAATCAGAGATGTAGGAACAACTAAGTATCTAACAAAAATTTTCCAGTCGAAATTGGTTTCTACTAATAAATTAGATCAAGAATAATAATGCTGCAGACTCTAAATTACCTATGGCAAGGCCCACGACATGAACGAACTGTCTCTTGATCTTTGGCAGACAAGCTGTTGTAATATATGCACTCAAAAACATGGACCATTGAACCACAATGACATGATCGTTTAATGAGCACTTTGCATGGAGGGCAATGTCCTGGATGGCAAGGCTGAGGGCAGGGATGTGGACAGGTAGGCTCTCTTATCTGATCAATGAAATGTATGCATCAAGGCAAATTATCAATATTGACTTTAGAATGTAAAGACATCATTTCTGAACTTTAGACGTGAACACAAATAATAAATTCCATTGACTTAGCTTAATATGCGTGACAGTAGTTTGAGAGCACATACAACCCAAGAATGAGAAAGACAACAGCACAACAAAGAGAAGAAAATACAACAGAATGGATGATTCACCACCTTTTGGCATGGAAGATGACAAGCTTCACAAGGCTCACTTCTCTGTAGCTGGTTCAAGGAAGACTGTGTCTCCAATGCATGACAGGTTTTAGTACAGTAATGATTACCGCATGGGAGAGGATTTCCACACAAATTTTCACAGTAAAACTGTGATTTATCAGAGCAGACCATCTAATAGGAAGGGTAAAAAAAGAAATTTCTATAAAAATCATGAAATCATATTAATGTAAATTGAATTTGGACAAAATCATTTGAAAGAATCTAGCTAGTCAAAATGTTCATACACAGCTTTAGAGAAGAAGCAAAACAAACCATTCTATCTGCTCCAATGTGTTGCCCAACACATGATCTCCACACAAGTTCAGGGCAAGGAGGGCATGGAGTGCCAGGAACACATTCACTCTGCTGTATAGTCTTCTTTTTCTTTGGTTTCAGTATAAACTCAGGATTAGGAGGAGGTTTAGAGCCATGACACCTAAACATTGATAGAAAAATAATAGCTTTAAGAAAAGATATTGGCTACAAATTAGATGTGAAGTCCCAAATGTTCAATCATAATCTACAGATTCGAGAAATTCATGAAACTACTATTTTAAGCTTGAGAAGAGACAGAATAAATGCCAATTTTATATAAGTACTTTCTATTCAACTCTACAAGCTCCAAATTTTAAAACTGTTAATTATTTGGAGTCACTGCTTAACATATGAAATTCAGTTCCTTTCATTCAGATGAAATAAAGTAATGCAGTTCCCAGTGATCTCTTAGTTTACACATGTAAGAAAAATCTCCCAAACCTTAATTTGCATTTGTGGCCACATGGGTACTCTTCATCACAAGGAAGCCGACAAGGAGGGCAGGCTCCATAATGGCATTTGTGAGGCTAGACAAGAAATATATAATTGTTAATAATAAAGAAAAGAAGAGGCACACTGTCCACAACTAAAGATATATTTTCTTTCACTTTAGGCAATATACAGGTATAATGATAAATATTTCTTTTTAAAAAAAAAATCCTCTCAGACATGAAATTTTACTTATTTATTGCTTTTACCAAATAAGAACTTCATTATGAAATTGTATTTTTCATTTTCAAAGTTAATTGTATCCACTATCCAGTGTAGGAGAGTTCAACTCTAGTTCCCAATGAATTGTTTCAACTCCAAAATAATACACCCACCAACAATTGGAACTTGGAAGTTCCAAAGTTCCAAACAGCTAAAATTTCAGAAATAAAGCTTAGTCATAGATAAGTCATAAGGATAGGATTACATTCTTATGTCAATTATATAATCACTATAATTAAATTTTCTTCCTTCTTTATTTAAATCTGCCCACCTCTTGGATCCAGTTTCTGTTATAGGATTCGTGAAGCTCGCAAAGAATATGATTTTATAATCCATTATCAGAATTCCAAAATAACAAACTGGGTACATGCATGAGGGATTTCAGAAAATGCTAACAATTCATAGATTTAACAAATTTAATAAATGCAGTTGGAAAGCATAAGTTGAAAGGGGGCAATACTAACAAAAATGAAAAGGGATAGGACATCAACAACAACAACAAACATAGCCTTTTTCCCACTAAGTGAAATCAACTACATAAATCAAACAACGCCAACGTGTTCTATATCTTGGCTCATTTCTATGATAAGGGATAGGATATCACAATATATATGGCACAACTGAATCATAAGATTTTGAAACCCAAAACCTATCTAGGATACTAGACTTTGTGCACAAAACTCTGCAACTGCCAGATTTTTTTATAGGATGTTCTTATGCTTTTACATAAAATGCAGTAGTGAGTTTTTCTGGTTTATTTCATAATTTACTTTTTTAAATTGAGAAAGGGAAGTAAGAAGAGACCTAAAAATCCTTACAGATTCTCCAATATTACAAACATGTCTTGTCCCATTTGATACCCAATTTAGACCATATTATAAAGTACCAAACATAGAAATTTTTTAAAAAAAAAAAATCATGCACAATGTGGAAAAATCTAAATAAAACTTAAAATCAAATTAACATATATACTGGGTTGATGTTAAAATACAGTACATAAATTTATTAACTTAGGCATCATTTAATAAGCTTCTGTTTGATACTAAAATTCTGGTTACAATATTTTACATGATAGTGCCATTTGCAGAGAAAAAGAAAGATTCTAGCCTTTTCTTTTCTTCTGTTTTTCTTTTTTCTCCATTAAAACCTTATGTGCATATTGTGGAGAATGTTAATGTAAGTACACAGCACTGCAATAATTTCTGCTTAGATATGTAATTCGTACAGCAAAGCAAATCAGTAATCAAGTATACCTTGGAGTTTGGTGCATGCCTGCATAAAGGAGAAATGCGACATTTTTTGGGACATTTAGGTGGCTTTTGATCCATCTCAGTACCACAAGGAACCTGATGCAAAATCCACCACTCAGCACAGATGTTTCAACTAAATGTTTGCAGAAGTAAAGCATGAAGATCAACCAGATTATAAAAAAAGATGTTAAAAAATAATTACAAATAGAAATGCAAACAGAAAATAAACACATGAAGGAAGAAATAAGAGAAAATATATATTGTGTGTATTTGTGACTTTTTTGACATAAACAATCAGCAGGAACAATAGAAAAGTAATGCCCTTACAACCAGTTACCCTTCAAGAAAGTAAATTTTTTGGGGGCTAAAAACAAGTTTTAAGAAGGGCAGGCTTCATAGTAGTCACAAGCAACCGCAGTTAGGAAATTAATTTGCATGTCACATGGGATAGAATCCCGCAATGCAAAAACTTAGATATAGACAGAATCCTGATAGCCAAACCCAGACCTCAAAATGCGTCTCACCACATGCACATGAGATTGTCACCATTATTGGACAAGGGGCACAAGAACCTCTGCAAGAACAAAGTTGTCTATCATCATATAGTGCATTAAACTACAGACTCCAAAATTTGCAGATTAAAATGATATGCAGCCATATATTACACATCAGGTACAAATTTGGCCCTATGTTTCAAATTGGATCAAGTAAGTTTCTTGATGTTTACAAAAGATTCGAGTAGAAAAGTTTAGCTTCTCATGTAAAGTCTTTGTATTACCAAAACATATCTGTATCTTCTCCTCCGAGATGGCTAAAAGCAGTTTATAAGCTTAGCTTACGTGAAAGCCTTCAGAGTTTGCATGTAAATCTAAGATCATGGAAAACCACATTATTCAGACAAAACATGCAGTCACTCAGTTTTCCATAATTTGATTTCCTTGCCTAGCAGACTACAGGCTAAATTCTTGCAAGTTACAAATACAGAAACATAAAAAGAGGACATACGTATGGCATGGAGAAGGACATTTATGGTTCTTACATCGGAGCCTCCTGCCACATATCTACAATTTTTTAAAAAAAGAAATAACAAAGTTATTGTTAACATAGTCATAACTCATAACAAGTTTCTTGCTAAAACGAAGTAATAGCTCTAAAAGATGCACACACCTCTGAACACGGAGGGCAGTCACCATCACAGCAGCGACGTTTACAAGCATGCCGACCACAGTCACGCATCCTCTGACACTTCCTTTCACATGACAAGTCTTGATAGCAAGGAACCTATTCTACGTTCAGTTAACTTTACCTGCTGTGACCTAATTACCACTACAATTCAAGATGCAATTAAAATTGTAACACTTGCCTCTTTCTTCAGGCTCCCACAACGACATGATTTCCTTACAACAGTTCTGCAAGTCTCAATGCATGGCCCACGGTGACATCGCTCAGGGCACCTGTGATATCCGCAACTCAACATTTTATCGCAGGTAGCTCCACACAATTGTACTGCAGCATCACAAGGAATCCCTTCATAAATCTTCTTCCCGCACGGACACGTCCTTTTCCCTTGGAAAGGGCACTGGCCACAGCGACCTGAATGACACCCTTTCTGGCAAACATGCTTCCCGCAACTAAGAGCTTTTTCGCAAGGAGTATCACATTGAAAAATGCGATCATAACACTCCCTTTCCTCCTTTTTCTGCCCACATTGGCACTTAAAAACTCCGCGGGCACGGCAAGGTGGGCACGGGCCACCGTGACAGATCTCAGAACACCTGTGAACACCACAGTCCAAGAGCTTTGAACAAGGATTGTTACAGGAAAATTCCTTATAACCACATCGGCGTACGTCCTGGAGTGACCCACAAAAGCATCGAGAATTGACGAGCTTTGGGCAAGACGGACATGGCCCTGGATGGCATAGCAAAAGGCAATGGTGCCCACAATTGTGCTTCAATGGCCTACCACAAATCTCACCACATGAATGAGGCAGTACCCAGGGATCATCACTGGGAGGATTCTCCAATTTTCCACAGAAACACACGTAAGATTTGGGGATCTGTGTTTTAGAGTATTCAACTCTGCATTTGGGGCAGTTCCACGAGGCAGACTCAGCAGCCTTGTCAGCTGTAATAGGTAGGCGCGTTGCCGCACGTGCGGCGGCGAGGTCGGATGCCTGGCGAGCCCAGCTCTGAATGCAGACAAGATGGAAGACGGCGAAACAGAGGGAGGTGCAGGACCAGGTGGGGTCAGCTAGTCTGATCCGTTCGAGGCATATCAAGCAAGATAGAGCGCCGGAGGAGGAGGAGGTGAGGAAGGACTGGATCTTTGAAAGGTCTGCAGCGGTTGCCGATGACTGGCCGATGAACTCGAAGTAGGATTTGAAAATGGAGTCGGAGAGGTCCGAGTGGCGAAGGAGCTCCGAACTGGATTGTCCGTGGTCGGAGTCGGTGTCGGAGTCCGAGAGAGGCGGTGGGGGGTGGTAGTATGCTGAGGTCATCTTGGGACTTGGGGATGTGCCAATCCAGTCGGCCACCTCACGCTGTCGCTGTTAACGTTCTCGTAGGTGCGTTTCGGTTTGATGTAGGGGACTTAAAAAAATCCAAACCCATTCTATATTTTTCAAAGCGGAATTGAAAGCTTATTAAATGAGTATATATAAATGGTTCTTAAATGATTTTATTTGTTTAATTATTATTATATCACGGACTATCAATATCTTTTAACGTTCTCATTATTTGTAAATTATAATGTACTATATTTTAGTCTGTTACACTTGGCACATTGTGTTTTATTTCTGTTAAAGAATACGTGGGTGCTCAATTTTTTTTTTCCATAGATAGTCATCCTACAACCTAATTTTATAAACTTGCTTTGAAATTCTTAGGCCTCTCGTAGACTAAAGAATAAATAGTGTTATGTGTTTCAAAAATAACTTATCTACGAAGAATTTGAGAGGAATTTCAGTTGTTAGGCTAGTGTCAGTACATAGTAGGGATTAGGCATTGTGAAGGAGAATTGAGAATTTGGGCTTTTAGATGATACTTCAGAGATAAAAACAAAAGTCAAATGTTATTTACATGCTCATTCCGTTACATATTTGATAGAAACAAAGCACACGACATTAAAATAGGACAGATCCAATTAAAACAAAACATTATAAAATAATATTAAGTTGTGACTTACCGTTTAAGTCCTTCATCAATCTGCAGCCTTTTGACAAATTCACTAAAGTTGTACGAACAAGATTTTAGGTATGAAAATATGCTTGATTGGGATTGGATGTAAATTAGAGGTAAAAAAAACCTAATCAAAAGGAATTTTTAATCAATCACTAAATTGCACCTCGTGATATATTGGCAATTTTTATTTTATCCCTCTTATTTCTATTAACTTTCACTCTTACTCCAACAGAATTTAAAATTTGATAGGGAGAAAAAGATATAGATGATGATCGAATGCAAACAGACAAACTCTTATATGGTAAAGAATCGAAGCATTGGTTTAGAAAATCTGGTTAAAAAACGTAAATATTGACAAGCCTTACAACAAAATGCCAGCTCAACATGCTTCAGAAATGCTCGAGAAACATTACACATCTTCGAGAAGTATTTTTCAATCAGCATTACTCACATCGGAAAGCAATAGACAAACATTTACTAACAGAAACTTGAAAGGGCTGTACATATCATAGAGCAGAAGGCTGCACAATATCAATAAAATTCAAAGCGCATAAGAAGCTTTACATGGTTGTATTTCTCTCCCTTGCGGCTATACAGTGGAACTGCTCGAATTCCATTACTTAGCTCTGATACGGGTAGGCATGTTTGGCCACCAAAGTCATCCTTCTCAGACATGTCATACTCATGAACTTCTATGCGAAGCAGAGCCAGTTCTGGAACAGTTAGTGGGAACTCAAACACCTCATTCCAAGTAGGCAACCAATTATCCTCTAATGTCTTAGTTTTTTTCATTACAGCATCAGCAACGACTCCAGCAATCCCAACCTGCATAAGGGTTGATCGAATCAAATAGAAATGAGCGAGTCATACAACCAATAAAAAGTTATGAAATGGATGAAAATAAATGCCGAATGAATGTATAGATCACAGCAATAATGAGTGAGCATTGCTTTGAGCATCCCCTGCATTTAAGAGCAGATGCAGAAAAATCAACTAGTACCAATAAAAGAGGAGGTTATTAGCTATAGACCTAGAGCATGAGATTCAACCAAGTGAAACATTATGATGTAGCGGATCACGTTAACTCACTCTTGCATAGAAGTCTGGAGGTGAGAATTGATCGAAGTGTGTGTGTTTGAAATCATTATACCATCCTTCCCCCATATATACAGTCACCTAAATAAGAGTAACAACAGGATGATCTTTGTTAGGTTCTATATAGACGTGTAAGAGGCAGCTGAATGACACAGGCTTGATAAACCTTTAGTCTGTCAAGATTCCAGGCAATAAAGCACACACCTTCAAAGTAGTCTTCACAGGCAACTTAGCTTTAGGATCAAAGACCTCATTATTCGGACCAGTCTTCAACAGAAAATCGGGTTTTTTAACATAACCACATCCACCATTGGCTTTAAACATTCCTTGCATCAACCAAAGCGATCTCCCATACCCCTGTCATGAAATCACCCACACAGAAAACTGATGAACAAATATCTTTCACGATCATCAATAATAAACATCATAATCAAGAATATAAGTAATATAGATATGGCATCATAGACCATTGGTGACTCCAAAATATATGTAAAAGAAATCTCCTATGACAAAGCTGAAAGAAGTGTCAACACACTCATCTTAACTTACAGAATGTCACAAGCAATAGCAAATACCAACTAATATTTTTTTACAAAGACTAACTAAAAATGTTTTTCTTGCAGTATAAATCATATCACATCCTCATAGTTTACTAGCATAAAGGACTTCACAAATTTCAAATGTCTTAGAGCTGAACCTCACGTTTAGGAAGTAAGGATATAAAACCCAAGACAAATTAAAGAAAATGAAATCAGGACCTAAAAAAAAAAAGGAAAAATCAAGAAATAGAAACCTGCATGTTGAATGCAACCATTTGAGCTCCATGCATCCACCCAATTAGTGGGTTATAATTTGAAGATGTAATTCGAGTACCTTTCGGATACACCCTCAGCAAATTCCGCTGAGTAAACCTAGAAATAAAGCCAAGAATTGAGAATTTGAGAAATAAATACTTCTCTTTTCATTCCCAAATACATAAGTATATAGCATCCACTAATGCACCCAAACCTGCATGCTATAATGGGAAATATAAAGAATAGAGGTAGCATTGTAGCAGAAATCCTACTAGCTCAATGGCATATAAGTTGAGGATGCTTCAAAGAATGTAACATTCTTTGGGTATGCCACCTGAATCATATTTTTGTTAATGCAGGTAGAAGTTTCTAATCTTCTTACTGGCTATGTCAAACTAAGATATAGACCAACTAGCCATTAGCATTATTAAGTGGTCAGACACTTTTGCCGTGTACCATCAAAGACGCTGTAAATCATAGTCTGGGACAAATTTAGTATCATGTCGCATATTTCTTAAACTGCCAGAAGGGCAAAAGAAAATGATACAGCCAAATTTAGTAATTTTGCATTACAGCTACATTCTGGAAACAATTCACAAGTTATAGAATGCCAGTTCATGTCAAAAGAACTCATTCTGCAAACAATTCACAAGTTATAGAATGCCAGTTCATGTCAAAAGAACTCACTAAATTACCAATACCTGACAATATCTTTTCCATGAGTTTCGGCAGCCTTTTCAAGCTGTTGCTCACTTAAGCTTAGACGTCTCACTTTATCTGGATCCACTTTGAGACATTCTTCTAACCCACCTTTAGGCTTACCAGCATGAATGGCAATTAAACGTCTATATTCAGATGCAGCATTTTGATTTGACTTTTCTGCTTCATCAAGATCTTCCTCATCATCAAGATCTTCTTCATCATCATTGTCCTATTAAAAATGGTAAACAGTAAATCATTAATCCCTTACCAAAACAAATGTGGTGGCAATTTATATACAGAATTGCCTTAGTGTTTCAGACCTTGTAATCAGCTATAGTGCCACCTTTGAGGCTTGGGACCTCCTTCCCCCATGCTTCTTCATCACCTAAAGCCTTTTCCTTCTGCAAATCATCCTCTTTCTCCTTTACTTCTTTTGCCTGAAGGTACTCCTTAGGTGGTTTGGTTGATATAATAATCCTTTTTTTAAGTGATTCAGGAGAAGGAAATTCCTTCAAGACTTCTGAACCCGGACAAAATAGTATTTCTCCAAATGTTTGAGTGACCATCTTTAAAAAAGGGTTGTCAATTGTCAACTATAAGAACATAAGCATTTTGAATCCCAACAAACTCAAAGAAACTAACCTCAGCCACTTTAGCCTGAAGATCTGGAGTAAGATGGTCTTCCAGAGTTATTACAACTGGATATTCAGATGCAGCAAAAGCATGTTGCTTGATGGACCTCAAACACTTGATGAGCTCTACAGGAGCAGTCAGCGTCCTGTATCAAAAATAAATTAATCTGTATACTACATGTCAAAAAGTTCAGTAAAGAAATTCTAGATTCAATTGGTATTGGTAACCTATATGCAGGAAAAATATCATTAAGTTACATATACCTGCACCTATTCTACAACTATGATTTCCAGTTAATTTATTTCTAAAATAGGATTTGAACCTAATCTTCTATTTTGTTCATTATGCCAGAATGCAGATAAAGATACTAAATTTTGTCACCATTTTTCCTTCAACTTATCTGGGTATCAACATCTGCAAAATAAACAGAAGTTATCATATAGTTGGAGATACCATTTTCCCTTGCAAAATATTATTTTAAAGGCATATATGCTAACACTCAAGCAAGAAAACCAGAGTAGACAATTGTAATAACTTTTGTACTGATCCGGCAATTTCTTTGACTTCTGCCTTCTCACTAAAGAAAAATATAAAATAAATAAAGAAAAAGAAACAGATGTGACATGCTGAATTCGGGTAAAAGAGTTAACCATCACTTTTCTATCCAAATATTTAAAGTAAACCTTCATTTAATCAGCAAGCCTATACCTTCCATGCAGAACATCCACATTATCCTTTCTGGCATTGGGCCATATGTCCAGTTCGATCACTCTTACACCTCTCATCAGTGCATTTATGATGGGAACGTCACTGCAGTCACTGCTAAGCTGATTCCCAGTTAGATAGGAGTTATGACCAGTATATACGAAATAATGAGACAAGGGTGCAGTCATATCATGGTGCACCTGGAATAGAAGAAATAATTACACAAAAACACAATAATCAGAACAAAGTGTAATTATAATCACTACAAAGACTATTAATACATTCGGAAGTAATAATGGCTTCGGGGTTGTTTAGATATAATCATTATATTAATCAGTCTTCCATATCTGCAAGGACCTAACCCTTTGCTGATTACCTGGAAGCTTTGCCCCCTTGTTCACCGAAAAGGAAATATATATACCTAGATACTTTAACTTCATTAATTTAGGTGCCGGAAAAGAAAATCTCATTATATGCAACTGAATATTGGCCCAAAACCCTTTGCTTAATACCAAGTTGCTTTGACTTTATAGTATTAGGTGCTGGAAATGGAGATCCTGAAATATAGGACATATTATTGTAAATGCAATTGATCTCAACATAAATTAATGGTATAGCGTTACACTGTATACAGTAACGCAGTCCATGTGGCTTCAGCAGGAGAAGACAATAAAAGAGCACTTCCAGAAAATGCAATCTGAAGGCAAAGATATGATATCCCAGCAATGCCACATCGTCACTAGGGAAGGAATCTATTTAGAGGAAGGTCAAATGCACAAACGCAGGAAAAATCTAGTTCTTGTACTCATTCAATGCAACTTCAATTATAAACACATGCTAGAAAAATCTTATTCTTATTTTATCCCATCACTTCTTAATATACGACATCAATTACTGATGCTTAAAGCAAATAGAATTAACCAAAATGCATAAACAGATGCTGGAAAAATCGAACTCTTTCCTGTTTCATCACTTCTATAAAAGCAACTTCAATTATAGATCCTACTAGCAAACGAATTTGACCAAAACGCACATAAAATAATTGAAAGTAAATACTAGGTGCACAAAGGAAGCTGAGTTGTAAATTAAGTTACGAGAGACTTAATAATCTTCCACACTTTGCGGATAGTGCTGAACAAGAACTACCATGCTGGTACTGCGATGGTTATCAATAGGGGGAAAATAAATTTAGGAAAATCCAATCCAATAAGAACAACACAATAAGGAATAAGTGATCCCAAATCCAAAGCTTGTTGACTCCCTGATCAATGTAAATGTCAAAGGACTTAGGACAAGATTTCAAGTAAGAGAGGAGAGGAAAAAGGCAAAGGTACCCCAAGAGAAGGCGACAGAGGCGGGTTATTGTCACTGAAAAGGTACTTGAAGAAACTCTCAAGATTGAAACCCCTTCGATGAAAGATATTCAAATGCTGGAAGCCATCGATGATGGCATGCGCTTCCTCTTCGGAGGCTTTCTCTTGTTTCTGCACGTCTATCAAGAACCTCTGGAGGTGAGCAGCGTTCATAACACCATTCTCAGAGTAGTGTTCGAAAAGGGCCTTGATCTCCTGCGGCGCTTCCGACTGGCCGAGCTTGAACCGCCGGGTGCAGCAGAAGCAGACTGGGTAAGTCTGTTTGGACATTGATTTAGCGCAATTCGGGAAAATCGGAGCTCCGAAAGAATGGGAGTGCAAGCTTGTTGACAAAGAGAGTGCGTGGAAGAGAGTCTATTCTGGATATTTAGTGCGTGTGAGGAATTGAGGATGAGGATGGGCTTTTGATGGGAAATGGATGCGTTTCTTGCTGACGCTGGCGATGAAACAACAAACAAGATTTACAAGAGAAGGGTAGTATCCAGAAAGGTAAGAAAGGACACGGTGGGTCCTACGTGGGAACCTTTGACCAATGAGGAGATGCCACCTGGCACATGTAAGTCCGAAACTCCGTTTGACAAATGATGATTGATCTGTCTTATCTTTTAAGAAATGGATCGATTCGCTTGTGAAATGGATATTGTAATTTGTAATTATTATGATAGTAAAGAGAATAAGCGTTTATGATTGGTATGGTAAATAAGTTATTGAAAAAATTTTAAGCGTAAATTTTATACTTTATTATTAAATTTTTTAATAAAAATTTAATATGTGTTTGATTTATATAATTTATTTTTATAAAAAAAAATTTATATATATATAATTTAGTTAAAAATTTTGATAATAAATATATAAATAATTACATATAAATTTGATTTTAATTTATTTTAGTTATTAAAAATGTACTTAAAATTGTTGTCATTGCTATGGTAATATGACATCATTGTTACATTTTGTAAGAATATTTTTTAAGTTTTCTTTGTTTCAAATAAAACTCATCAATTAAAGTTTTTAATTAAAAACAATTACATTTTATTGTCTAAACTCAAAAAAATAAAAATATTTAATTGTAAATAATTAAATTTTTAATTAATATATAAATTATGTATAGAATTGTATGACTTTTTTGGTGACTACCCCGGCCTTTGCTTTATACTCCATCTTTGGCATCTTATCTTTAATACGCGTAAAATAAAGACCAATTAAATTATAATTTATAAGACAACTATTATTTGCCTTTTTTTCTTAATTATTTTAAAGTATAGATATATGCATGACCAAGCAAAACATCCTTATCAATGAATTTGGACAAATAAATTCGTTTATGGAGTTAATTTTTTTATAAATAGAAAAATAATATTTCAACTTCCTCTAAAATTTGTAAATCTTTTATTACTAAAACACAATTATTATTTTTATCCAGAAGTAAAACACAATTACTATCGGTGAAAAAAATCTTGAAACTTAAATAGCCCCATATGGTAAGCAGTCATTTAGAGGTTTTATAGATCTGAGTTTAAATGCTTATTCAAGAACCATCAAACAAGGCCTTGTGTAGAATGTAACGCTATTCTTAGGTTTCTTTTGTTTCCTCTTAACCATAAAAAGAATATAGTTGTTGAGTTTAAAGTTTAACAAAAAAAAAAAAATTAATCCTTAATAATATGATCAATTTAAATTTAAATTTAAATTGAAAAACATACTCCCATTTAGTATCGTGTAAACAGAATTGCTGAAGGTATTAAAAAAAGTGTATCAATAAGTCAACAACGCACCTACCCACCTACTTTCTTTCGTTCATTGCAAGGTCGCCACCATAAGCATGAAGAGCAAGAAGTAATGTCTTCCCTTTGGAAAGGACATAGCGAGGAGGGAATGGTAATTCGACTGTAATACTAATTAATGGTGAAGCAAGAGGTATGCACCACCTCGTGTGACTGTTGACACACACCCTTCAACGCAATTTATGTCTCAGTGTCTTCATCGAAAGGCCATGCCATCTAATTCATAACTCCCTGTGTATAGTACCATTTAAGCAGCTAAAGACATAGATTATTGAAACGTTTATCACAAACAAAGAAGACCAAGCACATATTTATAGGCTTGATTTGACAGTTGAATATGTCCCAAACAGAGTCTGCAATGTGCAATAATCACGTTGTTTTCTCATTGGTCTGCACACCTGTCATGCGATGAATTGATCATGATCATTCATCAGCTAAGGATAAGTTTCATATCTTTATCTATGGTTTCGCTTTCCTTCTTTCTTTTTGCCCATTAATAAGTACAGTTTTGAAGATATGTCTCTTCAGAATGGATCACTACAACTACAAACAATCTCAGAATTGTTCAAATTAGTTGTATTTAAACCTTGCCGAACAGAGTTACTGATAGGGATGGCATTGGATGATATCTTATGTTAGCTTTGTTTTTCCCTTGTGTTTCTTTTGTAGCTTTTGATCTTTGTTTGTAGCTTTTGTTTTGTGTTGTTAATGAAATGACTCTTTCGGCCAAAAAAGAAAAAAGAAACTTACAGGAAAAAAAGGCACCAAAAGTGTTTAGCTAAACTCTGAGCTCTATCTGTTATCTGTTCCCCAAATAGACGGGCACTTTATCTCTACGAGAGGAGCGTACCACAAGGATTACGAAAAGTTTTCTACGTAGTGAGTCAAATAAAAGTACCAATCACAGGAAAGAGATGCCATTAGAGTATAGAGAAAGGCAACATTGGCAACTTCTCGCAAACCAGAACCAGATTTATCTGTAACAAATTATCCTCTAAATTATATAAGATAGTGAAAATTGTTATTTTTAAAATTAAATTTAATAATTATGTATTTATCATAATTTATATATTTTTTTAATTTAACTTTACATTATGTGTGAAGAAAAATTAAAAAAAAAAAGAATTTGTAAACTTTTAAAATATAATTTTAATATTTTGTATAGTTTAAAAGAATAATTTATCACAAATTAAAATTTAAATAAATAATTTATTAAATAAATATAATCGATACTTGAGGAGGAGTAAAATACACTTTTTTTCTAGAATATGCCTCAATTACTTGATTTCTCAATCTTACAAACACATAATTTAGTCCGTAGAAATGTTCGAGATTATATATTTTTAAGATTCAAAAATCAATAGTTAAGACATAAATGTTTCAAAACTATGCATGGATTTCCTCTTAATAAACTGAATTTTGGCCTGCCCTAATCAAACCAGAAGAGTTCAAACACAATCACAGAGCAAGAACAGAGTCAATATAAGTGCAAGTAATAACTAGTTTACTGCTTATCCAGTACACTGACAGTCAACTACAGTTTCACCAAACACGACTCTATGTTACAAGTTGAAGAGGACGATTCAGCGCTTTGCATTCATCATCCTTATTGACAATAAAACAGAACCCAACACTACAACATCATCACAATTTGTCAAGCAGGGTTATTGGAAGCCACTAAAGTTTATTAATTATTCCCAACCCAAGGACACAAGACAAAACGCAGCTAGAGAACGATTAATTGGATCTGAAATTAATGGAGTGAGTAATTAATAGCGTAAGGATCCAGTTTCATTTTTCGCGTCTGGAGCCAGAATTCTTGGAGCGTTGTTGGCACATGGAGGTGAAATTGGAATTGAGATCAGAGTAGAGATGGGCAACCCTGGAGATGTTACCGTTGAGTTCCTGAATGAGAGACACGTTCTTGGCCATGTTGTCGGGGATCCTTGACTGGTGATTCTCGTTCACCTGCTGAATCAGGTGGCGATTGCGGTCCAGCACCGACTGCACCTGCTGGAAGCTGTTGTTGAAAGTAACCCACATCTCGGAGTCGCCTTCTTCGGCGTCCTCCACCTCGCCGTCGGACTCTCCGGTGGTGGTGATGGTGGAGGGATGGTGGTGACGGTGGTGGTAGCGGTGGCTCTTCTTGCTGTGGCGGCGGTGGGAGGGGTCTTCCATGCTAGATTCGGCGGCGGAGGAGGAGGAATCAAGTGTGGTCATGTGCATGAAAAGGAAGGAAGCGTTGGGCCAGACATTGGCAAATAGCTAAATATTTGTGGTTTGGTGCTGAGAGAGTGAGAGAGGCAACATATTTATACTTGAGTTTTACTTCCTCTCTCTTCTCTCTACTCTGTTTTGTGTACTGTGGGATAAGGGAGAATATGGCTACTCTTCATTCAAGCAAGGGCTCTGTTGACTAACTAGATCTTACGCGACCAAGCAAGGGCGTGAATACACGTAATACTAAAACAACTCTGATGATATTTGTAGTGTAGGTGAAGGTGAAGGAAAAGGGGCGAGATGCGAGTGGGGGATGTAGGGGAGAGAAAATATCTATAGGTCGAAATTCGATTGGAGGAAAAAGTGAAAAGTGCAAGGAAAGATAGTGCCACGGCGACAAAAAGTAGAGTGCTCTTTTTGCCTGCGTGGATGAGAATATCATTATGTGTGCCTTCAAAATATCTCACCACTAAAATATCCGCCAACAAGAATAGATACCTAATAAAGTAAGCACACCAATATGGTCGGTCCCCTGCGACCAATTCAACATTCACTTTTTAATATATATATATATATATATATATTATCACTTTATTTAAACATTAATTAATTTTTATTATTTTTTATAATAGATAAATTTATTAATATAAAATAAAAAAATTAATTAAATATTATTAACTAATACATAATAAAATAAAATAATATATTTATTTAACAAATTTTTCATTTATCGTAACCAACTTGTGCGCATCTACCCATATCTTGTAACCCCAAGGTGCGGAAAAAGGCTAAAAGCGTAAAACCCAGATTCTTGACTCCTTCTAGAAGCCACAGAAATCCAAGTATCAAAATTTTAAAGTGCGTTTTGATTTCAGAAGATATTTATAATTTTTTATTTTTATTTTCGTTCACATGAAGTGAAAAATATTCAGAAAGTGTTTGGTGTTTTTTAATTAATAAAATTGTTTTGATGAGTGTTCTTTCACTTTTACTCATTTCAAATCAATTGTTGCTGATTTTAGTATTTGGATATTTGTTTATAGTGTCAAATTAGTTGATCTGACTAATATTCATTTTCTTTTTTTCGTTAATTGGGTGTTTGAATTTTTCACTTTCTTCTTTCTTTAGTGGTGCTCCTGTCAAAAATGTAATTATATGTCTTCAGATTCATTGCTTATTGCCTTTTAAGATTTCTCCTGGAAAACCCCAGAAAAAAAATATATAAAATAATAATAATAATAATAATAATAATGTGGATTTTAACTGCATACTATGCCAAACATGTTTTCTCCCATAAGTTCTGTTTTCTAATGAAAATGAAAACAAAAAATGACCAAAGCGAAAACTGAAGAGGCCCTAAATGTTCAGAACTTTGTGGTAACAAACAAATACAGATAAATTTGGTTCAGTTTATGGGCCCACTTTAGTTTGTTATTTTTCGGAGTTAGAAAAAGATGTGGAAAGGAATCTAGAAGCTTTCAAATTTCAATGATATTCCTATTTCTTCTTACTCATCAGCAATTATGTAAACCATTGTTCAATTCCAAGTTGGAAAAATTAAAATCAAGGAGTGACTTAATTTATGGAGTTTGTAGTAGCTACCAAATTTTATCACCGATGAATTGTCAGATTTACTCCGGAATAGGTAAAAAATCAGTGGTACACAAAATTTAACTGCAAGATTATGCTGAAGTATCAAGCCGTCATAGCACATAAAATAGTAAAATACCTACTATCAGAGGTCAACAAATTCGTATCAAAGTTCCAGTAGTAAGTATTTCAAGGTTATTTTTATTTGTGCGTCTTTTGAAGTGTCCAACCTCTGGTATTCATACCCTTCCACCAGTTCTTAAGACATTGCAACGCATTATGATTGGTTTATAATTTAAACATCAATAATTTAACATTTTCTTCGTGAATTTTTGAACGCACAATAATAGGCTTCAGCATTTATAGAAATAACTCCAAAGATACACTTGAATAGAAGTCTAATGAAGTTAAGGGGTAACTATTCAGTTGATTTTCTCTTTCTTCCAAGAACAGAGGCTTTCTGAAATCTGGGCCCCCCCATTCGCCACTTCTTGAAGGATGCCATTGAGGATTGAGCTGCTTCATACACTACAAAAAGCATGAATACGAATAAAGTAAACTATGAACTGGCTTCAAGAAAAGGAACAAGATGTGGAATATCATAAGTAGAACAAATCTTACTATTGATCTCTTCTTTTGTCAGAATAGACCAGAATTTGGAAGCAGCTGTAAATGCTGCAGTATGTGCCTTGGTTAGGACTTCCTTATACCTGTTCTTAAATGCAGACAAGAGCAGAAACCCGATGGTTCTATCACCAACCCTGCCATCAAAAAAGGAAAAAAGTATACATGTAACTTTGGAGTAGTTTAGAAGTTGTATTATGACTAACATTGTTTAATACCCAAAGTCTAGGCAACTTGAATTATTTCGTTTCAACGTAAGGGCTCAAGCAGTGGTTTTAAGTAGTAATTCTTTGAACATTACATCATTCTTCATTTGTAATTTGGTTGTCTAAATGGAATTTATAGTGATGATGACTTGAACGAGAATGTTTTATGTACTATGTAGTTGCACATTTAAAACTTATAGGCTCATCCTAGATGCCAAGGTTGACAGCAACCTTGTGATACGACCATAGGACTAAGCAAGAAAATGTCAATAGAAATGAATTAACGCCTTTCATATAATGCAAGAAACTGAGGAAGATATGGCATAGAATAAGAGACTTACAGGGGTGCTAGCTTACATCCAAATTCGTAAAAGAATGGACATCGAGACCTCAGATCCACAAATGCACAATCAGCCTGGATCTCTAATCTTGTTCTGAAATCAAGAACCACCAACTATATGAGCAGATGCGGGCATAAATCAAGCTATAACTTTTATGACCTAAATCTAAATCAATCCTAAACCCTAAGTTCTATGAAAGTGAAGTGAATGACACTTATTCTGCAACAAAATAATCAAAATGTACAATACACAAGGTTAAAAAATGGCATTGAACCAATTCAAATTGAAGCCCTAGACACAAAAGTCAACGGAATGATCGGCATTATCATTATTTGTGTACCATGATAAAGCAAATAAAGCTATACTTATATTGCTTCTTAAGTCTTCACGCATTGTCAATGTAATAATTTGTCTTAATTTATTACAAAAAGTGAAGATGCCTATAAGTTGCAAGCAGTGCTACGATTTGATGATTACTTTCGATTAAAACAAGAGGGAACATTGACTGATACTGCTTGTCTCAACTGTAACTCGTGAGCAAGCCAGAAAGGCAGCTCAACTTTGGAACCTGCTTCAATCTGAAAATCATACATGCTATTGTCAGGTCAAATCATTAGAGTTCCACCAAGCAGTGAATTTTTTTCTACAATGAACCAGTATCAGCAGGTCTTACATAGTCAGTTTCAGAACCGGGGTCTATTCCCACTCCAGATGCTTCCTTCTGGAATATAACTGACACAATCTGTAGCAAGAATATAACGAGTTATATTATTAGAATAAGAAACTTGGCAGTAACAGCTCAAGAAATCATCAAGAGCATAGCACTTTAAGGCTAACTACTAAAAAACTCCATTATTTACAATATTTACCCTTAAATTTATCTAAACTACCATTTCTTTATTCAACATGCTACAATAAAAAGAAAATTGTTAAAGAATCTGAAGAGTTTGATGTCCACCTCTTCCTCTGTGATAATGTCATCAATATCGTAGTATTTTGCCATCCTAGCCTCCAGATTGCAGCACCTACTCTTTCTCTTGATTCATTGAAGACAGGTTTTTTGAGAACTGCATAGAAGAAGTCTTTTTGAGATATATGATTAGATTCATTACATTCAAATCCTCAATCTTCCCCAACAGATGAAGCCACTAAAACCAATCAGAAAAAGCATCTTGACAGCAAAGTAAACTTGACTTATTTTAATGCTAAAATTGATTTAAAAAAATAATTAAAATCATTGGTATACATCATGCAATCAATTTATCGATACAATATCAATATATATATATATATATATATATTAGAGAGTATTTGAAGCCGGAATATGAAAACGACTTACTTTTACAATTTTCATAAGAAACTACTACCTTGAAGTTCTTTACCACAACCACGGCCATCCTTAGTTACGGAAACACTTAAGACACAAGAAGATCTAAAACTCAACAAGAACAGAACCTATGAAAAAGAAATAAATACAAATCTTACCAATTTAATACAGATGCAAGTAAACATAGCTGAAAGATACCAAATTTACAAATTGCTATTGAGCTATCAGTCATACTGCGCGGGTAAGTAAAACCTTTCCTAGAATACAGGCATTTATAGTTTTCTTTCGGCAACTATATTTCCACTTGGTGAATAACACTAGACTACACAGTTTGCAAACTTTGTTCATGAGTCTCTTATCGTTCATCAATTGTCTTCACCTCCGTGCTTAGAAATGGGTACAAATTAATGGAGGATCAAGGATCCTCTTAAAATATTTATCCGCAAATTTTATCCGACTGAGAAAAAAATTTAAAAAAAAAAAAATCAGTCATTGCTTTCACTCTATCACAATCAACCATGTAAATGCTCATTCTTCTGAAGCCTCGACTCAATTCTCCATAAACTATTATAGCATGAATCCATACAAGAAGTGAAACATTTCAATTTTAAATAAAGTCCCCAGTTCAGTATTCGCTATGAACAGGTACCTAGGCCATTTCAAATTCTAATTTAAACAATATTAACAATGCACCTTTCTATTGAGTTCCAAACCTTTTGACGACGATCCGAGGGACCACGGCTCAGCTAAGACGAAGCCCTGCGGCCGTTTAGATTCAGAGTTTCCGGCGATTCCACAAAGATTAGAAGAAGATGATGATGATGATGATGATGATGATGGAGGTTGGAGGATGCCGCTGCAATTAGATCGAGAGGTACCCTAATCACTAATCAGCATCTCCGTTGCGAGAAATAAAATATAAGAAGGGAGACTGAAACAAAAAGAAATAATGAAAAAATCGGCGGGAGAATCAAATGATGAATTTACGCGGGTTTTCCTTCCTTTTTTTAATGCGGAATTTTTTTTTATTATTATTCCTTTTTATTTTTCCCTTTTTGTCTTTTTGATTTTGGACATTCCGAGGCCCACAAAAAACAGGCTCCATACCATGGACAGGTTTTTTCTTTTTTTTTTTTTCTTCTTTTAAATTTTTTTATAATCCTGGAAAAACTTTAAAACAAATAGAGAAGGCACCAAATTGGTAAACACTTCTTTTCTGTGAAGTTTTTTTAGTCAAATTTGATTAATATATATATTAAATTAATTATCAATAAATTTTAAATGAAATTACTATTTTTTTCTTTGAAAAATTAAAATATTCAATTTCATCTTTTAAAAATTGTTTCCCAAATAATTTATTTATGTTCATTATATAGAGGTCCAAATTATTATTTTTTTATTTTTCACAAGTATCTTCTTACTATAAATAATCTTATTTGAGATATTATCGAATATTAAATGTCAAGATTTAAATTTAAATTTATCACATTATGAAATACTAATCTCTTTTACTAGACTCAATTCTCGTTGATTCTGAATGTCTAAATTAAAACATTACAAAATTTCAATGACTAACATGCTTAATTATAACAGTCCATGTAACTAAAAAAAGCAATTATATCTCCCATAGAATTTCTATTTAATTAATATAAAGATTAAATTATTTGAGGAATATTTTTTAGAAGACAAAATTAAAAATTTTAATACTTCAGAAACTGAATTGAGAGAGACCAATCTTCATTTCAAAATAAATCTTCGAAAAAGATATTTATATGTTTATTTAAAATACACTTAAATAATTTTTAAAAGTAGACAATATTTATGAAAACAATGGTATTTTGTTGATAACCTCCCTTATAATAAAATTTTCGCTATAAAAAATTTAGACCTTCAATTATTGCCTTGCCTAAATCCTATCCTATAATTTGTGGTCTCATTTTAAGCCATGACATGTGCGAATGTTAAATGATCGTGATTAAAAAGGAATGGAGAACAAGGAAATAGGATCCACAAAGTTATTCAAGCAAGTAAAAAAGACTACATCAATATCCTCTAGCTAGCAACTAGCAGAAGAAGAAAGTTGCAAATAGCTTCCAATGTATGAATCTACTATATCTATCATGAATCACAAATTTGGAAAATGACAAGCAGCCAAAAACAGAATCTCCAATTAAGGCGATGTTGTAACTAATCAGAATTTCAAGTTTCTACGCAAGCATGAAGGAGTAGAATGCTAGTTCCTGTGAGGTTTTGCAGAAGGCTGTTTTGAAAGGAGAGCAGAGCATAATATAACATGAAATAGTAAAATGCTAGTCCCACTGAATTTCTCTGTGAAAATTCCATTCGGAGGGGTTCAATGTAGTTTGTCCATCAGCTGCGACAAGATCATATGGCGAGTCCTCTGCAAATTCAGTGGGCATGGACTTCCAATGTAGGCATGGTTTCCAGTCAGCTTGTTTAAGCACTTTTAGTATCTCCTTTACTATTATTTTGCTTCCCTCAGCAGACAAATGGATCCCATCACTGCAAAATTCATTCAAAATAACAGAAGCAAAGATTCCCAGTTAGCATGAGATCCCATCACTGTAAAATTCATTCAAAATAACACCAGATAAAGTTTTTAGCACCATGCATGAAAATCTCTTGAATCATGTCAAATTTATATCTAGCATGCGAAACCTTGGAAGTTGTAAATAATCTGAATGAACTGGAAGCTACAAACGAAAGTGCTGAGGATTAGATTTAGACACATTGTGGGAAGTAGAAACAATAATTTATAAGCAGTTCTGGAATTTCATGGTATCTGGGGGAAGACAATAAGCTCAAGGAAGCTTACGTAAAACAAGTATTCATCCAATCATCTCTTGTCTGTAATGCAGTGAAAAGATCCACAACTTTCACATCCATCTCCTGGCATAGCTTTATACAAGCTTCTGAATAGCTTTGGCATAATTCATTTGTTCTTACCAGCTCACTAAAAATTCCACTGGTTTTGAAAGGGAAAAAAAATCTTATTAAAACTAAAGGTGTTATTTCAATAAAATTAAAATGAAAAAAAAAAGAAAAGAAAACACCAGATTACCTATTGTTTCCGCGAATTTTAGCCTCATTGACAGGAGGACAGCTGAGAACAATGGCACGTGTCGTTTCAGAGAGGCTCTGACATTAAAGAATCTTACATCAGAATCAGATTAATTATCTAAATAATATAATTAACTAATCCTGTCATGGCAACCTTATTTCTGAGGATTAAAAGAAGTACCTGAAGATGAAGTAGAATCTTTCTCATATTATCAATATACTCAGGAAGAGGCACATGAGGGCCTAATCCAGATGAGTGAGGTCCCATTGAATCATTACCTCCAAAATAAACTATCACAAGGGAAGGCTGTGCAGAAGCAGAAGCATCCTGTGAAATGGGAAAAAGGCTGGAGGATCATACTCATACTAAGTGGGCACAACATTATTAAAATAAAAGGTTAACACATGAAAGACTAATTAAGAGATTATATGAAAAATAGATGGATACTACATTGGAATAAACCCCCCTTATGAGGGTTCTGAATCTGTGATCTGTGATCTGTGAATGAGAGGTGCAATATACCTTAGGGAAAACTTGATCGAGGACTTGAAGAGCCCGTCGTGAATTCCATCCGTAGTACCCCCGCAAAATTATGTCTGCCTACAATGAATCACAAAACTGGTAAAAGAGGAGAGAGATGCATGAAAAATAGAGTGAACTGGGCGAAATTATATGTATATAAAAAAAAAATGCAATTAGGGTGTTCAGTGCTCAAACACAAATAAGGACGTTGAGTAATAAAATTAGTGCATTAATTAAAGAAGCAAAATCAAAGGCATAAGCACGATGGAGTGAGAAGTGATGAGTACCTTGCGAGCGTAGATGTCAGAAAGAATGGCAGCCCAGCCACCATGGCTGAAGCTTAGTTGAACGATGGAAGATCCGAAAAAAACGAAGCGAGGCCTTGCGGGTCCAACCATGCCTCCCTCTATATATATATATATAACGAGCACACCAGTAGCCACTACGTACGCTCGCCACCGCCTTCTTCCTCAGCTTCCTGGCTTTTTGGAGGTCAATCAATACGATTTAGTAAATCAAAATCAGAATGGAACGTACGAAATGTTGATCCGAACGATCTGAGGTTAAATATTTATATAGAAGTTGATACAAAGAAACGACGTAGGTATGAGTGTACATAAATTTGTGCCACTCGTACAATTTTTATCAGTGCAATAACATGTGAAGGAAATAGTCAATCCAATAAATGTCACAACTTCGATTGAATGAACTGCATACGATATGGTAATTGACTTATTAGTTGAGACTAGAGCGGCCGCAGCCTGATCCCCGGGGTTGGTTAGGTTTCTTTTTATATCTTTCGGAGCATATTAAGTAAAAATATTTGATTATACGAAAGATGAAAATAATTTTTTTAATTATTAAGTTAAAGTGCGCGATTAAAATTAAAATATTATTTTGAACTTAACTAATTAATATATATATCACTCTTACAAATGTGTGTGTGTATATATATATATATATATCAATTATGTTATCCTAGAATTTTAAAAATATCTTATTTCATTTCTCAAAATTTTTAATTTAATTAAAATGTGAATTTATTTATGTTAAATTTGACTTTCATAACTAATCTCAAGCCGAATAAAAAAAAAATTATGTTAAGCACATATTAATAAATTTAACAGTATTAAAATTTGAGATAAATTTGACTATAATTAAAAATTTTAAAAATATAATTAACAACAAATAAATTTTATAAATAAAATTAAAAATTAATATAAAATTTAAAAATTTTAAAAATATTTTTGTGGTCATAAAAAGATCAATAACGTTGTTTGTTGGTGGAGGCTCTACCTCTGCGACAGGATCTTGAGTTTTTTGCATTTAATCATCCAATGGGCTTTGTCTAGTCCAAATATATAGAATGGGCCTTCTCATATCTGATACTGCACAAAAGAAAAAGTTAGTAGAATATATATAATTGAAGATAAGTTAATAAGTATATTGTATTACATTATTTATATATTAGTTAATAATATTTAATTAATTTTTTATTTTATATTAATTGACTCGTGTATTATAAAAAATTAAAAATAATTAATTAAATATAATTAATTAATACATAAATAAAATAACACAATACATATCTAAAATTTTTGGGTAGGTGAAAGATGAATACTTGAATCATTTGAGTTTGCAAACACCTTTATGCGGAGGACAATACATATATATAAAGATAGATATGCGTAATAAAAGGCATCTCATTGATCAAATCGATCTGTCACCTATAAATATGCATCTAAATTACGAAACCAAAAGGTCATCACTTGCGTGTTATATACTATACAATATTGAAATGAAACTTTAAATTTAAATTTTGGTATTATCTAATAAATAAGATACAAAAGATCAGTATAGTGTTTTGAGTCCCACTCGTCATTTCTTGAAAATATGAGCGTTATAATTCATTCCATATAACTTGTGCGCGTAGTATGCGTGTGTACATTAGGATTTTCCATGTCATCGCTTAGCTAATAAGAAAAGGAAGGCCAAACACAATTTATTCTTAATTTTGTCTTTTTTATGCTCTTTGATTTGTAATGTGTTCATAATATTAATATCAGATTACGTATGTTGCCAAACTTTATTTCACATATTCACTGTATATTTTTATTCTCTGATATTTGCTTCAGTTGCTTCATCAGCTTGACCATATAAGAATCATGCTGAAAAAAAATATATATATATGAAATATTTAAACGATTTGCTGATTTGATCCCTTCTTTCCCCTTGTTTTCACATTATCTAGAAGTCTCGCTGATTTATATGCATGATTAGCGTGATTTAAAATTATTTTTTTGTAGGATATACTTTTTACTAATTGTATTATTAGATTTAAATTTTTAATATTATATATTTACAAAATTTATCATCAATATATAAATAACATATCTTATTAACATGTTAAAGAAGCAACATTCAATCAAATTTTAAATATAAAAAAATGTTCAACTATTGGATTATATAATTATTAGTTTTTATTTTTTTATAAAATTTAGCACATGCAATATTAACATAATAATATTTTTAAATTTTATCGTTTGATTAATAAGATTATTTTCTATATTAAAATATTAAGAAATGTAAATATGTCAATTTTGACACAAGTGCCAATCCATCCACCTACACGGGAGATATATTATTAATCATATATTTAAAAAGTCTAAAAGCAGACACGCAAAAGGTCAGAGAATCAAATAAAAACTTTCTCTTAGGTTTAAAAAGTGGGGTGAAAATTGCCACTGGGTGTTGTTATTTCAATTATACTTTCAATTATTTATTTTCCAATTATTTCAACGCAACGCATGCCCTTTTAAGTTTCCGTTTGAAATGCAGAGAATAATCGACTGCAATATATGTTATAGGTGTCAAACCCGTAAGTCTGATTAAATTCAAATCAAATTGAATTTGTTCAAATAGATTCATTCGATTTAATAAAAAATAACTAAAATCAATTATTCAATTGGATTAATTTGATAAAGAATTGTAAAATCTAATTAAATCAATTCAGTTATTAAATGATGTTAATTTTTATTTGAATTCTCAATTAATATATTGTATTATATATTATCTATTAATTAAAATTTTAAATATATTATTATTTACCCTAAATATTTTTTTATAGTTAAAAATGTTTATTTTAATAGTTGGAATTAAAAAAATTAATATTTATTTTTTTAATTTTTCAACATTTTTTTATTAAAAACCAATTGGATTGGTTAATGCCAAAAATATTAGATTGATAATTGAATAACTTTTTCAGTCATTCAATTAGATTAGTTTGATTAGTCAAATAATTCAAACCGATCCAAATTAAATTAATCCTCACCATTAGCAAGTTAAATTATTTTAACTCATATTTTAACAGTTTGATAAAACTTTGACTTAATTCGTCAAGTGAATTAAACAAGTTTATTTGTTTAACCCACTATTTTTTTAAAATTACCTATAAAATATTTATTTAATATAAATTTAAAAACAAAATTTGATTTACCATTTTTGTGACATGATTATTTTTCATTAATATACATGAGGGAATTAAAGAAGCCAAGAAAAAAAAATCAAAGATTTAAGGAGCTCAAACATTAAGCAACAAGTCAAAAGTCAAAATTCATAAACCATACCAAAAAAATATTGACATAAAATAAAAATAAATAAATAACTTAGTTTTAAATTTGTGAACTAACAAATAAAAAAAGAAAAGGGCCAACCCATGGATTATGTAAGTCGACCCATTTAACTTAAAAGTTAAGTGATTAAAACGGTCAATTTTTAATGATTATACGAATTAAAAGATAAAAAACTTAATTTATTGATAAATTAAACGGGTGAAATCAATTAATTATCTCCTTTTGAGTTTTGACTAGTCTAATATATGTCCTTCTAGATTTTCTTATATTTTACTTTATTAATATATATACTTTTCTCAAAGTGAAAATTATGTCTTTTCTCCTTTTTAAAATGAAAAGTATCAGTCTAAATGTTAAAAGTAAACTCCTAATTATAACAAAATATTACGGTCAAAGAATAAATCGTTGTTAATGGTAAACTTCGTTCGTTTTGTAATCCATTTTTTTAATTAACGAAAACTACAATAACAGTTTTTTTCTATATTAGTAATATTGCTCAGCTTCTTCAAACTATCATTGACCTATTTTTAAACTGTGAGCTGCGACTGTACGGAGAGATTCGAGAAGCACCATATGGACTGCTCAATTTGATTATACTTTTGAACTTACTTCGAAAATAATTGCTTAATTTTCAGCAAATACGAATCAATTTCAATTTGCTACATCACATCCATTTTTTGTTACGCAAATAAACTCAATGACGTATGAAGACTATCTCTTAACTTATTTTAACATTCATAGAAACATGGATATACTATAAATTAATTGAATTGAGAGCTATTGTTATTTATATTTCAAATAAATAATGTTAGCAGTCTCTCTCTGTGTATATAGTATAGTATACCTAAAACTAACTCTACATATATTGAGAGCTATTCTTAAGAATATATATTATGTTATGTTATTTACATATTGACAAATAAATTTTAATTATTTATTAGGTCAATCTTTTAATCTAAAATGAATATATTCTAGATTATGCAAAATTTAAAAAATATAATTTTTAAATATTTTACATGATAAAATTTTTGAAATTAAAAAATAAATAAATAAATGATAAGTCTTAAATAAATTATAATTTAAAATTCTTTTTATTATATTTTTTACTTCACCAACTTTACAATTCTCTCTTATTTAAAATATTCAAATCTAAAGGTTTATCTGACCATCCTCACAGACACAGTACTCAAGTGCATTTCTCTTAATTGACGAATTTGACCATAATTTCCTTGGCGGCCACAAAATGGCCCTTTTTGGTGTGCTTCACTTCTTTCTAGAACAAAATTAACTTTGTTTCATTGTATCTGAAGATTTTTATTTTTAAAATTATTTCAAATTTACATATAAAACTCATATAAATTATATAAAATTGAATATTTTATGTTTGTTTATGGTTCTTTTTTATGTTTGATATAAGTAATTTCAAAAAATAATAAAGTGTGGTTCAAATAATAAAATACACTTAAAATTAGGTGGTTAATACTTAATACAATATCAAAGTTTAAACTTGTAAAAATCACCTATAGAAAAATAAATAAATGATTATTAACACACGTGAAAACCCGAAAGAAAATTATCAAAAGAATTATAGAAATGCACGAGTCATGATGACCATCATTTTTACTTTTCCGTGCTTTGACTGAAAATCTGACCCAGTTGTACTTGGCTGCTTGGAAACTCTCTCAGCCAAAAAATTGTAAGATTTTTGAATAAGCAAAGAAATATAATTTATTTAAACATTAAATAAACTGGCTTATCTATACTAATATGTATAGATAATTATAAAGTAGGAAGTTAGAACAAAAATTTAAAAATAATTATAAAAAATAAAGTATAAAATTGAATATATATATAATGAAATTGAATCTTAACTTAAATATAATAAAAAATATATTTTGTCAACAAGATTTCTTGACCCTTAATTATTTAATTATTTAAACAAGGCTTCTGGTCAGTGTCCCTTTTAAGTCTGAAAAACGCGTACTTTCACATGCGCATCCTTCCTGGAGTTCAGATTGTTCTTTATATTAATGCCATAAGCAACGACGACATTCTATTTGTGTTATTTTTTCTTTACCCTCAAATATTAAAGGAAAGTAATGATATAGACTTGTTTGAATGATTTTATTTTTTATTATTTAAAATTATTTTATAAAATTAGTTATAAAAATTTGTATTAACATTATTTTTATGTGTTTATATATATGTTATTAATAAAAAATATTTATTTTTTGTTTTTTTGTTTTAAAAAGTTATGATTTAAAACATATTTTAATTGTTTTATTTTTTTGTCATCGAAATATATATTCTATTTTTTCACTTGAACATGGAAATTCAAATAATGATTTTTTGTTTTCCTTGTTTTTAAAAGTAAAAAAAATGAAAAAAAAATTGCATTCAAACAAGTTCATAATCTTCTATTTATTGATTTATTTTTAGATAAAAACTCATGATATCTCTATGTTATATGTATTTAACTTAGAATTAATTTCTTTAGGTTGAAAACATAAGGGAAAGTCCTTCCATCCATCAAGTGAATTTTCTAAAATTCAAACTTATATTTTTCTTTTTAGAAGGTAAAATTACTTTCTGGTCAACTAACAACTTGCGAACTTATTTTTATTGTTTCTTTCATCGTAGTTTTCTTCTTTGTCTATTCTTGCACTCAAATGCCGTATACTATTCAATTCATTACATAGAAATGCTAGTTTCCTCAATTGATATGAGCCAAAAAAATAAAAGAGCAATCTTGTAAATTACATCCTCTTAAAACTTGATTGATCAAATTTGAAGATACTAGAGTAAGATAATCATTAATAAAAATAATATAGAGTGAAATAAGTGAGATAATTCACTTTTATTAAAATAAAATAATTATATTCCCCCTCACTGAATATTAAAATTTTATTAATAGAACGGGATGAATTAAAAGATGAAATTATTAGTCATATATATATATATATATGTTATGTCTTTAACTGTATATTAGATATAAAGTTGCATGTGGCACTGCATTTGATGCTACAAACATATATTATATATTATATATATGGTCTGGCCAGCTAACAAATGATGGCAACCGGCTGATTAAGTTGTAGTTCCTGAAAAATTAGTATTTTGATACCTAACTTCCTATTTTATAGGCAATCAGACAAACCATATGCACCATATACCTCCTTACTCTTGGGGTGGTTGTCAATTTTATAATGCACGTAACCACCCTACTTTTATGCGCTTCATATACTGAATTACAACATCTTAATTCATTAATACACTTGTCATTTTGATATTATATTCTTTTAACTAATAATCAATTATAAATAAATAATTTTTTATCAAAATCATTGATATTCAAAAATTTATTAATTCTGATTAATCTAACTTTATTAATTGAAATTTCATAAAAGAGTAATGTTTTTATATGAACAATTTTTTTATATAAAAAACTGAAATTTAAAATTTTATTTAGAATAAAATACCTATAAATCTAACTAAAATCAATTGATAATTATACATACATATATAGTTAATTCACCTGGTATAATGGTATTCCATCCATCCAACTCACAGAACCACAACAAAAAAGATTCCATGTATGATGGTAATAGGCATGGGATTCCATGTGTGATGGTCAAGACGCAATTTGAAAATGGATACATTTAGATATGAATGTGCGAGGCATTTTAGATTGGTGATGTGTTTGGTGTAATAGCTGGAGAAAAAATAATGAAAAAAAAAATTCCAAATCAAAATGATTGGTAGGAAAAGAATCCGTTGTTAACCTTTGTATACTTGTTTTTTTTTTTCCTTACCAATGAATATACACTAATTTCTGTTTGCGTTCATTCCTGCAACTCTTGGATTAATTATTATATCAAACCTATTAGTTCAACAAATCTAATTGTATCTCACAATATTCAAATAAAATCTTGGCTTCTGGCGTTCAATACGAATAGCTTAAAACTTGATACTCTGTTTTTGATTATCTGTCGTTGAATCTAATCATCGTTCCAAATCATCTAAGCTATTTTCGTTTGGTCCAATAGATTCATCAACAGAAAAGAAAAAAAAAATGTTTCTCTGGCCTATTTAGTTATTTTACATTTTCAATTTCTTTCATTACAAGTAAATAATAATTAACCTACTCATATTATTCGCTGTACCTTGAATTAATTTATATACCAAATGGATAAAGATAATTCAGGCACAGCAGTCATCACATGCTAATTAAATTGATTGATGACTCTAAAAAAAATTTGTGAATTTAAGTAAAAAAAGAAAAAAAAGGAATCCAATAACAGATTCGTGGCATCATCCGTCTTACAGTTACAGATAATTTAGTTTCTGTCAAAATAATATTAATAAATAATTAAAATACAATAATAAAGGACTCGTAAAGACAAAATGCTGCATGTGCTCACATGTTTGCAACTTCTCAATTCCACCGTACCCGCCTGATTGGCAGAAATAGATTAATCACCCACTCTCTGACCCTTCATTTAAAAATGATAACATTTTTTTTTTCTTCATATTGAGGAATATTTTCAGTTTTATTCGTACTAAATTCTCTGTTTTGGATGATCTTATAAGTTTGCTCTTCTACTTTAAAAAGAAAAAAAAAATTGAAAAACTGCATAAGCGATTAGATAGTAGGAGTTACATGCCAACCCAAGAGGCAATTTATATTGGAATTAAAAGATCTTTACAATATTGTTCATCTTCTAATAATTGAAATGGATCAAGTATTTGCATTAGATGGTAATGTTTATAAGTATTGTGGTGAATGGATAGTAATTGATGCCATGGTCACGAATGCATGCATGTTACAGAAATATTCCTTCGTTGGTTCACTCTCCTACATTGACCAAGTACACTTAAAATTATAGTCATGGAGAATATATCCAGGACATTACAGTATTTTTTTGAGGTAATTAAGCAGGATTTGTAAAGTAGGAAAGATATATGAAATTGTGAAATATAAAAAAGATAAAAATAATTTGATTATTAATGTATTTAGACTAATCTTTTATTTATTTATCTTTCTCATACTTTAATTAAGTTAGTTATGTTTCTAATTTACATTAAGTGATTCTATTAGAGCTCTATAAAAATTAAATAAATAAAAAAATAGGTATAATTTTTATATCATTATTATTAAATTTTTTAATTAAAAATTAATACATATATAATTTATATAATTTATCTTTTTTATAATTAATTTTTTATTAAAAAATATTTTTCTTAGTTAGAAAAGCTGACAAGAAATAAGTCTAATCTATTGAAAAATAGTTAGATACAAATTCAATTCAAGGTAGCAAAAGCAGCACACGTGTCACACCTCAAACGAACATCTAGAAGTGCATATGAAAGAGGTGTTTCACAGGGAATCAGCGCCTTGGAATTAAATTAAAACGAAAACGTAGTGAATTGTCGTTTAAGCTTTCAGGTATTGCCGTTGAAGTCGTGAAGCTTTTATACTATCGGTTAAGGTGGGCGTGTAAAGTTGCAGGCATTTGTCATCATTCTCACGTACTGTAGGCGAGTCTGGTCAAAATCGCTGCACATTGGCCTGCACCTTCCATCCCTTTCTCTCTCTCTCTTAAAACCTTAATTCCTTCCCTTCCTTTGCCTCGTCAGTCTCTCTCGTTATAGTTCTTCTCGTCCCTTGTCTTTCATTGTACATATCTATATACCAAACAGAGACGCATAGCTTTCTAAGCCCAGGATTCGGCACTATGGGATTTTCAAAGGAAGACACATCCATAAGGATTTTGAGGGGTGTCAAGACTCTGTTCTTCTTAATCACCATGCTCATATCCCTCCTCCTTTTCTCAGCTCCCATTCTTCTTGTTATTGCTGATGTTCTTCTTCCTTCTGCTTTACTCTCTGCTCTTTCTCCTTCTTCTCTCTCCCTCGATTCCCTCTCTTCCCTTTTCCATAACTACGATTTTCGCTATTCACTCATTGACATACCTCTCCTCTCCATTATAAGATCTTTCCTCATCTTCTGTAAGTTCTTCTCCCAACAATTTATCTTTTTAATAATTTTTAATTTAATAGTTAATACCCTTTTGAATCCTAAGTGATTAATATTCTGTTTCCTCTGTTTTGTGTAGGCGTTTATAGTTTGTGTGATGGGCCCAGACTTTCACGAGGTCCCTATTTGGGGATTACCACCATGTGTTCAGTGTTGTCTCTCATGTTTGTTTCTCTGAAAGCTGTTTACGTCTTTAGTCTCTCGGGTGGAGCAAATGCGAGAGCCTTTGAAGTAGCTCTGTTTGTGTGTTCTTCCGCTTTGGCTCTGGGGCATGTCGTTGTTGCCTATAGAACAAGTTGCAGAGAAAGACGGAAGCTTTTGGTCTACAAAATTGACGTTGAAGCAGTAAGTGTCTCCACCCCATTTCCTTCTTCAAAGAGAAAGTATCTCTGCGTTTTTATCAATTCTGAAATAGCACAATTTTTAAAGTTTAGTAGGGTCATTAAACGAGAACTCGAAATAGCAATTCATTTTAACAAAATGGGAATTTTAGGTCCCAGAAAGTCCCCATGAAAGACTGAGGAAACTTCATGTGGGACCTTTATTGAAGGCATTAATACAGTTGAATTTGGTAATCTTCTTGGAGGTCAATGTTGCTTGTGGAACGCTACCAAATTCACATTGAATGCTTCAACACCAATTTCAAATTCGCTTTATTTTCTTCAGGTTTGGCTACATTATCAATTTTCTGACTTTTTCAACGCACCCAAATTGAGGTGGTGGGAATTTTGGCAGGGGATATTTAGCTCTTGGTCAAATAATCAATCTCTAAAAATCCCTTCCTCCCTTAAAATCTACACTTTCAAACAATTAAAAATGATTTTTTAAAAAAATTATAATTTATAACTTGATCATAAGACATGGTCCCAACTTTCAATCTTCAATCGAATAATGATTTTTTTTCCTTTTTTTTGTTATAATAATCCAACGAAGTGATAGAGAATCCGGATGGGTGGCCACATTTAATTGCCGACCTTATATATTTTACAAATATATAAGTATCAATGTGATCATGTGCCTCTATGTTCACTTCTTTTGAGATTAATCCAAATTTTTTATCTATAAGTTCATGGCTTTCATTATGTGCTATCCCAATTGGCACCCTGCAAGTTGATGCTTACCCATTAGCAATAATCAAGGATTGTTTTCTTTCTCTTACTTGTCACGATATCAGAAGTAACCCCTAAAAAAATGCCATATATATATTTATTTGCATGCTTACTTGTTAAAAAATGAAATTATAATTAAAATGATCATTTCGTACTATTATGGCTGCAGATTTCTGCTTGCAAGAATGGGTATCCGAGGTATCCAAAGATTCTTCAAGAAGGACGAATCAAGTGAAACAACTCACGCACTAACAGATATTAGCGTAGGAATTTTCAGTTTAACATCTTCAGCTATTCACAGTTAATTGTTCAGAACGTCAAGGGATTTTCAGGTATTTTTCCATTCACGATGAATTTGTACTGTTAATTATTGAAATAGTGGCTCTATAAATTAATGAAATCTAACTGCCACACTTTTTGTTTCAGGTTTATCCGAAGGATTGCAGAAACCTTGGCTTTCAAAGGACAATCACTAACACTATACAGACTATAGTTTATACATATATATATACACACACACACACTATAGAGCTACTCCTTTTTTGCTATTATCTAACTTCCATATTTAATTTATTTTGTATTTTCATTCTAAATATTCTCTATTTCGTGTATATGTTTTTGTATATAATAGAGTGAGGAGGTTATTTGCACTGGTCAGAAGGCCTGGTAAATGTTTCACGTTAAAATTCTATATGTTGCGAAAAACTTGCTCAATATTTTATGGATTCGGTCATTGAAAATTTTTACGTTCATTTTAATCAACTTTTTCCACAATTTAAAATATACCAATAAGCGTCCATGAAAATTATGCTTTATTTTTTCAAGTCAACTTTGTCAATCACTTAATAATAATTGGAAGTTTTTTTTTTAACCTAAAATGAATTTAAACTATCAACTCATGTAATCACCGTAATACGTTTACTTATTAAACTATCAAAGCCTTCATCTTAAATGTAAATAGAGTTGAGTTGTATAAAATTTCAAACATTTCTAGAATATATTAATGAAGTTTCCAACTACTCTAATAAATTTAGTAAAAGCCGAAAATAAGAAAAATAGACACCTGCAATGGTCCAACCTCCATTAATGGGCCAGTGTGGTACATTACAAAATGCCCAATATTATGCTATTGCCTATTGCAGAAAGCAGGTGTAGTAGTAATAAGCTACAATATGAAAATTAAAAACTAGTAAAGTAGCGATATAATAATGTAATTCTAATTAATGGAACAATATCAAGCTGATGACAAAATTTAAAACTGATCTACAACTAGTTTATCTCTGTCTTCATAGTGTAGCCTCATCTCTTGGCTTCACTATGATTGGATACCTCTTCTGCGTCCTAGTGGTTGGGAAAAACACCAACTTGTCATCCTCAGCAGCTTCCCAACTGTATGTATAACATCATCAATTGCTACGATCTCAACGTTATAAAATATAAATACACGTGCGAGTAAGTATGTCAGAAAAACATTGTCATGCATGGCGTTCAGAATTACTTGAATTGGGTGACGAAGCGGTGAAGGAAGACAGAGAGCACAACTCGAGCAAGCTTGGAGCCAGGGCACAGCCTTGGTCCTCCTCCAAATGGTGTATATACATTACCTTGGTTTCCTGCTTCTGAGTTGTTCTGTTTCATAATTTTCATCCAAATTAAACAACTTAGACATAGGATTCTCAGAACAGTCAGACAATGACATGTCATATGTTTTACATGTGTGTGTGTGTATGTACCTGCCATCTCCATGGATTGAAGGTGCGGGCGTCTTTGAAATGTCTTGTGTTTAGATGTACTGCACGGAATGATGCAAACACCTTCCATCCCTTGGGAATTGTGTACCCTATTTGTTTCAAGTCATCATTTATTAGGGAGGTCTTTAAGTTGTAAAGATAATTTGTGGAAAAAAATGTTGGTCGTTCGTTACCTTTTATGTTGATGTCTGTCTTGGCCCTTCTAAATATGCCACTAATTATGTTTCCCACCCTCAGAGTCTCATGAACAACCTAATTTGTCAGCAGAAACAGAGATTCAAAATCAACACATTGGTTTCTTTAGGTAAGTCAGTTCATTCTCATGCTCTGGATCTGCTTTGAGTAATTAATATATATACACTTACGCATTGAGTAAATGGCATTGACTTATAATCACTCCACTCCAGAGCTGCTTCTGGATCACTTTTCTTGGCTCTGATTTTATCATGCTCTTCCTGCATAAACCACCAATCTCATCCTCAATTTCTCATTCATTATATAAAGCTCAAGTTTGAATTCAGAGTACCACTCTTCAATTCATTCACCATATGTATATATACAACTATATATAACAGTCCTCCATGAATCTAATTGTTCACACTTGATAATCACAGACCATGCAAATATGAATATTCCAACTCTTAAGCTACGCGTTGACTAAAAGGATTGGAAGTGAAGCTGAAAACCAACCAGGAAACTAGCCTTTCGTCCTTTCAATGAACTCATCAGACACCGGATTCTAACACGTCTAATATGTTGTTTCTTTTACTTTTAATTGTTGTTTTCTTTGTCGTTTTTTGGACAGCAATACTACGAAGCGTGCAGCGTGGTTGTAATAATTTTGTCCATTGCTTCTGAGTTCTGACCAATGTTTTCTTTGACTTTCTCGTGCCTTCTTTTGACTCATGTTTGCACTTACTCATGCAGATGCAGTAACTTCAGCTAATAACATAGGTTTTCAATTTTTAATTTTATATTGTTCACGACATCAACTTAGGTAATACTGAATGTCATCTTTAAAAAGATAAAGGTCAATAGAACCTAAATTAATTAAAAAGGAGTACGAATAAAACTTCTATCACGAGACATAAAAAAAATGAAAGTGACTCATCAAATTGGATTTACTTTTTGCAATGGCAGTGGTATAAAATTCAGCGACGAATGTAACATGACTAATGCAACTAGTGTCAACAGCGAAAGCACGTTAGTGCCCACGCTATCAAACCTCAATCACCTAGCAACATGGTCGACTTCATAGCTGTTGAGAAAAGAGAAGCCAATGCATGAGTTTCAAGTTTTGAGGCGTATTAATTAAATTAACTGCGGTGAAAAGTTTGAGGACACACACAGAAACAGGCTTTTTCACTGCATGTCTTGAAAGTTGAAGCATTTAACGTCCACAAAACAACAAACACAAATAACTCAAATCTTTTGACTTGGTCTGTCCCTCACCGTCCAAGAAAAATAGGGTGGAGTACAGCATCTGACACCGAAAATGAGGTTCCACTACCCTAGGTACCTTGCTGTCTGTTGCTAAATCCACCCTCAAAAGTAGAATTTGACTTGTACATTTGTTAAAAAGAGTTAATAGCAAATATTATAATATTGAATTATATTATTATTTGGATGTACCTTGAGCTGTGCCAAGGCTAGAGGAGTGTCGGTGAGGAACTTGACGGCGAGGGTGATGATGGTGGAGGTGGTTTCGTAGCCGGCGACGAGTAAGGCCACCATGAAATCGACAATCTGATCGTCGTGGAAGTGGTCGCCGGAGGCCAACAGTGCTCCCAACATGTCATTCATCTTTCTCACTCCACTCTCACTCTCTTTTCTCCTCTGCTTCACTACCAAACTCAGTGCCTCCGCCACCTTTGTTCTCGCTTTTATGGCTCTGCGGTACGTGGTGGAGAACAGAGGCAAAGGCAGTGTGAAGAATCCTTCTATCACTAGCACGTACTCTTTCCTTAGACTCTCGCTCCACTCCCCTGGATCGAAGCTCATCAGCTGCTTCACCGTTAACTCAAATGTTATCTGCAATATTAATTATTTCATTTCATTTCTTCAATTGAGTTGATAATAATAATAATAATAAAAATGAGATGTTGACTATATAAAATGGAATGTCACATATGCGTATTAATTACATGTGCGTGTTCTGCGATGATGACCTATATAAGGATTCTTAATTTTAGGCGTAAAACCTCTTTAGTGGCTTGACGTACACTGAACCTTGGAATGGAATCTGAGTCATCGACCCCATTCCCATCACGTAAACCATAACCACATGCTAACCCTTCATTATTATATCACTAATCCTCCACCCAAAAAATAAATCATTAATAATAATAATAATAATAAGCAAAAAGAAACAAAGAGCGAAGCTTTATGTGCCAGCTAGACCAACATTCCGTAAACTTCGAACTTAATAAACAAAAAACCCAGAAAAATTCCTAGGTCCACCACCTCCTGCCACGTAGCATATGAATATGATGACAGTAACTAAGCTCGACAACAACGATCCATCACCGAGTTAACTCGGAACATAATATGTATGCTTAATTAATCAAGTTTAGTTTAGTACCTTCTTGGCCTCCTCCATAAGGAAAACCCGGTCGGTCCAGGAATCCAAGTTGAGCCGGATAAGCCGGTCTATATCGAGCAGGAGATGGTCCTTAATAATCGCCGAGTTGGCAAAGCTCATTGTGAGGGAGTGCATTCTCTTGTGAAGAGCGCCCTTCATGAGGAGCAAAGAGTGTTTGCCCAGAAGGTTGGAAATGGAACCGGGGTAGCTACAATCGAGCAGCTTGCCTTCATTGAGAAGAATGAACCGGTTTATCTCCGGGTCGGCCGAGAACACGGTGGGCTCACCGAACACGTGGGTCGTGAAGATTGGACCGTACCGATTCACCCGCTGGTCGATGAAAGGCTCCGGGTTATCGGTCTTATAGGCAGAGATCAGCTGAAGAGTCTCACCGATGAAGGGCAGCCCCAAGCTCCCCGGTGGCAGCCGGAACCGCCGATAACGTAGCTTCCGGAGGAGCAGGAGAGAAACGGGGAGGAGGATTAGAGAGTAGAGTAGTATGACCAGAAAAGCCATTAATTGAATATATTGAGCGAGAAATCCCACAATAACTAGTACATGTATAACTGTATAAATTGTGCACGTATATGGGTGTGTATATATACACACATAGTGTGTGTTTGTGTGTGTGTGTGTGTGTGTGTGAGAGAGAGAGAGAGAGAGAGATGATTTAGGGAAGAGAAGGGAGAAGGTGAAAGTGGAGAAGCACACGAGGGGAAGAAATAAATGTCGGATATTTTAGCATCTGACAGCTTTTCTCTCTTCTCTTAAAAATAGCTTCTTTTCTCTTTCTGTCTCTGAGGATAAGACTTTGGTGGTAAAGTGTAGGAAACACTTTCTTTCTCTATTTATTTGTTTACTTTTTTTTTTCTTTTCATTTGAATTTACTGGATGGGTACAAAATGGAAAATGAGAAAGAGAATCAAACTTCCGAATGCGTACAAAATGGAAAATGAAGATAAGAAAATTGATGCGTGAATGACAAATATGGTACGAATGGGACTTTGTAGAAAAGGAAATTCATGTGTGGCTCAGTTTAATTAGGATTTTGTGGAAAGTCGATTCCCGTATACCTTTGTCTTTGTAAATACGAGGGATATCAAAGTTTCAAACTTGATTGTTTACTTCAAAGAAAAAAACTAATGATTATTCAACCCATAACTTTATAACATGTTAGATCTATGATCCACATATATAATAATATGAGTCAAAATTCATGGAGATTTCTTGGAGACTATGATGCTAGTTGTATTGCAGAGCACAGGGCAACATGTGGCAACAAACTTTAACAGAGAGACTAAAGTTAATGGGAGCCGTTAAGAGGGAGGCCTGTGGTTCTCATTTATTTATGATGCTATCTATATATGTAGCCCATAGAAAACCACAAGCATGTAGCATACTAGCATATGCTACCCAAAGAGGATGAAAGAGAGAAGAAGAAAAAAAGTATATGTATAGCCATACCATACCATTACATTGCCTTTCATTTTCCTACTCTTGCTTTTACACGTACACTTTACCATGTGTATAGCCTGGCCCACACATCACAGTGTAAAAGATTAATTAGAAAACAAGAGTCAACAATGACACTTTTGTCACTGGCCTAAACATCAATTATATTTATATATATATATATAAGCTTATATATATCAATTACATCTTAGCTAAATTATAGGGGGCTTCAATTGCATGTGTATATCCCATCTTGTTCATCAACCAAAAGTCTCGGGGATAAAATCCATGACTCTTTTTTTTAACATGAAAAAAGCATTCTAAGCAGCTTGCTGACGGCTATAATGAATCAGAGAGTGATACTTAATTATTATAATTTATAAACAAATTAATGATATTAGTTAATTATATACCGGCCCATTGTCCCACCCACTATAAATAAAAGAGGGAAAAGCTGGTTTACCTTCATAATTGTCTTGTCTTTGCCAGGAGAGTGACTTGAAAATCACTAATACCTTTCCCCTTTTCGTTGTCTTAAATGTTCATTAGCCAAACTTTATATATATAACGTTATTCAAAGGATAAAGAAATAATTAGTTCTCTAATAACCTAATATATATAGTCATATACTACAATCTGAGCCAACATGGGGCAGTGAGCTCCCACAAAACGAAACTTCTAGGAAGATATATATATCCTAAGCAAGATCATGGACAGTGAATTAACCACGTGTAAGAGTGCAATGAAATAATTCACAATTGGGCAATTATATAGGGTAGGATTTCATATAATATAATTAAGATGATAACATGGACCCCACGAAGGGACGTGAAGGCCTCCACCCACTTAAGCAAACCCCATGAAAATGATGGATCCCTAAGACGCAAATCGCATCTACTTTTTTCTCATATATTGGAATAAGGGTATGTAGAAGCTTTTTGATTAACTTGAGGGAAAGATTCCCACATCATGTGGGAGATGGGTTTTGTGACTTCTCTAACTTTTTAAGCTGTACAAAAATCTTATCAAACCAACATTCTTGGTTCAATAATTGATGTTCATTATAGAGAAGTATGTTCTCCACGCAGAATTTTTTTTCTTAATTTTTCAAGTACGAAACGGTGTTGGATGTTCCACTTTTAATAATGAAAGCACTAATAAATCACAATATAGTAGATAGGGAAGTTTGTGGTTTAGAGACAAATTAGAGGGATTTGGACAAAATTCCACTTTGCTTTGAGTTAGAGTCTGAGAAGATGGGTTACGATAACCTCTCACATCACCATTGCCGCATGTATATACAATATGGATTAATGGAAGGAGTGTTATCTTATTTTCGATTATACATATAAATGTATAGTCATTTCAAGAAATAAAAGGGCAAAAAATTGAATACACAAAATTTCGTTCCCCGATGTTAATTAATTTGCTTTTTAATCCCTGGCACCACAAGCGTAGGACCGAAGTTTTAAAACTGATAGAAGGACCACACGCCATCTTAAATCTTAATCAAATCTTGTACACTCTATTTCAACCCATCTGCGTATGGGACCAAATCATTAATCATATTCATTATTTATTCTTTTTGTTTTTCTTTTTTTCATTGTCATTCAATTACGTGTGGAAGAAAGTGAATGGATCAATCAAGAATGTGCAACTGCAAATGGGTCGTTTATAAAATTTGGAAAATGACAAAAAAGAAGGTAGAGGGGTGGCCTCTATCTAGGTATAGATTTAGAGTAGGTCTAATATTAGCCTCTTAGTACATAGAAATGTAGAATAGAATAGGAGGTTAAAAGTTAGAAGTGAAGGGGATTGCGTTGGGAAGAAGAAGGTGAGGTTGGTTGTGGTTGCGGTTGCAGTAATGGTAATGGTAATGGTAATGGGAGATGAAATACAGAGATTAGAAAATTTGAGAGAGTGGCTGGTGAGGTACGAGAGACACGAGGTCTGCATCCGCACGTGTCCACCACATTGCATTCCAATGTCTGCTCTCTCTGCCTCTTTATGCTTTCCACACGAATGGCTATGTCACCTGCTTCCACCTCTCACCTTTCCCTCTTCTTTCTCCCACTTAATTCCAACACTTCCTTCTAATTTTTTTAAATGGATATCCTTAAGTGCTAAGCAATTTTATTTGAATTTTCGTGTTATGAATTTAAGAAATTATATATATTTTTATAAAATAAATAAAATCCATTTAATTTTTAATTTATTTATGATATATCTTTATTAGTATATATTTTTTATTTTTTTTATATATCTTTTTTAAATTAAAAAAATACAAAATTTTTTTAAAGATAAATGAACTATAATTATTTTATTTAATATGTTGTTAGATATTAAATATAATTATTTTTTATTAAAAATTTAAATCTTAATTTAATATGTCATGAAAAATGAATTCTTTCCATTAAATTTAATCTTATTTTATCCTTTCATCCTTTAATTTCACATGCAAATTCTACTCAAATTTCTTGAAATCATTTTTTGTTAGAATGTTATTCATTGAAAGTTTGACATGTCATTTTTCAAGAGTAAATTATATTTATTTCTTAAATTTTGTTAAATTATGTTTATTATTTTTAATTTAAATGATTATATTTATTTTTTATCAATAAAACATAATTTTTACAAGAATTTAAAATTTATTTTTAAAATAAACACATTAAAAAAATTTATTATTTTAAAATAATTATGTACTGTGTAATATTAAAGACAAGGCGAACTACAAAAACAAAGCTTTGAATTAAAAGATTAATATATTAAAAAAAAAGTGTCTGATTAAATTTTGGTCGCAAATAAAGATACATCGAGAATTGAATGTAAGTCAAACGTTTTATGATGCCGAAAAACAAGTAAAAGTAGACTTAACAAATTATTTTGTAACGGTGAAAATACCTTCAACTCAGATTCATTAATCGTGCCTTCTTAGTTGTTCATTTTTTTTACTTAGCATATATGATATATATCTTAAATACATTTTTTAATAATGTGATAATAAAATTATATATTATTTAAAAGATTTGTCAACACAACATTAATAAAACTACCTTAATTCAAATGATAGATTTTATTTGGGACTTTTGTGAATTTTTATTTATTTTTTAAATATATTTTTATAAGAAATAATCTTATTCAAGATAACATAAATATTTTGTTAACAGAAATTTACATTTTAATATAAAATATTAGTTTTTTTTTTACTAAATTTAATATATATTTTTTAAAATTTTGATTTCATTGCTTCGATTGACATTGCCCACCAAACTGCAACTGTATGTGTTAGGCTTTATATGATTGCTTTGCCTCTAATGAATCATGTTGAATTGGACACAAATCACATAATTCTGTCACTCAAAAGTCAAAATTGCCCTATTTTTGTCCTTTATATAAATAATTAATTATTGATCAATTACTCTCTTATTGTTAAGGTAGAACCGATTAATTAAGATGGAGAGAAAATTCAAATAACTCTGGAATAAACAAAATCCTTACTTGGAAGCACTATTGTAAAACTAAAATTTTTATATTTAAAATAAGTCATTAAAATGAGGTTTAACTAAGAATTTTAAATAAAGGGCTGAAAAAAAATTACCAAAACTTTAATTATCAACAACTTTCTAAGCAATTTCTCATCAAATTGATCTCAATCAAAAGTGCAATATATATTGTGATTTGTGAAAAGTTGAAAAAGCAAAAGTGCAATATATATGTGGTTGCAGTTTTTATTCTATTAAATTAATGTTTTGATCGATGTCCAATGGTAGCATCTTTTCAGATGAATCTCTAAACAGTATTTATTTTCCTTTTTTTATTCTCTCCTTTATTCTTTTCTTTTGTTTTCGTTGAATCAAATTTAGGGTCTAGGGAATACCTATTGGGCTTAATTAGAATGATTAATATAAATATTCAAACGATAGCATTAAAGAGTAATTACTACTGCTACAGTGTGAGCTAATTAAGCAACAAACGCAAAGTATAAAGTCTAGCCTAGGCCCACCGCACGTGCAATCACGCTGAGAAATCAAGATGTGAGGGACAAGAGATTAACAGTGCTAATGAAGGATAATTAATTAATTGGTAAGAGTAAAACAACGGGAATGATGAATTAATGTTAGATTGTGGGGGACTATGGGATTTGAAGCAAGATTAATTAATAGGTTAAATCATGATTAGCAGCACACAAACATGATTAATATTGAAGAGTTAAGACTAAGGTCTCTTGAGAGTAGTAGTGTGAGAAATGGAATTAGAGGTATGTTTGAATCTCATTTTATTTTTTTATTACTTAAATTTTTTTAAATTTATATTAATTTATTTTTATATATGTTATTAATAAAAATATTTATTTTTATTTTTTAAAAATTGAAGTTTAAAATAAATTTTAATTATTTTTTATATTTTCTAAAATATATATATTATTTTTTATTTTCAGTCAAAAACAGTAATAATTTAAACATATTTTTAATTTTTTTTAATTTTTAAAAATGAAAAACAGTTTTAACAAAGTGTATTCCAATTAGCCATAGGTTTTTGTTTTTCCCCCATTGATTTGTGCTTTTTGCAGGAGGGTGGGTGTGGTGTGGCCCAGGCAGGCAGCCAGCCCACTTGAGCATGTCTCTTGTTGCAGCCCTCGGTCTGAGCCCTGTGACCATAATATTCTCCACTTTCCCATGACATACTTCCACATCAACACCTGTCAATCTTGCCTTTTTCTCACTTCACTTTCACATTATTATTATCATTATTCTAACAGTGGGTAAAAGCATCCATTTTAAAAGGGAGAAATTAATCCATTCTTTTTATTATTGTATATAATTAACATTAATTACTGTAATCAAACCAACGTCTACAGCTTGTTATATACTTGTGCTTTTTTGTCCTTTTCAAATTTTCGACCCTCAACTTGGTGTGCTTCATATGTCAGTAGATTAACTTGTGACAATCGGGGTTCAGCCTTCATGGACCCCATGAATTATATTGTTATATATATGCTCGGAATCTCCACATTGAATGAAAAAGAATTTTTGGGACAACGGGAATGAAGTGCATATATATACATACACCCTGACATCCTTAGATGGTTTCTGTCTCAGCTCATCCCTCCAAGTTGAAGAAATCACCGAAAGATCCAAGAGGCAGCATGAATTGCACATTTTGTTCATGTTCCTCGTAAAAAATGCTGAGACGTATCACGTGTGCAACTTCTGCTCATAGCTCATTATTTTGTTTGTTTGGTAGCAATAGGATATACACACACACGCACGGGCCTCCAGTTCAGAAAAAGCAACAGGCAAAACCAACCCCAATCTCCAAACTTCATGGGCCTATATATATTATAACACTTCCTTCAATCCATATTGTGCGTTTGGGGATAAATCAAATATGATTGTTGTAGTTGTGAACCGTGATCAAGATTCAAGACCCATGAAGGCAGAAACCGACACTATCGGATTGAATTAATTTGCAAAAGCAACTAAATGATGTTATAATGACCTCCCATCAAACTTTGAGTCACATATTACATCGACCTCCTTTATTTTCCAAATCCTTTAAACAAATTATTCCATATATATTCAATTTCATTTTTTTTTATAACCACACATATTTATATATTCAAAATTCTTCTGAGGCACAGACCATCAACAATTACCCAGACATTGTCACGTTGGGCCCATAGAATGAAGTGAAGCAGCAATCAACCATCCAAGTCCAAGAGCATTGATAGAGATAAGGCAGAGATTTCGTCCCAAAAAGGAAAAAAGATAAGGCAGAGATAGATAAAGGCCCCTCACCTCACACACACACACTCCTTCACTATTTCAATACGTGTATATATATACGTACATCACATGTCTCTCCTACTTTGTCCAGTCAGATACACGTCACTGTTCCACCAAACCCAGCCCATGGCCACGCTGCTGCCACGTCATACTTCTTCGGTACCCGATTGACCAACCCAACCCAAAACCCGGCTACATTCCAAGCCTTCTTCAATTTTGGTGTGAAGAAGGCACCACCCCCACCTAAGAAACAGAAGGCCAAAGTGAAACCCAAGACAGACCGGCTTGTATGGTTCCCGGGTGCCCAACCACCCGAATGGCTGGACGGGTCCATGGTGGGAGACCGGGGGTTCGACCCATTCGGGTTGGGAAAACCGGCCGAGTACCTGCAATTCCATTTTGACTCGCTGGATCAGAATCTAGCGAAGAATGTAGCGGGGGAAGTGATCGGCACCAGAGTGGAGACGACGGAGGTCAAACCGACGCCGTTCCAGCCTTACACGGAGGTGTTCGGGTTGCAGAGATTCCGCGAGTGCGAGCTCATTCATGGTAGGTGGGCCATGCTCGGAACTCTCGGTGCCTTGGCCGATGAGGCTCTAACTGGTGTCGATTGGCAGGACGCTGGAAAGGTACCGTACAATACATGCTTCATTCATTTTCTTCACCATTGATGGCTTGAATTTGTGGTTTACTTCAATTCATCTTTCATCAGCAACAGCAACGTATAATCAGTGTGTGTGCATTGGTTACTTAGGCAAATAATCAAACCGTTGGTGATCATTGATCAATCTCGCATCTTTTGTGTGTTTTGGTGGTTACCTTTAATTCCTGTCTCTTCAGCAACAATAGCAATCGGTGTGGGAAATCAAAATGCTGATACCCTGTATGCATAGGAAGCTATACCTCTACTTGAAAAACATAGCCATATTGTGTCCAATACATGCTTCACAGATTCCAAATGATATTTGAAATTACACTTAAACATTGCCTGTATTATTTTACCAGGATGTTAGTATTATCAATACCTGTCCTCCTTCTTCTATATTAGAAGCTAATGATAATTCAATCTGGTCCCCATGTATGGTGTATCTATATGACTGTCATATACCTGGGACAGCTTTTTGCTTGGCGTGTTCTATTGTAATCCACTCGCAAACTTTATGGTTATCACTGATGGACGATGGAGCTCAATATGACAACGACTTGTATGGATAAGAAAGATGGAGACAGAAGTTTGCATTATTATCTAATTTGTTGGAAAGGGATATAAAAGAAAGATGGCATAAACTTGAATCCTAAAATGATTTAGGAGTTAAAGTAAAAGCAATTTATAAAATTTGTGGGGATATTTTGTTTGGTTTCTAACTGAAATGGAATATTCAGGTAGAGCTGCTAGAACGTTCATCCTACCTTGGGCTTCCTCTTCCATTCTCACTGACCACACTGATCTGGGTTGACGTAATACTGATAGGATACATAGAATTCCAGAGAAATGCAGAACTTGTGCCAGAGAAAAGGATATACCCAGGAGGCAAGTTTTTTGATCCCTTGGGATTGACCAATGACCCTGAAAAGGCTTAAACTGGCAGAGATCAAGCACTCACGCTTAGCTATGGTGGCCTTCCTCATTTTTGCAATTCAAGCTGCTGTCACTGGAAAAGGCCCTATTGCTTTTATTCCTACCTTTAACAAGTGACAGGAAATACCTATATTCACAAATCAAGCTTATTTAAGCTTAACTTTACCTGTACTACAATTTCATTCTTTTTTTTTTTTGACAAATTAAGAACTGTTATGTATAATCATTTTCATACCTATGTATCTATGAATTTGCTATGGTGTGATACTGTATGGGTGCTGTGGTGAAAATTGCAACTGATCTTATACTCTATGATTGAGGCGGACTTGATGCCTTTATGTTTCATTTTTATTTGTTCTGTTTTTACTCTTCTTGCGCAGTGCTCACATCTTTAAAAGCTTCATTTAAAACATACATACACACACACAAATGTGTACGTGAAAATTAAACATTTTATTGTATTTTTAAATAAAAAAGATAAAGTTATGAGAACACAGTAATAATAATATTCACGTTTATAAACTTCACAATTCTAGGCTAATATATTTCCACAATAAAATAAGGATGCTTGTGATATATTTGTCAAACACAGTGCAGATAAAATTATCTTTAGCTTTATCAATCATTGAAGAATAAACATATAATATAATAGTTCCATTTTACAGTATTGAATTATTAAAAAAATTTACTTATCAATATTTTTACTGAAGAATCTAATATCAAATATTTAATAATTTATTCTCAGTAGAAATAAGGTAATTTGTTTTTTTAATTTTTGGTGAACGAGAAATAAAGTAAGTTGACATGGGATTTATGTCACTGAAGTTTATCATCAACAATTCAACCCTACAAACAATTAATTGTATTATTGTTATGGAAAAGAAAAAATAATAATAACATTAGGTTGGCATTTTTATTAAGTATTAACGTTGACTGGAGAACCAACTCGGCTGAAAGTGAAATGGTGGTCCCTTTTAACTTTTAAGTGCCAACAACATGGACATAATAGTATTCTCTTTTAGTTACTACATCAAGATCTGTTGATGTTTCAAATATTCATGAGCCATGATGATTGATTATTTTTCTCCTTAGGAACTTATTTGATTGGGAAAAAAACGAAAATCGAACCCAAATCTGTTTACTTGCTATTGCAAAAGATTTTAGGATGAAATTAAGTGACATCCTCATGAATCGTGAATAGGCAGAAATATGAGAGTTGTCATTCCTGCAGGAATTCTTTGGTACATAATATTTCTTACTAATTATTCAATTATTCAGATCCCTCGTTCTTAAATGAAAACCATTGACTTTTCCTAAAGGGTTTCAAAGCAATTTGTGAAACTTGTTTTACTTACGAATTGGATATTAAAAAGTCATATCAACCAAGTTCAATTTGATCTTTGATTTTTCATAGCACGACTTTCGGTGCTGTCATAACCTGCTCTACAATTTTTTTTCAAAGAACAATCAAAATTATTTCTTTCTGTTTTTGTTCATTTTTTATTAATTTAATTAAAATTTTAGAAAAATCTGTCCAAAATTTTGAAATAAACCAGTACAATAAAATATAAATAGATAAAAGTGAAAAGCCATTAAAAGTTAATTTTCCATTGATCATTCGGTACTTGGTCATCATGAAAATATGATTGTGGGATTACAAGAAAATTAATGCCATGTAATGCAATCACAGAAAAGGTTTTGTTGTGTGTGTTGTGTAAGCAACCATTTTGTATAAATGATTGAATTGAAAATAAAATATAAAATAAACCGTAATATACACGTCTTGTCGGCTTCTGCTTTTACAGAAAAAGCGATAAATGAGATGGCTTCTCTGTCCACATTTCTTGCAACTGCGTACTATACAGAAAGAGAGGTATTGTTCAACGATCCTCTTCCGCCCTTTCTTGAGCATCTCAACTCTTTATGCCTATGATTGATTCTGATTCAAGTCTTCCCGCGTAGTAGATTCATCGTTTTCGATCCTCTCGCGATTTCTATTGAATTGGGTTGTTTACTGATTTTCACTTTGACAAATTCTTTCTATTTTCCTTGATTTTCAGTTGTTGCATAGAATTTTCATAACGTTCTTCTGTGGTTCGTGAATAAAGTCATGGGGAGGTTGTTTGTGGTCGTTCTCGAGGGGAAGATCTATAGCTGCAAACATTGCCGGACCCATTTAGCTCTTTGTGAAGACATCGTTTCTAAGGTTTGATCCTTTACCAGTCCTTAATGACTTGATATAGTTGTGGGTTCCTAACATAATTACTTGATTTTTATAAGCCCATCCCTTATATGATTTGTGCTCTATAATGCGAGACGGTAGAAACAATTGAAGTAGGTGAGTTATTTGCGTGTCACGTACTTAACAAATAAGGGATCGTTGTAAATACATTTTGATTTGATACTTGATCCGATTCTGTTATTAACTTCCCTCTTCTCCTTAGGATAGGGATTGCTTTATCTATGCTGTTTGTTTTCTGATATTTACCTTTTCTATTTTTAAAGGAGAAATAAATCCCTGGCTCTCTTTACATAGAGACAAAATAGATGTTCTCTTTATAATTCATTATTAACTGGGACATGGTTAGTTCTACGTATCTCACAAAGAAGCTGTGGATGTCCATGATGATCAGAGTTCATTTTTTTCATACTCTTTTGTAAATATAAGATTTGCAAATAGAGTTTGAAAAAGTTATGGGATTTCAGGCTTCGTTGCCTAATTACAAGTATTAGATAGGTCCAATAGTGACAAAGTTGTTCTTCACCGTTAGATTTTGAACTAGCTTCTCATCTTGGTTGGAGAAAACTGATTGTTCCGAGTAGGAATTGGATTGATCAAGTCTATTTGGATAAATTGCTATGTGCTTCTTATCTCGGCCACCTCTAACAGTTATGTGGGCATCTTGACTTTCAAACTTTAAAGATATAAGTTGATTATGCTCACTTTTTCTAATCTTTGTGTAATCTATTTCTGTTTGTTTTTTGGGCAACTACTATTGCTGGGATCTGCAACTTTTTGTTGGTCATTTTAGAAAGGCAAATGCTCTGACCACAGTTTTTGCTTGTGTTTTTATTCAGTCTTTCCACAGCAGACATGGGAAAGCTTATCTCTTCAACAAGGTGTAAGTTATTCTTGATTTTGGGTAAAGAAACATTTTCTTATACTATTGGTATCCATATTCCAGACCAGCAGCAATAAAGCTTTCTATGTAATATTATGCCACTTTTAGTTTTTTTGTGTAAATACCAGAAAACCTGGAATGAGAGGGAATAAATCCCTGTTCCTGATATTTAGTGCTGAGGAGAGATCTTAGACAAGATTTAGAGTACATCTTGATATATTTTATCCAAGAGCTTGCTTGGGGATGTGCATTTGCTATAATCACCCTTGCTATTTGTGTTTGTGAGTGAATTTTTGCATGTATGGTTTTGCAATCAATTTGGAAATCATATGTGCATCACAACTACATGGCAATAAAATACATAATTGCTATTATTGTTTTTGATCTCTTCGGTGCTGGTGTATCTTAACCTTTCGGCAGACATATTGAGAATTGTGGTTGTTTAGTTTTATTATCAGAAGAGTAAACTGGAAGTAAAGAGTTTGTTATTCGTGCTCTCTTGCCTCTTTGGACCTCTTCAGCTTTATCCACATTACACCCTGCAGTTGGTTCTCCTCAGATCTAGTAATCTTTTGTTTTTGGACAGAGTGAATGTTTCTGTGGGAGAAAAAGAGGAGAGACAGATGATGACTGGGATGCATACTGTCGTTGACATTTTCTGTGTGGGTTGTGGATCAATTGTGGGATGGAAATATGTAAGATTAGGAAGCTGTGCTTCAGAAGTCATGGTTTTGACTGTTTTTATTGAGCATTTAGTTACTCTGACGGTTTCTTTCAGGAGACTGCCCATGAAAAAGGCCAGAAATACAAGGAAGGAAAATCTGTACTTGAACGGTCAGTAGAAAAACAATACTAATTCAATCCAAAGCTTTGAGAGTTAAGTATAGAGTGGTTTAGATGAGTTTTATTGTTGGACAGGTACAAGGTGTCTGGTCCTGATGGAAGCCATTATTGGATCAGTCATGAAGCTCATGTTGGTGGAAGTGACGCAGATGATGCCTAATTAACCCTTATTTCCTAATTGTGCATTCTTTAACCCTCTGTGTTGTTGTTCAGTGAATGTGGATTTACACGGGCAATTTGGCAATTCAGTATTTTGTGCATCTCCTGTTGTCGATTCTGATGTAAGAAGACTAATGTTCAAGCTCTTGATTAATCAAATCCTGTTGTTCATTACTAATAACTGTATATTATTGCAGTTCATCTGTAGGGCTTAACATTTTGCATAGCATTATGGATCATAGTCCTGTTATTTTATTAAATTGGATTTCAAGCACAGATATCGTTTTCTCTCTCCTTGGAAGCAACGTTTTTGTCATCATATTGAATTAAAAGAATAAACATGTCGGTTTTTAACCAGGTTTGATGATAACCGTCTGTTTCAGGCCGGTCAGCCGGTTTTCTTGTGAATGATATCCTATGGCAGCTTGTGAGCCGGCTACATGCCCACATAACTTTCATTTCACAAATATCTCCATGCTATTTAGATTAAAATTATTCAATAAAAATATGGCAAATTTTTTTATAACTTAATATCAACTAATTAAATTTTATTAAAATTTTTCTTCATATATCATGTCTTTATTAAAAGATTTTACAATTCCCAACAAATTAAGAGCACCAAAAGTGCTTATTTTGATCACCAATGTCTTTCATCTCGGAGAAGATCAGGCATTAGATCAGCTCCAATCACAAAATACATTATCATATGTAATTATTTACAGTAGTTTTTACTCTTTTTTCCCCCTTCTTTGGCTGAGACATTTGCGTTGCTTATCGACTCTTTCGCTAAGATTTGAAATACCAACTGAATACACTATTCGCTGAGATAACTCTGGAACCACAACCCGCATGTATCTCTGCAAGTGTGACTACAAGTAATTTCTCTTCCTAGGATCAATGAAGCTTCGCAGGTCCTTAACATATGCAAGATTCGAGACACAAAGTAAAAATCAGACAAACGAGGAAGTTTTACGGGAAAGGGACAAACGATGCAGTACGCTAAAACTTATAATCTAAATAAGCAAGTCATAAGACATCATACGTGAGATTGATGCACCTGAGACCTCAGTAATCAGACCTTGTATCTCAAACGATATGTCTCTAACCCTAGTAAAATGTTGTTGATAACTCCATTAGCTGTTTCACCATATGAAGTAGTTTGTGGGTCAGGCTCATCATCCGGACTTCCCAATTCGGAGTCAACCATTTCTTCATCTTCACGCAGAAGAACATCATTTGCATCTTCTTGGCCAATGTCATTAAGCTTCATTTCCATCCCATCTTCAGTAACCACAGGTGGGGATGGCTCTCCATTTTGTATAGTGGAAGCATCTGATTAGACAACATAAGGTTTTCTGTCAAGCAAAGGCTTCGCGGTATCATATGGAACCCACCTGGGGATCATGTGCAACTAGTCAGCCTCATCTGGACATGTTGAAGGGAGCTGACAAAAATTGATCAGAATCCTCCAAAAAAGAAGATAATGACCTGTGTAACATATATATGCAATTCCAGGCTGGAAGAGAATGATGGTACATTCTGATCATTTTACTATGTCTACAATAACAAAAAGACATAAATTTTATAAAAAATTCAGAAGGCATGCAGATCGCTAAATGAATTGTTATCAAAGTGCGGAGTAGAGAAAAAAATAGAAGATAACCACGGGTTTGAGACAGTAGTAGTAACTCTACAAATGCTTGAAGTAACCACAAGAGTTTGAAATGGAATAACATACTGATATCGAAGAGGACATAGAAGGTACGATGGACGATATGCAGCTTTGTATCTCATCTTGTTGCAAGAGTGAATGTAATAGCCAAGATAATAGTATTGAAGACCATGACAGTATACGTTGTTTTCTTTCACCCATCCTATTTCTTGAAGTGCTGAATATTTGCCTAGTGATAGAAAGGCAAAATCTGGATCCCAGAACAAATATTTACTGGACAAACATTTAGGAAGGATATCTATAACACCAACTGCCACTAACTGGCCATCTATCACATATTGCTGATGGAAAGAGCCAAACCCACAAGGAGGAACTGTTGTGTCACCCGTAGGAGATACATATAACAATGGAGTACCAACCAGGAACTCGCAATATGAGGTCTCTGTCACTTGGTCTGGATTATCACTATGCACTCTGAGCTGATATCGTCGGTACAGGGCAAATTCTTCTGGGTCAAAACTGGATCTTTTCAAACGAATTTCAATCCTCCGGCCTGGCACCTGACAATATTGAGGGCTTCTCAAACAACTTCCTTCACTACCATGCATGCTTCATTCCAAATATTTTAGGAATTGTAGAATTTTTAACACTTCCCCTCAAGGAGACTTGTTTACTAGAAGAATAAAAATTGATATGTCCGTTGCAAGCTCTGATAGACAGACCATTATTTTTTACTTCTGGATCTAACGATGCTGCCAACTTTTCTGCAATGACTTTCGGAGATGATCCATTCTCTTCTACATAATCTCTTGATGGTTTTGACCGATGGACATCCCTCTCACTTGACTGTGCTCGTCTGATAGAGGCTGTAATTAGGAAGGCTATATTACTACTAAAAAAGAGATCTTCTGAGCCAACTAATAACTTCCTTTTGCCCTGTGAGACTAATCTGACTGAAGCTTTTGGTAACTGAACACCAGATTGAAATTCCCCCTTCTCAGTGAACTTGTAGACTACTTCATCGATTTGATCTGATAAAAAGTGCAAAGCTTTGCCAACCTCATTCTGATCTTCATTACTAGAAGATAGGGATTCTTCTGATGTGGGGCTTGATATCACATGATGGAGGACAGAGCTTTCAGATTTCTTAAGATTTATTTGGGTCCTCCAAGACGTCAACTTTTTTGAAGTTAACATCCAAAGTGCCATCTAAAAACCTAGCCACCACTTAGAATTATTAGTGCAAAATGTAGAATAAATAAAACGTTTTGCAGCATATTTGCAGGTTAGAAATAACAAATGAAGTAAATGGCTTGTTACCAGAAGGATAACACATCCAAATTAAGTAATTAACCAATGTATCAACCTCAAAAAATTTCGCTTGAATAAAGGAAGGAGAGAAGCACTTTCATAAAGTATTGATGTATTCCAAATAAAAGGTCTAATAAACTTCGATGTGATGTCTATAAAAATACTTTAAAAGTAAGTGGTACTACTTGAAGTATGGCATGAAACAGGAATACCTTTGCATTCGTCTAGATACACGAGGCTGCTCTTTAGAAGGAACAAAGTCACTTACTTTCACACGAATTGTGTAAGAAGGGCAGCACGTCCGTTTCATCTCTGGCTTGTAAAGAATATGTCCAGATCGTCTCCAACCTCGATCAATGAGATCTACCAGAAGAGAATAAAATGAAGTTGAATTTTATTATTTTTTTGGTTTAATAAGCCTTGAGATTTTCTTAATCATACTACTATGACATCATAAACTAAACCAACTAGTAAAGTCGAACTGTGAAGAGTCTCAAGTAACAATAAAGGTGGTCCTTTTACATGCTTGAATGTAAAACAACTATGAGTATCAATCACACAACACGGTTTGAAACGCCAACTTCACCAACCTTGGTAGTCATCCACTGTAAGGTTCTGTGCAAACAAGCCTGAGGCAAAGGAAAAACAGAAAAATCCAAATTAGAAAGCTTACACATCACAAATATGGCCCCCTGCCAATGAGGGAATAATTACCCCAAGAGTAAGGAGAAGGCAACCTAGCATAGTGAAAAATGATATCTAATCTTATTTGTTGTCAAGTAAATTAGCGGTTTAAAAGTATTTTTATAGCAAGATTAATATTTTTTATGTCAACAAACTATTTTTATGAAACAATCCAGCCATCAATTATATGAACGAAGTTGGGAACAAATTTAGAAGAGGAAAAAATTTGAAGAAAAAGACCATGAGAGATTTTAGTGCGAGCAGGGGATCTAGAATACTCGCAAGAGCTTAGCCCTTTTTCACAGTCAACGACAACGCTTTCCCCTCAGCTGTTACAGTTACTGCTGCTGCTAACATTGTTGCTCTTGCTCATCTTCCCTGCCATTTCCAGTTCCTTTCATCGATCAGAGAGGACAAATAGAAGTTTCAAGTCAAAAAACGACGACGTCCTTGTCGATTCCAATTCCTTCTCCAGCAACGTGATGCGACTGTGTAAAGTCTTCTCTTCAGTTTTCCTAATTCCAAACAAGTTTGCTTTTTTTTTTTGGGGGTCTCTATCCTTTATTCTTAACAATTTTGTTTTATTCACATCCAAATTCCAAATAGGCAGGCAAATGCGCTGCTAATTCTTTCGCGATCGCATGATGGAAGGATGAAATTTTGACGACTGTCGTCTGTCGGGTATAAGCAAGAAATACAGAAAATAGTGGGCGCAATACTGCAAAGTCACGGTTGCTAAATTCAAAAAGAGGAATATAAAAAGAGGGTATTATCGTGATTATCTACCCACAAAAAAGCAGAACCTTGAAACGTAGGCTTTAAGTGAGAGAAACAACACGGCATCTCTCCCTCCATCTTCCCCATTTCGGACTTCAACTCTCACTTATTTTACCATTCAATGCCATTCTCTTTCGTCTCTGACTGCTTCTCTTCATCGTGAAAGTTCCCGTTTCGTTTCCGATCTCTGCCTCTCGGTTACCAGTTACCACCCGAACTTGAGCTTCGCTACGCGACAGTGGCGGTTTCTGCTAGGTTGATATCTTTATTCTTTACCAACACTCCTCTTTCTCTCTCCACTCTAGCTTCTCTGTTTCTTTCTGTGACAATGGCGTTTTATTCGAGCTGAGAGCATTTTGTTTTTTTTTTTAGAAAGTTGCATACAGGGGCTTTGATTTGAATTTTGATCTCAACTGTGGAACGATGGGTTGTTGTTTACTAATTTGTAATATTGAAATTTGTGGCATCGAAAAATCTCAGTTCTAAATCTAATTGAAGTTTGTTTTGGTCTCGGAGAGTTGATGGGAAGATGACGATGCATTTGGTGGGTTGGTGACGTGAACGTAAGCTACGTTAGGTTCTCTTCTTGGGGCTTTGATATTTTCTTTATTTGGGTTCTTCGATCCGTAGTTATTATACCTTTCTTGGGTTGGTGGACTTTGGATTTGGGGTATGAATCGTAGTTTCGGGGCTCAGCAAACGCAAATGCAAGGGCCGTTCAAGCAGAGGCAGCAGCAAATGGGGGTTTTGAGGTCTTCAGTCATGAAGGAGAAAGACGAGGAACTTGCATTGTTTCTCGAGATGAGAAGGCGCGAGAACGAGCGGAGTGATCTTCTGCTACACAGCTCAGAGGAGTTCGACACTCCACTAAGTATGTTCAAAGGCTTATCTTTTATTCTTGAAAGATTTTGAGATTTGCTGCTTTGAATATTTTACATTTCAATTGAATGAGATTAGTAAGTTCGCGTGCTTTTCTTTATTTTTGGATTCTCTATTGTAGTTTAACTAAAACTGCAAAATTCTTGTTTGTAAAGTGTAAACTATGTTATGATGCCTTATTATAATTCTCCTTGTCAACTGCTGTCTTTCGTTTTGCAGGCTCAAAATCAAGTTCATCTCCCATATTCAATATTTCAGCTACGACGCCAGCTCCTGCACGTAAGGCTGGTGCTGATGATTTTCTCAATTCGGATAATGATAAAAATGATTATGACTGGTAACGTGGTTCCCTATCTAGAACAACCTCCGTTTATTTTCCCTTATGCCATCTTGCCATGTGCTTAGTATAATAAGTAAAATAATAGAATTCAAAATTTTCTTTCTATTGGTTGAACGGTTGTAGGATGTAGTTCTTTATATTTGTAGTCTTTTTAGAGGTCCATTTCTAGAAGTTGATAGTTGAACATATTTTAATCGAGGACTTAAGGTGCTCCAGTTCATATTAGGCATTGTATTAAGTACAAAATAAAGAATAGATATAGCTACCTTTGTAATGGGAGAAACATTTAGTTGTTAAAGAGATACCTGTGGTCTGGGCTTAATCCCCCTCCTCTGATAATAAAGAGCAAAAAGAAAATTTAATCAAGAGACATCTGGTTATTTGCTTGAATGTTCTAATATAAGATTCAAACTTAGCTGTCACGAATGGAGATTTCCATTTTTTTAATCTTACTTTTTATAAATATGTGTAGTTAGCTGCACCTAATAACTAAGTTTTATTTAAGAATGTTGAACACTTAAACTCTGATCCAAAGCATATTCCAAATATAAAGGGATAAGGGTTATAGCCTCTTTCCAACAATTGTGATATGCAATGTTAATACATGAAGTGGACATGAATTCTGCTTTGTCATTTGTCGACACCTGATGAATGGAAAGGACGGGGTCATTGAGTATTACTTATTTATAGTTCGCAGCAACCAGAAGAATGACTAGATTTTTTTTTATTGCATTAATGGGAACTCAGTACTACTATCATATTTATATTGACAAGTTTTCTTATGTCTTTTCTTCTTTTTCTTCCTTTTGTCATAACTAGAGAAGAACGACTCCATTTGGTAAATTGAAGCCTCTTACCGCCATTGTAAACATGTTGCTACATTTTCCCAGAGTCATTAAGAACCACGATTTTTATGTTCAAACCATCAGGAATTGGAGTTTATTAAGTCACAGTTAATGATCATTAGATTTTGAAACCCTGGTCAAAATTTTAAACCATATTTTCTAGCCTTAGTGAAAGCATGCTGAAGGAAATAAAAGCATCATCTTTATTTTTATTGGACTAGAATTATATACAGTTCCATATATTTTATTACTAGGTTCTCCAATCAAAATAAATCATAGAATTTTTTTAAAAAAATAATCAATTATGGGAGGAATGAGATGTATAAATCATAGATGTGTCGATTTTTTATTAGAGAATCTGATGCGAAGATATGAAAAAAGCACATAAGTTTTTTTCCATTTTTATCATCTTTCCTGATAAATTTTGGTAATATATTTGAGTATTTGACTTAACTATTAGGGTAAATTACACTTCCCAAGATGTGAAAATTAAACTTTTCTCCGATTTGTTTTCAAAATTTACACTTTCCTTTCTTGAGAGATAAGAAAAACCTATAATTTCACTTATTTGGACCAAAATACCTTTAAAGATAATATTAGTTTTTTATTTAAATTATAATTTATAAAGAAATATATTTTAATTTTTTTCAATATTATCTATTTTGAGTTAAAAATCATAAGTTTAATTTATTTTAAATTCTAAAAAATTGAATTTTTTATATTGGTCAAATATATTTAATATTTGTTAAATAAATAGAATATTTTTGTCAAAATGGATAAAATTGTATTTTTCTTATCTCTCAAAAGAATGGAATGTAATTTTTTAAAATAGAGGAGAGAGAAATATAATTTCCTTGTCTCTTAGAGGAAGAGAGTGTAATTTACTCTAACTATTAATATTTTGAGAGTTCTTTTATTTTTAATTTACTATTGTTATCATCTTTCAGGCTTCTAACTCCTCCCGGGACTCCTCTTTTTCCTTCTCTGGAGATGGAAGCTCAAAAGACTGTTATGAGTCAGCTTGGTACTCAAAGCATACGTCCCACAGCGTTAAAATCTAGAGTAAGCATCTTTAAATAAGGTTTCAGATCATGTCAATGTACTGTTCGGTGTAGATTCTTTTTTATTTTTTTATTTTAAATGCTTTGACCAATACTATTATTATGCATTCTTTATCTCATCTTAATGCTAAAATACTAGGTGGTTTTCTTTACACGTGAGAAATCAAATTTGTCACTTAATAGTGCCTATCTTCAGTTACATACTTTTAAAAATATGTATTTATAGAAGGACCTTTTCTTTTAGGATCACCGTGCATAAAGTTTGTATTGAGATTTGAAATTCATAGGTATCACTGTAATTTTGTCATTTTCAATTTTTTTAGTGGCCAAGATTCTTTTTCCTTTTCAGATGTTTGAAATTTGAAGTCATGAAGTTTTGGTGGTTTAACATATAGAATCTTGAGTTTTCATGAAATTCATTTTCTTGTAATTTCTTCCTTGTGGTTATAGTTGGCTAATCCTCAGACCGAGCCTGCTGGAAGAAGCTATTTAGTATCTAAACAACCAGCTTCCTCCCCTGGGTTGAGCTCTTCAACTGGTGGAACTCGGAGGCCCTCATCATCAGGGGGTCCAGTATCCAGACCTGCAACTCCTACTGGACGCCCTACATTGACCACAGCTTCAAAATCATCAAGACCCTCAACACCAACTTCTCGGCCAACCATATCTTCTAGTAGGACCACAGTAGCTGCAACCAAGACCACAGTTTCTGCTACTAAGCCTACGATTTCTGCTACTAAGCCTATGGTTTCTGCTACTAGGGCTACACTGTCTGCCAATAAGACCACAACACCTGTAGCTAAACCCACAGTTCAATCAAGATCCTCTACACCTTTGTCAAGGTCTACTGCAAGATCTTCAACACCAACTACTAGACCTACATTGCCTTCATCCAGGTCCACGTCAAGGGCATCCACTCCAACTCGGCGACCATCAACACCATCAAGTGCACCCAATGTATCTGCTTCTTCTGTTAAAACTTCTTCAATTGCTAAGCCAGCTTCTCTGGTCATATCAAGGCAGGCGGCTCCAGTGACATCAAAGCAGCCAATATCATCACGTGGCACTTCGCCAACAGTGAGATCAAGACCATGGAAGCCATCTGAGATGCCTGGGTTTTCACTTGATGCTCCACCCAATTTGAGGACAACACTACCTGACCGACCACTATCAGCATCTAGGGGCAGGCCTGGAGCAGCCACTTCTCGGTCATCATCTGTTGAGCCAGCTTCTAGTGGAAGACCTAGACGCCAATCATGCTCTCCTTCAAGAGGACGGTCCTCCAATGGCATTGTTCATACCAGTGGAACCTCTATGCCAGCAGTTAATCGTGGTCACTCCAAAGCTAATGACAATGTCAGCCCTGTTGTAATTGGTACCAAAATGGTAGAGCGAGTGATCAATATGAGAAAGCTAGCACCACCAAGGCTCGATGACAAACATTCTCCCCATAGTAATCTATCTGGCAAGTCATCTTCATCACCTGACAGCTCAGGTTTTGGCAGAACACTATCAAAGAAATCCCTGGATATGGCTATTAGGCATATGGTATGTATCTTCCTTGACTTCTATTGTTCTACTGGTTGGAGACTAGACTATTTTAGTGGCCTATGTACATAATATCCTATCAAATACCTGCATTCCAATCACTGTTTTCTCATAAAACTATGACGCTATAAATCACCAAAGTCCCCTTCTAGAAGCATTCTGGTTCCTCATGGAATTTAGAGACTTGAGTTTCTTACTTGTTACCTTCGTCTACACCTATGCATTTTATTAATACTGAGTGATTGGAACTGATGAAGTTGCATGAAGTTTTTCTAAATTTTCTTATACTCCTTGAGCAGGATATAAGGCGAAGCATTCCAGGCAATCTACGGCCATTGATGACAAATATTCCAGCTTCTTCAATGTATAGTGTGCGGTCAGGGCCTCAGCGGGGCCGGACAATTAGCATTTCGGTATCTCCACATGCCACAAGCAGTAATGCTAGTTCTGAATTGAGTGTAAACAACAATGGTCTTTGTTTAGATGGTAGTGAAGTAGATGATGATATTGGCAGTGAGAGAGGTGGTCAATCCCCCGCCAGTGTACGGGGTAGGTAAACACGGACTTTTGCTTCCTAAGAGCTGTGGGCTCCTGATAATTTTTAAAAGCACCAAAGCTGTTACCGTGAGTTTTGACCATAAGTGGATTTACTTTGTGGAGCTAACCATGCTCTTCTAAATCTGATGATGTAACCTTGTGTAATTGAAGGTGTCTGTAATACTAGGTAGATCATTTAAATGCTGAAAACGTTCATTTTTTTTTAATTAAAAAAAGCTGATGTTTGTTCTCTATCTTATTGAAGTTAGGGTCATGTATCCTGAACCATGGGATGTGGGATAAATTTTTTGTTGGTTTAACTGCTTCTAAGTTGGCTGTGATTGCTCCAAGGACCAATATTATGATAAGGGATACTGGTAAAACCTGAGTATCACCAAAGGACATAAGTTTAGAGCTTGAAACTTTAGTTTAAATCGAAACATCGCCAGTTTTTCCTGCAAGACACTTTTTTTTTTCTTGAGCAAGCAGTCAATTACATCATAGATGAATGTAAAGCCAACCAAGCAGATCAGATTACATGTTAATTTTCTGCCTTCGACACAGAGATATGAGCTGATAATTAATGATGAATCCTACTTAACTACTCTCGCATAACTTGATCACGTAAATTAGTTTAGCCAAGCATATAACATTACATAATAATTCCTTGAATTCAGATATATGAGCTGAGAATTAATGATGAATCCTTCCTAACTAATCTTACATAATCACATAAATTAGTTCACAGTCACACTATGGAAGACAGTGTAATTAATATTGCATCTGGATTCCCTGGAGAAAAAGACTCAAGACTTATTTTGAGTTACAGTGAGGTATAGAGACGTCTATACTCTATAGTGAACTAATATTTGATACGAAACTTCTAACCACCGCCATGTTGCAAGTCAAAGGTCAACTAACCAGCGTGAAGTATAAAAACGAAGCAACCTTAGTGGCGAACCTTTTTTTTGTTTTCTCGTCAAACTCGTATCCTCATGTGAATTCTGAGCACTAGAAAGTACCAACACGTGGAATTATTATAGTCTCTGTTTCTCCTGATTTCTGATTGAAGAATTCATAAAAATTCCTTACATAGTTTATTTGCTTGCTTGTCAACAATTCCGACTGTTATTTCCACTCTATATCGAAAAACAATTCCGACAGTTGCGGCATTAACGTCGAAGAGAATATTAAAAGATTACTATCAATTCAATAATGGAACCTAGCAATATCATATACATATATATATATATATATAATTTAAAATCTGACGATCAAAATATAAGTAATGTAAAATTTAAAATAATATTTTAATTTTAATTATTTAATTTAATCTCATGGTTAAAAATAACTTTTTTAGATATTAAAATACTTTTATTTAATATACTACATATATTAATTAATCACATTGCCGTTCCTCAACATCACAGCATTTCGGTTCACGGATTAGCCTTGAGTAAATATCTTTTTAGTTTTATTGCTTCTCAAAGCATACTTACGTGCGCCTTGTTCTATCCAACTTCAAATGATTCTTCCCTCCTCATTGAACTTACTGTGGCTCCTGCTGTTTCTGTTACTGCCTGTCCTTTAATGCTTGTGCTCCAACAAATGAGACCGACAGGTTGGCTTTGCTCAAATTTAGGGAATCAATAACCAATGATCCAAATGGAGTTTTGAGGATGTGGAACGACTCAATTCACTTCTGCAACTGGCTCGGGGTTACATGCAGAAACAGGCACCAGAGACTAATAGCCTTAGATCTATGGCAATAATTTTGTTGGACCAATTCCAACCAACCTGGGAAACCCGCAAGATCTTTGGTGGCTAGGATTAGGGCAAAATCATTTTGGAAGTAACTCAAGCAAACACCTAGCTTTCTTAACTTCTCTAGTGATCTGCAGCAAATTGGAATACTTTGATCTGGGCACGAGCAATTTTGGAGGTATTTTTTGACTGCAACAGTAGGCAATCTCTCGGCCCAGGTCACAGAGCTGTATTTTGATTTTAATAGAATAGTTGGTAGCATCCCAGAAGAAAGTGGAAATCTAATTAACTTGGCTGTCTTAACTATGGAGGATAACCTCCTCACAGGCTCCATTCCCACTTCTTTTGGTAAGTTCCAGAAGATGCAAGTGATGTCTCTCATTGGCAACAGATTATCTGACAGATTCCATCCTCCATAGGAAATCTCACCATGCTGAATAAACTATTCTTATACAACTTCTAGTTAGAACGAAGCATTCAAGTATGGGAAACATGGGAAATTTGCTATACTTGGATATGTCACAGAATAACCTTAGTCGAGCTATTCTAAGCCAGGTAATTGGACCATCCTCCGTAAATAACTTCTCTGGTGAAATTCCTGAAACCATTGGAGATTGTGTGAGCCTCGAATATCTTTACCTGCAGGGAAATTCCTTTCAAGGTAATATACCTTCAACCTTGGCTACATTGAGTGGTCTTCTTGTTTTAGATCTCTCACGAAACAACCTCTCGGGGAAAATTCCAAAAGGTCTGGCGAAATTTCCTCCTTCTGCATATTTCAACTTGTCATTCAATAATCTTGAGGGTGAGGTGCCAAATGAAGGAGTTTTTAAAAACGCAAGCGCCATCTGAGTGACTGGAAATAATTTACTTTGTAGAGGTGTCCAGGAATTGCAGCTACCCCCTTGCCCCGTCAGAGAGATAAGACAGAGTAAAAGCCATAAACTGAAGCAAATCATTATAATTATTTGTGTGGTAGTATTTTGCATTCTATTGGCAAAATTAGTTGCTATATATTGGACGAGAAAATCAAAGAAATCACGTTCTACTTCCTCAACTAACTACGGAGGATGCCTCCTAGGTTTCATACAGAAAGCTTATTCAGGCAACTGAAGGCTTTTCTCCGAAATATTTGATAGGATCTAGTGGCTATGGTTCTGTATATAAAGGAACTTTTGATTCAGAGGAAAGAGCGGTGGCCATAAAGGTCCTCAACCTCCAGAAGAAAGGAGCTTCGAAGAGTTTCATGGCTGAAAGCAATGCCTTGAGAAGTATCCGGCATCGAAACCTTGTCAAGATCTTAACATGTTGCTCTAGCATTGATTACAAAGGCAATGATTTCAAAGCTCTAGTTTTGGAGTTCATGGCAAATGGAAGTTTGGGTAAATGGCTACATCCGGACAACGGTAGAGAAGATCTATCATTAAGCTTTCTTCAAAGACTAAATATTGCAATTGATGTGGCTTCCGCTATACACTATCTCCACTACGAATGTGAACAACCTATCATTCATTGTGATTTAAAGCCTACCAACGTTCTGCTTGATTCTGATATGGTTGCTCATGTCAGTGATTTTGGTTTGGATTGTGGAGATCTATACAGCTTTGGGATCTGTTGGAGATGTTCACTGGAAAAAGACCCAACCATGAAATGTTTACAGATGGTTTCCATCTTCATAATTATGTCAAACTCGCATTGCCCCAGAAGCTCGTTGATATAGTTGATCCAATTCTTCTCCCACACAAGATAACTGTGACAATTATTACGCAGAAGAGATCGAGGAAAGAGGAAACACCAATGTGAATCACAGCCACACCAAGTCTAAGATGGATGCTGAAATGCACGAGTGATTGATATCAGTTTTCCAATTGGGACTTGCCCGCTTAATGGAGTCCCCGAAAGAAAGGATTACTATGACGATTGTTATCCAGGAACTTCATGGCATCAAGAATGAGCTTCTTGACACTTGTGGTCACGGAGGCAGGGCACGTACACAGCACTTGCAGAGGCATTTACTATTGCCACCTGTATCTGAATGTGAATATGTTTTCAGAGGTGGGGCTTTTTTCCAAATATGTAATATTTGAAGGTATATTTGTACACTACTCGATACTTTACATTATTTTATTGATGAAATTAAATTAAATAATATATATTTAATAAATTAATTAAATATATATTTATAATATAAAAAATAATATTTAAATAATTTATATATAAATAATCTAATTAAAATATTAGATTCAAATAAATTTTAGAGTTTTTAAAGTTGGATAAAAAAATTTGGATAATTAAAATTTAATATATAAAGCGAATGTGGAAATGGAAATCCGCCGAGACGGTGGTGGGTTCACTTTTGCTGCATTCTTGGGAATCGTAAATTCACCTGCAGTTCAACTTTCTGAGACCTCTGATGGCTAGCCTGTGGCGGGCTGCGACGGGCTCAACGGAGAAGCCGAATGACTACGACGGCGTGGAGTTCTGGTCCAACCCCGAGCGCGCCGGTTGGCTCACCAAACAGGGTGAGTACATCAAGACGTGGCGTCGCCGGTGGTTCGTGCTCAAGCAAGGTAGGCTGTTCTGGTTCAAGGAATCCACCGTGACCCGCGCCTCCAAGCCACGTGGCGTCATCCTAGTGGCCTCTTGTCTCACAGTCAAGGGTGCAGAAGACGTGCTCAACAAACAGTACGCCTTCGAGCTCTCCACCCGGTCCGAAACCATGTACTTTATCGCCGATTCGGAGAAGGAGAAAGAGGATTGGATCAACTCCATCGGACGCTCCATCGTGCAGCACTCGAGGTCCGTCACGGATTCTGAGATCGTTGATTACGACAGCAAGTGATGACATTCTTACGCCACCCAAGGTTGGTGAGCTCGATCTTTCAATTCTGGATTCCACATGCTTCTTTTGGATAAATTATTCTGTGTTTGCGTATATTTTATTGAAGATCGTGTTCGTGCAAGGTCCCTCTGTTTGATAATGATCAGTGCTTGAGTGCTTAAAATTTACTGATTTTGTCTGTCTTCTTTTGCTCAGCCTTTTTAGTGTCAGGAGTGTTATGTATATTCGATTCAGGCTTCGTGTAGATCAATTCTTGGTTGAATTAAATTGCTGTGCAGCTTTGAATTTGTTCATATCACTATTTCAGATATTTTCTGTTTGGGCTTGTGTTCCAGAGAGTAAGATAGTGATCAGAAAATTGCAATAACAACTACCTAAAGGCAGTAAGAACTAAGGAGACGCTTGAATTCACATGTAATACCACAGCACAAATTTGCAAGTAAGGAATATATTAACTATATACTACAAACTTCTGAGCTCAAAACTTCCACATCCTTTGGGATTGGTTCTTCCTAGTTTCGCCCCTCTCAGAAACTTTCCTTGCTCATTTGCCCAATTTCTTGTTTGTTTAATGGATGGGTGCTTGCAGACGAGATAGAAATCGAACATAGGAACAAGCATACACTTCTATGACCTAAATGTGAAAATTTGATTAGTTGCTCTCTTTGCTGAAAATGCTTTCGAAGCAGCATCTACCGTTGCCTTTTGAAGGTAACCTAGGTACAAAGCATAGACAAACATAGTATGAAATACATAAATGAATGAAAGTAGTATGCCTTAATTTTGTTTATCAAAATGACTTATTACCCTAGTCTTTCTGCGTTAAAAGACACTGGAGGAGAAAGGAAGAAGATTAGTAGGACAAATTTGAAAAATGTTTAAATCAAACATTTCCTTTTTCTTTTTTTAATTATCCTCTATTCTCTTCAATCTAAAGATACCCCTAATTTTTTAACAATAAAATACACAACCATCAACAACAATGTGGTTGTGATGAATGACATGGCATTATTGTTGAAGATCAGCCCTTACTGAATTCCTGCTTGCATAGCTTTTTCTCTGTTTTGGCCCCTTCCCCATGTCTTTACTTTGAGACTTGGTTAAGTACAAGTTTTGCTTGATGTATCTGAATTGCAGTCATTACATTCAAAGAGTAGTTTGCAGAACCCAATTTCTCCTGGGATACAATAACGAATTTTTCTTTAAAAAAATTATTCTTATTCTTTCAAACAAGGAATTCTTTGATGCTCCTGCTGAATATTCAGCATTTCCAGTGCCGCGGCTGTTTGAAGTAGGTTTTTGCTTTTTATTTAATATACTTATCAGATCAAATTTCATAAGGAGTGTGGTTTGTTGTGTTTGGTTGAGCTGAAAATCTCAGGTGAGAAAACTGGAATGAAGATAATTTTACGCTTGCTTGATACAATAAAATGGTGGAACGGCTGAAAGTGCAATGCATTTTCTACACCCTACGAATACACTCCTGCAATTATACATACGGATACGGTACTTTCCCAAAGTCCGGGCACTTCAGCAATTGCTCTCCCTATAGTGGCTTTCTGACTTCCCACAATATAGAAATGAAAACCCAATAAACTTTTTCGGCTCTTCAATGTTAAAAACCCGCAATCCTCCTATCATGAGCAATTTCTTTGTTACTTCTTAACAGCGCAAAATGCGTAAGCCTTTTCCTAAAGTATTAAATCCAGTCATTCCCATTTCTAAGAACTAATAAACATGCTTTCATTTTGTTACTTTCAATGGACAGAATTTTCGATGAAGATGTTGGGATGTTGTTGAATTGCTTCTCACCTTCTACACTCTACGATATTCGTTCACTGAGCAATTCCTATCCTACCATTACCTACTACCAAGAGTTATCAGTGATTAACATCATCTTCCAAATTTTGCTGCTATATAATCTCCCCGTGGTCATCATATGCAACAAGCAAACGTTATCTCAAGATTATGCATCTGCTTCGTCATTGTTCTGAGCAACCTCAACTATTCCGCGTAAATGACAAGAAGATAGCTTAGAAAATCACATGCATTGACTTCATTCAATATTAACTTTTCAATTGGTATTCAAGCATTACACTATGATGCCGGTGAAAAATTTGAATGGGATCATTGCTCGAATATCTCGTCCACAAAACTCAAGCTAAGATGAATCTAGTACTCCAAGATGATGAAAAACCAACCAAACTTGAAAAATATGGAGGGATCAACCTCAATGCTATCAATCTTCATCAAAACGATCTTTCTTCCGTGGAGACGGTGGCGTTGGCATCCTTGGTGGTCCTCTTCCCTTCTTATTCCGAGGTCTCGCCTACACCAGTCGTCAATTTTGAAACCCACAGCACTTGTTTAATTGCCAAGAAAAACATCACCGAAAATATCATAATTAACCAATACTAGGAAGAAAATAGAATGCTATCCAAAGTCCAAACAGTAAATTCCAGCAAAACTAGACAAGTAAATTCCAACACTTGTTTAATTGCCAAGAAAAAAATCACCGAAAATATCATAATTAATCAACGCTAGGAAGAAAATAGAATGCTATCCATAGTCCAAACAGAGTCAAACTCAAAACATAACAAACAGCAAATTCCGGCAAAACTAGACAAGTATATCCCTAGAAACTCACATTTCCGAAAGAGTGAGCGAAGCGCTTTCCTTTTGCAGTTTTCCGGTCACCTCTGCCACAATAAACTGAGCCAAAACAACCATATGTTAAATGAACATAAATGACCCAGATTGATATCCATGTAACAAAATACTTTAGGGTTTGTCATTCACGCACTTAAAGAAAGTGGAGAAGAAATTGCAGAGATTGAAATGAGTTTTGGACTGTAGGAGATTGAAAGTGAGAGGGTTTCGGACCAAGAGAACGATGACACAGATGAAAATTTGATGGGCTTTGTAGATACGGAAACCGTTCCTAATAGCTGCGTCGCCATGATTCACCACCAGTTCACCACAGTAGCTGACTGCAGAAACCAAGGCGAGAGAAATGCCTTTGATCTCGTCCTAGCGATCACCTTGTCCGTTGTCGTTTCCAAATTTTTGTTGTTCCTTTCCTTGTCTTTAATATATGTATTTTTAACACATTTAGCCATTTAGAAACAGCAACATCAATGTGTGCCAAAAAAAAAACTTAATAGTCTATTTCGGCCATTCGATTTTGCACACGGTAATGGTAAATTCCACGTGGTCGACACAAGATGAACATATTTTCTTGAGGGAAAGATTGGTAGTATTTATCTGTTAACAGTAAATTTAGAAGATTTATTAGCTTGTATATAAATTTATAAGTAAATTAATTATTTAGTTTTTAAAATATATTTATTTTTTTAATTTAATTTTTAAAAGATAAAATATCTTAATTTAATTTTTAAAAAATTAATTCTTAATCAATTTAATCTTTTGATTAATAGGATTGATTAACAATTAAGTAATAGTAGGATTAATAAATATTAATTGACTATTAAATGATTAATTGAATCTTAGGGAACAAAATAATATAAATAGTGTACTTTGAAGATATCTAATTTATGAAATAAAACATATTAGATTTATAAAATACACATAAAAAAATACATAAGTTGTACGTTTTGACAATAGTTAATTTGTAAATATGATATATTTTATTTTTTTATTGAATAAAATATAATTCATCATTTAATAGTAAAATTAGTATATATTAATGCCATAATTAATTTTTTTTATATTTTATTAATTAAAGGATCAAATTAATTAAGAATTAATTTTTAAAAAATTAAATTGAGACATTTCATATTGTAAGGATTAAATTAAAAGAACATATATCTTTAAAAGATTAAATCATTAATTTATCCTAAATTTATCTTGGTAGGAAGCTTGTATATAAAATTAAATTGCTCAAATATAAAACAAGCTTAATTTTTTGTATAATTTTGTAGTTATTGTATATTTTTTTTTCCCTAATCTTAATCTGTTTTATACAGATTAGAAATTGAATAAGTTGAACTCTTTTAATATTATTATTATCATCATCATTATTATTATTATATACACAAATTTCATAAAAACTCAATCTTAACTCTATATCAAAATTTTAGAACATAATGTTGCAGTGTTAGTAGTAGTACAAGAAATGAATTGGTTGATATATTTAAACAAGGAGAAACTAAATGTATTCCTCCTCTATTGAAATTTAAAATAGTTACTCACCATTCAAACAAGACCACATTAACACAGTAAATTGTAGAACACAAAAGAACCGGAAAGTAAAAACTGAGAATACACCATAATCTTTACTTAAAAGATTCTCAATTCTTGTGAGATCTCAATTCCTATTTGGGAATTATACAGTATTCTCGTGTATTGATTTTTCTCCTCCACCCAAGCAATGGAAGTTATGCTTAAGAACTTTGGTTGGAGTAGGGTTCATCAGTTTCCGGAGCTATTGGATCTCATTTATCAACAAAAGCAGACTCAGCCAAGTCAATGGAGCGAGCAAGAGCTGCAGCTTTGTTTTGACACTCTTGATGCTCGTCCTCGGGGATGCTGTCAGCCACTATACCAGCACCAGCTTGAAGATAAGCAATCCATTCCTTTCGTTGGTTCTGGTCTTTGTATGAGTACATAGTGTCATATCTAGTTCCTGTTTGAAATACCATTGTCCTGAGAGCTAAAGCAATGTCCATATCATCATTGAAAGAGATCCATCCAAAACCACCACTATAAGGCCCACGCCTTGTCACTTCCAGCTTATCAATCAACTCCATCGCCTTCACCTGCAATCCACCGGCCAGCAAATATGTAAGAATGAAGATGGAGGTTTTAGAGTATCATAAATGAGTGATTCAGTTTCAAATCTTCAATCATCTGGGGATTGCCCTGGGGTCAAACTTTGTTAGAAGAATTTTACAAGTCACATGACAACTACGGAGGACTAAGTCCTACAATAATGCATGCCCTGGGATTTATACCGAAGGATGAACAAGCATGCACAAACAAAACTCCGAAAATATTGGAATTAAATGCCAGGACTCAGCCACATTAATCCTGAAACTATATTATTAGCTTGGCTTTATTTTGATGGAAATCTAGCTTAGGACATATCAAAATAACATTGCTTTAGTTATAGCTTAACAAGAACAGACACACAGTGGAAAGGAAAACTATGGAACAGAACCAGGAGGAGAAGAACATTTCTGTGATCAGGTAGCATGATGCAGAAAAGACAAGGTAGGATATACTTTAACTGCTGGAGGTAATTGCCTATAAAGTAGACTATATCTGGAATTTCGAAAAGTGCAGGAGAAATTGGAAGTTGACTAAAATGGGGCAAGAAAGTTATGGACCTTTGGTGCTCCGCTGACAGTTCCAACAGGTAATGCAGCACGTAGGACATCCCAGGCAGTCAAATGGTCTTGCAACTCTCCCGTAACCTTTAAATCAAATAAATAATGCATTACTTGATGAAAATTATATATTGAAACTGCAAGATATAACTAAGTGAAGAAAAAGAAAAGTAGTCTATTAACCAGAATTCTGACTAAATTGAATAATAAAATATATTTGATCATGATGATGATAAGCATAATAATAACAACAGAGCAAAAGAAATATGCATAGTATAGGTTACGGTGCGAACAATCATAATAACTAGAAGCATTTTAGTCAAACATAGTAGAGTGTCAATTATACTCACTATGCAGAATAATCCAAACCGTACGAGTTTTCTATTCACAATTGTGTAAATGGACATTTATAACCAAACTTTTAATCTCACTCTAAAATCATTCAGAAAAGCATCGTACATCAAATAACAAGAACATCTTCTCACCGTTGAGCTTATGTGCATGACATGGGAATACCGTTCAACATTCATAAGCTTTTCCACTTTCACAGAACCATGTTTTGAGACCTACAAGCAGAATTTTTGTAATCAGAACCACCAAAACATACATTGCAAAATTATGCCTTTGTGAAAAACTAAAAGAAAATTAAATCCTTGGGGGATATTTTCGTTTGCATAATGATTTGAAACCAAATAAGAAAATTTATCACCACAAATCTATATTGCAGCAAGTTAATAAATTTTGAGAATCATATTCACCCAATCTTCTTAAAATAACAGATGTATCTACTGCTCTTAATACCAACAGAAAATTCAATTGCAGATTGGCTTTCATTGAACAACCAGACATTTTGAAATATTTTGAAGCTTATCATGGACAATACACGACTCACTGTATCACTGAACTCTGAACTGGCTTTATTCAATGTCGAATTGATGACTACAGTTAATGAAAGCTGTGCTAAACTCAAATTCTAAACCATTTACTGATGTAGCTTTGAACTCGAAAGTTTATATATGCATTCTACTTCAAAAAATTTAACTCCGTTAGAAGAGATTATAGTGTGAATATAATGACATAAGAATGGTAAAATTAGCATTAAAAGTCTAATTACTTCAAGAGTTCAAGATAGCCTTGAACAAGGAAAATGCATATAAACATCCATAACTCAAGTAAATTTCATGACAAACCTTTCCAACATCATTGCGTCCCAAATCAACCAGCATGACATGCTCTGCACATTGCTTTTCATCATTCAGAAGCTTCACCTCTAACTTTTTGTCTTCTTCTAAAGTCTTTCCTCTTCGAACTGTGCCGGCCAATGGACGATTCACTATCTTATTCTGTTGATGACATGATCATAATAAATTTCCCCATTCAAATAAATGTTAGAGTGATTTTATAAAGCTAATACGAGGTTAGAGTAATCTCAAACAAATTTAATAAAGTTTATATGTATGAAAAGCTACCTTCTTTACACGTGTAAGAATTTCAGGACTTGAAGCAACCAGAATACATCCCCGAGCCTGTTTGAGTAAATATATAATAATAAGAACACAAGATCTGAACCACAACTTTCCTGACTGAAGTTATAGGAAGTTACACGGAAATAAACCTGCAAATAAGTCATATATGGACTAGGATTTACAACTCTCAGTGCTCTATAAATTTCAAATGGATCAGCAAATGTTCTGCGTTCAAAACGTTGACTTAATACGATCTGGAAAATATCCCCTGCTTGAATATGTTCTTTTGCCTGAAGGACTGCTTCCTTGTATGCTTCACTTGTCATACTTGACTTCTTTAAAGGAGGACCAAAATGATGTGTATGCAAATCCACATAACCTGGAGATATTCTCGGGCTAGCAATTGAAAATTAAAATTAGTTTTTTGAATAAAAAATTACATCTCCATTTTTAGAGACAAGAATAGATAACTTACGGCTTGCTATTTTGTACTCTTGCCACTAACTTTTCTAGTCTTTCCATTCCATCTTTGTAAGCATCCTCAGTTGAAGAGTATCGATCTAGCCTCACCCAGTGAATCACATACGCTTTCTATTTGGCATTGAACAAGGAACAAATTGAACCAATATATTGAAGTTATTCATTAATATTGCCACAATCCTAGAGAACATTTTTAGAAATCATTGGATAGTCATGAGCCCTAAAAGTGCTGAATGCAAGATGTCCAATAGAATAAATATCAGTATTCATTACCTATTTAACTACAATAACAATCATTCATGAATTCGATCCCATTCATAATGTTTAAAACTATATATGTCCAGCATGTCTAGTAGATAAAGACATTACAAGAGTGCTGAACTTTCCAAAGAATAACTATTTTTGTTTCCTGATAAAGAAAAGAATTCAAAAAAAAAAAGGCAAGCAAGGAAATATATAGTATATCATTTTATTTTAATTATCTTAAGTCAGAACAGACTTTCTTTCTGAAAGATAAGAGCATATTGTGCAAATTAGGCATGCGGACCTATGTGACTATGTCATCACATATTGACAATCCATGAATATGAAGCAGAAAAATAAGTACCTTCTCTACATGATCAAACACAATCACATCCTCATAGAGGCCCAGATGTATGTCTGCAAGGTTCCTGTCATCCTCTGGAGCCGTTGAAAATGGTATCTTTTTCTTTTCCACATAACGAACTGTATCATATGAAAAATAACCTACCCAGCCACCTGTAGCAGCAGCGTACACTAGTTAAAGTTCTTTAGATAATGAATATATGGATAACAAAACTATACGACAAATACAGTCCTCATTTTGTCCAAAAAAGAAAAAAAGTCATATGCAGACTAATATCAATTACATGTTCCTGTATTAGAGAACATTAGGAGGACAAAATCTTAGTCATCTGCAGTCCATTTAGGTTTAGTAAACTCATTGGGTTAAATTTTCAGAACATAAGGTCATACCCAAAATGCACCAGAGAATGCTGATATAATGCTTTCAAGAATTTCACAAATGCGTCTATTCAAATTTTAAGGGAGGCAGTGGTTTTAAAAAGATCAACATGAATTGAAGGATAAAGTGCTTCCAGCATGTATCTTATCATGTCCCAACTTTTAGGATTTTCCATTGTCTTTAGGTAAGTTTTGTGTCATTTCACACTTGACATGTTAGAGTTCATGTTGTAGAAATAAATCATATAATCAAATAAAAACTTTCAGCCTCATTGCTTCATATATTAATTAAACCATTTTAGGTTGCTTTCACTCTGACAACTAATTTTAAAGAGTACCCATTTGTGTCTTTCCCCAATGAGCTACGAGATAGAGACATTAGCATGAAGTCTGAACGTCCATTATTTGAGCCATACTTGAAAAGACCCTCTTTCAGAACACAGGTATATGGGCATAATATACTACACTTACCACAGAATGCATCCGGAAGCTCATCAGTGAGATAGGGTTTCCAACCCTCCGAGATTCTTCTAGGAATCAACATGGGATCGTCAGCAGTTTCCTCAGTTAGATGCCCAGATTCATGGTCCATTATCGTAACTTTATTTTCTTTTGCCACAATTTCCATGACTGGTTGAGCTCCAACCACACTATAGCGACCCTACAGTCAATCAAATCCTGAATTTCAATATACAAACACACAACTCGTAAATTTGAAATCATGAAGTTAAGTAAGCACACTCACGACAGTTGAAACTTGAACATTAGGCTCAACAGACTCAAAAAGAAAGCTAGGAGACTCCCGGTCATCTACTTTAACTAAACATCGGTAAGCAATAACAGGAGTAAGCTGATCAGAGAATATGCATTGATGCAGAGGAACCAGATTTCCATGTTTTGAAGCTTCAACAAACTTCTTTGCTTCAGCAACTGCGAAACAAGTAAGTGCTCAGACCATCGTACAAAAATGCTAATAATAATCAAAACACAAAAGAAAAAGCCAAAAACCTAAAGTTTAGGGCAACAAAATTCATTGTTGCACAGTGCACTAAACGATTTAACGAAGACCCAAAACCTAAAGTTGTTGCTTTATTAGACTCTTTAACGCTTAAGCTTACAATAAAACTATCCATGACTCTTTACATAATGCCTTAACCTTTTGGGATGAAATGGTCATTGACATTTTAAGTAGTCAATAATTTGATCCTGATTCTCCTGATTAAAAATTGTTTCAGTATAAGACATGGTGGACTTATACTATATCAACACTTCAAACCTAAATGACTTTCGTATGAGCGGCACATTAAAAACTACTGTAAAACTATTCAATCACTCAAAATTAATAAAATGCTAGTTTAATTTATCAGGAGAATTGCAAAAAACATCATGGCTGTTGATAGTGCCATTTCGACGAAGAAAATCAAATCTATTTAAACAAACTATCATGACATCATGATATACTCAAGGACGACAAATCCTGCGATACCAACCTGAGATTCAAACCATGGGGATCATTTTTTTATAATTGCGTGCTACATCTTTGTCAGAACAATAGAGTTTATTCAAAATAAGGCGAAGTTAAGGAGCTCAAAATCATCTTGCTTCTACATTTTTCGTTTTCCCCACAGTTTCATTGTAGAAAAAAAATAAAAAGGTAAAGAATAACCGGTAAATGCTCACTTACCAGACGATGGGCTTGACAGTAACAAGCACCTCGTTGTAGCAGGAGCAAATGAGATTGAAGTATCCAATGAAATGCCGGTGACCGGCGCCGGAGAGAGCCGGCGGCTGAAAGGAACCAAGCGGTGGGAGAAGCCTAGGGCTTGCACTGTTGAGTTATTCGCAGAAATGCCGAACATAGTGGTTGTCGGAAGTCTAACTGAGGCCATCTCTGTAAATTTTCAGTTGCTGAGAGCTTTATTCAGTATTCAGTGAATGGCGGAATGATGCTATTAACTCACATTTATAGGATATCTCAAGCAATGAATCTGTTACTAATTCCTCTAATTCCGCGGGGTGCAATTTTCAAACATCCGTTCGGACTCAGAATAGAAGGAAAGAGAAAATGAAAAATCACGTTCGAGATATCGGCGTGTCTGTTTCCATCTAATGAGTAACTTTGATGAACCAGAAAAAGCAGGAAAATTATACGCTGCATACAACCGTTTTTGTTCATAGATATTCTTACAAAAAAAACGTCTAATTTGTGCAAAAATTTGTGACGGTATAGATATAGTTGAACAATTAGATAAATCTGTCAGTAAATGCATTAAAATTTAGATTCTGTTGAAAATTTCTGTATGAAAATATTGGGAAACAGATTTACTCAGTTTTAAAACAGTGATGGCAGATGAGCAGAGTAATGAAAAACAACGTGGCAATCGCACACTTGCAATCCGTGTTTGTACACCGTTTCTCAACAAAATTATGATGCGTTTTTAAAAACAAGAATTTAGGCTTGTAACGTGATGTTAAAAATTCTCAATAATTTTTACAATAAAATTTCGGGGAAAATGGCAAATAAATCAAAACCTTAAAAACTTTCTTCCTACTCTAGATACCTGAATACCACCGGTGACTGAATCTGAATGGAACTTGTTAAATTAGTGGTGAAAATGAACTAAGCTGTTTGATAATTACTTAAATTTTAATTTGTCAAAAAATTAAATTAAATTAAATTCATTTAATTAAAAAAGTCAAATTTAAATATTTAATGTTTGATTTGTTAATTTTATAAATAATTTAGTTAATAATAAAATATTATTTTATATAATATATATTATATTTTTAAATTTTAAATAATATATATTATGTGTGGGAGAACATTAAAAATATCAAATTATTAAAATATCTTTATAATATTATCACCTTCATTAAATTCTATAAAAGATACAGAGGATTAGGATGAAACTGAATTTTAAAACTTTTTTTTTAACATAAAGTAAATTATCTTTCATCTCAACTTAACTAAAAAATATGAACAAATATAATTTATTATCAAAATTTAACTAAGAAATATAAACAAATATACATCCAAACAAGCAATTTTTGAACATATTGTCACTAAACCAAATGTAGTCTTACCATTCATGGCTTTAGAAAAGACAAATGAATATATATTTAGTTTATAACATAGTCTGCTATCAATTAAGATAATAGACATACTAATCACAATATGATAATTATCAGTTCAGATGATCGATAATTATAATAAATAGCAAAACTTTATAGAGAAAGAACTTTGTAATGCTAAGAGAGAAAAAGATCAAATAAAAATTCTATACAAACTTAGTTTCGATTTCATCTTTAGACCCTTCTTACATCCCCACTTCCTCTTCAAGCTCTGATACCATAAGGAGCAGAAGGATCAAGGGATGGGAAGAGAAAAGGGTAGAGAAATAGGAATGTATATGTTTGGAATATAGATGGTTTGTCTAAAAATGTCTTGGAGAAGGATTTTTCTCTTCTAAAGCTATGCCAAGAAGGATAACCTTAGGATAATAGAGTTTTGTGGAATATTTTCAGTATGAAATTGTTGTTTGGATTTAATCCAAAGAAATATGAGTTTGTTTATCTAAAGTGACTATGGAAAGCTTGGTCATAGATGAAGACTTAGATTTTTGAGGAGTTTTTCCTATAATTAGACTTTTGAATTTTTGGTCAATCATTTGGGATAAAGATTGATTTTGTAAACTTTTTGTTAAATTAACAGTGGGTTCAAATGATTTAAAAATTAGTTGTTGAAAAATTTTGTTAGACTCAATCTTTTTAGAAACTAAATCATTAATTTTTTTTAAATAAGAATTGATATTTTCTCTTAAAGTTTAGAGATAAAAATTTATATGATTCTTTTGTGTCATAAGACTTTGAATATCTTTAGAATCAATTTCTTTTGAAATATCTTTTATTTTAAAAGTCGAAGCAACAATAGATTTATTATTTACCATAAGATTTAGAATAAAATAAGGTTTTACAAGATGCAGTTTTGTTTTAACTACGTTTCTGTATTTCATTTGCCAAGTTACATTAACTTCAACAATATTTTTAAAAAGATAATTAATTGAATGGTATTTAGCATAAACTTCAAACCATTCAAAGAAAAGAATGTTTTTCTTGATTTTATTTAAGGTTTTATAATAATATTTCTGAATGAGTTTTATAAAATTTGAATTGAAATGTTCAAGAAACTAATTTCTTCTTTTTGTGTTTTCAAAAGAATAAAAATATTTTTGTAAGAGTTTTTTTATCTAATTAAAAATTTTGAGAAATAACACTTATGGTGTTTTCAACATATCATAATAATTAGGTGATTGTATTGAACATTGATCATCTTCAGAATGTTGGTAAATTGGTCTCAGAAGGTCAGATAATATATCTAGATTTTGGAGATGTATGACCAAAGGAAGAGTTTTAGAGATTTGAGAAATGAAAAACAGGATTACCTGAAAGGTTCTATTGCAGTCCTAAATTTTTGACTGAATTTTATGGATCTAATCCTGGGAATACTAAAGGAACTTCTTTTAAAAGTTATTCTTACAGTTTCTTTGTTATTTTGTCTTATTTCCATAAGATTATGAGATGAATCTAGTAAAACAGGAGTTGCTTTTTTAATAATCTATTCTTCTAGAAGATTTATTTCTTCCTAAACTATAGTTTTTAGAATCATAACACTTGATTTTAAAAGCATCTGTTAGGAACGAAATTGTTATTCCCTTTTCAGGAGGGATTAAGGCATTAGAACTTGAAAAGTTTATAACTTTGTATTGTATCCTATAGATCAAGGCTACAGGGATTGATCCTAGCTTCATATCAAAGCTAAGAGGTTTAATATCTATTTTTAGGACATCCATAATATTTTGATCATTAAGGTTGATTGTCTTATTTGAAAAACAATTAAAATAAATTGGGCTAGCATGTAAGCTAGCTTCTATTGTCCCTAGGAGGAAATCAACAAATTTGTTATGCTTAGCATCTCTAATATAAACAATACAAGAAATATTTAGGCCTTCCCTAACCAGAGGTTTTTAAGCTATTTGTACACATCCTATATGTAAGAATTTATATTTTTGTCTATGTATATTAATTGATTTTTGAGATAGTAGAAAAAGATCCTCCATATTAAAATTGATGTTGATGGTTTCTTCAATAGTTTTGATAGCAAAATTAAAAACTTTGAAGAATCTACCATCAAGTTTATAGAGATTATTTTTTGGAAAAACTGATATGTTCTAATCATCTAGATTTTGATTTATGTCTTCAAAATAAATTTCTTCTTTGAAAATCTGGTTTGATAAAGAAGCAGATCCTCGATCAAAAAGAGAGGAAAAGTTAGGAATAGATGAATGTCTAGAGAAAGAAGAGAGGGTATAGGAGAACATAAAATATCAAATTATAAAAATATCCTTATGATATCATTACCTTCATTAGTTTCTGTAAAACATGCAAAGGGTTAGAATAAAACTAAACTTAAAAACTTTTTTTTTAACATAAAGTAAATTATCTTTCATCTCAACCTAACCAAAAAATATGAACAAATATAATTTATTATCAAAACTTAGCTAAGAAATATGAACAAAGTTCAAACAAACGACTTCTGAATATATTGTCACTAAACCAAATGTGATCTTAGCATTCATATCTTTAGAAAAGACGAATTAATATATATTTAGTTCATAACATAGTTTACTATCAATTAAGATAATAGACATACTATTTATAATATGATTATTATCAATTGAGATGATTAATAATTATAATGAATAATAAAATTTTACAAAGAAAGCACTCTGCAGTGCTGAGAAAGAAAGAGATCAAACAAAGTTCTATACAAATTTAATTTCAGTTTCATCCTTGAACTCTTCTTACATCCCTACTATATATATATGTATGTATATATATACATATGTATATACATATATATGTTAGATATAAAAAAATATTAGATGAATACAAAAATTTATGCATAATTAAAAAATATCATATAATTTGCTCATATACATATATATGTTATACAAAAGTTGATAAATTTTTATTTAGTTTAAATTTTATATGTACACAAATATATATATTATATTTTAAATGAGTTAAACTTGACCATAATTTTTTGTTTATTTTAAAATTTAGGCTCATATTCAAGCTTGCTTTACTTTAAATAAATAGATTTAATCAAGTTGAAGTTTGACTTAACTCCACTCGTTACAACCTTAATTCAAATTAAAACAAATCATATCATCGAAAAAGAAATTGAAACAAATCTGATTTTTCTTTCTATTGTAAAAAAAAATGTAGTTTTTAATTGATAGTGTCTGATATTTTATTTTTTTGGTCAGAAATTGATGAATTGATGGTGTTTAATATACTGATTGTACTTCACCTCTTCCAATACTTAATTTTTTTCACGTAATTTTTTTGGCCAACTTATTAAAAATAATTTTATTTAAAATACTATTTTATATTAAATATTAAGAGCAGTTACCCCTTAATTTATCTATTGAAACAAATCATGTTAATTTTTTTTAATTTTTAAAATATAAAATATAAAATAATTATTATAGTTTAAAATAATAAGATGTACCTTTTATTATTTATTATAAATTTTATTGTATTTATTTTTTTTAAATTTGTTCTCTCTTCATACTACATATTTTATTTTACAAAATAAATAACACTTTAGTGTCTTGTAATCAATCTTTTATTCACTTAATTATCATATTGTTCAAACCTTTTTAGCCGAGTAGTTTATAATTAACGCTATTAACATATTAGTGCTCTGTTGATGACGTCTACTAAAAAAATTAATGAAATCAGCACAAAACCCCAATAAATACCTAATTTCTTCCTCAATTGTATCCTCAAAAGTCCCTATTTACGGTGCTTAAACTCTATTCTTGTTGTGAAAAGCATAGCATTACACCAAATGAAACGCATTCGCACTATAAACTCCAAAATTGTCGATGGAAGGGGATGGCGCATCTATGGTGAGTTTGTGCACAACACTGCAAGCTTGCTTGGCGAGAACAAGAAATCGATGCTTTGTGGTGAGTATCCTGTTGTACAAATGTCGTGGAAAGCTAGAAACTTTGGCAAGAAGTTCTTCACCTGTCCAATGATGCAAGTATGTGTGTATATTATTATATGTACCCTTTTATTTCTCAAGTAATATAATGTGCCGATCATTTTGGACATCTAGCAGACCGAGCAATGCTCATTCTTTAAATAATTTGATGCTCTAACATGCGCACGTGGCCGTGAAATTGCTTACAAGGTTCAAGATAAATTCAACAATTTAGAGGATGAAATCAAGGGATTGAAATAGAGAGAAGACAACACTTCAAATTGAAGTGGAGGCTAAAAATTATAATACAAATGAGTGTGAGAGATATAGAAAATTAGAGGCCCACATCTTCATGTTGTCAAAGCTAAAAAAATTCAACAAGAGAGAAAGGAGGCTAATGCATATATTGATAATATCTTGAGTTTTCTTTGTCGTGTAGCTTGATTTGTTTTTAATGTAAAGTTTACGTTGAACCTTAAATAATGCTGTAACTTTCTGGAATGCATTATGTCCATACGTTGAATTTGTATATTTTAGAATACACCATGTGCAAGTGCATTTTCTTGTAATATGTCTTTTTGATGAAAGATGTTGTATCGTAATTGTCAATTTTTTTGTATGGTCAATATCCTTGCATATGGTCCACATTTTGGCCACATAAGGGCAATGAACCACATGTACACAAATCAATGCAATGCCAATATAAGAGACCAAACATAAGCATTGATTTCTTGTTCTTGCCAAGCATGCAGTGTTGTGCACTAGGTTTCCACAAATGCGCTATCCCATGCCATTGCCATTTTTGGAGTTTGTAGTGCGAATGTACTTCATGTGGTGTAATGCTGTGCTTTTTTCAACGGCAATGTAAACACTAGGCTTCTACAAATGCAATTGGGGAAAAAATTAGGTTTTAATTGAGGTCACGTGCCAGGTGTTGGCTTAGTAAATTTTTTAACAAAAGTCAAGCACAAAGTATTACTATATTAACAACGTTAATCATATACTACTTAAATGAAAAAATTTAAATTATAAGACAACTAAGTAAAATTGCGATAAATTACAAGATACTAAAATATAATTTATTTTATATTTATGATATAATATATAATTTTAGAGATTAATTATAAAAAAAATTTAAAATTATTATAATATAAATGAATATTTCTTTCAACAAATATTTTTTAATTTATCTCATTATCAAAGACTAACATCTTTTACTAAAACTAAAACAAATTATGACTCCTTAAGCTAGCTTAGATGGTTGATATTTTTATCCTTTCATCAAATCATTGCTTCATCAAAGAAATTAAATACGGGTTAGGGCAAAGGAAAGACTTTTTTTTTTTTTTGTGACTAAAAGATGAAACAAAACAACTACACTCTAGCAAAAGTAACACAAAGGGCATCAGCCTGTCCTAGTAAAAGCATAGCAACACAGGAAGACTATGTTCAAAGTTACGTAAACAGTTGATCATTTGTTTTTATTAAAAATTAATTACCAAAAACTCAAGTTGTCATCAGCTTGATGTCTCTTATCTCTGTCTCTGTCCACTTAATAAAAAATTCAAAATATTAAAAAAAATGCACACAAGTCAATAAAGGACCGAACCATAAAAGTTAACCTCTATGTGCACTTAACTTTTAAGTATAATCTTTCCTTTTACAATTTAATAGTTGTGAAGGGTCAATTGCATAGAAGCCAAAGGAAAAATATTTCAGTTTGAAGATTCTTTTTTAAAAAATAAAATTAATAAAAGAATAATAATAAATAACCGAATGTAACCCTTTATTGTCTTATTAAATCTTATTAAGTAATTGTATATCGGTGCTTCAATCTACATTTTTATTTTGTCTGATGTGTCCTACGCGTCAGATCAACTCTCTGTCTAACTGTTGATAAACGCAGAGACATATAAATCTAAAGCGGATTAGAGGACTAAACTTTTGGGTTCATTGACAAATCCTACCATGCATTCTCAAAAAATTTATGATCAGGCAGTGCTGCCAGAGTTTATGTGGCTGTTATTGCTAGAAACTTGTAAGGACTTCCTCTGTAAACGGGAAAGGATATGGCAAGCATACCAACAAGCCTAATACCAGAACTGTCACTCCGAGAGCCACGTACTTCTCATCAGGATCAGTTACTTCCTCAGATAGAGGAGCAATTGGACCTCTTTGCAAGAAGAATATGAGAACTACCCAGTAAAATGCCACATCATTAAACAGAGATGATAAACCAAGCAACACAATTGAAGCTCCTGTGAAGCGAGATGAAGCCTGTGCAATAGACTTGAGTCAATATCTTTGTTAAAAAGAAAAAAAGAATAATGGATGCTAGATGTTTATTTAAAATATAGGTATCAGCATTTAGCAGGCATACAAGATCCATCTTAACCGTTTTCTAGTTCAAAATATTACGAAATGGGATACCTTTCTTCCCCATATAGCAAAAGAAATTCTCCCTCCGTCAAGCTCTCCCGCTGGGATGCTGTTGATGGGATTAATAAGAAGTCCTGCCCAACCCCATAGAACAAGAGGGTTTACAGAAATTGAAGTTCCTTCCTTGAGCACGTCACCAAGAAGCAGCTTTGCTAAAGGAAAGAAAAATAAATGTCACTACTTGTTTATTTAAAGTGATGAAATAGACATTTTATGACATGAATATATCAGATAGTTGCGGGCAAAAATTCGTTTGTTAATACAGATAACTGTATAAGGGCACTTTAAAAAATATATAACCCGCAAATGAATGCATGCAGAATTTTAATTATATTTCTGCACTTGTCTATAAAGCTTACCAATACTGCCAGTGAGGAATGATTCATGAAATATGGAAGCATCAATAATGACTCCTATACCATCCCTGGGAGGTATGACGAATCCTAAAAGCAGAAGCACAAGACCCAAGGAAAACCCAGCTAATGGTCCAGCTGCTGCGATCTTGAGAAGATCTTCACGATTGGACACAATATTTCTTATCCTTGTAATAGCACCAAAAGAGCCTATCTGCCACCAAATTACTCATCAGAATTTCCGTTTCTTCTCACAGTAAGAGGTCAAAACAGTACTCGTCAACAATAAGAAAAAAGGCTTGCAATGCCCAACTGGCATCAACTGAATATTGACGTCTTCCACAACAAAATGGGTAGCATTAAGTTATAAGAAAAAACATATATATCAAGCCATTATGCCCTTTCTAAAGTATTATTATATTGACTTTTCCTGAGGAATTTAGATGATTGACCTTATTTATTTGTCTTGTCAACTTCTAATTATACATGAGGACTTGGTCAAGCAAGTCAGATGCTGAGATGGCAAGTAACACAAGCAATTCCCAGATGACAATGAACCTAAGCTATTTAATATAGGGATCAATCAACATTGATTTTCTCCAGTGACATGCTTCATCAAAGATAAAAATGGAACAAAAAAAAGAAACAATTACAGCTAAATGCAACCTCCCAAAATTTTGAATCACTAGATAGAAAGCATGGTGCACTCAATTAATAATGCCAATGAATAAAAAATGAAAGAAAGAAGAAATGAAAAGAGCATCACATGTACTAGAAGACAAAAACTTCTATCACACAACCTGCCAGCTAGGAACAATGTAGGGGACCCCAAGCTTAACTCCAGAGTTTTTGGCAACTAAAAAGTGACCAAGTTCATGTATCCCCAGAATAAGAGCAGTAACAAGGGCTCCAGGCAGGCCATCCTTTAACAAGTTGAGATTGTCAAAAGTTGATCTGGAACATTAATACATTACTACTGGTGAAAATACAAAGGGCATGACTAGTTATTGATGGAAAGCTTCCAATGTTCAAAATTTATCTTCAGACATAACAGATGATAGCTCCCCTAAATGGAAATCAACAACTAAATCAAATGAAGAAAACAAAATTTGAATGGTAACAGACAACTAAAACTAGTGCAAAAAGTTAAATTTGCATGATGTGATCAAAAGGACATGTCACAAAGCATCTATCAGATTAAACAATATCTGTCAACAAGAATAGTCATGATGATGACTGATGAATATAAGTTTTGCACCATGAAAGAAGGCCAAGATTTCATCAAATGCTAAAGCATTTGCTCAGGTCATCCTATTGAAGAAACTTAAAGCCTAAGAGATCAACATAATGGACCCTAATAGTTTGTTTGTGAAGACTATCCTGAACATGTTAGTTAAAAGATGGAAGTGCAATAATGCTATATCAGTGAGTATAGAAAAAAAATTACATGAGACAATTCTTTTGGAACATTTTGACGTAAGATATTATGGAGTGAAAGGTTAAGGGAGAAGGAATAAAGGAAATTGCTTACAATAGATTGGATTGCAATGCAGGAACATTGCGAAGCAGTAAGGTAAACACTGTAACCAGTCCAAATGCTCCAGTAGCAAACCACTCAGGTACAGCTAGGAAGAAAAACAAAGTCCTAAGTACAAATAATGAGATTTACTGACAAAAATTTCTGCTCCATGATAAGGTAGGACTGCAAAGGCTAAACAAGTACCAGTTGCCTCTGGTTGTAAGGTCATTCGTGGAACTACAACAGCCACTGGTTTATCATCCTCAGGGTTGATGAGAAGGAAAAGCTTGTATTCATCTCCAAATTTATCCTGTATATTATTCATGCAGATATCAAGTTCAGATTTCAGACATTGAGTTTAGCAACATAAGCAAAGAAATATAGATATGCATACTTTCATTCTCTTTAATATCTTTTCATAACTTTTAGCAGCTTGCCCTCGTAGGTTTCCTTTGAACAGTACTCCACCCTGGCAAAGAAGTGGGAAGACCCAAATGTTCTTGTGACTATTGCATATACAATATGGTATCATATTTAACTTGATATAAAATGTAAAGCAAGTGCAACGAAAACATTATTTTTGAAAAATTTAATCTGATAATCATTTGTTGTCATATAAAACTCTCTTAGTTCCTAATAGTAAAATTTCAAGTCTACAAATAAACTCTTAAAGAGTACATTTTGTTGCAGAATGATGTTCAATATCACTATGATGATGTAATGTCTCCTATGCTAAAAAATGTGAGAAAAGAAGTATATAGAAAATATAGGAACTCACCTCATATGGATCTTGGCTTGTTACGAAAAAAGTATCAAAGCCAAAAACTTGGTTCTTAAGAATTTAAATTGTTTCCTTGGGAATTTTTATGGCTTCATCCAGTTGCTGTGGCTGCTTTTAGAAAAATGAGAAACAGTAACACCAAAGAGGAATTAAAAAAGGAACGTGTCTCTCCCAGGAAAGACTGAACATGAAATGTTATCACCTTCACACCTGGAAGTGGCGACCCACTGGAAATTTCTATGCCATCCACACTCTGTTTACATCACAATCCCAAAGCATAAGAGATAAGAAAATTAGTGTATAATGCCCTACCACCATATTAAAAAATGTCTCCTTCCAATTTGTTTTAGTCTGGTTTTAGAATGGAGCTCCTGATGGGAATTGAAATTCAGGGGAAATTTTTTTTTTTCGTTAGTTGGTTATTAACTTATTATAATATATTAGTTATTAGACAATCAACCTGATGGTTTGAATACTAAGTGGTGAGCAGCAACTAATACTAACCAAATCAACAAAACTTAGGTCTCATTTAAAGGATTTAACTTATCTAAATTACTAAGATACGGGCTTATTAAGAACAAAAATATTTCCTGAGCACAAGCAATGATCAAGACTCTTTACAGTAATAATTTCCCTACTCTTTACACTTATTATTGTCACAGATATATAGAAAGAAGAACACTTGATTCAAACTAAAACAGACATTAGCTTTTTTTGAAAAACGTCAATGGATAAGAGAATAAATGTAAATTTTATAAAATAGCTCCTAGAGTACTTTACCCCACCTAGTGGGAAAAGGCTTTGTTTGTTGTTGTTGTTGTTGTTGTAGCTCCTAGAGTACTTTATTTCCATAGGTAAGAGCCCCATGGCAGTCTTCCAATGAAACACTTTTTAAAGAAAACAAAATTGGGTAGCCAGCCAATTCTGATCATAGTATTTTTAGCAGTCCACTAGTGTAGAACTATTAAGAAGAATTTTAGTTAAATAAGTGAAAAACTACCTGAACCTCATTTTGACCTTTAATTTCATCCATAAACTTGTTCAGTTGCTCTGCATCTACAGACTGAGAGTTATTTTGCTCAGATGAATCTGCAAAAGACTGTGTTTCTCCATCTTTATGTGCTTCTTTCTCCTAAGAGCATTCAAGAAATATCCATTGTCAAGAAAAAAAAAAACATGTATGAAACGGTGAAGGTCAATATATCAGGTGAAGTAGGTAACTACACTTTCTATAATGTTTTCTCTGCTAACTGAAGCACAATCCACCAAAAATCCCTTGATCATTAATTTGCTAAAACATCCACATTATCCGAATTACAAATCACATTTTTGGCCCGCACCTCGTAATAAGCGACATTTTCAATTTAAACCTATTCTTCTGCTTCATGGCATCATTGGAGGACCTTAAACTAGCCAAGTACGAAAACCACTAGATATCAATTGACTACCACAACAACAATAGTCCAGTAACGAAAATTTCCACTTTAAATGCCCCACTTTCCACCAAATTAAGTGTCTTTCTACTTGCCAAATTCTACTGAAATGCCATAACTAAACCAATTGCTTTGGTAGAAGATACACTTGCAAGAAATTTAAACAATATTAAAATCATTAATCTATGGCAAACCGATTTTAACAGGTATCTGGCACTTACAGAGGAGTACCCTTAACATAAGTACGACAATGAAGTAAATTTTCCCTACGATCCTAAAACTGAAAGGTGAAAGAGAAGTCAAACAAACATAGGAGTAGATTGAATATACCTCCCCGCCGTTACGATCGGATTCGGTCTGTGGCTCAGTAACTCTACAACCAATCTTTCTCTCCCTGCATGATCTTAGTTGAAAACCAAATCACCATTTGAAGTAAAATCAGTACCTCGTGAAATCAGTTCCATTCACAAACAGCATAGGAAACACCTACCTTCGATTTTGGATAAACTTGAAACCACTCCGAGGACACCGTTTTTGCCAAAATCCACCGGAAGGAGCAAGGCACGACTGAAAACGGACGTCACAGCACAAGCTGCACTGTGATAAGGGAAAGAGATTCCCACGAAAAGTTGCCGAAAAATGCATTGGTCCGTTTCCTTCTTTGAATCCCCTGAGAGCTCTAATTCAGATGGAACGCTAGCGCCATTAAAACAAAAAAAAAAAAAAACCTTTTCAAACTCGGCGAGAAATTGAAGCTTCAGTTCAGTGCTTCAAAGGCTTACAAGGCAAACGAATTATCCGTTTTTCTTCTTTGTTTTCTTTTAGTTCATTAAATAGTAATACCCGCGAAATGATATTTTCTCCTGTTTTCAGGACATCCGCATGACGGTGTTTAATCAAATCATATTTTGACACGTGTCGGGTCTGTGGATAAATGGCCGAGATTCCCTTCCTTTTGATTTCCTCTCTTCACATCGCACGTATTACAAATGAAGTATACCTATTTACACTACACCGTATCTAAGGATATCAGAATATCAAATAAAGGCAAATTGTTCTACAAAATTGAAATATAAATAATAAATAAATATATGATTAGCAGTAAGATGAAATTAATTCAGTTCCATTATTATACTCTTTTTATTTTATTTAAAAATATAGCCTCTACTCTTCTAATAGAAAAAAATTATAATTTTATTTGTTTAATTAAAATATTTTTAATAGTAATATTAAATTTTTAAAAATTATAATTTATAAGAGATATATTTTCTAAATTTATTATTTCATTATATTTATTTTAAGTTAAAAATTATACAGTTAATTTATTTTAAATTTTTAAAAAATAATTTTTATATTGGTTAAATATATATTTGATTATATAAATAATAAATATAAAGGTATTTTGATAAAATAAATAAAATTATAATTCTTTTTATTTGTTTAAAAAATAAAATTTTAAAATAAAAAAGAATATAGTTTTAATATTTTTTTTAAAAAATTACTCCCGTTATATATATGTATTTCTTCTCCAAATTATTATTCTCGTTAAATGATAAAAAAAAATATATCAAACGTTATAATTAAGATAACTAGAGAATTTCAAGTAATGAAAGTGCCCGTTAAATTAATCTAGTTATAAGCTTATTACAATTTAATATAATATTGGATTAAACTTTAGGTATAACTATTTATATTTGTATTATTAGAATCTTTAAAAATATATATATAACATATGAAAAAAATTTTAAAAATATTTAATCATATAAAATTAAATTGTAAAAATTATTTATTAAAAAACTTGATATCAAATATATAATTTATATTATACCTAAGTTTTTTTCCTATAACATTTTGATGTGTTTCTGTAATTAATTTATGCACTAGTTCTTTCATGCCCTTTCATTTTTGTTTCAGTCAGAGCTAATTATGAGTGGAAATATTGGATCTAATTTTTATAAATCTTTAAAATTGACCTGGAATCAGTTAGACACGTGAAAATCCATTTAAGAACGATAAACCCATTTTTTGTAATTTATTTTCATGTTTATTATTTATATGGACTAAGAGTACCTTCGATCCAACAAGATCAAACAATCCTGAGATATAGAATATATATATATATATATATATATATATATATATATATATATTCTTTTTGGCTATGGTATTTATTTCCAGAGAGGAATTAATGCTGTCATTGTCATACAATTAAATGATTCTGCTCCTTTCCTCTTAATCATAGGTTTCCCTTATATTTTCTAAAACAAGATTGTAGACTTGAAAAGGGAGAAGGACGTATCGGTAAGCAATTGGTCAAATTCAAAGAAGAGTCATAAAGGTGAAAGTTACAAACACCAAACTCGAAAGTAGTCTGTATAACTAACGAATTATCCATATCCATACCCCTCAATTATTATTATCCTCCCAAACTCACGTACCTTTCCAGTTCATAAATTCTAGATACACAGTGTACGTAGGTGATCCAATTCCAGTTGACTAGTAAAGCATATTATGGGACTCAACCTAAATAACAAATGACACATTGATAGTAGCAAGTGGAAAGATATGATGGAATATATTATCCAGCATATATAGAAAAAAAAGAAAGTTAAAGAGTATTAGTAATTAGCCTATTCATCATGACAATCCAGTTGAGTTCATGTGTTCACATGCAATAATAGGCTCAGAAGATGGGCAATTTGTTGCCCTATGTGCTAGCCATGTGATGGAGACTCCACACGGCAATGGCCCATACAGTTTTGTTAATCATAAAAATGGAAGTACATAATTATACACCGAACATCCCTAACCTCTTCGCTAGGCTTTTGCATAGCAAACAGCACCTTAGGCTAACGCTGCAATATTGCAGCCGCAGCTCCTCTCCCAGCCTTTTCATCTTATTTTGTGTTAGTTCTTCCTTCTTTTTTAATGTGGTTTTCCCTTTTATTAGGAAAACTTTCCCCCTTTCATTACGAAATATTTGTTTTTGTTAGGAAATGTTTTTTCCTCCTATCATACAATATTTTGATATTTATATCTATGAGCTTAATATATTGAAAAGATTGATTTTTTAAAAGAGAAAGAGATGTGTTGTCTCTCTTTTTATATTTTCAAGTTCTTTTTTTTTTATTTGTAAAAAATATTATAAATTTCAAAAAAATATTACATGCCAATTGAATTTATGTAAGAGATTTGGATTTTAATTTTCGTACATATGTTGCCTAAGAATATAGTTATTTTCTCCCATTCTATCTCTAAGAATGCAGGCCTTTATATTTTTTATATGATATATATGAAGTCTTGCTAATATTTCTATGTTGTGCCTAGTTTAGTGTTTTTCCATCACGAATGAAAGCTTTTTTTTTTTTAACAAGAAAAACAAGTAGATAATTATGATTATATATATGCATGTCAAAAATGAATTTCATTAGAAACGAAGCGTAACATGTTTATATAAGGTTGTAAAGTACATAAGGGAACATGAGCATTCAATTCACAGTAAAGTACTTGTGTATCCATATACCTATATTAAGCAGGAAGGGGAAGGGGAAGAATACAGAACGCCACTGCCACACAAACGGGGGAGAATGAGATTATAGTGATGGTAATTAGTGTGACAAAACAGAGTTTTGACTTTTGAGATTTCAGTGATGAGATGTGTGGTTAGAGGGAGGGAGTTTGGGAGGGCACTGGTAGCACTTGGAAAATAGGCCGAAGGTGTCAACCTGCTTGATGAAATTGGCCATGCTGGCCCACCCTCCGAACCCAAATCCCACCACAAAAACCCACACAACCACGAATGCATTCACCACATACATCACCGTCCAGCTTGGGATGAACAGGGGCAGTTTCTCTGCTGCATTCTGTCAAAAATGCGACAAGTAATGAAGAGAATGGAAATTATTTTGTTAGGTTGACAAGAGTGAAGAGTGAATACCTGGCGTGCGGAGGGAGACCTGTAAGTCAGCATATGAGCCATGGCAGGGATGATGTAGACAGTGAAGCTGACGAGAAGAGCCCCTACGGCGGAGTTAATGGGGCCAAAGAAAGGGAAAATAATGGCCAGAAACCATATGGGTATGACCACGGGCAAACGAGCCAGGGCTCTTAGACATATGCTCTTTGTGTCATGCATTCCTATCACTTTCTCCCACACGAAGTACAATGGAGTACAAGCGAAGCCGAATGTGATGAACTGCCAACCCAGTTTAGAGGAGTTAGTAGAAGCCGAATGTGTTTCTGTTCTGGAAATTAATAGTATCAGTATGAATCAGAGTTAAGTGTGGATCAGGGAGGGACCTGGTGAATGAGCATGAGAATGACACCGGCGTCACGCCATGGGGAGCGAGGGAGGAGGGAGATGGCGTTGGAGTGGTCCAGGAGTTGATCACCGAAGGCCCAGTAGACAGCAGTTGCAGATGGGAGAGTGAGAGTGAACACATAAAGAGTCGCAAACAGATACACGTATTTGAACTTCTGAGGCTTCCACATTGCATGCATGATTTCTCTGTACAATACCCATCATCAAATACTCTTCACTATCACTTAAATATCTCAAAACTAGTACATTTCATATTTGTCAAAAAGCCATATTTGGTGATTGAATTGTGATATACAAATACAATAAAGAATAGTGGCATGATGGATTTCCGCAATTCAATACTCAATAGGCCAAAAGATGATTATTATTTAAAAAAAGAAAAGAAAAAGAGGTTACACTGTAACGGCGTGTCCGCCGAAAGTGTAGAGAATGTTGGTGGCGCCTGTGAAATACAAAACCAACTTGGTCGGGCCCGAGTGCGTCACGTTTTCAGCCTGCAAAACATTTTTTTTAAAACCAGAGATTCAGATCCAACGGCTTCAAAGGAAAGAAAGAAAGTGACTGGAGAAATGGAAGCCGTTGATTGGTGTGAGTTACCTGCCCATGAACCACGGCTGCGATGGTCAAATACCAAGCGGTGTAGGTGGTCATGCCAAGGCCAAGGAAGGACCAAATCCTGTAATTGTGGAATGAGGGTATGAACACAGTGGTGGCACAGCATGCTCCAAATATGTAAGTCCATGTCCTCTTGTCCAATCTGTCATTTATGTAGTATATATTACTGCAAAGTGAAACCAAACCAAACCAATTACTTAAGTTTCCACAATTTTCAATATCAGAAATAAAATTCTCATATAAATAAATATATACCTGGCACAAGCTATAAGCTGGATCACAGATCCGAAGAGGAGAAAAGTACAGTTGAAGGCTAACCCAATTGCTTTCCAGTATGGACCCAATAATCCATCCAGCACTTCAAACCACTGTTCAGATTAGAATTATTAATCAAAACATCAAACTCGTTCAACACACAAATTCAGAGTAAACTCGTTCAACCTGAATGACATGGTTTTTGAAGCTGACATTCTCTTTCTCTTTTCGGCTTCTGTACTCGATGTACAGAATACTAATTAAATAAGCAGTCCAGCTACCAAGAAGACCATAGAAGACTTGAAATATGATGCCTGAGAGCATTCCAAGTTGAGAGAAAGAGTATGGCAGAGTTAACAGAACCTGGGCTACCTGCACAACAGAAACAAAAAGAGAACCAGAAAAGCGATTGAATTGAATTCTCTTACACCTTCTACATGAAGCCGAAGGGAGTTAGAATTTCAAGTTTTATTACCTGATTTGAGGCACAGCTGAACCAGGCGTCATGCACGGACCCTCCATGCCAGAGAACACTTTTGAGGCTGAAAACTGAAGTATCCTCCTTCTCTTCCTCTCTGTCATCACGCTCAATCGTCTGATTCAGGCTTGACATCATGGCTTCTTCAGCTTGTTTCTGGGGTAACATTGTTTTCAGTTGTGAAGCTGTGGAAGGACATACTTAGAATTAAACATTTACCAAACCCAGATCAAACTCAAAGAAATTGATACAGCAAAAAGAGAGAACTTTCTTCGTGTGGAAGATATCAAACTATAAAGAGATAAGAATTAAGTTACCTAGTCTTGGTCAATGTCGCTTTGTACTGAAACAGAGGAAAGCAGAGACCTTTCTGTGGCAAACAAGGTAGCTTTCTTGTGGATCCTTCCAAACTTGACACTTTCTAGCACTCCAATTTAAAGAATTGATGTGCTTTAACTACACTTGCGTACACTTAATCTTGAGTTTTGTAGAAAGAAATGTAAAGTTGGAGAAGCAAGAAACAGTTAATGCTTCTGCCTCCTGTTAAATGATGGGAAGATGTTTGGTTGGGATAACAAAGAACCAAAATGAGTCCTGTGATGAAGGATTGAGCTTGAATTTTGGATCTAGATAATCGAGATCTGAAAGAATGAGTAGAAGAAATGAATCTGTCTAAACGATCTCCTTGTTTTATACTGTTAGTAACAGAGTCACTCACAGAGATGTTGGGTTTGGCTTCTCTTATAGTGCTCTTGTTCTCACTTCCCCTGTTTTGTTTTGGTGTTTCAGTTCGTTTTTGTTTGCCTGCGAAGCCTTTTAAACCGGATGATGAGTAAGTGTAAGTGTGAATGTAAGTAGAATAATTTCGAGAAAATTTAAATTTCATTAGTAAGTCAATAAAAGAAAAGAGAAATAATAGACCAACTCATTCTCAATAAATGATGTTCGAGGAGTGACGTTGACGGTGAACTGTTTCTTGTTCAGATCTTTTTTTTAGTTAGATTTTGTCCCAACTTGTAAAGCAGGAATTCAAACAACAATATTTAGGTGGAATTAAAAAGGTAATCAATAAGGAGAAAAAAAAAAAAACTCAATCATCTCACGCATTTTCCGGAAGCAAGAAAGAAGTATATCTGCTTTATATATTGATTACATTACAGATCCGTTATCTTGAATGCTCTTAGCATATAGCATTGGTATTCACTATTCAATCTACGCGATACTGTTATATTATTGATCATTAATTTTAAAAAAGAAAAAATGAAAACAATATCTAATACGCCATTTTACTCAAGGATAGGTCAAGTGGTAAAAGTACAAAGAAATCAGGTACAACCACAGATGAAGCTGGACATAATTTTTAATGTGTGCCTATCTTTATTCTGTTATTATTAGTGTCAATGAAAGGGAGGAACCCTTAAATTTGTATGAAAAAAAAACTTGGACTTGATCTTTTATTTTTTGTGCTGATTTTGATTAGAAAAAAAAGGAAAAAAAAACTGTCCTGTTGGTAAAAGAATTTGGTGAACTACTCCTTTTGGGAGTCAAAAAAGGAAAGCAGCATGCATTTGATCTTTTATTTTTTGTGGTGATTTTGATCTCTTCACCAATATCCCAATTAGCAATTCCCTTATGATTGAGCTAAATTAAACACGCTTAGTAGGTGTGTGGGACCTTCCTCATTCTAACTCAGCTTCCAACTTTTCCTTAATATGCTCCTTGTCTCCCTTTTCCTCTGAGTCTTGACTAATCATTTGCTTCAATGGTAATTTGCATGGGTCTAACTTAACACAACAGAATTGGCATTATATCTTATTCCTCTGTATAATTGAGCCTGTCAATTTCCACTCACTGGTGTACAATTTGTGCATCTCTAGGCAGTTCTAAACACCATTAACACATAAGAGAATATTATCTGAGATATATAATACACCACTTCTTTGATCTTGTCAATCAATGAAATGAAGTCAATCCCATTTGTCTTGTACTTCTAGTATTTTGTCTATATAGGAAAATTTTTGTAATACTTAATCTTTTGAATACTAATCTCTACACTAAAGTATTTTAGATTTGGTGTACTTATATAATATTAAAGTATATTTAATATTACTATTTTGTCTACGTACCTTTGAAAAAAAGCAATTAAGTACCAAAGTTGAAAAAGGATTAATAATATTTGGTATGTGAATCATGAATAATTATATATGCTTCCATCTAGATACTTGATTAGGGACAGTAAAAGAAGCAAGAGAGGTTAGGTGAAATCCAATTACGAGGAAAAACTTAAATTCTTATCTATGTTTAATGTAAAGTTCCAAGCAAAATAGATGGAGGTGATCCACAAGTTTGGTAGACGTCAAATTTGGCGTAGATTCAAATCAACACGCAAGCTCGAGGCTCATAATTTTCTGGGGTTTTTGGCTTTCAGGATCCTACAAATATTGCAAATTGCAAGTGCCACTATGTCTCTAATCATATCAATATGACAATAGTTGACGGTCAGTGTACCGATATGGGCTTTGTATTTGCGTAGTGAAGTCATTCATAACAGAGAGAGAGAGAGAGAGAGGGTCCAAGCTTAATATGATGATTAGAAGGAATATTGAGGGTACCCACCAAAGAGAAAAAGATATTACTCGAAATACCAGTGGAAAGGAAAGTATTGGATTTATTTGGTTTTTATTTTTTTTCCTTATCTTTAAAAGCTTCCTTTTGAATTCTCATCCTTTGTAAGGTGTAAGCTTTGCTTTGCTTTTCTATTGCCAAACTTCTCTGTATCTTGCTCTCATCTTTTCGTCTTTGGAATCGACTTTATTAAGATTAGAACAAGCATCCTAGGACCTGTTTATGGTCTTTAGTCCCCACAGTTTAACATTAAATAAGGGTTTAATTTAAAGTATACGTGTTGGAAAGAAAATACAGTCTTAATTAAATTTCTCAAAACCCTTTGGTGCTAAACTGAGGGTGAGATAAGTATGAAGGTAGGACCAAGAATTATGAATGCTGGGCACTGAGTATATCCATCCTCAATTCCAAAGCCACTGAGCATTCTATAAAGTGCTCACATCAATCCCATTTTCTGATTCATCATTAGAGCAATGGTGAGTGCAAGTATTTGAATAACGGGACAACAATATGATTGGTTATCGCCCTTATATAGTTGGGATGCAGTTCAAATTGTACAAAATTACTTGCTTTTAATATATATATTTTTATATAGGAATATAGACCGTCACAATGTAGCACAAATGATACGGAATCTGTGTTCTCTTAAATAGGCCTCCCGAGTTCCATCCTAAAGGGATGGGAATGGAGCATCATCCGCCAGAAGGATTGCCCGAGCTATGGGCTTCACAGTACCTAGGATTAGTCATAAGACTCGCACTAGTGGATATCTTAGTTCGAGACCAAAAAATATATAGGAATATAGGATATATAGGTGGCTCAGTTTAGGGAACACCATGCTGCACTTGCTTTATGTCTTTCATTATGGTAATGTGGCGTTTGCTATCATTTTTGTTGCAGCAGCATGACTGCTAAGTAATCACTCCTCCATTGATTTGAATTCCTTCTTTTCTTTTATTTTTTATTTTTTATTTTCTTCTACTTTTTTCTAAACATCTGATATGAATTTGGTCCTGCCATGAGGCTTCACAAAAAATTCTGTTTTGGACCCATTCATGATTGCTATAATTGGTTTAATAATTAGAATTAATTTAGTGCATGATTAATAATAACAGAAATAGAACCTTTCTCAATACAAAAGAGCGAGCAAACCAAAAAGAAACTCCTCGAAACTATGAAGAGTCATTACATTACTTAAGAAGCATAAACACTGGCAACAAAATTCAAAGCATTGCATCATCTTTCTTATAGTGTGCCTCTCTCTGTATTGGCACAATGTAATGTGCTCCAATATATGCTTCTTTGTCAGCCTTGTCATTGTCATCAACTCAGTCATTTGCTTAGAATTCACCTAATTAGAAAACTGATGGTGTTTATGAATAAGGAAACCAACAGTGGATTTTCTAAAATGCTACACAGAGAACATTACAAAGAGGGGATTTTTCTTGGGGTGGCATTATTATAGGAAGATAATCAAGGAAAGGTTACATCATGAGAATTAATTTGACGTGGATGTGGAAGACAAAGCAAGCAAAGAGCATCAAAATAATACATAGCTGTAACAAGCACAACCTCAATATTTTCTCCACTAATTGCAATGTCACCACTGATCACCTCTATGTGTTTCATTGCTCAATAGGGTATATAGCAGCAAATATTACGTGAAAGGTTGCTATCTCATGTGTCTGTGATTGTAGTGGGGACGTAATTGCATATCACTTTCAAGTTTCAAGCATTGCCCAAGGCTATGGCTCTCTAGGCCTTTGTGGAAGATTCCTCACCACCTACCATCTCTATCATGGAGACCATCACTTCAATTTTCATCTTCTGCCTGCCATTACTAACTTATGCTTTCCCTTCTCACCTCACTTCAACGCTCTTTTCTAATTTTCTTCGAGTGAATTATAGTTTACTTGATATACTTTGGTTCCAAATTGAAACAGTTTGCATGAGATTTAAAATGTGCCATCTAATTTTTTGTTCATAATTTGTGGTATTTTCGATTTTAATAACTCCACTTTCTCATATATCAGATTTATAACCAAAAATTATATAATACAATTTAGATTATAAAATTTACATTTGTCCTTCTATAAGCCGTGATATTCTATGCTGATTGTTAGGATTAAGATATGACATGTGGAACAACAAGAATGCAAATATAAATATATTTTTTAATATATAAATGAAAAGAAAGAAAAAGAAAGCGACTAGGCATAGAAGATGCTTTATATACGAGTTAAAAGGCAGAATGTGGATGCCTTGAACCTACGCATTTCCTTTTAAAGTGAGGATTCGAAGTGTAGTTTTGTAAGAAAGAAACAATGGATGGAACGAAAAATGGAAGATGGTCAATTGTTTTTCACTCTTTAGTCTTTACTACACGTGCTGGGTTCTCTACTTTAGCCTTTAAATCCAATGAGTTGTACTATCCTATTCCTATCTACAACTACAGTACTTTTACTTTATCACCAAACTGGTCCTCCCACAGTCCTGGAGACACACAAGGGAAAGTTTCTACACTATATGTACATACAATAAAAAGGTGCTTAATGCTTATATATTATGCTGGGGATCCTCTTCTTCCTATCTTTCACTTGCTTTTCCTTTGGATTTTCTTACCAAATTATGACTCATCCTATTTTTCACCGTTAAATCTTTTAAAATTACACTATTATATTCAAATTAAAGTAGAATTGACAAGCACGAGTGCATAATAAACTTCGGAGTGAAGGAGATTCCCTTGTATCTCTGGAATGAGATTGATGTGAGCGCCTACATTCGTTCACTCTTTCTCTAACCTTTTCAAGCTTTATATTATTTGAAAATTTCGACAATTGAATTTTCTTTGAAAAAAAAAAATTAGTGACCTTTCACTTATTTAATTTTTAAATTTTTTTAAAAAAATAAATTAAAAAATTTTATGTTAATTTTTTTTAATTTTTTTATTATTAATTTAATTATTTTAAATTAAAAATTTTTGAAGAATCCAAATAAAAAAAAATATTACTTTATATTTCTTTTTCTCTCCTTCCTTTCCTCTCATCATTTCCAAACAAAGAAAATGGAGGGAAAGGGAAGGAAAAGAAAGAAAAAAACTTAATAATATTTATCTTATTTAATTGTTAAAATCCTAGAAGAGAAATAATTAGATAATTTTATGTTAATTCTCCTTAATCTTTTTTTTTGTTAATTTCAATTATTTTAAATTAAAAAAATTTAGATAATTCAAAAATAAATTACTTAATCTTTCTTTTGAATTCATTTCCTTCTATTTTTCTACTTATTCTCAAACACACTCTTAAGCTTCACTCTATATATAATATATTTAAGGTGAATTTTTCACTACTTGCATTGATGCGCACCACCAAACCAAGGTCTCTTCAACAAAAATATAAATTTTTAGGATAAATTACATTCATTTTCTTTGAAAGATATAAAAAAATATTTTAATTTTTCTATTTTAAAAAATTATACTCTCAAAAAATCAATAACTTTATCTATTTTGACAAAAATTTCTTATATTTATTATTTATCTAATATAACAAGTATTAAATATGTATTTGAAGAATTAAAAATTATTTTTTAAAATTTTAATAAATTAGATTTATTATTTTAAACTTAAAATAAAAAAATTAAAATATGTTTACCAATAAATTATAATTTTAATGAAAAATTAATATTGTCTTTGAAAGAATTTATGTCAGAATAAGTGAAATTGTACAACTTTAATATCTCTTTAAGAAAATAAGTGTAATTTTTTAAAACAAAGAAAAATAAAATGTAATTTTTGCTTTTTGGAGGGAGAGAAGTACATTTTACCCAAATTCTTGACTTGCATAGTAATAAAAGAAATACTTCATATAAATCTCAAAAAAGTTTTAATAATGAAATAACTCGATGTGGTCAAAACCCATAGCATAAGTACATATCTATGTCAACACATATTACACTAATAATACAGTAACCAAAAGTTTCTCACAAATATGCATGTAACTGAAACAAAGGACATGTTGAGTGTTACCACCAATTCAATAACTTGCATGCTTCTCCAATGCATGGACTATAATAGTCAGTATTGTTGCCTCTTCATATTTTTTACTCTCCTTTTCCTTCTTTGGCAATATAAGTGAAAGAATTTAGGGCCTTGCACAACAACATTGTGATTCCTTATATCAATTTACCAAGCACTCGTATAGTTCTAACTTAGCTTGCATAATCTGCATTCGAACTCTTAAAAAGTTCCGGTGTATACATCAGCAAACGACAGAATCTGGAAATGAAAAAACTTTACAGATCAATGGAGCCCTGTCCACCTTTAAAAAACATATCTGTCACATGTAAACTCTTCATTTGGCTCCCCTCATATTTTTTGCCTCCGTAGGATGAAGACAAATGAATCCATGTAAGCCACGAAGCTACTTGTATGATTGGGTAAGCATATGATAATTTAGGCCACGAAGAATATGAAGATCAACAGAAAAAGTATCAGAATGGCAAATATCTTGATAAGAAGCCACCTATTTGACGATATTTGGTTGAGATGCCTCAATAAAGAATTATGAGCCCCTTCAACATTTGCCAATGACTCATCCATGTTGTCATCAATCCTGCCCATGCCAGTTTAACAGATTTCAAATTGCTATAACATGTGAACAGCTAGAGTTTCATACGTAATGATATTTCATGATCTAGATTTTTTAACGCACACCAAAATATTAATTGAGATAAAGAAAAAGTCGAAGTAGAACAATGCAAGACTACAAGTATCAAAATGATCAAGTCAAAGGAGCCAAAACCTGATAGCTAATTCCCCTTGATGAGCAACCATTGTAGCCAAATGAGTGAAGATCCCACTAAGTTCGGTTATAGTAGATTCCACACTGTGCAGAGCTGTTGCCCGACTTTGACTATAATTTTCTTGCCGAGGGACAACTTGCTGTACCATAGACATTTCCATTTGCTGAGATGGAGTGTTGTCCGTAGCCAACCTTCGTCTGTATCAGGAAAATTGGGAAAAGTTGCTATTTGAGAGTTATATATATTATGAAAAGGATTAAGCCCATTACTTCACGTTAATTTTGAAAGGAATTGTCAATTAAATCATTTCACCTAATGGCTGTACATTTCCCGAATTCATGAAGATTGGCAAGCAAATGCTAAATAGCCAATAAATATAGCAATGTTGTACTACGAGAGGGTTCCACCAAGCACTCTATTGCCTACTAACTTTCCAAATTCCACATTATAATTTGATTCTGAACTCCCTCTTGAAGAAACCATAGACTTAAATCTACAACCACACACCAAAAGCTAGCTCATGAGATTAGACTGCCAAAGGTCCATATAAATCCTACATCCAAATACCATACTTCCAATGTGAGACTTAACCCATACCTTGCAATTGGATCCTAACATTCCACCACACTGTGCAACCTCATAAGCAAAACTATTCAGTTCCTAAGCAAAATGCCCTAGCTTTCTAGCCCTAGTCTGACACTGCAATACTGGCATCACCATCTATCTCACACTATTGCAACTAGGACATAGTGGAAGGCTCTAATAACAATAGATGGAAACCTTTGGGAGAATGTTAGAGCCCGATTTTGAGATAAGGTTGCTGGATAATACTGTTCTATTATTACTAATTAGGAAAGTCCCAAATGGAAAATCACAGCCAAAATACTCTCACTGCTCACTCACCTGCTTGCAGCAGGAATGATAATGAAGAAAAGGTAAGCAGAACAAGCTGGAAAGTAAAATGGTGGCTAGCTTTGAGAGGCTAGCTCTCTCCCGATTGCCTAATATTTCTCGATGCCTCCTCCTCGATCTGTGATGCCAGTAAATACTTCGCTTCGCTCTCTCCCACCTGGTGGTCCCCACCTTTCTATGACAACCTTCCACTTTGGGTAGTTAGGAAGTTGGTTATTGGAAACACCAATTCCTTCCACCCTTACGCGACTCACCTTTCTTATTTCTTACAGAGAGTAAACTTGCGTTCTGACCTTGCCCTTCTCCTGCATACGTGTCCCTCTCCTCCTCATATATCTTGGTTGGTTTGGGGTTTATCATTACTCCCCCCCTAGCAGTCACCTTGTCCTCGAGTGGAAGTCGACGGTCTGGATGGTCTCATAGGACTCCCAAGAGCTGACATGTACTGGTAGATTTTTGCATTTGATCAATACTTCCCACTGGTTATTGGTTAACTGCCTAATTTGTTGAACTTCTTCCGGTTCTGTCAGTATTTCCATATCAATGATGAAGTCCCGGAGATGTACAGGGTAAAATCGACCCGCAGTGAAGACTCTTTTGAGTTGAAACATGGAAAAGCGAGTGTATTCTTGCGATCTCTGGTAGATCTGTCGATAATGCAACTGGCCAATCTTCTCCCGATCTTTGTAAAAGGGCCGTAGTATCTTGGACTCGACTTCTCATTGTACTTCTTGGTTGTGACTTCATCAGATATGGTCTTAATTTCGGATAGCATCCACACACTTTAAACACAACTTCCCTCCTTTTCTTGTCGGCCATAGTGCTTCATGTCTTTGTTGGGCTCTCTCTGAGTTCACTCTTGGCTCATCAATTCTGACATTTATTTGCTTCATGCAATACGTTCACTTCTTCTGCTGGCGATGGAGTATCTCCCGAATCTGAAAAAATCAGGGGATCACGCCATATAAGGCCTTAAAGGGGTCATTCCTATAGATTGGTTGAGCGTGGTATTGAACGATGCACTCGGCCCATACTAGCCACCTTACCCGCTCTTGGGTTTGTCCCCATAAGCAGCGTAAGTAAGTTTCGGAACCACATTCACTACCTCGATACGCCCCAGTCTCGGGGTACGATGGTATGTCGAGCGTAGTGCCTGGCGGCAAACGACAATTCTTGCGAGCAGGACTGCATAAACAGCTGGTCTCTATTGGAAATGATTGACTTTGGAAACCCGTACAACCTAGCCACCTCGCTGTAATGAATTAGCCCGTCCTTTGTGCCAGTAAAGGATGAGATAGCGAATGAAGTGCCAATGCTGGTCGGTCTATCCACCACCACTAGAATGGTATCAAACTTAGGCGATTTTGGGAGCCAGTTATAAAATCGGTGATATCTTCCCCGAACTTGCTTTGGAATGGGTATTGGTTGCAACAAGCCTGCTGGACTGAGTACTTGATATTTATTCTGCTGACATATTCCACACCTAGCCGCATCGTTTGGATGTCCTTCTTCATCCGCTTCCCAATCTACAGCTGACCGTTTCTCTTATAAGTTCTTAAATACCAGAGTGTCAGCCCATTGGAGTGGCATGAAGTTACCTGTCGACTTAGGAATTACGCGTTGATTGCTTGGGTAAGACCATTCTTCCTTCATCCAATAAGTAGCCATGCCTGCGTAGTATACCCCTCGGTGGTTCTTGGTCGAAGATTAACGTGCCATATGGTATCTGACTTCTCATCTGCTTTTATTTACGCTTTTTGTTTAGCTTCCTCACGATTGCCATCTGATCTTGCCATAAATTCCTTTGTCTTCCCTTCTTGAGAGAGCATCTGTTTGCTCTATTTTCTTTTAGGGTTTATATTGAATTTCAAACTTGTACCCCATCGGTTTGGATACCCTTCTGTTGCTCGTATTTAATTCTGTTGTTCGACAAGTATTTAAGTGCCATCTGTCTAATGATAAATGGGTACCCAGTAAGTAATAGCGCCATCTCTTGCTTGCCAATACTCGCCGTGAGCTCCCTTTCATACTTGATTCCATTCGTTTCTTGGGGATAAAGCTTTACTAAAATAGGCTATTAGTGCGCCCTTTTTGCATGAGAACGCTCGACCCCATCAGAAGCATCGGTCTCTAACTTTCAAGCAGTATCTTGAAGTCGAGGCATAGCAAATCTTGATATGCGTAGTTATGGCCTTCTTAAGGTTTTCAAATGCTATTTGTGCTTCCCTCTCCCGTTAGAGCAGCATCCTTCTTGATGTCTGATCGAAGGAGGCTGCTTTATCTTGGATTCTTCCACAAACCTTGTAATACCAGTTAGTCCCAAAGCCTCTTAATGATTTCAAGGTCTTAGGGATTGGCCATCTAACCATGGCAGATATTTTTAGGATCTACTTGCACCCTCACCCTTTAGAAATTATATGCCCCGAATACTCAACCTACGATTTGGCAAACACTGCACTTCTTGAGGTTAATGATTAGCTTATTTTCCTATAATATCCTTAATGTGTCTTTCAAGTTACGCATGTGGGTTTCCTCGTTGATTTATAAATCAAATGTCATCATCAAAAATACCGATATATGCTTGTGATTGGTCTTTAAAGAGGCGTCATTCATGAGAGCTTGGAAGGTGGATGGTGCGTTGATTGCCCGACGGCATTACTAAGAATTCATAGTGGCCTTGGTGGGTTAAATGCGATTTTCTCTTCATCCCAGCCTTGATTCTAATTTGGTGATATCACGCCTTAGTCAGGTTTGGAAAAAAATTGAGCACCCTTTAATTCATCTGACTCATCATAAGCGGTGTATAGGAAACTTGTCGAGTGAACAATAATCTTATTTAGGGCAGAGTAGTCTATAAAACCTCGACTTCCATCTTTCTTTTTACCATGACCAGGGCTTGAATATGAAACGCTGCCCGGTTGAATAATCCTGCTTTGCCAACATTTCTTGGACCCGATTTTCAATTTCTTCTTTTTGAGAGTGGGGATAGCGATAAAGGCACATTGGGTGGTTGTGCTCATCCTTGATGACAATGGAATGGTCTCGTGTTCTTGTGGGTGGTAAACCCAGATGCTTGAGTGTGATGCAGTAAACTCATCAGCCAGTTACCTTTGCTGAAATTTGCATTCTGTTTTCTCCTCATACAGCCCTTTAGTTGCAAATTCTTTGAATTCTATGACATAACCTTGACCTCCTTTTTTAAGGTTTTCACGAGAGACTTGAGGAAACTAAGTCTTTGCTAATGTAGGATCCCCTCTTAAACACTTTTCTTCTCTTCCCTTCCTGCTTTCATGATGGATTGTCCCGATTCACTATGACTTCCCAAATGATTTATTATCAATTCTAGTACCATGTCGACTCTCCCGGATCAAAGCATTAAAAGTCTTGTTGACCTTGACCCTTGTATTTCTAATGTCAACTTTGAGCAAAATTGATTGCCTCTCACTTTGTAGCCATCACCAACAGAAACCTCAAACGTACTAATCTGTTCAGTATTAATGCCCAATCTGCTCACTGTTTCTGGAGATAAGAAATGTGTGAAGCTCCACTATCAATAAGTATTATCACCTCTTCTCCTTGCGCAAACTCGACACTTTCGTGGTATTATTATTGGTTAAAGCCAACCACTGAATTCATAGACAATTCCATATGATTATCCTCACCACTCTTCCTCTTCACCCTCCTCACAGCTTTTCTTAAAGCGACCGTCTTACGCCTGCACTTTCATCTACTGTTCTGTAATAACACTGCAATTGCTTGTTTTGCAGCGATGGGTGGGACTATACTTCTCATCACACTTGAAACATAATCCAAGTGCTCTCTTCTTAGTGCGCCTTGCTCAGTTAGTCTCTAAATTGGCCACCCCTTTAACATCTTGGAGATGGGCGTTCAGTTGTATTTCCTCCTTAGATTCTTTTACGGTTTGATAATTTTTTGTCGGAATAAGTCGCCATTTGTCTGAGTGCGAGGCTTGATGACGATTCGAGAGATGCTTTGGTCATTACCTGTCGCGCCTCGTCGCATCTATCTTTGCATGAGTTCACTTTGGGCTTTTGGCTATTGTTGTGTTCTTCTCTTCCATCCAGTGGGCTTGGCTCATTAACTCTTTAGTGACGAGCTTGCACGATCAGACTCATGGGATGTTAGGTTGTAACCACGTTTTGGCGCCAGATAAGCACTCATCAGTGGCCTCGCTTTAGATGGTGATATCTCTTCAAACTTCTCCTGTGCCTCAGTCACTCTGCATCACTGTAAGCGCCATTGGTCATCGTAATCATCCCTTCTGTGAGTGATGGGCGATCTATGAGTTATCTTACGAATGTCGTCCGAGTTCCCACCGGGTTGTCTCGTCTCCATCCAGAAACGGTTAAGGGCTCGTCCCTCCCAGCAAGCCATTGCGTCCAGTTTCCTTCTACGGAATTCCATTGACATCAAATGCGTTCGCGGAACGGACCAACCTATCGGCTCCTACTTTAGAACAATGGTAACTGCTAATTTTAGGCGGGTGAAATCTACACTCACTTTGGTTGACGTTTTCTTCTCAACTTCATTTCCCAGCTGCATTTGACCCGGTAGGGTCCTCGTCTTTCTTTAGTCGTCCTTATCCTCATCATCATGCCTTTCATCTCCATCATCCATAATTTCATTTCCTCCATATCTCCTTTCGGTGTCCTATCTCGCTTCTCGACCATCTCATTCTTCCTCAATCCTGGTACCACCATGCCACGGCCATTGCTCACGATACCAAAATTATTAGAGCAGATTTGAGATAAGGTTCTTTGGATATCTTGTTCTATTATTACTAATTAGGAAAGTCCCAAATGGAAAATCACGACCAAAATACTCTCATTTGCTGCTTTCGCTCCTGCTACTATGACGAGAATGATAATGAAGAAAAGGTAGAAAGCAGAACAAGCTGGAAAGTAAAATGGTGGCTAGCTTTAAGGCTAGCTCTCTCCCGATTGCCTAATATTTCTCGATGCCTCCTCCTCGATCCTGGTGACGGTAAATACTTCCTTAAGCTCTCTCGCTTTGGTGGTCCCACCTTTCTAACAACCTTCCCTTTGGGTAGTTAGGAAGTTAGTTATTGGAAACACCAATTCCTTCCACCCCTTACGCCGACTCACCTTTCTTATTTCTTCTAGAGTAAACTTGCGTTCTGACGCTTGCCGCTTCTCTCTGCATACCGTGTCCTCTCCTCCTCCTATAATACTGGTTGGTTTGGGGTTTATCAGAGAACCACACCCCAAAAGGTAGCTCATCAGGCTGAAGAACCCAAGGTCCATATAAGTCTCATATTAGAATCCCACACTTTCAATGTGAGATTTAAGTCTCACACCTTTCAATAGGATCCTAATAGGATGTAAAAAATAATAATAATAATTAATTTCTGCATATCTTATTTCTTCCAATAAATCAAATTAAAAACTATTCATTTTGCACTTTGCTTTCAATGCAGAACGTGATGACTAACCGCCCAACATTAACATGTTTTTACCTTTAAGATATGAATATTGCCTCAGGTGGCCTTGGCAGTAGAATTTTCCAAAGTAGATTCTTGTATGTTCAAGTGCATTCATCATGAACATAAGAAATATAATATTTTATGGGTTACAATCTAGGACTTTCACAACCTATGTGGACAATAGTGCATGCATACCAAACATGAGGACTATAAAAATTTGATGTATGGCAAAATAAAACAATAAACATACTATATAGATATGTAAAAGGCCAATCCACTCTTAGCTTGCAAAGTAAATTAGATTAGATCATACCTTAATTGATTTCCAGCTGGAACTTCATTTGAAAGTAATCTGCTTGAGAGAGATAGATAAATACAAATCATTTAGCGGAAATTAAACTTCCAGAGACCTATCAATTTGCACATTAAGAAAATTATAAGGAAGCCTTAAAAAATAATATATTCTTAAAGCTTGAAGAATCACAGATTTCAGAAAGCAACAAAACTGGTAAATTAATAAGTGCACAGTAACCAAACTCCATTATAGTTATCATAATATAATCTTCAAATAAGAAATCAAGGTTAGTTATGTCATAATTCCATGTAGTTTCCCAATTCAAGTGACATCACAAACACATGTAATACCCCAAACAGGTCATTGTTATATGCCAATAATCCCATGAAAACAAAAATTCATAGTTGTGTAAGCATATTGAGATCAAAAGAACATTATGTAGTTTAGAGATTTTTAAAAATATTTCACCACCTTATAATGCATTACTAAAGCAGCAGGCTAACAACTAATTATCTGAAAGGGCATTTTTCAAAAGGCAAGTACAGGCAATTCTCCTCAGACAATTTAAATGCCAATTCAGATTTAAATTTTCTATGTTCATATAGGAAGACATCAATGATCTCTAGTTGAGCAGGATTTCTACATTCAGGCTTCAGTTTACATAGAAATTTATTAGACTTTGAACAAGGGACCTTTAAATATTGGCAAAATTCAGGGTGTGGCCCAGCCCAAGATTAGGTTGGGTACCAATTTGGCAAGTACCAATACATCATAGGGTATCAATATACCAGATCCTGGACCCAGGCTTGCATAAATCAGGAAAGCTTGAGAGGTTTGAGATTTAAAAATTTAACAGCAAGCTAAATAACATCAACTATTAAGGGTATGTTTGGATTGAGAAGGATGGAGGGTTAGAGAGGGAAGTGAAATTTTAAATTTAACATTTTCTTTAATTTAGATCCAATTCTGACATTTCATTCGTTTAAAATATGCTTGGATTATGCATGAGAATAAATAATATAAGAAAAAATATTTAAGATTTAAATTTAAACTAAAAAAAGTCAAAATAAAAATTTCACTTTCCTTCCCTTACCCTCCATTCTCCTCAATCCAAACACACCCTAATTGACATGTCAAATGTATATGTTTTGTTTCTTAGATGACTACCACACTGATTACTACTTATCTAGTTTAAAAAAAGTATGCATTACAATTAAGTTCTGACAATCAGACATTAGCAAATAAATTCCATAACGATACTAGAAATTAGATAATTCAGCTGGGATATGAACCGTGCCAAGAGTCATGGAAAGAAAAAAAATAATAATAAAACTGCCTTGATAACATGCACACGTACTCAAATAGATATGGTCAAAATTGTCCACAGCCAAAAGATGAAAAGTTTTCCTTTTTCCAAGATTAAGAAAGCACAAGTCTTCATATATTATGACCATATAGGGTTATCCCCATCTCCTAAGAGAAGCATAAAAGTAACTACCTCAGCAGCCAGATTTTTATTTGCACCAAACAACCTAATTAGACATGACAGAAATTGAATGAAGAAAGTATACTCATGTCATGGCATAACGCTTAACCTATAACTTAATAAATATTAAAAACTACTCACGGTGATGTTTGTTGCGAGCTTTCAGATGAATTTGACCAAGGGGGTGGCTCAGTCAATGACTTTGACCGATGCTGGAAAGGATTTTCTCTTGATGCATTCTTGGAAAATATCTGCTTCCTATTCTCATGAGCCTTGATATTCTGTGGGGAATATATACAATATTGAGGACATTATAAGTGAAGTGAAAAACAGCAAGCATACAATAAACATGAAGAACTAGTTCTCAGTTCTCAATAACCTCTGTCCTAGTAGTTAACACATCTTGAAGCTGCTTAGTTGCCCCCATAAGTTTGTTCTTTAAGTCATCACAAACAGCTGTTGAATGAACAATTCTATCCTCTGAATAATGCCCATCAGCTATCTCCATGTTTTGAATAGTTTGTAAATCTGATAGAGCTGAATTCAATGCCGTGATGTCATTCTTAATCAAAGCCGTTAATTCTTGTATTTCCAAAATGGGATCATTAAACATTGATGACTTCTTTGCCACTGCAAGTTCACATGCGCAACAAAAGAAAGCTCCGAGTCAGCAGACAATAAACGTCCTTTAGACTCTAGATAGTAGATACATTAAATGGTTTCACATGAAGTCTTAAACAAGAAGAATGAAATCGCCAATTTTTCGGGAGAATGGGCAACAGAAACAAAAACCCAGTGCAGACGTTCCACTAAAATGAAAAAAAAGTGAAAAGTGACATAGAATTACATTGGGCAAGCCTTGAAATCTTCTGGGAGGTTTCATAGATGCCCAACCCCATTCGAGAGGCCTTCCTGTTGAATTCAGATCTAGAATAGGATGATGTGGGAGTAGATTGTTTGGATGTAGAAGGAACATTTTCAGGTTGATTAGGTGGTGTGACTCCCTCGATCTTCTTCAAAGTCTCAGAAAGCAATCGGAACTCCGAGGTGCGATCACGGTAGGCAGAGGCCATGGGAGAGGCGGGCGTATGGTTTCAAAGGCGGGTGATGGCAAGGAAGCCATAAGCCAATGGTAATGCAAAGATGTTGTTCGTCTTGGATCTCAACGAACCGGGTCCCATTGGTGGCCATTAGGCTATAGTACCGGGTAGCCAAGTGCTCCATTTGCTCTCCTTTATTTTAGAAATATGTTATTATAATACAAATTACTAAGTAATATCATCCTATTCAAATTTTACAATGCTACTTCATGAGAAATATTGAATTTTCATGAAAAGGGATAATTTTCTTAAACTAAGATAAAATCATAAATTATTATTAATATGTAAACTTATATTTTTATCAAGCCAGGGAGAGTTTAAAAATAGTGCACTGTTCAGAGTGAAGTTCAAGACACTACCATTACTAGTGGTTTTTGTATATTTATGATTTATACTATATTATATAATTTTGCATCTTTCATCTTTTCAATCTTCAAATCATATAATATATAGTATAGACAAATAGAGAGTAAAAAATTATAAAAAAATAATTATCTATAAGAAAGTGAGAAATTATTTAATTTTATTATAATTTTTAAAATAAAATTATAAAAAATTAACATATATTTGAGTGCATACTAAATTTATTGATATGTAATATATGGTTAATTGACAAAAAATTAAAATATAGATTTACTCAAAAATCATAAGAGATAGGCATGAGGCCCAATGGGCTGGCTATATTTGAGCCTTCGCTTGTTGATTGACAGGCCCAGCAAATGCGATACAGCTGTAAGCTCTCCACCTTGTGTAGATTGTAGTCCGGTGAAACCCGAAACCAGGGGACCCAAACACATCAACATCTTCATTCATTCATCCATGGCGGTGAAACCCTGGAAGGTCGCTTACGATGCTAAGCTGTGGAAGCTTTTGAAGGAGTACAGCCAGATAGTGGTAGTGGCTGCAGACAACGTCGGATCCAACCAGCTTCAAAATATTCGAAGACTTCATGGCGACTCTGTGATGCTCATGGGTAAGAATTCCTTGATGCGCCGCTCCATTAAAATGGAAGCTCAGTCATCCGGTAACAACGCCTTCCTCAACCTTCTCCCCCTTCTTGTTGTGAGTAATCCTCTGCTTTTCACCATTCAGTTTGAACCCTTATTTAAATATGTGACCCAATTGCTTTAATTCTTCAAAGAGATTAAGATATTCCGTCGTTTTCTGCATTTGGTAGAGAATGCTACTATAAATGCAACACCACGCATCTTTCTTTCTTTCTTTCTTTTTCCTTTTCTCGAAGGTGATATTTCGTGGTTTGATCATTCAATCAGGGCAACGTGGGGTTAATTTTCACGAAAGCTGACATGAAAGAGCTCAGTGAAGAGGTTACCAAGTATGAGGTGAACTGACTGTTACACAATTTCAATTATCATACTGTTGTGCTGTATAGTTGTAGAATCATGAGGTTGCTATGTTTTATTGAGGGATGGTCGTTGTGGCACTCTGGTCAGCCATATCTTGATTTTAGACCTCTAGATATAGCGTAAGTGTTTGATGGTGGTTTACTCTCTATTATTTTTTGTAGTTTGTGTAACCCACTCCATCTCACTCTATTAATAATCACTTCACTTCATTCTCTTCAAAACTCTCAACCAAGTCCTAAATGTTTGCTAGCTACATTTATAAAACACAAGCTGACATTACTCATATACTTAAATACTTGGATTAGTGATAACCATAAACTTTCTACCGATACTCATAGTAAGGTTCAAGATTTTGGATTTAGATTACTACATTATCCTAAAAAATCTTTGAAAAGCCGCATGCTAGAGCTATTAGCCTGTTTCAAAACTTGGTTAAGTATGGTTGAATGCATAGTTGTGTTGGTTTATCTTGTGAAATAATAAAATAGACTTGCATCAATCCAGAAGACTTACAACTTTTGAGCTTCACATTTCAGTTTCACCATCTTTTTTTCTCTAGGTCGTCCATCCTCTGGTCATGTGCCCAAAGTTCGTGTCATACGACTCATACCGCAATTGTTTCTTTATGAGATCGAGACAGTTACCTTTGAGCCTCACATGCTGTCAGCAGCTGCTTCCGCAGACTGCTGATCCTCTTCTGTTGTGTCCAAAATTCTTGCCGTACAGCAATTGTTTTTTGATGAGATCAAGGCAATTCTTGATCATGAGCGTATGGGCTCCTATCCTTCATTTCGCTGGTACCTTATGAAGTAGAACAATTATATTGTTGCAGAATGCAGATTGATGCTTTACGCAATGGAGGATCACACTTTCGAAATTGGAAGTACTCCCTGTTGGGTAATGATGGGATTAATCTTTTTTTGTTTGTACTGTAGGATTCAGTTTGAAAACTATGAATATCATGTATCGACTATCTTATATATCAAGACAAAAGTTTCAAACAGATAAAGCACAGGTACAAATTTTCATGTCGCTTAAAGGCTACGAATCCAATATAACCGTCATTGTAACAATAATTTCAATACTGTGAATCCCTATTTAAACATTTATAAATCAAAACTGTGAACCAAATAAAACAAGTTTTTGAAATCTCTGAAGTCAATGGCCTTTGCTGATAATGAAATGACAGTGGAGATTCAATATTGACAATTATGGAGATTCACAAATAATATAGAAATCCATTTTTTTTTATGATGGGATAGAAGCAAATAAAATTGAAATTAATTCAAGATTTTGTTAAGCCACTAATTATCAAACATTTGATTGGTTGATAAGTATTTCGTCAATAAAAATTATAACTTATAAATTAAATAACTTTTTTCATACCCAAAATTATTAAATATCTTATTAACTAATTAAATGTCGTGAGAACTCTGGTTAACAGGGTTCATTAATTAATTTGTTCTTGTGAGCTTTTAATTGTTTGGGGGATTAAGAGTCTATTTGACAGTTATTTTATTTTTTTTATTTTTTAAAATTATTTTATAAACTTAATTCTGAAAATTCATGCTAGTATTATTTTTATATATTTATATACATGTTATTAATAAAAATATTTTTTTATGTTTTTTTTGTTTTAAAAAATTAGAGTTCAGAATATTTTAAAATTGTTCTGTATTTTTTGTTTCTAAAATATATATTTTATTTTTTTATTTTTTGTCAAAAATAATTATTTTAACAAATTTTTTTTATTTTTTTATTTTTAAAAATTGTTATCAAATATGCCCTAAGTTTCCTTTCCCTCTTCTGTTGTTCCATGAATTATGAATTTGGCCTCAGTCCTTGAAGTTCTGAATAATCTATATTGCTCTTTAATGCCAACAAAAGGTAAGTCTCCTATGAGAGTATAACATTTAGTGTTTTCAGTTCCATATATATTTTGTTGAAGTATTATTATTTCAAGTACTCAAGTGAGTTTTGAAGAAAATGGGAAAGACAAACTTACAGTTAACATTTAGCCTTTAATTTCATATAGCTGAAATTATCCATCTATTTTGCAAATGCTTTTTATTATTATCAAGTGAAAATTCGAATTAACCTTCCCTCTTCATAATTGATTTTTTTTTTCTTTGGTTCGAGAGAAGTCTCGTATAATGAACTTGCTGCCTTGTTATTGATAATGTAATAGCGGCAAATGTTGGAGGAAAGATACCATCTCAAGGAGCAATCAATGAGCTACACACATCAAGTGTGATCGTAGAGAATAAGGAAAAAATAATGATAATAATTCAACCGCTCAGGTATTTCCAACGTAGTTAATTCAAGATCTGTACTATTCTACCTTTTAATAATTAAAGAAAAAAATAAAAAGAATAAAACTTCACATGTTAATTGTGCATAATAAATCTGCATTTGTCACATGCTCAGATATATGAGAAACATGTAAGAGTCAACAGTCTCATTTAACAATGCACAGCTACCCAAACAGCCCTACTGGTTTGGTCTCTCGTAAAGATAAGATAGTAAAAATGTTTTTATTTTAGTAAAAATAGCTTACATAATTATCGATTTGACCCTGGTGAACACCCATTGCAATTGTAATTATAAAACAAACGCTTTGACACCAAAAAGATGTAGTTCAAACAATAAAGAGAAATCATTCTAAAAAACTAATTTATTGACTTAAGTATAATTTTATATATTTAATTTTATTTAATGTGATACTTATTAATTATGCTGGCATTTGACCAAAAACAAATAAAGTCATGCTCTAAAGACGGTGACCTGTCTGATTTGTTAGGATGCTGATTGGAAAAAAGCTTTTGTCGTCTCATTTTGTATTCATGACGAATTTCAATTTTCTGAAATATATCAATAAAGAATTCACCAATTTAGTATATAATGTTGTGTTTGTGAATTTATATCATCAATATTTTTATCGAGGTTGCAATAGCTTTTCAGATAATAACAATGAGAAAGTAATTGAATTATTTATTATTTATTACAGTATCTTGATTTACAACAATTAATAACTTAATTTACAAATAGATTATAAAATTTCTCAAATGTTAAAGAATGCTGCCAGAACGTATTCTCGTGGAAAATATTATTGATACCAAAATGACATAAGGAAACTTCAAATTTTCCACGGACAAGAGGGATCTTTAATTTAATTATGGGAGGATGGTCAATGTTCAAAGACCATAGATAGAATAGCATTTCAAGCGTCTGTCTTATTACCTGCATTGTGGGGGACGGGTAAATTGACGTTAAAGTCCTTTGATTTATAGGTTGCGATGGCGCTGATGCGTAGAATGCCTCCAACTGTAAGGCCATTTAAGTAAAGATCACTTGGCCACAATTGAGGTCATCATTTGATTTATGGATACATATATGGCTGTGCATGTTTATGGAAATTGTTTTCAAAACCACATATTCCGGAAATATAACATAATTGAGATTATAAGTATGAAAATTATAAAACTGAAACTTGTTTAACGTATACGGTATCAACTTTATCTATTTATTTTGTTGATGTATACCAAGTAACAAATTCTGAGAGACAGATGAGACAAAGCATCTACAAGTATGTTTCCAAATTGCGTCGCTATCGTCCAATGCAATTTACAGAATACTTTCATTTCTTAATTATTGAAAGTGAAATGAGAAGCTAAGGAAGTTATGGTTTCTGTTTCAGAAGACCTACAATTTGAAATATAATATAGAGCGTAGGAGTGCCGTGAAACACACGAATGTACTCTAATTGGGTGGTGACCGATCCTAGTACGATAAACTCTGTTTGAATGTTTCTTCTTCGTGTAGGCCTTCCCACGTCTATACAACACGCAAAGCATATTCTACAGTACTGCAGGCCTCATCACGGCACTTTATATATATATATATATATATATATATCTCAACTTCTTTTTAAAAATCATTAACTTACTCACAGGGATTCTTTATAAACGCAATAATTAAGAGGATTAAATTATAAATATCAAGACTGCACATATGCGATTAAGAATGATGGAAACAGAAAGACCTTGAGAAGTAATTGCCTAGTTCTCCATTCACCACCTATATATGTTATTGAGTCCGCTTACAATTTAATAATAAATACTTACAAACTACAAGTAAATAATAAGAGGGAAGATGTTTGTTTGGCCCCATGTCTAGGGACTACAGCTATATATATCCTTGGTGGTATTGAATATCCAAAATATCCAAATTCAAATAGCTAAGTATTGCATCATTTCCCACAACCGGACTCTGCGGATAGATGTTTATGTCATCCCACATCCACCGATTCGGAGTCCATGATATAATATATAGGATTTTGCTAATTAGTGCTACGACACTTGTTAAAGAGTATTAAGTGCTATTAAAATAATAATGTATTATGTTATTTAACGTGTTTTAAATTTTTTTAACCTATTTTCATAAATGAACAATCTGTTTTTATAATAACACAATTTTACTTTTATAAATACAAAATTTTAAATTTTAAATTATAAAAATAAACCCGAAAATATTTATATACAAAAATTATCATATAAAATTGTAAAATATATATACACATGCGAAAATTGCCCCAAAAAAATAAAATCACCAATATATTTATAGGGTTAATGTTTTATAATTTTTTTGATTTTAAATTATAATATTATAAAACATAAACCTAAAAATATATATGTATGAAAAAATACCATTTAAAATTAGCCAAAAAATATTTACAAAAATTACCCAAAAAATAAATACCTTCAAAGATTTAAGATTTTATAATTTTATAATTTAAAATTCAAAAATTTTAAAATTTGAATTTTGTATTTATAAACGTAAGATTGTTTTATTTTAAAAATAAATTATGTATTTATTGATGTTAGTTAAAAAAATTTTAAAATACATTAAATAATATAATAAAATATTATTTTTAAAAATATTTAAAATTCAATAAGTGTCTTAAAATACTTAGTTAATAAAACATTAAATATTAAATTTAATTAATTAATTTCTTAAATATATTAATTAAATTTTTTTAATTGATTGATAGAATGTATAATATTTTAAAATATATAAAAAATTAATAAAAATAATAATTTTAAATATTTAAAAATTTCATCAATCGTTCAAACGAAATCTTATCCCATGAGTAAAACTGATTTATTTTTCATTCAAAAAATAAGTATAGGCGTGCTTCATTAGCTGCGTGTAGTACGCCACAAAACATGCTTGTTGGGGGGTGGAAACCTACGCGCCCCACTGACAGCCCACCTTTGACTATCTTCTGAGTCAAACCATATCCATTCATTGGTATGCATCTCGAACAACTGTAAAAAAAAATTAACAATAATAAATATTTAAAAAAAACAACAGAAACAAGGGATGTTGCTGGCCTCATGCCACGTGGAATCATTTTAGGGTGTCGTTGGGCACCGCCAATACAACCTCATATGTCCACCGACACGAAGAGGTGGTAAGCAGCAATGAATGGAAGACACGTGTTGGAAAAGTGCATTGTGGATAATGCCATCCGCAGCAATTTCCAAAAACAACAGATTAAATGCCAGGGAACATGCGCCCATTGCACTTCTTTATCCCCAAAAACATGATAATCATACATCATTTTACTTTCTTTTATGGGTTTTACTAATATATTATAAAGTATTTAATTAATGCAAATTAAATATTTTTAACTAATACTCTAAGGATAATTTTTTTATTTTATTAATGAATATTTCCTTTTTTTTCAAAATCTTCCACCCAACTCTTAGAGTGGAATGAGAGGCCCAAGTACCAAAAATTACTCAGTAATCAGTGGACGCGATTGCCGTCGTTTTCCCAAGAACACTAGAATCTCCAATTTTTGGGCCAAATCACGATGGCATGTTTTGTAATTATTGCCGTATCCGCAGTGCACGGTTGTCAATCGGACCCCATAATAAGACGGCGGTGCGACTGCGGATTGAAACTTTTGAGAAAGCATCCTAGGAAGCTAGATTCGTGTTGAAGGAGCAAGGGCGTACAATCTCAATTACATCGTTGCTTTTATTTTTTCCCTTTACTCGTTAATCCCTATATATCTCTCTTTATTATATTAAATATGAAATGAAAGTGATTGATGCTGGCGTTTATTTATTTTAGTTGGAAGCCTAGAATGTTGATTGCTCAAACACACAAAATCCAATTATGGTTTCCACCACAATTGTTATTTATTGTAACATAGAGAATGGGAAGTAATTCTTTTTAGACTCTTGTAGCCTAAGTTATGTTTATTATATCAACTAATAAAGAAATATTGATTAACAAAAGCAAATGATCTTAACTTTTACGTACACCACACTTTATATTTTCTTTCTCATTAAATAGTCTACGATTGAATGTTTAGAAATTTGGAGAAAAAATTCATACTATAATTTAAGTAAAATATAAATATATAATTAAATGATAGGTCTCCAGAAGATTTTTTTTTCTTTTTTTTTTTCAAAATTCATAATATTAATTTCTGCCTTTTATAAAACTTTGAATGGATCCCATCCCATCCTGTGGATAATATGTGAGTTTATTGTAGTTGAATGTAAGGACAAGAAAAGGGCAGTTGCCGGTGATTGGAAAATGAGTGGATTCCAAGTGAAAAGTCCTGGGTTAGCTTTACAGAGAGTTGTTTATATTTATTTAATCAAATTTTTTAATTAAAATAAAAAATATAAAAAATTTTAAAAAATGAGTCATGAATTTTTAATTAAGAATTTAATAATAAAAATATAAAAATTAAACTTAAATTTTTTTGAAAGTGCAAGGGATTAGGTATTTGTACAGTTGGGAACATGGCGCCATTTGATTGGCCATAACACGAAAAAGGTGAAAGCCAAAGGGTGCGAAACACCAACGTGGCTTCCAAAGTAGACCACTGACCACTGGTCCTACTCCAACGATTCCACTACTTAGATTCCAAACCAAGGATACCTCATAACTCCTTCTGACCTTGTCTTGTATGGTAGGTGTTGTGGATAAGCATCTTCTTACTCCTTCCCCCTTTATTTCCATCATAATTAATTTTAATAATTTTTAAATTTAAAAATTCTTTTCCTCACCGCCGAGACTTTCAAATTCCTCATTGTTCATGCACCCCTTTTTGTGCTCAATTTCTTTTCCACCCGTCCCGCTCCACGCGTCTCCCTCTTTCCCTTCCTTCCTTGTTCAAATTTCCACTACCTTCTCCTTTCATATAAATACCTACACCCTCGTCTCTCATCCTTAACTCCTTCTCTCATTTCATCTTCTTCCCTCTCAACTCTAAAAAAATGGCTGATTTAGCTTGGAATTCAAACGCAAAAATGGTCTCTTCTCCTAACAGTAAATCCCCTAAACTCGATAAACACCATGTCTGCCTACCACCTCTCCCCTTACCGCTTCGCCCCGCTGACATCTCCGCCGCCGCCTCTCCCCTTTGCTCCGCCTACGACCACTACCTCCGCCTTCCTGAGCTTCGAAAGCTCTGGGCCACTAAAGAATTCCCCAATTGGAGCAGCGAGTCTATCTTCAAACCGGCCTTGCAGGCTCTCGAGATCACGTTCCGGTTCATCTCCCTCGTTTTGTCAGACCCCAGACCGTACACGAACCGGCGGGAGTGGATCCGAAGGATGGAGTTGCTTGCCACCTCTGAGATAGAGATGATCGCTATGTTATGTGAGGACGAAGAGGAGGATCCCTTGACACGTGGCAGGGCTCCGGTGGCTGACCTCAGCAAGGGTGAGAGCAATAGAAGCTACAGCGAGGCCAGCTTGCTTCCACGGTTGGCCACGTGGTACAAATCCAAGGACATAGCGCAGAGAATCCTCTGCTCCGTGGAATGCAACATGATGAGGTGTCCGTACACATTGGGGCTAGGAGAGGCCAATCTGGCCGGGAAGCCCAGTCTCCGTTACGACGACGTTTGCAAGCCAAACGAGATTCACACCCTGACGAAAACAACGCCGTTCGATCACATCGACAACTATGAGAATCAGATGGTATACACGACGCACCAGATCATAGAGTCATGGATCCACGTCACCCACCAGCTGCTCGAGAGAATCACAGAGAGAATTGAAAGCAAGAGGTTCGAAGAGGCAAAGAACGATTGCTACGCAGTGGAACGAATCTGGAAGCTTCTAACCGATATCGAAGATCTACACCTGCTGATGGACCCGGCGGATTTCCTGATGCTGAAGAACCAGTTATCGATCAAGTCGACGATGGGGGAAACGGCGGCGTTTTGCTTCCGATCAAAGGAGCTGGTGGAGATCACGAAGATGTGCAAGGATCTGAAGCATAAGGTGCCGGGAATATTGGAGGTGGAGGTGGACCCTCAGGGTGGGCCCAGGATTCAAGAGGCGGCGATGAGGTTATATGTGGATAAAAGAAATGGGTTGGAGAGGGTGCATGTGCTGCAGGGGATGCAGGGGATAGAGGCGGCCATGAAGAGATTCTTCTACGCGTACAAGCAGGTGGTGGTGGTGGTGATGGGAAGCTTCGAGGCTAATGGGAACCGAGTTGGGCTGAGTTGGGAGTGGGGTGACTCGTTGAGTCAGATATTTCTTGAACCCACATATTTTCCTAGCTTGGACGCGGCTAAGACGTTTCTGGGATATCTTTGGGGTAACGACACTGATAGACATAGTCGGTGCTAGAAGAGGCAGTGGAGTGTTACTTTGGGGGTTTTACCTTTTACGTGGCAACTAAGTTGGATTGATACAAAGAAAGGTAAAAATGAAAAAATAAATATTCTTTTTAAATATCGATTCAATTTTGGAGGAGATATATAGTATTGTACCTATCTTGTCTACGAAATATGTCTAACCCATATTTACTAAACTTCAATGTATATCCTCTCTTGTGACTGTATACGAGCATCGCAAACAGATTTAGGAAAAAATCATGTTTGAGTATTTACCATTGCCGTCACAATTCACAATAAATTATTAACAAGTCGGTATTCAAAAACAAAATTGATTAGACGATTTGATAAAACACAATGAAACTAGGTTCAGATTACCCAAAGGCAATTTGGGCTAAAATACACTGTTCAAGTCATGAGGTGCGTTCCAAGAGCAGCTTCACGTGGAGGCGGTGGAGATAAGATTAAGCACGAAATTTGGAAGAGATTTTCTTGTTTTGGGTGACTTATTTGGAAGAGATTGATAGAGGCTGACCCCAGACTGTTTGTGTTTGGCGCTAGTCAAATTTGGCGGGGCGATTTCTTAGACATATGGAGAGCAAATGGACTATAAAAATGTAGGTGTTCTACGAACAAGTCAATTACTTGTCACTATAAAATGTAGAGTGGTTTTCCATTTTTGAAGCATTCAACTCTTAATTAGCTTCGTTAAGATGAAAGGTATTTAACTGTGAAAAAAAAAAAAAAAGGAAAACCCAGAACCAGTCTTCTTTTTTTTTTTTTCCCCTTGAATAATGGTATTTAAATATATTATAGTGAATTACACCAATCTCTTTAGAAGTTTGGTTAAATTGCATTTATCACCTATTTAGTTTGAAAATTCTCACTTACATTTCTTCTGATGTATTTTTTTCAGTCAATAAAAATAATTTTTCATGCAAAATAAGATTATTTATTTTTAGATAAGAAAAAATTTAGGTAAAATGATGGTATTCTAGTTTAAATGTTGAAGACGCGAAAACGTGAAATGAAGAGAAAAAAATAATAATAATAAAGACTCTTACAAATCTTTTAATTCAAAGAATATTTTTAAAAGACTTATAGATAACTTATTAATGAGATATCACATAAAATTGAATTCAGACCATCCAATTGTCATGCTAAGTTTTAACATAAAATTTTTAATATAACAATAAAAATAATTATTTAATTTTATTATTTTGTGATGAAAATATATATTTTTTAAAATACTAACTTGACAAAAATTAAATTAGAAGAGAGATTTGTGTAATATTGTATCAAACCTTTAAAAGATTTATTGTAATCTTTAAAGATGTGCACAAATTGAGTTAGATTGGGTTGAACGAAAAACAGTAACTAAACTAATTAATAATGAGTCATTTGATTTTTTTTTATTGAATAAAATTGAACAATAGAATCAAATCAAACCAAGCTATCATCTAACAGGTTGAGTTGGGTCTAATTTTTTTTTTTGTTACTTTTTTTATTTTTTGTTGATTTTGAATTAATCTTAAAGTTTTAGTAATTTTTAAATCATATTTTTTACACAACACAAAAATAAAATTAACTTACTTATCTTAGTAATAAATAATAATGCATTTTAATTAAAATTTAATAAAACATATATCATGTAAAATTATAAATAATAAATTAAAATAAAAATTATTTATATAAAAATATAAAAAAAAATTAACAATTTGGGTTGAATTCAATAAATTAAAATTTTTTAAATGTGTTAGCTTACCCATCAAGTGAACGGGTTAAATTTTTTAATTTAAACCAACCTGAATCATCACAATTCAAATTGGCAAATTTGGTTGAATTTAAGGAATTGACTTGATCTAATAAACACTCATAATGATTTTTAAAATTATGAGAGTGATAATTTCACCAAATATCAAGGGATGTTGTCGTAATTTGCTCAATATACTATATAACAAATTTGAAAATGTTTTTCTGCGAAAAATTAATGATGCTATTTTAATTTAACTGCCAGAAATAGGGGGGAAGGGGAAATGAGGTAGAAAGAGAATGTTTCTTTTTAGCCCACAAAAATCTGGGCCCTCTAATACTACCTATTTTGGGCTCTAAGATGGTTTGACAACACAAGATTGATATCGTCTATCCAAAAAACGATGGAAAAAGACAAATTTTTCTCACCATAACATGTTTAAATATATCCAAAGCTATTGCAATTTCTAAAGGCGCTTTTTTTTTTTTTTAAAGAAAAAGTCCCAACTTTAACCATAATAAAAATAATGATTTGTCCGTACCTAGAAAACTAGTTCTTTGCAATTTGCAAAGATTTATAGTTATTTCCTTTGAATTTAATGGAAAGACATTAAGGAATATAATGAATACCTTACAATTTTAAATGAAAAATGACACGATCGCTCTAAAGATTATTAAATTACATTAAGTTAGAGATAAAAGATAATAAAACATTGATTCGAGTAAGATGTGAATATAATATCATCGTCAAAGGTAATGTTCAATGTTCATTCGTTCAAATCTTAAAGATCATAAAAAATTAAACATACTAAAAATATATTTGAAAAGTATCGAAAGTCTTTAAATGAACAATGGTAGGAATATTGGCATTGTTGGTTAAGATTTTAAATTTTGTATGTAAAAATATAACATAATATTGTTATGTAATAAAAAAATAGATATAAAATAAAAATATATCATTTATTTATAATTTTTATTCTAAAATTAAAATTTAATACATAATTAATAGTGTATTTATCTTTTTTTAAATAATTTTTTACGTAAAAAATTCATTGATTAATATACAGGATCACCTCATGGTCTAGATCATCAGGTTTCTCTAAAATAGTCTTTGAGTGAACATATTGTGGATCATATGTTATGACTAAGAATCAGAACCATATGACTCGGAACTCGGAAGTGATGACAAAGAATTAAGAACCATTACGTTCCTCCTGCCAATCTCGTACGTGGCTAACGAATTATGCATCCCCATAATCTTTTTTAATGTATCACCAATAGATAAATAAATATCTACACCTCCGATCAGGCCCCACCCGTTATCCACTCACTATTCTTCCGCTCTTCGAAACTATCGCACGTCCCTGCAAAAATGTGTTTTTTTCCGTTTTGGTTCTCTGCTTCTTTATAGCTCATCCTGAGACTCGAACTTTCATGAACTCAATCTCCTTCCTCTGTTTCATTCATTCGGTTTGACTCTGCACTTAGTCTCCACTGCAGCAATTCATCACGAGGGAGCTTCTTAAGTGCCTCACCTTCCTCCTAATGCTCCTCTTTGTAAAACTCACCCCTACTGAAGCTTTCTACTTTGATCCAGTTCTGTCGTTTTTTTATTCTTTAGATATTCTAAAAGTGTTTGCTTTTTCCTTTCATGGTATATTGAATTGATACATAGTTTAAGTCTCCACTTTCTTTCTTTTTTTTCCTGATATTTGATTTGGATTGTGCGGACGAGAAAAGCAAACTTTTTTCACGGGCTTCATGGGATTTTGGCTAATTTGAGTCATTTCCATTTGGGTTTCATTATGATTGTGTGATTCATAATTTCCTTGATTATCTCCAAGAACCTGGTGATTCGAATATGGGTCTAACTGTCTCTCCAAATCCCAAGTATTGGCAGAGCTCACTTCTCTCAACCCCGAAGCCACCTGCTTTGGTTCATTCTCCTTCACTTAGAAATCTAAGTGTTATTGCTAAGAGAGCTCTGCCTTATCCTTCGTTTAATCGGTCTCCCTTGTGTGGCTTCAAGAATTTCAGAACGCAGAGAGTAACGCGAGTTCGTTCTGCAGATTCTGATGATTTATTGGATGAAGAAATGACGAATCTGATTAAGGAAGTGGCAAGAGCATTCGATCAATCCGAGGACGAGGATGTAAAATCATATGTCCCCATCCCCGAGGATACCCAAAACAGAGAAGTCAAAAAATTGTCAGGCAAAGGGTCCTCAGAGAAATTTTTAACAATGAAGCCTGATCTTCTAGACCCTTCTCAACTGGGTATTAAGCCAGAGCCACCGAGTTGGCCGGAGAGAGATGAATTATTAAAACTGAGAATTGCAAGGAAATTGAACTGTGTGGGACTTCCTCTATCGATTCGGATGATCAAGAAGAAGCTTCAATGGCAAAAGGGTTTCCATGAAGCAAGCGATTTCACTTACTGTTCAGTGAAAAAGACCTTTGCCTCTATGTTGTTCATCATCCACGAGCTTCAACACTATGCCCTGCAAGTAAGGGAGACCCTGTACTATGAAGATTTACGAGATGTGATGAACAAGATCCGTACAGACGTGGATGCTTCCTTCGTGTGGCTATTCCAGAAGGTTTTCTGGAAATCCCCAAGTCTTATGCTTTATACGATGGTTCTCCTAGCGAACTTTTCTGTACACTCAATGGGTAATCAGACTGTAATTTCTGTCACTCCTAGTCCTCTCATAACGGAGGTTCAAAATATGAGTCAGAGTAAGAAAAAGAGGGGGTTGAAAGAGGAAGAGGCGTTGTGGAATTCGATTATGCAGCAAGCATCGAGGCTGCAAGATGAAAAAAGGAATGAGAATTTGGACAAGGAGACAATGAAACAATTTGTGTCCCCTGAATCTGTGGAGATTGAAGGGGACAAATACGAGGAATATGCAAGTACAGATTTTTATTACAAGAAGTATTTGTATGGGGACCCCAACAGTTCCCTTCTGCTCTCTAACTATGCGATGTTCCTTTACCTTGTTGTTCGTGACAATGATCAGTAAGTCTCAAATTCCATCTTTTTGGCTCACAGTGGATAGAGCATTGACATTAATATGAACACCACCACATAGTAAAATATGAAGTGGAAATTTTCTTTTGCTTACCACTTCATTCTTAGACACAATCAATTAATTGTTCAATGTAAATACATTGAGTTAGTATTAACTTTGTGTCTATTATAAATATCTAACACACGCCAACATATTCTTTTAACTGCTAGACTGCTGATATATCATGGAACTAAAATTTTGTGCAATGTCGAGAGTACTACTTAAGAGTTAGTGCTCTGGACTGGTCCTATTGAGTGTAGGAGTTGTTTTATAGCTGATTATTGATGTAAGTATGCAGGGCAGAAAAGTACTTCAGGCTATCAGTGGCTGTGAAGCCAGCAGATGCGGAGGCGTTCAGTCGATACGCTGATTTCTTATGGTTGGCTAAGAATGATTTGTCGGGAGCAGAAACGAGATATCTACAAGCAATTGAAGAAGATGAAGGCAACTCGCATCACACTTCAAAGTACGCCAGTTTCCTTTGGAACACTGGTGGAGATGATACTTGCTATCCTGTATATCACAGGGACGACACAGAACAACAATGACATAGTAGTGTTTGTTTATGTGGTTTTATGGTTTGTTTTTAAATTCTATTTAGAGATGTGAGATGTTACCTCTTGGTAGCATGCATGACTTGACCTAAAACATTCACAGTTAATATAAATTTAGTTTCCTATATGTTTTGGGTTTTTTCCAGCTAGTGTTCCTGCCGCATGCAACAAAAATTTCTGTTTGAATGTACATATGAAGATATGTCTACTGAGAAAAGTTTAGAGGGCATTCTTATGCAAGCCATAGCTTGAGCTTGCAGAGATTCATAGGTAGCATTAAAAATTACTAAATCTAATAAATCTATAACTGGTTTGGTTTAATAATTTTTTTCTTACATAAGGTTTATAATTTTTTTAATATCAACTCTTAATTGATTTTAAGTGAAATTTTAAGACTGACGAGATAGAAATTGAGCCTACTGAAGAAAAAAGTCAAATAATAATAAGTGAAATTTACTTGATTGCTAGATCTACTATTGAGCTCCCCATCCAGAATGGATCGTATTTGACTGCATAAAGATTTTTACGTATACCCATGGTGCCTTCAAAGGCAATGGAAGAATTTTAGTTATTTCAAAGAGGAAGCTCTCGGTATTTGCAGCTACATTCTCTTTTTACGTTATTTCGGACGCAAACAATTCAATGTGGGACGAGATAGAATTGTTAACTGATGATTAAGTGAGCTTATCATCCAAGATAAACATTATTTAATCCTTACTATTTCTTGGAAATTAAATTGGTTCAATTTTTTGTGGAGAGAGAGAGAGAGCAAAAATGGTGACACATACACATAAGTTTCCTTAGCACAAGGATGTAATATTAATTTTACAATCCGTTACATAATATATTGAGAATGCAACCAAGGATGACAATAGCCTAGTATTACATGTCAAGAATACAATGAATTAATACAGGTAATGTGCCAAGTCAGCTTTCCCCGCCAAAATTCATGAATTGCGTGTAAGAATAAATATTATGCAGCTCTACAACGTAAAAAAATTAAACTCAACTATCTAACTTAAATGGTGGAGTGGAACATCTACAACAGCAAAGTAAAGTTACAATCCAGCATCACCAGAACCAGGTGTTGCGGCTATCAACAGCCTTCAATGTGGTAAATACCAAGGGCATCTGTCCATACTCGGCAGCAAATCTGTTGAGGCACTCTGATCTTCTTTCACTGTGACCTCCCAAGCTACTGATTCCAGTTGATCCAATCTCAAAAATCTTACCTGAGGCAGTTACATAATCCAAACTATTTAAGTATGGGTGAGATAAATGAGTCGTTGAAGAATCTTGAAATGAGGTTACTAAAGGACAATCAAATATCAAGCATGAGTGTACTACGTAGAACTTCACAATTAGCTACATAATGTGATGGGGAAATACACTCCGAATTTTCAAATCATTGTTTCAATAGCCACGAAGAGAAATTACAGACAATTGAATATATATAATGATGAACTGCAAAGCTAGTAGGCAGCCAAAAGCAAAACTGTGCCACCTGAGGCTAGGCAAGTGGTTGGGTGGGTGAAAATTTGGGTAAAAAAGTCACTAGATTGATCCTCTTCTTGTACCAAAAACTACTCAATTTTCTATTTATGAGATACAATATGCTTTCTGATAAGTTGAAAGTAATTTTCATCTGCCAGTTTGAATTAGCACATTGGCGTCTTAGCAGCATGGGTAACATGTCTGTTTTCTTAGCCCTCTTTTTATCCCTGATTAAGAAGGTTAAAAAAGAGGCAAGTAAAACAATGCTGCTGTACCCCAAAAATTAAGTAAATAATGACAGCATCCTAAAGACAATGAATGAGGAAAAACAGTTCATGGTATTAAATCTACAGCCTTAACATCTAAGAAAATTGAGGTCAGAGGAAGGGTCTTTATCCATGTCAGACACTGTCTTATGCTATAAAGACAAAAGCAAAGAGAATTAGCTCTCCATGAACTCAGAAAAGTACAACTGGCTCTAGCATCAATCAGTAGAAAGCACATATATACATGTCTATACTAAACATTGCCATATATCATTTCTTGGTCACCACCCACTAAATCAGATTTACAAATGTCAGGACTAAACAAAGAGAAATCTTAAAACTCCCACAAATTTGTTGATATGACAATATTAAGCACTTAATGTAGATTCATGAGTATATAATGAGAAAAAAATTGACAAATACATTCTCTGTATCTGACGTCTTAATTACCTTTAACCCATATTGGAGGTGCACGAGTAACATTTGCAACAAGGAGAGACATAGCTATATCTTCACAATTCCTGCAAAATTCATTATATTATTAAGAATAACATTTTTAAAAAAATTAAAATTGTGTAGTTTGGAAGACTAAATTCTCATAAACAAGAAGGCAGTAAGTGATTTGTTAGTCAAGAAAGAACCTGTTCTTGGTTACATATTCTCTAATGGATCTGGGCATCTCATTTGTGTAAAGTCTGAAATACTTTTTGTGGAAAAATGCTGCCTTGGAGAGCACCATGCTATATGTACCCGTCCACCACACTGACCACCATCCACCATATCTAACTTGATCACCATTACCTTTCTGCAGGCACGTTGAATAATTTGAAAGTTTAGCAACAAAGGTTTTAGATATTCTCCATGACACAGGACTTAAGCTTGGATAAAGTTAAAAGGATCTTAAAAAAATTATCAGACATTAAATTGAAATTGGAAATTCGCATCAAGATTTGTAGATTAATCAGCTAGAATAGAAGTTCAACTCTCTTTCCCTTTAGAAATTAGATCCTGCCCAGTACTGGCATATCAGGTCTCCACTCCCCAATTTGTGATGAAAATAACTTCAAAATCAACTAGTTGGCTTACTTTAAATCATGCATGCCAAATTCAAATCATTAGCGATTGACAATGTCAATGCTTAACAAGTCGTTTAATTTCACCTGCGTTTCAGTTTGAAAAGCATAGACATAAAGGAATCATTATGCCACCAAAAGTATCAGGAATGAAAATACACACATAAGAGTATAAAAATCATACCGAGGAAATCATCCAATGCTTACGAGGCACAAATCCTACCATCGTATCTGGTGCACTTTGCCAAACATCAAATGCAAATTCCACTGAAGAGCAAGGAAATAAAACATCGTCATCAATCGAAAAGACAGCTTCTGTCTCCAGATCCTTGATTTCTTTAAACCTATTATTCAAACTGTTTTCCTCATTTACATTGAACTTCAATTTAACATGTTGCCCATTTGTAGACTTGGACTGTACAATATGATGTAAAAACTTTAACAGAGAATCTGAAGGAGGATTGGGTTCGCTCCATACTATATGCACTGATTCAAGGCGAGGACATGATGCATAGTGCTTGATGGACTGCTTTAGGAGATCATATCTCTTCCATGTATTCATCACAATAGAATATCCTTTCCTGTGAATGAAATATAAATGACAATGAATTCTATCATATTTCAAGCAACCTATACTCAACACTCAGAGAAAATGAAAATTACGGAGGGAAAGACAGCCTCTATCTCACTACTTTCAACAAAAAGGCATGAAAAAGGGAGGGCAAGGGCCTTTATAATGATCAAAATGAATCATCGCTAACAGTAAAATCTAATTGACAGTGAATTCAAAAGCATTTATACCGTAGCACAAGCACAATTTACTGTATAGTCAGCCGCAAAATCCTCAAATGTTACAACTTAAGGTGTTAATGTTTTAATTTGACGTTTTGAACACTGGACCCTTGAATAAGACTAATGTGTTGGAAGGTGCCTCATCATTCTCATTTCGAAGTTCAACCTCCAATGCCACCCCACCACACCCAAAGTCATGACTTATCTCAATATATTAATCAATAAACACCTAAATTAGTTTTTTTTCTTTTTTGAAGAAAAAAAAAAGGATGATCAGATTACATTAGAATCAATCTTTTGCAGAAGCGGGAGCATATAGGTTTTAACACTGACAAAAATGATAAGCACGGTGCCCATCCATCATGAAGTGAATTCCACATAAATATAAAAAAAACACGCACGCACATGCCCACTCTAAGCAGATACTTGGCGGAAGACCTGCTCCCAATATTCCTCTATTTCAAAATAAATCAATACGTTTCTATAATTCCAAAATCAGGAGCTCAAAATTTAAAACAAGATAAAAATAAGAGAATTTTAGTAGCCCATATCTCATCCGACACTCTTATAGAAACCCCTCTAAGCAAACTGAAAACTTTCCAGTTATAATATTTTCTAACTAAATCCGAATCGATCTTCATAATGTAAGGAAATTTAGTTAATGTTCTGGTCAAATCAAGCTTTCTTCCATCACGTTCGCCCAAAATAGAAACTTCAACAACTAGCAAGTAGAGTACGTATCAAGAAATTAATCAATTAATCCCATGATCCCAACCTATTAACACAAACAACAGCTTACGAACCCTGAAACAAAAGAGCCACGCAAAGTAGAACGTTCATTAGTCCATGCCAGAAAGGAGGAAGCACTGCTGGTAAGCACAAGCAAAGTTAACGAAACGCAACAGCAGACCATAAGCTTGATCTTCACTGGTTTAACGACCGACGTCACGAGCTGCCGGAACCTCTGCTCGGTCCGGCGGCTCAAGCAGGAACTTCCCCTCATCTGTTGGGGCTGGAAAGAGGCTGGACAGATCCCTCCGAGTGGACTTCAGCAACTAACCACCTCGTGCTCCATCACATTTGACAGCGAAGCGCGGGATGAAGGGGTGGTTGTTAAGGCATTGGAATTGGATCGAATGGATTTGGTATTATTTGGAATTGGGTGGCTTTCTCTGAAGCACCGTCGTGACTTGTGATCTTCTCTTCAGCTTCAGATCGGAGGGAAGCTTAAAGGGGTTGGGTTCGGTTCCATTGGTTGGGCACTGAGAAAAGTTCAGCTGTGTATCAGGTAGGGACAAGAATAATTGTCTGGACACGTGGTTCCTTCACAACCGTTGGATGCATTGCAGAATGAGAGTTGGACTCACGTGAATGTTGACAATAGCATCCGCAAAATTCATGTCTTGATCGTTGGAGTTGTGAGTTGGTGGCTAGGAGCTGGGAAATGTCAAGGAAGACCCCTTCTTCTAATTTATTGGCTTTATTTTTGAATTATAATATTGAATTAATAAATTGTCACAATAAAATATTTGGATTAATCAAAATTATTTTCTATAATAAAAATTTTACAAATATAAAAATGTCAAATTTTATAATTATTTTATTTTTGTCAAAAGAATATTTTTAGTCTCTTATTTAATTTAAATTTTATTTTTATCTTTTAAATTTAATTAATTCTACTTTAATTATTTAATTTAAAAAAATAATCAAAAATTTCTTAATTCATAAATATTTAAATTTACTTAATAAAAATATTGAGTTAAAACTAATTTTTATATTTTTTATGTAATATTATTATTTTATTAATCTTACATATAAACAAATCTTTAAATGTAAATTCTAATTTTTAAATTAAATATTCATCAAATTTAAATTTAAATATGACACTACCTATACATTTATTTATTCTCACATGTCAAATTAATAGAGTAATAATTTTTTATAATAATATAAGATAAAGATATTAAAATTTGTTTAAATTCAATATTTTTTCTTTAGATAAATTAATAATATTAAAAAAATAATTTTTTTAAAATTAAAATTAATTCAATTTAAAAAATAAAAATAAAACCTAAACAAAAATTAAAAAAAAAATTAAAAGTGATGCGTTTTACCTCCCATTCATTCAAGCTAATAAAAGTCTCCACAAGCTAAACGGAAGTTGGCTCTCTGAAACAACAAAGAAATAAACATGTATTTTTGGTACAAAAATTATAAACATAAATGTTGGATGGGACGGGCAAGCTAACACGTTTGCTTGCAGATATTTTTAAAATTTCACCTACCCAATTGATTTTAGCGTAAATTAGTTTCTAAATTTTTTAATTTAATTTTTAAAAAATTAATTTTTAATTAATTTAACTATTTAATTAATGTGATTGATAAAACCTTAATTACTATTAGTAATAATAAATATTAATTTAACTATTAAATCATAAATTATATCTTATTTAACAATAAAAAATTAAATTTACAAATTATATATAAAGATTATCAAAACACATAATTTAGAATTTTTATGTATAATTTATAAATATGATATTTTTTATTTTTATTATTAAATAATATTTAATTTATAATTTAACAGTTAAATTAAATTTTTTTAATATTATATTAAAATATAAATTAATTTTTTATTTATCTTATTAATTAAATAATTAAATTAATTAATAATTAATTTTTTAAAAATTAAATTAAATTATTTTATTTTTTAAAAACATATATCTCGATCTACTCATTCTGACGTGATAGAAAGTGACATGATTTTATAAAAATTTGCTAGTAAAATATACTTTGTATTGAATGATTTATGTTTGTGTCTGCAATACATCAATGAGTTATATTCATGTTGTGTTAACATAATTGGACAATGGGCGGAGCGTGATGTTAACGTCCCAACCAAAAAATACAAATAAAAAATGGAGCTGCAACCGTAAGGAAACATGTTTATCCACTTCGGTTTTGTTCGTATTACCTAAATACCTATCACCATTTTCATTTTAGAGATTAGGCCTGCTGATGCAAGTACGACTGTACGAGTAACGTCGAATAAATAATTTGAATGGGATCGTAACTGTTTACTTAAATATAATAAAAATAAATAAAAGTTAATTGCAGGGAAAATTATATCAAAATTTTTGGAATTTTAATTAAACTATAAATAATTATGTTTAAAAAATCATATAAAAATGTTGTTATAAACAAAAAACTAGGCAACAATAGTTGTGAAAAGGAGTTATATGAGGGGAAAAAAGGATTAAATGGCAGAAAGAAGCCACTTATTTAAAAAAAAAAAAAATTACGCTACGAACTACCACGTACCATCTAACCAAAAGAAGCCACGTTTGGTTATTGCTTTCATATCGTTAAATACGATTTTAATATATGTTTTCTTCAATTGTCAAAGTCAGCATATATGTGTATATATATATATATATATATATGTGCATGTATATATATATTTGAAATGTTGTTAATTACTATATGGGTGTTTTCATTTGAATGTGTCTAACATAGTCATTTTCAGTCACTTTTGATTGAATTATTCACATTAGAGTTTTGAAAATGGGCTATAAACAGTTACGTTTGATTTAGTCACATTAGGCTTTTTGGTCTAAATTTATATTCATATAAATTGATTTCTCACATCAAATTTCTAGTTAGGGTTGCCCATTGTTCAAAATGATCCCACTAACTTCAACTTAGATTAGTCAATTAGGTTTACGAATTCAAATCAGCCAATTAAAATTGACCCAACTTTATGTCTTCTAAAAAATTAAGACAACTTCATATGAATTCTATTTATGTCATGATTTGACATTCTAGTCTTCAAATTTTACCATGTTATATCATTTTTGTTCATATAGATTAGTTTTGCATTAATTCTTTAGTTTTAAAAAAATGATTGTAATTAGAATTATAATTAAATGTAGTCTTAAAAGTTAAATATATATTTTTTCCAGTACCCAAAAACTTAAATATATGCTCTCTTTTTTCTAATATATTAAATTTGACTGAATATTTATTACAAGCCTATCAAAATTATTCAAAAAACATAATATTTTATATTTATGTATAATAATGCCAATATATAATTAACTGGCCTTTCCAATTAACTAGACGAGTTAAACAATCTTTAACTTTAAACCTCATATTTTGATCCCAAGCATATAATGAATAATTCCTTGACAGAGATTTACATGTATCCTAGGTGTTGATCTTCAAAAGAATCCATGGGAGCAGAGCTTCTACAAAATTTATAATTCTGAAGTTAGTGAGTATACAAAAAGTAGAGCAGTATATGGGAGCTTAATGCAGTAATTCGTACTAGACGTTGATCTTTTTAAAGTTTGATTAATCGTGGCAACCACATAGCCTTCGGCTTGGCCCATATGTAAGGCCTATCTTGTAAGATCACCCTCAAGCCCTCAAGGTTTGTGTTTGGACAAGAAGTACGTAGCCTTGGGCTAGGCCCATAAGTAGAAAGATCATTAGGCGCTGGTCAATTGGGTTTAGGGCTCAACATGGTTTTACAATTTCTTGGTCTGTCCAAAAAGAGGTGTGCCAAAAATACCAACCTATTAGTAAATGAAAATTTTTTACTGTAAATTATATATATACACAATCAAGTTTCCTAATCAAACAATGATACGTGTATTATTTATATAATTTATTTTTTATAATTAATTTTTTAAAAAATAATTTTCATATATTTTATTTTAAATAAAAAATTTAATAACAAAAATATAAATAACTATATATGAGTATAATCCTTAATATATTATGTAATTTTAGCCTCTATAATCTCTTTAGCTTTTAAAAATAATATTTATCTATTTTAATGTATTAATAAAATTTAAAAGTGTGTAAAATATGATAGAATAAAATTTAAAATGACTTTAATGTATTACAAAACTAAAAATTATTGAAAATTTAAAATTTATTATCAAGACTGTAGAAGATTAATAAAAGGGAGGTCAGCTCACACAGCAAATGATAAGTTAATTAGGGTACGAAAATGGGTGTGTGACTCGTCAAGACTAATTTGTGGTCCTAATTTCTTAGACGGTTTCTTGTGAATGATCATCACGTATATAACTTAATATTAGTGTGCTGTCACTGTTTTGGAACTTTGAGAATATTATTAATATAAAATTATCACATGAGAGAATGATCACCCCTTTTTGTTGAATTTTATCCTCACATCTATCCAATTGTGTGATGTAAGGCGCTCTAAACAAAGAAATTGGCATCATCAATTATTCATATTGTCATAATATAAAATATCTAAATTCTCTTGCATAAATATTTGTTATTTTTAGCAAGTCATTTTCTTATACCAAAAATTGATAAAATTAATCTTATCATAATCGTCATCATGTACATTAAGATCAAATGCACATTTTTAGCTAGTTAATTTGATCCCCCTATATTTTCATTGTTTGCATCTCATTTCACTTCTCATTAAAGAGTATTAGTGGTGCCAAGCCTGAATGTTCAACCAAATGAGGCCATACATGATGATAACAAAATTCAGGGTGTGCAACACAATTTGTTAGATAAAGTAACGAGAGTGGGTTTGTAGTCCCCTCACTAAAAAGGGAAACCACATATAGAGCCACTTGCCAAAAAAGTTATGGTTATCATAATTATTATTGTCTCAATTTGTTATATATTTTCATATATATATATATATATATATATATGAAGAAGCTAGCTAGCAGGGTGAGGGAGGGCCATGGCACCCCGAATTTCCATCCTGGACCCTCAAGCCTCCTCTCTGTACCCAGCTAGCTATGGCGATGAACAGAACTCACAAAGATTCCTTATATTACAATTCAAAATTTGTCGAACTCATCATGAACGTTAATCCCTCTTGTATTTAATAATGTTATCTCGACAAGTCATTGAGACTAATCAATCCACTAAACTAATGCGTATTAGGTAACATTATTAATTTAATCATAATCCTAACAATATCTAATTATTCTTGCTTCTTTTGAGCGAGCCACCCTTTTGTATGTATATATATATATATCACCTAAACAAAACTCTTACTATAGTGTTTGTTGTTCTTTATAGTTTGTAGGCTTAATCATTGTCTCATTCACGCACATAGCAACAAAATATATATATGTAATAAAGGTAATATATTATATATATTATTTGAGATGATGATCAGTTATTCTTATTACTACTTTGTATATAATAATAATAAATGTAGCTATAAAGAACAAGGGATAAGGTAATTTTGGCTAGTCGTTGAGGACCATGTGCCGACCATATATATGTTTTGTTTAAATAAATAAATTTTATTAAAGAAAAGGAAGGAATGGTTGTAAAATTATTGAATGAGAAGCTATATATTATCTAGCAAAGATAGCTTTGCATTCCTGCAAATCCTGCGTTGTTACTTGTTAGTCTTCACTTCGGTCCTTTCTTCACAATTAAAAGAATGGTCTGATGGTGGCAGGTTGTTGATCATGATTTTTAGCTAATTATATATGCGCACAATATAGTATACTCAACATTATATGCTAATATACAGTAATTGAAGGTGAACTAAAAAAAAAGGAAATTAATGCTTTAAATGATTATTGTTTTGTGCTACAAACTTTATTAAGTGAATAATGTAAACGATTTTCTGCATAATCTTTTTTCCATTAAACAATGGCCTACCCAAGCAATAAAAGTTCAGTGGCCAAAACATAAAGAAAAAAAATATAAAAGACGAATATTGGTGGAGCCATTTATCCGAACAAAAGATAAAATTAGTGAGGTATATATGGAATGATTTGAATAAATACTAGTATCTTAGAAAAAAAGCAAACAAAAAGAAAAACCGTCGCTCACTTTAGTTGCATCTTATCGTACGTGTTGCTATGTATAATGTATTAGAAATTGTCATGGATTGTACTACTTGTGTTAGTTAATTATATTTAATTAATATTTTTATTTTATATTAATAAATTTATATACTATAAAAAAATTAATTAAATGTGAATGATTATACAAAAATAAGATGGTACTTAATAATTTCCAGGTTTTCGTAACTTTTTTTTGCAATACTTCTGTGCGGCACAGGAAGATGGTGGGTCTTGCAAGGAGTGGTTAGAATGGTGCCAGGTAGGACTGTCCCACTATTAGTTGGACCAATGGTTATAGCAAGTAGGTCCCACACAGTGAAATTAATGAACAAAGACCAGAGAAATGAAGGACACGGGACGGCCAAAAGATAAGAAAATAAATTCAATATGCTTGTTCCAATAGGCCCCACCACCACTTATTGTCCTTAACTTGATAAACTTAATTAGATTAGGCTTATAAATCCGCACCCAACCCATCCTCCACTCTCATCAACGCTCTCTATCTCTCACCTATACTTCATTGCACTCACAAGAGGCTTCAAGCTTGAGAAAAACACTGCAGCGGAAGCAAAATGGAGGCCAAGGAGCAAGACGTTTCACTGGGAGCCAACAAGTTCCCGGAGAGGCAGCCCATTGGGACGGCCGCTCAGAGCCAAGACGAGGGCAAGGACTACCAGGAGCCACCACCGGCTCCGCTGTTCGAGGCATCTGAGCTCACATCATGGTCCTTCTACAGAGCTGGGATAGCCGAGTTCGTGGCCACTTTCCTCTTCCTCTACATCACCATCCTAACGGTTATGGGCGTGGTCAGAGCCGACAGCAAGTGCAAAACTGTTGGGATTCAAGGAATCGCCTGGGCCTTCGGTGGCATGATCTTTGCCCTTGTCTACTGCACCGCCGGCATCTCAGGTTAGTTATCAACCGTTGTCACTCTCTAGCTTATATATATAGAGAAAGAGAGTAGCAGTTGCTGCTCCTTTTTTTCTGTAATTAATAAGGTGAAATTCTATATATGGTATGTATATGCAGGTGGTCACATTAACCCGGCGGTGACATTCGGGTTGTTCTTGGCTAGGAAACTATCGTTGACAAGGGCATTGTTCTACATGGTGATGCAGTGCCTGGGTGCCATATGCGGTGCAGGTGTGGTTAAGGGGTTCGAGGGCAAAACCCTATACGGTCAGAAAAACGGTGGCGCCAATTTTGTGAACCCTGGCTACACCAAAGGGGATGGCCTCGGTGCTGAGATTGTTGGCACCTTTGTTCTCGTCTACACTGTCTTCTCAGCCACTGACGCCAAGCGTAGTGCCAGAGATTCTCACGTCCCTGTAAGCCTCCCTCCATCTCTTATCATTTTATTCAAGAATTATATATCTATATATATAGTAAACTCGCAAAAAAAAATACAAATATATATCTAAAATAATTTGATTATCAGATTTTGGCACCCTTGCCAATTGGGTTCGCTGTGTTTTTGGTCCACTTGGCCACCATTCCTATCACTGGAACCGGTATTAACCCAGCTCGCAGTCTCGGTGCCTCCATCATCTTCAACAAGGACCTTGGCTGGGATGATCAAGTACGTTCCTCTTCCTCCTACTCTCATTAATTTTATCTCCTTTTTTCTTTAATTAATATCGTGTTTTTTAGTTTTTCTGGAAATTAATGTGGATGAATCTGAAGTTCTGAACTGTGTGATCCGTGATATGTGCAGTGGATCTTCTGGGTGGGACCATTCATCGGAGCAGCTCTTGCAGCTTTGTACCACCAGGTCGTGATCAGAGCCATTCCCTTCAAGTCCAAGTAATGGGATCAAATTTAGTCTGTGGGCTTAAGCTTCATCATCTGCTTATGTTTTCATCTTTTCTTTTTCTTGCATTATCTTCTTCTCTTTGTCTTTTGGCGCGTGTAAAGAATGTAATTTGTTTCTTTTTGGTGACGAAGAATGTAATATGATGATGATGATTAAGGGGTGCATGGTGCATAATGGGTTCCAGTATTCCTCTTCTTTTTAAGTTGGAAGAGGGCCCAGCTGATCATGTGCGTGGCCCTTGATGTATGGCTGTGATTGTGTATCTGTCAAATCAAAAAATAACATTTAATTTAAGCAATTTCTGCATATATGTTATTATATCATCCTGTACGCTTTTGGTCCTCACTGTAAAAAATTGTCTTCTTCCCTGGAGTATGCCTCTGGAAGTTTCTTTATTCACGCTTATCCCCTGGTTAGGCCATTCCGGGAGTGACGTTCAAGGGGGGAGGGGGGCTGGGGGGGTGGTGGTTGAGCCTACCTACTTAGGGCCCACTGGCTTTTCTATGTTCTAGTATCAATAATGCACACCTAGTTGTCCGTTTAATAATCATTCACTATGATAACGTTTTAAGTACTTTAAAACGGAGTGTGTGACATCCAACCATAATTGATGTAAGTGCTAAGTGTTAAATAAATTTATATCTTAATTAACAAGCGTTAGGGTATAAAAAAACTATATATATATTTTAAAATTATTAATATTTAAAAATTTATCAAACTTTAATTAATTTAACTTTTAGTTATAGTTTTGTAATAAAAGATAACATTTTTTAATACATAAAACTTAAATTAAAATTCTTATTTTAAAAAAATAAAATATTTATTACTCTAACTAATTATATATTTATATATTGGTGGTCACCAGGTATATATGTCGCTGTGTAGAGGTAAAACGGGACGCAAATGAAATTTATTTATAACATGCATTCATTATTCTTTTGTCTTTTGGTTTTGTGGTACCTTGGGGCCATTGCAAATGATTTTCAATTTGGGAAGTGATTTGGGACTTGACCTCTCATTAGTTAGTTATGCAAATTTCTTTTATGAAATTTTGTAACTTAAAAAATATTTAGAAGAAAAAGCTCACTTCACAAGAGGTCCAACTACTCATAGACCTCTTATTTCAATTTTTTTTTTAAAAAAAAGATTCTTCTTAACGCTTATAAAAGTAGCCTAATGTTTTCTGTTAGGATTGTATGGGTGTTTGTTTGAGTAGGTTTGTGTAATCTTTCTTTATTGTACCAAACAAAAAAAAAAAAAACAACCTAATGTTTACAAATGACAGTTTAGGAAAAAAAAAGAAGCTCCTTTTTACCAAAAAAAGATGAGTCCTAAATTTGTATATTTTGCCACCAACCATTATATGAATTTGTTTCAAGTGTTGTTTTCAGTGTTGTTGGGCGTGCAATTTGTTTCCTAAAATTTATATCGGTACAATTCACCTTCATCGTCATATTAGGGGCATTTCCAGCATGCTAATACCTTCTTTTAAAGTAACTTCAATTTTTTTTCCCTAGTTACATTTTTCTTAAATTATTAGACTTATATCCAGCTTATAGCTACGTACTTCAGCCCAATAATTAATAAAATAATACATATATTTGTATTGTTCTAAAAGAATACATGCCTCGATTATTTCATTTTAAAACTTTGAAAATATACGATTCAATCTTTAAAACTTTTGATTTGCTACTCGTTTTTCCTTGTGGCATGTACACATGCCTTATTTTTACCCTGTTTTGATTTTAAATTAATGAGTAGTAAATTAAAAAAAATTTAACCAGGAGAGTATTACACATTTTTCAAAGGAATAATTTATCCTTAAGAAAATGATTAAAGGAGTTTGTATGGAGGAAAAGTCATAGAAACTTGTTTGGATGGTTGCTATCCTGAACTCTCTATTTGCTGTATTCTTTATAATCGAAAGAAAAGGGTTTTTTGGTGGGGCCATGGTGTACTTTATATTGAAAGAAGGCCCAAAATTATTTGGGCTAATAACCTATTTCGGGTTTCGCTCAGCCCATGTGCAAAACCCTAGTGTTTGTGTTCTCACAAGGTGGTTTCTCGCGCCCTCTTCCTCGCTCGGCCTGTTCGGTGCGGTGAAGCTGCCGAATCAAAGCTCTCCGCATGGCGTCGAGCGAGCGCACAGAATTGCAATTCTCTTCCTCTTCGCAGAGCTTGACAGCGAGGGTCAACCCTCTGGTTATCTTTAACGTCTGCGACTGCTATGTTCGCCGCCCTGACCAGGCTGAACGCGTCATTGGAACGCTACTCGGCTTCGTCCTGCCCGATGGAACTGTCGATATCCGCAATTCATACGCCGTTCCCCACAATGAGTCTCTGGACCAGGTCTTGCACCATTATTAATACACATTAAGTTTTTGTAATTAATATTTGGGTCTTTGCACATATGTTACCTCTACTTTATGTTAATTATCTTTGGTTCTGTTTTTTTTTTTTCTTCTGTTAATTATCTTTCGCGGTCTTTGATAGAAATTGTAAATGTTTGTTCTATATCTGGGTCTGAGACACAAGGACTTTCATTCGTCATTTTCTGTTTTTGAGGTGATCGAATTTTAGATACTCCTTGGTTCGTTTTGTATGATTTCTGATTATGGTTAGGTGTAATCACGCATGCTTGGTTTCAAGTAGTGGTTAATACATGTGCTGGCGGTCTGTATATTTGACTCTCAGTATTCTCTTGGCAATCTACACTTTAAATTGTTTTTCTTTTGGTTCTGCCTTTTATTTCTTCTAAACATTAGCTATCAAATATTTATTCTCTCAACTTTTTATTACTTTCATTACAGGTTGCTTTGGATATTGAGTACCACCACAATATGTTAATATCCCACCAAAAAGTGAATCCCAAGGAAGTGATAGTTGGATGGTAAGTCCACTTGTTTTAAGAGCCATCTGGCTGAGGGAACAATTGCTGAATTTGATTAGCGGTGCACTTTGCATGACATGGTGGCCTCTTGGTCAGACCAGAATGTGGCTCTGGATGGAATAAAAAAGGAGGTGTTTTTGGGGGGGGGGGGGGGGGGAGGGAGACCAGTATATGTAATTTCACAGCTCCATGGCAGCTTCCAGGCATGCCACCTTAGGCCACCTCATGCCATTGATAACATTGATTTTATCTCTTTTCTGGAACAAAAATGAACTAACTCTGTTTAATTCACGCAGGTATTCAACTGGTCTTGGTGTGACTGGTGGTAGTGCATTAATCCATGAATTTTACTCTCGAGAAGTATCCAATCCTATACATATGACTGTTGATACAGTATTCACAAATGGAGAGGGTACCATAAAAGCATATGTATCCAACAATTTATCTCTTGGAGATCAGCAAATTGCTGTACAGTTTCAGGAAATTCCTTTGGATCTTCGTATGATTGAGGCTGAGAGAATTGGGTGTATGTATTGGTTGGACTTAGTTTTTAATGTTGTCCTCCTATTGCCCCATTCCTTTTTTAAATTCAAAGAATATTTCCTTATACCGGTCTTCTTTTAGATGAAGATTTTCCTATAGATATGCTGAATCAATGGCTGGTTTTGCCTAGGGTATGTTTTAAAGGAAATCTTAACTGGTTTGACGTATGAATTATTTGGAAAGGTTCATAGTTCTTAGCTGTTGATTAAGTGCCAGGGATATTCCTTAAGTTTGCTTGGAAGATGGTCTTTAATTTGAATGATCGAAGTTTGGTTTCATGTTGATTTTGGTGATGGCAGTTGATGCTTTGAAGTCAACCATTGTTGACAAAATACCCACTGATCTAGAAGGGATGGAAGCATCAATGGAACATCTACTAGCATTGATTGATGACATCTGCAAATATGTTGATGATGTTGTGGTATGCTTGCATTGCCTTCTCTAATAATTCTCACCATGTTTTCTGAGACTTTAGTAATTGTTTTCTTCATCTCAGGAAGGGCATACTGCACCAGACAATAAAATTGGGAGATTTATATCAGATGCTGTAGGTGCCATTCCTAAATTGCCCTCATCAGCTTTTGATAAACTTGTGAATGACAGTTTGCAGGTGAGTTTCTTTTTTTTTCTTTTTTGATACTAACATGTATATCTATAGTTTGCAGGTACGTTAGGTTTTGGGTTATTGTGTTTTGATGGTCACTAAATACAATGTGATTTGAATTATGGTGGTGATCTTGATAGATCTTTTTTTGGTTACATCTTTATTCTCTATAATTCTGCTATTAGTTGGAAGGCTTCACTTCAATCTATTGATGCATTATCTGCAACTGAAGCGGAATATATTTCAGCAATAGAAGGTGTGAAAGATGCTCTTTAGATTCGTTGTTTGGTCAATGAATTTGGTTTCACACAAGATGATCTTTCTGTGTATTGTGATAGTTAAAGTGCTAATTTATTTAACAAAGAATAATCGTTATTATGACAAGACTAAACACATTGATGTGAAGTATCATTTTATTCGAGACATAGTAGCTATTGGTAAAGTTATTATGCAGAAGATTCATACTTCTTCTGACAATTCAACAGATATGTTTATCAAGCCACTTCCAAATATCAATTTCAAAAATTGCTTGGACTTGATCGGTCTTTATAGTACTTAAATGTTTTTTAAGGAGGATTTATTTAGTGATGAACATTTTATCACATTTTGGTCAAAGGTGAAGATTGTTGGAAATTATGTCCCAAAATATTTTTTAATCCTAAAGCAAGGAGAAGAATTCAAATTGGATTCTGCTATTTTGGTGGCTTGGACTAGTCAATGTTCTTGTGCAAGATGGCAATTTAGTTTAGAACTCTTCTATTTAGCCATTAAAAAATATTACTTCATGGTTAAGAATGTTCCACCTCCATTGACTTATCAAACATTTTTCATTAAGGAAATATTATTATATTCCTTTTATTTACGTATAAATAGGGCCAAGGTTATGACATTTAGAGATGAAATTTATATGGATCAGTTTAGAGAGAAAACTAGAGTTATTTTGTGAGAATATTTGTGTATCTCTTCTTCCATTTTAAGAGAGTATTTTATGAGAGAAAATTTGTCCTCACTACTTTGAGAATCTGTTGTACTCTTTTTTCATATAGTGAAATATTTTATTCTCTCTTACAAGTCTTGTGAATTTATTCTTATTACTTCTCTTTATTCTCCTTGTCTTTATTCTCCTTGTTATGATATATGCGCTATGCAAAAGCATAAAATCAAGTGAATTGGAGAATAAAGAAAAGTAATAAGAATAAATTCACGAGATTTATAGATAAGAGAGAATAAAATATTTCACTATATGAAAAGGAGAGTACAACGAATCTTTAAAGTAGTGAGGACAAAAAGTATCATTTTCTCTCATAAAATATTTTTTTAAAATGGAAGAAAAGGTACACAAGTATTCTCACAAAATACTTCTAATTTTCTCTCTCAAATGATTCATAAAAATTCTACTTCTAAATGTCATAACTTTGATTTTATTTATAGGCAAATGAAAGGAATATAATAATATTTCTTTAATGAAGAAGGTTTGACAAGTCAATGGAGGTGAAACATTCTTAACCATGAAGTAATATTTCTTAATGGCTAACTACAAGAGTTCTAAACCAAATTGTCATCTTGCATTTGCTTAACCAAGAAGAATATTGACTAGTCCAAGCCACCAAAGTAGCATAATACAATTTGAATTCTTCTTTTTCTGGCTTAACGATTAAAGAAATATTTTGGAACAATTTTCAACAATCTCCACCTTGGACCAAATGTGATAAAATGTTCATCACCAAATAAATCTCCCTTAAAAAACATATAAGTACTATAAAGACTGATCAAGTCCAAACAGTTTTTGAACTTGATATTTGGAAGTGGCTTGGTAAGCATATCTGCTGGATTGTCAGAAGTGTGAATTTTTGCACAGTAACTTTACCAATAACTACTGTGTCTCGAATAAAATGATGCTTCACATTGATTTGTTTGGTCTTGTCATGATAACGATTATTCTTAGTCAAATGAATAGTATTTTGACTATTACAGTACACAGGAAGAACATCTTGTGTGAAATCAAGTTTATTGACCAAACCATGAATTCAAAGAGCCTCTTTCACACCTTCTGTTGCTGAAATATATTCTGTTTCAATTGTAGATAATGCAACAGTAGATTGAAGTGAAGCCTTCCAACTAATAGCAGAATTACAGAGAATAAAGATGTAACCAGAAAGAGATCTTCTTCTGTCAAGATCACTACCATAATATGAATCAACAAAACCAATGACATCATTGGTTGTAGCTTTGCTTCTATCAAATACCAAGCCAATATTAGGACCTTTTAAACATCGAAAAATTCATTTTATAGCACTCCAGTGATCCTTGCAAGGATTATGCATATATGGGCTCACCATGCTAACGGCATATGCTAAATCAGGTCTAATGCACACCATAACATACCTAAAACTGCCAACTGCACTAGCATAATTAACACGTAACATATGCTCCATCTCTTCCTTTGTTTGTGGGCAAAGGTTTGAAGATAACTTGAAATGTGCAGCAAATGGAGTAAAAAGGGGTTTGCAATTACCCATATTAAATTTGTCATGTACTCTCTCAATATAATTTTGTTAAGATAAGAATAATTTACCAGCTTGACGATTCTTACGAATCTCTATGCCAAGTATTTTCTTAGCTGCACCCAATTCTTCATCTCAAACTTAGTATTGAGTTAAGCTTTTAATTTCTGGATCAAAGACTTGTCATGTGATGTAATCAACATATCATCAACCTAAAGTAACAAATATATGAAAGATTCGTCTGAAAATTTCTGGAAATAAATACAGTCATTATATTGACTTTTAGAATAACCTTGCTCAATCATAAAGGAATCAAACTTGTTGTACCACTGTCTAGGTCCTTGTTTGAGTCCATATAAGGATTTATTTAATTGGCAAACAAGATGTTCCTTACTAGGAACAGCAAATCCCTTAGGCTGCTCCATATAGATCTCTTCCTCCAGCTCTTCTTGTAGAAAAACTGTCTTCACATCAAGTTGCTTCAATTCCAAATCAAACAAAGTAACAAAAGTAAGCAAAACACGAATAGAGGTATAATGAACAACTGGTGAGAAAATCTCATTAAAGCCAATACCTTCCTTTTGGTGAAAGCCAATACCTTCTTTCCTTTTATAGGCCCATTGATATCTCAAAGGTCTTTTGCCTTTAAGAAGCTTGGTCAAACTCTAAGTATTATTTTTATGAAGACTTTCAATTTCTTCATTCATAGCCACAAGTCATTTTGAGGAATCAACACAAGAAAGAGATTCTGTATAGTTGGTAGGTTCAACACTATCATTTACCTCTTGTGCAATAGACAATGCATAAACAGTCAGATTATCATCAGTATATCTAGATGGCCTTTTAATTTGTTTGTCACGAGCAATAGAATAATCATGTTCCTGTGGCTGAATAGGAGAAGTGGTGCGACCATCCCCATGATCATCAATCCCAATCTTATGAGTAGAAGATGATGAAACATCAACATTAGGAGCAATAGAATTTAGCTCCGACTCCACCTTCTTGTTAGTACCCCATAAATTACCAGTACTAGATGAAGAAGACGTAGAAGTCTGTTTTCCAAAAGATAATAAAGCATCCTCATTAAAAGTCACGTCTCTACTGAGGATTAATTTTCGTGACTTAGGATCAGAACACCATAAACGATATCCTTTAGATTCAGATGCATAACCAAGAAATATGTACTTAATAGTCCTTGGAGCTAATTTATTAACATGTGCATAAGCATAACATCCAAATATTCTAAGATTAGAATAATCAACAAGATTACCTGTCCAAACTTCTTCTAGGATTTTAAAATCTAGTGAAAAGTGTGGAGAACGATTGACCAAGTAACAAGCCGTATATGCTACCTGAGCCCAAAATTCATGTTGATGCCATAACCTAACATTTGAGAGCATACAACGAGCTTTCTCAAGAATAGTTCTGTTCATCCGTACTACAACACCATTTTGTTGAAGTTTTCTTGGAATGTTTTTATGTCTAGCAATACCATGATTTGCGCAGAACTCATTAAAGTCACATTCACAAAACTCTAGTCCATTATCCGTTTTGAGCTTCTTGACTTTTTTCCTGGTCTAGGTTTCAACAAGAGTTTTCCACTTCTTGAAGGTGGGTAAAGTCTCATTTTTGTGTCTCAGAAAATAAACCCATACTTTACAAGAAAAATCATCAATAATAGTCATCATAAAATGACGTCCTCCGTATGAAGAAACTTTAGAAGGTCCCCAAAGATCTGAATGAATATAATGAAGAATACCTTTTGTTCTGTGAGTTGCAATAGAGAAGCTAACTCTCTTCTGCTTCTCGAAGATACCATGTTCACAAAACCCCAACTTACTGATACCTTGATTACCAAGAAGACCTTGTCTGCTCAGATGGTGCATGCCTTTTTCACTCATATGACCCAAGCGAATGTGCCATAATTTGGTGACATCATTATCAAGCATAGAAGATGAAACGACTGATGATCCTGTCACAACAGTTCCTTGCAAGATATACAAGCTACCAACATGGTTGGCTTTTGATAGAACAAGGGCACTTTTTGATACTTTTAGAACTCCACCTTCAGCTGAATACTTGCACCCAAGAGATTCTAGGGTGCCAAGAGAAATATAATTTCGCTTCAAATCAAGAATAAAGCGAACATTAGATAGAGTTCTAACAACGCCATCTTGGGTCTTGATCTAGATAGTACTTATTCCTGCAACCTTGCATTGGGTATCATTACCCATCAAGACAACACCATTATCAATAGATTCAAAGGTGGTAAATAAGTCCTTGTAAGGACACATGGAATGTACATCTAGAATCAAGAATCTACTCATTTTTGCTCTTCTTTTCAGAAGAGACAACATTACCGTTAGAATCACTCTCAACATTAGCAACTTTAGTGGTCTGTTTTCCTTTTCTTTCTTTTCCTATTCTTCAAGATAAAACATTCAGAAATATCATGCCCATATCTCTTGCAGTAACCACAGGTTTTGTTGGATTTACGTCCCTGAGATTTGGATATGTTTTTCTTGTTACTAGTAATCACTTTTTCTAGAGTTCTACCCCCTACAGTTAAACCTTCTCCCTTGTCCTCAGAATGAATTTCAAGATCAAAATTTTCTTTGGACAAAAGATTAGATTTAACATCTTCAAAGGATAAAGTATCATTGTTATCATACAACATAATTTCCTTGAAGTGCTTGTAGGTATGAGGTAAAGAGACAACCAACCAACTTTATCTTCATCATCGATTTCAACATCGATATTTTGCAGATCCATAATAACAGAATTAAATTCATTAAGATGAGATTGAATAGGGGTACATTTGGCCATACAGATCGTATATAGTCTCTCTTTGAGACGAAGCTTGTTAGTGAGGCTTTTAGTCATGTACAAAGATTCTAGCTTTGTCCATAGAGCTGCAGCAGTGGTTTTGTTGGCAACTTCACGAAGAACCTTCTTAGACAAGCAAAGTTGGATTGCTGAAAGCACCTTCATCCAATTAGTCCCATTGATCATTCATCATAGAAGTTGGTTTCTTGGATTTCCCATCTAAACCTTTCTTTAATTCGTTCTGGGTAAGAACAGCTCTCATCTAGACTCGCCAAATAGAAAAGTTAATCTTGCCATCAAACTTCTCGATGTCAAATTTGGTAATAGAAGACATCTTGATTCTCTAATTGCTCTGATACTACTTGTTAGGATATATGTGCTATACAAAAGCACAAGATCAAATTAATTGAAGAATAAAGATAAGTAATAAGAATAAACTCACAAGATTTATAGGTAAGAAAGAATAAAATATTCTACTATATGAAAAGGAGAGTACAACAAATCCTCAAAGTAGTGAGGACAAAGAGTATAATTTTCTCTCATAAAATACTCTCTCAAAATGGAAGAAGAGGTACACAAATATTCTCACAAAATATCACTATTTTTCTCTCTAAAATGATCCATAAAAATTCTACCTCTAAATGTCATAACCTTGGTCTTATATATAGACAAATAAAAGGAATATAATAATATTTTTTTAATGAAGGTTTGACAAGTCAATGGAGGTGGAACATTCTTAACCATGAAGAAATATTCTTAATGGCTAAGTAGAAGAGATCTAAACCAAACTATCATCTTGTACTTGCTTAACCAAGAAGAACGTTGGCTAGTCCAAGCAACTAAAGTAGCAAAATTCAATTTGAATTATTCGTCTTTTTGCTTAAAGATTAAAGAAATATTTTGGGACGTAATTCCCAACAGTTAGGTTTTGGGTTATTGAGTTTTGATGGTCACTTAATACAATGTGTGACCTATTTTATTAGAACCCATTTGAAATAGTTAAACAGAGGAGTGGAAATGAATGGATTCTCGGGCTACACAAGTTTGCTTCTTAACAGTTTGGACTTGGTTTGGTCTATCTATTGAATAAACAAGTTTGAGGTTTTGAGCAAAATAGTAAACTTAGTTAAGTGAGCTTTGCTTGAAAATTCTTGAGAGTGGCGTGGCTATCAATAAATAAGTATTTTGTAGGTTTATTTAAATATTTTGTTTATATTTAATTTTAAGATAAATTAGACTCTCTTTCCTTGAGAGATACAGAAATTACAATATCCTCTTTATTATTTTGAAAATAAACTTAGACCCGCTTAAAGCTATAAGATGACCAAAATATCTTTAAAGATAATATTGATTTCTTTTATTAAAAAGAATAAATTATTGGAAAATGTATTTTACAATTTTTTATGTCCATGTTATTTATTTGAAGTTGAAAATTATAATTTTACTTGAATTTTAAAAATGTGACGATTTTATATTAGTCATGTACATATTTGATACTTGTTATATTATATAAATAATAAGTATAGGCTATTTTAGACAAATTGGGTGAAATTATAGCTCATGTTTTGATTTTAGATGGAGAGTATATTCTCAAAATAGAGGGGACATAAGTGATATTTTTGCATCTGTCAAAGGAGGAATATAACTTATCCTTAATTTTATTCTATAATCATAGATTTCACAATAGTTCTTCAGGCATATTCAAAAAATAAAAAAAATAAAAACTTTCTTCTATTAATTTAATTTGTATTTCTGTACTTGAGGACACTACATATTTATGTTGCTATATAAGTATGAATCGCGCAAGGTTGAATTAAGTGTGTTTCGATTTTTCAGAAAGTTTAGCTCAGTGGGCTTGTTTGGTTCATTGAAATTGAATAATCTTGAACATCAGCGTACTAGACTAGTCTTTTGCTTGGTTAAATCAGAATCGTCGATAAACAAATGTTTGTGAAGTTTTTGGTATATAAGAACGTCTCAGATTGCCGTTTGTAGAATTTGTTTTGCTGACAGATTGTTTCGTCCTTTTCAGGACCACTTGCTCTTGCTATACTTATCAAGCATAACAAGGACACAACTTAGCGTGGCCGAAAAATTGAACACAGCTGCTCAGATCCTGTAATTGTTTTTAAATCTACCTGCCGGGGTTATTTTACAAAAGGAAGTTTCCATTTTTGTCATATTTGTAAAAACCTGTGGAACATTAGTGTTCTACAATTTTACTTTGCCTTTTTCCCCACTCACCCTAAATTTTCTTTTGGGTTTGACGTTAAATAGGTAGGTCTCGAAATCTTATGGACGCTGTGTTGTATCTCCTCAGTGATCATTCATGTAATCTGTTATATTAGAAAGAAATGATAGAAATTTTCCCCACTGGCTTATTCTATGATATTTATTTGTCTATTTAGTGTTTTGGGACAATTCACGTTCAAAGTACTTAATGAGGCTTTCAATTAGAGGGTATTATATGTGCGTATGCGTGCTACGAGAGAGGAAGCTTCTGGACAGGACCTTGTATGAGCAATCACAAGGCTTTTGAAGTAGGACTTAAGATAGAAGGATATGAAAATGTGTAGAGGATATTTAATGATACACAATTTGTCCATCAAAGTTCTCAAATAAAAAATACGTATTTGTTTTCTTTTTCCTTGGAGGGAGAAAAATTAGTCTGCATTCATTTCAATTCCTTTCGTCCATCCACAGAAATTAACTGTAATGAGCGTCAAACTCTATAACGTCTCTCTGCAATTAATCATTATAGGCGTCCTTTGTTTTGACAGTTATCTTTTCTATGTTCAGTACATATGATCAATTATTCCCCCTGAACTCTAAACTAAACAAGTAAAATCTCCATATATATGAGTATGTGTGTGTGTGTGTATATATATATATATATGTATGTATATATAATTTAAAAGGAAAACAGGACTAACCATTCAGCCTGAGGTCATTGCCATTAACAGTCAGATCGGAAAATCCTCGTTCCAATCTTGATCTTCCATTCACGCTCCTCCAATTATTTTGTTGGCCAAAAAGGCTACAAGGATTCAGAGAGGAGGCATGTAGTTTCCCTTCGTGGGATTTGTAGTAAGAATATAGACACTCATTACTCGGATTTGCCCACAGCTTTAGAGGCACTTCACAATTCCAATTCTTGCTCAACTTCACATGCATTGTTGTTGAACGTTGACTGAAGCTGCAGGGTCCCCACTTTTAGTGGGACCCAGTGGGCCTTGAGCTTATCCCACTGATTGCATCGCTCATTGCCTCCTATCGTTGCTATATGATTGGATGCTTGGAACCATGTTTGCCTCCTGTTAAATATATATATATATATATATATATATCTTTACCGTGTGTGTGTGTGTGTGTGTGTTGTGCCTAAATAGCAACTTTATTTAACAGAAAAAGGTCCAACGTAAGTGTTATTTTTGTTGCTGCGCATGGTGGGATAGTTGTTCTTGCTTCTCAGAAAAGCACCGACAGAATTAGCGAAGACAAGGGGAAATATGATGCTTATACGAAGGAGAAGCGGCGTCCTAGATTTCACGCGTGCCCTCACCACTCCTTTATCCTTTGTGTTTCTATATTTGCTTTATCAAGACTTCTACGTTCAATTTATAATAAATAAATAAAACTTATCATAAATCAATTTGTAAATACATAAAAAAAAAAAAGATAGTAAATTGTGTATTTAACACGTCAGTTTACTTAGTTGTGATTGGCTTAGCTTATCCTCTATAAACTAATTTATTTGAAATTATCCTTAATTTCATTCCATGAGATGATGATAATAATAATGATATACACGTACCTTGCAGTTTTGATTTTAATTGGATAATAATGAGAAAAAAAAAAAACAGATAAGGATCTAGCTAGCTAGACACAGCTAAAGGCGCTTTAACCAATCTATTACGGTTTTCATAGTACTCAAAGTTTTACTTCTAATTTGTATAATGTTATTGTCTTTACTGGGTGTTTGGGTATACATATAGATCTCATGGTTCAATTTTCAAAAAGCTAATCTTACATAGGCATCCCACTCTTCGATCTAATTTTGCCTCACACCCTTGACCTGTCATTGCTGCATAAGTAAGTGTTCTTTCATACAGAGAAAATTCATCCCATTCTTCTGCATTTATTTTTCAGATATATATTTCTTAAACAACATTTGCAAGTTATATATTTAAGAAATATTTATTAACCAATGTGAAAACAAGCCCACAAAACTTGATTCTGGTGCAATGCAGATGCAGCTATCAAACTACTGATCTAAACCCAAATATTCCAAAAACAAATGAATATTTTATGTCATGTGGATTCGAAATCTGTTCCGCAGCATCTTTCCTTCGAAAGCTAGAACCAGAGACTTACGTATTTGTGAGCCTTTTATATCAAAACTTTGAGATTTTAAAATAGGTAGGTAGGTGAAATTACAAGTATTATCTCATTGATTAAAAAGTGTGTTATATATTTATTAATCATAATTAATTTAGACTCAATTTAATTGTTTGATCTTAAGAACAAATCCACTTAAAAATATTTTTCTTCAATAATTACTTACACATATGCATGGGGTGCCTTCATGTAACATCTCAACTGCTCAATGCACGAATGAAGATGATGATGATGAGTAGCTGCCTAACATGAACACATGAATTATAAATAGGTTAACAGCTTCAGTCCAAAGCACCTAGAAGTTAGAGCAAGCAAAACCTAGTGCCAAGTATGAACAGACAAAATGATACTCGTGAATATGGTATTATAAGTTTATAACATCCTCGGGAATTGTAGAAAGAAGTTGGCATCTCTCTTTTTTTTAAAACCAAGTCTTGCTTACTATTTTTAAGGAATAACAAGATTCTTCCCAAGCTAGCCATTTCATTATTTTTAAAAAGTAAATTATACTTTTTTTATTGAGAGATATTAAAATTATATTTTTTTATATTTTGAAAACTTATACTTTTCTCTTAAAAAAATAAAAAAATTATAATTTTATTTATTTTGACTAAAATATTTTTAATGATATTTTTAATTTTTTTAAAAAATTATAATTTAATGAAAAATATATTTATAAAATTATTATTTTATAATTATTTATTTTGAGTTTAAAATGATAAATATTTTATTTTAATTTTTTTAAAAAAATTATATTAGTTAAATATATATTTAATTATATAAATAATTAATATAAAGATATTTTGATTGAAATGAAATATAATTTAATTTTTTTCTAATCCATCTTCTTACCAATTTTTGAGCAATGATTGATCTAGAATCTGAATAAGAATTTATATACAATGAATATATGATCTAGCCAAAAATTTATGTAATTAATTAACTTATTGGAATTTCTCAAATAATAAAAAAACACTTATTTTAAAATTAAGCAAATCATTTAATAATAGCCTAATAAGTGTGTGTTTTCTCTTTTTCTCTACTTTTAACTTCATTAATTATACATGGACAGGGCATTATTTTTTGTCACTTACTTATCTTCTTTAGTGTGCTCTCAATTACCATAACTACTTAGGTTCAAATTTAATTATGTGATTACCACTTAGAAAAATTTATTCTTCTAATTGATGCACCATGTTGATGTGATTGGTTACACCCTTAGAATTATTTAGGAAAGAATATAATTAAATAACACACCAATTTATCAGAATATATATATATATATTTATATATATATCTCCCCAAGCAACTTGACTAAGTTTTAATGACAATTTCTTTTGCTCATTGCTTTGCTATGACCTTAACAATCACAGATCATGCTCTCTTAAAGTACTCTTGAAAAATATTTCAGATTTCAGATTTCAGACTTCGAATTTTAAATTTTAAGTTACTCCAACCCTTAATTACTTGGAAGCTGGACAATGGCCAAAGACAGGAGCAAATGACAAAAGAAAATCCAAGCCATGTATATACCGTTTTGTTGGTAATGAATTAATTGTGTCTCCAAAGTCCAAATCTCTCTAATGGGTGGCTTTGCTGTCTCATAGCTTTTGTTCCCACTCCTTAAAAAGAAGATTTGTAAGAACCCTAGTCAACCTAACTCAGTATCTCTGTCAGTCTGTGTGGCGATCACAACCGTCCAACATAAATCAGACAATGTGCAACTTTGACTTTCACTTCCCCAGCAACTCCATTACACATAAATATATAACACCTTCTAACTATTTCTATATGTTCTTTAGCAGACAACCACTTCTTTTAAAAACAAAGTTTGGTTTCACTCACATGTCTTGATGGAACTGGATTTATCTGATCATTATGCGCAAGCATTAAGCGTAAAGGGATTGAAATTATAAATTACACAAACGTACACATTATATAAAGGCAGCTATATATATATATAATATAAAATTGAGTAGCAAGTGCACACTTTACTGAAAAACACATTTGTGTCTATAAGCAGATGAACTCGAGGAAGTATATTAAAATTTTAAGTGGAGATAGATTGGAGATTCTATAATAAAATAAACTATACTTTGAACCACAATTAGTGAAACTTACATGTTGTCTGCTCTAAGACCGAAGCGTTCAACAGTGGCTGTTTTTACGCATGTCTTTATCTTTCTAATTTCTATCTCTTTGCACAAAATACTAGGCTCATTAAATTAATCCAAGATCAAATCCGCGCATATATATATATATATATAGCTCAATCCCACATTCCCTAAATTCAAAGCAGACGCAATATAAATAATAAATATAGGGTTGGTCTTTCATCCCGGCTAAAGAAACCAATCAAGAGGTTTTTAGGTACAACTCACGAAAGAAGAAATGTATACTTACATCAATTCAAATAATATGATGAATACCTACATATATATATATATATATTTATGGATCTCTAATAAAATAACAAAATTATAATATGTGATTTTTTTTTAATTGTAGCATTATATGATTAGGGCTCCACGTGTTATATTTTTGAGCAAAGTGTAAATATCTCCATTTAACTTTTAAGTCATTTGTTAATACTTTTCTTTAACTATATATAAATATATAACTCTAAACTTTTAAAGATTTAAACCCTTATCCATTTCTCCGTTAATGTAAATGCCATCTTAATTAGACACGATTATTGTCATGTGACACACTTCTTTATATCCTTTTGAAAACACACAAGGTTGAAGTAATTAATTAAAAATGAAACAAAAGGTTACAAATCTAAAAACCTGCAAATAGGGGGCTTTTTTATATTTTAAAGTTGACAGGAGTAAATATTACTTGCATTTTTCTTTATATATAGAGAGAGAGAGAGAGAGATATCATAACAGACACCTAATTAGTTTTACTTAAATCTTAACTAAAAGATATTAGCATATTAGATATATAGGAGTTTTATTAAAAAAATGTAGACATACTCGCATACTTCTTCATAATCTCAAACTCTACTCTACGTTGTAGACCAAGTGTACCAATAATGTTCTTGGGATAGAAAATAAGAAAAGGAAAGGACAAAGATATAGGGAATAAATTAATGAGTTATGGTATTATATATGGAGAGGGAGCAGTCAGATCTTTATGGTTCAGAATCAGAAGCAGCTCAGATAGTAAAGCTGCAGAGTGAAGGGGCTGGGACACAGAATATTGATATCATTGAGGAAGTAGTACTGAAACATGGAGGAAGGAGGTATGTCAGGCTTATATATGAGAAGTGCAGGTAGTGGAAATAGTCATGGGAGTAGTAATGGTGGGACTAAGTGTGGGCGTTGGAATCCCACATCAGAACAGGTTAAGCTTCTCACTGAACTCTTCAGGTCAGGACTCAGAACCCCAAGCACTGATCAGATTCAAAAGATCTCCACTCAGCTCAGCTTTTACGGCAAGATTGAGAGCAAGAATGTCTTCTATTGGTTCCAGAACCATAAAGCTAGGGAAAGACAGAAGCGTCGCAAAGTCTCCACCTTTCTTAACAACAATAATAATAATAAGGACCATGATCATCTCATTCCTCCTCCAAAATCTACATCAAGTATGTGTGTCTGTGTGAGTGTGATCGATGTTCTTAATTTTGTTCTCTCCTTGATTAGTCTTTTTGTGAATGTGATGATCTAATATGTTTCTAACACTTTTTGTTACTGTCAGAAAATAATAATTTGATGAATCAAGTTTCGGAGCCGGAGAGAGTGATAGAGACACTCCAACTCTTCCCTTTGAACTCCTTCTGTGAATCATCAGGAACAGAGAAGGTGAGGGTGCATGCGAATTGCAGGGACAATACCATGTTTTCGTACACACTTCATCAGGGAGATCACCAAATGGAACACCCACCCTTGGATTTGCGCTTGAGCTTTCTGTAAATGCAAGCTTTGAGTTTGGAGGGTGCACGGTGCTGGGACCGTGGGAGAGAAGAGAGAAGCTAGCATGGTTTTTTTAATTAATTCATTAGTGTTCTTAGTTAGGTAGTGAACTTGTGTAATTTAATTAGCATTAAAATTAAGGACAATTAGGGTTGGAGGATATGCAAAGTTTATTATAAAGAACAATATGTAGCTTCAAATTAAATTACATGAATTTTAAAGGTAATGAGTAGTGACTAGTGAGTTTATGAGTCCTTGTATAATAATGGCGAAATGCGTGGACATTCTCCTCTGCACGCTCGCTCACATTGGATTTGATTGATATATATGACGTTTGTGAGTATAATAGTATGTGTGTTGGATATATTATGAATGACTGGGGATTCTAATTCGCTGCATGTCACCTTGGAATTAATGCACAAAGGATATATATAACATAATATGCGATACAAATGAGTCATACCTCGGGTCTGCTTCCTTCTTTGAATATGATGATGTGAACATGAACCATTTTTGCACAGACTTTGAACATCTCCTCTGCGTCTAACCAACTTGGGAATGTCATTGTCATTCATCGTTAAAGTTCTTCTTTTAAATTTAAGAGCAATCCCAATCCATATTCTTGCTTATATATATACATATATAAATGGAAATTAAGGCTTAGACCACACCAGTGCTGTAACGCTCACTTTCATGGCCGGAAGCGTAACTCAACATGTCATATATATTGAAATGCCATTGTTAGACAAATTTAGATCTATTTAGTACTAATGCTTAACTGTCTGCTAAATATATATGATACTCATTTATATCAGAGTATATTTAATTTGTTATTGCTTAATGCACATCTGTGTGCACTTTGTTTCGTTTGTGATTGTAAGTGTGAATGTGACAGTTAACTTCTTGTCTTGTTATTATCTCTCAAGCTAGTTCTAATTTTAAATTATAGTTAAATTAAATTAGATTTTAAATTTTAGGTGAGTAATAATATTGGGTAAAACAGTGTCCGAATTACTAAATTTTTTTAATATTACCAAACTACCATAAATGTCTCCTGTGAAATTGATGGGCAAAATCATTTTTTCTTTTCCCCCACGTACGTAACACTTTTATTACAAAACATAGCTTTGCTGTGAAAATTTTTAAAAAAGAATGAGTCACAAAGGAATTTGCAGGTTTTATGATAATTTTTTATTGTGGTTTTAAGTTTAATTGAACGCACTTTAAGATGTGTGATTTAATTTTCTTTAGAGATGAGAAAAGGACAACTCTTTTTTTTTTTTTTTCCTTCTTGTCATGGATAATTATTATATAAAATAGTGAAACAATGGTTGCATGCAAAACCGACAAATAAAAAGCATAATATTATGCTCAGGCTCGAAAAATATGTATAATATTATGCCCCAAAACCTATAATTAAGTGACATTTTTTTTTCAAGACATAAATTCTGTTGATTCTTATTTAGTTCATTTTCTCACTTCCAAAACTAATAAAAGGAAAACGATCTACTCTGGACAACTGTTAACATGACGTGGTTTTCCTTAATTTAAATTGAAAAAAAATGGGATAGCTGCTAGCCTCTTATTTTTTTCCTCTTAATTTGGTGAATATCGTAGGAGTTCAAAGTCCTTCAAAAATAACGAAGAAAATTGATTTCCTCTAATAACCCTTTCCTTCTTTAAAAGAAGAGCTCTGGCCCAATAACATATGGGCTAAAATTGGGCTTATTGATTCTATTACTTAGGGCCTACGAAACCCCTCAAACCCAATGGATCCGGCTCTTGAAAAATATGAAGTTTGACAAAAAAAAAATACAAAGAGTACTTTCAATCTCAGAAGAGTAGAGTCGAGAGCTGAGGGCCGAGTTTCTTAGGCGAAAAGTTGCAGAAGAATCGTACTTCAGCGGGTTGCCCAGCGAAGAAGAAAAGGGGTAATATTAATTTTGAGAGGTAAAGATCGAAACTTTTGGGTATCAATAGCAGTAATGGATGTGATAAAGATGCAGCAAATCTCATCGAGACCCATCGAGAAGGTCATAGTTCACCCACTCGTCTTGCTTAGCATAGTTGACAATTATAATAGGGTCGCTAAGGACACCCGCAAACGTGTCGTTGGTGTCTTGCTAGGAAGTTCTTTCAAGGGCACAGTTGATGTTTCCAACAGCTACGCCGGTCTGTGTTTCTGTCTCTTAAGTCTTCCCAATTTGTTCTGTTTCAGGGTCGTTTGGATCTAAGATTTCTCTTTTCGTTCATGTTTCACCAATGAATGTTAACTTTTGTGTTTTCTGGTGATTTTTAATTTAAGTGTAGTATTTTTCATGCTATGTTGTGACAGCCTAGTGACTTTTATTTGTTTTAAGAAGAGAAGCGTTATGCTTATAGTTTATATATTGTTTTAGTTTGCAGTAATTCATGAAGAAGTCATAGTTTTTACAGAAATTTAATATGCCGCGGTTGAAACAGTTCTTAGTTGTAATTTAATTTCATTAATGATTTGTAAGCTTTCTTGAAGTTAGCTTTCAGATAGTTGTAAATTCTTGTACGAGCATGTTTCTTGTTCATTTTCTAGTCTTGTTGAAAGTTTCCTGTGAGATTAGTTGTTCTGCTATTATGTTGGATATTTAATTGTATGGATAAGATAGTTGGTTTCAACTTAAGTTTTGGTGGAGCGGTTCTAACATTATTTTTGAAGTTTCAATGCTATTTGGCCATTTGAATTATGCATATTTTACTAATCTTTCTCCAATAAATAAACAGTTCCCTTTGAAGAAGATGATAAGGATCCTAGCATCTGGTTTCTTGACCACAATTACCATGAACAAATGTTTTCCATGTTCAAAAGAATAAATGGTACAAGTACATCTCTCTCTGTCTCTCTAATTTGTAATTGAGAATTAATCTAATCAAACATTGTGAATAATTTTTTTTCAGCAAAGGAGCATGTTGTGGGATGGTACAGCACTGGTCCAAAAATAAGAGAAAATGACCTGGATATTCATGGTTTATTTAATGAGTATGTTCATTAAGCTAAAACCCTGAGTAGAGTGATACTTACTCTTATGTTGTCCTTAATCCTTATACTGCATTTGCCTGCTGATAATTTCCCATCTTTTATTTAATGGTTTGGTAAATTCTTTTTTCTTTCTTATTCCATATGTCAGATGACTTTTTGTGGTCATCTAAATATAACTTTCATGATTGGATTTGATTAAACTTGCGCTGGACCATTATGCTGCTGGCTTCTCTTAGCACTAAGTGAGATGCACTTGGGCTATTTATAGCAGTGGCTAAGAGGCAAGAATAGGCTTAATGCTAGCCCGCTACCTACCTTTATAGGAATGGTATTAGAGCAAGGCAAACCAAGGTTCAAATTCTCTTTGGGAGAGGTGGCCACATTTAGTATCTGACAATGGCTCGAACAATATTGTCTTTGTAAGAGTATATTTATGGGAAACCAAAAAAAAAAAAAGCACAACTATATTCAGGATTGATTATCAATTCATATATAAAAGGTTTCAGCTATTCCATGCAATAGAAAATTAGTGAGGGCATACATTGTAGCAAAAAAGAGGATAATGCAAGATCAGAAGGCAAAAAATTAGCAAGAGAGAGCAAAAATTCAATAGAGATTATATGATGAAGAATGGCAGTGATTTGACTGATAAATGATTATGGTGCAGCACATACTTTCTTGTCCCCCAAGAGTGGACTGACAGTGAGCTAACTGTCTACATGGTGAAGTTCACGTGGCTGGTTGGCCATTACTAGTTTAAAAGAAGCATTGAAGAGCAGTGGCATTTCTTTATTGCAAAGATTATACAGGGTTCCTAGAGTTTCACTAGACAAAATCTTGGAAAAACTTGGTGTTTCAGTGGATCTCTGATGAACCAAGTTTTGGCTTACTCCGGTTGGCGGAGGTGAGAAAGAAGAAAGATGGATAGCGTGCAAAGGGATCTCTCTTGGTTAAGATCCAGAGTGCTTGAGAGATTGAAGATGCTGTGGGTGAAGGTTTCTCCAGCACTGAAATGTGCTGAGAAGAATAAAAAGTTAAGTGTTTATGCCTTGAGCCTAGTGTGACATTGTGCGGATTGCCACATGGGTCATTTGGAGTGAGCTTATGTGTGAAATACCTACTTTTGTGATGCTTTACGCAAAAAGTGTAGGAATGATGTGTCCTAGTTTCTACAAGCTACAAGACCTGCTAAAATTTTTTTATATAAAAATAAGATAATAGTCTCTAATTGCCTTGTACCAATACCAATTAGTACCTTAAGTTGGGTCTTCTTCAAGACCCACCAATCCTTTGTCCTCCTTGCCACTCCTAGGAAAAATGTAAATACAATTAACATGATGCACATGACACTTAAAAATTGGTGTAGGAACAGATGGCTGCGATACTCTAAAAATGATAAAACCCATTATTTCTTTCTTGCAACCTGTAAGTAAATATAGCTTAAATCAATGAGGCATGTGCCTGTTGCTGCTGTAACCCATGGGAACCTTATTGTGCCTGAGCATCTAGGTATATTTGTGGCCTATTTTTATGCTGGGTTTTCATATTTTAGATTTTCATTGAGAACATGCTCATCACAATTGGTCTTGAGCAGGAAGTAACTTTTTTATGTTCTGTGCTTGGCAGTTAAGCGCACATTCTAAATGTTACTTTTATGCTCTCACTCTCACCTGTTTATATCATTCTTCATGTTTGTTTTACTTGTCAATACATGATTAATCTTTTACCAAATTGATCAAGCACCACAACTTTGCAGCTATGTTCCAAATCCTATTTTGATTATAATTGATGTTCTACCTAAGGAGCTGGGAATTCCAACAAAAGCTTACTGTGCAGTTGAGGAGGTTAAAGAGGTAGAATAAAGGTTTTATACGTCAGAGTTGATAGAAATTCTAACATTTTAAAAAGTTCTGCTTTGTATGGTCCTTGGAACTAGTCTTTGCTTGAAAATTATGACCTTACAAATATTTTATTTTTAATACAGAATGCCACTCAGAAGAGCCAGAAGGTCTTTGTGCATGTGCCATCAGAGATTGCTGCTCATGAAGTTGAGGAAATAGGTATGCCATGGAATGCAAAGCTACTGAAATTTTATCTGTAATCATTTTTAATTTTATTTTGGGAACTTTCATCCACATGGTTGTCTAAACAATGTCTTCTATGGTATTAAATTCTTATTGCACTTGTGTAGGAGTGGAACACTTGCTGAGAGATGTCAAGGATACAACCATCAGCACCCTTGCAACAGAGGTTTTTTCCAATAAATAATAAGGGCTCTTCTCTTTATTGTTATTTCTGTCTTGCACTTCATTTCCCTGTCATACTTGAAGCATTTTGGAGGTATTCTTTTCACGAAAGGATGAAAGCTGAAAGCATAATTTAATTATGCAGGTGAGTGGAAAACTCACAGCCTTGAAGGGTTTGGATGCCAGACTTAGGGAGATAAGAAGTTACCTTGACCTTGTCATTGATGAAAAGCTTCCTTTGAACCATGAGATCCTGTACCATCTACAGGTTTGCTTAGTTAATTCAGATTCTTTGGCTTTGTTATCAAGTGTTTAGGAATTTAGATAAAGGCATTTTCTGATAACCCAAATCTATCAGTTCAATTCAGTACTGAATGTGTAAGATCAGAAAAAATAGTTGTTTGAAACGATCTGATTTACTTGTTTTTTTTTTTTTTTTGGTTACATGTGGTTCTTTTATGGCTTTTTTCCATTACTATTTCTCACTATGTTGAGTTGATGTCTTACTGAAATTTTGTTAGGATATCTTCAACCTTCTACCAAATCTTAATGTTGCTGAGCTGATCAAGGCTTTTGCAGGTTAAGATCATCAAATCCTGTTAAATGAATATTTATGGTTTGCTTTAATTACCTATCTAAATTGTTTATCCCTATTCTTCATTTGCAGTGAAAACAAACGATATGATGCTGGTAATATACCTATCGTCTCTCATCAGAAGTGTAATTGCACTCCACAACTTGATTAATAACAAGGTGAAATACTCTTATCCTGAGTCTTGCTGAGTAGTGAATTCTAATTTTGCAATGCAAGGCACTTGATATGTTTCTAAACTTACTACCGTGATTCATGTCATTCTAATATATAAAGTATGATTCCAGATGCTCAATAAAGAACATGAAAGGTCAGAAGACTCAAAATCAGTGGCTGTAACAAGTGCAGCTGGAAGTTAAGGTTTGGGGGCTATAATGCTTGGAGTCTAAGGGCACCCTCATTGTTAGTTTATACAGCATAATGATTCTTTTAAACCTGTCAACGAATTGTACTACTCATGAATGATGAGTAGAATATTGATTTGCAGCTAGCCAATATATGTCCCATTGATTACGTTAGTTTCAACAGATGAACAAATATGGTGTTCACTGTCTAACCGTCTTAATTACAATATCTTTTTATGCCTAGTCATATGCTCATCTGCATTAATTATCGGTTACAAGAGCCTGTTTAGCTTGCAGAACCCTTTATTACTATCAAAGACTTACAGAAAGCTAAGAGAACTTAGAAAATTGACTCAACCGAACTTCCTCGGGAGGAGGAGGAACGAGTATGAACGTCGAAAACATCAGTCAGAAGTACAGACGTAAGCAGCCATACCTAGGTGAATTGTGAGCAACAAAATTCAAATTTCTAATATATAATCAGAAACGATGAACTTGACACATGAAACTCAAGGATTATTATTATTTTTCTGAAGCTAAAGCTAAGATCTATTAGGAAATAAAGCAAGCAACTTTCGAGACCTTTTAGCGCTTTCAGTAAAGAGGGGAAAAACAAAACTACTTTGGGCTATTCTATGTACAGAAATGTGGACCTATGAAGAGGTTGAGGTCCACCTCACCTTTTCCTTTTTTTTTCACCCCCTTTTTTTATTTTTTCTTTTATTCTGAAGACAATTCTCATAACACTTACTAAACTTAAAAGTCAATGAAATATGTCAGACTTTTATTTCCTGCTCTAGTGTATATAATAAGAAGCCCCCACTAGTAAAAAACAAAAAAAAATTAGGTTAGTTGGGAAAACAAAATAGAATATGAGTTGGGTTTAAGTCTTTTAAAAAGTACTTCGGAAATAAATTTTCAACACACCAAATGGTAGTAAGCATAGCATATGTCTATGATTTCCGGTAAAGCTGGTTGAGGGTGGTGGAAGTAGTGGATGAGAATGAGTAATCGGTGTTGACCATGGCTTCGGCTTTCAATAATGAGACCAAATGGCTGGAATTGGGTGCGTGTATTGCTGCATTAGCCGTTGCAGCCATGGTTGCCATTCAAATTGGTATACTATATTCTTTGAACTTACCCCATGCGCGTCCTTGCATCACTAGCCTCCAAATTAATTCCCAGTCATTTCTGCAATATGTATATATTTTTTGTCAAATATGATTCTGAGATTGAGTGCTATTCTGTATGTGGGGAAGCTAGGGATGACACTATCCACAAACTTTATTATAAATCATAATGCACCATGACTTAATTAATTTGTGCATAGTTGGACGACTTTGAACGGGATTATAAATGAGATGTTATGTAGAATCAACATATGTGAAATATGACGCCTCCCAAGAGTTCATATGATCATATCATGAGCTCAACCTATTAGTAGATTTGGGAGGTCCAATCCAATGCACATCACACTATTTGTATCAATAACAAATCAAAAGAAATTTTATTTTTTATTAACTTACTATATATAAGTGAATGGTGATTAAGTCTCGATTCCTGGTCATTTGTGTAGAATAATATTCTCAGTGTATGATTGAGGTTTGCTGAAACAAACGACCTCAATGTTGTAACGCAGATATACATGCATGTTAGGACTGTGACATAGTTGGAACGCAGATATATAACTTTAAAATTGAAAAAGAAAATAAAAAATATTGCAGCCAGAATTAGAAATTGGAAGCCAATAAATAATTTTTTTATTGTTGCGCAATCGAACTTAAGAATAAATTAAAAAATACGAAAAATGATTTAGACAATAGGAACATATATGCAGCTGTGAGAACATTATTATTGTTGTATAGGCAGCAATGGCTTCAAATGTTCCCATTAAAGGTTTAAATGTCAAAATTTCAGCAATTTGTTTTTATGTCCGGGAACTCAGTACATCTGAATTTGCTTTTTGTCATAACTCGTGTTTGGATGAATCTGATTCTGACATTGAATTCAGCTCAAGTGGCAAGTGGATAAATTCTCGCAAGTTAAGGGTTAATTTGAGGTGGCCAGCTAAAATGCTTGGAGCTCTAACCCTTATTGAATACACACTATATTTCCTTATCACGCGCGTGCGCATATATATATATTTCTACCCTTCCAGCATTAAAAATAATTAATAAATCTTGATATGTATACTAAATATTGACAAATAATTAACAAGAAATAGAGAGACGGTAGTAATAAAATTTTGTCTATGTTCATCTTTCCCGCAAGAATTAGGGTAACAAGTCATTATGAAATTGTATTAGTCATGAATGATGAGTCGAATATAGTTTTGCAGCTTGCCAATTATATGTCGTCCCTTTGATGGCCTCCTATCATCTTGTTTTTTGTTAGGTATATTGCTTTCATTTGCACCCAACTTATATGGGGTCAAGTTTATGGTGTGCAATCAGTTACAAGAAACACGGCTTAGCTTAATTTTAAAATCATTTAAATGCATCGTAATAGTACTTAAGATGCTTTAATTTTGAGATAAAATTAATAAGCAAATTTTGATTGTTTGAGCTAGTGCATGTATATTTCAAAATTTACTGCGTTTATAGATAAAGAAAGGCTCCACTATATATATGAAATATAATTTTAAGAAAGAGGAATATAAAGTCGGGTGTATGAATCAACACTCCAGATTATGTGATGATAAAAATTGCGACCCATAATAGCATATGCATGAACGAGTATTTGAATTGAAAATTAAAGCAAGTGGCCGGAATAGGATGCATGCGTACGTGTTCTCATTCTTGCCTCTCGTCTTTTGTTTCAACACACGCTTCTGATTTTTATTTGAGAATGAGAACTGAAAGCTGCATTGGCACTAACAGGCATGGCATCACTTCTATCATTTGAACTCAACGACCAACTTGGTTCATTGCACCACTCCCCCTCCCCCAACTAGATCAGATGCCTTCAATTAAAAAAATATTGTTATCATTTTACGTATGGGGCTGATAGTGAGAGCTCCATCCTCTCTGTGGATATAGCTCAAGCACTTGTAATGACACACTGTGGAGATCAGATAAACTGTCTCCAACCTTTATTCTAACCATACTGTGCCATGAATTGACTTTTGCGTAACAGTGAGCATTAATAACTTTCTGTGACTGAATTAATATTGGTGATTAATAAGACCAATGCTTAATTCACATATATGTTAGCGTATTAATGTTCTTTCTTGTTAATTGCTTTAATTTTGGTGTGGCAATGTTGAAATTTTGAATTGAAACTGTACGTGCTTGTGAGCTTTTTTCAAATGACTAGTTCACGGTCAACCAAATCCTTCTGATGCTGAGATCTACCTCGAGCCGCAGCGACGTCGGCTTTTAATTTTGGCCTCAAATGTCAACTAAAGTTACACCAATTTCAATTTGTTTCTCATCCGGAAACGAAGTACATCACAATTTGCTTTTTGTCACATTGAATTTGATTCACATTGAATTCAGCTCAAGTGGCAAGGTGAACAGATTCAAAATTACTCTTTTGTCTCCATAATGGATACAACCACCTAAAGCAAGTTCAACCTTTTTTTTTTATTTCACTTTAAATAAGATTTCAATTCGAATCTTTTAATTTTGCTAATAATTTTAAATTCCCTAAACTAAAGCCAAATATAAACAACCAGGTTTAGAAAATATGGATTTTAATTAATTTTACAAAGCCAATGTTGACGAGAAATTATTATTTTTAAAACGGGCACGAAGCCATAGATGCAGCTATTTCTTTTTTTTTGGGCTAACATTAGGTGGTCGTCACTCGTAAGGTTAATATAAACTAGTGTGATTATTATTATCAACATAAATATAAATATAAATATATAAATATATATATGCAAGACAATATGTAGCTTATTTTATATATCTAGTCATAAATGCACAAGGATCATAAATATTAAACAGCAGCAACTAAATTATATCATTATGTGGGTAAATTATACAATTAATCAGTTCGGATTTGTTTGACACACCTTTAACATTAAACGAATTCATAATTTTGAGGAATTCGTAAGTTGCATTTTGTTCAAATAATAAATATCACTAATTAATTTTAAAAAATACACTAATTAATAATGGTAGTCCAACATTTTTGTAAAACTTATTTTAATTCTTAAGGAAAATATGTTATTTATATATCGCCAAGTTTATATATACATATATATTACAATTTAAGAATTAATGAATCAAATTAAAAAAGAGCTTGGGGGAGAGAGGTCAACCGTTACAAAACCCGCAAGGGTTAGCAAGCGAGTGGAGTGCTGCAGAAGTTTTTTAGTGATTTAATTATTAATCATATGGATTGATGAAATTACAACTATTCATCTAAAATAATCAAAAATCGATATGAAACCACATATTACATATATATAATATATTTAATTGAACAGAAACACTAGTACACACACTTATATGATGAGCAGCGAAACCCCACTAATTTATGGGTAGTGGGTCCCACCCATATCAAATCAGCAACGTTACGACTGTGCACGTACACTGGTCCCAGAGGTCAAACACTATCCAACGGTTGGGATCATCATCATCCTTGGAGCTCCCCAACGTGTCATAACTGAAACGCTGATGCGTATTGCATGAACTCGCAGTCGGACTCCAACTCAGCCATGGTTTCGGGCGCCAAAACCACCTCCAAATCAACGCTCCCGCTTCCTTCTCTTCCCGGAAACGCGGAGATCTTACCGTCGAATTTATTAGCCCGACCGCTCCGAACGGCGACGGGTCTGCCCCACCCGAAATCATTATCGTACATTGGGAATCGGGGCGAGCTACCCATGGTGATAGATGCACCGTCAAAATTCCCCAGTGGGAAGCACCTGGGGTTTTTCTCCCAATCCTCTACGAACCGTCTCACAGTAGCGTCATCGTGAGACTTCACGCTCTTGTTCAGCTGCTCTGCGCACCAACGTAGATCCCGTGACATTACGTCACCCACTGTCGCATACGTGGGGATACTCTGAATCGCATTCCCGAAGTAGCACGGGTCCAGTTTAGGCTCTAGCCTGTGGCGACAGTTCACCGCCATCCTAAAGGTTGTCGTTTTATACGCTGGTAACTTCCTCGCACGCGTAACACCACGCCACAGCAACGCACTCAGCGACTGAAACGATGATATTTCGGCCGTTTCCGTAATTTGCGGTTTCGAAACGGTGCTCTTCAGCCAGTTCTCCAGGATAGACGTTACCTTCCCGCTTTCCTTCCGGTAAGGATCGTTGCTCTGCTTCCCCATCAACTCCACTGCGTTAATATCGTCCCCGTTTCCGTTAGCTCCCCATCTCCGCCGGTTGTTCGTTCTTGCTTTCAGCTTCTGAATGGCTTCGCGGTTGAAGCTGAAAATTCTCTCCCGCAACGGCTCATCGGGGTTGAACGTCACCTTGGGCCCGCCTTCCGGCAACTGGAGCACTGCTTTCGAGATAAGAACGGACTCACGCCGAAAGTCCGGTACCCTAGAAATGTTCTCGACTCCTCTGAACACTTCAGCGAAGGTATTGAAGAAATTCCAGAAGGAGGTGCCGTCGGTGACGGCGTGGTTGACGGTGCAGCCGATGAAGACGCCGTCTTCGAGCTCGGTGACCTGAACGGCCATAATCGGGCTGAAATGACCGCTGTAACTAACTTTTCTGTCAAAAGCGAAGAAGTCCTTGAAGGATTCAGGAACATCAGGAGGGGCGAGGAGGTCGCGGATGAAGAATCCAGAGGCAATGATGTGGAGGAAATCAACGCCAGCGTCGTTGCAGGTGATGTAGACGTAACCATCAGAGTCGGTCTTCAAGCGGCCGGCGAGAGGGGGAAAGAGGGAGAGAGTGCGAGAGAGAGCGGATTTGAGGAGAGGGATGAGGAATTTGAAAGAGAGAGGAGGGAGAGTGAAGAGGCAACCCTTTTGGATGTAGTGGCAGGAGAGCATGGGAAGGTCGGAGACGGAGAGCTTGAGGTCTTCGAGAGAGGACTTCCTGTCAGGAAAGACAGTGCATTTGGAAACTAGAGTGGGTGTATAAGAAGCCATTTTTTATAATTTTCTTCAAATTCCTCCTGAGTTTGGATAAAATGAACACTGGCGTTAGTTTCTGTTCCTCTCCCTCTCTGAGTGTCTCGCTTGTTGGTGGGAGAAAGAATTGGGGTCTATATATAAGGGGAGCGAACAAGTTGGTTCATGCACCTGAGGGTGCTGTGAGGTTGTCCCTATTTTTATTTATTTGTGATGACTGATGAGTCTGGTGTTTCTATTTCATCACCATTGGCATTATTATTTCTGGATTTTACGATCCTAGCCATCTCAACGTGTAAGCAAGGCCTAGCTATTTCCTTTCTTTTTTATTAAATTCTTACGTCAATACCAAAGTTTTCCCCTCAAATTTTAATTTAATTAACCCTCTACCTTCCTTTTATTTTGTTTAATTAGTAGTTACACCTGCATAAATAATATTATAGTTTTTCATGTTGTTGTCAAATAAAAGATAAGCATTTATATTATAATTTATTATCATTGATTATGACTTAACACATAATGTGTACATTTTCTTTTTTCTGAAAAAATTAAATCGTAGTAAATAAGGGTTAACCATCAAATATGACTAATAGTTGACCAGGCAGTTTAAATGTTTAGAAATGAGGATGAAAAAAAAAATTAATCTAAACCCCTTCAACCATTATATGTTTACATTCTAAATCTTGGTTTTCTAAAAAAAATATTCATTTTCAAAATTATGGAGTAGAAGTATGATTCATACTGTTATTACTTCATAAATTTGCATGACGTTGATGGAACAAGAAGATTAATTAATAAATTAATTATATAATTTTTAAATTGTGTAGAGTACTTGTTATACATAGTTGATTGTGGAAGAGAGCACTTAATTAAATGTATAATACGTAATATAAAAATAAAGTGGTACCCCTTAATAAATTGAACCATACTTATACACATATCTATCTACCTTTTATTACTTAATTCATAAGTTTTATTAAAAATCTGAGTGAGGGGTAAAGGAGCAAATCTTTCATGAGGCTAGCTACATGCATGAGTGCCACGTTAAATTGGGTAAATAATTATAGTATCGAGTATCAAGGATTGATTTAGTGTATCTCAAGATAAATACAAACATGTGAGAAAGAAAAAGAGGATAGTGGCGATGAACGAAATAATAGTAATAGTATAATAGGCATGTAGATATTGTGAGGTTGGGAAGTATGGGTAGCATAATAATAATAGCAGCATATAGGCATTATAATTTATTTTCATATTTTTGTGATTTGAATGGCAAAAGTCAAAACTAAATGAAAGGGAGGGCGATATGCCATCGAGGAAGGGCAAGCGAGAGTACCACTGCCTACTTGGGGAGTAGATTGCAAGGCACGTGGGATTGTACGTTTATAGGCTGGATTGACCCCAGCATTGGCATTAAAAGTAGAGACTAGAGATTTGATTGAGTCTCTCTCAGATATGCAAAAACCAGTAAGCTACATAAACAAATAGGCCTACGCAATTTTGGAGATTACTAAGAATCTCTCAGATTTTTCCTTACAATCTCAGCAGTATCCTCTCGGTTCTGCCTCCACACCTACAATTCCAGTTCCGAATCCGATTTCTCTGATTTCTTTCAGATCTTAATTAGATTTTTGTATAAACCCCACCACTTTTAAATTAATTCAATTTAATTTCCCTCGTGAAAAAAAAAATATGGAGTTATGTATATATGAAACGTACATTCCCAACTCCGACCTATATATGTATGTCGGTATAACTATCTTTTCATTGTCTGCCCACAACTTTAATTTAGTTATGACATCGAATTCACACCCAACATGTATCTAAGTTACTCGCCGATTCAAAACAGAAAAGGACCACAGCTATTTATAAATTGCAAAATTTTAACATTTTTCTCATCTTACTCTTTGGATTGATTTTAATTATCTTTTTCAATAATATCAATTAATTTGTCTATTGTAGTTAATTGGGGAGAGTGCATAAAATGACAGTAATTAATTAATACCGAAATGTGATTGGATTATAGAAAGAAGTAATGAAGCCATGTAATAATAATATATTAGTGAAGAAGAAATAAAAGCGCCGACTTTTTACGTTCTGTAATTGCGTTGTCATTCCTCAAATCCCAAGAAGCATCGGCCTTTAAGAATCTTAACTGTTTAGCTAATCATGAACTGTCTCAAATACTAAATCAAAAATAATGGATTACCGTTACTTGGGAGCACCTTATTATATTTAAAATACTATAATTATTATTATATATATGCTCCCCTCAGTTTTTAAAATATTGGTGAATGAAACTTGGGTTTGAGATTATCTAATTGCAAATGGAAAAAGGTCGGTTCTAGTTCAAAGCCATAATGCTCTTTCGGAATCTCCCAAAACCGCCATTCTGATTTGTCGGTTTGTGTCAGAATCTGTAATAAAATACAAATCCAATACAAGTAACGTAAAGCTGGTTTTTTTTTTTAAATGTGATTCAATGGCAGCTGATTGAATGTGTGTGGTTTAGTTATTGTAAGTTAATACTTAATACTCTGACTAAGCAACTCACTCTGTACTGTACTGTATATATATATATATATGCATTATGCTGCCAGCCTTTGCCTTAAATTAATAGATATATAGAATAAGCCAGCACAAGAGAGACAAGAGAGATTAACTTGACTTGAGACTACATGTACTACACTAGTAGTGCTGTATTTTCTTCTCGCTTTTGCCACTCTAGACACTACTCAGATCCTCACTACTTTACAATCCGCCACGTGTATATCGTAACCCACAAGTTTTTCTAATATTAATAATATATTAACTTTCTTTCTCTTCAATTTTGTACGTTTGGCTCTACCAAATCAATTCAATTGCATGCCTTTCCACAATCCTCAACCTCAAGGTAAATTCAGTCTTGCAACAATATACATGGGACACAACAGTAGACAGTGGATTGAAAAGTATTCAAGTTTCTAATTCTCAAGTTTTTTTTTAACAGAAGTCTCATAAAAATATATATTTCTCTTAAAAAAAATTTCATATACATGACTTGATATTAATTAATTAATTCTCATTTAGAATAGTAAATTCTTAGATAAATAATTAACTACCATTCGCTAAAGCAAAAGGTTTTAAGAGAGTAGTAATGTCCACTTTCTATATATGATTAACAAAAAATTCATATTATATAATCAGGCTCAAGTGGCACTTTCTTTAAATATAAGTACTATAGCCTATAGGAAGAACTAGTGTTTATTTTAGTTCTACCCTAACCCTTTACCTAACCTGTAGTACTCTCAAGACTTTGTTCCTTATTTCTATTAAAAAAATTATCTATATATGGGCGGTTGTCTATAAGAGATAATTAACATCACCGTCTATAAAATACTTCGGAAACATTTTGATTTAATGAAACTATTCAATATGAATATTTGTGTGTGTGTGTGTGTGTATACTCTTATCCTTTCATCAGAAATAATGATATATTATATTTCAAATATTAATTTCTTGTGATAAATAGAAATGGTGAAATCTAATTCCATTTCTTATAGATATATCATCACATATATAATTACCCTGCAAATAAAACTCATATTTTAACTTTATTAGGATAATGAGTACACATTTTATGTAATTATGTATAGAGTATAGTTTAGAGAGAGATAAAAAAATAATTAAGATAAATTTAATTATCAATAATTTAATTATAAAAATAACTTAAAATAAAATACATTAACGTATCTTGATTTATATAATTAATATTATTTGGTGAAAAAAATTTTTACTCGCTAAATGTATATAGAGTAGTTTAATTTAATTTATAATTAGTGAAAATGACAAATTAAAATATAAAATAAAATAGAGTTAATAGGAAAGTGTCTGGATGCATGAAGTGGTTAAGAGGGAATGAAAGTGGTCAGTTGGCAATATATGAGAAGGCTCAATGAATCTTATCAAAAAACAAGAGAGGGTGGGCAGTGGACAGTACTGTAGAGATTAATTAAATTTAATTCATGCACCCACTGCGCAAACTATAGCGTTGACTCTTCTAATTATTATTAATATCAATTAATACTGTGCGTTACAGCATACGTCAAAAAAGGTTGACACCTAGAAGTCCTACAATAATTTATCCAATCTCCCTTTTTTATTCCTCCAATTTACAAATAATTTTTTTTATCTAATTTATTCAATTCTTAAATTTTATACAAGAAGTTTTTAATGGATGTCTTTGAGACGAGAGATTACTTTTTCAAGACCATAATGTTTTTTATATAAAAAGTGCAATTAGATTTTTTTTTTTTCAATTGATGTGTGTGGTTTGGTAGTTTTGCTCTTTATATTTACAGAAAAATAATAATTTGTTAGATTTAAAATTTTTAAAAATTCACTATATTTAATTCAATGACGCAACGGATTTAGATAGCTAATTATTAGAGATTAATTATAAGTTTAATCATTAGTGTTGTCATACAACAAAATATTCCAGAAAGTATATTTTACGATAAAAAATTTTGAAGATATAATTTTTATTGGTACATACATCAGAATCTACTACCAAATCGAATCATATTACGTTGCCTAAAACCTACAACCAAATTAAGAAGACAAGTCATATATGTCAACACAGCTCATAAGTATTTTAAGTGAGAATATCTGCATGCTACAAGGACTAGAATCAGTTCTCGTATATATGAGAATCGTATAATCAAGATCGCAAATTGGCAATTATAGTAAATTTTGATCTTGTCTAAACTTGGGATCAAATTTCTATCAGTAAGACTGTAATGATCAAGTAATTCAGATCAAGGCTTTTTTTTTCCTTTTATTTTTGAAAAGAAAATAGTTAGTTGTCTGTTTAGCTATATATAATCTAAGGAGGAAGGGATTTTAGTTGGTTTAAAATTCCGTGTATTTCTCTTTGTGGTAGTTATGATGATCATAGTTTATGTTGAGTACTTCAGTTCTTTCTCTCAACTGCAGGTCGGATACATGCATGGACTCCAACTGCATTTCAGTACAATTAATATATTAAGTTCTGTATGTGTCCTATTTAACACATATGTATAGCCATCGATTGGCTCGCACCTTCAAACTTCAAATTAAGAGAAAGTATGGTGAGGGGACTGTTTCAAGCTTAAAAGAATTGGCATTTTTAGCCAACAAGTATTTATTCATCTAGTTGTTTTTTGTTGTACGGATTGAATTCAAATTCAGGTAATCTCTTATTGGTGAGTGATCTATAAGTTCTTTGTAAGTGTTCTATTAGTGTGGGAGTCTACCTTGACCATGTATTAAGGTGTCATCCTTTCACTTAAATTTTTTTATACAAAAAAAAATAGAACCGGCATTTTTAAAACATGCAATATTTTATTATATATAGGAAATTACTTTTATATATTGATATAACTATTATTGAATTAGAAATGATTATTATAATTCAAAGTCTCTTAATATTTAAAAAATTCATTGAACATTGATTTTGTAATATGTTGAAAGCAAAGGTACCAAACAATTTTTTTTTATTATTATTATTATTATTATTATTATTATTATTTCTCACAAGTATTTTTTATAAGTAATCATGTTTGAATGTTGTGAGACACTTAACATGGACAATCCTTTTAGTAAAATTTTAAATTATAATTAACTAAGTTTTAAATTAAACGTTACACATTTTTGGTTAATCTCAACCCTTATTAATAAATAATTTGATTTTGATATCAATTTTATAGACATGATGTTAATTTAAACCATATAAGAGTTATTAATTTTTACTAACATCAATCTCAATTAACTAGTCCATACACACACACACATGATGTTAATTTAAAGTCATAAGAGGAGGATAGAAAAAGTCATTTTTTATCACAAATTAATTAATAGTATAATATTAATGTAAAAATTATCATAAATATGTAATAATTACTGTGTTCTTTAATTTAGACATTAAATTTTTTTTGCCTTAATCTTGATTGTTAATTTGTAGTTCAAAAATATTTTTTATTTAATTTACTCATCTTATTTTATAAAATTTGTTAATTAATTCGTGATAAAAATGTTAATTCACAAATAGGTATAGTTTGGGATTCAGTATTTTTGTTGATTTATATGATGATCAAATTAAAGGATATGATCAACTAGGCATGCGTGACTGCGTGTATACATATATCCTCGAAAAACATGCGTGACGCTCACACACACACACACATATTACATAAATTATAAAATCAGCTGCATTTTATATAATAACAGTACAATCATAATGGTAGCTAGACGGCACATATATTTTCCTTTTTTCTTGGGGTTAATTAATTAGGAGGCAGATAAAGGTTGCATTATGAATTCAAATTTATTATAAAACTAAAGATCCTTTGGTCTTTAAGAAAATATTAACTGGTTGTTGTTATCAGCTCAATGAGTGCTGAGATATTAATTATTATGGTCACTCAATTTTATTCTTGGTTAATTATTTGACATGCGTGAGCATAATTAAGTTTTTAACATAACTAAACCAACAATTAATATTATGGTACGTCATGGAGGCGCTCGATCGATGATGACCAGGACAGCAATTTTGTCCCAGCTAGCTAATTAAGTGAACAAATTCGACTTATCTTTTCTGCTTTTTCTTCCATTTGTTATTAAAGGCTTTTAAAATACTATGAATTCGTCATTGCATTGTGTTTCTAATTAGAAAAATAAATAAATATGAGGAGAGGGGTTGGAATATTAGTTTAATGTGTAAATTATGTCCACTCGACTATAATTAAACAGTTTTTACTCATAGAGCCGTAGCTGGAGAGATTAAGTCAAAATATGTTAGCGAAATAACTAGACTAGTTGAATTTACGGCTATTTAAATATAGCCAATTTGGTTTGTCTCACGCATGTTGAACACATTCTTCTAGTCACATGAAAGATAAAAGAGGTTAAAAAAAAAAGAAAAAAAGCCATGCATATCATTGATGACAGACTGGGGTATATCTAGAAAGTTGAAAAAGTTGTACGTACAACCTCAAAGCAAGGAGATCTATCCTGGTGTAGATCGGATTTTTAATTATATTCTTTAAATTTATAGAATTTTAAAATATATATTAAAAAAAATATGAATTAATTAATCAATAAATTTAGTGTCCACTTGTATATTAAAATTATGAATTAATTAAAGGCATCAATAATTAAGCACGCAGGTGTTGAAAAGATCATATTTTAATGCACCAAGTTGGTGAAGTTCGCTTGGGGTTGAGAAATCTTTTTGAATGATCTCCGTATATGTAGAATCCCTGGTCTTAATTTGGCTCAAATCTCAATATGATTAAGCAAGTGGGTAATAATACGAGAGTAGGTGGATTATGTTCCGATTGGGTAAATTTTAAACACAATAATTAAAGTAATGATGTTGTTGGATTCAACTGAGTAAATATTACATGAGTTTTGAGTACTGAAAACAAAATCATGTAGGCCATTAATTAGCGGAGAGAACGTGTCTCCACTGGCATTATTGCATTAGTGAGTGTTTTTGTCCCAAGTGCCAAGTGCCCCTGCAAGCTCCACTAATGTGGTGTTGTGTAAGTACATCCACAAAGTTGAACATAGCTAGGTACATACGTGTAATAACACACAAGGGCCAAGGGATCAAATTTCTGTTTGTTCGATTTTTGTTAACTAGTATTTTTTTATTGAAAATGATATTATTTAAAAAATTATCAAACATTAAACATAAATATATTATAAATATTTTTTATTAAATATAATATTATTTAAAATATTATTAAATACTAAATATTAAATATAAATACTTTTTTCATAAAAAATTTGAATTTGAATTTATTATAATTTATGACATGTGAGTATATAATTTATGTAACATTCATTCACTTTGATTTGTGCTGTGTGTGCAAGCTGCCACCACACACATTCAACTCCCTTCTCCTATTTATTATCCCCAGCTACCTGGCTAGTTTATATGGAATATTAATTAATTAATTGATTTAATTGAGTGCTGCTTGATTAGTAATTGATAACGCATTCTTAATTCCCCTTCATAATTAAACACCACTTGTCTCAATTCATCATCAAATTCAAGTCATCTTGTTAGTCTCTATCACAACAATATACTAATTTTTAAATATGTAATCACAATTATCTTGAGATCTAGACCATTTAATTGCACTAGCTATTTATCATTATGATGTAAAAATTTACGTATAGCCCAAAAAATTATCATACATATTTACAAAATAATGTTTTAAAGAAATTTTACCAATTAAAGGAAAAAGCTATTTGCATTTCTTTTCAACAATAATAGGTGTATAAATGCACAGATTAATATTGTTCTGAATATATTAACACTTTAAAATAAATAAAACTTATTATTCTAAAAGAAATTTCTCAATAAAAATGAATTTGGTTGTAGAAATGTTTTTCTTTGAAAAGAAAATTGTAATTAATTAAAAGGAAAAATGATATTGATAATTCAATGCAAATATATAACTCCCTGTTAGCCATTTTAATTGATAAAATATAGACAATAAATAATCACACTAGCTTGTCGACTCGAAAGGTGTTTCAGGAGAACTTAGCTTTTATTTTGTTTGGAAAAAAAAAAATGCTTTCATTGACTGCTGAAAATTTGTTTTATTCTCACAGGAATTTGTCTCTTTCGTTTCCCTGCCGTGTATGAGTTTCTAATTTTCATTTTTCTGCTTTCAATAATTTAGTCAAAAAGACTCAACAAAGATAATTTTGCTATTGTTTAGCAATATTACACTCATTGAATACATGTGGATTCGCCATATTCTAAGTCCATCAATTAATGTTGAACCCAATTTTATTTCAGCCTAAGTATGTATATTAAAAGGATGGTTAATCTCTAATTCTAAACTTTAATTTATCAATTTATGAGATTTCGAATATAAATTTTAGAATAAATTAATGATTTAAATATTAAAAATTATTTTCTTGTGTTAAACATCTGATCATTTTTTTAAGCAAAATTATTTATTGAGTTAAATAAAGTTATTATAGTCATTTAAATAAATTATTTAACATTTGACATTATTTTAAATAAGATTATTTTTTATAAAAGATACTCATAAAAAAAATAATTAGTAATTTAGACATGCCCATATTGTTTCATGGATCATGTTCGCCTTGAAAAATCAAGCAATCAAAACAATATTGTTGGAGGGAGGACGATACTTTTAGATCATTAGTTAATTGTTATTAGGTCTCAATTATGTTATGTCACTTAATTAGTTAAGTAATTGTGATTTTTTCTAACATAAAAAATTATTTTGATTGTTAGAATAATTTTAAAAAGTTTTATTTTTTTAAGATCAAATCTAAATTATTTATTTACTCTAAAAATTATGAAATTTTTAATTAAATAAAATTATTTATCAGACACCATCCAATATATCTCAGATGCACAATCCAATGGGACAAGCAACACATTCACAAGTGAGAAATGATGGTTGTAATTTTGTGAAGTGACATAAAAAGTGGTTGGATATTAATTAATGGAAAAGGCACGTTCGCTGGCTTAAAGGAAAACTTTCCATTTAAGGGTAATAAAAATGAACATTTTGCTCTCGTAAATAAAACCATGTACTTTTTGGAAAATGTTCGTTGCCAAATAATTGTGGAACATAAACAAAATAATAATATGAAGACAAATGGGGCTTGTCCTTTATGGACTATAATGTTTTTGAATTGAACTTTTCTTGCAGAAAGATAAGACTTCAAGTTTGTTGTATTTATCAGATTGCGGCTTTGCACTTGATGGGCTGCAGCGACGCAAGCTTAGGTTTATATTGTTTGAATTCAGTGAATTAAGGAGAAAAAGAAAATGTATTTATGATTGAGATTGACACAAGTATATTATTATCGGCTTTTAAATATGCCAGATTCACTTCGCCGTCCACTATATTTAATTATGAATTAAGACTTAAGTGGAATTATTAATTTGTGCTTTTGTTATTATTATTATTTGTTTAGAAATTCATGAACATAAAAATTAACAGTGGATTGAAAATAAATGGTGAAAATTCAACAAGCTTGTTCTAATAAGAGCAAATTAATATTTAATAAAAAATTATCTTTTCCTTTTATTACAATGTCTCCCTGGTTTAAAAAAATTACAATAAATTCTTTGATCTATTAAATTTATTGCAATAATCTCCCATTGTTTAAATTTAAAACAATTTGACTATATAAAACCACTCGAGTATTTTTTTTATTATTATTTAATACCCTTTTATCTTGTTATTTATCTTGTTCAATCATTTTATTCTTCCTTGATCTTCAAATGTTATTATTCCTTAGACCCTCCTTTGGCTTATTATCTCTGCCATTCCCACTCGCCTTTTTCACTCCAACATTGATAAAAATAACATGTTGGGTAATAACAGAATTCAAAATAACAGTGCAGCCTCCAAAATCAGATCAAGAGATACCTCCATTGAGTTTGAGACTTGAGAAGCTAGAGAGGCTAGCTTCTATTAGTCCAACAAATATTTGTCATTTTTAATTTTAAATTTAATAAGAATTTAGCTTTTCTTCTATCCTCCATTGATGACACCATCAACTCCAGAAACTTTAACTCTTGTTCTTTGTCTTCCAATTAGTCTTGGAGAGTCAAAAAGTTAAGTGGGAATGGGAGTAGTCCAAAGGGTCCAATGTTTTTAAATTTTATATGATTAAAATTATTTCATTTAGACAATAAAAGGCCTATTAATAAAGTACGAATTTATTACATTGTCACAATTTTGCAGCAAATTGACTTGCGCGAAATAATATAATTCTTGACCAGTTATGTTTTACAAGTGATAATAAAAGCTTATGAAAGAAAAACACACTCTTGTTTCAGGGGTGTTGCTCCAATATAACTTTGGAAACTTAATAGTAATGAAGTTGCACGATACAGCATTCTTTAAAACAACATGCCTCTTTGGACCAAAACAAAATAAAAGCTTAATGCCTGTGCCACTTTTTTTGTTTTGGCCAATTGATGCGTGTGACACTAAACTGCGCTTATTCAAATAAACAAACGTATCAGACCCAATAAGAGGAGGAAACCAATAGCTGTTGTGTTTATTACATGATTAACTTGTGAAAATAGCTCCACAAAAAATAAAAAAAGATTTAGCTTGCATTTTCCTAATCTTTCAAATATAGCCAGGCCTCGGAAATTAGCATATAACTCGTTAAGATTAGATAGAAATTTGCAACTTTTCCTCTGAACGAAAGGGCAATCACATTAGAATAGAAAAAGTTCAGCCACGTTTCAGCCCATCGTAATTTACTTTTATATAACTTTTAGCACATAAAGAACATGATAAAAACAAGATCTTCATATTTAGCTGCAGATCAGTTCCAATCATTATTTTCAAACATTGTTTTGCCTTGAATAAGCAGAGCAGAATCAAAACCAATCGTTCTGTGAACTATAGTTCAGCATTCCACATTACAACATGTATTCTATCAATCCCCAGAAACTAAATAAATTAGTAACCGCATTTCTTAGCTTTAATATCTTTCTCTATCCTCCGGTACAACAATCTTAAGAATTCTAATAATACTATGGAAAGGAACTTAGACCTTGATATTTAATACGACAGAAAAACAAGACCTCAATAATGAATCTTTCTTACTTCAGAGTTAGGATTAGTTACTATGTTCGAATCTCAGGATATCATAGCACCTCACTTCAAGAAGAATTTTACATCTTCCATAAGAAAGCAATTTTTCATAGATAAATTAAACAAACTGTTTTAGAAAGATATCCGAACAATAATTTTGACAGCTGAATCATTTTTAGTTCACGCAATTATTTCTGAACCAATGGTCTACAAGCTGCATCACCCAAACAGATTAAGATGAAGGAAACACCAAGCTGAGAAAAAGGTTTAGCGTATAGAAAGCTTAGCTGACGCCTCAGCATAAATACCAGTATAGAGGGACTCCCTCTTATGTCTTGGCTGAATCTGAGAAACAGTCAAACAAACTACCATCGACATACAATATTGTGCTGTGCTTAAGCAAGAGTTGCTAATGGAGCACTTGCAACATTGAGGCGGCACACATATGACATATTTATTATACAAAAATAACAGTAATATATGTAAACTTAATCCAATCTTTAAAATAACCTATGCCAACTCCAGCAATCATCCAAATACAAAAGCATCAAGCATAACACAAGACATAATATAAAACACTTGAATCATAAAAATGTCAAAGGTCCCATAATATCTTCTCTAACATATTCAGAGCATAACTTACATAATGTGGCAAATTTTTGCCTCCAATAATGTTGTTTGCCCCTGTAATACTTACAAAGTAAAATTACTCTTTTAGTTCCAACAATTTCATTTAATTATCAATTTGTTCCTTATAGTTTAACATTTTGCAATTGAGCCTTTATAGTTTAAGAAAATTCTATGGTAGTCTAGTTTTCCATTAATTTTGCTAACATGCCAAATCATATAATATCTTGACTCCTTGAATATGCATGATTCAAGCCAATTCACCCCAGTCTTTTTACATAGGTTAACATTACATGCCACATATATGACTTAATTTCACTTATCTATTTTTATCACATTTTTTGTGTGTATAAATCATGCATATTCAGAGTGCTAATATATAATAGGCTATGTTAGCAAAATTAACAAAACACCAAGGGAAGTGTACCAAGAATGATTAAATTAAATATTTTTTAAACTGCAAGGACCCAATTATAAAATTACACTACACAAATGGAAATATTTTCAAATAGGTTAAGTCTCAAAATTATTGACTGAATCCTTCAAGGGGCATCTGCTACTGCTGCACAAATAAAAAATAAATGACATTATGGAGACAGTTGATCTTCTAAGAGGTTGACTCTCTCTACATCAGATCACCATGTGTATGATAATAATGTACGTTATACAAATATCAAGAAATCTGATGGGGCCTGGTCACTGAGTGAATTGCTGAATAATTCTGTGGCTTTATTGAAAACAAGACAGAACAATTACAATGACACACCTATACTCACAGTATCACCACACTCACTGTAACACTAGAAACAGTAGCCACCTCTCACAGCAACAGTCCACTCATACCGAAATAGCAGAAAAGAGAAACAAGGAAAATGAAATACTGTAGCCGAAAAAACAATAGAAAAGGTTGCCAGCTTTCGAGAGGCTAGCACTCTCCCCAGTCCCTTCTAATTTTTCCTCCCCTTTCTATCTTCCACTAGCTACTAGTAAATACTCCTTACCTGGATGTGGTCCCCACTCACTCACCCACCCTCCAGCCAATTCTGTTATGAAGCTGTTATGAAACAGTTAGTTAGCAATCTTTATTTTGCCACCTCATCTATTTTATTCCTTCTAGAATAAACCCTTAGTTTGGCTGGACCTTCCATCTTTCCTCTTTTCCTCCTCTCATAGCACTGATGGATTTGAGGTGTATCATTACCCCCCCGCATAAGATTCACCTTGTCCTCAAGGTGAAAAGCAGGAAATTGTTCATTAATTGTGTCATAGGATTCCCAAGTACTGTCATGTACCGGCAAGTTTTTCCATTTGATTAACACCTCCCATTTGTGGTTGGTTAGCCGCCTCACTTGCTGGACCTCCTCTGGTTCTGTTGTCAACTCCATATCTTTAGTAAGTTCAGGGGGTAATGGTAAAGGTTGAACTGTTGGTTGAAGACTCTTTTTCAATTGAGAGACGTGGAAAACAGAATGAATCCTTGCTGTCTCAGGCAGATCTAGCCGATATGCCACTTGACCAATATGCTCCAACACTTTAAAAGGGCCGTAATATCTGGGGCTCAACTTCTCATTATATTTCTTGGCAAGAGATTTCATTCGATATGGTCTTAATTTCAAGTACACTGAATCTCCTACCTCGAATATCACTTCCCTTCTTTTCTTGTCGGCATATTGTTTCATTTGTTGTTGGGCTTTCTCCAAATGTTCCTTAAGCTCATCAATCACTGCATTCCTCTGCATAATCTTGACATTGACTTCTTCTACTACTGATGGCACATCCCCAAACTTAAAAAAATTCGGAGGATCTCTCCCATATAATGCCTTGAATGGAGTCATCCCTATGGACTGATTAAAGGTAGTATTGAACCAGTATTCTGCCCATACCAACCACTTCACCCAACTCTTAGGCTTGTGACCTGCGAAGCATCGTAGGTAGGTTTCCAATCCTCAATTTACCACCTCAGTCTATCCATCGGTTTCCGAATGATATGAGGAGCTATACCGAAGCTTTGTACCTGATAGTTTGAACAGTTCCTGCCAAAATATACTCATGAACAACCTATCTCGATCTGAAATGATAGAACTTGGAAATCCGTGCAGTCTCGCAACTTCTTTTATGAACACTGCAGCCACCTCCTTTGCTGTAAATGGGTGAGCTAAGGGAATGAAGTGTCCATACTTTGTCAGTCTATCTACTACCACCAGAATGGTATCAAATTTGGAGGATTTGGGTAACCCTGTGATAAAATCCAAACTGATATCCTCCCATACTTGTTTAGGAATTGGTAATGGTTATAACAACCTGGCCGGACTGAGCGCCTGGTACTTATTTTGTTGGCATACACTACATTGAGCCACAAAAGTCTGCACATCCCGTTTCATCCCCTTCCAATACACGAACGTTGCCAATCGCTTATAGGTCCTTAAATATCCTGAATGACCCCTCATCGGAGTCATATGAAATTCTGCCATTAACTTGGGAATTCTAGTGGAATTTTTGGGTAACACCAGCCGGCCTTCATAGAGCAAGTATCCATTCTTCACAGTATATCCCTCTGGTGGCTGTTGATTGGTGACCACTTGTTGCCATATTGCATTCAAACCTTCATCTTTTCTGATTTCCTCTTCCCATTGTTGCAATTCCTCACATTGCCATACTGATATGGCCTTCATTTCTTTACTGTCTTCTTTTCTGGATAGTGCATCTGCTGCTCTATTCTCTTTGCCAGGCTTATACTGAATGTCAAACTTATAACCCATCAACTTTGATACCCACTTCTGCTGTTCCACACTTAGTTCTCGTTGTTCCAACAAGTATTTAAGAGCCTTTTGATCTGTTCTGATAGTAAATGAATACCCCAGTAAATAATGACGCCATTTCTTGATGGCCAACACTATGGCTAGCAACTCTCTTTCATAGACTAAATCCATCCTCTTTTGTGGAGATAAGGCTTTGCTAAAATACACGATTGGCCTCCCTTTTTGCATTAAAACTGCTCCCACTCCTATACCCGAGGCATCTGTTTCTAACTCAAATGGTATAGTGAAATCTGGCAAGTTAAGCACTGGTACAGTCGTCATAGCTGTCTTGAGTGTATCAAAGGCCACCTGCGCTTCTTTACCCCATTTAAAAGCATCCTTCTTCAACAATGTTGTTAGTGGTGCTGTAATTTTTCCGTAATTTCTCACAAAGCGTCTATAATACCCTGTCAGGCCCAAAAAACCCCTTAAAGATTTCAAATTCTTTGGTATAGGCCAATCAACCATGGCTGAAATTTTCTCTGTATCTACTTTAACTCCTTCGCCCGATATCACATGTCCCAAATACTCCACTTTAGCTTGTGCAAAGACACACTTTTTGATGTTGATTATCAGCTGGTGGTCATGTAAGATCCTCAACGCCTCCCTAAGATGTTGCATGTGTTACACCATGTCCGCACTGTATATTAGTATGTCATCCAAAAATACCAGAATGTATTTGCGCAAGTGTTCCTTAAACACATCATTCATGATAAATTGAAAGGTAGAGGGTGCATTAGTTAATCCAAACGGCATCACCAAAAACTCATAGTGACCCTGGTGAGTTCAAAAGGTTGTTTTCTCCTCATCTCCTGATTTAATTTGAATCTGGTGATACCCCGATTTTAAGTCCAGCTTGGAAAATACCTTAGCCCCCTCTAATTCATCCAATAATTCATCTATGGTCGAAATCGGAAACTTGTCTGCTACTGTAATCTTATTCAACGCCCGATAATCTACACAAAACCGCCAACTGCCATCTTTTTTCTTCACTAAAAACACCGGACTAGAGTAGGGGCTGCTACTTGGCCTAATAATGCTGACCGTTAGCATTTCTTTAATTAATCTTTCAATTTCTTCTTTTTGGGAGTGTGGGTATCGATAGGGTCGTATATTGGGGGGTTGTGCTCCATCCTTAACTATAATAGCATGATCACGGTTTCTGGTTGGTGGTAGGCTGCTGGTGGCTGTCGTTACTGCTGGAAACTCCTCTAGCAAGGTTTGGACCTCTCTGGGTAATTGCACTTTTACCTTTCCTTCATCCCTTCCCTGTAATTGTATGTTGTTGAATTCAACCAAGTACCCCTCTCCGCCCTTCTTCAACATCTTCACTAGAGATTTAAGAGAAACCAACGTCTTTGCCAAGGCTGGATCTCCTCTTAAGCATTTCTCTTCTCGTCCTACCCTTACTTTCATAGTCAGTTGCCCCCAATTCACCTTAACTTCGCCCAATGACTTTAGCCATTCGACTCCTAGCACCATGTCTGTTCCTGCTAATTCAAAGACATAGAAGTCTTATCTAACTTTTATCCCCTACACCTCCAACTCTACATTTTGACAAAGCTGGTTACCTCTTACTTTATACCCATCACTTACTAACACCTCAAAGGTACTGATTTGTGTGGCCTGAATCCCTAACTTTTCCACTGTTTCTGGTGACATAAAGTTGTGGGATGCCCCACTATCTATAAGAATGATCACCACTTCTCCGCAACATTTGCCCAACACCTTCATTGTGTTGTTATTTGTCAGCCCAACTACAGAGTTCATAGATAACTCCATGGGAGTTTCCCTGGATAGTTCCTCTTCTATTTCTTCCTCATTCATTTCTTCTTCTACTGTTTCACCCTTCTCGTTCACCGTCTGCAGCAGCAACACTTGGAGTTGTTTGTTTTTGCATTGATGGGTGGGACTATATTTTTCATCACATTTGAAGCATAGTCCCAGGGCCCGTTTTCTCGCAGCTTCTGTTTCGGTCAATCACCGAAAGTTCCCATTGCGTGAGAGACTGGACTGTGGTGACCCAGTCGCTTTTTTCGCTCCTTCTTTCTTCGTTTCTCCATCGTGGTTTGGAGACCCTACGAGACTCCTTCCTGGATCAGGACAGCCAGTTGCCCGACTCCAGAATTGCTCCGGACCCCACCATCTGTTCGGGCCCATGGACTTGCCGTGCTTGCCCAGCAGTTTCTCTTGGGCCGACTTCAACACTGCATTCTTTTCTTCTATTCTGTGGGCCAAGTTCATTACATCTTTTAGTGACCCGACTTGATTCACCCGGAGTTCCGCCCGGATATTGGGTCTCAACCAGTTTTTAAAAACTCCAATGAGGCACTTGTCCGAGATCTCCTTCAGAGGTGTCGACAGTTCTTCAAATTTCTCCCTGTATTCAGTTACACTGCCTTCTTACTTCAAGGCTGCAAGGCGCTCAAACGCATCTCCCTACTGAGAATGGTGGAACCTTTCAATTAGTTCCCTGCGAAACTCAGACCATGATTGGACTGGAGATTGCATGTCTAGCCACAGGAACCAATTGAGTGCCTTTCCTTCTAAACAGACCGTCGCTGCTTCCAGCTTCTCCATTCCAACTATGCCATTAATGTCAAAATACCTCTCAGCACGAAACATCCATCCAATCGGGTCATCTCCATTAAATAAGGGTAATTCAATTTTCTGTATCTACTCGGGTCCTTTTCTACTCCAAGACTACTCTCTTTCTCTGGAATTCCTTCATTCTGGGATCCCGCGGCTTCATCTGAGTCCTTTGTCACCGATGTTCCTCCTTTTGCATCCAGTCGTCCCATCATGTCCCTTATTTCCATCATCCATACCTTTACGACATTCATATCATCCTTCAAAACATTTATATCCTTCTCCATACTGTCCATTCGGCCCTCCATCTTGGTATTTACCATTCCCCAGTCGTAACCTCGCTTTGATACCAAATTGATGGGGCCTGGTCACTGAGTGAATTGCTGAATAATTCTTTGGCTTTATTGAAAACAAGACAGAACAATTACAATGACACACCTATACTCACAGTATCACCACACTCACTGTAACACTAGAAACAGTAGCCACCTCTCACAAAGAACAAATAACTCATACCGAAATAGCGAAAAGAGAAACAAGGAAAATGAAATCAGAGAAAAAAAACAATAGAAAAGGTTGCCAGCTTTCGAGAGGCTAGCACTCTCCCCAGTCCCTTCTAATTTTTCCTCCCCTTTCTATCTTCCAATAGCTACTAGTAAATACTCCTTACCTGGATGTGGTCCCCACTCACTCACCCACCCTCACCAATTACATTTATGAAATTTGTTATGAAAGCGATTAGTTAGCAATCTTTATTTTGCCACCTCATCTATTTTATTCCTTCTAGAATAAACCCTTAGTTTGGCTGGACCTTCCATCTTTCCTCTTTTCCTCCTCTCATAGCACTGATGGATTTGAGGTGTATCAAAATCTGAGGGAGAAAAGCTCAACCTACAAGCCCATTAAAATTGCAGAAAGAAAGAAGAAACCCAGCAACAACACCCAGCGGGCAATAAGTGGTATTGTCAACATAGAAGAAACAGAGAAAGAAACAAAGAGAAAGGAGGAAAAAGGAAATAGAGAAAAACATAAAAAGCACAGGCATTATTCGTTTTTCTTCATTGTCGGTTTACCATCAAGAACAATCTCTTCTCTCAAAGAAAGAACTCATATATATGTGGGCTAAAAGTTGATGGTTTAATGTGTAGAAGCTAGAATGAGATGATTTTAAGTAAGGAGCCATGCCCTATCAAACTCGTGTCAGGCAGTCAAATTAAAGATGTAGCAACACTTTAAATTTCGTCGTGTCATAATATCCATTTCTATGTCAGAGACCATACTTATAGATGTGTGCCTGTAAGGTGAGCAACATGCCACAAAAAACCCATGTATTAAACACACCAATATATGAAAGCTGCAACAACACAACTGAAGCTTGGCTTGTGCCACAATGCATTAAATCTCATATGCTCTTTTTGGAGAACTACAAAAACAGAAACTTAACAAAGTACTCATGAATAAGAAAAGAACCTTCCTAGTATTAGAAAAACTAAATCCAATATTCATTGCAAATGAAAAGATGACCATTAGGTTAATCTTAAAGCCACTCCATTATCCTAATGATAAAACTAACGAAGCAAAAATACTTTTTAGATGGACATTTTGTTTTCTGTTCCAAGCTGCCTGTCTCTATATTGACAAGCTTAAGTTTTATCAGGTACCTTTTTTTGAGTTTGGTTTGGGCATGTAATACATTTAAAAACATCAGCCAATCTAAAAAATGTATGTAGGACCAAAAAGAAAGTACTAATTTTACACAGCTATTACCTATAGAAATAAAAATACAACAACAAACAAAACCTTTTCCCACTAGATATATTCAGCTACATGGATCATGCGACTGTATAATATATCTTTTTAATACAACGAGTGACATTTAAATTAGTGCTAAGACAGATGAATTTTCTACAAGCCAATTGATACAATTGCATACATTTTTATTTCATTTCCTTTTCATTGTTTTACTCCATGTTTTCAAAAGGCCATCTTAATATGCAGTCAACTAATTAAAGTTAAAAACTACATATTAGTAAGATCTAGTTCAACAACAATAATTTTAATATGATTTGGCTGTACTCAAGGAGAGGGAAAACATATCAACTAAGAAACGAAATCCAACAATGCATCATTCAATTGAATGAAGTGACATACGAACTCTTATTAACAATACAGATGTGAAGATGATACTATATGGCTTTGCTGTGCTAAACTGCTAATTGATGAAAATATAATACTACCTAATCAACACAAGATTTCTGCATCATACATTTAAAAATTGAATTGGCAACTTTTGGGCATATCTAAGTCAGAAGAGCAAGTATTACACAACTAAAAGAAGGACCTGTCTATGATAAAAATACAATCCACCAGGTCAGCAGAGGATTTCCACATCAGATATTCGTAACCTTCACTTGCAAACGTTCGCGCCTATCTATGACAGAAGAGCGAGTATTATACAACTACAATAGAGACCTATAATTAGTGAAAAGAGAGCATTGCTTCAAACTGATTGCGTTTTGCAGCTATTGATCTATATCTAGTCTTTTAAAGTTTCTCAATCTCTTAGTAGATTAATACAAATATCTGGATTCTATTAATCATAGAAAATGGCAGTAACGAAAAATTGAAACTAAGAAACTTTACGAAGAGAGAGAAATTGAAACAAATAACCGATGCATCACTTCCTCTTCCGTACTAGTAACACACACCAATCTGAAAATATGCGAGCCAGATTCTAAAATGCCAAAGATTGATAGAAAACCAACTTTATTTCTTTATATATAAAGAGCCGCATAAACATAAGGAGGTTATCATAGGATGAGCCTTTAATTGCTTCATTGAGCAGCAAACGGAGCACAATACATGCGTACAATCCAACTCTTGAAATGAAATATATACATACATACATACCAGAATAATAGACAGAATTGGCCTTCAAAGTTCAAACTTTAGCAACATAGCGACTAAAAATCAATAATCTACTCGGTAATCGCTATAATCATCCCGTGCAGCCATGTCATTATCAACCCTCTCGGCAATTTTTTCCTCTTCATATTTCAGACCCTCTCCCAAAGCAAGGCCACCCAAAGCACCGGCGACAGCTCCCACTGCCAGCCCCGTACCCATACCCATTTTCGAACCCTTGGGCTTGTGATCATATGACGAATAATCAAGCGGAGCTGACGGCCCACTGGGCCCAGCATAATTCACCGGACGATCAAAGAATGGCCTCGACGGCGGAGGTGGAGGAGGAGCACTGGAGTAGTATCCAGAATAGTATCCAGAGTACGCATCCGGGAACGAGCTGTAAGAAGAGTACGGTGGAGGAGATGGTGAAGGTGCGTAACCCCTGTAGTCGCGCGCAGATGGCGGAGGAATCGGATTGGTGGGTATATAACAGACCAGTGGAGGGCTAGGGTTAGCGTAATCTACAGTTGGCGGCATAGGACGTCCAAGAAGGCCCAGCTTCAGGTGGATCTTACCCTGAGGACGACCCGACGGGCGCGTGAGGATGAACTTGCGAAGCCGTGCTGAATCTTCCAGATCATCGACGTCCTTGAGTGGGAGACGGAGTGTGCCAACTAAGGGCTTCGGGGTCTCAGAGGGTTTGGAATGGAAAATCTCAAGGGTGAGGAAGGAATCATGGAGAGGGTGAGAGAGGGGGAGAGTGAAGCGTTCGTTCCACACAGGGCTGGTGGAACCCGAGTCATCCGATTTGGTGGCGAGACGACGGTCCGGGTCGATCCAAAAGACAACGTAGGGTTTGAGATCCCCATTCTTCCAGTTTACGTTCTTGAGATGCTTCGCAGAGACGATGGTGAGGTCGAGATCAAGGGATTTCGACGGCGGCGGGCGAGAAGACGCCATTGGGATTTTTGCTTTTGAGCTAACGTGCGAGTCGAGAGCAGAGATGGCAATGTGAGGTTGTCTAGGAAATTGGAATTTGGGAGGAACAAGTTTTATGCCAAAAATGACAGTTTTCAGCTTCACGAACTATTTTATACCCTCCTTATCCTCAACTTAACAGGTACGCACCTACGCGGTTTTGTGCGTGCTGTTTAGTGATCACTGATTTTGTTTTCTTTCTAAGGAATGCAGTTTATAATCATCTTCATCTTTTGAAACTGCTTCCACTTTACAGTTTTTTCAGTTTTTACCAACACCAAAATAATCTTATAAAAAATTATAAATTATAAATATTTTTATATAAAAAATAACTGAATATGTCACATCTATTTGTAGTTCTTAAAAAATTTATATTTGATACAATCAAATAATAATATTTCTTCAGAATATATGTATAACTCTTAACATATTGATTTAATGCATTTAGATTTAATTTCTATCTCCAATAATGAATATAGATTTAATTTGCTTGTATTCTTTTTTTTAGAATAAAATTTAATTAAAAAGATGATATCTTAGTTTAAAGTTATGATAGACTCTCATATTTAAATAATATTTATAACAAATTTATAAATTATTTATTAACAAATAATCGCTAAAATTTTAACTTAAATTATATAATTATCATGAATAAAAAATAATCAGATGAGCCAACTTCTCTGCGGAATGATTTTGCATAGATAATTAAATGCAAGGCATGTGTTCGAGAGTCACCATTGGAATTATGCTAATAATTTCATGGTTAAGTGCCCTTTCCAAGGGTACTCTATCCCTGAAAATATAGATCCAAGTAGAGGTCAAATAATCTTTGAATACAAAAACTAAGATGCGTTTCTTCTTTAAAAAATAACAATATAAATCCTAGTAGAGGTCAAATAATCTTTAAATACAAAAACTAAAGTGCATTTCTTCTAAAAAGAAAATAGTGCCTCTGTCATTCCATATATGGGAAAAATAGCTTACTCTTGTATGAATCTGTTGCTCAGAGTTAATCTAATAGGACAAGGCTACAGAGAGCTCAAGCTCTTATTGGACAAAACTACCTACTTTTTAGCTTTGTTTGTTTTATTTTTTCAGTTTAATTTTTTGACTGTGAGGGGAGAGAGTCATAGACGGGAAAGACATTGGGAAGGCAGAGTAACGTTCATTTATAGGATCAAATATTTATAAGAGTGAATATATGTAAACATGATTAAAGAAGAGAATGTTTGATGCATAATGTAATGGTGATTTGGCAATGGATGAATATTCATCACAATAGTGTAACTGATGTCATGTAAGAAAAGTTCTAGATCTATTTTTAATATTTGATTGGTTGATCATACTTTATCTCTCCAAGAACTACGGGCAAAATTTAAATATTCTGAAAATATTAAAATTTTAATATATTTTCAATTTATTATTAGTTATTTGTTAATATTTAATATATTTGTATATTTTTTTGTTTTTGCATAAATATTAAATTTTTTAAATATTATTTTTTTTATTTTGAATAATTTGTATTTGAGAGATATTATATTTTTTTATATTTAAAGAGAGATAAAAAAAGATTTCTATTAGAGATTTATTTTAAATAAATTAAAGACTAAATATGTTTTTTATCTATGTCTTAATGTAAAAAATATATATTATTTATTAAATGTAAATGATTGGAACCTTGTTTTTTGTAGTTTTTTTGAAAACCTTATTTTGTACAATAAAAATACTCGACACATTGCAAAGCACTCTGAAATTTATATGGAAAACAGTGAGTATATATTTTATATTTTATGATTTCTTTCAACTCTTCTAAGTTAAATAAATATTTTCATATGTATTAAATATTAATAATTAATAAAAGAAAAATAAAAAAATATAGTAGCACTAGAAATTTGTGAACACTGTCACTATCTTTTACCTTTCCATGCTCAATAGGACGCTCTGGTTGGATCCTTCTATTACTTCGTTTCTTATTAAAATCTAGACGGAAATCAATTTTCTAGTTAACAAACCAAAAGAACAACAATACAAGAAATCAGAATAGATATAGAAGAAATTAAACAGCATATAATATAGTAAGTTTAATGAAAAACTCACCTATACAAACTAAGTCTTCAGAAACACAAAATATCAGAAGATTTTCGCATTCAATCCAAACATCTAATAACAAATTTTGTGTTTTTAAAGGAGAATTTTAAGACCAAAAAACAAAGAAGAGATAACTAAGAATGCGTTTTGAAAAAAATTAGATGGATATTGAAGCAATTTTTGTAATTTTTTTTGAATTTTTTAGTATTAAAATAAAAAAATTTGTTGATAAAGGAGAGAAAATTTTGGATTTTGAGACCCTTCTTTTTGACAAAAGAAATATTTTATATCTTTAAATTTTACATCAATTTTTAATTTTATCTTTAAAATTTATTTATTATCAATTATATTTTTAAAATTTTTAATTACGGTCAAGAGTAAAATTTAACACCGACAAACTTTGAGGAGCGTTGATAAATCACAATTGGGCCGGGTCATTTTCCTTAATAATCATTAGCTGAGGCCCAACTCAATCCAAATTTATTTTCTCAATTTCTCCTTTTTATCTTGGTCTGATTTCTTACAAAATCCAAATTAACCGGGCCAACTGGTATGCGTACGATAAAGAAGAACACACACTCCAAGAAAAAAGGTCACAATCCGATGCTCAGATCAACCTGACCAATGACCATACCAACAAGGAGGAGGATAGCAGCAGAATATTCCCATTTATAAAGGGTAACATGGTCAATACAGACTCTGCCCTAACACCGTTAGCGTCTTTTCCTTTTTCCAAACGCAACAGCAACTATAGGGAAGTTCAGTCGCACTAAAGTCGTGGGCTTTCAGTGAAAGCGAAAACTGTAATTGCTACGGAAAGAGACAATGCGGTGGTAGCTAGGCGCCTTCCCTTCCCTCCTTCTTTCTCTCAAATTGGTATTAGATCTTCCGTTCCCTCTCTCTCTCCCAAATTCTTGATGCCTTGGTCTGTCATGCTTCCCTGAGAAAACAAATTCGTGATTAAATTTTCATTTGCCAGAGGATAGAAATTATGTCAGACGCTTTGATCAATGGCCTCGCTGGAGCTGGAGGAGGGATCATTGCTCAGCTCATCACATATCCTCTCCAAACTGTATGATCTTGATATCTGCTTTCAGGTTGGTTTTGGTAGTATGTGATTTTGACTTTTCTTGAGGTGATCTCCAGGTAAACACTCGTCAACAAACCGAGCGTGATCCCAAGAAAGACAACAGGAATCTTGGAACTCTTGAGCAAATGTGCCAGGTCCCTGTCATTTATTTGTATTTTTTTTATTGTTTAGCTAAGCTTGCTTTCATTCTTGAAACATGGAAAAAGGTGTAAACTCGCTGTCGAGTCTCTAGTTTTAAGGGGAAGATTATGTGATCTTGGTTAACCCCTGTAGACTAGTAGTTATTGCGTGGTCATAGTTATTCTAGGCCAAAGTGTCCTCATAGTTCCTGGTCAAGTAATCATGTTTGTGGGAAAATATTTAGGTTGTAAAACACGAGGGATGGGAGCGGTTGTATGGAGGACTGATGCCATCGCTTGTGGGAACAGCTGCGTCTCAGGTGAGTGCAACTTAGCTCAGGTTTGGTGGTATTGATTCTCTTTGTAACAGACGTCCCAATTCCTCAAATTTAATTATTATAATACTTGTTATTTTTTATGGTTTTCAATTTCTTCTCGTTGTAGCAGTGGGAGAGGTATAAATATCGGATTTGTTACTGAGGACGTCAACACTGCCTTTTGTAGCCGAGACTAAGATTAATAAGAAAAAGAATGAATGAAAGAAATAAGCAATTGCATTAGTTTGTATATTAACATTTTATCTGGAATATGTACAAACGGAATTTTGACTAGGCGAACAGTGCAATGTCAATATAATAGAATTACTTCCTTTTGTATTATTTCATTGGTTATTATCCTAGGGGGATAGTGGCAGTGGTAATATGCATGTCTATTGTACATTTGAACAAAAGTAATTGATGTCCCCGTGACAATGCAAAACAACTGTTGTATAGTAATCTTAAATATTTCCCAATAATCTCTGGGTCTCTACCATCGGTGCTATAATTTGTAGCAAGGTCAAATACGTCTATGATGGAATATGCAGACCCACAAATTCCAACCAGAAAAGCTCCTTTCAATTAGAAAAAGTTACTGGCTTCATTTTGTTGAATTTGTCTCCTTGTTATCAAAATTTTGATATTTTAAGGTTTACCTTTTCATGTTGGATGCAAACAACAAGCTGAAACCATAGCTCCTTTTGTTCATTAACTTTGGGATTTAGCCAATTCTTGGTGGGGACAACCAAAAGTTTAGGTAGTTTGGGCAAGGAAATCTTCTTAAAGTGGGACGAGCCAACAGGGTAGCCTGCTATAGATTCAAAGGAGACAATTGTACATATTCCTGGAGTCGTTATTCAACTAACTACCTAACTACATGATTTTTAGTTAGGAGGGTTAAGAAAATCTGCCTGAAGAGGCTATGTATGTGGCTTTGAAGTCTTAAAGAACTAGGCTTTAGTTCTTTATGAGAATAAAGGTTTATATAGTTCAATCGATTCATTTCAGATTGAAAAGGTTTTGTTGGAAGGCAACATGGCTGGAATTAATTGGTTACTGGAATTTGTTTCTATAGTCCGTCACAGAATTCAAAGCTGCAAGGGGAAGAATAAAAGTTATTGAGGGTGCTGGTCTATAGAATTGGTTAGTGCCATGAAAAAAAGCAAAGAAAATAACATAAAAAGAAAGAAAGAAGCTTGGTTTGTAGGCCTTTAGCCATTTATAGACAATACATGTGAGGTCTAATAAGCTCAAATAGGTATTCATGCAATAGAAACTGTCCAATTTTAACTTAGCTTGGTATTGAAAAGAATATGACATTGGAAAGAATGAGAAACTAATTACATAAAGTATTATCAGAAATAGATCTTGACCTAATAGACTTCTTTGTTTGATGTTGGATGGTCTGTCATGTTAGTCTTTTTCATTCAAAATGAATGAACGTTTTCCAATCAGCCATGGTTCCTGCACAGTGTATTTACTGGCAATCTGTTTAATATTTTCATTTTTGTTCTATTTCAAAATTACTAACACGTCTGTTACAGGGTGTTTACTACTATTTCTATCAAATATTCAGGAACAAGGCCGAAGTAGTGGCACTAGAACAGAAAAAGATAGGCGTTGGTGATGGATCAGTTGGGATGTTATCCTCACTTGTTGTTGCTGCTTTATCCGGGTAATTTACTTACAGAGCCTATGGTTTTGATATGTTTCTTCCCCTGAAAATTTAAAAGGTTGAATAAAATAGTGTTCTTTACAGGTTACAGCAGTTATGTTCCGTTATTTAAACATGCCTCTGCCTGTAAAGTTTCAATTTGTCTATCTCTCAGATTTGGCTATGTAAATATTTCACTGGCCTTCCCATAAGTGTTATCTATTAACTGCCAATCAAGTTGTTAGAATTGCTGATTGTGTAATATATCAATTGCTTGTAGGTGTGTTAATGTGCTGTTGACAAATCCCATATGGGTAGTTGTTACACGCATGCAGGTGAATAGCTTTTCTATATTCTTCTCCGTTACTCTTTCTTGTGTACTCTTTCCTCTATCTCTTTCTCCTCCCCCCTCCCCCCTTTTTCTCTTCTTTTTCACAATTCTTGTTATGCACTAAATGTGTGATTGAGTCAAATTGATTTCTTTAATTTCTGTGGGAAAAATTATGTTTCTCCATATTTGATCATGGAAAAAATAGTACAAAGATTTTAACTCTTAAGTATATTTATATATTTTAAATTTTGTTACGCATTAACTGAAGGATCTCCTAAAATAGTAGCATTTTACATTGTAAGTATATAAAGTTGGAAGCCCATTAGTTTGGGACTTGTATGTTGATTGTCACATGTTCTTTTTACTTCAACTTTTTTTAAAAATCTTTTTTGCTTATACTCTAATATTTCAGTTTCACAATGAATTTGAACAAAGTTGTGAAAGATAAACAAAGTCTTTCTCTGCTTCCTTCCCGTTTGATTCACCAAGCAAGTTTCATGGTCTGATCTCTACAATTTCCATGTTGAAAATTGTTTTCCCCGTGTAGACTCATAGAAAAGAGTCAAAAAGAACTCTGCCTAGTCATGGGTTGTCTGTTGCCACAGAAGAAACAATTCTTTCTGCAGTTGAGCCTCCTCCTTATGGAACTAACCATGTGGTAGGTAAAGTCTCTCTTTATTGGTCATTTCCTGATGGTTTCTTATTTTTGGTAATTTAGACAAGGTATGCCAATTATGCTGTTTAGGCTATTCACCTATGAGAAATGTTTGGAAAACTAAATCTAAGTTCTGATGATTAATATGCTGAGCATCTGCACTACTTGGTATCTTCTCCATTCCATTTGGAAGAGATTACATGTAAATACTGCAATAAATTACTGATAATATTGATTTTTCACACTCCTTTTTCCTTTATTGTATACTGAATTTTACTAGAGTCTCTCTCCTTGTTCCTGGGTACTCTAGATGATGAACTTTGCATGAATTTGGGTCTGATTAACATTGTGAGCTTCAAATCCGAAGAGTTCTTTTTGTATCTGTAGTAATGAAATACATAATTACAGATTCAAGAAGTGTATGGTGAAGCTGGAGTTTGGGGTTTCTGGAAAGGTGTATTACCAACATTGATCATGGTACGTTCAAAGTCAATCTCTTTCATGCTAATGGAGTGTTACTGACTGGATGTTATTGATCTCAGGTAAGCAATCCTTCTATACAGTTCATGCTGTATGAAGCCATGTTGACATGGTTAAAAAAAAGACGTGCTTTGAGTAAAAAGGGTAGTGATGGCGTTACTGCTTTAGAGGTATTGTTTCATTTCACTTCTCTAGGAAACTTCACCTTTGTTTGGGTTCCTATTGATACTTATTTCTTGCATTATGTTGATTTTAGTTACTTAATTCCTCGAGACTAAAATTGCCTCATGTCACTAGATATTTCTTCTTGGAGCTTTGGCTAAGCTTGGAGCTACTATTGTCACTTATCCTCTTTTAGTTGTGAAGGTATATCGTACTTGCTTACTCAGGAAGTTGGTTTTTACTGGTTACATGAGAATATTAGTCTTAGAATAAATAATAATGAGCATTCAGAAATTATATTTCGTTATTTCAGATATGGATGAATGTAGCATAGATTAACAAGAACAAAGGAGATATTTGTTGGTAGGTGATGGGACCAAACATTGACATTACGTGTAAAATAAAGAAGAAAAATTCTGACCTTGACTCATTCTTGTAATTATTTTAATGTTCAACAAAAAGGAGTACGGATCAATTTGAATATTCAAAACACCCAAAATCAATCTGAAAAGTAATATATGAATTACAAAATGCTAGCATTTGCCTTACTGTTGACTTTCAGTAATTTCTGGCACCAATATGTCATTTCATATAATTCATATCCCACTTATTATTGTATTATACCCATTTTACTGCTGTTGATGTTTCACAATCATTTCAATATGTCTTTTTAAAACTGTTGTGTTGTGTCATATTGATGTCCATGATTCATAAGAAGAAAGGAATGGGATTGACAAGATGATCTGTGCTCAAAATGCTTTTCTGGGTCTCACTTATCATGTCGCTATTGCAGGCTAGGCTTCAAGCAAGACAGGTTATAACTGGAGACAAGAGGCGCCATTATAAAGGTTTAAGTTGTTGTGATAATTTTTCTCTTACACCATAAATACTAGTCATAATCCAATTGTAGTAGTTTCAGTCTGCCTGCAGGTCTTGTTTGTCACCAAAGAGGTTATGCGCTCTATATCGCTTAAGTTAACATGTGAATATTGCTTTTGTTCAATTTGATGATAAATGCTTCTGTTTGTTGCTTCCCTCTCCATTTTGCTCTCTCGCTCTCTTTCCCCTCTCTCAACCATTTAAAAACTATTTGGTTGTAAATTTAGACTAAGTTTTATTTTTGACTATCTATTGTTGGATTCCTTTCTGAAGTTGCTTGTTCTTGAAATTCAGGAACATGGGATGCCATTATTAAGATGATCCGCTATGAAGGATTTTATGGATTTTACAAAGGTATGAGCACTAAAATTGTACAAAGTGTGCTGGCTGCTGCCGTTTTGTTCATGGTGAAGGAAGAGCTTGTTAAGGGCGCTCGTTTCTTGCTTGCTAAAGATGCCACTAACACTGCAAAATCAAAGCCCCTGTGAATGGAGATTGGAGATTACTAACTAATGATTCTTTTACCACATTGAGATTTCATGAACCATCTTCAACTGGAAGATTCGTTCATATAGTAGGAAATAGGTTGTGGCATTGGAATATTTGTACTTTAAAAAGTAAACATGATATTTAAAAAGTGAACATGATATTAGAATATGACTATAAATGTAACTGTACTATTTTCGTCAGACTAGTTTGCTGAAGATGGCATGGCAGGTTCAAGTTTTAAATTACATGCTGGAGTTATTGATTTGATGAGCCCATTAATAGAGTTCTGAACTCATCCATTACTCAGAAGCCATTGGCACTATTGAAGAGGCCACTTGCAGTGCAAGAATACCAATTAAGTAATTACTGGGCTTGTAAGATATGATTGGATTTTGGAGCATAGAGGGGAAGGATGACCTTTTCTTTAATTTAGGTCTTATATCTAACAATTTTTTTCCTTTTTAAAATATGTTTGGATTGATGAGAAAAAAATGTTAGATTAAAATTTGAACTAAAGAAAATATGAATGTAAAAATTTCCTCTCTCTTTTCTTTCAATAACTTTCAATTCAAATATATCCTTATAAATAAAAGTTTCCAACTGCTTGCATACTTAGTTTGGAAATAGCAATAACAAGAGTAGGCTAGCCATTAAAACCAGAAATTTTTTAGTACTGATTCTGCAACTAGACTTTCAAAACTACTTTCTATGGCTACAGATTGTATTTTTTGGTTGAATCAATAGCACCAATTAGATCTTACTTTTTGCATTCAAGATAAGCGCATGGTGTTAATGAAAATTTATTCAAATTTTAGGTAACAAGATACATTTATAATAAAGTTAAGATAAAATTTACAAGCTGGAGTAGACATGGAAAAAATTGCTGAGAGATGAGGCTGCACAAACTTTACAACACAACCAGGATCAATTAATCACTACTACAGAATAGGCAGAGTTCAAAGTCTACAGAGAAAAACAGGAGTTAGTTTCCTACATTGTGGTTCGATAACTATTTATCTTGGTGGAGGTCGATGCGAATTATAAGTTTTCTTCATAGCAGTTTGGATCATATGAAGAAACAAATTTTGAAAGGAAAAATAATAAGAGCATTAACAAAATTGTTTTCTCTTAACTTTGAAGGAGTGAAGAGTGATTTCGGTGACATTCATATGATTAATATAATCACAAAACAAGCAAAGCTCATTTTTTTTTTTTAAAAAAAAAATCTACATGAACTTTCAAAAGGTAGGGAAAATCTATTTGCCACCCATAGTTTACAATAATGGATTTTGGTTTCTGCATTTGTTCACAGGTCCTATATTTTATAATAAAGTATACTTATTTTCTCTTTTAAATTTAGTTAAATTACACTCACCACTTTTTTAATTTAAAAGATTCATTTATCTTCACAAATTTATTTTTGAAGATAACTTTATATTAAAAATAAGATGTGATTTTTTTTAATATAATAATAAATATAGTTAAATTTATATTAAATTTAAACATAAAATTTTTAATATAATAGTGAAAATAATTAAATAAATTTATTATTTTAAAATAAATATATACCACGTAAAATACTAATTTTGTTAACAAAAAATAAATTGAAAAAATTTATATAATTTTTAAAACTAAAAAAATTAAAAATATAATTTCATTAAATATTAGTGGAGGTTTTTATAATTTACTCTACATTTTATCATATAAACTACTAAAAAATTCATCATTTCATGCTGACAATTGTGAGTGACCTCTCGAGTAACCTTAGTAATTAGTAATCAATCTCAGCCCAAAAAGAAAACGCATAAGTTATGTGTGCGCATTACGCACCGGGCGCATATTTAGAACGTTTTCAGTAGCTGCTGCAAAAAAGGTCTAGTTTCGAGCACAGTCTGCAATTTGCAACGCTTAGCTGCTTCACTCAGACAAGACCAATAGAGGCAGCTCTGAAAATGGTGTCCAAGGGCCCGAAGAAGGCTAATCTCCTAGATCATCATTCCATCAAGCACATCCTTGACGAATCTGTCTCTGAGGTCCGTTAAACCCTAACCTTGTTTCTCCCCCCCATCTTTCGCCCTTTTAGATCTTATCGATCTTAAAATGTTTTTTGTTTTCATGTATTAATTTAACAATCGAGCGTTTTGTGCTTCAATTTTGCTTTCGTATAGGTAGTGATGAGCCGTGGATTTGTGGAAGACGTTAGATTGAGCAACGTAAGGCTATTTATTGGGACGATCATAATTGTCATTGCTCTGTTCGCCCAGTTTTACAAGAAGAAGTTCCCTGAGAACAGGGATTTTCTCATTGCCTGTATTGTATTATATCCTTTTCCTGGCTTCGTTTTATTCTTTTGATCTCTTTCTCAGTGCTTGTGTTGGGTGTTCGAAAATTTTTTGGTTAATGAAGACGGCTGGAAGAGTGAGGAAAAGAAATATTCATATGACTGCTTGAAGTGTAATTGGTCAAAAAAATGAAAACTTTTTTTTATTTATTTTACATTTCTGATTTCTGAGAAGGGAACTCTCTACTTGGGACAATGGCAAATGAGAAATCTGAAATTAATGCGAGAACTACTCAAATTTTAAGTTTCCAAGATTCCTTGTTATATGGGTTATTGGTTTTGCAACTTAGTAAAAATGAAAATTCGATTGCAGCTGTGTGTGATCTCATTTGTGGTTATACCTAGAAGACAATGATCAAAGCTACTCAATCTTAAAATTTTGAGGCCTGAAAGGACAACTTTCTACATTATTTAATGCGGTCTCATCTCATGGCTAGAGGATCTCATGATTATAAATTATGCTCTTTCTCACCACCTTTGTTAATATATCAAATAAATTTCAGCCATTAATTGGTAATTTTAGTGATGTTGTTTCAATTGTGTTCGATCTTTAACTCGGGCAAGTATATAGTCTTCAATGGGTTGTTGCAGCTGATCATATTTACAAAGGAGAAGAATGCCATTCTGTTTACATATCCTCCTGCTGTAAGTTTCTTTAAAACACCTTATACTAGTACTGTAGATTCCCATATTTACATTTATATATGGAGAATTGTTGCTTTTTTAAGTGCATTGTTCTGGATGACTGGTTTTCCATGAATCAGTTTCAACTTGGAACATTATCTACCTCCCTCCAGTTAATTAGGCATAAATATTAAGTAGTATTATATACCTGCCTTATGGTATTGGATTTAGGAATTGTATAGTACCTACTTTAGAAACACCTACATCCTATACTACTCACACTTCTGCCTATAGTTCAATGTGTACTGTTAGAATATATGGTGATGTTAATTGCAAATAGTAAATGTTATGGGCTTTGTTCTTCATCAGTTAGATGTAATGAAATCAAAAAAGAAAAGAATCTTGGAAGTTCTATAGCTCCTCTTTCTGTACATTAACTGTTAGTGTTTATTTTAATCCATCCATTTTAAATTTATTTCCAATTTATTGAAAGAAGAATAATTATAAATGTCAGAGAGAAAGAAAGATTGTCCATTTTATCAAATGTCCATGGTTTTCTTTTTCTTTTTAGAATGAGGAAAGGCTGATGTTTCGAGCCGGTTAGTTGTGGTAGGATGTGCTGTTGTATGGACCTTACTATGCATGAAGTCGCTTCTTATGCTCTCTTTCCCTCTTTACCCCTCTCCAACAAAAAAAAAAAAATAGTGTATGGTTGTTTTACATTAAGTGATGTCCTTTCTCAATTGGATTTTTCTTGAGTTGTTATTTTAATGTGTAGTTGCCATCTTTCGGTGTGGGTTATAGGCAGCCAGATTCACATTTTGAAAATGGATGTCAAATCTTAATTGCTTCAGTTTCACAAGTGATTTAAGAGAGAAGTCATTATTTCTGATTAGAATTCGTATTACAGAAGTAACTGCTTCATTAGCAATGATACAAGCTAAGTGATGCTTTTGACATCAGCCTTCCAGCATCGGACTTATTTTTATTATTTTGTGTATTCTAACTTAGATGTACTTTTCTTGTCCAGGCATCCTTCACCAGTACTGGTTTGGTAGTCTCCTCCAAATTGCCGAGATTTTCTGACATGTACACACTTACCATAGCAAGTGCAGATCCAAAATCAATTTCTGCAAATGAGCCTGTTCATTTCACCAAAAGTGTTACTCGATGGTATTTCTCTCTCTCTATCTAATTTTTTGCTTTTTCAAAACACATAAAGACCTTGGACAATACAGAGAACAATTAGTATGGTTCTGATTGGAACGCAGGTTCACCAAGGATGGAATTTTGGTGGAGGGCCTGTTCTGGAAAGATGTTGAGGCATTGATAGATCAATATACAAAAGAACCAAAGAAGGGCAAATGAGTCTTGGTTTTTCAGGTCGCTTTTTGCAGGAGAAAATATATGTATGAATATGGTTCTGAACATTGTTCGTTGGAGTTTAATAATTTTATACATTTCTAGCATTTAGAATGGAAGTAAGGGAACTTAAGTTTCACCAGCTTCAGAACACTACTCATACGCTATCCTTATATTTCGCAGAAGAGTAGGGGCAATAAAAGCCAATGCCTCAGGTAAGGGGAAGGGAAAGGTGGTAAGAACAGAATTTATTTAGGAAAATTTGAATTATTCCAAAGGGGAATGGACATGGCCTAGGAAAGAGATTCTGACCAAATATGAAGAAAAAATAAATTGAGCCTTTATAACGCTTCTGTAACTAAACTTGCTTCTATAATCGACTCTTTTCTAGTTTCCTTCGATTCCGTAGATTAGATATATATGGATTCGTCAACTTACCCTTCTCAAGAAGGGAAGCTGCATACTGTGGCGGTCGCATTCGGGCCAGCCATCTTCATAACTGTGAAACGACTTCTTTCTTGTGTTAATGCGCCGTCTTAAACTGTAATAACAAAGCAAGAAGGTATGCTTACTTGCTATTATACTGCATTCTGAAGATAAGGAAGGGCTTCGGGACCCTTTCTTTTGTTTCCTAAATCTTCAGCCATATATATTCGCTGGGGCCCTTCATTCGATATGAGTCCGCTGGAGTTTCTTGTAGTTTACTTCTAAGCAATGGCAGTTCTAATTGCAGCTGTTGGGAGCGCTCTTGTGAAGCCTAAGACCTTACCCTCTCCGCCTTCTCTCTCTCCATCCCCTACTTGCCAGCAACGTCGGTGTTGGCATCCTAAAGAGGGAGAGGCAGCAGTAGTCTATCACTATCAAAGGCACTGCGTAAGCCAACCATATCTCAGGTGTTAGTTCACGTGGAAGTTATAGAGTTATTACATTCTCTGTTATTAAAAAATAATGTATTTTTTATAGTAAAAATAAAAAAATTAATTATTAGTGTAATTTTTTTTTAACTTTCTTTTATGAATGAGAATAAATGAAGCAGATTTAAAATTCATTTCTTTATTAAAAATTGGAATATTTATATACTAAAACACCACTTAAAGCTAATTTTCATGTTATTAAACTATCCTAGCCTACTTTGAAAGTAGGGTAGAGAATATTTATTTCTGGTTGTAAAATCAAGGTAATTAAAAGTCGTTTCCATTGAATATTTTTATTACAATCTCCAGTGAATATTGTCTCAGACAGCATGCACCGAGTTTAGATACACTATCATAATATACACAAATTTTCAACCGGAAAGAAAAAAGGGTAAGATGGTCTTGAAGGATGCGAGTATTTATAAAACTGGTTTCAAATGCTGTTTGTCCTTGAAAACTTTATAAATTACTTTTAAAACGTTGGTTGGCTTTTCTTTTTCTTTTCTTTTTCCCCTAGAATTAATACGGATGCCATTAGGTGATTTTACAAAAGTAATTTTCACATGTATAAAAAAATGGGAGTATAATTTACTCTATTATAAAACATAATTAACATCATAAGTTTATAACAATGCTAATTAAACGTATTTCCCCCCTTTTTGATGGTCACTAATTAATCTTTTCCACTCTTCTTATTCCATATTGTTTATTTTTAACCCTAATACAATGAAGGCAACCAACGAATTGGCAAAGCAGTCTCTGTCACTTTGAAAATATTTATTAGTACTTTTATTTATATTTAATAAATAAGTGAATTTTATTCATAATAAAAAATTAATTCAATTTTATTTTAAAATAAATTATGCCAATTTTTTAAGATTTTATATTATTATATTTAATATTTTTTAAAATAATTACGGTAGATATTCTTAAGATTTGATGTAATATTACATAATTTTTAAATTTAATATTTTATATTGTATATTATTTTACCAAAATGTTTATTTAAATAATAAAATTACTTTATTTTATTATTTTATTATTTATAAAAATAATATTTATTAGTATAGAGATAATAAATATAATTTAATTTATTTTTAATAAAGATAATGTAATTTATTTTTAATTTTATAATTTTTAAAATAATTTGTGACAAAATAAAGTAACATAAGCATAAAAAAAAACTCCCTCATTTTTTATTGGCGGGACCCGCTGGTATCCAACGTGGGACATTACATATGGTGAATGGATTTCAAACCCGCCAAAACCTCATTGTATAATTGGTTTCAAGTCCGTCACGTCACGCTGGCACGGCTACGGCTACTACTTAAAGGACGACCCTCTGTACGCCTTACCTTCTATTTATGGGTATCATAAGCTATAGCCGTTTCAGATATTATATCTCTCTCTAAAACTCATATTCTCTCTCTCTACATCTCTAATAAATCATTTTTCTCTGTCCTCGATATCTGTTCGTTCTTCAGTTCTTGGAATTTGAGCACTAGGCATATTGGGATTTAAGCATTTGATTCTATTCCTGGACTGGAACAAACGTAAGCTAGGGTTTCGGATTTCTGTATCGTTTACTCTGCCTTTGTACGGATTTAATATCCAGATAATTGGTATGGACAATCAGAGAGGAAGAGATTTGTTTGACGCTGACAAGATGCTCGATCCCATGGATCGTTCTAATGGCGAAGATTTTGATGATTCTTCGTCTGTGGATAGCATCTCTTCGTGCGAAGTTGTGTCCAGTACGAGTTCTACGGTTCTGGGAGAGAACGGTGGGTCCAGGAGCGAGATAGGGCTGACGGAGCGGTTGACGGATATCCTTGTGGCTGAAGGTGACGGTGATCTCTTGCTTCAGCAGAGCAATCGTGAAGATCGGCTATTGCAGTGGCTGCAGGCCCTTGACATGCAAGTTATGGGAGCATGTCGCGCCGATGAGAGGCTGAAACCCTTGTTGAAGATTAATGCCGCTTGTGGCGTCGCCGAAGATCCCCTGCTGACTCAATTAAGTCAGGTATAAATTCATTTTTAAAATTTGTTGCCCTGGTTATCTGCTGGAAGGTGCTTTCGGTAATTGGAAGCGTGATCGGTGAGGCTTTTGTAAATTCCGTTGATGTTCTAGATATCTTCATACCGATGATTATGATTATTATTTACACGGCCTTTCTTAATGACTGATGATGTTCTTTTTTCCTCACTCTCTTTGCACTATACAGCATTTCGAGCCTTCAGAGGTTGGTATTCTTGCTAGATGCTTCTGTGTACCTCTTGTTTCGATCCGCGTTGGAAAAATCAATAAGGAAGGCACTCGCCTGTGCCCTACTGCTAATAGGTAATCTCTTTTGAACCTGTGCGGGAATCCCACCTTCGGTTTTCCCCATCTTTGCGATATCAGATTCACAAACAAATTCTGTTGTAGATATTCGCATTTGCATCATACAACTTACTCCTTTTATGCATTTTGTTTAGGGAAAATTGTAAACTTGCAGCCATGCATTTTAGCACCATGCAATTAAATTTGTCCATTCTATAATTTTTGTATTATTATTACGTTTAGGATCACAATCGCCCACTACATCAGAATCGTCTGTCTTTGAATATGATTTATTCCTTTGGTAATAATATGCTCATGACTGTCTGGGATATTGAAATCATGGACTGCTTACTGTAGTCCTTTTTGCTGCCATATCTATATACTACTACAACAATTTTGTTATGTTTTCAATTATGCTTCGTATTCCATGCAGGCTGCTGGTTTAAGATAATTCGTGGTGTTAGTATTGTTCTTGCTTCCAGCATGTGACAGTTAAAAATATACCTGTAAGTTAGTGTCTGTATGTGTGATTGTGCATGCATTAGTATGAATTGGATACATTGATCTCCTTGCATACTTGTCTGTCTTGTATGTGCTTATACACTCCTTGCTGATTGCTGAAGTATGTATTTCTTAGTGATTTCTTATGATTCATAAAGCTGTAATTTACCTCCTTTACGGAATTGAAACCTGATATCTTAAAAATCTTGAATCATTCTGTTTTTTGGTATCACCTCGGAATTCACGAGTTTGTGTATGACTATCAACGTGGATGCCAGTGGTCTGATGAGTTTATTTGTATATAGAAAGCAGCTGTCTGTTTTATGACTACTAAATGGTTTTTTTTCTCCTTCAAATAAGCATCTGCCTCATTAAATCACATTGATTGTTAAGCTTTAAGTGTCATTTATTTGGCTGCTATACTTCAACTGACATATCTCTTATAGCAGTTGTGAAACATTTCTTTTAGTAGGAGTGCTGGTTAATTATATAATTGTCTGGCAATCATAATCATAAACGCACTAAAGGATTTAGTCTGTTGGATGAATGGTAGAAATTTCAGGAGTCTATGGTTTAGTTTATTGAAGGTAATATGTTCATTCTTCCAAGTAAATATGTCTTTTGACTTGTAGGTAACTGGGCGTATTCTATAATGATCTCTGAATTAAGAGGAAGTAAAGGTAGTTTCATGATCCTATATTATATATTGCTGCTGTTTTGCATTCAGATCTATAGTTTGGAGATTTTGTGTAGGAAAAAAAGTAACACGTTAATTAGGAGGTCTAATCCAATTTAGCAATGTTTATTTTCATATCTGTATACTGTTTTTGATGTGTGCTTAATTTTGAATGTTATGAACGAATATTATGGTGAACTTTTTATTATCTTCATTTGGCATCAATTTGCTCACATATGGAAATAATCTATGTTGGTACATATCTGAATCACCCAGTTTTAATATGATTTTGTTTAGTATTAATTTCTGTCTTGATTTGTTTGTTTTATCCTTGAAGCAACATATTCTGGGATGTGATAAAGATGATCTTGTCAGTTACATTCTTAGGGTTACCATGAATCCAGATTTGAATTTGGGATTGTTTGTGTCTAGATTATGCACTTATGTAGGATAGTTGATCTGCACTTCAAACATCAAAGCATGTCAAGGTTTTAATCTGTTGGCATATAGTGTGTTTGTCTGTCATTTTTAAATATCTTTTGTTTTGTTTTAAAGTCAACTGTTCTGACATCATAGTATTTCTCCATAAATAATGATGTTGTAGTTCTCTGTCTTTTAGATGCTTTCTGATCGTCAATGATTATGCAGTTCAGAGCTATTGGTTGAGCCCCAAACTGATAATTGTTTAGCATTATATTAGATTTTCTTCTGCTCTGAAAGGATACCAAAGTTGTCTATTTTGTAGTATTCTATGACCTGACTTTAGGGATGACATTGAAGGGAAAGTAATGTAAAAAAAAAAAAAAAGATTGATGGATTCATGTGGTGTATTCTTGGATCTTGCCAGATTTTATAGAAGATTTAAAATTATAAGTGCTGTTTCCAGTGGGAGGTCTGTTTATGTTTTATTAGTTGTAATTGAACCATATGTTCCAGATGATACCATATTTAAGATTCTTTTTTTCCCCTTTTAGTAACTGGAATTTCATAGTTGCTATATTTATATTGAGGTTGGATGTTGAAGCACTTGTGTTGGAAATTAGGAAGTTTGGTTCACAATTCTTGAAAATTCAGTTCAGATGACTAAAGTTGATTAGCATAAAGCTTTTCTATTAGTGAGTAAAGATTTTCATATTTTGCATCATAATTTGTACTGTAAAACTGTTGCATGTTTTCTTTTAGATTTCTTCTATTATCTATTGATAATAAGGTGTAATTTTTATCTTGTCATTTTTCCAGGGGAAACTTGACTCTCACACTACTTCCAAGTTCTGATCTTCGTCTCTCATTCATTGGTGATGATGGTAAGCTGGAGAGAATATTTACCCTAATCAGCAAATCCCAGTGCTCTGCTGTTGTGGTTGATGAAATCCCAGCAGACAGCTCTGGCCGATCATTCCTTTTAAGGTCTCCAGATGGCAGAACTTTTTACTTTTGGTGCTCAGAGAAATCTAAGCTTTTGGGAATTGAATTACTTGCAAAGGTGATTTTAGCTATTTGCTTACTTATACTGTCTTGTTCACATGATTGAATTCATTTATTTATTTAATTTGTCGTTTTCCTTTTTATTTTTTTTATTATCAGACGAAGGATTTACTCAAGAAGAAACCCTCTATTGCTGAGTTGAGTGGGATTAGCAAGTCAAGGCTTGATTGCTTTGCTACTCAGCTACGTGCTTACCTTGTGGGGTCAGCAGCAGGCAATAATCAAGAAAGGTCAGCTGGTGCTTCAACAGTATCTGCTAATACCGCTGTTGTTTGCAATGATGTATCTGAAAATTCACATTCTTCATCTTCATCGAAGTTTAACCGGTCCCGACATAGTGGTGGTCAGGCAGTGAAGGGTAATACGTTTTACCAGGGTAGTCTTAGCCCAAGATCAAGTTCTTTTAAAGAGGGCCCTCCTAGAAATTTATCATCCCTCAGGATTGCTGCTAGAGAGAAGATAAAGCGACGTGGCGACAGCCATCAATCTTCTGTTGACAACTTGAGAAACGATTCAGTGAACACCTTCAATACTTCATCAAAACAATCTGATCACAGAAAACCTCCAGAAGCTACCACAAATTGTGCCTTTTCTCATTCAAGTTTTCTGGGATCACTAGGATTGCTTACTGTTCCATCAAGCCTTGCTCTGGGAGCAGATGTCCCTTCCTTGGTTTCACCCCTTTTCTCTCCCTACTATTGTTGGTGCCCCCCAGGTGTGTCAACTTTGCCAGACACAGCAGCACCTCCACAATCGCTTGACTCATCACTTAAATCACCTCCTCTTCAGTCAGATGCCTCCTTGTTGCCTAACATCATGCCAGTTAACCTCTTGTCACAAGCACATCCTCTAAGTACATCCATGGATTTTCCTCCCTTCCTCCCTGATCCATTAGTTAGAATGTCACTGCCAACGTCTCAGCAGATTCCCACCTTCACACCATTAATATGTGATCCAATTGTTCATGTCCCAGTAATTGATGTTTGTTCTTCAGGTCAGGGCTATCTCGTCAGTGCTGGCCCTGCTCTGTCAACTAGCCTTCCACCATTGCACCCAAATCTTGTGAAACCGCTGATACCTGAATCTGATTCTGTTGTGAAGGGTGCAAGAGAGACTTTACGGCTGCTGATGAGCGGTTCAAGCCAGGCTAATCAACAAGTGATGGATGCTTTGCCTGCAGTTTTGACGAACTCTGTTGACAAACAAAACAATATAATTGTTGCTGGCAGTCGAGGTCTTTATACTGGAACCAGGGACATTGATGTGATCGCTAACAGCATTGCGGCCATGGGATTAGTATCACTTTCGGCGGGGGTATCCAAAGGAGAGAGTAATTCAGAGATATGTGGCGGCTGCAGTGGAATTTCAGAAGAACAAGTGAAGAAAAGACCCAGCGATTCCGGAGGTGCCTTTTCTTCGGATGATGAGGATGCGCCATCATTTGTTTCCAAGCGGGCGTAGGGTAGTTGGAGGAATGTTTTTCTTTGTTTGTTGTAGATCTCATTTTGTTTCAGGAAAAATGTAAATGTATCTGTAGCCTCCTGAGTTGTAATTAGTGCGAAGTTTTTATTCTTAAATCTTCATTCTAGATCAACGTTGTATGCTTCGACTGTTCTAAGTTGATTAGAAATTAAAAAAAAATTTATGATTGAGCATTGACTGCATGAGAATTCGGCTGGCTACTCTCTTCCCATGCCTGTACGGTGAGCAGGGTTGATACTTAATTAATTTTAGCTGGTGGAAGGAAGCAGAATGGGATAAACAATTATATGCAATCGTACTGTGTGCCCTGCGTTGCACAACGTAATCTTTAGTTTAATCAAGACGCAACCAGCTATTTTTTTTTTTCAAAAATAATTGTTAGCACTAAAATTGGGTGAAAAATCGGTTCATGTGTAATAATAATATCGACGTAAATAATCCTACGAGATATTTTTAATTCTATTAGCTGATGGTATTTATAAAATAACTTGCTCATTATCTCAGTACCGAAATCAAGTTGTCAATTAAGCAATTCTGGCTGGTAACATCAAGTGCTGAATTTGACCCCATAAATCTCACTCGCTATTGCTGAGTTAATAAAAAAATTCAACTCGAGTACCCAAGCTTGAGAGTGGAGAGTTGAAATGTAAATATTAAATACTATTTGTGTTTGTGTTGTATCACAATCAACAGTCTAGACTGAAGATGATATTAATGGAATTGGACCAATAAGTAATGATTGACATCGATCTCAAATTTTCTGGTTGAATGAAACTGATCAAAATAATGCCATAACTATTCATCTACTAGTTGCGATATCTTGATTTGGCTTTAGTCCAAAAATCCCGCTTTCGACTATAATTCACTCATTTATAATTCATGTAAACTTAAAAACATTATTTTTCATCATTTTTCCCCCTTCAAAATAAAGAAAAGTCAATCCCTCCCTCATGCCGTGTCTTTGTTTATGTTGTGTGCGTGTTTACTATCTTGATCGCTATCTCATATTTAATCATTAGCCGACAATGCATTCTAGAAGCCGTCCCCGAACAACATCACTGTTCTTCATTATTTTGAAAAATTGGGTCACTCAATAATAAATAAATCAAACTAATTATGAAAACTGATATCTCTGCATTCTTTTAATTTACTTAAAATATTTGCTTTTCCTTCAATGGAGTTTATTTAACCTTTCTTGTAGTACTTTAGGGTACTTCGAATCAACATATAGTTATTATGTGAAGAAAGAGGTGATGACAAGTGAAGAATTAACTATAGTCATGAACAAGCAATCCCTTTTTAATTCAACAAAAGAATGATTGGGCCAAGTGCAAGCATGTGAATGACTCAGTAACCACAAAATTCCTTGTCAGAAATGAAATCATATATATGAGGCACTAGTCTCTTTAAACAGCCTGTGTTTTCTCAATAGGGAGTCACGTGCAAAAATGTAAGAAAACTATGCAAGTGACGATAGAAATTGAAAGGAGACAAACACCAAGGGCTTATGCTATCTGCACCCAAATATTTATTCGTCCTCACCAATTTGTTTGGGAAATTTGAGAGATCCCACAAGGTCATGTGGAAAGCTCAGGCATCATCATTGTGTTCTCTCTCCTGTCTCCCCCATTAGCTATATACACCCAAGTGATCATCCATGTTCCTACACAAAATATATGTATATATGGACAAAACAACACATAGTAGACTTCGCAAAAGCCTCCATCAAGATCAATTTGGACAACCAAGCAAGCAGTATAGATAAGATATCTGGATGAAATATGAGATGGCTATAGGTTCAAATGTCTCAATCTCTAGAATTGGCAATTGCAACTATTGTATGTAATGGGTTCTTGGTGTCCTCCAAATGGTGGACCACTTGGTCATTAGTGGGCTCGTGTCCCATGAAACCCCACTTGGTAGTTGGTGAATAGTGATTTGATACATAAGCTTTTCATCTTATAGAACAGCTCTATGCATATATGAAACCAAGCGTTATGCCAGTGTACGGATTTAGTAGCATCTTATTTGGTTTCTTAGTCAACCCAACAAATAGGGCTTTTGGATTGTGACTTGTATTTTAAGCATCTGAATCTGATTCAGGATTTGTGTTGAGGGATTTCTTACGGTTTTCAAAGTTAAGCAACTGCTGCTTCTTCTTTTTTGTTTTTATATGTATGTAATGACAAAACTTTTTGTTTTATTTTTAACTGTTTGTTTAATAAATATATAATAAATAACATTTTTTTACAACTTAATATTATATGATTGCTTTTTAAGTTTCATATTTTTGCTGTGGGATACATTTAGAACAGATGCTAGAGCAGAGACCACACAAAAGAGAGACAGATAAGATTTTGCAACGTTAGGGATTGCAACTTTGGTTGTACAATAAGATAATAAGTGAATCTAGGAATGGGTCCATTTACCACAGCTCATTCGGATATGACATGGCATATCTAATCGAAGACTATTCCTTAATAACATGTCATTCATTCTTTTCTTTTCTTTTTTATTTATTAACATTATTTATAGTATTATATATAGATTTGGAGTCTTTCATAAGAAAAATGTAGAAGATAAGAGAGTGAAGAGCTAAAATAATTTTTAAGATCAATACTTTAAAGTAAAAAGACTGAACAGTTAGGCTCTAGCTGGATGAACGAATTTGAGAGGAAGAGAGATTTCATGAATGTTGTAAATTTGAAGTCATTAAACACAGTATTGGTAATTTGTGATTGACGGAATAGAAAAAGTAGTGCTCGTGACCCATATTGAAGACTTGAGTCCTCTTCCATTATTGCTGGCATAATTTCCAAAGCCCTACCATTCTTATTTCAGGTTGAAGGCGAAAGATAAGCAGTTACCATATCATCAATCAATCCTCTAGCAAGAAAAAAAGATGCCATTAATCAATCAATCCTCTGTTTCTCCTAATGATTTGAAAAAGAAGATGCCCATTAACATAGGATCAAAGCCCATATCTTAATCTTAATATAGGGAAAATTTTTAATTTAATGTTTTTCATATATTTTTACACTTAATCCCTCAATAGTTAACATAAGAGTTTCTTCTTAAAAGAGGTGTACGGAAAAAGAATGGGGCATCTTATGTTAGTGAATACAAACATTAAAAAGATATATGTTTCTTTCAAATAGAAACAAACAAAATTTTTTTGTTTGTTTGGCTTAAGTGATTTAGTTGAAAACAAAACTTCATTAGCAATGTAGCATGATTTGAAGTAGAACATATGGTACAAAACATCGTATTCATATGTAGGAGCTTCATCTTTTTGTAGAAATAGACACTAGAAAAAAGCTAAAAAGCCAAAAGCAAGACAGAAACAGAAACAAATTATATTAATTAAAAGTTTTTTGATGAACTGTCAAAATGCAACTTGCACATAAATATTAAAGGTTTGGATTGTTTCTTGATTATTAATATCTAATAATTCATCCAAATGAGGATCTCACTGATAAACCATTGGGTTCCCTGGTGGACCCTATGAAGCCATTACAGCAAATAAAGATTACTTTAATTTAGAATATATGAGCATGACTTTTGTTTGCATAAAGTATACTTCTCACTAATGTCAAAAGGTATGCGTTTAAAAGCTTTAAGCATAATTGACAAAAAATAATATATGAGTTGCTTAGAGAGATGCCTCTTAGACAAGAAATATATTCCCCATTATTGAATTGTAAATTTGTAATTTGTCTGTGATCAAGTAGGGTCCTTTGTTGGTCATAGATTATTTTTCTTGTTTTTGGGCTTCAAGTTTAAGTGACAACCCCAAAATTAATGTTTGAATCCATATAAAGTTGGTTTAATTAGGTGCGGCTGGTGAGATGCAAAAATATAGTAATATGAACAGATTTTAAGGAAGATTCAGTATATATAAAAAATATATAAGCTAAATCATGTCAATAATTAAAGAAAATATGTTAAAGTTGAATTCCACTTTAAGTGTGTTTAAAATATTTATATGTTTATCCTTAGCTATAATTATTTAATCCAATTTTTTTAATGAAAAAATCGGCTTTTGAAAATTTTTATTTTCAATATCATCCATTATGTTGCGCAATAAAAGGAATTTTTTTAATTAGACATGAAGGAAAATAGAGTAATTTTCAAATAACATCATCCTCAGATCTTCTAGATGAGCATTAATTTCAAACAGACACATCTACTATAGCCCTTAAATGTACAGTTATTTCTTTGTGTTCTTATTAAGAAAGGCATATAAATGTTATACATTACCAAGTTAAATTACAATTACAGTATGATGATTACAGTAGAATAATTAGAAAACATTTATCTAAATTAATTCGAAACGTTTTGATAAAAGGAAAAAAATATATTTTATTCTTTTTAATTATATTTATATGTAACACATCATTCATTTAAATTTTAATTTGTAATAAATTATCTTCTTAAAATATTTAAAATATTAAAATTATATTTAAAAAATTTAAATGTTTTGTTTTGTTTTCTTTGTTTAATCTTTCTTCACACAAAATGTGAAATTAAATTAAAGAAGAAAAGAGAAATAAATTATATAATAAGCATATAATTATTAAATTTAATTTTAAAAATAATAATTTTAAATATTTTAAATAATTAAAAAATAATTTATTATAAATTAAATTTTAAATAAATAATAAATTATATAAATATAATTGAAATTGAGAAAATAAAACATTATTTTTTAAATAAAATATTATCAAATTAATTTATATATATGTATGAGGTGACATGTTAAATTAATTCAATTATATTAAAAAAATTAAATCGAATACAATAAATTAATTTTTTATATAACGTAATAAATTAAAATTTTTATTTAACAACGCACTTATATTTAACGTTGCCTCAAACAATGTTATAATATTGAAACATATATAATAAGAGTGACCAGTAATTAATTTAGATCTCCCTCCATTTTATACAGCCATTATTCTTCTTTCCTTCCAGTGGAAGATACGTGCGAAAGTAGAGATTTATACGTCGGAATTCTCGCTTGCTTGACTGACACTGTCCCTGTGTGTGTGTGTGTATACATATACATGTGCATGCTTTGAGGGTCAAATAAAGAAAGAAATAAGAATGAAAACCTTAATTTGAAGGGATTTTTAATTAAAAAAAGAAACAAGAATCCATCGGGGACCATGCCCATTAATGGTCCTTTTCAGTTTTCTCAATTCACGTTCCACAGCCTTCGTACTCGTCACTTCATCTAACTTACATCAATGGAATTAACAAATCCTCCATCCATCAATGAGAAGGCAGAGATGGTATTACACGAATAAAATTGATAAAAGAAACTACGCCCAACGCATATTCATATTCAATATTTTACAGTATTTTAAATAATATTATTTTTAATAAATATATTTATAAAAAATTATAATAATAAAAAAATAAATTAATCTTTCATAATATAATAAATTAATATTTAAATATTTATATTTATTACTGAATAATATCTTAAATATAATTAATTTTAATAAAAAAATATGATAGAAGGAAAATAATTAATAATACTCGTCTTTCCAAGAGTTGTGACTATAATATGAAAAAGGAATAAGTGCTTGTTTATTATATATGTGATAGGAGACTTTCAATTTTATGCTTTGCTTCATAACGAAGATAACCAGAGACAGGAGATATCTATACACAGGTTTTCATTTGAGTTAATGATTAATATCTACCAACACGTAGAAATATTTCGCTGTAAATAATGTGTAGTTTTTGGTAAGTGTTTCTGAAAACACTTTTTTTTTTTAAATAATAAAAAACAAAAAAAAACTTTATGATGTGGTTGTTAGAAGATGTGTTTCAAAAAGAATTTAAACAAAAATTGTTTTAAAAACAAAAAATAAAAAATTATAGATTGTTTTTAATTTTTGATTAAATAGATTTATTAATTAATAATATTTTAAAATACCATTCTCTTTTACATTATTTATATATTGTGAATAATGTCACGTTTTTTATTTTTATATACTTATATGTAAACATATGTATAAAAACATGAGTTAACATGTACAAATTCCAACTACAAATAATATAAAAATACATGAACATGATAATTCACATAGATATATACAAATACAAAATATGAATAAAAATTCTCAATAATCAATACTTTACAAACTCATGTGCAGGGACACGCACTCACCAACACACAACATAACATTATATATATGCACAGAATTGTGTGCATGCACTTATATGTGTACATATATACTCACAAGTATACAACTAGAGCAAAAATTCTATCTCTTACGCACACGTGTGTGTATGTGTGTGTGTGTGTGTATATATATGTGTGATATGATGACATGCACACACGACATGATATGATACATGTACACATGTATTTGCTTGTACAATTGAACAAGATAATAATTAATGCACACATGACAATCAGACAAATTGTCCACACACACACACATATATATATAAATGAAATTTAGATTAAATGATCTCTTAAAAACATGTTTAAAAAACAAAAACCCAAACACATTTATAGTTTTTTTTTTCATTTTTTAAATCAAATCATCTAAACAATTTTTTTAAAATTAAAAATTTGTTCATAACTATTTTTAAAAATGATTTCACAATTATTTTTGAAATATGAAATTAAAAAAAATGGGTCAGTTAGAATGTAATTTTTAAAAGTTTTTTTAGATTTTTAAAAATAAAAAATTATTTGAAATACTATTTTTGACTGAAAATAAAAAAATAAAATAAGTGTTTTAAAAATAAAAAATACAGAATAATTAAAAAATTTTGAATTTCAATTTTATAATAAAAAATAAATATTCTTATTAATAAAATATATATAAAATATGAAAATAATAATAATATGAATTCTCAAAATTAATATTATAAAATAATTTTAAAAAAATGTCATTAAAAAAGCCTAATATTCCTATTTTTGTTCTCATTCTGTTGCATGTTTAAATATATTTGATCTCGCAATAACATATCTGCTCTTCCTATGGAATCAAAGTTGAGACGAGGAACAAAAACTTGTATTTTAATTTTTAGCAGATCCAAAAATTTGAGAAATGTTTTATATTTGTATTACTTGTTGTCCACTGATCCACTCACAGTACCACGGCCTTTCTTGTACAATTACCTTGCCAATTTTCATTAAGTTTTATCAATATGATTATTCTCTCTCTATCCTCTTTTAGAATTTTTTATTTTAATAAATGAGAGAGTAATTTTTTTTTTTAAAATGGATTTCTATAAAGAAGAAGAAATCAAAACCCTAAATTAAGATTTTAAACTTTAAGTAATACATTGAAGAGTTTAATACCTCAACAAATTAAATGCCCTCAATACTAAATTTATTTGAGATAGATGTAAAATAATTTAAGAAACAAATCTTGAAGTGATGTGAATTTTTTTGTGTGTGTAAAATGGTTGATTTTATATAGATATAAAGTAGATAAAAATTTTTAAATATTATATCACTTTCCCAACTAGGACGTTTTTATATTAATTGGAAAAGCATTGAGCAAGTGTTTGTCTTTTTCTTCCCTCGCTTTCTTCCTTCTCTCTCTCTCTCTCTTCCACGCTTCCTTCAAAAAACTCATCTCTTTTTTGTTTCGAAAGCAGCACATACACAGACCCCCACTAGGGTCCGATCCAATCCATTCTCACAAAACTGTTTCAACTGTCGCCGTCCGATGCTTCCCCCTCAATCCTAACCGTCAGTCATCGCCTCCTACTATGTTTTCACCTGGTGCAGCAGTAACTCCCTGCTCCCTCCTTTTATGATTGGTCGGGTCAGCGATTCGCTCCCGATACCATTCGCTTGTCTTCCGTACAAAAATCTCTGCTTGATATTTCTACGCTTCACCCTTAATCTTAATCCTGCACCCACCATAGTTTTTTTTTTCTTGTTTTCCTCTACAACCCTTTGGGGCCTTCCACTTCCACGTATACCCATTTTGCGGCGTTACGGTTGTTATGCTGGTACTAGCTATAAGTGCCATGTTCCAGATGTGTAGATTTACGATATAGTCAATTATTTTTTGTGTCTATGCTGATTTTTGTGTGGTATTGATGTTAATTGTTCCTTCGAGCTAGTTGTGAGAGTGAAAATTTGATGGTTCTGAACCGATCTTTGTCGTTGAGTTGAAATCTTTGAATTTTTTACTGAGTTCAATCATTGAATCCACTTTTTCGAGCACTGGGTGTGAGGATTTTCTGCGGTTGGACGTATTTTCTTTGTTCTTTTTTCCACTTTTGAAGTTTCTTTCAATGGATACAGAAGATCGAAACGGGAGCAGAATGTGTACCCGATTGTCCGATGTAGTACTCGACTGTGTTATGCCTTATATTCACGACCCCAAAGACCGGGATGCGGTTTCTCAGGTTTGTCGGCGGTGGTACGAGCTGGACTCGTTGACACGGAAGCACGTTACGATTGCTCTGTGCTACACGACAACCCCGGACCGTCTGCGGCGAAGGTTTCCACACCTGGAGTCACTGAAGCTGAAAGGGAAGCCGAGGGCGGCGATGTTCAATTTGATACCGGAGGATTGGGGAGGGTATGTGACGCCTTGGGTTAAAGAGATTGCTGAGTATTTCGATTGCTTGAAGTCGCTCCATTTTCGGCGTATGATTGTGAAGGATTCGGATCTTGACCTTCTAGCTCGGTCTCGGGGACATGTCCTTCAAGCTCTTAAACTCGATAAGTGTTCTGGGTTTTCCACTGATGGTCTTCACCATATTGGCCGTTCTTGCAGGTAATTTTTCGTAAGTCGTTTTCTTAGAGTTTGGAGGCTTATCATTGAAATTAACTGGATTTTTTCTTCGCTTTTGTTTATCTGAAACATATATAATATTCTTGGTGTTGAAATTCATGCATAAGTTTTGTTACAAGATTTGGTTCAAAGGATTAACTTAATTAGTTACAACTTTCAAGTTCAAATATAAAATTATTATTGATTGGAATGCAACTAGACAAGCTTGTGACTTTTAGAGTTGATATAAATTTGTTAACTTAAGAGCAAGGTTGCTTACTTGGTTCTCTGGTTAGAGGAAAAGAGGTTGTTACAACTCTGTTTGAGTGAATATTCCAAACTCTCATATGTGATTGAAGTGCTTTGAGAGTTTGAGTATCTTTTTCTCTCTGAATGTATCTCCTTTCTGTTAATCTGTTGGATTATGTAATCTAATTTCCATGTTCCCAACCTTTGTCTTTAAGTTCCAATTTCCAAATCTTGTGAGATAAATTTAAATGTCATTATGTGGATTTGTAATGGATAACAAGCAATCTGTTCTTTTTGTTTGGTTGGAAGCCTAGCCTTCCCTAAGAATAAGTATTTTTGTTCAATTATCTATTTTTGATGGGGAACCCTGGTTCTATGGATGCATCCTGTGGCAAAGATGCATTCCCTAATTTCATTTTAGTCCTCAGATGCAGCAATTATTATGTGATATGTGATGGTTTGCCAACAGATTAGGTTATCTTAAACATGTACTGAATTGGCTCATTTCATGCTGTTGGAGCTTCTAATCTTGCTAATAAATGAATTTTTTTTATTGATTATGTATGCATAGAAATGTTTGAACTCTTTAATCAATTGACTAAAATTAGACTGAAGTAGCTAGTGTTATGTTATCAGTGTGATGCCTTTTAATTGTTGGCTGAAGTAATCTAACAGTTTGCCAGGCACAATATGGTTGTGAGGAACATTGTATTGGAAGTTATTATTGTCAGGATGATCAACTCTGTTGTGCAATGAACAAACCAAGGCAAGGTTAAAGCTTAAATTGCCCTTGTGGAGTGAGAACCTTATTGAAAGCCTAAAAGAAGAGTGGCAGTAGTGCTGTAGTTAATAGCAATAACATGTTAAAAAAAATGCTACGTCATTCTGAGTAATTCCAGTTTTGTTAGATATGTGATGAATTTGGTTGCTTACTTTTGGCAGAACCCTCATGCAGTTATGTTCTCATTAGTGGTTTTTGAATTGTCAACTACATGTTAAATCAAAATTTTAAGCTCATGTCTTTCCTTTTGCTCTAAAACCTAAGTATCTAACCATGTCTGTACACCATAAAAAAACTCTACTTTATCCTTATGACTTTTATTATTATTATTATTATTATTTTCTATAAAATTGGAGGTTGTACTGTGGTGGCCTAATTGGTCTGCACTCTGCAGACTATATAATGTGAATTGGTCACCTCTGTTTATTTCTTAAAACATACTATTGTACGTAGGATTTGATTCCATATCTATGTTATATGAATTAGTGGAGAATTTGCAAACTGGTTCAGTTAATACATCCAACTTATTAACCCTGGAGATCAGCACATCTGATCTGATCATGTTATTGTGTTTGTACATGGTTAATTTTATAAATTACTGCCAACTATCTTTTCCTTCGTTCCCCATGCTTTTTCTTCTACCTTCTAAAAGTACTCTTTAAGAAAATTACAAGTTTATAAAGTTTTACCTATCTGTATGTGTAGTGTTTTTGAAAATCAATCTAATTCATTTCATATTTTGTGCTGAATGAGAAAATGGGTAATTTTCTATAGCTGATCGTGGCTCTGAATTTATATGTAACTTCTTTTTTCTATTTGACAGGAGTTTAAAAACCTTGTTTCTGGAGGAGAGCACAATAACCGAGAATGATGGTGAATGGCTACATCAGCTTGCTATCAATAACACAGTTCTTGAGGCTCTAAACTTTTACTTGACAGATTTTGCCCGTGTCAGAATTCAGGACCTTGAACTTATAGCCAAAAGTTGCCCAAATTTAGTCTCTGTGAAAATTACTGATTGTGAAATCTTGGATCTCGTGAACTTTTTTCGATCTGCAACTGCTCTAGAAGAATTTTGTGGAGGATCCTACAATGAGCAACCGGAAAAGTACTCTGCTATATCATTACCTGCAAAGCTAAATCGATTGGGTTTAACATATATTGGAAGGAATGAAATGCCAATTATGTTCCCTTACGCGGCCCTACTGAGAAAGTTGGATCTTCTCTATGCGATGCTTGATACAGAAGATCATTGTATGTTAATCCAAAGGTGCCCCAATTTGGAAGTCCTTGAGGTGAGTTCCTAGAATTTTTCCTCATTAATTTTGCTTACTTCACATTCTTGCATGGTTGCCATGACTATTTTAATCTTCTTCACTTTTGTGGTCTTGGAATCTCTTAGTAGGTTTCCCAATTTGCCTATCTACCTGTCTATACATAAACATATTCGTAAGTGTACTCCCTGTCAAGAATTGATTTGAAGTTCTGTAATTGGACAATTGAAATGGATGTAGATATTATTATTCTGAGAAAGCAGGTCATTTTGAGCGGTGTTTGTTGGAGAAGGATTGCATTTTTATTTAAATTAACTAGTTTGTCTTTCCTTTTGGACAGTCAAGGAACGTAATCGGAGATAGAGGATTAGAAGTTCTTGCTCATAGTTGTAAGAGGCTAAAAAGGCTTAGGATTGAAAGAGGCGATGATGATCAAGGATTGGAGGATGAAGAAGGTGTTGTTTCCCAAAGAGGATTAATTGCATTGTCACAGGGGTGTCCAGAACTGGAATATATGGCTGTGTACGTATCTGACATCACAAATGCAGCTCTGGAACATATTGGCACTCACTTGAAGAACCTGTGTGATTTTCGGCTTGTGTTGTTAGATCGTGAAGAGAGAATAACAGACCTGCCACTTGACAATGGAGTGAGGGCTTTGCTGAGGGGTTGTGACAAGCTTAGAAGATTTGCTCTGTATCTCCGACCAGGTGGGTTGACAGATGTGGGGCTGGGCTACATCGGGCAATACAGCCAAAATGTGAGATGGATGCTTCTGGGTTATGTGGGGGAGTCAGATGCAGGGCTGTTAGAGTTTTCCAAGGGATGCCCTAGCCTTCAGAAACTTGAAATGAGAGGATGCTCCTTCTTCAGTGAGTATGCACTAGCCATTGCTGCCACACGACTCACTTCCCTCAGGTACCTATGGGTGCAAGGGTACGGAGTATCTGCATCTGGGCGTGACCTTCTGGCCATGGCTCGTCCATTTTGGAATATTGAACTCATTCCCTCTAGAAGAGTGGTTGCAAATAACCAAGCTGTCATTGATGAGCATCCAGCCCATATTCTTGCATATTACTCCCTTGCTGGACCAAGATCAGATTTTCCAGATACTGTTAAACCTTTGGATCCAGCAGCATTCCTTGACACCTAGACTTCTGTATATATACCACAATTTTCTATCCACCGTCTTCAATTCTTGTTTGTAAGCTGCTGCTTTTTCCTTTTTCTTTTTGGGGTTAGAGGCTTCCACTTTTTCGCTTCAATTCCTAGACATTCTTAGTCTTTGTAATAAGCTTGTGTTGTAATCCAGAAACGTTTCCACGGACCCCTTCACTTAGTTCCCTTTTCCTGGGAAGATGAAAAATTTTGTGAATAAAACTAAGGAGTGGTTTTTCTTTTTTCCTTCCTTCATTTTTCCATTTTCCTTGAAAATCCAGTTAAAAAAAAGGAACTTAGCATATAACAGAAACAATTTAAACAACTAAGAAATCTGTAATTGAAATGCAGACAAATTTGATTTGATGTTAAATGCAAACCTATGTATTATCGAATCACTATAATCGAAATCTAGAATTGTTATCATGATGTTATAAGAATATCTTTAATACTTTAATATCTTTACACAATTTCTAAAATAATATTCAAGATGCATATTTGAGAACTTGCACGTTGTTTGAATGTTATACATACTGAAGCCACAAGGTGAACATATCTTTATATATGGCGGTTGTAAGGTCAAATCACAATGGCCATATACGGAATGGGTTTTGTCACACATTAGTGCAGATTCGTCTATGATCAGGATTCTGGAACATCGTTTTATCAGGCAATGAAATATAAAATGAGTGCCTTTATTACTTTACTTTTTTTTCTTCACCTTTTTCTTGCAAAAGCAGCCATCCATGCATTGCGTGGCATTCATAAGTGACAAAACCAACTTGTGTTTTTATGTTATAATAAATGCAAATTGCTTCAAAAGTTCGTGCCAATCATTCTTTGGGTGGACGCAAATATTTGTGTATACATTAAAAAATAAATCGGAAGTTCAAGTGATTAGGTAATTTAATATAAACACTAGAATAATTTATTATAAACACTAGAATAATTTATTACAAAAAATTTAATATTTTCCACTATTATACACTTAAGAAAATTAGTATTTGAAGCTTTACGGAGTGATCTTGAGAGTACTAATACAAATTTACAGATCTTGAACAAAGACATAATTCTCGAAGTGACAGTATTTGATACGAGAAAGTGATCCTTGTCTTTTCGCACTACTTTGTGATTTGTAAGGGAGTTGGTGATTGGTAATATATTATTAAACTAACAATGCCAAAGAACTGTAAATTCCCAAACGGAAACAGTAAAAATATTAATTATAAGAATAGTAGAAACCAGGTGGGTTGAAGAGCATATTCTGTGTCTTGGAGGCTTCTATCATGACACCCTCTAGAAAACGTCATCACTTGTGTTTTCCCCATAAAAATTGAATTGCCATAGTGGATGATTCATACCTTTCAGCATATTAGAAAATGTCAATTGTCACAGAGACCATTTCAAAATATAAATTATATATGACCTAAATAGAAATGTTACATTTTTTTTTTTTACATATGTCAAGCTCAATTTTTTTAATTTATAAATAGACTTTCAAATATTTACAGAATTAAAATATCCACATACCAAATGTTAACTTATGCTCAAACAAAATTAACAATTTTTGGGTAACTAGAGGAAATTGAAATTTTACAGTAAGTTTAAGTCTCTTCAAGGTTAGTTCTAAAGGGACTGTAGAGAAAGTTCATACCTTTTAATTCTCGTTCTAAAAAGACATATTATTTCTGAAACATCAAATTACAAGCAAAATTTACTTGGGAGAAGCAAAGCCAAACTAATACAATACACAGATAAAATATTGGCTACAACTTCAATTTGCATGATAACAAAGACAAGTCAAACTGCAGTGTTTCCAGGTCCAAGCAAGAACAGCTATGGCTCTGTAATTTGAGGTGGGAAGCTGGTTCTGGTTCCTATGAATAGTGGTAGTTGGAACGAAATCTACATGCGGCTAGAATATGCTATTGGGTCCTCAAGTAACATGAAGAATCAAAATAAAGCATTATGCTTTGAGAGACAAGTAAAAGAAACAACAAAGCTGACACAACAGTGTCGCCACCATAGAGAAAATGCATTTGCTAAGACACAAAATATTGAGGAAAAGGCAAAACTTGATTGGCTGATGATTGATATTAAAAACCCATTGGAATTTCTATGTGAATCGGACTATATTCTGAGACTTAAAAGAAGAAGCATGAGATGCTGTTTAAGTGGAATGCAAACTCATTCGATTACAAAGGTGACGCCCATAAAATTTGGTCAACTTGGCCATATAACTCTGAAAAATTTAAAAAAGAAAAAAAGAAATAGATTGATGATGGCGGAAAGTGTCTTGACACAAAAAGATGATGACTATGTCAGATGCTGCGCAAAATTTCGATGAAGGTGCTCAAGTGAGTCAGCCACATCACTCAAAGAACTGGCAGCTTAAGGTCTTTCTATAGTGTTCACGTTACTATTCCTTCTGAAGCACAAAGAGCTTCAATTTATGAATATGGCCATGTTTTGACTGGAGGTTACTATTTCTTATATTTTGGACATACCCTGAAATAAAATTAGATGAGTCTGCAGGCTTTTAACTTGAAAGAAAATTAGGTCTTATCTTATGGAATTCAATTATTACTGAAGTTTATCACATTGCTCTTAGGCTTGGAATACCTGAAATCATTTGATGTAGGTTGAGTCACCAAAGAAAGAGAAGCTGAAGTGGAAAACTTAAGTCCATTCCTAATTTACAATTCAAGCATTGCATGTTTGATACATTATTTTTAGGATGTTGGTAAACAAAGTAGCTTCGTTCATCTACATTAATCATACAGAGCAATGAATCCATGTACTGGAATTTAAGAGTTTTTGAACATGATCAGAGTTGGCATTACAATGCATGGATACCATAAACAGCTTCCTCCTTGAGGTCAAGAGCCTCATGGAAAGCACAGTCGTAGAGATCTTGCTCTTGCAAAAGAGCCTTTGATTTTGAAGCAATAACAGACGAAGAAGACATGAACAAATTGTCATAGTTTGCGTTGCAAACCATGAGTGAACCATAATCATCAATATGTTGATTCCAGTTCTTTTGTAGTTTGGGCATGCTAGTAGCAAGTGTGGGAGAGTTGTTGAATACAAGGGGCTTGTTATTATCTGGTATGATAGATTGTGTGTGATTCACAATGGTAATGTCATGGATGCTAGGTCTCCTTCTGTCTTTCCCTCCCTCACCAAGCTTTTGCCTTATGAAGTACTTCTGAGCGTGGCTTGCCACTTGAGTGGGAGTCTTTGTCATCACAAAATTCCTAGAGATATTTCTCCAGTCTCCTTTTCCATACTTCACTAGTCCCATCAGAAAACGTCTGTAACAATACCCATTACCCAACAATCGATCTCAATCATAATAGTTAACACCCACAAATTGTATACAATCGAAGCTACTTAGCTAGATTGACATATATAACAGCATAGCATAGTATAAGATGATCATGATTAGCAGTTTTCATTAACTAGAGAAGAGAGTAAAAGATCAAAAAGAGACCAAATGAAGATTCTAAATGGATAAAACTTGCCTGTGTTCCTCTTCAGTCCATGGAACCCCTTTCTTCCTCTCCTGATCATAAGCTTTAGCAGTTGGAGGCCTCTTTCTGTAAGCATCATCATAACTGTGAATATATCCAGGAATGGGAACCCTCCCCGCTTCAATTTCATAGACATCTTCTTCCAACTCCCTGTACTGTTTGATCACATCATACACAGACTTCCCAGGGATCATGGCAGCCACCTTGAACCATCGGTCTGGGGTGTCCTTATCGTATATGGCAAGGGCACTTTCAAACTTCTTATTCTCTTCTCTACTCCATTCTGAGTTTTTTGTCTCTTGGACAAACCATGTTGGATTTGACATGAAATAAGATGGAGACAGAGTTTCCATACCTTAAAATCACAAACATACAACAAGAAGAACAAAAAAAGAGAAATTCTCCCAACTGAACGAAGAATTAGAAATAAATAGAGCTTTGATTCAATAGAATTCAGAATCTTTCACGTGTAATCAAGGGTATACTTTCCATAATAGCATAATATATTAAAGAATCTAGAAAAGCCCCACCTTTTAGAATCGAGGAGAATCTTGGTTTCTAATAGCCAAACCCAGAAGCGAGACTCTATAGTCTATGCCAATAAGGTAGCAACTGTTAGCCCAGATAACTGAAGAAATATAAGAACCCAAAAGCAAGAAAATGGAAGAGGGTACAGAAAGCTAAGAGACACAATGGAGAAAAGAAAGATTCTTTCATGATGAGGACAGAAAAAGCGGGAAACTGTTTCGTATTTGTCGTTTCTTCGAGAGGAAGTAACTGTGAAAGCAAAGGCAATACATTACAAAGATGTAGAGGAAAACAGAGCGAAAACTGGTACCGACAGTAGAGAGTAATAAGAATGAGGGTATTGAGTGAAAAAGATGAGATTTTTCTGATAAGAATTGAGTTCAAAGCAGAGAAGCTGAAGTGGAGAAGGTGGCTAATTGGGATTGGAATGACACACGCACAGTGACACTAGCAAGCAGTAGTAGCTGACAGAGGTAGTGATAAAGTTGCGTCCTATTATAAGCAGTTAAATCAGGGACTACAGAAAGGATTCAAATTTTAATACTTTTTTTTCTCCAATAATTTCAGTTCTTCTTACCCGCAAAAGGCTTCCAATTCCTGCTAAAGAAAAATTTGATCATCTTCGGAAACTTCTTTTTATTGATAAATGCTCATTTTTTTAAAAATTAATTCTTTTTTATTAATTCATATAATGGATCCTGCTTAATAAAAAAAAATTGTTTATTATTGTTGTTTAAATCCATTTGATAGTTGAAACGGGGTTGGGAGTTGGAACTAAGAGTAGACAGAAGAAAAAAATATTTTAATTATAAATGACATTTAAATTAATAATAAAATTAGTTGAAATTTAAATGATAAAAAATTATTGTATAATTTAATAATTGATAAAATATAAAAAATACTACGAAGTGATTCAAATGACAAATAAATTTAAATTTAATAATTAATAAATATTTAAGTACATAAAAAATAAGTAAAAATATTATTCTGAGCTCTTATATTTGGGTTAAACTTCAACTTGGTCATTTATATTTTACAAACATTTCAATTTTGTTTCAATTTCGCCTATTGTCTAAATTCCCAACAAAATAAGCTGACTTATCTGTACATTTTGGTAAATTTTCATTATCAAATGCCTAAGTGAATGTTTTTTTTGCCTATCTAAAAACTTGACAATGAAGGTTCACCAAGATATATACATGTCAAAATATTTCATTATAAATTGAGATGATTTGAAACATTAAGATGAAATTGACACATTTAAAAAATATAAAAAATAAAATTGAGTAAAAAAAATGTAAGATAAAATTGGATCCCAGCCCAAATATTAAGGGACATAATTTTTCTTTAAAAAAAATTTGTGAAAAGGGTTGAAAATGACATTAATTTACATTTATGTCGCATTATTGAATAATTATAAAGAAAAAAAATAAATGGAGTTGATAACAAAACAAGAACGCGCCTGTAGCTCAGTGGATAGAGCGTCTGTTTCCTAAGCAGAAGGTCGAAGGTTCGACCCCTTCCTGGCGCGTAGGGTATTTTTGGTTTTATATTTTTAAAAAAACGAGGGTGATGAAGACTGACTAAAGGAGGCGTCAATCACTCAAATGTATTATTGTACGTGACATGCCTAAAAGATCTTCTTGAGAACAGACAGAAGGAGAGTTTATTCTCCCATATTTTGTGAATAGGTCAGTAGAAGTATATGATTCTCTGAAATGTAATAGATGGTGCACTCTCTAGATCTTCCATGAGGTTGCGTTTGCCTTCATTTGAAGTAATGCTGATGCAGTCGTTTATAAATTAATCTAAAAAAGGTTAGAACATTTTGCAGCAAAGAATAAAATATATTTTGAATTTATAACAAGCGCATATTAAATTTATGCATTAGAAATTTACATATGGCATCTTAAATCTATAAAAACAAAAAAGTATTGAAAACTACATCAAATTTATTGATTTCTGGTAAGATTTCTCTCTCTCCAAAAACACTCATTTCTAACACCAAATTTACATCCCTCACCCACATGAGGCCGTCACCTCACCTTTCTAGCGCAGTGTACACTCTCAGTTGCTTGCGTTATAAGCCTTCGCATCAGAAACTCTAGCACTTTGGAAGATCCTTGGGAGGTGGGAGCAAAGACTCGTTAGGGCCTTTTCCATTTTCCACCAGGAAAGCCATTTTAAGTCCCCAGGTAGTGTGTACTTCCAAATGGCAATGCAAGAACCAAACACCTTCACACAAACATAATAAAAAATTTAAGTAACATAATCAGAATCTCCTTATGTTCTTGATAATGAAGTCAAAAAGGGAGAAGAGTTCTATGTAGGTACCTGGGTTGTCTGCCCTGAATCTGATTGCAGCCCATCCACCGTTTGGTACCCCCACGGTGTTTCTCTCAACAGGGTCAACAAGATTAAAGCTTTTTGTATCATTCTCTGGATCAAAATTCCCCAACCCACTCCCAACAACAAAGAAATTGAACCCGTGCAAATGAAGAGGGTGATTTTCTGGAGCTATCATTGCAGTGCCCTGCAGAACAAGTTGAACTGTAGAATTGAAACCCAATCTGTATACTTTTGTGCCATTATTGGTCTGGAGGTTAGCCGGTTGAGTGCCAGTATAGTTAAACACTATGGGTGGGTTTGCAGGAAAATCATCTGTGTAAACGCCTTTTATGTTATAGTAATGTGCTTGAAGAAGGGCAATGGTTGGTAACACAAAGGTGGTGTTGTTAATATCAGACACAAGCTTAGTCCCGTTGAGACATGTTGCACAAGGGTTGACCCCAACTGATACTGTGAAAAAAAGAGAGTGGTCTATGGTTAATGGAACTTGTGCAGGGTAGTCGTTTGAATTAAGGCTTCTGAGAGAATCAAGGAATTTAGTTGACAGTGCAGTTGCATTCAGAGGAGGAATGCTGGTCAGAATTGTTTTAGGAAAGGGAGGAGTGCCTTTGTACCGAAGTGAAGCAATTGCAGTCAAGTTGTCAAAGACAACAGGGGCATCCATGAAAGGAGTGACTGCTATCAAGTACTTGCCAACACCTTTATTTGCAGTTAAAAGGGCATTTATAGTTTGGCCTGGGCTTATAAATAATGTGTCTGTCTCAAAAGGCTTCACGTAAGAAGCATCTGCTTCAACTACTTTTAGATTATGACCAGCAATTTTGAAGAAGAGTTCATCGTTCAGAGCTGCATTCACAATACGAAGCAGATATGTCTTGCCACTTTCAACATGCAGAGTGTAGCCCCCTGCACAACGTTTTCACATAAGCTCAATATTTCAGTACAGGTCCCTATCTCCATCGTTTTTTTCTTGTTCTTTAACATTAACTACAATTTTTTTCATGATAGTTTATATAGTTTGTAGACCGAGTTTTAAAAAATATATATTGAATTTATAAATTATAAAATAACATCTTTTTATATATTAGTACCCTGAGAAATGCAACCAGAAACTGGTCCTGGATGGCCATTGATGGTATGAGAATCTGATATGTTTGGTGGGAGACCAGTTACTATAGACTGATTGAGCACAGCTTCAACGTCTGCTTTCCACCATTCACCTGAACTTATACACATCAAGCTTAATATAAAAATACAAAACCTTTAAAACCCAATGATATACATGGTAAAATCTAATGGTAAGCTCAAAACTAACCTAAAATAATGACCTTTTGTTTATTGGGTTTGCGAAACGGATAAGGAACGCCATGCTTAGGCAAAATGACAATGGCACCATGCACAGTGGCTCTTAGCCAAGTTGCATGTGCATGCCAGAGAAGTGTGCCTCTTTGGCCTGAGATAGTGAAGTTGTAGATAAAGCCCTGCCCTGGCTGGATCGGGCATTGTGTGACGTATGCTGGTCCATCAGACCAACCAGTTCGAAGCTGTCTAACTCCATGCCTGTCATTACTCCAAAGTGGAATCTAGTCATATTAATATTGTTAAACATTATCAGCTACTTGCAACTTATTGAGGAGAAGCAATTCTCACCAGTGGATTGTAATGTTGTGTGGAACGTGGTTGGTGACCCTTACAATTACAGTATCATCCTCTCTTGCGTAGAGAGTTGGACCTGGGAATTGTCCATTGACAGTGACAAAAAATTTCGATGAACAAAGCTTTGTCGTCTTCTTCATGACCACCTGTACAGTGTACACATTGACCACGAACATTATAAATATACTTTACTTTTTTGTCATCCTCTCTTAGTAAGCAATCCTAGTATCCTACAATTGTCTACACAATGCAGGGGTTTATTTTATTTTTGTGGGAGTGTCAGAGGCCTTTCATTGATACCACAGTGATGTATGATAAATTCTAGTTACTTCTACAGAAACGCAAAGCATAAGGAAATGCACTTACACTGAACTTATAGTGACGAACCAGGGAGTGAGCAAATGCTGGAAATGACAGAGCCACCAGAAACATTAATGCCAGAAGCCGTGGCTCCATTCTCTTCAACAATTAGCTTCTTTCTGGGGCTGTTCAATTCAGTTCTTCTCCCACCTTTGCCAATCCTGTGCAGTGGTCTATGAGATGCTAGCATATGACTCACCACCTCAATCATATATAATAGAGCTCTCTTGGATGCCATGTCATTTTACAAAAGGTAGGTGAATACAAAATGGCAGCCATGTATTTTACCAAGTTTTCTTGCATGCTACACAAGGTAGCAGTCACTTGTCCATTTCGATGGAAACCATTTTTGCTATTATCATGTGACAGAAACCTTTCTGTGAGTCGAAAGTTGAAACCTACTGCTCAACCACAAATCCTTCTTTCTTCCTATTACCCAGGGCATCATGTTATTGATTTCTCTTCCCTTTTGGTTAGTATTCTCTATATGCATGTATCTGTGAAGCTTTTCTCTCTTCCAGAAGGGCATATAACACGATGCCAGATTGTGGCGGTGGGTGAAGATGCATACATATTAGATATTATAAATAAAATTTTTATAGTTGGGCTATGTTTTTCGGCTCATGACATCATTATCTTCATTGGATGTTTCTGAGGTTGAGGATAATACAGATGGAGAGTCTTGTAACAGCTCAACCCACCCTACTAAATGATTCAAATGTCGTATCTTTTTCAATGTGACTTTTCTGACTTAGAAGATGTTGTTTTTTTCCCTCATTGAAATCACCTGAGCTGCCCCATTGTTCAAAACTCCCAACATTTTTTTGGTGTTTCACGTGTAAAGCTCGTCTCTTCACATATGTCTCTTTTTCAACAAGCGGTTGAAATGGTTTACTTTATTAGCAATACGCTAAAGATGTATATAGAATATACAAATTTGACTTGGAATGCACGGTTACAAACTTGACTGTCTTTAATTTATCGAATTGAACTGTGAAGACTAAAGTTTAGGTGGTGGCGGAAACAGCCTTCACATACTGTGCTCTGCCTTATTCCATACCTTTGAGATCACATTTTGGTCAATAGTGATGCCATCTCCTTTGTCTATGTTTTTTTTTTTTTGGAAGTATTATGATATGGTGATGCACATGAATTAGTTTGTGTTCGCACTTCAATTAATTAATTTATTTAGTCCCACCAAAAATAAGTTATCTATGTCAAAACATGAAACTCGAGATTCACGAAGAAATTTCTTTATATGGCACCCAAACCCAAAAATTGACTTCTGGTAAGATTTGAACACAATGTACCTATTACATATCATATGTTTGCTTCCTTTTCTGGACCTACCTTACCCTTTGGTTTTGTTAAACACGTACCAAAGGCACTTAAATGCATGAAGTTATAGAATATTACTGTCAGAAGAAAATGGACCAACCAACGCAATAATCATGATGACCATTACCTCAATTAGAATGTTCTATCCTTCCTTTAGCAAACCAAAATTGGCATTAAGCAGAGATCCAAACGGGAACAATTTTTACCGTCAATTAAACTCAAGAGTTAAAATAATAATGATAATAAAAATAAAATGAGAGAGACTAGAAGTTTTGAGATTATAATGATGTGCCTTATATGACTAAATTATCCTCGGGTTTTACGTGAAATACAAAGTTGCAAATACCAAAAGTACCCCCATATCTCTATTTTTTAGTTGAGACAAATGTCTATGAATAGGATCCCATTCTGCAGTAACTTTTTTGGCCACAGAATTTATTAGAGAATAGTGGATAAAAGGATTATATGGACTTCACTTTTTGTATTACTGTGACTACAATTTATGGTATGAATATGTTGATATGCATTATGCTGCCGAAACATTTCTTGATGCAGCTGCTTCTATGGCACCCTCAATTCTGTTAATGCAAGATTTATAGAGAAATCCCAGATAATCTACTATGCTATCCTCACAAACATCTTCTAAGGGATTTATCTCAAATGCCCAGTGAATTAGAGTAGAGCCATCCCCATAGTTAACCAGTTTGAGTGAATTTACAGATCCATCCAAACCTACATTGCTTGCTTCCATTCTGTAAACATAACTATGTGATGAGAAGTCCAATGAAACCAACCTCTCCTTGATCCATGACCTTTCTCCATCTGGTTGAGGGAACATAAAACCTGAGACTAGGCGAACATAGCCTGGCTCATCTTCGTCTCCGGCCAAGCCAGTGCATCTTTCTACCATTGGCATCCATTCTGGTAATCTTCTAGTTTGAGAAACTACAGACCAGACTTTCTCTATAGGTGCACAAACTATGCCTCCAACTGAACCATGCCATTTTGAATCTCCTACACTAGCATTCTGCGGTTAACGAAGGTGAAAGTTAAAATTTTTGTTGAGCAGAACGTTATGTGTGAGATGATTTGAAGTTTGAATTGATGCCATTTTAGTTTAATAAGTGATCAGAGAAAGTTCAGATTATATACAAATCGCCCAAAGAAGAAAAAGGGAAAGTTAAGCATATTAATTATCCATACCATGCTCATTTCTGTCGTGTCCAACAACTACGTGTCGTGAAGTATTTCTTTAGGCTAATTGGTCAGATCTTTGCAGCTAATTTAGAGTCACATTTCCACTTTATATAAGAATTGAGCATGTATCTTGGAGAGTAATCGTGAGATACAAAGCTAATTTTGTCATGTTTGCTTGTAAATAATAATAACAAAAATTGCTGTTTTGGACAGATAACTCCAAGGCCAGACTTAGAGATTTTCATGGTCTAAATGGTTTCTCTCGTATTCAACATTTTCATGGTAATACGATGTTTAAAAATATATTCCTGCGGTGATTCCAAGGATTTAGATAGCTCTGATAATGCTATCTAGGCAGAAGCAGTGAAGCACACAACCATATTTATCTATAATTTTCTCATTTTTAAAAAAGAAAATTGACGTTCAGAGTGCATTTAAAAGACAATAAACTTTATAATGAACAAAATTCACAAGGCATTTCTTAATTCAGGGTGAACTTCATGACTAGAAGATCTGAGTCTCATATAAACATAAATTTAACTTTGCTATAAGCATGAACTGGAAATATTCCACTAAATTGTAAAGACTTGTTTGTAAGACAGTTGATAGCATATATATTTTTTGCACAAAAACAGATGAACATTGACAAGGAATTTCAGATTAAAAGCTTAAGCAGCTGCTCCAACAGGGACACCACCCTTGAGCCTGGATGAACCATAGAGGGTTTCTTCGAACCGGATGATCTCATTCTTGGATCCATAAGCAACTTGAGTTCTATCATCAAGGTTAGTGATGACCTTGTCTAGCACAGATTGTTGCCCATCACTGCTGAAACCTCCTGCCTTCTCAATCAAGAACCCTAAAGGAGCAACCTCAAACAGCAGTCTCAACTTGGCTTTCGCAGATGGGGATGCCACATTTGTGAAGATGCCTTTCTCTTTTACAATGATCTGTACACAAGAAGAAAATATTAATATTAAAATTAAAAAGCGTATTTTGTCAGACTGAAGAGAAAGTCATGGCAGAAAGTCAAGTATAGTTTAGAAAGAACCTGGTTGACATCTGGAACCATCCCTCCAGTGTATCTCAATGTGTATTTTTCTCTGACATAGTAGTTGATCAACTGATGGGTGACAATGAAATTAAGATAAGATGTAAGTGTTGGACTGTTGGTTTATAATTGTCATAACACTACAAGTATAGAACAAAAATTGTCTTTTTACTAATATAAGACTATAGGTAGACCTTGTCATAATCGGGGTTGTCAAATGTGGCTCTCAAGTTTCCTGGGGAGAAAAGTTTTCCTTCACCAATTTCTGTGGTCTCCTTGACATGCTGCCATTTTCCTGATAAATGAATCAGAATTCATTGTCATGGATGAAGCCTTAGGCCTCTATGAAAGACAAAAAAATTCTAGAAACAATTTTCCAACTGAGTGGTTTCAAACCAAAAAAAACTATGGTATCAAGCTAACCCTCATCAAGCAGAAGAAATTCATGTGTTCCAGGGTAGTCCTTAAGAGCGAAGACATATGTAGTTCTTGGGCCAAAAATCCCCATGGCTGCAGCAGCTTGATCTCTTCCTGTGACCCCAGTTAACTTATCTCCGGGCCACACACCAAAGATTGTGCCCACTGTGAAATTTGTGTCCACAATACTGGAGCCATCGAGGGGGTCGAATGCAACACTGAATCCACCTTTTTAGTTACATATTCACACAAATGAGACAACCTCAAAGAAGGCATCTTTTTATGAAAGAGTATAGACTCATTGTAATTGATCAGTTTACTATGATTGCAGACCTTCAACTGGACCTCCCATGTCCTGGAGTTCAGGAACTTCCTCTGAGCAAGCATATTTGCAGAAGTGCGAATAAGTTAAGGCCTATGCATAGAACATTGGAGATGTTAGTCGGTTTCATTGCACATTGTGACTATAAGATTGTTTTCTAGAAGGTTTTAAGAGCTCTACCCAATCAGATCCAGTCAGAGTTGATAGTTAAACTGACAAACTAATTGAATTTGTTCCTAAGGTCATTCATCAATGACCTTGAGGATGTTGAATTATGACCAATGATAGTAGCCTAGATCATGCTCCAACATGACAGTCTTCATTAATCCGAATTGATTACTTAAACCAATTGCCTTGCAGTTATATGTAAAATAACTTTTGAGACAGTTTTAGTAGGGAAATTATATAAACTTGAAAAAACATGCATCGTTGGGGACAGATAACCTCAAAAAGAAGCTTGTTAGCCAGCAAATCCACAGCAAGCTGCTCGTCTCCAAAGGTATTAACACATTGAGTTCCACCACAAGAAGCAGTCTTCACTTTAAAGGAAATAGTTCTCAATGCTTCTCCCATACACACCAGTAACCGAATCAGTGCCTTATCTGGTGTTGCCTTCGTAAGAAACTCTTCCTACAATCACACACACATCAAAATTGCATGATGCATGCAACCCACAAGTTCTTTGTCTCCACGCTGTCAAAAGGTAAAAACTTTCTACTGTGTAAGTAACTCACCAAGCTGTCGCCAATTTCACATCTGGTCACAAGTGAAGCATCCTTGGCCTTTGAAACCTTTACCGTTGATTTGGATGCCACTCTTAGTGATTCCCCAAACAAAGAGCTTGATTTCAGACACTGCCATTCATCATAGCATACAGCTTTTACAATCTCGTTCAAGAAATCATTCAAATATTTACATCATATAAGAAAAACAAATGAAGGGCACAAAGATAGATTACATACCCTGAAGCCAAAAGATGGAGAGATGGATGGAGGAGAGTGCTTGGAAGAAACACTAGGAAGGAAAGCCCCTCGGGCGTAGCAAGCAATGCCCGTCTCCATGGCTGCAAGTGCAAGGAGAGACTTTCTGCTTGCAGTGATGTGTTGAGTGTGTGTTATTGCATTAGCAATGAAAGAAAATGGGAATGGGGAGAGGAGGAGGATAGTAGATAAGTGGCTAAGTACGTAGGCGGTGCCACGTGGCAGCCGCTGAGTAGATAGGCTGATAAAATAGCATTTGGGTGTGAGTAATTAGCATCGCAAGCATTTATGTGGTTGTGATCTTGTCCTATAAAGAGATATGGTGGGGAGCTGCTTGTCCCACTGTTTGTTAGTTTGTGACTTTGTGCTTAACGGCCTGAGACCGTGTTCTGCGTACGTGTGTTTACCTGCTTGCAGCATTATATGGAAGTGTCAAACGCAACTTCGGAATTGTGAGCATCACTGAAAATTTGACCAAAATTTCAAAACGGTGGTTGCAATATAAAATTAAGATGACAAATTTGATTCGGAGTTTGCCTAACTTGTAGCTTCAATGGAGATGGAAATTTCGAACTTTCATTCGAGAGTTATGGCGTTATGAGGATCATATCTTTTTTTATATACTTACATTACTAGCGCCCCAAAAACAGTGTCACAGAAAAACACAAACATCAAAATGGGTTTTCACGGTTTTCCTTTGGGTTTCGGTGTAGCAGATGATTAGATGTAAGGAACAAATATCATATAATATCCTAATTTCATAGCAGTTAGATGATGATGCTAGAACAGATTTTGAGCATCCTTTAAAGTAGAAGATATATGAATTAGTGTAAGTAGAGAGATCTTTGAGATTCTAGCCAACAAATGATCACTTGAAAATTCCAAATGGAATTTTATGTGGTATGTATTTAGAATTTCTTTTTATAAAAGAAGTAGCTTTAGATTTAAAGGAAATATAGGCCTAACTCACTATTAAAATTCTTCGGGAATTAAGATCCATTATATTATATCTTAGGGACGCCGATTGTACATTATTTCAGTCTTAGATGCAAGGTGGTACATAACCGATGACATGAATGGATAACTAACATCCAATTTTTCTCGTTGACGTTATTTCCTGATATTTTTTACTAGTTTGATTGGGTTGTTGTTTTTTTTTTTTTTTAAATAATAACTTAATAAGAATGTTATTTCTTAGTGCCTATAAAATACCTTATTTTAGAATATTGCTTCTGAAAACCCCTTTCTCCCATTAGACTCTGCTGTATTTTTTTCTTTTAAGTTTATTCAATAAATAATAGAAATAAATCACACTGTCAAAAGATATTTTTTTATTGAAAGAAAAAAAAAAGATTGAATCTTGAACTTTTTTTTCAGGATGAAATAATTGATATTCTATAAATTCAATGATTTCAATGTAATAGATATTTCAATAAACTACAGTCTTCTTTTAGAGATATAAAAATTATATTTTAAAAAATTACAATTTTTCTTATTTTTATCAAAAAAATTTTAGATTTATTATTTATATAATATAATAAGTATTAGATATGTATTTAATTAATATAAAAGAGTTGTCTTTAAAATATAAATTAAATTAATATTATTACTCTTTTTTTTTTAAAAATAGTTTTTTAAACAGAAGAAAGTGTTTCCACACAGATATTTTGTAGTTCATAAGAAATAATATACATGTTTAACAAAAGGGGAAGCAAACAGAGCAAAACAAAGGAGAGTCAGATCAGAAAAAGCAGAGGAAGCTTCCTGTGGAGGGCAACTGATGGAACAGACAATCATGTATCCTCGAGCGTACAGGAGCTATAATTCTTCTTTGCCTTTGCTTTCTTGCGGAATTTGTTTAGACGCAAGATGTTTTTCTCTCATTGGCTTCCAAAGCTCTCACTTTAATTGCATGTATACAAGATCACTGCTTTGCTCGTGTTTTGTTAAATCGACTGTTGGGTGACTTTTGGGACTAATTTAGAATGCTTAAGCTTAATGCTTGTAAGTTCTCATTTTGCTCGCAGTAGTGACTATTGATTCATTTGTACAAGTTCTCTGTTTGTTTGTTCCGGATAAGATTTATTTACCCAGTTGTGTTGATTAGTGGAACTGAAGTAATGAATGATGGCTAAATTTCTGTAAAATTGTTAGGTCACCCTCTTGACTTCTGCAAGCAAGATGGATCAGTAACTTGAACTGGATTTTAGGTTAGCTTATAGATTGAAGCTATGTCTGCTTATGCCCATCAAATGGAGCAGCAATATTCTGCAAGTCTCTCAGGTGGTTCTGGTACGTTATAATTATATAAATGGATTCAATTACATGCAAAGGCGAAGGCTTTATCTTCAGTTATTATCGCTTGTGCTTACCTTTTGGCAATTATCATTGTCATCAAGGAATTAGTTTCATAACAGGTCCCCACAAATTGGTATTTAAGAAACGTAAAAAATAAAACTACGGAGATTGTAGTCAAAATTTGGGTTTAGCAAGTGGTTTGGTTTAAGATTGACCGTTTTACCTATGAAGTATGACTTATTACCCTTACTCATCTGATGCATGTGCTGGTAGATAGTAATAGTGTAATACATAGCTTATCTTATTCTCAGCTATCTTATCTTTCAGTCACTAATTATCCTTCCAATTGTTATTTTGGTATGATTTGTGGACTATGGATCCTGCTGCTGCATTCGTGGTCACAGAGATGGGGAGCCAGTATGTCGTGGAATCAGGATTCTACATGACATCTTTTGCTGCGACAATCTTTATTTCTGGACTTGTCACAGTTGGGATTTTGTTGATTACCTTGGTGGTTTCACTGGCAGTGATGCTGCAATCTTGTCAAATTAAAAATACAGGAGTTCTTGAGCTTCAGAGTTTTATTGATGATTACAGTTACTGTAAGATTTATGCTCTGCATGCGGAGCTCAATAACTTGGAACTTCACAGTCTTCCTAAGCTCTGCAGGGCTCTTGCTATACAGTATGTCAAAGGAGGTCAATATGCTAGGGACTTGGATTCAACCAAATCTGTGATTGAGGATTATTTCAATGATATTAAACCATCAGATAACGGTCTTGATGTGGTGTTGATTGACATAGATGACCTTTTGCCTTCATATCCTCATTCTTCCAATTTGTTTCACTGGTAATCTCACCACCTTTAACAGAAACTTCTAACTCTTCTTGCCATATGTTAAGATTTGTTTGAAGATCTCCGAGTATTTAGGTCCTTTGCTCCAGGTGTAATTGTCAACCACATGCAAGTTCCTGGTTTATTTTTTCAAATAACCAGTAATATTCTGAACTTCTGTTATTTCTTGAATTAGTATATTTGCTTGCCATTAATGTTCTCTTATACTAAATAATAACAAAAAGTGCTTAGATTAGAGACGACTGGTGCTTTGGTACTGAGCTTCAATTATTGTTATTGATAGTAACTTGACAAGGAAGATTTCCTTTGGTGTAGGTTTCATAATAACTATAGAGTGAGTGAATGTCTTGGGGAGGCAAGGAGTTTAAAGCTCAAGCTTATTTCAAAACTATACATGAACCTTGAAGCTGCTGGATGGCCTATAATTTTGTTATCAAGAGAGCCTGGAATACAACGAAATGTCACCACTTATCATCTTTCTTCTGTTGGATTTAAAGGCTGGTCTTCCTTGATTATGAGGTATTCTGAATAATTTCTTTATATATAATGTGGAAAAGGATTTGGAAAGATCTGAACTGTTATCAGTTTAGACTTTAAAAATAGATATCTAGCAGTCAATTTGGTTAAAGATGTAGAGGTTTCATCACCTGCTCCTTCTTCAATTCTTTTGGATTTCCAATTGATTTCAATGCTTAAATTTGGTCTTCTTAGACAAAGGTTTTCCGGAAAGAACATATTCCAGACCATTATCTTATGCTACCCATGATCTGCACTTCTGCAGAGAAGAAGACGAAGATTCTATTAAAGGGAATGAATACTTTGCAAGGAAAAGTAATGTGATACAGAGTAAAGGCTTTCGTATAAGAAGTATCATAAGCAACCATATGGATGCATTGACAGTTGCTGATACTGGGATGCGAAATTTTAAACTTCCAGATCCCTTATGTGACAAGTTTGGGCAGCAAATGGAGATCACAGATACTGGATACTAGTTTCAGCCTTCAGAATGGTGGAATGGAATTCCTTTATTTTTAACTTCATCTTCTATTCTGTGTCCCGTTTAACTTGGTTTATTCATACCACATAACACCAAGTATTGTCTAACAACAAAGATATAAAAATTTAATAGACGGTTTTTTTATAACAATATCCCCATTCAGATTACAAAAAGTCCCAAATCCTAATTTCCGGCTTGCGTTTAGTAATTCACAATTACAAGTTCAACATCTCTGCCTACCTGTCTTGCCTTCACAGTTCCATTTGTTTGACCAGTAAAGATTTATAAACTTCAACAAGTTTTTTTTTTATATTATTATTATTCATTCAACTTCAATTAAGAGTTCAACTTGAAACACTTATTTGAGATGATTCTCCTATCACCTAGTCAAAATTTATTAAAAATAATATTGATACTAAAAAATAAACGTATAATTAATTTAAGAAATATAAATAAAATATTTTATGTTGTGTTGGCACTACAGAATCTATATGATTTCGTGTACAAAATTATCATACATTACAAAATAAGTAAATATATCATAATTGAAGAAATCCTATCCATGGAATGTAGCGTAGGGCTAAGGGCATAGGGGCATAGCCATCGATGTGGATCCAATAGAAATATAAATGGACAAGTAAAACCATTGTAAATTTCAAGGTAATCCTTAATTGAGACTCGAGGGATTCCAAAGTGAATTAAAAAAAAAAACTAATACAAAACAGATAGTTCTAATTAAAAAGAGCCTATGAACAATAATTTTCTCAAACCCGAACTTTGCTCGTCTCAAATGTATTAGAGAACAAATTTGCTACACTATTTTGACCCCAAAAAATGTTACTACCCTAATACGAACAAAAAGAGAAAAAACCCAGAAGATATCGCAGATCACACGTCTCCACACAATATGAACACACATTTTAAAGAATCACGTATCTGTCACATCTCACTGAAACCCTGACTACACTGTAGAAAACTATTGACATCAGTCTCTCCAGCTTACCATCACCAACTCAGGAAAAGCCAAATTTGTTGAAGTCTCAAAAGTCCCATTATCCATATCTGAGTTCTGAAAACCAATGGAAGAAACTATATACGTCCGAAAGAACTGAAGTCAAAGAGTATATAGAATATAGAACTGCACCTACAGACACAGCAAGAGAATGAAAATAAAGCCAATCTTACTCCAACCTTTAACTCCACCAACTCTAGATGATCCAGAGAAGTTAATAAAATGGTACTTGTTAGTCATATTGGGATATAAAATCCCCCAACTTCGACCCGAAGGTTGATCTCCTTGCTCTGGCTCCTTATCAAACAGGTCGTATACGTAAAGCTCGGCCACTCCTTCTTTCCTCAGAGGCGTACCCTTCCCTGACTTCAAGTGCTTCACCAGACCCTTGAGATATATCTCAGCGTACAATATATTTGCATCCATCTCGTCCCCTGTGGGGCTAGAGCTCGGCCACCCTGTCTCCGTCACGATAATGGGTATATTCTCATATCCTGCCACCGCCATGGCACTAATCACGGCGTCAATCATCATATCGAAAAGATTCCGGTAGCGGACGCCAGTGGTGAAATCGTCTCTGAAATTCAACGGGTGTTCTTGAAACAGAGCAATCCCAATGGGGATCTCACACCTGAGCCTGTACAAGTTGTACGGGTACACATTGATCAAGAACGACGAGTTAGTGTCCCTCAAGAACCGAAGCAACGGCCCCATTAGGTCATCCCCAGCAGGTTCTTGAAATTGAGCCACGGAGGGAGGGAAGGGCGTGGAAATGGCGGAGACGAAAGAGAAGGAGGTGGAGACAGAAATCTTGTGAATGCCAAGATCCCGAAGCGAGAGGTGGACGTTCCTGATGGCCGGTAAGAGATAGTCGATGTGGTCGGGCGATACATCGACGAAATCATTACCCACGGAAATGATGGTAATCTTGGCGCGTGGGTAGAAGGGGACGACGTGGACGTAGAGCCAGCGGAGGGCGGTGGAGCGATTAGTGGCGATGGAGGAGACCAAGTAGTTAGGGATGGTGAGGAAGAGGGAGACATTGGTGTACAAGAAGGAGCGAATGATGGAAGGGTCGGAATCTTCCAAGCGGAGAGAACCGAACTTGAGGGATTCAACGGCGGCGGGAACACGATAGCGCGGAGGTAGATGATTGTTGGAGGAGGAGGAGGCGGAGTAGGTGACGCCGAGGCAGGGAAGGGAGGCGGCTGTGGGTAGATAAGAGAGTAGACAGATAGAGATGGAGAGGAAAATGAAGGAAGAAAAGCAGGGAAACATGGTGTTTATTGCGCATGCAGATGGTGGATGGGAAGACGAGAGAGAGAAGGTAGGGTGAGCACTGGGGAGTGCGTGAGTGTTGAAGACCAAAGTGAGGTCGAAGAAGGGGTAGTAGTGACTCGTAGACCAACCATGTGTGATTCAGTTAGAAACAGAGGAGGTTGGTTATAGTTAGTATGAGATTCATACTTGCATTGCAGAGTGGTCACACTACAATGAAATTGAAAGTCTTGGTTCACTTAAATTTAATATTTTTATTTTAAAATTTATATAATGTTTAACAAGTTTAAAAAATCCTGCCCTTGTATGCACAATAATGTATATATAATAGAAGATAATAAAAAGTTGAAATAAAATCCTTAAAATGATTAAATCTCAACTCTCAATTATATTTTATTGTATGTAAATTAAGTTCTAAAAAAAAGGGGAATTGTATTTGTAAAACTGAATCAAATGAGATTTTCTATTATAATAATCATACTCACAAGCCTGTGCATGCGGCGTGGCGTGTCTGAAATCTATCATTGGATATTTGGAGAAACTACAGTTTTTTTATAGCAAAATAGGGAAAACTACAGTACATACTTCATATAAAGTAAAGGAAAAAAAACCATAATCCATCTCTATTCATGATTACTGAGGAAACGATAAACAGCATTTCATTACTATATCTGCTTATATAATCATGTTTGACAAAGAGTATGTAATCCTACAGTGAATAAATTTTTTACATTTTTTTTTACCAAAATCAACATTTACAGAAATTAATGATCAGTTTTTTTTTTCTAATAGTCATTATTAATATTATGAAAACTTTGTTCTTGAAACAATATTTTTTAAAAAATATTAAAAATTAAAATGATAAAAATCAAATTCTAAACACCAAAACCATAAATCATAAATACATAAAATTTTTAAGTTTAGTGTTTAGAATTTTTTAGACTTTTAGGATTTTCGACATTTTTAGTTTTGATTTTTAAATTTTTTAAAAAATTAGTTACAATATTAACCAGTATTAGTTTAAAAATTCATTAATTATTGAATATAATGATTTTTAACATCTTTTAAAAAGATTTATTACTCTTTAATGTAAAGGCACTTATTACCACCCAAAAGGAAAACTAGAGGTTATAATCTTAATGTCTATGGTCTATACGCATATGAAGGTGGACGAGACGAGACAAGGTGGAGCCAGCAAATATATCTGCAATAATGTCCCATAGTCATAATTATTTGTAACTAAGCATCTTGGTATTCTCTTTCTACTTTTTCCATTATATCACGGTGCTGGTTGATTTGTTGAGTTGAGAAGGAAGGCTTCCATTCGGTTTTAGTCCCTTTCGCTCTCATAGTTTCTCAATCCATTATAGATATTCCCCTTTTGATGAATAGTCAATACAGTCTCTTTAGATCTAAAGCTTCCCGCTTTACACAGCTTCTCCGATCATCCATTTCTCATTTTCACTTCGCCAGCATCGTTTGTCCATTCTCTCTGCCAACTTTACACCATTTCATCACCTCAACCACCCAATTCTCCCGCAACCCTATTTCGATTTGTTTATCTTTCTCCGGAACCGCACAGGTTGACTTTTAATTTGACCCCATTTTTTACTATCAATTCAATCTGATTTTAACTGGCTTTTCTCTTATTTTGCTTTCTCTAGCAGCTCCTCTAGCTGTTGTAAAGTTAAATCTAATCAGAAATTTGGTGTCTGAAGCCGATCCGCTACTGCCTTGGTCATTTGGGATTGGTGTTGAATTTGGTGAAGTTAGATCCATAAGGCACAGCTATGTCTTTTATCGGTACCCAACAGAAGTGCAAGGCTTGTGAGAAAACGGTCTACCCTGTTGATCAGCTATCCGCCGATGGCACTTGTTACCATAAGGCTTGCTTCAGGTGCTCACACTGCAAAGGAACATTGAAGGTACTCTTTTTCTAGTTTCATTTGCTTGTTTTTCGGCTACATTGTTGATTCAACAGTGTGTGAGTGGTTTTCCTCATCAAGCTTTGGGTTTCTATTTTCTTAAGATCTTTGCTTGAGAGAACAGTTTATTGTCAGCTACATAGGACAATATCACAATAATACAGTCTGACTTCATGATTTCATCACAAATTGAAAGAAGATATAAACTGATAGCAAGAATTTCGAGATTGTAATTGAAAAATGCTATGATATCTAGTAGCATTCGACAACTTTAGGGTTATTTTGTGTAATGAGGTTCACAATTTACACTCAACCTTGGTGATCTTTCTTTCAGCTAAGCAACTATTCTTCAATGGAAGGTGTTCTCTATTGTAAGCCTCATTATGAGCAACTCTTCAAGGAGACAGGCAGTTTCAACAAGAATTTCCAGTCACGTAAGTCTTCTTCTCTTGAAAGATAGAGCTCTGTATGTATTTCTGAATCAGTTACCTCTTTAATTGGCCAATATTTCATTTTGTACAGCTGCAAAATTAGCTGACAAGCCAACTCCCGAGCTGGTAAGATTATAAAGTTTTTACTTTTGAAACTTCTTTTGTGATTAATAATTTATGAGATAGGTCTATGGCATTTGATGTTATTGTTCAAAGTGCATCGTTTGTTTGTTCCAGACAAGGTCCCTTAGTAAAGCTGCTAGCATGTTTTCTGGAACACAAGAAAAGTGTGCTACATGTGGTAAAACTGCTTATCCTTTGGAGAAGGTAGGATTCAGAACTCTTGTAACCAAATTCTTTCTGTGTTATTCAAATTGGGGTCACTTAAATCTCTGTTACATATTGGTTATATGGATGGTCAGGCCTAATGGACATGAATCTTTATTAGTGTTCAGTATTCACATAAATGAGTTCTTCTTTAGTTGTATGATAAGTGGGTAACTGCAACATATAGCCGCACGTGTCTTTCTGAAAGTTATTGCGGGTATGGTGGAGCGAAACGCAGCTTCTCTTCTCTCTCCTTTTTTTTTAAATGGAAATATACCCAGTGAACTTTTTCTGGATTGGTTGAAACTGAGATCGGAGGATGAAGTATGCTTCAGTATTTTCCATGGTAGTATTTGAAGTATTTGGTTATTGGGCAAGTAATGTGGAGAAACTTCTGTTAGTGGTAATAATATCAACTTATAATCTAGCACGTCATGATTGAAGATATCTTATATCAGATTCCAATTATTTTCAGTCAAAGCCATAAAAATTTCCATTATCGTTACCAATTAGGGGATGTCCATTTGAAATGAGAGCAGAAAATACAGTACCAAACTGGACAACGTCTGATGTCCCCACAAAACCCCTCTCTTTTGTGTGCAGCAACTTGTAGGACTAAATATTTGATAGTTGCCATTGGTAATAGCTGGTTAGTGTTACAAGTCCCTCATGAGCATCCTCATGAAAATTTCAAGTGAAGGGCGCTGGTGAAATATGATTAGTTAAGAACCGTTACCAAATTGATCAAGAGTTTTATCAGATTGCCTTTACCTCATAATAAATCTATTGCTGATAGTTGATTTTGATCCTGGATGAGTAAATCTAATTACTGTATATCTGCACAATTGACCTAAATTAGAATTCCTGGGCTTGCTTCTACTCAACTGTATGAATAAATATCTCTTTTTGGGAGTGTAGGTAACAGTGGAGGGCCAGGCCTACCACAAATCATGTTTCAAGTGTTCACATGGTGGCTGTTCTCTATCGCCATCAAATTATGCAGCCCTTGAAGGCATTTTGTACTGCAAGCACCATTTTTCCCAGCTTTTTAGGGAGAAAGGGAGCTATAATCATCTCATCAAGTGTGCATCAATAAAACGAGCATCAGCCCCTGCTCCAGAATCTTAAATCTTGATGCCTCTTTTTTATTTCATATTGTTTGTTCAGCAAGTGTGTGTATGTGTGCCTTTTGTTATGTTTCTTTCGTGACTTGATCATTTCTTATTCGACAATATGTGTGGGGTGCAAATCATTGTGTTAGTGACGTACCAAAATGCACATTCAGTTATGATAGTGTGATTTGCAAGATATATCTTTCTGATAGGAACCTGTCTAGAATGATACTGCCATAGTATTAAGGAAACCCCAATAGAGGTAAAATACACCATAAAACAGTAGCAACTAGCACTGAAAAATAGAAAGTAGCAATACAAACACACTAGGAAAAAATAGAAAATACAGCAGCACCAAAATAGTAGAAGAACAAGGAAAAATAAAATGACAAAGCTAGTTTTCGAAAGGCTAGCACTCTCCCAAGTCTCTTTCAAATTTTTCTCCCCTTCTGACCAACACGACCTCTCTCCTTAAACCTTCCCTTTTGTCCTTTTGTGGTTCCCACCTCAGTCGAGCTTCCTGCAGAATTAGTTGGTACTCCTCCACTTTCTCCTGTTAGCTCATCATGACCCTTTTCCTTCTTATTTCTTTTGGACTATACCCTTAAAGTAGGGGCAGTAGTATTATTCCCTGTTTGTCCCTTATTTTTTCTCTTATATTGTTTGCTGATGTTGCTATTTGCATCAATACCTCTCCCAATAAGCTTCATCTTGTCGGTGAAAGTCCAGGAATTGGTTCAAAATAACATCATGACTCCCATGTATTGTCATGCATAGGGAGATTCTTCCACTTAATCAAAACTTTCCATTGTCCATTAGTGAGCTTCCATACCTCTTTTGCTTCAGTTATCATCTCTATCTTATCGGTTAACCCTAAGGGAAGTGGTAAGACTTGTGTGGCTGGTTCTAAAGTCTTCTTAAGTTGAGATACATGAAAAATCAAGTGTATTCGAGCTGTGGTAGGTAGTTCCAAATGGTAAGCAACCTGTCCTACTTTCTCCATCACCTTGAGAGGGCCATAACTGTGGGATTAGCTTTTCATTATGTCTCTTAGCCAAGGATCTCATTCTATATGGCTTTAGCTTCAAATAAACCCAAACTCTAGCTTTGAACTCCATATCTCGCCTACTTTTGTCTCCATATCTCTTCATTTGTTGTTGAGCTATTTCTAAATTCTCCTTTAACTCCTTAATCACTGCATTTCTCTGCCTAATCTACTCATTTATATCCTCCACTATTGATGTAACATCTTCCAAACTGAAAATTGAAGGATCTCTTCCATATAATGCCTTGAAGGGTGACATGTCAAATGATTGATTGAAGGTGTTGAACCAATATTCAGCCCATGGTAACCATTTTGCCCAATTTTTTAGTTTGTTACTTACAAAGCAGTGAAGGTAAGTCTCCAAACTCTGATTCACCACTTTGGTTTGTCCATCGATTTTTGAATGGTAGGATGAGCTGTATTAAGCTTGGTTTCAGACAGCTTGAATAATTCTTGCCAAAACAAACTCACGAAGAGTTTATCCCGATCTGAAATGATGGATTTAGGAAATTCATGTAACTTAACGATCTCCTTAATGAAAAAAGCTGCAACATCCTTGGTAGTGAAGGAATGGGATAGCGGAATGAAATGCCCATACTTAGTTAACTGGTCTACCACCACTAGAATAGTGTCAAATCTCGAAGATCGAGGTAATTCGGTGATAAAATCCATACTTATCTCTTCCAACACCTGTTGGGGTATTGGTATGGGTTGTAATAGCCCAGTCGTACTCATTGCTTCATATTTGTTATGCTAATATATAGTGAATTTTGCCATATAGTGTTGGATGTCAGTCTTCATACCCTCCCAATACACAAAGGCTGCCATCCTTCTATATGTTCTTAAATACCCTGAGTGTCCTCCCATGGGGGTTTGATGAAACTTCGAAATTAGCTTGGGAATCCAAGTTAATCTTATGGGTAAAACCATCCTCCCTTGATAAAGTAAGCAACCCTTTTTAATTGTGTACCCTTTTGGCGGATTTTAGTTGTTAACTACCTGCTGCCATATTTGATATAACTTGTCATCCTCTTTCACTTCCTTCTCCCACTCATCAACTTCGTCGCATTGCCAAACTGACATTGCCTTCATTTCAATGTTGTCCTCTCTTCTTGATAGTCCTCTATTCTTGATAGTGCATCAGTTGCTTTATTCTCCTTCCTTGATTTATATACAATTTAGAATTTGTATCCCATTAGCATGGAGACCCACTTCTGTTGGTCAGCCCCTAATTCTCGTTGTTCAAGCAAAACTTTCAATGCCTTTTAGTTTGTTTTAATTATGAACGAGTACCTGAGCAAGTAGTGCCTCCACTTTACTGAGAGCACAATAGCCATCAACTCTCTCATACACCGAGCTAGCCCTCCTTTTAGGTGATAGTGCTTGACGAAAATAAGTTATTAGTCTCCCTTGTTGCATTAGGACAACACTTACCCCAACACCTGAAGCATCTGTCTCTAACACACATGATAGCTCAAAATTAAGCATGGCTAAAATCGAGACAGTAATCATGGCCTCCTTTAATGCCTAAAATGCTTCTTGAGTATCTTTCTCCCATTTAAAAGAATCCTTCTTGAATAAACTTGTGAGTGGTGCTGTTATCTTTCCATAAATCTTAACGAATTTTCTATAATACCTAGTCAAACCCAAAAAACCCATTAAGGATTTCAAATCTTTGGGTTTGGGCCAATTAACCATAGCCTTAATCTTCTACGGATCAGCTTGCACACCTTTTGTTGAAATGATGTGACCAAGATACTCCAATTGGTCCTTCATGAAGTTATACTTCTTAACATTGATCACTAATCCATTCTCCTTAAGTATGTTTAAGGTTGCCTTCAAATGCTTGGTGTGCAACTGCTTATTGAGGCTATACACCAATATGTCACCAAAGAACACCAAGATGTACTTGTGTAGGTGCTCCTTGAAGATAGCATTCATGAGAGATTGAAACGTTGAGGGCATATTAGTAAGTCTGAAAGGCATCACCAAGAATTCGTAATGGCCTTGGTGAGTCCTAAATGCTATCTTCTCTTCATCTTTAGCCCGCATGTGGATTTGATGATACCTAGATTTCAAATCCAACTTAGAGAATATCGTAGCACCTCCTAATTCATCCAACAACTCATCTATAGTTAGAATTGGAAATTTATCATGGATGGTGATTTTGTTCAAGGCCTTATAGTCCACACAAAACCTCTAACTCTCATACCTCTTCTTAACTAATAGTACAAGACTCGAATAAGGGTTGTTTTTCGTGTCTTATAACTCTAGCTGCCAACATCTCCTACACTGGCCTATCTATTTCAGCCTTTTGAGAATGTGGGTAACAGTAAGGGTGTATGTTAAGGGATTATTCTCCTTGCTTGATGGTGATGGCATGTTCATGATCCCTCCTAGGTGGAATGCCAGTAGTGGCAGTCAAAACTTTTAGGAATTCCTTCAATAACTGTTGTATATTTTCAAGTAGGAGGGTTGCTTCTTCCCTTATACGGTCCTTATGGCTAGAATGGACTAGCATACTTTCGAACTCCACCAAGAACCCCTGTTCACCTTTTTTGAATGTCTTCATCAAATATTTTAATGATACCAGAGTTTTAGCTGGAGCTGGGTCCCTTTTAACCCATTTTTCTTCTTTGCCCATCTTTAATTTCATAGTTTATTATCTCCAATTCATTCTAACTTTCCCTAATGACTTCAACTACTCAATACCCAACACTAAATATGCCCCACCTAGCTTAAAAACGTAAAAATGCTGCTTGACACTCACCCCTTGGATTTCCAACTTCATATTAGTGTATACTTGGTCACTTCTCACTTTATATCAGTCTCTCATTGACACTTTAAAAGGTTTCACTTGTGTAGTTCATATTTCCAACTTGGTAACTACTTCAGGTGTGATGAAATTGTGGGAAGCCCTACTATCGATAAGAATGATCACTTCTTCCCCCTTACAATGACCCAACACCTTCATTGTATTGTTTCCCGTGAATCCTACTATTGAATTCATTGATAACTCTAGTGTGTGGTTTCGAGTAAGGTTTTTTTCCTCTTCCTCCTTGTCTAACGTAACCCCTTCCTCTTCAATAAGATCTCCAACTTTATTTATAGGTTGTAGTATGATCACTTGTAGCTTTTTGGTCTTGCATTGGTGCTTTGGACTATACTTCTCATCACATTTGAAGCATAATATGAAGCTCTCTTCTTTGCTACTTCTGCATCTGTTAACTGTTGATAGGAGCCTCCCTTGGTTATGCCACTATTGTTTAAACTCGTCAGAAAGGTGTTGTTTGATGTCTCCTTGCTATCTACGTTTTTGCTCAACACTAAGGATTGGGTGCATCTTGGGTCAAGAGTACCTGTGACCCGACTCCAAGTCAGCCTTGGCCCAACCCAAAGGTTTGAGCCTAAGGTCTTGATCTTTTTATTCACCCATGCTTCTTATGTCTTAGTTATTATTGAGTTTCTCTTCTCCACCTTGTGGGCTAAGTTAATCAATTCCTTAAGTGACCCAGCTTGCATCATTCGGAGCTCTGCTCGGACTTCTGATTTGAGTCTGTTTTTAAATGCTCTTATGAGGCACTCATCAAAGGCGTCACGCAGGGGGGCCGACATAGCCTTACATTTGTATCTTGCTTTAAGGGCATTAAATGTTCGTATCCATCCCTTTGATAGGAATGTTGGAAGCGTTCTATCAACTCCTTCCTAAACTCTGACTAAGATCTCACAGGGTGTCGAATTTCTAGCCATTGGTACCAATTTAGGGCACATCCTTCCAAGTAAATTGCAACAATCTCTAAATGTTCTGAATTTGTGATGTTGTTGAATTCAAAATATCTCTCAGCCCTAAATAATCATCTGATGGGATGTTCACCTTCAGATATTAAGAGTTCTAATTTTTTGAACCTATTTGCATCCTTCTTCATTATCTTTGTACACTCTGTCTCACATTGTTTTTGGCATTTGACTCCAAATGCCCTCCAGGTTGGTCTTGTACATTTTTCCTCCCTCTACTTTCTACTCTCATCATCATTTCCTTCATCTCTATCATCGATACTTTAACTTCATTCATGTCGTCCTTCAACAGTCCAATATCCTTCTCCAAGTTTTCTATTCTTCTCTTTATTCTTACATTTACATTCTCATTGTTATCTACTCTAATATTAAATGATAAGACCTTATCTAAATAATTAAATAATATTAATATAGTATTAAAAAAATCTCAATAAAAAAAATACATCATAAAATATTAGCAACTAATACTGAAAAACATAAAATAGCAGCACAAACACATTACAAAAAAACAAAAAATATAGCAATATTAAAATAGTAAAACAATAAAAAATAAAATGACAGCTAACTTTCGAGATATTAGCACTTTCTCAAGTTTTTCAAAATTTTTTCCCCTTTTAACGAACACGACCTCCCTCCTTAAATCTTCCCTTCCGTCCTTTTGTGGTCCCCACTTCAATCGAGCCTCTAGTAGTCCTCCATATTTTTCTGCCAACTCATCATAACCCGTTTCCTTCTTATATTTTCTGGAATATACCTTTAAAATAGGAACAGTAGTCTTATTCCCTGTTTGTTCCTTATTTTTTTCTCTTACATTGTTTGTTGAAGTTGTTGTTTTCATCATTTTCCAAGTGGATGTCTAATTTCTTATGCCTTTAGTACCAATCTTGAACTGGTAAGAGAACCATCCTTGGATCAGGATGTGATGTGATCATGTTCCTACGTGTGGGCACTTTGCTAAAAGCATGATTTAGTCTCAATGAGGAATTCACTAGTGTATTTTTTATTAATTTTATAAAAGTTTATAGTCCTCTTAATTTAAAAGTACTCTAATTTTATTTAATTGGTTAATAAAATTTTTAAATATTAAAATTTATTTTTATTAAATTTTTATAAAGTTAAAATATTAAATATTCTATTAATTAATCAAAAAAAATTTTAATCAATGCTATAATGCACTTATCAAAATCCTAATATAAAATAGATCAATTTATCGGTTTATTTTGTAAAATAATTTGATTGATCATATTATTAATTATAGATTTATAATTAAATTTAATAATCTTTTAATTGTTATATATATTGAAACCTTTATCTCATTCTCATACTCATACTCATCTTTGACATTTAATGGAGTATATTATTTGTATTTTGGCATTAAATTTTGGATAGAAATATGACAAAAGGGGATACAATTAGATTAATTTTAAAATGAAAAGATAATATTATATACTTTTAAATTAAAGAGACTGAATTAAAACTTTAATTAAATTAAAGGAGATAAATTATATTAAAAAAATAAAACACCATATAGTTGATTGAAGGTAAGAATTAGTAATTTATAACTGTATTATACTTCAATCTATTTAGTTTTAGCTTGTAATCAGAAGAGTGAAGGACGTGAAATTATTTTTATACTAAAAAAATTTGACGACGTCGTTTCCTCACATGACAATTTCGTCCGTCCTGGTACGGTGTCGTTTTAGGAAGTCCGAGAGTTCCGCCGGCGGCTTAGAAGACAATAGCAAGAGTATCGTTGTGGCCTGTGGTGGCACTTGCAGAGTGAGAAACCCAGTGATCGGGAATGTCGGAAGCGCTCTCGAGCCTTGGAAACCTTCTCGTTCAGTTATCTTCTTCTCAATATCTCTTCGTCTCTCTACCTTGTCATTTTTCGTTTATCAAATTGTAATTTCTCTTTTTGATTCTTGTTATCAGGTTATCGGAGCCAATTACCGAGTGTCTCGCCAACACACCCTACACTCCACCTGATGGCTTCAACTTTTCCACAAAAGCTTTTCTTGAATCTCTTCTCCCAACTAAAACCCCATCTCAAGATTCTACCATTCATGCTGCTATCAGGGATTTTGCTCTAGCATGTGCTTTGCTATCCTCCTCCAGCTTCAAGCCCTTGACCCAGGACTATTCGGACCTTCTCTCATGGATCCCCGATCATCTCTCGCGCCTCTCAACCTCTGCTTTTTTCAATTTCTCCAAAGCCTACCTCACTGTTTATTACGACAAAAACTCGGAGGGAATTGCTGAACTGGGGTTAAATTGTGACTTAGTACCTCAAGAGAAGAGATTGATGGTGGAATTGATGCCTGAGGTTTTACTTTTTCTGAAGGACAGAATTAAAGAGAGTTCCATTGATAAGTCTGACGAAACTAATGAGTTCTCTGCCGCATCCGCGAGAGTCCCAGTTGGGTTTGCGATTGTGGCTGCTTATCAGTTAAGATGGTTTATTTCTCAGGTATTAATCTGATAGACATCTGAATTTGTTTTTTTTTTTTTTTTTAAGATTTAAAGTTTTAAAAAATTTGGTTCAGCATTTTGTCCCTGATCTTTTGAGATATTACTGTGTTGACTCTATTCATAGGTTAGTTATCCTCATTTAGGCAAGTTGTGTGGATTGGTGATTCCTTCCGCGTTGACTGCTGTTGATCATTGGTCGCCGGAGGTTAAGGTATGCGATTCCAACCAGATTGTTTTACACAGAAACTGGCATACATTTTGGCTTGTAGTCTGATTCAATGTGGCACTTGTCATCACGAACTAGAAATAGGTGGTTATTGTTGAGTAGGTTCCTTTCCTCGTCTTACTTCAAAAGAAAGGTGGCTCTTTATTTCCATTCCTGTATCTGCTCTGCCCCAGCCCAGAAGTTAATAACACATGCTTAGGATCAAACTTTAAAGGATAGAGTAGATGAATGTCTGGAAATGAACACAAGGTTGCCATTTCAAATACAGAGAATCATTTCTAGACTTTTAAGCATTTCTACCCTTCTAGACAGTTGTAGACTTGGTTATTCACTCATTGTGAGAAATGGTATGCTTATCTGTAATTGAAATGAAATAATAACTGAAACATCAAGCTGAATTTATACTTTGAGATTGCACTGAAGGTCATAACTTGTAAGTAACAACTATATGGAAGGGAGTAAAACTTCAAGTATTTCAATTGGTAGTAATGCATTCTCCTATATCATTTCAGGGACAGGGTATGGTTTGCCTGGTTCATCTTGGAAAAAATGTAGATACAGCTGAGCTTGGTGGGTATGCAGATGTGATACTTGATGCTTGCTGCCAGAATATCGCTGCTAGTGATGAGACTTGGAGGCATGTGGTTGAGACATCAATAGTTCTTGTGACTCGCACTCAAAGAAATAATCCACGTAGCCCATGGTATATTGGTGCCCTACATTCTTTCACTTTTAGGTGTCATAGCTTCTAAACAGTTTTTACATATCCTCAAAGAAAAAAATCCACATAGCCCATGGTATATTGGTAATTGGTGCACTACAATCAGTTGTCTTTTTTTTTTTTTTTTTTTTCCGTTTTTGGGCATAGGTATGAAAGAATGCTGAATGAGATGTTAAGTCACTTGGAGCGCCAGCCCAAAAACAAAGAACGTCGCATTGCATGGCTTGAATCCGCTGATACACTATTTAATGGAGTTGGTCTAATGCTATTAGCTCACTTTAGGCGCATTTTCCCGTTATTCTTTCAGTGGATGCATGCTGATGATGATGGCACTCTTATATTGGTGAGTATCATTTTATAATATAAACCTATACATACATACATGCATGCATGCATACATACATATATATATAGAAGTTATTCTCGTCTTATCAATGCATGTTGTAAAACCACACCCAATTGTGACTTTGATTTTTGGACCACACAATTCAATTTTTTTTCTCATGATTTCGACTATTATTTGACTGCAAATAATCATGGGTTGCAACTTGCAATATTGAAAGGAGATACACGTACAGAAAATAATTGCAATTCTTTTAACTGTGCATAGGTTTCAGCATTTATTTTCTGTACTCTTCATATGGCTTTAATTTACTTGAAATTTTATTCTTTATTTTGTTTTTGGTAACAAATTTGTAAGGCATTTCTGATTAATCTTTTTGATACGATGTTATTCTGCAGGTTCTGAAACGTACTTTTATAATTTTGAGACTAACATGGATTAGGAACTCGCCATATATTGAAAGGTGAAGTTACTGAAAATAGTCATAATTCCCCCGCTTGAGTAACTCTGTCCTGGCTTTGAGCATATTATCATTCTTAATTAATGCATCTTTATACCCGTATCCTGGATTTGCCTTGTACTTTATTTGATTTCAGATTGGTAGATGAACTTGTTCTTGTGTATAAGGAGGCAGCATTAAGAAGAGCCCGAGAAGAAATTAGAGCACATATTCGTCCAATATTGATCTTACTTCAAGAGTAAGACTTTCGTTATTTTTTGGATTAGTTTCAATTTTTGTTATTTTCCTTCCCTCCTTAAGATAAAATCTTTTTTGTCTACCTAGAAGCAAAGGCCTGCAGTTTAAAGCAGCTTGGGACAAGCATAGAATTGATCCTGACTTGACTACAATTGATCAATGGTTAAGTGGAATAGAAAATAATACAGACCTTGGAGCCCCTTCGAATATCATGAAGTTGACATGCATTTCTGATTCTGAGTGTGTCACATAGTCTTCACGTTCTTAGTTGGAATCTTTGATTGCTTGAGCTTGGGAATGAATGTAGCAGAGCTAGATTTAGTTTCTTCAGGATTTCTTGTACACTCTTTTAATACTTAAACGCAGTGAACAAGAGAGTTCTAACATGTGGGGGGCTCTTATTTGAACGGCCCAATTATGTTAAATTGAGCTGTAAAAAAATCTATTTACAATATTTTTGTTAGAAATATATTGATAACATGTGAAAATAATATCTAAGGCTTGTTCTTATCCTTGAATGAAATTCAAATGAAGACATTTATCAATGCAAGTAAGATCAGTTCTTGTATGCCTAGACCGAAGGCCGAAAAAGACATGAAGGTTTAAAGGAGTTTACTGCAGAAGGGAAAGGAGTACTTCATATTAAATCATATGACAGTTACTGACACAACAATTGTGATTAAATGACACAATGAGAGGGATTTTTAGGTAAATTTGATTTACAAAAACAGATTTCTATCCATCTTTCGCTGCTTGCAGCTCCCTGCGTCTTTTCAAGCAGCGTATACTGTTTTCCATCATGTGCAGAGCTCAGAAATTATAAACGATTAAGCTATATACTAAAGAAATTCAACTGTAAGAAAAAATATATATGAATTTATCATTAGCTAACAAATGTGAGATATGTCCACAAAATATGAGAGATCCAATTCTATAATTCTGTCCTCAAAAGAATATATGAGAAAGACGCATTCCTCTATGATCCCAACATGGGCATATAGTAGATAGACATGAGTCACTTATTGGAACTTCTAATTTGGGCTAATTCTGATCAATTTCTAATACAGTGGGAAACCTTTTGATGAGGCGTTCCGTGTGAGGGGGAAAAAATGTAGATAGAGTCAGAAACCGTCGAATTCTGTTTTCATTTAGTATGATAGACAAATCTGCCTAAGGGATTCCGTACTATAAATGAATACAGAATATAGTATATCAGTATCATTTGCTTCGCTTTTTGGCTTCACTGTAAAGTACAACTCCAAGAACTGTGAGGGAGTAACCGAGCATTCCAGTGACTGAAACTGGATTTCTAAATATCATGATTGAAACCACTACCGCTACAGCCCCTTTAGCATTCCCAAGTACCTGTATAAGCCCACTCTTATATTAGTTAGGTTATCAACACTTTCAAGCAAGACCAAATACGTGTCTCCAAGAAAAAACACATCTCAACAATCCAAATTCCAAATTACAATACCCGTCAAGGTTAATAAATTTTTTAGAGTTCTCCCGTCATGGAGAAAAGGAATTATTCATGGTTTGATCAAGACTAAAGTCATTATGGATTGGAAAGAGTCAATAACTACTGCAAATTGCACTTTCCCCCACAAAAAAAATTATAAGCACTTGTAGACTCAAACCAACAAAGTTGATGAACTGAACAAATTTTACGTCAAACATCACTGGACGCTATAACTTAAAAACATCTCTAACTCAAACAACTGAACCTTATAGACAGAATTTCACCAACAAATTAGTTTTGGCTCCTCATGACCGACAATTGCATGGTCTGAAACTGAAAGTTACTCCTAGAGCTTTAGAACACTTTCAGCAGAAAAGTGACATCCTCTGAACTGTTTTTTAATCAGGTTTCAATTATGAATTCATAAATTTTGATAAAACCAGGTTATGTATTAAGGAAGTAGAAACTGAAATGACCTCAAATACCTTTTACACACAATTTCATTCTCAAAGAAAAAGAGAAAAATAAATTGAGGAATATAAATGACCAAGAATGCGCTGTATGTGTATATTCAGTGATTTGATAATTAGAGTTTATTATGACAACCTCCAAAATTTGATATTCTAATTTCCCAACTAATAAGACAACAGAGATGCCTGCTGGAGTGAAAAATCAGATTTAGAAAAACAATGGGGTATAAGCCTACATGAATAAGTAGGACATACCTGAAGGGTAAGAGCGCTAGTATGTTTAGTGACCAAAAAATTGGTCAGATTGACAAAATAGGCAAGTGCTGAATTGAATAGAAGATACCAAACGATCTTGACATCATCTCTAGCAAGAGCCACCGTGATGCCAACCACATTTTCTTCCATTATTAGTGTAGCGGGAAGAAGGAAAACAACAGCCATTGGAGCCATGTAAAGAAGAAGGTTCATAGAATTCAGCTTCTCTCTGATACAGAATAGGAATGTCAGTACCCATGTTAATATATAACTTAATAATCAAACTAAGTACAAAGAGAAATTAATGAATTAATCTGAAGTTCCTTACCCTTCAGAAGAAAGCAAAATTCCTTGTAACACTGATTTTAGGGCCCGTGCAGCTGTAGCTGCGACACATATTATGAACCCAAATAAATGGAAACTTGGTTCACCCTATGACCACATAAACAAAAGAACAAACGTATCAGAAGCCAGAGTATTTTTACCCATCAATATTACTTTATGAATACATAACAGAAAGATCTACCCCTCGATTTAGAAACCAAGAAATTGGGCAGCATTAACTCAGCTAAAGTTTAATTTTGATTCAGCAATTACTAAAGAATATAGATGCATTGAAGATTCCTTATCAAACTGAGTACACCAAAAAGTTCTACTGAACACAAAGAATATTGCACAACATAAACTAAATAAGCAGCTATACGTAATTGGATAGTGCTTCATTTTTGCCGACATATAATATCAAATGCAATTTTAACTCTACTCCTGAACCAAGCCAAAACAAGATACAATTTGCTGGCTTGATAAGAGACTTAACAAATAAACAGAGAATATAAAAATCATAAGTATTTCATATATCGTCCAAGTAACGAAGTTGAAATGTGTTTTCAATCATAGACAATACCGTCGGCAATAATATATAACCTAATCTAAATGGCATCACCAATTGAAGCAAAACCAAATTGCAAAATTAAATAGAATGGCGTAGAATCAGATTATAAATTGCAAGGAAGAAAACAATAGCTCTCGTACCCCGCTGGCAATAATGACCCCAGTAACAACAGGAATAAGGGTCACATAAGTGAGCCAAGCCTCCCTCTTGAGAGTCATAAGGTAAGCAAAAACCGCAGTGAAGAATGGCGTGGTGGCTCCAACGGCCTGATTGAAGGAGACAGGCAAGTACCGAAGCGATATATTTCCAAAGACAACGGAGACACAGAAGATGAGGCTGAGAGCTGAGATCTTCAAGAATTGGACTCGGGATCGAATGGTCTGCATAGGTACCATCTTCATCCACGCTATAGCGACGTAGCTGAACAAGGAGCATGCGGTCATGTGGCACATGGTGAGGAAGATCGGGTACTTGAAGCCATAGTTGCTGAGCAAGTATTTGTTGAGCAGAAGAACCCCAATGTTGGAGGAGTACCAGGCAGCGACGAGGCCAAATGTGAAGAAGCGACTTGAACCCTTCATTTTGGGAGGAGGGTATTGATCAGAGTCCTTTAATTTCGAAACAGAGGAGAAGGGATTAGGGGAGAAGGGTTATAATAGAAGGGGACGGATCTGATAGGAATTTGGTGAGGAGGGATCTGGGCGTCGGAGGAAAAATAGCGAAGGAGTTGAAGGGATCAAAATGAGAAGTGAGCAGGCCTCCTTCCATGGATCTGGGAAGCTAGTGTCATCGAAGATGAAAGGAGCACTTCACTAAAAGAAAAGAAAGAAAGGAATGGAAAGTTACAGAATGAGACAGAGAGAAAGGAGAGTGGTGGGTCTATGTCGAAATAGGGAGAGGGGTCGAGTTGTGAGGATGACCGACCACAAATGTGCCCCTGCAAAACCAAACTATGCAAATGCAAGGAGAGGAAGGAAGACAGGCAAGTAGTAACAACATTTAAAGCACGTATTTCGTATTGGAAGGAAAGGAAGCTCCTTTTCCAGCACACTCTTTTTTTTTTGAAGAAAAAAACTTACGAATAACTTTATTGGATTGGATCAAGAAAAAAATGTTATTAAAAAATTTGTATTGGTTGCCTAAGAATTTATTATATATATTAGGTTTAGGTACTCTACTTTGTGCATAATGAACCCCAAATTCTTCTTAGAGTTTGTGAAACCATTATTAGTGTATATTTAATTTAGGCTCATTTCTCACCATGGAAATGGAATTGGAATAGAGGGAAATCGCTAATGCAAAAACACCTAAAACTAAAACCAAAAGTCGTCTAGTTGTGGGAAAGTCCATGTTTAAACGAAGTCAAAGTTTGGAATATTATTCCGTGATGGAAGGGCATATGCCGCGTTTCATCATCAAATACACCTAATCAAATACAAGTCTAATTTGAAGGCCAAAAATAAAAAAAATATAAATAAGTCCATCTCTTTATTATATTAAACTATTCTCTACAAGTTCCGACGGTCACATTTGGCATCCCAACAACGTGGCTTCAATAAGCAAAATTCTGAGCTTTCTATTCATTGATTCATTCAGATATATATATATATATGTATATATATATATATGTGTGTGTATTGGAATTGGAGGCACGTACCGTACCATGACATTTTTAATAGGGTAGGCACAAGGCTCAGCCTACTCAAACAAAATTCCGTGTATAATTATTTTCTTTATATATTTCTAAAATCTTTTTGTAAATAAATGAAGTCATGTGTGTCCTTTACTTATTGGTCACATAAAGGTGAATAAAGACTACGTGAGTGGCGGCATCTTCACAATTCCTTCTTTAAATTATTTGTAGACTCCATAACGCAAGAAACAAAAACTAGGATGAAATTGTAGAGCAGAGAGTATGATGCTTTTTCTATTGACCTCAAAAATGGGATCTTGGATTGTTCTTGAGCCACCTTTGAACCCTCTATTCAATCTCTATCTAATATCTATTGGATTATTACCATACATGTGTGCAGAAGCAAGCGCACGTGGTTTACACAGAAACACCCAAAACGTTCGGTTCAAAAAACAAAAGCAAAAGCATGGTTTCGCTTCTTGGAGAATAGATAGCCTACAGGATTCAGACTCTACCTTTCTATTATTTATAAGCAAAAAATACTTATATCTTTTTTTAATTATTATTTAATTATAAATATTTTTAAAATATTACTTATGTTAAATTTTTTTTTAATTATCATTCAATTAAAAATACTCTTTAAATTATTACTTGTAACAAATAATTTTATCAAATTATTACTCAATTATAAATACTCAAATTATAAAATATTATAAATATTTTTTAACTATGAATTTTACTTAGGCTTATTAATTTAAAAAAAAATATTTTTTTAAACTATTTTGATTTTTAAGAAATTCAAATAAACTATATATTTTTATAATCTTTAATTTCCTTTCAATATTCAATCTCATAAGAAAAATATTAAAATATTTTTAATAAAAATAATAACATTATTAATTTTAGATACAATAATTACTTTCTATATTAAAAATTTATCTATGTCATTTTTTTATTAATATTATTTCATGTGCTTCATAGTAGCTCCTCGATTGCAAGCCCTTACTTCTGCGTATAATAACTATAAAGCTTTGCAATTTTAGTATTTTTAAAATATTATCTAATGAATTTGAGATTCAATGTTAGAAGGAAATTGAAGATTATAAAAATTTAAAATTTATTTAGATATTTTTGAAAATCACAATAGTTTAGAAATTTTTTTTTCTAAATTAATAAATCTAAATAAAATTTATAATTGAAAGATATTTATCACATTTTATAATTTATGAAGTATTTACAACTAATTCATAGATGAAGGGAGATATGTGTATTTTTCTTAAAAAAAAATACTTAATTGTGTTAATTTTAAACATGTAAATGTGAAAGTAAAAAAAAAATTTGTCATAAAAGATAGTTCAAAAAAAATATTTGTTACTGAGTGATATTTGAAAAAAATATTTGCAACTAATAATAATTAAAAAAAATATTTGTAATTAAGTGATAATTAAAAAAATGTTTATCATAAGTAATAATTCAATAAAATATTTACAACTAAGTGACAATTTAAAAAATTATTTATCAAAATTAATAATTAATGAAGATATTTACAATTAAGTTAGAGAAATTTCATATTTATAATCATAAAATCCGAACATCCCTTATAATTTAGAAAAGGTCGAGTTTCGCAAAGCAAGCCTCTATTTTGTAATTATAACAATTATATGCATGTATCATTCATTGTAGTCCAAAGCTATATTTTAAATAATATTTTTTTTTTCTATTTAGAATTCCATCTATTGACTACTAGGGGATTGCATTCAGGAATCTGGAGAAAAGTTCTTCTTAGTTGATTAGACAGGAATATTGCTGGAAACTTATTGTTTGATACTTGATGAGTAATATACTCTTTGGTAAATCAGGATATATTCATCCTTGACATTGAGGATCTGATTGATTTTGTACCTTTCATGGCTAATCGCATTATTGGGATTCTGAATTTTTTGTTATATCTGCTCCTTTGAAAGCAACATTTACACTACAGCCAAATTTTATGTTCATGGCTAAATATTGGCCAATTTTGATCAACTGCTGGAAGCTATTGCATGGGTCACATTGGTCATCATCTACTTGCAAAATTAATTTTCGTCTCCCTCCAGATTTAAATCATGTTTAATCTTTAAATTTTTTAAAAACTTACTTATTTACTAAAATATGTATTGATTCAGTTTTTTACGACTAGAAAAGTACAATAAATACTTCTCTAAACAGATAATATAAACATTATAAACTATTAAGTCTCAAGTAAAATCAAATCAGAAATAATTGAGAGCAAAATTAGTATCACATTCTGTTCCAAACAAGGAAAATGAACGATATAGGCAGCTAATAATGTTAAACAGTAAGAGTAAAAAAACGTTTGCTGAAATGAGAATAAATAATTCAATTAACCACAGCATAGAGACTGAAGGTAAAATATGCCGTTCTTTCTTCATCCTAGATAGGCAAACTATCTCAAGAGTACAGAGGTCGTATAAGTTTAGCTTACGAAGCAGAAACCTCAATCGGCGTCAACTTGTCCAAAGCCGTCCAGAGCCGCTGCACAAATAAAAATCAAAATGCAAAATAAATTATTAGCTTAAACATAAATGGTTCACATGGCATACCGAACTATCACCACCAGAAAAATGGTGAATCCTAAATAGGTTTCAATTGACCAATTATACAATTCTACCCAACTATTACACCAGAAATATTAGTAACATGTTGTATGTGATAGAAGAGAACATTATCAAAGAACATGAACAGCAGCTAAGGGAAAAAACTAAAACAAATAACAACGTAAAACAGGAAGCTGGTCTAAAATCAAGACATTGCAGGGGCTTCATAATCCTTTATTTGTCTTGGCTGGCATACAGTCTATGTGATGCTTCTACATGTATAACAAGTGATCTTTATCAGCTCTTCCACATATTTAAATGCCTTTAATGATAGTATCCCATTACACCCATATCATTCTTTTTTTTAATTTGGCCGTAATATATAGTATCATTTCAAATATAATACTGAGACCCACACCTAAGAATCATGGTAGGTGTCAGGCCTGTCACTACAATGAGGGAGATTGCTATGGTTTGACATTCACCATATGGTAGTCAGCATCTCTTGACACGAATCTTAAAATTTTCTCATTGAAGGTCACCGTTGAGAAGTTTACTTGGCTAGTTAGCTTAGATAAATATTTACATAGCCTAACCCATTATTTGCTGTTAAGGTTTATTACAGTTTTGTAATTTTCCAAACTCCAAAATAACTAATTTAGGAAAAAAAATTTGCAGACAACAATGACTTCAATACTTATCACATGCCAAATTAGACACCAATTTAGAGGTCAGAAAAGCATATTAAAATAACAGCTGATAAAGCATAAAGAAAGTCAAATAGGAATAGGAAAAGTAAAAACGTATAATTACCTTATAGATTGCTGGGATACATAAAGACTCTTACCCTTGCTCCCTGCAATGCATCAGAACTTACAAGACTCAGAAAGCCATACAAAAAGTTGTTCAACAAAATTAATAAATCCGAACACCTAACAATTACCATTGATCTTGGTGGCAAGTTGGACTTGAACTTGGCACGAACAATACCACTGTTACCATGAGGCCTGATAACCTTACCCCAAATGCAGCGATAGTGGCTTCCATCCTTCTTCACGTTGGCCTTGTAAATATATGCCATCCGCTTTCCACAGTACCATGCAACCTCTTCCTTTGAGTTTACTCCCTCAACCTGGATAAGAGATGTGTTTGGGTACTGGTTCGACTTGGACCTGAAACAGTAACACTATCAGCACAAATCCAAACAACTTACTGAATTTATATCCTTTGTATGCCATTGATAAGAACCATGAACCCAATTATGTTCTTAATCAGGTTTCAAAAATCTGCACACTAACAGAACAATAATACGAAGTTTGAAGCAAAAAAGCATCTGTGACATTATTCTAAAAGAAGAAAGTTGTACCTCTTGTATCCAAGGATTGTACCCCTGACGTAAAGTCTGATAGACAAGAAAAAGAATTTATGACATTAGCTATAGCATAGTTTATACAAAATCTCCTAAAACAAAAATAAACAACACTATGCGGGTTTAGTGGAAAATAGAATTGAAAAAGCATTTGGTAATCAGACTAACTATTTCCAGAATATATCGAAGACGCAGAAGTAAAAACCAGAGATCGAACATATAGAAGCCTCCATAATAACAACTACAAGTCACGCATAACTGCGTAAGTATCTCTAAGCATCATTAGGGAAAAAAAAAAAAAAAAGCCTAATTAACACTGGGCCCCTAGGCCACTATCTTTACTTGGCGAAATAGCATGAGTTGTTTGCAGCCAAAAAAGGCTAATTTTCCAAACCAATGCAAAATGTCAAGTGGAAAGCGGAGACCCCAATCCCAAAGTAACAAATGCTAAAAATCCCTTTCTATCACTCTTGCATTACAACGGAAATCAGGACTCCATAACTGAGCTCAGCAAACACCACCAGCAATTAGATAAATTCAAACTCAACAGTGTTTTTAGTGCAAAAGGAATGAACATAGGTGCTACGGTTACAGTGAAGGAAGAGAATACAAATAGACAGAGTTAGATCACAAACCTAACACGCTCTCCCTGGCGTCCCTTCACCATTTTTGTTTCTTCAATGCAGGACTGGAGCTCGTTGATGCACAAGGACGTTCCGCCAAATCACGAGGGTTTTTATGGCATGGAGCGAGTTCGTGCACTGTGCGTGGTTGGGTCTATTGCTTCTGCTCTTCACTACTCTCTTAAAGCCCAAATAAGCCTTCCGTCAGTCCTTTATTACTTTTTTTGACAAATGAAAAAACTTTAAATATAATTTTTATATTTTTATGATCTTATTCTCTAATTAAATATTAACACATATAATTTATATATTTTATCTCTTTTGTGAATAATTTTTTTTAAAAAAAGTTTAGATATTTTATTTTGATTAAATAATTTGATAATAAAAATATAAACAATTACATATAAATCTAATCTTAATAAATATTTAAACCTGAAAAAAATTTATTTATATATGTTCACACCTTTTAAAATAATTATAATATATTCATACATCATTTTCAATTTTTTCAAATAAATAATGCAAAATTTATAAATATCTAAATGATTCTTTTTATGCACAAAAAATTTTCTTGATGTAGCTTTGATGGTATTTGAACATGTAGGAATTGAAATGGATGGACGTATTTTAGATTTTAGAATAGAGAGAGGAAGACATTATGGAGCACAGAGTATGCGTCGCCTTATACTTCGCAGAAATATATTATTAGTGGTCACTTATCCTGAAAAAAAGACCATTAAGAATAAAACAAAAAGGAAAAAAGCAAAGTGAGACAACCTCTCTACCCAGTTTGGCTTCCTTCATTGACATCACATTTTTGTTTTGTCCACAATATTGTCTTGTTCGTGTCTCATGCATCTCTGCACCAATCATTGTTGATATTTCCATCCATGCACGAACAGTGGTGACTTGCATGTGATGGCAATATTGGCAAGGAGGGGTTTGTTGGAAGGAGGCACGGAGGAACGGTATGGAATGAGAAGCACAAGCTCGTTACCACGTAAAATACGCCATTGGAGGAAGCTCTTTAGGCTCAAGACAGGACGCCACTTGTTCTGGGCCTTCATGGTTCTGGCTTTCATGTGTGTGCTCCTCAAGTTTGTGTTGTTGAATATGCTTGTTGAGCTCAGATTAAATCCTTCCATTCATTCTAACGTTGTTCGAGATTTACCCTCCTCACCCAAGTTTCCGGTTAGATTTGTTTATTTATTTATTATATATTCCTAATTTACATACTTTTATTCATTTCCATCACAGATGGTTACATGCATCTATCCCCTTCCTCTGTTCTCGTTTGGCTCTGTAATATTTCAGTTATCAAGGGACAAACTGCCAGACAGATAGCTCCTGAACACCCTGTTGTATTTTCCTTTCCATGAATTGGCGGCTACAGATTGACTACTTCGTTGGATTTATTTAATATGTTTAAATTTTAATCCACATTAATCTTCCTTTAACATCTGATGAAAGAGTACTTTAATAAACTCTGATATGATTATGTCAAAAATTATGACAATTGGGCCCAAATCGTAATGCTTGCATAAACTCTAGGCCCAATATATGAATTCGAATGATAATTATTAAAAGAAAATTATCTTTATTCAATGCCACATGTAGATTGTGATGTAAGTTTTGGTTTAATTTATGTTAGTTAGACTCTTGACGTTTGGAAGCAGCCTAACAGTGACAACTATTACAAATGCATGGATGTAGTAAAGAGTGATCGTATAAGTACGTCCAACGCCCTCTATTGTTCAAAGTTAGAGTATAGGTGAATTCCCCAGTGAGCCCTGTTTCTTCTTAACTAGCAAGAATTTCTATTGAACAGGCACATCAAACGCCACAAATGGTTACATTCTGGTTCATTCCAATGGAGGATTAAATCAGATGAGAACAGGAGTACGCAATCAATTTCTGCTTCTATATATTTCTCTAGTTTTCTTCAATGGTACGAGTTATGAATTAATTTACCCTGTACAATCACAGATTAGTGACATGGTTGCTATTGCAAACATTATGAATGCCACTCTGGTTTTGCCTTCGTTAGACCATCATTCCTTTTGGACAGATCCTAGGTTTGGATTCTCATCATGATCAGCTACACTTTTTGTTTCTCATTGTCACAGAAATCTGCCCTTCCGATCTAATTTGAATTTCCTTTCTTTTCTATATGTAATATAACTTCCATTGTCTCAGTGGTTTCAAAGATATTTTTGACTGGAAGCACTTCATCCAAGTTTTAGGAGATGAGGTAGATATAGTAGAGGCTTTACCACCCCAGTTTGCAGATATTAAGCCAACCCTAAAGGCCCCAGTTTCTTGGTCCAAGGTAACACAACACAGACACGTCTGCATTAAACCTGTTACACATAATGACATAAACAGTAGATTGCTTTTTCCGAAGTGTTTCCACAAATATGTAACTAGTTTAAGACATGTAGGCCAGTTATTACAAAGGAGAGATACTGCAATTATTGATGAAACACAAGGTGATCACATTCACACATACTGATTCTCGCCTTGTGAATAATGGTCTGGACACTTCCATCCAAAGGGTGCGTTGTCGTGCAATGTACGAAGGACTTAGGTTCGCACCACCAATTGAAGAGCTCGGTAGGAAGTTAGTAAATAGACTTAGGCAAAATGACAGTACACATTACATTGCACTCCATTTAAGGTAAAATTTATATACATGGTTTTATTACAAATTTCTATTACGAGCTTCCAACTCTTCCCTTAACACTAGCATATACATATAAATATGACCAATTGCAGATATGAAAAGGACATGCTCGCTTTCACAGGCTGTAGCCACAACTTGACAAAAGAAGAAGCCCAGGAGCTTAGAAAGATGAGATATGAAGTTAAACACTGGAAGGAGAAAGAGATCGATAGCAGAGGAAGGCGCCTAAGGGGACGCTGCCCTATGACTCCTAGAGAGATCGCCGTGTTTCTTGAGGCACTTGGCTTCCCACTTGACACGAAAATTTACTTAGTTGCAGGTGATATTTATGGCAGAAATGGATTCAAAGCCCTGCAATCTAGGTTCCCCAATGTGTTTTCCCACTCCACTTTAGCCACAGACGAAGAACTAAAACCATTTAAGCTCCACCAGAATCAACTTGCCGCTTTGGACTATATATTAGCACTAGAGAGTGATGTTTTTGTTTACACCTACAATGGGAATATGGCCAAAGCAGCCAGGGGGCATCGAAGATACCAAGGATTTCGAAAAACCATCGACCCAGACAAGTATTGAATAATCTATGTATCAGTAAGATAATGTATCTTTATACATATACTAATCTACGTCTAATTTTTGTAATGAACCTTGATGTACTGTGCAGGCAGAAGTTTGTGAAACTGATTGATCATTTGGACAATGGTTTGATATCTTGGGACGATTTCAAATCCAAGGTTAGGAGCTTACATGTTAACAGGATTGGAGCACCAAATCCTAGGAAGAACAAACGACACCCGAAATTTGAAGAGAGCTTCTATGCCAACCCTTTTCCAGGTTGCATTTGTGAGAAGTCAAGGAACACCACAGAAGGGAATTATAAGTCATGAGTTAATTAGCCAATGGGTTTTCACCATGAGCTAGGTGAATTAATTATGTATGCTGCAATTTCACATAGAGTGTGTGCATATATATGGATAGCAAATTGGCAAATAGAAGTTGCAGAAGCTACGTAGGGGTACGCTTTGGAATAGTATCATTGTCATATTCTGCATTGAGCTTTCAGTTTTTGTTATATTTACGCGAGCTTGACAAGTTTACACGTAATTTCAGGTCAGTTGATTGTATTTTTGTGCACAATCATAAGCCTCTTGCGGTGACTGAAGATGAATGTAGGCCAAGGGTGAAGTCTTTGACTTCTGGTTTGAGGCTGCACTTTTATCTCCTTCAGATATTTTGCTACATATAAAGTGATAGTTCTAATTTTAAGGAGTTTTTTTTTTTTTTTGCCGTTAGTTATAATTTTAAAGAGTTGTATATGTAAATTATACACAAGTGAAATGACATTTTTTTAACATAGAAGAATTTCCTATTATATATAGGCCATATTTGAAAAGTTTCAATGCCTACTAAAATTTTTACAAATAGTAATAATTATTTGAGTGAAATGTGATATTTTTCAAAAAATAAGACATGATTAACGGATCATATATAAAAAATAAGCTTAGAGCTCAATGTTGTTGACGACTGGCCACTCTCTTATCAAGTCATTTGTCCATCACTTTTCATGCATAACATATATTTTATTAAGTTAGAATTCTCCAAATTTAAAAAATTATATATTTTTTTATTTAAAAAATAAAAAAATTTTAATCTCTGATCTATTTAAAATAAATATTTATCAGTATAAATATTTTATTTTTAATTTTAAAAAATATATTATTTCTTAAATTTAAAAAGATCCAAAATTTACTTTATTACTGTCACCAATATCGGTTTACTACTAAATTTCATTCTGAGCATTATAATATACAAATGTCACTTTCCTTTATAAATACCTAATACCAAAGCAATCATATGCAGTGATTACACATGTCACAATTAACACCTCTTATTAAAAAGATAATTTATTAATTTATGTCTGGAAACGGTGCGCTCTGGTTAGAATGGCCGCTCTTACATCTATTCGTCTTTCTTTCGCCTTTCTTGGTTACATAACACCGGTCCCATCGACGTTAAGCAGTGATCTTTCTATGTAACTCCTTCTGTCGCCTCCTCTAAATTAAGCGTCGTCGACGATACCGTCTGCGGAAACGTCAGCCACCGTTCGGTTCCGGCTCCTTCGTAAACAGGTTTCCACATGCTCGCTCCTTTTCTCTCTTCATTTTCGGATCCTCCTTTTAACTTTTTTCTTTTTTTATTGTTTCTTTGGTAGATCTAGGATTCATAGTCATCGGGACTACTCTCAATTGTTCGTTTCTGTATTCCTTTGTTTTACTGATATACGATAGTTGAGATTAGAATGTTCAAATATTCAGAATGTTTGCATCTGCCTGTGCTCTGAACCAAAATTAAATTTTAGTTACCCAAAATAGATAACAGGCAAGAATCTTTAAGTTGTTGGTAGTTTCTGAACTTAAAATTGAATTGGAAAGCTTTTTTTTTTGAGTTTTTAGAAGGCTTGTCCATATATATTTGTGCATGACATTTTTAGCGGTTTTGCAATGGGGAAATAGTGTTTAGTCTGCTGAATTAAATTAAACCTCCCCTCTTTTAGGCACTTATTAAGATCCCTAGGATACTTTTGCCGACAGTTTATGTGGAGGAATTTGAGGGACGGATCGGCACCAGTGTTTCTAGAAGAAGCTTTAGATGAGTCTAGTCATTTGTTGTTCTCTAATTCTCATACCCGTTGAACTACATTTGATAGAACAAGTACAAAGACTAGCAATTGAAGGTATTATTAGTAAGTTGAATTAGATTTCTTTGGAATGCAGGGAAAATGGGTTTGTGGACATTACTTGAGGGGTTCCTACTTCTTGCAAATGCACTAGCAATACTGAATGAGGACCGGTTCCTTGCACCTAGAGGATGGAGTTTCTCAGAGTTTTCAGGTGGCAGGACAAAATCTTTCAAAGGCCAGCTTATAGGCCTCATTTATGCAACTCAATACTTGAGAGTTCCTCTCGTACTTCTGAACACCATCTTCATTATTGTAAAGTTGGTTTCTGGATGATGCCTAGAAAGGTATGATGCCTATGCTTATGCCTGTTGTAAACTTTTTAATCATCTTGTATGTGATTTTAATTGTATGATGAATATTATTTGAATTACAACATATATCACTAGAGATGTTAGTACATTCAGCTTTTCATGTGTTTCACCAATGAAACAAAATACATGAAAATGGGATTATGTGTAGACTATATTATTAATATAAAAGCTGTAATTTTCTCAAAGTGATGTTTGCGGCGTTCTGACATAATCTTTCTTGTACCTTATAATCACTATGAGCACGAAACATGTACATTACATGAGCTGAATTTCCTTCCCAATTGTGGTGAGCAGTAGTTTTATCTTTTATGTTCTTCCCCTATCTGATTGTGAGCATCAGTAAGAAATTGCTGCTGTAATGTAGTTGTCTCCCAGGCTTATGTTGAAGGCAATAACTTAGAGTAGTCAGCAAAACAAACCTAGCTACTATCTCTCCCCCTCCCCATTCCATTATTTTATTAAGTTTTAAGAATGTGAATTTTAGTTTTCTTATTTGGGGAAGAAGCTGTCGGTGTAATGAAACTGACATTTTTACTTACTCTTTTCTGTTCTTCAGGATTGCAGGTTCACGAATTTTCATCAGATGATTTGATTTGAGGAAGATTTCCTTAGGTAGGCAATGACAAATTCTGTTTGTCGAAATAACTATTAAAAATGTTTTTTTTGTTTGATTCTTTTATTCATCAAATCTATGCTGTTTACCAGTGGCATAAATAGGCAGCAATTGAAGTTACTGTGACATTATCTGGGTGTTATATTCGATTTTTTAACCATTAATTATCAGTTCTCAATTTATTAGATCAAATTACTTATATAATTAGTTGATAGCTTGGATGCCTTATTTATAAAGCATATGAACTCATAATAGGGCCACGCCTTCGGATAACTGCAACTTGTTCATAATAAAAATCCAACCATACAACCTTCTATATTAACCCAAAAAAAAAAAAAAAGACAACCTCTTATTAGGAAATGCTACTCTACTTTTTTTTTCCTATTAAAAAAGCCTATTTAAATCATAAAACGTAGAACATAGGCAAGAAATTTTCTGAAAGATTCAAAAGCATTTAATCATAAATCAGCAAAAACATGGTATGTTTTGGAGTCCACTACAATCAGCCGTAGGGCTGCAACTGTTGCTGCCAGAGACAAGAGACTGAAGAAACCAACGTTGAGCCAGTGCCATAGCTTCTGAACGGAAGTTAGGTTGTCCTTCATTGCCACTAAGTACATATGGTTTGCGAGGATAAATGTAAGGGGAAATGTGCTAACGGCCCCTGTGAGGCTCATGAAATCTCCAAGGAATGGCAGAAGAGCTGACACAAATGTATTTAAGGCCAAGTAGCCTCCTCGCACCAAGACTCTAAATGACAAGTTCTTCAAAGCCAGTGCGCTTCCTTGGATCCCATATTTAGTATCCAAATACTCATACATTGGACTTGCAAATATCTAGCAGAAGCAAGAGAGAGATCATCAGGACTGTGATTGTGATTGTAATTGTGACTGAAACAATTTAAGCATTTATTTTGGAGCAGAAAGAAATTCTAGTTTAGATGAGAGTACATGCAAGGCAATGACTGACTGAAGAAAGGCTGCAATATTGGCCGCAACCTTCAGCCACACTGGACCGTGAACATTATTCAGCAAATAGGTTTGTGTTTCCGATCCATAAGCCCAGTACCCTGCAAAAGCAACCAGATAGAGTGGCAGAACCCCAATCGTAAACTGAAAGTACAGAGCCTTCATCATGTTATTCACAACTGGTTGCTTGATGGTTGCCTGTTGTATTCAAACCAAATACAAATCATATAACCATTTATTTAGAAACAAAAAATAATAATATAAAAAACTACTTGTCTCACCTGAATTTCTGGAAGCATTCCTGTATTAAATGAAAACACAAGATTAGCACAGGCCCCGATCGTTGTAAATATTTTAGTTGTTGATGTCCCAGGAACGCTGTAATCTCGAGCTGGAGATTTTGTCCCTGGCGATAAAGTGGTGGTTAGTGAATTTAAATGTTTGCAGGTAACCTCTGAATGTAAATTCTTGTGGTCAACATTGAAAATCTTCATAACAAGGTAGAAAGAGTATAGAGAGACAAGAGAAGTTACCATCTCGAAGCGACAGCATAATTGCTACAACAATATATATCAAGCTGAAGACTGTTGAAAATCCGAGCCAAATTCCAAGAGCTGAAAGATGGGGAATGCATATGGCAAACATTGCGCACACAAAACCAGCTATAAGAATAAAATATGGAAGCTTCATCTCATGGTCATCCCTAACTAGACCATAAACAGCCTGCACCACAATGAACAGAAAAGATTTAGGAAAATTAACACTCAAACTCGCCTGTACAAAGCAAAAACATAATTGAAATGCCTAGGTATGATATGAGTGTCATAAAATTTAGCAGACCCAGAAGCAGAATTAAGGCAATAATATTTACACAAGATTTTATATTGAACGTTGATTGAACATGTCCTACCTTGAGAGCCGATCCAGCCAAAATGATATAGCCTGTATTTATCATGAAAAGATTGACATATTGTAAGCCCCAGGTGAGAGCATATGCTTTTCTACCTGCAATGAGAATGAAATGAATTAACATGTATTAACAAGAGAGATGAGCAGTAATTGTTATCCTTTTTTTGTCCCTACCATATATAAATCCAGCAAGATCTCTATATCTAATATGCCTCTTTCCTCCATATTCGTGGAGCCTAGCAATAAGAACATTTGCATACAGTGATATTGCAGTAGCAATGATTAAACCAACTACACCAGCAATCCAACTCAGGGGAAGCATGACTGTCCCCGAGTATCCAAGTACATAAGCGCTGTTGATTCCCGTTGTGAGGACGAAACCCACTTGAAACCATGAATCTGTTAAACATTTCACAACAATAGTGGAAATCAGTGAATGTATTAAATTAGCAAATCGCAGTTCATTCCTTCGGAAAATTTAGTACCAAAAATTCCCCCAGTCGCTTAACTCTACTATTAATAATAAATAATGAAGAAGGATCCATATGGGAAAAAGAAAAAAGATAAATACACGTTCGCCCTCTGACGTTTTGCAGTGGCTGTTTTCTTCTTCAATTTGTCTTCTTCCTATGGTCCTCTCTTTCAGTTGCTAGAATAACGCCTTTAGTTTATCTTTCTCTTTAAAGTCAACCAATGAAAGCAATACAACACATAGCTCACAGTTCCCCTGTAGGAATAATAATAATAAACAAAAAAATGATAGCTTCGTCTGTGTTTATACCGTTGGCTTCCATTTGAGCGTCCTGCATCGTTTTCACAATTATGTTCCAATCCTCTGTAACTGAGGTGGGTTGTATTCATTATTTCCGAATTTTTTACACTCACATAGTGCCTCACTTCCATCCCCTTCACCCTTTAAGCCTAAGAAACCACCTCACAATCTGAAATTCGGAATAATAAACCAAAAAAAAAAGGAAGAAGATAGAAGAGTGAAATGGTGAAATGAAGTAGGAGTGAAACCTGTGCTAATCTGATGTGCAGTGCCTGGGGTTTCAACATCGAGGGCTTTTTTATCGCGGAGACCATTGTTGGATCCAAGTTCAGTTTTGGATACCCCCATGAGTGCTTCTTGTTGATGTATTCTTGAGGAAACAACCAACGTTGTACCTTCTCCACCGATATCGATGTCGATATGTGCCTAACAGAAGCGTGTTTATCGCACCCCTTTTATATTTGGCCATTGCTAATCCTAAATCCTATTTCCCTTCAAATTCTCCCATACAAAAGCAACACTCTCCTCCACCTACGTGTGTGTGTGTGTTGTTTTTGTAAAAAAAAGAATTAAATAAAATTATATTATAATCTACGCCTTGTTTTTTCTCTTTAGGGTTGCAGTAGCCAGTAGGCATGAATATATTCTCATTAGGGTTGTTAGTAATTAGGGTGTGCTTTTGTTTTTTTACCTAGAGACACATGTTATTTTTTTAATTTGAATTTAGGTAAGTATATAATCCTTAAATATACAACCGTTCAAATTGATTAATTTTTCTTTGACTTGTTTATATATAAATTCACAGGGAGATTACTTTCTTTATACCCCTATAAAAAAATTTTAACAAAATCTATATATATATATATATATATATATAAAAACCTAGCAAATAAATTTTACAAGAATTTATATGATATGGGTATTTTAATCATTTCAAATAATACACATTATTAGGATGTTCAAAATTCAAATATATAATCTTTGTAATATTTAAATTTTTATGCATAATATTAAAAAGGTAAAAGTGTTTTTTATTTCTGAAGTATAAAGTTATTTCTACTTTTTGTTTTTAACTTTTTTGTCAACTTCATCTCAAATAATAATGTTTAATATTAATTTCATCTTAAATGTTTAAAAGGCATTAATATCATTTTAATTACTAATCAAATCCAGATAACATTTTACTAATAATGATTATTGAAAGATATAAATATTAAGATGATTTCGGTCAAATAAATATTTATTCTGGTGATAATAATGCGATTGTTTCATCTGTGGATTTTATAGAAAAAGAAAAATGCAATAAAAGAAATATCTTTTTTCACTTATAAGGAACAAAATTCAAAATAAGTGTATGAAAGTTAATCAAAAATGTATTTACATGACACTTTTTTTTTTGTTACTCGACCAAAAGGTACAAAACAAATGACTCTCTCAATAAAAGAATAAAACAAAATAATAAGTGAATTTAACTAATATATATAATTAATATGTAATTAATGCAGGTTATATTAAAAGACATGAATGAATTAGATTAAACTATATATACATTTATACACTAAGATAGTACATAATTCACATCAATATAATTTAATTGAATATTTATAAAAATGTTGGAGTCGAAAAACAGTTTAATCATTCAAATTTTTGTTCCAAGCTCTATATATTATATGCCCTTCGTTTGAATTAAAATGAATATAAATGACTAATTACTTTTATTTTGATCTCCCAATATTATCTATGTATAAAACTAAATGGATTCCTTCCATAGTTTATTATAGAACGGAACCTACAATATACAAATTAAATAAAAGATTTAAATTATACAGACTCAATTATTAATTTTAAAATTAAAAAAGCGTGTGGGACTAGTTTTATTGGAAAGCGACATGCAACGTATTCCCTTAATTATTTTGACATTTTTAGTAAAACACGCAGGATAGAAATATTTCATTTTTATATATTAAGAAATAAAACATACTCGCTGATTATTTGAAAACAGCAACGTTCACATTTTTATATGGACAAAATAACTATCTTTATTTTACAACAACAATAATAACAAAATACTTGTGGATATTTAAATTAATTTTTTTTCTCTCCGCGAGAAGAAAACTCATTTCTTACTTTTCTCCCTATAATTTTAGAAACTAAAAGCATGTATAATATTGAAATGCAGAAAAATAATATTGTTTGTGAGCAATAGTTTAATTTTGCAAACGAGAATTAATTCATTTAGTCGCCTTTTACTTATAATAGATGTATAATTCTAGTTTCAATTTAAATAATTTTTTATTAATAGATCATCTGTAAGTATTCTTTGAGATTAAGGATTTGTCATGGTCTTAAATTGAGACATCATTTTCTTACATAAATTTTTTTTTACCAAAAAAAATAAACAAATGTAAGAACTTTCACTTTGGTCCTAGCAAATATTTGGGAATTGAAAGGGAAGGTAGAGAAAGAGAACAAACTTTTTTAAAGCACACCAAAAGGAAGGATCTGGTAAAGGATCAAATTTATTATGTGCATAAAATTTTTTTTATATCACTTTCGAATATATAAATAAAAATAACTTTATACTATATCTCAATTATAATATATTAGTAGATTTAACAGGCACTAAAATATATACTAATTCTTTTAAAATTTAATTTGAATATAATAAAAAAATAAATAGAAAGTTACTTAATTTCTCTGTAATTTATTTTGTAACTTCTTGATTTATAACTTCTCTCTCATGTCTTATATCTTATATCTATGTTATATAGTTTAAGAGACCAAAGAAATAAATGTAAAAGACCATATAATTTAGTATTTATTTATTCAATAAAAAAAATTATTGAGAGATGTTTGTTTGTTTGTTTGTAGGTTATTTAATTTAAAATTTATACATAAAATATCTATATATTATATATATTGCTTCCTGCCTTAATGCATTTTTAGTAATATTTTATTTTATTTTGATAAATAAATTATTATTACTTAAAATTTACGATTCAGTTTAATTATAATTTAAAATGAAATTCTATAATTTGTTTAAAAATAAATTGAAGTGAATGATGATATATAAATAACAATAACGCTAAATATTCAATACTACAAACGTATCTTTGGTGGACGAATGATTGAACATTTTTGGACAACATCAAATTGTTGATGCCATTTGATGATAAGCACCACCCTTTTTAGCCTTTACTTTTTATTCTCCTTTTTCCTTAGCTTTTAAATCTTTATGTTATTTTTGTACGCTTTTCTTTTTAACCTTTTGAAATGATTAATTAATATAAACTTTAAATATTTTCAAAATTAAAATCACTCATGAAATTTTCATTTACAAAAATTTGATGATCACTTAATTTGGTTCTTCAGTTTAAAATAAATTTGGTCATGTTTAGTGCTTATTTAATTTTATGCATAACTATTATATATATATATATATATATATATATATATATATATATATATATATAAAGAATGAATATCTAATTAAAATTTAACTTTGAGACTTATACGGTATATCACGAGAATCGTAAACTAGAAACAAGATATTATTGAGCACTACTCAAAAGTTGCGCTACATTATTTGAATTTTCATTAGTGGGTTGCATCGTCATTCATCAGTTATAAATCAAGGTCAGCTTATTCTTGACGTTTAGCATCCCATTTCCTTTTTCTTGTTTATGAAAGAGACATGGTATCAAAAATTAATCACTAAACAACAATTTTCTTTTTTGAAATAAATAAAAGAGTGCAAAAGAATCTAATAAAGATATCATGCATGGTGTCGTTTGTAATTCAAAGTGGGAAACCTTATTGATATTGCTTTAGCTTTGGGTCTTTTGACTTTGACCCCTTTTGTGTTAATTCAGTCCAGTGGAGTTAAGAAAATCATTACATCAATTAAAAAAAAATCAATAGGCAAAGAAAGGGTTTGCCTTTCTTTTCTTTTCTTTTCTTTTTTATTTTTGAATCCCTTTTATTAATGTTTTGATTGAACCAGAAAGATAAACGACAATCAAGTTAAAGTGTGGTTTAGTACTATATGGTTATGAAAGCAATAATCTCGATGCCTGTTATGCGAATTTCGATCATTTGATTAATTTTAAGAAAAGATGCACATCAAGATATTTTACAACGAAATAGCATATATATATATATATATATGCTTTTTTTGTTTTGGATTTTATGATATATACGTGAAATTAATTGGTTCAATTAAACTACAAAATAGGAATCGCTTTTTTAAATCTATTTCCTGAATTATTGGACGTTCTGGTATGACTTTTAACATATGATAATTAAGTCATTGGTGGTATGAACACTACAACACTTTTCAACTTCGATGATAAAAGAAGATCAGTTTCATTTTGCCACGAAAATAATTGGTTAGAGAGAGTACGCAGGCTCAAACCTTTCGTGTGGAGTACTACCTCGCTCTTTTGATACCAATCATAAAATGTGTTTCCATCATGAAATTGGGCGGAATACTGAGTATGATATTTCATTCCACTCATCACTATCTCACTCAACTCCTTTTTTAAAAATTAATGAAGCCCTAAATGTTTTCAATTGCTAATCCATAAATACAAAAGTTGCAATACAATTTTTAGTTCTCAACATATAATAATATTTTAAAAATTTACATCCAGACTCATCATATTTATAAAAAAAGTTTTACTAATACTAAAAGGGCTTGAAAAAAATTTAATCCTTAAATAAAATTGAAATGTGTATTGTCTCTACTTGTATGTCTATTTGTTCTTCTTGTATTTGTATAATTGTTTTTTTATAAAAAAATTTGGTCAGTGTATTGTGAAGTGTGTTGTTCTTCAACAAAATATTAGTATTATGAGAATAATGATGGTGGACATATAACCATTTGTTAATACTCTCTACATGTATTATTAGCTATTTGTCACTTTGTAATGATAGTGGGCATGCTCTAAAGAAAAAAACAAGTTGATAATGATGAATCACAATTCATGGCCTAAAAATTTGGGTGGAGACTTTTCGTTGAAGTTAGCATCATTCAAATCAAAATTATTTTTGGCACTTAATTGCTGTTTGATTCTTGAAGTCTTCCTTCATTTGAAAATGAAATTAAAAATCCGAAGCATGACAATATGAGAATATAAATGTTGGCCCAGCAATAAACTTTTTGATTGTATAGTTTCATATGGATAGTGATTGTGTGATGATAAACATATCACCTAATTACTTTGCCCTTCTTTTCTTGTGTGGAGTACTGAAAATTCAATATTCTTATAGTACTAGAATTTTGTCAATTGTCTCTCATATGTGTTCATACATGCACTTTGTTTCTGAAGAGTAAACTTTTTCTAAAGTACTGTAATTACCTTACAATATCTTTTTCATTATAGTCATTGTATTGTAACTCTTTCTCAATGAAATGAAATGAAACATAAGTTTAACAAAAAAAAAAAAAAAAAGATATACAATCTTATTAAATATTTTTTTATTCTTTTATTTTTTAAAATTATTTTATAAAATTTGTTCTAAGAATTCATAATAGTATTATTTTTATATATTTATATATATATATTATAAATAAAAAAACTTATTTTATGTGTTTTCTCTATTTTAAAAAATTAAAATTAAAATATCTTTTAATTATTTTATGTTTTCTATTTCAAAAACATACAATCTATTTATTTTGTTTTTTGATAAAAATAATTATTTAAAATTTTTTTATTTTTAAAAATTAAAAATAATTTTTAAAAAGTACAATCAAACATGTCCATACTTTCATGTTTCAAGTGTTGGTAATAAAAAAGATTTTTTGTGCTGAGTAGAAAAGACCTATACGACCGTCTAGTTCCAACTCTTCTCCCTTCGCTCTAAAACCAACATAAATGGCTGATCTAAAGGAGCTTCCTCTTCCTGCTAGAGATAGCCAAATGATTATTTGATGCCCAAGAAAACTATTGCAGCTTTTTCATTTATGAAACATCAAGAACAAGGATCAAGTTTTACTCTCTCCACATGTAACCAGGGAAGAAAAGGGGTTCTGCATCTGCTATTCCTGCCAATCAGTGTACATAGTCCCGTCCAAGGAGAGGTTTCATTCTTCTCTGAATGGTATCCTCACACGTCTGGGAATGCAGGGTAGACGCAGCTAATTGGTTTAACTAATTAATTCTCTTCTTAACATAACTTCAAGAACTTGGGAGTAGGGAGTATGTAGGAATAGAGGTTTAAGGGACAAAACGATGTTTCTTCTTGAGTAATTTCTAATGACAGACAGAAAAATAGAAATAGCAGTACACAAAAGCATACCCATAAGCATAAATCATTTATATGCTGTCAAAACTCGAGCGTCACACTAACATTTATATACAAAATCCTCACATAGAAGTGGTTCTCAACTTGTAAAAATATCCCACAAAGTTCATAGCAAAAAGCTGCTACAAAAGTATTTTCGTAATACTTCCAAACATCTAAGAAAATATTCACATCACCTATGTTCTAATTCTTATCATCTCTAGTATTCTTCTTCTCAACAGCCACATCGATTCTTTCATACCTGAAATCTGTAGCGGGTACAGGAGACTCTAGGTGCCTATTCACAAAGATTGCCTGCATAAACAGCAGAACAAATGCGATCAATGCAACACACCCAGTCGAGAAAATCAACCCAGCAAGAAGGGTCAAAGGAGGATAACTTCTCCCATGCGAACCGAAAATTTCAGTCTTGACGTGTTGATTAGAATGAGAATGACCTCGAGGATCCGCAGGTAGAGAATGCAACGATTTTGGAACTCTCCTCAAAGTAAGCTTCCAGGAATAGATATTAACAATCTGTACTGAGGGGCCATGATTTGAAGAGGTTATACCAACAAACACATCATGACCTCCCCACATTTTGAACAAATCAATCTCATACGCAATGATCGGATTGAATGGTCGTGCTTCTCCCAATCTACTCAACCTAACTTCAATTCTCTTCGAACTCGCATCATAATCGATCCAAGCCTTTAACTTCACCCCACTGTTGAGAACCAAATTCATCGCTGAAACGTTGCCAACAGCGACAGACACGAGACTGCCCAAGTTCAACCCTACATGATTTGCATTCAGATCACCCGCATTATCATCCATTGAAGTGTCGAGTTCAACACCCAGATAATTGTTCTCCAAAGAAAGCCCAAATGAACATTGTGCTGGGAATCTGAGCGAGAAATTGCTGGGAACAAAAACGAGAAGAAGCCCGTCACCTACATCCGGCGAGATGGAGAATGAAAATTCCGTGGAAAACGACGTGTGATTGGTAAAGCTTATAGGGTATCTGCGCAGGAGAAGACCAGAGGTAGAAGGCAATGCGCGTGTGAGTTTGACATGGGTTCCACCGTCGAGGGCGTGGGCGTCGGCGAAGAGGTCAATCTGTGGGTCGAAATTGGGGTTAAGGTAAAGGGATTGGATTGGAGAAGATGAAGAAGGAGTAGGAAATAGGGTAAGGAAGAGGCAGAAGATTGAAATGTGGTTGAAATAGAGAGAGGGAGACGCAGCCATAGCGCTAAATTTTCTAGGGCGAAGGCGAAGGATTCTGCGTCGATTTGTGGAGGGAATCCTCAACGTTTATTTGCAGATGCAGAGGAGAAGCTATTTGCAGACATGTTTGCACTGTGCTCCTCTTAATTAGGAATCCACGCATTTCCTTTTTAATTTCTCTTGTTATTTTAGCTTCACTTTAATTTTGTTTTAGTCTTAGAAATAAAGTTTTCAAAATTCAAAAAATACTTCAATATTGCCGTTGTTTTAAGCAAACTTGAAAAATAGCATCATTACTATTATAAATTGCTGTCCCTGTCCTACCACCCACAAACTTGAAAAATAAGCAACACTGTTGCGACTTGCGACATATTTACTCGTCCATTTCATTCCTACCAGAAATTGATGATTAAATAATGCCTAATTATAGTGTTAAGGCTTTAGCTTCGTCTCAATAACTGATTTGGCAATTGGCATTTGTAATTTAAGCAAAAGCATGTCGTCTCTTTAAAAATGTGTTCTACTTCAAGTTTTAACTAGTTTTTAGTATAAAACTACAGTTTGTCTGAGTTTAAATGAATAAATTAGGCTAAATATGTTGTTGGCCCAATCTCTATATTTGGAATCATTCTCTACCATGGCTAGCAATTGTCTTCATTTGTACTAGTTCAACATTTTGGAAATTGGAATCATGTTTTGTCACAATCAAACCCATAATTCTCCGCATTCTTCTCACACCGCCTATGCAATAACGTCCATTATTCTCCTTCACTCCAATTATTACCATCCACAGCAGCATGTATCAACATTATTGGGATGATTTTTTTTCGTTTTCAAAATAAAAATATATCTACTACTATTATTACCAATTAGCTACAAGTTACATGTTTTTCAAAAGGATTTATTCTGCAATCCAATCAACATATTTGGTATCTTCTTTTATCTCTTAATATTTGAATTGAAGCTGGAGTTGATTTGGGCCCAATATAATATTGGCATCGTATTAAAACACACCCAAATAGAAGGTTAACCAAGTTTTGACGTGGAAGGTTCTGTAGGCTAAACTCCTAGCCCAAGAGCCACAACCACGCCATTCCAAAAGATATATTGGAGAATCTTAAATTTTAGGGAAGACACAGATTTTATTTGTTTTGTTTTTCAGTATATAGGCTTGATTATTATTATTAATTATTTTTCTCCTTAAATTACGTATAACATCTACCTCTCCCTTTCTCTAGCCCCCAATATATATATATATATATATTATAGCTTTTCAATTTTCAATAATTGTTAACGCTAGTTGATAAACTCATATTTGGCATGGCAATTAGGCTTAGGCTATATATATACTGATTGTCGAGAGGGAGAGAACCTGGGTGTGGTTTTTATGAGTTATTTTTTCTCTGAGGAGAAACTATAGGGATGCGCAGTTCCTATATAACACTTCTTAATTAAATTGTATGATGTTGTATATATATAGTACGGTCATTCCTAATCCTATATATATATATATATTCCAAATTTGGTAGAAAAGTCAGAAATTAATTAGGTGAGGTGTGACGCCACTAAGATATTTAAGTGGACTAATGAAATATAAGGGTGAGAAGGGGCGGAGGATATGATTAATTGTGGTAGCTCCAACCTTCACCACGTAAGGCAACACCAGATGATGCCAATATATATTGCATATATATATAGTACTATGTACTAGGGTATAGGTATATATACATATATATGTTCATCATGCATGATACATGAACATGCATGATACATGAACATGATGACTCCCCAGTACTAATGGCGTGTATAATTAAGTTGCATGGTGCTAGGGTTATGCCTGTGACTTGTGAGGAGTACAGCATGCAGGAGCTGGACCACGCTATAGCTAGCTACCTATCCTATACATATACCATGCTTTATTCTGTGTATAACCAATACCGTGTGGCACACAACCCGAGGCTTTAAAATACGATATCTCTTCTCCTATTAATGTATGGTAGAACTGAAACCTAGCTGACTATGTCTATATCTCTCTCTTCTCTCACTCTACTCACTCATTTTGTGCGTGCTTCTTCCATCTTAATTTATAACCATCATTCATATATATATATATATATATATATATATATATATATCATTTGTTTCTTTTCTGCCTTAAGAGACAAGGATACACACATGCATCTTACAGTATATATATTTATACATATATCATCCTACCTGGGGTTCCACCCCCTTCATTCCTTCATTTCGATCTCCTCCTTCTCTTGCTTCTCCTTCATCACTGCTAATATTATTGGACACACACACACATAAATATATATGGTGGTCTTCAAGTCAAATTCACTATTGTGTTACAATCACAGATCAGAGCACTCTATATATGCTCAGCTTTCGATTACAGGGACGAATAATGGAGTCGTGGAGGGTTCATGCATTGTTTCCTTAAATTGTGTGCAACGTACAATGTGAAAAACCCACAATTCGGACTCTCACTTCAAAAAAATTATATATGTACATACATGGGTGAGAAAAATAACAATTAGTAATTTTAGATTTAACAAATCTTATGACTTGACAGTCTTGTTAAGATATATAACAGCATACCATAAAGCACAATTTATAGTTCTACCGATTCGTTTTTTTTTTCTAAAAAAAAATCAAAATTTATAGAAATCTTAATACGTCAATTTTCCTGTCTTAACCAATAAGCAGTTAAGCTGAGAACAAAATTAACACTACGGTTAAATCTTGAGAAGTAATACAATCGATTGAATATTCTAACATGCATGATGATTATTAGAAGTTCAAAGGAGAAAGAAACTGCATCATCGCTTTAATTAATAAAAGATAATATATAAGAACTACAACCTGGGTTTCATTCTTTTGAGAAACACTATGATTTAAAATTTCTTATCCAACTTTTTTTTGGTTACCACTCAATTATTATGGTTTTTTTTATAATTTAAACCCAAATAACTATATAAATAAAAATTAAAATAATTAACAACTTCATTATCACGTGTTTTATCCACACCTTAAAGAAGAATATTTTGAAATTGAAAAAACCTCTAAATGTTGTGAAAATGATAAAGAAGAATATAAATAAATAAAAAAATCATTTAAACCAATGTGATTTGGTCATCATTTATGAATTAAAAGAGAAAAAAACTATAATTAAAAAAGTCATAAATCGTTAGGGTTGTAATTTGGTGAGGGCATTTGTAAATTAATGGTTGGGATAGGTGTATTGATGTGTTAGAAGTTAGAATAGACAATACACGTATGTGCGTGTGTTAATGACAGAAACTTTTGTGGTGTAAGCAATTATTGTGAGCGAGCAGAGGAATGTGATTTCTTATCTACAACAGTGTTGGCAATGTCTTAAACTACAGTTGCAGTTACTTTAAAAGAGTGGAACATACATAAAGTTGGCGCCGGAGACAGTGGAGAGGATGAACGAACAATTAATCTATAAATTAACTAACATATCATCTCCATCGCAACTTTATTAACATATCAACCAAATCCTCTGATCACTAATGATGAAAAAGGAAGAAAATAAAATATACAATTAATGCTTAGATTCTCAATTTATGGCTGCAAGTTAAGTTCATACTTCATATATATATAATAAATAGCAATAATACTAAAGAATGAAAAGAAATTGAGAGAAATTGAAAGGGGTTTGAATTTGGAGACAGGTCAAGGGTTTGGGGTCCCAATATGCAGCCAATGATCTCTTATAAACTTGATAGTCCAAATTTATGTATATAATTTTCTTTGCCTCAGGAAAAATCTAGTCTTTTGTTTTGGCCGCTTGTGTCTTCTTCAAAACACTTTTGTAGTCCAAGAAGGGGACATTTGAACTACATATTTCACATTTGAAGACAATTTATACACTCGTGTCCAAAAATTCTTCCCCCCTCACTGCCTAGGACCCCATCTCTAATTTCTTGTATGTAATTGCCAATTCAATACCTAGAAATAACAAGTCCATGCACCTCATCTATAATTAAACAAAATTATCATAGCAAACCATATATTATATATATATATATATATATGCTTTGTTTCTATTACTGGTTAGCAAAACCCTAATAATAATAATAATAATAGTATAGTCTAAGGTTTTGAGGTACTTTTTATAGTTTTCCGGGAAGCTGGTTGTCCTCTTTAATTATTTTCCGGTTTTACCCTTGTTAATTTGAGGCTAGCTATATATAACCTTGCAATCATTGGAAGATGTTTGAACTAAGATCTGGCTTGTGAAAGCCAACCAATGCAATGGCACAAGAGTACTTTCTTCTCTCCTTAATTATTCCTAATCTTCCACTAATTAAATTCAAGAGATTCCAAAACAGAAAATTAATTGGTTAATATTAAATTAAGCATATGACCTTGTTTTTCTTACAGCATGCAAATTCACAACAAGACTATTGGTATTTGCACCTTTTCCTGTGTCACGAACTCTGCAATTGCAGGTATAAATAATGCGTGGAAGCGTACATTATATATATGTATATCAATAACCATACATAGAAAAAGTTATGTGTGTGAGCAATTAGGGGCCTTAATTTACGTTGTATATATAATTAGCCTAAAATTATTTTGCTATTAAAGAGAGTTCACATCTCATTTTTACCAAAAGATTAAGAAAATGAAAAGAAAAGAAAAGAAAAAGGAGAAGAAGAAAAGAGAGGTGGAGGAGGAGGAGGTTGGGGCCATGTGATAAAAGGGAAGATGAAGAAGAATGCATAGCATTGGTTCAGATTTAGAATGTTGGGGTCATGTGTAAATAGTAAGGGCTATAAAAGTAAGTATATATATATATATATATATATATCAAAAAAAGACCTTTTATTTTGGAGCCAGCGCATGTGCATGATAAATAAATAAATAAATAAATATATATATATATATATATATATATTCCATTAGCTTTGGAAAATACTGAATGTGAGGCCCTAAGCAACATATATAAAAGAAGTGCTTAAACCAACAACTTTGGTTCACTGCCTTGGATTCTGAGTAAAAGTCCTACAAAAGCATGTATTTTTTGGGGCACAAATGAGTCAGGGCCACCACACAACCCCTTCCCAGTTCCCTATTTCATCATTCATGGCAATTGCGACTGTTTGGTTCCATTGTGGTTAATTTGTGGTCAGAACTCAGAAAATTGTGAGTGCCATATGATGTTGGTCCAGGCCAGTTATAATTAATCTGCTTTCTGATAAAAATAAAATTTAAAAAGAAAAGAAAATCATAATTTCCAATGCATGCAAACAAAAAAAGATGCTTTATTAAAAGGTGAAATCAATTTGTTGGATACATCATACATGTAATGATCAAAAACTTCCAAAACCGGCTAGGATCTTCACCAACCAAAACTGTGTAAGAGTTATTGTCTTCTCCACCAGTTAATCACTGGCACTGTTTCATTAGCAGTACTCATGTTGCTGGCTAACTAGCTTGTTTCTACTTTGTTATTTTGCCGATAGTGGAATTATCATATTGGAAATTAAAGCCAGAATATAAGCATAATTCAAATTAAAACATTACTTCTTTTCTCATCTAATTAACCCCTAATATAAAAATACCCAAGTTGTTGGTTTTAAGAAGAAAGTTATTTAATTATTTTTTGCAGTTCATTATATAAATGTTTTTTTTTTAGTTCTTTGAAAGATATCTTTAAGCCTCAAAGTGTCCTTGTTTGACCAAAATTATTTTCCAATCTATGGCCAGTTAAAGAAGCATCATAGAATTAGAAACCAAAAAAATGGCTCTTAACTTGAAAACTGCAAAAGGGTCTCTAATCTCTCTCTCCCAGACTCTCTCAATATATATAGCTGTACTTCACCTAGTAAAGCTGTCTTTTAACTTGCATGTTGTAATTTATATATAAATTATAGTATACACTACTGGCTCTCTAGTTCTAGAGAGTGACCTCACACTGAATCATGTAACTGACAGTACTCACAGAAACTACTTTTGGTAAAATAGCAGAAAGATTTCAGAATTCAGATAAAACTTTCTTCAACAATAATTACCTTCCGCTCCGACGGTTAGATCTGGCTTTCCCTGGGGTAAAAAAATTAATGGATCTAATCTAATGGATGCATATGAAGTTTCCACAACTAATTCCCAGCGTACATGCATGAATTTTTCTGCTACAAAACCATATATATATATATAGTAACTGGATTCTGCAGGAAAACTACAAACCATAGATACAAAGAAATTTTCATTTTCAAATTAATGGTCTAGGAAGTCAAATTAAGAAGAAGAAAAAGGGGATAAGATTAGAATAACCTAGGTAAAAAAAAAAAAAAAAGAAGAGGGTTAAGCAAGGGTAATATGGACTCACAGAGAATTATATATATGCCATTTGTGTATGGAGCAGAGAAGAATGTAGTTGCAGGCAGCATAAGCCATAATCCATAAGCCATATATATAAATATATATTAGAAGCCACCAAAGGAGGAATCCAAAGGGATAGCATGATCCCAATTATAATTTGTAGGAATTAAGGAAGATGGAAAGAGAGAGAGAGATTTAAGGGTGAGATTTGGGATCAATGCGATCCCTTTGGATGCCTCCTCCAGTTGCAGTAGTAGAATAACCGAAAGAAAAGCCTCGCTCATCTTCGACATTCTTCACACACACACACACACTCTCTCTCTCTCTCTCTCTCTCTTTCTCTGTGAGCGGGTAGGGCGTAGGGGTAAGTGTGGATGTGTGTAGAGGAAAGTGGGTTTTGAGTTTGAGGCTTCAATGTTGTAAAAGAGCTACATACGGGGTGCTTAAATTAAAAAGCACTCTCTTGAATTGCCATTTTGATGTAATTAATTAATTAACTAAATATTCGAATTTGCAAAAACAAATTTTAAATGTTTAATGAATTTTTCACCAAAAAAAAAGATATTTATTGAGATGTAGACCCCATTCCCTAACAATGGAGACACACGGAAAGAAATCTTAGCCGGCAGTGGGTCAGCTATCCATTATTGGAAATTCTCAACAAGTTGGTTCTCCCAATATATTAATTCTATTCTCTTCCTATTTAATTCAACCCTTGTGGTCCATTCCATGTTCCCACTCACACCCATACCAAACTCTATTAATTCTTCTTTCACAAGCTATCCATTATATAAATATTATTATTTTTATTATCATTACATAATCCCATGCACTTTTAAATACATATATCCCTCATATATATGTATATATGCTTCCTTCATATATATGACTGACCTCAAATTAAACTAAACAAATATATATAATGGATTAATGGGGCATATGGAGGTTAAGTTTATGTCATTCTTGGTCAACACACGAATCATTAACATCACTCATTATAATAATTTAATTTACATTCAGAATGTATAATTAAGTAACTTCACTTAAGAAAACGAGGGATTACCGCCACTACACCAATATTAATTGCCTAAACCTCTTGGCACTTTAAAAAAATGTTCATATTTTTTCAGTGATGATGATAATTCAGTGCTCGAGTGTATATATATAGCTGTTTTCCTTCAACTATATATATTTTTATTTTCAAAATTTTTCTTTTGACAAAATTAGGAATTGTGATTTTATATTGATTTTTACAAGGGAAAGTGACTTTAGGAACGCCAATTAATTGAAGTTAAGAAGTTAAGAAGCATTTCAAAATGAGTAAAGATTTGATTAGATCTCTCTCTTTTTGATGAGCAGACAAGGTGCATAATGGGTCACCAAACAGAGGAGCATTTGTTTCGTTTGAAGCCAGTAAATTTGCACATGGATACGCACCAATAAATTACAGGTATTTTAGCTATCTAGATCCTTCCATATCTTGTCCTTCTTTCTTTCAATCTCCTGTAAATCTTCGCACATGATCACTTCATCATATACCTAATAATTAATAATAAAAGAAATTAGAATTATTTTTTCAACAAACTTTTGATGCCACAATCATGGTTGTCAATCATTCGAAAAGTTTAAGGATTTAATTGTTTTTTCTTTATATGTGTAAACAATAAAATAAAAAAGACATGTGCTTTAGTAAATCTTCACGTGAAACTGTCCTGTAATTTCTCCATATAAGATTTGTCCCAGAATTATGATGTTATTGTTTTCTGATACATTTCCATGTCTTGTATGTAATCATCTGACATCATTTGAGGAAACTATCAATTTCATTTCTACCGAGGGGGTCAGACATGCAAGCCTGAAACATGTAAAGGTTGCACTAAATTGAGTAATTGGCACACTAGTTTCCTAATTTAGAAACAATAAATTGCAAATAATTTTTTAATAGCTTTCTTGCTATGCTGTATTAAAAGTAATAATGAAATAAGTGGAGTGAGCGAATTGAAAATAAATGAATAAACTATACTTTAATACATTGTTTATATTTACTCTTTCTTTTACGGTCTTACCAAGTACATCGTTATATATATATAGCTGAACACCGACGTGTCAACTTACAATTATTATCTAATTAATGTATTAGATTAGTTAATTATCTTTTGAAGAAACAGTGACAAATTCTCTTTTCTTTAAAAAAAAAATTGCTTACAATTTTTAATAAACCATATTTATGTGACAATAGATCTGCACGTTAAATATTTTGATTGACCAGTATAATGATCAGTTTTCATTTCTGTTCATCTTTAGTTAGCACCTATATATATATATCTATATATATATATATATGCCAACCTTATAATTAAGAAATGAATTTATTTTTGAAAGAATTAAAAATTAAAGAAAAAAACCAAATTGATTTGTTTAAATTAATTTCATATAATAATAAATAATATTATAATAACATGATCCATTTAGCAATTGAAAGAGTGCAGAAAAAACATTGCGGTGTATAGGAATTATTTAGGTTTCTATTGCTCTCTGGTTTCATCGATGCGTCCGGTGTCCTATCGTTGGGGCACCAAATCTTATCTTCTCTCGACGTCTAATTAATTCTGTAAAAGATTCAAGCGTGTTAATTAGAAAGTGTAAAAAGTTTTAATAATTAAGCTGTGAGAATTGAGATTTATTTTATCTTTTGGGAACAAAAAGAACTAATTGCAAGAAACACACTAAAAAAAAAATAAAGGACTAAAGCTTAGGAAAGAGAACAGAAGAGGCAATATTCACTAGGAGGAGAAGGGAAAGATCAAGCGAAAAATCTTCTCATGAAAGAATTATGAATAATCAATTTAACAAGAACATTAATATAAAAATTAGCTTCATAATATATATATATATGGGGTAGAGTACTACTACGCACGAATTGAATACCGTAATTGAAAGAAAGGGAGATGAAAAATGAAGGTGATGTTGGGCAACGGTGGGAGATGATGGAAAGTGTGTTCCAAAGAGGAAGGCATAAGATGAGAATGGCATGCGTGCGAAGGCCATATGGCAACGCAAATGTAGTGTTGTTGTAGTTGAATGCATGGATCGTCAATTGATGGGTTCAGATTATGAAGATGATGGATATTGGATGGTGTTAGATATTGTCCACACTAATCAACCAAAAAACACCCACACTACCCATTTGTGCTTTCCTTATAATAACATTAACATTAACGTACGACCCTACCACTACTACACGACTATAACTATTACTCTCTCTCCTTCCTTCTCTCTCACGCATATATATATATATATATATATATGATATCTACATACGACCACACTGTCTCTGACGTGATTTGAAAGTTGTGTAGGGCTCTTGGCTCTGCGCTTAGGACATTTGTGTCTCTTATTTGGAGGACACTAATGTTACTTCCACCCAGTGTGTGTTACCCATCTAGTGCACCACACAGGTCCTTCTTTCACCGCCTTCCCATTTTCTATTTCTAACACCCCTCTTCTGTACGTTCGTTTCTGCTTTTTTTTTTAAAAAATATGTAAATATATATTTCTTTAAAAACTGAAATATATAATTATATATATGTTCCACTCCCGCGCAAGCACAACACAAGAATCACGCTCAGTGCCAACCTCCACTCACGGGAATAGTAGCTTTTTCTGTATGGCACCCACTTGGAGGGATCTTGGGGTGTGATTATGTTAGTAACTAGCTATGTGACAATATACATGTACATGTTGCTTTCATTAGGGTTAAACGAGATTTAAACTAGTTAATTATCTTGTTTTTATGATAAACTAAGGAAATTAAATTTGTAATGGCAACATATTACTATTACAAATTTACGAATTGGGAAAGTTGAGCGGTGGTGATTGATGAGGGTTTCATGATTTCCAAAAATTGAATGTAGGTGTAGCTAAATGGGATGCTTGCCGGCCTCATATATAGCTAATGATCTTCTCTTACATATATTCTTCTTTTTCTTTTGGCTTTTACTTTCCCTTTCGCTTTCTGGCTCATAAACGGCAAGCAAGTGATTCGATTTGAGATTGTTTGGTGGTCCAATTGATCAGTGCCTAACCACCCCTTTTAATTTACTGTACCTTTATTCAATCTTTGAACCCATGCAAGGACCACAACTCCACCTCTCTAAATCTAATTTCTCAAATAAAAAATCAAACACTAAATTCCTCCTCCACTGTTTATCATAAATCAGTACGCATGCCAATCATTTATTATACATTGTAAAATACACTATTTTCAGTTAATAAAAGAAATTAATTGGAATGGTTATTGCGAGGTGCTAACATAATGTTCTCTGTATCTGTAGGACTTGCTTGTTAATTTTAGGAATAATGAAAATTTCTTTACTACTTTTGAAATGGAAGAAAGTGCTTTATGTATTTTTTTTAGTTTTGATACCAATACTTAAAAATAATGTAAATATGAAAGTGAGGATAGCCTTTATTGGAGGAAAAAAATTTAAGAAAAACTATAGGGCAGGGGGCGGGGATTTTTAAGTTACTATTAGCTTAATTGATTTGATCTTGGCTAGTTAAGTAGCTAAGTCTTGACTTGAGAAAGAGTTTCTAAATAAACAGACAAAGTGAATAATTTGGTTGCTTTGAAGTGCTATGAGACGTGCATATGAGAACAGATTCAGCGGCGCCACTATCTTTGGTAAAAGGAATTTAATTAATGACGATAAAAAAAGTTATATATGCCAAATTCTGAGATTGTGCAGGTATAAGTCACGGCTAGCTTTAAGCTTCGTTTAATATAAAATTATGGCCAACTTATATAGTTTTGAGTGTTTTCTCTTAAATATATATATATATAAAATATATAGAGTTAAGAGAACAAAAATTTTAAAAAAAGATAATTATTCTAATATTTTACTTATATTTTTTAAAATTAAAATTTAAAAAACTTAATGTATGTGTGCATATATATACATATATATATACACACACGCATATATATACTTAGTATATATACATATACTAGAGATTTTACATACATAAAAGTGTAAGTTAATTTTTTTAAAAATTTTTAAATATCATATAAAAAATTTATTATATTTTAAAATAATAAATTATGTGTAGTTATTTAATTTCTTTTTTATTACAATTTTTTATTTTTTTATTTATTCAAATTATATATTTTATTTTATATTATATAATGTATAATTTTAAATATATATCACTGATAAAAAAATTTTAGAGTTATTATAATATAAACACGTGTTGAGTTAGTTATGAAAGGTGAAAGATTAAGAGGTGATTAATTATGAGTATAAGAGGAAGAGAGAAATTGAATGATTTGGGAGTGAAGGGAGGTTAAAAGGTACAAAAGCTGTTGTTTTGTAATTAAGTAGCACATGGATTCAATTAGGAGGGTTTCCCACAAAGGACAATTCAATTAGTACTGAGTACTGACACAATCCCTACCTCGCTGGCTACCCCACTTCCTGTCTTCCTCTCCAACCCTACCCCTCAACTAGTTTGGTATCAAACTCTACCACTTTCAATCTGCTACGTGGTACATGCACTGTCTCCAAAAGGAATTAGGGTTTTTGTTTTTTGGAACTGGACCCCTCACATGCACCAGACTAGCTAGCTAACTATTATCAACATTTAATTAAGAAATAATTACATCTCAATATATATATACATATATATATATGTGTGTGTATCTTTTGTGATGCTATTTTTCTTCTTATTTCCCAACGAATATATATATATATATATATATATATATATGAAATATTGATCATGAGCACTACTTTATGAGGATGTATGTGGGCGTCACATTGGATCCTCTTTGTACATTTAAATGAGGAAGGAGCATACAATTAATCGGCTTTCCTTTAGTTTCTTGCTATATATGTCTATGCTTTCGGCTTAAATAGGCCGAACTAAATATAAATAAATCACACATGGTTCTCACCCCATCATCACTCTCATCATTAATAAAGTCTTCACTTATCAATGTTTCCAGAATAATTCCGGAATCTTGCGCAGTCACTCATGAGTTGCCATTAATTACTATTATTACACCTTTTCCTTCAAAATGGTGGGCTTAGATTATATTCTTAATTACTATTCTTAATCACTCAGCCTTTGGGAATCCCCTTGATTGTGGACTCACCCACATCCCAAATTAAAAGTTCAGCTACCACTCAAGAAAATTAAAGTTGTCAATTAAAGAATATGCTTTTCCCATTAATTCAACCATTATCTCTTGCTTTCTCACATTCTTAATAATATATTTTCGTTGATATCCATCATTCAACAGTAATTTAAAAAAACACAAGATTAAGTAATTAATATTCTCTCTCTCTCTCTCTCTCTCTCTCTCTGAATATATATATATATATCAAGCATGCAGTTGTCAATTATCATGAGAAAGCGTACGTAGTAATTATAGCAGACTTGTGTTGTGGTTGCCTCAGTAGCGAATAGATATGTATTATGGAAATCCCAGTCACGTCAAGTAGATATTGTTGAAATAAAATTATTGAATCCCGGAATGAGCAAAAGAAATGAAATAGGGAGTGACTGACTCACTTGGGTGTGTGTGTGTGTGTGTTGAAAAGGGAAATGAATGGCCCAATTAAAACTAAATGGGTGCACCTACTTTCGTGTGTGGTCCTCTTGGAGCTTCAATTTTTGCAATTTCATCCCTATGGCTATGGCCCAAAGGGGTCAGGGGGGTCCATCCACTTTGGTTGGTTCCAAAGCAACCTCATCATCCTGCTCCTTCTTTCATCATGCTAATGATCTTAACCAACTTCCTTTCTTTGCCTTTTCGTCTCTCTTTAATTAGCTTTCCACAAAAGTAACTATTATATATATAGAAATTAATCCACAAGATTACGTGTACTTGATGTTACACTTCTAGTGAAACTGAAAAACCATGCATGTGTATTTATTCTCTTCTACAAAGAAAATCTGGTGAGTTAGTTTGGTTTAATGGTTTGGTTGGCCATGATCTCAAATATATATGGCAGTGCCAATGGGGTAGAATTGAAGGGGACCATTATGCGCATATATATATATACACATACATGCCATGATGAGATGGATGAAGGCTGTTAGAGAATGTGAAGAGTGCGATCTAGTTAAAGAGATGCCATAATTCGCCACTCTAAGCAATTCAATACCTATTGCTGTTAGCTGAAGGCATAAGCTTTATTCAATGAACATATTCCATGTCCAGAAACATGCATTTGAAAGGAACACGTGCTTCTCTTGGAGCCATCATCTTATCTCAATACTAAAACTTTTACTCTTTTCCAGAGATTGCAGCATAAGATGCAATATAATTATGGTATTAATTATCTGTAACAAGTGCGATCAAACAATTTCTTTATATATATCATTTATTAATTAATTTTCCATTATCTCATCATCAACCCTGATTTCCAGATACCCAACCAGTCAATCAATGAAGTTCTCTATTTGGTTTAAAATTATAAACTGGATAAACATGGGGTCGCTCCTTATATATATGTTCTAAATTAACATGGATCATATATACTTTTGAGGAAGATTTTGGTTTTTTATCTTTTTGTCAAAATTCTTAGAATTTATAAATTTATTAAATTATGATTAATTTGATTTAAATTAACAAAAATTTTATAATAAAAATAAAGTTATTTTAATAATTTTTTTTCAATTTTAAGACTTTACTTAAAAAATAGAGTATTTATCATTTTAATTAACCACCTATCAATAATTTTAATTATTTTCAAGAGAAAGTAACGAAAGAAAAAAAAAAAAATATATATATATATATAGAGAGAGAGAGAGAGAGAGAGAGAGAGAGGGACAGGGACGTGTTGCATGTTATTTGAAACCGATGGAGTAAAGTAAAAATAAAATAGATGATATATAAATAAATTTGTTTTTGGTTTTGCGAAAGCTCCACGGCATGTTATTTCACCATCAAATAAAACGACCTGGAGCAGCAAATGTTAGAATAAAGGACATACATACATACATACATATATATATATATATATATATATCTGAAATTGGACTAAGAGTGAATAGATATGTGGTTCGTCACTGTGAGTGGGTCAATTCAATTGGACTTCATTCCAACACCGACATTTCAATTTTCAATATTCATGCGTCTGATCACTTCTCTTTCCCTTTCGTAAATCAGGAGGGTGGACCCCTTCATACATTCCATCCCTACACAAAATCACTCTACTCAATCCCACTTCATTATTATAAATATAACACTAATTTATGTATTTCAATGCTTGCATTAAGAATGATTTTTAATATATATATATATATATATAGAGAGAGAGAGAGAGAGAGAGAGTTTGTGTTTTATCCATAATGCAGAGATCCACGATTTGTTTTTATCAAAACAAGAATTGTCATAGAAATATACATATGGGCTTTGATTTTGTGATAGTTTTGGAAAGGGTTGAATTTGTCTGGGCCTAGGATGCTGTCCTTTTATAGTTCCACCTTCGAGCCCAAACAACAATGTGCTAAATTATCACAGTCTAGATATCCATTTTGAATGGGCTCACATGGAAGCCCAAAACCGATAGTTAGTTACCGGAAGGGTAAAATCGTAAGTAAAGCCATTTTGGGTTTGGAGTTTGGAGTAAATGATGATTATTGATTAATGAGTCAATACTCAATAGTAAGTAATTAAGTCAATAATTTAGTCAACGCGGTGTTGAAACGGCACTGGCTTTGACGGTCAATAATAATAATTGATTTGAGTTATGTAACTGAAAGAAATTTTGAAGTGTTATTTTGATAAATTGTTGAAGTGCAATGTTTACATTAACTTGTATATAAATTAACGTGAAATATAAAATATTTATTTTATATATTAATTCTTATTTAGATTAATATGTAAAAATATTGTAATTTAACAACTTACAAGAAAATATACTGTAGATCATCCTTCTGTTGTGAAACTGCGTCGTTTGAGATTTCTTGCAGCAAAAGGAGTGAAGGAGAGAGAAGGGGGCATGTAGGTCATTTGAAAACAACCGCCTTACAAAATGGGAAAAGAGAGAAAAAGGATGTGAGAGACATTTGCGCCCATACTATGTGGTCTTGTCACTTGTGCGTGCCCCAAATTGCAGTTAGGCGGGTAGGTATAATACATAGTCGCTTCTGTTTCTAGAGAGAGAAAAACAAGAGAGATAAAGGCACTCAAACAAACAAAACTGACGCTTTGCCTTCGCTAAACCAAAAACCGCTATGACTGAAGGAGACCGCACCGGCTCTGCCTCTGCCTCTCCCTCCCCCTCCCCCTCCCTCCAACTTACCCACAATGGCGTCGCCGACTCCGAACTCGCTGCTGCTGCTGATTCCGAACCCGTGCACGGCGATGCCGACGTGTCGGGGCTCGGAGACGGAAACGTTGCCGGTAGAGTGAAGGGACCTTGGTCCCCGGAGGAGGACGCTGTTCTCAGTCGATTGGTTAGCAAGTTCGGGGCAAGGAATTGGAGCATGATCGCGCGAGGAATACCCGGTCGCTCTGGCAAGTCCTGCCGTCTCCGATGGTGTAATCAGCTCGACCCCTGTGTTAAACGCAAGCCCTTTACTGGTAACCTCCATTGCCCACTGATTCTCTTTTCGGTGTCCACGTGCGCCTTGATTTCTTGTAGTGGTACGCATGTTTGGATTCCAGTTTTGGATTTGAGGGTTAGTGTAAGTATCTTGCTCTATGTTTGCTGTTTTAACTGGAAAAATGACGATTGTTAGTTCGGCGGTTTTATCTGGTATTATTGTTGTGGCCTTAAGGGAAAGGGGGTCTTGGGTTTACATGACTGTACTGTGTTTTAGTCGAAATTTCTTGAATCTAGGGTACAAGATTATCCAATTGTCTCATATCTTTTTCTTTTTTTTTTTTAAGGAAAAAAACTCAACTTTTCTTGACCTCGTTTCTTTGAATTACAGATTGAACTTTGTTTCATCATAAAGAATGAAAATATTTTGGAGTGGGACTAGTCATTGTTGTATGCATATATAACACAATTTACCAATTTATTGACTTCGAAGTTCAAAGTCATTGAGAAGTCAATGCCTCAATGGTTTGACGACAATAAGAACTTGTCATAGTTCTTTTTGTAAGAAAATATATATACATTTCTTAGATTTTAGTTGAACTGGATGGCTGGAACTTGGACGAGGAATGAAAATTGTAGCTTACATCCATAATGGGCATCTAGGAAGCACTTATACATCTTTCTTTGCATAATAGTGTCGGATTATTATCCAACACTGTTATGTCTTGGATATGCCTTGATACATACTCTAGGCGTATCCAAATCATTTTTTTTTTAATTTATCTAATACGGCTTCAATTCAAATTAGACATGGCAATAGTTGTTGACGGCACACTATTGTGATAGGGGCTACTAGAGCTATTGTGCATAGTGCATTGCACGGCTCACGGCAACATTGAAGTGCGGTGCATGTAATTATATAATTAAAAATAATAAAAAGAGAGGGAAAATAAAAGATACTAAGTTATCAATTAGAAAGTATTTTTTACTTTTCAAGTCCATCACAAATTCACAAGTTGTAAACTAGTAAACAAAGCATATCACATAAATAATGACACAACCCACAAGCACAAGTATATATAGTTATTAAGTATTTTGTGATTTTGCCTTACGTCTATGTCTTAGCCTCAAATGACATATGAAGGAAAAAATAACATAATAACCTTACGTGAGAGTGAACAAAGTACTGAATAGTGAGGGGAACTACTAGAAACTAGAAAAGAAACTTAGGTGAAAAATAATAAAAGAAAAGTTAGAAAAGAAGAAGAATAAGGGAAAAAATGATCACAATGGTAAAATAAAGGGACGAAACTTAGGGTTGGCTAGGTAAATTTAACAAAAGAAATTATAATTGGCCTATACAAAAATATCTCAATTCAGTTGCCCCAGTAGCTTATGCCATGGGCAATGGCACATGCCACAGCTAAGCCAAATGAAATTGGGAACACCTCAACCATGGTGTTGGCCCACTATCCATGGCGTTGGGCAATGGTGCAAGCAATGGCACACAATTAATAACTATGGACACGGCTAACGTGCATTAATATGGCTTCAAAACGGTTTAGGTACAGCTTCGAATGTGGGTATGCTGGAATGGATGGAAATATGAAAGGCTTTTAAAAACTTGAGTTGCTTCAATTTTGCTGTTTCTAGTTTGTGACATCTCAACATTTCAATTTTGATTTCGGTTTCTTAATTCGTTGTTTCTTCTTTTCTACTGAAAACAAACTCTCTGTTTTGCTTTTGATTGGAGCTCTGGTTTCTCCTCCTTTGCAACTGTGTTGTGTCCTTTGAAATGGGAGTAAGCTATGTGTCTTCTATTTTCATGAGGTGGGTGTATTTTAATATGTACTACTGAAGGCTTAGTGGATTGTAGGACCCAGACCAAAAATGATATTATATAATAGGTATTTTTAGTGAAGTATTAGATTATATTTGGATTTGCATTAGATATTATTTTTGCTTTATGTGTTATGAAAATGATTATGATATTTGTGTTCAACTAATATTAATGACATTTTGATTATAACATTTTATTTCTGTTTAACTTAGATATTATATTGTTAATTGTATTATATTGGTATCTTAATTTTTAAAAAATGTATATATGGTTTATTAGAAAATTTATTAATATACCATAAAAGTATAGTATCTTGGTTTCTTAGAAAATCACTGCATTCCCATATCTGTGTCATATAATCTCATCTCTATGCTTCTAGATGGGCATGCATTGTTGCTTTAAGTTTTTATGGCAATTGGATTTGTGGCCTTGTTTTCTTTTGAAACCAAACCAAGACATGTATTCATTGTCTATTTTCAATATGTTGATATAGGATGTACATACAGTGGTTAATTGACTTATGTGGGACAATGGTTAAGCTCATCTATGCCCACACTCCACATAAATGATCTTGTTTTGGCCCTTTTATTGTTTACATGATTAGACTTACTGGCACACTTACTTTTGATGCATAATATTGTGTCTTTGTATCGAGGCCTTTAAGCAGGGGATGCCAGAAAGTAGTAAATGAAGAGAAATTTCTTGATTTCTCCACGCTAAAGATATATATATATATATATATTTATCTTTACTTAGTGAGAAAAGACTTTATTTGTTGTTATTATTTTTATCTTTGTATCCTTGGGAGTTTGATATAATTTAGTGAGCAACTTATGGATTTCATGTGAAACTGATGATAACATTTCCATTTCTTAAGAGATGGAATGGGAACCTGGAATTATGCAATCTTGTGTAAACAATTGATGGACTGATGGGGATTAGGGATAGTATGGGATATACTTAGGGAAGCATGGGCTACCCCAGTCTCACATCAAGTATAGGATGCTCGATAGGGTATTTAAGTAGTTTGGTTCTCTCCCTCAATGACTAACTTTTGAGAGAAGATTCCCTAAGTCACTTGGCTTCCATAATAGACACAGAAATGTTCCACTCCCCCCATCCTGATTTGACACCACATGAGAAGTTTAATGGAAGGAAATTGCTAATCTTGTATCCATTAGAGTCATCAATGATTGATTAGAACATCAACTTTTCAAGCAATCGGGAGAAGCTGGTCGGTAGAGATGAAATGAATTGTTGGTTGCATATGAAAGTGATTGACGGATAAAATACAATGAACTGATATTATCTAATTATTTGAGGAATTTGCTGATAGAACATGGTATATTGTATATTTTTAATATAGTAACAATGTTATACGAAACAAGATATCTAATGTATGTCTGTATATGTCATTAGAGTGGTCCAAATTACAATTCGCTAATATACATATTTTAAAGCAAGGAAAGTTTATGCTAGCACTGAGTGGGGTAGACTAAGTCAGGGTTTTATAATGTGGGATTTTTCCATATGAAGTATTTGTTCAGTATGTCTGGCATTTTTTTGAGTCAATGTCAATAATATGACTATTGTTTTCATATATTTTATACTTGTTACAGCTTCAAGAGTGCTCAGTACATCATCTTACTATAACAGCTCAAAATGATGATGTATTCCTTGTGTGGCCACTTCATGCAGTGAGAACCTGTCACTGTAGCATTTGAAAATAACAAAGTAACCAAAGCTTCATCACTAGTTTAGTAGTTTTTGGTGTTTCTTTGGTCATTTTGTACTTCTATTATCATTTATTGCTCGAACAACTTCAACTGTGTGTCTTGGTCTCTCTCCTTAGCTTGTCCCTTATCAACTTGCACAATTATTTCTTATCTGAACTGTTTAATATATCAGTCATCAGCATTAGAATTTGGTATTGTTTGACAAATAGTGCAGATGATGGACCAGTGTCTATGTCTCAGTTAAATCTTGAGCAGTTAATTGGTAGAATATTATTAGATTGGCTAGTCTTTTTTTTACCATCACCTGCAACCTTGTTGTGTGTGTTTTTTTTTTCTATTTTTTGGGGGAGAGAGGGGTGGGGGGAGGGGAAGGGTTACATAACGATTTCTTATTGCCACGACCATTGATGCTTAGTAAAATGAATCTAGGCTTTACATCCATATTTTCTTTTGGTTTGACAGATGCATTTCAGTAATTGCTTAGACTCTTAAATTGGCTTCAGAAATGAAGTAATGGTCAAGTTAGGCTATAGTTCATCTATGGAAGGAGCAGGACTTAACCTGGTGGAGCTTGCATCCTGCCACCTGTGAGCCTAATTTTTACCCTAATGGGAATGTGTTTTGTGTGTGTGCGCATCTATTCAATTTGTGTTACCAACTAGAAATTCAGCTGATGTTATATGGAGGCGAGGCTGGGAAGACAGTATATAAGTCCTTGGTATCATTGAGTCATTTGAAGACTGAAGACCTTGAGGCATTGCTCCTAATAGTTATTTTTTTATGTTGTCACTTCTAAATAAGATCACTTGGCAATAAAATTAGAGTGGCTTCTTCTCTTCACCATTCTCAGACTTCAGAAAGATCATTTGTCATAGCAGGAACAAATTCTCCATATTTATTTGGTATTTTAGATACAGAAGTGAAGATCCTCATACTTTGTCTTCCCATATAATTGTTAGTTTTTTCCATTCTCGGACTTCTGTTCAGAGTAGATTCAGCTTTTTCCATCCCCCCTTTTAAATTATGTGTCCTTTCTTTTGGGAACAGTTGCATAATTTCCTGTCATTTTGCACTGGAATATCCATTGTGTACTGTGCAGGGAATGATTAACATAAAGTTAGCCTCATCATGCTCAGACATTATTGGATAATTTTGACTACCAATGATGATGCATTATGCATTGACGTTCATCACTAACATGTTGCCTTCTCTGGAGCATGAATAGATGTTCGCCAGTGTTAGTTTTTTTGGGGGCTATGTTTGCAAGATGAGAAACATGATTAATAGTTGTTGAGGTTGAGTTTCTTCATAATGACACTTTCCTATGCTATATGTCATTTATGGATTTTCTGTTGATTCCAATGGATTGGAAGATAAGAGGTAGAAAGCTGGATAGTTGATTCCTGTCTCCACTCCATGGGAAGCTTATGTAGACCTTCTGTTATCTTTATTCCTTTCATTCTTTTTAAATTTATTTACAGCAAGAGATTTTTGTTTAATATGCTATATATTCTCATTAGTAAATGTGAATTCATTTATTTGACAAATTAATCTCCTGTGATGATTGCCTTGTACCTGTCAGTCTAATGAGATGTAAATTGCTGCAGAGGAAGAGGATCATATTATAGTTGCAGCCCATGCCATGCACGGAAACAAATGGGCAGCAATTGCAAGGCTTCTGCCAGGCAGAACAGATAATGCAATAAAAAATCACTGGAATTCTACACTTAAGCGAAGGTGCATGGATCTGGGAAGATATGTTCCAGTGGGTGCTGGCATGATGGAAGATGGCAGCATTGAGGCCCTTGACAAAACAAAGGCATCCTCTGAAGAAACCATGTCGGTAGGGGATATCAATTCATTGAATCCTACAGAAGTTAAAAATGTAATGAAGGATAGTGGAATTAAGCAGTATGAAGATAATCCTCAAACAAAAAATGGTTATGAAGTAGAGGAACATCCCACCCTTTGTCGACCAGCAGCACGTGTTAGTGCGTTTAGTGTCTATAATCCCCCAAGCAGGCCAGCAACTGGGTCTACATTTTCAAAGATGCTCCCAATGCAGGGCCCTTTAGTCCAATCTTCGAAAGCAGAAGTAGGTGCTTGCAAGCTAATTGATGATGTTGGCTGTGAGCCCCTGGTTCCATTGCAATGTGGTCATGGCTGCTGTTCAGGGGGAAGTCACTCTCATGGTTCTCTATTAGGTCCTGAGTTTGTTGACTATTTGGAGCCCCCATCTTTGTCAAGTCATGAACTGATCTCAATAGCTACAGATTTGAACAACATTGCTTGGATCAAGAGTGGCCTTGAGAATCATGGTGCCATAGTAACTGAGAATGCAGCAAACATGACAGCATCCGGCGGTTTTGCTGCTTCTGCCTTTCGAAATGGCTTCTTTGAAGAGGGAGCAAGCAAGTTTGTGGGTGTGATGCAAGAAGTGTTAACAACGCAGATGGCTAGTCATCCATTTGTAATGCCTGCGGAAGTTTGATGGATGCTAGAGACAAGTCTGCTGGTTTTACTGTCTTTATGCGGTGGACAAGTGGGTGGTTTAATTTTGTATCAAAGTCAAAAGAAGAGTCAATCTGACCGTGGGGGCCGCTAAAAAATTTCCTTCAGTAGCCCCATTCTCGTTGACGTCAGGAGATCATGATAGTTTCCTTGAAATACATGGTGGAAGTTTTCATCCGAAAAATATATATAGAAATTTGATCAAGTAAAAGAATTTTTTTATTATATTTTTATCTTAATATTGCACCTCTGCCTATTTATGTATCAGCATGATCATGGGTTCTATACTGCTATTTTTTTCCAAATTTTTTTGATTAATTTATAGAAAAATAAATTTTCGTCGCAAACTCTACTAAAGGAGTAATTCATGTGTACACTATAGAGTAAATATAATGGAGAGTGTAGATTAAATCTTTATAATGAGAGAACCTTATCAATGCAATTTGGTCATGTGTTGGGGATAAAAAAAAAAAAATTACAATCTCCCTCGATGTTTTTTTCCCTTTAGGCGAGGCAAGTTTTTAGTCTTACAAGTGAATGTGAGACTAAAATTCAGCTAGTTATGGTGATAATTTATCATGTATGTTATATAATAATAGAAACGTATAGTTATTTATAACAATTACATCTAAAAACTTGAACTTACAAAACTTGTTTGTGTACTCTATTATGTGATTAAAACATGCATTAGTATATTATTATGTGGATTACAACAAGGAGTCAAAGGTACGATGTTTTAATAAATTTTCCTGTCAATGTGTAAGGACTATATTTTGGCTATTGCTTTTCATGTTGTAAGTCCTGAGAAAATCAGGCAGGCGTGTGAGGAGTTCTAATAAAAAAGCAGTTTAAAAACATGGAAAAAAAGAAAGGGAAAAATAAAGCAACGAAGAGGACAAAGAATTTTCTGCTTTTCATATTTTTCTGTCGTGCCCGCGGCAAAAGAGAGAGCTTTTTAGGTCACCCTCAATCATAAGCATCCTTTCATTCTATCCCAATGCCTCTTCTCTTTTCCTTTCTTTCTTTCTTTCTTTCTTTGTTCTTTTATTTTCTGATCCCTCTTACTTTATAAAGGCCATCATGGAAGCAACTATGAACAACAGAACAATACTTCCCCAACACTCACTCCCTCCTCTACTAAACAATGCCGGCAATGGTAAAATATATAAAAATAAAATAAAATAAAATAAAAAATAAAAAGGCCAACTTACTCCCATTAACACAGTCACCAAGAACCTTGTCACCTATTATTATGAAGAAAAGGAAAAAAAAAATTAGACCCAGATTTTCAAGATTAAATTTATCTTCTAAAAGCCAATAACAATAGTTTTTACTCCCTTTCTAGTCTTGAATTTATAATGTAACAAAACAAAAAAGCAATAGAAGATAAAAAAAAACAGAGAGAGGGTGGGGTAAAATAATAGCTGATGATGTTGTATAGTTGTATCTCTTTCTCATCATGGAAATGCATAAGCATAATAATGTCTCTCACAAGATCCCTCTTTTATTGATCTCACCTTGTCTCTTTCTCTTTCTCGCCCTCTCTCAAGGTCCTGTGGCTGTCAGGAGAGAGAGATCACTTACCCACCACACTAGAGTAACGTGTTGCTTAATACCTTGGACATTTCACGTCACTCTTGCCCCCTCCTCAGATTCACTATAACTATAACTCCCACTACCTCTTCAATCTTCACCCCTCCGTCACTATTAATGATCTCTGCCTCTGGAAGTCATTACATGAAGATTCCCTACTTGGGTGTTCAAAATGGTGATTGCTAACAAATCTCATGTTGTTGATATATTAGACAATGGTTGTCGACGGAGCTCGGTCGGCGACGGCGGCGGCAGTGATGGGTATTCCTTTGAGACGAGTGAGAAGTCCGATGTGGAGATTGTGGGAGTGTCTGAAAAAGAGAGGGGATCCTGTGCATCGGAGTGTTCGGTGGAGGTAGATCTGGGCGGCGCGGTTGGTGAGGTTAAGGTACATTTGGATAAGGTAGAGAGGGATTGTCGGATTTGTCATCTGAGCATGGATATGAGCAATCATGAGTCTGGGATTTCCATTGAGCTGGGATGCTCTTGCAAGGATGATTTGGCTGCGGCCCACAAACACTGTGCTGAGGCTTGGTTCAAGATCAAGGGTGATAAGTAAGTACATTGTAATACAAACTTAGTGTTTGTTGAAATGGGTTGTGCTTGCTTGTTCAACTTAATGATCTTGTTTTGGCATTGTTTGTGAATTTGTGAGATTTGTTTTGGCGGTATAGTTAATTGATTGTTGCTTCAGTATATTAATTGCTATGCTTTCTTTAGGGTGAAATTTTGAAGAAGTTGAAGAACTTGGGTGACACTTGTGTTACTTGAGTTGTAGAGAGTCCTTTACTAGTTCTGGAGGCCAAAGGGCTGTGCTTGATGTGAGGTGACTTAGAATTGGAGTGTAAACTATGACATAAAACTTGTTGTGCAAATACAAGGAGAAAATGAAAACTAGACTGATCTGCATTGTTTGGAAATATGTTCAAGTAACGATGAAATGTTAGGGAAGGGGCTGAAGAGAAGATATCCTCTTCCATGTAGAGGATCTGTGAGCGCAATTCAGTAGAGGAACTCTTTACTGTACTTCATGCTTATTATAAAATTTTGCACTTTCCCTTCTTAAGCTCTCAAATTGATTTTCTATTGGAAGGTTTGAGGTCTTCTCTTTGTTGGATAGTTGCAAAACAGTTTACTTATTTGTATTCCCGTTTATCACAGGTGCTCCTATAATGGAGTGCGTCCAGAAAATTCAGTATATTGTCAAATTAAACTTACTCCAGTTGAGATTTGATCTGGACTTTGACCAGTCTCCACTTGATTGTTTAATCTGCTGGAAAATCTAGATCTTGGATATGAAATGGTGTGAATTTGGTAACACTGCTCTGTACCCTTTTTCTGGTTTATCTTTTATTTGACATTTTGGTTCTCAACACTGCTCTGACGTTTGTGATTAGATCAAACTTTCTTAAAAGGTTCTCTCCTTGTAAATGAGCACTTTAACTGTTTAGTGGAATATATCTCGGAACATAACGCAGCTCTAGTAGTAATAATGACAAACATTTCTTATTAATAATCCCCCTCACTTACCTTTCTGGTGTCTTAATAGGTTGATCAATTTAAAAAATATGTAGGCACACTTTATGGGACCAGCATCTAACTTCAACTGCTCACCATCTTGATTCTTTAGGAATTTTAACTTTCTTGCTTGTAAAGTTATATGAAACTGGTGCACAGTCCTTAGGACTGTATAAGATCATATTTTCTTGCCAGACTTATATTATTTCATTGTGTTTGGATGTTGTTTAGTTTTTGTAATCACTGAGGACTGAGGAGTGAGGGCCCTTTTTGGGGTTTGAACTGCACTAACTATTTGACTTGCTGGACAGAACCTGTGAAATCTGTGGATCAATTGCACACAATGTAGCTGGTGCTTTTGAAGTTGAAACAACAGAACAATGGAATGAAGCAAGTGATGCCTCCACGGTAGCACCAACTGGACTTGTGAGCCCTTCACAAACTCGAAGTTTCTGGCAGGGCCATAGGTTCTTGAATTTTCTGCTTGCTTGTATGGTGTTTGCCTTCGTCATTTCTTGGCTTTTTCACTTCAATGTGCCCTCATGATGTCCTGCAACTTGAGGATGAAGCAGGTATGATGATTGAGGGATAACAGACAAGAAGAGCACACACAGGTACCATCCTCAGTACCTGTGTCTGCATATTTGATTGGAGCTATGCGTTTGGCTGCAGTTGCACACATGATGTTCATATTTGGTACCACCATGGCTGATTGCTGTATTATTGTCGATGCTATTTTGCACAACCTAGAGTATTATGTATATTGAGAAGATGAACCAAAAACTGATACTTTGGTGATGCTTACTGGTTCTCAATATTGTTTATGGCTCTTTGGATGTGGAACTCTGTTTTATGCTCAATAATATAGCACGTGCTCCCCAGCCTCCTTTTCATATACCTATGAATGATATGATTGAAAATGAAAAGAGTAGAATTGATGATGTATCACCGCATGCCTTATCCTACTTTCCTTCTTAACTTAATTTATCTGAAAAATAATAACAATAACAACTTTCGACGCACAGTCAAGAACTCAGTTTCAACCAGGACACAAACAAAAAAGACAAGCCTAGCTAAGAATGATCGTGAGCAATATATTTCATATCCGGACTTCTAAAAAGAAATTATTTTTTTTTATGCATGAACTCATACTCGAGTAAGTAACAAATTTAATGTACTTTTCCAATGAATATTGAAATCCCCATATTACAATTTGTCTATTTAAAATTTGTTCATTTAAAATCATAAAAGGAAACTTCTGAAAATATGTGGAATTATCATTTGACTAATAGTTAATTAAAAGTCAACAAGGTGAGTCAGTGAACCGCGACAAGTTCGGCGGAATTAACGCGGCTCAGTCTTACGTGGACCTTAATCAAGATATATTTAGAAATGATATTCATTTATGAATATTTTAGTCAACATATATTTATCAATATTTTAGTTATGTTAATTATATAAATTAATTTTTAAAAATTTATGATATTATACATATTAATTTTTATATTAGATATCATTAAAAATATTTAATAGACATATTGATAGAGAAATTAATAAATATAATATTTTAAATTTTTATAGATTAATTTATAGTTAATATTTTTTATATAAATAGTTAATGATTTATATTCATATATTTTTTAAATATTTTTAATGATATTTGATAAGAAATTAACGTGTATAATATTTTAAATTTTTAAAAATAAATTTATATAATCAATATCTGTTAATAATTAAAATATTAATAAACGTACATTTTAAAAATTAAATTATAATATAATTTCCATTCATTTATATTGGGCATAGTTATTTATTATTGGGCAACAAAATAAAAAAGATAACCTTGAACTAAAGAGTGAAGTTTTTTTTTATTTTTTTAAAAAAGTGAATTATGAATGTTGATATTCTCATGATATCTCCTTTTACAAATTCCAAATTCATCATGATTTTCATTATTAAAACGAAATTAAATATTTTGATGGGCCATCATCACGTTGATATATAATAGAAGCACTCTTTAGGGTGTTTTTACTGTTTTAGCAATCTAAAGCAATTGGTAATAATCTAACCAAATAAATATTAAAAACATTTAATGTGTAACACAATTAATGTTACCTCGTCGCCATTAAAACATATAAATAGGAGTGTCCTCCTAACACGTGTCAGTGTGTGAATTGCCCCAACTATTCTATATTTACTATTAGAATCTTGGTCGCATCTTGCATATATGCTATGCATAATGCATTGCTCTGTATTTTGTGGTTATGCCCACATGCATGCATCTATGTTTAGGAAAATCATTCTTCTATTTTCTTTTTTGGAGATGGATATTTAATTAATGTAAGTATGATCTTATTCTTATCCGTACGCTACTGTAAGAGGTTGCAAATTTTGACGTGTAGGATAATCTAATTCAGAGGCTAAGGAGCTTTTGTACGTTCTTTGGTGTCTTCCTTTCCGAAACATAATTAACTAAAGCCAATTCATCTTTTTGATTGTTCCAAGTTGTTTACATTGTAAGGAAATACCTCATAACATATTCATATGCCTCTTATATATATATATATATATATATTCAACATTCATGTGTGGGCGGTGAGAGCGTGATTCTTTAAGATTTAAAAACGTTGATTAATATTAAAAACATTCAACATTCATGCATATTTTGAGGCAAGAACTAAATGGTATGATTTAGGCATCCTTAAAGGAAAAAGTATCATCTAATGCTGATGTTATTAGTGCACAAGATAACATTTAGTCAAAATCTCCAATGATTTTATAATTGGGAAACCATGAGTGAAATATCAAGTGGATAAAGAAAGATAAGACCACCAATCAGACTTTAAAGTCACCGTTACTCTTAAGCTATTAGGAATCAAGATTTAGTTGATAACCATACTATTCTACCAGACTCAGATTGATAAATCTCATCTTAATCAACTATATAATAATGGATGTTGCATATTCTCTGTTTAGTAAGAGTTTCAAGTTTGAACCCAAACATAGAAAAGTCACACAAAGTGACATAAAATTTGCACTTTAAAATCGACAACAAAGCTTGTCAACCTGAGGAAATTAAAAAAGAAAAAGGTTGACATGAAATTGATCGAGCTATAAGTCGCTATCTCAGTAATTTTAATTGAGAAGCGTACTATAAGTTTGGTTGCTTAAGGTAGTGTGAATACTGAATTGTGAAGTGAAAGGCGTGCAAACACGTTAGGAAGGGGCCCATCATTCTTTTCTTTCTCCCTTTGAATCAAAGGCAGGCAAGGCAACAACCCCTGCTCTTTCCTTTTATCCATAACCACAACTCTGCATCTCCAAACTCTTGCTCCACAAAGAATCAATTAGTAGGAGGCTTCTCTTCTCTGCCAGCTGTTTTGTTTGTGACACTCTGAATCTGATGAAGAAGCTGTGCCCCAACCTTGACCGTGAAGATGGTCTGGAAACGGTGCTGGAGGTTCCAATCCCCGATGATATTTACACAAACAAGAGTGGAAGCAGCAGAGCGTGGCATCACATGAAGTCGTGGATGAAGGCAAACGCAGAATCGAGATCATCATCGTCAGGTGGCATAGGAGAGATCAAGTTAATGCTTGGAGTGGTGGGAGCTCCATTAATCCCCTTCCCTATCACTATGGTCTCGGAGAACCAGCCCTTGTTTCCAAGTATTAACAAAGACCAGCACATTGTAAGTAAATCATTTAATGGCTACGTAGATAGAGAGTACAGAAATAGCATATGTGTTAATGTGTTTGGGTAATATGAGTTTGTGTGTGTGTGTGCAGGAGGCATCGATGGCGAAATACATAGTGAAGCAGTATATGGCGGCGGTGGGGGGTTTGAACTTGAAATCAATAGAGAGCATGTACGCAGTGGGGCAGGTGAAAATTGGAGGGTCGGAATTTTGGGGAGGAGAAGTAAGTGACAAGAAGATGATGAAGATGAAGATGAAGAAAGGTGAGAGAGAGATGGGAGGGTTCGTGATGTGGCAGAAGGGTCCGGAGCTATGGTGCTTGGAGATGGTTCTGTCTGGTTATAAGATCAGCGCTGGGAATGACGGCAAAGTGGCCTGGAGGCAGACCCCTTGGCACCATTCCCATGCTTCTCGCGGACCACCTAGACTTCTCAGGCGGTTCCTTCAGGTAAATATTCCAAAGCCCTGCATTTTGCATTAAATAAGAGATGTGTGGTATTAATTTATATGAAATGGCTTTGGAACAGGGCATTGATCCTAAGTCCACAGCCAATCTGTTTAGCAACTCTGTATGCATTGGTGAGAAGACAGTGAACAAGGAAGAGTGTTTTGTACTAAAACTAGAAGCCAAGCCATCTGCACTTGGAGCAAGAAGCAGCAGCAACGCTGAGATAATTCGGCACACCATGTGGGGCTACTTCAGTCAAAGAACAGGCCTCCTGGTTCAACTGGAGGACTCCCATTTGGTCAGAATCAAATCCCACTCCACAAACGACACCGTATACTGGGAAACCACCATGGAATCCTTGATCCAAGACTACAGACTTGTAGATGGCATCAACATAGCACACGCTGGCAAGACCTTGGTCTCCCTCTCGAGGTTTGGTGAAGGCCCTAAAACCCATTCAAGGACACAAATGGAAGAGGTATGGCAGATGGAAGAAGTGGATTTTAACATAAAGGGTTTGTCCATTGATTGCTTTTTACCTCCCAGTGACTTGAAGAAGGAGGAAGAGAAAGGAGAAGAAGTAGAGGGTGGACTCCTTGCTAGAAATGGAAAGTTACCCTATAAGATTCGATCGGCGTCTTTTAGGATTCATGCTTCCAAAATAGCAGCTATTAAGCTGGATGATTCATGTACCAGTGAAAGCGATGAAGACCTCTAAATCTCTATGTATTCCATCCACTCTGTAAATAGATCATCACATCATATTGCACATGCTCAAGCTGTAGATGAGTTAAAATATAACTTAATCTCTTCCCCTTTCTTTCTCAATCTCGTATATTAAGGTAAACTTAGTTAATTAGGAAAATCGAAGAAACAAAGGGGTAATTCCACATGTAATAAATAATTGAACAATATTAATATATATAGATTGGTATTAGCTTAAACCTTTACTAGTGCTGCTCTCTTTACAGAGTTGCAATACATAACGCATACACACAGAGACATAAAGACACACAATTCTATAACAAAAACGACGTCGCAATATTGTACTCTCTCAACTTTTAGAAAGCTGACCCACAAGAAGGGTGGTGGCTGTTGGCTAGCCCCCAAGCTATATATCTTCTTTTTTTTGTCATAAAAGATGAGTTCATTAAAAGACAAAGAGTACACAAGCTAAAGCAACCAAAAGAGTGTTAACCAAAACCTATTCTACGTAGGAACGCGGTCCCTTGCAAATCTGCAACAAAATTGTTGGATACAAAATCAGGAACAAAATTAAAAAAAAAAAAAAGCCTGATTTTTCATTTTCAGAGACAGCACGTTTGGCAATTAGCTACAAAGTTTGCTTCTCGATGGATGTGATTAATTGAACTGTGATGGAATTCTTTGAGCTTTGATCTGCAATTGATGATGAGAGAGATGATAAAGGATAAGCATCATGTTCGTGGCTATCTGTTAAACAACCAACAGCAGCGGATCAATCGGATTCCACAATTAACGAGTTGCAATTCATATCTTTAGCCATATTTAGACTAATATAGATTGCTCATAATTCTGCTATTTAACACTCCAAGGAAGGTTGAGAATCCCTTCACAAGACACTATCTAATAACCTTTTAAATAGGTTTCATTTTATGTGATCTTATTGGCTTAACATTTTATGAACTGTAAAAGTATTTTCAAGTTAAAAGATAAAACCTACTCAAAATATATAATTTGACAGCACTAATGAAACAAAACAATTTATAAAACCCTTGGAATAAATGAGGATATATAGTTTGATGGATTGGGATAGTTGAAGTTGAAGTATATATGAATAATTGCTTTGGACAAACCCTTAGAATAGACAATATATATATATATATATATAATAGAGGGTATGCCAGCAAGTCATGATGAAGTTTAGATTAATGTGGCCTTGCAGTGGTAGGCATAAGCAAAAATATTTCATTGCGTTTCTTCCCATTATTAGCTGCTACTTCTGAAGTTGTTTAAATTGTTTCCAGGCTCTCATTTGCTGTACCCTGCATGTGTATGCAATCAATTATAGACAATCATATTTCCACTCAAAATCATTAATTAGCTGAATTGCCTATATTTTTTATACATATGTCCTCTTCAAGGCATGATTTCTTTTATTTTTTATTTTTGGTAATTTAATAGTCAAAAATTCTTTTTAAAAAAATTATCAAATATAAATTAATTTTCAAATATTGCTAAAAGTTTATCAAATAATTTTACCAAACACAAACTTCTAATATTTTATAGTAATTTTTCTAAAAATCCATTCAAAACATAAATTTACAACTTGGCCATCCTTCTTCCTGTCAAAATATACACACACAACACAAGAGCCCTGACAGAAAACGCATGCTTAACAACACTGAAAATGAGAGGACTTGAGAGGGACCAAGGGAGGGAGTGGACATAATGAGCATATATTTTGGACAAGTGTATATATACTTTGATACATATTGTCCATTCTCGCTCATGCTCCTCCTCCTCCACATCTTTGAATTGGTTAGATGCAGCACGTAAGTTCATTATCAATTTAGCAATAACATTGAAATGTCTCCACATATCTTGAGTTTTGTCCCCAAATAGACGTTTTATTACCAGCATAACAATCCAAAAAAGAAATAGAAGAAAAATTGAGAATTTCTTCTTGACAATTGTGGAGTTTGAGACCCAAAAAAATTAATGTGAATGAGAGTAGTTCAATGACATAATATGACTAACCAAGCCTTCCAGAGAATGGTAAGACGAACCACCCTGCTTAAGGCAAAGTCGTGCCTCCTCCTTCAAAATAGAGGCTCTCTCTCTAATCTCCTTCCCTTCGTTCCCTTCCATCACCTTCCTAATAGTCCTCTCTATCTCCTCTCTCTCTACTCCCTTCTCTAATTGCAATCCCACCTTCCAAACATGGCTCACATACCTTGCATTTACATTCTGGTCCGTGAAACAAGGCATACAAATCATAGGAATCCCTTCACATATGCTCTCCAATGTGGAATTCCAACCATTGTGAGTCCAAAACGCTCCTACAGACTGGTGGGCCAGAACTTGCGGCTGTGGAGCCCACTTCACAATGTGGCCCCTCCCACCCAAATTCTCAAGGAACCCACTTGGCAGGGACTCGAGCCAGTCCGAGCCACGGACCATCCCGGGTCGAACCACCCACAAAAAAGGGTGGTCGCAGTTGGCTAAACCCCAAGCAATCTCTAAGAACTCTGCCTCAGATATTGTAGCAATACTCCCAAAACTGACATACACAACAGAGTTGGGTGCGTGTTGGTGTAACCAGGAGATGCAACTTTGATGTTGAGGTATTAAGTTGGGGGAATATTGTAAAGGTTGGAAGTATTTGTGGAAGGGGCCTATTGGGTACATTGGGCTGGAAAATTGTTGGGATAGCTTTGCGAGTGAAGAAGATTCTAGTGCTTCAAAGGAGTTCCAAATCACTCCCATTGATGTCATGGTCTCGCGGACGAAGTTGCGTACTAGGTCATAAAATTTGTTGGGGTCCTTCGTGATAACCACAGGTAGGTCTTTCACTCTGAGTGGTGGTAGCTCTTCCACCGCCTCTTCTAGTTGAGACTCTTAAGTTCCAACATTCAGAAATAATGAAAAACATAAATCCCTTAAATACAATAACTCCAAGTTAATATTAGAGAAGCAATGGAACAGAAAGTGAGAACTGAGAACTGACCTTGGATAGGGAGGTAACCTTTTTGTTTGAGAAGGGGAAATGCAGCAAAAGCAATAAAGGAAGATATGCCACCAGTTCTCAACACAATCCTGGGGAGACCAAAGCTGGTAGCAACAGGTTGAGTGAAGAAACACATGGCGTCTGAGATCAAGCAAGAAATAGGCTCTTGCTCCTTTTCAGAAGCATCACACTGACGAAGCAGCTTGGCCAAGGACTCTCGAAAAGGCGTAACAGACACAGTGTTAAGTAGAGTGAGAATGTTGACGAGATCGGAAGAAGATTGAGGCTGGGGTGGGGGACCGTCAGGGAAGGAAGAGAAGGTGAAATGGGGGTGGCTTGAAGGATTGAGAGAGTTCCATTGGATGTGAATGATGGTGATGGAGAAGCCCTTCCAGTGAAGGATGTGTGCCAGCTCAAGCATGGGGTTGATGTGGCCTTGCAGAGGCAGAGGGATGAGCAGCAATCTGCTACCCCTTCTTTCCTCCATTTCCACACCAAAATCATTCAAACCCTAAAATGCACGAGCTCATGTATAAATAACTTTTTTTAAAAAAAATTTTCTTGTTTCTACTTTCTATGCATGAATATGTCGGCTTTGAAGTCTTAATGTGTCAGCTTTCTTGAACTAACAACTTGAGTGGAAAATAAACGGGAAGTTAACTACCAATGTTTTGGTTGGATTGCCTCAAATATAAGATCAAATTAATAAATAAGTAAATATATAAGTAAGTAGTAATTATTATGTATTTAATTTTAAAAAATATATAAATTTGCACTTAATAAGAAGTTTATTCTCAACGTCCTCTTTTTTTCTTTTAAATTTTACACAGATATTGATAAAAAGTTTGTTCTTTAACTTTTTCATTATTTATATTATGTGCTATTAACTAATAATGTGTAAAAAAAATAAGAAATTTAAGACTAAATTTTTTATTAATACCTGTATAAAATTATAAAAAAAATTTAATAACACATAAAAATAAGGAAATAAAAAGTTAAAAACAAAATTCCCATTAATACATATGAAAATAAAAAAAAAAAGTTCATTAATAACACAAAGTAAGTGAAAAAAAAGAACAAACTTTTTATTAATACTTTATAGAATTAAAAAAAATTTAATAACACATAAAATATGTTAAACACGTAATTATTTTGAGATACGTTATATTTACTTGCATATAATCACATAGTATCATGTGATACCACAATTTTGATTGAGTTTTTTTTTTTTATAAATAGTGTGGCACTTTCCTATGACGCTCTCTAAAAGCGCTCAACACATTAGCTAAAAAAATGTGTTGTGCTCTCTGCGAGAGCGCAATGCATTAAATTCTTTGAAAAGTATTTTTTCGAGAAATTGATCTTATCTTATATCTTTATTCTTTGTATGTATATCCTTTCTCACCCAATAACTTTTATATTTGAAAAAATTAGTATTGAGCAATTAGTTGGATGTTATAGTGCCTTAACAATTTTAGTGCTATATGTGGTTAAAAAGTTAAATTTTAGCAAAATTAGTATCTCTTTTTACAATAATATTATTGGTAACATTATTTTGGTCAAAGTTAATAAATTTAATTTATTAGAATTAACGAGATTGGTAAGTATTTAGGATCCAATATTATTGATGGACGTTGCACTAAAAAGTATCGTATTCATATTAATTGCTGGATAAATTGACTGGTTAAAAGTTTTAATGTCTTTCTTTAATCGAAAGGACTACTCTTGTTTAATCTAATCTCTCATTTATTCTTTTGTTTCATATGAAAAATAATTTTTAACCTACAAGGATTATAGATTAAATTGAGAAATTAGAGTTTAATTTTGATGGGGTTCTACCAATAATGAACGCAAACCATACTAATTGTAATCAAGTGTGCCTTCCTAAAGCTACGGCTGGCTTTGGAATAAAATCCCTCCATAATATGAACAAAGCTTTCCTTTGGAAACTTGTTTGGAATATTATTTCTCAACCTAACGGCTTCTGGGTTCAGATTTTAAGAGTCAAATACCAAAGAGATCACAATCTTCTTGAAAATATACAAGTTCAATCTGGTGATTCCAAGCTATGGAGAGCTTGTCAAGTTTGGAAAGATGTTATTCCTCATTTTTCTTGGAATTTGGGAGATGGCCACAACACACGATTTTGGATTGATAAATGGATTGATAGTAGTAATATTATTGTTTATGTTTATGTTGCTTCTCAAGTTCTCATCATTCACTAATTGCATTGCAGTCAAATGATCAAAAATTCTTTTTCTCTAACAAAGAATAAAATAAAATAAACACTTTTTTTCCTGCTTTTGTAAGAAACATAAGTTTCATATCTTTCGACCCAACCCAAACTAAATTGACTTAAACCCAATAGCAATGAAGATGGGCTCCATAGGTCCGAATTTTGGAGAGGATGCGTTTAAGACGGTAGTTTGGGTTATGCACGTTTGATCCAAAAATTAAATCCCAAATCGGGACTCTGCCATGTCCAATAAGTCCATTGTGTTCACTGTTCAACCCTCTTCTAGCAAGGTTGTTTTTTTTTTTTTTCATATTATCCTGTATTTTTATATCTCAAACAAATACATCGTTTCACAATAATGGAGAAGCAAATAATTGAGTTACGTGCGCACCATGTCAAATTGACTAATAACATGAGAACGTCGGAATCACTCGGGTCAAATTATATGGGCAGACTATGATTAGTTCCTCTCAATTTATTTTCTTAATATTATTAACTCATTAAAAAGGAGATTTTTCCTTACAGAATTAAACCCCAACCAAAACAAAACAGAACTGTCACTTGACTTTAGAAATTTGAAACAAGCGTTAAACTGTCTCCATGAACGGAGTTTTTTTTAAAAAAAATCCTGGTCATACCTTGTACGCTGTATTGAAAGTGCAACAAGTATATAATAATACTCGAGTTTATAGATACAGGTTTCTTGTATACTTACAATTCCACATCATTTTAAAAGAAATATATTTATTTATTTATTTTGAGAAAAAAAGGAAGAGGAAGGATATTTTTGTTGGCAGTTGAAGAGGATAAAATTAGAAATAGGCTCATATATTAAGCATTAGATAAAAGAATAAATTATAAAACAATAATTACTAGGAAAACAAAAAAGGAGGTGGGAGGGAGAAGCAACGTGATTGACGGCTAGATATGGGCCACAATTAAAGTACCTCTCTTATCTCTCTCTGTCACTGCGCCAACTCTGCACCCACCGACTTTGTGATCCTCCACGTGGTGCCAGCCCATCCTCCTTTCCCCTTTCATCTTACATTTTATTTATTTATTTTACTTTCCACCCTTAACTATCTTTTTTTTTTCTCTTACTACGTACCATACCCTATAGTCATAGCAGCATAGCCCAGTTTTCATCAATTTCTTCAACGCCAAATGGAAGCAAAGCATCCAACACAGCGAACACACCGTTGTATTCTATTCTCGACCCTCCATATGGGTGCCAATTGCCCTGGCCACAGCCTGAGCCGACGGGCGTTTATTTAGCAAGGGAAACGAATTATTACCAAACAAAACAAAGCACTTCATAGAGTTGAAGAATCAGGTGCTTCAGTTTCTACTTTATTTAATCATTGAGTTCATCTTGTAAGATTAGAATCAATCAATTAAAGACTAGAGAGCATAGTTAAACTAAACAAACAACACTGTTAAACTCTGACTTGTCAGCCACTGACAACATAAGCTTTCCTTCAATCCTGAAAAGCCAGCTATGTTTATTCTGTATCAGAGTGATGAGAGCAAATCATATTTTTTATATATATAAATAATCAGCTTGTCAAAGTGATTATGGGAAAGTAGTCCCATCCTACTACTCCAATTCCAATTCACAGTTATTCTCAATCAAAGCTGGACTGTGAAATCTGTTTTCATTATTGAATGAAACAGATCCAACCACAAGTGACATGGAGTGCAAATCTTATCTCATCTGCTTGCTTTGCACAAACCCACAAACCATATGCGTGAGGCTGCACCGTACTGTATCCCCCTCACATCACATCACATGCATGAATACGCTGCCTAATTAATCTGCCACACATGAACACCATCTATGGACCTTGTTACTAGTAACTTTTCTTCTCCTCCTCACATATATAACTTCTTACCTGTACTCCACTACCTCTCCCACTACCATTATATACCTAATCTTATACATCTTCCCAACTTGGCTCTTCTTTTCTAGCTAACAAATTTATCTAATTATACCTTATTTTGAGTTAAAATGCCATTCACTTATTTATAATTTTCTTTTTAGTAATCTAATTTCTATGCATGTAATATTTTTTTATTTAAATTTTAATTACTTTAAAAATTCCTTTTTAATTAATCATCTTAAAAATTATAAGTGATTTTTGAAACAAGAGTACTAAAATTAGACCCCTTATATCTAAAGGGTAATGTACCATATGAGGTTACTGAAAGCTTTCTTTAAGTTTACGCGCACAGGTCATTTTCTAATTGAAAACAACCCATCAAAAAATAAAGATTATTGAATATCCAACTTGTGCGGTTCTCAGAAGATATTAAGATTCCAGTTGGCAGTAAAAAACAGAAATACAAGATTCTATTGCGTAGTGATTAGTGAAGTGAAAATGTGTGGGACAGTGTAGGGAAGGAGACAGGACACACTGTAGACTAGAGAAGCCAGAAGAGGCATAGAAAAAATAAAAGACAGTAAATTTTTTTAAACAAAGAGAGGTTGACCAAGTCAGAATCAGAAATAAATGCCTCCACTGTGACTTCAAATCAAATCACATCACAGCTTTCAAAGATGTGTTTGTGTTTCTCTAGGGTTGCTTCTTTGAGAAAAAAAGAGCGGGAGAAGCAAGGCAAAGCATATCGCAGTGGAGGAAGAAGGGGCAGTAAGCGAGATGGGCCCACGCGGTGAGTCCAAGTGGGCCCATATCAGCCCATCCAAATCCAACCAAGACGTACGGAGAATGTCATCCTCATAAGCCATAATTCCCATCCCCATAATCCATATCTCCCTCATTCTCATCCCCCATTATTACAATTTACAAACTCAGTTATTAATTCCCCCAATTTAAAAGCACAATTCAACAGCTCAGAAGCTCACGGCCTCAACCATCATAAGAAATCACAAAATAGGGCTATCTTTATTACGTAGTATAAACTTATTACATGATACTGTGACCATCAAGGGATTTTGCTGGGATATACAAGTGGTTCTGCTAATGCTACACAACACAATCCCCTTAAAATTAACACGATAACTTATTATATATAATATAATTAACACCCAAGAAAAAAAAATCCCTAAACTGCTATTCTCTCAATGTTTCTTCAACTAAAAGCAGGTCCCAAAAGCTGCAATCTTCTCCCCAAAAAAAAACTGGATGTCTTATTGCAACTACACTAACCAAACATTCTTGAATATCGTCCCTATAAGAAACCAAAATACCTTAATTCCCTTATCCCTATAACAAGCTACTACCTTTACTAATTTCTTGTCCAACCAAGTTGTGCTATGAAATAATTGAATCTTGCTTGCTTCACTTCAACTATGAATTAGTCAATATGTCCATTCCTGCGGAAGGCGTAATTCATGGTTTAGTACTGCCTCTTCTGGCCGTACACTTAACCTCTGATGCCTCAGAAGAGAATTTCTCCGAGCAATCAAAGCATCTGTGCAAACAAATCACACAAACAGAAGAATCCAATAAGTAAGTGGTTCCCAGTCAGAAATTGCTTCACACTTAAAAATCATCGCACTTACCATAGTCTGCCACAAAACCCCCAGAGAATCCAACTTCACCAGTCGCATTGAGATCATCCAGGTTCAAATTCAGAGCATGGACAACCTTTGCCGGGAGATGGACAGGCGGACAGCCTGGCCACAAGGGAGAACACATCGAATGTTAGAATCGCTAAAATCTTTGAGTTCAAGGTGGAAGAAGAAACAGGACAACTAGATGAGTAATTTACTTGTTTTCTTGCGAGATTCCGGGGGGTTCCCATATTGGCGAGGTAAGAAAACCCCTGTTCCGGCACATCCCCTTTTCACACCAGATCCACCGTTCAAGACAGCTAGCGAAGCCGACACATTAGCTTGTACTAGACCCTGGCCATTTTGGTGCTGGACTTGCAGAGGCGGCCATGAAGATTGGGGCAAAGACAACGCACGCCCACATTTCACACTCTGATACCCTGAGTTTCGCCCTCCGTTCTGGATCTGTTGCTGCTGCTGCTGCTGAGCTAACCAGTTAGTTTTGGCTTGCCTTCCCCAGACTGAAGCGCACTGTTGCTTCAGCACCTGCTGATTCGGAACCTATACAGCAAACGAGACATGCGTGCTAAGAAAACCATGATAGGTAAGTGTATTTCACAAATAGCTTTGAATAAGCTCGAGGTTTTCTCACCTGAGCGGGTTGGCTGAGAGTCTGAGGAAGACTCTGGTTCGAGTACAACGAAGCGGCAGGGTTTTTGGCTGCAGTGAGTGAAGTCGCTGCTCGAGGAGGACCCAGAAGTCCTCTGTTGTTAAGGTCATACTTGGTGCTTGTTTCGCCATTCATCTTCAACCTCGCAACTTGCCCCGCGGCGGCGTATATGACATCCCAGGCGTTGTTCTCGGTGAAAAACGGCGTCGTTGGCGGTGACGGAACCTGAGAGGGTCCATTGGGGCTTCCGTCACCCGAGACAACGCTGCGACCCGACCAACTTCCGATTCCACTCAGTGTAGACTGAGGAGACCGGGCTATGCCCGAAGTTTTCTGGCTCTGAGGAAAGCCCAAATTATTAGTTTCACCCAAAAAGAGAAAAAATAATAATAATAAAGCGAAGAACGTTTTTAAGAGAAAATCCCCAAATTCTTACCTCAGCTTTGTCCCCGGCGCTAATGGACACAGTACTGAGTTTGCGAGATTCGTGCAGGGTGGACTGACTCAGGCGGCGAGTCAATCCAGCAAAGAAATCCTCCTCGTCGCTACTCTCCGTCTCGGTGGAGCCGGCCACAGACTCCACCGGCGAGGAAACTCCAAAGGAGTCAAATTCGTAGGGAAACTCGGAAGGGAAACACAGAGTGGCATCTAATTCAGCGTTGACGCCATTTTTTTTGTTCTCTTTGTCGGCGAGGAATTTGGAGTTGGATGCAAGCCAGAGCTCTGCATCATGCAAGGATTGAGCCATGCCCTACGCAAAGGTATGAAGGAAGAGGAGAAGTGGAGACAGAAGGAGTAAGGAGCTATTGCGGTGATGAGAATGATGAAACGAAGTGAAGAGGAAGTAGCTGGTTGAGGAAGATTTAATAATGGCCCAGCTCAGTTTGCTGGGTTTGCAGGCCGAGGGACCCTACAAAGAGAAAAAGAAGGAAGAGAGAGAGAATGATAGGATGTTGGAGTATAGAATGTTGAAGACAAGCTGCTTTTATTAAGGTTTCAGGGTCCCTTTGAGACAGCTCAAAATTATAAAACTGTGAGAGAGAGAGAGAGAGAGGGGTTGCAATTTGCAAACAACTGGAACGATGGCCCAGTGGTTGGGGACATTTGTCCTTGTTTGCAACCCACCTGCCATTTGTCTACTCCAAACGCTAATATGAGTTAATTAAGGGTTAAATTTTAAAAAATAAAAAGCAACTCAAAAAATTACTAATTTTATGTGTGTGATTAGCATGTCCGGTGATGCAAGATTTTTACAGCTTCTCCTAATCCTGGCAAAATTTTGTAACTTTCGAAATCAAATTTCAAATTTGAATCATATTTTGTACTGATGGGAGGAATTAGCATGCACTTCCCTCAATTCCACTCTTTAATACCATTTTTGTCTCTACTTTTGGGTAATTCTTGAATTTGGCCGGATTCACTTTGAAATTTTTTAAAAAGTTTGTGACTCTTGTTTTAAATTATTCATATAGTGTCATTATTTTTTTAGTTGTGATTAGATCTGCAGTTGATGTTGACTTCAATATTAAGATCTATGAGAATTTAAAATAGGTGGGGTTCACTCTATCATGTTAAGACATTATTCAAACTACATCAACAAGGCCTTTTGGTTTGCCGAGATTTTGAAGATTGGCTATTAGCATATGCATGCAGATACCATCACTGTATCTGCATATGGATGGGACTCTCAATTCATGAAGCCTTTAACAGTGTCATTTTAATCATTATAACCCCTCCACACTCCACAAAAAGGTATGTTTTCCTTATCATCTAAGCTTTGTTTTTAAAAAGAAAAAGAATTCCCTTAAAATGAAGAACGAGATAAGAAGGAAGGAGCGTTATACACCATTAGAAATATTTATGAAAAAATATTAAAATGGGTTTGCTTGGTAATAATTCAAACTTATTAATTGAATGCTTATTTTGTGTGTGTATGATTTAAGCTACTACCAAGAGAAATATTATTAAAAAGCAAGAGGATTATAGAACACATCATGCTAAAATTGCAATTCCATTCAGCGATGATGAATGAAATAGGTGCATCACACAATTTGTGTAATATAAAAATGCAAATAGGATTTGGTTATATATATGTGATATTTTTTTAATACGTAAATGTTCATTAAAGAAATTTTGAGATATTGATGGATAATAATTTTCATATTTTACTTATAAATTATACGTATGTCTATGTATTTATAAGTTTCTTATGATTTCCAATTATAATTTTGACATGTGTTTTGGAGTTGGATTTGAGTAAATTATTTTTAATAAAATTTCTCGGTAACTGCATATTAAATTCGGTAGCGTAGCGTGGCGTGGCAATGTTTTCGTTTTACCTCGTCTACTAAAAATTTTGACCCATTTATACGCGACACTATGTACATGGCTTATTTAATTCACATGTTAAAATGAATTAATCTACCAAAAAATAAAATAAAGTGAATTAGACGTGGTCTTAATTTACAGCCTTCTTGTATATTACAAGATATTGATTTTTTTAGTTACAAACAAGACAGAAGTTTGATAGGAAAAGTAAAAAATAATTGAGGTAAATATTAATATTATGTATATCTAGACTTTTAAAATACCATATTACATATTTTCATTAAAAAAAATTATAATAAATTATTAAATCGTAATAAACTATTAAATCGTAAGCAAGTATTGGTCAGACTTGTTTTAAAACAAACTAAATTTTTATATGTGCATATCAAAAAAATGTGAATTCAAATTTAAGTTTAATTAATAAGAAAAAAAGTTTAATCCAATTTGTTAAAAATTAAAATTAATTATCTATAATATTTTTTACTTAACATAAGTTAAAATAAAATATATTAGAATATTTATAAGTTATAAATTTAAATTATAAGAATTAATAAATTAAAAATGCATTATATTTAATTTTTTATCATAAACTTATACACAATTTAATATAATTATGTGTATATAATATATTTCTATGAAGTAAAATAAAACAGGAAATATGAAATTTTTTTGTTGTTTATAAAAATTATTAAGTTTAAATAGGAATTGTTTGTTTTCTTATATTTTATATTTTAATATATATATAATTTATTTTAAAATTCCAAAGCTAATCCAAATTTAAAACAAGATTTTTTAAAAATAAACTTGTTTATTTAAACTTTCATTCTCAGACTCATATTACATTTTTTTTTTTGTTGATGACCTTGGGCAAAAAGTGGAAGCTAAGGAAGAGGCCGTTCATTCAGCCCTTAATTGCTAGACAGGAAAACAGTACAGGAATGGTGGAAAAGCACCACAAAAATCAAATAATATTTATGATACAACAATAATATTTATTGTGGCTCAACATTTCTCCTTTATTATGGCTAAGCTTATTAATTTGATAAATTATAAATTTTTTTTCTTGTAACTTTCTTTGTGGATTACTCTCTCTGTGTTGTTATTATTATTATTATTATTTATGACACACTAACGACAACAAGTGTCTAGTGATTGCTCCACAATATCTAAAAGGAAAAAAAAAATATTTCATAATTAATAAATTACAAAAACTTTTTTATTGGCCAAAAGAAAATTATGGTAATTTTTGTTTGAATTTTGGCAAATATACATTTCATATTTGTTTTGTTCTATAAGTTATCCTCAGTTGCAGCATAATTAGGTTGAGATCTTTAATTTCCGCTTTAAGTAGCCTACTCTGTTATTAATTAAAGCAGCAAACATAATGATCACATGATTTGACTTCAACTCCATACAGATTCTTAACATTGGTTCTTTGTACATTCTCAATTTTGATCTTCTGCAATACAGTACTATATAATAAAATACAAGAGAAAAAGAATAAGAGGGATAAATTGAAAATTCACTCATTTTTAAATATTGAGGCTAAGAATCTTTTACATTTAAATCCTCCGCTGTCCGCTGATTGTTAACTGATATAGACAAAAGATAATTCAAATTTAATAGTTAATTATTTTTTATAAGAAACAATTAAATTACTAATATATGTTTGAACTTGAAACGGAAAATCCTTTGACATGAGCATTACTTCAGAAGTGCGAACACGTGCTAATTTGACGGTGTTTCTATCTAAGTTAAATTATCCATAAAAATAAAATTTAGTTAAAGGAAAGACGGTAGATTTAAATAAAACAACAATTGGAAGAAAAGAAAGATGGTAGAAATAAAATTGAGTGATAGGCCTAAAAAGAAGAGAATGTAGCATAACTATGAGTACGAGGCATCACCATCAAAATATTTGCTGTACAAAGGCCGATAATTGATTAGACAATACATTATATGACGTTAGATATAGATTTATTTTAAATAAATTAAGGATTTTTTTTCTTTAAAATACAGTATAGAAAATTTCAAATCCGCAGTATACTAATTCATCGAAAAGCAAGGCAAATTATCATGAGATTTTTTTTAGTTGATAAGATCCATATGGAAAAGTCACAAAAAATTATTCATTTGTCCATAAAATGTCTTTAAAAACTCCACCGTAGTCTTTCACCAGTCACCCGACTTTGCACTCTTATCCTCCAACTTCACCTTCTTCACCTTGCGTTCTTTCCTCATTCGGATTTTTATAAATAAAATAAATACATTGTTAAATATGATTCTATATAAAAAAAATTAGTCAAATATTTCTTTAAATCACTTCAAAAGGTAAAATATATATATATATACCTTAGATTTATGAATAAATATCAGGTGGCCAGCAATATGGGAAAATAAGCAGTCGAAAAAGAAGTTGGAAAAGAAGAATGCAAAGTATGAAAAATTCTTGCCTATATGTAATTTTATTTACATATTAATTAATTATATTTAATAAATTTTTTATAATATATGAGTCTATTAATATAAATTTAAAAAAATATTTTTAAGTATATACATTGTATTATTTTATTTATATATTAATTGATAATATTTAATTAATTATTTTTATTTATAAATAAAGAATAGTGAAAAGAAGATAGTCAATAACATTTAATGTGTTAAAAATTATTATTATTATATATGAATTTTATTATATCAAAAAATTAAAATCTATTTGTTTGGAACATAATTAAAACTTAATAAAGCAGCATATAAGATGCAAGACCTCAAGTCGTCCTTTTTCTTGCATCAAAATAAGTTAATAAAGTCAAATTTTTTAAAGATGTAAAATTTTTATAGACATTATATAAAATTGTGTCATCCTAAGTTTCTGGATGCATTATTAAGACAAGATATACCATATAAGACTAAATATTAATAACAAATAAAATTCAATATTAATAACAAATAAAATTTTAAAATTTATTTCTGGCTGACTCAGTACACATGTAAACTGCATTTATTTAAAAAGCAATCATTTATAAATAAAGTTGATAATGAAATCAAATTTCGGTGCTGTGTGCCGTCATAGTTGAAAACACAAGCATATTGGGTGGGGTAAGTGGAAATAAAAAATAAATATATGTGAGGATGTAACAGAAGCACTTGTAATTGGGATGAGTATTCGTTAGATGTGGTGGGAGAGGCTGAGAGTTTTAGTTATGTGTTGTGTCTCCACTTTCACTGTAGATAAAGGCGTGAGAAAGTCTTATTATTATTATTATTATTATTATTATATACAAAATTTATATACATTTTTTTTATATTTTTTATTAAATTTTTTAATTAAAATAATAATAAAATATGTAAACATTTGTTTTAAAAATAAAATAAGTTATATAAATTATAGGTAAAATAATATTTATGTTCTTAAACTTTATATAAATTTTTTAATTCATGCTTAAAATTTTAAATTATAATAATTTTTTATCTAATTTAATATTATTTAAATTATTAACAAAAATAATTATATAATATTTAATATAATGTTAAAATATTAAATAAAAATTAACTTATACTAATTTTACAGAAATTTTATTAAATATTACATCATTATTTTTATTAATAATTTATATAACATTAACTTATAAAATAAAATTAATTATAGCTTAAAATTTTAAAAGTAAAATTTAAAGATAAAAAATATTCTTATTTAAATTATATATATTATTAAAAAAATTAATAACAAAAATATAAAATCTGTGTTGACGAATGAGGAGCAGTGGAATACGTACCTACGATTACCACGTTACAAGATTTTGAGTAAAGCTGAATCTCCTTGCTGTTCTCATAATTTAAGATGTTCAATGTTCAGTGCATGCCATGCCTACCACTTACTTGATTTCTTCTTCAATGAAAGCTGGCAAAATTCAAAGAAATGAATGAGAGGGTGGGGTCCAACCACATGCCATGGCCATAATATACACAAATCACACTCACATCAAATATAATATAAGTTTGGTTGCTTTTGAATATAAATATTGTAATTGGTACATATGAATTAAGTTACTAGGTTTCCTTATAGAGGAGGGATGAGGATTGAAGACTCGAGATTGAGGGACCCCAATTCCCAAACCAAATGAATAATTTCTCATAACCCAATCTAGCTGCTAGCTACTACATCTCACGAACTAATGCTATTCAATTGTACACCCACACCCACCACCCTCCATGCATTATCCATCTCATCATTCCAAATCAAGCTAACTATATGTCAAATATCTCTCTCTCCATTTTCCATCCAATTCAAATTTTGAACTTCAATTGAATTGTGGGTCCCACTTTTCTCGCTCTGCTTTTTGTATTTGAATAGTTGGATCTATGCAAAAGGATTCAAAAATATTAATGGATAATTTTTTGCTTTTTTTTAACGTATCATAATTTCACTAAGTAACAGTTTTATTAATAGAATATATACGAGGCAATATTTTCTTTAATTTTACTACGAGAAATTTTAGTCCTCCCCCTGATTCTGGGTTAAGTGTCGGTTCACCTTCTTGAAATTATTGAAGTTGATGGCGGAAATTGAAATTTCTTGTACTCCGAACATAGAAGTGATCATATTCATGCCTAGACCAAAAGATTATGCGTTAAGATATAGGATGGTACATTTACTATCTTTTTATGGTGCTGGCTAGTACATACGTTGACTATCTTTGCCCTATCTAAATTTCTTTTACATTCTTTTTCATGGGTAAACTAATGGAAGGAGGTGTGAAGTTATTGAAAAAAGTAATGGTGGGTGAAATTGTAAACTTGAGATTCATCCTCTCACCGATCATTGCCACATGTATTTTAATCTAGGGCATAATAAAAAGTGGAAAAAGGAAAACAGTACGAAGTTGCAGGGAAACAAACCAAGAAACAGCTTAAGGCTCAAGCGTATACACTATTTGGATGTTTCTGGATGAATATGAATTTTTAGTTTTTTACATTGAATATGGACCACCTATGATCTATCTTTCATTCTCTCTCTCTCTCTAAGACTTCACAGCTCATTTGATCTGATCATACAAAAGGGCACTAAATTCCTGCAAGACGACAATAATTCGTGTTACAATAATAGAGAGGTGTCTTCATCTAAACCTTTTTTGTAACATGGGCTACTCTGCTTTCACTTTATTACTTTTCCTATGAAAATGTCGTCCTCGCTGTGCCACAGTCATGGGCATTTGGGACTACTAATGCTGCACATGCCGCCCTTTTTGTGTTGCAGATTGAAAACCTCATTATCCACTATGATGTTCTACCCTTCTTTATTATTACGTTTCTGTATGCAGTTGCTTTCTATATCAAATTTATAGTATATATGATGTATTTGCATGTCTTGAAATTAAACCAAAAGTCAGTAAAAATAAATTTTAAGCCATTTCATTATATTTTAACTGGTCACTGTCTCCTATGAGGCTATGAAGGCAAAGTTGGATGTGGGTCCGGACCACAAGCTTCTATATTCAATGAACAAGCTAATGGTTTAGGGAAACAAATCATATAAGAAAAAATTATTAGAAGGGCAAAAAATAAAAAAAAAAAACACTTTTTCTTGTGATTAAATTAAATGGTACGTCCACGACTTGGTGAGAAAACTGAAAATGGCAAGAAAGGTAAGAATCAAGCTCAACTTCAGTTATGAATAATAGAGACTAGTGCCATGTAGAATATCAATTTTATGAAAAAAGCAAAACTATTATAGATGATATAAAAACCGCACCAACAGAGTAGCTTTTAAAGAACACACGAGTGGAGTGTGACAACATTAAACCCTGTTTTTAGGTGGTTTGGTGTGGTTCAACTAAGAAATGTTATCAGATTATTATAAACAAAATGATGAGGATAATTGTTGATTAATAACAGGTAAAGTAATACATATCAGAATACATAAAATATAATACAACCTAGTCGTGCACGAACATGTCTCATGCATGGATCTGCGGGAAAGAGACGTTGTGTCTGAGCACTCTGTTTTAGAAGATTCTTGGAAAAGTACGTTCCACTACAGAATCTAACACCGCCTTGACCAACTATGATTTTTCTTCCGCCCATGTCTCCACTATCGTCATGAACAACAAAACAATCATAGTATTGACAACAATTGTTTAAGAAAAACGGTTTAACATAACCCTCAAGAACATAATGAATGCATTTTATCCATACTAGCCCATAAAATGTATCTGTTTATTTTATAAAAGCATAAAAAGTATTCCCAAAATTTGATAGGAAAAAATATTATCAAATGCGGTGCCTGATTCTGGGAGGCCTTAAACAAGGGCTGCCCTTGATGACACACTCTCTCTTGCACGTGGGAGCACACACAAGATTGTGTATACAATTTGATAAAAATGCATACTTGTATTTAGAGCGAACACTATTTCTTACATAGGTCAGCCTCGGCTCGGCTAAATGAGTGAAGATGCATTTAATGGGGTTGGCCAAGGAGGTCATGGTTCATGAATGAACAAGTAGTTCACAGAATAAATGACCACAACCTATTGCACATGCATTTATTTAAGTAATGCAGGGTGTGTTATAACTTTAATTATGTATAGTGTACCTGTCTAGATAATATTCATCTTGAGTGGCTGACCATATTCAATGAGTATTATGTGGCAGGTTAGGAAGAAATATGAATTGAATAAAAATCAGCCATGCAGAATAGAAGAATAATAATGATTGACAAAGGAATCACAAGGTCACAAGATAAGTATGGGCTTGCAGCAGCAGAAATTAAATTGAAAAAAAAATGACAAACTAGACCAGAAATAAAAAATTAAATATTTGTATTTTGTTTATTTCATGCAGGGTGTAATTTTTTCTGTCAAGATGGAGCAATGCAATTAAGCTCCGGACTCTTTTACAACATTACAGTGCCTTGTTTCTGAGAAAGAATACATGCTTTACATTATATTAGAATGAATGGATTGCTACTATACTTTTGAGTGTGGAATTTTCCTATCTACATCATGCATACAGCCCAGAATAAACCCTTTCATGTTTAGTACCTACTATACACAAGGGATGTGTATTATATGCATAAAATGAAGTAACCTCATTGCATCATTGCATCAGAGGGGAAAAAAAATCACTGTATTGACGTCAATGGGAAGCATCCCAAAAGGTTGATATTAGCTTTTGCTCTTTCTCCAGAGATATCTGAGTGGCCATCCAAGAAAATCAGAATTATTTCACACAGAAATATCAACTGAACTAAGTAGGAACCATGACCATGTGGTAGTAAATGTAACACAAAGCATCTGAGATGTCCACACAGTAGCAAATCAAAATCTGAACAAGTCTATCCAAAATAAATGGAATGATAGTTAGCCAAACCATGCATATGAAGTCCAAAATAAAAAAGATGAAGCTTGCAATGCTAGAGCATCGAACCTTCAATGGAAAGTTTATTAAGTATTTTACACCATAGGAGGATCAATTTAATATGACAGAAGATATAATCAGTCTAAATAATAAATGTACAAGCAACTACTTGAAGTTACTTTTATCAAAATAGAGAAAAACTACTCGGAATTACATTTACAGATTAGAACACTTCTTTTTTGTCACAGATGCGTAACTTCGAGATATTTTCCTTGCCAATTCCAGTTTCATGCTATTCTAAATATGCACTAACGTCCTATGGATAGAATACAAAGAACTAGCATGGTAAAAGATGAATTAGGTATATGGTACTGTTCATTAGCTTACCAAGAGAAGATCCTCATCAGTGCCAAAGGCTTTGCGAGCTTCATCTAACGACTTTGAAGAGATCCTCTTGTGTTTCCTGCATATTTTCCAGGGAATATTGAATTTATATTTTTAGAAAGATGACCAAATAGCTCTTCTCTAGGAACAAAAATCACAAAAAATGCTAGACAATAGTTCATCCATTCAAATAAATATAAAACATTTGTCATATTCCAGCAAATTGTTTGTGTGAAAAGAAAGAAAACTCTGGTAAGATGACCATAATCTCATCTATCAGCAAATCCAATCACAAATAAAAGGAAATCAAGTGATCATGAATACACAGTGGATGCATTTTGAAAAGAAAATGCAGATGGGGAAGTTAACGCCAAAAAGAAACAGCTTGTATGCCTAGACTATTACACTGATCAGGCAGATTAATTATCAACTTAATAAAAGTAGCGTAAATATGACAGGACCATCATCAAACTTCACAACCCCAAATCGTAACTAGATAACTGACAGTTGGGCTATGAACCAACTAAAAAGTTCAGCATGGTCATACAACAAGTAATGCTTGCTCCAGCAAATATGATCAAAGGCTAATTGAACAACAGTAGGCTTTATCATCAGTATCTCCAAACATCTACTTCATAAACAATAGAATTGGAAAAACATTTCCAAGATCACATAGATCTAAGTGCTCAATGTAGAAGGTGGCATAGCATTACATCTAGTAAATTTAAGCTGCCTGGAAAATGAATTGTTATGACCTGTGGTTGCTCCACTTAAAATATGTATAAAATCTTGTCTCTTTAGTTTGAGAAATCTATCATGGAAAGTTTTTCCACAGATGTTCTCTAAATTCTTGTTTTTCTTGATATTGGATGTAAGAGACCGCAATGTGTATGCAACTATAAATAAAGTAGAAGAAACTTCTGTTATCATAAAGCTCTTAAGGAAACACACATCCAACTATAAATATATGCCGCAGAATATGTCACTTAATAATTTTTAACATGAGGACCTTTCCTATCTCCTGTGGGGGTGTGGGGTGGGAATTAGAAAGCACTACTTCATAAGCAATCTCAACCTGTATTATAATCTTGGACAAAGTTTTATAAACCAAGAAAAATTGCTTTGCTTTTACCTAATTATTTAGGAACTATATGCTACTAGAAAATATTATTTCTTAATAACAAATTAACAACAAATTCCTTCATATTGATGATAATTTTCAAGCAGTTAGTGATATAGTAGAACCAAATGTTGTGATTCAAAGACAATGGTAAATATCATGAATTCATGATCATGACCAAATCTTATGGAAGAATAAATTTTAGTATCTAAGAAGTGAAGGAGCATAATATTCTCTGGTTAAGATTAGTAGAAAGAGGCAAAAGAAAAGTACTTAGAACTGGCAGGATCTCGAATCTCAAACATGTCTGCTCCAGCATCATAGCCGCATATCAACACATAGTGACCTGTCAATGGCAATTGTCTCCTTAGAAGTGGATGGATTTCATAATGCTTGAAAATAGTAATGGAAGTATGAATCTGTACTGGGGAGACTGAATGACTGGCTTCGTATTTAATAAATAAATTCAGCTTTGTTTCATGATTGGAAAGCAAGTTAAATCTTAGATTTCATGATTTAGAAATTAAACAGCTATGGTCCTCTTGGTCATTTTGAGCATATACACCTAACATAGCAACAGCAGAGAATCAGTTTCAGTATGCATGAGCTGCCTACCCTGCCTATGATGTGGGACACTGACGACCAAGAATCCCTTTCATATAGTTTGGGAATAGTAATGTACAAAATTAAAACAAGCCTATACTGGATAAGCTGACAAAATCATTTTTTTAATTATCAATGGACAAGTTTGTGATAAAGAAAAAAAGAAAAAAAACTCTGAAAAGAATTTAATCCTTGGTTTAATTAAGGGTCAGAGAACTAAATGGAGAACCCTAGCCACACAGATTAACTAAATTTCCATGTCTTTTATATATTTGTTTTACTTACTATAACTTGAGAAATTCAGCATTTCGCTGCCAAATTCCTTGGAAAAAAAAAAATAATAAGGCATCAGAGGGCCCTAAACAGGGAAGAAACTTCTCTTATGCTCTGCCTCTGTAATTCAATCATTCCATCCCCTTGCTTATGTTTCTGTCTTAAGCCTTCCATTACTTTCCTAGCAGGCTGCCACAGATTTTTTCTGCAGTTCAACTTCTGGTGTACTTCTTTCTTAGACTTTCCTCTCTTAATCACACAACATAACTATATATATTTTATATATCTTTCTAATACCTAATAACCTGAAATACTTGTAGTCTACCTCGTCAATAAAACCACAATATGTATCCGAAGGTGTTCACAAAATATGTTATTACTTACACAAAGAGGAACATTGTTTGTTACTAACCTTGATTTAGAAAGAATATGTTTTTTTTTTTTGGGCCAGTATATAGAAAAAAAAAACATTTAAAATTCCTAAAAGCATGTTAAAACCAAGATATTAGTGCTAACCTGTGTAGCCAGAGTTGTCGCAGAAGATAGCTGGGACATGAACATCTTGCCATACATGACTAAAAGACATAAGTTTTAAAAGCATATAAATATTTTCCATCACCAGAGAAAATGACATAATTACAGAAAACAATGAGCTAGATACAGAAGGATTTATGTTTTACTGCAGTGGAAATATTTGTAAAAAGGAGAAAAAAAACATGGTAGAGGATATCAATGAATTGACTTGGTTAAACTTACGTGCTAACTAAACTTGGTAAAAGCATTTTCAGAATTTAGGTGTCATACAGATTAGGTGTCCAAGCCAATGACAAACAATGGGGTTGAAGAAGCCATACCTCAATTTGTTGTGGTCAACTAATGCAATTGCAATATATTTTCCAGATAATATGAGAATTGAAATCTCTTCTCCACTGACTGACCTACACTGTAAAAGATGGAAAGATTTGTAAAGAAAATATCTAACTTATAAGCAAAAATATATCATTCCAGACAGGAAAGATGACGAATGAGCATAGAGTTCTCCTAGTCAGCTTCTTCCTATTGCCACAAATCTGCTAGAAAATATCAATATACGCAGTAAAAGTGCAACTCATTTAACACCCTTTAATTATTGTCCATCAAGATAAATGTACTAATAGAAACGTTACTTGACTAGAGGAGATGCTATAAAAAGCAACGACCTGACACTATTTTTCTTTTTCTTCTTCAATAATTGATTATCTGAGAGCTTTCTGTCTAAAAAATTGATACTGAAAGGAAGCCCAAAAAGGTTTAGCTTACCTGTATATTAATTCCAGCCTCCCTTGCTTTCTGAAATAGCATATCAACTCTCTCCAGGTCGTTAGGCAAATGCTCCTGTACAAATTGAAAACAAAATCTTTTCAAGTTAGTGCAAATAACTAGATACAGTACTGAATTTATGCTGCAATGGTATATCAGCGCAGTAAAATCATAAGTAACAAGATGCAACAAAAGTTTACAAACATAAAAGTGCTGAGAAGAAGGAGAAGGAGGATGATCAAGAAGCAGCAAAACTTGATTTCTTTTCCAGGTAGCAGGTACATGAGATGGCATATCACTGACTAAATACCAAATGCCATTTAGTTGTGCACATCAAAATAATGTACTCTTGAGTAATATTATGACACCAATATATCTATACCACGTTCTGACTCCCCCTCAAATAAGAGTGCTGTTATTGTCAATGAATTATGAACCTAGGAAGTAGACATGTCTGTGCATCGTCCAAGAATAAAGAGATTGTGATTGCTTCTGTATGGCAGTGAATTACCTTGTAAAATGATTCAACACAATAGTTTGGATTTGCACCAAAAGTTACTGTGAAGTAGGAAAAACTGACAGCAAACTTCTGTAGCAAATAGGCCAAATCAACAGTCCAAATGCTGCAAGACAGTATCCAAGAAGGAGCGAAATGAGAATACAATTACATATTTTTATTTTGAATTGTGATGTTCTTCTGTTTTAGTATTTGATTATAAGCAAAAGACATATTTGAAATTGTCAACCACTTCAATTAAATGATGACAAAAAGGCACATGGATAAAACTTTCAGAACTAGATCAGAAGAGCATCTTCATATAATCTTCAAGCATTTCACATAACATAGTAACTAGGAGTTCTGAGATTGTGCAGAAGAAAAAACCTAGTTGTGCAGCACAGTTCAGCCAGTGCTTCAATATTGCAATTGTTAGCACCAATAGTTTTCAAAACCATCAAGACACAAGCAAGGCCACAGTCCCATGTGTATGATTGGTTTATGTGTGGTACCTATAAGCATGATAGTGAAAAAACATGCTTCAGAGATAATAGATTAAGAGAAGAACATTTACAATATACTATATGAAGCAAAAGCTAAATTGTAAATAACCCACTTCAACTTCATCACTGGGCAAATAACCTTTAGTTTTAATTTTGGCAATAAACCCACTCGAACTTTCAACATTTAGCAAATAATCCATTCAATTTAAAATTTCACAAATTTATTTGTTGACTTAAGTTCTACCAAATTGCCAGTTCAATTAATCCAATTTCCTTGCTTTCTTTAACTTCTTAGTGAATGAAAAGGATTATTTTCCACATATTGAAAATTCAAGAGATTAATTGCCAAAAACCATAAGGATTAAGGGGTAATTTGTCAAGGGTCAAACTTGAATGGATTTATTTTCATGTTAATCTAAAAAGAAAGATACCATCGAGATATCACACAGCACTTACTTCAACAAAACGTGAGTGGGGTAAGGAGGCTAGATGGCAACCTATGTTACTTGATCTCTGCTTGAAGAGGTAGGGATCTAGTGCACTTGAAATATTCCCTTTTGTTTCTGTTTCATCTTCTGTCTTGATACTCTTGTTGAATATAGAGTACAAGGGCCACATCAATGACCAGATTGATTGCGTAGCAGTTTATATACTACCTGCAGCAACTTTGACAGAAAACTAAGGAGATATCAGCCACAGAAATGTTCTGTTTCTTTCTAATTTCAATCTCCAGTTTCAGAAGCCTTTGAAGGGCCAAGATACAGATGAAGTTGGAATCATTTCTTAGGGGTAAATCAATCAAACAAGCATGCTCAAGCTATAACCTTAAGTTTCGTTTGAACTATATAAAGTCTAGAATGAAAAGCCTTGACATTTGACATTAAATGGAGGTTAACTTCATTGATCTTGGACATGGTCAGTATTACAAACACATAAACCCTTTGCTGTAAAATTACAATGCAAATTATTTGTAGAAATCAAACTTAAGATCACCAGTTTGTTGCAACGAAACATAAAGTTTCATGGAAAGCAAAAACAAAAGGTGGGATCACATTGAGTACCAGAAAAAATGAGTTCTTGCTCAACTCGACATGGGAAACTCACGGTAAGAAAAGAAGTTCGACCACCTGAGGTCTGAAACACAATAAACTGAAGTTTTTGTATCAAACGAAGTCTAATCACGATTTTTTTTTTCTTGTAATGAAATGACTCAGACTAAGACAACTAGCAAATGACCAAGACAGCATCGAAACTGACCAGCTTTCAACCATTACACCGAGTTTACACCAATAAAAGCTGAAGCTTTACGTCCAAAACATCATATTCAACCATTAAAACAATTAATCAGTTCATTAAACCATAAAATGAGCTGTTATTTGAATTTGAAGCCTCTTGATTAAGTAAATCTACAAATAACATCAAACTGGAACAAATTCAAAGTTTTAGGAATCACAAAGCCAGAAAAGCGCTTCACCTAGAATTGGTGGCGAAAAGAAAGAAAGAAAAATTGAATATATTTATTACGTACGAGGCCAGGGGTTAAGAAGACGCTTGTCCTAGGCAGAGGAAGACAGGTTCGGCAATATGTCTGGGGTCTTTTTGCATCCTTTTCTTCATCTCTTACCCATTTTTTATCATTTGCCCCTTTGCGCTGCGGTGGCTTTCTTTTTCTTTTTCTCTTTTTGTTTTTGAAAAATTTTCCTTCTCTTTTCTATTTTTTTTAGGAAAAAGTACCTTTTTCCTCACTTCAATTTGCATTGATTTTTAATTTTATCCTAACTTATATTACTTCTTTAAGTTAAAGATTCACAGAACGCCAATTTGTTGACTTTTATGTATATTTGATAACCATTTGATAATTGGCATGAGCTGATTATCCGGCTTTCGGTGGTTATTTTGAAATTTGACTTGTTTTAAAAGTGCGTTTGAAACTGTTTTTAAAATTTATCTATTTTTAAATAAAATTTTAGGAAAAGTGTTATAAGAGAAACATGAATAGTGTTGGGATAATTTAATTAAAAGTATCTAAGCAGTAATTTATATTTTACTAATTTATATAAAAATGTATCTTTAATTTTTAAATTATAAAAAAAGTTTATGTTTAATTTTTTATTAATATTATTTACATAAATAAATAATCATAAATATTTGTTATTGGTATTTTTTATTAAATTATTATATGTCTCAAAATAATATATATAATTAATTTTTAAAAAATATAATTTATTAATAAGAAATTTGTGTTTGTGAAAGATTTTAAAAAAATAAATTAAAAATATTATAATAACTAAAAAATTTTAGATTGAGGTATTTTATTCAGTTTTTATTTTTGGTCAGAAGTTTAAGCTGAATTTATGGCTTCAACTCAAAATGATATCATGTTAGTGGAGGTTATTGTAACAGTTACTTTAGAGTAAATTGATGAAGATGATTGATAGTTGGCAAGATGACCTTACAAGAAAAATACATGTACAAGGAGAAAACATATTGGGTCAGTGTTACAAAATGATTGGGCTTAAGTCCTAAAATAATTTAAGGAGAAAACGGGCCGGTAATAATGTTACGTGGACCAATTCAGGGTCAGATCGTTGATAAGCAAGCCCAGATCAGAAATGAAAGATTGACCAACTTTACTAGTTCAATTCTTTTGTATAAAAAAATTTATGTTGAGAGAATTGTATTTTTTTCATAGAATTTTAATTAATTTAAATTAAATTAGTCAGAATTTAAAATTTTTTTAGATATTAATAGTTTTAATAAAAAATAAAATAAAAATACTATTTACATTTAATGCATTTATTTTCTTTTTTAGTGAAAAAAAAACTTCATTATTGTGAAAATAGAACATAATAATAATAAACGAAGAGAAAATCTTAATGGAGATGATGTGTGTGCATGTCTCAGAATATCACGTGGTGGGAAATGGATTTGGTTTCAAATCCACCACTGAAAGGGACATATACATTAACAGTATTCATATATAGGCTCCTATTGCTATTTGCTATTAATATTTAGTATTCACGAGAGTGTTCAAATTCAAAACACAAGGTGAAGGTGCAGAAAGAAGCCAAACTTTCCAAACCCAAAAAGCCATTTGAGAAATTGGCATCCATTACATTTTGAAATCGCAACTTCATTTTTTTCTGAAAAAAACCCAAAATAAATTACAATTAATGCATCCATCGTAACTGCTAAGAAAAAACATGGAGATTTGAAAACGTTGATGTGAGTGTGACTACGCCTAGAAAAAACTGTCACTTGCTAAGCATGCTAATTGCTATGCAAACCAGACCAGACAGTGATATCAGAGAGAGAAAAAGTGGGTGCTTCAATAGAGGGTACAAGCATAAGCAGGGCTACATAAGTATATGCAATCACTGAACCATGAAAGTACTGTCAGTGGAGCAAAAGATCAGAGAGGGGTTGGAAAAGGATATGGCGGGATGCAAGTTTACAATATGAACTTAATTTTTGCAAAAAGTCGAGGGGCTAACGTTGTCTCTGCTTTCACAAAAGAGATGTTAGAAAGTAAAAAATTGCTGCTTTTTTCACTTTTCTTTGGAGGGATTTTTTCAGTGCATTGTTGTCAAAATCATAATTTGCGAGCCGTTGTTAAAACTTTGGCTATTAGCCTTTTATCCTTTTGGTTGGCAAGTTGGAACTCAACGGAAGGTAATGGAGAAATTTTGAATTGAAAGATTTAAAAGCTTTCTGCTTTCCAAGAGAGAGAAAAAGGAATATGTCCATGGAGTTATAGATATACTGAGTGATAATAAGGTGAAGTTGGATTAGCTAGAATAGAACCCTATAAGCTATCTACAGATAAGTCAAACAAATTTATTTATGATTTTATCTGATTTGTTTTGTCCTGTATTACTAAATTAATGCCGTATTAATGAAAATAAAACGAAACAAAATTCTTACTAAACATTGATTCCCACTCTTTCCACGTCAAGTCACTTTTTTCCTTTCGACCAAAGAGTCAAGGATATACACATACCTACGCCTAATTAGGCTTTATTTGTAGACATAATCTTGCTGGAGATCAAAATACGTCCTGATTTTTAGGATAATTTTAAGTTCATACAATTAAAAGTTGATGAAAAAATTTGTCAGGTAGCATGAATGCCTTTGACTCTTGGTAACAAAGACAAGAAAAAATGGGTATGTGACGTCCCGAGAAAACTTTTGGAATGAAGATTACGAAGTAGTCCTTGATTGATTGATTTTTTCAAATAAAGTTTCAATTTATGTGCACTTTACTATTTTCGAGTTTTTATAGCAATTTATCTCGATAAACCATAAAATTATGAAATTTATATACTGATCTTAGTTTTGTGGCATCAACCAAACCAAGCATTGTCTGACTTGAGGTTTATTAATTGAAGTGAACCGAAAGGTCAAAAAGTTTAAATGCCATCCATATCTGATTACTAGCTAGTATTAATATATAGCAAAGGAAACTCTTATTTTCAAATCTCCAAGTCCATAATATATGGCTAAAGGTCAATGTTATTAAAAATAAAAAGGGCAATTATAGTTGCATGCTGAGCCTTATAATTAAGATTTTGAACCATTCAGAAGTTTGAGTGAGGGCAAGAGAGAAAAAGCAGAGAGACGTTGGCATGGGTATAGCATGTGGCGTTGGCAGTTACCTTTGGAGCTTCGAAGTTTTAACCCAAATTTGACAGATAGAGAAAGAGAAGCATTATTCATACTACTAGAAAAAGCCACATATTATTAATTCCCTCGTCTTTTCCGTGAGATGGTGTTCACTCTATAAACGCACCTTCAGTTTATCAGTTTCTTTGTTTTTCAAATTTGTTCACTGTTGCTGCTTATGGCTGAAACAAAGCGGGGACCTGGTGATTGTGAATCATCTCTGTGACAACCCCTTTGCCTCTTGGGTCTCAAATCCCATAAGCTTACGTCTTGAGCTAAAGTTCTTAAAGATGGATGCTTTGTCCAAGAATGAAAATTTTCCGATAGGAGATGGCCTTCCCTGTTCTGCAGATAATGAAGCTAAAACTGAATCGAGCTTCTTCGATGCAACTGAAGAAGCGAAATCAAAAGGGTCTACTTCGCCTCTTCCTCTTGGCTGGCCTATTCGGAAGGCCGCATTCTCCAAGTGCCAGAACTCTGATGAGTCAAAATTAACCAGGATCAGTTCAAAAATTTCAGGTTAGTTGTTTTTTATTATTTTTAAATCTTCTTTTGTTTGGACACCTAGAAAATGGAAGGCGTCCTCCAAAGTTTTTTTTTTTTTTTGGAAATATAATAAGTATCTGTTGCGCCTGTGAAACTGGGAAAAAAATCGGTTCAAACAGATATTGATATGATGAAGGAAAGGTTTTGTAAGCTACTGCTGGGTGAAGATATGTCAGGATCAGGCAAAGGGGCTTGCACTGCTTTGGCCATCTCAAATGCTATTACCAATCTTTGTGGTATGCTTCTCTCTTATACTCCTTGTGAGAAATATGTGTTTCTAAAATCTAAATATTATTTGTTTTATTTAGAACTAAATTACATCTAAAGTGCTATTACCATTTTAGCAACTGTATTTGGGCAATTATGGAGACTAGAACCTCTGCCTTGTGCAAAGAAAGCAATGTGGCGAAGAGAGATGGAATTGCTTCTCCACGTAAGTGACCACATTGTTGAATTGATACCTTCATCGCAAACATTTCCAGACGGAAGCAAGCTGGAGGTGACTAATTAAACTTGGATTTAATTTTCTCTGTCTCCAACTTTGATTTTCAATTATTCAATGCTTCTTTCTGTTCTAATATGGTGCATTGAGCAGGTAATGACTTGCAGGCCTAGGTCAGATCTTTTTATTAATCTTCCAGCTCTTGGTAAACTTGACAACATGCTTCTCGTAAGTAAATTGAATCTTCTTCTTGTTCATTTAGTGGTTGGTAGGGAAATGATGATTATGAGGTTTCTTGAGCATTTTCCTCTGCATTACAGGAAATATTAGATAGTTTTACGTCTACAGAGTTCTGGTATGTGGACCAAGGAATTGTAGCCTCAGATGCAGATGGGTCAGCCTCTTTTCGCCAAGTAATTCAGCGACAAGAGGAGAAGTGGTGGCTTCCTGTTCCCCGCGTTCCTCCGTCTGGTCTCAGTGAGAACTCAAGAAAGCAGTTGAATCACGCACGAGAGTGTGCAAATCAAGTACTGAAAGCAGCCATGGCTATTAATAACATGGCTTTAGCGGAAATGGAGGTTCCAGAGTCATACTTGGAAGCCCTTCCAAAGGTCTGAAATGAAATCCCAACATTAATAAATTTTGATTTAGTCATAGGAATAGGATTAAGATATTAAAAACACATTATCTATATATCTTGTCTTGCACTTGTAGAATGGAAGAAGCTGCCTGGGGGATTTCATTTATCGTTACATCACATCAGAAGAATTCTCTCCAGAGAGTCTGCTAGATTGCCTAGACTTGTCCTCTGAACATGTCGCAGTAGAGATTGCTAATCGCGTGGAAGCCTCAATTTATGTATGGCGTCGAAGGGCACACTCCAGACCCCCATTTAATCTCAACCGTTCCATGACAAAATCGTCGTGGGAGATGGTCAAGGATTTCATGGCTGATGGAGACAAGAGAGAAGTACTCGCAAAAAGAGCTGAAAACATTCTGTGTTGCTTGAAGCAGCGGTTCCCAGGTTTAACTCAAACCACTCTGGACACCAGCAAGATCCAGTACAACAAGGTCTCATTTTTTTCCAATCTTTTTTCAAAACCATCACTCACTCTCCGAACGAATCAAAGTATTTACTATTTACATTTACTTACACGTCTCAGGATGTTGGGAAGTCCATATTGGAAAGCTATTCAAGAGTTTTGGAGAGCACGGCTTTCAATATCGTGGCTCGTATAGATGACTTGCTGTATGTGGATGACTTGACCATACAGTCTGATAGGTTTGCATTGGTGGCAAGTACAGTTAACGAGGTTGGTCCGAAGAAGGTTTCGCATCCATTCTCAGTGTCTGTCTCTGGCACTCCACAGAAAACAAGGGTTGGCACACCTAGGCCTAGCTATTCACCTGGAAGGAGGGAGAGGACTCCGATCCAGAACAACAATGGCATGATTAAACCCCATCGTAGAGGGTTCGGGGTGAAAAGGGTATTGTCGAATTATCTGAGGGTAGACACAAAAGCAAAGATATGTAGTGATTCAACTGAACTCAATAATTGTTGTTCGGACCCAAGTATTATGAGAACAGAACACCCAGAACGTCAAAAGGAATCACGCGCCCTGAAGAACAAGACAAGATGACGGATATGCAGGGCTGTACTGTTTGTTAAAGCAATTTCTATTCAATTATTCAGTTCCATTCCCTTCTTTGTATTGAACTGGAAAGCGGTGGGTTTAAATATTTTTGTATTTATTGAAAATAAATTGAATTTTAAATGAGTTTGCTTGTCAATTAACCTTCTCTAGATTTAGAGGGGCAGCGTGAACCAAAATTTAAAAGCATAAAACAGAACAGAGACAAAGTAAAATAAAATATAAAGAAAAAATTGGGGCCTCGCCAAAAATGAATTGAAATTAAAATAAATTATTGAATTATAAAAATATTTAAATTAATTTTTAAAATATATATTTTGTTTTAATTTAATCTATAAATATAAGTATTATAATTTTTTTATATTTTAATTTAAAAAATTTTAAAGATTATAATAAAATATAATATATTTTTTTAATAATTAAATTACATATTTTTATAATTTAAAGATTAAATTGTAACTTTTAAAAATTAAAATAATAATTTACTTTTAAATGTTAAAAAAAGAAAATAACTATTTGGGGCATTCCGAGAATTGAACTCGGGACCTCTCGCACCCTAAGCGAGAATCATACCACTAGACCAAATGCCCTTGTTTAAAGATTTATTTCAGTAGCTTTTTTGTGTAACTAAATTAATGACAGTGGTGGACTGGTAGCTCAGGCGGACAAGAAAAATCCCATGATTGGCAAAATATTGAAAAAGTTCTCGTATATAAATGTCATATTTTATGACATTCTATTTTTGAAATTTAGTTCAGTAATTGTTCTTATTATCTCATACAGGCTTTGCATGCGAAATTATTCTACTAAAGCAAATGGTGAAACATTCTTGCGCATTTGAAATTTTCTTACTCTACACTTGTCAAACCAATCTTTACGTAAAATGATGAAAATTTCTTTTAATTATATTACAAATTTCTTATTTTGTAGCATATTTAAGGGTTGTGCTTAATTAGCACAATGAACATTTTCTTTTATGTCAAATTAATACTTGTCATTAATTAAGTCTCTTACTAAAAAAATGGTTTATATATGCCCACAGTTAGCTTCATGTTTGTAAAAGTTATAATAATGCCTTTTGTGAAACAAAATTCTCGTAATATAAATGTCACAGTTTTTACTAAAACTAAAAATAACCCCACTTGCCCAAATACTTTCTTTTGAGCAGAACAAGTGCTTTATTTGAATGGAAAGCTTCCCTTATTCAGAAATTACCAGGAACATTAGTCAAAAACCGCAGTTTCATCAACAGTCGTTGTAGTATAGTGGTGAGTATTCCCGCCTGTCACGCGGGCGACCCGGGTTCGATCCCCGGCAACGGCGTCGTATTATTATTATTTTTTTCCTGTGATTCTCTGAAGGAGTAGGTGGATGGAATAAATTAAAACCCTCATTCATAGTTTTTTAATATCTAGTAGCTGTTCACAGTTCAAATTCCAGGTTCTAGTTATTGTATTCATGGTGCTTATTCTGCATGCCAATGTGTCAGCTTGAGACTTTTAAAAAGACGTATATATGGTCAAAAGAAAAAGAATCTGCGGGCCGCTCTCTCCCAGGAAATCAGTAACAGTGGATTCTAATTTCTAAATCAGAAGATAGATTGTTAATTCCAGAGTGCTGCTTGTGTGGCTATGTATAGATTGTAGGACGGAGCAAGGTTTGTGACATACTTATAATAGCCTTTAATTCAAGCTAAAGCAGAAATTAAGGAAAGCCATTATCATTGATGAAGATGAAGTCCATTTGGTTGGTGCTGGTTCTGATGATCCTAGTAGTTGGAGGATCCCAGAGTGGGGTTGAAGCAACTGGTGAATGCGGGAAGTTCAGTCCTGAAAGAATGTTAACGCATGTCTTTCGTCATTGTGTGAAAGCGGCAAGGGACGTGGCAGCTCCCGTTTCTGAACAATGCTGCAAATCGCTTGTCGACGTACCCATCGCTTGCTATTATGCTATCATCAATTCTGACGCCTTCGAGAAACTAGGCATCGATCGCCAAGTTGCCTACACCATTCCCCGACGCTGCCGTCACACCTATGTTCACCACTAAGAGTGCACATATCACTACACAATAAATTAAGGCTACATGGGACTATGAACTCATGCCTGTCTTACTGTGCACCCTATAATAATAAGAGCTCACTATAGCAGCTCATAAGTTTAAAATTTGTAATAACCACATCCTTGAAATTAATATCAAAAATTCAAAATCAATAATTTGATTTGAACTTGAGTGCACTGCGTGTTTCTTCAATTCTGTCAATTACTGAGGTCATAATTAATTAATGATTCATATATAATTCCGCAGGCGTACCATTCATATATTGCATTTAAATGTACGTTTTGGTTGAAAATTAAGCAACTGCGTGCATTGTTCAATTCGTTCACGTAACGTAACTTGTTGCTTCAAAAGCAAATCTCGTACGTTTAGTTTACTGCCCCTCATCGCCAAAGTTGAAAGTCTTACACTTACTACCCTGGAACACAAAATGAGCATTGGAGCACCTTGATGGCTTCTTGTTATAATTCCAGTAATTGGCATGTGGTTGTTGGTATTAATTTCCACACTCCCTCTAATCAGATTAATTAGTTAATAATTACAGAAAGCTAATTAAATGAGCAAGAGCATAAGTACTTGTCTTAAAATAAATATGAACAATCTTTTTCTTTTCAGAACAAGGAGACCAAAAGGTCCAAAAGAAACAAAGAAAAATTAAGTTAAGATCATTCTAAGAGCAACAACTCCAGACACATCACCAAAAACAAAATCATTTTTTTCATTTGAACTTGAGTATGTTCTCACAAATTGCATGCTAATTACAACTTCGTGTACGATTGATTAGTTAGTTTAATTTGGATATTCTTACTTGAAGCTTTCCAAAAGCTATTGCCAGATATCAAGCGATAAATCCCTCAATATGATTTATTAAAATTCATTAAACTATTACAAGTCTTCATGAAAAAGTTATATACATATCTTTAATGGCGCAGTGTTGTTTTGTAATAAAAAGAAAATCAAGAAAGACTTAAAATATCTATTGATCAGGCCATTCTGAAAATAGATATGAATGTATGGACCTTTCATTCGTTGTCTCTTCTTTATTCTTTTATTCTTTTTTTTTTTCCATGTTTTGTACGTTTTGAGGGGACATGAAGCACAACCACCTTAAACACTATAACCCATCCATGGTCAACCCAACCAACCCTGCACCTTCTAGTTAAACACTACAACCTATTCCAACTCAACATCTAATTGTTATACCAAAATTTTCCCAGAAAAAGATCAAGAGTTCTTTGGAAGTTGATTGGCTACATAAAGCAATGTTATATATATGTTATCGTAGCACTAATTTTATTCCTCTCATTTTATTGTTCTCTTTTACTAATCAAGCTGAAATTTTGAGAACGGAATCCAATATAAATATATTTAGGATGTCTGGCGTGTATATATATATATATATATATATAAAAGGTTTTGGACAGAATACAAACACAAGAACATCCACTCTGAAGAGAGTGAGATGTGTTATTGACTTATTGTACTACATGATTTAGATAAAGACACCGAAATCGGGAACTACATGCATGGAATAGGATTATATATAACGATCGTAACTAGAATTCCAAGGTCAGTTACCCATTTCTGTGAACAGTACAACAAAACTAAGCATGCAATAATTATTCTGGCATCAAGCTACTCTTGAGTGCTGTAGATATTTTAATATAATTAGCATATGTGAGAGACCTGCTTCAATTCACTGATGTTTTGACAACATATTTCAGAAAAAAAGGTACCCAACATATTGCCCAAACAGTACTACCATCCTAGTAAGTATGCTCTCTACTATGTCTTATTTAATTCCATGGAGTTAATTTGATTAGAGTACAGTACAGCGGGTGATCTGCATCCTGCAAAATTGTCAACGAATCCCATATTAGTTTATCAGTTGTTAATTATCAAGAAATTAAGTAGTTTGTAGCTAGTAAATTTCTTCCAACTGTGGCACCTAATGCATATTTAGTTCAATTTGTTGGTAAGAGATACCATATTCATGTTAACCTCTTCTATATATATCCTATGCATCTAGGCATTTCAATGAAGTGAAATTTTTGAATACCTGATCTGCAGGATGATCAGTTTTAATGGTATGGCAGAGTGAAGTTAATAATAAAGGGAACCTGCAAACAATAAAACGAAGTTAACAGCACTAAAAGCGAGTAAATTAATTAACGGTGTTTGATATTTTTGGCCCTTTAAGTTGCTCTTGGTCCAAGACTGTCCTACCTTGCCACCAGTTCCCTCTTGAAGCGCTGTTTGAATTGTTACCATTGGGGTCATCATCATCCCTATCCTTCTTGAACTGCCAAATTTCATATCAGAATTAGTTATATATTTTGAGTGGTCACAACATAAGCTATATAGTAACGAGTATAAAGTTTTAGCTTCTGCATCATTAAGCAATACTGCATGTATGGGTGCATAGGTAAATCTACTAAGTATTTGTCATTAAAGCTTTGACAAACTAGTATTTAATAACACCCCAAAAGAACAGAATGAGTAATATCTCAAACAACACCATATAAGGAGATATCTTAATATTAAAGAATGAAATGGTGATGAGACTGACAATGGGGTGGGGATCAGTGGTCCTGGTTTTTGGAGAATAATTTTCTTGACCACCATAGTAGATGGATGAGCTATAGTAGGTGGGCTCCACTGTCTCATTCTGATAATTGCTATTCTTGTCACCTCTGTTATTTTGATTGCCTGATAAGTGAAAACAATCCAACCATTATTACCAAATAAATCCAGACTTTGAGAAACCAATTAAACTCATATATATTCCCACTATGTAGGCAATATTTGAGATGAAGTAGTAAAGAGGTTATATGTAGCAGCATGAAGTGGACATCACTCAAGTCAAACTAATAATCAGTATAAATAGTGGCCTTGAATCATAAGCATGATAAAATTAAAGGTCACTAGAGGATTCTGAAGGAACCTGGTGCTCCATAATTTTTGCATCCCACATCTTGGTTTCTTGAATCTCTCCCTCCAACCTTCAGTGACAAAACAGCGCTAGACTCAATTAGAATTCTCGAACAGGTATATGCTATAAAAATAGCTCAGATAAAAAGGACTGTGGATCCTCTGTCTTAAGTTTTCTGCAGTTTCTCTGTCATGCTTTTTAGCGGCGATGTTTTTCGTAGCTAAAGTGCGTTTCAATATTCTTGCAACGGATACTACTGCTGCTATAATTTTTGTTTAAATAATTAATTTAATAAAGGTTATATCAGCAAAAATATTTGTTGCAAGAAACCGCAAAGAACTTAAGGCAGAGGATCCAAAATTATATATATAGCATATATACACTTGATTATTATGCAGAATAAAAATCATGTAAAAGCGGTATATATATGTATGTAATCTAAGAGCTTAAGCAGAGAAATGATAGGTAGAAAGAACAAAGGTTGTTTCCATCACAATATTCAGAAACCAGAGAGTAAGGATATGATACATGAAGTACAACATTGTGGGGAAGGAAAAACATGAAGGTATGTAAGTAGAATTAAGGAGAACGGGGGTGCTTACTTGGGGGGGAGGAGGAAAAATGGAGGCAAAGATGGTGGAAGAGGAAGAGGGCTTGGGGCCAAAAAGATGATCGAAATTCAAGGGTTTGTTGTTGTGCTTGTCCATGTAAGACGGATGGAGAGGGTTTGTTGGTGAAGGAAGGAACAAAAGTGGTGGTTGGAATGGAAAGAGTATCAGGTAACGACCAAGAGGCAAAGCAAAATGGAGGGAATGTGAGTAGAGATAAGATTTGCAGAGAAAGGAAGGGAATTGGGAGAGGGAGAACAGAGGAGAAAGGAAAGAGAGCAGAGCACGTGATGAGAATTGAGTAAGAGGTTAATTATGTGTAGCAGCAAGGGAGGACGTTCGCTATATATAATTATGAACCCCAAATACTAAATGCTAAATGCTTGTATCTTACGTCCCATTTTAGTGCGTTATTGGTCCCCCTCCCCAAACTACCTTACCCATCATTATTCATTCCCTCCTCCGAACCCATCCTCACACCTGTCCCTCATCCTACACCTTAGAAATTTCGCACACATAAAAATACTAAGTCAATTTTTTTAAAAAAATTTTGAAATATAAACTAAAGACTAATTTTTATATTTTAACATAATAAAAACTTATCAAATAATTTTTTATTATTATTGTTTTTTACATCTTCACATTATATATTTTCTTTTATATTTAATTTTATATAGTTTTAGAGACAAATAATAAAAAAATTAAAAATCATTATAATATAAATTATTCAATTTTATAATAAAAATAAAACATAAAAAATATTATGAGATGCTTATATATTTGTTAAAACAAATGAAAGGATGTATTTTAGAAGAGATATAAAATAATTTATCATAATTTTTTTGTTAAATCATTCTCCTAATCCTTATATTTTAATTAATTCTTTATAATTTAAAATTTTATAATTAAGTTCTTATAATTTAATAAAATTTTAAATTAATCATTATTTTTAAATTTTTATTAAATTTTATTCGGATCCGACCCATCACCATTACCAGTTGATACTATAAATTTCTCGTCTTTTTTTTTTTTTTTCAATTCACTGATAACAACTACTAAATAAATAAAAAAAAGTAACTTCCCCTATGGTTTCCCTTATAATTATTATTTCCCAGAATTATATAGTTGAGTCTATGGTGGGAATGGGATGCGGTAGAGAGTTTTTCCAAATATGTATATTGACATTTTGTTTTTAATATTTAAAATTTAATATAAAAATAATTAATTATTATATTTTAAAATAATAAATTAAATAAATAATAAATTATTTGATTTATTATTTCTTTATAATGTTTTATTATTATATTTTTTTCTCTTTATATTAAATATTTTATATCATATAATATATAATTAACGATATTAATAATATTTTAAAAATATTGTAATGTAGATTATATATATTATTCTAATTCTCTTTTCAAAGTGGAAATAATGACTAATGAGGCCCACTCACCCATGCAAAAAGGCTGCGAGAATTACAAGGATTGAGGCTATGTCAAATGACTTACTTATTTCACAGTGGATATACCCATAGTTCTTCAAATTCTTTTGATTCTAAATTTAAATCTATCAATTTTATGATTACCATAAAATTTTAATGATATATATGAAGATTTGGTTTTTTTGTGACAATATATATGAAGATTTGAATCCTCTTATTTTATAACTCAAACCATACAATTAAATATAATTCGTTACTATAACTTTTTCGTTTTATATTTCCAATAATTAATTAAGCTTGACGTGAATATGGAATCAACATATATATTGTAGTATATATAAAAGTTTGTACGCTAGATATTTTACATAATAATATTTAATATTTATTATGGTGGTGCTTTATTTGTTTTATTTAGCATATGAAAAATACCTTAACAATTATAGTCAAATAATGGTGAGATCTACTAATCATCACACAATATCTGTAGCCTAGATTTTTCAATGTGGATTGACAAGAATATATACATATACTTGATCGAGAATTTGATAAGATTTTTAGTTAGTGAAAGCAAGGGATAAAGAAAACAAATGTTTAACTTTATATCCTTAATGAATGATTATAAGGTTTTATTATTGTGGATTCGTAGATAAAACCAGTAATTAATTTGTAAGACACATGGGATGCAGAAAGAAGGCCTAAATAAAAGGGATAGAAGAAGGTATGTAAAAAATATAAAGAGTGGTAAGTGTATAATTTACGTAACTTATTGTTTTTATAATTATTTTTTTTTAAAAAATAAATTGTACATATTTTATTTTAATTAAAGAATTTAATAATAAAATTATAAATAATTGTATATAAGTTCATAATATATATATATATGTATATATGTATGACAGGAGAGAGAGGGGAATTATTTATTGAATATAATACTTAAAGGATACCCCAATTCATTCTCTCAGGTTCCTTTTGGATAACAGAGGATAAGGACATCCGATCCCATTGGAGAATTTTCAAGAAAGATGTGATATCTTCTTGAGCAAAATTAAATATTTAAGAGTACTTTTTAGCTGACACTGTTGGATTATTCTTCATAATATGGAAAATGCTTCAAATCCCTGGAAGCTTTTCATTGCAAGGGATTCACTCATCACACAGAAGCTTCCCATATATATATATATATACACATACAAAAGAAATTACAGAATGTAGAATAATTCCTTATTTAATTAGAATCAAGATCTGAGCAATTAATATGAAAATTGAATAATTATGAAAATAAAGTAATTTCTTGAGCAAACAAGAAGAAAATAATGGTATTGAAACTCTAAGAGTTATAGAAAGAGATTAATTTGTGTGTTGAAGATATTTGTGCAGAGATTTGGATTAAGAAGGGTTGTGAAAGGCAAGCTTAATTAATTTGGGCATATATAAGGTTCAAGAGATGCCATTGTGCACAAGCTTGAATGTGAAATAATCTACCAAGTTGGTGGTTATAATAATTGTCAAATTGTAGATGCCAAAAAGAATATTATGTTTTACATTGTTAGTTTGCCCCACTTCAGAATCTAATGGCAAATTGCAGGGTCATTTTCCATTTTTAGCGTTGGAGAATATTTAGTAAGAGGACTTGTTCATAGTTCGTTGTGAAAATAAAGTTAGAAACAAAGAATAATTACTTTGGACTATTTAATCTTACTTGAACAATTGGGACAAACCAACCTAAATTAACAGTCATTATCATCACTTAAAAAACGTCACACGACTTTGTAATTTATTTCTAACCATTCATACGTACAAAATTAATCAAAAAGTACAATTTGCTCTTGCCACTTGTTTTGGTTTGACCGTAATATAGAATTTTTTTTTTCAATCAACATCATATATGTCATGTTTTTATTTAAAATCTTGATAATAAATGAAAGAATAAATTACAAAAACTTCTCTCTCTGGAATTTGATAAAATTATATAATTATTACTCTTCTAATTTCAAAAATTACATTGAATATCCTTAAAAATTAATCTAATATTGCACAAATATCTCTTCTAATTTATTTGTCTGTCAAAATTATTATTTTACATGTTCATTTGAAAAAAAATAAAATTATTTAACTATCCTTAATTACTATTATATTAAAAATTTCATGTTAAAGTTTAGTATATATTTAATTACATTTCTTGTTATATTAATATTTGCATAGGAAGTTAATTATCTTCAATGATTGAAAAAAAAATTAGAGAAGAAATATGTATACTTTTTTAAATTAAATGAGTGGTTAGTATAATTTAGTCAAATATCAAGAGAGGTATGTATAATTTACTCAAGGGAAATTGTGATATTAATTTGCATAAATAAATAGGCGCATGAATTGAGTTACATGAACACCTGTTAGATAATAATTAAGTAATCAAGAGAGATGAGTATAAATTCAACTCACGTATAAATATAGGACGAATATGGAATTGGCGAAGGATATATCATCATACGGGACTGTACGGTCTAATTTAATTAGTTTTCATATCCGGGAAACTCATATAATTGGCTAAATTGCATTTAGTTTTTAATTCGTTACCAAAGAAATAAAGAAATTAATTATTCTACTTTTGTAGTGCTTAAGGACAATATTATTTACTGAATGAAAATTAAAGAAAGCAAATTAATGGACACTAGTTTTAGAATAGTAAGCAAAGGAAAAGTGTATTTAAGAGAAGTGATTTAGTTGTGAATGGAATGGATAATATATGCGAGAAAATTAAAGAGGGAATTGAGTAGTGAGGGGAATATGGGTGAACGGGAATAGACTTGAAGTTGAAATTTGAAACAAAGAAGCACAAGGGATTCTTCTTGCACGTTATTCCCACAGGAATTAGTCAACATCGCGAATGTCTAACAAAACACAAGTGCGCGCCACAACAAAATATACTCGAGAAATTTTTAGACATATATTATTTCTTCTACCAATAACATTATTATTTTAAATATTCTGCAAAAGCCACATATATACTAATCTCTTTTCATCTCATGACCATATGCCACAAACATCGATCCATGCGATTTTTCGTCTTCCATAAATATAGTAATATTAATATTTACGAAATCAAGGATAAATTTGAACAGATAGTGTACTCGGTGAATTTCAAATTAATTAAAGCCGAAATTATGCTAAGGTATTATTGGTGCTAGCTAGATTAGTCGTTAAGCAAACTTAATTTGTTGTGATTTAAACGTATTTCTGGTTGAGGTACATATGATTTAATCTTTTACATGCATTAATCAGTCCCTCTTCTGCAGTTGATGCAGGGTTCAGTTTTAGTCATTCTCTTAATTTATATATGCAAACCACACCCTTGGCAACAGAAAAGCAATTTGAAAGAAAAACTTAAAATCCTTTTCATACACCATGCTCCATCACTGCTTATATTCACAATATATATTTGTTAATGGATTAAACTTAGATAACAATATATATATATATATATATATATATATATATGTAATATCAAAATATATATGGAAAAAACTTTTCTAAAAATTCAATAATAGAACACTGATAATAAAACATACTAAAACTGCACCTATGCTTTATATATATATATATATATATTAATAATTTGTATGATTAGTAGATACTAAACAATAATAAATTAATGACCATTTTATAGTTCTATTTCGCAGCTGAGATGAGAGATCAAATTATCGTCTCAGTTATCTTACCAACCTGAGACATATCGTTCTATATATATATATAACACTTCAAATGATTGAAAAGAGGAAATAATTGTTAATTAGATCACAACTCAAATGGTTTATATTCATATAGAAATTATGATAAATTATTGCATCAATTTGGACCATTGATTTATATTCTAATTTTGATTATTTATTTGTTCACTTAATATGCCGTACATATATTTATTTTATAAAAGCTAATTAAGGATGCTTTATGGTGCAGGCAGGCAACAATAGATGTATAGACTCATAGTGAGAGAAGCTACAAATTAATATAGTTGCTTAGTGTACGCATATATGATGAAATGCCAGTGTTGAAAGTAAGTACATGTCTTATATTATATTATTTATTTATTTATCCGAAGGTGATTAATATTTCCAGGGATGGCAGCGAAGGTTGGAGCAAGTAGCTTCCCAAGTGCTTCTGCATTCACCGCCTTCACCATCGCAGCACTTACACACAAGTCCCAGACTCGAGTAATAATCTGCCCTCTTTATGTACCCTATTTATTTAATATTCAACATTAATATATATACATATATACAGAGATTTTCCATATCATTTAATCTTTCAAGTAAAATTAAGAGAAGCAAAAGAGAGAGAGAGAGAGAGAGAGATGATTGGTAAATTGCTTACGATTTTTGTGAAGGGTTAAAACCTGTGTGGCTTCCACAGCATTAAGGTTTGGAGACAGCATGGGAGCAATTATTAGGAGAGAAGCAAAGAGAATCAGAAAGCAATTTTGCGTGAGCATTTTGTTACCAAGCAAGTCAGAGAAGAAGAAGAAACTTAAACATACACGTAATTTGATGGTGGGTTCAGGTTTCAGGCTCCTTTGATATTCTTTATATATAACATGGTGGTCCTTGAAGATTCTCTAAATTCTTGATTGTTGGAAACGGCATACACCTTCTAGAAAGCAACCATTTATCCATCCCCGGCCAACGCTCCACGCGGTTCTCCCCGCACGCCGCCTCAATCTGCATGGCTTCCGTTAATTGTTTTTTAGAACCTAAATTACTGCCAAATGTTATTATTCTTCACTTCCCACCATATTACAATTCAATTTATATATGCCCATTTCATTTATACACTCCAATAATCAGAAAGAAATGTACATCTAGAAAGGTAATGCTTGATTTTTTTTTTTTAAAAAAAATTGTTCCGAAATTTTAAATGCAAACTATGTGATTAATGTTTGTTATATAAAATTAGTCTTAGTAAATAAATAAACAATTTTTTTTACGAAATAATCACTCTCACTAACATTATAAACACTGATTTTTTCTAATGAAAACTGCCATTAATTGTATTTAAAAAATTTTAATTAAAAAACTATGAAAACATATATTTGTAAGATAACAGCAATAAAAGCAGCTAGCTAGTGGCTAGAGCATAAAATGTCAAACAGCAGATTCCAGTTTTTCTTTATTGTTGAAAACAAGTGTTATGGCTTACAAGTATATTATATATAATTGAAGGGGTTATAATATATAACATATAGTTCGGAATACGAGCAGTGGAGATACAATTTTAATACTATGAGTATTGAATTTTAAGTATTTTTTTACATATTTGATATCTAATATATTCATAGTAAATTCTTGTCCGTATAGATTTCACGCTAACAGAAACTTATTATAAATAAATTATAGATTAAATATATAGATAGGGTAATGAAAATTCAATACTCGTGTAATACTACTATAATTTTGTTCGAGGAGCTGCAATACCAATACTGGAACTTTTTCTGCCACTATAAATAGATTATAGAGTACATATACTACTTTGAATGTGTAATATATTGCTTCAATCTTTCTTTGATAGAAAAATCATGTAAAAATATTTTCGATTAAAAATTATCAATGGTAAAAAAAATATATACAGTACAAGGGAGGGAAGTATAAATAATTCAAAGAATGAAAAGTTAGGTTCCATTCTCTTTCCATGTCAATATCAGTCATTCATTTTCTGCATTAAACTCCACGAGCACGTTAGAAGACTTATATTTTGTCGTTTTTATGTGGCTGGCTTATATCCAGTTCTGTTTAATATGTACCAAGTGGTCACTATAGCCAATAATTAACTATCTCTCTGTAAGTTTGAAAACTATTAACTTTGAATTAGAAAAAAATTATTAGACCTTAGAAAATGTTGGTTAGTATTGAAGGGATATATGGTTCCTCATGGAAGACTTAGATGTGAGGTTAATGCTTGATAGCCTTTTGGTCAAAGGAAGAGACAGGTTTACACTTCACAGTAAACAAAAAGGGGGAGATGGTTCACAATAGTAAAGCCAAGAAACTTTAGAAGAATTACGAAACAAATGAGAGGTCTTAATTCATCACATGTTTTTATACCTATGATCAGGGCTAATCTGGAGGTCAAGCCCTTAATTCACGAAATCAACATATATTTGAGATTAAATTTCGCAGTAGAGACAATCCAAGTGTCTGGAAAATGCATGCATGCGTGGAATTTCTCTCAATCACTTTTGAAGAGAAGAGCCCAGTGAAAGAAATCAACAAAGAAAACCAAGACCTTTTCACTCAATAATTCCAGAACCTTTGTTGTTTTGTCGTTTTTTTAATATTTAAATATATATATCAGATAGAACGACATTTGCTAAAAAAATGAGCTGGATAGAAGAAATATCTATCCTGTTTCAAATGAAAATTAACTAGAATGAAGAATTCAGAAAAGCAACTTGGTAAGTCTAGTTTTTTTATTTTCTAATTTTAAAAACTTAAAACTGAAATTAATGACCAATTACATAACATAAAGAGACAACAACTTCTTAATTATATTATCATTGATCAAGCAAATTAATTCAGTCAACTATATATAATAAGGTTAGATTATTAGTTTAACGTCATTTTTACCGTAAGATGCCTAAGTTCATCCAAATTGACCAATTGAACATACCCGAGAATACGTCGTCGACTCGTTGATCGGATATCTTCCTGTCAAATACCTGTTTGAATATTACTATTTTTTTATTGAAAAAAATAGAATATATACTTTAAAACAAAAATATACAACAATTAAAAGGTGTTTTAAAATTTAATTTTTTAAAAATAAAAAATATGTATCTTTATTAAAAATATGTATATAAATACCTAAAAGTAATACTAACATAAAATTTTTAAAATTAATTTTATAAAACAAATTTTAAAAATAAAATAACATTTAAAGAATCCTTATGATTTTGGGTGTCATTTTTCATCTCTTTTGTCGTGGCTAGTTCTTGTTAATTGTTTCGTGGTCATTGATTGACGCGTTTTGTCTATTTATGCAGTACACTTTCTGCTTATTAAAAAAAATTATTATAAAAGTTTTAAAGGGTATATTTTGATTAAACGAATAAAGTGTAAAAAGATAAATTTTAAAAAATAAATTATAGACCTGTTATTTATAAATTAAGACTAACATATATTATTTTTTTATATTTTATTATTTTATTAAAATTTACACTTTAAAAGATTTATTTAAAAAAATTGTCTCTCCCTGTAATTACGTTCAATCCACTACCTATAAGATCTGAACATGAGACTTGTTCCTCATTTCTTACTAATCACTTCATGAAAATTTGACTTAATATTTATACTAATGAATTTTGCATGTGGCTTTAAGTTTTTATCATATTTAATTTACCCTACCATTTTTCTTTTGTGCCACACTTCATTTAATTACCTGCTTTTCTCATGCCTACAACACGGGATTAAATATGCCGTTTGCTTTTTCATGCTATAATAGAGAGACGCGAGCAGAATAAATGAAAGAAAAACTGAGTAGCAAGTGAAGAAGTCTATGGCATTATTCCTTTTTGTAAAACAAGTGTGTTATTTTGAGTGTGGGGAGTGTGTTTGAAAGTTGTTTTATTTTTTTAAAATTATTTTTTAAAATTTATGTTATTATTATTATTTTTATGTATTTATATATATATCATTAATAAAAATATTTTTTTTTGTTTTAAAAAATTATAGTTCAAAATATCTTTTAATTACTTTAAATTTTTTTTAAATACATATTTTATTATTTATTTATTTTTTAAAAACAATTATTTAAATATGTTTTTTATTTTTTATGTTTTTAAAAATAAAAGAATAATTTTAAAACCCAATATTTTACTAGATATTTTTGTGTATTTATTTTTATTAGTAAAATTTATTTTTCGTCTAAGCTAAAGCTAAATCATGTTTAATTCTTGTTTCTATTATTATTTTTGAACCATATATATTAATTTGCCAATTTACGTATCTTGTTATTAGGTCACAATTAATACTTATAAATTATAAAAATTACAAATGTTAGTTCTCTCATCATTGACGTGAAAAGACACTTGTATCTACAACTAATTCCATTGTGGCTTATAGATTCCAAAACCATTAAAAATTGAGATACACCCCACATGATATATATTGTACTGAGACGGATTAATGGCACCAATAAAATCACAAGGAACGGTATTGCATAAATAACAAAAGGATTGACATCCGTGAGTTTTAGAGCTTATAGGGATTAATCATTATAGAGCCTATTTTTAAAGGGTTAAAGAGCAGAGAAAAAAATCTTTTAAAAATTAAATTGTAAATATAGTAAAAAGAAAAATATACGAAATCAATGTGGAATAACTTGGCGTAAAAATTTTTTTAGAAAGTTTTGCTTTTTTTTTTGGTTTAATAGAAACATGATATTACAATTTTTTTGAAGTATATACTATTAAGTTGTAAAAAATATATGTTTAGTGTGTTTATCAAGTTTTTATTAAAAACCTTGACGGCAAAAACGTAAGAACTGTAATTAAGTACATTTGTAAAGCAAGTAATGTGTTAGCCAATAAAGGTTGAGTATAATGGAACTGGTTAAAAAATTTTAATTATTGTGCTATTTTTTTTTTAAAAAAATATTAATGAACATTCACAAATTAATCAGATTTGAACAAATTTTTAAACATTGGAGTCTGGTATTCCGTTTTTTCATGGCGAAACGGCCCAAATGGTGTATTTGAGTAGGCCGTTGTAACTTAAGAGAGGCTGGGCCAAGAGTTGAATCTCCTGTACTACAGGCAAAACTTTCAAGCACAAAAAATTTGTTAAACAAAAAACTGTTATTAATAACTTGTTAAATTTTTACAATTATGCATTAATGTATATGACAATTTTTTAAAAAAATTAATTTTAAATGTAAATAAAAACTTAAAGTAATTTTATGTTTTTAGTTTATAACTATTTATTTTTTGCTCTTTTATATATTTATTATAATTAGATGGTTTAAAAACAAAAGAACACAAAAACAAAAAAAAACTCAAAAATTATATAATATAGTTAAGGAAAAGAATTAATGGCTTAGATTTAAGAAGTAAATTTTATGAATATTCATAAAATATAAATATTGTCATTATTTTTATTTTTTCTGTGAGATTTTAATTAATTTAAGTTTAATAAATTTTGAATACTAATAATTTAAAAAAAAAAAAAGCTTTGACAAACCTGGGTGACGAGAAGAGAGAAGGAGCTCAATTTTAAAGAGTTGGTAGTGTTGACTAAAATCAGATGAATTTAGTGGAAGTAATTGGTTACTAATAGGGATTTGTGATTTGGGAGCCATTGATTGCAATCTTGGATGACATTATGAGGCAACATTGATGGGTGAATTCGTCAGCTTCATCTTCTGGCATATCTGTAATTTCATTTCAATCTTGTCAACAAGCTTGGTGGATGCAGGGTGCCTCGCCTTTTGTACTGCTTTCCATCTATTAAAGTCTTGTCGCTTCTACTTTCTCTTTTTCTTTTATTTTTCTAAAGAGAGCCCAAAAAAATGTAAAGTAGATAAGCGTACCACACGTTTAGTAATTATTCCTTACTAGTACCCATTCATTGTTGCTATGGATTCTAGAAGGATTTACCAGTTTCATTAAAGTAATATATATATATATATATATAAAACAAATTCACGATTGGGGTAAAGAATACTTTCTTTGAATTTAGACCCGAACTCTGTTAAAAAGTGTAGTACTGTTTTTTTAAAAGAATAAAACTACAGTTATTTATTTTTTTTATTAAAATAAAATATAAAAAATTTTTAAAATAAAATTAATTATAAAAAATAAGTTAAATAAATTATATATGTATTAATTTTTAATTAAAAAAATTAATGACAAAAATATTAAAATTTTACCAAAATTTTTTCTTTTCAAAACACGGTGTGGCACCTACAAATCCCAACAATGGTGAATCCAGACAAATTATGATGAAAGTGATTCGATCCGATACCATTTTCGTTGTCGCTTTTTACGTTCAGATCAAATATTCAATTAGAAATAGTATGGTAGAATGTTTTTACAACAGTTTTCGAGGTAATGGAATCAAATGTTTAACAAGACCACCTGGTGCATCCCATCTGTAATATGTATAAAATGAATATGTTTGACTGCTCATTTTACAGAGATCATCTTGAATTACCAATTAATCATATTCATCTATATTTTCTAAACATCGTTACGAGAACGTACTGTTAATGTTTTCCCCCCTTCACTAGTATAATTTTTCTCAAAATAATTTTTAATTCTATTACTAAAAAGTTCATAAATGGAGTTATTTATAAAATTATATATATAGTCACAAGAATAAATGTTAGGAATAAATCAAATAATTCACATAACTGGGGCACTAAAGAGTTTAGATAGGACAAGCACAACATGTCCCAATACAGTCAAATATTGTCTCATCAAGTAAAAAGAAAAATTGAGAGGTAAACGATCATCATATAATATGAATATTGATATATAACATGTCCCAACGTTTTTTTTCTTTTTTGGTGTACCAAGTCTCCCCAACAACCATCTTTTGTTTGGAAGAAATGCCTAACAACCCAAGTGAAAATTAAAAAGTAACTTTTTGGCCACACTTTATCACAGAAAATGGTGATAAATATGTGACACTTTTTTTGGGGCATATTTTCTTACCTTTCACTCTTCTTTGTGTAGTAGCGTTCTCTCTCCTTTTTTGTGAAGATTATCTTTTTTCATAAAAGGTATTTATCTTTTATTAGTAAAAATTTTAGTTTTTAAATTAAAAATTTAAAGATTTCTAACCTACTCATTAAATTTATAACTCAAAGATATATTTTAATGGATGAAGACAAGAGAAAATTGATTTAACTTTCATAAAAAATTAAATGGTATGTTGTCTCTCAGGTTATATCTTTTAGTTTTTGTAAATTTATAATTATTTTTGTGTAATTTAGGTTTCTCTTTTTTTTTGAAGAAAGTCCAAAAAGATGTGTTGCCTTTCGTTTTATTCTACTTTGTTGCAAAATAGTAAACTTAATCTTATATTTATTGTTAATTTAACTTGTCCTACAATATATTTTATTTGTACGACTTTAGTGTTATTTATTGACTGAATGAACACTATCTTCTATCCAAAAAAGTTGATTAAGTTTGGTATATGTCCTTTTGATATAGGAATTGAAACTACACTAAAAAACATGCAATTGAAGGATCGAGCTAGCTAATCAATTATTGATGGTACATAGTGAACCCAAATGCGTTATGATTAATGACTCATTTTACACACACCATCATGTATTACCAATTAATAATAGTTAGTTATGTATGGAGTAGAATAGGAATATTCTCTTATTCGAAGACAAGGGTAGCGTCATTTTAGTGGAAGGACATAAAGGAGTAGAGATACGGTGAGCCTACATATAAACGTTATTCCACAAAAAATCATAAAAGTATATAGGAAAATTAGAAAAGTGGTTAGTGGTTAGTGGCATAGTATGAAGATAATTTCAAGGATTGGTTAGTGGTTAAGGAGAATATTATTTTTTATTTTGAATATTTATTTATTTTTTAATTTTGAAACTATATTTGATAAATTTATATTTGAGAGATAATAGTTACCAGTTACAGTTGATTAAACTTCAATGATATTTATATTGTAAAATATAAAAAGTCAAAAAAATAATAAAAAAAATTAAAATTTTTGTTGTAAATTTTAATAATTAAGTCAATTATTATAAAGATGAAAAGAGATTGAGAGAGAGAGAGAGAGGAGGAAAGTTTATAGAATAAGGGTTTGAAGAATTAGAGTTTTACTTAAAATAAGAGATTATATACCTTAATTCTAAAGATAAAAATGTCACTTTATCTTATCAAGTTGAGTTTCTATTATGGGTTTGGATCAATTTGATCTAATCTAAAATATATTAAATCATTTAAGATAATTTATTTTTTTAAAAAATATTTTTATAATCTTTTTGACATGAGAATAATCTTACTAATAAATGTGCTAATTCACTTATCAATATTTGTTATTTGCGTTGGGCCTATTGGGCCTTTGGTTTTGTTATTTTACCCAAGGAAAAAGTAATTATTAGTGAAATGTGAGCTTTCAAATTTGATTGAATTTCACTTTAACAAAGCAATGAATGATTGCTCTAATAGTGGAACCCTTCCTTGTCCTGTATTAGAAGTGGTTATGAAGGCTTTCAGCTCATAGCAAACTGTGTTAAGGGAAATAGCAAGCATGGCTTCTTTGCTCCCTCGCCTACTTCTCTTCATTCTTACTTCCAGTCTCACTACTCATCACACGTAATCCAGGCATCATCAACGACAGGCAAACATACTAAAATTTTACCAAAATTTTTCTTTTCAAAACACGGTGTGGCACCTACAAATCCCAACAATGGTGAATCCAGACAAATTATGATGACAGTGATTCGATCCGATACCATTTTCGTTGTTGCTTTTTACGTTCAGGTCAAATATTCAATTATGTTTTTATGAAATAGTATGGTAGAATGTTTTTACAACAGTTTTCGAGGTAATGGAATCAAATATTTAACAAGACCACCTGGTGCATCCCATCTGTAATATGTATGAAATGAATATGTTTGACTGCTCGTTTTACAGAGATCATCACGAATTACCAATTAATCATATTCATTACCAATTAATCATATTCATCTATATTTTCTAAACAAATGTTTTCCCTCCTTTAGTTGTATAATTTTTCTCAAAATTATTTAACTAAAAATTTTAAATTCTATTACTAAAAAGTTCATATATAGAGTTATTTATAAAATTATATATATAGTCACAAGAATAAGTGTCAGAAATAAATCAAATAATTCACATAACTTTCTCCCGTGAATGGAGTACCTATAATGAGAAGATTGTCTTAATCAAGGACATTCATTTTTTGCGTGGGGCACAAAGGAGTCGAGATAGGACAAGCACAACACGTCCCAGTACAGTCAAATGCCCCATAAAGCGGAAAGAAAAATTGAGAAGTGATCAAACATCATATAATATGAAGATTAATATATATGAACAAAAATAAAATTTATATTTGATCTACTAATTGGGACTTCATATTCAAATTAGATTCAATTGAATTTCATATTGATAAAGCCATACATGATTAATCCGTCTCCCTGTTCCCACACTTTATGAGCTTATAACACAACTTGTGGCCTTGGAAGCCTTCAGTTCATCACTCAGATATCCCATGCCAAACATGGCCTCCCTGCTCCCCTCTCTACTTCTCATCACTCTCCTCATTACTCACGCCTATTCCAAGCATGATTCAAAGGCAAATCAAATTTCTTTTATTACCATATACTGTACTATTTACTCCTCCCTTTCTGAACTATTTTTGTATCTTGCATATGCACTTTACTCTGTTACCTGATATCATGTTGTGAATTATGCTATGCAGACCTATATCGTGTACATGGGTGATCATCCTAAGGGCATTAACCCCGCATCATTGCCTTCACTTCACATGAACATGGCTCAAAATTTACTTGGCAGGTTGAACATACTTTACATATACTTATTTCTGTTCATATTACAATCTATCAAATATCAGCGTTGATCAAAATTGTTATAGTTGATATATTTGTAAAAACTTTACAACTTCGAAATAGATAGCAAACACTAATTTGTGCATATATCATAAGACTAAACTTCCAAATAATGAATGAATGGGGGACGTTGTGATTGGTGCAGCGATTTTGCACCAGAAGCTATACTGCACAGCTATTGGAAGAGTTTCAATGGATTTGTGATGAAGTTAACAGAGGAAGAAGCCAAAACACTGGCAGGTACTCTTATACATTCCTCTTGCTCTCCCCTTTTACATTTTATATATTATGGGAATTTGAAAAGTTAACTCTTGTTACAAATATATTTGATTAGGAATGGATGGTGTAGTGTCGGTTTTCCCAAGCAAGAAGAAAAAACTGCATACAACAAGGTCGTGGGATTTCATTAGGTTTCCACAGCAGGTGAAAAGATCATATTTAGAGAGAGATGTAATCGTGGGTGTGATCGATACAGGAATTTGGCCTGAATCTGAAAGCTTCAGTGACAAAGGATTTGGTCCTCCACCCACCAGATGGAAAGGCTCTTGTCACAACTTCACCTGCAACAAGTATATATCTCTCTATCCATTATCTTGCATCTCACATTGCTATCTCTTGATTACAACAAAACTATTTGAGTACGAAGTATGAGACATTTGTGCTTTCTACACACTCCATGTATAAAAATTATTCACGTGCGAAGAAATTTTAGAGATATATATAAAACTTCTAAGTTCTCCTAATTTAGGAAATTATTGAACTGCAATAATGTGTCATAATATGGATGAATCAATGACGAAAGCAATTCACGTGCAATTTGTCCATACATATGCAGCAAAATAATTGGAGCAAAATATTTTCGCATAGATGGAAGTTATGGGAAAAATGATATAATAAGTCCAAGAGACACAAACGGGCATGGGACCCACTGTGCATCCACAGCCGCTGGAAACTTGGTTAGGTCTGCAAGTCTACTAGGCCTTGGATCGGGGACGGCGCGTGGTGGGGTTCCATCGGCGCGTATTGCGGTGTATAAAGTGAGCTGGGAGACGATTGAGGAAGCAGATTTGCTAGCTGCGTTTGATGAAGCAATTGCTGATGGCGTCGACGTTATTTCCCTTTCAATTGGAGACCAAAAACCCATCCTGCAGTATTTTAAGGATGCAAATGCAATAGGAGCTTTTCATGCTCTAAAAAGAGGCATTTTAACTTCAAATGCTGCAGGAAACCTAGGTCCTGAGCTTTACACCATGGGAAACTATGCTCCATGGTTGCTCTCAGTGGCTGCTTCCTCCATTGACAGAAAGTTCTCTACCACGCTTCGCTTAGGCAATGGCTTGGTTTTTGAGGCAATCACTCACTCACTTACGTTTATTAATTCAACATATATACATGATACACCCTTTAAGTCTTTGTCTCTAAATGCAGGGTGCTTCAGTTAATACATTTGACCTCCAAAATAAATACTATCCATTGATTTATGCTGGAGATGTACCTAATATCCACGGTGGATTTAATTCATCAATATCCAGGTACTTGATGGATATAATTCATCCTCTCCTGTTATTTCAAACATTCTAATTGGATCGTATCTTTGTAATTTCAGAGATAAAGAGAAGAATATCCACGAAATTCTATTAAAATGGTACTAATATAATATTAGCGCACAGGTTTTGCCTCAACAACTCTTTGGACAAAGATTTGGTGAAAGGAAAAATCATCTTATGTGATTTTATTTTGGAGGATACTGAAGGGATTTCGTCTGTGGCAGCTGGTGTTATAATAGCAAGCACATTGGCAAAAGATGCTCCAGATGTATATGCTTTGCCCGTAACCCAAACTTCGAAAGCAAATGGTTTTCTTATACAGTCCTACTTGAAATCAACTAGGTATCAAATTCTCAATGTCAAATTATCAAGCCAATTGTAAAGCTTGTGTTAATTATTTTGCTCATATTATATATACAAGTAATCCTACGGCAACTATATTGAGGAGTAACGAGGAAAAAGATTCATTCGCCCCTTATATAGCCTCGTTCTCATCCAGAGGTCCTAATCCAGCTACGCCCGATATACTCAAGGTTATAACTTTTTGCCAAAGCTACCTTACACATTGTGTGTATATATAGATAACTAGTTTTTTTTTTTTCCAAGTTTATATATGTAATCTGTGGAATAGTTTTGTGGTGTTATATTGTAGCCTGATATAAGTGCCCCGGGAGTTGACATTGTAGCTGCATGGCCTCCAAATTCCCCGATTACAAATGGTGATAAGAGAAAAGTGCACTATAACGTAATATCTGGTACATCAATGGCTTGCCCTCATGTTAGCGGAGCAGTAGCTTATGTCAAATCATTTCATCCCAAATGGTCTCCTTCTGCAATCAAATCTGCACTTATGACCACAGGTAAATCACTAATAAGCTTTATGAATTACATGAGTTTATAAGACACACTACTTGGTCTAACTTAATAATAAGTTCATATTCAAGTTAAAATGGATTTAAGCTCAATACATAAAATGTGTATGGGATTGTTAAGAAAGATGGCCCAACCAATCCAACAACTTCATTTTTAGTTTGTGGTGTCTTACTATGGAGAGTGTAATATAATTTGCAGCTGTACCCTTGAGTTCTGCTCTGAATCCTGAGGCTGAATTTGCTTACGGTGCGGGACAAATGAATCCTATTAAGGCAGTGAATCCTGGATTAGTGTACGATGCTAGTGCAAGTGATTACGTGAAGTTCTTGTGCGGCCAAGGTTACGACAAGAAAAAGCTTCAAATTATTACTGGAGATAATAGCACTTGCACTCAATCCAAAAACGAAACAGTTTGGGACATCAATCTCCCATCCTTTGCTCTTTACGTAGACTTTTCAAAACCATTTATTAGCTTTTTTCCTAGGACTGTGACCAATGTTGGGTCACCAAACTCCAAATATAAAGCTAGAGTGATTGCTCCACCTGTGTTGAATATTGAAGTAAGACCCAGAGTTCTGTCCTTTACATCTTTGGGGGAGAAGAAGACATTCATGCTTTCAGTGGAAGGGACAATCGATGTGGATATAGTGTCTGCCTCTCTGATTTGGGATAATGGTAAGGTCCAAGTAAGAAGTCCCATTGTTGTTTATAGTCATCGTATTGCATACAATCCCCAGGAAGAGGAAGAAGCAACAACTTAATTAGCATGGAGGTGATTATGAATTGCAAGGAATAGTACTACATACTGCTCCCTTAATCCTCTGTGTGACGTAATAATATTAATCAATGCCAATAAAGCAGTTTTATTTTCATATTTACTTCGCAAAAGTTTCATTTATCTTTAAATATGTTATGTGTATGTTCTTGGAGAGATGAAGGGAGAATGCGTACCTAGAGTTACCGCACTTACGTGGCATATGTTTAAAATTAATACTATTTCTTTTTTTTTTTGTGGTGAAAAAATGGTAGTGATTAAAAAGAATTAATGACCAGTAAGAGTGTGAGACTACTAATCGAAGGGCTGTAAAATCACGAATATTTTCTTTCAATAATAAATATTGCATTAATATGGAAATAAAGTTATTATTAAATTCTTAATTTTAGTTGTCTTTATTAATCCAACTTTATTTCTGTAAGTCAAAATATTAAGCCCGGTCATTAATGGCCTATTTTCAAAGGAATGTAACCAATGTTGGATCACCAAAATGCAAATATAAAGCTCCGTCTGTGTTGAATATTTCTTATTTTTTGTTTTTGTCAAAACTCTGTTAAATAGTCAAGTAAGCCCCAAATAAAGCATTTGGATTGGGATCCCAAACTGGACTGTGGGCTGTCTGGTGTGTTTCTTCTAGTTGCCCACTTGTGTCCTGAGTTGGGCCTTTGTTTTGTGGCTTTGAAGTTGTTGTTTTGTCGAAAAACAAAATGTAAGCCCCAAAGTTCTGTCCTTTACATCTTTGGGGGAGAAGTCATTCATGCTCACAGTGGAAGGGCAAGTCGATGTGATTATATATAGTGGCTGCCTCTTTGGTTTGGGATAATGGTAAGGTTCAAGTGAGGAGTCCCATCGTGGCGTATGGTGACCTCATTGCACACAAATACATAGGAGTGGATGTGTTTGGGAACGAAGATAGTAAGAGAATGAAACGAATTAAAAGAAAATAAAAGTGAAAATTAAGAAATATTAAGTAATAATTTTTTTTATTTGTATCTTTTAAATTTTTTTAATTTGAGATTATTAAAATTAATGAAAGAAAAAGATTAAAAATTGTTAGTATAAAATTATCAAATTTTTTTTAAAAAAATATTGATAATAAGAGGTTTAGAATATTACATTTCTACATTTGATACATAAATTAAAAAAATATTTTTAAAAATAGAGTATTTTCATATTTTTATAAATTTTTATTATTATCTAAATGAGTGAGAATTTTGTATTTTCATCACATGAGAATACTTTTTTTTTGGTGTACCAAGTCTCCCCAACAACCATTTTTTGTTTGGAAGAAATGCCTAACAACCCAATTGAAAATTCAAAAGTATCTTTTTGGCCACACTTTATCACAGAAAATGGTGATAAATACATGTGACACTTTTGTTTTTTTTTGGTATATTTTCTTACCTTTCATTCTTCTTCGTGTAGGAGCGATTTCTCTCCTTTTTTGTGAAGATTTATCCTTTTTCATAAAAGGTATATATCTTTTATTAGTAAGAATTTTAGTTTTTAAATTAAAAATTTGGAGATTTCTAACCTAACTCATTAGATTTATAACTCAAAGATATATTGTAATGGATGAAGGCAAGAGAAAATTGACTTAACTTTCATGAAAGATTGAACTGGTGTTGTCTCTTAACTTATGTTTTTTAATTTTTGTAAATTTATAATTATTTTCTGTGTAATTTAGATTTCTTTTTTTTGTTTGTTTAGAAAATAGTAAAAGGATGTGTTGCCTTTCGTTTTATTATATTTTTTTGCAAAATAGCAAACTTTATCTTATATTTGTTGTTAATTTAATTTGTCCTACAATTAATATATTTTATTTATACGACTTTAGTATCATTTATTGAATGAATGATCACTATCTTTTATCCAAAAAAGATAAAGATTAAGTTTGATATATGTCCTTTTGAGATAAGAATTGAAAATACACTAAACAACATGCAATTGAAGGATCGAGGTACCCGCCTAGCAAGGGCAGGGTCATTTTAGTGGAAGGGCATAAAGGAGTAGAGATAGGGTGAGCCCTACATATAAACTTATTCCACAAAAAATCATAAAGTATATTGGGAAATTAGAAAACTATGTGATTAATGTTTGTTATATAAAATTAGTCTTAGTAAATAAATAAACAATATTTTTCACGAAATAACCACTCTCACTAACACTATAAACACTTATTTTTTTCTAATGAAAACTGCCATTAATTGTATTTTAAAAATTTTAATTAAAAAAACTATGAAAATATATATTTGTTATACTTATTATAAATAAATTATAAATTAAATATATAGATAGATAATGAAAATCCAATACTCGTGTAATACTACTATAATTTTGTTCGAGGAGTTGCAATACCAATACTGGAACATTTTCTGCTACTATAAATAGATTATAGAGTATATATACTACTTTGAATGTATAATATATTGCTTCAATCTTTCTTTGATAGGAAAATCATCTAAAAATATTTTCGATTAAAAATTATCAATGGTGGAAAAAAAAATATACAATACAAGGGAGGGAAGTATAAATAATTCGAAGAATGAAAAGTTAGGTTCCATTCTCTTTCCATTTCAATATCAGTCATTCATTTTCTGCCTTAAACACCACGAGCACGTTAGAAGACTTATATTTTGTCGTTTTTATGTGGCTGGCTTATATTCAGTTCTGTTTAATATGTACCAAGTGGTCACTATAGCCAATAATTAACTATCTCTCTGTTAGTTTGAAAACTAATAATTTTGAATTAGAAAAAAAAATATTAGACCTTAGAAAATGTTGGTTAGTATTGAAGGAATATATGGTTCCTCATGGAAGACTTAGATGTGAGGTTAATGCTTGATAGCCTTTTGGTCAAAGGAAGAGATAGGTTTATTGTCACGACCTAATTTTTGAGATTATGATCGGCGCGTAAACCTATTCTAACACTTACTAGGTCTAACCAGCCTAAAAATTTTATCACCTCACAATAACAATAATAAGACATTTTAATCTCTGCTTTTAAGTCATTACTCATCATTCTAATTTCTATCAAAATTTCGACAAAGTATCCTCTGAAAATAGAACGTTTTCTCAGTTTACAATAACCCAGACACAGCAATATTCATTACCAAGCACAATAATACAACTGGCTATTCAAGCCTACAAAGTTTTTCATTTATATTCACATGCAAACTAGTTTCATACTAAATGATGGATAATCTGCGTTATCATTAAGCCTGCGAGACTTTAAGGAAAAGCCTACCCAAGATAAAAACGTGACTTTATTCTTTTCTACTCTTCAACTTGAGGAGAATCTGAAAAAAATTTACAAAGTAAAGAGAATAAGTCATACAGACCCAGTGAGTGTAAGATAAAGAAATATATACAGAATGGAGAACAGACTCATGCAGAGTTTTTGATAATGTAAAATAATTCAAGGGCTATAAAAGTTAATTTAGTGTCAATCCATTCTTACATAAAGATTTAAGAGAAACGTTAGCATAATAATATTTTTCTAGAAAATAACGTAACTGATTAAATCCATGCAACGTCAAATATTTCTAATATAATCTTTTTATAAATCAAACAATATTTAATATTTTCAAACAACCACCAATCATCTCCAGTCTCCCTCTGTACTAGGACAACCACCAGTCACTTGTGCCTTCAACCGCACTATGACAACTCATTGTGCATGCACGCGCCCTAGTCACCGTGCCTCCCATCGCACGAGGCGCCTCAATACAGAGTGCACCAGAAATAATATCCAACAACATAGTTTATTTCATACTCAAGACACAATCCTTCATGGTTAATCAATCTTACTTTGAAATGCAATTAATCATAACTTGCAAACAGTCAGAAAAATACATAATTCCTTGTATCTGGTACCAATAGTCACATAAACACAAAATCGTTAATTTACCACAAAGTCAAAGGCAATACATATCCTAATTGTCTCCCATGGTTATCTAGACAATGAACGTAAACACATACACAATTTATTTCATTTTTAATTTAAATAGGTAAAGGTATTTGAAAACAATATTTCCTTCATCAAACACTCACCTGGAAGGATTAATAAAGATTAATCCTTAATTCACCGGTCTAGCACAATTTGCAATGTCTCTAGTATCCTCCGAGTTTCTTAAAATAATTAAGGAAACTAATCAGTATAAAACTACTCAGATAGTTGCAATTCAAACTTCATCACCTATTAACTTTTATCGAAGAAATCCTAAAATATTATGGAGTCCATTATTATCTCAAAATGCATAATTATATCTTTCATAATCTAACAAAATTTCAATTAAATTCCAAAATTTTTTCTAGCCTTGAAAATAATCTTTAAAGGTCACAAAACTCTTCTATATTGCATTTTTCGGAGCATTTAGGCTACATCAGCTTCAATAGCTCACCGAAAAAGGCACTGGGATGGCAGTCAATGCCGGTCAGCGTCGGTCAACGGTGGCGGTCGGCCAAAATTTTTCCAGAATGTAGATCGGGACATGAGGATGATAGATCTGAAGTTAGTTCGCCGAAACAAGACAGTTTAACTGCACTTTTTCAGCAAAAAAGGTGAACGGAGCGGCGGACGCTTTTTGTCTCGATCTAGGCCCGTGAAGGCAGTTTTTCGGCAGGTGAGGGCTAGCCGAGGAAGTAGAAACCTTGGGCTACCTGGCGGTGGGGGTGGTGCAGCCGGAGGAAGGCTTTTTTCGGCCATTCAAAACACCGAAACTTGGGTTGATGGAAGAAGATTTTCACAAATTCCAGGGTGTTTTCGGTCGCTGCGGTGGTCTGACGGAGCTCTGGACGAGGTCAGTGGAGCTTCTGCAGTCTGGCGATGACGCAGATCGATGCTAGTGACGGGGCGATAGTGGTTGATGGAGGTATGCACAGAGAAGGAAAAGAACGGGAGAGAGAGAGAGAGAGCTAAAGGTGAGAGAAGCCAAATATTACATTTACACTTCACAATAAACAAAAAGGGAGGATGGTTCACAATAATAAAGCCAAGAAACTTTAGAAGAATTACGAAACAAATGAGAGGTCTTAATTCATCACATGTTTTTATACCTATGATTAGGGCTAATCTAGAGGTCAAGCCCTTAATTCACGAAATCAATATATATTTGAGATTAAATTTCGCAGTAGAGACAATCTAAGTGTCTGGAAAATGCATGCATGCATGGAATTTCTCTCAATCACTTTTGAAGAGAAGAGCCCAGTGAAAGAAATCAACAAAGAAAACCAAGACCTTTTCACTCAATAATTCCAGAACCTTTGTTGTTTCTCCAATGTTTGAATGCTTTTTATTTATATATAATTAGTTTTGCATGCAATGTATGTGATATTGTATTAACAAAAAAAAAATAATATATTCTTACTTAATACTGTTTGTATAGATTCTAAAACGACTTTTGAATTTGTCTCCCATATTTCCTAAACCAAGACAACAATATTTCGTTAAGATTAATTTTGAATAAACAGAAAGAATTTTTTTGTATAAAGAAATAAAAAAATTTTAAGTAAATTTTGATAGTTTAGGTTCATACATATATTTATACAACTATTTGTATAAATTTGTAGCATTCTAGCCATTCAAAACATTATTTAAAGACTCCAATTACAAATCTTTTGGTTCCCACAACTCATTTATGACAATGCCATAAGACTTAGGTAAGTGTATGGTGAACATAAGGGAACAAGCTACTTCTAGCTTTTATTACAAAAACTTAAAAGAGTCTTAATTTTGAGACAATGGATTTGTTCTTGAACTTCTTCTTTAAAGTATGAAGGAACCTGAAATGCAAACCCTTAAAATGAATCCAATGTTTTTAAACTACATTGTGCCTTTTTTTGTTTATATCTTATTGTCATTTAAGTGTCACTTGAGACGCTCGATCATGCAGACGGTCACGATGCGCTGGACAATAGGGAACAATAGTGCTGGACGACAACAAACGATCTGAAGGAAATGTAAGTTACCATTGTGTTGGTATGAGATAGGTGAGAAACAATTGTTGGGACCTGAGTTAGTGTAATAGATAACTGATCAAATTAAAATGATCAAAGAAAAAATAACAAAGGCTCAAAAACGTGAGAATCAAATAAAGTAATCTTTAGAGCAACCAGAAATATCTAGCGGCATCAGAAAGTAGTATCTTCTCGAAGAACCTACACATCAACTTCAAGTTCAACTCATGCCTATGAATTGACAAACCAAAGCGACAATTACCACAAACATGATAACCTTTTCTAAGTTAAATAATTGAGTGCTACTAATTTAAATTACTACACTCGAATTTTCACACGTAACACAACAAAAATAAATAAATTAATATATATCAGTAGAACGACATTTGTTAAAAAAGGAGCTCGATAGAAGAAATTTCTATCCTGTTTCAAATGAAAATTAACTAGAATGAAGAATTTAGATAAGCAACTTGGTAAGTCTAATTTTTTATTTTCTAATTTTAAAAACTTAAACCTGAAATTAATGACCAATTACATAATATAAAGAGACAACAACTTCTTAATTATATTATCATTGATCAAGCAAATTAATTCAGTCAACTATATATAATAAGGTTAGAATATTAGTTTAACGTTATTTTTACCGTAAGATGCCTAAGTTCATCCAAATTGACCAATTGAACAAACCCAACAATACGTCGTCGACTCGTTGATCGGATATCTTCCTGTCAAATACCTGTTTGAATATTACTATTTTTTTATTGAACAAAAATAGAACATATACTTTAAAACAAAAATATACAACAATTAAAAGGTGTTTTAAAATTAAATTTTTTTAAAATATAAAAATATAAAAATAAGTATTTTTTATTAAAAATATGTATATAAATACCTAAAAGTATTACTAACATAAAATTTTTTAAATTAATTTTATAAAACAAATTTTAAATATAAAATAACATTTAAAGAAACCTTATGATTTTGGGTGTCATTTTTCATCTCTTTTGTCGTGGCTAGTTCTTGTTAATTGTTTCGTGGCCATTGATTGACGCGTTTTGTCTATTTATGCAGTACACTTTCTGCATATGAAAAAAAAATAATTATAAAATTTTTAAAGTGTAAATTTTGATTAAACAATTAAGTGTAAAAAGATAAGTAAAAAAATAAAAAAAATAAATTAAAGACAAGCTATTTATAGATTAAGACTCACATATATGAAGATTGATATATATGAACAGAAATGAGATCTATATTTGATCTACTAATTGGGACTTCATATTCAAATTAGATTCAATTGAATTTCATATTAATAAAGCCATACATGATTAATCCGTCTCCTAGTTCCCAAACTTTCTAAGCTTATAATAATACAACTAGTGGCCTTGAAGTTGAAAGTCGCCTTCAGTTCATCACTCAGATGGGACATATTCATTTTTGCGTGGAGCACAAAAGAGTCTAGATAGGACAAGCACATGTCTCATTACAATCAAATATTACCTCATAAAACAGAAAAAAAAAAATTGAGAGGTAATTGATCATTATATAATATGAAGATTAATATATATGAACAGAAATGAAATATATATTTGATCTATTAATTGGGACTTCATATTCAAATTAATTCAATTGAATTTCATATTAATAAAGCTATACATGATTAATCCGTCTCCCTATCCCCAAACTTTCTGAGCTTATAATACAACTAGTGGCCTTGATAGCCTTTAGTTCATCACTCGGATGTCCCCAGCCAAACATGGCCTCCCTGCTCCCCTCTCTACTTCTCATCACTCTCCTCATTACTCACGCCTATTCCAAGCATGATTCAAAGGCAAATCAAATTTCTTTTATTACCATATACTATACTATTTACTCCTCCCTTTCTAAACTATTGTTGTATCTTGCATATGCACTTTACTCTGTTACCTGATATCATGTTGTGAATTATGCTATGCAGACCTATATCGTGTACATGGGTGATCATCCTAAGGGCATTAACCCCGCATCAATGCCTTCACTTCACATGAACATGGCTCAAAATTTACTTGGCAGGTTGAACATACTTTACGTATACTTATTTCTGTTCATATTACAATCGATAGCAAACACTAATTTGTGCATATATCATAAGACTAAACTTCCAAATAATGAATGAATGGAGGACGTTGTGATTGGTGCAGCGATTTTGCACCAGAAGCTATACTGCACAGCTATTGGAAGAGTTTCAATGGATTTGTGATGAAGTTAACAGAGGAAGAAGCCAAAACACTGGCAGGTACTCTTATACATACCTCTTGCTCTCCCCTTTTACATTTTATATATTATGGGAATTTGAAAAGTTAACTCTTGTTACAAATATATTTGATTAGGAATGGATGGTGTAGTGTCGGTTTTCCCAAGCAAGAAGACAAAACTGCATACAACAAGGTCGTGGGATTTCATTAGGTTTCCACAGCAGGTGAAAAGAGCATATTTAGAGAGAGATGTAATCGTGGGTGTGATCGATTCAGGAATTTGGCCTGAATCTGAAAGCTTCAGTGACAAAGGATTTGGTCCTCCACCCACCAGATGGAAAGGCTCTTGTCATAACTTCACCTGCAACAAGTATATATCTCTCCATCCATTATCTTGCATCTCACATTGCTATCTCTTGATTATAACAAAACTATTCATGAGTACGAAGTATCAGAAATTTGTGCTTGCTACACACTCCATGTATAAAAATTATTCGCGTGCGAAGAAATTTTAGAAATATATATAGAACTTTTTAAGTTCTCCTAATTTAGGAAATTATTGAACTGCAATAGTGTATCATAACATGGATGAATCAATGACAAAAGCAATTCACGTGCAATTTGTCCATACATATGCAGCAAAATAATTGGAGCAAAATATTTTCGCATAGATGGAAGTTATGGGAAAAATGATATAATAAGTCCAAGAGACACAAACGGGCATGGGACCCACTGTGCATCCACAGCCGCTGGAAACTTGGTTAGGTCTGCAAGTCTACTAGGCCTTGGATTGGGGACGGCGCGTGGTGGGGTTCCATCGGCGCGTATTGCGGTGTACAAAGTGGGCTGGGAGACGATACGGCCGATTGAGGAAGCAGATTTGCTAGCTGCGTTTGATGAAGCAATTGCTGATGGCGTCGACGTTATTTCCCTTTCAATTGTACACCAAAAACCCATCCTGCAGTATTTTAAGGATGCAAATGCAATAGGAGCTTTTCATGCTCTAAAAAAAGGCATTTTAACTTCAAATGCTGCAGGAAACGAAGGTCCTAAGCTTTACACCATGGGAACCTATGCTCCATGGTTGCTCTCAGTGGCTGCTTCCTCCATTGACAGAAAGTTCTCTACCACGCTTCGCTTAGGCAATGGCTTGGTTTTTGAGGTAATCACTCACTCACTTACGTTTATTAATTCAACATATATACATGATACACCCTTCAAGTCTTTGTCTCTAAATGCAGGGTGCTTCAGTCAATACATTTGACCTCCAAAATAAATACTATCCATTGATTTATGCTGGAGATGTACCTAATATCCACGGTGGATTTAATTCATCAATATCCAGGTACTTGATGGATATAATTCATCCTCTCCTGTTATTTCAAACATTCTAATTGGATCGTATCTTTGTAATTTCAGAGATAAAAAGAAGAATATCCACGAAATTCTATTAAAATGGTACTAATATAATATTAGCGCACAGGTTTTGCCTCAACAACTCTTTGGACAAAGATTTGGTGAAAGGAAAAATCATCTTATGTGATTTTTTTTTGGAGGATGCTGAAGGGATTTCGTCTGTGGCAGCTGGTGTTATAATAGCAAGCACGTTGGCAAAAGATGCTCCAGATGTATATGCTTTGCCCGTAACCCAAACTTCGAAAGCAAATGGTTTTCTTATACAGTCCTACTTGAAATCAACTAGGTATCAAATTCTCAATGTCAAATTATCAAGCCAATTGTAAAGCTTGTGTTAATTATTTTGCTCATATTATATATACAAGTAATCCTACGGCAACTATATTGAGGAGTAACGAGGAAAAAGATTCATTCGCCCCTTATATAGCCTCGTTCTCATCCAGAGGTCCTAATCCAGCTACGCCCGATATACTCAAGGTTATAACTTTTTGCTCAAAGCTAACTTACACATTGTGTGTGAGTGTGTGTATAACTGGTTTTCTTTTTTCTAAGTTTATATATGTAATTTGTGGAATTGTTTTGTGGTGTTACATTGTAGCCTGATATAAGTGCCCCGGGAGTTGACATTGTAGCTGCATGGCCTCCAAATTCCCCGATTACAACTGGTGATAAGAGAAAAGTGCACTATAACATAATATCTGGTACATCAATGGCTTGCCCTCATGTTAGTGGAGCAGTAGCTTATGTCAAATCATTTCATCCCAAATGGTCTCCTTCTGCAATCAAATCTGCACTTATGACCACAGGTAAATCACTAAATAAGCTTTATGAATTACATGAGTTTATAAGACACACTACTTGGTCTAACTTAATAAGTTCATATTCAAGTTAAAATGGATTTAAGCTCAATACTTAAAATGTGTATGGGATTGTTAAGAAAGATGGCCCAACCAATCCAACAACTTCTTTTTGGGTTTGTGATGTCTTACTATGGAAAGTGTAATATAATTTGCAGCCGTACCCTTGAGTTCTGCTCTGAATCCCGAGGCTGAATTTGCTTACGGTGCGGGACAAATTAATCCTATTAAGGCAGTGAATCCTGGACTGGTGTACGATGCTAGTGCAAGTGATTACGTGAAGTTCTTGTGCGGCCAAGGTTACGACAAGAAAAAGCTTCAAATTATTACAGGAGATAATAGCACTTGCGCTCAATCCAAAAACGAAACAGTTTGGGACATCAATCTCCCATCTTTTGCTCTTTACGTAGACTTTTCAAAACCATTTATTAGCTTTTTTCCTAGGACTATGACCAATGTTGGGTCACCGAACTCCAAATATAAAGCTAGAGTGATTGCTCCTCCTGTGTTGAATATTGAAGTAAGACCCAGAGTTCTGTCCTTTACATCTTTGGGGGAGAAGAAGACATTCAATCTTTCAGTGGAAGGGACAATCGATGGGGATATAGTGTCTGCCTCTCTGATTTGGGATAATGGTAAGGTCCAAGTAAGAAGTCCCATTGTTGTTTATAGTCATCGCATTGCATACAATCCCCAGGAAGATGAAGAAGCAACAACTTAATTAGCGTGGAGGTGATTATCAATTTCAAGGAATAGTACAACATACTGCTGCCTTAATCCTGTGTGACGTAATAATATTAATCAATGCCAATAAAGCAGTTTTATTTTCATATTTACTTCGCAAAAGTTTCATTTATCTTTAAATATGTTATGTGTATGTTCTTGGAGAGATGAAGGGAGAATGCGTACCTAGAGTTACCGCACTTACGTGGCATATGTTTAAAATTAATACTATTTCTTTTTTTTTTTGGGTGAAAAAATGGTAGTAAAAAGAATTAATGACCAGTAAGAGTGTAAGACTACTAATCGAAGGGCTGTAAAATCACGAAAATTTTCTTTCAATAATAAATATTGCATTAATATGGAAATAAAGTTATTATTAAATTCTTAATTTTAGTTGTCTTTATTAATCCAACTTTATTTCTCAAAGTCAAAATATTAAGCCCGGCCATTAGTGGCCTATTTTAAAAGGAATGTAACCAATGTTGGATCACCAAAATGCAAATACAAAGCTAAAGTGAATGCTCCGTCTGTGTTAAATATTTTGGTTTTTTGGCAAAACTCTGTTAAATATTCAAGTAAGCCCCAAATAAAGTATTTGGATTGAGATACCAAACTGGACCGTGAGCTGTCTGTTGTGTTTCTTCTATTTGTCTACTTGTGTCCTGAGTTGGGCATTTGTTTTGTGGCTTTGAAGTTATTGTTTTGTCAAAAACAAATGTAAGCCCCAAAGTTCTGCCCTTTACATCTTTGGGGGAGAAGTCATTCATGCTCACAGTGGAAGGGCAAGTCGATGTGAATATATAAAGTGGCTGCCTCTTTGGTTTGGGATAATGGTAAGGTTCAAGTGAGGAGTCCCATTGTGGCGTATGGTGACCTCATTGCACACAACTTCATAGGAGTGGATGTTTTTGGGAACGAAGATAGCAGGAGAATGAAAGGAATTAAAAGAAAATTAAAAAAAAAAAGATTAAATGATAATTTTTTATTTAAATTTTTTTAAATTGTGATAATTAAAATTAATGAAAGAAAAAATTAAAAAGTATTAGTATAAAATTATCAATTTTTAAAAAAATTTAAAAATTTAAACAACGAGAATGTTTTAAATTTTTTTTTTTCTTCATTCTTCTCAATTTATACATACACTTATGAAGTGTTTGGTACAAAGTTTAAAAAAATTATTGAGAATAGAAAGTTTAGAATGTTATATTCTTATGTTTGATACACATATTAAAAAAATATTTTTAAGAATATAATATTTCTATGCTTTTATTAATTTTTATTTCCTTTCATTCTCAAGAATAGATTGGAACTCAATCTCATCTGTATTATATACTTATTTTTTAATTAAAAATAGCTGCACTTTAATTTTATTTTTTAAAAATATTTAATAAATTAAATTAAAGAGAATTAATTAGAGTCTTATTACAACAAATAAAAAAATCCAATGTGTAAATAATGCAAAGTCGATAATAAATAATCCAATATCCATCCTTATGATAAAATCAACAAAGTAAGATGTATAATTGATAACAAATCTTCTGACAATAAATAATTAATAAAATGTGTATTTAAGCAATATACCCAACGTTTTTTTTTTTTTGGGTGTACCAAGTCTCCCCAACAACCATTTTTTGTTTGGAAGAAATGCCTAACAACCCAATTGAAAATTCAAAAGTATCTTTTTGGCCACAATTTATCACAGAAAATGGTGATAAATATGTGACACTTTTGTTTTTTTTTTTGGGTATATTTTCTTACCTTTCACTCTTCTTTGCGTAGGAGCGATTTCTCTCCTTTTTTGTGAAGATTTATCCTTTTTCATAAAAGGTTTCTATCTTTTATTAGTAAGAATTTTAGTTTTTAAATAAAAAATTTAAAGATTTCTAACCTAAGTCATTAGATTTATAACTCAAAGATATATTTTAATGAATGAAGGCAAGAGAAAATTGACTTAATTTTCATAAAAGATTGAACGGTGTTGTCTATTAATTTATGTTTTTTAATTTTTGTAAATTTATAATTATTTTTTGTGTAATTTAGATTTCTTTTTTTTTTTTAAAAGAAAATACTAAAAAAATGTGTTGCCTTTCGTTTTATTATACTTTGTTGCAAAATAGCAAACTTAATCTTATATTTGTTGTTAATTTAATTTGTCCTACAATATATTTTATTTGTATGACTTTAGTGTTATTTATTGAATGAATGAATACTATCTTCTATCCAAAAAAGATAAGGATTAAGTTTGGTATACGTCCTTTTGAGATAGAAATTGAAACTACAGTAAAAAAACATGCAATCGAAGGATCGAGGTACCCACCTAGCTAATCAATTATTGATGGTACATGGGGAACCCGACTGCGTTATGATTAATGACTCATTTTACGCACACCATCATGAATTACCAATTAATTATATGAATATTCTCTTATTAAAAGACAAGGGCATGCAAGGTCATTTTACTGGGAGGGCAGATAGGGTGAGCCCTACATATATATGTTATTCCACACAAAGTCATAAAGTTGATAGGAAAATTAGAAAAGTCATTACCATACTTTTAATTTCTTTTCTATCTCCCTGAAATATAGTACAAAAATAATTTTAAGAATTGGGTTAGAGGTTAAAGAGAGTGTTATTTCTTTTTTTTTTAATATTCATTTTTTTTTTAACTCTGAGACTAGATATCATTTAAGATAATTTACATTCCTAATTGTTATTAAAGTCATTTTCAGAGAAGAATTTATTTTCACTTTGACACAAAAAATTGGCACGAGAATAATTTTACTAAAAAAAATTAGTAGTTATCACTCAAATGTGACCTTCAAATTATTTTGAATACATTTCACTTTAATAGAACAATGAATGATTGCTCTATAGTGGAACCCTTCCTTGTCCTATATTAGGAGTGGTTATGAAGGCTTTCAGCTCATAGCAAACTCTGTTAAGGGAAATAGCAAGCATGGCTTCTCTGCTCCCTCGCCTACTTCTCTTCATTCTTACTTCCAGTCTCACTACTCATCACACGTATTCCAAGCATCATCAGCGACAGGCAAACATATATATATATATATATATCTTTACCTTCTACTATAAATATTTTTGTTCGTCCCTTTTCTAAGTATTCTTTTTTATGCATGCTCTGAAACATGTATATACTATCACATGCACTTTACTCTGTTTCTCCCACCTTTCAAGCTATCCCAACGGAAGTTATAGCTAAGATGATACCATAACAATTAACGGTTGAATTTTTCAGCACTATATTTTACTCTTATTTATATCACTCTCTGTGAATTATGCAGACCTACATTGTGTACATGGGTGATCATCCTAAGGGCATTAATCCCGAATCATTACCTTCGCTTCACATGACTATGGCTCGAAACGTCCTTGGCAGGTCGGGTACACGCACATCACATATCACATATTTATAAACTTATAATATACATAAAATACTCAAACATAAATTCAACACAAGATTACTTACAAAAAGTATTTAAGCATGAGTTATAGGTAAACTCTTTAATTTAGTTATAAACTTGTCAATAATTAATTGTTGAAATGATTTCAAAGTACTATCCTAATTTGTTTGCGTTATTTGTAAGAAGGGTAAATAATACTTAATAATAATACAATATTGGGACATTGACTCGTTGTTCTAAAAAATTGAAGTCAAACAAGTAGAAAAGAAAAGTGGTGAGCAATAATAAAAGCTAAAGGCACAATTCATACACTCTATCAATAATTAATTGATAGTTTGTCATACTTTATAAATAACTATTGTTGTTCATATTACAGTGTATCAAATATCAACCCTGATAAATGTCAGTGGGTAAAATGTTGCAACTTCACAATTAGAAAATTGTAGTATAATCACTAATTTGTGCAAATCATAGGGCTGACCCTTGAAATGAATGAAGCTCCGTTCTGTTTGATGCAGCGATTTTGCACCAGAAGCTGTAATGCGCAGTTACTGGAAGAGCTTCAATGGATTTGTGATGAAGTTAACAGAGGAAGAAGCCGAAACAATGGCAGGTACCAAAATATACAAGACACCCCTCTCTCCCACTCCAACTTATAATTAATATTCGAAATTAAAAAGCTAATTGTTGTTAATTATAATATATTTGATTAGGAATGGATGGTGTAGTATCGGTCTTCCCAAATAAAAAGAACAAACCGCATACAACGAGGTCATGGGATTTCATTGGGCTTCCAAATCAGGTGCAGAGAGCAAACATAGAGGGAGACATAATCGTGGGTGTGATTGATTCAGGAATTTGGCCTGAATCTGAAAGCTTCAGTGACAAAGGATTGGGTCCTCCACCCCCCAAATGGAAGGGGTCTTGTAACGCCCACAACTTCACCTGCAATAAGTATATATACATATATAAGTGTCTTTCTCTGTCTGTCATCATCTCGGATACTTACTGGTTGTGCATATATTGTATTGTATATGCAGCAAAATTATAGGAGCAAGATTTTACCGAAGCGAAGGGAAAATTTTGAAAAATGACATAATAAGTCCAAGAGACTCAAGCGGGCATGGGAGTCACTGTGCATCCACAGTTGCTGGAAACTTGGTTGAGTCTGCAGGCCTTTTAGGCCTTGGCTTAGGGACAGCGCGAGGAGGGGTTCCAGCAGCTCGCATAGCTGTGTATAAAGTGTGCTGGTCCGACCCTCATAATAGCTGTGACGATACGGACGTGCTTGCTGCATTTGATGATGCAATTGCTGATGGCGTTGACATTATTTCCCTTTCACTTGGAAGTTCAAAGCCCGTAGACTATTTTAAGGACTCAAATGCAATAGGAGCTTTCCATGCCATGAGAAGAGGCATATTAACATCAAATTCTGCAGGCAATGAAGGTCCTGGGCTTCACACCATGTCAACCTTGGCTCCATGGTTGCTTTCAGTGGCTGCTACCACTATTGACCGAAAGTTCTCTACCAAGCTTATCTTAGGCAATGGCTTGATTTTTGAGGTGATATTCATTTTCATTAATAAATAATAAACACCCTATTACACTAATTCAACTAATTATACAGTTAATTGATACTTTGTTTCTAAATGCAGGGAGTTTCACTAAACACATTTGACCTTCAGAATAAGTCTTATCCGTTGATTTACGCTGGAGACGCACCCAATGTCTTGGATGGATATAATTCATCAGAATCCAGGTACTGACAATGGAGTGTTTATTAAAATGGAGAAAGGAATTTATTTTCATTAATGGAAATGGTAGTAATTGATTATAATATGGGGGTACAGGTTTTGCCTCCCAAAAACTTTGGACAGAACATTGGTGAAGGGAAAAATCATTATATGTGATTATGGATACGGGAAATTTGAGCCTCCGTTTGAAGCCGTTGGTGCTGTACTAGCAAGCGCAAAACCAAAAGATGCTGCAAGTTCATATGTTCTGCCTGCGACTCATATTGGTTATAGGGAAAGTGAACATATACTCACCTACTTGAGTTCAACTAGGTACTTACAATACAATCATATATCATTCTCAAAATATTAGGCCAATTCTAAACCAAAGTGTTATGTTTCTTTTCTCACATTATGTACTATAATGGCTAGCAGTAACCCTACTGCAACTATATTGAGGACTAATGAAGAGAAAGACTCGTTGGCACCTTATGCAGCGTCTTTCTCATCAAGAGGTCCTAATCCATTTACACCTAACATCCTCAAGGTAATTAACTAATTACATGGTAGCTAACTTTTAAATTAAATCCCGTTTTCAAGGTTTACAATTATAACGCGTACGCGTAATGTTGGTGATGATAGCCGGATATAGGTGCTCCAGGAGTTGACATTTTAGCTGCGTGGTCTCCAGTATCTTCTATCACAGATGTAGAAAGTGATAAGAGAGAAATGCACTATAACATAATATCTGGCACTTCAATGGCTTGCCCTCATGTTACAGCTGCAGCTGCTTATATCAAATCATTTCATCCCACATGGTCCCCTTCTGCAATCAAGTCCGCCCTTATGACCACTGGTAATCACTAATCACTGTTTATAGATTAAATAAAAGTACTAAAATGGCTAGACCTTTTTTTGGTCATTTTTTGGATGAAAATGATTTGTAATATTATTTGCAGCTGTCCCCTTAAGTGCTGCTCTGAATCCCGAAGCTGAATTTGCTTATGGAGCGGGACAAATCGATCCTATTAAGGCATTGAATCCTGGGTTAGTCTATGATGCAAATGAAATTGATTATGTGAACTTCTTGTGTGCCCAAGGTTATGAAAAAGACCTCAGAAATATTACTGGAGACCAGAGCACTTGCCGTACCCAATATAAGAAGTGGGACCTCAATCTCCCATCCTTTGCATTTTACGTAGACTTTTCAACACCTATTGATAGCATTTCTCATAGGACTGTGACCAATGTTGGATCACCAAGATCCATATATAAAGCTAAAGTGATTGCTCCATCTACTTTAAATATCCAAGTAAATCCCCAAGTTCTGAACTTCACATCTTTGGGAGAAAGCAAGACATTCACGCTTACAGTGGAAGGGGAAATCAATGTGGATATAGTCTCTGCTTCTTTGGTTTGGGATGATGGTCATTTCCAAGTAAGGAGCCCCATTGTGGTGTATAGTCGCCGCATTGCATACAATCCAGAGGAAGAAGCAAAAACTTAGCATGGTAGGGACTCGGGACTCTTCTTTGGAGACAAGTACTGCTCTTTTTATCGTCTATGTGTAATAATAATAACACCAAGAAAGCTAGCTAGTTTCATGTTAATATTTACTAAGCAAAAGTTACATATATCTTTAAATAAGTTATGGTATATACTATTTTAGGAGAGATAAAAGGAGAATGCAAGCTACCTAACAAAAGTATTAATAAATCACATGCATATAGCGTCAGGTAAACATTCATCGTGATTTTTTTTTTTTTGATAAAAGAAATGATAGTAAAAGTAGGTTACCTTAAAATTATTGGTGAGAAGAGGATGAGAATAGATATAAATATTATGGATATTCTATAATGTTTATTTAAGAAAACATTCGATTCAGATATTAGATAGGGTATAAATAATAAAATAAAATTATTTATTGAGTATTGAGTAAATATAAATATTATTTTTAAATATTTTATATTGACTTGATATGAATGTGTGGTTAAAAAATCTGATATATAATAATCAAATAATATATATATTATTAAATAAAATTGTATCCTTTTGGTATTATTGAAATTGTTGTTCTAAATAATTATATAAGATTTTTTATTATAAAATAATTTTCTAAAATCATTATAATATTTAAAAATTGTGTTATTGAATAGATATTGAATAGATTAATTAATTATAGGATATTTAATATTTAATATTCATTAGTTTTTTAATGTTTTGAATATTTTAACTATTTTGAATATTTTAAATATACAAAAATACTGTATATTAAAAATAATAATTTTTTAAATTTTAATTAAAATTTGAATATCAAATATTTGGAGAGAATAGGAATACGGATAAATGGAGAGTAAAAAATAAATGGATACTCAGTCCATTGCCAATATTCTTAGGTGAGGGCAGCAATGATTTGTCTTGAATTTTAGAAGCAAGTATATGTCCAACTAACTGATAAGATTTTATGTGTACAATCTTTTGGTTCTTATAAAGAAGACTATTCGTCTAGCATAGCATTTAAACAAAAAATCTCCTTAACAAAGGATTACTAACTGGTAAGACTAGACTACTAATTAAAGGAATGTTAAATCACGAATATTTTCATTTGATAAAAAAGAAGAGTGAGAGAACTGAGAAAATGATTAATTACTTAATTTCTTAGTAATAGTTACTCTCTAACTTTTGAGATATAAAAAATAAGTCTTATTTACAAATATTTATTTTTTTTTAATCACGTTAGCTGCACTTTAATTTTTTTAAAAATTTAATTTAAATAAAAGAAAATTGACTTTTTATTTATTGTGAAAGTTTAGGTATCCTCAATCATATTAGACTTCAAATTAATTCATGTTGAACTGATGAGAGCATTAACATCAAGTCATTCTAACAAATGAACTTTTTCAAAATTTAAATTTGTATATTCTTTCTAGAGTAAAGTTATTAATTTGTGAATTAATTTTTAACATAGTGCATTTAGTAATCCACTAGTATATAATTAGAGTCTTATTACAACAAATAAAAAAAAATCCAATGTGTAAATAATGCAAAGTCCATAATAAACAATCCAATATCCATACTTATATAATAAAATGAACAAAGTAAAATAATCAAATGCGTATTTAAGCAATGTTACGTAACTACCAATTTTTTTTGTTGCTACAAAATAGTGTCTCTAACAACCATGTTTTGTTTGGAGGAAACGCGTAACAACCCAATTGAAAATTAAAAAGTATCTTTTGGGCTATTCTTTATCACAGGCATCGTGATAAAGACGGGACACCTATCTTTGCCGTTTGACTGGGATAAAGTTTAGTGTCTATTTTAATATGTACGTGTTATACATATTACATAACGACAGGGGATCATGTCATAAAAATAATAATTTATTTTAAAAATAAGTTTTTAGTATGGCCCATTTATAAGGGTTATGTTGGGCTGGTCCCATGGGTTTATTATTATTATTATTTTTTAAATTGTGTTATGAAATGTGATATAATTTATATTAATTTGTAATATTTATTTTTAATATGTTAATATATAAAATTATATTTTTTTAAGAATAATTTTATAATTTTCATTTTTAATATATTGATATATAGAATAAATTATATCAAAAAAATTTTTAATTACTATTTTTATAGTCTAATTTGTAATATTTATTTTTAATATGTTGATATATAAAATAAATTAAACATATATATTTTTTGGATCAAGTAAAATAAAATATAATTTTAAAAAATTTATAAAAAAGGGTCTATAGATTAGCCCATTCCAACCGAGCCAATGGCCATTTAAGAGCTGGGTAGGGCAGCATTTTTGGACTATCTATCTAAGATGGGATAAGTCTAGCCCAACCTTAAAAAATAGAAGTTCTTAGTGGGATGGGTTGCATCAGTTCATTTTGACACATCTAACAATTAAACGAGATAAATTAATAATTTAGTTTTTTGAAGGATATATATTTTTAAATTTGATCTTTAAAAATAAAATATTTTAATTAAGTCTCTTAAAAACTAATTCATAATCAATTTAATCTTTTAAATAATGAAAATAAATAACAAATTAATTAGTAGATTGATGTGATATTAATAACATTGACTTGATTATTAAATAATAAATTAAAATTTATTCAATAATAAAAAATAAAATAAAACACATCAAATTTATAATTACACACACAAAAAATAAAATAATACATTTTAATAATGTATAATTTATAAATATAATTTTTTTATTTTATATATTACTAATAGATTCAAATTTATTATTTAACAGTCAAATTAATTAGCATCTATTAATAATATTATTTGTTAATTTTTTTATTTATTCTATTAATCAAAATATTAAATTAAATAAAAAATTATTTTTTTTTTATATTTTTAATGATTAAATTATTAATTTATTCTTAAAATTTAAAATATGTTCTTTTGAGTATGTAATTATATATTACAAAACATTAAAGGAGGTACCCACCTAGCTCATGAATTATTGACGGTACATGGTGAACCCAATTGCGTTATGATCAATGACTCATTTTACACATACCATCATGAACTACCAATTAATTATATGAATATTCTCTTATTAAAAGACGAGGGCATGCAAGGTCATTTTACTGGGAGGGCATATATAAAGGAGTGGAGATCATAGGGTGAGCCCTACGTATATATGTTATTCCACACAAAGTCATAAAGTTGATAGGAATTATATTAGAAAAGTCATTACCATGCTTTTAATTTCTTTTCTTTCTCCCTGACATATAGTATGAAAATAATTTTAAGAATTGGATTAGTGGTTAAAGAGAGTGTTATTTCTTTTTTTGAATATTCATTTTTTTAACTCCGAGACTATATATCATTTAAGATAATTTACATTCCTAATTGTTTTTAAAGTCGTTTTCAGAGAAGAATTTAATTTCACTTTGACACAAAATGTTGGCACGAGAATAATTTTACTAAAAAAAATTAGTAGTTATCACTCAAATGTGACCTTCAAATTATATTGAATACATTTCACTTTAATAAAGCAATGAATGATTGCTCTATAGTGGAACCCTTCTTGTCCTATATTAGAAGTGGTTATGAAGGCTTTCAGTTCACAGCAAACTCTGCTAAGGGAAATAGCAAGCATGGCTTCTTTGCTCCCTCGCCTACTTCTCTTCATTCTTACTTCCAGTCTCACTACTCATCACACGTATTCCAAGCATCATCAGCGACAGGCAAACATATATATATATATATCTTTACCTTCTACTATATATATTTTTGTTCGTCCCTTTTCTAAGTATTTTTTTTTATGCATGCTCTGAAACATATATATACTTGCACATGCACTTTACTCTGTCATTGACAACATAAAATTTGAATTTTTCAGCATATATTTTGCTCTTATTTATATTATCTTGTGAATCATGTAGACCTACATTGTGTATATGGGTGACCATCCTAAGGGCGTTAACCCTGCATCATTACCTTCACTTCACATGACCATGGCTCAAAACGTCCTTGGCAGGTTGGATACACACACATAATAATCTGCATGAAATACTCAACATGAATTTAACAAAAAGAGTACTTACAAAAAGTATTTAAGCATAAGTTATGCATAAACTCTTTAGTCATAAACTTGTGAGTAATTAATTCTTGAAATGATTTCAATGTATCATATTTATTTAGATTTTAAATTCTTTAAATTTGAGAAATGATATATTATTTTAAAGTTAGAAAGAGATAAAAAAAAATTTACATTGATAGAGGGTTCATTTTCAATAGATTAGAGATTAAATATGTTTCTATTTTTTTTTAATTTTCAAAAAATGTACCATCTTTTAAATTTAAAAAATTCATACCCATTTATTTGTTTTATTCTTATAAGGGGGTATAAATGATACTTAACAACAAGACAATATTGGGGCAGTGACTCATTCTTGTAAAAAAGTTGAAGTCTAACGAGTGGAAAAGTGTCCTACGATAATAAAATGGTAGAGGCACAATTTATTAGCTTTTGGAATTTTTGTTTACGATTTTTATTTATAGGATTATAAAAATTTATTACAATAAAATAGATTAAATTTAATCTCTATAGTAATAAAAAGTAATAGAAGAGATTAAATTTTTATAGTAGATTCACTGTAAAAATGTAATCTTTATCTTTTATTCTTTTTTATTATATATATATATATATATATATTGTATATACACAAAAATTGATGATGGTTCACAATGTGATTGTAATACTCAAATCATTTGTGAATCATATAAATATATACGAATACATACTAGATTAATTGACAAAGGTGCCAGTCAAAATTTTTGTTAGATAAATTTTCATAGGATCATGAGTTTAACTAAATCTATTTAAAATTTGACATCAAATATTTTAGTACCACGTACTATGTTTCAAAATTAACATTAGTATTATCAATAGATTAGTCGATAGCTTGACATATTTTATAAATAGCTATTTCATTTCATATTACAGTGTATAAAACAATAAAGTATCAACCCAGATAAATGTGAGCTGAAAAAATGTAGTAACTGTGCAACTCGAAAATATTTGTAATCACTAATTTGTGCAAATCATAGGGCTGACAATTGAAATGAATGAAGCTCCGTTCTGTTTGATGCAGCGATTTTGCACCAGAAGTTGTAATGCGCAGTTACTGGAAGAGCTTCAATGGATTTGTGATGAAGTTAACAGAGGAAGAAGCAGAAACAATGGCAGGTACCAAAATATACAAGACACCCCTCTCTCCCACTCCAACTTATAATTAATATTCGAAATTAAAAAGCTAATTGTTGTTAATTATAATATATTTGATTAGGAATGGATGGTGTAGTATCGGTTTTCCCAAATAAAAAGAACAAACCGCATACAACGAGGTCATGGGATTTCATTGGGCTTCCAAAGCAGGTGCAGAGAGCAAACATAGAGGGAGACATAATCGTGGGTGTGATTGATTCAGGAATTTGGCCTGAATCTGAAAGCTTCAGTGACAAAGGATTGGGTCCTCCACCCCCCAAATGGAAGGGGTCTTGTGACACCCACAACTTCACCTGCAACAAGTAAATATAGAAACATCTGTCTCTTTGTCGATTATAATCTCATATTGAATATACATTTTAAAATGTTGAGAATTAATATGCAGCAAAATCATTGGAGCAAGATATTACCGAAGCAGTGGGAACTTTTCGGAAAGCGATAGATTAAGTCCAAGAGACTCAACCGGGCATGGGACTCATTGTGCATCCATAGTTGCTGGAAACTTGGTTGGATCCGCAAGTCTACTAGGCCTTGGCTTAGGGACCGCGCGAGGAGGCGTTCCATCAGCACGCATAGCTGTGTACAAAGTGTGCTGGTCCCACCCAGTTAGCTGTGAGGATATGGACGTGCTTGCTGCATTTGATGATGCAATTGCTGATGGCGTTGACATTATTTCCCTTTCACTTGCATGGCCAATGCCCCGCAATTATTTTGAGGATTCAAACGCAATAGGAGCTTTTCATGCCATGAGAAGAGGCATATTAACATCAAATTCTGCAGGTAATGATGGTCCTGCCCTTTACACCATTTCCATCTTGCCTCCATGGTTGCTTTCAGTGGCTGCTACCACTATTGACCGAAAGTTCTCTACCAAGCTTCTCTTAGGCAATGGCTGGATTTTTGAGGTGATCATTAATTTTCATTAATAAATAATAAACACCCTATTACACTAATTCAACTCATACAGTTAATTATTTGTTTCTAAATGCAGGGAGTTTCAGTAAATACATTTGACCTCCAGAATAAGTCTTATCCATTGATTTATGCTGGAGACGCTCCCAATTTCTTGGATGGATATGATTCATCAAAATCCAGGTACTGATGGAGTATTTATAAAGAAAGAGTAGGGAATTTAATTAATTTCATTAATTGAAATGGTAGTAATTGATTATAATATGAGGACACAGGTTTTGCCTCCCAAACTCTTTGAACAAAACATTGGTGAAGGGAAAAATCATTATATGTGATTTTGGATACGGGGAATTTGTGTTTCCTTTTGAAGCCGCTGGTGCTGTACTAGCAAGCACAAACTCCAAAGATACTGCATTTCCATATGCTCTGCCTGCTACTCATGTAGGTTATAAGGACAGTAAACATATACTCAACTACTTGAGTTCAACTAGGTACGTATAAAATTATCATTCTTAAAATATTAGGCCAATTCTATTCGTTTCTTTTCTCATATTATATACCAATGGTTAGCAGTAACCCTACTGCAACTATATTGAGGACTAATGAAGAAAAAGACTCGTTGGCACCTTATGTAGCGTCTTTCTCATCTAGAGGTCCTAATCCATTTACACCTAACATCCTCAAGGTAATTAATCTAGTCGCATCTAGCTTTCAAATTACAACCACTTTTTGAGGTTTATAATAATAATGCAAAATGTTGGTGGTTGTAGCCGGATGTAGGTGCCCCAGGAGTTGACATTGTAGCTGCCTGGTCTCCAATTTACCCTATCTCTCATGTAGAAAGTGATAAGAGAGAAGTGCACTATAACATAATGTCTGGCACTTCCATGGCTTGCCCTCATGTTACAGCTGCAGCTGCTTATATCAAATCATTTCATCCCACATGGTCCCCTTCTGCAATCAAGTCCGCCCTTATGACCACTGGTAATCACTAATCACTGTTTATAGATTAAATAAAAGTACTAAAATGGCTAGACCTTTTTTTGGTCATTTTTTGGATGAAAATGATTTGTAATATTATTTGCAGCTGTCCCCTTAAGTGCTGCTCTGAATCCCGAAGCTGAATTTGCTTATGGAGCGGGACAAATCGATCCTATTAAGGCATTGAATCCTGGGTTAGTCTATGATGCAAATGAAATTGATTATGTGAACTTCTTGTGTGCCCAAGGTTATGAAAAAAACCTCAGAACTATTACTGGAGACCAGAGCACTTGCATCCAATATAAGAATTGGGACCTCAATCTCCCATCCTTTGCATTTTACGTAGACTTTTCAACACCTATTGATAGCATTTCTCATAGGACTGTGACCAATGTTGGATCACCAAGATCCATATATAAAGCTAAAGTGATTGCTCCATCTACGTTAAATATCCAAGTAAATCCCCAAGTTCTGAACTTCACATCTTTGGGAGAAAGCAAGACATTCACGCTTACAGTGGAAGGGGAAATCAATGTGGATATAGTCTCTGCGTCTTTGGTTTGGGATGATGGTCATTTCCAAGTAAGGAGCCCCATTGTGGTGTATAGTCGCCGCATTGCATACAATCCAAAGGAAGAAGCAAAAGCTTAGCATGGTAGGCACTAGGGACTCTTTCTTGGAGACTAGTACTGCTTTTTTTATCCTGTATACGTGTAATAATAATAATAATAATACCAAGAAAGCTAGTTTTATGTCAAATTAACTAAGCAGAAGTTACATGTATCTTTAAATATGTTATGGTATGTTTTAGGAGAGATCAAGGGAGAATCAGAACAACAATGACTTAGTACTTGTAGTTCATGTAGCATTAGTTAAAAATTTATGTTTATTTCGAGTTAAAGGTTCACTTCGTATCCTAATCTCTTCCCCATGGGGTAATAAATGCCACTTATTTCAATAGTAATTGCGTTAGTAAGAAAATGACTATTATCTATAAAATCTAGTTCTACATGAACCGTTAATTTGATGGAACATATATAGATAAGATATCCATTACTTAAGGCGCATGAATTGGTTTTACAGAAATATAGCTTGCATTCGTATTACATCAATAGCGAAAATCATCAAACTGATAAATTAAACCACACTTGAAAATTTTTCTTAATAACTCCGCACCTCAATTCCCAAAGATACATATCAAAGCATCTGATGTGTAATTTTTAATTATCATTTTTTTAGTACAGCACACAACTTAATAGCAAAATCAATGGAAGTGAGGCGCTAGTGTTATTGTACAAGAAATATTTTTTCTTCAGCGCTAGTATTATTGTACAAAAAATACAGTAATGGGGCTCCTAACTTGGTATGTGCCATCATCCCACACCAAAGAAGCAGAGGCTATGGAGCTTCCTATGCTTCCACTCACACTGACCTTAAACGACAACTTCTGCCCAATGGAACTGAAAGACAAACTTGGAGGGATCACTTGGATTTCAAGTCCTGTGGGAGCAGTCACAGTGGCCTTATATATTGATTTTGGGGAACCCACGTTTGTGACAGTCCTAGTGAAAACTCGAGCGATGGATACAACAGAAGGAGTCGAGACTGCAAAAGAAGGATAGTTTAGATCCCAAACACTTCCATCAGTGACTCCAACGCAGCTACTGTTATCCCCTGTGACAATCTGTAGCAACGTCGTACTGTAACTTTGTCCACATAAGAAATTCACATAGGCGGTTTCACTGGCATCGTATACTAAACCAGGATTCACTGCCTTGATAGGATTTATATGCCCTGCTCCATATGCAAATTCAGCATCTGGATTGAATTCGGATTTCATTGGCGTGGCTGCCACAGGATCACACAAATGGTTATGAAAGATTTTAGTAAAGCTTCTTCCCAAGAAAGAAAACAAATTGTTACAACTGGTGGCCTAAGAAAAAGTTTTTAAGGTTAACAGCGAAAAGGAGACATAATAAAAGCAAAAGTTAAAAGTAATCACAAATTATATGATTGAAGAGTGTAGGCATTACCTGTTGTCATAATTGCTGACTTAATTGCTGCAGGAGACCATGTAGGGTGGAAGGATTTGATGTAGGCAGCTACGGCAGTGGCATGTGGGCATGCCATTGATGTGCCTGAGATGATATTATACTGCACTCGTCTGTTGTCACCTTTGACTCCAGAAGGAGCACCATTTGGAGTCCATGCAGCCAGAATGTCAACTCCTGGTGCTGCAATATCTGGCTATGATAACACAATTATTGCAAAGCAAGTAAGTCAGACAATATATATAAGTAAGATTCATATTATTGCAAGCGTTAAGTAGCACTATCATTCACAATTTCATATGCATTTGTAATGAGAAACTTACTTTGAGAATGTCAAGTGTAACTGGATTTGGACCCCGTGAGGAAAAGGAGGCTACAAAAGGGGCAAAAGTATTGTTTCCGTCGGTGCTCTTCAATATGGTTGCAGTTGGATTGCTGTTATTCGTTTCAGAAATTTATTAGGTCTAGTCAGTTGTGTAAAAAGAAGAAAAGGAAGTGTCTAATTATGAATTATGAAAAATAGTTACCTTGTGGTAGTCATGTAGCCGTACATATTGTTAGCATCCTGTGTGTCAATGTGAGATGCAGGCAAAGCAAAAGAGTAGGCCGTGTCTTTGGCTACTTCGCTATGCACTACAACTCCAGCTGCGCCAGATGCAAACCCAACTTTCTTAGCTCCAACAAAGCCATCACAAAGAACTATTTTTCCCTTCACCAAATTTTGGTCCAATGAGTCCTCTAAGCAAATCCTGCAGTACGCATTATAGCAGTTCATGAAATTTTCATTGATCCAAATTAAAGGGGTAGAGATGTGCTATTTCTAAAATATAATGCATAGGGGCTTTAGTTGCTTTTGAAGAAGTACCTGGATATGGAGCTGTTATAGCCTTTGAGGATGTTCGGTACATCCCCACCATAGATTATCGGATACTGATTACTATTTAGGTCGAATGCATTTATTGAAACTCCCTGCAAATAGCAGACAGATCCAAATAAGTACACTATAATTCTACTTGATCAAAAGATTATGTACAAGCTCATCATAAATCAATGTATCATGCATATAAGATTATTGACGATAAACTCAATGTGAATTGTGAATCTGCTCATTACAGATAACTTCTGACATGGAAAAGGATGGATTTTTCATTTTTACCTCAAAAGCCATATTGTTCCCCAGCTGAACCTTGGTGAGGAACTTTCTGTCAATGGTGGAGGCAGCCACAGAAAGAGACCAAGGTGAGAAATTAGTTATTGTTGCAAGATTTGGACCACTGTTACCAGCAGAATTTGAGGTCAAGATTCCATGTCTCATGGCATGGAAAGCCCCAATAGCAATAGAATCATTGAAATAGTGTCTGGGTTTGTCGTCTCCAACTGAGAGCGAGATTATGTCAACCCCATCTGCTATTGCATCATCAAATGCAGCAAGAATGTCGGCATCATGGCATCCATCATACCAGCAAATTTTATACACTGCAATTCTTGCTGATGGAACCCCTCCTCTTGCTGTCCCCAACCCAAGGCCATATAGGCTTGCTGAGTTAACCAAGCCCCCAGCAACTGTTGATGCAGTGTGTGTCCCATGGCCGTCTGAATCTATTGGAGATATGATATCATCTTTACCAAATCTTTTGCTGCTGCGATAATATTTAGCTCCAATGATTTTACTGCACAAGTTAAATTTTCAAAAACAAAAAATGAGTAGCTGCAAAGAAAAAGAAGTTGGTTCTGTTTTTGGAACAAAAGGAGAAATTCTTAAATACACAAGTACACTATAAAATGAGTCAATGAAAATTCATCAAAGTGAATATTAAATACTAAGTGAGTTTCACTTATACACCCACTGCAGTACTAATTTTTTGCACTAGGTGGCATTGCACTAGATAATTTACAAGAGTCAGAAGATATGCTAATATACTTGTTGCAGGTGATATTGTAGCAGGCTCCTTTCCATTTGGTGGGTGGAGGACCAAATCCTGAGTCATTGAAGCTACTGGACTCTGGCCAGATTCCTGAGTCAAGTACTCCTATGACTACATCACTTTCTGCGGTAGCTCTTTTCACTTGTTGAGGAAAGCCCACGAAATCCCATGACCTTGTGGTGTGTAATTGTTTCTTTCCATTTAGGAACACAGAAACTACACCTTCCATTGCTGAGAACCCAAAAATAATTGTCATAAATGCAGAACAGAAAACATCCTAATTTTGGAAAGAACTTAATTTCATGTGGTTAGTTACGCATACTCACCCGCAATTTTTTGCACCTCCTCTTCATTAAGCTTCACAACAAACCCATTGATACTCCTCTTGAAGCTATGGAGTAGAGCATCAGCTGCTCTATCTCTGATCACATTAGACTTGAAAGGTTACAATTTTGATCATCTCAATGCCTGATAATAATCTTTAAAATTCTTCCTAATCTTTAAACTATGAGCCAAAACTGAAAATCTTATCAACCAAGTTTTTTTTTTTTTTTTTGAATTGCCTAATATGCTTTTAGTCTCTCAATATACCTGCCAAGGGCCTTTTGGAGCATGCTCATATGAAGCACTGACTTGGGGGCATCTCCGCTTTGATCATGGTTACCCATATACACAATATAAGTCTGCATCCAAAATACCAATCACAGAAAATTACAACAAGAATCAGAAGAAAGCAACCATCCAAAAAAGTGAAAGTAACAAAAACAAAAGTGTCGAGTATAGCATAGGCAGGCTTAGGAAGAAGGAAATTAAGACAGAGCATGACAAGAGATATTTGCCTTTCTGTTGTCTTGAGCATCCACATGGGTATTCAGAAGCAGGCCCGTGAGAGTCAAGGTGAGAATGAGGAACCATGAACATGAATGTGAAGACATTGTACCTGCTATTGAAGAGATTAGTTGAAAGCTTCGAACTTAAATAGAGCACGAGACTCCTCTCAAGTTGATAACAGAATACACGGATATGATCTCAGCACGTAGCTTCGTCATTAATAAAACCATTTTACTTCCCTAACGAATATATTTGTATGAAATCAATTGTCCTCAAGTCAACACTTCATTCCCTGCATACCAGTCTCCTTTCTTGATGGTTGGAGAGGAAAGGCGTATAAGTGGTAATTTTCAACGGCTTGAGGCTTGATGTATTCTTAGCGTTTGGTATACAAGTATTCAAAGTTTTTAAATTACTTGTTTATTGTTATATGAATTTAATATTTTTATTAAATAGTTAATAGCATTAAAATATCTGTTTCAACATTTCACAATGTTTAATAAAAATGGGGAAAGAAATTTCTATTATGAAGGATTCTAGTTGGCGTAATATAAAACCAGAGATAAGTCTTTGATAGAGTTGACTTAAGATTAAGAGACTGCCATAGTTTGTATGTTAAATGATAGCAACAGTTGAAGAACAAGTCAAGACCCATTTTAAAAGAAGAAAAACTAAAAACTATGTGTATTCCAGCTTGTTTATATGATTCACAATGTATTAGGAAATTGAATAGAAAGTCAGAAGTCAAATCATTCTCGCAGGAAGCATACATCTCCTTGTTGCACGAAATATACTTGGCCATTTTTGTTTTTAGTATAGATATTTGATATTCCATTATCTTTCTAAACTTTATGACACGATAGAGATGGTGGATGCAAAATTACGAAGCTTCGATGATCTGAAAGAGAGCTTAGTGATTAAGAATTGGTGGTTCTAATACTATTTGCGTTCAAACATTCATGTCAATATCTAAAGGAATTTACTTTTCTAAATGCATTAGATTGATGTAAGAGGTAGGTGCCTCTATAATTATTTGAAAAGAGATTTAGTTTCAATTAACCTAAAAATTCATTTAATGATATTTTTAAGATTAAATTATTTTTTTACTTTTTATTTTTTTACTCAATTTTTAATTAAATCCTTATAGTTTAAAAAATTATAATTAAATTCTTATACTTTAACAAATTATTAATTTAGTTTTTAATTTTAAATTTTTGTCTACTTTTTGTTAAAATTTGATGATATATTAATTATACACTATCTTAACATTATAAATTTATTTAATTTAAGTTAATTTATTCATATTATTTAATATATATTTTATTTTATTTCATATATTTAAATTTTTTTACATCATTATTTATTTTTTTTCCTCTTAATGCAAATTATACATTTTATAGTGTTAAGATACTCTATGTTAGTAATAGTAACAAAATTTAATATAATTTTAATAAAAATTTGACAATAAAGATTACTTTAAAAAAATTATTAAACTATAAAAATTCAATTACAAACTTTTAAATTAAAAGGTTTCAATTAAAAATTAAGTGAAGTTATAGGAACCTAAAGAATAATATAACCTAATTTTAAAGATATGTTTAGAAAAGAAAAAAATTAAGACTGAGGAAAATAAAAAAAAAATATAATTTTTTAATTTATAATAAAAATTTATATATTTTTTATTATAATATATTTGGATTGAAAAAATAAATAAGAAGAAAAAAAAGTATAAAACTTAAATTCGAACAAAAAACTTTTAAACCAGATCAGGGAGTCTTATGAGATTAGACATAAATTAAATATTTTTTGAATGTAATATTGGAATGAAAATAACACAGTCCGAAATTGGCGCGTTTGATGGCAGATGAATGGGCGCTGTAAGTGCCTCCTCGTGCGACAATTCTGTTTGTGGGTTGATTGGTGGCCTTGCATTGCAAAATTCCATTTCTTCTCTTCCTTCTCTCCTCCACAGTCCCTGGTCTTCCCTTCCTTCTCCATTTCCTCTACTGTGAATTTTCAACCCACTTGGCTTTACCCATCTTTTTATGGTTAGTCGTCCTTCTCAATTCTCATCCCTTGCTTCTTTCTTCCCCTAAAACTTCATGCTCATGGACAAAGCACCCATTTTTGCAAATTTCTCTTCTCTGTATACTGTGAATTTGTTAATTGATACGAAATCTGATTGGCTCTGGCAGGTTTCGGGTGGTGTCGGGTGTCGTTAACATGGCGTACAAAGTGGACCATGAATACGACTATCTTTTCAAGATCGTATTGATTGGGGACTCCGGTGTTGGAAAATCCAACATCCTTTCTAGGTTTACGCGAAACGAGTTCTGCTTGGAGTCTAAATCTACCATTGGGGTTGAATTTGCTACTAGAACATTACAGGTTTATATTTTTCTTTTTTAATTTGAAATATTACCTAATTAGAGTTAGTGGGGGTATTCTTTTGTTGATTCTCCGTTCTATTAGTTTCCACATGGGCCTAGTAATTCAGATTGAACCTTCACTGAATAAATTCCCCACATAATAAAGGACAGAAGAAATTATGTAATCTGTGCATTCCGAGGATATAGCACATCTGATTCATACATACCCCTCATATTCAATCAGCGTCATATATGTCTGTGTGTTGATATTGGCTGGAGAGAGAAGGTGGAAAGAAAGTATGAAATGAAGTAAGCAAGATATTTACTTTTGATGGCTATCAGGTGTTTGCTAATTTGTCTGTGTGATGAAGAGTGAAGCAATTCAATTTTCAATTGTTCAGATCATAGTTTTTTTAATTGAACCACATTGATATGGTGAGGTTATTGGTTATCGAGTCATCGTTTACTTGGTTAATTTTTTTTAAGAAAAATAAAATATATATTTTGAATTAATTATAGTATAATATATTAAAAAATTGACATTAATACACATTTATCACTATATTATACTATATTATGTTTATCATAAATCATAATAATCATCTTAAAATATCTTCTATGCATAATTTAATAAGTTTATATGAATGTAAATGATTCAATCTAGTTCAATTGTATGAACGGTGATCAGACCGGTTTGATGGCTCACACCGTTTTTATGTAGTCAGTAAATTTCATATCTGTGTGTCATGTCCTGGAGCAGTCCTTGTCCCCATTTTTGTGTATTGATATATTTAGTGTCACCTGAACGAAGTATGTTTGTATATATGGAAACAGGTGGAGGGGAAGACTGTGAAGGCACAAATATGGGACACTGCTGGCCAAGAAAGGTACAGAGCTATCACTAGTGCCTACTATAGAGGAGCTGTTGGTGCCTTGTTGGTGTTTGACATCACCAAGAGGCAAACATTTGACAATGTACAGAGGTGGCTTCGCGAGCTAAGGGATCACGCAGATTCTAACATTGTTATTATGATGGCTGGAAACAAGTCTGATCTGAACCATCTTAGAGCAGTGGCTACAGAAGATGCTCAAACCTTGGCTGAGAAGGAAGGGCTGTCTTTTCTAGAGACTTCTGCATTAGAGGCCTATAATGTTGAGAAGGCATTCCAAACCATTTTGTTTGATATATATCACATTATGAGTAGAAAAGCACTGGCAGCACAGGAGGCAGCTTCTGCTCCTGGCCTTCCTCAGGGAACCACCATTAATGTCTCTAATACGCCCGCTTATGTGGAAAAGAAAACATGTTGCTCAAATTAACAGTCTACCTCTGTAGAAAAATGTGAAGAGAAGTGAGCTTGCAAAAGAACAAAAAAATTGATAAGAAACATGCTTGCTTGCTACCTTCTGCCAGATTTCATTTATTCCTTCTGTAAGACATCAGAGACGGATCTCTAGTCTTTAACAGTAACAATTGAAAATGAATACAACATTGTTAACAATTCTTCTTCTTTGATATGTGCTAGTGTTTAGATCAGTTTAGATAGAAAAACATGGTAATTGCAGTGCAGTTTCTCGTCCTTCTCGTGTATATGTTGACTTTTGTGAACATTGGGCAAATCAGATTAGTTTGATTCTTTATAGCTTGCTGGAGCTCTGTGTTCCTACAGCCAACATGAGTGCTCTAAAGTTTAATTAGAATGATAAATATTTTATTATTCTTAAATAAATTTTTAGATTTGAGTTGAGAGAGTTAATTTTGTCTATGATAAATTTGATTTTTATAATCGATTTCAAGTTTAAATTAAAAAAATCATGTTAAATAGGAAACATATAATTTTATCAAATATTTATGCATAATTAAACTCTCGTAATAAAAAAAAAGTTTGATTAAGTGTTATTGTTAAGTTGAGAGACCTCTTATTTTATTATAAAATTTTAATTAGTTAGAGTTAAATTCATCAAAATTTAATAATTTTTTAAAAAAATTATAATTTTACCAATAATTTCATTATTTCAAGATTTTTTATGAAGTTCTTTATATTTTTTTGACTATGAGGGCTCGTGGGCTCTATCCAAATTCATACGGAAACCAATATTTTTTTTTACTTTTTTATCATAAAATAATGACACACAATCAACAAACAAAATCGCTTAATTGTTGCAAGAATCCAAGAAAATTATAGTTGAAATGACTATCTCCAATTAATATGAAGGCTGAGAGTTTCTCTATCAAGCTCAATCATGCCAATACGGAATCCTAATAATCTAATTAGAGTTATATGAGGATAAAATTCCCAGACCTGAATGTGGCATGCAGAAGTTAATCATTTTTGTCATTTCAAATAACATCTTGATGAAGGCTAATAAATTAAATTTCTTTCCCCTTGCTCAATGAACACATGTGCATTTAACGTAGTGAGCACAAAGATTACTTAATAAAATATATAACTTACGTGTTTAATTCATTTTAAAGCTTAATATTAATTGAACTACGTTCATTTCCTAATCATTAAAGCTTTTTGTAGCATTGTCATTATAAAAACATGGTCAATTAAGTGAAAGTAGCTTACAGAAAAAAGTCTTTGAATTATAATATATAATAAGAACAATTTATATGAATTAAAGTTTATTTTTTTCTTACTATAAAAAATTATTGTAGATGATCTTATCTTAAAAAAAGATAATTTAGGTGAAAAATTTTGACTTGATATTGATTAGAAAGGACATTAATTCTAATCAGGTAACATATGTGACAAAGATGAGGCTTTTGTACTAATATATATTTTTAAAAATTATTTATTAATTTATATATATTAATCTTATTTATACAATTATACTGATTTTGGTGACAATTTTTTTTTTTCAAATTATTTCACCAATTTTGTTATGCTACCTTGAGAAATGCAATACATTTTTCATCTTAACGTGTAGTAACATCTAAAATGTGATGTGCTACTTAAGAGAGCGCAGCAACACATTTTGTAAAAATATTTTTAAATTATGTGTGTTTCCTCACCGTAAAGTGATGCCTCGTTGCAAATTTTATACATATGTCACGTTGGAATGAAGCGACACATGTTGAATAATAATAAAAAAAAAATAGTCGTGATTGATCTGAACTGTTTTTTTTTTCATTTAATTCTTCTTCTATAAAAAAAATTTGATAAATACAAATAAAAATAATATCATCAACATTATGAAAAATTATTTGTAAAATTAAAACCAATATCATAAGTTTAAATTAAATTTGGTGTTAGGTAAATTTAATTTTTTTTGTAAGAATATGCATTTTAGTTATTAACAAAAAAAATATAAAAATTCGTAAGAATAAAAGATATTAAAAAAATATGAAAATATGTAATGTGTAAAAAAAAAATATCCAAAATATTTTATCTATTTTGTTGTTTTTTCTAATAAAGTATGCTAATTTGTTTATTGTGTTGTTTTTTGATTTTGTATCTATTAATTTTTTTAATAAATATTTTTAAGGTAACACAACACGATTAATAAAAAATATTAAACAAAATTTATCTGCCACCAAAATAATTATAATTATATAAATAAGATTTAAATAAATATAAATTAGTAAATAACGTTTTAATAAAATATATTTTGGTGCAAAAGCCCTGAAGGGTAGAGGAGAGTACCGGAAGGGGTTGGATGGAAAGGACATAAATTTCCTAATCATGCCATCAAGAAGTGCAAGTTCAATAAAAAACAAATAAAAGAAAATATAACTAAGAAAAAATTATTTTAGAAGTAACAACTTTTAAAACATCATTAAATATTAGTCAGTGTTTGATAGAAAAACTTCTTTTATAGATGTGTTATATGAAAAAAATAAATGTTTTCGTAATTTTACATTAATTTTTATCAGTTTAATTTGATAATTAGATAAATAAAAATCGCTGGAAAGGATTTGTTTGCTTTAATAATAAAAGAAAAGAAAAGAAAAAAGAAAAAGGGAAGTAAAGAAAAGTTTGGACCAATGAGGAAGAAGGTGGGTGGGTCCTCTGCTTACGTGTCGCTGTTTGAGAGGGGATATTAAACCGACATACCATTAATCCGGTATGCTAGATTAATTTCCACATATATATGCGCGCCACATAGTATATTCCAATCAACATCAGATATTCGCCAAGGGAGCTGATCTTCTGCTTTGGGGTCCACAGTAAGTTCCCTTCCAAGAAAAACAGATCACATTTGCTCATATGAAAGCCATTGACGGCGGAAGATCGGCTTGTCTTGTAACGGGAACACGCTAGTACCATACCACCCATCGCAACAAACATAAATCCAGGGTCGGTAAGTTGTCGATCACGGGGTCGAAAACTCCTCCCCACTGCTCTTTCCTTTACCTCGCTAACCTACCTGAATGTAACACACGACGACGTTTTCATTGTCCCTCACCTTTTTCTCTTAACTGTCACAGAGCCAGAACGGACTGTGAGAGGGAGTACACAACTGCAGCAAGAAGGATGGCAACGGAAACCTCAGTTATAGAAACGTGCAAGTGCTCGATTTCCAGGTTTTTTATCGTCTTCCAATAGTGAAGGTTTGCCATTTATTTAGCGATTTACTGCTTTTCGGAGCTCTAGGGCAAGGCTCAAGTTGTTTTTTGAGGATTAAAACGAAGTTTAGGTAAAGAAAACAGAATTTGGATATGCAAACGGAGGCTAGGGTTGGTGTGGTGGTAGAAGGGGGCCAGAGAAGTATCAATTCGAGTCATGGAGGTGTTGCTGTGGATGAGAGTGTTCGAAAATTGGCGCAGCAGCAGCAGTCTCAGATTGGGACTATTTCGCAGCTTCTTGCTGGCGGCGTTGCCGGCGCTTTTAGCAAGACATGTACGGCACCCCTTGCTCGATTGACTATACTCTTTCAGGTTAGTATTTGTGGTTTTCCTTGGCTTCCTCTTTGCTTCTCGGCTTGAACAGCTCCATGCTACTAATATTAGGAATTACGAATGTTGTATGATCGGTAGGCTCCGATGAATTTCAATGGTTCCCTGCTACATTCTTTTGATCATAGGGATCGTTTTTTCTTTTCATAATTGAAATGTTGGAGGGGCACAAGTTTTGAGTTATGTCCGGGCCTTATGAATAACCTTTGTGTTTTAGTTCCAAAGGAAACCTTTGGTCTAGCCAAAGTGAAAACAGAATACGAAGGCCAATTGTAGAGAAAAAAAATGGAAGCTTCTAACATATGTTCATTGAACTTCTTATAATTTTATTTACTACATTTCCTGATCATGAGGCTTGATGGAGGAGCCAGCTAATGGTGTGGGTGAGGGAAACTATAAAACTGTAGGGTCTTTCATTTTTCTTTTTATTTTTGGGAGGGTGATGTTGTGAGTGGGGCAGGTGAGAATGAGAGAGCTAGAGGATGAAAAATTTTGTCTTGAGAATATCAAAATTTTCTTCCAGAGTGAATTTATGGTTTCATTCCTGCCATTATCACCATATCAGTCGACTTGATATTGATAGGATGTTTTTAAATTTTAAAACCAGACTTGACAGCATCACTGGACAGATTGACTGGTTCTTGTATACGCTTTAAGGCCTACCTCTAATATTTTTTGAGGTCAGGAACCAGTAGAACTGGCTTAACAGTTGGCATGGCCTCTATCTGGTTTTCTCTGCTTTTCTAAGTTATTTAGTGCTTTCAGGTTCAAGGTATGCACTCCAATGTTGCAACATTGAGAAAAGCCAGCATATGGCATGAAGCTTCAAGAATTATCAATGAAGAGGGATTTAGAGCTTTCTGGAAAGGAAATCTGGTTACCATTGCTCACCGTATACCTTATTCTGCAGTAAACTTCTATGCATATGAGAACTACAAAAAGGTTACTACTATTCCGAAATAAATATTTATCTTCATAATATAATAGAAGGAAAAATTGCATTTATAAGTGTTCTTGTCTTCAGGTTGATTGGTATTTGATAATATTTTATTTCTGCAGTTGCTAAGGACAGTTCCAGGACTTCAAAGTCATAGGGATAATGTTAGTGCAGACCTTTCCATACATTTTGTTGGTGGTGGCCTGGCAGGAATAACCGCTGCTACAGTTACTTATCCCTTGGATCTTGTTAGAACACGCCTTGCTGCTCAGGTAAGTTTTGCTTCATTTACCCATATTTTTTTTCTAGTGCTTTTTTTTCCCCTTCTTGCATGGGTGGCTGGCCCCCAGCTCTGTTCTAGATTTAATGAATACTGTCATCCAACATTTTGCGCTTGAGTTGGTGTTCAAGTTGAAGTGATTTTGACCCTTTCTTAGTAGAACTAGCTGCATAATTTGTTTTTTGTGGTCATTGTCTCTTAGAGCTTGGAACCTTGCATGAATTTGACTGATATTTTCATATTTCAAAACTGGAGCATCCAAGAAAAGAAATACTTAAATAAATTTGGTTTAATGAATTGTTCATCTATAGCCATTGGTTGATTATCTTTAGTGTTTTGTTTCATTAAATTGAGCTATGTAATATTTTGCAGACAAATGTTATCTACTATAGAGGTATCTGGCATGCTCTACGAATTATCAGCAAGGAAGAGGGGATATTTGGCCTTTATAAGGGACTTGGAGCTACACTCTTGGTATGTTGGTATTATTAGATTTAATAGTACTGGAAGTGGATGATCTCTATTTCGTGTCATTAACTGTGGCTCTGGTGCTACTGTAGGGTGTAGGGCCCAATATAGCGATAAGCTTCTCCGTGTATGAAACCTTGAGATCTTTATGGCAGTCGAATAGGTAATCAGTCCATAAATTAATTTATCAGTTTAATGTAACATCCATCTTGCCTATTTCATTAATTTTGTAGCTAGCATAATCTTATGTTTATCATCTTGAACATCAGGTCCAATGATTCGGCTGTCCTTGTCAGTCTGGCCTGTGGCAGTCTTTCAGGCATTGCATCATCAACAGGTGAGTGATCTAAAGGAATTCTTGTAACTAATACTTAGATTTTTCTTTTCACCTAAAAGGCTAAACCTGATGTTTTTGCTTCATCCTAATTGAGGTTACTTTTGGCATTGTCAATATTTATATAACATGCTTTTTTCTTGTGGTTGTGATTAATATATCCTGTTCTTTATGTCATGTATAGTTTCTTGTTTATCTTCTGCTAGTTGTTACAAATATTCTTTTGGCACTTCATTTCTAGTAGTTTGCAACGCTTCCTATGTTTTATGGCGTCATAATACTTTAGAATGACTATCAAATATTTATCAGATGTGTTATTACTCTTAAGAATCGTTAAACTGATGAATATCAACCAAAGGATGTGAAAGAAGTTAATGTGTGTAGTGGTTTACTATGCTTTTGATGCAGAGAAAGAGGGTTTGGTGCAGTAGCTGCACCAAGTATATAACCAGACTGACCCCTAGAACCAGACACCAGGTTGGAGTTGTTCTTTTATGTGGCATATGAGAATTTTAGTAAGGAAGACAACAAAAACAAAACCCTTTTCCTATCTTTCTGCAACTTTATTATTGTCTAAAGATCTTACTCAAGTGATCATCTTCCCAACTTTTATTCTATGACATGTCTCCCCAAGCTATGCAGTGGATTACATCATGGGGTGGCATTACATGGATGAACCTATATGGCTGTATCATTCCCTCAGTTGTCAAATGTGAGAGGTGTCCTCTTTCTGGTATGCTTCTCACATAAGCTTCGTTGACCTGATGTTTGGATGGGTATCAAGATCCTTCAAGCCCTGTTCATGCATTTCTAAGGAGTTTATTATTACTACTTTATTAGTATTGGCTTCACCATAATCATAATGGTGGTAATAATAATAACAAATTTTAATATAGTTACTTATAAGAAAAGTAAACAAGGAAATGAAATTGTCAATATCTTCATATCAACTGGGAGATAAAGTGTCCAAAACTGTATTATATGGTCACTGACTACAGATAGCTAGAGTATTTATGTGTTTGAAACATAGCAGTGCATTCATCAATTTTGTCATAAAGGTATTTTACCACACTGCAACACAATTTCCATTTCCAGGTAAGGCTGTATGTATTACTTTGCCTCTTGTTATAATAATTGTATGAATGTGATAGGCCTCCGGTTAGGAAATTTTATAAGAGGAAGAAGGGACACGTGGATCTAAATGTGTATTCTAGAAGGAAGAAAAGTGGGCTGCATGGAGAGGAGGGAGAAGATCTTAACTAACCTGGCAGATGTGGGGCCCATTGTGCATGAGTGGATTGAGTATATGGTGTGAGGAGGAGTGTGGCAAGGGGGAGGGAATTAGTAAGGAAGAATGGTAAAGTGTCTAGCCTCTAGAAAGCTAGCTGTGAGGGTGTTCTCTTGTGTGTTTTGCCAAGGTTCACTTGGTTGAGTCTTGATTGTGGTTTCCGGGAGTGTTTTCCTTTTGTGAGCATTCTGTTTAGAGTCTGTGTGTTTGAGTTGCTGTTTAGTGAGTCTTTTCCAATATTTGCATAGTATATTGGTGAATGTAATTCCATTTTCTCTTATAGAACAGAGGTATTATTCAGTAAAGCTCCTAGGGCTTTATCAATTTGGTATAAGAGCAAGTGACTGAGGGGCATGGTGAGTACCCGAATGGAGGCCAGATTGGATAGCTTCGAGAGGAAACTTGGTACTTTAAAGGGAGACATAACAGATATTAAGGTATGGATGAAGGAGCTAAGGGATTCTATGTCACGGATAGAGGAAGGAGGAAGGAGACCCGGGAAAGAACCCATGGGGGAGTTGTCGAAGTCTAGGGCAATAAGCGAACACAAAGAATAGGGGGGAGAGACGTAAAACAGAGAGAAATTTAGGAAGTTAGAGTTACCTATATTTAAAGGGGATGACCTTGATCGGATGGCTATTCAAGGTGGAGAGATACTTTGACGACTGTGTGTATGGAAGGAAGGGCTCTCACTTGGTATCAATGGCTAGAAGTGAGAAAACCAACACATTCTTGGAGAGAGTTCAAGAAGGAAGTGATAGAGAGGTTACAACATTCTCAACAAGGGGATGCTTATGAGAGACTCATGGCCTTGCAACAAGAGTGAATGGTTGCTGAGTACAGGGAGAAGTTTGAAGCACTCTCTGCCCCCCTAAAAGAAGCGATAGACGAATGCTTGATGGGGGCTTACAAAAACGGGTTAAAATCGGATATCCTGGCAGAGCTTCGCATGATGAGGGTTGGGTCACTTAAGGAGAGCTCCGCATGATGAGGGTTGGGTCACTTAAGGAACTCATGGACTTGGCCCATAGAGTGGAAGAGAGGAACTAGATAATAGAAAAGGCCCAAGAGGAACATTTGAGTAACCACTTGAAGGTCTGGACAGCTCAAAAGTGGATTGGGCCTAAAGGGAGTTGAAGTCAGGTCACAGGTACCACAAACCCGAGTAAAACCAGTAGTGTACCTTTGAGTCGGACGCACGATGTCAAGAAAGGCTGGACTCCAATAGTGTTTGGGTCAGGCTCCTCCGCCACAGCGCAATGTGCTATCACCTCAACACTGCTTCCCACCACTTACCAGTGGCTCACAGAAGCCGATGCTGCAAAGAAGAGGGCATTGGGGCTCTGTTTTAATGCGATGAAAAATATTGCCCCACATATTTGTAAAAGCAAACAACTCAATGTGATATTACTGCAACACATTGATGAGAAGGGGAAGAAGCTACCATGTGATGATGAAGGAGGATTGGGAGATGAAAATGAAGAAAAGGAACCCAAATTAACTACATTGGAGTTATCAATGAATTCAGTGGTAGGAATTACAACCAACAATACCATGAAATTACTGGGGAAGTGTAAAGGAGAAGAGGTTCTTATTTTAATAGATAGTGGGGCATCCCACAATTTTATTACTACTGAGGCTATAGAAAAATTAGGGGCGGAGACAAAGGAGACAAAGATGTCTGAGGTCTTTTTGAAAGATGGGTATAAGGCGAAGGGGAATAAATTCTATCCAGCGTTGGAGGTAGTCATACAAGGGTTGAAGGTGAAGCAACCCTTCTATGTGTTTGAGATGGGAGGGGTGGATATGGTCTTAGGGATTGAATGTCTCAAATCCTTAGGTGAGGTAAGGGTTAATTGGAACCAATTAACTATGAAAGTGAGAAGAGGGCGTGAAGAATAGTGTTTGAAAGGGGACTTGAGTTTAGCCAAGACCATGGTATCACTCAAGTCAGTTATAAGAACACTAAAAGGTGACAGCCAAGGTTACTTAATAGAGTGTGGGGAAATGCAAGGGAAGATAGCTGGAGAGGGGTTTATACCCAGTGTTGTCCAACAAATGTTGGAAGAGTTTACAGCAGTTCAGACCCTTTTGCTGGAGTTACCACCTCATCTAAATCATGACCATGCAATTACTTTGAAATCGGGAGCACGACCACCAAATTTACGCCCATATCGGTACCCACATTCACAGAAGGCTGAGATTGAAAGGCTGGTTAGAGAAATGTTTATGGCAGGCATTATCAGACCAAGCAATGGACCCAGTATTGCTAGTCAAGAAGAAGGATGGGAGTTGGCAATTTTGTGTTGACTATAGAGCTCTCAACAAGTTAACTGTCTCCAATAAGTGTCCCATTCCAGCCATCGATGAGCTACTTGATGAATTATGAGGTGCAAAATTGTTTTCTAAGCTGGATTTGAAGTCAAGATATCACCAGATTCGAATCAAGCCTGGTGATGAGAAGAAGATAGCCTTTAGGACTCGCCAAGGGCACTATGAGTTTTTGGTGATGCCTTTCAGTCTTACTAATGCACCATCAACCTTCCAATTCACTCATGAATGACATCTTCAGGGAGCATTTAAGGAAGTTTGTCTTGGTGTTATTCGATGATATTTTGGTTTATAGCCACGACGAAGATTCTCATTGGAGGCATTTACGAGAGACCTTGAAGATACTACAAGAACATAGGTTGGTGATTAACCTCAAGAAGTGTGTTTGCGAAACCTCAGATAGAGTATCTCAATCACATCACAGGGGTACATGCGGATTTGGAAGTATGGGAAGCTAGTAGCACCTCTTACAACCTTCCTTAAAAAGGATGCCTTCCTTTGGAGCTAGGAAGCACAAGAGGCTTTTGTAGCACATAAGAAAGCTATGGTAACTGTACCAGCGTTAGCTCTATCTGACTTTTCTCAACCTTTTGAGATGGAAACCAATGCCTCAGGATGGGGGGTAGGTGCGATTTTGATGCAAAAGGGACGCCCCATGGCATATTTCAGCCAAGTTCTGTCTTCAACCAGAAAGAAGAGCTCAGTATATGAGCATGAGCTTATGGCCGTTGTTCTAGCAGTTAAGAAACGACATCACTATCTACTGGGGCATCCGTTCATAATTAAGACAGACCAGCAGGCTTTAAAATTTCTATTGGAACAGCACAATCTCGGCGAGGAACAACAAAAATAGGTGTCCAAACTCATGGGTTATATGTTTGATCATTACAAACTCAGAAAGGAGAATAGAGTGGTAGATGTGTTATCTAGGAGAGAGGACAGCCTTGGATTTAAGGTTGTGACATTGTGGCAATACGAAGATTTTGGAAGCTGGGAGGAAGAAATCGAAAGAGATGAGAAGCTATTTACCCTTTGGCAAAAAGTAGTGAAAGGAGAACAACTGCCTGTAGGATTTTCAGTGAAAGGAGGCTGCCTATTGTATAAAGGTCGATTGGTACTGCCTAAGGGGTCATCTAGAATCCCTTTATTGCTGGCTGAGTTCCATTACACTCCCATAGGGGGGCATTCAGGGTACTTACGAACGTATAAGGGGTTAGCAACTTTTGTGTATTGGGAAGGAATGAAAAGAGATGTTCAGTAGAATGTGGTGAATTGTGACACATGTAAATAATGTAAGTATGATGATGCTTTAAGTCAAGCAGGACTTTTACAACCCTTGCCTATACCCCAAAGAGTGTGGGAGGATACAAGTATGCATTACAGGGTTACCTAAATCAACTTGATTTGATACAATCATGGTTGTAGTGGATCGACTCACCAAATATGGACACTTCATATCTCTTTCTCATCCTTATACAGCAAAGGATGTAGCTGCCATTTTTGTAAAAGAAATAGTGAGGCTCCACGGATTTCCAAAGTCCATAATTTCAGATTGGGACAAGCTATTTATAAGTATATTTTAGCAGGAGATTTTCAAATTCTCGGGTATGACCCTCCGGTTTAGTTCATCTTATCATCTAGAAACGGATAGGCAAACGGAAGTGTTGAATAGAGGATTGGAGACCTAACTTAGGTTTTTTGCTGGAAGTAAACCTAAAGGATGGGTGCAATGGTTACCCTGGGCTGAATATTGGTACAATACCAATTATAACCAGTCAGTGGCATGTCCCCTTTTAAGGCCCTTTATGGAAGAGATCCCCCTACCTTGTTCAAGCTGGAAGACATTACATCGACTGTGAATGATGTCAATGAACTAGTGAAGGAGAGGAATGTAGTGATGAAGGAGTCACGGGAGCACTTGGAGAAATCCCAGCAGTGCATGAAAAGTGCAGCAGATAAACACAGGAGAGTTGTGCAATTTGAGGTTGGAGAATCTGTGTACATCAAGATAAGGCCCTATAGAATGAAATCTTTGGTGAAAAGGCTTAATGAGAAGTTAAGTCCCAGATTTTATGGGCCTTTCAAGATTGTTGAGAGAAGTGGCAAGGTTGCCTATCGCTTAGAATTGCCTCCAAATGCCAAAATCCATTCGACCTTCCATGTTTCTCAGCTCAAGAAGTCAATTCATTCACCCACCCAATCGCAACCATTACCACAGTCCTTAACTGAGGACAATGAGCTACTGTTACAACCAGAATCTGTGAAGAAAATTCGGAGGTTAACTAATGGGAGGGAAGAAGTGTTGATGAAGTGGAAGGACCTACCCGATCATGACAGAACTTGGGAAGAGTATAACACTGAGGAGTCATTTCCAGATTTTCAGCTTGACGACAAGGCTAAACTGATCAAGGGGGGTGATGATAGGCCTCCAGTTAGGAAATTTTATAAGAGGAAGAAGGGACATGTGGAGCTAAATGTGTATTCTAGAAGGAAGAAAAGTGGGCTGCATGGAGAGGAGGTAGAAGGTCCTAATTAACCTGGGAGGTGTGGGGCCCACTGTGTATGAGTGGATTGAGTATATGGTGTGAGGAGTATGGAAGGGGGGAGGGAATTAGTAAGGAAGAAGGGAGAGTGGCTAGCCTCTCGAAAGCTAGCTGTGAGGGTGTTCTTATGTGTGTTTTGCCAGGGTTTGCTTGGTTGAGTCTTGATTGTGTTTTCTGGGAGTGTTTTCCTTTTGTGAGCATTCTGTATAGAGTCTGCTTGTGTCTGAGTTGCTGTTTAGTGAGTCTTTTCCTATTATTTGCATAGTATATTGGTGAATGTAATTCCATTTTCTCTTATAGAACAGAGGTATTATTCAGTAAAGTTCCTAGGGCTCTATCAGAATGGTTTTTCTATTTGTTAAATGCTGTCATTATAAGATTTAATTGCTCAACCATGAATTTCTTGGTGAGAAATAACAAGTTATTGAGAGCATATTAGTATTGCTGATAAGCTGCTTGCTAGGCTTCTTCTGAGATATAGCCTGTTAAATGTTGCAGCTTTATCAGGAGCAGAGCATCTTTACTATAGGATCCTCTTGTTTATTACATGACTATATGGCTTAGTTCCACCAAGTTGGCATTTATTGAAATTTCTGGTTATTGAGTTTATTTAGACTATTGCGATTTACCAGATTAGATGATGTATGTGAGATAAAAAGGATTCATGATCACAGAGCAACCTATAATCTATAATATAGACTAGAGAGGGTTGTGGTTCAATTCATTTGCGCTTATTTTATGCAGTAACATTCCCTTTGGATCTTGTGAGGCGACGGAAGCAATTAGAAGGGGCTGGTGGCCGAGCCCGTGTGTACACAATGGGCCTCTTTGGCGTGTTCAGGCACATAATCCGGACAGAAGGGGTGCGGGGCTTATACAGAGGAATTTTACCTGAATATTACAAGGTGGTGCCTGGTGTAGGTATCTGTTTTATGACCTACGAGGCACTGAAGATGCTTCTAGCTGATATTGCTGCCACTTCATAGTTACACCCGTCAGTGAGAATTGAAGGAGCTTAATTTTAATCCATGGTTTCTCATGGTGGTAAATTGTGTGACGCTGCTGTGGGAGAAACATTTTTTTTTCCGTTGTACAGAGACGATTCTTCATTACATCTCCAAGCTTGCGCAACGTCTAAAGATTACTTTTATTGGTCCCTAGCATTCTTTCTCTAACTTCTGCTCTTTTCTCTGCTTCCACGGCTCCCAAATTAAAACAAATAGTGAGCCATTTATAAGCAACTGTATTCCTTGAAGATGCAGCTTTTCATAGGTATATGGTGGCGTCCTCTCTAAGAAATTGGTGATATTGTCGGCAAGTCAAATGTCAGTGATTTGAAATAGGTATCTTCATGTTGACTCAGTTTAGGAATTATATAATATATTAAAGTTGTATTTTTATATTAACTAATTTATATTTTAGTAGAGTTCACAAACGTGATTGGCTGGATTGGTGTGATGAGGAAATTTGAATTACTTGATCAATCAAAAGGCATCTGATGAATTATATTTATTGAAAAATAACAACCGTAAATATATATTAAATTTTATAATTAAAAAATAAATTGTATGTCAATGACAATATCCATACATGCATATTCGTTGTACAAAATTAACAATCTGCTAAAAAACAGCTGCAATAAAAATGGCAAGTAACTATGTAGAAAAATAATGAATCTACATTGCATGTTATACTGAAATCACTGATACTTGCTAAAAGAAAAGGTAAATTATAGTGTAATTCCTCGATGTTTGGATTGAAATTAATGTCATCTTTGCGTTTTAAAATGTTTGATGTGATTCTCTGGTAGTTTATAGCTTAACGACGGTAATTTTGTTTTAAGTTTTAATTAAAATAATTATATAAAATTAAACTGATAAACAATTTAGTTACAATATGTTTAATTAAATATTAAATAATAATTCAAATTTTAACTTTTTATAAGTAATTTTTATTAGAGGCAATTTTATTTGAGAATATTGGACAATGAAATTAATCATTTTTTTGTTATTTATGTGTATTTTTCCGGTAAAATCTTAATTTGAAATATAACGGTGATTCAATGTCCAATGATAACACATAATTAAACAAACTAAATGGGCAGAGTCAAACCGAGAGAGAAAAGTACATTGGTTTTCAAGGCCAGTTCACCAAATCATCGATGCAACGGGCTCCATAGCTAACAAAATACTGTTTGTTGGACAATATTATATTGACTCAAATTGTTCGTTGAGACGAAAACTCAATAATTTCTACCGTAACTGGTGATGAAATTCAACAAGTGGTTGCACAATAAAATGGTATCATCAGGACAGGAGCAATTATCAGTCATTTGGGACTTGTATACATCCTCAAATGAACTGGCAGGGCTATCCAAAACTAGTGTTTTTGAAGCTTGAATACAATGCATGGCCGAAAATTTGAACCCAAATGTCCTTTAGGGAAAGACTTATTATAGTGGGAAATTACCAGTCAAACGAATATGCTCTAGAGTAGAACGTAAACCATATCTATTCACAGCTTCATTAGCAGCTCTAAAGCCACCACCATACGCTGGGGAAGAATCATTCACAATCTGGTTCTTGAAAAATTCTCCCAGTTTATTCTCAGCTTGTGATTTTTCACCTTTCTTTGATGAGAGTGAGAAGGAGGAAGAAGAAGCTGCTGATGTTGATGGCATGCCTTTCAAGCTTGGCATCACTTCCGACTCAAGCCACATATAAGACAGAACCTGACAGATACCTTCCTCTACTTCAGGATTGAGGTTGCGGAAACCTGCTTAGTGCCAGTTCCAGACAAAAATCAGCATTAGTTCACGTATATTAAGGTTCAAGATGAATATGTATTATACCTTTAAGGCGTAACCAGGCGTGCATCAACTCATGGGCAAGAATAGCACCTGTTAGTAACCTGTGTCCCACAAGGATTTCAGAACCAAATGATTCATTGTTGAAACAAAAACTTGAAAAGATGTATCTTTCAATTTGAATCTTAATCGTTAACATTCTTTAACAACTTTTTACCATCATCACACAGGAAAGAAAGTCACATTGTGTAACAATGGTTCTGCGCCTAGTAAGTATGAGACATGTCTCGAGTCTTTTGACTTTCTTGATACTAAGCAGAAAAATATCTAAACAGCAGCCATATTTCAATTTGAGGTACAGATGGCAGAGAGTGGAAAACAAAATCAATCCAGCTAACTACTGTATGAGGAGATCTTGAAAAGGTAAAATATATGGAAATCCATGTAGATCATATTGATCTAGTAAAAAAATGTTCTTACTTGTATTCGTTTTCGAGACAAAAAGAGTGTGTCTCTCATATTACCTTTCTGCTAAGTAATGCTATAAGTAATAGAGCATTATAGCACTTTCAAAACATAAATTAACAATGTGAAGAGCCACATCCATAGCCACAAGTACAAATAATTGGTGCCATTTAAAAGCCCATTTAACTTCATGGCTTGAGAGGCTGACTTCCAGATAGGGACTTCAAAAGGGAATCAGCTTTGCTTGGTTCATAGTCTATTACCTGGGAAGACCGTAGATAACAAGAATGGCTGTAACATCACATTTCCTAGTCAGCTTTTGAGGCTGAGTTCTCATCCCTATTAGTCTGCGGCCTCCAATTCTTGGTCTTCTGTGAACCTGAAACAAGAAGGAATCAGAAATTAGTGGAAGTATCTAACAAATAATTGGTAACTTCACTCACTTCATATTTTAATTGCACAAATAATTATATTGTAAAAATCATACACTGGTGACAGTCTGCTCTTCTGATAGGCATAAGCCCCTTGTTTCTGGCAAGTGATGGAAACCCTGTCAGAAATCAACTGAGAGTAAGAGGAATTCAACCAATTATTTGACTAAAAACTAAAAAAAATAAAACATTCATTACATTCTCCTCCCCCACAATGGCTTCATTGAGTGCTTCTCTCTTAACCAGAAGCATAGGAATTTGCTGATCTATTCTCATATTCATTCCTTCATAATAATCTCTGATAGCATGGTAAAGAGGCTGACAATCATCAGTATCCATTATAGCAGATTCCATGCATTCTAAGCACAAACTTCTCCCATCTTCCAATATATAGTACTTTTCTTTCCATGACTACAAGAAGAAAAAAAAAATATAGAGGAGATCGAGGGGGTAGAGGGGGAAGTCAGCAAAATCTTCGAAGTAAAATTAAACAATCTAGAGCAACAGTCAGATTAGTACCTCCAATCTTTCGCAACTACAGCAGCGAGCTGTATTATCATATTCATGAGATGGACAATACTTTTGGGACCAAAAGGGGTGGCATCTATACTCAATCAAACCAGCAGCGTTTATAGGGATCTGTAAAAGTGAAATAAAATATCACTAGCGTGTTAGTATAGCCGTTCATCAACTGTAAAGATGAGTTTTCCTTCTAACTCAGAAAAGAAAAATATATTGACAATTTGAATATGCGAAGGAAGACTAATCTTACAAATTGGTGGCAAACTTCGCATTTTGGGTGGCTCAACTCTTTGAAACAGGATTTGTGGTATGGACGCCTTCCTGACATAGAAAACTTGAATCAACAGAAAAAGGAAAAAAAAAACCGTTAAGACATAGATGATAGAGAAGTTTCAAATTCAATACGCATGCAGCACCATATGCATAATTTGGAAAGTCTAAACATCTGATGCCCAAGCCAAAAAAAGAAAGTTGAAGAGAAGTGCTATAAGCATAGGATTGCATGTGCATTTATCAGGGTGAATGTGTGTTGAAACTTGAAAATCGTAAAGATGATTTGAAGAGGATCAAACTACCTCACGCTCAGTAATTGGGTAACGACAAGAGTGACAACAAAAGCAGTCTGGATGAAAATAAGTGCCCATGCATTCCAAACAATTGCCGTAGATAATGTACTGGTTGCAGCCGCCACATATCTTGCTTTTCAATGGCAAAATGCACAATATCACTTCTAGAAGGGTACTAAAAGGCATACACATAGCAGATACACGATTAAGGAGAGCAAACTTTACCTTCGTTCCCTAGGATAAATTGGAGTAGGGGCATATGGAGGATGTGCAGATGAGTTCAGGCTATCCTGAAGTGCCCTTGCATAATCTTCATCAGTGTCTGTCCGCCATCTATATTTTTGACGAGCTAATGGAAATAACAAGCTCAATCGTTGATCAACATAATTATGAAAGCTAGAAAGAGCAGAGAGCAAGCACTTATTTGGAACTGAGCACCTACCATTTGGTTTCTTTAGATCTTCAGCTAAAGAAAGTGCAAGTGCATGGTCCTGATCCTCTTTCTCCTTCTGTGCTCTAGTACTGTCATCCTGATGCCATGAGGAGAAATTTTACATCGGAAAAAGAAATCCAAAAAGCCACCGCAAATATAGTCATAAACTGTTTTATAAAATTACTTAAAATTTATATTAGTATTATTTTCATATATATTTATATATGTTATTAATAAAAAAAATTATTTTCTGTGTTTTCTTTATTTTAAAAAATTAGAATTCAGAACATATTCTATATTTTTTATTCCCAAAACACATATTTTATTTTTTTGTATTATGTTAAAAACAATTATTCAAATAAATTTTTTTATATTTAAAAACCAAAAAAAATTTTAAAAAACCATAATTTGGCCCTCTTCTCTCTCTCTCTCTCTTTTCCACCTCAATAGCAAAGAACTCATAGACATGGACAAGAACAAAGCAGTGATGACATTAATATAAAAAAAATTGCGAACTATCACCTCTACCATAAAACAAAGTTAACGGGAGAAATGAACAAGAGGACTTAAATATAAATAGTTAATAGTTAAGGGAGATTTTTGTAAAAAAAATTTCAAAGTTAAGAAGTGCATTTGCAAGTGGTTTAAAGTTAAATGGAATATTTTCATTTTTGTGTTACTAGCTAGGACAAGATCAATAATTATCATTGTATAAGATACAATATTGTCGTTGAAAAAAAGAAGAAGAAAACATTAAACCATTGCTACTGTTTACCAACGATCTAGCTGGAGCAGGCTGTTGTAGATGACGACCTCCCTTTCCACGACTGGACCCACTTTTGAAAAGCTTACTGAACCATTTCAAAAAACCTGACTTTTTCTCTTTGCATGAAGAAACAGAGTCCCCTGCTTATCATCCAAACAAAATTGAAGTTAGATTAGAATTTCTGAATCATTATAAAAATCAAATTGCCAGAATCAGCTTACTATAACATGCTTTAGATGATATTTGAAATCATACATAAAGAAAATTAAGAAATGTTAAGAATACCCATCTGATCAAATTCACACAAAAAGACAAGCTTCATGGGCTCGTTCTTAGTACTGCAAAAGCAAATGGACCATGCTTGTCTTCCACGTGTGAAGACAATTACTTCAAGGTGATTGTTTTCACTTTTTTATATTATCAATACCTAAATACATGAAGCTCTGATTTTAATGGAGTATACTAAAAGAGGAAGAAGAATAGAGAAGTTACCATATATACATGGGTGAGAAAGATGTCTGACATCTGAAGATGGAGCCATGTAGATGGAAACCTTATGTATAGCTTTCGCCTAATGTGAGACCCGAGAGAAAGAAAAGGAAGCACTAAAAATGAAAACGACAGAGTGAGAGGTGAGCAGATGGAAAACACGACTACTATTTGACCTTGTTAATAGTGGATGAAGGAGAGAGAGACAGAGATTCTTGGCTTGCAAAGCAATGAAGAAAAAGTGGGAGAGGAGGGAATCTGCTGAAGCGGAGAATATTAACTAACGGCTGATTGCCGAGAATCAAAGAGGGATATAGAGAGAGAAATTCCAGGCAAAAAGATAAAGAAGGTTAAAAGTGCTGAGTTTTCACGCATGCAGTCGAAGCTGGATTAAAAAAACAAAATTCTTTCTTGATTTCTGGTTTGCATTCTGAAGAAATTTTGCCTGGTAAAATGATAGTTTTCTGTTTACCTTCAAAGTTCAAATGGATATAGCTTTCATATTTTCATTCCAATTTTTTTGGAAAAGAATCTTTGCAGGTTATATATAAATATGTGCCTGAAAAGCAAACCGATCTGCTAACTTCATCGGTTATATGGTAATCGCGAGAGATCAAGAGAAGAAAAAACAAAAGAAAAGGCCTTCTCACCCATTAAAAAGGTGATCATCATTGTAAATTTGTAGAAGCACTGAAAACTAGGATTTTAGAAGACAAAGAGTAAAGAAATAGCATTTTACAACCGTGCTAACTTCCTTTTCTTGTTTTATATGAATCTGGCTTTTCCGTTATCACATGCGCGGCTAGACTCATTTAGCAAATAATTGGACACATGTAACCTTTAGCCTCTGACATTTCTCTTAGCCATAATGTTGTTACTCAATACCTTACTATCCTAAGAACTGCTTTCCTGCAAAATAATTCATTGTTGGAAGTTCCTTGACACCTAAGCCTAATTCTGTTTCTTAAATTCACTTTATTCTTACGAATAGATCTTTCCCATAATTCTTTTAAAATAAGGCAATAAAAGTGGCTAATGCTTTGCTAATACAGCCTGCAACATATATGCAATAGCCCTGTATTCATACAGGAAAGAATATATATATATATATATATTCATATATACATATGTTTGTGTATGCGATCTGTTCTTAACTTTATTTGGAGCACCTGTTTTATCAGGATAAAGAGGATATCTGTCCTATTTTGATCTCTAAAGTCGATGTCTGTCATCTTTACACTGTGTTTTTGTACTTCTATAAACTAAAGTTTTGAAGCACAACGCAGCAGAGACATCTGCTTTGGCGGCCTTAATCTCCTTCCAGTAGTTGGCCAGGAAAGTGCAATTAGATATTAAAAAAAAAAAAAAAAAAGAATAGCCATGGCATTCTCAATTATCATATTTATATTTCCTATACCAGAAACTAGAAAGGCATAATCTCTGACTCAGACCACATGTTAGAGAGCACCTTGAAGATAACTTCGTCCGCTTAATTTATTATAGACAGTGGCAGCTTCTTGAAAACTACAAGAGAAGCTACAGATGATGATGGGTCATGAAAGTTAGGTCAATCCATAAAAGTTCATGGTGGTCACTAGGAAGCTTTTTTTTTTTGGTTCAAATACGGATGACACAAGCACGCAGTTTGAAGTCACATCTTTAGGTCCTTCTTGACATTTTATCAAACGGTTTTAGGACAGAAAATAAGAAGATATATCCATTCCAAGCAGAGATAAGAAAAGGGAAGACAAAGTCCCTTTTAAGAGCAGAAGCCATCTCTTTCTAGAGTTGTTTCTAATGCCATGAATCTATCTTGATTAATAAGATGCATAAAACAACAAATCTTATATAATTTGCATGATGAAAATAAATTCTGTTTGTTACCCTTGAGGGAGGTCAATGAAAAAGGCCCTTGAACTCATCGATCACTTTTAGTGGATGTGGAACTAGCTGCTGATAATCCCAATGGACTGCCAAGCCCCATCGGGTCCATCCCGGAGACACATGGTGATGGGGCACTTGCCGAAAGTATGAGATAATAAGATGTGCCAATCACCCTCGCTTTTAACTTTTTTTCTTTTCCTATATGCCCTCCATTTAAATTCATGACTTGAAAAGATATTTACTACAATCCAACTTAACCACTTGGATGGATAAAAAGAACTTCGAACAGTTTTCTTTCTTGTCAATTTGCAAGGGCAATTCAAGAGAGAATTATACGCGTCAACAACAGTTTTGGGAAGAGGGTGTGTGTGGACTCAGAATCACTCAAAATAACAGTACTAATATTACCTTTTTGCTGGCACCTTCCAGTGAGTCGTGAAACAAGATAACAGCACAAGGTAGAGTCCCTTTTAAGATTTTACTTTTACAATTTTTTTTTTAATTTGAGTCTAAATTATAAATATAAATAAATTGAGTTGAATCAATTTTTATTGAGCTTAGATTTGATTCAACTTATTTAATATACAAATTGTTTAGATTTATTTATTTAAATAAAAATAAATTTAAAATTTAGATCATATTTAACTTTTTTTTTAAATAAGAGTTTGGATTCATATATAATTTGTATAAAATTATACAAAAATAAATTAAATGAGTGTATTAAATTATAATTAATTAAAAAAATATTTTAAATCATAAATATATGATTCTAAAATTTAAACATCTAAAAAATTAATCATAAAGGATTATTTAATTAAATATAAATTATTTTTACATATTACACCTTTTAAATATTTTATTAACAAAATGATATCTTTATACAGAAATTTAATAAATACAACAAATTAAAAAATAAAAAAATACAGAAGAAGTATTTATTATATATATATAATTTTATTTAAATATTTATTATATATGTAATATATAAAAATATATTTTTATATTATTTTATTCATAAACAGTAAATATTATTTTATTAAACTTAATTCTTTTAATTAAAAATTTTAATTTTATATTTTAATTTATTTATTTAATAAATAAATTAAATTTAAAAAAATTTTAACAAGTCAAATTTAAATTATTAAGAAAAAGGTGATTTTATTTAGGTCTTTAGTATAACTTTACATAAATATATATATATATATATATATATATATATATATGTATATATGTATATTGTCTTTTCTCTTATCAACTGAAGTAACGTATGACAAGACTAATAATGATGCATGAAACTTACAAGTGACTTGCTTCCATGGCTACAATTCACAAATTATACTAAAATCCTTAGAAATGTTATAACAAACCGAAGAATAGATTCGTAGATTATAAAGATTAAACTCAGTCAATGTTTGGCAAACGTGGTTTTATGCCTTACGATTATGCAAGTCATGTAAAGCTTCAAGATTCATGAAATTCTTGTGTACTCAAACTACACTAAATGCATGCACAATTTTAGTAATAATTCATGTGTACGGTGATGCAAAAAAGAGTTCAGATTTAGACCATAAAAAAAAAAAAGATGAAATTTGTGAAGAAAAAAGTAAATAAAAATTAATTCATTTAAAACGAATTTTTTATTTATCTTTTATTTTAAAAATTTTATCTTCAGAAAGCTCCTCCTTAGTAGTTATGGTCCATGGACATCAGGAGGACAGAAAAAAAAAAATATATATATATATTAATATATATATATATATATGTTGTGGAACGATGTCGTTTGACTGAGACCTACAATGTCTTTCTTTTTAAAAATAACATCTGTGCCTCACGACACCGTTGAGGCACTATTCTTTTCCAGATATTATAGGCGCCTCTGTCACAACCAATTGCAAAACTTTTCTATCCCACCGTCCCACGCCGTCCTTCTCTTCCGAGAAAATACCCTTTATAATAATATTCATCGAGAAAATTGTGCTCACCATACCCCAGAGAAAAGGGGTCTCCGAAGGGAGACCACCAAGGAAAGAGAAGGGAAAAAGTGCTTTCGCTTTCAGACAGAAACTCTTTTTCCCCCATTTGAAATCTCTAGGAGGGTCTCTTTTAGTCTTCATCATTTGATTTTCTTGGCAAGAAAAGTTCATCCGCTGAGGCCAGGATCCGATGACCACACAAGGGCAGGCAGGGATTGACCATGCTGTGCTTGATGATATAATCAGACGGCTCACAGAAGTCCGATTAGCCAGACCCGGAAAACAGGTTCAGCTCTCTGAGACCGAGATCAAGCAGCTATGTATTGCTTCCAGAGATATCTTTGTTCAGCAGCCCAATTTGCTTGAACTCGAAGCTCCCATCAAGATTTGCGGTACTCTACACGCATATGCTTTTACCTCAATTACGTTTTTGTTTCTGGGGTTTTCTATTTTTAGCTGCTGTGCTTCTTTTTTTTTCATTTTTTAAAATAAAATTACTTTATTTGGTTCATGTTTACTTCTGTGTCCTTTAAGGGGTTCTTTCTGAAGATTGTCCAGGGCCTGTATATCAATTCTGCTTGTTTTAAAGTTTGAAATTTAATTCTAGAACTCAGAGGAGTCGTAGATTGTGCATGTATCAGCTTCAAACTATAACTTTGTGAGATGGGACATTGTTAGGGATTGAAATAATTTATTTGTAAATGCTGCCTTTCAATCATTCTCCCTCGTCTATTACAAGTTAGAACATTTTAGCTTGTTTGGTAGGATTGAAAATTGACAATGCATCTAGACATGATCTCTACTCCCCTTAAAGGTAAATATCTGATTTTTACAGTGTTTTTAGGTTCTTTTGATCAACAAGTTCTTAGGCTTCTCTAGTTTTTCTAGAACATATAACTGGAACTCCTTCTTTTCACTGTGCGCGAACATTTTTCTGCTGATAATGCAATAAAACAAGTTTATCTGCTTTCTTAAAACAGCTTTTCTTTAGTAGTCATGTAAGGCACCTTTAATCTTGTGCTTAGTTTGTTAACATTCTTTGATGGCCATGATCGTTTTTCTTTAGTTATTTTTTACTGTCTACAAAAGTAGTGTCAATGTATTCTCCATCCCATGTAGGGAATTTTTGTTTCAGCTCACCAACTAATTAAGCCATCTCACCTGACATTCTTGCTTTAGTGTTGAGGATGGTGGGTCAGAGCTTACTAAATATTAACTAAGAAATATAATTATCTATAACGTTTTGTTCTTCTAACTCTTCCCCTGTTGCCAAAATACTAGTCATTGTTTAGAGTTCTTGACCAACAATGCATTAGTTTAGTCTTTGAAATATAATTGAACATTTTAGCATATTTCATGTTTTACCTTTACCTTTATGCATTCTGTCTTTTGGAACTTCATGCTGTGGATTTCTGACAGTTTTTAAGATTAAAAGGTGCCTTTGTTGTATGTACTGACTCTTTTATGATGTGTTTGAAATCTGTCTTTGCCTTTACAGGTGACATTCATGGGCAGTATAGTGACTTATTAAGGCTCTTTGAGTATGGGGGTTTTCCTCCTAGCTCTAACTATCTTTTTTTAGGAGACTATGTTGATCGTGGGAAGCAGAGCTTAGAAACCATATGCCTTTTACTAGCCTATAAAATCAAATATCCGGAGAACTTTTTCCTTTTGAGGGGAAACCATGAATGTGCTTCCATTAATAGGATATATGGATTTTATGATGAATGTAAGCGGCGGTTCAATGTGAGGCTTTGGAAATCTTTTACAGACTGTTTTAACTGCCTTCCCGTGGCAGCCCTTATAGATGACAAAATATTGTGCATGCATGGTGGTCTTTCCCCCGACCTAACAAACTTGGATCAAATTAGAAATCTGCCTCGTCCTACTGTTGTTCCAGACACAGGATTGCTCTGTGATTTGCTTTGGTCAGATCCTGGTAGAGATGTGAAGGGATGGGGTATGAATGATAGAGGAGTCTCATACACCTTTGGCCCTGATAAGGTGGCTGAATTTTTGACAAAGCATGACTTGGACCTTATCTGTCGCGCTCATCAGGTCATTCTCTGGATTCTCCCCCCTTCCCCCCTCTCCCCCACTTCCCTTAAATCTTCATTTCCCTTCTCCAAGGAAAAAATGTAGCTATTGGTGCTGTTTTGGAAACTAACTTTATAATTTTGCTATAGGTGGTAGAGGATGGGTATGAATTCTTTGCCGACAGGCAACTTGTTACAATATTTTCAGCTCCTAACTACTGTGGTGAGTTTGACAATGCTGGTGCCATGATGAGTGTGGATGAAAACCTGATGTGCTCTTTCCAGATTCTTAAGCCTGCAGAGAAAAAAGCAAAGTTCATGATGTCAAACAAAATGTGATGGTTGGTACATTACTGTTTCCTAACTGACTGAGGTTGCTTTTGTTTTTGTGTGGTATTTTTAAGTGTGTTGATTGTTCAAGCATCCCAAAATGGCCTATATTTTTTAATTTGAGTGTTTTTTTTTTTCTATATATTGGTATAGTTCAGTTTTTTCTCTTGGAAAGGAGGAATCTTTTTTCTTTTTAAATTTGTTAGTTTTACCTTAAAGAAAAATAATGTTAATTATACATATAATAGGATTGCAGTGATTACTATAATCATTATACCTGTCCAAAAATACATTTTTCGATCCAGGTACTAAAATGAGCATCAAGCTATTAACTCGTCTTAATTATATATTGTAGTTGATCTTGGTTTTATGAAAAATTATTCTTGAAAGAAAGTCCAACTTTTTACTGTTATTCTTTCTTGTCGATGTCAAATGCTTCTACTTGTTCTTATTTGAATTAACTTATTTATTTTATCATAATATTTATTTGAAAGTTCTCCAATGGCTTGACTGTTTTATTTAAGAGAAAAATCCTATTGTGCTTATACAGTTAGACAACTATGTTCTTTGCTTGTAGCACGTTGACATAGAACAGATGAGGAAACTTGTATAGTTGTATTGTTAGTTGTCTTGGGCTTGTTTCGGGAACAAGAAAAATGAGTGAAAGTTCTGTTAAGTCATATAGGATTAGGGGGGTTAAGGCTTTTTCTCATAGACTACCTATTGCTAAAAATAATCAAACATTATAAGGTTCGAGACTTCAAGGACCATAATTGGACTCTAGACACAAATTAAGCTCTTAATATTAACCTAACTGAGAGATTGGCGGCCTGTGTGATTGGTGTAGACTACTTTTTTTCTCGGATGTTGCTAGGTCAACAGCACAAGAGTTAGTCTTCCCTTAATAACCAACCTTTGTCATGTCAACTAAATTTTATTGATTTTTGTAAGTATATAAAAGATATTGCAAGTAGAAAAGTAGATTTGATATAATTGTTACTTGTTAGGCTAATTTTGTTTGTGATTATATCTTCTTTATTCATTGATGCCTTTTAATAAGTAGATGGATTTTCTGGGTTTGATTTCATCAGCTATGAGCTAGATGCATTAGATAATAACATATTAATAAACAAAAATTTGCGTGCCATTAATTTTTCTGTTTTCCTCTAAATGGATCAAATAGTTTCTTTACTCTTGAAGTTGTTTTTAGCTTTCATGCTAGTTCAATACTGCTTTGACCCATAAATCGTGTTACATGTATTGTGTGGACAACATTGCACCCATTGGCTTTGACAGTTAATAAGGCATGCCAGCATACTTTAATACGGACTCAGTTATAGCTAGAGGCTCATTTGCTCTGTCATGTTTCGCAGTATGTCTTGTAGGTTATTTTGTTTTGAACCAGAAAATCAAGGGCCCCATAATCTCTCTTGCAGCTTTGATTCATAATTTAACAAAAAATTTCTATAAAAATGAAATGGAAGTTCTGTTATTATGCTTTTTTGTAAGAGATAATATTAGCTTCTTCTTTTTTTCAAGAATTTTTATTATTCTGGAAAATTCCTAGGTCTAAGCTGAAGTGTGTTTATTACACATTTTGTGGAATGCTAAAAGAAGGCCTATTTTACAAGTTTTTAATCTAGTTAATATTCATGTGCTTGATTTTAATTTACTCCTACATCTACATTTGGTGTTGTGTTTTAGTTATTGACCCTCATTCTCTCCCTAATGTATTTTTTTTTCTTTTAATTTTGGTTTCTTTTCTTTCTTTGGCGTAGACGTCATTGCGTGTTCGTTGGGGTAAAATCAGATTGAAATTTAGATTGCCTGATCTTAAGTCCTATTCCATTTTGAGGAGATGACAAGCTAGTTTTATTCTATTATGTAATTGAGCAGTGGCCTTAATGTAGCAATTATGGGATAAGCCCTGCAGGGTGGCTATAAAGCTAAGAATTTTAGTTCCTTTGTTCTTTATGTTTCTCTATGATAACTATTCCGTGGTTTAATATGTACATACATGTGGTGTAGATGGGCAATGAAAATGACCTTTGCACTGAAAGGTCTCGAGTAGGGGGCTATGGCTTCAACTTACACTGATAGAACAGTTCGTGTTTATGATTCTATTTCTATCCAATTGTATTGAGATATTAAAATTGCCATTACTGAACGTTCTGGTTATATATTGGGTTGTACTATTGAGATAATCATAACTCTTACTGTAACCTTACTAGCGATCCGCTGTTCTGTTTTACTTTGCATGCTTGAATTTGAAGAAATTTTCGTATAGACTGAACATTTCAAGAGACATAGAACAAGATGATGTTAGTTCGCTTCTCTGCAAATATTGCTGATGCATATTATCCCTCGGGAGTTTACTTTGCATTAAAGACTGAAAACATCATGTCCTAGTAGGTACAAGTGTTTTTAAAGAACAAAATGTACTATTATGCCTCTTCACTACTCTTATTAAAGGTGTGTTGAGGATAATGGAAGCAAAAGAAAGAGAATTTTAATTTTTTGTTATTTTGGATTTTTAAATTTTGAAAGGAAAGAAATTTTAAAAAAAAATTATTAACTTTTTTGAAGCTTATTGTTTTATTAATTTAATTTTTCTTTTTCTTCCATCTCTTTTTATTTATTTATTTTCTCTTCTTTTTGCTTCTCATTCCTAAAGACATTTAAGACTCCACTTATATTTTATTTCTTTTTTTTTAAAAAAAAATAAATTATTCTCCCTTCGTTTAAAAAAATAATCAAATTGCGTCATTTACCTTTTAAAAAAAAATTAATTCTTTCTCATATAATCAAATAATGTGCTCTACAAAATTTTTACACTAAAAAGGTTATTATAGTCCAAACATTCTTATATTTATAACTAATATGATAAAACAAATGCAAAATATGTATTACGTTAATATAGGTTCTTTTTAATTTAGAATAAATTAAATTTATGAGTTTCAATTTACAATAAATAATATTCAAATAAAATTAAAAAATTTATTTATTATTTTACAGATATATTTTTTTCTTAACATAAAAAAGTTTGTGTATATTTTTAAAATAAATAAAATTTTATATAAATTGGACATCTATTAAAATATTAAAGAATATTTTATTTATTTTTTTATTCATGTTTTGATTTTGTTGAGAACTGATATATGAAATTAATTTGCAAATTGAGAATAAAAGAAGGGGAAATAAAGTAAGCTTACTCTCCCATAAAGACCAATCAAAATCAGAAACAAGATATAGCTATAGAAATTTTTTTATTATTAAAACTTCTTAAAATTCATGTAAAATATATTTGTATTATCATATAAGAGAGATTTATATAATTTTTTTTATAATTAAATTTTTTAAAAAATATTTATACATATTTTATTTTAATTAAAAAATTTAATAACAAAATATAAAAAATTACATATAAATTTACTCGTATGACTCAACCTGTCACATACTCATAAAATTAAGGTTGAATTATTTATATGGTCTCAATAATTTTACTCAATTTTTAATTAAATCTCAATAATTTAAAAATTTATAATTAAGTCTATATAGTTCAACTAATTTTTAAAGTAGTCCTTAAACTTCAATTGTTTTAAGTTTTGATAATATGTTAATTATATATTATCATAATATTATAATTTTTTTTAATTTAAATTAATTTATTCATATTATCTAATATAAATTGTATCTCATTTTATATATGCAATTCATTTATATTATTATTTATTTATTCTTCTCTTTATTAAAATAAATTTTACATATTTAAAGTGTTAATATATTATGTGTTGATAATATTAATAAAATTTAATATAATTTTAACATAAATCTTAAAAATTTTTAAACATAAATTTTAAAAGTTTATTAAATCATAAAGATTTAATTACAAAATTTTAAACTATAATAACTTAATTAAAAATTAAATAAAATTATAGAAATTATAAGAATAATTTAACCTAAAATAAAAAAAAGTGACGTGGACCTATGGAAGCTCATAGTCTCACCAAGCCTAAAACAAAGTATAGAGACTTAAATCAAGTTTTTGCCTATTTATTTCATTACATAATCTTCCTTCTGTTGAATCATGAAACGGAATTTTGTTGGGGAAAAAAAACAGGACAATACAGACACATGAAAACTGAAAAGATGTGGTACCTATCCCAGATCATTAATAGCGTGAGCATATAAAGGCGCTCACTTTCTACGTTTCGCTCGTTTAAATTTTCCTGTCTTCCCAAACTCACAAGTCACAACTTATATGTAGGGTTTCCAAGCCCAAATCGGAAATGTTGGATGCATCTCCACCATTCCATTTTTCTTCTCGTCATACCCAGAAAATTTTCGATTTTGTCAGTAAATTCATAGGGAACAATTTTAGTTAGTCAGTGGTAGTTTTGACAAGCTTGTGGTTGAGTGGCTTATGAATTTTGGGGATCCGTCAATGGCATTGCTGGCAGCAGGTGGAGGTGACACTGTAAAGCTATTTGATGCCTCGATCAAGCCCGGCGATCCTTGCACATTGAGCTATACCCCTTCTCCTGGTTGCCAAGTCAATTCTGTGAAGTGGAATCATACCAGTGAGTTAATCTTGATTATTTTCCCTTTCGTACTATATGTTTTACAATTTTCTCTTTAAAGGGTTTGCATTTGTCGAATTCAGTCATTTTTTGTTGTTATCTTGTCACGGAAGTCATAGTGTACTAATTTTTCTGCGGTCGATTTTCATCAATGCTTGGTTTTATTGCCCTTGAAGACGACAGATTGAACGCAATTGAAGTAAATATTGGTGTTTTGACGTGATTGGAGCATTTGATTTTATGGATTCTATAAAATCGTGATGGTGTTACTTTTAGCAATCGATTTTGTTCACCCCTTATCAACTTAGAAAGTACGAAGTTGCTTTATCTGTACTGAAATTTTTTTTTCTTCACAGATTTGGTTGTGGCCAGTGCTGGAGATGATAAGAAGATCTCTTTGTGGCGAAAGAATGGGAGCAACATGGGAACCATTCCTGTTGCTGGTACTGATAGTGGGGACAACATTGAGGTATTTCATGCAGTCGCTGAAAGTGAAACGTTGTCTTCTTTCTTATCTCATAGTTTGAAGTGGTTGTTTTAAGACATTCTATGTTCAACTGTATAATATAATCAGTATAAAATGTGACAGACATGATGTCAAATTTGAATACTAAAGAGTCAATGAGATTGTAAATGTTATTAATAATAATGAAATTACAATGTTTTTAGGAAAAAAAAGCATTAAAAAATTAGAGGTTTAAGGAAATACCGTATTTGACAACAGATATTTTTTGTTGTTTGATGAATCTAGAGGTTATGAATCTTAAAGTGAATTGCATACCCCAACCCTCACCAAAAAAAAAAACAAGAAGCAGGAAAAGAACATGGCTATTTGGTTATTTGCTCTATAACATTGTTGTATCTTTGGCAAGTGGCACGTCAAGATTGTGAGGATGCAAACCATGACTTAATTAGCTTCCAATTATTTATGTACTTCTTGAAATACTTCTCGATTGGAGAGTATGAGACTAAGAGTTGCTCCTCTATCCTTGGTTGTTTGTATTGTTCAAACTTGAGACAGAAAAATGATGCCAAGATTTCATTCAGGCCTTTTATCATCATTAGGCTTCATTAATCTGTTGTCCTGATAGCAATTTGCTTTCTGCACAATTAAGCATATTTATGTTCTTGTTTATATTGGCAATGCACCTTGCAGGAGTCTATATTGGTTCTCAGCTTCAGCAACAAGGCATCCAGATACCTATGCTCTGGAGGAAGTGGTCAAGTTGTTAGGATATGGGATTTGTCAAAGAAGCGCTGTATTAAATGGCTGAGGGGTCATACTGATACTGTTACAGGCATAATGTGCAATTGCAAAGATGAACATTTGGCATCTATCAGCCTTAGTGGGGACCTTATACTTCATAACCTTGCTTCAGGTGCAAAGGCTGCTGAGCTCAAAGATCCTAATGAACAGGTTTTCGGCTTTGTTGAACCTTCTGCTTCTTGGTTGTTTGGCTTTGATGTTTGTTTCTGGAATCTATACTAATCTTCTTCTTTAAAATTGTAAGATCAGGTTTTGAGAGTTCTTGATTATTCCCGGATTAGTCGGCATCTTCTAGTGACTTCTGGTGATGATGGGACTGTACATTTGTGGGATACAACTGGGCGTAGCCCAAAGGTACTATGTTTACTAATTAATTATATAATCTATACTGGAATACTTGACAATAACGAAATTCCTTTTCTTGGTTGACAGTATCTTCCTCCTAAAATACCCATCCACTGAAGTTTTGGTGGACTTCAAATGCTTTGCTTTTATAGATCTAATTTTGTCTGATGCTGTCTTGTTTGTCACCACTCTAAGGTGCCAGAAAGTATATATTCAAAAAAAACAAAAAAAAAGGAAGTAAAGGAACTGCATTTTGGCGTTTTTGTTGAAATGGTACAGTGGTCTTCCTCATGCAAAATATTAATAGAGCATAACTTGTAACATTTTTCCCTTATACCATCTGTATAATTATTTCTATAGAATAGTTATTAATTAGTTTGGTGTAAATATAATGAGTGATCTCTTTCTGTGGAAACTTTTTCCTTTCTTGCTTTATTTTTTTATTATTTCAGTTATGAAATGAACCTTTAAGAGTTGACATTTATAAATTTTGTTTTCTTTTCGAAAAAACGAAAAACAGGTTTCATGGTTGAAGCAGCATTCTGCACCGACTGCTGGTATTGGCTTCTCTCCAGTCAGTGACAAGGTTTCATTTTTAATGGCTTGTTATATTTTATGTACATAGGAAGACTGTCTTATCCTTCCATGAACTTGTGAGCCTCCCTTTTGGTTAGAAAAATTAGAAATATAGTTCTAGTATTCTGGTTTTTGACATCTTGCACCTAATAACAGATTATTGCTAGTGTTGGTCTTGATAAAAAATTATACACTTATGACTCTGGTTCTAGAAGGCCATCATCTTGCATTTCTTATGAAGCACCATTCTCTTCATTGACATTTAGAGATGATGGTTGGATGCTGGCTGCTGGAACAAGCAACGGTCGTGTGGCATTCTATGATGTTCGTGGGAAACCCCAACCTTTTGTTGTTCTCCATGCTTATGGTAGTTTAGAGGTAGTTTTTTTGCTCCTTTGACTATGCGTTGTCATAATCTTCTTGATCTAGTGCCTTAAACCTGGCAGTTTGTTAGCACTTGATATTTGTTTCATTTAACATTAGCATGAATTCATGCAAGAATAGAGGCACTTGTTGCTGCTTGATGTATGTTGCATTTAACATGGAATTATGTAAGCTTAGAAGCTGCTTTAACCTTCCCAAATTACAAACATTATATACATTTTCTCAACCCTGCATGGGAGACAATTGGCATCACATTCCAAACAAGATTCATTCACTTGACCTATCGGGTTCTGAGTGCCTTCTTAGCAAAATGGCCTTGATGTGTCCTTATAGTAATAGGTAAGCAAGCTATCTTATTTATATTTATTCCATAAGCATGATCTGTCTGATTTATGAAGCCCTCTATTTTACCATTTGCTGACCACTTGATATAGAATATACAAGTATAATGGTAACTTGGTAAGTGGTTTTAAAATGTCCTATTAGTAACACATCAACATTGTGTAAAAAATTTTGATGCTAGTAAGCCATTTAGGACAAGCAGAGAAAAACTGCTTCCTGCTCTTCCTCATTCTCCTTTAAAACTAGCGTAAGCTACTTAATAAATATCTTTAATCATGGTTATCTTTTTGTTGTTAATTAATGATTGCTTCTTCTTTTTTTTTCTGTACAAGACCATTACCAATCATGTACTTTTTCAAATTGATTCAGGTCACACAGACATCTTATGCTTCATTACAATATGTTATTCAGTGTGCTTTGTTTATGGGGGAGATCATCTGTTTATTGTAAGAGTGAAAGCAAGAATCTTGACCATTAGATTTCCTATGAATTATCAGGATTTAAAAGACCACTTGAAAAAGTTACATGATTTGTGCTTTTGCTTTTGACCTTTCATGCAAGTGCTGATGATCAGTATTCACTTTCCTCACTCATAATAAAAACAGTGCTGTGACTTGATGTGTATGTATGTATCTTAGATGTAAACTAAAATACATTCCATGTTCAAATTTCAATTAAAAAATACTCATAAAAAACATTCATGCTAAATGGGTATGTACCACCAGCATTAGGTGGTTTTCACATCAGTGTTTGGTTAAAAAAAAAAATAGTTTGCAGGTGATTTTTGATGTTGTGTGGCCTGAGTACCTTCCCTTAGTAGTGTCATTTGGTGACATTATTGGACAGAGGGAGCATTTTTTAATCCTCCTGTAGACTATATTATTGAATGGCTTCTTGCCTTGTTTCATACTGATTATTTGCTAACGTTTGATCAACATAAATACGAATGTGCTTGTTTTCCTGATGTGAACTGATTGCACGAATACAAAAGTTATTTTATGGCAGGACTGCTTCTTAAGTAACTAAGTAGTTAAAAGACGTTCTCATGGTCATTGGTCGTTCAAGAATTCTATCATTACAAATACATAACAGGAATTTGTTTTTAATAGAATGAAAAACTCCTGGTAGTAGCTCACTGATTTATGCTTTTGAACTTATTGTGTTCTTTTTACTCTAATAATTTATAGTATGAAGCAGGCTGTTACAAGCTTATGCTGGCAAAGGTCAAAACCTGTCATTGCTAATGAAAGTAATTGCACAGCTGAGACTGCTCTGGTGGGGGATGCAATTGAAGATTCAATCCTTATGCCTGATCCTTTACCTTCTGCAACTTCATTCAGTGTTTCCCTATCTACAGCAGTGTCTGGTTCTAGTTCTAGATATCCTAGCCATCTGGGTAACTCCAGTGAAGCATCTTCACGTACAGCATCCAGAAGTGAATTCTTATCAAGCAAGTCTACAACTGAGGAAACACCACAAAAAAGCCATTTATGGCCTATTGGAACTCTGTCAAGGTTAAATGCTCCACATTCTAGTTATAACTTAAAGGATGACATGGACGTCTTCTCTCCACTTGTGGATGTTCAGCCAATAACTCCCTCACTATGGGATGAAAATGGAGCAAAGAAGGATAATATATTTGCAGATAGGAAACTTTCATCGCTGTTGTTTCCTTCATCCAGTAGGAGATTTCCAAATACAGATGACAGAAGCAGCGAACCTCCAATTTTTGACTGGAAATCTGGTTCAACATCCAAGCAGGTTCTTCTTTTTTCTTGCCATAGTTTTTAATTTGACCACACAATTTGGTATACCCATCTATGCAATGTTTCACATCCATGCCATTTATTTAAACAGTGTTTGATTTATGGCTCTATAATTCCCTAATATGCAGTGGGCGGAGACCCTGGTTGCTGAAAACAGATTTATTGAGGGTAACACTATGTAAATTAAGAATGCCCACAAACTATTGACATGGATTATTTTTTTGTTTAATTATCCTAGATCTTATTTGCATCACGGATATTGGACATTTTTACCCTGATGGTTTATGCTTCCTTTTTTCAAGTTCCCAGCAAAAGTTTGATTCACCTTGAGAGTGATTTTAGTAGGATTTAAATCATCCTTTTGCTTTAATTGTGAGTTGTCGGGAAGGCATAATACTTAATAGCATCTGTTAAGTATGTTATTATAGTTTAATTCATCAAACCATTCCAATAGTATTCTTTTTTCTACTCTCTTTAGCAATAATCAAGGATTTCATGTGTAATATGTAGCTTGGTTTTATTCTTGTTGTACCTGCTCAATGAAGTTCTATTTGATATATAATTTTGACCAGGTAGATTCTCCTATTTTGAGTGATTATGTTGCATCATAACTTGGTGTAGGATGAAAGTCAATCTTCCTTTACACTTGTGGGATTAACTCCACTGCCTACATCAAAGAATGAAGATTCTTCCATCACTCCTCCAGAAGCTTGGGGTGGTGAGAGGTTATCTGATAAATATACTTACCTACGTCAGCCTGTCAATGCGCCATCTCGTCTTGGGATGTTGAGTTCTGGTTGTCAGACAGCAGGATCTATGTTTTCTGGATTGCAGGATCCCTCCTTATCATCTAGTGTTAGTTCCCTTGCAAATTCAAGCATCAACTATTCTAATTTACGTATGAAAGATGTCTCTACGAGTACAAGTCAGGAGACTTCATTGCGGCTTCCTGATCACTTGTTCTCTGGTTCCTTGTCTTTGTCCATCAATACAAGAACCAGCCATGGACAGGCTAACCTTGATTCCCCACGAATGTCACCTTCGACCCTTCCTCGAAGATTTTCTACTTATTCAGAGAGAATAGGCACTACATCCACCTTTAGTGATGGAGTATCCCTTTCAGTAGGTTCTCCTAAGGTAAAGAAATCAGGAGCAGAAACCAGAGAAGAACTATTAAATAGCTTGCTGGTGAAATCTGATACACTGGTTCCAGCAGAATCAGGCTCTTTACCGGTATGTAAAATATATGCAACTACTCTATCTGGTGTTTCCATTTGTTATATTGATAATTGCTATAGCATATATTGGTGTTTTCTTGTAAAGTGGGTAGAATATTTATCTATGGTATTAGATTCTTCCACTAGTATGTTTCAGGGGAAAGCATAGGCAATATGTAGGTTATATTGATACAAGGTGTAATTCGTAATTCAAATTAGTAATGTAATTCATTATGTATGATATAGGGAGTAGTGTCACATCAGAAAGCATCTCAGTCAGATGCACAAGGAAGTTCATTTACACTTCAGCTTTTTCAACGGACGTTGGAAGAAACACTGGATTCCTTTAAAAAATCCATACACGAGGACATGAGGAATCTTCATATTGAAATTTTAAGACAGTTCCATCTGCAAGAGGTATGCATTTGTAATTATGAGAGTTTTTTCATCATTTCCTTTTGTCAAATTCTTCTTTCCCTCTCTAATTACTAGTTACATATAACAGATAGAAATGTCGAACGTGATGAACTCCATTCTGGAAAACCAAGCTGAGTTGATGAAAGAAGTTAAGTCCCTTCGTAAGGAAAACCAACAGCTTCGACAAATGCTTTGACTGCTGCAAGGTTGTATTTTCTCTCTCTCTCCCTCTCTCTGTTTTATCCCATGTGTGGGATCTGTTTGATGTTTCATTTATAAATTTGATTGTTTCTCTAAGAAATATTAGTTTAGAAGGTGATGAATGAAGGGAAAGGAAAAAAAGAGAAAAATAGTTGTTAGAATATAGAGTTGTGAAATATGTACAGGAATTTTTGTTTTGAGTTCTTATCACAGAAGTTAACTTCTTACAAAACGACCTATTTTCGGTGGGATATGTGAACCCAGATTGGTGAGCATCTAACCAGAGCTACTATTTTTTAACTTCATTGTTATTCTTTGTTGGTAAGTCTAAATAGGAGATAGTATTAACTGTTACCCTTTCAGATTCGACGAGAGAGAACATCATATTATGCCGTCATCTGAATTTGTTTCTCATTTGGATTTGCATAAACAGGTAATTTGCTAGCAAAAGTAAAAGGAAGGGCATTGGGATTGAAATTCAGTACTACCATGTCATGGACGTTAAAATACCCAATAAATTCAAATGTTTGATTCGTCATCATTTTCTCATCATAAATTCCGGTTATTCCATCATTTTTTTATTTTCCCATGGTCACCATTAGAATGCCATTCTGCATTGACATTAATTAATGGACCAAGTCTTGCCCAAGAAAGTAACAATAACTAAAAGGATTTTGCTTTCCTTACCCTTAAAACAATATTTTTTCACTTTAAGCATATATGTTGTATTATTAAGAAGGTTGTAACTTTTTAAAAAATAATAAGAGAAATGATGGTTCGAGTTCTTTTTATCACATGTTTAAAAGTTTTTAAAAATGCAAATAAAAAAAATAAAAAAAAATGTGAGTTTTAACCAATGGTTTCTCATAGTGAAAGCCAAATAATGATGTAAAACTTTGATGAGAAATTGTTATTTTTATAATAAATTACACTCTCTTTTTAAAAGATATTAAAATTATATTTTTTATTTAAAAATTTAAAAATTTTATTTATTTTGATTAAAATATTTTTAACATATTTATTTAATTAAATATGTATTTAATCAATATAAAAAACATTTTTTAAAATTTAAAATAAATTAAATTTATCTTTTCTAACTTAAAGTAAATAATAATTTTTAAAATATATTGTTATGATAAATTATAACTTTTTAGAAAATTAATATTATATTAAATATAATTTAATTAAAATAAATAAAATTATAATTTTTTTAATATTTAAAAAAGTATACATTTTCAAAATTAAAAAAAAATATTTTTAGATGTATAAATTATACTACTTTATTTATTTATTTATTAATCAATAAAATACAAATATTGTAAAAAAATTAATTAAATATAATTAATTAATACGTCAGCTTAAAATTTTTTTATCAAACGTCAAAATATACCTCACGGTCATAGGAATGCCATTCCCATGACGATGACTTACTAGTTTTAAGTTACTGATGTACACACCACCCCAGCAACAATGTCATTACTTGGTTCGTACTTCACGCTATCCTTCTCCCCTCTTCTAACAACCGCAGCCACCATAAAACAAAACGAATATAATTTAAGACGCAATAACCTCCAACAGACAATTCTTTTTATCCCATCCCCCAACTTTCGATCCTTCAATCTCAATCCCACCTTCCGTTTTTCAGCTCGCCTTGCGCTGTAACTCTCTCTATCTCTCAATCTCACTCTCTCTCTATCCGCTATCTATCTGCATCTCTCTGATTTACTTTTCTCCTTTTCTGCATTCAATTCAGTATTCAATCGGCAATCCTCATGGCTGAAGGTATTTCCTTCACTATGTATATATTTTATTGAATTTCTGATTTGGGTTATTTGATATTCGTTCTCGCGCTTTTGGATGCTTTTCGAGTTAGTGTTTTGTGCATCAACTCAAGTCAACATTTTGATTTTCTGCTGCTTCACTCATCGTCTTTTCTTTCGCCGTGGACTTGCAGAAGGTGGCAGTGGGTCCTCAAAATCTCCGTATGAGGAAGCATTGGATGCATTGTCGTCTTTAATCACCAGACGCACTCGTGCTGATAACACTAATCAGGGGGATCGGTTCGACGTGCTATTTGATTACCTAAAGGTAAACATTTTGTGGATTGGCTATAAGCTTGGTTACTTTGTTGGGCAAATGTCTAGTTGGTGATGTTCAAAACAATGAGCTAGTATTGCGACTGCAGTTTTTGTCTATTAAGCTGATGTTGTAATATTATGATATATGAATTTAAGTAGATGTTGGATTTGGAGGAGCCAATTTCAAAGATGAAGATTATCCACGTCGCTGGTACCAAAGGCAAGGTATTTCCGTGTCCTTAGCTGGTTGCTTGGAAATGAAACCATGCGCTTAATCACGTTTCATTGTTTGTTAATTTATGTGATTCCCTTCTGTTCATCTGTGGATTTCCATTATTTTTGCTTAATTCCTAATTACTACCTCTAGACTCCAGAATCTAATTATATCTTTCCCATTCCAATTTTACTCGTGAAATTTTGCTAGCACTAATATGATGCAAATTGTTCTCTTAAATTGTGCTTCCATAGGGATCTACATGCACGTTTGCAGAATCTATATTACGTAACTGTGGTTTTCACACTGGGCTTTTTACATCTCCTCATCTCATAGATGTTCAAGAAAGATTTCGTTTAGATGGGTGAGTACTTCACATCCATTTATGACTTTTATTTCCTTTGCTGTGAGTCAAACTGTGACATTTAGTATTTTTGAATGGGCACTTTGAAGTTCTTTCATCTTTATGTGCCTGTACTGTTTTGTCAATTGGGCATAATTTGGCTAAAAGGAGGGTGGGGCACAGGGTGGGGATGGTACTTAGGAAGCATTTAAGTTTTGGTCAATTTAAAAATAATGTACTAGGCGCATGTTCTGCTTGTAACAAAAGCAATCTTTCATTTTAGTAGCCACTGGAATCTGCTAAGTCTTGTACCTCTTTTCTTTTACCAAACTTAATGGACCTACTATAATCCATTACATGGTACATTTTGTTTTGGCTTTGCAACATGGCTAGGGTGGTTTAATTTACTAGCACTATTCTTGTTACTTCTGCAGTATGGAAATTTGTGAAGAGAAATTTTTAGCATATTTCTGGTGGTGTTATGATAGACTAAAGGTATGTTTTTGTGCATTATCAGTTGCTGAATTTATAAGAATCTTAACAAGCAGAATTATCAGTGTGGCAGAAAACTATGTTTGTGTTTCTCTGGTTTTATTTATTTCGAATCACAAACAAATCACCTTTCAACTACTTCTCTTTAGCTTTAAAGTTCTGTAAATAGTCTGCCTTGTTAGACTGACACAATGATACTTCCTGATTAGAGTTTTGAAGCTTATTTAAATATATTCGCCTTTTGAGTTGCTGTATTGGTTTCAGAAGAGAATTGTGATGACAGAGCCTAGAATTATTTCTGATGGTGCTTTTGACATTTAACTTGATTAAAGGGTGTGAACTTTTAAAGCATCAGACAGAATTATGTCTGATGATGCCTTTGATATTAAACTTGATTAAAGGTGTGAACTTTTAAATATATGCCTTTTAAACGTTAAGTGTTAAGGTTTTGTCTATTTAAGGTCCTCTGGAAGAACAATAACATGGTTTTAAAGTAAATATTGCAATTCTAGCATTATCACCAATTACTATAATACCATATTATTCAGCTCAATGGTTTTGTTTATCATAGTGGTCACTTGGAAATGAAATATACAATGTCTAAAAGAAACATTTGCAATTTGATGTGCTTTCTCCTAGTATTGACATAAGTGGTTTATCGTTTTGGTGGTGCATAGGAGAAAACTGATGATGATGTTCCAATGCCTACCTATTTTCGCTTCCTTGCTTTACTTGCCTTCAAGATATTTGCAGCAGAGCAGGTTTGATTACTGTGTTGTAGTTATATATGCAAACTTGTTCCAAACTAATTCTAAATCTCCTATCAATGAAGAAAAGTTCATTCAAACTTTATGCAGGTAGATGTTGCCATAATGGAGGTTGGATTAGGTGGAAAATATGATGCAACAAATGTGGTATGCATAATTGTTATTTCAGCAGAAATTTGTTGGTCATTACTACTATAAGACTGCTTGAATATTGATATTCTCTACATAGTGAATATCTGGGAACAAGCTCATGTAGATTTGCTGACATTTCAGGTTCAGGAACCTATTGTGTGTGGCATAACTTCCCTTGGGTATGACCACATGGAGATTCTTGGTAAGTGTTCTATTTTTGTATTCTAGGTAATTGCAAGTTGATGCGTAAGTTATTGCTAAAAAAAATCATGAAATAACTTAAGATGGAATATGCTAATTTATATGTAGTTTGATTTGTATTGCACATACAACAAGCTGAAAAAAAAATTGATAGTCTGTAGTCCCATTTTCAAAATAAACCACTGGGATATATAGTGTTATAACTTGTAAATCATGAAAGCTAGCTAACCTTGAATAGTGACATAGGTAACTGATGAGATTTTTTTTCCTTCGTACCTAAGCACGTATACAATCTGTTTATAAGTGTCATAACTTTTTTTCCTAATCTATGTCATGGTATGCCCATTTGACAAGAAAAGGACAGAATAACACTTATAGGAAACTGTAATAATATACTTGAAGTGTCAGAATATGGTTGAACAAGTTGCACTGCCACTGATTTGTTTGACCAGTTAGGTTTACTTCCTCCTGCTGCATCTTTTTAACAGGGAATACTCTTGGAGAAATTGCTGGTGAGAAGGCTGGTATCTTTAAGGTATTTTTTGGGGCAAATGATTTTCCTTTAAAAATCCTTTTTGATGTCTGTTTCAACAGTATGTTCTTTCAAGTGCAGCTCAGCTGTAATTGCATTTACTTATTCTTCTCATAAACTTTTCTGTCTTCCCTTGTAGCACAACATAGTTAATAATTTCTGTTTCTTTATTTCTGACAATTTCCTTTTATTTATTGTTTTTTATTTTGATGTAGCACCGGGTTCCAGCTTTTACTGTGCCTCAGCCTGATGAAGCAATGAGTGTACTTAAAGAGAAGGCTTCACAATTAGATGTCAGTACATTCTTTCATGAGGCTTTTATATTCCGTTGTGATTTTGGCCTGAATGACTTATGACATTCTCCATGTATAAAATTGACTTTGCAAAGTCAAGCAGGAGGGCTCAACTTGGATTACAATTGTGCAAAGCAATAATGTTTGTTAGCTTAGCTGCATTGTTTTCAGAACTTGTCAAGCCAGATGAAAAAGGGGGACAAATATCACCCTTTTTTTTCCTTCTAATATACTTGAATCTTGAATTATTCCCTAAGATGTCCATTACCATTACTTAATTGTCTGAAGTATCAATTCAATTGCAACTTACATTTATTTAATTTTCTAAAGATATCTGAGGATTGTTTTGGATAGAGAAAATTGTCTTCCATTGGATTCAACATGTCTTGTCATACACATATCCTATTTAATCAAGTTATATCTTATTCCATGTACTCTACATTTGTGGAATCTCTTTTAAAAGCCAGGAGATACATAACATCAAATTCATTTAATGTTCTTCACTTGCCTTTCTATATATGAACATAGGGAGAAAAAAAGATAGTTTCCTTGGCTGCCCTTATTGGAATAGTTGGACTCTACCATCAATCATCTGATTAAATTTTACTAACTACAGGTACCTCTTCAAGTGGCACCTCCATTAGATGCCAAGTTGCTAAATGGTTTAAAACTTGGGCTTGAAGGTGAGCATCAATACATAAATGCTGGTCTTGCCATTTTACTATGCTCAACGTGGCTGAAGAGGACTGGCCATATTGAAGATAGCTACTTGGAACAGACTGTAAGTTCTAACTGTGAAAACTTTTTATTATTACACCCTTTTCTTGTTTTTGTCATACTGCTGGAGTGACTCATTTATCTACATAAAACAGAACCGTTTGCCAGAGCAGTTCATAAAAGGATTAACAACTGCAAGTTTGCAAGGGAGGGCTCAGATTGTTCCTGATCAACAGATTAACATGGAAAGCTCAAATGAACTTGTCTTCTTTTTAGATGGGGCCCATAGTCCTGAAAGCCTGGAAGCATGTGCAAATTGGTTTGCTATTGCTATTAAAGAAGACAAGCTGGACCCGACCTTAATTTCTCAGCAGCCTGATAATTCTAAATTATCACATGGGTTAGTGAATTTGCAACATGGTGGAAGAGCCAGGAGACAATCCACACAGGTAGAGCACCGATTTTGAATCTTATCATTAGTTACCGTTATTGGATGTTCAGCAAATATAAGCTGAGAAAAATAATAGCAGTTTAAGAAGGAACTGTGTAGTAAACTAAAGTTAGTCAGTTACTTGAAGTATGATATAGAATGTCTGTTGAGTATGTCACATGCTCAGAAGTTTGAAGAGTGATATCATAAAACTTGTCAGACTAACAAAATAGTATTAACTAATGCTTTCTGGATAGTAGAATCTTGGAATCAAATTTCTTGCCTCACTTACAGAATACTACGCAAGTTTGTCTGGACATGAGAATGTAATACACGAATTTACTACTTTGTTCAATGCACTAGTCATTTGGTTACATCACCACCTTTTCCATGTCTTAAATTTCTAGTTTTTGGCACCTCTAGATATCAAATTGACAATCTCCTATAAACAAATTATGGTTGCAAACCAATCAGATGTATTAGGCTTAGTTTGCCACTGACTGAGAGAAAATTGGACCACCTTATCTTACAGACATTTTTCCAATTTGAGAGCCAAGTTAGCATATACCTGTCAACAGTTTTGTCAAGCTGTATAACTCATACTCCTAGTTAGTAATACCCTATGTATTTATCTAGAAAATCACCTAGATACTGTCAAGTGATTAACCATATCTTCGGGCATGTAAATTGCTCTTAGTGTGAACCATAGAACAGAGATTATTAAATTGCTCAAATTTTCTATTCCTTATCTTTCTTTCATATATAACTTGAGATAGAGGCAAACTGGTCTTAGTAGGCTTACCATAATCTTTGATCCAAATATCAGTATAAAGTTAGCAATACCTTCACCAAATCACCCAGATGTATAAGGCACTCATTAAAAAATTAGTGACTTTCTATCTTAGTTATCTGAGAGCATGGTGAATTTTAGGAAGTGTACACACTGTTTGTGACCGATATTTGACCTGCCATTAAGGAATTTCAGACATAATGATGTAATTCAGATAAGTATTTTTCCCTCTTTTTAATCAGAAAAAAAATGTGTTTCAATCTCAGATTCTAAAGAACCATTCTTATGTTTCTGCTTGACATCTATTGCCTTTTCTTCCCTCTGGTCTTTTCTCAAATGAACTTTACTTAAAACTTTGTCAGGAGAACCGTACTTCATCTGCTTCCTTGAAGTAATTTTTTTTTAAATTATTGAAAAACATCATGAGATAGGAACAAAAGTCCTAATTTTTTTTTAAAAAAAAAAATCAATCTTGATGCTTCAGTTTTTTGTTTCTGGTGGTTTTTGAACTGAAGTTGGTGAAATAGTTGCAGATATTATTGTTCAATTGTTTGTCAGTGCGAGATCCTGAGCTGCTTCTTCCTTGCCTGATGAAAACATGTGCTGATAATGGTGAGTAACCTCTGAATTTTGTTATTTTATAGTTACCCCATAATGGCTTAGTCTAATATATATATATATATATATATATATCCATGGATAACAACACTGAGAAAATAAGTGGCTTTCTCCACAATTAAATCTGTAATGATGATCTGGATAAACAAGCCAAAGAATACACATATCTGAATAATATGTAATTCACAAAATCTTTCCCACTGGTGATCTTCCCTGAACAAGAAATTTATTCTTTGTCCATGGAATAAAGAAACAAGTTGACATTGTAGGTGTGTACTTCAAGAAGGCACTCTTCGTACCAAGTTTATCAGTTTACAACAAAGTTGGATCCCATTCTATAACACCAGCTGAATCTAACGTTGACCTGTCGTGGCAGTTCACTCTTCAAAGAGTGTGGGAAAGTCTCATGCAAGGAAAGAAAGGTATTGACTGATTGTCTAAAATTTATGTGAACCAGGAACTCAGATTTATCACATATGTATCTGATCATTTTTCTATGAGTGATTTTCTTTGGAAAGTATTCCTGAATCAATGTCACAATTATTTGCGTAAAGCAAACCAAACTTACTTGTAGCTATGGAATTGAGCTAACTGTTAGTGTTGATGGAATAATGGAAAATCTTTGTGCTACTTATTTTGAAAATTTGAGTTGTTTGTGAAGAACAACAGGAACAAGAAAGTTCTATAAGATTATGATGGGGATAGGCATAGTATGAGATATTCTTGTGGTAGTATGGGCTACCCAAGTCCCAAATTGAGTAGTGTGGATGCTCGATAATACCTTAAGTGACTTGGCTCTTCATTCTCAACGACTAGCTTTTTAGGGAGTGTTTTGCAAATTACTTGGGTTCCATTAGATTACCTAAAAGATTCTAGAGGAAAGCAAGGGTAAATACCCAAAGAAATGTCTAGAGAGAAAAAAAGGTTGGGATGATGACATATTGTGTTGCCAGTAATATGAAATCTTTGTGATGTTTATTTTGTAAATTTGAGTGCTTTGTGTGAACTATGGGAAAAAGAAAGTTCTGTACGATTACCCAAAATATTCAAGAGGAAAGCAAAGTGTAAATACCTAAAGAAGAGTTTAGGGAGAAAAAAAGGTTGGGATGATAGCATTTGTGTTGCTAGTAATATGAAATCTTTATGCTGTTTATTTTGTTAATTTGAGTTGTTTGTAATGAACTATGGGAAAAGGAAGGTTCTGTATGTTTACACAAATGATTCAAGAGGAAAGCAAGGGTAAATATCCAAATAAGAGTCTATGGAGGGGGAAAAAAAAGGGTTGTCACTTCAAAGCTTCTTTGGGAATGTGCCATTAGTTTTTGACGCATTTATCATTGTGCCATTTCTCAAGAGCCCCACTTTAGCGTTATAGTTGATTACCTAAATTGGTTTATTGGGCATAGAACATAAAGCTTAGTCTGCTAGAAGTATTTTGGGCGTTTAGTGTCTTTGTTCAGCTCGTTCATGATTAACTCTAACTTTGTTTGACATTGAGAATTGAGACTTACTGCATAACAGGAGAAAAGCTTAAAGTTTTTATTTTTACTTTTTTTTCCCCTTCTTGCTATATTTTCTAAGTAGAGTCTTAGACTGTTTTCTGGCTTTAATCTGTTTGTTTGTGGTCACCTGGCTTAGTAGGAAGTGATGCCAAGGGTACAGATGCTGCTTCTGACGAATTAAAAGATGACATGGAAGTGAGTGCCAGTAACTGTGAACATAGTGCAGTGTTTTCCTCATTACCATTGGCTATCAAATGGCTCAGGGACAGGGTGCAAAAAAATCAGTCTGTACGTTTCCAGGTAACGTTAAAATTACAGTGAAAATTTGTGAATATCTGATATATCAATATTTGAAATATAATGAAGTTGGTTGTAACATTGGAAAGTTTCCGTTGAAAATATTAGATTATTGTAAGACCTGATCTACTGTCTCTCAAATGTCAATTGATAGACTGGACGCACAGTTAACAATGTCTACAAATTGCTCATAAAATATAAGTTCTTTTAAAAAATTATTGCTCTACAATTTGGATTTTATATACCAAGTGCAGGATCTGACAGTAAATATCCCTGGCTGATACTTCAGGTTCTAGTAACTGGTTCTTTACATCTTGTTGGCGACGTATTAAAATTAGTCAAGAAGTGATTTGCTGGACTAAATTGTGGATTCCTTCAAGATAAGGCCTCCATTGAGATGTGCTAGTTTTCATGACATTATTGCAGATGAGTTGGACTTTCTGTGCTAGTTTTCTCTGGCATTAGCACTACTACAATTGGTTCTGAAACTGCTAACACTGGACGTCAGATGCATCCAGTTCATGTGGTTCATCATCAGGCTGGTGACTTTGTTCGTTGACCCTTTCTCAAGTTCCTTTTTGGTTGTAGCTGGGAAAAAAAAAATTGTTGATTCAGAGACATGAACAGAAATGATCCAGTAAGGTGGCTTCTACTACTCAGTTACGTCCATTTTAATTCTAACATATTTTTAGTTTTCATTGGTGATGTTGCTATTTTTCTGTTTTCTTTTTTTTTTTTTTAAATGAAGATGTATCAGCATGAAGAAAATAGATGCTGTTTTTGCTCTTTAATTAATGTGAAATTTCCCTGAAAAAATGGCTGCTTATTAACGTCGTCCCCCGCTCCCACTTAATAATATTCAGTTTTCACTTTCATCTATTTATGTTCCTGAACTTGGGATTGTAGTTGTATGACTGAAGAAATTCTTTATGTATATGTCATGTAACTTTTCAATGAATGTTATCTCCTGGGTTCCATAGAATTGTTCTTGTTGCTTCCTTTACCCAAGGAAAAAAATAAAAAATTGTCTGTCGCTGACTTTTCTAGATTTTTTGCTAAAATGCCAAAAAAAAAAAAAAAAACCTCAACAACTTAGGGTGTTGTACAATTTATCCCCTAAATTTTACTACTTGGCAGAAGATCCCAAAGATTTTCAGTTCCGTGCAAAAATCTCTCTAATATTTATATCAACAAATGTAGTTGAAATTGTACAATTTATCTTAAATTTTAAAAATTTAATAAAAGATTACCTCAAATTCTACTTCTGTATAATATGCCCTTTTAAAATGTTAATTTTGTCATGAATCCTTTTAAATTTATTGAAGTGAACGTTTGTTTAGATAAAAATGTTAACCCATGGGATATGTTGTACTCTGAAGTCTCCAGTAAGTTTGTGTAGCTTGCCTCATTTCAAAGAATTTAGTTATAGTACTTCAAAATCGTAGATGTAATTTACACTTCTCTAGTCTTTTTTATGTCTTTCTCTTGTAAGATTCATTAATGCTTCCACGAAGAAAAAAAGAATCCTGCACATTTTAGTTTTTAGACAAAGTAAAACTAGATCGGGGACCACATTTTTTACAGGGAAAGAGAACGCATGTTTTAAGGAAAGGAATTAGATACAATTTTTATTTATTTATTATCTAATCTTCTGATAAAATTATAACAGGTAAAATATTACAAAATTTCATTAAAAATACCTAATACATATTTAACCAAAATATATGTAACACCTAAATGTATATATCCATCTCTAAACTACCTCTAAAATCATTTTCAGAAAATTTACATCCTAGACTCAAAAGAAAACTATAATTAAGCCCAACTTCATACATCAAAGTATAATTATTACCCACTCACATGGCATCACGTGCGCACAAGGCCCATTTAAATGGGCCCTTCCAGCCCAATTAACATCCGAATCACGTTAGCCTCGCTGGAAAGCAAGACTGCAGTGCACAGATGAAAAAAAGAAAGAGAAAGAAAGGAAAGTCAAAAGTTATTAAAAAAAAAAAAAGGTAATCCAATTCCCAAATTTCCCGACCCAGAACCTGCACCAGCACCAGTGACTCTGTTGTGTTCTCGTCTTCCGAATCTCAGTGCAACTCTCATTCAGTTTTCAGTTTCAGAGTTGCCATGCCAACGTCTCTCTGACTGAGTTGCTCTCTACACGATGGAGGAGTCTTACACCGGCCTTCCCACAAGCCATTTGCTCGGTTCAGTCCCTGTTCGTACACTTTTCCCCTATCTTTTTGCGTTTCCTCCTAATTGACCCTTTATATTATTCAACGCTATATTATGTTGTGCATTTCGTATATGATAATGCAAAAAATAGATTGATCTGATGGTCTTAATGATGGAGATACTTCATTACCGCATAAGTTTCCCAATTTGTTTCTTTTCCGACAAATTAAATGTGCTCAATTGATCAATTTAAAATGTGAAATCAATCTATTGCCCATTATAACCTAATCTAATCATCACAACTTTTCTCCATTATTCTTGCTAATTAACTTCAACTCCTTGAATACAATTTTGAAGTCATCAAAAGTTGCTTGGCACGTATCTGACCAGGGCTGTGGTCCCTTTGTAATGTCTTTCCCTGCTATGTCTTTCCGCAGTCTACTCCTTTCCTCCTGATCGAGCTGCTCCGCTCCCATGAAAGACCTGGAATATTTTTCTTTTTCTTTAAAGATAGCAACGGCTTAGAAAAGAGAGGTCTCGTTCGATCGCTTTCCCAGGCCAGAATCGCCTGAGTGGGTTTCGCAGAGCTTCTTGCTACAGAAAAAATTGTCGTATACCTTGCTTTCTATAGGTTAATACAACGTGTATTCTTTTCCTAGTGTACGAAACCTTATACAAGCTTTGAGGTTCAGTTCTTCCTTTTCTTGACTCATTTTGTCTTTCCTGATACTAAGTATCCGCTCTTTGATAGAAGTTTCATATAATATGAATTAAGAGATGGCATTGAAAAGGATAAGGAGGTGTATACCCCGAGACTGATTCATATTAAATGGAAACAGCTATCTATTAGGTAGAGAGTAGAGACTGAGAGCAAGAACTGTCCGGATCAAGCATGAGTTTGCATGTGTATGTGTTAAGTATAACTAGTGATCCATAAGTGATCAGTATGGCAGTCCTAGGCAGGGGAGTTTCAGTCTTACGTTCTTTTATCTTGTTTATTTTTGAAGTAGGAAATATTTTTAGATAGTTTGTCTTTAAAGTTTATCTTAGTCATTAACTGTTTCCTCTAGGACCACTAATATCATATTCAGCTGTTCATATCATACTGATGGTAATAAAGAAAATGATAAAGCATTCTAAAAATTTGGCTACTCCTCATTAAATGACAGGTGTACTTGGTAATTCATTTTTTAAAACTAATTGGGAAGAGGACTGCTTGCAGCCATATATACTGCGTTTACTCTTCTTATCTTTGAGCATCTGAGATCTTCCTCTAGTTGTTTACATGTTTTGCTTTTTTTAAAATGTGAACTTCTTTGTTATTAATATGTAGGAATTTTGTATTATCCAAGTCCCTACACTGTCTATTTTTCTGGTATCCCTTCATTTATTTTATCATTGTTTATCTTGTCCTTCCATTTGGTGCGCAGGCTGTCATAGCTGATGAAAAGAATACCACAAACAATGCGGGTATGAAGTTATAGCAGAGTTTTTCTTTCTAATGTTGAGATGTGTATATTTTTCTCCTATTAAAGTTTCAGTCCTGCATGCAGTTCCTGAAGCAAATATGCAAATATTCCCTCCAAACAATGGAGGAGAAAGAGGACAGGGATACCAAACCCTTGGAAGTCCAACTGGTATGTTCAAAGTCTGGAAGAGTATTTTTTGGATATTTGTTTCATTTTCTGCATTTTGCTTGTTCTATTGATATTTGAACAAATAATGTAGCCCATGCTACTGGATGACAACCATTATAACCTCTATAATTTTTAATTTCTTTGTTGCTTTGGGATATCTTATCATGCTTTAGTTTTCTTAAGGAGGTAAAAAGAAAATTTTGACATCAAAGTATAAAAGAGCTTTGCTTGTTATAAAGATTATAAATATAGTAATATATCAAGGAATTGATGAGTTGTGCAGAGTTGATGTTTAGATTGCTTATTTTTAGTTATCTTAAGTATTATATGAACCACTCAGTGACTCAGATTAGAAGCTTCAGAAATAATCATCTTCTTGATATTGTTTACTATTTCATTTGATATAATATGCTGTATCATCTAACTTACTTATTGCTTTCCTACCTCTTGAACTATTTTGAATTTGTACAATCGGGCTAAAACTAATCATAATTCTTGTTCCTTTACTAAATTTTTTATTCGTTGGAGGTGCATAATCTATATATTTATTGTTTAATAAGTTTCTGTTGTAAAATTACATATGTTTTTAGCTGGTTCATCCTCTTATTCTTGTGTAGCTTGGAAGCAATAGTTCAACTACTTAGCTAAGGTGGGGTAACAGAGAGATGTTCTTTTATGTCCACGCAACTGGCATTCCACTGATTTAAGCCATCGTTTGACCTTGGCAGAATGAATCTTGTTATGATAAATTTTCTCTTCTGTCTATTGTTTGCATTAATAGGACTTCTGCCAGTACTGATTACAGCTTCTAACTGTTCTTATGAGAAGTTCTAGCTGTTCCATGATGCTCCATAACTTTTGTGTCTCATACCACATGGGGGAGGGAGAAAGAAGGAAAAAAAAGGAGGGTATTGGAACTTTAATGACATTGATGTAAACCTTTGATAGAGCCACTAGCCTGTAACTCCAAAAGCTAGTTCATATGGCTGGAGAACCCCTGATTCATATAAGCTCCATGTTTAAATTGCATACTTCCTATGATGGATTCAGGTCCCATGCCTTGCAATTGAATCACTACGTCCAGCAATAACACAAATTATGATCAATGGGATCCTTTGGGAAAAATATTAATTTTGGAAACTAAAGATAGATTTTTGTGAATATGGTGCTTATGCATTTCTATGCTTTCTGCTGAAAGGTCAGGAAATAGAAAAGCATATTTAGATCACTAGGACCAAGAATTTTTAATGAGATAGATGCTATACCATTTCATCTTTAACAATTGTGGTGTATTTCGACCTACATAATTTAGTTAGCTATGCACATTGTCCCTATGACTGATATACTTTTTGAAGAATACTTTTAGAAGCATTTGAGAATATTCTCTTTGAAGCTACTTATGCTTACAGGTGGAAAAAACAATTGATAATTAATAACTAAATAGTAAATGGTCTGGATTTATTATATTTATGTTCAGCCGAGATAATATTCACACAAATGATCTATGACTATTTGTCATCTGTATTTTCATTTCTTGTAGCAATAATTAATAGTGACAATGACACATCCCTGTCCTGTCCTCCTTGCAGAAGCATTTGAACAACAACCAACAAATAACTGGAGGGGAGTCTTCAGTATCTCATCATACACACAGTATTTCAATGTGGATACGGATCTTGTCTTGAACAGATTGATAAGTTCCATGAATCCGGCTGCTGGAGATTTTTTTAGCAAGATAGATGCTAACCCTGATTTGTGAGTTACGCTTTTTACTCCTATGCTTCTATACTTTAAAGAGAGAGAGAGAGAGAGGGAGACTAGTGGGGATTTTGGATTACATTCGGAATGTTGTGCCTTGAAAATATTGTCATTGTGACAATTGAACTGTTACCACAAAATTTTTAGAAAAATCTTGTGTTTTCCTGCACAAAGTATGGCAGGATTTGCATTTTACTGTCTTTTTCATTATTTTGTTCCTTTTTCTTTTTCTTTTTCTTTTTCACCCATGCAAAACTAAGCATTTTTCTGACCTAAATTCTCAGCAAGTGGAAATCATGTAGGAAAGGAAGGTGGAGAATTATGAAAGCATCACTTGTTATTTCATGCATGCTTGTGGGTGCATGGTTACACTATAGATATTAGACCTGATATTTAAACCTCTGCCTCTCTGCTAACCTGTGATCACAAGATTTTTTTTTATTATTATTTGAAGGTTTTTTGAATTAGTATATTTTGCTTTCTTTTGCTAATACACTGAAATATTTGCCTTCCCTTCCATAAATATTACTTTTATTTTCTCTTAAAATGATTAAGTACAGTCCCAAATTGTTGCATATATAATGAGAAGCTGATTGTGCAAATCATTTCTATTGTGATAGATATGGACTTGTATGGATCTCAACGACATTGGTTTTTGTACTTGCCTCCCTTGGAAATCTTGCAACATATCTCATGCAAAAACGAACAGATAAGAGTACTTCTTGGAGCTTTGATGTCAGTTATGTCAATGTGGCTGCATGTTCTATTTATGGTTATGCAATAGCTGTCCCTCTTGCATATTACTTCCTGCTTCACTATTTGGGTGCAAATTCTAGCCTTATCCGGTTTTGGTGCATGTGGGGGTATTCCCTTGCCATTTTCATCCCATCCTCTGTAAGTTTCTGCTTTCTCCACTGTGGCATATTTTTTAGTTAATTTTTTGTGTTATTTTTTGGGAAACACTTCATTGAAAAGTGTTAGGGTGTCTAAAACATGTATGCTAACTGCAAATAAGATTGCGTAGATGGAAAAGAGGGCCGCTGCATCACTCTTCATATTTATCTTCAGCATAAGGCATGACTTCTTTTTGCATGTATTTATGTGTCATCTGAAATTGTTTCTTCTTGATTTTCAAACTGAACATTACTTGTGAAAGGAAAGTGTTATCATTAGCTGTCTAAGTATGCTTGAGTTGTGTATCAGGTTTCATATTATCTAATACATACTGGTTGGAAAACTTTCAGTTCCTAATGCTTATTCCGGTTGAGATTCTCCGGTGGATCATAATACTCCTTGTTGGTACTGCCTCAGCTGGCTTTGTTGCCATGAACCTCAAGTCTTACATAGAAGGAAGTGATGTTTCAGTGATGATAGTTGCAGCAATTTTCTTGCAAATAGCTTTGGCAATCTTCATTAAAGTCTGGTTCTTTGGATAGTTTAATGCGTCCTGATTGTGAAGAATAATACCTGAACCACTATTATTCTAAGCTTACTCAACGAGTTATTTTGTTAAAAACATGAGTGGAATTGTCTGGAAAAGAATAGGTTTGTGTATTTTGGATTTGCTAAGAATGGATGGGAGAAAGAATGGTGCAAAGAGAGTAGTGCGATTGGTAGTGCTTTCTGTTATAGCTCGGTCTGAATTTTCGTTTCATCATTTTGAGGAATAGCCTTGAAGAAGACCAATTTATTGTAAGGGGAAGAAACATATTCATCAGTGTAATATTTGCCTCCAAATGAGCTTTCCTGCATCCCAATGTAAATGTCTAATGTCTAATGTCTACTAGTGAGATATTTAGTTCCCTTTTTCTTTTATTAGTCCGAAAGTACATTTGGTCAGTGCCTGTTCTTCGAGAAGCCCAGACAAGTTCCTTGACTATGAAGTATGAACCAGTTTGCACGGGGATATATACCATATGCATCCTCAAACTAAAATCTAAACGCTTCTGACTAAGACTGGGATCTACCTTTGTGACCCGAATAAAGGATTTCCAAAGCATTATAACATTCTAGTTTCTGAGATCCTCCAATTTTACATACTCTTACAGATTTAAAATTACGTTTTAATTTTAGTGTTGAAACTAATCAAATCGATAACTTAAAAGGTTTGCAAGTTTCTTCCTTCATTTGTTTCCGGAACACCACGGCCGGCCAGTGATAGTTCCATGCGATGTTACCTCATTTCCTTCCGCAAGTCAAGCTTTTGTTCTTCATTTCATCTACAAAAAAGAAAAGCACGTACTTGTATCTTGTTTTTCGCTGTAGATTTCTGCCGCTTTTATATAAAATTATATTATAAATATTCATAACTTATTTTATTTGGAACAATGCCTCATTTGAATTTAGATTATAAGTCACATGAAATTTTTCTTAAACTGGCGTCATTTGCATCTATTATATGTGCATTACATATTCAAGTTCAGTTAGCATAGATATTCTTGTCCAATTTGGGGGACATAGTTTATATCTAATGAGTTTTTTTATAAGCCAAAATCTAATAATATAAAATAAAATTGAATTCAAGTGTAAGATTCTAAACTGTTTGATCTATTCTTATGATCAAAATCTGCTGGGTCTTCGAATCATGGCAGATTCGGATTAGGTTATATGCTTTTAAAAAACTCATAAACGCCATTAGTGAGTATAAGATAAAATCTTTAGAAAACTCTAAGCTAAATGCAGTAGGTTTCTAATATCCTGCTTTTGTTGCGGGCTCCAGGAGTTGTTGCACCGACACTTAAAACCTGTAATGTGAATTCAAGTTGAATCAATAATCGTGGATAATAATAGAAAATAGTATCTGTTTATAATTTATTCCATGTTAACCATGATCAACGATCTCCAATAACGAAATGGAGGGATATTTTAAAAAAATAAAAATATAAGAGTGAGGGTGACCAGTCATCCAGTTATATTCTGATGGCCCCACCTTCACTTGAATGCCTTTATATTAGATAGAACATCAACATTAATACACGTTCGGCCCCCTAATTTGCAAATTTACCTGCTAAAATGTTTCGGTTTCATGACACTGGCCCCACAATTATCTAATTATTTTGCGAATATGCCAGTACTTAAATCATGAAAATGGAAATAGTATGGTACAAAATTATGAAACTAGCTTCTTTGGAATCAAAAGATGGTAGACACAGGAAGCATCCATGACTCTAACATAGAATTGAAATTTGGAATTGAGACGTGATGACTGCTATTGTCCTCAATCTTGCCCAAAGATGTTAAATGACCGTATATTCTAGCTTCTTGCAAGAACCGAAGACAGGATATAAACAACTAATAATTTATTTATATACATACACTTAAGACCAACTTGTGCCCTAAGACCAAAAGCATGACCTTACAAAGACACGGACCTTTCAAATTTCAATATTGTAATCGCATCACTCATTCTAGACGACACTGACTTGTACACTATGTAAGGGTTAAAAAAAAAAAGGTATGGGTGGCAGGGTAAAGGAAATAGAACGAAACGAACAAACATATTTCAGACTCGATCATAACTTAATACCACCTAAACCAATTTACGAATTTAAACAGAACCTCACATGACTATATCTGGCTTCAAAATGCTTGATTTAATCTCCTTGTGGGGCACAGTGATGTAGTCCCTTGGTTGTCCAATGTCCGTCCAGAACCCTGGCAGGACCATTGCATATAGCTTTTTCTCAGCTGCAATCTTTGGAAACACTTCTTTCTCAATAGAAGTAGGCCTCAGTTGAATTCGGTCCAAAACTGACGGGTTCAAAAGGTAGATTCCAGCATTGATTTTGTTACCAACAAATAACTTTGGTTTTTCTACAAATTTCTCAACCTGCCCTGTGGTCTCCTCCATAACAACCACACCATATTTTGATGGCTCCTCAACCTACACAAGTAGATGAAAAAATTATACAAATTCTCAAACTTGTCCTTAAAGTCTTAAATAGTTTGCAAGGGAACTTATTTTTTTATTTTAATTGTTACATTTGTCACCATTATGGAAGCCTCTCCTCCATGGGCCTTATGAAATGCAACCATTTCTTTGAGTGGGTACTCACTGATAACGTCGCTGTTCAGTACAAAAAATGGCTCTCCAGAGTCATCTATCAGCCTGTCCCTCGCAAGTGACAGGGGACCTGCAGTCCCCAGTGGCTCAGTTTCTTGAGAACATGTCATCTTGATGCCAAGCTTTGCCTCAAATTCCTTCAAAAAATTCAACATCACCTGCAGTAGGGAGTATTATGAAAGTCAAAATTTATTTAAATAAAAGAAAAAAAAAGGTGAGCCACTTAAATCTCCTTAATAATGACAGAATAATGTGATAACGAGAGGCGCAATCCTTACCTCTGGTTGGTAATTGATAGCTAATACCACTTCACTAACTCCAATAGCCTTAAGAGCCTCTATCTGCACAAAAGTAAAATCAAAAGACAAATTTTAAAAACTCCCTACTTTGACTAAATAAAAATGGCAGAACTAACTCTAAACATCATATCTGTGGTCAATTTTTTTTATTAACACTAGGATGAGGCTTCTAAACTGGATAACAGAGTAATTTCTTATTCAGATTATTGATCTGGTATATAAAAATACCCAATGTCTTCCCTTTTCAAAAATGTCACAGATCCATGATACCAAAAAAGAAAATATAATAGATAACGCACAGAGAAGGCATTCAACTACAAAGCATATCTTTCATTTACTAATATAGCATAATAGATATAAGATTTCTGAAGCAGAATATTTACAAAGTTGAACCTGGTGCAGGATCATGGGTTTGTTAGCAAAATCAACAAGAGGCTTAGGGACACTGAATGTCAATGGCCTCAACCTTATTCCAAATCCTCCAACCAAAATCAGTGCCTTCATTGTTATATGTCACTTGCTTTCCCTGTAAATTATAAATTTGGAAGCAGATCTACTTAGCCTAACCAAGAACACAATCTCAAATATGAGAAGATAGATCTCACACTGTCCTATAAATATCCATGCCAGGAAAAAATCTTTATTCAGTAAAATTTGTATAACTTTAACAAATGGCACAGAAGTTATCTAGAGCTGACGGGTGTTATGTCGTGTGTGACACGAATGCAGCTAATGAGAAAAATAAATAAAATAAACCAGCTGGCATAGAAGCTTAAAACGTAAGCCCCCCAAAATTTAACACTTATCCAAAGGGAAGCAACCAAAAGATTCATATACATGTCATTACAAGAATCACCAAGTTAGAAAAGGAAAGTAAAAGTCACACAAAAGGTTTAGCCAAATGTGAAAAGAAAGACAAAATCCAGCTATTCATAGCCAATAAATGATATCATTTCTAAATTGGAATCAAGATACATTTTAACTATCTAGTATACAGCAGATAGTTCAAAGTCCATAACTCCTTTCTCCTTTCAATGGAATATTTCATGTTTAGCATTAATTGTAACAACTTTTTCTTTTTTTCTGAGAATCCTACAGTGTACTGTTCTTTGCTTTGATACACATCTAACAAATCTAATCACCCTACGGATAATAAGTTTTGGTTTGGTTACCATTTAAGAATGCATGAAAAGGAACTAAAGTAATTCTAAAATAGTCTCTTTTAACCGCATTGCCTACTCTGTGAACTAAATTTAAACTAATAAAAGGGGAAAAGAATGGAATAAAAAATTTAAAAACAAACAAAATATCCAGTCACACAAAGGAATTGAATAGAACAAATGATATAAAGTATAGACATCACCATGAGGAAAGTCTTCCTCTTGATACAATTTTCCGGGATTAAAATCCCCAAAATCTTATATTTCAAAATATACAAGGGACAATGCTGTGGTAATGTCTCTTGCTAACAAGTTTATCCAGCATGATTTAGTCTTTTCACAAAATTTGGTTCTATCGTGACGAAGTCTTACGGTAGAACTTTCTCACCCCAAAAGAATTTTACCCCAAAAGCTCCAATCATTGGCATAAAATTCAGGAAAGTGAAAAAGAAATTACTCGATAGATAATCAATCTAGCACAAAAACGGTAAAAGGAAAAAAAACACGTAGAAAAATAGCTACACGCCTACACCCAGCACCAGATCTGACCAGCACACGTCGATTATTTCACTTAATTTATCAGAAAATGAAATAGAAGCATAATAAAAGCACCCCTAAATAAGCCAAATCATTGGAATCAAACTAAAGCCAACAACGCATTGCCAGGTAACCTAAACCCAACATCAAAGGTTGCCATAGAAATTCAACACGAGCTACATCATGGGAATCAAACTAAAGCCAACAACACATTGCCAGGTAACCTAAACCCAACATCAAAAGTTGCCATAGAAAACACAAATCTCCCAACTGAGACGCCGGATTCTTGACGGAATCATAAACAAAATACAAAAATACCTTATTTGGATTCTTCAAGGAATCAAGAACGGAACAGAGTCGGAAACGCTTAAACTCCAATCTCGAAGGAGTGGTGGTGAAGTTTGGACAACCCCAACGGTCCCAGTTGTAAGGGGTCGGAGTTGTAATGGCAAGGGAGGAGGGAGAGTCGGAGAGAGACCTCTATCAGTTATCATCTTTATATAACCGCGCCAATCCTCCTTCACTAATACTTGTTTTTTTTGTTTCGGGCCACCTCGCTATCTAAATCTAACGCACTCGTTTTCCGTTGCGGATTTTGAAAATAATTTCAAAACATCCTTAAATTTGAAACTAATTATAATATGGACCAGTGCTCTCAAAGAGCATTAAATATTTTTAAAAATAATATTTTATTATTTTATTTAATGTATTTTAAAAATTTTTCAATTATCAATAATTAATGAAAAAATTATTATTAAAGTAAGACGAATTTGTCTTTATAAATATAAAATTTAAATTTTTAAATCATAAATTATAAAATCTTAAATTGTTTTATTTTTTGGATAATTTTTGTAAATATTTTTGTCTAATTTTATATAATAATTTGTGTGTGTGTGTGTATATATATATATATTGAGTTTATGTTTTATAATTTTATAATTTAAGGTTTAAAAATTATAAAAATTAAATCCTATAAATATATTGCCATTTTATTTGTTTTTCTTTTCACAATTTTTATGTGTGTGTGTATATATATATATATATATATTTGCTAATTTTATATGGTAATTTTTGTATATAAATATTTTTGGGTTTATGTTTTATAATTTTATAATTTAAGATTTAAAAATTTAAAAATTTGAATTTTATATTTACAAGGACAAATCTATCTTGTTTTAAAAACAAATTGTATATTTATTATTGGTAGTTGAAAAGTCTTAAAATATATTTAAATAAAATAATAAAATATTATTTTTAATAACATTTAATACTCTTTAACCAGTATCATATAAACACTGATTAAAAAAATTCTTATAATATTTTGAATCATATAAACAGTTAAATTACATTTAGATTAGTTCAATTCACTAAATCAACAATCACACACACACACACACACATATATATATATATATATAAAAAGGTAGAGTATATTAAAAGAAGAATTTATAAGTGTCATTTTTTAGAAAAAATAAATATATTTATCTACATATCTATTTTATATATATAAATAAATATATATATATATATATATATATATATATATATATATATAAGTATAGTATACTAAAAGAGGATCCGGCAAATGTCACTTTTATGGAAATCATAAATCTTATAAAAGTAAAATTATTTATAAGGAATTAAATAATCAAATAAACTAAATTTTCAAAAAAAATTATTTTGAATTTAAAATTGAATATTTATCTTGATATTTTTGGGCAATTTATAAATATAATATATATATATAAGTATAGTATATTAAAGAAGAAAATCACTTCTATATGAATCTTAAATCTTTCAAAAATAAAATTATTTATAAATAAATAAATAAAAATTAAAAAAAATAATTTAATTTAAAATTGATTACTTATCTTTATATATTTGAGTAATTTAAGAAAACTTATTTAATGAATTAAGTTTGATCATTTTAAATTATAAAAAAATTAATTATAAGATATATCATTTGTGTGTGTGGGTGTGTGTGTATATATATTCATTCATACAAAATAAAAATTTAAATATACTAATATATATAATATTGTCGTACTTAGCACAAGTCATAACTTACTTAGATTATATTTTTACACGTGTGTAATTCTAATTTAAATTCGTGCATATTAACTACTCATATTTTTTTGAGAGTTAATATTTAAGTGAAGATTTGTTTTAAAAAAGCAAAGATATTGAACTTAATAAAAATAAGATATCAACTTTGACAAATTAATCTACTGAAGTTTATTTTTCAGAAGGATTTTGATATAGAAAGCTCAACCTCTGAGGAAGTTGAACTTCCTATTTTTATTTTTTTTTCTTCTTTAAGAGAGAGTGAAAAAAATTATTAATTTATTTTAAAAAAATTGAAATAACCAATGAAAGATGGAATTTTGAATTTAAAGTTTAAGGTTTAGCTTTGAAAACTCAACCTCTCTAGGCAAACTTTTTCAAAATCCAACATTTTACTACTGATTTTGATTCAATTTCATCAATTTTCACAAAATTAACTACATCAATCAAAAGGATAAGTTTATGATCAAAGCTAACTTCAACAACCTCAAGCAATTGAATTGGCTTGGTGAAGTGAAATGTAAAGCAAAGATTAAATTTTCCTGTCAGAATCAATATGCAACAAATATTATTATGACTATGCATATGGTAGGCTATAATAGAATTAGATTTATACGTGTTTATTTATATATTTATTATTAGATTTTTTAATTAAAATAAAATATATAAAAATTTATTTTTAAAAAATTAATTATAAAAAAGATAAATTATATAAATTATATACTTATTAATCTTTGATTAAAAAATTAAAATATAAAATATAAAATAATATTCATATTAAGGCAAAGACCAGAGAGGCAGCCCATACACAAGCTACCCAAAAATTTTGCTTTAAACACAAGATCCATAAAAGATAGCAGCACGGCATCCAAAGTGCACCTCATAGATTCCTCTAGCCACTTCACACAACAACTCTCACCTTCCTCCACAACAAAATTAGAAGGGCCAGTGCCATTGAGATTGATTACAACTTACAAGTTAGCATGAACTATTATGGCTCGAGTCCAAAACCAAAAATAAATAAATAAATAAATGAAAGGGCTCATCTTAAATTAAAAGGGATAAATTAACCATCGGATGCAATAAAATCTATGCGTTAAGGTTCTATGTGTGAATAAATGGTGCTCTTTTATTCTTTCTGTTTTCTTTGAACTGCAAACGAAGTTTTCTAAGAAGGCGATTTCCTATTAATGGCCTAACTATACGCGTTGACACTTGGATGCACCCTTTGACAAAAAAGCAAGTCATGGACATGGTCATGCTTCAGCAGCCAGCAACCTATGTTTGATTATTTCGAAAGGTAAAGATAATGCCACAATGGGATTATACCAATAGACAATACAGCAATGGTGATGACTGATGATGATGAGTAGTGTACCCTTTGAATCATTTGTTGGGTGTAAAGGCATCGCTGTTGTTTGGATAAATTGAGAATAAAAATACAATTACTTCATTATTTTTTCCCCATTATTCTCAATATCTTTTGAGTGCTAAAAAGTTTGTTGACCTCTTTTTCTATTAAAATGGTTTCTTTATTATATTCACGATGAATTGATTAATGAAGAGTTTATATCATTGTGATTATTTTTTTTTTTAAAAAAAGTGTGTATATCGTTATAGTATCTTTTATAATCTAGAGTTGTACTCAACTGCTTTTATTAACATGGGAACTTGGTGACAGAGTCATCTTTGAGAGTGTTGTTAAAAGGAATTGGTTAAGATTTTTTTAATTGATTAATAGACTATTTAATAATTTAAAATTTATAATAAATAAATAAATTATTATTTTAGTTTTTAAAAAATATAATTTGTCTTAATTTAATTTTTAAATTAAAAATATTTAATTTAGTCTTTAAAAAATATATTAAATCTCAAATTAGTTTTTAAGTATAAGTAATATGTCTTTTATGTCTAAATTTAAAATTTTAAAAATTAAATTGAGATAATGTATTTTTTAAAGACTAAATTAAATATTTTTATAATTTAATAATTAAATTTGACACAAATTATATTTTTTAAGGACTAAAATAAGAATTTTTAATATAAAAAAGTTTCATCAACTAATTAAAAAATTTTAATTAGTGTCTTAAAAGACATTGATTAACTAAACTCTATCTTTAATATATTATTTTTGTATTATAATCCATATTGCGGGTGGAGAAATTAAAAAAGTGAAGTTTGCGGGAAGGGATGAACATATGCATTAAATATTAAGATGCAGTTTGTGAAATACCAATGAAAAAGGTCTTGACCATGTGGCACACTCTGTCCAACAATGATTATTTTGATATGGGTAAAATGCAAGGAACTACTTAAATTTTGGGTGTTGTATAAAAAGTTTCTTAAGTTATAAGTTTTAATTAATAATTTTTCAAACATTTATTTTAGTGTAAAACAAAATTATTACAATTATTATTTGAAAAAAATTAATTTCATTATCACATCATTAAGAAAAATACAGACGCATGAGTTGGAGTATCTTTGTCATTTGAGTAAATATTCAAACTATTAAAATTATAGGTTTCACATGCAAAAAGTACATGTTAATCTTGTTTTTGTTTTTAAAATTTAATCTAAAAATAATTAATTATTATATTTTAAAATAATAAATTAAATAAATGAGAAATTATTTAATTTTTTATTTTTTTATAAATTTTTATTATCTTTATTTTTTTCTTTTATCTCTTAATCTTATATATTTTATTTCATATTTTATATTAAAAACAAGTTTATTTTGTGAAACAAGAACCCAAAATTATTATAATATAGATATTCAAATTAATTAACCTAAATCTAGTAATTCTCTTTGACAGCACTAATTTATTCTCTTTTTTTCTCTTCTCTTATGCTTGGCAGAATATATTACAAACATGCCCAACATTGCTTTCATGGAATTCTTTTATATTATAGTCTGCAGTAAGCACCAAAAATCTTGAGAAATGATAAAATTTATAATTTTATTTTTTTAATTAAATTATCTTTATATTTATTATTTATATAATTAAATATGTATTTAACTAATATAAAAAATATTTTTAAAACTTAAAATAAACTAAATTGATTATTTTTAACTCAAAATAAATAATAATAAAATATTATAACTCTTAAAAATATATTTTATAATAAATTATAATATTTTAAGAAAATTAATAATGTCATTAAAAATTGTTTAGTTAAAATAAACTATATTATATTTTTTTAATTTTTTAAAAGATAAGAATATAAAATTTTAAAATAAAAAAATTGAGCATAATTTTGACGTCTCTTTTTTAGAAGAGTTTAATTTTCTTAAATAATTAATGTTGTTCCACGGAATGGGCGAAAGTTCCGATGATATAAGCAAAATTGACTTTGATGAACATTTGACAATTTTTTTTTTTGGTAGGAACTTTTGAAAATTGTATTAAAAACACTGACACTAAATTAAACGAGTTCGGATTAGCGGCGGTTTTTTGCGTTGCTAAATATTATTGCAACGAAAATTATTGCTGCTATAATTAATTATTTAAACAAAAGTTATAGCAACAATAATTTTCGTTGCAATAATATTAAAAACACTTTAGCAACGCAAAATACCGCTGCTAAAAGTAATGGCAGGGTAACGGTTGCAAAGGTGATGGCAGCAGATCCAAAGGCAAATTAAACACGTCTGACAAAACATAAAATCGTATCAAACATGTTTTGTACTCATTTTTTTTATGGTAAAGAGAACGAAGTGAGCTGATAAAGCTTTCATTTGCTTGGTTGGGTTGGACTAGATTGAAGTCCACATCTCTACTTGGGACTGAGCCCACAAATATGACTCTTTCTTCTCAGAGTGCTTCTGCTTTTTGTCACCCAATATTGACAAAAAAATATTTTAAATGTTATTTTTATATCTTTATTATAAACTTTTTTAATTAAAAAATCAGATATACAAGTACTTCAGTGATAAGACTGATAACTATTTACAGAAGCTACAAGAAAAAACGGAGATCAAAGCGATTCCAAAAACATGTAATCGACAATTCAACTAAGCAGAACAAGAATTACACACTAATATATACAAAAAAAAAATAATTAAGCGTCAAGTTTGATCCGAAGAGCATAATTGTAGTTAAATATTTACTTCAAAGTTGAAACACAATCATAAGCACATTAGTAGAGAGACACCAAGTGAAAAACAATTTAGTTTTGTGCATCCTTTGCTGTGGCGATAGTAATGATATACTGAATCTCGTCAGCCACCTCTTTCATTGAAGGTCGGTTCTGTCTCCGTTCCTCCAAGCATCCCAAAGCCAGAAACGCCAAAGCCTTCATCGTCTCCACCTCCAAAGTGGTAGCTCCATTTTTCAACAAAGGATCAATCACATCCATCAATTTCTCTTCCTCCATCATCCTATGCACATAAACCGCCAAATTCACATCATCTGAGTCCCTGCTAAAATCTATAGCCCTCTGTGCTGTCAAAATCTCCAACAACACCACTCCAAAACTATAGACATCGCTCTTATCAGTCAGTTGGTAATTCCTGTAATACTCTGGGTCTAAATACCCTAGCGTCCCCTGAGCACAAGTTGATATATGACTCAAATCAGTCTCAGCCAACCTTGATAACCCGAAATCTGAAACCTTAGCATTTAACTTGTTGTCTAACAGAATGTTACTAGACTTAACATCTCTGTGGTATATAGGAGGCACGGCCGAGAAGTGAAGATATGCGAGACCTTGTGCTGTGTCGTGGGCGATTCGAAGCCGATTTGTCCAAGTAAGATGCCCTTTGGGCGTATTTTTATGTCCTCGCAAGTGATCAAGGAGAGTCCCGTTTTCTATGAACTCGTACACCATTGTGGGTTGTTCTAACTCCACGCAGCAACCGAGCAGACCGACGAGGTTGCGATGGTTGACTTGGCATAATATGCGAACCTCGTTTAGGACTTGGTCGGTGCCTTTGGCGTTTCCGAGTTTTGCGCATTTGACGGCCACGACGGTGCCGTCTTGGAGAATGCCTTTGTAGACTTCGCCGTAGCCACCGGCGCCGAGGAGGCGGTCTCTGGAGAAGTCGTTTGTGGCTTTCTTGAGTTCTTTGCCTGAGTACAGTTTTGCTCGGCCTCTGCCTCCCCCACTTGCATTCAAGATGCCCTCGCGCTCCCTCACTAAGCGTTCTTGTGCTTCCTTGATACGTATGTGTCGTTTGTAAAGTAGAACGGCAATTATGGCTAGAATGACTGCAGCTGCTGCAATCCCGCTTGTTAAACCTGCACGTGTTTGGGACCAAATATATGAGTGACAGTTCTAAGACTGTTGAGAGTGTAGAATCTTGGAAGATTTCCTTCAAATTTGTAAAATACAAGGATTATAGAATCAGTGAAGTCAAATTAAGGATAAACTTTTACATTCCAAGTGCAATGATTAAGGTTAGATTCTTTTTGTTTAGTTATATAATCGTTTATGTGATTGTCTTCAAGTATAGATATGTTAGCTTTTCAGGGAATACCAGCTATGAGTGCTGTTCGATCCGACGAACCGCCACAACCATCCGGACTTGGACACGTAGTTTCTGTAGAACAAAAGTCAGACCCCAAATTCCAGCATTAGTCAACGCCCACTAACAAAAATGAAAACGAAAATTTAAAAATTATAATTAAAACAAATGGCCGTGATCGTATACAACTCACTCTCGGAGCACACTCCTTCAATAGGGTCCCACACAAGCCCATTGTTACATAAGCACCTCTTGATCCCATTCCCGGATGCATCAGACCCGCAAGTGGAGTTCCCGCCGTCGCAGTCTGCCTGGGACCCACAGATCGGTTCCTGTGGCGACACCCACTGAATCTCCAACCCCGGTTCGGGCCAGAGGTTCACCGGCAAAGCAGGGTCCAAGTTCACGAAGCTGGAGTAAGCTCTGCATCCCACATCCCGAACCCGAATCATGTAAGAGTTGCTGGAGCCGCCAGCCCTGAACGTACAACACAGTGGCGTGTCGTCGCAGGGGCTGGCGTCTGCGGTGCCGTTGATGTAAGTATGGCACAAGCTGGCCGACGAGCAATTCAAGGGGGATTGGAGAAGCGTGTTGGTACAGTTGAGGTAGATGATGGTGTTGCTGCTGGTGATGTTGAATGGCAGGGTACTGTTGAGCTGGATGCCCTCGTGGATTTTATCGGTTGTGACGCAGGTGTTGGGTATGAGGGAGGCGGGTCGGATCACGAGGCGTTGGGATTTCGGGTTGATGGACTCGATTGGGTAGGAGTTGTTGAGGGTGTCGAATATGAGTGAGCCGGAGCTGCATCGGATCTTGTAGGAGGGATCACCGCAGGTGGGTGCGGTGCTGAGTGGGTAGGGAACGGAGCTGTTGCCGCAGTTAGAGCAGCGCGTGAGGGACATTGAGTGGCCAGCGCACGTCAGCAGCGCCGCCGTGAAGAGGAGGAGCTTATAAGAAGACGTTACTTCCATTGAGAGCACACTGATAAACAAACAAATGGAGAAGAAGATATGTATTCAATATGTTTATAATTATTCGCAAAGGTCTAACTGTAATGCGGAGAAATTTTACCATTAGAATTGATGTTAACTTGAGCATTGACTTTGACTTATTGCATTTTTGGTCCAATATGGCAATGGCGATGAAGGTAGAAATTTGAAACACATTTAAATACATGATTTAAAAAAAATGCATGAAAATATCAGACTTCTTCCCTTTATTATTCTTCTTTTTAAGGAGAAAATTTGTGTTTTGTTCACTGCATTTGAATTTTTTATCAAAAGCTTTTTTTACGTTACTAAAAAATAAAAATAAAAATTTAGAGTAAATTATATATTTTTTTAAAAAGATTAAAAAATTTATATTTTTTATTTTTTTATTATATATTATTTTGAGTAAAAATGATAAAAAAAATTTAGTTTAAATTTAAAAAATTATTTTTTTATTATTTAAATACATAGTTAATTTTATAAATAATAAATATAAAAATATTTTAATCAAATAAAATTATAAATATTTTATCTTTAAAAAATATAACTTTAATAAAAGAGAAAAAAATATAATTTATTTAAAGATTTAGTACAAGTGTCACATCTCATGTATGGAGAATTGGACATTAGTACATTTGAAATAAAAAACGTTAAATGATTATATTATAATTTGATCAATTTTAGATGATCAACCCAAATTACTGGCATGAATTATGCCACTACTCACTACCTACCTAGGTGACTGCTCGATCGAACACATAGCTCTAAAACGACCACATCCAATTGAAAACAATACGATAGTTAATTGGAATTTAAAAAATCCAATGCTTTACACCGCTTCACTTGACGCCTCTTACAACACATTTTTATAATTATAAATAAATGATCGCAACCTTAAACAAAGTACATACATATATGTATCTTCTTCCGCATCTACATTCCATAAGCTCTCAACCTTATCGTCCCCTTCATTTTATTTATTTTATTTCATTTCATTTTGTTGGTTATGAAATTTCTAAACAGTCATAGAAAACTTTATCTAAATTTACTCTTTTATATAACAACCAAGCTTTCTCATTCTAGAAGGTTTTATTAATAATAGCTTTATTACATACATTAAATGCATCTCATTTTTCTTCGTTCCTTTTTTTTTTTTTCTGGGTCTAAGATGACATGCAATAAAAGTAGAGAAATGCATAGAACTTTAGATGAAAACAATGTGCTTTTGGATGGACTAAATGCAGATAGTTAAGAGTGAGAAGATATTAGGTTGGCGTTGACCAATATCTTGTAGATGCCACTACTCAATAATAAAGCATTAATATGGTTAACCTAACAACTTCACGTTAAAGTGAGCAGATTCAAATTAAATTAAATTCAATCGAATTGATTTAATTTAATTTGATTAAATGGATTTAATAAATTTTTTTAAAAATTAATTGATTTAATTCAATTTTTAAATAACTCTTATTTTCATCTAAACTAAACTAAACTCATCTAATTAAATTAATATATATTTTTATTTATTCATTATAATTTTATATATTAATTAAAATTTAAATATATTAAAAAATAAATTATTAAAATATCTTAAACTAATTTTAATATAAATTTATGATTAAAAAAATTTATTTTCATAGTTGAAATTAAAAAAAATTAAAATCATATTTTTTCATAATTTATAAAAAATTAATTAAAGTAATCTAATTCAAATAGATTAAAATTAATTAGATTGTATCAATTAACTATAAAAAAATTAAATTGATTAGATAATTTCTTCAACTATACAATATAATTAATTAAATAATTAAAATTAATCCAAATCAAACTAATGGTCAACCTACTTGACATTCATAGCTGATAACGTTCACGGGCATGAAAGATGGAATGCAGATCTTCATCAAGATAATCTTCTACTGTTTGAGAAGACCAATCACAGGCATGAGCTTAAATTGAAAGAATACTTTTTGACTTTGACGAAAGAAAATGAGTATGGTTGTATCTCACAATCTTCATCTCTATCACGTAACATCTTCAAATATGGAGCTTTATTCACATTTTGATTGTTTTTAGCACATAACAGGTCATAAACGTGCGTTCCACGGACAAATAGTGTAACTGGTTAACTGTGAATTTTTGTTTATTTCAAAATAATATTTTTAAATATCAAGATAATTCAATTGATATAGTTATAAGTCCAAAAACGGAATATTGACGTAATACTTGAAAAAATGTAATAGTAAAGACTAAAATAATTTTTTTAAAAAAATTAATACAATACACTACTATTATTTTTTTCTTTGACCAAAATACTTTTATAATTATTATTTATACAATTAAATATATATTTAATCAATATATAATTTTATTCTTTTAAAATTTAAAATAAAATAAAATTATTTTTAACTTAAAATAAATAATAATAAAATAATGATTTTTAAAAAATAATATCATTAGATGAAATTATAAATTTATAATGAATTAATTACAAATGTCGAAATTATATAAACCACGCTAAAAATTAAAAGACTATAAAGAAAAACAATTTAACCAAAAATATTAATTTGTCATGTTTTTTAAAATACCTCGTAGCCAAAAAGAAAAGCTCGAATTGTGTCTCCCACAATCAATGCTTCCACCGCCGGTCTATTCTAGAAGGCAAGAAATGAGAAAAGGATTGAGAATTGCATTTAGAACATCAATCTGAACCCTTTTTTTTTTTCTTTCGGTAAACCAAACCCCTACAGGTTACATTTAATACGTCACCAAAAGGCCTGCTTATACTAATCTAAAGGATCTACCCTACCCCTCTACCCAAAAAAAGAAAAAGGATCTACCCTACCCCTCTACCCAAAAAAAGAAAAAGGATCTACCCTACCCACTATTACAGGCATACCAACCTCTCCAATTACATTGGACAATTTATACAATAAGTATATACACAACGGGGAAGAATGTTACAAACTGAGAAGGATCCAGCAGTTCCCTCCCAAAAATAGTATCACTCTGGTCTTGTTAAATGATAGAGCCAATCAGGGTGATTCACACCTTGAAAGAATACATGCATATATGTATATGTATGACCCCACTGTATGTACATATACATATAACTTACCAATCACAAGAACTGCTAACTAACAAAATTGGGTCAAGAGCCTCAGGACACCATGACTTCAAGTGGACGAGTTGGCCAAAAGAACAGTATGCCACCAGCCACATGCAACGTTTATAGGCACACAATCTTCAATATTGACTTGAGAAGGAATGTTGCGGTCAATGACATCCCCGAGACCAAGCTGCCATTTCAAGAAACAACGAAAGAGTTAAAAAAATATATTACAAGACCTTAGAACAAGGTAACAGCAGAACAGAAGTGCCAGTAACATTAAACTCTATGCTTATCGCTTAAATGACTTAAATGGACAAATAGAAATTCCAAATATGTTACAGTTTAAAATATGAAATAAAGGCATACATAAGAAAATTATCAAAGTGAGTACCTGTCCATACTTGTTCCATCCCCAACAAAAAACTTTGCCATCCTCTTGAAAAGAAAATAAAACGACGTTAATTGATGAGAATCTACTATTAATATTTAATAGCCATAAGATTTTCCGCATTTTTTCTAATTGACAAAAAAAGTGATATTTAAGCATCAATGACAAATGAGAAACTAGCCTCAAGAATATGCCTGACTATTACAAAAATAAAGACAGTAGTATATGGAATAAATTGAAGTCTTCTAAGCTATCCAATTCAGTCACACTCGTTATAAAAATTTTGATCAGGTAGGATTTTTCAGTTTTAACTTGCACCAATGCTAACACCATACAACACATTCGTCTCAACCCCATTTCACAGTAGCACCAGCAACTCACATTTCAATAGTATCAACCACCATGCACAATTTTCCCATTATTTAGTCCACTAAGTTGTTCTGGAAATAAGTAAATCCACCAAACTTCGAGGATAAAATCTCCCTCTAGACTCTTGGTATTAAAAGTATTGATTAAGAATGAAGAAATGGGAAAATTTAACTGATAAGTACTAAATGATACAGAACCTTTGAAGAATTTTATTGTTGAAAAGGGAGTGAAAATTTACAGAGAAATTTAATAGATAGTATAGTCTAGCAATGTTCCCAGTGTGTTCAAATGGCTTGAGTTGTTCAAGCCCAGTGTTGCCTTAGCAATTATGAAGACTTATACTACATAAGCAAGTCTGTGTTATGATATACCTGTTATTAAAGCACTGTGACGAGCCCCACAGGATACTTTCTTTGCATGCACATTTTCCAAGCTTGGAGAATCCAGAAGCCTTGGTAGAGTCTGCTTCAATATTTAAGATAAAACATGAAAGTTAAAACTGGTAGCAAAGAATGCCTCAAGTAATAGAATTATTATGGAGCTTTACAACAATTATTGTCTACCAGGGATAGTGAACATTTTGCATAATTTGCTTAATGTATTCTACACAGAAAAACAAACTAATAGTATTCATTTGGATTGATGTGTAAATCATTTGGCTAATGATATAATCCAGTGAACTATACTATGCTGGTAATTGATTTAATCATAACATATTTTTCAAGACAAGCAAAGAGGAGAATAAAAGAGTTGACCCTATATGGGGCACACCTCAGCTTGATCGGCACCAGTTCCCAACTGCCCAAACTGGTTTCCACCAAATGCATATACATCACCATGAGTAGATATACACACTGTATGCCATAGTCCTGCAGCAACTCCCTCTATTTGGATACCCAGTAGAGAAGATACACAAGTCGGGCTTAACTCGTCATCTGTACTCCCTTGCCCACACTTCACCGAAACAAGACAACATCAAATTTAGTATAACAAGATTAGCATGCATTAATGAAGAGAGTAACAAGAAACATAAATATTGTAAAGGAACAGAACAGATTATCCCTTGCTAGACTGAACTTCATCTTCAACATCTACATTGCTTTTGTCCACCAATTTCTACTTTACCTACATTCCGATCCTTCAGAATGGTTAACAGTTGATAAAATCCAAGCAGTTCCATAGATTAATGTATGTCAACTGTGTGAACTGCAAAGTATAATTTAGTTTTGAACTCTTGGAACAAAAATTATTCAAGTTTAATTAGGTTCACTTTTATTCCCATTGCTCACAACAGCAAGGAAGCATTAGCATGCAAATAAACAACAGGATGTTGGTGAATGCAAAGTGATTCTGACATAACTGGGCTGGACGTTGGATAACTCTTTCCACTTTAGAAGTTCACTAGAGTAACTAAACATGGGATGACAGTCATCGCTAATGAAAAGGCTTTAAAAGAAGCAAAAATGATTTAACATGAAAGGATAGTGAAAACCTATGGTAGCTGGCTAAGGTAAGGTTAAGCACACAAATCATTATGGCTGGGACATTAGTGAGTTTAGTAACCATAAATACTGACCAAAATTATTCCCAAGGAAAAGTTGCAAAAGTGTGAACCTTCACAACAGCACAATTCTAACACAAGATTTTGTTAGGTGCTCACAAAAATAAACATTAGCAAAATGCTGGAGACAGGATAGAATTAAAAGCTTGGCAAATTTCATTAGCAAAATAGGATATGCACTTTTATCGAAGCAAATTATCCAAAGATACCCTAATTCACCTTTAATTACCTGTCCATATAGCCCCCAGCCAAAAGTAAGCAAAGCTCCAGCATCTGTCAGTTCAATAGATAAATAAGAGAATTTCAGTTTTACAAGCAATTAACCATATGAGAGAATAAAAGATGCTGCTGCGTAGGCTACGAGGTCTCCATGCTAACCATTCAACTCCCTATCTAGAAACCAGAGAGACAACACCAATTTTTTACACACACGTCACAACCACACAAACTTGTTAGCCTTTTGCTTGTACTTTTGCTTTCTCCATTTTCTCACTGAAATCTTATCTTATAATTCCCAGTCTTCTGATCATCCATCTAATACAGAGGTAGTTTTCTCTTTCTAAACACCTTTACTCATACTCAAAATCCTTAATACCAGCTAGGTAAATTGCATTTCTAACAAAAGTATGTAAATGTTCTCATTTTTCATTCTCAGATGTAACTAAAATACCCTGTCCAGAAATTTTGTCGAGCTGTAATGTTGAGTAGACAAAAACAGTCTACCTGTGATTACTGCACTATGTCGACCTCCACAAGCAATTTCCTTTACGTAACTTCCAGGAACTCTAAAATTCTGTCCCTCAGAACTCATGCCTCCTCGAGCAAGTGCTGTGGATCTATGAGACGAATCAATACAAGGAACAAGATGAGGAGAGGACACCATACGTATTCTGGAGCCCAAACCTAGCTGCCCTTCACCTCCATAACCCCAACCCCACACCTGTCCTATATCTGAAATTTTCAGGAAATTATAGTCAATGACATGTCATGCACTACAACCACATAACTGATCTTCCACATCGGCAAATACATTACTCAGACGAAACAAAGATAACAATTCACAGTATAGCAAGGAGAAAAAGAAACGTGCATTAAATCTAATGCTTAGGTTTATGAATAGTTCCAGAACAAAGTAATTACCTGACAATGCTAGGGTATGGCGTCCACCAGCAGCAACACTAGCTATCCTTACACCTGGGTTTAGTGTGACAAGACATGGAAAAGCTGTCAGGTTATCATCACCAGATGATGAGCTTTCAGCTGTTTGTTTAGCTGAAGATACTCTCCTTCTCTTTGTACTTTCTTCTCCACTAGTACTGGAGGCAGTTCCTCCAGTAGACCTTGAGCCTTGAGAGCGTGGGCTCACTGTAGCAGAACAAATCTTGATCAGTTAGCATTGATAAAGGCAAAGGTCCAGATTTGGTCATCATAAAGGGGCTAAACTCTTCTTTCTTTTATTCTTGGAGGAGGAGGGAGGGATCTATTCTATGATGTAGCACCTCCTCCTGCCTCCCTCCCCCCTCTTCTTCTTCTATGTTCACCTTGGATAACTTACGCTTCTCCAGGAGAGGGACAAGTAGATGTAGACAAATGGCCATTGAAAAGAGGTCAGACATACCTTGCTCCGTCAAGAATGAACTCTGCTTTTCTGGTACATCCTTTTCAAGACTTACCCCAGTTGATGATTCACCAAATACCTTCCCAGAGGGAATACATTCCTTCCATCCCCATGTGTAAACTTCTCCACTATCTGCAACGGAACAGCAATGAATACAAGTTGAATGACATCAGGCAGAAAAAATTTTACTCAATGTACAATCTATGCCGATTGGATTATCATTTCTTGGATCTATTTGCCATAAATTACTCGTCAAAATTAACTGCTCGTAGGATTTAAATGAAATCCTGCAAATGATACCTGAGACAACAACAATTTAGGTTCGTTTTTATAGTTTAGACCTTCCTTTCAATCTAATCATATGATATTATGCTGTTTTCTTCCCCAGCGGACAATATTCAGAAAAATAAAATTTTTAAGGAAAAAAAAAAAAACTCACCTGTTACTGCAGCACAATGTGCCCATCCAGCCGCAGCCTTCATAACAGAAGCTTCAGTTGGGAGAGGGAAAGGCTCTGGAGTTTCCTTCACAATTAAACTTGAAAATGTAAGTTTCCTGGCAAAGAGACAAAAGGAGAAGATCATAAAATAAGTAATACATGTCCAGTATATTGTATGGTTATGCATTACCCCGTGCTTGCCAGATGTCACATAGCTTTGGCCCAGATCATCAGTTGAACCCCATGTGATGAGCTTTCCTGAGTCTAATTAAGAAAAAATATACATAAGCCCTGATAAATCCTTTAAGTAAATATGTAATAAGGAAATAATAAGGAGAAAAGGGATGGGAAATTGAAAGATAGAAAACTTAAGAGAACTACAAATGTCAGGACTGTCTTGGAAAGGAAAGGGAAAAGAACAAGCGTGGGCTCAAGGACAGTGTTAAATTAACTTGTATAAGAGGTAGTTAAGCTCAAAACTGATAATTAAATAAAAAAAAAAGTATGTTTGTTCGAAACACACGCAGAGGGTGAGAGAGGCAGAGAGAGATGTTGATTAAATAAAAAAGGAAAACAAGGGGTTTGGACCCAAGAAATTAAAAATCAGACTCTACTAAGAATAACATGAGTATCAAGCTGAAACTGCCAAGTTGAGTTGTGTTCCTCCTTTCTTTGAAAGAAAACGAAGTAGCTGAAGCAAAATTCGAAGTTCCCATTTCAAGCTTCTTATCACATTTTTCTGGGAGAAAACAGAGGCAAATGTGCAGGCGAAGTGATTCCTTCCATCGCGACATCTTAAATTTCCTCTCAGTTAACTTGTTTCTCTAACCCATTTTAGAAGGAAAAAGAAAAGGCATAGCCTGAGGTTTTCAAGTCAATAATCAAGATCACCATCACAAAAAAAAAAAATGAAGAATGAAAAAGAGCAACTGATGAGATAAAGCACCAGAGATAGCCATGGCGAAACCACAACCACCACCATAGACATCCTTCCAGGAGTAACCAGGCGCCGGAACCCTAGCGGCCACTGGTGTCAACAGCGGCGTCCTCTGCGGCAGAGCACCCGGAAGGTAACCCCAAATGTAAACCAATTTCTCCTTAACCTCTTGCAATGAAGAAGTTTCACCTCCTCGTTCACTTCCATCGCCATTCATGGCGATTCGAAGAAGAAAAGAAAGCAAAGAAAATCAAATTCACAATGTAAAACTAATAGATAGTCAAGGGTCAAAACTATTTCCTCAGGCTTTAGCTAGTCTGGCGGTTTCTGTTTGGAGAAATCAGAGAGAGAGAGAGAGAGAGAGAAATTTTTTGGACTCTAGAGTTTAGAGAAAGTGCCCTAATCTTTGTTGGTGCATAAAGGAGAGCGTATCATTTTCAGTGGAACGAGGGTGCCACGTCAGATGATCAGGTGGTTCAATACATACGTGGCGTTATGCTGACCGCTAGATGCCTAGTTCATTTCTAGCCAGGAGTTTGTGGAAGTTTCTGGAAGTTCACTCCTCGAAAGCCCATAGGCGATTCTTAGAGCTAACGTGTCAGCTGTGTCCTCGCGCCACGTGTTTGTCCGAGACAGAAACTCCAATCATTACGTATTACCACGTGTCGAAAAAATGACTGTATACAGTGACACGTCACCATAGGGGGGCCTTGCATTGTGCGTGTCTCTCTCTGTGATGTGGTTACTTTCGGCAATTCCAGATCTCAGCGAATAGAAGCACAGAAATTGGGCCTCCCTTTGCAATGAAAAAAGGTTGGCACTGGCAGTAAACGCAGCAGAAGGCACGTGTCCCATGAAAAGTTTACCTGGTTTCAAATTGTATCCAATTCCATTTCCAACCTATTTTTTAATGGAAACACTATATGAAGACTAATGCCATGTACATTCACAAATCACCCAACTTATTTTGATAATTGAGTAAAGGTAATAATACTTTGTTGTAAATTTACGGTAGGTGTTCGTGTAATTAATTGTTGATGCTTTGCTATATTTTTAAGTGTTATAAATTACTTGTCAACCATATGTTTATCTTCAAAGATACTCATGGCAAGGTTCTAAATTTTTGTAAAATTTTGTTTGATGATAACTCTTGGCTAAATACATCTCTTAATACTAAGAACTTAGTTAAAAACATATATAATAATTTATTAGATTAAAATTTTATCAATGTCTTACTATTATTTGTTCGCTTAAAAAAAATACAAAGTACAAATTTAAATAAAAAAATAAAGTTCATAAAATATGATAGAGATAACAAAAATTAAATTTTAATCTATTTTTTAAAATTTTTCTTACTTTAAAATCTAAATTATATAAAATAATTTAAAGAATCTTTTTTTAAAGAGTAAGGTGTGGACGTTGAGAGTATTGTTAGGTGATGTGAGAATTGATGAACGATGGCACGAGGCCAGCCCAGGATCTAAAGAACGCATTCTAAAGGACTGTTTGTGGTTGGTTGCAGTGCAACCGCAAAGAAGTTTTGTTACGCAACGATTTCTGTCATTGTCAAAAGTTTTGATCACCGACCCACGAGCAGAAATTGGGATTAAAAACAGATAGAGGCATAGATAAGCAGAATCATTTTAAAGTAATTGATTTTTATTTAGAATGTCTTTGTAGAAATATAATAAACTTATTATATGAATTTTTCAATCAATTAATAGTTGAATTGTAAGTAATATTAATTATGGTATTCTTAAATTGTTTTGGGTGAAAATATTCTTCTTAGATTTGAGAAAATTAAACTTAAATATACTTTGTTGCATTTTTACTATTAAGTTTTTAAATTAAAATAAAAATATATAAAAAAATTTAAAATGTTAATAATAAAATTTTAAATTATAAAAATTTTACACATGAGAAAACAATTATTTGCAAGCTTTTCCTCTTTTCATGAAAAAAAAAAAAAGCAGAAAAGAAAACCAAATACTTGGATACTTTAGCCTTTAATTACGCTATTGTCACCATTCACCGACAACAAGGATCAAGGTTGCCACCGTGTTATGAAAGGTACAGTTTATGCTTTCATGAAACAGAATAATTATTTAAAACCTAGCTTATATGTTATACATGTTTATTTAACTCACGTTTTGGAAAATACATGCATTTCTCATATTGTGTCGCAAATAACCAAAATAAAATTCTAAGTATTTCCAGCCATCATAGAAACAATGCTATGAATTTAATTAACGAATTGGAATATTTGATTGAATACTTTGGATGCTCATCTTTATTATTTGATGATCTAGTCAATTTTCCTTACAGTATAAAGAGAGAACCGAACTTACAATTTTTTATTCAAATTCTCATTCATCCAATCACTTGAACTAATTTCAAATTTTGTGCTTTAATAAACATTTTTATTAATACAAATGAAATTGTTTATTTTTAACTTACCAACTACGTACGCCTAGTAACCATTCCAGAGTCTCTCATTCTATCATTCCTCACTAAACTTTTCAAATCACTTGATTTTTTTGCTTGAAAATTATTGCTTTTGGCCTTTTCTTCTTGTTCCTTGATGTTGACACATACAGGCTAATCAAGAACTACATGAGCACACGACATGACAAAAGTGGAAAACCGAAGAGACAAGCCACAAAATGTGTATGAAATTATTTATTTTAGAGTGAACACAGAATTTGTGGGTGAAAATAACTGGAGAACAGAGAAAATGGATTGACGGTTTTCCTTCGTCTGAGCTCTCAGCCCACAGGCCCAACCCAAAGAAAAAAATCATGGAGACACGTCACCCCTTAAAGCAATCCCACTCCGAGCCACTAGTTTTTGTGGCACAAGACCGTCCAAACGATTTATACATTTGGGCCTCAAGTGCACTACCTCTACCAATACCATAAAAAGGACGGTGACCCAAAAGCTGTCTAAATTGGGCCCTCCCTAGGCACACGTGTCAAATTCTTGTCGAACATCAAGATGGGCCAGTCTGGATCTTGTGGCTCACAAGGCATTACCAATAATTGTACGAATGGGTCTCAGGATCAAGCGGTCATCCGCATCCACAATCCGTGAGGCCGTGTGTTTGGATAATAGAGCCTATAGTTAAGATTAGAAAGCCTGCCTGACTAATAATGTCTCGGTCGGGCCCATGATAATGCAATGGGTGACAGCGTATAAACCATCGATCAAGTACGGAATCAGAGAAATCAAATGCAATCCTGGAAGCAATAATAATGCCTTGGTTTTACGTTTGATTTGGGCCTCAGGTTAATGGCGCGTTTGGAATCATTAGGAAGCATGATGATCACCAAAGAATGAGATGTGGTATGGGGCCAATTCAGTTATGACCGTTTGATGTTTCTCTCTACAATCATTGGATGGGATCTGTGTGTCTAGAGGCTAGAGATCGTGTGGTGAGGAAGAGGCGTCGGTAATGATTGGGTGTGGCCGACCTGACATGCGGCGTTGGTGTGTTTGGCACCACAAATAACTGATGGGTGTCAAAACTCAAAAGGTAAATTCGAGCCTATTTCACATTTTTTTTGTTTTTTTATTTTTTAAAATTAATTTTAAAAATTCATATTTATATTATTTTTATATATTTATATATATGTTATTAATAAAAAATTTATTTTTTACGTTTTATTTACTTTAAAAAATTAGAGTTTAAAATATCTTTTAATTATTTTATATTTTTTATTCTCAAAATATATATTTTATTTTATTTTTATAGAAAAAAATTATTCAAATAAATCTTTTTATTTTTAAAAATTAAAAATAATTATCAAATAGGCCCAAAACTTTCTCATATTCATCAGAATAATTGGAGGATATCTTTGTAGAATTTTTATTGTGTACAATGTACATATAATAAAAAGTAATAAAAGGTGGTGAAAAAAATTTTGTAATAAAATTCAATCTCAACCGTTTTTTAATTTTTATTAAATGTATACAAGGTGTTCACAAGAATTGTGATCACTCAAATTAATTTTCTTTGTAGTTTTTTTAGCACTTTGAATATCATAGAATTATGCTTATGAAATTGCAGCTCTAGATCTATCAAAAATTAAGGAGTATAATTAATAAATAACATGCTTTTTTTTTTGGTATTATCGCATGCATACTTTTAATCCAATAGCCTTTGCTTGATTAGTTAAAGGCTTTTTGCTCACATAGTTAGTATTCCGTAATGCTCATGTGTTTTCATCTGGTTGCGTTCTCTATCTTTCTCACACGCATAAACACACATGAAGCATATCTCTCTGAAGCAACTAACTTGCTGCATGAGAGAAGGTACACCAAGCCATTCACGTGACACCCCTCGCTCCACGCCTTAAAAACCCTTTGTATGTCTCACCTTTAAAGCATTTAGTAAAGCAAAATCTGAAAACTAAGAATAGTGTCTAAGCATACATAGAAAGTAGAGAGATGGAAAGTCCCCAAAAGAATAGAGTGGGGTTCTTTCAAATGCCTCTTCATTACCCAAGATACACCCAAAAAGACTACCAGGACATGCCTGAGTGGAAGCTCGATGGACTCCTCAAGGAATATGGCTTGCCTACACATGGTGATTTGGCATACAAGAGAGAGTTTGCCATGGGTGCTTTTATCTGGCCTAAGTTTCATCTCGATTCAAAGTCTTAACTCTTGAGGGCCCAATTACTATAAATGCTGCCCTACCTTCTCAATAAAACGATCTGTCACATTGAGAATCCAAGGATATATCCGAACACAATTGAAAGGGCGTTTCTTTGATATTACTCAATATTGCTTTGTTTATTAAACAATATATATTATATTCTAATATATAATCTTTGTGAAGTTTCTATCATAATAGTCTTGTTTTGTTGTAGTGTATTCCCATTGGCCAATTCATATACATTGAAGGGAAACTAATAGAAGTACCCAAGAATGTTATTATTTATTGTAAACTGAAGTATCAAATAACCATTAGCCTGATCCTTACTTACAAGTATAAAATCTTGATTAATAACAATCATTATTCTAAACGCGATTGAGAGTGGCCTGAAAATTTTATTTTAAGTAGTGAAATTGTAAGAACTGAATCACATATGAAAAAGCAGGTGCTCTAGTTACACAATTTAATGTTATTATAATATTAGGAGAATCAGTATAACAGAACTTACAATTGCAATAAATAAATTACAATTTTTTAAAGTGTAAGAAATTAACTAAAAAATAAAGTAAATATATAGAGATCATAAAAATAATTTAAACTATAAATTATGGTCTAAAAATGTTTAGATATGAAAAATACTTACGTTAATATACTTCTGTTTGGGCGTGACTAAACTTCTCAATTAGATAATGAGATTGGACTTGCAATCACTGGACCCAGAACCTTCTGTATTTGTTTCCCCCTCAGTCTCTCCAATCTCAATGTGCATACAAACCACCCACTTGTTTGTGCTTTTATCACTTGATAATTATTCTTGCATGTCCTTTTTTCAATTTTCATTTTTCATTTTTTTCAAATAAATCTTATTACACATAAGTCACCATTTTTTTGGGTCAGACTGAAATTTCATTCCATTGAGAAATAGGTACAAAGGCCGTGTAGTTTGAAAATATTGCAGGACACCAAATACTGGATCAGAATAAGTCTGCTCTTCAGGTACAAAGTACAAGAACATATATGAGAAAAAACACATCTCACACTGCACCAACTAAAGTAGAGAAAAATTTACATCCCAAACTTTAGAGAAAATGAAACGGATAGATCACCATGACCACATCAAAATGATTTATGAACCATGAGGGTGGGCCAGCTCAAATTTGCAATACTAAGGATCCACCTAGGCCAAAAGTTTGGACAGTCTAGAATGGATCTCAAACATGACCATGTAATGTTAGGCCCATCGGCCTTGACCTAACGCTTCCTACTCTTCAACTTGCCCAAAATGGACTGAATTGCAGGAGAAAACGACATGTTTAAATAATAGGAAGACTTTCCAGTGGATCTTATGCAGCAAGGGTCAATTTTATTTTATTTTATTTCTTGTTGAAAACACCACTATTTGGTAGTTTAGAACTGGGGCAAATATGATTCAAGCTAATTGAAGTATGCTAGAATCTGATGCTGTCAAATATGGTTTAATTCTTCACTATCATTTAACTTTTCAATTATTAATTATTCCAACCGCTCGTTGCTTACAACATTATTCGTTATAGATAACGCTCAAGATATATAAAAAGTGGAACATTAATTGTCAATCTCTACAATTGTCTCGGTTTTGGGCTTCCCTTAAATTTAAATATTTATGACTAAAGTAATATTACTTGTACCGGATTTGTTTATGGAATGAAATTGTTTTTGCAATAAAATTGAGAATAACAATTAAACCAAAACATATAACATTTTGGGTGGTCATTCAAAGTAGTTGCACTACTTGGTCTCAATGTCACTTGGTCTAATTTCCAATTTAGGTAAGCTAATCATGTTTTAACACACTAAGATATTGAGGCCGATTTTCTTTGTTAATTAAAAAAATGATGAATTAGTTATGAATAGACTTATGGAGTAGGGAATAGGAAAAATATTAAAAATAATAAGATTTTATATAAAGAGTAAATAAAAATTATAAAAAGAGAATGACTCTTTAAATACACCTATAATATTAAAATAAAAAAATAGTATTTATATATTTAATATTAATAAATATAAAAATATTTACAAATAATATATACTTATTGTAAATATGTAATAATCAATAGTCATTATCATTGAACAATATTTAACCTACAAAAAATGAAAATAGAATCCTTTTAAATTGGCCAGGGGCATCAAATCTAAAGCAAATCTAAGTGCAGCCAAGAGATGGTGACCTTAAAAAGAGGACAAGTGATACGTGTCCGTTAATGATAAAGTTGGGGTGGTAAGCCCCACATGTTGTCCATCGAATTTGCATCTAAATCGGAGCCCCAAAAATCTGTTCCTTCCTTTTTTTTTTTTTTTTCCAATTACTTAATTATTCATAGTTTGGTTGCCCATTCACGTTTCCAAAGGAAAATTAAGGATGCATTGAGTTTAAGAAAAATGGAAGAATAAAAAAGAGAAATAAATTTTTAAATTTAAGATTTTATTTAGTTTACATTTAAATATAAAATTTTAAAATCTATTTAATTTTTAATTTATAAAAAATTGAGATATAAAAAAATTTCAGATTTAAATATAAATCAAAGAAAATGTCAATAATAAAATTTTATTTTTTCCTCTCCTCATTTTTGAATCCAAACACTGAAGTTTTCTAATAATTGCATTTTTTTATTTGTTTAAGAAAAATATGTTTTCCATTTTTTGTATAATACTAGACAATTAGTTTATTTCTAACATAATAATAAAAACAATTAAATTATTAAGTTTTAATATGAAACTTATTTCATTTTCAACAAATTGAATAATTTTTATTTTAAAATGATATATCTTATTCAAAACTTTATTTTTATATCTATACAAAATTATATTTAATGACAGAATATAAATTATAAATGTTAAGCTATAAGTTGTAAGTAAATTCAGATATAATTTTAAAAAATATATAAAATTTAATTTAAGCAAACGTTAAAAAATATAGTCTAATTTACTGTTATGGCTATCATTTATCCATTCACCCTTTCACATGTTAGTTATTGGGTCCAAATAAAAGAGATGAGTCAGCAAATCACAACAATCGCCGAGCTTGACCTCGACACATGAAGTTTGATGTTATGACTTACGTTACCCAACCTACATCTTCTCCTTCAATAATACCACTCACACTGGTTTGTTATAAACACATGATTTGTAAGGCCGTATAAGTGAAAACAAAATCATTTTTCCATTTTAGAAGAAAAATATAATATGTGATAATTCGTTAATTCTCTTTTAATGAAATCACTATAAAATATTTGATAAATCTGAGTTTGGCGACTTTAATTTAAAATTTTTTTGTTTATGAATCGTTCTCGTTCATATTGAATATCTATGGATCTTAATAAGTGTCACATCGCTTATTTTTGTGCTTATACAAGGGAGTGCTCAAATTTTTATTAGGTACATAATCCTTTTAAACTTATTGTAATCCTTACTTCTTTTATTGGCTGACATAGCCTCCTCCTTCTTTGTATTATTTGCAAATATTTTTGTGATTTTATATTAGTCAATTATATTTAATTAATTATTTTTATTTTTTTATAATATAAACCTATTAATATAAAATAAAAATAATTAATTAAATATTATTGATAAATGCATAATTTAAATTCATAAAAGTGCTTGAAATGAATAATAATATTAAGGCAATTCTGAGGCGATACGAACTTCTTTCGACATTTCTCATTTTTCTCTACACGTAAGATGGCTTCTCAGTTTCAGTTAATCAATTTATTCTTTTTCTTTTTCATTTCCATATGAAAAATAAAGTCTTCGTTTGTCTAATAATTTAAAAATTTAGGTATAATATATTTTTGTCATCACATTATTTAATTAATAATGAATAAGTATATAATTTATATAATTTATTTTTTATAAATTTTATTTTAATTAAAAATTGTAATAATAAAAATATAAATAATTAAATATAAACTTAATTCCTTAATAAATATCTGCAGCTGAAATAGGAAAACATAAAAGAACATGCATTTTAAGTTCTTTACAACAAAAAGTTATACACCATAGAGCTATTTCCTTAATATATATATATATATATATATACCCCAATTAAAGTATTCAAAATTCGAATTCTTTTAAATGATTAAATTGAGTAGTAAAGGTTTTACTCTGACATAGAAAAATTGGAAGAGCAGAAGATCCGAAGAATTAATCATATTTTACGAACTACGAAATAATTTACTCTTAATAATATAGGTGTTTTTAAATCTGACATACTCTTAAGATTGTGTGTTTTCTAACATTGCCAATGTCCAAATCAAATTGCCTTTCGAGTATGATAAGCAATTTTGTAAATGCTATATGGCAAAGAAAAGCATTTCGTGCGTGCATTAAGCAAATGTAAATGCTATATGGCAAAGAAAAGCTACTCTGACGAGAGATGTTTGGATAAGAGAAAGAATGCAGCAAAACCCAATAAATCATAGGTCCTATTTTAGACACAAGTGTCAACTGCTAATTTAAGGCCTTGTTGACACTACTCTTCATTAATATGTAAATCTCTACAATCTGTTCATTTCCCAAAAGTTACAACTTTCTTCCTCCCAAGTGATCCAACACACTACCTACAATTCCATTACAATCACATCGAATTAAGTAAAGCCTAACCCTCCGTTATCCTTATAAAATAAATAAAAAAAGGTGGCTCAATTTGGCAAGGGCGGTTAATTAGTCTTCTTTCTCCATTAATTAAGAGTTGTTAATGTTGATGGAATTGGATTTTGGCTCCCTCCTCAAATCAACCACCACCACGCTCACATTGTCGGTACTATGCCTCGCCAGCGCCAACTTAGTTAGCAGAATGGACGCGTCCGAGCACGCCTTATCCGACCCGTCGACGGCGGACCCCAACGCCGCGTCGCTCCCCGGAGAACCCGACGGAGAAGGAGGCTTCTGCGCCTTGAGGCACATCCTCACCACCCCGCATGCGGTGTCGTTTGACACCACGTCCCACAGCCCATCACTCGCCAGTATCAAACACTCGTCTTCATCTGTACGGTCCGTTACCGTCACCTCCGGCTCCGAGATCACGTACGGTTTCAAGTAATTGTCGCCTGAAGATTTGTTCACACACAAACGTTAATTAATCAGAACCTTGTGCTATAATACACCGGCGTTAATGGAAAAATAATTAAATCTGCTATGGTGCGCACTTCTCACCTATTGCCCTAGACATGGCTAGTACTCCAAGCACTCGCGGACCGTCCCAGTATATCACACGTCCTCCCGCAGCTTGCACTCGGAGCAATTCGTCGGGCCGGTCGGGCTGTACAAAATGGATAACATCTCTATTAGCACAAGAACGCCACGCGCAGATTAAAAAATGCAGACATCACCCAAAAAGCTTAAGCCCCACAAACAACCACATGAACCAACTTTTGAAGTGGAAGCAGCATAATAAAAACAAATGATTTGCGCGTGCTTGAACGCGCCGGCCACAAAAACACAATCATTTTCCCTTTTTTTTTTTTTTGCTTTCCTGTTTGATTCCTGGGAAAACTCACCTTGTGATCGGAGGATAAAGGAACAGCGACGCCGTTTCGGCAGAGGATGGCGCGCGAATCGCCGCAGTTGGATACGATGATCTTGTACGGCGTAACGACGGCAACAACGGCGGTAGATCCAACGGCGTCACAGTGAGGAGTCTGAAGCTCGCATCTGCAACTGGAGCTTTGGTTACTCTGGCTCCAAGTCAGCACTTCTTCGTCCATGCGAGCAAAACTCTGTTCCATCACAGGATGCCATTCCAAATTATCTCCAGCTCCACAGATCTCCTCTTTAACAATCTCATGTAGTTTATCTTTACACATCGTCGCCACCTATAGAAACGAAATTGACACCAAAGTAAGAACCAGATCGACTAGTAAGCCATGGAAATATATTTAGATTCTATGGATTCGAGCGTTTACATGAGAGCAGCCGTGGCCGTCGAATACACCAAAGAAATGATACCCTATCTGAGATTGATTCTGTTGTTCTTGGCAGAATGATGAACGAAATGAAACTGCGTCTTCCATATCCCTTCTCCTTCCACAAACAGATGTTACTCCGAACTTTGGACAGTCCTGAACAATCTCATTTTCTGTACTCGAATTGGACATAGAGATTGTCGAATTAACAGGAGAGGAAACTTCATTTCTATGGGATTCTATCTTTTGCTCCTCTTCCACGGGCTTCTCGCAGCTGGATTCAATATTCTCGACTGCGCTTTTGTGGTCTCGGTGCTCAGTCGGTGTACTACAGAAATCCTGCTTTCGGATTTTTCGGCTACCCTCCGGTGGCGGTACTGCCATATCCGCTATATATTTCAAGGGTAGCGGATCCAACCTCCGGCGTCTTGAAGGTCGTGAGGTGGGATCAATTGTAGTAAGCGTCTCTCCTTCTACAACGACACCACAGCAAATCCCAGCCATTCTGAATTTACCGAACAAATCAACGAGAAGAATCTTTAAATTTCTGTCCGATTCTAGCTTCAATTAATTGTTTGTACTTAATAACCTTTCAAGTTTCAACAATCAAGAATCTCCCAAGAAAATCAAGCACTCGCTGTGTGACTAGAAAAAGAGAAAGAACAAGCCTAAGATGTAATTGATGCAGCAGAGTTTACAAGAGGAAAAAAGGCAGAGGTAAGAGAAGACAATAGAGGAAAAAGGAAATCCCTTTCTGGGGAGGATGAAATAAGGACCCATTAAAATGGGTTGGGGAGAAGCTTTTCTAGTGGGTGGAGAGGGGAAGGCGAGGCCCTCACAAATTCACCTGGGGGCCACGCTTTAATCACGGGCAGGCTGCCCGACACCTTCACGGGCATGATCCGACACGTACATTTGGTATGACGTACAACCATTGAATACCAAGATGTCATCTACACCGTCCATTGGATAAAATACATTTAGCATTCGAAACGTGTAGGTGCCTTTTAACTGACGTACGTGGCCCAATCATTTCGCACCACGGTAGGTCGGAATTTTCTTCCTTTTCTGGCATGCATGTGATTCTCAAAACGAACGCACGTCTCTATTTTAACTCCCGTTTGAGTCTCACCCGCAACGTATTCCATCACCTTTTTTAAAAAAGACGTCGTTCGGAGGATATAACCACGTGGCACGATCCTAGAATACGATATTCTTGTTTGATTCTGGTCTCCACGTTCAATCTCATGAACACGCGCCTTAAGAGCAGTATGTTTTCGGTTTGTCATTTTCTACTAAAATTTTGCAATTATTAATTATTCTTTATTCTGAATAATCATTTTCGTTTTATTGTTAGTGAGTAGTAACTTACTAACTTATATGTATGGGATTATATATATATATATTATGTTTGAGCATACAAGAGGAATAAATTATTTGCCACTTGAATTTTGCATAATAATAATTGTTTGAAGGTAATAGTGCTTTAATTTTAAAAGATAGAGGCGAATAATGTGATAATGATATAAGAGCGTGAGGGGATGCAAGTAGTGGTTCGTAGGAGGGTTAGGCGGTGAGAGTGTTGGCCGTCTAAGTGCACGTTCCAGTTGGCCAGTGACAGCGATCTACGTTTCACTGGAGATTGCGACACGTGTGGCCGCATGTCAAAGCCATGAATGACCATAATAGCTACGATACGATATGTTACTAGTGTTGATATTTAATTATTTACTAAAGTAGATGTTAACTTTTAAAAATTTAATTTTAAATAAAAATATAAAAAATTAAATATTTTTTATTACCTCATATTTTTATACTATATAATTTAAAATATTAAAAAGGTAAAATATTCAAAATAATTATAATAGAGATAAATTTATTATTATTTTTATTAAATTAATAGAATTTTACCTTTAAACTTATTTGATTAATAAGTCAATTTACATTAATTTTTAATTTTATTTATAAAATATTTTAGTTAATTTTTTTAAATTTTAAATTATAATCAATTTATCCTATAATTTAACTTTGTCTAAATTATTAATAAAAAATTATAGTATAATATTATTTTTAAGAAATATAAAATTATCACTAAATTATTCAAATCATATATAAAATATTTATTGAAATATTCATTAAAAAATTTAATTTTTATATTATATAATGATTGAATAAGAATAAAAAAATTATAATTTAAAAATATATATATATTATTATTTAATATTTAAATATTTTTAAAATATTATTTATATTATAAAAATTTATTGTTAAATATTACATAATTATATTTTGATATTAATTTGAATGACGTTAAATTTAAAGATAAAAATAAAGTATAATTTAAAATTTTAAAAATTAAATTAATTGTAATTAAAGAAAATTTAACCAAATTATTTATATAATATAATACATATAATTTAACCAAAATAGAAAAATGTATAATTTTTCCCTAACATAAATTTAAAAATAACGTACCAGTTCTAATTATCTATTATGAGTTTGGGTGGTCACTTGGGGCTGTGATGTTTCGCCCATTCCAAGTCAAAGCCCAGTTGACGCTTGCAGATTATGTGAGGATCCGACTACTGATTAATCGACACATGGATTTGCTGACGTGGATATGAGAAGGCAGTTCCTCGTTTCACGCCTACGTCGCCACCAGCCACTAACACTGTACTTTTGCAAATATTATTTCTGTCCGTCTAATTGTAGATACACCCCTATATTTTTCTGAAATTCTCACTCACTATCAAGGTATTATGTAATTTTAAATTTGTGCTTGTCTGAGTCATAAAACATCTCTAGTTCTCACTTATGCATTAATTTTTAATCAAATTATTATAAAATTACTATTATTTTTAATTAAATGCAAATAAAAATTATCTTTTTGAAAATTTTCCCATAAATATTTAGATTACAAGAATAAGAAAATAAATATTAAAATAATAATAAATTATCATATAATTTTGAAGTTACGAATTTAAAATTTTTAAAATACTTACATTTAATTCTCTTTCCATTTTACTAGCTTTATGCACTATTCTACCTTTAGATTACGCGAATAGTAACGATCGAGGTGAGAATTGAGATGAGAAAAATATCATTAATTTGAATATTTGTTGTACACTAATAAAAAAAATGTGGTAATTTAATTTTGTTGTGTTTTTGGGATGCAATTTCCAACAAGGTTAGCTTAGCTGAGTTGTGGGTGAAGCTAGCTGTAGAGTGTTGACACGAGAAGGAGGAAATCCACGCGTAGGTTTTGGTGAGGAGCGAAAAGGGCGTGGCACATTATATTAAATGCATGCAAATGCAGTGTTGTTGCTTTGCACGCAATTATTTCACGAACTCTGCAACTCCCGCACCCAAACAGCCCAAGCTGACGTTACCACAACCACAGCCATGTGATGAACCCAACCAAACCCACACCAACACCATCAACCTTACCTTCGCTCTACGAAACACACCACCACTTTCATTCACACGCCGCTTCTTTCTTCTCATTTCTATACCTACATTCTTTTATTAGCTCTTGGATAATATAAGCAACCTTTTACAAAATGTTCTAATCATAAATATTTGATTATAGGGCTGAAATAACGTGGCCGGGCTGGCCGAAAGATGAATGCCCAGATACGTTACATAAAGAAATATAATGGGTGTAGCACGTGGCAGTGTCTCATAAATGCATGAATATGATATGACACGTACAACACATGCTCGAGATCTGTTTTGTGACTTTCTCACCTTATATATATCCATTAGCGTGCTCCATCTTAATTTTTAATGAACATATAGACACAAGTACTTGCTTTATAACTGGTAATCAATTTCTGAATGGGGCAAAGCCAGAAGGGCTACAGGGATTAGAAATAAAATGTCAACCTGTTTTTATCCAATCATGAATGCATATTTTATGAATTTATATATATTAAATAAATAATTATATATCAATTATTATCATAAAAAAATTTTTAAATTAAAAATAATTTAATTTAATTTAATATTAATAAACTTAAATTATAACTATAAATTTATATATATATAAATACCTTAATTATAATTTTTAATTTTATGATAAATTAAATTAAAAATAAAAATTTTAATACAATAATTTAATTAAGATTTACTACAAAAAATTTGGGCTTCAGTGGCGACAAAAAGTTCGTCATATTTCGCCGCTGAAAAGTCCGCAACCGATGACATTCCATGGCGACAGAAATTGTTGCCACTGAAGTTTCCAATAGTAGCGACAAAAGTCGCCACCGAAAAGGCAAAAAAATCGCCACAGGTTTCCAACCTCACGAATAAAAAAGTCGCCACAAATGGCACTTTCTGTGGCGACAAAAATTGTCGCCACATATGGGCTTTCTGTGGCAACATAAATTGTCGCCACAGATTAGCCTTCTGTGGCGACATAAATTGTCGCCACAGATGTGCTTTCGGTGGCGGTGGAAGTAATCGATGTCGCCTGCTTTGTGGCAACTATTGTTGCCACAGAAAGCTCACCACAAAAGCTCCTAAATGATTGTAATTCAATTTTGTTTTTTTATTTCTATATTTCCTATCACATAGAGAAATATTACATAGCAGAATTATGAAACAAAATAACTTCACATTACAAATAAATAGTGTTACATTTGTTGCCACATTGTAGTCTATAATTTATAATAATTACATAATTTACTGATAGCTACACAAATCTAAAACATATTTCTTGCATTCTTCCATCATTAGTTCCTCTTTCCTGATATTTGTCCCTGTTTAAAATATAAACATTAAGAGGATAAGATAAAAAGCAAAAGAAACACATAAAAAGTTATGATCATTGAAACATAATAACACCTAATCATGGTATATAAGAAATGAATCACAGTAAAAATTATGAGGCAAAGACAATTAGAACAACGTCAAGACCAAATACAGAATAGGAGCAAGATATTATTGACATTGATATAATAACAAGATACTAATTGCAATCCCAAAACTAAGGTAATCGCTCAACACCAAAATGATGGCACAATATCATCAAACTATCAAATTGCATCAACAATGCCGTTAAATTTGATCCATTATCATCAAAAATTAATGTAAAAGGGAAAGCAGAATAAGAACCAAAATTCATAGTTACTCGTTGAAATCTTGACATTATTACATCCAACGTGCTTGGATCCTCTGGTCAATCTCGACCACTTTACGTTCAACTTCGGTTTGCATCGGCGTTGAAGCTCAAAGACGTTCTTCCTGGAGCTTCCTTTCAAGTTCACCAGACCGAGATTGTATCTCGTGCGCTCTTCCTGGAGCTTTCTATCAAGCTCAGCTTGCATTTGCTCATGTACACTTTCAATTGCAGATGACATGCTGGCTTCCATACTTATTTGTTGTTGAGATTTCCTAGTGGATGGCTTCTTTCCATAGCCTTTGCCACGAACAAATCCTGACCTCTCCAAGCACAGGATGCCAAAATCTCATCTCCGTCCAATTGGGTTCTCAGGTTTCTTGTTCTTTGAGACATAACCTCTTGAATGTGTATTACTGCATTATTAATGCAAACAATAATAATAAGCACAAGAAATGATATTTAAACTTTAAAAGATAATTTATATTTTTAACATACATGAATTTCTTGTGATTTTGGATCAGACCACACAAATTCTCCTTCTTTTGTTCTACGAGTGTGTTGGAGCTGCCATACTCGATCAACTGATGCCTTTTCACCCAGTCTCGAGTTCCTCTACCGTAAAAACACTTGTAAACAAGTATTTATTGTACCATGGTTAAGTAATTAAATACTTAAAGTTACTTACATAGATTCTTCAATCTCGGCAAATGATCGAGGGCCATGTATGTCGTGGTTATTTGTTGTGCCCTATTTTTTTTGTTTCTTTCACTAGCAACCTACAATAATGAAACTCTCATAGTTTAAACAACTAAATGAAAACTCTTATAATTTAAATAGTTTAAACAACATATAATTTCACATTACCTTGAATTCGTTTGAACCATAATGTGCTACCAACCACTCCCAATCTTCTGGTGTAACCTCAATTGGCCGACACAATCTCTCTTCATCGTTGTTGAAGTGGTTGTAATGTTTGTGCAGACGGGTCTTCCATGCTCTAAATAGCCGCTGCATAGTGGTGATGACAAATTTTTCCATTGCTAGTTGTCTTCTGTCATCGCCAATCTCAAACTTCTCCTGAAATATAAACAAGTTTTTTCCTTATAAAGAAAGACAAATCTCACCATATGTCTAAACTTAAACTCTGTATTTCTACACCCTTTGCATGGACATCGGATTAAAGTTTTGACTCCTGGCTGATTATATGCCCATTCAAGGAATTCATCTATTCCTCTTGCATATGTTGGATCCGTTCTATTTTTTATATGTATCCAACTTTTATCCATTCCTTTGTCCTACATATATACATGTAAGTAAGTTTTCCTAAATGCTCACAAAAGATTCGAGGATCACACTTTAAAAGAGTCAGAAAAGGAATAAGCCAAACTAACATACCCTTGATGCAAATTAATTTAAAAAAAAAATCACTTAGCAAAAGATCAATGATGTATCCAAATATATCATAATCCATTAGAAATTACACACATTCTCGGTCTAGAAATTTCCAATAGACCAACGAGAATTTTCCAATAAAATTAAAAAAAGAGATTATAAATAAATGCTATTCTCGTTTTCAATTGGCAGTGATATTTAGTAATTGTAAGTCTGGCAAAGAGTATTTAATATTGTAACGATGAGCATTAGTTATATTCATCAAAACACAATAAACAATATCAGTTAGGATTAAATAATATTTGAATTTTATACCATGTAAGTGAAACTTATATATAATAATACATAATTAATTTTCACTTGCTTATCACATTCATTATCCAAAATCTATTAGAATCATTTATTTTTTTTGAAAATAACCTTTTTCATGAAACAAGAGATAGTTCATTTTCTTCATTGCCAACCAAACTTCTGAGTATAGCAAGAATTTATAGTTAGAGATTTTAATGAATGACTCTTCTCCTAAAAATTTAAATTTTTGGGATAAAATGGTTTTCAAATATATATGACATGTGTAGAAAGAATAAACACCAGAAAGAAAAATGAAAATCTTAGTCTCACTTGCATTATGTATCATATATATACGAGTAAGTCTTTGATAAGATGGATAAATCATTTTACAACTAAAATTAAGTATGTGGATAATTTTCTTTCAGGGAAGGCTTCCAGGAAGTCAAGATATTGCAATAATGAGGCTTGCAAATGTTTCTCACAGCAGGGCATATAGGAATTCAAGAATGAGGTGGTTTTAATAGCCAAACTTCAACACAGAAACCTTGTCAGACTTCAAAGCTATTGCATCAAAGATGATGAAAAGATTTTACTTTATGAATACATGCCAAACAAGAGCGTGGACCTTTTTCTATTTGGTTTGTTTCACCTATTACACAAAAACATTGAATCAAAAAATAAGTGTTATAGGTTGATCTTGTTTCATGGCAGCAGAGGTCCTTTCTCTATCATTAAGTAAAGCTATTGAGCATTGTTAAAAAATAGAGAAAAAGAAAATAAAGTTAAAGATGTGTGGAACAAAAGCACTCATGGGTATAGAAAGATGGTACTGATTTTATATTTTATTACGTTTACTTTTTTAGCTCATGATGCATTACTTTTCCTAGGAACTACCCCAGACAACTGCAAAACCATACATTACAATTTCTTTTAATAAATTAACTTACTGTGACTTGCCATGTATTTATAGCCTAAAACAAACTTACATATATTTATGATACAATAAGTTTGGCCAAATTTGAAGTAAAAATTATGGTTGTGAGGATCTTATCATCTTAACCACATAATAATAGTGGGTCACAAACCACCATCACCTTGGTTGGCAATAGGCATCGATTACAGCACCTATATTCACCATTATTCACAAGGAGGGAAGAGAAATCTTACCTTGAGCTGCGATGGATGCAAACCCACGAGAGAGAGGCGATGGCGGTGAGCAGCGCGATTATTCAAACCCACAACGGAGCACGCATGGATGGAGCGACGTTGAAGAAAAACTCACAATGGAGGCTAGAGGAAGAAGACCCAAGCAAGAATGGTAGTGAACGGCACCGACGATGGCAACACGTTGGATCGAGAGAAGCGAGTCTTTGCCGATGAAGTAAGCGGCTGTGATGTCTGCGCAATAATCTGCCAGAGTGAAATTTAATTGGCGCTTTTTTAATTTCTAATCTTATATTATATATAAAATATTGAAACACATATATCGAAATTGTGGCATCATGGTCACTTGGCTTGCAACACTTGCCAAGGTCCTGCTCGAGCTCTGTTGGTGCACTTTTCGTGGATTTTAATTGGCATTTTTAATTGTTAATTTTATATTATATATAAAATATTGAAGTATAGATATGAAGAGTTGTTGTGGCGTTATTGTCACTTGACGCAACACATGCCAAGGTCACGTATTCGAGCTCTGTGGTGCACTTTGCGGATTTTAATTGGCATTTTTTTAATTGTTAATTTTATATTATATATAAAATATTGAAGTATAGATATGAAGAGTTGTTGTGGCGTCATGGTCACTTGGCTTGTAGCACATGCCAAGGACCCGTGTTCGAGTTGCGCGGGTGCATTTTCTATTAAGTTTTTATTCTTACGTTTCTAGTGCAACAGTGGCGACGGGAAAAAGTCGCCACTGAAGGTATTTCGCGGCGCCAAGAATTGTCGCCATTGACTAGATTCAATGGCGACAAAAAAAAATTCGCCACTGGAAAACTTCAGTGGCGATTGTCTGTCGCCATTGATGACTTGTAGTGGCGATTTTTTAATTGTCGCCACTGAATCTAGTCAATGGCAACGGTTTTTGGCGCCGCTAAAAATTATTAGTGGCGACACAGATTGTCACCACTGAAAATGGGCTTTCAGTGGCAACAAATTTGGTCGCCACTAAAAAGTCGCCACCGAATATCTTTTTTTTTATAGTGATTATAATTCTCAAATTATAAATACAATTTTTTTTTGTTATCCTACCATTAGATAAGAGAAAAATTTTATTTTCATAAATTCATATTTACTAATTTAAAAGACTTATAACACAAAATCAAAGAATAATTATAAATTCAAGTATGCTTTTATTTTTAATTTTATCTTTATAATAATTTGACATAATTAATATTCTAAATTTAATTTCATTTATGTATTCAAAACATTTTCCCAACTAAAAACAATTTATATAGGCTCGTCTGATCAAGTGATTCCACATACAAGCAGAGAGAACAATATATTGACCACAAGTTTCTTATTAGAAGCAAGTTGACGAATACATATCGATCAGAATCAACAGTTGATTAATACCAGGCCAAAGTTCTGCACTTCTAACTCAAACAGGGCAATAAATAGAAGTGCACCAATTGTTCCACAAAAAACACCCCACGTTAAATGAAAATTCACATAATTAGTTTTTTTTCAAAGAATTAAATGGTGTGTTTTGTTGCATTTTAAGGTGAATATAGTGATGTCGTAATTAGGCCTTAGTTCAAGAAGATCAAATGTTGCCAAGAAAATATTGCTCATGTTGATTTCTTGTTGAAATTGAATTGAAATGAATTCACGGTCAGTCCTCCATCAACAGCAACAACCTGTCCATTGATGTAGGAGGCAGCAGGAAGGCAAAGGAAAGCCACCAACGATGACACATCATGTGCTTCTGCTATTCGCTTTATAGGCGTTCGACTTAGCACTTCATTCACAAACTCTTCGTCTTCAAGCAACTACATATTATGAAAGATAAAAAATTAGGAATCAGTGGTACAGACTTATGCAAGTATATTATCATCTAAAAGTTACACATACAGTCTTCAAAAAGTTATACATACAAATGCACGTAAAATTTATTATAAAGATTTTAAAAAGCGAGGCCATATTCACAGAATGCAGTAAATAATACATCCCCACAGAATCCAGGCTCATTACACAAGAACATGTGTAGATCCAGCATGGCAGCTGCAAAGTGCAAAGTAAATCTAGTAGCATTTACACAATTAACAGTAACTATTAATTACTGCAATTGAATCTTGGAGAAGCAACCACAGTGGGTTAATTTTATTTAGGATGTACAGTCTTGGTCCAAAAACAGATCCATTAGAACTTAATAATCCTTTTAACTGGAAAAATCAAGTCAATAATAGTAATGAACCATAAGATTGGGATTACTTTGACATGGAAATATAAGTAAGAAGGCCCTTTTTTACTTATTTAGCTAATATCTTGAAGTTGGACACTTCCTGAAACCATGAAAAAGGGGAAATGAGTGAAGAAGAAGAATCAACAATTCCCTGTGAAGAAAATATGAAGGCAGTTGGTGGTGCAGCAGCATAGAGTTTATTTTTGTTGCTTTATTATTTATCTGTAGTAGTTCTAGAAATTTCTTTTAGTTACGATTAGTTAGGAGTATTTTACCATTCTATCCTTACTTAGAATTTTATTCTTTTCTTCTGATATCAGAGCTCTATATATATGGATGCCGTGTGTAAATATGAATCAAGTTCTCTGAGCACATTTCATAGCTTTCGTCTTCTCATTCTCTGATAGTTTCATTCGTTCACCCTGCTTTTTGTTGACTTAAATTTTGTTTTATGTACGTAAAATCAACCAATAATAATAAGTTGAATGATTTTTATGACACAGTAAATAGGGAGTAAGAAATATATCCCACAAAAGTTTAAATTGCTCCTTGATATTTTCAATTATTAGATCCCGTCGGTAGTAATTATACTAGGGCAAAGTAAATCATATATATATAGGGATTACTAGACTAGTGATAGAGATGAATGCAGTGCAGGAAACAAAATGAGTAAAACAGACCGCAATGTATAGCATAATTAATGTATATGAGCCATCCCCACATAAAGGCAAAATGGATTTTCGTGCTATGAAATCTAAAGAACTCCTGAGTTTTGAGAACACTGTTAGACACACTTATTATCCGAAACACCCTCATTCTTGATGAACTTCAAAAAGTAGATTACATATTGAAAAAAAATGTCACTAAAACTGGACTGATAAAGATAGAAAAGACAACACTAACAAGATAGAAGCATACTCTCGGGAGTTGGCCAATATCAATATGTATTTTTCTTTAATCAATTTCATGTCAAGGTTTAACTCAAAACAAAAGAAAATAATATGACCTTGGAAGAGAAATTAAACCACAAAAAATAAACAGGATGTAAGATAAGAGCATTACATGTGCCACAAGTGGAGTTCTTGTACACCAGGGAGAAACACAGTTGCTTCTTATATTGTCTTTAGCCCATTCACAAGCAAGATTTTTTGTAAGCTGATTGATTCCAGCTGTAAAAAGAAACATATTGAATCTCTTTAGGCATCTTTTTCAATATAGTATGTAATCCATCATTTTTTAGCAAAAGATGACACTAATTCATCATATAAACTCACCTTTAGCCGCTGCATAGATGGTTCCAGAACTTAGATTTGTCAGACCTGCAAGAGAGGAAACGAACACAATGCTTCCATTTCCAGATGCTCTGAGAAGAGAATATGCAAGTTGGCAAAGATGGTATGCAGATTCCAAGTTAGTAGCAATCATCATCGTAAAATCTTCCGGAGTATACTCAATTGTTGGCTTCCTTAGATTTACTCCAACATTGTTTACCTAAGGCTCACAATCACAAGATACATTAATTACAAGACATTCCAATTTCCACAGAAGCTCAACCTTTTGAGTTCTATTCTAAAAACGCGATGTCATGGTTACAAATCAAACTATTTAAACATTACCTAAATCAATTTTTTAATTTAGAAATAGCTAATTAAGTTGCATGTATATCTCATCATCTCAGTTCTGCTGGAGAAACAAAGATAAAGTGTCTAAGTACTATATTCAACATAGGATCTCTAACTCACAAGTATGTTTAACTTGCCGTTGAACTTAGAATCCACTTCTTCAATTAGTTTCTGTCTTTGGGGTGGTGAAGAGACGTCACAAACTGATCCATAAACAGTTAAACCCTGATCTTGCCATTCCTTCAAGCATTTAGTGAGCTCCGCTTCGTTCCTAGAACAGGTATACACAGTGGCGCCAAACTCGGCTAGATCTTCCACCACAGCATGCCTGAACACCATCCGAGGAATGTAACATAAAGAACTGAACTTAAAGCGCTTTTAAGAAATCCCAGATTCTTGAAAACAAAGTTAATTTGAAGTAAGAAAAGAAATCCAGAGAAAGGGCATAGTCCAACACTGGATCGTAAATGAGAAGAGAAATCGAACCCTATTCCACGAGTTCCACCAGTGACAACAGCCGTCATTCCCTTGAGGGACCATCTTGAGCGTCCGATGCTGCTCCCTTGCTTCGCCATCAATGGCCTATAGTTTCCTTCTTTGACCCTTTTCCAACCCTAAGGCTGCCAGTACTTATTCCCTGTCAAATTCACATAAGCGGCCTTTTTGTCACTCAAAAACAAAAAAAGTTTTTTTTAATGATTTTTGGTTTTGTAAAGTTATGCTAGACAGCTAGGAACAATTTTTGTATAGGACAAGTTAGATCTGGGCCACGGCCTACTTTCTAAACAATTTACTGGGCCAATTTATAGACCCACAAACTTGAGCAAAAGTAGTGCTGGCTTTTTTTCATTTATGGTTAAAATTCAGTTAAAAAATTTATTTAAAACTGAAAATAGATATGAGAATGAGATTTGAATTTTCAAAAGCAAAAGAGAGAGAGATGAAGTTAAAGTAGAAGAGAGATAAGAAGAAAAAAAAGGATGTAACTCCTAGTTATTATTTTTTTTTTTGTGAAATACTTCAGAAATTCTTTTTCCATGAAAATGTGTTGGAAAGGCTTTTAATTTTTTTTTTCTTAGGAACTGAACTCCACATTTCTAGTGAGTTCATTGGAGTTCATTTCTGGAAATTCTACAAACAATAGAAAGATGTTTCCAAGTTTCCAATAAAAGGTGGTGTCATTCTTGAAATTCAGTTGATATTTTTTTTCTTCATTTTTTTAGGTTTATTTGTTTTTCATATTAAACTTTTTTCATAAAAATTTTATATAAAAACTGATCCGATGGTCCTTTTAGATTTGTTTGACTCTCAGAGAATAAAGACTAAAGGGAAAAAATGTTTGTATTAATTTTCGTCTTTTATTTTCTTCAATGCAAATATGTACTTTGCATGAATTTGATAAAGGTAATAGCTGACCACTTATCAGTTAAGTCTTGTTGAGGTTGTCAAAATGGTAATGGATGTTTGTGTTGAGTTCAATCCATTCCTAAAAGAAAAGAAAATTCAGGTCATATATCCCAACAAATTCCTTAAATATAATAGCCTCTAATAAGAAATCTTTCAAAAGTTGAATTCTTTTGCTTATGGTTTGCCTTCGATGAGGTGTTTGTGCTGTGATCTACTCACCCTCTTCAAAACAAAATGACTTTGACTTCAGAAGGTGTTCATGTTGACATCTCAAGGAAGGAAATGCTCTAACTGTAAGATTAACCAAAGAAAATTCAGCATCCATGTGGCACATGCAGGCATCAACAATAACTATCACAGGACGAGATTCATTATGATTACAAATGCCACCACGTGCAGGTATGTAGAGTGCCCTTAAACTTTTTTCCGCTTTTGTCAAAAAGAACAAAAGGCTGAAAGTAGAATAAGTTTGTGAAGTGTCATTTGTCAAAGTGTCTTTTTCACAACCTTGGGTGGATTAATTATATGACAATGTTTGTATAGTTGTTTTCTGTGATTAAAGCTAGGAAAGCTCCTTATGTTGTAGAGTATAGACACACACGTGCTAGATAGTTGCAATTGTCAAACTTCCTATAGCCTCCAAACTGCACTGAACCACATTAAACAACACTGGAAAATAAGAGAAATACTACAAATACACCCTGCAAATATCAAAACACCCTTTTAAAAAAGAAACAGAAATAAGAAACTTTAGCAGTGAACACATCTTCAACCCCATATATATATATATAATCTGAATTCCTACAATAAATATCTGAAAATATACACATCATGCCCATGTGAGCTCTCTGCCTCTATATCTGCATAATAATTAAACACCAGTATAAATTAGAGAGTCAGACACTTCTCAGCTCTTTTCAAACTAAGTAACTAACCCCCACTTCTTCTTTAGACGTTAATCTATGTTTCAGATCTTATGACCCCATAATGGGAAAATCTCGTGAGGATTAGCAGAAATTCTGCTCACATGCAGCCATGACTATTGTATTTCTCTGCGAACTGTAGAGAACAGTAAGTCAAAAGCAATGTTTAATCAAATTTCCCTACTAAGCAAAGTTGAAAAACAGAGGCTGTGACGTTGCCGTGCATTCTGGAGATACCATCGGTGTCATGATAAGTTGGCTAACACTGTTTTTACATTGTCATAAGCAGACAAGGATTCTCGGGGTTCGAAACATATGGAAAATATATGTAAATTTTCAACTAGGCTCCTAGGTGGTTGAGCCCTTGAGGTGTAATAAGTAATTAACGTGGATATATATATCGATCAAGAGTAAAAGACAAAGACGCGTTAATAAAGCCAATGATGTGATGTTGTCCTCCTTCTGCAGAACCAATTAATATCTTGTTCTTTTTTTTTAATACAATTTTATTCCGTGTAGTTGGTCGCAATTTTGGCAAGTGTTAAAAGACTTCAGAGGGAAGGATTGTGGAAGACAACACAAGGATCTTTTGAATTTACGGGGAGGAGCTGAAGTAATGGAAAACTCAGTAAAAGATAAACTTGAGGTTGGAAAGTGATAAAGCTGAAAGTTCGAACCTTTTCACCGTTAACATTGCTCCAATATGTAGCATTTCTCTTTCAAAATAGATAAGTGTACTAAATTGAATAGACAGCTCAGTCATATTTTCTAATAAAATTCATAAATAGAATTTAACTGAAAACCTCTCACCATTCATTAATGATAATTCAGGTAAAAAGGTTATTCATTTGGTGCAGGTTTATGTACGTCACATACAGAGTCACAGTTTACCAAAAAAAATTTGCATGTCAAGAACTGTTAGTTCTCTGGGATATATGTAGCTGAAGTGACCTATAATTGTCAGTTACTGTCAGTTATTTCACCTTTTTAATATCCTACGGTGAAATTTTCTTCCTCTCTTTATCGATTTCTGATTCTTGTCTAAACTTAGAGTTACCTGTGGTCATAGAAGTTGCAATTGCATGTGTCAACTGTAGTTGAAAACAGAAACATACAGATATTGAGATAGAACATATTGATTACAGTTACAAGTTACAACCATAGTTTTTTAATGAAAATTCGCACTGGAGTTCTTTGATAGCAAAATCCAACATGGGTTTTCTTAATGTTTTCTTTTTATTCATCTTTCTTTGGATCTGCATTCTTCATTCGGAAACCCTAGCTCAGAGCATTATACATTATTATTTCCCTTTAACAAATAATTTCCTGGGGTCAAACCAATTTGATCACAATCAGATGATGAAAATTTGTATTCAGGTATAGCATCTTCTTTCTTTGTATTTTAGCTTCAATGAACTTCATGCACTTTCCATAACCCATGTACTGATAATTCAGTGCTCAAAGGACAAGTGAAAACAATCACTTACACAAGGATGGAAACGGTAACACATGGAAACTACAGATAGAATTAGTATTCAAATTTCAGACATTTCCAGAAAGTAATCAACTTAACTTTATCTATTTCGGTGAAGTTAGAAAAAGAGAGAGGCTCTTGGGCTGTATGGAAGCTAAAGAAACAAACGAAAACAAACTAAAAGAAAATAGGAGGAATTACAAGCAACACGGCAATACAATGCAACTTCTGCCTGTACTGTATACTACTTAACTTTCTGTGGTTTCCCCAGTCTGAGTTCAAGATCCAAGTCTTCCATACCAGGCTTTAGTCCAAGTACAATTTCTGCAGAATGGAAATACAGGAGCCTATCATTTGAACATGGCTTCAGGAACACAGGAAGTGAAGAAATAGAAGTCTTAGGTCTCTTACAACTGATGGCTCCATCGTCCCCACATGATGACCCAATTGGTTGTTTTTGGCCAAACATGGAATTTAATCCCACAGACAAATCTGTTTCAACATGATGATAACTCAAGCCTTTCAAATCTCCAGATTCTGAATGGTCAGGAAAACCCTTCTGCTGGACCTTGCTAATAGAAGCAGAACACGAAAATATGTCTAGGTGACCACAGTTTTCTGGTGTAGCTGATGAGGAGAGCCTAGAAGGTGAGAGTGTGGTTGTGGTAATAGTACTATTAGGATTAAGACAAGAATCTAAGTGGGAGCTGCAGATCTGTGCAGAAAATTGAGCACCTAATGAGTTAGAATCATTAGGGGGGCTAAGACTTTGTTTAAGCCTAGCTCTGTCTCTTCTGTGGACATTCATGTGACCTCCTAGAGCTTGAGCAGACCTGAACTCTCTTTTACAGAAAGTACAAGTGTAAGATCTTGGAGGCCATACGCACCCACCAACACCAAGTATCCTGGCCGTGTCTTCTGCAAAAGCCCTCTCTTCCCATGAGTTGTTGCAGCAGCCTCCTTGAAGATGTGACTTCAACATCTGTTTTCTCTTCATCCATATCAAGTGCTGAGATTCCTCCATTGATCTTAATCACTTGTGAAGAAAATCTCTCCAGAAGCTAAGCGAGAGTGAGAAAGAAATATATAGCTAGCAGCTGGCTAGCTAGAGAGGAATTGCATATGAATGATTCAGAGAGTGCATGTCTGTGTAAATATATATGAAAGCAACTTAAGAATGTAGGAGGAAAGAGTAAAAGGTCAGCTGAAAAGGTCTGGTTATAATTTATAATCTTTTTGCTTCTATTTTGGTTTTTCTAGTGTTGCTATTCGGGTGTTTTGCTTGCTTTGATTCATGCTATATTGTATTATTTTGGCAATGTCTAGTTGGGCCCCATTTAAGCAACTGTCCCGCATCCGATTTGATCCACACGCATGCAGATCAGAAGCTAACGGGTTAGATTTGTAAGAAAATATCAAACTGGTTCTATATACGAAGCTTTCCCACCAACAATATATATATATATATATATATATATATATTTATACATATATATATATATATGTATATGGTAACAGTATTGGCCATTTGTGCCAAGATAACTTCTAATTACTATATTGTAAATATTTTAAAGTAAATTAATGATTTAATTTTTTTAAAAGATTATATTTATTTGGGTGTTACTTTTTAATAAAATAATGTTATTTTAAGTGAATTTTTTCTCAAGTATAATTAAATTATGTTGACAATAATTTAGTTTAGCAAGATTTGACCGAATTAATGATATATTTTGGATAAAAATATCACCTACAAGTTTAAGTTATGAGTTAATATGATTATGTAGACTTCTATATATTTATTAATTGAGATATATATATTTATATATATAAAGGATAATTTTTCAAGTACCAAATTAATAATTTGCTCTTTTTAATTATAATAGGACGTGTTTGATCTAATTAATAACATTTGTGATTAAGTAAAAAGTTATTACTGGGCCTCAGGCATTGTTTGCTAGCAAACAATTCTCTGAGCATGGCTATTATATTCAATAACAAAAATTGAGTGGGAAAGCAAGAGAGAAAAGTTAAGCATAATTGGTTTAGCTGGCTACTTCATTAATTCTTGAGATAAAATTATTCCAAAAGAGAAAACACAAGCTAAAGAACAAGAATACAGACCCTGGCCAAACAAACGGCTTTTAAATTGAAACTCAACTACTCTCGGATCCCAACAAAATGTACCTAAATTAAATTAACTTCAGAACTTAAGAACTGCCAAAGACTAGGAAAATAGAAGGAAATTATATATATATATATATATAATTATCCGTACGTGGGTGTATTATTGTAGTCCCATATCTTACACCACTTCTAGTTTGAAACTGCTGCTCTCAGCAAATATATAAATACAACTCAAAGTCAAAGTACTCAAGTCCTTCCTTCTTGTCATATATATATATGAACAATGTTAACGTTGTATATTAATGTTTATGTAGTAGTTAAATGTTGACCTTCATTTTATAAATTCTAACAAGCATGGAAAACTAATTAACGAAAATAAATCGTGAACTTTCTTCCAACAAATAATGCACGCTTTTAAAATTTTGGACATTTATAACATCAAACCCTAGCTTTCTAACCAAAATGAGGTTAAGAAAAATAAAATTATTGCCCCCTCAACCTTCATAATAATTAAATTAAATTTTCACTCGACATTTAACTAACAATGGAGCATGTTAGAGAGGTCAAAATATTTTAATTAATTTGGCAAACTTAGATCTTTCAATGGTTTGAAAACTACTGAATCAAATAACTCATTGATAAAAAGTCACACATTTCCTTTTGCCTTTGTGCTGCTTATTATAAACACCTACAGAATCTTTTAGGCTTTTCCTCCCATATCACGTTAAGCTAATAAGTCAAATTAATGGGGATTAATTAATTACCCTCTCTCTCTCACATGCTGCTCAACCAAATATATATACCATTGTGTACAAAGCTTATTTCTTCCTTCCTGCAGCACGTAGATGATTTTAATTAACTGTCTTTCCAAAAAAATTAAACTATAAAACTACTTAGGAAAACAAAGCGCGTTTATGTTTGGAGATTAAATGCTTTATATTTTGATAAGACGTACTATACTATAATGATTTTTGGAATAAAAAATGCTTTAGCTAGTTACGATGCAGTGATTGAGTAATTAATTAATTTTCAAACTAGTTATTTCTGTAACATCATCTTAGAGTTGGGATAATTTTATATATATATATATATATAGTTATTGTCAGTTCTTACTTTTGATCTATGTAATTGGTGTACTTCTGTGGGGATAAGTATTGCAAATTAAAGGGCTTAATCCTGAGGATTATTTTTATTGAATTGGAGTGACTAAATGATTAGCTTAGACTCCCCGAGCCCCACAAGCTTGTGAGTCAATATATTATTCCCTAATCATATCCTTGTACATAAGCAAGAAAAATTAATTAATTAATTAGAGCCTTGCAAGTGGTCAAGAAGGATATAATTATTTATATGCGTACCATTTGTGCTGACACAAGGCATTGGAGCTATATATGTACTTAAGCTAGTGTTGCTGCATGTATGGAATTGAAAGCTAATTTTATTACGACAAGTGCCATCTTTAATTAAGTTTTTAGTTTTGCTTAAGGTCAATCTGTCAGCTATATATGTATAAAGATTTAATTCATTATAAATTTTGGACCATAAAAATCTGTGGTCATGAAGTTGGGGACCAAATCAAGCATGCATATATATCATAATCAATATATTGTCAAGTAGAAAATATATATATAGTTAAAAGATTAAGATTAAAGTACAATAATTAGTAACTGATCACAATCATATAGCTTTCATTTTCTTAACGTATATTCTCAGCCACCTCTATAATTAATTCCAGTCACTTTATATTACAACTACAAAGATGATCATATTCATCAACGGTCCCAGGAGTTGTTCTTAATATAAGTCCCAACAATAAGAAAGAAATTCAATGAATTGAATTTATAATGGGATTCCAAACTGTATTAATTAATCATCAACAGGAAAAATATTATTTGAAACACCATTTCCGAAAAAAAAAAAAATAGCAATGCTAGATATATAGGTGCAAGAACATGATCCAAAAGCATAGACAATATAATAGAACGGATATGAATAACATGTCAAGGTCGTTGACTCCTAAACACTAAAATAAGAATAGATTCCAATGAAAATGTCTTTACTCTCAATTTGCAGAAGGAATGAAGGATAGTTAATATAGGCACATAAGTAACTTGATCACAAAACAACGAGAGGATGGCTTAATGAATAAGATTGATTGCTTCTTAATGGATAATCATATAGAATAATCAATAACTGAATAAATTAAATTAATTTATTATCCTGCTTAATTATCAGCAGAAATAAGGTCCAGTCTCACGTAGAGTTTTATACAGAATTCTTTTTAATAAATTCATCTTACTAAAAATAAGTAGCTAGGTTAAACAAAAATAGAAATGTAAGAATATTAATTTTTTAAATGTATACCTATATATTTATTTATGATTAAATGAATTTATTTATTTTCAATACACCGAATAAAATCATGTGGGAGAGGAAGAAAAAGAAAAGAAGAGTGATGCATGTTTTGGGTGACATTTTTTGTTCGATATTTATTAGATGTGGTATGACTATAAACGAGCATTTTTATATATTGTGATAAATTTTTCTATTGGAGGAAAGAGATGGAGTTGAAGTAATTGACACAAACAAAGATAATACAGATATAATTAATTAATTAATTAATAAAGTGAGGACTCAAACACTGGCTGTTTTGAAAAATAAGATAAAACAAAATCATGTGATAACGTCATTCATGATAATTAATTCCATATACACTATATATATTGCTGAACGCTGAGTTAAATGGTCCTTCTCCTTCGAGTCGTTCCATATGAAAAGACAAACAATCATTGACGTGAAGATTTCAACCATATTTTCTGCTTCTGCCAGCTTTAATTAACATCTACGACGTTACATTACTCCTTATAAAATAAAATAGCTCAAAAATTGATTAGATTACCAATTCATATTTTTCTTTCTTTACATAAATTATTAACCCCTCTTACTTGGTGGATATATGATTTTTCTGCTGTTGATTTTGTTTTTTTAATTGATAACGTTGCACCCAAAGAAAATAAAAAATAAAACTATTTCATCTACGGCAAACATTGATACGAGTGCCAACTATTGTCTCGTAATTTCGTACATCTCAACACCTAAATTTCCATGGTTGTAGCCCAATTTCTTTCTTTTTTGTTCCTTTTATAAACTGAATAATCAATCACTTATTCATGAATTGTGTGTCATTTTAGCCTTAATTAGTTCACCTAACACCCAAATTTTGTTTCTTATTTAAATTGTATAACTTAAGTTTCAATATCTACATGTCAAAAGAATCTAGAGTCATTTGAGTAAACGTTTCAATTTATTCATATATAATGTTGACCTGTTGATGCATGCATCATGCTCTACTTGGTATAGGCGAAAGAGAGAAAGGCGAAAATTTGAGTATATTTATGAAAATTTTTTAAATAGATCAAATTTAGAAAAAGAATAATCAAACATCATAAATAAACAATTATATAGGCGCAATTCTCCAATTTATAGAATAATCAAATAATTTCATGTATCTATATATAGTCAATTTAACTTCACCTACCATTTCAATGTCACGCATTTGTATTTTTTTTTCTAAATTAATATATAAGTGTATGAACATTGAACGCACAAAAACATCTATATTTTGAATGACCAACAATTATCCTTTTTTTTTTTTTCTTTGTGGCCTGTTAGCGCAACTGAGTTTATTACGGCCCCACACTTAAGGGCCGTGGCCATATGGACCGTTCTCTAACTGGGCCATGGTCTTGATCCGCTAATAAAAAAAACTTAGTAAGTTCTGTAATAACTAATTATTTTCATAAAAAGTGGAAGAAATTAAATATACTTTTAGAAATAAAATTTGGATAAATTATAAAAAATAACTTATTTTATAAACTAAAAACATTAATTTGTTTATTTTTGAATTAAAATTTTTATAAAATTATAGAGATACCTTTAAGCCATAGGAAAAAGTGAGAAAAGGCATAAATCATTATCGTTGGACTGAGTGAAGACCCACTCAAAAGGTATAGCTTCTGATTCGTTCAATTTTTTTGTATCTGTAGTGTAGAGATTATGTGGTATGTAAACGTAGTTGGGGGATATTAGTGTGGTGCATGTGTTACCTCATGCCTTGGGTTTCACTCACCTTTTTCCCTACAAATATTAACAGGGTTTTATTACCTAGTCCTTTTAAAATACTTATTAAAATTTTATTTTTATTAATTTTTTATATATTTTAAAACATTAAATACTCTCTTAATTAATAAAAAAATTTTAATTAATACTTTAAGAACACTGAGTAATAAAATCTATATTAATATATTATCTACATTTTATATTGAGTTTTTTATTTTGAAAATACAAAAGCTAAATATTAAATATTTATATAGCACGAGTGTTGAGTGAACTTAACATGTTATACTGTAGTGAAGAGCAATTCTTACTTATGACTTTGGCCGTTGTTGACAATTGATAAGTCTTAAATAAATTATTCAAATCTTGATTTTCAACAGTTTAAAATTAATAATTTTTTTAAAAAATAAAAATAAAAAAATTAAAGATTTAATTTATTTATGATAAATTTTTATTAATATAAGTTTTTTATTTTTATCTCTCTTATACTATAAAAAAATACATCATTTTTAAATTGTAAAAGATTCAAAATTTTGAAAGGCATAAATTTTTAAAATTTAAAAAATAATATTTTTTTTATATTTAAAGAGAAATAAAAAATATTTGACTCTTAATTTATTTAGAATCAACTTTTATTAGTGTAAATTCTTTGTTTATTTTTATATCTCTTTAATTTTAAAAAAAAATACTACTTTTTAAATTTAGAGAATTAAAAATCAACTGTGAGTAGTCTTTTCTTCATTCGTGATGGACTCGTTCACTGACAAATACATATTTCACACCCTAAATTGAATGGCAAGTTTGTGAGTCATTGAATAGGTCTCTTCTCTATTCACCTTGGATTATACACTTGATATAATTGTACATTTCTCTATGGATGGAATAATCATAATTACAAATTAAGTATTGACAGATAATAAAGTTCAACATTTTAGAATTAACTTTTGATGTGAGTGTAAAAATAGAAAAAAAATTAGAATCGTGATATCTGTTATACACTCCAACGCTCAAATTAATTTCATTAATAAGATAATATAAATTATGAACAAAAAAAGAATATATAAAAGGTAAGGTAGAAATCAGTCAAGTTCAACCACACGCTTGGATAATTATAAATTTGTGTAGTTGTTTTCGTGTGCTATATGTTAGTTTGCTTAAAGATCAAAAAGGTCGAATTTAATTTTTTGTCGTTTTGGTCAGTCTTTGAAATTTCAACTTTGACGAGAGACTTTAGCAGACCCAATTTTCTTAGTCTTCGTGGTTGGAATTTTATGATATGAGATATGAAAAGTTTGATTTTTTAAGAAATTGAACTATTTTCTTTGTCTTTCTTATTTATTCCTTATTAAAAAAATTATAAAACTCAATCTCTTAAAAAATCCAATTATAAATCTCTATAGAAGAACCTTCTATGATATCATAGAGGACTTCATTGGAGTAATAAAAAATATGGTTTTTTTAAATAAGGGCTATAATTAATATAAAATATGCATGAAAGTGTATAAATGAAAAAAGAAGTTTTCAACTAGTGCACTTTTTACAAAAATTAGAACAGAAATGCATCATGATGGCGATGCGATATTAGCGTAGCGATGCACGGATATGGGCATGTGATGCCATCGTATTTGCTGGATGTCATGTGAGTATGGGTTCGATTAGCGTGAAAGTCGAAATGACTATGTATTTTTAGTCCAATATCTTTTTTTTTTATGAAAAATGAAAAGAAGAAAAACAATAAAGTTATCATCACCGTTGTTTCCGCTAAATCCAATCAAGCTGGGGGATCTACGATGATTGAATGTACCAGTCTTAGAAAAGCAAATGGGATCCACGTGTACGTTTATGTTGTTTTTGTTTGAGGTTCAGGGTGCTCCGTTTTAATACTGTGTAAAAATTGGTGCTTGTGTTGAATGGAACATGCTGATTGGGTAAGCCTTTCAAGATTCTTCTTTTCGTCCACCCAACTTTACCCGCTCATTTTGTCGTTTACTGCATTCCCGACACGTGTAAATTTTTTCTTTCTTCCAAACGCTTCTTTACGTTTTCGGATGCTACTCTTCAGGATAGTCGCGTATTATATTAATTAGTTTCCTTTTCTTGTTTCCGAATCATTGTCAGTTATACACACACACACATTCTTTATATGTTAATAATTTAGAAAAGAAAATAAAGAGCATTATACTTTATGCATGTATTTAATATTAGAAGTTGAATTTTTGTACTAATTTATCATATGTGATGAATTTATGTAGACTTTTATTTTTAGTTTCTTTATTAAAGTATATTGGTCATTAATAACTTGGTTGAAGTATCCACCCAACGTCTTGGTAATAAAAATCAATCAAAATTGATGTCAGTCAAAACAAACTGAATTGAGTAAAACATGAACAAGATCGATCAAATTTAGTTTGAATTAATTTAATTTAAATATTTTTTTGACATTTTAATTTGATTTGTAATTTAGTGTTTCAAAAAATTTAACCAAATTATTTATATATATAATTATAATATATATTATTTGTATTAAAAAAATTTCTTTATATAAAATATATTATTTTTAAAATCTCTTCTTTAATTTGTAATTGTTTAATTTTTTTAAAGTGATGCATATGTATGTATGTTTAATTTTTGTAACCTCAAAATAAATTATATATTACTTTAATTAAATGTTTCAATTTTTTTCACTTGTACTAAGATAGTTTTTTCAAAGAGCAATGTTAAAAATTTATGTTTAAAAAATTAGATTAATTAGTCTATATGAGATCTTTTCTATTAAATTTGAAAATTTTTTGATTTTATAATTATTTAGACTAAATTTAAAAATAATAATGTAATTATTATTTACTTATTTTGTAACATTTTTTGAATATGTATTGGCTAAAAAAATTACGATTTTATTTTGTTAATGAATAAAATGTTACTGCAAAGTGTTATTTGTTTGTATTTATATACTAAAAAGAATTATTTTGTTTAATAAATTTAAATATATAAAATTAACAAGTTAAAAATATTTAAATCACTCAAATTAAATCACTCAAAATTAATAATTTATAATTTAGTTTGATTTGGTTTGATATTATAAAATTAAATCATAAATGTACTATTATTTTAAATTGATGCGAATGATTTAATTTAAAATTTTTTTAAAATCACCTCAACCAATAAACATTCTTAGTCCAAAGTAGCGTTGAAGTAATTTAAGTGTAATTCAACTTATAAGTATATATTTAGGTAATTCTCTATTTGTATGAATAATTGAATATGTCAAACAATTTTTGTATGAATTGTTTAACATGTTCATACATTTATTATTAGCTTTTTTTAACAATTTATTTTTTATAAACATTATTGTAAATATGTAGCTCGTTTGCTATTATATATAATTCTTATTGGTCATTTTACTTATCTTTAATAATCAAAATATTACTATTCCTCTTAAAATTATTCTATGCAAGGTGAGAGGTAGCCGGATAGGTTGGATGTTCTAATTAAAATTGACATTTGAACAATGATTACGACTACTCTATCTTTTGAGAATATGTACCATATATATTTTGTGGTGGGAATAAAATTTTTAACCTATTTTTTTTTCCTTTTGTTAATTATTGTGATTTGTGAACAGAAAAGGAAGATAACCACCTGTTTTGTAACGAATTGGAAAGGAGGATTTCTCTACAATCTTGGGAGATGCTCTAACTTCACGACTGAATTGTAGGGCATGCTCATTGGCCTCAAGCATTCTTGGGAGTTGGGTTATAAACACATAATTATTGAATGTAACTTAAGCTCCGCAATAAAGTTGCTGAGTGAAATAATTTATTGTAAACTTCATAACAGCTCTTTTGTTAAAAAAACCTTTTCAATGGGTAAACAAAAATTGAAAAGTTAAAGTGTTGCATAACTTTCGCAAAACCAACAAATATGTCAACTGGTTGGTTAACAAAAATCTCTCTTATAATAGAAGATTTAATCTTTTAAATTAATCTCCCCTTAATCTTTATTCACCGATATTGAGTTATATTACTAAAGTTGTTACTCTTAAAATAGTGTCTTCTTATCTTTGTTTCTTTTTCTGTTTTTTCTTTGTTTCGGGCTTCCCGTTGTTATATCACAAAAAAAACTATTTTTTTAAAAAATACAATAGTTATTATAATTTATTTTATGTTCAAAATAATTATTTAAAAAATATATACTAATTTATTGATAATTTATGTCTGTGTTTACGATTACGAGTTATGACCAGATTAAATGTTTACTGGTTATATAAATGGCATTATTATAATGACGATTAAGGAATATCTCGAAAATGGAACTCTAATGGTGGAGTAATGAGTATGCATGTGTGTATGCATGCATGTGAACTTGACCATCATCATCATATATACCATAAACATAAACTGTACCAGTAGTGCCAGAAAAAATGTCCTTTTTACCTGGCACTATGGACCTCATGGTGTGCGGGTAGTTGTCTTCTTAAGTGTCGTGCACGGCGAATGAGCAGAGGACGAGTGTGCCGATTTACATTAGAAGAAAAACAAAAGAAAAAGGAGAGAGAGAGAGAGACGTTCCCACCATCAACGTTGAGAGGTTCCTCGGCGTTAATTGTTCAATTTCAAGGTAGGAAGTAGCGGAGACGGCGATTTCTAAGTAATGCCGTACCCACCCATTTCTGCTGATGGAGTAGGCTGAACACTCTATATACGCCATTTTTTTGCCCTTCACAGTCGTCGTCATCGTCGCCATCATCATCGTCTGCATCCTTCTCTGCTATGATTTTCGCCTTCAGTATATTTCCTTGCTTTTCTCCTCTCTCTGTGTAGACGATTTCCCAAGAATTAAAGCCAGAACAGATTGCTACTGAAGATATCACCACTTGTATGCAGAGAATTCCAGTAGAAGAGATATAAACCCAAGAGAGAAGTGCAAGAATCTGATCGTTGACACGAGGTAATTGTGATGCTTTAATTATTTCGAGGATTGCGATTTTTTTCGAAGAAAAAAAAATTGCCATATTTCTTTGAAATCTATTTCTCGGTCTGTTGCTTATGTCATTTTTGTTTCAGTTATTAATGTTCAATCGGAAGATATCGATTATCATATATATATATATATATTAAAAAATATTTTTTTTTCAGCCTCACTAGGCTGCTTCAGTTAATTTTGTGAAAACCCAAGTGATAATCCAACGGCATAGAAAGGCTTGATTAAGTTGTGCACACGGAAATTCTGATTTGGCTTGTATTCGTATACCCTTACACTTAAAAACTTGTTTTGTTTTTTCTTCTTATAAGGTTTGGCATGTTTTCTTCTTGTAAACACAGCTTTCATAAACACATTCAGTCGATTATCCCAAAATTTGAGTAAATTCTAATGCTGGAATCGTTTGTGCATAAACACTTTCAGTAAATTCCTATATTTTGATTTGTGCTTCAGGGGAATCGTTGAAGCTGGAATTGTTTATCAATACATTTATATATGTCAAATATTTTTCCTCCTTTCTAACTCCGGTCCCAGTTTGACGCCCTCGATTTAGCCCCTCTTTTCTACTCTTAATTTATCAATCCTTTTCCCTTACAAGTCCGTTCAGCGAAGAATAATCTTGTTTTCTCCGGTAGTATTGGATTTTATAACTGTTTAATATGTCTTTAAACAAGAGGACAATAGAGACTGTCCTGAGCCTTTCAAAACTTGTGCCTTTGGGTAAAAATAAATTCATGGGTTCTACATCGTTGATCGAAAACAATTGGACATTTTTAGTAGGAATCCACAGTTGGAGTGATTTATTTTGGAACTCATATATAGCTCTACCATTATGAACCATTATGAAGAACTTTTAGCTTAACTCTGTCCTCACCATTGTCCTCAATGCAATAAAGTCTTATTTTCTACAAATAAAAAGTGCATTTAGAAGCATAACATAACAATATCTTACTTTGGCTTGACTATTGGAAATCGATTAGGATTATTTAAAAGTTTGATTGTTGTTTCACAGGGAAGAATTTATCTACTAATCAATTAAATTACTTGCATTACAATGAGTTCCATCACGTAGGTTCAAAATGGGGTGTCAGTGCTCTTACAAACTTAATATGAATATATTATTAGTATTGGTATCTTAAAGTCCGTATAACCTAACATTGCTTCTTATATACGAACAGGATTCTCTGCCCGCTGGATAAGGAAATTCGGGACAAATACTTGATAGATGACCAATTTTTCTAGTGAGCAAGGAGGCTCCGTCAACTAAAATCTTCAGCAAACTGTTTGAAACTTCCAAAAAGCTGAGCTGTAATGTAATGGCATTGTTTTCATGGCCACTTTCATTAGTTAAAAGATGTATGAAGTAGGATTTCCTGTTACATATTTGTGTAAGTTCTTACTAAATCAAATGTTACAGGGAGAAGTCGATGAATCGTAGTCGCTTGGAGCCTTGTAATGACCCAGTTAAAGCATCCAGATTCTTTGTTGTTCCTGAAAAACTGAGTCATGTCTTCTTAGTCTTGATAAGAATTGGCATACTTGTCTGCTTTATTGCTTCTGTTTTACTTGCTCTTCACTCTTCATTCTCTAAACCAGCCGGGTGGTTCCCATTACCAGACCATTTATATGCCCTCCAGAATTCTTCAGACATAGACACTGGACCTACTAACATCTCACATATTTTATTTGGCATTGGTGGTTCGGTGAAAACATGGCATGATCGTAGCTCTTATAGTAAGCTCTGGTGGAATCCCAACACCACTAGAGGTTTTGTTTGGCTTGACAAGAAACCTGGAGATGATAGTTTGAATCGTGGAGTGTTAATCCCATATCAAATCTCACAGGGCTGGACCCAATTCAAGTACTTGCACTCACAGTCTGCTGTTCGGATAGCTAGGATAGTTTATGAGAGCTTTAAACTAGGATTGCCAAATGTAAGGTGGTTTGTAATGGGAGATGATGATACAGTGTTTTTCACAGAGAACTTAGTTACATTGTTAGGAAAATACGATCATAATCAAATGTATTATATTGGTGGGAATTCTGAGAGTGTGGAGCAAGATCTGATGCATGCTTATGATATGGCTTTTGGTGGTGGTGGATTTGCAGTTAGTTACGCATTAGCAGCTCAACTAGCCAAAACATTGGATGGTTGTCTTCATAGATACTACTATTTCTATGGCTCTGATCAAAGGATCTGGGCTTGTGTGAGCGAAATTGGTGTGCCTCTTACAAATGAACGTGGGTTCCACCAGGTATACTCAGTTTCCATTTTCTGCTTTTGTGTATTTCTTGGTATATGCATAGTTAGGTCCCTCTCTTTCCCTTATAGAATAGGTGCTAAACTTGAAGGTTGAACAGTTTGTTTATGCATTCATGGTGAGATCAGTAGGGATGCAAGTTTCCTTTTTTTTTTTTTGGGGGGGGGGGGTGGTGGGAGGGAGGGGGTGAAATTTTAGATAAGCTTTCTTGGTAAGAGAATGAAGAAGACTATGTGATGGCTACCCTTGTTATATTTTACCATTAGGCTTCTTTTCCCTCCTTAGAAAAGAAATGGATGTAGAAAGTTTGAGTAAAAATTGAGTTTGGTTTGTACTGTATAAATGTTTTTACCCTAGTTGCCCTTATGCCTTACTCGAAAGCAAATTTGAATGAGGATAATACGGTAATCATAACAAATTACGAAGAGGTAAGAATTAAGTTCCACGAATGCTTTGTTACATGCTGGAAAATCAAAACCTGTAAGGATGTAGCCGGCATGGTTGAAACTTCAAAATATGAAAATGCTATTAAATGTCTGGTAAAAAAGCTGTTTCTTCTGAAGTAGTTGCAGGTGAGCTTTCTTTCAAAAATGAATAGTATATACTTTATAATCTTGCTTGATGGATGGTTTATGATGGTGTCAAGGCTTGGGGGTTGGGATAACGCAATCACTATCTCTATGTTTCTCTCCATTCTTGCTAATTTCGATTCCACGCATAAGGAAGATTAAGAAAAGTCTATTTTCTTTTGTTTCTCTTCATTCCTTTTACCCCAAATAGATTTTAAAAAAATTATATTTCTTATTATAAGCTCATTTTTAACAGCTTCTTCATCTGAACTGCAAGAAACTAACTGCGTTGCCTTGTTCCTTTGTTTCAGTTTGATATAAGAGGGGACCCATATGGTCTCTTAGCCGCACACCCGTTGGCCCCTCTAGTGTCTCTCCACCACCTTGATTACGTGAATCCTGTGTTTCCCAACCAGACTCAACAACATTCATTGGAGAACCTCATCCGTGCGTACCATGTTGACCCAGCTCGGATAATGCAGCAATGTTTTTGCTATGATCGTAAGCGTAAATGGTCAATATCTATCTCATGGGGTTACACAATACAAATTTACACCACAATGTTGATGCCTAAGGATATGCAGACACCATTGCTGACATTTCGGACATGGCGAAGTTGGAGTGAAGGTCCCTTCACTTTTAACACTCGACCTATAGGCTCCGACCCATGCCAAAAGCCAGTTAGGTATTTCCTGGACCAGGTTGAAGAGGTTGGCAGAAGTGGGAGTTCCACTAGCTATAAGAGATTTCCAAACAACGATCGAAAATGCTTAAAAGCAGATACAAATAATGTGCAGAGAATTATAGTTTCTGCCTTGAAGCTAGACCCAGAATATTGGAAGAATGTATGTCTCTCTCCATGATACTCTTCACACTGGTTTCACTGAACTGAATTGAAATCTTCATATGTGGCATTTAAGTTAATGATTTTGTTCTGGATATATTGAACCAGGCACCAAGAAGGCATTGCTGTCAAATTATGGATGGAGGAAGCTTAAAGGATGGCAGTATGAAGATCAGGATTAGGAAGTGCAGACCCAGAGAGACCATTAATTTTTAGGGATTATCAGTTTTTGTTGGTAGGCATAATTAGTGGGTTACTACAGACTGTCTTGTAAGTATGGCTACAGCTACAAGCATTTCCTTCTATTCTATGTAAATAGGTAGTTCTGAAAATATTTATACCACCTCTTCTATTACTAATAAAGAAAAGGCCCACGAAAATATTTTATCTCTTCTTTAGTGTTTCGTCCCTTATTCCGTCTTTGTCTAGATTACATTTGAACGTCAATCTCTCAAGAATTGCTGAACCTCACTTTGCATTGGCAATGATCATTCATATATATTCATCCCTAAATCTTTATGTTCAAATTCTCGTTTTACGTTGCTGAGCCTTTATCGACAGGCTCAAATGGTGACAACTGGATTGCTTAGTGAATCATTAAAGACGTTACCATTACCAGCTTAAACATAAGCCATTTTTCTTGCGTCCGGATTCTCTGCTGGGCGTTTTAGCAGCGGTTTTTTCCGTTGCTAAAGTTTTTTGCAACAAATATTATTGTCACTATAACTTTTGTTAAATTAATTATTTAAATAAAAGTTATAGCAGCAATAATATTCGTTGCAATAATATTAAAATACACTTTAGCGACGGATAAAACCGCCACTAAAAAGCCCAACAGGAGGCCCCCAACAGGGGATCCAAAAGCATTTTTCTCTTCATCTTATTCTTCTCAGATGCATCCATCTTTCTCTTTCTCTTTCTCTATCTTATGTTGTTAATGCTATGATACTATTACAATCTCTGTTTCTCTAATTTTATTCATATACAAATCATTACAAATTATTGTCAAAATCCAACCAATTCTAGTGACAATCCAAAAGTCAATAATTTTTAGATAGATAAATTGATAAGTACATATTTAAATCACTTTAAGAATAAATTACTAGTTTAGTCTTTGAAAGATGTAATTTTTTTAATTTAATCCCTGAATCATAAAAATATTTAATTTAATCTTTAAAAAATACATTATGTTTCAATTGTTTATATTTATAAATATTGTACATCTTTTTTGTTTCAATTTAGGATTTCGAAAACTAAATTAAAACATAATGTATCTTTTAAAGACTAATTAAATATTGTTATGATTTAATAATTAAATTAAAACAAATTCTTTAAGAAACTAAAACAATAATTTACTTTCACTGTTATTATTAGATTGTATCTAACCAAATAAACCTAATCACCTCAGTATGACCTAGTAAAGTGATATTATCAAATTATCCTCAAGGCTTATATTATAATTACTTGTCACATTCTTTGATATAGTCATAAGCATAAGAGTCTGTAGTCTGTGACATAGTCTTAACCATATTTTACCTTGTAATACAAAGAAGATCAGTCTTTCAATTGCGATTGTCGGAGACTACCTCCCTTCAAGTATGATCTCATTAATGATGCCCAATGTAACATTTACTCATAATATGAATAAGAGATGCTTGTTAATTTTCAATTTAAGTTTAATGCTTGTGTATGTTAAATCAATTGCATATAGTTGCATTGGTACTAGGACTTAGTTGAAAAGAACAAAAGCTGAGTTAAGATGTGACTAAGAACTAAATTGAAAAGGAAAAGTTTAGTTAGACCAAGTCATAAAGTGGCCCAAGGGCTGGAATGCAAATAGTTATACTTAATAATTTAGAAACTCTAAACCCTAACACACAACTCAAACTTTAGCATTTTCCTAGAGAGAGAAATAGATGGATGAGTAGAGAGAGAAAGAGGTTGAACTAGGATAAGAAGAGAGGATAAGTTTGAAGGAAGGGTGATTTGAGGCTAGGAAAAACGTCTTATAGCAAGGGAATGACCATTTCAACACATTGTACACGCACATTCTTCAAGAAATCAAGGTAGCAACTCAACCTAATCCTATTTTTTGAAATGCTCAACTCTTTGCTGGAAACATATTGTTATGAATGTTTTGAGTTATGTTTGGGGTTTAAACCTACATTTTTTATGTTTTTTATTTCTACTAGGTGGTGCTTGCTGAATGGTCATGCTCATTTATGTTTGTAATTGATTGTGAAAGTGGGCTTATGCCCTAAGTGCGAAAATATGGTTTGATCTTAGTGTTAAGTGATGTTAAGTTGAGTTTTGGGTTGTTTATAAGTGCTATATGATGTTTAAATGTTGGTGTTGAGTGTATGGCTTGGGAAAATGATTTGAAAACATATTTTTGGGACAAAACTTTGAGCAGACAGAATGCTAGTAGTTGACTACCAGCCCTTGAAAGTCAACTGCCGTATTCTTTATTTTCTAAAATTTTTTTAGAAAGTTAACAACCAACTGCCCTACTTTAGCAATCAACTGTTGTGTCTAATTTTTCCCAAAAATGCCTCATAGAAGGCTAGCAGTCGATTGCCAAACCTTTAGCAGCCAACTGGTAGCTTTCGACCAAAACTGATTCAAAAGGGCAACGAGCTAGCAGCCAACTAGTAGCATGGGGTCAATCGACTGCTAGCTTACTGTTTCAGAAAAGAAACTCAACAACCTATTTTAAGAGGAAATTAACCTAAAATCTCACTAAAACTAGGGATCTAAATTGAGAATGTAATGGGTAACACACATGATTAAGGTCACGTGTCACTAAGATGAGAGGATCCTTGTGAAAGTGATACAAAGAGAGTGGAAAAACATAAGAAAGGAAGGTGTGAAGTATTCTAAGCGTATGCATTGTCAGTATAAGACAGCCATTGGGCATTCCACGGTTGTGCCATGAATTAAGATGGTTAAACATCTACTTGAACATAGATGATTTCAAAAATATTATGATGGTTGTGAACCCTAAGTTAATATTATTTTCCAAAAGCCATTTAAGAAACATATACTTAGAGTTAAATATAACTATGGACATGAGTTAAATTACCCTAATATATATGTTAGAGAATAGCGTACCGGGAGTGTGATCCATCAGAAAGGGATAATGATTCTATAGCCCCTTGATCTGCGAAAGCAGAGGGAATAACACTTGTCCAGAGTTGCATTGTGATCCCATGAGTTAATAATTATTCTCGTTTAAGGAAGGGAGATGAGTTGGGTAGAATGGACAATGATTCCACTGGTCATGAGATGGTACTCGAATTTGGTTGAAGGACGCCTTAGATAGTACAAAAAGTAATAAGTGGTTGAATAGTCACAAACTGATGCATATATGTGGTAGTGTGTGGAGTTGTTTGTGTAGAGAAAATGGGTTGAAAGCAACAAATGATTCGAGTCGTGTCAATGAAACACTGACCTGAAGAGATATTCCGCAACCCCTCGGTTAATTAGGAAGCGGCACTCCCCAGGATAAAACGAATCCTTCTTCTTGGAATTGCAAGGAACGTAATGCAGAGAAATGAAAAGTAGAAGAACTTCGGTTTCGTGAATCAGTATGTGACTTCGATGGTATATCTCTATATATAAGCAGTAAGGCCTCCGATGCGTCAGAGGTTCAATATATCGCTAGACGCGTCCCTTTAGAGTTTTGTTTAAAATAATACATTTAAAATAAATTAATAAAAGTAATAAAAATATATTTTGCAAAAAAGGCCCAGTACCGTGTTTATTTCATACGCAGGGGGGGGAAATCGTCAGTTTTCAACTGCGTTTCCTTCCGTGTCTGTTGTGTCTTGCTTGAGGCCCATCTTCCCCTTGGCCCATTTACTTCCTTATTGTCACAATTTATTATTTATACTCTTATCCCTCTTCTCTCCCAAGCGATGTGGGACTTTATTTGATACACTATATATATATTGAACTTCACAACAGTTTGCTGGGCAACGCTCTCGATAACTCGTATGTTATGATTGTTCCTCCTGCTCATATGTTAAATGTAAAGACATGTTTATTACTCTATGAAATGTTTGATATGAAAGTTATGATGGAAATGATGATGAATGGACATCTCATGTTGAAAAGCTTATATATTTTAAACGTACATGCATAAATATGAGCAAATGACATGAAAGTATGCTTTACGCACTACATCTCGATAATATATATTACATTTTTATGATAAAAAAAATGTAGATACTTTTCATATAAGTACAGTGGTATAGGTCAGTAGTTTTCAAAGTAGGTTGTATTGTTACTAAGATTAAATTCTCACATAAATGCTGGTGTTACCAAATGTGTAGGTCCCTAGCTCGAGATGAAGGTAACCTAAAAAGAGGTACCCTTTTTGGGGTACAATGAATGTTTATTTTGGATAGTATAGACATATATTTATTTTATGCTAGTCTTTATGATTTTTGAGAAAGGCTAATGTAAATTATCTCTTGTATAGCATATACTAACTTGTATGTATATGAATTAACCAATAATTAGCAATAGACAAATTGATGAGGTCATAAGTGGCAGGGATGTTATCTTCATGTCTAATAGTTATTTAACGTTAATTAACATATTTTAGTAAGCATGTCTGTGTATAGCTATTTAGATTGAATTACGTATATATATGATGAAATATTTCGCTGCGAGCCTTGAGTAAGAACCTGAGTGTAGAACCTGACTCAAACGACACTCAATTAATCAACTTGATAAAAAGTTAAAATTGACTTAGGTAGTAACATAATTATTATGATATTTACATATTATATTCTTTAAATTACCTTAAAATAAAAACTATAGGCTAAGGATGTTACACCTAAAAGCATTCAAACCTAAACATTTATGTATTTTCATATTTGGGTCTTAATAGTTATGCACTAAGGTACTACTAAAATAAACTTATTTTCAATAAAGAAAAGTAACACTTTTACTATAAAATTTAATTTGAGAAATTAATACACAAATCTATACAAAAGTTTCACTGCATAATTAAATATGTACTTATTAATAATTTAATCTATGACAGCCATATATCAACTAGATAATCACATATGAATCCTCAATCAATGACTCAGGTATAGTTAAATTGAAAAGAATAAAAAGAGAAAAGTGTCTCAACAGCAAAATTAGTAAAATGAAAACTTCCTATTTCACTCTATTCTTTATTTTCCTTTCTTTTCTTTTTCCTCAGAAAATTTTCCCTTTATCGATGCCTCCATTTGCAAGGTTTAGACCTTGCCCACAAGATGAAAGAAATTTGAGAAAAAAAAAAATTGACTTTGATCTTATAAGTTCTAAATTACACCTTCCATTTGCTTCTACTTTAACTATCCTCGATTCTAACAGCCCCTCAAGGTTATATTGGTCAGCATTAAGAGGAAGAAGCCATATAATTTGGTGATCGCTTTAAAAACTTTGAATTAATGCTACAGGAATTACCAAACTTGGAGAAATATTAAGGACCGCAAAATAAGAACTGAGTTTGATGATAGATGGCATAATGCGCAGTGAAAATCATCTTGCACATTGCGCTACGAGGTAAATCCTTCGAGGTTCTGTACAAAGTACAATACTTTCTAGAATTAAGCAGTTAACTGCCCCTGACGTAACCCAATGGGCAGAGTAAGAAGCCCTATATCACGCCCTTCAAGAAGGGTAGATATCTAACGGTTTTTCAATCTATAACATTTTCACCTAAAAATTACACTATAAACAAGCATCCATGAGGCAGATACGAGAAAGAGAATACCAACTGACAGGTTAAAATGATTAGACCAAATCGCTGCATCTTCATCAGAGAAAACCACACGATGTCCCGCCTGTAATACCTTGCTTTTGGTAGCTCCAACCAAAACTAGATGTGAATGTGATCCACATTCCACAATATTCTGCACATTCAATCTGAGAACCCAGATCTTCAATGAAAACTATGATATCAGGGTTCATACAAACACATAGAAAAACCAGTTCAAATGTCAAAACACTGATGCTATAATTAACCAGCACTGCCTGCTTCTTCGTGGCTTACTCTTTCATTTGAAGGAACAGAACCCTTTTCCTCAGGCACCATACCTACTGATTCACCCTGCTTGTGTTGCAAATGCTCAGAATCTTGCTCAGGAAATACCTCAGTTTGCAAAGATGGAGCAATATTATTCACATGTAGCCATGTCAATTCCCACAAGCTATCACCACCTAAGGCACTCCTCTGCACCAGTATGGCCCTTGTCTTCATAACAAGCAAGGTGTTTTTAAGAAGCTCAGGCACTAGCTCTTGAAGCTTCTCACTTCTTTTCCCCCTAACTTTCACCTTCATATATTTTTCCATTCGGCTCAGTACACCCAGCCATAATTTGCAGAAGGTTGTCAATTGTGAAAGATCTTGGAGTAACTGAAGAAAAACTTTAGATAAAAGTTTCATGGCAAAAATAAGTGTGCCTTCAATGTTGCGGTAGTCCTTTTGAGAGTGTCCCTGGGCAATTTCAAACAGGTCATCAAGCAAAGTGAATATTACCAAATCAAAACACTGTAACCACAAACTGTGTGGGAGATAAATCCCATCAGCTCCTGTCAAGCACCTCTGCAAAGATAATAAAGCATGATTTCTAACTTCCTCTCTGGGATCTAAACATACTTTCCTTAGTCCCTGTACAAGCCTCAACCACATCTCTCTGATATCCTGAGACAACTTTGACACTTCCTCCTCCTCCATTGCTTCTTTAGCCTCACTAGTCCACCGTGCTAAGCAATTGACAGACCCTGCCATAAGATCTAGTGCCCGCACAGATCGTTCTGCCTGTCCAACACGAGATTCAGCAAAATGCCTCATGGCGTCTACACAGAGAACATAATTAGCTGGGAGTAAATGGGCTCCATCGGACATTATGAACAACAATGCATCAAACCCAGCCTCAGATGCTTCTGGGTGTCGAGCTGTAATGGAAAGTAGTGATGTAATTGTACGCCATCCTAACTGAGATTTAATATGAGAAGCATTCGCCTTCACAAGGCGACTAACTTCCTGTGTGATCTGCTCACAGTACGCATCAGCAACCCTAGCATCAAGTTTCAAGACAAGTTGCAATGACCTCAGAAGTTCATCAACAATGTTCTCTTTGTAAGGAAGCAAACGCTGGCAAATCTTCAGGAGTCCAAAAACAGCCTTCTCTACCAGTGCACAAGGCATTACAGTTGACTGAACAATATTGGATATGTGCTCATAGACACCCTGCCAAAGAAGTCCGATTCTATCTCTGTTATTCAAAGTGATTGCAATCAGCAGTTCCAGGCAGAAAACTGCAGTATCTTCATCCTCAGGTGTGCTGCTTCCTTTCTGAGGTCGCCCTGCAGCCCAAATTAGAGCTCTTGCAAGCTGCAATAGAGATTCAGCTTGCAGAAATTTACTCTCAGTGAATATGCTGTCAATGTGACACTTCTGTATTGTTTGTAGGGTGCGCTGATGAGCAGCAAGTTGTTGTTCAGTAGGTTGTGATCTAGGCTCTTCAGTGTCAAGAGACAAGAGTTGACTAAACCTACCCATCAATCCTGAGGATCTCCTCGGTGTACCAATAGGTGGCATCTGAGCTGATGATAAAGAATTTGTAATGGGCTTTCCATGCCCTGTTTCAGCAGAAAGCTCTGACTCTTCAGCTGCATCACTGGCCACACGAGCAGGAAGAAGACCTAGCTTATGCAATCTTAAGATGCAATCAAGAATATTTCTCCACCCTGTACGTATGTAATCACCACACCTATTTGCAATAGTGAAGACTGTAATAGTGGCCTTTCTTGCTTTTGTATCATCTCCAAAAGCCAGGACTGGTTCCTCAACAGATGATGGGTTCAAAAGGGTAGTGAACTTACATAGAGACACTACTAGATCATCCAGAACATCTTCAAGATGGTGACAAGCTGAAATCTTTGCAACAGCTAAAAATCCATCTATACAAGTCTGGTATACATCTTCATGCTCAGCATGCTCAAATACAACAGAGATGGCAGCAATTGTTGGGCCTGACATTATTGCAAACATATCGTGATCAAGGTAGGCTCTAGAATCAGATACAATAAATGGAGCAGTTTTCCTTGATTTATGCAATAGGTCAATCCACCGACTTGGTGTCATTTCAGGAAATCCAAAACCTTGTTCAGGGGTTGTGCGTATCTCATTCTTACAAATTGATTGGTAAAGCTCTGAAAGGTATTCTCGGGGGAGATCACTGCCACCATTTATATGCCTATTGTTCCGAATAAAATCCTCTTCCGTCATCTTCTTTTTTACCTGTACATTGTGTTGATCTGTATTAAGCATAATGAGCGAATATGACAACAAGAGAGCAGCATCCTTGTTAGCTAGGATATGTGGTGACTGCTCATAGTATCTCTCAGAGAAAGCTTCAAGAACCCTTTGTATCTTTTGTGATTCCCCAGGTAATCTAAAAGTCTCCAAAAATAGTCGCAAGGCAGTGTCTAAATTCATATCTTGGAAATCAAATGTTCCAGCAAATTCACGAAGAACCTGAACACAGAATTCATCATGATTTCCTAGAAAATCACCAACAAGATTCTTATCCAACCCAGCAGTGTATCTGAAAAAGCAAGCAACACTTTGGGGATCAAGTTTGTCAGGCAAAAGATGTGTTCCTTGAAGGAACTCTAAACCTTTCTTTGGATCACGATTAAAGTGGTCAGCTCCGATCATCAGTCTTCTCTTGATGTACTTTCTGCGGCGAACAAAAGGAACCCAATGATTTGGATCACCGTAGTTCTCACACTTAACCATCCAGAATGGGGTGTACTCCTCAAGATTTACTGGCATATGCTCTGAACTTACAGATCCATTGCCTATTCTTTCGGCCATTCCCTCTATAACAGCAATGAGACCATCCAAAGCAAGAATGTGCATGGAAGACAAAGGACAGTTCACAGGAAATGCACTTTTTGACAACAAATTAGCAAGGTCTTCAAAGATATTACTGCAAGTAATGTCACAATCAAAGTTAGCATACATGTCTACCATAAATGGTTTTTGTCTGCAGAAGTCAACAAGGGCTTCCATGGCAACCTCCTGCTGCTGGTACGAAGCCCCATATTTGCTTTGTGCAAGCCTCAAAATGACACAAGAAAAGAATGCTTCTAGCTGTAATTTGAGTTCTGTACGAAGATGATGATAAAGGTTGAGAACAATGCTGCACACCATTGAAAGTATAACAGGGCTCATTGACAAACCAAATTGCATCAAATTACGGAACAATTCATCTTGAATTAAGCTTAGCAGCCTCTCATGACGGCGAATGGAAGGTCCTCCAAATTCTATAACTGAATTAATTAAAGTTAAAGCAAAGAGAGGCACATCCTCATCAAATGCTATTGTGTTTGACCTTGGACCCATTCCCATATGCTCCACAACATTCAGCAAAGAACACAAGTAATGAAATATTTCCACCATGCAAGGAACTCCATATGGTTTAGTCATCAGCTGCATGTCATATGGAATAGTCTCCTTGCCACTATTAGCAATAGCTGTGTTTTCGTTCATCACTGTTGTTGTCATAACAGTTGCAGCACTTGAAGCAAAGCTTGTGGATAACGGCTGATTATCATATTCAGAAATCATGCTTCCATTCTCTGATTGTCTACTTCCAAAAGCATACTCATTAGTCTGCATAAATAATTAACCAATATATATACTCATAAGTGTGCTAAATATCAAAATTTAAGTTCTACACTACCAAAATTGTTCATTTTAAACAGGACACGTAAGAAACAGAAAAAATTACAGTGAAGATGAGGAAGGTAACATGAATCTTATACCTCTTGTTTCAATGTAGAGCTTCCATTTACCAATGCATGCTCCATGTTGTCAACATATTGAAGGTGTGTGAAAATACACCTAACAAGTTCATGCATTGTGTAGCGAGCTATTCGCTGCAACAACTCACCTTTGGTTCCTGCTTGATGAACTATTCGGAAACAAGTATTCACAATGGTGCAAACATGCTGGTTACTGAGCATTATGGATGCTTTACTTTTCATACATGCTAGAAGAACTTGTAGCATTTTCATTAAAACCACTTCTTCTGATGCAGGATCAGTCACCTCAAATCTGCAGTTAGTGACAGCATCAACCACCAAGTGCATGGAATCCTCAACATTAACAGTGTTTTGATCAATTGCATCCAGAGTTAAGATCTTGTAAACAGATGAAAGAGCAACACTGGTAATTGGTGCACCAGTTTCATCTGATCGAACCACATCCAGAAAAGGTTGGAGATACAAGGCTGGGTAGATGGCATGCCACTGATGCTGCCATGAAAAGATTTGCCTCCTCAAGGCCTTCAAAGACTGAATAAGAGAGTGCTCCAGCTGATCATCGGCTGACATATACCGGCCTCCCCATCTTACATTTCTTCGCATGACTGCCAAAACAGCACCAATTTCTGAATTGAGCATACATGCTAAGGTGATATTGTTAGGATATGCAGCATCACACTCCTCAGGTTCCTCCTCTATTGCATTGATACCAGCTTGCAGCTTTAGACGTCCCATTTCAATGATATTTGTACAGAATGGATCTACTTTAAATTCCTTGGAAAGCACACTTTGAAGTCCAAAGAGACAAAAAAATAAATGAAATTAGGCTAACATACTAAATATCATATTTATGAAGCAGGAAAAAGCACAGCTGAGAATTTTCAAATTTATCAATGCAGCATGTACATCTTGAGTACCTGAGGCAACCATATAAATGTTGTACCCACAGCATAGACATGCACATAAGTAGGAAGATGGCAGGATGAGGCTATTCCAAACTTTCATACGGACAAGTAGATCCAAATTATTCACTGACCCACTTGGAATTAATGCTTAAGATATCAAGAACCATTTCATCCCTAAAGCTATTAAGTTAAGTTCTAGGTTATTAACATCTCTAATACGCCCACAAGACCAAGCGTGGATGAAGCATAAACCTATGTTACCTTGTGATGAAATTTAATTTAAAGAAGAGAATGGAGGCAACAATGATGGAACATTTGATCACTTGGTCATAAAAGTTCAGGCCCAGGATTGGTTTTATTAACATGTGTAATAGGAATGTAAAGTCAGATAATAATGAATCCTTGTCTCAATTGCAGAAGTATGAATCTACCTCCCCGATAGTCCATCCATTTGTACTATGCTACTCCCACCATTAACTATCTTTTATTAACTCTTCCATCATAACACAGTCATTGTCCTGTCTTTGGTCACATGATCATGAGTATCAGGAAAGAACCCCCAAGATAATCTAATGTAGCACTATAAAATATTACCAAGCATAAAGTTGATTGAAAAAAACTTTGACTAGATACCCTAATACGTGCATTGAACTCCAAAATAATCTCCCCCCGCCCCTTCTCTCTCAATACAGGAAAGGAGACATAATACACTAGCTCTTGAGCCAAATTTTCTAATTAGAATATTAAGAGTAAAGGCTCACGTTTCATTTATAACTAACAGAAACATTCTGAGCTGCCACCAAAGTGACATGAAAATATTTCATCACTACTCTTTGTTAGGCTCTAAAATATGCAATTGCTCATGCAGATGGTTGATGTTACGTGACCTGTCTAGTGAAGTGACCACTGTAAGGCTACCAGATTAACTATGTCAACTGGTTCATTTCAATTTTTTCCTCAGCTAAAAAATTTAATGTCAACTTAACGCCTTTGTTGGAAAAGCATATTGACTTAAATTTGCTTTAAACAATAGATAGTTACAGCTACTTCAGGTCCAATCATGTAGTACATCCGTTGTTTTAGGGAGGGAAAAAGAAAAAAAAAAAAAAAAAAAGACTGCAGTAACAAGTAATCACTTCGAGCCTTGAAACACATCGTGATGGGACCCCAAAATAACTTCAAACCATCAACATAACTTATCCAAAACCTCAAAACCCTTAGATCTACTATTGAATCGCACCATTTCATTCGACCCATTTTTTTGCCAGTATTTTTAGCATAATAAAGTAATCTTTTTTACTTTCAGAGTATCTTGGACGTAATCCATCTGGAATGGAACTAAATTCAAAACAGTGTCTCAAATACTATGCTGAGGTTCTTTTTCCAAATGATTCAACTACAGAGACATAAGAAAATGACATGAACATCACAATGAAAAAGAAAAACGCAAAAAGGAAGAATCAAACTTCAAATGGAAGGACAAGGAGAAGACAAGGAAGAGGAAGGCTAGCTTACCATGATCCCCAGTTTAGTACATGAATTCAAGTCGGTGGATTACATCGCTCAGAAATGTTGCCTTCTGCTACTTCCCACCTTCAAATTAAAGTTGTCGCTGAGAGACTCCCAGGAGTCTCGTACCCGGGACTCACTTCTCCAGTTTTCCATTTCTTTCTTTTCTAGAATTTTTTTTTTTTTTTTGCTTTCGTGCCCTTGTAACAGTTGTAAATTACAGACAGGTACTTATTCGAATAATCCCTGTTTTGTTCGCCAAACCTCATTCATAGGTAATCATTTAAGCGAGATTTTAAGATAAAATTACAGACAGGTACTTATTCGAATAATCCCTGTTTTGTTCGCCAAACCTCATTCGTAGGTAATCATTTAAGCGAGATTTTAAGATAAAATTTTAAGATAAAATTACAGACAGGTACTTATTCGAATAATCCCTGTTTTGTTCGCCAAACCTCATTCGTAGGTAATCATTTAAGCGAGATTTTAAGATAAAATTTTACCATAAAAGATCACAGTCATATATTCAACATACGTTAAGTTTGTTACATATATTTTTGAACTACTTTCTCTCATTTGTGGCGTGCTGAAATCTAATTTTAAAATCGTTGAACTAGGATCGGAGGCGAGCGCCAGGCCTATGTCATTTTGCAACGCAGAGGCGACACGTGAAAACCCCGGCATTAACTACTATATTAGATTTTCCCCCTTCAAAATTAATTTAATATCTTGTTAGCCAGTGACCCCCAGATCAGATATTAAACTGATAAGAACAGATACTACGCTTCGTCTTAGCCAAAAAGCCGAGAAGGGTTCAATCTACAGAACCTTGTCTTGACTTTTATATCTGGTGCTTGCTCCTCGGCCCCTATTAACGTTCCGGTGTGGGACTTATAGCAGCTAGAGCTCGTCTCTCCCTTGTGTTGAACACTTGCAAACAAGTACTGTTTTTTGGGGTGGCAACTTAAAAGTGTTTTGATTGTTTGCTTTCTTTGGTTATAGACCCAAAATTGATTTTTAGTTGAAAGAAGAACACTGAAATTATTCATTGGAAAGCACTAGACGATGGAATTATTCATGCAGCCATTCTATTATGATAACTTAAAAGCACTGCAAAAGTTTGAAGAATTTGACCAATTGACAATCTACGAGACCAGTACGTGGTATGGATTTCACTATAGTTACAGCGTTACAAGCTAAAACCACATGATTCAAGTTAACCTATCAGAACAATTTTTCTATGTAGTGATAAAATGAAGTATATATTAAAAAAACAAAAAGATACTTTTTGTTTTTTTTTTATAGTAATGAATAGTTTTTCCGTTTCTTGAATTAAAATAAGAACTCCGTTTGAATCAATTTTAGACTGCGGAAAGAAGTTATGCATTTCTTATAAACGGAGAATTGTAGAACAGTTATCATATCGCAACAAATTATGAGTTCCAACCAAATGTTGGCATTTAATTAAAAGTATGAGTCGTTATCATACGACATATGACCACATAACAAGTTAACAGGAGCTGACAAGCGTAGACTTGGGCCTCAAATGGACTTTTGGAAATGAAATTATAAGGAATCAATATCAAGCTGTAATTGAACCGACCTGAGGGAGACATCGTTGTCAAACTCAAAGGAAGAAAATCAAATGAATGAAAACATGTCAATGGGCGTTCAAATATATATTTATGATCATTTGAATACTTTTGTTGTCATACCGAGTAAAATACATCTCGCAGCTAAAGAGAACAAATTCAGGTTCTGTACAATTTAACAAAGATAATATTTCTAGAAATTTTGCGGTTCACTGCCCAGGGGTGGACTCATGGGGGAGAGGAGGGGATCTCTATAAGCCCCCTACTACAAAGGAAGAACTCTTAAGTGTTCTCAAGCTATGAGAAAGAGGGAGTACTAAAGGACAGTACCATGAGATTTAACAAGACCGACACTCTCCAACTGCAGATCTGATCTGTCATATTCTGCATAATCAATTCAAAAACCCAGCAACCTCCAAAAAGAAAAACTATGAAGGACTGAGATCATGGGTTCATATGGAAATAAAGCAAAACCAGTTCTGGTAACCACAGCACTGCAACCATAATTAACCAAACCCAGCACCATCTTGGCTGACAGTTTCTTTCAAAGGCAAAGAAACATTTTCATCAGGCCCTACACCTCCAGCTGTTTCAACCTGTTTGTGCTGCAAGTGCTCTGAATCCTGCTCAGTGTACACCTCAGACTGAAGCGTCGGAGCAATATTATTCACATGCGACCATGTTAGTTCCCACAAACTATCACCAGTTAAGACACTGCTCTGCAATAGTATGCCTCCTGATTTCATAACAAGCAAGGTGTTCTTGAGAAGCTCAGGCACAAGCTCTTGAAGCTTCTCAGTTCTCCTTCCCCTAATTTTTACCTTCATATATTTTTCCATTCGGCTGAGTACGCCCAGCCATAATTTGGAAAAGGTTGTCAAATGTGATAGATCTGGGAGTAACTGGAGGAAAACTTTAGACACTAGCTTCAAGGCAAGAATAAGTGAGCCTTCCATATTTCGGTAGTCCTTATGAGAGTGTGCCTGTGCAATTTCAAGCAGGTCATCAAGCACAGGGAAGATCACTAGATCAAAACACTGTAACCACAAACCATGAGGGAGACAAATCCCAACAGCTCCTATCAAGCACTTCTGCAAAGATAACAAAGCTTGATTTCTAACCTCCTCTCTCTGCTCCAAACACAATTTCCTCAGTCCCTGTACCAGCCTCAACCACATGTCCCCGATATCTTGCAACATCTTTGCCACTTGCTCTTCCTCCATTGCTTGCTTAGCATCACTGGTCCACTTTGCTAAACAACTGACAGAACCTGACATAAGATCAAGTGCCTGTACAGATCTCTCAGACTGTCCAACACGGGATTCAGCAAACTGCCTTGCAGCATCAACACACAGAACATAATTAGCTGGCAGCAAATGGGCTCCATCAGACATTATGAACCGTAATGCATCAAACCCTGCCTCAGATGCTTCTGGGTGCCTGGCTGTGATGGAAAGCAGCGATGTAATTGTACGCCATCCTAACTGAGATCTGATATGAGAAGCATTGGCCTTCACAAGGCGACCAACTTCCTGGGTAATCTGCTCACAGTAGGCATCAGCAACCCGAGCATCAAGCTTCAAGACAAGTTGCAATGACCTCAGGAGTTCATCAGCAATGTTCTCTTTGTAGGGAAGCAAACGCTGGCAAATCTTAAAAAGTCCAAAAACAGCCTTCTCAACCAGTGCACAAGGCATCACACTTGACTGAACAATGGTGGATATGTGCTCATAAACACCCTGCCAAAGTAGTCCAATTCTATCCCTGTTATTCAGAGTGATTGCAACCAATAAATCCAGGCAGAAAACTGCAGTATCTTCATCCTCAGATATGTTGTTCCCTTTCTGAGGTTGTCCTGCAGCACTAATGAGTGCTTTTGTAAGTTGCAATAGAGATTCAGCTTGAAGAAATTTACTCTCAGTGAATATGCTGTCAATGTGGCACTTCTGGATTGTTTGTAGGGTGCGCTGATGAGCAACAAGTTGTTCTTCAGTTGGTTCTGATCTTGGCTCTTCTGTGCCAAGAGATAAGAGTTGACTAAATCTGCTCATCAATCCTGAGGATCTCTTTGGAGTACTAGATGGCAAATGAATTGATGATAAAGTATTTGCATTAGGCTTCACATGCCCAGTTTCTGCAGAAAGCTCCTCAGCTGCATCACTGGCCATACGAGCAGGAAGAAGGCCTAACTTGTGCAATCTTAAGATGCAATCAAGAATATTCCTCCACCCAGTACGAATGTAATCACCATACCTATTTGCAATGGTGAAAACTGTCTCAGTTGCAATTCTTGCTTTTATGTCATCTCCAAAGGCGAGTACTGGTTCGTCATCTATTGATGGATCCAAGATATTAATGAACTTACAGAGAGACACAACCAGATCATCCAGTACATTGTCAAGATGATAGTAAGCTGATATCTTGGCAACAACCAAGAATCCATCCATACATGATTGGTATACCTCTTCATGTTCAGCATTATCAAATACCACAGAAATGGCAGCAATTGTTGGACCAGACAATATAGCAAACATATCATGATCAAGGTAGGCTCTCGAATCAGACACAATGAATGGAGAAGTTTTCTTTGACTTCTGCATTAGATAAATCCACCGACTAGGGGTCATTTCAGGAAATCCAACACCTTGTTCAGGGGTTGTGCGGATCTCATTCTTACAAATTGAATGGTAAAGCTCTGATAGGAATTCTCGGGGCAGATCATTGCCACCATTTATACGCCTATTATTCCGAATAAAATCCTCTTCTGTCATCTTCTTTTTGACCTGTACATTGTGCTGATCTGTATTGAGCATTATGATTGAATATGATAACAAGAGAGCAGCATCCTTGTTGGCAAGGATATGTGGTGACTGCTCATAATATCTCTCAGAGAAAGCTTCAAGCACTCTCTGTATTTTCTGTGATTCTCCAGGCAGTCTAAAAGTTTCCAAAAATAGACGCAGGGCATTGTCTAAAGTCATGTCTTCAAAATCAAATGTTCTAGCAAATTCATGAAGAACCTGAATACAGAGTTCATCATGATTTCCCAGAAAATCACCAATTAGATTCTTGTCCAGCCCAGCAGTGTATCTGAAGAAGCAGGCAACACTTTGGGGATCAAGTTTATCAGGCAAAAGATTTGTTCCTTGGAGAAACTCTAAACCTTTCTTAGGATCACGATTAAAGTGGTCAGCTCCTGTCATCAATTTTCTCTTGAAGTACTTTCTTCGGCAAACAAAAGGAACCCAATGATTAGGATCATAAAAATTCTCACACTTTTCAATCCAGAATGGAGTATACTCTTCAAGATTCACGTGAGAATTTTCAGAACTAACAGATCCAATGCCTATCCTTTCAGCCATTCCCTGCATAACAGCAACAAGACCATCCAAAGCAAGAATATGCATGGAAGATAATGGAGTGTTCACAGGAAATGCACTTTTGGACAACAAATTAGCAATATCTTCAAAGACATTACTGCAAGTTATGTCACAGTCAAAGTTAGCATACATTTCCACCATGAATGATTTTTGCCTGCAGAAGTCAACAAGGGCCTCCATGACAACCTCCTGCTGCTGATATGACGCCCCATATCTGCTTTGGGCAAGCCTTAAAATGACACAAGAAAAGAAAGCTTCTAGTTGTAATTTGAGTTCTGTACGAAGATGGTGATACAGGTTAAGAACAATACTACACACCATTGAGAGTACAAGGGGACTCATTGACAAACCAAACTGCATAAGATTACGGAATAATTCATCCTGAATTAAGCTCAGCAACTTGGGGTGATGACGAAAGGAAGAACCTCCCAACTCTATGGCTGAATTAATCAAAGTCAAGGCAAAAAGTGGCACATCTTCATCAAATGCTATTGTATTTGATCTAGGACTCATTCCCATATGCTCAACAACATTCAACAAAGAACACAAGAAGTGAAAAATTTCCACCATGCAGGGAACCCCATACGGTTCAGACATGAGATGCAATTCATGTGGATCAGCCTCCTTGCCACTGCTAGCAATATGCGTGTTTTCATCCATTGTGGTTGCAGGCACAACAGTCGCAGCATTGGAAGCAATGTGTGCAGATAATGGTTGACTACCATTTGCAGAATTTAAGTTCCCATTCCCCAATTGTCTAGTCTGCAAAAAACATTAATAAATATTCATATGTATGCATGTCCTGACCCTCAAAATTAAGTTTTTGCACAAGTAAAACTTTTTATTTCAGTAGGACAACAAGTATATTCTTTAATAAGTACAGATTTATATATAACATATCAATATGTGTAACAATCCACAAAGGCAAACTCTCTGCCCCTAAATAGTAATTACAATTAAACATTTACAATGAAGATGTTTCCTTCCACACTTTTATTGAAGGTGGGCGAAGGGAAATTGGGAAGGGATGTCTAAGTTTATATCAGGCTTTACTGATGTAAAATTTGGTGAGAATAATATATTAAAAACATAGATATTATTAAGAATAAAGTAAGCAGAGATTGGGGAAAAAAAAACCAACAAACAAAAGAAAAGCAGAGATTATATAAGTCAAGGAAGTTTTCCTCTTTCAGTTATTTGTCATTCAATAAGCTAAGACTAATAAATTATAGCAAAGCAACAATTATAGCATAAATAAGAACCTCTCTCTCCCCAATTTTCTTTTCAATTTTTTCCTCCCCAGAGAATGAGAATTTTTTTTTATTTTTAAAAAAGGAATATTGCAACCAAAACGGACAAAGGTAACAGATATCTCATACCTCTTGTGTCAAAGCAGCGCTCCCATTTTCCAATGAATGGTCTGTGTTGAAAACATCTTGAAGATGAGAGAAAATACATCTAACTAGTTCGTGCATTGTGTAGCGTGCTATTCGCTGCAACAACTCGCCTTTGGCACCTGCTTGGTGAACTATACGGAAACAAGTATTCACTATGGTGCAAATATGTTGGTTACTCAGCATTACTGATGCTTTACTTTTCACACATGCTAGAAGAACTTGTAAAATCTTCATTAGTACCACTTCTTCTGATGCAGGATCGGTCACCTCAAATCTGCAACTTGTTACAGCATCAACCACTAAGTGCATGGTATCCCCAACATTTACAGTGTTTTGATCAATCACGTCCAGAGTCAAGATCTTGTAAACAGACGACAAAGCAACACCGGTAATTGGAGCTCCAGTTTCATCTGATTGAATCACATCCAGAAAAGGCTGCAGATACAAGGCAGGGTTGATGGCATGCCACTGATTCCGCCACAAAAATATTTGCCTTCTTAGGGCCTTTAAAGACTGAACAAGAGAGTGCTCCAACTGGTCATCGTCTGACATATAATGGACTCCCCATCTAACATTTCTTCTCATGACTGCCAAAACAGCACCAATTTCTGCATTTATCATGCATGCTACAGTAGTCTTGTTAGGATATCCAGCATTGCATTGCTCAGGTTCCTCCTCTATTGCGTTGATACCAGATTGTTTTTGCAACTTCAAATGCCCCATTTTGAAAAACAGATCTGCTTAACATTCACCAATAGAAAGCTGCCATGAAACAAATCCCAATGGGGAACACAGTCTAATTAGACCATCAGTTAAATGTGATTAAGGCTTCCAGGTATTAACAACTTCAATGAAGCATGAGTAACAAATAATTCAACTTAAAAGACAGTTTTAAAACATATGAAACACAGCCTAGGGATGTACTAGAACTATAGAAGAATTCATCAAGACAGCATATAAATGTTGAATACATCAGTAGACCATATAAACAATAAACACAAGTAACCATGCACGTATATAAGTAGGAAGGTGAGTCTATTCCAAATTTTTATACACACATAGCACAAGTGAATCCACCTTTATCATTGATCCCCATGAAAATGATCTTGTATTCCAAGATAAACCACATGAAGATATGTAAAGTCACAGAACACCACATTTTCTTTCTCAGTTGCTAAATTATGACTCTAGCTCCCTCATATTCCAGCCATCCTGGTTAAGCTTCTCTCAGAGTTCCTAACCCTTCTCCCATAATCCAATCTCAGATGGAAAATCTAAATTTCGTAACATATGAGTAACCAGAAAGAAGCTCAGCTTAAGCGCAACAAAATGTATAAAAAGTTCAAAAATTATATCCAATGACAGGAATGCCTAGTAAATAACTTAGAACAGATATATCACGAAATTTAACACGCATTGAATTCCAACATGATCTCTGCCACTCACTGCCCCAACCAAAGAGTTTAATTGTTAAAAAAACATTTTCATGCCTAGCCTTTAGTGTAGACTCAAAAGGTCTATAGTACACATCAGTTGCTAAGATGAACAATATATCAATGAATAACTTCCAGTAACAACTCAAGTATCCATCATCAAGTAAAATCCAGCATTTCCTGGATACTATGCTTATTATAGTTTAAAACCCAAAATAAAAGTGATTTTAAGCTGTACACTGCCCAACGACCACTACAAGGCCAATAGGTCGAAAGTGCCATTTAACTTAAATGGCATTGCAGAAAAAGAGCGCACTGAATTGTAAATATAAAAATATACATAACAAAAAGAAGGAATTTGCACATTAGATGGATAGAAAGCGCACATCTGTTTGAGAGAAGAAAAAAAAAAATACAAAATTAACGTCGTGAACAACAGACCACCTCAGGATGGAAATTGATCCAGATGGGAACGTAATAAAACCTAAGCCCATAACTACAACTTGTCAAGAAATTGAAAAAACCTTAGATCTACTGTCGAATCTCACTATTTCGATTGAATCCATTTTTTAACGAGTCTTCTTAGCACACTTACAATAATCCTCTTTACTCTCATAATCCATTGAGCATGATCAATTTGGAATTGAACTAAATTCAAGACAAAGAGATCCCAAAATTTATAATAAGGTTTCGATTCCAACAATGACGTTAAAGAAAAAGAATATGAACATCTGAAAATAACCGTAACGACAAAGATGCAATAAGAGATGGCATGGAAGAAGATGAAGAAACAGAAAGGGGAGCTTACCAAGATCCTCGCTTTGTGCCACAAATCCGAGCTGGTGGGTTACATTACTTGGACTATGGAATTCATGGCTCCTGCTAGTTCCCACCTTCAAATTGAAATCGTTGCAGAGAACCTCCCCTGGTCTTGTCGGGGCATTTCTTCTCTTTTTTTTTTTTTCCTTTAAAAATAAAATTTCAGCGTTGGATTTCTTTTTCTTCGTGCCCTTGTATTATTGATAAATTACAAGAGTCTTTATATTCTGAAGTCTGTAATGTACGGATAGATGGACCGAATTTGTCCTACTATTTTGTACGATGATAAGTAAAAATACAATAATTGTAAAAAAATTTCTCTTGTTAAAAAAATTGTTAATATTTTATTAAAAAATAATTATTTTGTAAAAAATAGTAAAAATAATTTTTATTTGTGAAAATAAATAAAAATTGAAATTTTCTTTCAAAATAGTAAAATATATATATATATTTTTAAGGTCATCGCAACTATATTCAAAACTATTAATTATTAAAATTATCTTTAACATTTTTTATCTGTCTTTTTAAATACATACTATTTCATTAACTCAATAATAAAAAAATTTTCTAAAAATTTTACTAATGATTGTTTCGATTGAGCCCAAAAGAAAACAAACGCAGCTACCCGCAGATCATTCTAGGAAAAAATCACTAAAGAAGCAACAATATCGATATATATATAGTTATATATATATATATATATATATTATAATATAAAATAAAATATATAATATAAAAAATCATTAAAATTTTGAAAAAAAAATAAAATATTTAAAATTATAATAAATAATTTGAAATTAAATAATTTATTATTTTAAAATATAATTATATTTTTATATTATATTTAAACATTTAAAAAATTACATATACTTTTATACATGCAAAACGTCAAAACTTCTAATATTTATTTAAGGTATCTAACAAGATATGCCATTGTTTCGAACACAAGAAAGAATGGTAGCTCTTAGAATTAGAGTAGCTTAATTGTTCGCTAAGCTTTAGATATTTTTTAAAGCACTCGAAGTTTGATAGACATAATAAGCGTGAGGGAGTTTTAATTATCATACTATTACTATTAAGCAAGTAAAGATTTCATAGCTGTCATTTCAGAGTTCTTAGAGGTTTTTTTTTTTTAATTATAAGATAAAATAAGAGAAAAATAAGACTTATAATTGTACAAGAAGTCTATTTAATTTTGGTAGGTTCCATTCAAATTTTTTGTATTTATCTTTTTTAATTTTACTACACAAACTAATTTAAAAACTTTAGGATGCGTTTATTTTTACTATTTTTTATTTTTATTGAAAACAAAATAAATGTAATTAAAAATAATTTTTTAAAATATTTTAAAAATAAAGGGAAAACAAAAAGCGTGTAAAAGACATTTTCAATTTTTTTTTTGCATAATAACCAATATTATTTTTGTATTTTTTTAAAAAATAACCCTTTAATTATATAAAAATTATTATTTAATAACATTCAAATTTAAAAATCAATAAAAATTATTATCATTTAAGTTATTTGACTTAAAAATAAATATGAACAAACTTTTAACTTTATATATAAAAATGTTTTAAAATTTAAAAAATTTAGAAATAAAAATTAATTTTAAAAAATAAAAATAAAAACAAAAAATGTTTTCATAAATCAATCAGCGTTCCACATCCTATATAATTCGGTTATGAAGATCTAACTTTGAAAATTAACCACAAAAATACGTTGAAAAAAATAATTTAAAAACCAGGAGTGTAAAATTTTCATATAGGCGCTGTACATTCTATCCTATTTATTATACAGGAAATATTAGAGAAAAAAATTACATTTTAAAAATATAGTTTCTGTGTAACCAATTAATATTCAAATTTTTATTAGTACTTAACAGTGTTACTAATAAAAATACTTTTAATAAGAATATATTTGTAAAAATAAAATAAAATCAAAACTCTAAATGTACAAGTGGGCCTCGTTACATTTCTGGCTGACCCGCTTTGTCTCTTTGGGTGGGCCTTTCGTGGGCTTTGGTTGTTTTCATGATCCAATGGAGATGGCTGAAATACAGGACTCATATTTGGACTGCACATGGACCTGTTGGGCTAGATTATTTTCTATGATGAACGACCCAATGAGTCAGTTTATATGTTTTGCAAAGCCCCATATTTCCCCTTGAGGGCCAATTATGTGTTTTATTGCCAGAACTAAAATTGAAATCTCATTGCAAATGCGAACAAGACATAGACGTCTCAGGTAAAAAAGAGATATAATAAATAATATAAATATATGATATATTTTTATTTTATGACTATCTCACTTTTTTTGAGCTTATGCTGTGTTGCATGATAAGAGGAAAAAAAAAAATCTATTTTTAGACGCAAGTGTTGACATTTGCATCTAGTTTGGAAAGAATAATTAACAAAACAAAAGAAGAAATGTTTTTGAAGAAAAATGCAAAAATATCTAATAAACTTAATTGGGATTATTCGCAAATACATCTTTTTACTTTTAAAATTAAAAATTAAATTACTCAATTTTACTTTGAAATGCTAGTAAGTGGCCGAAATTGAATAACAAAATCATGCCACGAGTTGACAAAAGAAATAGTGGCCTTGCACTGTGGATGTTGATAGACTTAATTTCTAATTTTAAAATTTTATGGGATTATATATAATATACGTATTTATTTAGTTACTTTTAGCATCGCGACTTCATTTGTTTATTTCAAACCCTTTAATTTTAGAAGGGACTAAAATGAAGAGAAAAATATTTTATATATATATATAAAGAGTAAATATAACTATTTAATTTTTAAAAAATTACTTTTGTTTCAATTTATTCATCTAAAAATGAAACTTCGGTCACAATTATTATTATATTAAGTAAATTTCCTTCAGAATAAGAATTTATGTAATTATTAATTATTTCAAGTGATATTTTTTTAAAAAATAATATTATTTAGATGAGTTTTTATTTAAATTTGAGTTATTTTGACAATTAATTTTGATAAAATTTATTTAAATGATATTATTTAAGAGAAATGACACTTATACAATTTTGAACCAATTTAAAATGATGTTATTTAAGAGGAAAGATTAGTCTTTTCTATTGCAGAAAACAGTCACAATTGTGGGAGAGTGTTTCAAATAAACATTGTATATATTAAGAAAATTAGATTTACAAGTAATTATTTATATTTTTGTTATTATATTTTTTATTAAAATAAAATATATAAAATTTTTTTAAAAAAGTAATTAATGTTGTATAAATTATAAATATATTTATCTTTAATTAAAAGATATGATAATAAAAATATAAAAATTATACATAATTTATATATATATATATTATTTTTCTTGTTTGCGGCCGCTGTTCTGTTTGGTAAATGTCTCATTATTAAGAATGTATATCCCTTTTTTAATTTCTTTTTTTCTGAGCCCTACATTTTGTTATACTGTGTAGTTTGTACACCTTCTATGCTGTACAGAAGCAAATTCTTATAGCGGAGATAAGCGAATTGGATAAGAATCACATCATCTTCCTCTCTCGCTCTATAAATATATAAAATAAGACCCTAAATTTAGTTAGACAAAACTAGGACATGTTTTTTGATAGTCACTTTCTGTGAATAAATATTGAACACATTGATATGATGGCGCTTACCAAGTTTGAAGACTTTGCTTATAAGAATGCCTTTCAACTCCACTCAGCCCTATTTGGCGGACCCTACCCTACACCAAGGTCCGGTGATCCACCACGTTTGATTTTATGTACTTATAGTGGCATCGATCAACGAAGCATCGCAATTTCATTTCAAGGCAATTGAATTTTGAAATCCCTTTTGACATTTTTATTTAATTATTTCATCTAATTTCAAACACTGCAACCCCACAAATCCCCTCCCTACCAAATCTACCGTGTCGTCAAAGAAAACTTCACCTACGAACGTTGAAAACAAAGGAAGGAAAACAAACCACACACAGACACATTGGCTCTTCAATTTTCATTTGTCCTCATTCTTTGTATTGTGAATTAGATAAGGAGGCCGGTGTTGCTTCTGAAGGTCATAATTAATAGGTGTCACCTTCTCTGTGTTGATTGTCCAAGTATAACGAGAATTAGAGATAGATTTGTAGTTGCCTTTGATGACCTAAACAACTATAATATTATTAGATTATTCTACACATCTCTTTAAATGGCTGCTATTAGTATTAGTAGTAGAAATTTCTTATTCTATGTCTTAAAAGTAATTAGAAAAAAAGTAAGATGAACCTTCCTCTTTTTTGTGGTCATTGTTTAGAAAAGTCAGTTGTAAAAAGGACATCATCAGTCAATCGAGAAAACAAAATGCTTGGATCGTTGGCAAATATATAGCGCTTACAAATAATCTAAATTTGCAACGCTGATCAATCCAACTTATTCATCTATACTACCCCAGTTAAGAACTGAATTCATGTGGAAAAAAAGGTCCAAAATATTTTTGAACTTGTCAAAATTGGCAAGCTCAGTTCTCGATGCTTTTATTCAAATTTAATTCAGTAAAGAAAATTTATAACTATTTTATTATTTATTAGTATTGTTGATGATAAATTTGGATTTGGCCCGCCCTGCTCAAGCATCCAACTGTTTCACAGCCCATAGGTCACGCATAAGCAAAGCTAAAGCACCAACATTATTTGAGATAAAATTTGATTTCTACGGTAATACTGAATTTTTAAAATTCTTCTCATACATTTAAAAAATGAAAACAAACAGGGCTTATAAGGTGTCTCTTGGCTGTTGAAAACCCATTGTATTAATTCTAACCATTTTATGTCTACATATTTTACAATTATAAAAAATAATAAATATTTTTGCTCTTTCAAGGCGTTGCATTTAAAATAATTTATCTATTTTTTATCAAAAGAAATAAGTAATGATATAATTTTGACTTTAAATTCCACTGATAATATGGAAAAAGTTGTCCAGCATGACTTGGTTGCGCCGATTGATTTGTATAGATAGTGAAGGAGCAGCGTTAATGGACTTTGTGCCGTTATGCCCATATCCTGTTGCTGAAAAATGAAAATGTATTCAATCAAAGGTTATTTATGGCAAGGAAGGCAGCGTGGACCAAATCGGATAAATCTTTAGCTGTTTTCTTTCCTATTTAAGCAAAAATAAATCGGATAAATCTTTTGTTTTAATTTATTCCTAAAAATATCTTTAATTGAACATAGATGTCAGCAATAATGACAAACATGATATTAATGGCGTCAGATTTAGTAATTAATGACGCCAACTCATATAATTGTGATCTAGTAGAAACATAAAAGCACATGGAGGAGATACTCAGTCACAGCGAAGTTGTATGAGAAGATAAAACAATATCTTTCAGTCATGAGATAAAAATTATGACCAACAAACAAAATGTCATCAGATAAAATAACTGTTTTATTACAATTGCTTTTTTTTTTTTTAAGTTACTTAAATTTATATTTGACTTTTAATTATTACATTCTCAACCATTAATTTTAAATTAGAATTTCTGTCAAAAAGTAGTAATATAATTAACATAAGAATTGAATTGTTTAAAAAATAATTTTGATAAAACCAACTAATGATTTTGATATTTAAGATCTAAACTAGACAAAATATATTTTGTAAGGATTGAAAAAATAATTTACTTAAAAAAATGACTCTGGAGAAAGACAGAGAGTGAGAGAAACATACATATCCACTATTGATTGTTTACGTGCTTATAATTCATTGTTTGAACTCTTGTTTTATTACCTCCAAATATCTCAAAACATTGTTATTAATTTATTATAATAATAATATTAATATGACTAAATTAATAATTTAGTTTTTTAAAAATATATTTTATTAATTTAGTCTTTAATAAAATATTTTAATTTTATTACTAAAAGATTAATTTTTAATTATTATAATTATTTGATTAATTAAATTAATCAAAAATTAATTAACAATAATATTAATAAAAATTAATTTATTATTAAATAAAAAATTTAATCTTATTTAATAAAAAATATAAATAATATATTTTGACGATATATAATTTATAAAATAAAATACATAAAATATATAAAGTTGCACATAAGAAAATTAAACTATGTATTTTGATAATTTATAGTTTATAAATATAATGTAATTTATTTTTATTATTAAATATAATATAATTTATTATTTAATTATTAATTTAATATTATACATAATTAAGTTGATACAAAATTAATCTCTCTAACATTAAATTATGACATTTTATTTTTAAAAAAATAAATTAAAATAATACGTATCTTAGAGATTAAGTTGTTTGTTTACTCTATTAGTATTAATATTAATTCTCTTGTCAGATCAACTACATTTTTATATTTAATCTTTGCACTTCCATGTACGTTGTGTTGTTAAAAAATAGTTAAACCAGACGTGATTGGAAAGAAACTCTTGTGTTTGGCGTCTGATTTGGTCGACAACTCTCCACTTTAACATTAAATTAAAAATATATATAAGAAAAAAATGTTTTGATGATGTCTCAATCGTTTAATTCCATTAATTAATTTGACTCATTCTATTCTTCTAGTTTACATTTGATCAAAATTCATATAATATCATTTTAATTTAAACAACGTTTCTCTAATTGTCTACCGAATGTTTGCGAAAGGGCACTTTAAACTCCCTCTCTTTCTAATTAACGTTAATTTATTTGAATAAAATAAGATAAGCTATTTAGATTTATTGCAAGGTTTTCTATTTTATGAATTTAGTTTGGTAATTGATTTTTCTTAAAAAAAATATTTAGTAGAGAAAGGCCGGTTGACTAATTCTACAATTATAAAAAGAAAAGAAAAGATTAGGAAAAACAAAATACTGGATTGGTCATTAATTCCACGAAATAGGTGATGAAACCAACACTCTGCCAGAAAGTTCCTGATTCCTTTGTCCACTCTCTCTTAGGAGTCAAGTCGGTCACAGTCACACCCACCCACCCAGCTGCAACTTTGCATAACTAGTTACATTGGTAATGGCATTGCCATCCTCAGAACCAAAAAGAAAAAGAGGAAAAGAAAAGATGTTACCAAAGGCAACAAAACAACACAGTCATAGAGAGAGAGAGATTCCTCAAGAATGGAAGAAGATGAGCATTGAGGCAGCCGAAAGGAGACTCTGAGTCTGAGTCTCTGACTCTGACTCGGTGGCTGCCCAGCGATGCCTCGTGTCTTGGCGGTGATGTGTCCACACCTCGGCTTTCGATACTTTGTCGGGACCTCCAGACAGTGACGTGTTCCCACTGCTCTATCTGCACGTTACCCCACACCCATACCCCCACCCTCGTTCTCTTCCCTTCCATTTCATCTCATCACATTACACTCGCACAAATAAAAAATATTTAATAATACTAAAAGTCTAAAATAAATAAATACCCATCTCCCATCTATAAACCCGTCTCTATCTAATACAAGAGACTATCCGAAAGGACACTATGGTCATTCCACAACTTGGCATGGTCTTCTAGTTCTGCTTCCATCCCGAACGACCCAGCCAAGGTCTCGTTTATGTTATGCACAGAGGACATAAATGCCAATTTCTTCATATCTTTCTCTCCTTGCATAATCTGTGCAACTTGGTCTATAATCTTGTTTTGAATGATGGTGTGTGTATGTGTGAGAGACTGTGGGAGTAGGTAACAACGCAAGTGGAAAGCTCTGCCAACTTGGGAAGTTGAAAACTTTGAAGTTTGAACACAACACATACAAGAACCGCTTACCGGGGCGACAATGAAAAACCATTAACCACATCAAATGCAGAAAACCACTAACTGGTTCTGATACGAACAAGAGTGTGATAGCAGGAGAAGAAGACGTACGCGCTTCAAATTGGTGACCACCCATCCTCCTTTGTGGTCACTCAGATTGATAGGCATTGGTAAAATCAGCTTCAGGGATTACTGGGGGACCCCCTATCCTTCAACTGTTTCCGCCGTACCAATCTGACCCTTTTAGCGGCATTGATAGAGGTACAAAAAGGACCTTACTTTTCGTGTTCCTCAGCTTCGTGAATTAATAACAACCTTCAAAAAGCTTACTCCATACCTGAAATCAGAAGGCATCATTCAGGAAGCTGGGCTTTTTTACACAAGTGAGCTGCAAGGACGGTCTTTTCTGCAGTTTGGTGTTTGATTCTTTTGATTGATCTTTTTCGGCTCGTGTGGAAGTGGGTTTTCTGTCATAGTCTTAATTAGGTGGATGTGACTTATCTAATCTGAGGAATTTATATGTGGTTAGGGTTTACATGCAAAACAAGCAAAACCCATGTGTTTGATGTCTGATTCATGCAGTATGGTTAGCTGGGAAAGTGGGTTCTTTATTTAAGAGTGAGCTAATTAAGGAAGATAAGGTTTTGGATTCTATCTGTTGGATTTTGGGGTTCATCTATACAGATCTGAATCTAGAAAACAAAACAAGGAACCGAGAGGCAGGAAAAAGCTTCAGACTTGACATATATATATATCTATCTAGTCTTTTCGTTGTATTCAAGCTTACTTCTTTTACTGGGTTTTGTCCTTTTTTTCAGTTTCATTTCACCAAAACATCCAGAGGGAAAGCAAGATTTCTCACTATCGACAACTTTCCAATCATGGCGAATCGGTGGTGGGCTGGAAATGTGGCAATGAGACCCACGGATCCTATGTCGTCTTCTCCATCACTGCAGCTCAGAAACCCAGAAGACGACCATGGTGGATTGAATCGTCTAGGGCCTAGACGAGAACAAGAATTCATGGACAACTCCAATACCAACGCCACCCCAACCAATAGCAGCAACAGCAACACAAACCCAAACGCCCAAACTGCCGAAGACGACGATAGCCGTGAGGCTGACGACCAAAATCCCGGTAGCCACGAAACAGTCGAGCCGGGCAGCAGCGGCCGTCGGCCACGTGGCCGCCCACCGGGGTCGAAGAATAAGCCAAAACCCCCCATCGTTATAACAAAGGAAACCCCCAACGCCCTCCGAAGTCACGTCTTGGAAATCGCCAGCGGCAGCGACGTCGCTGAGAGCATTGCCACCTTCGCAAATCGCCGGCACCGTGGGGTTTCAGTGCTCAGCGGAAGCGGCATTGTGACCAATGTCACACTCCGGCAACCGGCGGCGCCTGGTGGGGTAATTACGCTCAATGGACGGTTCGAGATATTGTCTCTCTCCGGCGCGTTCTTGCCGGCGCCTTCACCCCCTGGGGCGACCGGGCTAACAGTGTACTTAGCGGGCGGACAAGGGCAGGTTGTGGGGGGTACGGTGGTGGGTTCTCTGGTGGCATCGGGGCCTGTGATGGTGATTGCAGCTACATTTGCTAATGCTACTTACGAGAGGTTGCCATTAGAGGAAGAGGCAGGTGGTGAGGAAATGCAAGTGCAGCAGCAGCAACATCAACAACAGCAATCAGGAGTTAATTCAGGTACTAGTGGAACTCCGGCATCGCAAGGTTTGGGTGAACAAGTTTCAATGCCAATGTACAATTTGCCTCCAAATCTGCTATCAAATGGTCAAATGCCCCACGATGTGTTTTGGGGTCCGCCACCTCGCCCTCCTCCTCCCTCTTACTGAGAGATAAAGAAAGTAAAAACAAAAAAGAAGACTTTGTTAATGAGCTTTGTTCGTTCTTTCTTACTGACTTGTACTTGTGCAGTATGTTCTGACGGTTTCTTTGTAAGAATAACTAGCAAGGTTAGGACGTTTTGTTTATTTGCTTTGCTTAATTATGTTTAGAAACATGCTTTAGCAGCTACTAGTTCGTTTCTCTTCCGTCTAATCCTACTTTTTTTTGTTCTGGAAGAGTTCATTTATGACTGTGTAGGAAGAGGATGGAATGACCCAAAATAATATTGGAGCTATGCAAGGATTTTATGGTAAGCGTACCGAGTTGTTTGACTTTCTGCCTCGTTCTGCATTTGGTACTTGAAAGAATAGTAGTATTGCTGGAAAGTCATAATGTGTGATAATGATTTTGGACTGTAGCACATTGAATATTTTTGCAATTGGATGATCTTTAACTTACGGAGTGAGGATGGTAGGGTCAGTGCATCTCCCCTTACCTGAATTAGAGACTTTCTAGACTGTTCTGGTTAAATCTCAGTAAGCATTATTGCGTCTCTTCTGAATTTTGTCTGAAAAGTTTGTCTAGGTGCAAGTCCGTGTTGGTTTAGGATTCTAGGTTCTTGGGGCCAATTGGGACAGTATTATATAATTATGGCAAACTGACACCGTTTAAATTTCGACTAAATCGTACTATAGTAGAATTTGGAAACCATCGACAGTTAAATGATTTTGGTCTTTAGTTTGTAACATCCTCGTGCTTAGAAACCTTTCAAGCTTTAAGCCAGCATCTTGTCATCAATATCCTGGAATAGGTTTTGTTTTGATAGGCATGAAGTACAGGAGGGGAAGAAGAAGAAATGTGGTCCACCATATCTTCAAACCGTTTCATATTGGACTAAAGTCAAGAGTGGAGGGTGGTCATCTGATATGTAAATTCTTTTTTTTTTTTTTAAATTCCAATTTTCTTCCCCAAAATCTTTCCTATTTAGTCTAAGAGTGCAATTTAAAAGGAGGAAAAATATTAAAACGGTTAGGAAAAGTTGTCCTCCAAGCAGAATAGTCACTGGGGGGTTCCTCTTATATGCCTATATCATTCTATATTCCTTTGTTTTGGGTGCATCTTTCCATTGAGCGAAGATGGAAATGGGAAAGTTAGAATGAATCAGCTGTTTCTATTGTACATAATTATTGCGGTTGATTTATTTAAAGACTTCCTTGGACTTGGCTTCTTGTTATTTCGTTATTATATGTGTCTTTGGTCCTTAGATTGGATTTATTTCTACATTTTTACCTTATAGTGTTTTTGGATTTCTTTGATGGTCATGAAATTAATAATTTTTAGACAGTCAAGTTTGTAGTCAAATATTTTTTTAAAGTCCTTTCTCATTTATTGATTAGATATGATCTTTGTAAAACATGTCATAGGTGTTATAGGTTATTAAAGTCGAAAGGGCAGATGAAGGAAAAATTAGAAACTTTTTATATTTTTCCTGTTATCCTTAGATTTTAATTATTCAAAAAAGTAATTATGTAATTTAAGTGGGTTCTAGTCTGGCTAATGTAACAATATTGAACATGCATAGATAGTTTAGCATACGCATATGTATGTATTGAGTGTGTTTTTCTGGTGAACTTATGTATCGTGTGTGTGCATAGATGGACAGTTAAAATTTTCCTTTCCTCTCTAATTGAGCATTCTACCCACAGCAAATTGGCATGTCTGGCTATACCACTTGCACGTATTAGTTTTGTTAAAAATGTTCAGAAATATGTTGACTTAACTAATTCAAAGTAATAAATAAGGCAATAAAAAATAGCTAAGTTTCTACTGAGAATTTATGTACAATTGTCATTCTTTGAGCCAAATTCCTGCAAAACTAATTTTATATTTAAATGCATATATGTGGTTCATTTTAAATTTGTTTTAGACAATGACTTGTAGCACTTGTTAATGATATGCTGCTTTGTTTCAGTTGTTACATTAAGAACATGGAAAATAATAATTGAAGTAGATAAACAATATTGCTACCATAGTAGGATAGTAGGAATTAATGAATATATTAGCTAATTGGAAAGCTTTCTATATTAATAAAATTCTGCTGTTTTGTGTGTATACTTTTCTGGTGGGAACAAGGGCCATCTTGTTCAGAATTGATGATTATTGTTTATAAGCTCTAAAATTGTAAGGCTTGGGTTGAGTACCTTCACCTTTTTTGCACATACATAGAAACTAAGGGAGTGATCAGTAGTTCCATTGCATATTGAAAGATAACAAATTTAATATAGAAGAGTAGTTGAGTTCTATTGCATATGCAACATATGAAGGATAGTATTTCAACTTAAATGCGTCCGTATTTCTTCCCTTCAAGGTCAATATTTTGCTTATACCACCTAAAATGGCAGTGTCTCATTAGTTAGTTAACTACTACATATGATTGTGGTCTACTAAACCCCTCTAGATTTTCTTCTTTTGTGTTCTTACTGTGTGAACGCATGTTCTATTATTCTACCTTGAAAATTTAGTTTGTCCCAACAGATTTGTTTGCTCTCATAGCTAACTGCTTGCACCAATGTGATGTGTGGAGTGTGAATTGGCCTGAGGGCGAAGGTGTCTCTATTACTCAACACACTTATTATATACATGAAATAAAAAAGGTTACCTAACTTGGAAAGAAATCTTGACATCAATTATTTGGCTCTCATATCAACGTTTCTTTCTTTTCTTTTCGTGCTGATATTTGATCCGTTAAAGTCGGCCTAATTCCTATTGCTGAAGTATTTATGCTGATTTTAAACGTTTCTAACTAATTTCGATGAATTTTACTTCGCAAGTGAAAGTGCTTTAATGCTTTATCTTTTCAAAGAAATTTTTTTGTTTAAAGACGTTTCCACTACTGCTGTCTAGTCATGAAATGGACGTGTTTTCTGAGGCTACTTTCAGCTATCTGTATTGATGTGGAAATTTGAATATAGAAATTCAAGTGATCGATCTAATCCTTTGCCTTGACTATGTTAGTGGCAAAATTATCCTGTTGCGTTGGCAAATACACGTTTTAGGTGGATAACTTTTAGACTTGGTTCATATTAGAAGGCGGTAATGTGGGTTTACACTTCGAGTAACATCGACTTTGGGTGTGGGTGGTTGATGGTTGATAGTTGATAGTTGATAGTTGATAGTTGTGAAAAATATAATTCAATATCACTCAATTATTGGTTTGAATTAGCAGCAGTTGTTAGCAAGATGATATAAAGAGGCTTCATATCATCTGAAATTCAGTGCTTTAGATGAGAGGTTTGGGTAGAACTAAACTAGGAGACCATGAAAAAAGATGACTTGTGAAGGCAATAGATGATTTGAAGCATTTTATAGAATTGTCGGGAGAAGGTGTGATGTGCTTATCAAGATTAGCCTGGCTTACTGTTCTTCAACAGTAATCTTAATCATGGGTCGAATCGCAACGTTAGCTTTTGTCAATTTAAGAAGAGCTTGAATTCCAAGCATGAGAAATTTTTTTATGACTAGGAATTCGCAGTTCTATTCAATAATTTGGGCTGAGTCACGGTGAAGCTCTTAGACAAGTAAATTTTGTAGGTATATGGGAATAATTAGGAGATGCAAATTCAACGCCCCGTTATAATTATTATTACCAATTCCATCCGTGAATTAATAATCATGTTTAGAGGTTTTATTTTCAAAAAAATGGTAGAGGAACAGGTTTTTTTTGGGTAAATTATAGTGACGAATCAAGGTTTGGGAGAGTTTTAGAAATAACACATTTAAAATGTTAAGTTCATCAACACAAAATAAATTAGAAAAAAAGTTGTGTGAAATTGTATCAAACTTTAAAAAATTAAATTAATTTTCAAAGAACATGTACATGGGCATTAAGTATAATTTTATTAAATTTTTAAATATGTTTGAATTCACCATCATGGGCATTAAGGTTGGTATAATTATTTAAATAAATAATATTAAAATAAAAATCATAAAATTATATTTTTAAAAAAATTATTTTAAGGGTACTGTTTAGAGATGAAATTTAATTTTTTAAATAAGAAAACTACTATTTTACATTTTTAAGATAGGAGCATAATTTACTCTGTTTGTTGGGCATAAAACAAGTTCCTTTTGTCGGATTTGGACTTTTGTGCAAAAATTTAAAACTAAGAACGACGAAATAAATTGCAGTGTTCTAATTCTGTCATATAGTGACAAGTAAATTCTCATTATGAAACAAAAACTAGATTGAAAAGGACAGCGCAGTCTGCTGGTCTCATTCTATTAATTATTTATTTATCTTAAGAAAAACCCGAGTTTTTCCTATGACACATGGTCGTCAATGTTTCAACAATTTTATATTATTAAAAAGATATTTTGCCATTCTATAATACATAAAAATGAGTGAAAAGAAAACACAAAAATGTGATGATAAAACTTAACAAATTTTATTTAGACATACATTCAATTAATGTTCCCATAAAATGATTTTTATTTTGTCTTTAAATTATTTTTCATTAATTTTATTTTAAAATTTTTTGATTTTGTCTCACTCTAATACTATTTATTATACTTACAATATAATTAAAACTTTTGGTGACATGAAAAATGGATCATATTAAGAATTGATATGAAATTGATAATAACTCTAAAGTTTGAGAATAAAATTAATAATAGTTCAAAATTTTAGAGAGTAAAAAAATATTTTTACTTATTTTTTAAGATAAATTATACTTTAGTGTTATGTAATTTACCTCAATTTTACTTAATTTTTGTGGTTTTATTTTTTTCAAACAAATATTTGTGATTTGTTTCATTAATACTTTAATGTCATCTGATTTTATTCCATTAGAAATTTAATAATAATTGTCCGTGACTTGCATGTGATTGTGAAAAAAATGTTCTTTTTTTAAAATTTTTATTCTTTTAAACAAATATTTTTTTCTCTAACAATCTATTTTTTAAAAAATTGGTTTTTTTTCAATCTTTTTTACTAAAATTTGATTTTTAACTAAACTCTATACTTGAAACTTTAAACCCAAACTTTAAACTCTAAATTTTGAAGTCTAAACTTTAAATTCTAAATCTTAAATTACAAATTTTAAATTATAAATTTAAACCTTAAACTTTAAACTATAAAAGAATATAATAAAATTAAAAAATATATAACATATTTATAAAAAAATAAAATAAAATAAAATAAAGCATTAATTAAAAATAATAAAAATAAATAATATAGATATTATATAGAATTCTAAATTAATCTAAAAATAGAAAAAGATAGAAAATAAACCTATATACTAAATACTAAATGCTATATTATTAATATGTTTTATTATATTATTTATTAATTATATATTATTATTTAACTATATATTTTATATAATTATTTATTAATTAATATTTTTATTTTAGTTTTGGTATTTTTATTTATAAATATGTTATATATTTTTTATATATTATTTAAGGTTTTAAATTTAAGATTTAAAGTTTAAGTTTGGACTTTAAAATTTATGATTTAGAATTTTGAATATAAAAATTAGGGTTTAAAGTTTAGATTTTAAGATTTAGTATTTAGTATTTAAGGTTTAGTAAAAATATTATATTTTAGTAGAAACAATTAAGTTAGTGAAAAAGTAGAAAAAATTTTAAATTTTTTTTTTGGTAAAACATTGGGCTTTTAAGAATAAAACTCATTTTTCTAAAAAAGAAAATCGATTATTTTGAGATAATTTTTTTAAAAAAATTCTTTTTTTGAAAGAAAATTGATTTTTTTTAAAAATTATTAAAAACAGTTTTTTTAGAGAAAAAAATAAAAAGTAGTTTTTTTGAAAAAAATTGATTATTTTGATGGTCACTATTAAATTTTTAACTAAATAAAATTACAGGTCATCAAAATGTTAATGGCACAAATAACATGTTACTCATTTAAAAAATTTAAATCATAAAATAATTAAGTAAAATTAAAACAAATCACGTAATATTAAAATATAATTTATGTTTTTATTTAAATTGTTAACTCAATTTTTTCTTCAACTCATTTTTAAATTTTTTTTTTGTTTCAATAAATATTCTCCAAATTTTTCATCAGAAGTACTGGATAATAAAATTTATAGTTGATTGAAAATTTTGTTAAGAAAAAAAATCTCATTAAGCTTTCCAACCAAAACTTAGGTGGTTTTTGGTCATTAATTTTAATTAAGATTCAATTTTTTATTTTAATTAAAAATTAGATAATATCTTATTATGTTTTAATGTTTATGTATTATTTTTCTTACTCTAAATTTAAAAAAAAGAAAAAAAAGAAAATCTTTCAATCTTTCCCCTTTAATTTTTCATCTCTCCTCTTAATCATTTCACTGCTCTTCGTTCATTCTTTATTCTCGTTCACGAGTAGACTGTAAACACAATATAATTTTAATACACAAACAAAGGAAAACTTCCATAGGGTTTTTCTGAGCCCAAAACGGCAAAACCCTCCGTGCCTTTCTCTTTGACGGCGATTGGTTAATAATTCTTACTCATTCTGCTATCCATGGTTTTTCCTTTCTATATACTAAGTGATTGTAAAATTGCATTTGATGTCTGATTGAGTTGTCTTCTGAGAGCTTTATTTAATTTTTCTGCTTGAAGTTTTGAGTGACTTTATTAAGGACATGGCGGCTGCTGGAGAAATTGGGGTGTCCGAATTTCTGCAGGTTTGCTTTTACTCCTGGATATTGGATTCTAACGAGAGCATAACATTGTATAATATATATATATATATATATATAGTGGGAATGTTTGAAAAATCGTGCTTCTGTAGTAAGATGTTTTGATCATATGACGTAAAATTTTACAGCTTTAGTTTGAATTTCTAGATTTTATTTTCATTCAGTAACCTTACCGTTTTACAAGTAATGATCAGATTTCTGCGGGGTGTCGTTCATGCAGTATGTTTAATCTGGCAAATTCAACGTTATTGTGCTTATATGTTTTGTATTTTGGCGACGTTGGTTACAGGGCACTTGCAGGCAAAATCTGCTTTTAGTGAAAAATTTTCATAGAAGGAGCAGTCATTTGCTTTTGGGTACACTTCGGAAACGAAGTCAGGTGCTGGGCTCAACTAGAAAAGCCTTATCTTTGAGGTATCGTGTCCAAGCAAAGTCCAGAGCTGTGGTTTCGGGGGGTGTGAGCAGTTCTGTAGACGAGCACTCTAGCTTGGTTGAGAAGCCTGCCTCGGAAGTTATTCATTTTTACCGACTCCCATTAATCCAAGAATCTGCAGCAGCTGAGCTTCTCAGGGAAGTTCAAGCAAAAATATCTAATCAGATTGTGGACCTACAAACAGAGCAATGTTTTAATATTGGGCTTGATTCACAACTTTCAGGTGTAAAGCTTTCAGTCCTTAAATGGCTTCTTCAAGAAACATATGAACCTCAAAACCTGTTAACTGAGAGTTTTCTTGAAAAGAAAAGGAAGGAAGGTTTGAAGACTGTTATAGTAGAGGTTGGACCTAGGTTGTCATTTACCACAGCATGGTCTTCTAATGCTGTGGCAATTTGCCAAGCATGTGGACTGATGGAGGTGACCCGTATGGAACGATCAAGGAGATACTTGTTGTACACCATGAGTGAATTACAAGATTATCAAATCAATGAATTTGCAACAATGGTTCATGATAGAATGACTGAATGTGTTTATACCCAAAAGCTATCATCCTTTCAGACCAGTGTAGTCCCAGAAGAAGTTCGTTATATACCTGTCATGGAGCAGGGGCGAAAGGCGTTGGAAGAGATAAATCAGGAAATGGGTCTAGCCTTTGATGATCAGGATCTACTATACTATACAAAACTTTTCAGAGAGGATATTAAGCGTAATCCAACAAACGTGGAGTTATTTGATATTGCACAGTCTAACAGTGAGCATAGCCGGCACTGGTTTTTTACCGGAAAGATTTATATTGATGGACAGCTCATGAATAGGACTCTAATGCAGACTGTGAAAAGCACTTTACTGGCAAATCCAAATAATTCAGTTATTGGCTTTAAGGATAACTCAAGTGCTATAAGGGGTTTTCCAGTAAAGCAGTTACGACCAGTTCAACCTGGTTCAGCATGTCCATTAAACATGACAGAACGGGAGCTAGATATTTTATTTACAGCTGAAACCCATAATTTTCCATGTGCAGTGGCACCTTATCCTGGTGCAGAGACAGGTGCTGGTGGTCGCATTAGGGATACACATGCAACAGGAAGAGGGTCCTTCGTCCAGGCAGCTACAGCTGGTTATTGTGTTGGGAATCTCAACATGCCACGGTTTTATGCACCATGGGAAGATCCCTCCTTCATTTATCCTTCAAATTTGGCATCACCTTTGCAGATCCTCATAGATTCCAGTAATGGTGCTTCTGACTATGGGAACAAATTTGGTGAGCCATTGATTCAGGGCTTCTGTAGAACTTTTGGAATGAGACTTCCAAGTGGGGAAAGACGGGAATGGCTGAAGCCAATCATGTTTAGTGGAGGCATTGGGCAGATTGACCACATCCATATATCAAAGGGAGAGCCTGACATAGGAATGTTGGTTGTAAAGATCGGAGGTCCTGCTTATCGTATTGGGATGGGAGGTGGTGCAGCCTCAAGCATGGTTAGTGGCCAGAATGATGCAGAACTTGATTTCAATGCCGTACAACGTGGAGATGCTGAGATGGCACAGAAATTGTATCGTCTTGTTCGTGCCTGTATAGAGATGGGGGAGAAGAATCCTATTATCAGCATTCACGATCAAGGAGCTGGGGGGAACTGCAATGTTGTAAAGGAAATTATATACCCAAAGGGTGCTGAGATAGATGTCCGAGCAATTGTGGTTGGTGATCACACAATGTCTGTCCTAGAGATTTGGGGTGCAGAGTATCAAGAGCAAGATGCAATATTGGTGAAGCCTGAAAGTCGTGAGCTCTTACAATCAATATGTGATAGGGAAAAGGTTTCAATGGCTGTGATTGGAACTATTAGTGGTGATGGGCGTGTTGTCTTAGTTGATAGCTTAGTAACTCAGAAGTGTCTCTCAAATGGACTCCCTCCTCCTCCCCCTGCTGTGGATCTTGAACTTGACAAAGTACTTGGTGACATGCCCCAGAAATCTTTTAAATTCATTCGGGTTGTTTATGAGCAGGAACCACTTGATATTGCCCCTGGGATCTCAGTAATAGATTCCTTGAAGAGGGTATTGAGTTTACCATCTGTATGCTCAAAGCGGTTCTTGACAACAAAAGTTGATAGGTGTGTTACTGGTCTCGTGGCACAGCAGCAAACTGTTGGCCCTCTGCAGATTCCCCTTTCTGATGTTGCTGTTACTGCTCAGACTTTTACTGATGTGACTGGTGGTGCATGTGCCATTGGGGAGCAACCAATCAAAGGTCTGCTAGACCCCAAAGCGATGGCAAGATTGGCTGTTGGAGAAGCACTTACAAACCTTGTATGGGCAAAGGTCACTACCCTTTCTGATGTTAAAGCCAGTGGTAATTGGATGTATGCTGCCAAGCTTGATGGGGAAGGAGCTGCCATGTATGATGCTGCTATATCTTTGTCAGAAGCAATGATTGAACTTGGTATTGCTATTGATGGAGGGAAAGATAGTCTTTCTATGGCTGCCCATGCTGGAGGTGAAGTTGTCAAGGCTCCAGGAAATCTTGTAATCAGTGTTTATGTGACTTGTCCTGATATAACAAAAACAGTGACACCAGATTTGAAACTTGAAGATGATGGTGTTTTGCTTCATATTGATTTGGCTAAGGGAAAGCGGCGGTTAGGTGGATCTGCTCTAGCCCAGGCATTTGACCAAGTTGGGGATGAGTGTCCTGATCTTGATGATGTTCCTTACCTTAAAAAGGTTTTTGAAGGAGTTCAAGACCTTCTAAATGATGAACTGATCTCTGCTGGTCATGACATTAGTGATGGTGGGCTGTTAGTTTGTGTTCTAGAGATGGCATTTGCCGGGAATCATGGATTCATGTTGGATTTGACTTCACAGGGGAAGAGCCTTTTCCAAACCCTCTATGCAGAAGAGCTTGGGTTGGTTGTTGAGGTAAGCGAGAAAAATTTGGATAGTGTAATGAATAAATTGAACAGCGTGGGTGTTACTGCTGATGTTATAGGCCAAGTAACTGCTGACCCATTGATAGAAGTTAAGGTTGATGGGCTGACTCTTTTAAAAGAAAAGACTTCTACCCTAAGGGACATGTGGGAAGAAACCAGTTTTGAGCTGGAAAAGTTTCAAAGATTGGCATCTTGTGTGGATATGGAGAGAGAGAGTTTAAAACATCGATATGCGCCTTCATGGAAACTGTCCTTTATTCCGTCCTTCACTGATGAAAAGTATATGTCTGCAACTTCAAAACCCAGAGTAGCTATAATTAGAGAAGAAGGAAGCAATGGAGATAGAGAAATGGCTGCAGCATTTCACGCTGCTGGTTTTGAACCATGGGATGTCACAATGTCAGACCTTCTTAATGGAGTGATCTCTTTGCAAGAGTTCCGCGGAATTGCATTTGTTGGTGGATTTAGCTATGCCGATGTGCTGGATTCTGCAAAAGGTTGGTCTGCTTGCATAAGATTCAATGAGCCCCTCTTAAATCAATTTCAAGAGTTCTACAACCGTCTAGACACATTCAGTCTTGGTGTCTGCAACGGTTGTCAGCTTATGGCTTTGCTGGGATGGGTACCAGGTCCACAAGTTGGGGGTGTGCTTGGTGCTGGCGGGGACTTATCACAACCAAGATTCATTCACAATGAGTCAGGGAGGTTTGAATGCCGCTTTACAAGTGTGACAATAAAGGACTCACCAGCTATAATGTTCAAAGGTATGGAAGGTAGTACACTGGGAGTATGGGCCGCTCATGGTGAGGGAAGAGCTTATTTCCCAGATGAAAGCGTGTTGCTTCGTATTGTTGATTCAGAGTTGGCTCCTATAAGATATTGCGATGACAGTGGCATTCCAACAGAGATGTATCCTTTCAATGTGAATGGCTCTCCTTTAGGGGTTGCAGCAATATGCTCTCCTGATGGGAGGCATCTTGCCATGATGCCTCATCCAGAGCGTTGCTTCTTAATGTGGCAGTTTCCATGGTATCCCAAACAGTGGGATGTGGACAAGAAGGGACCTAGTCCATGGTTGCGCATGTTCCAGAATGCAAGACAGTGGTGTTCTTGAGATGGTCAATTTTTCTCAGTGTTCTTTAGTTCACAACTAATGCTTCTCCCCCTGATTAATCCACAGATTGCTTAACAATGAAATATAGCAGCGAGACTAAGGTTGAATAGCTGCTCATGAAAATCATCTAGAAGACATTTTAGTTTTCTTACGTGGAAAGTTTATAAAATTTCAATTTCTCAGTTCCGCAATACGGTGAAATGAATAAAATATTTATCTGACATGGCATGTCTTAAGCCATTAATCTCAAATTTCTACAGGGAAGTTACGTGGCAACTGTGATATTATTACGAATTATGGAAGTACCTTTTCTTGAACAACGTAATTGATGATTATTCGAATTCTGAAATTGAATACATTTTGAAACACCTCTATACAGTATATATCACCCTGACTGTTGGAAGTTGAGAACTTTTATATGAAATATAGAAAAATTTATGGATGCAGAAGTATAAGCTTTTGATCAATAGAAAAAGGTTTCATGTATAAATTTGTTTGATCACATCCTAGAGGAATATAATCTTGTGAAGGCTGAAATACTCCAGCAAAAGGCATTCATTTCAACGTTAGACAGTACCATGATTGTTACAATTCTTTTATTTTTCTTTTTTCTGCCTTTTAAGAATTATTCGACTTTCGGATTGATTTTGGTTTAGTTTCGAGCCTCCGTTTCGCGTTATTGGGATGGAAGTGTGAACTCTACTTTGTCTCAGCGGATTAAAACATCTGAGAGGAATGAAATGGAGTCCTTTGGAGGCTGAAGCATCCCATTGCTTTTGATGGTTACTCATTTGGCTAGCTTTTGGTTAGTATCTATTATTTTGGCTCACTATCGCAGATGAATTTTTATTTATTTATTGTTTTTAAAGTCCAAATGAGTTTCTCTTGTAACACGTTCCTGCCTTCTGAGATTTTTTTTTTTTTTTTGAAGTAAGAATTTCAGAAAGTGTTCATTCTAATTATGCAGCAGTCTAGTTTGGCGTGTTCTGCTTTCTTTGTTCTAAACTACAGTTTTCCTCTTAAACTTCCAATAACCCATTTTTCATCCAAAAATTCACTCATAAGAGGAGGAAATTAAACTCCTGATTGTTTGATTAGGTAATTGAAACACCTGTAAAATATGATGACAACAAAGCAACCGCATTTTTTATTAAAAAAAATAAATTATGATGAGCCTGATCTCATGTTCTTACCTGATATGAAATATAAGGCAAATTTTGTTCAACCAAAAGTTTTACTCCGTATTATGTAAAATTTATTAATCAGTAAAATAAAAAAAACTCTAGTGTAAAAGATTTCAACTGTTTTAATCAATGTGTCTTTAAATGAAAGATATCAAATGAGTCAGAAAAGGGGACTTGGATTGTGCGAAAATAATGGGTTAGAATTGTTGAAAAGGGCACGTAAAGAAAACAGAGTTGGGAACGTGAATGAACAGGGTTATTGTGTGTTAAAAAGTAGTCATCTTGTCGTAAAATTGTGTTTGTTGTATAATAAAAGGTAGCTTCTTCTTTTTTCCTCACATCCCGCATGGTCTCGACATCTTCTGTTTTCGTTTCTTTTTTTTTGAACATATGGCGGACTGTTAGAAAATCAGGTTATGGTTCTTTTAATTTGCTTTATACAAAGACAATAAGACTAAACACTTGTTCAGTAACCATGTTTTGTTACATAAAACTGCCAACGGCTTTCATGTTTTGCTTTCTGTGTTAATAGGTTGTTTAAAATTGATGACCTCAATAGTCGTAATACTTGCGGTTGCAGGCTTGCAGCTACATGTTTATTCAGGGAACTGCTTTTATAAGCCTAAGCTAAAACCAAAAAAGAAAGCAAAAGCCAATGTCACCACAAAGCTTCTTTCATGCACTAATCTGGCCCAAGATCTTAAATTTGCAAGAAATAGTTCAGTTCTAGTTTTGACATTATTTTTTCTTTTGGTTACATAAGAGGTCCATGACATGAGAAATTGTAAGGGAGAAAGATCAAACTTAAATTGTCAAAATCATTTTAGAAACTAATTGATGTGATGTGAGCTATCGGATTTGATATTTTCACGTGAGAGGATCACATAATACTCTTATATAAAGAGAAAGATATATACTGTATGAGATTCACTTGAACACTAAGTCTCACTTGAATGAATAGATAATCTCAGAGTGTAAATCCTACACTCCATTTTTCTCTTAACATAATATTATCATGTGATATTCTTGTATGAGAAGATCAGATCTGTGAGCTACCATTTCATTAACGGTCATAATTTTTTATGATTGCATTATGCATGATTGAACCATGGATGATTCAAAAGGGCCACCTCCTGATCAATTCCATGGAGGAGCTTCTCTAATGTATTAAGGTTGGACTCACCAAATAATTGGTTTTCCAATTCAAGGGCATTATTAGTAAACTCTATGTCCATCTGTCTCTGGTCGTCCAAGCATTGGTATACTGTGGCACTTCCTCCGTGAGAGAGTAGATTAGCCAATTGATCATGATAATTTTGAATCACTGTGGCATCATTCTGCAAATTAGGAAACTCTATCCCGTTGTTTGAGTTTGTTGGTGCTAGAAAACTTCCACAACCAGCAGCACCAACACTTGAATTCGCCATTGCACTAAGAATATCTATCTCTTCCTGCAAGCTAGCAATCTACACGTAGCAACCGTATAGTCATGCATGGCTTATTGCTAAGAAACTTATAAAAAACGGAAGGAAGAAACTTATATCTTTGCTATTAAAAGTATAATTTTTATTTTTTTATTATCAAGTTCTTAAATCAATAATTAATATATGTATGATTTATATAATTCATTTTTTTTGTAATTAATTATTTTAAAAAAATTTTATATACTATATTTTGATTAAAAAACTTAATAATAAAGTTATAAATAATTTCATATAAGTCTAATTCAAGACTTAAACTACTTTTAATTCTTAGAGTTTCTCTTAATTTTTAACTTGGCATTATAATTTTTAAGTTTACAATCGGATTTTTATGGTTTTTAAACTTTTAATTTGCTCATTGTTATTAAAGTTTTATTAGTACGCCCTTTAAATTTTGTTGACGTAGCAAATCATGTCTTGTCACAGCATTTTGATGTCAGTCATGCCGTATGACTCCAACCAATTAACTTAGATGACATCAACCTATCATGCACCTGAGCACGTTTTACTGTTGTTTATCTTTATGCTAAAGTGACACATGAACATTCGCAATAGTGTGAACCAAATTAAAAAAAATTGAAACTATAAGAATCTAATTACATAATTTTAAATTATAATAACTAAATTAAAAATTAAATGACACTCTTAAAAGTATGAGTAATTTTATATGATATAAGCATAATTAAGAACCTGTTGCTGCAGGGCAAATATATGAGCAACACAACCATATATAGGATCATGAACCCGAGCCAGTGCTTCGTAAGATATGGTGATGGCAGCATCACTTCTGTTTTGAACTGGTAGGTGTGACAATAGCCTCGAAACATTGCTAGCCCCGAAAATCCTGTGAACTGCTGCAAAATGGGTTGCAGCCTGGTCATAGGAGAAGTAAGGAGCAAATACACAGTCAAGTGTGCACTTTCTCCTCAGGAACTTGCATGCTCCACATGAAGAGCCACACCCTGTCATTATTGTCCTAATTAAGCTTGTACTTAATGAGTGTTTAAAGCTTGTGCTAGTCTGTCTAAGAAGTAATGATTCGAACGCTTTATAGCCATAACTCGGGAAGGGAGGGTCAATTCTATTAGTTGTCTCCAAAGGGTAATGTTACTTTAGTTTAAAGTTATGTCCTTTGGGTCTCTTGGGTGGCCTACATTGTCATTGTCATTTAAGGCTACCTTTCCTCTTTTATGCCTTGAAAGTGTTATATTCTTCGTATCCCTAATGTGACTGTGATTTCATACCCAATCATCACCCTTTTTGGGGCTCAGAAAATGAGAAATGGTCGGGAACGTTTATATGTCCACTAAATAAGCGAAATTAAAGTTTCAACCTGGCTTGACAGAATGAATGACAACCAAAATTTCATTAAATGAGATTTACTTGTTATCTATATCACATTTAAACACTTATTACTTGGTCGAAAATTAGAATTGTTAATGGGTCAAAAACATTTATTACTCTTTAACCAATACTTTAAAAGACACTGGTTAACAATACTCAATGTTAATGGATTATTGATTTGTTAACAATCTCCTTTGAGATTGTCAATAATTAATCATTAATTTCTTCTATTTTCTTTTTGTTAGACATTAACTTTTTTATCATTTTAGATTCTTTGCAGTTAAAAATTAATATATTTTTTTATAATACGAAAGAGATAAAAATAAATGACTTATAATAATAAAAATTTACAGTGAATAGATTAAGAATATTTTTTTTTTATCTCTCTTCTATTATAAAAAATATATTAATTTTTAATTACAGATAATTCAAACCCCTCTTTTACTCTCTTTTGTTTATAAAAAATTAGAATCAAGCATTTTTATTAGACTAAAAATTGTTAGCCATATTGTCAACCGTCACAATTTGAATATAAGGAAGAGTTTATGGTTGTAGCCAATCTTCCATCTACTAATTAATAGAAGGCAATTATATATGTTCTTTGTAAAAAAAAATTACAGGTTAAATCAAAAGGAGAAATTAAGTTGATGTTGATGGGAGAGAGCATATTCGGTGCATGCAAGCAAGACTAGTTAAAATAAAATTGTCCAAGTCCTTTCCCTTTAATTATCTCTTCCTGTGAAAAATTGTGTCAAAGGAAAAGTAAAGCATTCAAATAAAAATATTATAATTATGCATGCTTTACCTAATTAATAAAGTTTCCTTGCTAGAATAGAGTGCATGATTCATTGCGGCTTGTTTTTGTCTGTATATTGTTAATGGTCCATTAGTTCGCCTACTTTAATCACTCATTTGTGTTATTCCTCTTAAGTACACATTTTTATATTCCCACGCTAATTCAGGTTTAGCTGTTGGCCACTTAAATTAACCCATTCGATCTGTATTATTCCCAAAGTGTTCATTTCTGATTGTTTCAACCCAAAGAGACAAATACAGGCTCCTCTATAGCCATCAGCAACAGTTGCGAGGTGTTGAACTCACAAGAATTTCTGGGTTCTGTCACTTAAATACCGTGTACTTTTTGAGACGTTTGTTATCATGACATGGTGGAAGAAGAAACTTTGGGCTATAGCTTTCGAGTTTAACGATGAAAGTGTCTTTCTCTATCATATGTGAGTCATAGTTGTTATCTCTTCAAACAGTGCTTGATTGCTTCTGTCAATTTCTATTCCTATCCCATTATTATAGCTATGAAACTATTATTATTTCATGCTTGTATTAGGACAGAGACAGAGACCATTCTATGGGCTGTAGGTTCAATAGGGATATTCATGCTTTTTCTCTTTGTTAATTCAACTTTTGTTACCGCTTTTACTTTTTATCCTTTTCTGTGTGTTGCTCTAAATCTAGAACTGTATGCTTGTAAAGATGTGAAGGATTAACTCTTTTGCTTCTAACATTTTACTTTGCTTAATTCTTTGACAAGGATGGAGCCATCAGTAGACCATGGAAAAGCCCCCAGAGATTACAGAGTTATATTATTACGTTATATCTTCACAATAATGATTATTATATGGATAAAATTAAGATATAATGACAGGTGTTTGTTACTAAATTTTCAATAAAAACTCTGATGTATATATTTTTAAAAAATTTCTTTCACATGTTATGTTGTTAATTTTATAAATGGATATGGATGATTTTGGAAAAAAAGAAGAAAAGTAAGTGGGTGATGATACACATGGACATTACACAGCTACTTGGACTTCAGTTAAATGAACCAGACCAGGAGCCCAACCTCTAAATGGGCTTGTCGAACTAACCCAATCCACTTACAAATTAGACATAGGTGCAATGTGTTGTCATGTACTATGTCGTTTTCAGGTGTCATTGGTCCATTTTGCCTTTGCTGGGACTATATTGGTTATATGTTCATGAGTTATTTGGTTATTGTGCCAATACTAGTAATATTCACTATTTTCGCTGTGGGATCCATTAATTAATTTCGTCCTCATTATTTCCTTAGAAATATTGCGAAGGGAAGGGAAGAATGGCATCCTCATAGTGGTATCCAGTATATAGAACCTTCGATTCTGCTTTGCGGGAGAAAATGTCAAGAGCTCCTAAACCTAAATCCACATGCTTGCACGTATTAGAAACTAAGAAAGTAGTGTAGGAAGCAGCTTGTGTGTGGGGGGCCATTTTCACATTTACAAATACAATTATGCTACAATTAAATGGCACCTCAAATATTTATGAAAATGACCATTAGAGATAATATTATGTCATGACTTATCAAGGAATCTCTTGTTTTTCTTGTGAGACAAACCATAACCACTGCTTGAATCTGAGTCTTTCTTGTCCTTGCTCCTACGTTTGTGTGTGGTAATAGACTAACCGTAATACTGGTGGAGCAGAAAAATGCTTCAATGCCAACCTCAAGGACGAACTCCAAGGGTGATTGAACTTGCTGGTGCTCTCTGCTCGCCACGTGGCAGCCAGGCAATCTTCATTGTGTGGATGTTAAGGATTCTGCAACCAATCTAAAGGATATTAATTTATGGACACTCGTCCATGTAACTACTATAAATCTTCTTCTCTGTTCATTTCTGTGTTCTTCGTAGCTCAGCTAGCTCTGTATTTTCTTGCAGTACCTCTCCTCCTCTGAAGCTTCAACTAGAACACAACCATGGCTGCCTCCGTTTCCACCGTAGGAGCTGTCAACAGAACTCCAGTATGATGCCTTCCACTCACTCTTGTCCTTACCATCTTATTTAAATTCGCATGTTTACGTAGTCAGAGATTCATACTCCAAATTAATGGGTCTAAAGAATATATGTAAATAGTTTCAACAGCAATAGCATTTTTCTTTTCCTTCTTTCATTCTTTGGTTATGTATGAACATGAAAATGAAATGGAAGTGAGTCTGACCTTTATATACAGAGTTTGAATGGTGTGAAAGAGTAATAATTGGTGTGAAATTGCAGCTGAGCTTGAATGGGTCTGGAGCTGGAGCTTCGGTTCCCAGCTCAGCCTTCTTTGGCAGCAGCTTGAAGAAGATAAACTCAAGACTCCTAAACACCAAGGTCTCATCTGGAAGCTTCAAGATTGTGGCTGGAGAGATTGAAGAGTCCAAGCAGACAGACCAAGATAAGTGGAGGGGTCTGGCCTACGATGTCTCTGATGATCAGCAAGACATCACGAGGGGGAAGGGTATGGTTGATTCCCTCTTCCAAGCTCCAATGGAGGCCGGGACTCACTATGCAGTCATGAGCTCTTACGAGTACCTTAGCACTGGACTTCGCACGTAAGTCTTACATATTACTTCACATCTTGTTAATTCTGAGTTGAAAAACCAGTGTTTCTTGTTTTTTGATGTCAAGTAAATTTGGTGATTACGGTGTTATAGGTACATGGATAACAACATGGATGGCTTTTACATTGCTCCTGCCTTTATGGACAAGCTTGTTGTTCACATCACTAAGAACTTCATGACCCTTCCCAACATCAAGGCATGTAATTAGATATATGATACGATCTCTGTGTAAATTGTCCCTTAGTTACAAAAAATTTTGACAGAAACTCCATATTTTCGCTATTTTTACAGGTTCCTCTGATTCTTGGTATCTGGGGAGGCAAAGGTCAAGGAAAATCTTTCCAATGTGAGCTTGTCTTCGCCAAGATGGGAATCAAGTGAGTTCTAGCTAATATCACCAAATATTTTATACTTACCGGCCGTTAATGCCAATTTCAAAGTCTCTATTGTGCTAAAATTTGAACTACCCTAGGAACTTGTCAAAGACAAGTAAACGTTTCTTGTGTATATGCATCCAAGGGTGCATATTTGATTAGTATGTTGGCCTCACACGTATAAATTAAATTGTAGACAAATATTTTTTTAAAGATTTGAGAATTAGAGGTTGAGGCTAGAGTAGACAGTTGTCATCCTCTAATAGGAAGTGTACTGTTGCTTACATGATGTGGCGTATGTTGTGCTAACTCCAAGTCCCCATGTGATGCTGCAAGTACAGCCCCATCATGATGAGTGCTGGAGAGCTTGAAAGTGGGAATGCAGGAGAGCCAGCAAAACTGATCAGGCAAAGATACCGTGAAGCCGCGGATATCATCAAGAAGGGAAAGATGTGCGCTCTGTTCATCAACGATCTCGATGCAGGAGCTGGTCGGCTGGGTGGAACCACACAGTACACCGTCAACAACCAGATGGTTAACGCCACCCTCATGAACATTGCCGATAACCCCACCAACGTGCAGCTCCCCGGTATGTACAACAAGGAGGAGAATCCCCGCGTCCCCATCATCGTCACTGGTAACGATTTCTCAACTCTTTATGCTCCTCTCATCCGTGACGGTCGTATGGAGAAGTTCTACTGGGCACCCACAAGGGAGGACCGAATTGGTGTGTGCAAGGGAATTTTCCGGAGTGATAATGTCCCTGACAACGACATTGTCAAGCTCGTCGACACCTTCCCTGGCCAATCCATCGGTGAGTTATATATAAGTGATTGAAATCGAATGAAGCTTGTGTGTTTGATAAAATGCTTGAACGACAAAACTAATGGTGTGTTTTTGTGAAGATTTCTTTGGGGCACTGAGGGCCAGAGTGTATGATGATGAAGTGAGGAAGTGGGTTTCTGGGATTGGGGTTGAAGGCGTGGGGAAGAAGCTGGTGAACTCAAAGGAAGGACCTCCAACCTTTGAGCAGCCAACGATGACATTGGAGAAGCTTCTTGAATATGGAAACATGCTTGTGCAAGAGCAAGAGAATGTGAAGAGAGTCCAATTGGCAGACAAATACTTGAACGAGGCTGCTCTTGGTGATGCTAACGAAGATGCTATCAAAAGAGGACATTTCTTCTAAATTCTAATAGAGGTTTCCATCCTCTACCTCTAGCTCTTGCGCAAGTTCAAATGATGCTAATAAAATGTAAATTAGGGTTAAATAATACTTTTTAAAAAGCTAATATTGTTTTTCTCTGCAGGCGAAGCAGCGCGGCAAGTATAAGTTTGTGCATGCAAACTTCTACCCAACTCCTCCAAAATGATGATGGACGCTGTTTAATTATACACATTCTGAGCATTTCTTTGTGCTTTAATTAAAATTAAGGAGAACATGCGAAGAATTTAAGATTATCAAATAATTTTGTTATCTTGTTCATATTTTGGATTTTGTTATCCTCTGTCATTTTGTGTCATGTTGTGCCAAATGTTAAATTGAAATGCTACTTTTCTCTTGCTGCTTCTACCTTGACTATTACTTTCTTAATCAATTATTTGCTTCATTTTTGAAGATATTATCCTGCAGCGTCTCAAATTTTCAATTTCTTAGTAATAAGAGTTGCATTTATACCTAACAATTTAGGTCAAGTTTATGTTACGTTACAACTATAGTGTCTATCTAGCGGTTTTTAGAATGTTGAATTGATTTGGCAGTGTATTTTTCCTTTTTTAAAAAATTAAGTTACTAATTCTATAAAGAATTCTATTTTTTAAAAACAAATATTTTTTAATAAATACATTTTAAAATTTTCAGTTTAATTATCAACAAGTTAAAATGAAAATTTTATAAATATACTACCTTATAGAAGTTCATAAAATAATCTTTGAATAGTAATCCGAGGTGTTATCACAAAAACAGTTATACTTTTTTAATGAATTTAATAAAATAATTAATTTCAAAAATATTTATATTTAATATTTAATAATATGTCAAATAAAATTATCATTAGTAAAAAAAAAAAAATTATACTAAGCCAGTGAACCAAATGTCCTACACGTTCTTGGCCCAGAAAGAGTAATATAAATTCAAAGGATGAATGATTCACTTTGCGTTCTTCCCTATAGGCAACGTTCTCTTATAGGTGATTTTTATAAATAAGTTAGACACACAAAATTTAAAAAGATTTTTTTAATTCTCTACTCAATAATATATTGTTAGTAAAAAAAAATATAAAAGTATACACTTCAAAAATTAATAAGTAAGAAATGAAAATTTTTTAAAACTAAATTATATACTTTTAAAAATTAAAAAATTAAAACATTTATCTTATATATACATGAGGGTAATGTGGATGAAGAGGCCACGTGCTAGGATTTTGTGCATTCCAAAGTGGATTCTTACCAAGAATATATTATATTAGTTCACAAAGTCTGCTTCAATGCCCACGGGCCGCAGAGACTGTCTATAGTTTGGCCTTTGTTTTTTTTGGTCAAACTCCATAGTTCTTCGGCCAAAGTCCATAGTAGTTTATCTTTATGCACCTTTGTAGCGCCACTTGAAATTGCATTAAAAAAGTTGCAGCTTAAGGTCAAAATCTCAGATAGATATATATGCTCAATGCTCTATACGAGTTGATTAATGTCATTAAGCAGGCAAAGCGTGTTATTAGATTATATGACATCGTTTCTGATAAAAAAAATTAAGTATAATTTTTATATTTTTTAATAAAAATTATTACATATATAATTTATTTTTAATAAAACTATATATTATATTTTAATTAAAAAATTTAATAATAAAAATATTAAAAATTGTTCATAAATATATAATTGTCTCTTTTGACATAATAGAGATCAAAATGAATTAAAAAAAACTAGGTGGGCTTGTTCTCGCGCGGCTTGTCCACTCCATTTTGACTTTACTTTAAAAAGAGTATGACTTTGTACATGTTGTATGTTAACTTACGTTAGGTACAAAAAAAGTATACCTTTGATGAAGACGTCATTCTTTTTTTTTTTTTAAGATTTATAGAGTACGAAAATTTATCGGAAGTAGTTAGAGAGCTTAGTCTGATAATTAAATATTAATAAAATTTGAGTTGGTAGAACGTACGACCAAACGCAACGATTTTCTTTGGGAAGCCTTTGATACGCGGACTTAATTTCTTTTTCGAAAAAAAACTTCAACTAATTTTTAAAAATTACTACATTTGATAATGAAGAGAAAAAAGGAAAGATTAAAAGGAAAGGAAAAAAAATAAAAGGACAGATTAATTATTGATTTCTCTTTTTCTTATTTAAGGTTTAATAAAAAATGTTAAATAAATTAATATAAAATTCTCTATTATTTTTTAAATTTAAAAATTCTAACAAAGAAAAAGTTTTAAAATTTTCTTTCTTTTGGGTCCAAACACAGCTTTCTTTTTTTCAAAAGGCCAAATGTTAAAATAAAGCCGTATGTGCACCAAATAACTTGAGAACAACTTATTGCAGCTTCAAATGAAACACAAAATGATGCCTAGAAACTTATAATATATATATACAGTAAATTAAAAGAATTTTAGACATTCGATTTTTGACTAGTCATGAAATGTATTAATCAATAAGTTTATTAATTATTCAAAAAATAATTAAATTTTAAAAAAGCGACTAGTAATCCTTGCAGTGCACGAAATGCTATATTATATTTTTTTAAGTAACGCTATAATTACAAATACAAATAATGATACAACCTTGAGGAGTAAAATATTTATTATGCACTAATGCACATTTAAGCTAAAGATAAGGAATTTGACTTTATGATTTTGATTAGGCTCAAAATTTGTACTTTTAACTTTAAATTCAAAATATTTTGTTGACTTGGAACGAGGACTTTGACAACGACATTAAGTGGTGTGATTGATTGGCAAATACGTCACGCCGTTTGGGATATAAAGAATTTCAATTGAAGAGTGTTGATTCAAGTGGCATTTTTTAAAAAAATATGTGTCAAAACCTGATATGTGTAAGGTTAATTTTTATCTCTCACTTATTTTTTGAATTATTATTTTAAACTTTTATCTTCATTTCAAACATATAATAAATAGGAGTTTTCCTCTCTGTTCGATTTAAAAATATTTTTAAATTAAACTATTCATATTAATTTGACATAATAATATACATATTAATTTGAGTTTATAATGTCAAATTTAATCATAAATAATCGATTTTGAGTAATTTAATTTAAATAGTTTAAGCTTTTTTAACTTCTTATTTTTATATATTTAAGTTTATAAAAAAATAATTCTTTTTAATATATAAATACAAACAAATAATAACAAAATATAGTAACATTTTGTTCATTAATAAAATAAAATCATAAATGTTCTTAACCAATACATATTTAAACAATAATAAAACATAAGTGAGTAACAATTACATTGTTCTTTTAAATTTAGCCTAAATAATTATAAAATAAATAAGTTTCAAAATTAATCAAAAAAATATAATATCAACTAATTAATTTAATTTTCAAATGTAACTTTTTAACATTGTTCATTAGAGAAACTAATCTAGTACAAATGAAAAAATAAAATTTAAATATTAAAGTGAAGTAATTTAATACAATTTATTTTGAAATTATAAACATTAAACATAAATATATGCATCACTTTAAAAAAATTAAATAATCATAATTTAAAGTAAAGATCTTAAAAATAACATGTTTGATATATATAATATTTTTTAATATAAATAACATACATATTATAATTATATATATAAACGATTTAATTTGATTTTTTAGTACACTAAACTACAAATCAAACCAAAATGTGAAAAATATGTTTAAACCAAACCAATTCAAATCAAATTTAATAAGTTTTGTCTAATTTGTGCTCAGTTTAATTTGGTTTGGTTATTGAACATTGATTTTGAAAACCTTTAATCATAAAAGTTATATTCTATTTTTTTTTTATGTCTGCTTCCAATTTTCTCTCCCAACATATCCATAAGAATGTCTCATACTGTTCTGTTAATCATTATTTTAATTTTAAAGGCAAACATAATAAAATTAGAATCCTATAATATTATTCCATCTTAAAGTATAAAGAGCATAAACTTGCTTTGAATATTCTAAATTTTTTAAAATAACAATACAGAAAGCACGATTCAACTTGTTTATTGAACTCTCTCTTCGAAATTGAATCCTAAATTTTTATCAAAAATTTGAACAAAAATAAAAGTTGTATAGAAGTAGAAAACAAGAAATTATGCTCACAACCTAACTTGACTTCAAGAATCAAGAGGCACCAGGCGCTGAAATAACAAGTAAGGTGAAAAATCAAATCCATTACATTATGGTTTGTGGATGGAGGGAAACGGGTTTGATTGTTTTAATTTCTTAACAAATTAATAGTATTAATTTATGATAAAAAATATTAAAAAATACAAAAATTTTAATTCATATAAGATAAAATTTTTATTTATTTATTTTTATTTTCTTTCTCATTTATTATACCATATCCAATACTCTAAAAGATAGGAATTCCAGTGAAACTGACGCTTGAAGTGAGAGGACCACATTTACAATAATCATACACGTACACATTCCCAATCCAAGTGTAAACATCACTACACACCGTTCTACTGCTGTGATTGCTATCAACATTATCTATTAATTCTCCTAAATTTAAATCACTACATCATGTAAGTAAAAGAACAACGCCATATATTAACATTTATCAACATCTATTCAATCCCTTTGTCAAACATTATCCCCCTTACAAAGTTCTGCACATTTTAACGCTTTCATAGTTCAATTAATAAATATTTTAAAAATTTTCAATATACACCAAATTAATATGTAAATTAAATTATTTAATAATATATATGTATATTAAAAAATAAATTAAAAGTATTTAAATTTTTATTATTTTATATAAATTTTCTTGTATATTTAAAAAAATTTATATTTATATATAATTTTTTACATGTATTTTTTAAAAATTTAAGTAATTTAAAATTATATTATAATACTTTTATAAGAAATAAACTAAATTATATGTTAAAAAGTAAATAAATATAATATCAAATACTATAATAAATCCTACCGCACCAATTTTGGCTGCACCTACTCACATGGTCTATTAAATTTGTGTCGAGTGGCCAAACCAACATCTTACACCAAGTGATACAATAAATATAATTATAAAAGTGAGTGGATGTTTTTTTTTTTTATATATATAAATATCATTTAACAAAAAAATCAAATTATGTTTATACCCACACAGCCTACTAGGTTATCCAAACACTTTCAAACTTATATTAGAATGAGACGCCAATGTGATGATTGGCATAATTAAAGATTTAAAAAAAAATTTGTTTTATTTATGAGAATGTTCAAATTTCTTTAAAATCATAAAAATTTTATTCGGCGAACAACTTAATGTTGGATTGAGAAAAAATGAAAAGAAAGCAATATAGGCCCAATAAAAAAAAAAATCGTGTGTACATACAAAGAATATATATGTTAGCTCTGAGTGGATGTCATTGATCTCCAAATTGGTCCCAATGCTGCAATGAAAAATAAGATAGAAGCATATTCAAATTAGAGTAATTTATCCTACTTTATGATAAAGTGTAAGCTAGCGAATATATATTTTTTGTCTCTTCTTTTTTACAACATAGTAATAAAGATAGATTATTTAATTTTAACACTAATAACTAAGACATGGGTGATATGTTTACATTTATTTTCAATTCTATATCCATATCTACCAATCTCACATATTGATATCTTTGTATAATAATTAGCATAATGATTAGTGAAATTTTTTGTCATGGTGGTTGGTAAATTTTGTAATTTAATTTATATTAAAAAATGTGACTTATTATTGGTTTAACTATTGATATTAATATTGACCTACTTGTATCCCTCTCCTTGGTCTTGACTTTAAAACAATATAATAACCTAAAACAGCGACTTAAAACCTATAGAATCCAGAACGAAGGCTATGAGGATCAAATGTATTATTATGTTAATCAGGGTTTCAATGTACAGTTCAAAAGCTTTTATTTATGTAGAAATCTGTTTCTAGTCTTTTTAACAAATAATTCTTTTTTCTGAGTGTCATTTTCAACAATTACTAAAATAACACTATAAACTCCCAAGAAAGTGTAGAGAAGGACAACTTGTTTCACATGTTATCTTGACACATCATCATTTAAATTAACCAGACCTATATATAAACAAGCAAATCAATAGGGGACAACAAATCTGTGTAAAGGACAATAATATCAGTTTTTATAAATAATAAATAATTATTTTAGCTTTTTTTCAATTTATTAAAATTTTTTAAATTAATCTCTTCAATTTAAAACATGTTAAAACAGTCATTTATAGTTTATTTTATTCTAATTCAGCGTGTTGTCCTATTTTTAAAATCTTTAAATTAAAACTAATAAATTAATTTAGAAAAAGAGGTTATGAAAGAAGGGCCTTAAGGCAGTTAACAGAGTTACCAATCATTCAAGGTATCATTTCTACAATCAACACGTGTCAATTTGTAAGTAAATATTTAGTTTTTCTTAACTAAAATTTTGGGTTCGAGAATTTTGTGCATGTAAACATTATTATTAAGAAAGTCTTACTTATATCATAAACTTCAGTCAAACCCAACAAATTTTTAAATATAAGTGATTTCAATGAAAAAAATATTATTTTAACAACAATTTGACTAATTAATTTAAAAATTTAGAATATTCATAAAATGAAAAAAAAATATTATAGTATATTAGCCTAAAAATTAATTTGAAATTATAAATGGAAATTCTAATTTAACCTAGTTATAATAAAATGATGTGATTCAAGAATTCAGCATTGTCCTATTCTCAGGTTTTGGTATAAAATATAATTGATAGTTGAGGCCAAAAATGGAGCAAGGGACTAGTGGAATGGTATAGGAAAAATTTGTAAGTGTATAAATTGTACTATTATATTTATATATTGATTAATAAAATTTATCAATTTTTTTATTTTAAATTAAAAGACTCATAATATATAAAATAAAAAATTTAGTTGAATTCTATTATTTAACCTACAAAATAAAGACATAAAATTCACAATTTTTGATAGTAACGTTGTATTTTAGAAAGAGATCTAAGGGTATTTTTTGTAAGGTATTAAAATATGATATTTTTATATATAATATAAAATATTTATTTTACACGTTAATGTGTAAAAGTAAAGGTAGCTGAAAGAATCCATTATTCAGTCGCAACCTGTAATGCCACATTGCCACTGCCCACTAGAGGTAGGGGGTAGAGGGTAGAGCACATGTTCAACAAAGAAGCACGTTTTCCTTCATAAATCATAACCCACATCCTGGAAGTCACGGTCCCGTTTCTCTCTCCTTTCTCTTCTCCAATCAATAAGAACAAAAATGTAACTTTTCTCACTTCTCACTAACATCAAACTTTATCCCACCAGATTCCTCTACCATGGCGAAATCCCTCTTGCTTCTCTGCTTTTTCTTTCTTATTCTGACCTTGAACCCTGTAAAATCTCAGCACGACGAGCTCTTCTTTGAAGGATTTTACGGCGCTGACAGCAATATAAGCCTAAACGGAGGTGCAAAGTTTGGGGAAAATGGCATACTCCGATTGACAAACGACACGCTTAGAGTTCTAGGCCATGCGTTTTACTCATTTCCAATCCAGTTCAAGAAGGGAAACGACGGTAAAGTTTCCTCCTTTTCCACCTCTTTCGCTTTCGCAATAATTCCAGAGTACCCAAAATTGGGTGGTCATGGTTTTGCTTTCACCATTTCTCCCTCGAAAGAGCTTGTTGGTGCGTATCCTAGTCAGTATTTAGGCCTTCTCAATGCAAACGATATTGGTAATTTTTCGAACCATTTGTTCGCTGTGGAGTTTGACACTGTTCAGGACTTCGAGTTTGGTGACATCAATGATAACCATGTGGGTATCGACCTGAACAGCATGGTGTCAAACAAGTCTGTTCCAGCTAACCTCAATTTGAAGAGTGGTAAGGTTATTCAATCATGGATTGATTACGATTCCTCTAAGAATCAAGTGGAAGTTCGACTTTCTTCATCTTCTGCAAAACCCAGTTTCCCAATTTTGTCTTATGAAGTGGATCTCGGAAGAATTCTGAAAGACTCCATGTACGTTGGGTTTTCTTCTTCAACTGGATTGCTTGCAAGCTGGCATTACATCTTGGGTTGGAGTTTCAAGATGGATGGAGAGGCAAAGTCTCTGGATTTGGAAAACTTGCCTTCACTTCCTGTGTCTAAAAAGAATAAAAAAGCCTTAATCGCGGGAGTATCTATTACAGCTACTTTTCTAATAACTGGAGCAGCTGTTGTAGCAATTTATCTAGTTAGAAAGATCAGGTATGCGGATGTTATAGAAGCTTGGGAGCTTGATGTTGGTCCCCACAGATTCCCATACCAGGAGCTAAAGCAAGCGACAAAGGGCTTCAAAGACAGACAGCTTATCGGGTTTGGTGGGTTTGGTCGAGTTTACAAAGGGGTTCTCCCAAATTCCAATACCCAAGTCGCTGTGAAGCGAATCTCCCATGAATCAAAACAAGGGTTGCAAGAATTCGTGTCTGAGATAGCCACCATTGGTCGGCTTCGTCATAGAAACGTGGTTCAACTACTAGGTTGGTGTCGAAGGCGTGGTGACCTATTACTTGTATATGATTTCATGCCCTATGGGAGCTTAGACAAGTACCTATTTGATGAACCAAAAGCAACGTTGAGCTGGGAACAGAGGTTTAAGATCATAAAGGGCGTAGCTTCGGGTCTTCTATATTTACACGAGGAATGGGAACAAACTGTGATTCACCGAGACATAAAAGCAGGGAATGTTCTATTGGATTCGGAAATGAATGGCAGGCTGGGCGATTTCGGGTTAGCCAAGCTGTACGAACATGGGTCGAATCCAAGTACGACCCGAGTGGTGGGCACGTTGGGTTATCTGGCACCAGAGCTCACGCGTACAGGGAAACCTACAACAAGCTCTGACATTTTTGCATTCGGTGCTCTGTTGCTAGAAGTGGCGTGCGGGAGAAGGCCGATTGAGCCTAAGGCGTTGCCGGAGGAGCTCATATTGGTGGACTGGGTCTGGGATCAGTGGCAGGTCGGAGCGATACTGGACGTGATTGCCCCGAAATTGGGGGGTGAATTTGATGAGATGCAGGCAGTGTTGGTGCTCAAACTGGGCCTGATGTGTTCGAATAACTCACCCCAAGTCCGACCTAGCGCGAGGCAGGTCGTTAGGTACTTGGAGGGGGAGGCGGTGTTGCCGGAAGTGGTGCCGGCGCCGGACGCGTTTGATGTCAAAAAGGAGGGTGGTGGCGGCGGTGATGGTAATGGTGAATGTGAGGATTTTGTGCATTCGTATCCAGTGTCGTCGTATTTTGACAAGGCGAGTACGTGGTTGTCGGCCGGCAATGACGGGGACGTTGATGTTGAGGCTGCCTCTGCTTCGCCTTTCTCACTCTCCGGCAGACGGGAGGGTAGGTAGTATGCCACGCACCCTCACAATAGTTTACCTGGATGTTCCCTTACCTAATATTTCTCTTTTTTCGCCTTTATTTTTTTGTTTTTTAAACGTGGTCGCATACCGTGTTCAAGTTCAAATTGAATTCAGAACTAGAAGCATCGTAAATTACCATTAGGCAACAACAACAACGTGTTTTATTTGAACTGATATGGTTTTTCTTTTCATGTTAATGTATATGATGATTTTGATAATGTGGAGGTAGAGCTTTTCTTCTAGTTTTATCTGTTCCCAAGCAAACTAGATTGGAAACCAGAAGTGCAAATAATAAGCAGACGAATGAGAGTTTTTTACTTTTGGTAATAAGGAGAGTTTGGTTTGATATGAAAAGTAATGCGGATAATGATTTCTCAGACAATAATTTTGAAGACATGGATCCTCCGTTTTGACCTTATTAGTGATATCTTAATTGTCCCATGATCCTGCCTCGATTGAAAGTTGTCATATGAAGTTGACTCTGAAAGTTATTAGTTGGGAAATGGGAAGTAAACTATTTAGAAATCTGTCGGAACTCAGAACTCAATCTGTTCTAAATCATTTTGGGTCAAAAGTCTCAAACATTCCTGAGTAGACTAACATCTACTAATACTCAGAGGATGGTCATTTGAAACAAGATCTTGCAGATGAAGTTGATATAGCACTGTCACCTTAACGTAGAAACTCGTGTAACTCTTTATAATCATATATCACCAAGGCCTCCGCCACAGAAGCTTGTGTGTTCTCAGCTGAAGTTCCTAATTTGTTAGTTGTTTCTAAAGTAATTTAAGGATAGGCAGCATTCAGCTTAATAAATGAGCTTATAACCGCATATCTAGTACCCTCTTCACATAAACCATAAAGACCTGTCAGCGTATAGCTTAAGACACTTGAGCATCTGAGTTTACATGTCTGCTCTGTTGCTTAACAGAAGCATCAAGAAAGCGTCTGCAATTGGCTCACAGAAGCATTGAATAATGCGAAAAAATGCAACAAAGAAGAAACAAAATAAGGATTTGGAATCTTTAAAATATGTTATTAGATAAAGTCTGCAGAGATAAAATAAGGTGTACAGTCCACTCAAGTGCATATCATCTAGGTTCTCACTTTCTGTCTTTCTCTAATTTTACTTAGTAAAATACTATAGAAGTGATGTACAATAGAAAAATGTGAATGAAGGTAATTTGATTCATGCTAAAATTGAGCACAATACAGAGCAATATATATACAAGGACTCCTGCCAATGTCATGAGTTGTATGCTTATAGAAAATGCCAACACACCATAACAAATTTCTCTCCCTAAAGGAAAGCTATAATAACTAAGAAAATTACATAGCTGCCACCACTATATCCTACAGAGTATTATATATATATATATATATATATAGAAGCATAAAATATTTACAAATTAAAGCAATAACAAGATCCTATAGTATCTCAAGAATCTTAATGCATGAGGATATTTGATGCCTCATTCACCCTCCTCTCTCCCTAAATAGGCACCCATTGGAGTCTTCCTTGAACCAAAAAGGAAAATAACCCTAAAGAAAAAAAAAAAAAGTGGTAGAGAATACAAATGAAAATTGTCAAGTAAACTGGGTTTACAAAAGAAACCCTACATTTAAAAACTACAGGTGGCTATCAAGAAAACCAGTTATAAAATATGATCAAGGTGCAAGAGCTTGGACCTTTTTTATAACTACTATATCAATTCGTAACATGAACTTTCTCAGTAGAGAAGAAAAACATGGGAAACTTTATTTGTCCCATTTAAAGTCGTTTATTTTCAGTTTGCAAGAGCTGTACACACTATTGGTTCTGGAAATACATTAAAACTACTACAACAGAAGAGTTTACTGTACAAGAACATTGTGAGTTCAGATACATAATATCCAACAACAACTAGGATGCCCTCCTCTTGGCATACCTGCCCAACGATTTAACCAGCCCTATTCCCGAGTTTCTCTATTTATTTTTAAAAATAATTTCTACCTAATTTTTTCTGCATTAGGCAATAATGTAGAAAGGCACCATCGTGGATTCTTCAGACAAATGATTCTTTTGATCGTTTGCTAATGGTTTACAAACTTGTCTCTGGTATTTTCAATCTCACCATCTTTCACATAACTGAAAATCTCAAAATCATCAAAGCCTACAAATAGACAGAAACATGTCAATTAATACAAACAATGACTTCAGTGTTGTTTCTATATGCAATGAAATATGTTAGTTACCTTCACCCAATTCTTCAGTTTCATCATTCAGACGTCTTAAAAGCATCGTGTTAACAGAAAATGGATCCAGTGCCATCCAATCTGAGTTCCCATACTCCTCTAAGTGCAATTCCTTTGCCCTTATCCAGTCATCAGCATTACTAATGCCTTCAAGTGATAGGGGATCACAAAAATCTTGTTCTTTATTCATAGACCTGCGAGAAAATCAGACAGCCAAATATAATTTTTGTTTTTCCCTTCAATTGCCAACCACATTACTATAATGTACGATAGATAGATATTTAAGGGTTCATTCTCACTTTTGTCTTAATCGCAAGTTGTAATGAACGAAGACAAGATCAGTAAGATGTTGGTCCTCAATATGATTCCTTGTATTCACTATTTGTTCAAAAGGAATCTGATTTCTCTTACATACCATCACACTGCATGTTTGACTGAGAATATGAACTGCTAAACGTGCCAAGTTAGGGCAACCTCCTCCATATGTTGACCACCATTCAGCTAGAAAAATAGCATGCATGTACCAGTGAAGTAGTCAGTTGAATAAGTGGTCAGAAGAGAAAAAAAGTCATTCAAAATAGATTTGTCTTAAAAAATTCCAATCTTAAAAAATCATGTAAAGAAGTCACATTCAATTAACTTAACCATTGTGTGACTCCAGACAAGTTAAGAAACCATGTCCGTCCACCTTTTGGGGGAATAAAAAGACTTATGGTTACAAATCCTAAACAAGCTTCGTATCATGAAGTCAAAGTGGTAGTCACTTATGTAATAATTTCAATTTCAACTTACAAGTCAATGGTGATCATGCAAAAGAAGAAGCTTTCTACATAAGGCGGTTGTTTTCCTCTCAGTTCAGCAGTTTTTACATCTACACTCCATACTAGTTTAAATAAGAAATTTTCATACATTTTAGTATCTCTTTTCAAATAATCAATTTAAAAGTAAAAGCACCCTACTGGCTAAATCACAACATAGTGACAGAAGATATCAATCCTGTTAAATAGAATGGGCCCTTACCTGGAAGCAGATTGTCTCTAGCTCTGACTGCCATCTTTCTCCCAAAATCTCCTGCAGCAGTCTTGTATGAGTTTATCTCTTTGATAATTTTATCTTGAACTCTCGTATCAGGAACCAACCTCTCTATGCAATCAAACGTCGCTGAGAGAATCTCATTGTGCATATCTCCTTGAACACTATAAAAGAACTTTGGATTAAGGTAGAAGCCTGCAGCATGAAGAGGATGATGCCATAGCCGTTCCCACCTGTGATGTATAATATTCCAGTACACCATATAGTCCTCCCTCTTAACCAGTTCTTTCTTAATTGCTTCTTTTGCCCGGTAAATTCCTGCATAAACATATCCCATTGCTGGTCTCTTTTCACTAATAGCTATTCTCAGAACTCGCAAGAGAGGAACTGTTAGATGAACAATCAGGTCACACGAGGACCAAAATGTCTGATTACTTATGCAATCTAACATTTCCAGTCCTGCTGTTTGCTTTGAATATGGACAATCCATCCACTCCTGAGAAGTAACCATGGCCTGTAAATTGTGTTTAAGATCAACCATTCGTTTCAAAGTCGTAAAGTTTGTTGCAGAGCGTGAGAAAGAGGGATCCACAATATCATTCCCTAAAGTATACCTTCTAATCATATTCAAGACTGCACTATAATTGTAAACAAATCTGGTTATTGATCTTGCTTGTTCAATCACTGCACTAATCCACTCAATATTTCCAAAATCTTTAAGTATCAAATCAATGCAATAAGCTGCAGAAGGACTCCAATAAAGGGTAGGAAAAGTGTCAGTCAGCCGTCTCCCAGCAACAGCATACTGTTCTTCGCCAGATGTTATCACTTGCAGCACATTAGCAACTCCAATCTCTTCTACTACTTGTTTTATCAACTCATATAGAAAATCTGAGGAATTTATAATGTCAGATGCATCCATGGATTTCAGAAAGATAGTTCCTTCAGGACAATATGCCAAAAATCTTAGCAAGGTTCTACCCGATTCTGCGCTCCATTGGTCAACCAAAATAGAACAACCTGTCCTTGCCCATGTCATCTTGCATCTTTCTATATCACTCCTCAATTCTTCCACAGTATCTTTTAAAATCCAACCCCGAAGATCATGATACGAGGGTCGTTCAGCTCCTGAGCCCCCTGAAGCAACTGCTTCAATCATTTGCTGAAAATAGACCGAATTCACAGCATCAAGAGGTGCACCAATATCATATAAAAACCGACCTATTGCCATATGAATGTGATTGTCCACCTTTTTGGGAAACAAAGCATTTTTATCCATGGAACCAAGCTCAGAGTTTGTATAAATTAATGTAGCATTCTTGCCTCTTCCCCTCTTCCTTCGTTCTAGATTTCTACTCATTCCTTCATCAGGATTCACTATCAAAGCTAAATTGTGTTCCACTGGATTTTGAACTGGAAGACACTGGAGACCAGCATTTACATCAACCTGATTGGGCATTGTGCTTACATCAGTAGTAGATATAGGGGTAACATTCAGAATCTCCTCCTCAATTTTTTGCTTCTTCCTCTTTTTCACCACAACACCATCTAAGCTGTGCTGCATTTGAAGCCGAACATCATGTGGAACACGACTGCAAGTAGAGGCATTACCCTTTTGGCAAGCAAGATGTTCTTTAATTCTATGAATCCCACCACCCTTGAACATCTTGAGACAATATATACATTTTAGCTGTACCCTATCCCCATTCTTAAACATTTGACAATGCTTCCAAGCGGGGTCGTGTTTCTGGGATGTAATTGGAATAGGTTCCAAATTTGAAGCCATTCCAATAATTACATCAACCAGTGTGGATTATGAATAACTGAAACCAATCCAAATTATTCAACACAGGACTTGGAACGCCAAAACGGTCCACTTTTATCCATACATAAATTTCCAACTTTACATCTGATTATTTGAAAACGCGATTGTCTCAAGTCTCATCAACACCACAAATAGCAAAAGGAAAAACAGAGAGCGAGAGAGGGTGTCAAGAAGAATAGCTTACTGGTTTATGAGTTCTGGAATTGCCTTTGAATGACGAGTGGAGCGACGATTAATATATGTTGCGGGCGAGGCGAGAGCCGAGTTGGGAGATTTCCTTGTGTTATAAGAACCGAGGAGAAGTAACCGAATGAACCGGTTAGGGCAGAGGAGAGAACAGGGTGGTTGAGTTTGGTGTGGGTTTAACGGACTTGATCCGGTTTCGGTGGTCAAAGTGGTGGACGGGTCCGGTTCCCACAGGATGGAAAACCGAGATTTCTGGTGATCCTCCCCTTACGGACGGAGATTATCCGGTTGACTTTGCCCAACCTTTTTACTTTTTACTTTTTACCTTACTGAACCGGTCATCCATCTCAATTACATCTTACAACTCTATTAACAAATTTTGCTGCAAAACAAACATACACAAAAGTTTGGTTCTTCAAATAATGCCACACTTATCTTATTCAAAGCTGTTAATAGAAGTTGATGACTGTGGATAATCCCTTCCCCGCAAAAAATTATAAAGAAAAAAAAAAGACTACGGGTTTGGCAACTTGGGAATAAATACATATGTTTACTCAATTAGTCAACCCTCTTTTTTTTTAATGGAATAAATGCTTTGGTATATCATAAAAAATTTTAGTTATAAATAATGAGAAATCTAATCTGCCCAAGAATTTTGATTCAAGTGAATTTTCTTTACTAAATATTAGTATTAGAGTCATGATCAACTTCGGTTTAATCCTTACTTCACCCTCACTTTCTTAAGTCTTATGTTGTAAGTAAAAAAAAAAATTAGATTTAGGCACAATTACTTACATTTTTATTATTAAATTATTTAGTAAATATGAAAGACCTAATCATAAATTGTAAAAGTTATACACATATTTTTTTAATTTGAGAATTTAATAATAAAAATATAAAATTTAAGTGTAACATTTTTCATTAAAAAAAATGCTAACCTTTATTTATGGTAGGAACAATATTCGAATAGAAGCTATATTTGGTAATATTTAATTAAAGCTTTCCTATATTCATTATATAAATTATTTTTTTTGGGTAGAGTATAGGGGGCTAAGGCCCCATAGGCATAAACAAAAGAAAAACTAGGGCAAGCCGCTAGGGATCAAGGACCCAATAGAGTCATAGAACAGTTTTAGTCTGATGAGACACAGCCAGATTTGCTAGAGAATTTTGAGTTTAAAGAAAAACAGTAAATGGCCATATGAATTATCAAGAAATTTAAATATTTTAAAACTTGGAAAAAATTCAAAGAGCGATATTAACAAATATTTTTCTGTCATTTATTATAATTTCTCATGTTTTTATTTTTTTTCTCCTCTCTTCACATTATATGTCCTATTTTGTTTGAAATAATATATAGTTTTGTAAACCAATAATAAAAACTTTTAAAGCCATTATAATAAAATATAATAATTATTTTTATTTTATATTTAATAATAAAAAATATTGATATGTACTTTAATACATGCAAAGCTTTTAGTCCTGTGTAAGATTTTAGGATCTTTTAGTTATTACTCTTAAAATTATATATATATATATATCAATATATAGTAAATAATATTAAAAAATTTAAATATAAGTGAGATATGAGAGAAGAAGAAGTTAAAAGAAAACAATAAATTAAACATATTAGAATTTAATTTTAATATAATAAAATTATGTAATAAGAAATTATTGAAGTTCTCATCTTCGTATCTATTTTAACCCTGCATTCTTTTGATTCTATTCACATTTTTCAATTTATATTTTATTTTATACTTTTAAAATATAATTTTAAAAAGCAAGTATCAAATTGACCCAAAATCACAGACTGATTTGATTTTATATCAAAGCATATCATTCAAAGAAAGAAAAAATGCAACTTGCAACGATGAGAGATTATACTACTAGAGAGACACGAGGAGCCGAAAGCAATGATTGCTTTTCTTTCTTTCACATTTTTTCCCTTAAAAGTTTACTCATCCGATTACCTTACCTAAACATAAGAAATTTTCTTAGTATCTTAGGCGGCTGGTAAAATAAAAATACATAACTTTAGCGATTAATCACGTTACTTCCTTTACAATTACACTTCAACGGACACTCTAAGAAGTCAAAAGTGAGAAAAAGGAAAAAGGGAAAGGTAGAAACTAGGTAGTAACCGTTGAAAGCGCTGAGTGCGCTTTAGCAAACCGTTTATACGCATTATGTGCTACCAAGTTAAAAATGGCGAAAAAGAAGTAGACCTCGCTCCCCACTTCCCTTTCCCTCATTCCTCCTCCTCTCCACAAATAGGGAAATACAGCCAATAAACAACGGTGTCATCCAAATCCAAATCCAAATCCAAAATGCCTTCTTTCTCACACCATCAACAACTCTTCCTCCTATTCTGCATTCTCCTCTCCCTCTCCCTCACAGGCACACTTCTTCACACTTTCACTCTCAACCCACTTTTCATTCTTGAAGACTAATTAACAACACTGACAAATTTTGTTGCTTTTTGTCGTTGCAGATGGGACTCAGCTGATAATGGTGAACAACTGCAAGGAAGACGTATGGCCTGCACTTCTGGGGAGCGCAGGCCACCCAACTCCCCAAGACGGCGGCTTTCTTCTGTCCAGCGGAGAAGAGACAGTTTTGAAAGTCCCAGAAGGCTGGTCGGGAAGGATTTGGGGGAGACAAGGTTGCTGCTTCGACGAAAAAACAGGAAAAGGTCGGTGCCAAACAGGGGATTGCGCAGGCCTCTTGAAATGCAGAGGAATCGGGGGTGTCCCTCCCGCCACACTCCTGGAAATGACCTTCGGAACCTCGGAATCTGCCTTGCACTTCTACGACGTCAGTTTGGTGGACGGCTTTAACCTCCCTGTGTCCATGAAGCCGGTGGGTGGCGGCGTGGGTTGCGGGGTGGCGTCCTGTGAGGCTGACCTGAATGTCTGTTGCCCGCCGGCGCTGGCTGTGCAGTGCAACGGCAAGGTGGTGGGGTGCAAGAGTGCTTGTTTAGCTGCAAAATCGGATAGGTATTGCTGCACCGGGGAGTATGCTAACCCCAAAAAGTGTAAGCCCACGGTGTTTGCTCATCTGTTTAAGGTCATCTGTCCCCAGGCTTATAGCTATGCTTATGATGACTCCACTGCGCTCAAGACTTGCAAAGCTAATCGTTATGTTATTACGTTTTGCCCTCCTCTTCCTAAATGATGGATCACTGGATTGTGTTGGTGTTCTTTTGTTTTTCAATCTGTTTCATTTGATTGTCTTTCCTTTTAGTTTAGGCAATTTGCTGAGGTTGGATATTTATTGTGCCCTCGTCATTTCCAATTGTAATTACATTTCGCGTCGAATTATATGAATTATCTTGTATCGGTGAATGTGATGGAGTCCTAGTTGTAATTACTGTGGAGTGTAGAATTTAACTTTCCATGATTTGTTGCTACACGTGTGCAAAATAGTTTGAATCTGCAATTTTGTGGTACCTACCATTCTGCTTTGTTTAGTTATTTGGGTCAGGATTTTAAGTACGCAAATATCCCATTTTACTAGATTTTTTTTATATATAAATATCGTCTTTTTTTTTTTAATTCATTGATACAGTAAACATGCCGGAAGGAAAAGGGATCAACGCTCGACTAGTTATATAATCAGTTCAGAGTTTGGACAATAGTAATTTTCTTAAACTCTTGATATGTTAAAAATATCACAAACATTTCTTGGTCTATACCTAATGTGGCAATGTGGGACCTGTAGATAAGGCTTCTAATATTGACTGGAAAAACTAAACCAGAAGAAGATAAGGCTAATCCAATATTGACCGTTCCTGTGGGATTGGAAATTAAGTGCACACCACAATCTATTCGGTCTAGCGGCGTCATAAACTTGTCCAAGCAAATGGGTGGGTCCCACTTAGTAGTATAAGAATATAAGTATGCTTGATTTTGTTCCTGAGAAGTAAGAAAAAAAGGCAGAGAGCAGAAATGGAAGTGAAATATGAAAACAGAAGGCAGAAAGAAGATGGTGGTTTGGGATGGGGAAAATCTATACCAGTGCCTAGTGTTCAGGAGATGGTGAGGAATGACCACCACACAGTTCCTGAGAGATACATCCAAGAAAATGAAAACAGGCCACTTATTGATGCACTATCTCCGACTTCGTATCAGATTCCAGTCATAGATTTCTCCTTACTCGCAAAGAGAGATCAAGTTGAACAGAAGAAGCTTGATTCTGCATGCAAGGAGTGGGGTTTCTTCCAGGTAATAAGCCCTTTACTAGCCCAAATATTTCCCTGTTCGTATTCTTTTAGACACAAATTTTCTGTGGGATTTTGTTAGCAAAGGAAAATTTCTAGTGGTGCAAAAACTTTCCTCATTTAGATTAGGCTTAGATTCAAATGTTTTTATTTGAGTTCATACTCATTTTTAAAAAATGAAATGAATTTAATCCTAAACGTTGAAAAAAAAAAAATTAGACACAAGTAGAATCTAAATTTTGACAAGTACAATAAAAAGTTCTTCTGTTTTGTGAAGGATTGAGTATACGAATCATTACTAAGAGCGTAAATGAATCGAATTTTTTGTGAACTACTTGAATTTGGGCTATCAAAAGTTTGAATTAGACTTAAATAAACAAGTTGATCAATATATTAAACTCATTAATCCTTAAGTTTGCGAACAACTTGGTTAAAAAAAATAATATTTTCCAACAAATTAACAAACAGAAGTTACCAAGATTTTGATGGCGTGCCCCATTTGTACAGTTAATAAATCACGGAGTGGGAGAAGAGTTGATAGAAAGAATGAAGAGTGCAGAAGCAGCATGTTTTGATCTCCCACTGGAGGTGAAGAAGAAGTATGCAATGGCAGAAAATGACTTGCAAGGATATGGGCAAGTTTTTGTAGTCTCAGAAGCTCAGAAACTGGAGTGGGCTGACATCTTCTTCCTTATGGCATACCCACCTCAACACAGGACTTTCAAGAACTGGCCACTCATAGTGCCAGGGTACAAGTATGTATTTCTTACCTGTACGTACACCAAAGTTGCCACTCTGGAACACTAGTTGTCTCAAACGACCAAACACTGAAGAAGGGTGCTTGAATCTTTTTGCTCGAATTTATCATAAATCATGAGTATAAAAAGCAAATGATCTGATCTAGTAGTAAAAGGTTATATTCTGGAAAGTCTATATTGAATGAAGTATCCTATATGAACAGGGAGACAGTAGAGGAGTACTCAGCAGAATTATGCAGGGTTTCTGAGGAGATACTTGCCAATTTATCATTGTTGATGAAGATGAAAGAAGATAGTCTGAAACAGTTGCACCAAGTGATGAGACTGGGAATGCGGATGAACTACTATCCATTGTGCTCCAAGCCTGACCTTGTTCTTGGTATTAGTCCACATTCTGATAGTGGCTCCATAACCATACTTCTACAAGATGATGACATTCCTGGCCTACAAATTCGCCACCAAGGACAATGGATTCCTGTCAAACCACTGCCTGGTGCTTTTGTTGTTAACGTTGCTGATGCTGTGGAGGTAGGGAACCCAAAAGCTAGAATCAAAGTTGAAAATATTTACAGTAATGGAATCTAGTGAAAAGTCACTATAGCACATTGTGTTAATTTGATGACAAAATAAAACTTGGTGATTATGCAGGTGTGGAGTAATGGTATGTACAAAAGTGTAGAGCACAGAGCAGTAACAAATGCAAGGAAAGCAAGAATGTCGATTGCTATGTTTGTGACGCCGGATGATGAAGCAGAAATTGGTCCAGTTGATACAATGCTCCGTGATAATGGCCCAGCTCTGTACAAACGGATGAAGTACATTGATTTCATGAGGAGCTTTTTCGATAGAAAACTGGGAGGCAAAACCAATGATCTTATTAAGCTATGAAGTATAAGTAGTTTTAAATTCAAACCTTGCCTATGTTGCTTATATGTATTTCTTTGAATATTTTGGGTAATCTAATGTATTATTATGTAACAATTAAGATAAAAATCTACTTTTACTGAGGTTTCATTTTAGTCTCAAATATTTATTTTGATTCAATATAGTCATTAACCTTTTAAAAAATGATTATTATTATCCTTCTCCCAATACTGTTTACTATTAAAAAATTTTGGGGTAAGTACGTCATCATTTAATTTGCTTTATAAGTCAAGTAAAATTGTGGTGATGTGATAATTTAGATATATATTAATAGACATATAATTTACTGTTTTGTTTTCTCTAATCATTTTAACTACCGCAAGAAATTCATTTTTAATTTTTATATCAGCTCCTTTAGTGCTTTGTATTTAATAAAGATGTAATTTACTAGTTTAAGTTTAATCAGATCTAAATTTCTAAATCTATTTGGATATTATTTAGATTAGATTGACTTCCACTTCATAAGTTAGATATCTATTGATTGTTGACTACTTATAGACTTATAAATTAGATGTTAGACTTATAGGCTTATATCTATTTATTATTGAGATCGTAAAAATTGTATTAAAAGTTACGTTTAACATTTTTCGTATGTAAAAAAAGTCTTTACCTTTCTTATTTTTTTTAATTTAATAGACAATTTATCATAAATATATTTTATACCAAGAAGGTCATGTTTTATAATCACGATAAAAGTGGATGCAAAGATACATATCCCAGTCCCCATGAACATGTGGATACCGTAAAATTGATATTCTTTTGGTTTAAATGCACTATTAATTTTTTTTAGTTTAATAATACATTGAACTTATCCTTTCAAAGTAGACATCGTTGTCTTCTTATTTTTTTATTCAAGAAAGTTCAACCAAGTAAGATGTATGCAGCTCACGTTTCTAAAATCTAAACACAAGTAATGAATAAAGCCAAAAATATGGCGGCTAAGAGAGGAATAGTGATCAAACGAGTTGACTGAGGGTGGGTTTATGTAGGCTGTCATCAACTCGTAGATGCAACGGGGTTGATCGGTCCCACTTACTGGTAAAACTATGCTTGAGGAATGATCACGTTCCTCGGAAGTAAGAAAGAAGGCAGAGAGTAGAAATGGAAGTGACATGTGAAAATAGTATGGAGAAAGAATATGGTAGTTTGGGATGGGGAAAATCTATATCAGTGCCTAGTGTTCAGGAGATGGTGAGGAATGACCACCACACAGTTCCTGAGAGATACATCCAAGAAAATGAAAACAGGCCACTTATTGATGCACTATCTCCGACTTCATATCAGATTCCAGTCATAGATTTATCCTTGCTCGCAAAGAGAGATCAAGATGATCAGAAGAAGCTTGATTGTTAACACTCTAAACTAGTGTCAATAGATTTCAATACACACTCACAGTACGTTAACCAGAAACAAAATACAGAAACAGAGACTGTAAATCAGAAATGAATTACAGAATTGCAAAACTGAACGTAACACAGAACGTTGACTTCTTCCTGTTCGAGTCAGGAAGAGAACTCCACTGCTAAGCCTCACATTCACGATGCCCTCCTCTCTTCCTTCTTCCTTCTTCCTTCTTCCTTATTCCTTCCTATATACCTCTCCACTCTCCTTCCGTAACGAACCCGTAACCAACTCTTTCATACACGAGGATATTCTTGCCGTTAGAGACACGTCAACACCAGAGTAGCTTCTCGACACCTCAGCACCCGCGTATGTCTCGTTGCATGGCACTCCGCATGACACTCCAGCGTTCTTCCACCCGGCATTGGGCTTAGCTCTTGCATGCTTCCCATATAATGGTCTTTGGTCCATCATGGCTCGCTCGAGTCATTTGCCATGTCCCGTATCCGATTTTGCTACATTTTCTCCTGCTTCGTGATATACTTCTTTCGCTTCTTCTGTGTCTCTGTCTTTCGTTTCTTCTGTGTCTCTGTCTTTCGTTTCTTCTTCTGTATTTTGACTCATTTTCTTATCAATACCTCCCCCATCAAAAATAACCTTGTCCTTAAAGTTGGCACCTGGGTAGGCTGCTTTTAGTTTCTCCTAATCTTCCCACGTTGCATCTTTGCGGTTTGAGTTCTGCCATTCTGCTAAGACGAACTTTCGGAGTTCTCCTTCAACCATTTCCATCTTATGATCAATGATAGTCATTGGATAATAGGTATTTTATTGTATCCAATGGTGTAGTAGTTTCTTCGTTGGGCAGTGGTCCCTTGAATGATTTAAGTATAGAGACATGAAAGAAATTAAATGTCCAATTGTAACCAATAAATGGTCCATCTTTTGGTACCAAAACTCTAATAACAAAATCACCACTAGCAAGATTTTGAAGTTCTTCAAGAGATGTTGGTGATGCATCCTTAATTTGGCTGAGTGTATCACCTAGAGTCATTTCTTTATGATTAGAATTCCCCATGGAAGCTTCCTTAGCTTTTGTGTTTAAATTCTCCGCTGAAGCTGCCTCTGTATGTCCACCAAAACTAGATGAAGCTTCAACCACATCAGTTTCCATTCTCCTGAAAATGATGCTGATCATCTGTGTCAACATTGCCTTTGATGTTGCTTGGTTTATAGAACTCTTGCTGTTAAGAGCAATATTGTAGCTTACTTGGATAATTCCCAATAGAGTTTCCCTATGCATTCTGAATTTTATGGAAGCCACAGTAGTAAGAAGTACCTTAAGCACTTGGAGTATAGTACTTTCATATGATGAATTGTCACTAAAATTGCAAACCATGTTCAGAATGTCTACAACATAGTGGGACATTTTTACCATCATCTAACCCAGGATCTCTCTCCAAATGATCATAAGCAATAAGTTTTTAGAGATAGCCTAAAGCAGGTTCTATAATTTTCAAGTTCATAATCTCAAAGGAAAGTTTAAGTGGCTTCAAAACAATTTTTACATTAGCTCCTTCAAGAGTATCTATAACAAGAGCTAATGTGACACATACGTATATCTCTTCCACTGGCTCACCCTCATGCATCGTTGGACCATCCATTTAAAAATTGGAGGAACAATGAAGATTGAACAAAAGACATAACCAGACCCACATAAGAAGACCCAAACTGGAACAAGTGGAAATTGGGCATCCCCAGATATGGCAAGACCCATAGCAAGCAGAATCCAAATAGCTACATCATTAACTGTTGTAGCTCACATAGCCATTCTACCAACATTGGTTGTCAAAAGTTTCAACTCAGTTAAAATACGAGCTAATATAGGAAAAGTTGTTATGGAGAGAGCAATCTAGTTGAGAAAGAGATACACATCCCCATAGAAACTGCCAGTATCATATATTAAAATATAAATCAATCCATGAGTCTTCCATATCTTAAACTTTTTCCAATTTAGTGAACCCATTAATATGCACCTACTCTACACAACAAAGGTAGCTATTGTTGTAGGATTCTTTTAAAATTAAAGGGATGAGTTAGAGAATCTTCATATGCATCTTGCAAATATTTAATAAATGGAAGAGGAATTGCATTACGCTATTGCACAAGTGGTGAAGATGGCATTTGTCGTGACGGCCAATAGAGATTCTCTACTTGTTTGTGTTCTTCCAAAACCAGAGTTAGATAATGTTCTCCTTCATCCATAGCTTTCAGTAATTGCATTTCCTTATAGTAGAACTTTTCAGCAACCAATAATGCGTTCTTTTGCTCCCTTTCTAGTGCCTCCAATGGATTCCTTTCATGAACAGAGGGGAAATTTTCTAATTTGAGTACCTCATTTGCATCCTCTTGGAAGTCTTCAAACTCAATAGGTACTTCAACATCCTAAATTTGTACTCCCATTACTGCCTTTTGAGACATAATCTTGTGAATTTCTTCCCTTACGCACACCAAGTCACTGTCATAGACACCTTGTGATATATATGTGATAGAAGACCCCGTATCTACTACACTTGGTATTTCCTATTACGTCTATGAAGCATCAAATTTTGAATTAGGGATTGATTTAACCTCATCCCATTCTTGATCATACTCCTCTAGAAAATAAAGTTTCATCGTAGATTCTATTCTCTTTAGTGACTCTTTCATCTCCTGTAATTGTTCTTGAAACATTGAGTTCCATTTTGCCATTGCAGACTCTCAATGAAAGCACCAAATGTTAACACTTTAAACTAGTGTCAACAGATTCCAATACACATTCATAGTATGTTAATGAGAAACAAAATATAGAATATAGAAACAGAGGCAGTAAAACAAAAATAAATTACAGAATTGCAAAATTGAACATAACACAGAACGATAACTTCTTCCTATTCGAGTCAGGAAGAGAACTCCATGACTAAGCCTCACATTCACGATGCCCTCCTCTCTACCTTCTTTCTTCTATTGGAAAAAATGCACACAATAACAAATGTATAAGCGGAAGCACAATATCGCACTTTTCCAAGTGTGTTGTCAAATGGGAAAATTATGACCAATTTCAAGCACCACAATATGGAAAATAACAATATCAATGATAATCAAATCAAATGCTACAAAATAAAGCACAAAAAATCATTTACGTGGAAACCCCAATACGAGAAAAAAACCACGGGATCGCTAAACAACAGTAGTCCACTAATCACTAAAGTTACAAGTGGGTAAAACAATTCTTGTTTCTAGCACTCACTAGAAGCATTCAATCATCAAAGATATAATCCTTGGCATAAACAAGTCTTACTCGTAACTATGAATTCTGAATAGAAAATACCAACTTATAGTGGTCAGATTAATATCTCCACCATTGGATTTGAAGAGGAGGAAGTCACGAATAACATACTAAAATTTCAGCCTGATCGAAGTTTGTTCGGTTATCTATTAAAGGTAAAACGTGAACTGCTACAACAAGTTTCTTCTCCTCTCTTGTTGTCTGATTTTTTTCTTTGCTACTCCAAAAAAATTCAGTCTAATTTTTCTGTCATTAAAATCCCTCTGCTTGTTGTGTAATATATTTTTGCTCTACCAACTCTTCCTCTACCCGCTACCTCTTTCAGAAATATGTAGCCTACATTGTTGACTTTGTTTAAGTAAATTATTGATTTTTCTTCTTCTAGGTTAGAGGGAATTTCTAACAAATCTCTCCCTCACTCCAACTTGGGGGCTCATCCAAACCTGCTATTGAGCGACACAGAATAAGCTTGTCCTTTGGCAAGATTTTAATCAACATATCGAATACATTCTTGTTCGTATGGATCTTCGCAAGCTCAAATGACTTTTCTTCTATCTTTTCTCGAATCCAATGATATCTCCTTCAAATGTGTTTGGTTTGAGAATTATAGGTAGCATTCTTGGCAAGATGGATGGCACTTTGATTATCACAATGGAGTAAGTAATTATCTTGCTCTAAACCCAACTCTTCAAGAAAATCTCTCATCTATATTACCTCCTTTCCTGATTTAACGGCTGCCATATACTCTACCTCGGTGGTTGACAATGCAATAGACTTTTGTAGTTTCGATTGCCATGATACTACTCCTCCTACAAATTTCATCAAGTATCTAGAAGTGGACTTACTATAATCAACATCACCTGACATATTTGCATCTATGAATCCTTCTAACATTGGTTGTCTACTACCAAAACAAAAACTAACTTTAGAAGTACCTCTGAGATATTTGAGAATCCACTTCACCACTGCCCAATGCTCCTTTCCAAGATTGAACATGAACCTGCTAATAACCCCAACAACATAAGCTATGTCAGGCCTAGTACATACCATGGTATACATCAAACTCCCCATGACAGATGCATAAGGTACATTCTTCATTTCTTTTCTATCATCATCACTTAAAGGACACTAAGTTGAACTCAATTTCATGTGACCTACAAGTGAAGTGGTCATGGGTTTAGCCTTGTCCATGTTAAACTTCTGCAACACCTTTTTAATATATCTTTCTTGTGATAGCCATAACTTCTTATTTTTCCTATCACGAAAAATACACATACCCAATATTTATTTTGTAGGGCCAAGGTCCTTCATTGTAAAGGACTTATTCAAGATAAGTTTCAAGTTAGCTATCTTTTTGGTATTATGACCAACAATCAACATATCATCAACATAAAGCAAAAGAATGAGAAAATCCCCTTTAGCATAATTCTTCACAAACATGCAATGATCAGCATGTGTTTTGTAGAAGCCATGATCAATCATAAACGATTTAAATTTCTTATACCATTGCCGAGGTGCTTGCTTCAAATCATAAAGACTCTTCTTCAAGCGACATACAAGTTTCTCTTTTCCCTTGACTTTGAATCTTTCAAGTTTTTCCTCCTCTAAATCACTATAGAGAAATGTCGTTTTCACATCAAGTAGTTCAACTTTGAGATTTAAGGTGGCTACCAAACCAAGAATAACTCTAATTGAAGACATCTTTACAACTGGAGAAAATTCTCATCAAAATCAACACCTTTTTTCTGCTCATAGCCTTTCACAACTTTCTAGCCTTGTATCTGGGCAGCTATCCCTCTTCTCTAATTTTTAATCTGTACACTCACTTGTTCTTAAGTGCTTTATTGCCTTTAGGTAATTTCACCAAGTCAAAATTATGGTTCTCATGCAACAAACCCATCTCTTCTTACATGGCATTGTACCACTCCTTGCTATGTTCATGTGACATAGCCTCCTCAAAGCATTCTGGTTCTCCCCCATCAGATAATAGCACAAAATCATTTGAAGAATACCTTGTGGAAGGTTATCTTTCTTTGGTGGATCTTTTAACTTCAGGTTGTGGTGGTGGTGATGCAACTTGTGGTTCATTTTCAGGTTGTTCATCATCATTATTGAGGTCACCATCTTATTGCACCTCTCCCCCTTCAACTCTAGGAGTGATTTGTGAAAAAATAATATTAATACTGATTGGAGCATGATAGGATGTTGGTTGCTTTAGCTTCTCAAAATCTTTAATAGTATGATCTTCAAAGAAAACAACATCTCTGCTTCTAGATCTTCAAAGAAAACAACATTTCTACTTCTAAGTACTTTCCTATCAACTGGATCCCATAACTTGTACCTAAAATTATTTTCAGAGTACCTTAAGAAAATGCATTGTTTTGCTTTCTTATCAAGTGTGGATATTTCATTTCTAGGAATGTGAACAAATGCTCGGTAGCCAAAGACTCTAAGATGCTTGTAAGAGACATCTTTCCTTATCCATACTCTCTATGAAACATCACCATCAAGAGGAACTGAAGGAGAAAGATTGACCAAATACACTGCTGTGAACAATGCCTCTGCCCAAAAGGACTTTGTTAGCTTAGCATGAGAGAGTATGCATCAAATTCTTTCTACAAGTGTTCTGTTCATTCTCTCTGCAACTCCATTAAACTGGGGTGTCTTTGGAACTGTCTTCTAAAGCTTAATGACTTGAATTTTTCAGTAGCTCTCAAATGGACCTTTGTATTCTCCACCATTGTCTGATCTTACAACCTTCAAATTTCAGCCTATTTCTCTTTCAATTCTAGCATAAAACTCCTTGAATGCTGAAAGTACCTAATCTTTTACTTTCAACACAAAGACCCAAACTTTTTGAGAATAACCATCAATAAAAGAAACAAAATATTGAGCACCACTATGAGATTTTTCATCCATAGAACATACATCATTGTGGACAAGATCAAGAGGATACCTTCTTCTAGATGGGGGGTGAGAATAAAATGCAGTCCTATGTTGTTTTCTAGCTAAACAATCAACACATGATTTAATACCCATACTTGAGACATCAGGGAGGTATTATTTCTTACAAAGAATCTGCATACCTGTCTCGCTTATATGAAAAAGTCTCTTATACCATAGATTTCTAGAGGAATTATCAGCTACATTTGTCTCACCTGTGCAAGCTTTAGCTTGCATTACATAAAGAGTTCCTTGCTCGGCCACAATCAGATTCCCATTATAGAGCTTCACTTTTCCATCACTAAAGTGGATAATATATCCCTCATCATCAAGCACTCCAGAAGAGATCAAATTTAATCTGATGGCTGGAACATGTCTGACATCTCTCAAAATGAGCTTGCAACTAGTGGAGCTTTCTAAGCACACCGTACCCTTACCTATAATCTTCAATGATCCATCATTTTTCATTCTAACACTGTCAAAATTTTGCTAGTGTAAGATGAGAAGTACTCCCGATGTGAGGTGAGATGATAAGAAACACCCGAATTCATCACCCAAGTGCAACCATCACAAGCTATGTTCAAATAACCTTGATCACTGATGAAGAATAAATCATCAATAGTTGCTAAGGCTGTAGTATTTTTTTTTCTTTTGCTGGCTGCTCGGAGGATTTAACTTTATCCTTTCTTTCTTTGAATTTATCCCCTCTTCATCTTTCTACAAAATCTCTGAATATGACTTGGCTTGTTACAATAATGGCAAATGAATTTACTTGGCCTACTCTTAGATCTCCCCCTGGACTTTTCTCTGTTATAGGAAGGTTTATTCTTACTTCTCCTATTGTCATCTTGTGCAACATTGGCTTCAAACTTGTTGGAAAAGCCCATATCTTTCCTTGTAGCATCTTCGTTCAATAAGCTAGATTTTACAATCTCCATAGTTAACTTGCCTTCTGCAGTAGAGTTACTGAGTGACACCACAAGAGTATCCCAACTCTCTTCTCTTGCTTGCTATGCAATATATCTTTGCTCTACCAACTCTTCATTTACCCATTGCCTCTTTCAGAAATATGCAGCCTACATTGTTGACTTTGTTTAGGTAAATTATTGATTTTTCTTCTTCTAGGTTGGAAGGAATTTCCAACACCTTCCTATATACCTCTTCACTCTCCTTCTGTAATGAACTCGTAACCAACTCCTTCATACACAACTATATTCTTGTCGTTAGAGACACCTCGCACCAGAGTAGCTTCTCGACACCTCAGCACTTGCGTATGTCTCGTTGCATGGCACTCCGCATGACACTCTCGCTTTCTTCCACCCGGCATTGGGCTTAGCTCTTGCATGCTTCTCATATAATAGTCTTTAGTCCATCCTGACTTGCTCGTGAGTCGTTTGCCATGGTTCGTATCCATTTTTGCCACATTTTCTCCTACTTCGTGACATGCTTCATGATTTACTTCTTTTGCTTCTTCTGTGTCTTTGTCTTCTTTTGTTTCTTCTTCTGTGTTTTGGTTCATTTCCATATCATTGATTCTGCATGCAAGGAGTGGGATTTCTTCTTGGTAATAAGCCCTTTACTAGCCAAAATATTTCCTTGTTCGTATTCTTTTAGACACAAATTTTCTATGGGATTTTGTTAGCAAAGGAAAATTTCTAGTGGTGCAAAAACTTTCCTCATTTAGGTTAGGCTTAGATTCAAATGTTTTTATTTGAGTCTATATAATTTGTTCAAACTCATTTTTTTTAAAAAAAATGAAAAGAATTTAATCCTAAACGTTGAAAAATAAATAAATTAGACACAAGTTTGAATCTAAATTTTGACAATTACAATAAGAAGTTTTTCTGTTTTATGAAGGATTGAGCCATGTTTTGATTTAGTATACGAATCATTACTAAGAGCATAAATGAACCAAATTCTTTATGAACTACTTGCATTTGGTTTGTCAAAAATTTGAATTTGACTTAAATAAACGAGGTTGATCAATATATTAAACTGATTTAATTAAATGATCCTTAAGCTTGCGAACAACTTAGTTAAACAAACAAAAATCATTTTCCAGCAAATTAACAAACAGAAGTTACCAAGATTTTGATGGTGTGCCCCATTTGTACAGTTAATAAATCACGGAGTGGGAGAAGAGTTGATAGAAAGAATGAAGAGTGCAGAAGCAGCATGTTTTGATCTCCCACTGGAGGTGAAGAAGAAGTATGCAATGGCAGAAATTGACTTGCAAGGATATGGGCAAGCTTTTGTAGTCTCAGAAGCGCAGAAACTGGAGTGGGCTGACATCTTCTTCCTTATGGCATACCCACCTCAACACAGGACTTTCAAGAACTGGCCACTCATAGTGCCAGGGTACAAGTATTTATTTCTTACTTGTTGTTACACCAAAGTTGCCACTCTGGAACAGTAGTTGTCTCAAACGACCAAACACTGAAGAAGGGTGCTTGAATCTTTTTGCTCGAATTTATCATAAATCATAAGTATAAAAAGCAAATGATCTGATCTAGTAGTAAAAGGTTATATTCTGGAAAGTCTATATTGAATGAAGTATCCTACATGAACAGGGAGACAGTAGAGAAGTACTCAGCAGAATTATGCAGGGTTTCTGAGGAGATACTTGCCAATTTATCATTGTTGATGAAGATGAAAGAAGATAGTCTGAAACAGTTGCACCAAGTGATGAGACTGGGAATGCGGATGAACTACTGTCCATTTTGCTCCAAGCCTGACCTTGTTCTTGGCATTAGTCCACATTCTTATTGTGGCTCCATAACCATACTTCGACAAGATGATGACATTCCATGCCTACAAATTCGCCACCAAGGACAATGGATTCCTGTCAAAACACTGCCTGGTGCTTTTGTTGTTAACGTTGCTAATGCTGTGGAGGTAGGGAACCCAAAAGCTAGAATCAAAGTTGAAAATATTTACAGTAATGAAATCTAGTGAAAAGTCACTATATCACATTGTGTTAATTTGATGACAAAATAAAACTTGGTGATTATGCAGGTGTGGAGTAATGGTATGTAAAAAAGTGTAGAGCACAGAGCAGTAACAAAAGCAAGGAAAGCAAGAATGTCGATTGCTATGTTTGTGACGCCGGATGATGAAGCAGAAATTGGTCCAGTTGATACAATGCTCCGTGATAATGGCCCAGCTCTGTACAAACGGATGAAGTACATTGATTTCATTTGGAGCTTTTTTGATAGAAAACTGGGAGGCAAAACCAATGATCTTATTAAGCTATGAAGTATAAGTAGTTTTAAATTCAAACCTTACCTATGTTGCATAAATGTATTTCTTCGAATATTTTTGTAATCTAATGTATTATTATGTAACAATTAAGATAAAAGTCTACTCTTACTGAGGTTTCATTTTAGTCTCAAATATTTATTTTGATTCAATATAGTCATTAACCTTTTAAAAAATGATTATTATTATGCTTCTCCCAATACTGTTTACTATTACGAATTTTCGAGGTAACGTACGTCATCATTTAATTTGCTTTATAAGTCAAGTAAAATTGTGGTGATGTGATAATTTAGATATTAATATACTGTTTTGTTTTCTCTAATCATTTGAACGACCAAAAGAAATTCATTTTTAATTTTTATATCAGCTCCTTTGGTGCTTTGTATTTAATAAAGATGTAGTTTATTAGTTTAAGTTTAATTAGCTCTAAATTTTTAAATCTATTTGGATATTATTTAGATTAGATTGACTTCTATTTCATAAGTTAGATATCTATTTATTGTTAACTACTTATAGGCTTATAAATTAGATGTTAGGCTTATAGGCTTATATTTATTTATTATTGAGATCGTGAAGGTGTATTAAAAGTTACGTTTAACATTTTTCTTATGTAAAAAAAGTCTTTACCTTTCTAATATTTTTTTAATTTAATCGCTGGATTGTGTTGGCATTCTTTTGTTTTTCAGTCTGTTTCTTTTGATTGTCTTTCCTTTTAGCTTAGGCAATTTGCTGAGGTTGGATATTTATTGTGCCCTCTTGTCATTTCCAATTGTAATTACATTTCGCGTCGACTTATATGAATTATCTTGTATCAGTGAATGTGATGGAGTCTTGGCTGTAATTACTGTGGAGTGTAGAATTGAACTTCCCATGATTTGTTGCTACCCATGTGTCCAAAATAGTTTGAATCTGCAAATTGTGTGGTACCTACCATTCTGCTTTGTTTAGTTGTTAGGGTCAGGATTTTAAGTACGCAAACATCCCATTTTACTAGATTTATTTTTTAGTATAAATATCCTCTGTTTTTTTGTTAATTCATTGATACAGTAAACATGCCGGATCGAACAGAGATCAACGCTTGACTAGTTATATAATCAGTTCAGAGTTTGGACAATTGTAATTTTTTTAAACTCTTGATATGTTAAAAACATCACAAACATCTTGTGGTCTATACCTAATGTGGCAATATGGGACCTGTAGATAAGGCTTCTAGTATTGACTGGAAAAACTAAACCAGAAGAAGATAAGGCTAATCCAGTATTGACCGTTCGAGTGGGATTGGAAATTAAGGACACCACAATCTATTCGGTCCAGCGGTGTCATAAACTTGTACAAGCAAATGGGTGGGTCCAACTTAGTAGTAGAAGAATTAAGTATGCCTGATTTTGTTCCTGAGAAGAAAGAAAAAAAGGCACAGAGCAGAGATGGAAGTGAAATATGAAAACCGAAGGCAGAAAGAAGATGGTGGTTTGGGATGGGGAAAATCTATGCCGGTGCCTAGTGTTCAGGAGATGGTGAGGAATGACCACCACACAGTTCCTGAGAGATACATCCAAGAAAATGAAAACAGACCACTTATTGATGCACTATCTCTGACTTCATATCAGATTCCAGTCATAGATTTCTCCTTGCTCGCAAAGAGAGATCAAGATGAACAGAAGAAGCTTGATTCTGCGTGCAAGGAGTGGGGTTTCTTCCAGGTAATAAGCCCTCTATGAATTTAAGATAAAGGCCTCCATGAATTGTATATATATATGTACTTAACCCAAATTGAGTCAAGTAATTAAAGACTCTAGGTCAAGCAAGGTTTGGTTCAGACTGAAATATTTTTATTTGGGTATACATGAATTTTGAAACGAGATGGATGTGGACTCCAATTCCATATTGAATTTCCTCCTATACAAAAACAAAAAAAAGACTAAGTATTTTAAATTTCATAAAATTTTAAATGTAAGAATTTGAATTGTTACTATTCAAATTTTCAACATTTAAAATATCTTCTTTAGATAAAACAAATAATTTAAAATTACTTACTTAGTTAATTTATGAAAAAAATTAAATATATTTTTTATATCTTTATTATTAAATTTTTTTAATTACAAATTGATATATTTATAATTTATACAACTTATTTATTTCATTATTAATTTTTTTAAGAAAAATTATATATTTTATTTTAATTAAAAAATTTAATAGTAAAGATATAAGTGACTGTATATAAGTCTAATTTTTTATAAAATTGTGAATTTAATCCTCAAATATTAAATTGATATGATCATATATTTGAATATTTGAATTTAGCCCTCAAATTTCTAGATTTTTTTTACCTTGTTATTTTCTTGAGACTATTTAATTTAAATAAGAGAAGATAGTAAAAACATAAAATAATGAAATAAAATGATAACAGTGATGTGATAAAAAGAGGTCAAGAAACCATATCTTCATAATCGTATTGTAATCCAAATCCATGATGTCTGTCCTTCTCACAGTATATTATATATAAAGTAAAAAAAAAAAAAAACAGATACGGTGCAAAGGAAGATGAACGTATATATAACAAGAGAGAATGTGGCAAATTCCACCTTAGTAGTTGGAATTGCAAATAACTTTATCAGTTTAAATTACTAGGTATTTTAAAATCTTGGCAATTTTAAGCCAAACAATAAATTTTTTTAAGGTATTAAAATACTTTAAAAAATTACTTTCTCCCCTGAATGATTTTTCAAAATGAGACAAATATTGATATTTTGCCCCATTTGTACAGATAATAAACCACGGAGTGGGAGAAGAGTTGATCGAAAGGATGAAGGATAGAGAAGCAGCATGTTTTGATCTCCCACTGGAAATTAAGAAGAAGTATGCAATGGCAGAGAATGATTTGCAAGGATATGGGCAGGGCTTTGTAGTCTCAGAAGAGCAGAAATTGGATTGGGCTGATATCTTCTTCCTAATGGCATACCCACCTCAGTGCAGGAATCTCAAGAACTGGCCACTTATAGTACCAGGCTTCAAGTATGTATTTCTTACTTGTTCTTATATCAAAGTAGGCACTCTAGCACACACTAAGGGCACTACCTTATTGAAACTTTTTAGAGTCATTACATAACTAACTAAACATTCACTAATACCTGGATCCAGCTAGTGCTTATCTTGTGGCTGACTATCTTGATTTCTAGTCATTGTTCATGCACCTAGTCTAGAATCATAACAAGTGACAATTCACAACTGCAAGTTATTGGCAAAAACATATCCAGAATAAGTGGATGAGCTCAAACTTGTAATATTCAAGAAGTTGCTATCAAAGGCAGTAGGAATGATTTTTCTATGATTAACTTCAGCAAGTGTATGTTTAAGGAAATATCCTAAATGAACAGGGAGACAGTGGAGGAGTACTCAACAGAAATATGCAGGGTTTCTGAGGAGATACTTGCCAATTTATCAGTGTTGATGGATATGAAAGAAGATAGTCTGAAAAAATTGCACAAAGTGATGAGACTGGGAATGCGGATGAACTACTATCCATTTTGCTCCAAGCCTGACCTTGTTCTTGGTCTTAGTCCACATTCTGATTGTGACTCCATAACCATACTTCTACAAGATGATGACATTCCTGGCCTACAAATTCGCCACCAAGGACAATGGATTTCTGTCAAACCACTGCCTGGTGCTTTTGTTATTAACGTTGGTGACGCTTTGGAGGTAAGGAACCCAAAAAAATAAACTGAAAAGATGCACAGTTAGAGTACTGGAATGTAGTCAGAACTCACAAGCATATTGTGTGTTAATTTGATGACAAAATAAAACTTGGTGATTATGCAGATCTGGAGTAATGGTGTGTACAAAAGTGTAGAGCACAGAGCAGTAACAAATGCAAGGAAAGCAAGAATGTCAATTGCTTTGTTTGTAATGCCAGATGATGAAGCAGAAATTGGTCCAGTTGATACAATGCTCTGTGATAATGGCCCAGCTCTGTACAAACGGATAAAGTACATTGATTTCTTAAGGAAGTTTATAGAAAGAAAACTGGAGGGCAAAATAACTGATAGTTTTAAGTCACAAGGCCAGTAACTTGGTTTTGCTGCCATGTCCAAGAACCATAATAAATAACTTATGATGATGATGATGATCTGCCATGGTTTAGTGTAAGAGAATTATGATGTAATCTTTAAGGACCAAGAAACAGAAATAGCTTCTTATGGTGTTAATTGATGTCACTGAATTTGGCCCTACTATTAATTTGTCCTCATCAAGACGCTACAGTATACATGGATACATTTTCTACGTAAGAAAGTAGTCCTTAACACTAATTTTTACTTTGGGCCTTAAATTTATTTTCAACCACATAATTATATTGCTCAACTTTTGGTAGCCTAACACAGTTCATACTTCAGAGCCGTCCCGGGATTTATGTTCGAAGTGTGTCCTGCAAAAACACGTGTATATAGTCAACCACAGAAATCCTTTGCGTATTATTATTTTATATGGGCTTCTGGGTGAATCTTTAATTGCATTGAGAAACCATCTAGTTAGATATGCATATTTACAATATTCATTGTAGTTACAAATTCCTTACCAACAAGCGCGCAATTGGAAGTTTAATGAAGAGTTATTCTTTACGGTTTGCATTAGTCATTAGCTGAAAATTCAAAGGGCTAGCTTCTTAATTATGTAAATTTCTAACCAAACTTACCTACCCAAAGATCAAAAATTGCAAATGTTTAAATGAGGCAAATGGAAATCTAATGTATTATACAAAAATATTGAAAAGAATGAAGAAAAACAAATTAGTGTTCAACTCTTGATATGTTAAAAACATCACAAACATTTCTTGGTCTATACCTAATATGGAAATATGGGACCTGCAGATAAGGCTTCTAATATTGACTGGAAAAACTAAACCAGAAGAAGATAAGGCTAATCCAATATTGACCGATCGAGTGGGATTGGACATTAAGGATGCCACAATCTATTCGGTCTAGCGGTGTCATAAACTTGTACAAGCAAATGGGTGGGTCCCTCTTAGTAGTATAAGAATATACGTATGCTTGATTTTGTTCCTGAGAAGTAAGAAAAAAAGGCAGAGAGCAGAGATGGAAGTGAAATATGAAAACCGGAGGCAGAATGAAGATGGTGGTTTAGGATGGGGAAAATCTATACCAGTGCCTAGTGTTCAGGAGATGGTGAGGAATGACCACCACACAGTTCCTGAGAGATACATCCAAGAAAATGAAAACAGGCCACTTATTGATGCACTATCTCCGACTTCATATCAGATTCCAGTCATAGATTTATCCTTGCTCGCAAAGAGAGATCAAGATGATCAGAAGAAGCTTGATTGTTAACACTCTAAACTAGTGTCAACAGATTCCAATACACACTCACAGTACGTTAACCAGAAACAAAATACAGAAACAGAGACTTTAAACCAGAAACAAATTACAGAATTGCAAAACTGAACGTAACACAGAACGATGACTTCTTCCTGTTCGAGTCAGGAAGAGAACTCCACGGCTAAGCCTCACATTCTCGATGCCCTCCTCTCTTCCTTCTTCCTTCCTATATACCTCTCCACTCTCCTTCCGTAATGAACCCGTAACCAACTCCTTCATACACGAGGATATTCTTGCCGTTAGAGACACCTCAACACCAGAGTAGCTTCTCGACACCTCAACACCTGCGTACGTCTCGTTGCATGGCACTCAGCATGACACTCCAGCGTTCTTCCACCCGGCATTGGGCTTAGCTCTTGCATGCTTCCCTTATAATGGTCTTTGGTCCATCATGGCTTGTTCTTGAGTCATTTGCCATGGCCCTGTATCCGATTTTGCCACATTTTCTCCTGCTTTGTGATTTACTTCTTCCGCTTCTTCTGTGTCCCTGTCTTCTGTTTCTTCTTCTGTATTTCGACTCATTTCCTTATCAATACCTCCCCCATCGAAAATAACCTTGTTCTCAAGGTTGGCACCTAGGTAGGCCGCTTTTAGTTTCTCCCAATCTTCCCACGTTGCATCTTTGTCGTTTGAGTTCTGCCATTCTACTAAGACGAACCTTCGGAGTTCTCCTTCAACCATTTCTATCTTAAAATCAATGATAGTCATTGAATAATAGGTATTTTCTATTGTATCCAATGGTGTAGTAGTTTCTTCGTTGGGTGGTGGTCCCTTGAATGATTTAAGTATAGAGACATGAAAGACATGAAAGAAATTAAATGTCCAATTGTAACCAATAAATGGTCCATCTTTTGGCACCAAAACTCTAATAACAAAATCATCACCAGCAAGATTTTGAAGTTCTTCAAGAGATGTTGGTGATGCATCCTTAATTTGGCTGAGTGCCTCACCTAGAGTCATTTCTTTATGATTAGAATTGCCCATGGAAGCTTCCTCAGCTTTTGTGTTTAAATTCTCTGCTGAAGCTGCCTCTATATGTCCACCAAAACCAGATGAAGCTTCAACCACATCAGTTTCCATTCTCCTGAAAATGATGCTGATCATCTGTGTCAACATTGCCTTTGATGTTGCTTGGTTTTTAGAACTCTTGCTATTAAGAGCAATATTGTAGCTTACTCGGATAATTCCCAACAGAGGTTCCCCATGCATTCTGAATTTTGTGGAAGCCACAGCAGTAAGAAGTACCTTCAGTACTTGGAGTATAGTACTGTCATGTGATGAATTGTCACTAAAATTGCAAACCATGTTCAAAATGTCTATAAATAGTGGGACATTTTTACCACCATCTAACCCAGGATCTCCCTCCAAATGATCATAAGCAATAAGTTTTTGGAGATAGTGTAAAGCAGGTTCTATAATTTTCAAGTTCGTAGTCTCAAAGGAAAGTTTAAGCGACTTCAAAACAATATCTACATCAGCTCCTTTAAGAGTATCTGTAACAAGAGCTAATGTGACACATATGTATATCTCTTCCACTGGCTCACCCTCATGGCATCGTTGGACCATCCATTTAAAAATTGGAGGGACAATGAAGATTGAACAAAAGACATAACCAGACCCACATAAGAAGACCCAAACTAGAACAAGTGGAAATTGGGCATCCCCAGATATGGCAAGAGCCATAGCAAGCAGAATCCAGATAGCTACATCATTAACTGTTGTAGCTGAAATAGCCATTCTACCAACATTGGTTGTCAAAAGTTTCAACTCAGTTAGAATATGAGCTAATATAGGAAAAGTTGTTATGGAGAGAGCAACCTAGTTGAGAAAGAGATACACATCCCCATAGAAACTGCTAGTATCATATATTAAAATATAAATCAATCCATGAGTCTTCCAAATCTTAAACATTTTCCAATTTAGTGAACCCATTAATATGCACCTACTCTGCACAACAGAGGTAGCTATTGTCTCTAGGATTCTTCTAAAATTAAAGGGACGAGTCAAAGAATCTTCATATACATCTTGCAAATATTTAATAAATGGAAGAGGAATTACATTACCCCATTGCACAAGTGGTGAAGATGGCATTTGTCGTGACGGCTAATAGAGATTTTCTATTTGTTTGCGTTCTTCCAAAACCAGAGTTGGATAATTTTCTCCTTTACCCATAGCTTTCAATAATTGCATTTCCTTATGGTAGAACTTTCAGCAACCAGTAGTGCGTTCTTTTGCTCCTCTTCTAGTGCCTCCAATGGGTTCCTTTCGTGAACAGAGAGGAAATTTTCTGATTTGAGTACCTCATTTACATCCTCTTGGAAGTCTTCAAACTCAGTAGGTGCTTCAACATCCTGAATCTATACCCCATTATTGCCTTTTGAGACATAATCTTCTGAATTTCTTCCCTTATGCACACTGCTGTTGACACCTTATGATATAGATGTGATAGAAGACCCCGTATCTACTACACTTGGTATTTCCTACTGTGTGTATGAAGCGTCAAATTCTGAATTAGGGATTGATTTAACCTCATCCCATTCTTGACCATACTCCTCTAAAAAATAAAGTTTCATCACAGATTTTATTCTCTTTAATGACTCTTTCATCTCCTCTAATGATTCTTGAAACCTTGAGTTTCATTTTGCCATTGCAGACTCTCAATGAAAGCACCGAATGTTAACACTTTAAACTAGTGTTAATAGATTCCAATACACATTCACAGTATGCTAATAAGAAACAAAATTTAGAATACATAAACAGAGGCTGTAAAACATAAACAAATTACACAATTGCAAAACTGAATGTAACACAGAATGATAACTTCTTCCTATTCAAGTCAGGAAGAGAACTCCACGACTAAGCCTCACAATCACGATGCCCTCCTCTCTTTCTTCTTCCTTCCTATATACCTCTCCACTCTTCTTTTGTAACGAACGCATAACCAACTCCTTCGTACATGAGGATATTCTTGCCGTTAGAGACACCTCAGCATCCACGTACGTCTCGTTGCATGGCACTCCGCATGACATTCTCGCGTTCTTCTACCCGGCATTGGACTTAGCTCTTGCATGCTTCTCCTATAATAGTCTTTGGTCCATCCTGACTTGCTCTTGAGTCGTCTGCCATGGCCCGTATCCAGTTTTGCTACATTTTCTCCTGCTTTATGACGTACTTCGTGATTTACTATTTTTGCTTCTTCTTTATATCTGTCTTCTTCCGTTTCTTCTTCTGTGTTTTGGCTCATTTTCATATCATTGATTCTGCATGCAAGGAGTGGGGTTTCTTCCTGGTAATAAGCCCTTTACTAGCCAAAATATTTCCCTTTTGTATTCTTTTTGACACAAATTTTCTGTAGGATTTTGTTAGCAAAGGAAAATTTCTAGTGGTGCAAAAACTTTCCTCATTTAGGTTAGGCTTAGATTCAAATGTTTTTATTTGAGTCTATTAATTTGTTCAAACTCATATTTTGAAAACATGAAATGAATTTAATCCTAAACGTTGAAAAAAAATAAATTAGACACAAGTTTGAATCTAAATTTTGACAATTACAATAAGAAGTTCTTCTGTTTTATGAAGGATTGAGCGATGTTTTGATTAAGTATACAACTCATTACTAAGAGTATAAATGAACCAAATTCTTCATGAACTACTTGCATTTGGTTTGTCAAAAATTTGAATTGGACTTAAATAAATGAGGTTGATCAATATATTAAACTGATTTAATTAAATGATCCATAAGCTTGCGAACAACTTGGTTAAACAAAATATATATATATATTGTCCAGCAAATTAACAAACAGAAGTTACCAAGATTTTGATGGTGCGCCCCATTTGTACAGTTAATAAATCACGGAGTGGGAGAAGAGTTGATAGAAAGAATGAAGAGTGCAGAAACAGCATGTTTTGATCTCCCACTGGAGGTAAAGAAGAAGTATTCAATGGCAGAAAATGACGTGCAAGGATATGGGCAAGCTTTAGTAGTCTCACAAGCGCAGAAACTGGAGTGGGCTGACATCTTCTTCCTTATGGCATACCCATCTCAACACAGGACTTTCAAGAACTGGCCACTCATAGTGCCAGGGTACAAGTATGTATTTCTTACTTGTTCGTACACCAAAGTTGCCACTCTGGTACACTAGTTGTCTCAAACAACCAAACACTGAAGAAGGGTGCTTGAATCTTTTTGCTCGAATTTATCATAAATCATAAGTATAAAAAGCAAATGATCTGATCTAGTAGTAAAAGGTTATATTCTGGAAAGTCTATATTGAATGAAGTACCCTACATGAACAGGGAGACATTAGAGGAGTACTCAGCAGAATTATGCAGGGTTTCTGAGGAGATACTTGCCAATTTATCATTGTTGATGAAGATGAAAGAAGATAGTCTGAAACAGTTGCACCAAGTAATGAGACTGGGAATGCGGATGAACTACTATCCATTTTGCTCCAAGCCTGACCTTGTTCTTGGCATTAGACCACATTCTGATAGTGGCTCCATAACCATACTTCTACAAGATGATGACATTCCTGGCCTACAAATTCGCCACCAAGGACAATGGATTCCTGTCAAAACACTGCCTGGTGCTTTCGTTGTTAACGTTGCTGATGCTGTGGAGGTAGGGAACCCAAAAGCTAGAATCAAAGTTAATGGAATCTAGTGAAAAGTCACTATAGCACATTGTGTTAATTTGATGACAAAATAAAACTTGGTGATTATGTAGGTGTGGAGTAATGGTATGTACAAAAGTGTAGAGCACAGAGCAGTAACAAATGCAAGGAAAGCAAGAATGTCGATTGCTATGTTTGTGACGCCGGATGATGAAGCAGAAATTGGTCCAGTTGATACAATGCTCCGTGATAATGGCCCAGCTCTGTACAAACGGATGAAGTACATTGATTTCATGAGGAGCTTTTTAGATAGAAAACTAGGAGGCAAAGCCAATGATCTTATTAAGCTATGAAGTATAAGTAGCTTTAAATTCAAACCTTACCTTTGTTGCATATATGTATTTCTTTGAATATTTGTGTAATCTAATGTATTATTATGTAACAATTAAGATAAAAGTCTGCTCTTACTGAGATTTCATTTTAGTCTCAAATATTTATTTTGATTCAATATAGTCATTACCCTTTTAAAAATGATTATTATTATCCTTCTCCCAATACTGTTTACTATTACAAATTTTCGAGGTAACGTACGTCATCATTTAATTTGCTTTATAAGTCAAGTAAAATTGTGGTGATGTGATAATTTAGATATATATATTAATAGACATATGACATATTGTCTTGTTTTCTCTTATCATTTTAACTACCAAAAGAAATTCACTTTTAATTTTTATATCAGCTCCGTTGGTGCTTTGTATTTAATAAAGATGTAGTTCACTAGTTTAAGTTTAATTAGATCTAAATTTTTAAATCTACTTGGATATTATTTAGATTAGATTGACATCTAATTCATAAGTTAGATATCTATTTATTGTTGACTACTTATAGACTTATAAATTAGATGTTAGGCTTATAGGCTTATATCTATTTATTATTGAGATTGTAGAGGTTGTATTAAAAGTTACGTTTAACATTTTTCTTATGTAAAAAAAGGTCTTCACCTTTTTAATATTTTTTTAATTTAATAGACAATTTATCATAAATATTTTTTATACCAAGAAGGTCATGTTTTATAATCACGATAAATGTGGATGTGTTTGGGTCCTCTGTGTTAAGATTTCTTTTTAGCGGCGGTTTTTTTCGTTGCTAACGTTTCTTGTAACAGATATTTTTGTTGCTATAACTTTTATTAAATTAATTATTTAAACAAAAGTTATAGCAGCAGTTGTATCCGTTGCAAGAATATCGAAACGCACTTTTGCAACGAAAGCAGAGGATCCAAAGTTGATGCGGAGATACATATCCCAGTACCCGTGAACATGTGGATACCGTAAAATTGATATTCTTTTGGTTTAAATGCACTTTTAATTTTTTTTAGTTTAATAATACATTGAACTTATCCTTTCAAAGTAGGCAACGTTATCTTCGTATTTTTTTATTCAAGAAAGTTCAACCAAGTAAAATATATGCAGCTCACGTTTCTAAAATCTAAACGCAAGCAATTAACAAAGCCAAAAATATGGCGGCTGAGAGAGGGAATAGTGATCAAACGAGTTGACTGAGGGTGGGTTTATCTAGGCTGTCATCAACTCGTAGAAGCAACTGGGTTGATCGGTCCCACTTACTGGTATAACTATGCTTGATGAATGATCATGTTCCTCGGAAGCAAGAAAGAAGGCAGAGTAGAAATGGAAGTGACATGTGAAAATAGTATGGAGAAAGAATATGGTAGTTTGGGATGGGGAAAATCTATACCGGTGCCTAGTGTTCAGGAGATGGTGAGGAATGACCACCGCACAGTTCCTGAGAGATACATCCAAGAAAATGAAAACAGGCCACTTATTGATGCACTGTCTCCGACTTCGTATCATATTCCAGTCATAGATTTCTCCTTGCTCGCAAAGAGAGATCAAGATGAACAGAAGAAGCTTGATTCTGCATGCAAGGAGTGGGGTTTCTTCCAGGTAAAAAGCCCTTTACTAGCCAAAATATTTCCTTGTTCGTATTCTTTTTGACACAAATTTTCTGTGGGATTTTGTTAGGAAAGGAAAATTTCTAGTGGTGCAAAAACTTTCCTCATTTAGGTTAGGCTTAGATTCAAATGTTTTTATTTGAGTCTATATAGTTTGTTCAAACTCATATTTTAAAAAAAAGAAATGAATTTAATCCTAAACGTTTAAAAAAAAAATCTAGACACAAGTTTGAATCTAAATTTTGACAATTACAATAAGAAGTTTTTCTGTTTTATAAAATATTGAGCAATGTTTTGATTAAGTATACGAATCATTACTGAAGCGTAAATGAATCGAATTCTTGTAAATTATTTAAATTTAATTTGTCAAAAGTTTGAATTGGACTTAAATAATGAGTTTTATTAATACATTAAACTGATTTAATTAAATGATCTTTAAGCTTGCGAACAACTTGGTTAAACAAAAAAAATTATTTTCCAACAAATTAACAAACAGAAGTTACCAAGATTTTGATGGCGTGCCCCATTTGTACAGTTAATAAATCACGGAGTGGGAGAAGAGTTGATAGAAAGAATGAAGAGTGCAGAAGCAGCATGTTTTGATCTCCCACTGGAGGTGAAGAAGAAGTATGCAATGGCAGAAAATGACTTGCAAGGATATGGGCAAGCTTTTGTAGTCTCAGAAGCTCAGAAACTGGAGTGGGCTGACATCTTCTTCCTTATGGCATACCCATCTCAACACAGGACTTTCAAGAACTGGCCACTCATAGTGCCAGGGTACAAGTATGTATTTCTTACTTGTTCGTACACCAAAGTTGCCACTCTGGAACACTAGTTGTCTCAAACGACCAAACACTGAAGAAGGGTGCTTGAATCTTTTTGCTCGAATTTATCATAAATCATGAGTATAAAAAGCAAATGATCTGATCTAGTAGTAAAAGGTTATATTCTGGAAAGTCTATATTGAATGAAGTACCCTACATGAACAGGGAGACAGTAGAGGAGTACTCAGCAGAATTATGCAGGGTTTCTGAGGAGATACTTGCCAATTCATCATTGTTGATGAAGATGAAAGAAGATAGTCTGAAACAGTTGCACCAAGTAATGAGACTGGGAATGCGGATGAACTACTATCCATTTTGCTCCAAGCCTGACCTTGTTCTTGGCATTAGTCCACATTCTGATAGTGGCTCCATAACCATACTTCTACAAGATGATGACATTCCTGGCCTACAAATTCGCCACCAAGGACAATGGATTCCTGTCAAACCACTGCCTGGTGCTTTTGTTGTTAACGTTGCTGATACTGTGGAGGTAGGGAACCCAAAAGCTAGAATCAAAGTTCAAAATATTTACAGTAATGGAATCTAGTGAAAAGTCACTATAGCACATTGTGTTAATTTGATGACAAAATAAAACTTGGTGATTATGCAGGTGTGGAGTAATGGTATGTACAAAAGTGTAGAGCACAGAGCAGTAACAAATGCAAGGAAAGCAAGAATGTCGATTGCTATGTTTGTGACGCCGGATGATGAAGCAGAAATTGGTCCAGTTGATACAATGCTCCGTGATAATGGCCCAGCTCTGTACAAACGGATGAAGTACATTGATTTCATGAGGAGCTTTTTAGATAGAAAACTGGGAGGCAAGACCAATGATCTTATTAAGCTATGAAGTATAAGTAGCTTTAAATTCAAACCTTACCTATGTTGCTTATATGTATTTCTTTGAATATTTTGGGTAATCTGATGTATTATTATGTAACAATTAAGATAAAAGTCTACTCTTACTGAGATTTCATTTTAGTCTCAAATATTTATTTTGATTCAATATAGTCATTAACCTTTTAAAAAATGATTATTATTATCCTTCTCCCAATACTGTTTACTATTACAAATTTTCGAGGTAACGTACGTCATCATTTAATTTGCTTTATAAGTCAAGTAAAATTGTGGTGATGTGATAATTTAAATATATATTAATAGACATATAATATACTGTTTTGTTTTCTCTAATCATTTTAACTACCAAAAGAAATTCATTTTTAATTTTTATATCAACTCTTATGGTGCTTTGTATTTAATAAAGATGTTGTTTACTAGTTTAAGTTTAATTAGATCTAAATTACTAAATCTATTTGGATATTATTTAGATTAGATTGACTTTCACTTCATAAGTTAGATATATATATATATTTATTGTTGACTACTTATAGGCTTATAAATTAGATGTTAAGCTTATAGGCATATATCTATTTATTGTTGAAATCGTAAAGATTGTATTAAAAGTTATGTTTAACATTTTTCTTATGTAAAAAAAGTTTTTACCTTTCTAATATTTTTTTAATTTAATAGACAATTTATCATAAATATTTTTTATACCAAGAAGGTCATGTTTTATAATCACGATAAATGTGGATGCGTTTGGGTCCTCTGTGTTAAGATTTCTTTTTAGCGGCGGTTTTTTTCGTTGCTAAAGTTTCTTGCAACAGATATTTTTGCTACTATAGCTTTTATTAAATGAATTATTTAAACAAAAGTTATAGCAGCAGTTGTATCCATTGTAAGAATATCGAAACGCACTTTTGCAACGAAAATAACCGCCGCTAAAAAGCATGACTGAGTAAACTTAAGGCAGAGGATCCAAAGTTGATGCGGAGATACATATCCCAGTACCCGTGAACATGTGGATACCGTAAAATTGATATTCTTTTGGTTTAAATGCACTTTTAATTTTTTTTAGTTTAATAATACATTGAACTTATCCTTTCAAAGTAGGCAACGTTATCTTCGTATTTTTTTATTCAAGAAAGTTCAACCAAGTAAAATATATGCAGCTCACGTTTCTAAAATCTAAACGCAAGCAATTAACAAAGCCAAAAATATGGCGGCTGAGAGAGGGAATAGTGATCAAACGAGTTGACTGAGGGTGGGTTTATCTAGGCTGTCATCAACTCGTAGAAGCAACTGGGTTGATCGGTCCCACTTACTGGTATAACTATGCTTGATGAATGATCATGTTCCTCGGAAGCAAGAAAGAAGGCAGAGTAGAAATGGAAGTGACATGTGAAAATAGTATGGAGAAAGAATATGGTAGTTTGGGATGGGGAAAATCTATACCGGTGCCTAGTGTTCAGGAGATGGTGAGGAATGACCACCGCACAGTTCCTGAGAGATACATCCAAGAAAATGAAAACAGGCCACTTATTGATGCACTGTCTCCGACTTCGTATCATATTCCAGTCATAGATTTCTCCTTGCTCGCAAAGAGAGATCAAGATGAACAGAAGAAGCTTGATTCTGCGTGCAAGGAGTGGGGTTTCTTCCAGGTAATAAGCCCTTTATGAATTTAAGATGAAGGCCTCCATGAATTGTATATATGTACTTAACCCAAATTGAGTCAAGTAATTAAAGACTCTAGGTCAAGCAAGGTTTGGTTCAGATTAATATTTTTATTTGGGTATACATGAATTTTGAAACGAGATGGATGCGGACTCCAATTCCACATTGAATTTCCTCCTATACGAAAAAAAAAAAAAGACTAAGTTGTGTCTGGTTAGGAGTATTTAAAATTTCATAAAATTTTGAATGTGAGGACAATTCAAATTCTTAATATTTGAAATATCTTCTTTAGATAAAACAAATAATTTAAAATTCCTTACTTAGTTAATTTATAAAAAAAATTTAGGTATAATTCTTATATCTTTATTATTAAGTTTTTTAATTATATATTGACACATTTATTATTTGTACAACTCATCTCTTTTATTATTAATTTTTTTAAAATTTTTATATATTTTATTTTGATTAAAAAATTAATTATTTTTATTATATATTGATTATTAATATTTATATATACTAAATTATTTATATATATTAATTATTATATTATTATATTATATATTAATTTATATTTATAATAACAAAGATATAAGAAACTGCATATAAGTCTAATTTTTTATAAAATTATAAATTTATTTCTCAAATATTAAATTGATATGATTATATATTTGAATATTTGAATTTAGCCCTTAAATTTTTACATTTTTTACCTTAGAAATTAGGATAGTAATGGGAGCACAAGAGTTTATAATCCTCCAATATGGAGGTTCTTCTACTATACAAAGGAATAGTAGGATTACAAGAATGGATGTTTTACAAAATTGTCTCACACTTTGGTGGTTCGCTCAAGTTTAAGGTTTGAGACTTCTCAAGCTATCTCACTTTTCTCTCAAAGAGGCTCTCTAACTCTCACTTTAGGTAGTGGCTTGTTTCTCTCCTTGGATTGGATTACATAAGAATGAAGGCTTCCACCCCTATTTATACTACTCCACCTCCACAATGAATGGTGGAGATTAATTACATATAAGGGTGGAGATTAACTCTCTAGAATTCTCCACACATGTCTCCTTATTCTAGAGATTTTCATGGAGTCTCTACACTCCTCCATTCCCTTCCACATTCTTCCATACTCTTCTGCAAGGTTTCAGAAGGTTTCACACATCTCTAGAATAGTCCAGAGGGTTCTACAAGCTTCTAGAGAATTCTACACTTCTCTAGAGTTTTCCAGAATGTTCTAGAAAATTCTACATTTCTTTAAAAGGTTCTAGAATTTTCTAGAATCTTCCCAATTTAGGAGGGATGTCCCAACAAATCTACCCCTCCCAACTTAATTGGGAGATAGTAGCAAACCAACACCTTGACAACAATCTTCAAACTTTTTTGTTGGTAATACCTTGGTCATCATGTCTGACCAGTTCTCATTTGTGTGAACCTTATCAAGGTGTATACGTTTTTCTTCAAGATCTTATCGAATCCAGTGGTATCGTGTATCAATGTGCTTTTGCGGGAATGAAAAGTAAAATTCTTCGCTAAGTGAATTGCACTTTGATTATCACACTTCAAGACATACCTGTCTTGATCTATTCCCAGCTCAAGCAGCAAATTCTTCATCCACAACATCTCTTTGCAAGCTTCAGTAGCTGCAATGTACTCTGCCTCAATAGTGGATAATGCAACACACTTTTGCAGCTTTGATTGCCAAGAAACAGCTCCCCCTGCAAAAGTAGTTAGGTATCCTGACGTTGATTTTCTAGAGTCGATGTCACCTGCCAAGTCTGCATCTGTGTATCCTTCTAACACAGGTTTTCCATTTCCAAAGCATAAACACTTCTTGGAAGTATCGCGCAGATACCGAAGGATCCATTTAACTGCAGCCCAGTGTTCCTTCCCTAGATTGGCCAAGAAGCGACTAACAACACCAACTGCATAGGCAATATTGGGTCTTGTGCATATCATTGCATACATGAGACTGCCTACTGCAGATGAATATGGAATCATTTTTATTTCCTCTAGTTCTTTCTCACTTGTAGGACTTTGCTTCGAACTTAACTTGAAGTGTCCAGCAAGTGGTGTGTTGACCAATTTTGCATTATGCATGTTGAATCTTTCAAGCACCTTCTCAATGTATCTCTCTTGGGATAGCCATATCAACTTCTTCGATCTATCACGAGTGATCCTCATCCCAAGGATTTGTCTAGCCAGTACTAAATCTTTCATGGCGAAGCTCTTGCTTAAATCTTTCTTCAAAGCAGTTATCTTTATGCGATCTTGTCCAATAATCAACATATCGTCAACATAAAGTAGAAGTATGAGAAAATCGCCACCTGCATACCTCTTTATGAAGACACAATGATCGCTTTCTGTCCTTTTGAAACTATGTTCTGCCATGAAAGAGTCGAACTTCTTGTACCATTGTCTTGGTGCTTGCTTAAGGCCATATAAACTTTTTGTTAGGCGGCATACCAAATTTTCTTTGCCTGAAACTTTGAACCCCTCAGGCTGCTCCATGTAGATCTCTTCCTCTAGATCACCATGAAGAAATGCCGTCTTGACATCGAGCTGTTTAATCTCCAGGTCTTGCATTGCTGCTAGGCCAAGAACAACTCGGATGGATGACATTTTTACCACTGGAGAGAATTTTTCCTCAAAATCAATACCTTTCTCTTGACTGAATCCTTTTACGACCAACCGAGCTTTGTAGCGGGGCTTTGAGCTACTATCTTCGGTTTTGATCCGATACACCCACTTATTCTTCAAGGCTCTTCTCCCTTTTGGTAGCTCTACTAGTTCAAAAGTGTGATTCTCATGCAAGGATTGCATCTCCTCTTGCATGGCTCTTATCCACTCCTTTTTATGATTGTTAGTTATAGCTTCCTTATAGCTTTGAGGCTCCCCCTCATCAGTGAGCGTCACAAACTCCTTTGAACTATATTGAGTAGATGGTCTTCGTTCCCTTGAAGATCGTCTCAACTGGGGCACTATTGGAGAGCTAGATTGAGGTTCTTCTTGTATTGGTTCATCATGAGTATCTTGGTTGTTTTGATCTAAGATAGTCTCATGATCTTCAGCATCATTATTTTCTTATATGACATTATCCTCGCGTCGGACCGGTGTAAGGTCTGTGCTCCTTTTGCTTCTCAATCTCGGTCTCTTCGATTTCTGAATGTCTTCAATGTTTTGGTCTTCGAAGAATACAACATCTCGACTTCGAACAATCTTCTTGTTGATTGGATCCCAAAGTCGGTACCCAAACTCATCCTTAGGTGAACGAAGATAGATGCATTCTTTTGTCTTTACATCAAGCTTGGCTCGTTCATCTTTGGGGATGTGAACAAATGCCCTGCATCCAAACACTTTGAGATGATTGTAAGAAGCCCTTTTTCCTGACCAAACCTCCTCTGGGATTGCTCCGTCCAAAGGAACTGATGGTGTAAGGTTGACAATGTCAACCACAGTCATTATAGCTTCTCCCCAAAATGACTTGGGTAACTTGGCATGAGAGAGCACGCATCGAACTCTTTCTTCAATAGTTCGATTCATTCTCTTAGCTATTCCATTCAAATGCGGCGTCTTGGGAGGAGTCTTCTCGAGCCTAATCCCATATTTCTTGCAATAGGCTTCAAAAGGACCTCTATACTCACCTCCATTGTCTGATCGAACACATTTGATCTTTCGTCCTTCTTCTCGTTCCACTAGGGCATGAAACTCCTTGAATGCATCAAGCACTTGATCCTTTGATTTTAATAGGTATAACCATACCTTCCTTGAATGGTCATCGATGAAGGTGACAAAATGTGATGCACCACCAATGGACTTTCACATCAGGGAGGAGTTGCTTTCTAGCAAGTATGTGAAGACCTTTGTCGCTTATGTGTCCAAGTCTCTTATGCCATATCTCCATATCATCGGTAGTGATATTCACCTCCCCTCTGTAAAGTTTAGCTTGCATCACGTACAATGATCCTTCCTTCCTTCCTCGAGCCATTATTAAACTTCCTTTGGTAAGCTTCCACTTTCCTTCACCAAAGTAATTCACCGCATCAAAGATCATCTAGCTTTCCAGCAGAGATAAGATTGAGACGCATGGCCGAGACATGCCTCACATCTTTTAAGACAAGTTTGCATCCAATGCTTGTTGTCAGGATGATGTCACCTATCCCGACAATTTTGCTCCTATCCAAATTTCCCATTTGCACCGTACCAAAGTCACCGCTTTGGTAGGATAAGAAGAAACTTCCATGGGGAGTGACATGGAAGGAAGCCCCAGAATCGATAATCCAATTACTATCATCATAAGCAATGTTTAGGATATTACCTTCTCCAACGAGATAAAGCAAATCTTCTTTTGAGACTACGGCGGTAGTACTCTTTTCTTCTTTGTTGGGCTGTTTTGGTCTGGCTTAACATTACCGACCTTTTTGTCTCTTTTGAAGGATCGACACTCCACTTTCTTGTGGCCTATCCTACCACAGTAGTAGCAAGTAATCTTTGAGCGTGACTTGGACCTACTTCGAGATTGATGTGGATCTCGGCTCTTGATACGTCCACGAGTTTCGTTCCTACCCTGGTTCTCAACAACATTTGCCTCTGAATGGATGGACTCGCCTCGTTCCGTTCTCCTTGCTTCTTCACCAAGAAGGCTATCACTGACAGTATCCATGGTGAGCATTCCTTCTGGAGCTAAGTTACTAAGTGTAACCACAAGAATGTCCCAGCTTTCTGGCAGAGAACTAAGGAGTAGAAGGGCTTGCAACTCATCGTCAATCTTCATGTCAATTTTTGTTAGTTGATTTACGAGCCCCTTGAAATTATTCAAGTGCTCAATCATACTTTGACCATCCTTATACTCCAACTTCACCAACCGACGTACTAAATGAGCTTTATTACGAGGAGTTTTCTTTTGAATCATGGACTCGAGCTTTGTCTATAATTCATAAGCATTTGTATATGTAGAGACATGTTCAAAAAGAGTTTTATCTATGTATTTACGGATCATAGTGACTACCTTCCGATTCAACAGCTCCCACTCTGCATCGGTCTTTCCTTCTACCTTGTTTTTGTGGATGATGGGCTCATGCAGGTCTTTGCAATATAGATGGTCTTCCATCATCGGCTTCCAATATGAGTAGTTGTTGGTAGTGAGCTTGAACATATCTCCATCGTGAGTAACGTAATCCTCCATCTTAAACTGCACGAGCTATTGACGATACAAACGAACCGGGCTCTGATATCACTGTTGGGAAAAACTCAACTTTTCCCACTTCGTGAAGTTAAGATGGGCACTTAGAAATTAGGATAGTAATGGGAGCACAAGAGTTTATAATCCTCCAATATGGAGGTTCTTCTACTATACAAAGGAATAGTAGGATTACAAGAATGGATGTTTTACAAAATTGTCTCACACTTTGGTGGTTCGCTCAAGCTTAAGGTTTGGGACTTCTCAAGCTATCTCACTTTTCTCTCAAAGAGGCTCTCTAACTCTCACTTTAGGTAGTGGCTTGTTTCTCTCCTTGGATTGGATTACATAAGAATGAAGGCTTCCACCCCTATTTATACTACTCCACCTCCATAATGAATGGTGGAGATTAATTACATCTAAGGGTGGAGATTAACTCTCTAGAATTCTCCACACATGTCTCCTTATTCTAGAGATTTTCATGGAGTCTCTACACTCCTCCATTCCCTTCCACATTCTTCCATACTCTTCTGCAAGGTTTCAGAAGGTTTCACACATCTCTAGAATAGTCCAGAGGGTTCTACAAGCTTCTAGAGAATTCTACACTTCTCTAGAGTTTTCCAGAATGTTCTAAAAAATTCTACATTTCTTTAAAAAGTTCTAGAATTTTCTAGAATCTTCCCAATTTAGGAGGGATGTCCCAACATAAACGTACATATAACAAGAGAGAATTTGGCAAATTCCACCTAAGTAGTTGGAATTGCAAATAACTTATCGGTTTAAATTACTAGGTATTTTAAAATCTTGGTAATTTTAAGCCAAACAATAAATTTTTTTAAGGTAATTAAAATACTTTAAAAAATTACTTTCTCCCCTGAATGATTTTTCAAAATGAGACAAATATTGATATTTTGCCCCATTTGTATAGATAATAAACCACGGAGTGGGAGAAGAGTTGATAGAAAGGATGAAGGGTAGAGAAGTAGCATGTTTTGATCTCCCACTGGAAATGAAGAAGAAGTATGCAATGGCAGAGAATGATTTGCAAGGATATGGGCAGGGCTTTGTAGTCTCAGAAGAGCAGAAATTGGATTGGGCTGATCTCTTTTTCCTAATGGCATACCCACCTCAGTGCAGGAATCTCAAGAACTGGCCACTTACAGTACCAGGCTTCAAGTATGTATTTCTTACTTGTTCCTATGTCAAAGTAGGCACTCTAGCACACACTGAAGGGCACTACCTTACTGCAACATTTTCGAGTCATTACAATAACTAACTAAGCATTCACTAATACCTGGATCCAGCTAGTGTTTATCTTTTGGCTGACTATCTTGATTTCTAGTCGTTGTTCATGCACCTAGTCTAGAATCATAACAAGTGACAATTCACAACTGCAAGTTATTGGCAAAACCATATCCAGAATAAGTGGATGAGCTCAAACTTCTAATATTCAAGAAGTTGCTATCAAAGGCATGAGGAGTGATTTTTCTATGATTAACTTCAGCAAGTGTATGTTTAATGAATATCCTAAATGAACAGGGAGACAGTGGAGGAGTACTCAACAGAAATATGCAGGGTTTCTGAGGAGATACTTGCCAATTTATCAGTATTGATGGATATGAAAGAAGACAGTCTGAAAGAATTGCACAAAGTGATGAGACTGGGAATGCGGATGAACTACTATCCATTTTGCTCCAAGCCTGACCTTGTTCTTGGTCTTAGTCCACATTCTGATGGTGACTCCATAACCATTCTTGTACAAGATGATGACATTCCTGGCCTACAAATTCGCCACCAAGGACAATGGATTTCTGTCAAACCACTGCCTGGTGCTTTTGTTATTAACGTTGGTGACGCTTTGGAGGTAAGGAACCCAAAAAAATAAACTGAAAAGATTCACAGTTACTGTACTGGAATGTAGTCAGAACTCACAAGCATATTGTGTGTTAATTTGATGACAAAATAAAACTAGGTGATTATGCAGATCTGGAGTAATGGTGTGTACAAAAGTGTAGAGCACAGAGCAATAACAAATGCAAGGAAAGCAAGAATGTCGATTGCTATGTTTGTAATGCCAGATGATGAAGCAGAAGTTGGTCCAGTTGATACAATGCTCCGTGATAATGGCCCAGCTCTCTACAAACGGATAAAGTACATTGATTTCATGAGGAAGTATGTGCAAAGAAAACTGGAGGGCAAAATAACTGATAGTTTTAAGTCACAAGGCCAGTAACTTGGTTTTGCTACCATGTCCAAGAACCATAATAAATAACTTATGATGATGATGATCTGCCATGGTTTAGTGTAAGAGAATTATGATGTAATCTTTAAGTACCAAGAAACAGAAATAGCTTATTATGGTGTTAATTGATGTCACTGAATTTGGCCCTACTATTAATTTGTCCTTCTCAAGACGCTATAGTATACATGGATACATTTTCTAAGTAAGAAAGTAGTCCTTAACACTCATTTTTACTTTGGGCCTTAAATTTATTTTCAGCCACATAATTATATTGCTCAACTTTTGGTAGCCTAACACAATTCATACTTCAGAGTCGTCCCGGGATTTATGTTCGAAGTGTGTCCTGCAATTGTGTGGCTGATTCTGTATAGCATTAAGGGGAGAAATTGAAGAAGTATGACATGTTTCCTTTATTAAAATTGTTGGATGAAAACACGTGTATATAGTCAACCACAGAAATCCTTTGCGTATTATTATTTTATATGGGCTTCTGGGTGAATCTTTAATTGCATTCAGAAACCATCTAGTTAGATATGCATATTTACAATATTAATTGTAGTTACAAATTCCTTCCCAACAAGCGCGCAATTGGAAGTTTAAAGAAGAGTTATTCTTTACGGTTTGCATTAGTCATTAGCTGAAAATTCAAAGGGCTAGCTTCTTAATTATTTAAATTTCTAACCAAACTTACCTACCCAAAGATCAATTATTGCAAATGTTCGAATAAGGCAAATGGAAATCTAATGTATTATGCAAAAATATTGAAAGAATGACGAAAAACAAATTAGTGTTCGGGGGTAACAAAAGGAGGTTGAGCAACCGTACTTGTTAACGAATTACAAAGTAATTTCCGAGCTTCATTTTCTGACCTACTTTTAATTCCTCTTCCACGCTTTCTCATTTTGCCACCCGACCCTTGTTGCCTTACTTTGTCCACTTGATTAGAGAGGAGCACCAACATATATATTTCTAACCTACTTTGACTTTTTCTCAACAATTTCAAATCTCCATGCCAAAATAATGATAATAATAAGTGCAAAAATATTATTTTATATTTAATAGCTACTATCTCATAATTAAAATTTATGATAGATTGGAAATTAATTATAGTATCATTGTCAAAATAAGTTCATACATGTCAGTCTTTTCATAAAGAAAGAGTAAGGAGGCACAAGTTTCGAACTTATTGAACTTTCGATTTTTCTGAAATAAGGGGAGAAAAAGATGGAGTTTTTTTTTTTTTTTTGCCAGAAAAAGATAAAGGTGTTTGGGTCCACCGTTAAACAAACAAAGAAGTTGTGTTAGACTAAAGTAAATAACCATGTCAACTCTCATCTTACTCTTAATATAGGAATTCCAATGAAACTTTTTGAAAGGCCTCTGGCATATCATGTATTCGTATCGAATTCTCTATAGCGCAAGAGTTACGACATATATGTATATGGAAAATATTTGTTACTACATACTAATAATCAACAAATACAATCTATATAACAATTTATTTAATGGTCCATATACGTAAGCCACATACTATATATGTAGTATGTACGTACTCATACGAGACGCTAATTTTAGGTGTCCAAGTACCCAGCCGTCTAACTATATATATATAAGTTGTTGGGTTCAGTAATCAATATGTGCCTATATAAACGTGGCGTATATATAATCCCTATTCTTTACGTTTATATCTATAATTTTATAGTGAAAGGAAAATTAAGAAAATAATGAAAGAAACAGAAAGAGACAAAAGGAGTGTATATATAAAGTGGGGGTAGTTGTAAACTGATGAACTGCCTTGGTCCCAAGCATATTAGAGGGCAGTCAAATACACCTCCACAATTCCTCAATCTTACAATTATATAAAACCCCTCATCCTACAGGCACCATCATCGAAACATTTTGAAAAACTTCAAATTTGCCGACAGAGAAGAAAACCCAGCAAATTAAAATCAACACAACATAAGAGTTACACCAAGGAAAGCCAGCCATATAGCACACATCTGGTAATGGAGTGGGTTGTTTCAGAGCTAGAAGGCACGCTTCTGAAGGACGTGGATCCCTTCTCTTACTTCATGCTAGTAGCATTCGAAGCATCGGGTTTGATTCGTTTCGCCTTGTTGCTACTTGTGTGGCCCCTCGTTCGGGTGCTGGAAATGGCTGGTATGGGAGAGTCAGGGCTGAAGCTGATGATGTTTGTGGCGGTGGCTGGGGTGCCTGAGTCTGAGATTGAATCGGTGGCCAGGGCAGTTTTGCCTAAGTTCTTCATGGACGATCTTGATATGGATGCGTGGGAGGTGTTTAGCTCCTATGCTAAGAGGGTGGTGGTCACCAAGATGCCTAGGATTATGGTGGAAAGGTTCGTGAAGGAGCATTTACGTGCAGATGAGGTTATTGGGACAGAACTCTGTGTGAATAGGTTTGGGTTCGCCACTGGGTTGCTTAAACCTCACTCCTTCGTCACCACCATTCATGAACGTCTTGCTAAGCTTTTCAAGGAAGACGACGCGCCCGCTTTGGGTTTGGGAAGGCCTACTGCTTCACCCTATTCCTTCTTGCATCTATGCAAGGTAAGTCAAAGCCTATCATTTCTCAAGCTCTATGTATCTCATGCTTGTTACCACATACTTTAAGCCCACATACTGTCCATATACAAGTCAAACATGATAGAATATATATATGAATTAATAATTTGAATAATAAAATTTAAAATATTTTTATTTACTAAATTCTTTAGATTAACCAAAAGTCATTCGATTATTCATATACTTATATGTGTGACGATATAACATTATCATTATGTACATGCAGGAACAAATGCACCCACCAATATTTGTGGCCAACAAAAAACAGAACGACCACGAGCTGCTCCGCCCACTGCCAGTGATCTTCCACGACGGCCGACTGGTGAAGCGACCAACGCCCTCCACCGCCCTACTAATCCTGCTATGGATGCCAATAGGCGTAGTACTTGCCGTCATCCGCATCACGATGGGCTTAATTTTCCCCTTCTGGGCAATTCCCTACGTTTCTAGATTATTCGGAGGCAAGGTCATCGTCAAGGGTAAACCACCGCCGCCGGTCTCCGCTGGCGGCAACTCCGGCGTGCTTTTTGTCTGCACCCATCGCACTCTCATGGACCCCGTGGTCCTCTCTTCCGTACTACAACGCAAAATCCCAGCCGTCACATACTCCATTTCCCGATTAACGGAGATCCTCTCTCCCATCCCCACCGTGAGGCTCACGAGGATACGACACGTGGATGCGGAAAAAATAAAACGGCAATTGGAGAAAGGAGATTTGGCAGTTTGTCCGGAAGGAACGACTTGTCGTGAACCTTTTCTTCTGAGGTTCAGTGCCCTCTTCGCGGAACTAACTGACCGGATAGTGCCGGTGGCCATGAACTACCGGGTCGGGTTCTTTCATGCGACAACGGCCAGGGGTTGGAAGGGTCTGGACCCCATCTTCTTCTTCATGAACCCGAGGCCCGTGTACGAGGTAACTTTCTTGAACCAGTTGCCCGTGGAAGCCACGTGTTCGTCAGGTAAGAGCCCACATGACGTGGCGAACTACGTGCAGAGGATATTGGGAGCCACACTGGGGTTTGAGTGCACCAACTTTACAAGGAAGGACAAGTACAGAATTTTGGCGGGAAATGATGGCACCGTCACTTATACTTCCTTGGTGGATGGGATCAAGAAGGTCGTCTCAACTTTCAAGCCGTTTTTGCAGTAGAGCTTCGCTGGTATACACTATACAGTACAGACAATAAATATTCTTTGTATTCAAATTTAAAAACACAATCATTATTTTTTGGTTCTGTAAATGGATTGCTTTGGTTTCTATTGGTTTTGTTTTGGATTATTATTTCCTGGAAACGGTGAATAAATCTGTCGACATGGTTACTATTGTAATTGGATATCATTATCTTCTCACTTTTTTTATTTTAAATTGAGAGACAATAAGTGTGTGTGTGTGTGTATATATATATATATATATATATATATATATATATTTATAAAGTGAACATGTACAGCTGGTATGTATAGAATAACATGGGTTACTTGTATGGGCTTTACAGTGAATAAGCCCAAAGCTTTACACCAAATTAGAACTTAGAATTGGGGCCACAAAATCGGCCCAGGCAATATCTGATTAGTTTAGATGACCAAGTAAAAGATTGCTCAAGATCAACGAGGCTGAAAGTATTTCTCATACTATTCACAATTAGGAGAGACACTTAAATTATTTACAACCCAATTTGCATGTCTCATTTTTATTTTCTTTTGTTTCTTGCTTAACGAAAACGACCATCACAACAAATTAAACCGTCCAAATTTAATTAATTAGTGGGTCAACCAATCATGGATTGGAAGAAATTAAATTTACATAGCAAAGTTGAGGAGTGACAAATGTAAAAAATTTAGATGGAATCCACTAAAATAAATACATCCTATGTATAAATTATGAGTCTTGTATACTTTTTCTATTTATTTCTCTTCAAATTTATAATGTAAATTTTTATTTATATATAAACTTTAAAAATATCATTCTCAATCCAGCAAATTTAGATGGTGCTCCTATATAAATCAATGAGATCGAATATGCAGTTATTTATTTCATAGCTAATTTATAGGAAAAATTATGGTACTTATGTATATTTAATAATCTGTACTTTATTTAAAAAAAAATGAAAACACAATCTTGTAAGTGGTGTTATGTGCCTCAGAAAAATAAAACTGTCACTTCAAACTAATGTCTTAAATATAAAAGATATATATTTGGAAGAAAAGTTAAACTCGAATAAGATCTTATTTACGTATCTCTAATCAAGATGGATAGGTATAGCTAGCCACCAATCATAGATGGCGTGAAAATATAAGGCTATATCCGCCTGACAATAATATTTATATTAAATTATACTTTTTTCGTCCAGCATCTTGAAATTATATTTTATTTATATTTTAAAAAATTATATTTCTTTAGGGAGAGATGAGAAAGCCTTTAATCTTACATATTTTAATTAAATTATTTTTATATAATTAAATATATATTTGATTAATATAAAAAAATATTTTTTAATTTACAATAAAATAAATTTATTATTTTTAACTCAATGCATAATAATAAAATATTATAATTTTTAAAAATATATTTTATAATAAATTATAATATTTTTAAAAGATTAATAATTTCATTAAAGATATTTTAATTAAATTGAATAAAATTATTAATTTTTTAATTTTTAAAAAAAGAGAGTGTAAATTTTTAAAATAAAAGAAAGAGAGTATAGTTTTAACATTTCTTAAAAATAATTAATTTACTCTAATATTTAAAGATTAGATTTAGATATAATTATTTATATTTTTAAATAAAAATATCATACAATTATATTTTTAAAGAATCAACTGCATGAAAATGAATTGCACAATAAATCTAAATAATATGATAACAAAAATATAAAAAATTATTGTGACATTTGATTGCTTCGTGAGAATTTGTAATATTTAAATGGATTAGTGAGAATTAGTTTGACTTTGTGTTTCGCCCTTGCTTTGTTCGTTTCAATCTTTGGGGTTTGATAAGGGAGATTTGACATTGTCATTAATTGTCTATAATAATAATAATAATAATAATAATGAAAGATCATCCAAGCTTTAAACAAATAAATATTGATAAGCACATTACGTGTCCTCTATTATCTTATTAATCTGCTTAATTGCTTGCACACCTTTGTTTTGATTATTGTTTTCCACTTTAAAAATCTCATACTATTTTGTACTTGTATCTTACGAAACAAATATTGACCCCTTCTTTTTCCCCGGATAAGGTAAACCCCTTTTGGTTTCCAATGAAATGATTCATTTTCTGACCACACTTCAAACCATATCCGTTTAATTTCTTGTGCATCCAAACAAATTTTGTAGAAACCAAAATGTGAAATATTAGGAATCAAATTTTGCACTTCAGTCATAATTCACGAAAATTTTTCATATTTAATAGTTTAGATGATATTTTATAATTGAGTACTTGTTGAATGAGATAAATTTATTTATGTTTTGCCAGATATTTAAATTTCTTTTTTATTATGTAAACTCTCATCTAATAAATAATTTTTTATATATTCTAAAAATATAAATATTTTAATTATTCCTATTTTATATATATAGATGATAATATTAAATAAAATTTTAAATTAAATTAGTTAAAATTTTATAAATTATATTAATTTTGAGACACAAAAATCGTATTAATTTTCTATGGTTCAATTAGTGTCTGGTGTTTTGTAGATTAATTTTGTTGAAGAGAAAATAGAGTAGAAAAAAAGAATATATAGGAGAGTAGGGAGGGAGCAGATTAAAGTAAAATAAAGGTGGGCATATAAAGCTCGTTTTTTGAGATGGGATGAGGATAGCAATAACATGGGTAGCTTTTATGAATGACAAAAGTTGAAAAGAAGTGTCACTGAAGAAAAGAAGTATAGCAATAGGACCAGTGGTCAGTTAAATCATGCAGCCAAGTTTGTGTGTACATCTCAATCTCCACTACGCTATATTTCTATTATACCTTCACGTATCATCTTCTGAATTCCCTCTTTGCATTCACAAATTCTTGTTAAATATACTAACCTTACAATTACAATTATTTAGCCTCTCACCTCTGAGCTATTAACTTCGGGCAGTGTATGGCACTAAAATCCATAAGTAATTAATGCAGATGACATGGTTGGTAAGTTTAAGACAAATAGGATAACTAAAATAATGGCAAACACCAAGTTGCACCCTGCAGTTGCGTACAGATTTCACAGTAACCAATGGATTAGGACTCAGCATCAGAGCAGAGGAGAATTATCTTTTATTAGTATTATTATTATTTATTACATAGCCCCTTTAGATTTTGTTTTCCTAAGTAAGAACCGGTCCCCACTATTTTGCCAAAACAGTTTAACTTTAACCAACCAATTTACATTGCATTGCACAAAAAAGCATTCGAAAAAGCGCTTTGGTGCAAATGATGACGTGTCGGGGGCATCAAAGTGACCCCACCCCTTTCAAAATCAAAATCATCAAATTACCAGCGTCGTCGTCCTAACGCGTGCTTCTGGTTTGGCGCGTGTCCCTTTCTTTTCAAATGGAAAAGAAAAAGCAACAAAAACTAGCGTTGCTTTACTTTGTTGTAAATTGTAACCTTTTCTTCTATCTAAAGAACACCAGAAAATCAAATTTTAGAAAGAAGGATGGTCCATTAGAATATTGCCACGTCACCGGGTTAAAAATGCCCGTAATGTAGCTCCGAATTGCCGCTACCACCGCCTAGAATGAGAATCTGTCGCTGGCAACAGTAACAATCACTCACACATCTTCCTGACGTTTTATCCCTTACTAGGTGTCGTTTTGCATCCTCCAACGGGATCCCACCACGTGTTGTATGTTGGAAAGCGTTGGTGACACGCTATCAAAGACGAGGACGCGGTATAGCGATTATCCTCTTCCGCGCGACACATTAATCTCAGACTCTCCCTCCCTTCGTTTTCTCTGCCCCCCAAAGTCCTAGCGTCTCCTGTTACCACCCCGCTCTCTCTCTCTCCCTCCCTCTTCTCTCACGAAAGCCTTGGCTTTCACACCCAATTGGATTTTTGTTTTCTTTTTTGTTATCTTGCGAAGGAATATTTGATTTTCGAGTTCAACTCCTTCCCCCACTCTCATTATCTTCCTTTCTCTGTTTTATCTCTGTAAACATAAAGGTCATGCTGTCTTCTCTCTGAATTTGGGGATTTCTAGGCAGACCCGGTTGGATATCCAATTCTGGGTTTGTATCAAGTTTGGGTCTTTTTGTTTTGGAGAAAGATTGAGAATTTTAGTCAAACAGTTGTTAGATCGAGATGGCTTCGGGGACATCCTCGTATTGGTGCTATAGATGCAGTCGATTCGTCAGGGTATCGCGACAGGACACCGTGGTTTGTCCGGATTGTGACGGTGGGTTTGTGGAAGAGATCGAACACCCTCCTCAGCCTGTCCACGTGGACTCCCGGCGGCGGAGGTTACCTGCGGCCGCGATGTACATGATAGGCCACCGCCCCAGTTCCGTTCAGAATTCACGCCCACCGCTTCGGAGGACCCGCCGGAACGGTGGTGATCGTTCGCCGTACAATCCGGTCATCGTGCTCCGGGGATCGCCGGATGGTTCGAGACACGAAGGGGGAGAGAGTCGTGGGTTTGAGCTTTATTACGATGATGGCGCTGGTTCTGGGCTTCGGCCTTTGCCTCCGAGTATGTCAGAGTTTCTTTTGGGATCTGGATTCGACAGGCTTTTGGAACAGCTTTCTCAGATCGAAATCAACGGGATTGGGCGATGCGAGCAGCCGCCAGCATCAAAAGCTGCGATTGATTCATTACCCACGATTGAGATTGATGACAGTCATTTGGCTTCGGAATCACATTGTGCCGTTTGCAAGGAGCCCTTTGAATCGGGCACCACAGCTACAGAAATGCCTTGTAAGCATATATACCATCCCGAATGTATTTTACCATGGCTGGCTCTTCGCAACTCTTGCCCTGTTTGCCGCCATGAATTGCCATCTGATAATACCCAGAACACCAGCCCAACTGGGCAATCACTCGCGTGGAACGATGAAGAGAACGTGGGTTTGACAATTTGGAGGCTCCCTGGAGGTGGGTTTGCAGTAGGGAGATTTTCTGGTGGAAGAAGAGGCGCTGAGAGGGAACTTCCCGTTGTGTACACAGAAATGGATGGTGGGTTTAACAATGGAGGTGAACCAAGGAGAATTTCCTGGTCTTCTAGAGGAAGCAGAGGGAGGGAGAGTGGTGGATTTCGCAGAATGTTGTGCAATTTGTTTGTTTGCTTTGGAGGAGTTCGATCTCAACCCTCTCATGCTAGAGAATCTCGACCTGTAAGGATTTCATCTCATTCGGATTTGAATACTTCTCCACGATCACGCAGGACTTGGTCTATGGATGTAAACAGTGGAGTGAGATCATGGTGAAGTTTAAACGAGGAAGGAGGGGAAGTTATGTTTATGCCTTTATGATCATACGTGTTGGACAATCAATGTACATGATGATTGATGGGATTTAGATCGAGGACGATGATGATGCAATTTGGACATGATGATGCAACGGGGTCTTGCAATTCACGAATATTTAGGTGTAGGTGTTTAATGAATTCTGAAGGCGTTGTTGCAAATTGCAATAGGACGAGAAGCAGCAATGGCAGTTGCAAGATTGGAGAGAAGGAAGAGAGGGCTAAGCTGTGAGGTATGTGTGTGGCTTTTTGGGGCAAGAAGGAACATTAGCACCTCTTGATGATCAGTGCCTTGATGCAAGGTTGATGATGAACGGAAGCACCTCCACAGTTGTTATGTTTCTTATTTCTCATCATTTGTAATGCCTAATTGGCTTCTGTTTTTCTTTCAAATTCTGTCAGTGTTTCTCAAGTAAATCCATGAGCTGTAATCAGCAAACTGTATCAATTTTATGCCAACCAAACTCAATTGATTATTTGGCACTATCTTGGGGAAGGTTGATTTTTGTGGATGTATGAGCTATTTGAATTCAGAAATGGGTGAGAATCACTTGTTGCGGTTGTCTCGGGTATTTCTTTGTTGCTTGTTGAGCAACTTCAAAGTAGTTTTTATGATTCGGCTAGTATTATACTGATGTTGGTTGTTAGTAACAGAGGACAAACCGTAGTGTATAATTTGAAGGAATTAAAAGTGAAGAATTAGAATTGATTCGGATACAGATTAACTACCCTGTAGACTCTAGACTCTAGTGGAATAATGAATCACGATTTAAGAAAATAACACGCCCAGAAGTCTTGGGTAAAATGTGGGTGAAAGTTTCTTAGATAGTGGCTTTGTCGTGTTCACACATTTTTCCTCTCTAACTGGTTTGACACTGATATTTTGTGTCTCTGACTGTTATAGTGGGCGGATTGTGTTCATACATGTTCATGTCATACCAACGTCGGTATAACTTTGATAGTAGATACTCCTCAATCTGTCTGCTTCCCCTTTTCGTTCTTCTCGCTTGGTATTGAAATATGGTTAATTCAAGAAACAAAGAAACTGGAGAGAGTGGTTGGTGAATATGATGCTGATCTTTTCCTTTTCTTTCTTCATCTATTCTATATAACATTGTTAATTCTAATCATTCAGCCTCAATTCACTGTGTTATTAGTACTGACGATTATTATTCAAATCTTGTGTTTATGCTTATTAACTTGTACGCCTAGACTCATGGAAACATGTGAGCAAACCAAAAAGACTTAGATGTGGGCAATTAATCTGAGAGATCATCGCTCTTACTGTGGAACTAAGAACCAAAAGTGCATACATACAGCTAGGTGAAGGTGTAAGATAGATAGTTTGAGTTAAGCATGAGAAGAAGAAAATAATTGCACGTGCAGTTCTGGCTATAATTACTCTGTCCCACACGTCTGGTTCAAGGCCTAATAATTTCTACACATGATCTTACCTGTATTCAAGGAAATGTGGAAACTGAAAAAGGGATCTTATGTTGTATGAACCATTAAGATGATAGATGCTTGGGGATCGTCTTATGGAGGGAACATATATTTATGGCAGAGGGAATATTAGAGGATCAGAATCTCCATGTTTTATGAAGTCCTCCCCCCATTATAAGCAAAAATATGGGAATAGAAACCATATAAAACTCAACTTATTTTGGGCTGTGGGGTGTATGTGAGCTGTAATCTAAAATTATGACCATCCTTCTGGTACTCGGAAGCAACTTGCCACATTTCAGGAGTGGTCATTTCTGTGTTTCTCTCTATTTGTCACATTCTAAAACCTATCTCATAAACTATGAGATTCTTAGCTTTATGCTTCCACGATTACATCTTTACACTGCCTAAATATAATTTTTTGTTCAAATAAATATAACCAGTAACAACATGGATGATTCTCCAAAACTTCTTATTGTTAACACCAACATCTTCCTCCAATTTTTCAAAATATTTATTTGGCTTATTATGTCCAACCTTAACATACTTCCTTATTTTTTGAGAATACAATAACGCTAATATCCAAACTTCACCTTAAAACAAGAATATTATTGTAAATTTGATTTCTTAGATAAAGTAAACTTTCAAAAACTACAATTCTATACTGGTTGGTTTCTGGGTTATCCAATTCCAACCTCTATATCTAACACATCTACAAAGTTGAAAATCATAAAGTATTTTCTTTAACTGTCCCATGGATCTTATAATATAGCGTAAATTACATTAACATTCCTTATAGTTAAATTACACTTGATATAACAAATTTCTATTAATAAAAATTAATTTTTTATACAATATTCATTCTATCTAAAACAAAAAAAAAATACTTAAATATTATCTCACTGTTATATTAAAAATAAAATCACAGCTTTATTTTATATCATACAAAAATTATTTTTACTGATAAAAAATTTAAAAATTTGAGTATAAAATTTAAATTCAGAAAAATAACAATTGTAATTTTATGTATAATATATAACAACCAGTGAACCACGCATAGACTTTGAGCCCAAAACAAGGACGAACCGAGTTCCATTTTAGGATCAGAACTAATCATGAGCTAAGCTGAAGGGGCCATGGTGGTCTATACCACTTGGCTAGTCTTACGAAGGAGAAATTGGACGAGCTTGACTTATGTCTTATCACTTATGTGCTACACTGATCTTGCCCTCAGTCAATTACTAATTATTATGGATTCAATTTATTATTGTACAAAAAAACAAATGAATTCAATTCATTTACTAAACAAGTTTATCTTCCTGATCATCTCGTGGGAAAAAATTTTTTTGTTGAATAAGAACTAGTAATTAAGTGCTTCTTACTATTTGATTAAACTTCCTTAATAGCTACTTTGGTTGCTTTTGGCAATTATTAGAGCAATCATAGAGCTTTGTAGTTAAATGGAAGAGAATATATATATTTAAAGCACAAAAAATTGGAAACTTAATTAGGGTGCATTTTATTATGTTACTTTTTTTGTATATGTTTACATTGAAAGTAGATTATTAGACTAAAAGTAGGTTTAGTATAGTTTATAAAAATAATTTTTAAATTAAATTAAAAACAAAAAACGTCTAAAAAAAGTTTTAAACATTTTCACATACCATTTTTGAAATTTTAAAAGAGAAACTAAATTAATTGTTAATGAAAATTTGAATAACGTCACAAGTGTTGATAATCAAACAATAATATCACAATTCGAGGTGATCATCGGATTAATTCTATTCAGTTTGGTTCATTCATCTAATTAAACAAATTTAATTGAATGGTTGAAAAAAATTATTCAATTAATTTGATTATTTTGACATTAATAGATCCAATCTAAACTGACTAAATTAAGTCAGCTTGGATTAGATTAAATAATTAATTTTTAATTAATAAAAAATGCTATAAAATAAAAAATCAATTAATATTAATATATTTTAAAAAAATTTAACAATAAAAAAATATTTTCAACAATAAAATTTGTATTAAAATTAATTTAAGATAACTTTAAAATAAGTCTAATTATAAAACAAAATATTTATACTAAAATTTAACATTTTAAATTTTAGTTAATATATAATATATATTTTTTAAATATATAACATCCATAATTATTTAAGAATTGAATTGATTTAATCAATTTTGATGGAATAAAATTGGATCGGTTCAATGCTAATTAATAAGAATACATAAAAGCTAATCTAATCAAAATTTGAAGAACTTTGTGTTTGATGAATCCTAACGCATGCCAACTTGGCCCAATAGATGAAGCTAGTCTAATAAACTAAGCACCATAATTAAGAATGAGTATTGAGTGACTCATGACGAATGACTCAAGCTGCTAACTCCTTCACCTAAAACTTCCATTGTCGATACTCTTCCATTATTGAGCCATTAATTGTTTATTGACTTAAGTTTGGGAGTGATTACCCTTCATCTCTCTCCTTTTGTATTTGATATCTATGAAAACAAACAGAAGCATATTTTTTAAACCAAAATAATTTTTAATGAATACAAATTTTTTTTAAGAAAAATCACAGACCAAATGCAACCTTAGGGCTTTGAAACATATTTAATTAAACTATAGCATGCATCCTCCAAAGTAGCATCTGTTGCTGTTTGGATGTATTAATTAAATAGCGTTAGGATTGCTAACAATCCAACTTACATCATCCTTTGCATCCACTCTGATTGAGAAATCCCACCCAATGCATGCTTTTCCCTCCTTCTATTATTCTATAGAAACACTAATAATATCCATGTTATATTGAATATTATAATTTATTAAATGTTAAAGCATATCGTTTTTTTCCTTTTATAGACTGTAAAAGAGACGTCAAGTATACATAAGTAAAAATGATAAATACTATGAACCTTCAATCTAACGAAGGTGCAAAACAGTCATTATGAATTAAGTTACGCGCTTTTCATTTTGTTAACGAAGGTGCAAAATAGTCAAATTGATAAGAATATAATTCTTATTTTATATATTATCTGGACCTTCAACTTTGAATCATATTGGATGCTCATGGTGATCCAACTTAATTATAAGACAAAATTACTAATCTATTTTCAAATAATATGGTATAATTAAATAGGTAAATCCTAATTCTTAACTCAAATTTCAATTAATTTTCTTCCCCTCCTTTTCTAATTATCTAGTTTTTTTGGTGAAAAACATTTCTAGTTCTACCAAACGAACTTCATACATCATTCCCAACAGGAAAATATCATTTTTTTTATTACTATTTTTACTAGAATAAAAAATATTCAACATCCTTGGGCCATGCCGGTGATATAAAAACAAGAAACGAAGTTGTTGGAGTTTCAAATTGATTAATTAGTTTGATTGATACACCTATTACTTGTGTCGTTATATTCAATTTTCAAACTTGAAAGCAAAGGTGGAAGGAGCTGTGTTTTATACTTGTATTTGATGTTTGATTTCTTGGTGGTCCCTGTCCTAAGGAGGCCCTGTTAGCTGTAAGAAGCTTTACATAATTTGGGAGTGAATGACTATTCAGACTCACTAATTTGATTAAGACACCTTGAGTTAAACTAGTAAAATCGATCGGTTAATCTTACACACTATATATAATTAAAAAGTAATATCAATCACAATTATAAATTATATTTGCTACTAATTAATAGAATTTAATCGAGTAAAATAGACTTATTCTTTATAATATCAATAATTTAAATTTAAATTTTTAATAAAATATATATTTATATTTAATATTTAAATAGTCTTTCAAATAAAATTATTCATAATAAAAAAATATGTGTACAAAATTAAGAAGTTATTTTTTCTAACTTTGAACTCTTTGTCATAATTTTCATATACCTCACAAACCGTTGATAGATTTTGAAAGCTCTTAATGATATCACAAGTGCTTAAAGTTTAATTATAGTTGGTTATAATGAAAGCAATTGTGGAATAAGAGATTGACGTAGAAGAAACGTGGCAATGTCATACAGAATTAACCTTCCACACGTGAAAGCTAAGCATCTAATTCGGAGAAGGTGGCCCCCCGTTCTTAATTCACTGTAATGATTCAGGGAAGGTGGCTTTCATTTCTTTACATGCCGATTGCTACATATATATATATATATATATACACACATTTTATAATATTTTATGTTTATTTATATATGGTTATATTTATTTAATATTCTTTTAAATATTTTTTTATTATAATTTTTTTTAATCATATCTTTTGTTTTGTCTTTTTTAATTATTGTTTCTTATTTTTATTTGTTGCTACTAATTATTTTTTTTAATATTAATGTTATCACTCACTTACTTATTAATTATTTTTATACAAAATTATCATACACATGCGTCAAATATTTTTCTAATAAATATTGTTACTCTGTTTTTTAAAAACTAACTTAATTATCCAAAATTTTATTAAGAGTTCATTCGATTCTCTTCTTACAAGTGTTCTCTTGGACGGAGAGTACAATCAAGAAAAGATTCATCAACATGTATGTTACCTTTTGTATTCTTTTGAGGTAGTTTTAATTAGTAAGTAGTAATATTGTATTTTTTAAAGATTGTATTTTGACATGTGTCGATAATTACTTTGTAATTTTTTTTTCACTGTCACCCTCAATATACCTGTCTGCTGGTAAATTTTAATTGCGAGTGATACACATGTATTATTGAGTATTTACTATTATATTTAGTAATATTTTGACACATTACTTTAGTTATTATATTAGAAGTCATATAAAATTATGAGTTAAATTTTCAATTGTAAATATTTTGTACAAAGTCATGCTATGATAAATTTTGGGAGGCAACTCTAGCCGGCGTCGCTATCACTATTCACTAACCACACTCAATTTGTGATAATAAAAACTCTTGGAATGCTGAAGTTTAATGGAAAGGAAAAGAAGGGAAACTATTTTTCCTTTCCTTTTCCTTGCAAGTTGCCACCTTAGCCTCAACTTTTATGCACTAGCAAAGAAAACAAAATTCAAATTTATAATATTAACAAGAACAACTTTATATATAAAGAGGTTTTTGGATTAATTAAATTATCAATTAAAAACATTTAATCATTATATGTCAATCGAAAGTATTTATCACCAACTACTGATGCCAATAAGAGAATAGTCAAAATCAAAGTTGGAAAGCTTCACATTCTATTAAATTGACTGATTGGAATAATATATAACTTAGGTGGCTCTCTCAACAGATCACCATGCCTAATAAAGCTTAGTTTGTTTGCCAAATTTTCAAACATTTATTTAATTATAGACGCAGTTCAGTAGGCGTCCCAATCTACAATGCAAAATGCAAACATACGGCTAATTTGTAATACAAAATAGTAAAGCTAATTAATGCTTAATGTTGGAGAGTCAAGACAGATCATTAATAAACATACAAGTTTTCTCATCCCCAAGCTGTTCTTTTTGGTGGGTGCTATGTTCCTTCCCATTTTTCATAAAACTATGCACTTTTGTCAATGGTTTAGTGCCTTCCAGACACAAACCCTTGTCTAAAGTGAGCGTCGGTAGCATCGAACCTTGTCTTCTTTTTTTCTTTCTTTTTTTATTTTCCTTCTCTTTGGCCACCCTTTCAAACCGATGGTTAAAGACTTAAAGTACCAGAACGGAAGCCTAGCATACAAGGGTCGGACATGGAACATTCCGTACAAAATTTTTAACAACATTTTCCCACTATTTATAACTATTCACGATTAGCTATTAATCCAAATATCATGACAAGACGTTTGTCCACGCACTTAGTACTATTGTATAATTGCTCATGAATCCGCTACTTAACCATCTAGCAACAGTACTCTGTAGAGTCTATATAATGTATCTCCAAAATAATTATTGTTTAATTGTACTTTATATTTTCTCTATATTATGTTTGTCGACGCATGTCTTTGATAGCAAGGAAAATTGAATAAACGAAGGATTAATTTGGTTGATATCATGAAGGAAAGAGATAAAGAGTATGATAAATCAATGTCTTAATAATTGGGAAAAAAATGTAAACAAACTTGAAAATATCAAAATATCTCAATATCTCATATTTATGATATATAATTGATAAGTAATAAAATAATCAGACTTTATTGACTAACCAAGAAAGTCCAGCGAATTTTTTTTTTAATCGATCAGATATTACTATCAATTATTTGTTTAACTAATATCTAATCTACATGTCTAATAATTGTTTTGTGTAAAAAATTGTTATAATATATATGTCAACTATCTCTTTCATAATGATGGTACTCTACAAAAAATGACCATCAAGTCCCGTCAATCTACTTATAAAAGCCACCCTTTTCAAAGTATGATTGGTGAAATTATTCTTAGTAAATACTGATACTTTAATTTATTGAAGATTAACTTGATTTTCGAATGTTATATTAGGAGATTTTTTTTTTCTTTATTTAACTTTTGTCCTGCGGAATTATTTGCGAATTGAAACACAACTATAAGAAGATTCATCAATAATCTTGGCATTCAAATAATTTTTTTTTCAAGATGAATAGTAGTCCAATAAATAAGAGACCGATGAGTCCAATCCTTCAAAATATATATATAGTAGCATTGATCATGTATTGCAATTCGAGATATTGATGTTTGTGTAGCATTAAATTCACTTTGTTACATCCTGCTGTTTATTTAACATTATGGCAATCAACTTATGAGCATCACACTTGTAAATTAGATTTCTCTCAAGTGAGTTCATGAATATTGATCATGAACAAATGATTAAAATATAATTATTAAAAATTACAAAATTTAATAAGACAAAGTCCTTTAACTTATATATGATTACAATTGTTTTATAAGTTTATATAAAATAGTAAATTGAATTGACACAAATAGTTGAACAGAGTTTCCAGGACTAGAATATATAAATATACTCACTTTATGGCTAAGATAAAAACTAGATAGTACTAATATTATATGAAATCACCTAATTGACTTGGGCTAATGAATATAAATGAGCAAGAATCGTATAATTCAGAAACTAATAAATTTAGGATTAGGACATCAATGGTTGTAATGTAGTCAAATACGTATGATAAGAGCAAATCATTACTGTCAAAGGTTGCAATACAGTTCATCATTTTGAAAGGCTGCTACAAATTAACAAGACGTACTCTTCGTCCCTGCATGTCGTGACTCTTGATTCACATTCAATTCAACTATATATATAATCACGATATGGAGAGACTCCAGTACGGTCTCAATCCCCACCACACGCTGTGAATGTCTCAAAAGGACTCAATCTTCCACAGACCCTCTAGTCTCTGCCCTTCTTTCTTTCCATTCAAATTCCAAAATTTGCAGACCAAACCACTCAACACATTAATACTATTCTCAATCCATATTTTCTCTATTTTCATGGCTTCCCTTTCCTTTTTTCTTCTTTTTTCTCCTCTCACTCTTACCCTTTTCTTCATTATTCTTCAAATTCAATTAACTTGTGCTGCTGCTTCTTCTACTTCACCATATACCCTTCCATTGCCTCTTAAAGTCCAAACAGTCCCACATGGCTCTGTTTCACGTAAGCTCTATTTCCAGCATAACGTCACTTTAACAGTTTCACTAACCGTGGGCTCTCCCCCACAGAATGTCACCATGGTCCTTGACACAGGAAGTGAACTCTCATGGCTTCACTGTAAAAAATCCCCCAATTTGAACTCCAGTTTTAACCCACTTCTCTCTTCTTCATACTCCCCCACCCCCTGCACCTCGCCCGTTTGCACGACCCGAACCCGAGACTTTCCCATACCCGTCTCCTGCGACCCCAAGAAACTCTGCCACGCCGCCGTCTCCTACGCCGACGCCTCCTCCATCGAAGGCAACCTCGCCACCGATACCTTCTTCGTCGGAAGCTCAGCCCAACCCGGCACTATATTCGGGTGCATGGACTCCGGGTTCAGCTCCAACTCCGACGAGGACTCCAGGACCACCGGGTTAATGGGCATGAACCGGGGCTCCCTATCCTTCATCACTCAAATGGGTCTTCCCAAATTCTCGTACTGCATCTCGGGTCGCGACTCGTCCGGCGTTCTTCTCTTCGGCGACGCCAGTTTCTCCTGGCTCGGGCCCTTGAAATACACGCCTCTCGTCAAAATGTCGACCCCACTGCCGTACTTCGACCGGGTCGCCTACACGGTTCAACTCGAAGGAATGAAAGTCTCGCAGAAGGCGTTGCAGCTTCCGAAATCGGTGTTCGCACCGGACCACACCGGGGCGGGTCAGACCATGGTCGACTCGGGCACTCAGTTCACCTTTCTATTGGGACCCGTCTACACCGCGTTGAAGAACGAGTTCATCCTCCAAACCAAAGGAACACTGACCCTCCTAGATGATCCCAACTTCGTGTTCCAAGGGGCAATGGACTTGTGCTACCGAGTCCCGGCGACGACGCTTCCACCGCTTCCGGCGGTGACGTTGATGTTTAGCGGGGCGGAGATGAGTGTATCGGGGGAGAGGCTGTTGTATCGGGTACCCGGAATGAGGAAAGGGAATGATTGGGTGTATTGCTTCACATTTGGGAACTCAGACTTGCTAGGAGTGGAAGCGTTCGTGATTGGTCATCATCATCAACAGAACGTGTGGATGGAGTTTGATTTGGTGAACTCTAGGGTTGGATTTACGGACACAAGGTGTGATCTCGCGAGTCAACGGCTTGGGCTGGGTCCCTAGAGATGGGGAACGAGTAACAGCCGTTGGATTGATTGATGGGTTTTGTGATTTTGCAGAATGGCCCCACACTGTCCTATCCAATATCCATGGCCTACCCTTGTGGAGTGTAGTTTTTTTTGGGTGGGTCATTGATCGGACTGTGTGTGGTGGTAGCTAGAGTTTTGGTAAATATCACGTGTACTATTTTGTCGTTTATATCATTATATATTTAATATAAGTTGAATTTTTTCCAATATTAATAATAATGAGTATATGTTTTTAATATTGAAAACGTTAAAAATTAAAAAAATTTATTGATGCTAAAAATTAATAGATAAAAAATATATGGATGAAAAATAACCACTGATGAAGTTAATATTACAAAGAATATATTGTTATGCTAAAAATTAATAAAATATATAAGATTGTAAAATAAATAAATAAATAAAAGTTTGCACATGTAGCATTTGTGGTAGAATTAGAAATAATATATGTTTTGATGAAAAACTAATAAAAATATGACATAAAAAACTAAGTTGTATATATAAGCAACAAAAGTTGATTGACATAGGTTGTAATAGAAGATTTACAAAAATTTAATGGCATGAGCTATATTAAAAATATTTATAACTATAAAAACTTAATTAAAAATGTTGAAACTATAAAAAAATAAGTTTATAATTGGATAAGATTATAAAAACCGAAATAATAATATAACCAATGTTATTTTATTATTTGTGATCATTATTGAAGTCCAGAAAATAATTTGTTTGGGTTACTGTTGGAATTTGTTTTATAATTTTGAATAAAACTCTTCGTAGATAAAATATACACAGTTTAGCACCAAGCTGCATTTAGATTGTAGAAGTGGCAACTGGTAGGCACGGAAGAAGGGCAGGGCGAGGCGTTTTCCTTTGGATTGAAGACTCCATAAAGGCCATCAACCTGGTCTTGAGCTTCAGTCCTGACCCGGTGACCCCGCTTCACATGGTTTGGTCTGATTTTGATTTCTGACTTTCCATCTCTGCACTCATTTAAGTCAATTTCTATCAATAATCTGTACTATACACCAATTTTAATTACGAGTTATGATCCCTTGCACTAACGTACAGGAGGAATAGAGATAAAGATAATTTTTTAATTACTGTACTATATTATTATTTTTATTTATTTATTAATAATATTTAATTAATTTTTTTTATTTTATATTAATAAATTCAAGTATTATAAAAAAATTAAATAATTAATAAATAAATAAAATAAAATAATATATACAGTTAACACAATTTTATAGATACAAGAGGCAGGCAGGCATAGGCATGGTCTACACTCTTCTTTCTTGTAACACCTACAAATGTGGTGGAGCTCCTGCTATGGAAAGTCTTTTATTTTTGTTCTTTCATTCAACCATAAAAACATAAAAATATTGTTATAATCCAAAGTTGGGGAGGTAAGGGTCAAAATTAACCATGTCTTAATTGATTTTAAAATTTGGTCAATTTACTTCTGCTTAAAATGTTTAATGCTATTGATATTTATGTCTTGATAAATAAATAACTTTTATTTAAATTTATGAAAAAATATTAATTTAAATAATACTGTGCAATATTAATACTTGAGAACGAAACTCCTAATTTTGATATGACATTTTATTAAAATTTCAGCATTTACATTTGACGCTACAGAAAGAAAAGATGGGTTCAGTGGAATGTGACGACGTCGTGTGCTTGGGATTGCTGGTTAAATGCTGCGTCAGATTCAGACTGAAAATCAACGGCAGTTTAACGATTAGGTTAGAAGAAGCGTACAGAAGAACGTACAAGCATACCTTATCAGAGTTAGGGATTCGAAAGAATAGATTAAAATGCACAAATTTTTTTTTTTTAAATTTCAGACCTTTTTATAAATAATTTTTTTATTTTAAAAATTAATAAAAAATATTTTAATTTTTAAAATTAAGCAATTAATATCTTTTTATTAAATTTTTTATTTAAAATTTGATGATCAATAATCACATCAGTACCGTTGAATTCAAGTCAATAAAATTGTTAATATGATATCTGAATAAAAATACTAACATGACATTAAAGTTGTGAGACAATTGTAGGAAAGTCACCAAGATAGTTGTCGAAAAGTCATAGGATGATTGCCAAAAAGTTATAGGACGATTGCCGAAAAGTTATAGAGAGATTCCTTGTCAAGTGTTAAACTATAAGAGTTATCTGTAAAAGATTTAAACTACAGAGAGTTTTTTTATATTTTGATAAGTGAAATGTTAAATTATAAAATATTATAATTTATCTTTTTGATTTTGATAATTGATAAAAAAAATCTATCAAATTTTTGTTTTATAAACATATTTTTTTCAATTTTTTTATTAAAAACTATTGTCAAAATTATATAATTTATCTTAAATTTAAAAACTTGATAAAAAATATGTTAAATGACTTCTATAATACAAATTATTAATAAATTATGTTTATACAATAAATTTTTAAATAAAATTATATTAATAAAAGATGTCTATAATACAAATTAAAATTTATTCAAAACTCTAAAGATTTACTCAAAATTTTAATATATTATTGGTGTCATTTATTAATAATTTTATTTAAACACTTATTTATATTAATAAATTTGATGAATATTTTGCATAATATTAAAAATTTGAGAAGATATTTTGAACACAATTAAAATTTTAACATATTTTTTATTAATTTTATCAATTATCAACGTTAAAGAGATAAATTATAAGATTTTATAATTTAATTTTTTACTTATTAAAATGCACAGAACTCTCCTATAATTTAAATACTTTGTAGATAATTCTCTATAATTTAACATTTGACAATAAATCTTTCGACGATTATCTTACTACTTTTTGGTGATTGTCGATGATTTTTGATAATCGTCCGATGATTTTAGTACTATGTTAATAATTTTGTTGATTTAAAATTAACAATATTGACGTACAAAAAATTTAATGAATAATATTATTTGAAAATTTTGAAAAAGTTTATAAAAATTTTTGTTAAATTTTAAAATTTAAGGAGCTTATCTGTAACAAGACAAAATTTTAAAATTTTTTTTACATTTTAGTCGAAAGAAAATAATATTGATTAAAATTAAAACAAAACAATGAAAAAGACGCATCGCTTCCGCGTCAGATTTTCATTTTCTTTGTTACTGCGATGTCATCATATTAATATTATACATCCAATCCAGACATAGTTGACGAAGATCCAACGCTTCGTTTCGATCGAACGAAACGCAGCTTCCGATCACCTCCAAAATCTGTTCTTGTTCCTCATCAAAATTTGTAAGTCCCTCTCCCTGATTATGACTCTCACACACGGCACTCGAAAAGGTTTCTTGATGTTTTGTGCTATACATTTTTAGATTGGGGTTCTTTGGAATTATGTGAGGATCTGCAATTGATGCTATGCTATGTGCTGTTTGAATTTGTGAAGGAACATAGACAACTTTTTATGTCTCCCATTTTTCTTAATAGTATTTCAATTCCTCTATCATCTCTTTTGGTTATGGGCCTAGGTAGGAATGTGCATACATAATCCGTTTTTCGCTTAGGATTCGTCGATGAAGAGAAATGATGGTTTTTCTTTTTGGGGTTTTGTCACTAGCACCATTGAAGTCTTGCAATAGTGTACTAATTTGATTGCTTGAGCCGTGAAGTGATTAGGTACGAAGATTCTGTTTGTTGGAATATTCTTAAGGAAATCGATTAAGGTCATTCATTGGCAGGAAAGACAATTCAGTAGCTGGCAGTTAAGTTTTTCCATCAGTTTATGGAATTGATGATTAGAGTTGGTAGCTGGTATTTGTTAAATTGATGTACTTGAGTTTGTTAGAGAAAATGACTTCAACATTGGAATAGAGGAAGATATTGTGCTAACTGTTGCACCAAACACTTGGAATGATATAGTTTCACTTATTGCTGCACTCAATAGTACCAGTAATTAAGTATATATATCTGAGGAATGTATTCTATGTGAAACAATTATAATCTGGGGGTTATGATGATTTCTATTATCCACTAAGGTTTGATTAAGATTCATTGTGATAAATAGTTTGTATTGTTCTGGATATTTTTGTAATTGGTACCACTGGAGATTGCTATTTAATGTAAATATCAGTTCCATGAAGCTTTGGAGAAAGTAAGAGTATGAAGTTTTCAGTCTTGTTGGAAACTGGGGCAATGAGATCTTAGGAACTATTATTACTTTATTAGGTCACTAGCTTTTTAGAAGCCTTTGGCAGGAGTCAAATTATGGTCAGATTATTGTGGTAGTGTGCAGTAGCCTTGTTGCCAACCACAAAGGTGGTGCTAAAGTGGGACAACCCCAAAAGAAAAAGATATTAGAAATCTTGTGTAAGCCCATATTGCCTTGGCTGGAGTTCTGCCTTCCCTTTTTATACTGGGCTTCCTGAAGAAATACTCTTTGGGGTCTTTACCAGCTGGAAACTTGTCAAAACCCTTTATAAAAGTGACATTGGACAATATAGGTAGGTAAAAATTCGATAATTGCCCGAAGCATTAGTTGTTAAATAGACATTTATGCACAAGAGTGGTACTAGAAATGACTTTTAGGTGAAATGCTTTTCTGTGGTTGTAGCATTTACCAAGATGGCATAAAACCAAAGACATTGGCCTCCATAATGCCATTTGTGAGGTGGTTGCACATGATGTAATATATCCAATACCAAAAGAAATGCATGAGTATTCTTTGTTAGTTCCATAATGCTGATTGGTTGTGATTATTATTTATTTCTGCTCATAGTTCTGTTTAGCAGACCCGCTTAGTCGGAAAGGGCTTTGTCTGTTGATATTGTTGTTGTTATAGTTCTGTTTAGCAGAGAATGGCCAGTGGCTATTATTGCAACCTTTTGGATATTAAGGTTTAAAGAAGAAAGGTAAAGGGGAATGTTGGGGAGAGTGGGAAAATAACTGCTCTCAGGTGTTCTCACTTGTACTTGTTCATAGCATTAACTCTATTGCATCAGTTGATGGGCCGACTTGATAGATTTGGCATTGTCGAGACTTCAAAGATTTGAGATTTGTCCTGTCTAAACTAGTTAACTGTAAAGTTTGAGGCAAAATGTAACCCTTCATTTCTGCTCTCACTCCCTTGTTTACTCGATGTTTAGATAATGCAGATAGTGAAGGGTTTCAGAAGTTAAAATATTTTGGACTAGTGGGCAATCTTTAGGGATGATAGGGATGATTCTTGTAGAGTTAAAATGTGGGATGTTGAATGCAATACCTTTTGATATCACCTGGTATTTTAGATTTTTTTCCCTGTTCTCTTAGTTTTTTGTGTAACTGCAATTGAACTTTGTAATCATGCATGTATTTATTCTTTAGTTGCACTTTTGTTTACTATGATTATTTGATGTTTTAAAATACTGAAAGGTTTTGATTGTAGATTTTGATTCAGTCAACCTGTGATGCTTCAATTATAGTTTCCAGAAATATAGAGCCATGAGTTTTGTTTTTCGAGGAGCAAGAGCAGATATAGAAAGTGGATTTTCTGGGCTTAGACCTGAGAGGCGTATACAGGTATCTTCATTAGTGTTATAGTGTGGATGATTCCTGTGGTGAATTATTGTTTGTAATTTTCTTGTTTTATGTATAAAGTTGCTGTCTCTTATATTAGTTCTATTAACAACATTAACAAATGTATTTGATGTTTATTTTATTTTTCCTTCAGCATGTTCTTGCAGAGCGTCGTCGTAGTTCCAGTTCACTCACTTTTCTTGTCACAGGTACTTGTGTTCTTTTAGATTATGTCTGTTATGGCATCTTTTCTTTTATTTGTAGATCAATTATATTTCTATTTCTTCAATATCTCATTCATATATTTCTTTTTATTTGTTGCAGTCCTCTTGTTATTTATGATATTAAATTCTCACCAGATGTCACCAAATTTTCTGGTAAGGTCTTCCAGTATGTAAATAAGGAATTCAAGTTACTTTGATGAACCAATGAATTCTTTAACTGATAAAGTGATTCATAGGGCATTTTTTTTGTTTTAAATCTGTAGCTCTGGCTAGTGCTTGGTGTCTTCTTGATGGCTACAATATTAAGGATGTATGCGACTTGTCAACAGCTTCAAGCACAAGCCCAAGCTCATGCAGCAGCAGCCAGTGGCCTTTTTGGCCCCACTGAACTACGGTTGCATATGCCACCTTCAATAGCACTTGCAACTAGAGGGCGTTTGCAAGGCCTCAGACTTCAGCTTGCACTTCTTGATCGGGAGTTTGATGATCTAGGTCTTTTAGTTATATTCTTGATGTAAACTTTATTTTTTATGCTTACTAGAATTTTTGAATCTTCTTGAAATTCAATTCTTTAGTAGTTAATTTACGTGTTCATTTAGATTTGCTGTATAATTTTACATGCATGTTTTTTTTTTTTTTAAATTTCAGATTATGAAACTTTAAGAGCGCTAGATTCAGATAATGTTCCTACTGCACCATCCATGACTGAGGAAGAGATAAATGCTCTTCCTGTCCACAAATACAAGGTTTCTGGTTCCGAAAAGTAAGTAATTAGTCAAATCAGTTGTTATATCCTTCTTTTGGATATTTTAAACCAATATATTTTCTTTATTAGTAAGTAGCATATGAAAATTAAGTAGTGTTAGAAGATCATCCATTTATATCAATTGAGTTTTGAAAGAAAATATGCGCGATGATTTATGAAATTGCAAATCTATGTATAATCTTCAGAAATTTTAGTTCTGATTAAGTGACAAAAATCTGTGTTTGTTTGCAGCAGTGGTTCCTTAGTGCAACAGGCCTCATCTTCTACATCTTCTGAGGTATCAACTATATCTATGGTCCCTAACTCCGTGTTTATTTGGCCTAAAGAACAAGTGGATTTCATAGCAGAATCTTATGAGGTTTTTCATCACTCCTAGAGGGTGTTGTGTTTCTCATGTTTTTACTTTGATTTTCTTGCATCACCACTGACTTTATGTGAAAGTTCCTATATGATCCCCCCAACTGTCTTATATGTGTGTTAAAAATCAAAATTCTATGTGACAATTAATGTTTTCTTGAACATTATCTTAACATTGGCATCTACCCATATGTATGTGTTTTATTTCTCTAGCAATTTGTACTCCAACTTTGTTTTAATTCTCATGAGAATGGAGTTAATAACAAAATGTCATAGCCAAGCTTACAAAACATATATATAGATTTTCCTGACTGTCAGCAGTTACATTTTTATCATTTTATGTGTTATTAGTTTAGTTTAATATGCATGATTTATTGCTTTTTTCTTTTCTGGCAGAAGAAGCAGGATACCTCAAATGCAGTTGGGAGTATGAAAGCCTCTGATGATGAGCTGACTTGCAGTGTTTGTTTGGAGCAAGTAAATGTTGGAGATATACTACGCAGCTTGCCCTGCTTGCACCAGGTTCTTAATTTCCTAGCGTTATTTAGCAAATAGTTTCTTATTTCCCATCTGTTTAATTTTATGTTCTTTTAGTCCATATCTGTTAACTGTTATCGTAATCACTCCTAACTTAGTGGGAATGAAGAGCTGGCTTGGTCCTTTAAATCTTAAGTGTATACCCTATTTTTGCCACAAAGTATGAATGTGATTGAAAGCCTGTCAAATGATAAACAGCTGACAGGAGGGATTATTTCTGGGCTGGCATGGCTTTGTTTTATTTATTTATTTATTTATTTTGGGGGGAGGGGTTTGGGGGCGGGTGGGGGGGGGGGTGTGAATGGATTCTTCATCATGAGATGAACCATTTATGTTATGGATGCATTTATGCCAGCGCATATGATGATCAATTTGAGTTTGTCTAGCAATTTGGTCTACGCATATATGCCAGCGCATATGATGATCAATTTGAGTTTGTCGTGAGCAGTCTTATGAGCATTATTTTGCAGTTCTGAAGATCTGATATAATTTCGAGGTTAATGTTCTTGCTTTCATCTATCTTCTTTCTCCCCTTAATGTGATAATACTGAAACCTTGTTTACGCAAATGTGTGGCTCATATATTTGATGACCAATTTGGTTTTTGTCGTGAGCATTATGAGAATTATTTTACCATAATCCAAGAACTTAAGCAATTCTAAAGTGATAATACTAAAACCTTGTTTTCTTTTTTTCTTTGAAGTTTCATGCTAATTGCATTGATCCCTGGCTGCGGCAACAAGGAACATGTCCTGTCTGCAAATTTAGAGCTGGATCCGGGTGGCAAGAAAGTGGAGCCAATGATGTTAGTGCTTCAGACATGGTTTGAATGCCTGCCCTGTTCATTTTTATGGCTGTAGACACTTGACTGTAACTTGCGTGTACCAACATGATGGATCATCACTTGTATCGATGTAATTAACCTGACATAGGCATCTGAGGAATAGGATACTGTGTAAGTACTATAGTAAAAGTAATACAATTTTTGGTCCCATTGAAATTATCAAGTTTTTGGGCCGTGGTTAAGTTAGATAGATGTCAACCACCATTTTTGTTTCTACAGTTACTTTTGGACCATTCCGCTTGTTTGCGTGCAGCCTCAGTACTATAGTATTTTACGAGATCCAAGGTTTTAAAAGAAAATCACGATTTTGCCCTTAAAACATATTACTGATATCAATTTTTTTATCTTGAAAAATGATAATTTATAATTTGGTCTCCAGTTTACCTTACATTGTGACCAAAACGAAGAAGTGGATTAAATTGGATTTAAGTTAAAAAAACTGGATATAATTTGGTCATTGTAATCGTATATCTTATTAATCTCATATTGTAGAAGTCCTTACTTCGATTTTGACTTACCTTCACCCTTTCCTCGTCCTTTCTTGGCTTGCACGCCGGCTGCAGCCGCTACTTTTGCTTCTTCTCTTTTTCTCGTCTCCTCTCTAGTAGCAGCAGCACCACAAATCTCTCTCTGCTTATTGTATTCAGGTTAGTGTATTCTTCATCATCCCTATCCAGTTCTCCTCATCTATTCCTTTTCAACAAATTATATATATTGTGTTTTTCTTTTTTCCTCTTGGTCCCATATTTTAATGTAGTCATACTTGCAAAACCCTAACCTACCAGTCTTTTGAAATTCCCCAAAACAAAGCATCAAACCATACAATTACTGTTCACTACAGTTAACTATCTACAAGTTGTGAGTATTGACCGGTCTTCTTTTTTCTAGCGTCAAACTCTAGCTTGTAAAAACCCTAATTCCTTTCCAACTCTGTCAATTTGACTATTTACAAGTTCTGAACTCCACGCGTCTCTTGCTATAACAGAGTGCGGAAACCTTCAAACATTGTTAAAAGGCCAAGTACTTTGAATGATGTGTCATAGAAAGAGTTTCCAGATATCTAACTATGATAACTCAAGTACTAAAGATATGAAGATAAACAAAATGCAGTATACAATTGAATAACAGATGGAATAATAGAGAACTTGTGCAATCCAAAACAAAGGTATGGCTCTCTCACTGTGCATCTAGAATGTGACAGTCATTTCATCAGACAATACCATGTAACTTATATGACCCTGAGTAGTTTGTCTCAACCAAAGATTTCTTAGTGACATAGTCCAACAGACCAACACCATAAAGTATTAACAATACTGACAAGCATACCATCAACAAGAGGAAAATCTTCCGTTAGAGCTACAGCATCAGTTTTGCTTTTTCTCACAATGGTCTTGATGACGCATCTGTCACCAGTCAAATCAATTGTGTCATCCATTGTTTGAAAACTGTAAACAACAGTCATTCATTGTGGACAGAAGTCACATAGGCTTTTGATCATGCAACAGTGATTGCTATTTCGCATTCATGCGTACAAATTTACATTTGATTGAAAGCAAAATCAACGCACTTCACCACTCAGAAAAGCAACTAGTGAAAAGAGAATCGTAGCCCGGATACAGGATTATTAGACATGGTTTAAATAAAATCCAATCACATGAATGCCATTGACTCAGCTGTTTCGTTTACTGCGAATCCGCAGCAATTATAATAAGAGACACAAGGAAACTATAAAGAGTTGAGAAGGATAATAAGCATTGTGCAAGCTTAGCAAGATAAAGACAAAGGGTTGAATATACCATAACCCGAAAGGTTTTGTCCACAAGCAGACACTCTCAACTAAGCATCTCCCACGCATGTATACCAACTGCTACAAGAATTATCCGTACATGAACTCGTTTATTTTGAAGATAAAAAGTGTCTTTCCATAAAAAAGCAGAGGCGTAGGAATGTCACACGAAGGCTTTTGTCAGCACACTAGGTTGGTGCAAAATTTGCTTGTTAGTAGAATGTCACACTCACACGTATCTGTGCACGTAAATACAGTTATATTTGATAGAGATGAGCCAGTGGCGGTTTGCACAAAATTTGGCCCAAACAAGTGGTATTCGACTGAATAAATTATTATCCGTTATTATTGACAATAAAAATATTTTAAAAAAATAAATGTGTTTTTGAAAATATAAAAATAATAATTTTGAAAAAATGAAGAAATTATTTATAAGTGACTGGAAATCTAAACAGATTATTAAAGAAAGAAACAACTAAAATGTTGGGCTGGACCAACCTATGCTATTCCGGGCGAGCCGGCGAGCCGATGCCAGCTGTATGCGTCCGTATTCCACTGTTCCTGTCTGTCTATGTCTCTGAGAAGAACCCAAAAGCCTTGGAAAGCAACAAACCAATCCAGTAGTGCCACGTGTTTCATCATCTTTAATGCAGGCGTGCCGCGACATAACCGTTGACCATACCCGGACCTATGATCGAGCGTGCTTCAACTCTTTTCTATTCGGCCCAAATCCAGCACACAATAAGTTGAAACGCAATTTGTCCTTATCTGCAAATGGGCCCACATCCACGGGCTTTCTCTAAGATTGGGTCCACCTTATCCTGGAGTTTACCGAACGTTCCAATGGGGAAATGGGCCCACCATCTCCTACGCAATAGGAAAACAGTATTCCTCCTAATCTATTAAGGGTAGGGTATGTATGAAGTAGTTTTCTTCCGTCAGCTTTCTCTTCATTGCTAGAGTCCATCCATTTAAAGCTCAACATAATAAATAACTGAATCAACAAATCCCAATAATTAAATAAACGCAACCAAACTTCACTATGAATTTTTAGTTAGTTTAATACGTAGTCGCCATATCCAAATTTTATATTCTACACTCCCAGTAAATGAAAGTAATCATGTAAAGCAGTTTGACAATTGACAAACTAAATAAGTGGGAAAGAGAGAGAGAGAGAGAGAGTGAGAGAGAAATAGTAGGACCAATTTATAATGATGGAAGAAGAGCTATCAAAATAATTAAAAGTTCATGAAATTCCATACTGTATTATATATATAGATTTGAGTATATATGTTGTTGGATATAATTTTAACGAGGGATCAAAGTGGGGCAGTGATTAATGATAGAAGTTGATTGCTTTTTGACGCTAATAAATGGACAGTAACGCAGTCAGCAAGATATTGAAGAAGGAAAATCTGTATCACATTGATTAAAAGATGAGCATTATTAAGGTTAGAGTCAAAAAGTTTAGGCAAAGGGGGATAAAAATACCACGCTTACGTTTCTGTTATTAATGATCACCCTCATCTCATCAATCATCCATCATTAATATGTGCTTATTATCAACACTCAAGACCACCGAAAGGATATTCTTATCCTTCTTTACTGCTGTCCTTATTTTTCACACTATTTTTATCATGTCAAATAATTTAGAAAAAAAAACTTCATCTTTAACAAAACATTAAAATATTATAATACCGTAATTTTTTTTTGTTGTCTCTAATCAAAAGCAAGTAATTTTAATAGTCTACTGCCTTAGAAATTAAATATAAATGTGAAGTAATAGTGTGTAATCAATAAATAACATATAAATTAACACATTGTTAAAATTGAAATTAAACCTTTTAAAATTTATGGATTAAAATATCATTTTAGTTTCTCATAGATGATAATTTTTTTTTAATTTAGTTTATCATAATTTTTTTTAATTTATTTTATCATAATTTGAATTATTATTAATTTAGTTCTTTTATTTAAATATCATCTAAATAAATAAAGATTTTGATAATTTAAACATTTGATATTGATTGAGCAACGTTAAATACTAATTATAATCTAATTTTTTTAATCTTCTTTTTAATTAAACAACTTTTGGTACTAACTAGGTAGCTTTTAATATTAGTGACCATATATAATATTTTGACTAACTAAAAAGAAAGAAAAAAAAATTATATCATAGATGGCTTTTAACGATGTTCCATTAGTATCAAATATTCAAATCATAAACATTATTACTTATTTAAATGATATTTAGATTGATGAACTAAATTAATAATAAATTAAATTATGAGGGACTAAATTAAAAAAAATTATGAGAAATTAAATTACAAAATTAATATATATGAGAGATTAAAATAATATTTTAGTCAAAAATTATGTAACAAGGAAAAAAATTGATTTATTATTATTATTATTATTATTATTATTATTATTATTATTATTTTACAAATAAGAGAACTCCTTCATTTTAAAATAGGAACACTAATTAATTTGAAACTTACATACACTTAAAAGAGGCTAAAAATAAATTTAAGCCTGACAATAATTTCAAATTTGCCATTGTTGATGAGCAAGTCAAAACCGGATAGGCCTGAGGTGATTCACTTTGAAATTAGAAAATAAAGCTTTTGTTCTTTTATCTATTTTATTGTTTTTAGAGAAGCATGCGATGTAAATTAAGTTTTTTTCCCTCCCCTTTTACAACTTTGTTGATTTTTACTTGATAGTGATTAACTTAGAAAACAAGAGAAGTCAAATCGTGTATAGTGCTGCAAATCAATTTAAATATGATTAAACTTAAATATAACTATTTATATTTTTTTAAAAATAATATATATGGTGCAAATTCTAAAAAAATCTTCATTTTTTCCCATCAAAATAATTTCATGGAGATTATAAAATTATTCATCTATATGTGGATTTGGATGCGGGATGATTAGGGTGATCACCTTTTTTGTTGATGAACCAATATTGGATTTTGGACCTTAAAGCATGGAACCATTTTTTTTCCTTTTGATTTTGTGTTGTTGGATCTACTTTTGGCACGCCAAGCCAAATTCCAATCATTAATATTCCAACTTAATCTGAAATTGGGAGTGATGTTTGTTTGATTACCCACAAAGAGCATCAAAAGCAGGTTTTTTGTAGGTAAAGCAAAATCTTCTCTTTTGACCATTAACAGTGTACACTATAGAGACAGCTGAAAACCAAAAGGAGACACAGACAAAGGAAATTAGGGAAAGCAACAGCAAAAGTAGCCAAAAAAAAAAAACCTATACAATTAACTATTTTCACGTAGCCCACAACAAATCATAAATCTTTAAAAGTTTTTTTTTAAAAAAAATTGAATATAAATCTATAAAGTTGACATTAATGCAAGTTGTATTTATTAATTTGTTTTTTCTAATCCATCTACATCAAAGGATTAGATTCATATAATTTAAAGCTCGTTTTAATAAACTATTTTTAAGAGTTGATGAATTAATCAGTTGTTTATAATTAAATAATCCAACCACATCAAATAGATTAGTCCCATATAATTTATTTTGCTTTGTTAATGAATTAATAATTGTTATGATACTAATATGGTTAAAAATCTACTTTCGCCCTAAAAGATTAGAAAATTCTTGAAAGAAAAATCTGAGTGTGATTTTAATCCTGTTTGGACTATAAAGTGATATAATCTCCCCTCATTTTAGAAAATAATGATGGCTCTAAAATTCAAACATTATCCTCTTTCGAAGGTTATTTTTATCATTGTGACAAATTATTTGTTAATAGAATTAATATTTTATTGTCATTAGTCAAATAATATATCTGTGCACTTTTAAAATACATATGATAATTAATAACATTAATAAACAAATGCATTCCTTATTTTAGAATTTATTAGGTACATAATAGAAAAATATAGGTCTAACTCTATTCTAAACTAGTTGTTAAAGTGGGGCCATTGCAGTAGTCAAGGAAGGGAAGGGAAGGGAATTGTGATTCAAAATTAGAAAAAAAAAAAAAAAAACATAGGGAATGGCGTCTAGTTAAGTCAAGTCCTGTAGCCACGGATGCATAGCACTGGAAACTGTGGAAATGACAGCGAACAAGTTGAGAGCTCCCCTGCTACTGACGCGGCTACTGCAACTACTGCACCATCTCATCGTCCTACGCTTATGTCTTATTAGTGTATTAGGACTCAATAAAAATATCATGAGTTGTGACATCCACCAGAATTAGTGCAAAATTTGACTCCAAAACGGACACCTTTGGCTTTGGGATTTCTGAACACCTCTCTGTGTTTTCAACATCCACCATACTTTTATTACCAAAAAGAAAATTTGGTGTTGCATCAGCTTGGTTAAGAAGTTTTAGATCTACGCACACCCTTTGCTTAGCTTACCTCATATCACATGCTTGATTGGAATAATGGAATCTCTCTCTGATTTTAATTTGAGATCTCTGGCAAATAAACACCAGGAGCCAGAAAACCCAGAAACAAAAACAGAAATTAAGCTCGTAAAACCCCCCAAAATAAGAATTGAAATTCAATTTGGGAGAAAGAAAAAGGAAGGAAGATAGACAAAGTGGCGTATGTTTAAGCTACTATATAATATATATTGCATCATTCCAATCTCTTTTGTTTCTATTCTCAGATAAACAAAAAGGCAAAATTAACACCACCAAAGCCCCTAGGAAGACAAGATAAAATAATTCTAGCCCAGAAGGGCAAAAAAGAAAAGAAGAGAAATTTGTTTGTACAAGTATATCTATCTTCTCATGTCATGTCATCCTCTTAGGTTGCATAGGTGAGGCGGAGGAGCATCAAAAAGAGAGGGTTGGTAATTGAAAGTGACTGGGTGATTCAAGAATCGCGCCAGCAGATGAGCATGATAATACAGCGCCTCATGATGTAGAAGCGAGCCCTCTGTTGCTTCACAAGCCTTGCACACTTGCTGGCAAAACCACATCTTCTATGCTTCGATGAGTTCTTCATGAAAGGGCAAGTGGAAGACCCACTCCTCCATGACCCTTCTTTCTTCGACAGCTTCCATTTCTCATCCATGTAGAAGGTAGGCACACTCTCAGTGCTGCTACACCTTGATAAAGAGGCCATTCTCAACACACCAAATTGGTATTGGTTGGTTTTGATGTGATTATGGAAAACAGAGGAAGAAGGAAGCTAAAAGGCTGACTCTGTCTGAGTGTGAGACTGGGAGGCATCTGTGAGGATGCGTATTTATAAGGGATTACATTGGACGAAAGGGCTCGGCTAACGGCGCTTACTGTCAGCTGGGCTTTCCTTGGCCTCCACAAGCCCACGCTTACCTTTTTCTTTTTCTCTTTTTACCGCTCATTGGAATTGGAAGTGAAGAGTGAAGATGAATTTACAGAGGATCAAAGAGTACTTTTTAACTGAATATCAAAATTTTGACTATTCATCTTTAGTGTAATTTTTGGTCTAAGTTTTGATGCGTAGGGAAAAATGAAAAGAAAAATAGAAGAGAAATTAATTAATTTTCTTTCTCACTTTATTAATTTATCAAAATTTGTATCCATATTCTAATAAAAAAATTTTAAATATAATTTTTATATTTTTATCATTAAATTTTTTAATTAAATATTAATATATAAATAATTTATATAATTTATTTTTTAAAATTTTTTTTTATATATTTTATTTTAATTAAAAAATTTAATAACAAAAATATTAATAGATGCATATAACTTAACTTATTCAAAAATTACGTGGGCAAAATTTCTCGGTGTGAGTGTGAATGTGAGGTGGAAGCCACTTCTATTTCTAGTGTGCAACGGATAAATCTTTCTTGTCTTTTTACCCATCTCGTATTTCCATTCTCCGAAAAAAAAGCATTGTGATCCTCTCAATCGAATTTAAGGATGTCTTGTCACACAGTCTCTTCATAAACCATACTTCTCTTTTCTTTTTAGTTGACTCATTTTTCTTACCATTTACCTACTTAATTTGATTATAAATCACGCGAGATTTGATTATTTTAGTAAGTCTCATATATTCATGTAAAATTTATATACTTTTTTAATAAATGAAACAATGTCTTTAATTATAATTAACTCACAGAGATAAACCAGCCGTTTTAACAATAGTATTGTTGGCACAATTGGTAGGGGCTTGTTGTTGTGTCACAAAAAGGGATGGATGATCCACAATGACATGTCACAAAACGTTACGCTTGTGAAGGTGTGATCCCCCCCACCGAGTGACACCGTTTTTGGCTTTAATTAGGGTATTAAGTCATGTGCAAAGAACATGTGGACCCTTCGCCTGCATCACTTTCTAATTTTCTACCAAGGGTTTTGTCATATTCCGTTATGGGAGAGATGAAAAAGCCCTTCAATTTAAGCTTGAAATTTCCTATCAATGCAAGCATATATACCCCAAACAAACTCTCCGTCATGATGCCTATGTTTGCTTCACATTTTGGCCCTTCTTTTTTAACAAATCCACGATTCGTCATTCCTAATATATTATCCTTTCTCCAAACGCTTTCGGTCATCTAAATTAATTAAGAGCGTCCCAAAACCAGATTAATTATTTATAATTTTTGTATGACCACAATATATAATATGTAATCAATCTCAGCTTGGTTGTTAATTAAACCAAAATCTAGCTATATGCTTTTTTATTTCAGGTAAATACTTCTCCTTCCCCACCCCCACCCCCCGCCCCCAAACACAGACACACACACCTAATTTTGAAACCCTTATCCTTCAAATTAGTTATTCCATATGATAATATCAAATATGTTGACATCAAATTAAAAGTATTAATTTTGATATTATATTTAAGATATTCTTGACATTATTATATAAAATTATTTAAGTATATCTCTAAATTTATCTTAACTTTTATATTCTTTTTACTATATATTAATTGAGACGTTAGAGTTTACAAAAAGACCTTTCAATTTTTTTACAGTCTTTGATCATTTTTTATTTTATAAATTCTCATTGTTTATATAATTTGGCGATTGAATCACCATATTGATAAAATTATATTTTATTACCATATATAAACTTACTTTATTCATTTATACAAAATCAAAGAATGAATTTCAAAGTTAGATCAAATAATTTATTATTTCTATTAAAATCTAAGTAAATGTTGCTGAAGTTAAACCTCTTGAAATTAAACGTGACAATAATGATAAGGTGAGTAAGAGTTTTGAATGAAATGTCACAATTTCGATCTTTGTGGAGGTCAAAAAGAAAAGAACAAAGTGACAATAAAAATGGTCATTGATGGAACACTTCAATTTCATCATAATTTGTGAGGTCCCTTAATAACTTTATATAGCTAGCATTGAATAGATAATGGGTCATAAAATCTTGATTGTCTACGTTCATTCTTATATCACTTCAATGAAGTACTATTGTCCGAAAAGAAAGGGAAACACAAAAAAGGACTGAAGATGGTTCTTTTGGGAACGTGGAAGGGGTCCCGATACTGTGTAGTCATTGGATCACTCTCTAAGCTATCCACCATATACTGTGTAGTTAGCCTCTTGTCTCCTCTTTCTGTGTCTTCACTCTCAACATTTTATTAAAAATCTTCTTGACATGTTTCTGTTATAATCAGACTGTAGCTCCCAGCAACTTTGGCACTTCCTTCTTACTCTCTACACACTATCTTCCTCCATCTATATCATCCTTCAATTAACTTGGGCCATGACCACCATCCACTTGCTTTCGAACCAGTAAAAATAATTTAACAATTCATATTTTATCACGAATTCATATCAACTGAAATCTATATAATCATTACTTTCTTAATATTCGATGGAACGCAAAATAAATTAGAGACGACAGTTAATGTAAGTTCTATGGAAAGTTAAAATTTTAATCAGAATTAGTTTAATTGATGAGATTAAGTTATATAAAACGATACAAAGAATTTTGAGTTAAGTTCTTGTTTGTAAGTATTTTATCTAGCTTTAAATTTTCAATTACCAAGATAAAAAAAACCACAAATATTATTCTTCAATTTATCCCTTTGGCACTACACCTTAATTCCCATTCCTTCTTGATGAGAATCATATACAGTGATAATTAATATAGAGAATGATTATAGACTTGTTTGATACAGCTTTTTATAAAATATTTTTGATTTTAAAAAATAAAAAAATATGTTTAAATAATTGTTTTCAATAAAAATAAAAAATAGAATATGTGTTTTAAAAAAATAAAAAATATTAAAAGATATTCTGAATTTTATTTTAAAAAAAAATAAAAAATAAGCCTTTTTATTAATAACATATGTAAAAATATATAAAAATAATACTAATATTTAAATTTTCAAAATTAATTTTATAAAATAATTCTAAAAAATAAAACGACTTTCAAAGATCATTCCGGTGAGTTTTCTATGATTTCTGTTCTTTATACAGTGATTCTTCTGCATATCTTTTCCTTTTTTTTTTTTCTTTGTGGTTGTGCACTTGTGCTCTGATTTCCCGAAGCAAGAGGCTACTACTAGCAATTTGATTACGTATCAACTTTTTTTGTTTTAATGTTCAATGATAGAACCTAGCTAGGTCGATTTAATTTGATAGAGTGGTTTCTTTTCGTAATAAAATTGAGACAATTTTGTTTGCAAACTCTGGTTGGAAAATTAGATTATAATTGATAATTAATTGCATATGACGTGGAAACGTTGAATTTATTTATAGTTTCTTAAATATTTTTTTAATCTTGCTTATCTAGATATTGTTTAATAACTTTACTCGGCAATTCTTCATCATCATATCATTCTTATATAATAGTTAATGTCTTTCTCTCTCTCTCTCTCGATAATTCAACAATGACAATTGTTTTGAAATAACAATCATTCACTTACGATAGCTTTTAGACACGCCGAGAATTTGTTAACAAGAATACAAAGATTATGAAAGTAACATGGCATGGAGGAGTGGGGCCCGGGCCTTTTAGGGCGGCGTGGATTGTGAATAGAGATTTGTCTCTTTGGACACGTGGCAGTCAGCAAAAGGGCATATTTGTGTCCGAGGTGGTCTACGCCATAGCTGAGTCAGCTTCTGTTGTTTGGTCAAACCTTCAAAATAAAAAGAGCTTGGAGAATCCTCTGCTTGCATGCCCATGTGTATGTGATTTCTGTCTGCATGCCTTTGTCGGTATTGTATGCAGACAAAAAAAGAAAATAGTGGACTATATTGGGATTAAAATTTAAATTCGGTAGCCGAAAGATGGAAAATAAATAAACAATAGTAAGAGTATTTGCGGTTAGTTTATAAGTAATTAAACAATGAGAATTTGCCTTGGCGATTTATCTATATATGAAGTCAACAAGTAAAGGTCCCGTTGGGAAAGTTTGGCAGAGGAGACGGCTCAGGCGAGTTAAAAGGATACTTCTTTTAGTTTGAGTGAATTTGTGAACAACAAAATATATATCTAACAAGAATATAAAAAATTTTAACAATAAATCTGACTAACAATGTATAAAATAAATAACACAATAAACATAAATTTTTAATGTAAAGAACTCTCTCAAAGTGAGGAGTAAAAATTATGAGACCTAGTCTAAAAAATTAATGAGTACATCAACAGTTTTTTAAACATAGTAAAATTTATTACACTTACTAATCATCAACACAAATGAAATCATCAATATTACAACATAAATGAGTATTACAATGCAATAAAATAGAAACAATAATACAATAATTAAAATGAACAAATAAAGGCATATAGAACTTAAAATAACATCCTAAAATTTCATAAGAATTAAAGAATAAAATATCTTTTGATCTAAGGTCAAAGATGCTAAAAAATATTTTTTCAACAATGACTTCTTCAAAAAATGAGAGAAAATTTTCCATATTGTGTAACTTCTCGAAGAAAACTTTTCACTTACCTTTTCCTTTTATTTAATTTAATTCTTAAAAAAATTTTATTAGTTAAAATAAATGACTAACCACTTGAGAGATAGACTCACAACACAACAGGTCCTCTCAATGACTTGCCTTTGAATATTTTGAAGAATCATATACTAGTTATTTTGTTAAAAATATATATATTAAAAACTTTTTTGGCCCCTTTTGACATACAAGTGGTAGAAAGATTAAAAAACAAATAATTTTAATTTGTGCATTAATCATTTAAGGCTTTCTTCGGAACAGTATATGAAATAGAAGCATGAAATGAATTTGCAGCAAAGTTTGTTCATGAAATGGGGAACACGCACCCCCAGAAATATTCTCTCGAGCTCTCTTTGACAAGATTCTATTGTGATCTTTGTTTGAATAATACTTTTTCTTAGGTTGACCATCCGAATTCATGAGGTGCTTACTAATTTAGTAACTTTTCTGTCTAAAATAAGGATATGTTAACCTTTAGTAATGATATATCGGAATATTAAATTATAATTAGGAATCATAATCATAATTGTACAACTAAGCGCTGGTGTAAAAGTCCATATCATTCTCTTTTTACAACTTGAGTTAATGTTAATGTATCTCATTAAACCTAAGTATTGATACTACCTTTTTTCGAGTGTCAATATCATTTAAGTTTATAAGTTGATGTATTTCCTACAAACTAGGAATCTACAAAGACCAAATGTTGAAGATGCATGAACATCTCACTTCCAAAAACGCTTGCTTAAGTGCTAACAAAAATTAAGTCCACTCGATCTCTACCTTACTTGAAACAGAGAAAGGAAATTAGAAAACCATTTATTCACCTCTTTTGTCATCGCTTTATATACAGTCATCAGGTTCATTCACATGGCGTAGTCTCAAAGTCTCCGATTCAGAATTGTGTCAACAAGAGATCTTTTGCACTCTGTTAGGTACAGATTCATGATCTCCATTCTCCATGTTATTAATTAGCTCATTCATCTAATTCAATGCATGCAGAGAAAAAGGGAATTAAAATATAGATATGGTGGCAATGTCACTTGTTGGTTGTGCTTTATTGCTTGTTAGCAATTAGCAGAACAATCTCCCAGAAAAAGCATTTGTTTATTTTTCTATGATCCCACAATCTTCTGTATAGCAGAAAGAAAGTAATTATGGATGACTGAGCCTGATCAGTGATCAGGTCAGTCTTCTTCAATCATTGGTTCTACTCACAGAATATTATTGCCTTTAATTTTTCTTCCCTTTTCCCAAATGGTGTCTCAAACAGAAACTAATAATAAAAATTAACAGCATCAAACTTTGTTAATCAAATAGGGAACATAATGCTCCCCCACAAATTAATGTTATCTCGAGCTCTCTTCCACTAGATTCTATATGTATGACATGATCTTAATTCCTTTGATTCTGTTTTGCCGTGTTGACCAGTCAGACTTTATTATGAAATGCATAAATATGTACAAGCTGAGCTGCAATTATATAAAACAGTTTGAACCAATTATACTCATAAACATCATCTACCATATGAAGCATTCAAATTAAATAGCCAAATTTAAATAAACAGAATGGCGCATCAAGGATCATGAGGTGGTTGACAGTAATCATTAATAACCAACTACTAAGACCCACAATATTCATTAATATTCAATAGACAACAACATTCAATTCATCATTATCCCCACAAAGTACTGCATGCATATAGGCAGGCTGTTTTCTATACTCTTGTGTTAATTTGATTTTGATTCTTGTAGGGTGAAATGCGAGTATATTTTTCATCTCCCTCTTACTTGACATCCACTCAAATAGAATAGGTAATAATTTTTTCACACTTGAAATCCCAATATAAGATTTTCTTGCTTGGTGAAGATCCATACTAACTAAAAAAATGCAAGGACCAAAGTTTGAAGGCAAAGAAACATATCGTGTACATTTTATGGGGCCTCATCAATCTTGGAAATTAATTACTTCTTTGTTATTTTCCTATACTTTGTTCACCTTTTTATAGGAAAAAATCTGTGTTAAAAAGGCAAAAAGATGTTCATTAGCACGCCATAAGAAAACAAAAATTGTAAACCCCTATCTTTTTGCCTATAACTTCTTCTCTTCTTTTTGGAGCCATGCATGCAATTATGAAGAGTGGGGAAGTGCAGAAACTTTGTTCACGAAATGGGGAACCAGGAACATGCACCCTCAAATTGAAGTTATTTTCTCAATCTCAAGCTTTCTTTCCACTGAATTCTATGGTAATCTTAGTTTGGGCCTGTTTAATCCTTTTCTGGTCAACTTCTTCCCAAGTTAGGCCCATGTGGCATCTGGGATCTTTTGGTGGATACTTGATTCTTTAAATTAAATTTGAACAAGTTTTATAATTTATAAGGAGAAACTATTTTGTCCTAATTGGCAGTGTTATGTATTAAAGCGAAAATAGACCATAAAAAATGCTTAAGTACTGTTTAGTGGTACTTGTCTATTGGAAACAACTGGGTATTATGTGTGTAATTAAATATGTAAATGACATCTGGTGCTCATCCGATTTCATGGTAATTCGATGATTGATTATTTATGTAAAGGACCATAATTATTTTTATTAAAAAAATAAAATAAAACTCTTACAATTCCTTGATTTAAGAACAGACTCTAGAAGATGGCAAGCAGCAATCTAGCTTCTTGGAGTCTGAAACCATATGCTCAATATTTTGGGGCTTGCTTGATTAGGGTGTGAATTTTGTCTCCATTGAAGGCCCATAAGATGATGATTAAGAACATGTGAATTTCCCTTGATAATGAAACAAACCTTTGTATTGGACAACGAACTTGGACTAATAATAATTCCTGGCGTCAACCTTTCCACAAATGGCAAGCCATTTTCAATTTTACAGAAAGAGTATCACGAATGTTGATGACGATCATTACTTCATCTCCATTCAAAGTACAAGTAATGAATAAATTGAGGAAAAGGGAACATTCCTCGTATTCTCAGCTACTGTTGTTTGGTTCATTCATTCAAATGTTTGTGAACAGAGACTGCAATCTAACTAACCTCAACCACAAAGCGGAAAATGTTAAGAATATATTCACCTCTTTTTCAGACAACATATATTAATATTAATTAATTATAAATCTTGAGGCTTGAATCCTGGAGTAATTATATATACATACATATAGAATGTAAGTTTTGTTCACTTCAACATGAATAGTTACTTTGATTTAACACAACCCCAGAACAAAGAGAAGCACCCTGCTATAAGCTTGCCATGTTTCTGTGTTGATCACTTGTACAGGAACACTCATCCTCAAATTCGTGAAGCATGCAAGAGCACAACAAATCTTAACAAGCTGAAAATCTGAGTTTTTACATCACATGGTGATGTTGGACGCTGGAAAATACGTGAAAATATTAAGATAGTGTTGTGTCAAACATCACATGCCTCCATGTGAACAACTTGGTTCAAATTATACCACACACGCACCACCCTGCTCAGCAATATTTTTCCCCTCTGCAAAATTCTCAAGGGAAAGAGTGAAGAGGGCTTTTTTATTTTTAGCACAGATAATCTGACTCGTACGTCAAAAAAATGTTCTCTATGAAACTACAAACTCCTGTGTAATATTCATTTAGAAATAAAACAATCCTTGGCTGACTAAATCTAAACAAAGTATATTTAGAGCACAATTTTGAATAGGTGACACCTTCCTGTTTTTGCTCCGTCTGTTGCTTAGCTTCTTGACACTGTTTTGACTAAAATTTGAGACATTGGAATTATTTACGCCTACTTTTTCTCATTTAGTAAGCTCTTAATTGATTGTTCATGAGACTATGAATATTAAGTGAACATTTTTCAGCACTAACAAACTTCAATTTTACACATGTTTTTATTAAAAAAATTTCACCTAAATCTTGTCCGTAACAGTCTCTAGCATGCATGTTCTGAGATCGGCAACATCCTTTAATTAGTCGTTGACGTGTTCCTCCATTGTGATTTCACGGCATCTTTGTTTCTCTATCACATTTAAAGTGATCGTAAATTTCCACTTTGTCAAACTGAATTTTAAACTACTTACTAGTGTTGTTTTTCTAAACAAATAGAAAGGGTTTTGCTTTTTGTTTTCCATTTTTGTCTCCTCAATTGACAATTGGTTGGTAATTATTTCTACATTCTTGTTCCTTCCAGCCTTTATTCATCAATCACATGCAGACCAGACGCCCCCATGTGAGCGTCAACCATTGGTTTCCCACATCTTGACCACAGAGGCTGATTTGCAGGGACAGGGAAATCATCCTAGATGATTAGCCCTGTTCTGCAATTTAGGAATTACGTATGGCTTATAAATTTCCACGACTTAAGCCAACCATATTTTATCACCAACAATCTTAACTTTAGTATTATCTATAATATATATACATACATATATATGTATGTATGTATGTATTATATTCATTTCAATCAAGTAGTATATATATCTGAATGTTTTAAGCTTTTTCTTCCTCTATTAATTTCTAGCAAATAATTGAGTTTAGAATTATTGTACGAAGCACCATGTTACCTGAATCTCAAGTTGTTTTCGGTGCAAGAGAATATATATGTATTGCGTTTTTCATCTTTTTTTTTTTTTTTAACAAAGCGCGCAATATGCACCTTTGACCTTCCTTCTCTTGCTAATGGGTTTTGGTTTGAAATCTATAAATCTCAGAGGCCCAATCTTGAATCCAGAAAGGAATAGGCCCAACCGCACTTAGAAGGTGACCCACAAAGAAAACTAAAAACCAATGTGTTTTACAATTTCAGCTGCTACTGCAAGACTAGAAGATCCACTTGCACACACGAAAGTAATGTAATTTGGTGTAATTAGCAACAATAAGAGATTGATTGATCGAAGACATTGTGAATTGTACTTAAAGCAAGACGTAGCTTTTGTTAAAGCAGTATTAAGTAGACTATTAGGATTTGTTTGGATAGAGAAGGAAAGAGAAGAGAATTTATAAATATCTATCTTGTTCAGTTTTAAAAATTTTGAAAAAAAAAGTTAAAGATTTTATGTTAACATCTTTTAATTTTTTAAATTAAAAAATTTCTTATGATCTAAGCAAAAAGAGAAAAAATTATATCACTTAATTTTTTTTCTTCTTCTATGGGACCATAGGAAGTAAGAAATGACAATGTTTATTAATAATGTAAAATGATTGTTGTTTGGGGATGGGGTTACTAATGCTCCATTTCTATTTTTGCAGGTTGAGAAAGAAGAAAGGAGGGTGACAGTTGCTTTGTGTGTTTTTCTGTAAAATGTGGGTTAAAGGGGCAGAGGGAAGTGATGAGCAAGTGTTGGATTTTAGGCCAAATTCACTTTTCGACAGAGGTGCTTTTTTCCTTACATCGTTCATTGTTCTTCCTTTCTGAAACATGGCCCCACTTTGAGATTTTTCGTCCTACAAACAGATCACTCCTGATCACCAAAACTATGATAGCATTTTCTTAGATATATGTATTAATCATCAAATCCCAGCCCAATTTTTACTGCCACTTGCTACCAGCTGGTCATATCAATTCTGATCTCACATCAGACGCAACAAATACGTCAGAAACTTGATTATGAATGCAATTATATCAGAAGAAGAAGAAGAAGAAGAAGAAGAAGAGAGTTGCGTGCATGGCATCATCATCAATATATATATAATTCATGCATGTGAATATATATATGTGATTCACATGCAGTGACATTTATGTTGACTATATATATATAGACGTAGTAATTACTTGCTCTCTGGGTTTGTTTAGGGGTGAAGAAGAAGCTAGGAGTAAAGGCGTACCCCACAGAAGTGGTTCAGATTCCAGGGCAAACTAAAAGCCAAGGCTTCTGGCCCCACGCTAGGTGGGATGGGATATGATGGATGTGATTTGTTTTGGCAGCAACACGACTACCTAAAAATTCTTCCATTCTGTAATTCAGCATTCCGCAATATTATTCAGTAACACGTAAACCCACCTCTTCTATCTTCCCTACCTACCTTCATTCATACTTTGACGTGGTGGATAAATCTCTGTACCCTTCTCTTGTCTTCCCTTCTCCCTCCCCTCCTCTTCCTGCACCATATCTCTCACCAAGTACACCCTCAAGATACCCATGTCCATCCACAATCCTCTATTCATTGCTCTCCTTTTCCTATCCTTAATTGCTCTCTGCTGCATCATCTTCTTTCCAGCTTTGCACTAATGTTTAATTAATATGCTAATTGAAGTTCCACTCTTTGTTTACATAATTATAGCAAGAGTCAGGATTAATTACATTTATATATCTTGCTTCTGCTGTCTGCTGTTGCTCGCTTGCCTTATTCTGCTCACATATTAATTCACTCATACATATATAACCATCCATCCATATTATTATTAGCCTTTTGTTTTGATTCAGGCAAAACTTTGGTTAATTATAATATTCTATTATTGTTGGGATATGTACGTATATGATTTCTCTTGATATCGCTCCTTCTTCCAAGAAAAGAATGAAAGAGAAAATGAAAAAGTAAAGCACTATTATAATTATTAATTAATTAATACCCCTCCTATTGCTAGCTAGTTACCCTTTTACACTTAAAATAGTGTCTTATGTACTAACAAATATATTTTGAATGTTTGATTGCCTCTGTGCACAGCATCTGCATCAATTATATATTTTACAAAATTACATTTAATTAAATAGTATATGAATGGTTCATTTTATGGATTAAAGATAATTAGATGACGTGCATAAGCATACATAAAAGAAAATGGGCAGCTTAAAGAAGGGTATACGATGATGGTACAGATAAGTTTCCACTTGAAGTAAAGCTACAGATCATGCAATTTGCAGCTAGCTTAGGATCTGATGTTGCGGTTTTCGTGGAACGTGAACATCTTCGTATATTTGTTCAGTTCAGCGAAATTTCTGGGCTACGTTTTCACAGATCATTTCACACACACACACACAAAAATATACATGTGTGTGTGTGTACATATATATGTATATATATAGTTTTCCATATAGCTAACCTATAGCTATAGATAGCTGCTTGCTACACCAAAGTAGACTAGGGCTATTTCTATGATTCTTTTCTTCTAAAAGTTACATCAACACATAAAGTGTTCTATTTCTTTTTATTCAGTCCAAACTCCACTCCAAAGGTCAACTTACGACAGTTTTATGTTTTAACTCGCCCTCGTGCTTTTGTGCACTCTTCATAGGCAAATCCCAAAAAAATGGTTATTAATAATCCATATCAATCCTTGAATTAATTTATTGCTCTTTTCAAGAAGAACTTAATTATATAACAATTAGCTAGAGGCTTTAAACTGTAAAAATGGAGATGATATATATATACATATATATAACTGGTCGGGATAAAAGGGTGGCTTAGTACTGTGTTTGTTGTGTGTTGATGATCAGAGGCTAGCTAGATGAGCTTTATGGGAGATAGGCTTTTGGGTTTTTACACTCTGTCACTGAGTTGTGGCATGTGATGGTGATAAAGAAGAGGACGATTCTAGTCATCACCTACAACTTGTTTCTTTCTTTCTTTTAGCAATAACTCTCAAAAGCAAAAAGAAATTTGATTTGACAAGCCAGTAAAGGTTGTTTCAAGCAGATTGATTAATGTATGCATTTAACACAATCCAAACATTTTCTAAATTTAAATGTTACAAATGACCAACAATTTTAAATAACCCCTTGCCCCTCAGCAATATACTATATATAGTGACGATTTATTAGTTAACACTACTTAAGTATCCTACACACAAATTGACAGCAAATTAAGACATTATTTGATTGATATCAAATTAACACTACTTTGCAGTGCATGACTGGTTTAATAAGATAGAAATACTTTGCGTTTTACTCACCCACTATACATTAATTATGTAATCTTTGCGAAGTAGATAGCTTGAAAATCATAGAAATTAAAATGGCATTTGAAAACCTCATGGCCACAAGAAAGCAGACTAATTTATATTAGTGACAACTGGCAAGGCAGCAATATCTTCAAGAAGCAATATGGGAACATTTTCAATCTCTTCAGAAATCATTCAAGAAAAATCCAAAGTGATCCCCAACGACTTAAGTTCATTGGTGACGAGGAATCGTAGTTACCAAGAGATCGAACACTTTTGTTTTTGTTTTTGTTTTTTGTTTTTGGTGGTCTTGAAGGAAGTAGAATTTATTTAGTTCCGCGAACTTGTTTTCTTGTAGGAAAACAAACAGAACCAAACCAGGGATGGCTTTGAAATCAAACAATAAATAAAAGTGAAATCAAATGTCAAATGTAATAATTTTTTTTATCAGTCAAAGAAGTCCCAAGTAAAAATAAACCATTTTTTATTCTATCATCACTTCTTAATCATTTTCTCTAACCGGCGATAATGGAAAGGGGATTGAATTTGAAATTGAAAGGCAAAGGAATTTGGTGGAATTAATTTTTTTAAAGATAATTAAACATGATTACACTGTAGGGAGGCGGAAAAATATGAAATAATTAAATGGTTTTTGCTGATCAATCCCCAAATTTTTTTAATTTATTTATAGAGTATTTAATTATTTAAAAAATAAATAAAAATAATAATTTTTAATATCCAAAAATTTTATTAATTAATTAAATAAAATCTTAATCAATATCTCAAAACACTAGTTAGCAAAATAATAATTAAATTAAGAAAACATCATTAATAAGATTGAGAGAAGCAAAATTAAAGAAGGCGTCCGAGGAGGATGATTGTGTGTGCCGTGGGGTGTGGGCGAATACGAGCCACTTCTCCGTGTTCAACGCTTGTCTTTCTCTCTCTCTCACTGCTCCCCCCACACTCCGTACAATTGCACCCACATCAATGTCATTGTCACATCTCTCTTTCTCTCTCTCTCTCTGTGCAAAAACATTCTGAATTATATATCTGTTACAGAGTGACCTCCTAAGTTCACATAATTGCACTCTTCGGACTTCCCATTAAGCTCCATCTCTCCTGCTTCAAACCTCCGTGTCTTTTTCATGATTTAGGATTCTGTTTCTAAAAATATATAACATTACTGTTTTATAATATTGGACATGTCTTCTTCATTCTACATATAATTTATTTTGATTGAGATAAACCGATGGTTGATGTTAAAGTTAGAGCGTACTATACTTCTGTTAAAAAAACGGGTTATGTAATGTAATAATCAACTTTCCTAAAAGCATAAATATATATATCATCTTGCCTCCCCAACAATAATGCATTATCAGTACCTAAATTATTCCTTGACAAAGCTAGCAAATAATATTCATAAATATATTCTGTTTCAGATTTTACTATGCACACAACGCAGTGATCACATCCTTGGATGATGACTTCAATTATAGGGCTGGCACAGGATTCCCAGAAGAATATACACTTAATATTGCATCATTTTGTTTACGATCTATGATGGCCTTTAGGAATTTCAGGACATATCATTTTCAAAGCAGGTTTCAGTATCCAACTTGCATTGTTCATCAAAAACAAGAGAAGAGGACCCAAACACAGCAGGCACTTATATGAGTACAACTACAGTGTACACTCTAGAGGTGCCAAGATTGTAGAGCTCTGATCTCTTTTAACATTTGTCTGAAGTACGTACTGCAATTTTTCTTCGCCTAATATCTCTCAATTATCAAGTAATTAATGATTTAAGTATAGTACTGTTTAGTTAATGAATATATATGAATTTTAATTTCAAGGATTCAAAAATTTAATTGTAAAATGGATCAGATTTATGCGACTAAGAGTTTTATAAAAGTAATTCAAAAGCAAACATTTTTAATGCCATAATATATATAACCATGTCCATAATGAAACTGAGAAATTTGCAACATGTTAATAATAAATAAAAAGGGAAGAGAGAATCCAAGTCTTATCTTAAAGGCCACAAACATATTGCGTTTTGAAATATAAAATGTAAAATTTGTGCTCAACAATGATTTGACTAAATGGATAAATCCCAAGGAATTATATACATATATATAATAAAAGTGCACAAGGAATCTTTTACTAGGCGGCCCTTAGTGCAGCATTTCGTAGCGTATTCAAGTACCCGGGAATTTAGATAAAAAGATTCGCTCAAGATCTTAATCTCATTATAATATCCACCATGCTGCTCTTCTTTAGCCTCCTCTTAGGGTTTATCAACATTAATTTATTACGTATAAGAATTAACAAGTTTAAACTTGAAGGCCCATTCATTCTGACTTTTACAGGTCAGCAACTGATGTTTGATGCCTTTCAAAACATTAACATTATAATAAGCTCTTCATTGCCTGCCATGGCAGATGGGAGGATATCCAAACTCTCCTTTTAGAAACCCATATTCTATACAAGTTAATTAATTAGTCTTTTATATATGAGAATACATACAGTTCAAAAGAAATTTTGGAATGAAGGTTTGGTTTTCTTGATATCCTAATTAGACGTGTTCTATTTATTAAGTGTTGTGTGGATTGCCAAAATAAAAGATTGATTTCACATATATAACACAAAAAGTAAGTGTTAGTTATCTATTGACAATGAGTGCTTTCGAAATCCTTGTGATATATATGATGGAAAAGGTGCCCCTATCTTGCTCCCCCAAAAATTATAAAATGTCAAAAAGTAATAGGTTTTGTTCATTCATCCATGTATACTTCAGGTATTTCTCCATGATGAATCGAAAGGAAAAGAAAGAAAAAATGATGAGACTAGAAACTTTTTTTTTTTAAAAAAAAAAAAGAGAGAATCCATTAGAGTGCGTGTAAGTATAGACACCACTTTATATATTATTCTGGTAGCTTATAACCGGAGGAGATCGCTTGGAAAACGACTAGCACATATATATATTAAGGATGCAAAGAGATGGCCCATGGAGCCGAAAGGTGATAATTAGTTAATTACATAAATATCTTAGAAAACATAACCATGCTCTGACAAATTTATTTTTTTTTAAAAAAAACCTTAACCATATGTTTGCCCTTAATTAGTGGCTTAGCCCATAACACTTTCAGTGGCTTAATCTGCAAATCACACAGGAGAGTATATATGGACCGACTAAATATGGCTAATGAACATATATATAAGCTAATCCAAATTGAATATTAGTTAATTTTTTTAAAAGAAAGTTACATTTCATATTAATTCTTAAAAGATTATTAACATCAATTTAAAAGTTTTTTTTTGCATCAATTAACAAAAAATTTTACCAATATCAATTGAGTTTTAACGTAAGGTAAGATTATAATTAAAATAACATATTTGTTTTAGAAACATTAATTAAGACTAAATTGATATTAACAGTAAAATTTGAAAACGTAATTAATATGATAGTCTATTCAAAGAAAAAAAACTAAAAATAGAGTGGGGTTGGTAAAAAAGAAAAAGGTGATGGTGAGGGAGTGAGGAGTACGAGGATATGGAGAGTGGTTGAAATAAAGGGCGAAGCAGAAACATAGAGGAACCGCGTAGAAGTGTGAGAAAAATGAAAGGAAACAAAAAATATATTACAAGAGTCCAAGAGGGGGAAATTGTGGGGGAATTACAATGAAACCACAGAAGTTGAAGTTGAAGTTGAAGGTGAAGGTGAAAACTGAAACCCTAGAGAGCTTGACATATGGGGGGGTGTGGGGTCAAGGCTCAAGAGTCGAAGGATGAAAGATGAAGGGTGTGAACTGTGAACTGTGAACTGTGAAGGGTGGTGAAGGTGAAGGATGTCAATTCCGCCCCCACTTTGAAAACGCTTGTGGAGGACGCAACCACCAACACACACACACATCCGTTCTCCAATCCTTAATTAACTACGCCTTCCCTCTCCTTCCTTGCTAACTTGCCATTTTCCATTTCTCAGTCACACTACTCGTATTGTATTTATTATTATTGGGTTTCCTTCTGTGCAAGCAGAACTGGACTGGACTGGCCTGGCTCACCAAGTTTTAAGCTTTTTGGTAAATTTGGTACCTTTATAGCATGATTACGATGTTTAACTGTTGTGTTCTGCCCTATTTCCTTTTCCTTTCTTCTCTCTCTCTCTCTCTCTCTGACTCACAGATCTTAAGGCTCCAAAGCCTGCACCAACCAATCTCCTCCCTCATTAATTACCTTTAACCTCACCCCACCCTACTGCATGCCTACTCATGCTACCCCAGCAAGCTCACTACTCTCTCTATATATACAACCCCTCTACCCCTTCTTCTTTCTCACTTCTCACATCTCTCTTTTCCTTTCCCTCTTTCTTCCTTTCTTCTGCTTCTCTGCTTTATCCACTCTTAACATCACTACGCCTGCGCTCTAAACATTGCATCTTTACAATTACTCCTTCCTTTATTTCATTTTTGCAGTACTCTTGTTTCTTTTCCTATATATTATATGCGCCGATTAATTACACACTTCCCGCTGGGTTGGGTTTAATTTCCTTGTCTTCCATCCATCTTGGCCAATACACATGATGAAATAATTCAGTTTGTATTAATTTATCAATTATTACTTACACCCCTTGCCTTCTTTGCTTGGATTTTGCTTTCATAATTTAGGGTTAGGGTTACCCCCTTTTAATTTTCCTTCTCTTTCTGCATTGGCCCAAACAGATGAGATATTATATGAAGAAGCCAGTTATTGTTTGCTGGTGGAGCATCATCAAGATTCACAAGGCTTTTGGGTGCTTCTAATTGATTTGTTACTACAAAACCAAACCAATTAGCCCCTTTTATATTTGGGAATCTTGATGATGCTGCAGCCGCAATCAATGACTAATATTGCCACCTACATACTCACTGCTTTAGGATTTCACTACACATTTCCAGCTTCCACCAAAAAACGTACAGGTGAACCCATTACTAGCTACTTTTGTTGATGTATATCCTACACCAAATTTATTTGATTACCTAGTAATCAAATTACTTTTTCCGTTCTCTATATCTTTTTTAAATAAGTAGTAGCTGTTAAATCTACTTACACTTGGTTCAGGAAAAACTCAAAAGTGCAGTTGAACCATGATTGAGTTACATATATATATAACAGATAAATGATGCCAATGGCCTACATGTAACTCCTTGTTCTAACATTCAGTGATGATGGAGTACGGATCCTTTCACTACCTTTCTGGCATTTGTACTGGGAACACCCTGCAAAGCTCAGCAGGTATGTCTATACCTTGGTGGAACCTTGCGTACTACCCCAAATCATTGAATGCTTTTAATTACTTCATGGATATTTTGGAGTAATACTTGTTCTCTCTTTTTAATTTCCTATTCTATTTCCTCCTTATCTTGATTTAATTCATTTTCATTTACTTCATAAATATGTAATTGAAACATATCTTACCAGCCTCAGATCATGTTATCAATGACCATCATATTTTCTATGAATTACATATGGTGTATTTGGAATGCACAAGTTGCACTCTCACTACTTTAATGTACTCCTGTACTTCAAATGCATATATATCTTTTGACTGGTTTCTTTCTCAAGTAGTATTTACATAAGCTCTACTTGTTGATTACTTTAGATGGGATAGGCCTTTCACTTACAGGATTTCAATTTCTGAGCTTCATGAAGAACATTTCAGGGAAAAAGCTTGCTTAATTTGATTTCTCTCTGTCTTGGTCAATGTATAATTATAACGTCACCAACTAGTTATCTTTAATTGAAATGTAATTTTGTGTAAGTCATTTCATTTACTTCAAATTTCGTTTTTGGCTTTGAAATTAGCTTTTATTGATCTAATTTTACAGCTGTAAGAACTTTCTTCTTGTCAGTACTATCTCAAGCTCTAAACAATGAATGGTGCTGAGATCATAGGTTTAAACCTATTGAGAGATTAATTTCATTGACATGTTAAAGTAATTTATGTCACTCCAAAAAGAAAACTTAATACTATAAACTAATAATAATTAAATGAAACATATATGATTCATTAATTATTGATCATATAATATATATATATATATATGTGTGTGTGTGTGTGTGTGTGTGTTGAGTGAGTTGATCGATGTCTATGCAAGGGAGAAAGCTTTTGAGATTTTAAATTAAGCACTAAATCTAGCTAGGATCTATAAACTAAACAAAATCTCTTGGATTAACTGCATCTTAATTATGGGCAGGTGAGCATATTTATTATAAATGTCAATGTTCTGAGATCTATATGTGTAAAAATGAAATATGTTATTCTAAGCTTTTGCTCTTTATATAAGTTATCTTTCTTCTTGACCATGCGATCGATATTTCGAATAATCTTTACGCCTTTCATGTGGTTCAAGTTCATTATGCTTTTGCAAGGACATATACGCAAGTGTGTGATGTCATTATCAATTATATATATATATATATATATATATATATATATATATATAGACACACACACACACACATTGACAGTGATCAGTGGTATGGCACAATTGTTTCTAAAACAACTGAGGCACTCATTTATTTTAAATTGAAGACTATGAACAAATTAAGTTTTACCTTTTTGATTGAACAAAGAAAATAAAAAAAGTAAATCAACGCAACGACTGGTTTTCTTCGATATTTTTAATTTCTTACAGTTTATCAATTTTACAATTTTCACTCGAATAATTAAAACTCATAATTAATGATGATCACTCTAAAGAAACGTACTATTTTCCATCCGTCTTGTTCTTTTTCCAATAGCAAAATTCCGAATGTATTTCAAAGGTGACTTCAAATTACATCACCATAGCTTTTGTTTCGAACAAATAGACGTGTTCATGAAGAATTTGTCCATATGTCTAAGATTATTATAACCATAGTCAAAAAAGGATAAAGAAAAAAGAAAACACACGTCTCTTTAAGATCATTTGGATGTCTCTAAACTTAAATTTCAATCACTATTGATCACTAATTGAGACTGGCTAGATATATATTATGGATTATTACCAGCCTTATACAGTTTGATACGCAAACTTCTAATTAGTACGATAATGGATGGATAATTATGAGAAATATGAATATATATATATATATAATTGGCTCCACTGTTATGACTTGCATTATATTTTTGCGTATTGTCTTCAACATACGTTTTTTTTGGAAAAGATTGTTAAATTATATGCTGTAATATTTACTTCTTATACTAGAATAGGCATGTTGTGATAAATTGTTGCCTTTACTGTTGATCTTCCAAGACTTCTATGTAGTCTTTCTTTAACGGAGGGAAAAAGAAATGCATATATCAAATTTAAATACATACACTTATTAAATACTTTTCACATATTTTTAGCATAAACGAAGCATTTATTATCAATTTTTCTTATGTGTTGATATATATATATATATATATAGGTCAAGATCTTCTTTTTTTAGGATAAATATATGGTAAAAATATATTTTATGTCTTTAAACTTTATATTGATTTTTAATTTTATTCTTAAAATTTTTTTAGTCAATTTTATTAATAAAATTTTAAATTATAATCAATTTCGTCCCATAACCTAACATCATCCAAATTACTAATAAAAAATAGTAACATAATATTTGACAATAAGTTTTAAGAATATTAACAATGTTCAAACATTAAAAAATAACATATATTCTTAAATTATAATATTTTTATTTTTATTCTATCACTATCTGACGTAAAAATTAAATTATTTAATAAAAATTTTAATAAACACTTCGTATATGATTTAAATAATTTTATTGACAGTTTTATATTTTCTTTTAAATAAAATATTATATTATTATTTTTTAATTTTAAGTTGTGAGATGACATTAATTGTAATTTAAAATTTTAAAAATAAAATTAATTATAAAAAAATTTAAAAATAAAATTAAAAATTAATATAAATTTTAATGATATAAAAGATATTTTTTCCTGATCAAGGACTACCATGTTATAATTCAATGTATAAGCATGAATGTGTTCTGGCCCAAAAAAGAACGTATGTGTTCTGGCAAACAGCAGCATGTTTGTGTTCTGGCCCAAAAAAAAGTATGCATGTGTTGGGCTGAGGCTTAAGTGGCCCAATTATACATGGAACTTTTGGATAGCTTCTCGATCGTTCATGTGAAAAAACAAAAAATCTACTAAAGAAAAATAATTTTTTCCACAAATAAAAAATCTTTTACCGAGGGTTTTAATATCGACATATAAAATTTTTTAAAAAATATGCTTTAAAAAAGAGAAAAATTACATGAGAAGTAATATCCGGCGTAAAGATTAATGTAAAAATGTTTTCACTTAAATATAAAAGATAAAAAACGTATGCATAAAAAGGTTATCAAATGAAAGTTAATATTTAATACTAAAAGATTATGCCCACTCTTCTAAAAAATAAAGTCTCTTAATTTAACATTTTGATCACTATTTTAATTAAAATAATTCTTACATTAGCCAAACTTTTGATCACTTAATAAGTTAATTATCACCACATTAATAAAAGCTCCAAATTATTAGTTGACATGTGCTCTCATTTATCTATATTAACTATTTATATGTTATTAAATGATAGTTCAACTCAATCAATTTAATCTAATTTAATCAAAGATTAAAATTAATTATTTAATTAGATAGATTAGATGAAAATTTATAAAAACTAATTAAATCAATTTAATTTTTAGAGATGATAGATGTCATTTCAAGTCGAACTAAATCAACCAATTAAAGAATTATATATGTAAAATATATATTATATATCAATTAAAATTTAAAATATATTAAATTTTAGCATAAATATTTTATTTTATAATTAGATTTATTTTAAAATTGTCTTGAGTTAATTTTAATATAAGTTTTATTTTATTGTTGAGAATATTTATTTTTATGATTAAAATTAAAAAATATATTAATATTACTTTTATAAATTTTATAAAAAAATTTAATTGAAAACTAATTATTCAGTGTAGTCCAAACAAACTAAAATTGGTTTTAATTGGATCGATTAATGTCTAACTGATTGAATGATTCTTTTAGTCATCCAATTAAGTCAATTTAATTTGATAAATGAACCAAACCAAACTAAATAGATTCATTGCTCACCCTGCTAAATGATATTGATACTTTACTTAATGAAAAATTTTACTAATAAAAAAATTGAGTAATTAAGTTGAAAAGTTTTATTTTTATAAGTTGCATCTAGCAAAATGAATTAATCATTCATAATGTGACAAATTAATATTTAAATCTTTGTGGAGAGAAGTATCCACGTTTCATGTCTAATAGTATTTCGAAAAAAAGTGTCTCTAATAAAAAAATTATTTAAAAACAATTATTATATCTTTTAAACACTAAATTATTAATTTTATCAAAATATAAAATTGAATTTTTCTTAAATACTATAGTATTATTCATGATATTTATTATATTTAATATATTAATTGATAATATTTTAGATAACAGTAATATAAGATATAAATATTTAATTATTTATACTAATTAATATTATTTTTTTGTAATTTTTTAACCTATCTTTATAAATTTAAATAGATTACTTATTATATTTATACTATGATTATTTTTAAAAATTCATAATTAACTTTAACTAAAAAAAACCTATTGATCCATACTATTGGATATTGTGTATCCATAGTTGATGTTGTGGGGATGTGCGTGGGGGGACTTAAGTATTCTTTGGAGTTGGAGTTGTAGTAGTATATGGACAAGGAGTGCTTTTAGCCAAAAAAAAAAAAAAGTGAGAAAGAAAAAAGATAATATTAATTTATGTTTAAAAAAGATGAAATATAATATAAATAAAATTAATATGTTAAAAGAATTTATTTCAAAGATAATACAATAATTTTAGTGTCATATAATATTTTAAGATAACATTTTTTAATATAATATGATAACATCTTTTTTAATGTGATATAATATTATACCATCATCTCGTATGTTTTCGTAACCAAAATACCATGTCAAGATAATATTGCCAACGTGACGCTATTGAAACGCCCCCATAGTCTATTGAAGCACTTTTGCCAGGATATTTTGATAATTTGACGACAAAGTTATTTTAAAAAGATTTTCTAAACATTATAGATATGATATCATTGGAAGGGAATGATAAATGAAAAGAGATGTGTAATTTTAATTTTAACATTGAATTTAATATTTTTTAATTCATTATCTTTAAATTAAAAGCATTAAAATTAATGTTGAATCTAAATTAAAATTAAAATTTCACTCCAGTTTTCCTCTCTTTTATTTTTCTTCATCCAAATTTTTTTCCCTTGAAAAATGGATTTTTAAATCTTTTGCAACAGAATGAGAGCGTCTGTGGATCACCATCACCATGGTATGCACATTGTTACGAAAGATTGAAGAGCGTCGTTGATAAAAGGGTAATTGACCGTTGGAACGTCTTCAAAAAGGAAATAAAATATATGAATATTCAATACCCTACCAAGTACCAATACGGCAATACCCATCCTCTTTCTCTTTCTATAAACCTCACCAAAAATATGACCGTTAAAAGTCTTCCTCTTCACAAAATCTCAACCTTCACTTGAAAAAACATCTAAAAAAAGCCTCTCTTTTGCTTGCAGAGAGAGGCCTTTCCGTTTTCTTCCTCTGCTCCTAGTTTCTTCCCCCCTCTCTCTCACACTCCACATACAACACCCCTCACCACAAAGAAATCCAAGAAAATGGAGTCACCTCAGGCCAGGAAGTCGTCCGGGCTAAATCTGCCAGCAGGGATGTCCGGGACCTCGCTGCGCCTCGACACCTTCTCGGGTTCATTCCGTGGTGTTTCGAACCTCTCTTCGCCTTCCAAATCATCCTCCTGCAGCGACAGATTCATACCCTGCAGATCATCTTCCAGGCTGCACACGTTCGGGCTGATCGAGAAGGCGTCGCCGGTTAAAGAAGGGGGAAACGAGGCTTATACGAGGTTGTTGAAATCTGAGCTTTTTGGGTCTGACTTCGGTTCTCCTTCCCCTGCAGGTCAAGCATCCCCCATGAGTCCCAGCAAGAATATGCTGCGCTTCAAGACTGATCATTCGGGTCCAATCTCGCCCTTTTCACCCTCCATCTTGGGACAGGATAGTGTGTTCTCTTCCGAGGCTTCCACCCCTCCAAAGCCTCCTCGCAAGGTTCCTAAAACACCCCACAAGGTCAAGCTCTCGACTTTTTTACACTTTGGTCTTCGTTTACTGTGGGATCCTGTTGCATTGAAGCATTTGCTTTCAGGGTGGTTGAGAACGAAATTCTAGCAACCAATTAGATGATAGTTGTTAATAGAAATTGATTGTTTAGCTGAATTTCAGCTGAGACAAAGACAAAACCTAAAATAAAATTGCAGGTTTTGGATGCCCCGTCGCTTCAAGATGACTTTTACTTGAATCTGGTGGATTGGTCCTCACAAAATGTTCTTGCCGTGGGGCTGGGCACTTGTGTTTACCTCTGGAGTGCGTCGAACAGCAAAGTAAGTCTGAAACTGCTACCCTTTGCACATGTATTAATAGTCATTAGTTACTCATGTTGTTTATAGAAAAATATATGAAGTTCCCACTAAAGAATAGGGGTAAACATGGGTGGTATGTTGAAATGAACATTTGGTTATGTGGTTTTCAGGTGACAAAGTTATGTGACTTGGGACCTCATGATGGCGTCTGTTCTGTCCAGTGGACCCGGGAGGGCTCATATATTTCCATTGGTACAAATCTTGGTCACGTTCAGGTAGCTTCTTAGCTTACTGAGATATGGTTTATGTATCTATGTACATTATGAAGTTTGTTTTTTTTTTTTTGGAGATTATGAGAGCTTTTAACCCCGTGTTTCAGATTTGGGATGGAACGCAGTGCAAGAAGGTCAGAACAATGGGTGGACATCAAACAAGAACTGGTGTGCTGGCATGGAATTCGCGTATGTTAGCTTCAGGAAGCCGGGATAGGAACATTCTGCAGCATGATATGAGAGTCTCAAATGACTTCGTTAGCAGGCTTGTTGGCCACAAATCAGAGGTCAAAACATCTTAAAAAATTTACATTGAACTGTGATCTTAGTCTTACTTAGCAGTAAAGAAATTGATAAAAAGAGTTTACCCCTCAATTTGACAGGTATGTGGGTTGAAATGGTCCCATGATGACAGAGAACTAGCATCTGGTGGAAATGATAATCAGGTTGAGCTCCTTCTTCCCCTGTCTTCCTTTCATACTTACTCTGTTTAGCTTAACTTATAGCTTAAATCTTGAATGGCTTCTTGTTTTGTGTATGAGCAGCTATTGGTATGGAATCAACACTCTCAGCAACCAGCTTTAAGACTAACAGAGCACACAGCTGCTGTAAAGGCCATTGCTTGGTCGCCTCACCAGAGCGGCCTCCTTGCATCCGGAGGTGGAACCGCTGACCGGTGCATTCGCTTCTGGAACACTACAAATGGCCATCAATTGAACTGTGTTGACACCGGAAGCCAGGTATTGTCCTTAAGCCCATTTTTGTCCACAGATTCATACATATTTAAAGAACATCTTGCCAACTAATTTGAGGCAAAATTTGCAGGTGTGCAACCTTGCTTGGAGTAAAAACGTGAATGAGCTAGTAAGCACTCATGGCTACTCCCAGAACCAGATTATGGTGTGGAAATATCCATCCATGGCAAAGGTACTTTAACAGAATGATGAGTTCTAACCAAAAATTTTGACCAAAACACATAATGATCCTATTTTCTAAATGAACTTTGGTTAGGTTGCAACACTAACCGGCCACAGCATGCGAGTGCTTTACCTTGCAATGTCCCCTGACGGTCAGACGATAGTAACTGGCGCAGGAGATGAAACTCTTAGGTTTTGGAATGTTTTTCCATCAGCTAAAGCACCTGTAAGAATATATCACAAATTCTCAATCATACATGTGTTCTCTCTAAATACTAATAGACTTGGCCTCGACTAATGGATAACCTCTTTCGTTTTCCCCATTGCTGTTGTGTTTTCAGACACCGGTCAAGGATTCAGGCATGTGGTCACTGGGACGTACCCATATTCGATGATTCACGTGGGGTCATGGGATTGCACATTACAGGGAGACGAGGAAAGAAGCCATTTAAATTATTTGTAACTACTTGTAAAGTGTGAAGATATGAATTGTAAAGTTTAACTCAATAAATTATAGTAATTTTAATACTTTATTGGTGTTTCCCTCGTTATGCCAGCCAGTTCCAGCGCTCCTTCATGAAGTTTAACTCTAATTAGTTAATTTCATTTAGTAACAATAGCTGCATTTAAATAAAATAAAACAGCCTTACAAGGCAACATTACAGTTACATCAAAACTGGACAAAGTAATAGAAATAAATTCTGGGGCACAAAGTAGTTTATAGATTTAGTATCCTAATAATGATTTTATTTTATCATGAAACAATCTAGATCTGCTGGCTTTTTGGTACATATCAGAGCAACGGTTTGATTCTAAGTTGTCCCCGCTAGTTACTCAAACCCTACACCAAATGACTTCATTGGTGTTTCCCTCGTTATGCCAGCCAGTTCCAGCGCTCCTTCATGAAGTTTAACTCTAATTAGTTAATTTCATTTAGTAACAATAGCTGCATTTAAATAAAATAAAACAGCCTTACAAGCCAACATTACAGTTACATCAAAACTGTACAAAGTAATAGAAATAAATTCTGGGGCACAAAGTAGTTTATAGATTTAGTATCCTAATAATGATTTTATTTTATCATGAAACAATCTAGATCTGCTGGCTTTTTGGTACATATCAGAGCAACGGTTTGATTCTAAGTTGTCCCCGCTAGTTACTCAAACCCTACACCAAATGACTTCAGATCTTTGCTTCTGGCTTTAAACCTTGACATATCAAATAAATCTCCCTTGACGAAGGTCTTGTAGCTTTAGGTCTCAACCATGATGATTTTCTAAAAAGTGGTTTTGAAATCTGGCTAATTTCTGCAGCATAAATAGCCAATGAAAATTAATATTCTGGCTAATTCTACATCAAAAAACTACCTGACATAAACTAGTTAATATGTTGTTATTATTAAGATGAACCACCTTTCACATCTTCACTTTCCAAAAGCTTTATGATAAGGTTCCCTCCAACCTGCAATATACCACTATCATTTGAATTGGATGAACCATCACTTTTCTCCTCCTGATAACTGTAATCAGAATGAACCAATGCAGCTCTACCAACAGCCAAGTCGAATGCTCGCATACCTAGCTCAGCTGACAAAGCTGCATCTTTAGTTGTGATACCAGAAACCATTGGACACATGTCTGAAAGTATTACAGCAAACCCTTTTTGCTGCAGAAGAGAGGAAGTTAAAAAATTAAGTGCACCACACTAGAGAGAAGGAATAAAATGGTTTGCCTTTCTATGTGTACATGCGTATAATATATCAAAACAAGAAAAGGACCACACTGCATTAAAACCAATGTTTCATGCAGCCAACAAATCACAGCAAACCTCTCTGCATTCAGAATTTCTCAGTGAATAGTACTTCTCCAATGATAATGTAAGTTGAGCTCTTGACTATAGTGCTATTACTACTACATGTTAACAACGCCATCTAGAATACATTTTAAAAGGTCAATCTTGAAGTTTCCTTTGTATTAGTAATTATGAAAACAAACCAGAAAGAGAGTAGTAAGATACGTTTAGACAAATCCCTGAAAAAAAAAAATGTCATTAATTTCTAAATTATAGGTTCAGATGGATAAATGTGTTATTATGCTATCTGACCACAGATTATAAATGGGTATCCCGCATCAACTGCAGCCAATTAAATCCCTGCCTTATAATTGAGGATTGCAGCCTGAGAAGTTTTTAATTCCAAGCCTATTGTATTAATACTAGGTTGTATAGACAATGTTCCGTTCAACGAGTCTATTCAAATTCATTAACTAAAAAATTACACTGGCTGAGTTAGCAACAACCCTGTAAGGCTTATACCTGTACAAAAGGTTGTCATGGATGTCACTAGTTACGAAGTGAAAAGATAACAAGAGATTTAAAGGGGGGTTCATTGCGGCGCAAGAACTAATATTCAAGGATGCCACTAGTTATGGCATGGCTTGTGTTTTAAGATTCATTTTCTAAAGATTGGACCACCTTACTTAATAAAACGAGGAATAGGAGAAACGCAGATCAATGTAATTTGAATTACATAAGAGGTTCACAAGACAAGTACCTGAGGAGAAAGAGCTCTAACTTGATGCTTTGGGAGGTTCATGACATCAGCACAGATGGTTTTAACCCTTGAATCACAATGGAGAGGAGGAACCTTGACCTTCTGTTCTGCATATTGCAGATTTCGCAAGTTACTAACAAAGGAATGAAGAGAAACAATGACTTTAACATGATCTGTTTCTCTAGAACTCCTTACTTTTCGTATATCAGAAAAGAGAAACACAAACAAAAGACTATTATAGAACCAAATTATACATTAAAAATGACACCTTGAGATCAATGCCCAAAACCAAGCCTCCATTTTTCAGGGGACCCAAGCTCTGACAAGCCACCTGTGGAAATAAAGAAATAAAATACCAACCTGAAGCCCCCAATTCTACCAATAAATTAAAAAAAAAGAAATTACAAAATACAACAAAATCCTACGAAACTCAGCGATATATATACCTGAAGCCAAGCACCAGGAGCACAGCCGAGGTCCAGCACCGACGAACCAGGTTTTATTAGCTTATACTGCTTCTGTATCTGAAGCAACTTTTGTTAATGAGAAAATGAACAAGGTGGTTCGTTAGCTGAATTGGGAATGCAAACAACAACGAAAAGGATGAAGCTGAAGGCAAGAGACTACAAATGACTCACCTTGAAAGCGGAACGAGCTACATAGCCAAGGCGTTGAGCCTCCCTATAGAAAAAATCGGGTGCTCCAGCTCCGCTCATCTCCCTCCTATCGGTCCTTCACAACCCCACTCTCAGGGTTTTAGTAGTGTAGGCATAGGCATAGGCGTATAGCGTATAGCGTACAGCGTATAATATACGTTGGAAATTGACTAAAATTGAAAAACATAAACGAAAATGTCAAAAGTCAAAACTTTCCATTGCCGGGATTTGAACCCGGGTCGCCTGGGTGAAAGCCAGGTATCCTAAACCGGACTAGACGACAATGGAATATGAATCCCTAATCCTCAAATTATATACTAATCTTAAATTACATTGACATTTGACAACTCGCAGGGTGGGCCAACTTATTTTAATCCATCAATTTATTTTCATGTTTTTGATTTCATATTTATTTCATTTGCCTCCCTCCAATTAACAACTTATTACAAAACTAGGTATATGACCTTCGAACATAACGAAGCATTTTTTTTTTAACTTTAAACTAAAACAAAAATATTCACTCCTAATTAATTTCTGAAACTGTAAATAAATATTTTGCAAGTTCAGTATTAGGCCTAAATTAAGCATTCTTATCAATATTGGAATCATAGAGGCTAGAGCCTTTTTGTATTTATGTTAATTCAGATTTAAAATTTAAGGATTCTTTTTACAATATAACGTTTATATACCAAATTTATAATTAGATTTTAATTTAAAAAGATAATGTAATTTTCCTATTTAAGAAGCTGGATTTGAAGTTTTCGAGGTCTGAAAAAATTAATCGGTGTTGAAATTTCAATAATAAACAATAAGAAAAGAAAACCTTGATTATGATAGTTAGCCTAATTAAAATAAAGATAAAAGTATTCTTATGTCCTTAAATTTTTATATTAATTTTTAATTTTATTCATAAAATTTTTTATAATTAATTTTATTTTTAAAATTTTAAATTATAATTAATTTTATTTTATAAGTTAACGTTGTCTAAATTATTAATAAAAAATAATAATATAATATTATATTTAAAAAAAATATGAAATCATCAATAAAATTATTTAAGTTATATATAAAATATTTATTAAAATATTTAATTTTTATATTAGATAATAATTAAGTAAGAGTAAAAATATTATAATTTTAAAATATATATAATTATTTAATATTTAAATATTATTAAAATTTTATTCATATTTTTAAGATTTATTATAAAATATTATATTATTATTTTTTATTAATAATTTAATAACGTTAAGTTAATTATAATTTAAAAATTTAAAAATAAAATTATTTAAAAAAATTTAAAAATAAAATTAAAAATTAATCAAAAATTTAAAGATATATAATTTATTTTTGCTTTAAAAAAAAAGAAAAAAGCTGTCGCTTTCTAACGCGAAAAGCTTGCGCGCTATGTGAATGTGATACGTATGTGGCATTATTTCATATTTGTGCGGATAGCGATCCCTAAAGATAAAGAAAATTCTTCAACGTCGCCAAACTGTGGAAAATTCGCCCTGGGACAAAAAGTGAATATAACAGAAGTATACATTATATATAACATAAAAATGGTGGTCCTAATTTTTTATTTTTTTCTGATTAATCGTTAATCTGTGAAATCCCAATGACAAAAGAAACATCATCATACAGAAAATAAGCATCTAACATGAATTGAGAACTTCCATTAACACAACACTTTTCCTTTGTGTCTATGTCATCCTGTAATGTTCTCATGACATCTCTACATACATCCATAAAATTGAATAAAGAATCAAACAACACATGAACTGACAGCTAAAACAATCTTATTGGATCAAATCATTTACAAATGCCAACCTGCATGCAATTAAAAGGCTGGCAATGAATTTGGTGTAGTGAGAATAATACAATGAAATTGAATCAAAATGTACAAGTTTTGTTTTTCCTCCGTTCCTGTCAACATTAAATTTCTTTATACATCATCACAAGTGGTTGGATAATCATACTATCTCAACTCTGTGTTTCAGCTGAGGCTCCTGTGATCTTCATAGTTGCACTTGCAGGTTGATGCTTGCCATGTTGCTTGGCCTGATGCTGAGACCAGAATGCATGAGCAGCCAACACCCTGTCCAACAACTGTTGGGGCACAGGCTCTCCCCTCCTTTGCTGTGGGGAGATTCTTGCAGTGTGCACTAATGTTTTCCACTTATCCTGCCAACACCAATTCAGTTTCAGTTATATAAAAATTGTCTCCACACTATGAAAAGCAAAGTGGGAAAAATGTACCTTCAAGTCTACGTAAGTCCTGTGGTCTGCATTCTCAAAAGCACGCAACTTCACATCACGCCACCTGCAAGGTGTAAATATCATCAGCAACCTGATTTTTCCTGTCAGTTGAAGCTTATAATGACAATAGTAGCATCCAACCTTCCAGTTCCAAGTTCCTCGACTGCCTGAACAAGTGCTTCTACCTCAGAGACAGAGAATGGTCTCCTTGTTCGGCGCTGTACAAGCTCAGAGCGCCGGGTTTTCTGACTCACAGGAACTACAGCTAATGGTTCAGTGCTCCTGGCTGGAACAGGAACTAGCGCTAAGGAATCTGGTGTTAATTTGTCAGCTAAAGTGTCAGTGGGGAAAGAACTTGATTCGTGGTTACTCTCAACTGGGTTGCCCATATTTGTCAGCAAGCAGGAGTCTTGTAAAGCATCAGTAATCCCTGAATCTAAGATAGGAGTTCTTGGGGTCCTATAAAAATTAAATGACGATATTAACTACAGCAACAAACTAAACATTCAAATAGAGATAAACAAACTTAACTGATGACAAAATAAAATGTTTGATCATTATCTCTGTGCCTTCATTAATCAGATAAAATGACGTATCATAGTTATCAAATTTGCCTCACCTGGCAGGTTGGGATGTTTCGCACTGAGAAGAAGGATCACCAACACATACAACTGGTGGAGCCTGTAAAGAACTGGGCTCTAAAATGAAACCAAGCGTATCCAAGTTGTCTTTACAAGATAGACCAGTCTGCACAAGAGTCCTGTTGTCATCTCTAACTTTTTTCCCCTGGACAAGAACCCCAACACGCACTCCACCTCCCAGTATAGCCATCACTGCCTCCATGACCGTCCTCTAGAAAAATTTGTAAAATGAAATCATGCACATGTTAGAGCTAGACAAGCAAGTTATTTTGGATAAGTTAAAAAAATACTACGGTTTAAGAAAAAGACAGCAATTGCCAATATTTTAGGCAGAAATAGGTTGACTGACAGCATTTCCCCCCCCCCCCCCCTAAAATAAGACTAAAGCAATCTCTTTATTCATACCTTTAGTGAACCAACTGTTGCAGTTCTTGGAACCTCAATATAAAGCTCTGGTATCTTGAATGACTTAACGCTAAACTTCACTGTTCACAATATATGCACAGCACATAAGCCCTTACTGAATGAGTAGAACAATCGAGCATAACAAGTGAATGAACACCAAACAATTAATTACCATGAGAATCCTTAGATACATGCAGATTTGCAGATGAGCTACGGTGGTCACCGTCCATTCCTTTCTCAGGTGAATTAGATACACTCTCACTGCTTAACCCTCCATCCGAGGTTACAACAGAACCCCGGTCAAAGGATTTCTTCCTCTTGAAAAGTGTGCTGTGCTGACATCTTTCAAAGCTGTAACAAGTCTTTCTCTTATGATAATGAGGTTTTACTCCTGAATCTGCAAATTCCACATTACTTTCAGTTAAAAAAACAAACCCACGTGAATAACATGCATGAAATAATGAAGCAGTTGGTAGCAGGAAATTCGCAATGGACCCTACCAGATCCAGAAAGTTCACAATCCTTCAACTTTGGAGAAGCCTTCCAATATTTAGAAGTCAGCAACTTCCTAATTCTTCGGTGTGCAATTAGTTGTGGAGACCTATAAGGCTTTGACTTGGTGCTAACCTTGTTGCACCTTAAGAAGTTTTCATCATCATCTCTAAAATCTAACTTAATATCATTCCCATACCTGGAAAAAGAAGCATCGGGAAAAGGTGATCCCTTTTCATTAATGTTTGAGTCAATTAGTGAAGGAGAGTTAATACACAATTCCAGTGGGTCCTTCAAACTACATTTGTTGGCCAAAGGTGATCCCTCAATGCCTGAATTCCGAGCATGTTGCTCTCGTCTAAATCCATTTAAATTACCATCACAAGAATCCCTAAAATCTTGAGGTGCTTCTAATCTACTGGAAAAATGTCCAAATTTATTCCCTTGCTTGCAAATTTCAGGCTTTAAATCAGCTTCAATTTTCTCCCAGCAGTCAGAATTATTATTAACCGAAGTTTGTTCAAGTATCGCTTCAGTCTTGCCTAGCACATGACATTTCTGACTAGTGATTTGTGAAGCCACCTCAGTCATAAAAATGCTCTGTGTCATTAATGGTTTAACTTCATCTTGTCTTTCCTGTTCAACAACACCTAGGCTAAAGGAAGATTGATGGTTTCCTTCAGATGCATTGCTAGAAGCAGAAGAACTTTCACTCTCCTGCAACAACTTGCCAGCTAAAGAAGCAAGTAGTTCGAAAGCACAAGCTTGACCATTCTTGGCTGCTTTCTTGAATGAACCCCTCCTCTAAACAATAACAAAACTTAAGGGATTAGAATAAAGTTTGAAGCAAAAAAATGGAAAAAGCCAAACATTTTCCATAACCAGAGCATGTACTCACTCTTGCAGATCTAGGAGCTCTAGGTATAAAGGGGACCTGAAATCCATTGAATCCATAATCTAGCCTCTTCTTCAATACCATAGTGTACGCACATATAGCACATTAAATAACCAGAAGCATCAATACCATAGATCCTCGTCGCTGTCAAAAAATTAAGAAAGACCAATGTATCATATTAATTTTCACTATTCTACTAGATAAAAAGTCAAAACCATGTTAAATTGTTGATGCCAAACAGATATTCTTTGTCTACTACAACAGATAAGATACAATTTGAAGAGTCTAAGATTCACAATAGAAATTCTAAGGCGTCTACTAAGATTTGAGACCTCCAATTCAATTTGCTTTGTTGGACCATCACAGGATCAGGATGGTAAACACATGAAAAACAATTCAGGCAAAATTGTAAAGAACTCAAAAAGAAGAAATTTCCATTTGACTTACGGATGCAAGTCTTTTTATCATAATATATAATATGTGAACAGACTACGTCTGCGAGTGACAGAGAGACTATTCCACATCTTAGCAATTATCGAATAAAAACTAGAAATTGATCACATCAAAGCTCGCAAGCTAGAGAGGTCAGAAATCAGTTTTGTCAATGTTATCCTAGATTCTGATGAATTGCCTTAAAACTAAGGAAACAATTCCGATTCCATGGTCGTTGCTCAACATGTGAACAACCATCGAATCGCATTCAAATTCAGCAACCTCGGATGCACCAAATCACAGACCATGAAATTCAACAAAAGCAGTCAAGCACAAGCAGAAGCAATTATAGGAGGCATCGTCAGATCAAAGCCAATTCTGATTGTTCAAACGCGCTTTCTAAAGGTTTTGGATTTCAGGCCAAATCAAAAGCAACCCCAGTTAAACAGAAAAGTCTAAAAAATGGAAATTGAAATGAACCAAAACCAAATTTCTCACGGAATATATAGCCTAACTTCCACGATCGGATCTCAGCCCAATACCAATCCTAACTCTGCAACTTTTGATGAACCAAAATTCACAAAAAGCTATGCAGAATGACACAAAATCTTCAGAAAAACCCGCCAAACCATGAGATCAAGGCCCGAACACAAAGAAAAAGCAATTAAACAAGAAGACAGAAAAATCTAGCATGCAAGAACCTTGCTTTTAGCTCACCTCTTGAACAACGCCATTCGGGCAATGATCTGAAACTAAATTACGATCAAGTAACGAAACTTCCGGGAGAATCCATTTCCCGTTAAAATGTACAAAATCCAGAAAAAAGAAAATCAATAACAGAGAGCTGTCTAAAAATGCAAGAGATCTATGAGAATTTGAAATCCAATCAACAAAGTTGTATTTTTTCTCTCTCTCTCTCTCTCTCACTTCCCGTCTTTCTTTCAGAATTGTAGTAAATTCTTTTGGAGATAGATGGATAGATAGTTATAATTTGAAGGGACAAGAACCCACGATATACAAAAACCACGCAACAGTGGCCTAAAACCCCTTATTATATAATCTGTCTTTTATAGTTTTGACCACACAACCGGATTAACCAGTAAAAGGACATAAATGTCCCGGCGATAGCAGGTGACCACCAAAACCCAAGTCCCCAGCTAGACCCATTCTTAACCCCAACATCTCCTCTGTTGAGGATAACTTTTGCCACGTGGATTCCTCACTCACTCTTTTCACGAAACTTATGACAAACATTAACAATAACTCCTCTCCATTGTTATTGCTCTACTATCACACTTTTTTAGTGGTGCACTTTTTTTACTTTTTTTTTTTATGGAAAATTGATTTATTTGTTCATGTTTTACTCATAATAGTAGTTGCGCAAAGAAAAATAATTAACACTTTACTTATAGTCATACACTCGTCGGTGTTTCTATAGAGTTCTCGTTTTAAATTCAAATATTATATGCCTCCACTAACACAAATTATTCAACCTTTTTATGTTTCATAATTGGGTCTTCAAACGTCAATTTCATCACCCAAATAATGTATGTATGAAGAAATGATAAAAAAATTGAAAAAAAAAGAAATGACTGCGTGTGTTCAAGCCACTTGGCCCCATCCATTTGGAGTTTCTAGTATCTTCCTCCTTTATATATATATTTATTACATTACATGCATAGAGGGTGTAGATTTTCTAGCATCTTCGTAAATATGTAAAAGACTAATATTTTGGTCATTTATAGATTATATTTTTTAAAAATTTGATTTTCATAATTTTTTTAATTTAATTTTTTATAATTTAATCTATTATCAATTTTATTATTTTATTTAAATATTATTTAAATAAATAATAATTCTAGTTACTTAAACTCTCAGTATTAGTTAAACAATGTTAAATATCAATTAAATTTTATTATTATTTTTTCAATTAATTAAAACTTTGCATTTGATACTAATATTAAATATTGTACAGTCCACATCAAATATTACTTAATTAAAAAAAAAGTTTAAAATTTTACTAAATTTTATTATTATTTAGTCCGTATTAAATATTAAAGTTATTAGAATTATTATTTATTTAAATAATATTTATATAAAAAATAAATTAATAATATATTAAATTATGATAAATTAATTTGATAATAAAAATTTATGAGGGGTTAAATTAAAAAATTATTATTTATGAGAATCAAAATAATATTTTAATCATAGATAATATAAATAAGATGAAAATGGTTTAATATTTAAAGACCAGATTCACTTTTATATTATTTCCTGCTTAAGCAGAAGAAGGAAAATACAAAAGGCAACAAAATGAAGGCATTGCAAAGTTCATTTTTTCAAAGACGGAGGGTGAATTTTTTTTTTTAATAAGAAGAGATTAAGAAAACAAACGCGAGACTATTCTTAAAAAAAAAAAAGGTAATAAACAAAGAATCACAGAATAAACATGAAAAAATTTTATGAAAATAATCTTTTCAGATACAAGAATCTATCTTAGTTATTCTATCAACACATTTATTGATTTCATAAAAAAATAAAAGTTAAGATTTAACTTCACAGAAATTCAGTACTTAAAACGATTAAATTAAATAAAAAGACATTAAATTCACTTTAATTGCTTCAAATTAAAATAAAAAACTGTTGCTCAACTCAATTCATGAACTTCTTTCTTTTAAAATCAAAGAGGGATTTAATATGTATTTTGCTTCACAATTTTGAATTATTGAAGCTGAATATAAATGTTTAAAATAAAACGAACTCCTAACGAATGTGTGCCACGAATTTCAAGCAGAATCCGATGTTCTAGTTCAGTTCATTAAAAGCGTTTAGAAGCTCACATCATTGGAATTGAAATAACGTCATTTGTGGTGTAAAAGCTCCCATCAGCAACTATCTAATTTCTATCCTCAATTTACATTTTTGCAATGCTCAAGAGGAAAAAATTCTAGTCCGTATAAAAAAAAGCAGCTTTATGATAGGATCAAATTCAAAGCTGACTCAGTTGTCGTTAAAATTATTATTTAGTTGCTACAAAAAAAAAAAAGAATTAATTTAATAACTATTTATTATTTTAATTACTGATCATCAATTTAATCTTAATTAAAGTGAAATTAAAATTAAAATAATGTAAATATTAAAACTTAATTAATTTTAAAAATGATAAACTATTAAATTGATGATGATAATCTATGTAGTTGATGTTTACATACAGGGATAGATATGTAGCGTCAGTAATTTTAGGAACTTATTTAATAAATTGTTTAGCTTAACAGATGATAGAGTTATGTTTATGTTTAAGTGGATAAGAAGAGAAGTGCAATTAAAAAAAATGTATTATTTTGTATGATTCAATAACACGGCTGATAAATTTTTTTAGAAAAAAAAAGGTGCAAGGGAGAAATATTATGTGGTGGAAATGAAAAGATGGCCAAAAACGATTAAAAAGGAAAGAAAGAAAAAGATGTGGTTGGAGTCTTGGAATGAGGATAATGAATAGGTAGGTTGCGTACAGAGAGTGAATTGGAGTTACCCTTTGTTTGATGCGTCTCTCTTTCTTTCTCACACACTTTCTACTTCGCACACTTAACCTCCACTGTCCCAAACCACCTCATACACGTGGCTCCCACCATCTCCGGTTTTCGATCATTGTTGCTCACATTTCCATTTTTTTAAAGATATTTAAAATATTAATCTATTTTATTTACTCAATAAATAACTCGCATGTCAATACACATATTAATTAGAGCAGTGATAATGACAAATTTAGTAATCCTCTATATATATTTTATTTTTTATATCTTTATTATTAATTTTTTAATTAAAATAAAATATATAAAAAATAATTGTAAAAAAAATAAATTACATAAATTATATATATATATTAATTTTTTATTAAATGACTTCATAACAAAACTATAAAATTGTACAAGTTTATTATAATAGAAATAACTGTATCCATTAATATCATAGGTAATTTTATGAACAGTATTATTTTTCAAGATATTTATTTTTTAAATTTTTCTAGATATCTATATTCCATAGAAATTAAATTTCAAAGTAGATGTAACACTTGAAAAACTCTACTTAATTCAAACAAAAGAAACAAATATGTCTCACAAGTCGCCCAGCTGTTCTATGCTACTTGCTTCCTGAGGAAACCTATATAATGCTACATGTAAACGACAACGAATTTTGTTTTGCGCGGAGTGTTCAACGTATACGACATCGTTAGTCTCACTGGTCACATCGTTTAAAAGGCGGTAGGCAAGCACGCAGTTATACCTAACCATTGTAATCTTCAGTAGTCTTATTTTATTCTCGTCGACTTTTGTTTTTTTATTTTTCCTGCGGATGCATAATGGTGATTAATTAGTGTAAACGAACAAGTAGAGGCAGAAACTAGCAGTAGATTAGTCACGTGCAAGTTGACTAGTTTAGAATTTTTAGATAATATTTTTGAGGGGGACTTGTTCAGCTATATTAGAATAATCCAGAATTCAAAAATTTTGGATCACAGCCTCGTTTAATGCATGTGATCAATCCACAATTCGGATATAGCACGCCACCCAACCCATATGAAAACTAGCCTAACAGATATAATTATTTTTTGCTTTTTCACATATATTTTTATAAGTAATATTATTTAAAACACTGGTAGGTATTTAAATTTTTTAATAAAAATTTAAATCTCAATTCAATATACATTTTATTTTAATATATGTACCGCGTATTCGTCATTAATCAACCCCTTTCCATACAAATTACAACACCTACTTGAACGAGGTCAAATTCTGCTCCTGCTGAGATGCTTCCTTCCTTCAACGGCTGAGCTTGACTTGACTTTACAACTAAATAAATCCTAAATTAAATGACTAAATAACCCCAAACAATTTTATTAGTAGCTACTTCTTAACAATAATCATATATACTAATTATGGTCGTCATCATGGTTTTGATCTAATCTTCCTTTAAGGACTCCCACGTTGATTGGCGGACCAATTAATTCTAAATAAGCCAAAAATAAATCAAAACATAAGTATAATCAAGATATAAACGGTAGGTAACCTCCATTGTCAAAAAAAAAAAAAAGTCATGATGTAAACTGTGAAGATCTAACAAAAAGTCTTTTAAGTTGAGATACTTGATTTCTATTTTATTAATAAAGTAAAAAAAAAAAAAAAAACGATGGCTGGAAGTGGAAGGAAGGTATTTATGTGGGAGGAATTGAAGATTGAAGCTTTTGAGGTTAAAGTTCAGAGGTAGTTCTGAATTGTGATATTGAGTGAGCACTGTAGGAGAAGCAATGTGATGAGGCAGAAAGAATCACAGTGCCTAATATATTTATACAATGAAGCCAAATGGAAAAGATGCTTTGGTAGATGAGGAAGATTATATATAATATATAAGAGGAAGGAGGAAAGGGAAGAGGGAGAAATGTGATATATGTGAAAGAAAGAAAGAAAGAAAGAAAGAAGCATGTGATTACTTGGGAATACAGCATGTCTCCGATTACTCCGCCAGCTACTTGTCTCCTTTACCCACACAACACCCAACATTACAAATTAAAGATCACTTCTCTAACGTCTTCCACACGCCGCCAATTGTGCCAACTTATTTTTATATTTATATATAATTGATATACCACATCTTGCTGTAAATCATCACAAATATTTCGCTTCCTATTAATTCTTTTTTAAGTCATTATAATGTCAGTCACCCTCTCACATATTTAGCGTTATTTAACTGCTGTAAATTTTAATGCATGTTAATTCTTTTTTCGCAGCTTTGTCACCCAAGAGACGTGGTCATAGACATGGTCACTGATATAAGTGCTGTTTTGTCCCTTACAAGAGATTTTACCAATTGAATTATGCAAAAGAGTTTTTGAAGGTTGTGATATTTAGTTAAGCACGCAACATACTGGGATACTCCTCTAGTTGTGTTTGTTGTCTATATTCTTTTTATGGGGGTCACACACTCACAGTGATACTCCTCATAAAAGGCTTTACGTTTTGCTCACGCAAGCTATGAAACGTGTTTCCCAGAGCTTCTTCTACTAGAGAAAGGAACTTTTGTGGGCTTGGGTCCAATAGCCTATTGGGCATTTGATGGGCCTCTCCAATATGGATGAATCTCTGCTTTTAAATTGGGCTTTGCTCATATATATATGGTGCACAGCACACGTGAACAAAACAAATTATCGCATTCCTTCATCGAAAAACAAGCTTTACACTTGAGAGCTCTTGGTAGAGTCAAACTCAAAACATTAGCCTGTAATAAAGACAGTGTGAGAACTTCAATGCAACTTCTTCTCCCTTAATATGATTTTTTTTTTAGAATGTTGAGTGGTACCAGCTATGTTTTAACGATAGACCACATGGAGTGTAATAATGATTGTGTCACAACTCCTCCGGAGTCAACTCAATCATATACATTACACGGAGAGTTAAAGGGTGTTTTAATTTTAGAATTGGTGATCATTCATCATTTCCATTTAGAGGACGTTTGTTTAACACCTCCATCTCCATTTAAATGAAATGAATGTTGTGTGCAACGTACAGTGGCTGAGAAAAGACAGATCCTAAGAAATTGAAGATGGAAACGACCCCACTCCACTCAACTGCTCCAACTCCTAATTAATTCTTCAAATCTCGAAATATGGTAGTTGGGGTATAGCCATGATGAATGACGAAAAGCGATTAAGGTAGAGGCAATTAATTGATCGAGGACCGAGGTGCTAATAAAAGAAAGAAAGTTTGATTTTCAAGACATGATTCGATCATTGGCAACCTAGTTGGTTGCTTCGTCAGGAAACTTTGGTGAATTGGGAGGGATTGCTTAAAGCTCAATAGACATTGGACGGAATCATCAAGGTAGCACAGAAAAGAGAGCAAACAAAAAAGGTAGAGAATGAGATGACTCTTCAAATATACATCCGATGATAAAATCAAATAAAAAAAATAGAGCGTGAGAATGAGATTAATGAACAAGAGAATTGACATAGATAATAATAAAATATATATTTATATTTGTATGTCTCTTATGTTGGTTAAGGACATATGATGTCAAGCAAATCATATGGACAATCTTATATCTCAGTGAGACCTAAGTCAACGATCCAAACTCACATAAGTATTATTAGATAATATAAACTGCCCTCTAAAGATTAGTCTAATTTTCAACGTCCATCCATAACCATGCACCTTAGTTACTTATTACTATTCTGAATTCTTGTGTGTGTGTATATATATTCATTCACTATTCTCTATAGCTAATTCTGCCTGATCATCAATGGCATTCGTCATAATCTATTAACGCAGCATGCGAAATGAAAGTGGAGGACCACCAATTAAGGCTAGCTTCAAAATTTTTTGCAAATACTGATATCATAAATATTATATAGATTTGGTTTCTTTATAAAGAATGTGTCTTTGAATCATTTATAACTTTGGCATCCCTTTATTGTCAGTCCCAACTGAATTACCTACCACCCTTTAATTTGATGGAGACTTCTCACAAAAGAAAAAGAAAAAAGAAAAAGAGTAAGATGATGTATATAATCATGTCCAGTGCCACATTCCTTTATTAAAACTCTAGATATCAATTAAAATTATTCTCTCTTTAATATATAAATTATTAGAATTATTAATTTTTGTACTTTTATCCTCATTTCACAATTCAAATCAGAAAAACTTAATTTTTCATTATTAGATCCTATTATATTTTTCTTTTAAAATAAACGAGCTCGTTTTGTTTATAAGCAAATAATTATATAGAGGGTAAGCCATTCTACAATAAATTAGTATATATATTGAACCCGCAGGACATTAATCGTCATAGTAACACAAATCCAAACAGATAGATAAATGTTGTGGAAACTGGAGAGACATATATAAAGCTTGGTATTTTGGTCATATCCATATTTAAAGCATGGCATGTACGTGATCATCAAATCACAAGGTGTGAGAACTCAAAGCTGATAATTAAAGAAGAAGGTAATAAGAAGCTATGTAATTAAATATGAATAATTTTTTTAAAATAAATAAATGAGGAATATCTGACGACACAGAGAAAGTGAGAATCGAAATGCTATAAATTATAAGGGATGCATTGCATAGGTCAATAATTCAGAGGTGCATAATGCAAGCAGCCTCAAGTCCCAAGGCAGTGATTGATAATTTGATATGATTATGATTAGTATTATTGGTAGGTAGCAGTAGCTAGGAAGCAAACTTGCTCAGTTTAATTATTTTTCCCCAATAAAAACTTTCAACTTGTGCCAAGAAGGAAGCCTAGCTAGCTCTTAATTATCCATTGGGGAATTCACAGTACAAATCACAATGTTAAAAATGATATATATATATATATAATTTATTAAATCGTTATAACAAATTCTATTTAATTAAATTTGTAGCATGAATTCTATTTAATTAAATTTCTCTATTTTTCTAACTAATATGTATGATTTTTTATATATATTATGGTTCAAGTATAGAGAAGGGGTCAAACAAGGTAACCAACGAAAAGATTAATTTTTATATGTGATAAATGACGATTCAAATTTTTATTAAAGGAAATATTTATGTTTAATGTTACACAATTTTTACTAAAAAGGGTGAAACAAAATCATAAACCATTAATATCACAATTTGTTTATGTACATTAGTATCTGTCAGTCCATGGTAAAACTTATAATTTCAGCAATACCGTCATGTTAACCTTTTATTTATCATTTACGTTGTAAACTTTAACTCTTCATTTAAATTATGAATTTTTAATCAATAGATATTAGTTGAAGCAATATATAAGTATTATATATTTTTTAAACAAAATATTAAATTTTAATTTTATGTATAAAAGATACTCTTGTTACGAGAGTTTTACATTTTGTTATACTGAAAATTGAAATTATTATTATTTTTTAGCTTCATGTTTAATTAATCTTATTTTAATTTTGACCATTCATTTCAATGAGTTCAAGGAATTCTCTTGTTCCAGAGCTAGTTTTCTATATTTAGTATATAATAATATTTTAAATAAAATTATTTATTAAAAAAGGAATCATCTCGTTAATAATTTGAATTTAACACAAATAATGACCTAATACTAACTATATCCAATTGTAATAAATTTTTTATTAATAGAATATCTATATAATTAATATACAATTAAATTTGTCGAGTTAATATTTGTAGAGGATAAAATTAATAATTTTTATCTTAAATTAAAATTATATATATTATGTACTAACATAATAATTTAGTTTAAATTTAATTACCATTTGGGTAAGGTTGCAAAACTTTCAAAAAATTGTTGGTAGTTTTAAAAAAGAGATAAATTCTCTCCTTTTTTTTTCAAAGGCAATGCTTGATACGTGGAGCGATGAACGCGGCGGCGAAAGGTGGGTCCTTCTACTCTTTTTTTGGTAAATTAAAATTAAAAAATAAAAAATATTGAAGGGCCCGAAGCAAGCTAACTCTTTATTTATGCTCTTCTTCATCCGTCGAATTTGCTTCTTTCTTTTTTAAATAATTTAATTTTTCGGGATTAACTCCATATATATTGGCAGCCAACTTTTATACAGTATTATATAAAAAAATTAAAGTATTGATGTTAACCTGTTTGAAGATTCAACTCAGTGTTCGAAATTAAAAAATCAAAAATCAAAACTAATAATGAAGATTATTTAAATGACAGAATGATATATTGATTTACTTAAATACTACTAAAAATTAACTTATGTAAAACAATTAATTTAAATATTTAATTATCATATGTTGTGCATAATATAAACTAAAATGTATAAGACTCCTTATACTTTATTTTATATATACATAACCTTAATGTACTTTTAAATGTAATTAATAATTTTTATGTAAAAATTCATTCTCTTTAATTTTTTATTAAAAAATTTAACGATAATAAATATATCAATTTATAAAATATTATATTAAAGTAAATAATTAAAAGATAATAGATAAAAAGATAAAAATACTGATAAGATAATAATTTATGTTGACAATAAATTAATATTTTAACGATGAAAAGATAAAAATATTTTTATTATTTTTTTATTATTTTCTTAACTAAAAATGCATTAGTATAAACTATTTTTCTTATCTAAATTATCACGTGTTTCTTCTACAATTCTATAAATGTCAATAATATAGTAAGTATATTTGACTCCCATAATTTTTTTTGCTTCGAAGATATTTTATAATTTATCAAATACACTGTATAAATAGGTAAGTTAAACTGATTAATGAGAGTCACACATACAATTATAAATATAAAATTAGTATAAGTAGCATTTTCTCGTATATAAAATAAATTAATCTCAATGGTTAACATTTTCCTCTGTTTAATTAAACCCAAACGATTTAATAAAATTTTCATTAAGTTAATGAGTTGAGTTGATCTGGTCTCGAACAGATTTACATGTGAAGTTGAATGATGTGTTAAAGTTTAATGTGGTTTCAATGAGATGAGCATTCTCACCCACCAATTGTGACTTTCATGAGTCACCTAAACCAACTCTCACATGCCATTCATCATGAGGTTTTACAAAATTCCCATTTTTATATTTTTTATTTTTGAAATTTCCTTAATTAATTTACTATACTTGTACATTATTCTTTTCAGTTCACAGTTGGATTTCACTGGTTAAACCAATAACCACACCATAATATGCTTCTATTCTATCAAATAAGCTATGGGCATCAACAAAAGTAGAAAATTTTGTATTTTGTCATTCTGTGTATGTAGTATATCAAAAATGATGAAGAATTAAGGAAACATGTTAATTAATAGTTTAAAATGCAATTATTTGTGTTAAAAAATAGAAAGAGAAATCATCTTATTCAAAGTCAATAATAATTATTCAGAGTTTATAACTTTGAAATTAGAAGTAAATCAAATGCCTTAATAAAGAATGAGGAAGTGGAAAGAGAAAAGAATAAATGATATATATAGTTTCTTAGATTATGGAAATTTAAAAAGAATGGAATTAAGAATGATATTGAAATGGAAAGAAAAAATTCTCATTGTTAATTTTTTTTAAAGGAATATAATTATTATTTAAAAAATATTCGGGGAGAAAAAAGAAAAAGAAAGTAGACAATGTCATGTGATGGTTTCCATTTGAGTGAAGGAAAAGGACAAAGACAAAGCAATGCCCTTATTCCACATTTCACACTCAAATCAACACAGGTTTTCATTTTTTGTGTACTGTATTGTTGCCCACAGTCACAGTCAGAGTCACAACTTAAAAGTCCAACATGGGAAAGCAAGTCCTAATTAGCTTGTACTATGGGCCATCACTATTTTCTCTTGAAACCAGCTTTCTTTTTGACAAGTGACGTTATTCCCAAACGCTAATTTCAAGTGAAGTGGCATACCATACAGTTTCAATTTAGGAAACAACAAATATGCAGAAATGGTTACCCAACCCAAGATTTTACTTTGATGTTATACCAAAACTTCAACTTGCAAATGAAGCAAACCCATTTTATTTTCCCATTCTAGCCCTCCTCTCATCTCCTCTTTGTCTTTTGTCCCCTACACTCTTCCCCTTTTCTCACTTTAACCCCCGTTCAGTCTGTGCTCTCAATTCTGTATTTTGGGTGTATTTACCGTCTTTTATAAAGAACTTAATTTATTTCTTATTGTCATTTTTTAAAAAAAAAGTTGACTAGAGGAGAGCAAGAGGCATTAATTAAGGGTGATAATTTGGTCTCACATATTATTCTCACATTTTATTCCCTCCCTGTTTACCCACTTTGCTCTGCCTCTTGCTCTCCCACCATAAATACCACTCCTTCCTTCGTCTGTTTTCTGCTCAGACTCGTTCATTCTCTTCCTATATCCTTTTCCTTCTCTTTACTACTCAGAGTGTTGAGATTTGAGAGCAATGGCTGCAATCACCATCGTTGCCATTGCTTCCCTCCTCTCTTTTCTTACCACCACCGACGCTAGAATACCCGGTGTCTACTCCGGCGGGCCATGGCAGAGTGCTCACGCCACTTTCTATGGTGGAAGCGACGCCTCTGGAACTATGGGTAGCTCACAAAAAGTTCCTTCCTTTCTCTTGTTTTTGCAATTGAACTAGCTTCCAGAAAGAGAGAAAAGCAGAATTCAGTGTCATCCTAAAGCTTTCAAAGTTCAAACTCTGCATATATTAAATCACTGTGTTTTATAATTCTTGTGTGTGCAGGAGGTGCATGCGGGTACGGAAACCTGTACAGCCAAGGGTACGGTGTGAACACGGCGGCTCTGAGCACTGCCCTATTCAACAATGGATTCAGCTGCGGAGCATGCTTCGAGATCAAGTGCGCCAATGATCCACAATGGTGCCATTCTGGCAGCCCTTCCATCTTCGTGACGGCCACAAATTTTTGCCCTCCGAACTACGCTCTCCCCAGCGACAACGGTGGCTGGTGCAACCCTCCCAGGCCCCACTTCGACCTTGCCATGCCCATGTTTCTCAAGATCGCCGAGTACCGCGCCGGCATCGTCCCCGTCTCCTACCGCCGGTATGTTTCATTCAAATCAATCACATTCAACATTTAAGATTTAAGTTGCTTTTGGTAATTCCCTCGCACTGTGAGTAGCACAGAACAGTTGAATCAGAATCAGGAAAACGACGCCATTACACTGATGAACTAGTAGCTTTATTTAAAACTCTTTTAGCGAAATCATACTCATGATTCATAACCGTTGTTCACTGAACGCGAATGTGAAAGCTTGACGTCGTTGTCAATGATGGTGGGCCCCGAACTCTAGGCAGAGAATCAGGGCCGTCTCTATCTGAACCCGGTTCGGGTTAATCATACACCATGCCGTATAATTTCACGAATCCTGACCCAACAAACAAATCAGAATAAATGTTTTACGTCTTTTCTGTACTCTGTGACTGTGACCGAGGCGTATACTTGGTAGTTCGTAAATTGTAATTGTATCGCATATATATCCATCAGCTTCTCCACTTGTACTGTATGAGTAAAAAAGTTTAAAAAAAGGAAAAAAGCGTTGTCGTTTAATTACGATTATGCACTGTGCAGGGTGCCTTGCAGGAAAAGCGGAGGGACGAGGTTCACGATCAACGGGTTCCGTTACTTCAACCTGGTGCTGATCACCAACGTGGCGGGTGCAGGGGATATCATGAGGGCGAGCGTCAAAGGATCGAGGACTGGATGGATGAGCATGAGCCGTAACTGGGGTCAGAACTGGCAGTCAAACGCCGTCTTGGTTGGTCAGTCACTATCCTTCAGGGTCACAGGCAGTGACCGCCGCACCTCCACCTCCTGGAACATTGTCCCCTCCAATTGGCAGTTTGGCCAAACCTTCGTGGGAAAGAATTTCAGGGTCTAATTAATTGCATTTTTGCCCCCCGTTTACCTATTTATTTAAACACAAAAAAACAGCTGCCTTCGTTTACTTTTCTGTCATTTTTGAGGAAAATACAAATTATATGAGAGAATGGGAGTAGTGAAAAGCCTTTTTCACTTTAATTGTTGTCCCTTTGTTTTTCTGGGGAATGGGGGAATCGATTACAGTGAAACTTGTAAGCAGCTGAAGTGGCTGCAAATGCATGAGCCCGCAGCTACGCTTACTATATATTTATTTATAATATATATGAACATGATGAAGTGATATTATTAATCTTCGTTTTTGTCTCCTTCATATATGAACATGCATATTCCTAATTTTCTAAGCACGCTAGCTTTCCCACGCCGTAAAGAAGAAAGAAAATATGATGCTATTGTCAAATGTGAGGTGTATTTGTCTCTTCAAGGATTGGTTTTCCAGTAGAATCTATGCGCTCCGTGATGAATATAATTACAACTTCCACCTTTATAAATTTAAAGACTTATAATTAAACTCTCAAATCATTGCTTAGATTTAGACGTTGCTTTAATTTATTGTACGGCAAAAGTATTGCATAACTCGTACGCTCTGTTGTTCTATTTCCAAACTTGGCTTGAGTTTCGGGCAATTTATTTCTTTCTAAGATCTTTATTCTATCTCATAATTACTAAATGAAATTGAAGAACAAAAGTGTCAGGTTGAATAATCGTTTGAAATCAAATATGCTTCTTTCTTATCAACTTGAATGTCAGTCAAACTCAAAATAAAACGATGAGATCTTGCCATAGAATTAATATATATTTAACTTCTTACCAATGGGCAGAAAAATATTGGTTGTGTACTACAATTTGTAACTTAAGTTTCCTCTTTTATTCAATATTTTTGGATTTGATCAGTGTCTAAACTTACACCTAGTAGTTTCATAGAAAAAACTTGCATGTTTTTTAACATGGTTGAGAGATATCATATAACACATTTAACAACTCATTCTCTGTAATCAGTTTGTTTTTCAATAGTAATAGTAACGAAAGGTAAGCCACTTTTCTGGAAGAGCAAATAGCTTGGCTGAATTTTGATGTAACGTATCTTGTTTCTATTACATTTTTGTCTATGCATAAGATTTGAGAAACTACTAGGTCTAAGTTTAGACACACTTAGAAGCGAAGTGCGTTTGTCTTTCTTTTACGCTTGAGAGTCTTGAGTTGACTGATAATGTACTGAATAACTTCTTTCAAACTGGCTCTCCTTTCCTCCTTCCAGTTCCAAATCTCAGGGACCGGATATCTTCCGCTTGAATTGTATTCTTCCAGCTCCATTAATGCATTTGCTACAGCCTTGTATACCATCTCACCATGCTCACTTCTCAGTTCTTTCAATTTTTCATCATTTTCATCTATTATTTCCTGCAATTATTAGAAATCTCAATATAAGGACTCTTGTTTTCTGTAACATTGGAAACAAGACATCATCATGAGGAAAACACTCTCTGGATTCAAAATCAATGGCGCCATAACAAAACAAGTAGCAATTAAAAACTATCAGTAACGAATAACAATTTTTTGGATTAGTTTCTATATATACCTTTCCTCCATCAATCATGACAGCTCCATTTTCTCACATTCAACCACTTTCAGGTTATATAACATTACTTTTGACATCATGTAATCTACAAATTAAGCCATTCAAACTTTATGGTAGAACTGCCATTCATTTTACATTCTGACAACCATTCAATTTATTATTCTTCAAGGTTTATAAACAACTAATATCTGTTGCATTTGCTGAGTTTGATTCTTGTCCATGAGATCATTCTGTCTTAAATTTAACATAATCATTGAACAAGTTTTGCAATTAAGCAACCACAAATGCTTCCTTGTACAACTGTGATATCAAACGGTACTCATACAATAAAAGATTATATGCTCTCAGTACCACTTTTCCACATTCATTCTATTAGTAAACATGAGCCATTTGATATGTACTGAATATTTGTATTAGTATAATGATATACCTGTAACATGCCATTGACTTCAATTTTCTTGAAAGGATACCAATTTGGATTCTTCAGATTTTCTTCCCAGAATGAGCATAACTGAGCTGATATTACTGGCCATTGTTCATTTGAGTACTTCTGCAAGCACGCATCTTGAAAAGGTTTTGGATCTAATTCCCCCATTCTTTTAATCCCAAGTTGAGATCGACCATTGAACATATCTTGTAAACACTACAAGGCAAAAAGACGAAGAGGTCACACCATTTTGGCCCTTGATTGGTTATTTTGTGATGAAGACAATTTTTGCAGAAGAGAATTCATTGTAGCAGATCAATTTTCAGCATGTCACCATGCGGATGATTAGGATAGGAGGGAGGGAACAGAAATCAGAGGGGATGGCGTCTTACATTTATAGATTCTTTACGAGCATCAAGTAGCTCTTGTTTATACTGGCGCTCTTTAACTATCAAGCAACTGTTAATGCTTTCCACAGCCTCCAAGTATTCCATCTTTCCCTTCAATTGCTGTCTAAAAGTATAAAGTTGAGTAGTCAAATTGCTATTACTTTCTATAGGATTCTGATCTTGTAACTCTCTTCTCAACTGCAACAATTAAAAGTGGGAAATTAGGAAGAAAGTTTATTACAAAGATAATAATTTAATAAGAGAGAAATATTCAGGCAGACATCCATATTGAGCATTATAATGAAAAAAATTATAAAAACTAGACCAAAAGACAATTCAAACAGAATCTCCTATTATTAGTGATTGTACTGAATATGGCTACAGCGCTAGCTGCTGCTGGCATTTAACATGTAACAGGAACAAAAATTGCATAGCTTGAGAATATGGACAGCTACAAGTTAGCAAACCTTAATAAAAAGAGCAGTGATCAATTAAACTCTAGCTTCTTAAAAACCATCCCAGCTACTGGCAATAAGTACTGCTATAAAGCAACTGCAAAGTACAAATTTTGACCAAGTATACAATTAAACAACTACACTAAATAGATTAGGGATATCTTTTATCAAGGGAAACTAGACAAGTCTTCCTTTTACTTAATCAGATATCTAAGGGGTCTAATCAGCACAAACCCTTTCAATCTCCTCGATAAAGTTCTTCTGCTGCAAATCATTTAGGGCTTTACTCTCCTCCAATTCCTTGGTAAGCTGTCCATGCTCTTTCTTCAGACATTCCATGTCATGAATAATATCGGCATTCATGACTTTCAGCTGTTGCAATTCTGGGAAGAACTGAAGTGTAAGTTGAACTATGAACAAATCTCGGAAACCTACATGATACATTCTAATAACAGCTCATAGTGCAGATGAAAGACTGTGAATGGACTAATGTAGATTAATGACATTCATACATGTGAATTTCATGCTTTTCAATGCACAGATGTCTGCCTAACTTTAGTGAGTATCACATTGGACTTCTGCCTAAAGCAGATAAATGAAAAGCACATTAATCAGAATATAGTTTGAAATTTCTTCTTGATAATTATTTTGGGTGAAGTTTCAAATACTATTGAGATAAAGTAATGTGCATTATACACTTTATATCAAGGAAAATGAAATTTTCCATTCAAATCATTACGTAACAGAAAACAATTGGCTGGGTATTAATTTTACATATAGAGTTCAGCTCAAGTTGTAATCTTATGGAAGTCCTAAAATGCTGCAATCCCTTTCCCAAGAAAAATAGTGAAAAGTAAAACATATATTTATGGAAAAAAATATTTTTAAAAAAAGAGGGGTGGGGGGGTTGCTGCTGTTAAGGCCCTACGCTGACGCTTGAGAGTTTGAAGCATATTCAACATCTTCCTAGGAAAGAGAAATCTTAGACGTTTCACAATCAATGATTGTTGAGAACAGCTAAAGCGTCATACTTTCATGTATCATATAGCTTTCACAGACACATATGGGTTTGCAGCAGAAAACGGTTTCCAAGTAAAACCAACTGTGCAGTTGCGGATAGAATTGCCTATAGATCAAAGAAAACTTAATTCTTGCAAGTTTGATAATAACAATTTAGAGATAATATTTCATGTCAGTGTTCAGAATATAATATACCTTCATGATATCTTTCAAGTGTCTTATCTCTCTCATTCATTAACCTTTTAACCATGGTCGAAGATTCATGATACTTTTGTTCCATTTCCAGCAAGCATCTTTCTCTGGAATTAATGTTCTCGGTAAGGCTCACAATGAGTTTGCACATAACAGCAACTTTCTAATTATTTGTATGCTCCATCTCTATCAACTTCTGATTTTTGTAATCAATTTCCTTCAGAAGCCTCACAATAGTCATGCTCTGCTTTCTCAGATTCTCCTCGTAACCATGTTCCCCATTTTGTATATAAATTTGGGGTACCTGCTGTATTAACCAAGTATTAAGGAAAAAGAAGTAGGATAATTAAAGTACTGGGCAAATTGAAGCGTTCTCTATCATATTAAGACATGAATTTAGAGCACACACAATTTCTGATGAGTGATGACGAACCATTAAGTATCAACAAGCATTGGTGAAGTTTATAGAAGCACTCTAACATGGAGAACCTCAGTGACAGAAAAGAACTTTGTTTTCCATTACCATATGCCAGTTTTGAGACAGGTTTAAACATCCCCCAAATAATGGATTAATGGCAAATAGCTTCAATATTGGAAGGAAGATGAGGGACTGACTGCTTGAAAATAAAACAGAGTAGAGTAACTTTCACAATAAGTAAATGCCGATAAGTCATCAAATTAAAGTTTAATTAGTGCTTAGGTATTGAATAGGACAAGTATTCTATAGATAATAGCTGATATTAAAAAAATTCAGGTTGAGAAAAGAAGAAACCCAGGACTTCCTTTCACATAGCACATTGACCAAGAAGAGTATTTATGCTTTTAAATATAACCCTAAGAATCTCAAATGCTAGCTATTTCATAAATCACCATCACATTAAACCACATCCTGAGATGATTACCTCTATACAATCGCTTTAAATAATTATTTTTTTGAAAAAAAAAGGCAGCAGTGAGGAGAAGCATACAAGAAGTAAATGATAGAGGGAGTGATGAAGTTGAAGTTAAATGCAGCAGAAATGGTAAGAGGGGAAGCATACATACCATGCCAAAGAAGAGGAGAAGAGGTTATGGTTCAGATATTGAGAAGTTGAAAGGGAGAATAAGAGCGTGGATTCAAGTGGAAAGAGGAAAAGGGAAGGGGGAATGGTGGTGGTGGAAATTATGTTCAATGCAGGCTGCTTCTTGGCTGACACAGGAGGAGGCGCCAACAGTCATGATACTACTGCACATATGGCTTTTTTGGAAAGGATGGAGAAGGGTGAGATGGGAGAAAAGAAAGAAACTGATTTTTTTTAATTTAAAATGAAATTCTTTTTTTTTCTTTTATTATAATATGTTTAAAACTAATATTTAAAAATATATTTTATATCCTCAAATTTTATATTTAAAATTTTTTTACAGTCAATTTTATTTTTAAAATTTTAAATTATAAACAATTTCGTTTCATAATTTCATGTGATTTAAATTAATAATAAAAAATAATGATATAATATTATATCTAAAAAAAATATAAAATCGTCAATAAATTTATTCATGTCATATATATAGTATTCATTAAAGAGTTTTTATTAAAAAATTTAATCTTTACGTCAGATAATAATTAAATAAAAATAAAAATATTATAATTTTAAAAAATATATTATTATTTAATATTTAAATGTTATCAAAATTTTATTTATACTCTTAAAATTTATTATCAAATATTATATTATTATTTTTTATTATTAATATAGATAATTTTAAATTGTAAAATAAAATTAATTGTAATTTAATATTTTAAAAATAAAATTGAGTATAAAAAAATTTTAAGAACAAAATTAAAAATTAATCTAAAACGTTTGAGACATAAAAAAGTTTAAACTACGGCTATCGGGGCGAAAATACAATAGGTTTAACCAAAAAAACAAAAGTAGAAAATCTTGAAAAATAAGAAATGAATAAAGGGTAATGACATTTTTGACAATTTATGTCGACTGTTTAGCCAGGAGTGGCAGCGTCCTGTTATTATCTTCTAAATTTGTTGATGGTTGATAGTGATACGCTCAAAGTTTTACGTTTTATCCAAAATTGTTACTTATTCTAAATTTTTATTTTATTTTTTTAAACAAATATGGAGAAAATTATTTAGTATATCTTTGATCTTTAAAACAATATTTATCCTTTTTTTTTCGCTTTCAATAATGATATTTTTGTTGAAGGAATATCAAATATATATTAATTTTAATTGTACTTTATTTTTTTCTCAATCCCAATAAAGAACATGATCTATTTTCATTATAAGTAATAACTTCTTGTATTTTTCAATCATATATAAGACTAAGAAAAATTGTTTCCTAAAAAAAATCTACTTTTTAATCTTTCACACACCATACCCGATGTGTGATGGAATCTCTTTTCTTGTCTTTTATACCATTAACTTACAAGTCAATAATTGTTAAGATTTGGAATCATATAAATATTAAATTTAAGAATGAAATAAGAGATAAAAAATAATTTTTGTATATTTATTTACCTATATTAGCATTGGTGCAATTGGAAGAAATTACAATCAAAGGGGGAGGAGGTAACGAAAGTGAGATTCATAAGGTTGGATTTCAACCATTTTAGAGATGGGAAACTTAGATTCTCTCAAGAGACATTCCATCGTAGCTCTTTTGAAAGAACCAGAACGTGGAAGTTGGCTATATATCCATTCTAGCAACGATTCCATTTCGTCGGCAAAATCCTGCATATGCCGTTGCAATAGCTTTGGCACAATTATCTTCCTCTTGCTTGTGACGCCCACTGCAGCTTCCAAGTATTCCACTTTTGCCCTCCCCAATTCGTTCACCACTTCGTCTGAGGTGTACACCCTTAACTACATGCATCCATTAATTAATTTCTTAATTATTTCTGAATTCGTAATTTCCATCAAATTAACTTGATCACATTAACACTTACTGCTGGTGAGGACCATGTGCCTCTGCAGAGACCAAATGTGACGTTGGGTTCTGGATACCCCAGACCATATGCATGTCTTACCACCATTTCCTTCTTATCCACACCCCCCTATTCAAATTCAAATTCAAAGACAAAAATAGATGATGATGTGAAATATACTCATATGTGTGGCATGAATTGTACATATTACATTAAAAAAAAATAACTTTCAAAAAAATTATTTTATAGAAGAGATAAGTTACATTGTATATATTATACACATGTCGATTTTTAATTAAAGAACTTAATGACAAAAATAATAACAAAGAATAAACAGCTTGAGAAAGGGGAGGGAGAATAAACATGTGACATACATGTTTTGATTCACATGGATGGCGAAGAATAAAGTGCTCAATGGCCAGAGCATTTAGAACTATTCCGCCAACATTAATTGCAGCCTGTCTCAATCACAAAGAAATAAATATTGTTCAGTTTCAGTTTGTTCCAGAAAAGCAAAATTTATTCACTTACAAGTCATTACCTTATTCATAAGGGCCAATTGTTTATCCTGTGTACAAGGCAGCCCATGATCTAAAATTGCCTGAAAATTATTCAAAACACAAGGGCGTGCTAACATTATTACAATGTGATGGTAAGGTAAGTTTATTTTGATATTAAGGCTTCAAATGCCTTACAGTACATTCATTATGCAGGCATTGTAGATGTTAATCCAGAATGCTAATTTCTGCTTGTAGGTCAAGAAATTTAAGTCCACATTACGCAGCTTATTCATCAAGAGCCTAGAGAAAGGAAAATAAGAAATGGAAATGAGAAGAAGAAAAAGGGGATCATTTAAGAGTTGTTTATGCATGTCTAAGAAAACTCAAAAAATGAACCTCAATTTTCCAAATGCAGGTAAGCACTGTGAAAAGCGATCTATGTCTAGTGAGCTGCTGGTGATTTGAATGAAGTCCTTGTATGGTCCAACATCCCTTGCAGAGCCATCTATGTCTGATGATATACCATAAGGATCAACACTCGAAACATTAGCATTTGAAAGGAATGAAGGTGTCCTGCAAGTGAAGCCAGTGGATTTCATGCATGGCAGAGAAAGTTTTGGGACAGTTTCTGACTCCTCTCTGTCCAATGATGGCTGATTCACCTCCAGAAATATTCCTATCAGGCATTTAAGCAGTTCCTCTGACAGTTCATTTGGTTTCTCAATACCAATTTCTATTTGCATTTGGCTTTGTCTTGGGATCTTTCCAGTGCTTCTTCTTGGAACTTCAAACTCTGCTCATCACATGGTGAGACGTTTAAGCAAAGGGACAATCATGAATTCTATAAATAGAATGTGTTTGTAATTTACCATTTGACGTTCTTGGAGTGGAAAATAGGCCAGTAATATCGATATCCAATGCAGAACTGATAGAGGCTCTTCTGTTTCTTGTTAGTCTCCCTTTAGTGAATACTTCAAAATTTTGTGATCTGTAGTACCTCTGATCATTAATAATTGACCCATATCCTGATACTCTTGGAAGCTGATTATGTTTACATATTCTTCTGAGATGAATTCCACATTCTCTACTTTGTTCTCTCTCTGTGTACAATTGAAGTTTCAGTTCCTTAACTTTCCTTTCAAGCAAAAAGATCTCCTCCTCCACCACTGCCAGTTCTTCAAGCAGCACCTGAACCTGCAATATCCAATCATCTCAGTAATAACCCACAATTCTAGCGTATCAAAACAGAAGATGTACTGTTATGTGATGGATTTGGCTTATACATGAGGTGGAAACAATGAAGGCAGAAACGGAAGCGAGAAAACAGGAGAATCGAGTTCACAGCGTAAGACCCTATTGAGTGTTTCTTCACTCTTCAACTGTGCTTGCAATTGGATAACCTACAAGATTGTAAGCAAGGAAAGAGAACAACATTAGAAGAGTAGAGTACTACTCAGTTCCTCACTAAATTTTTTTTTTTTTTTTCTGTGAGCGTTCTAGTGTCACCTCCTTCTCAAGGTCCTGTCTTTTCTGCAGTTCTTGGCTTTTCTCTATAAGATAGTCTTCGAATTTCATTGTCAATGAGATGCAAAATACAAAACATTGACTTTTAGATTATTTTGGTGCATTGATGCGTGCAAGTGTTGGTGGAGATGTTATATAAATATTGGAAGGACGATGGTGGGGGAGAAGTTTAAGAGCTTGTTCGTGGCTGCCATTAAAGTGTAGCTGACCAAAAATTGCAAGAACAAAAGAAAAGAAAAGAAAAGAAATAGTAAATGAGAATGCATGAAACACTACAATGAGAATGTGCGGTGAATTGGGACGGTTGGGTTGCATGGCCATCCCATGAATGCTTTGGTGGAAAGTTTATTTATTTAATCTTCAATTCAACCATGGAGGTGATGACGTGATGTCCATGAATGTACGGTCAATTAGATTAGACGGAGATCAGGCCCATTAAGAGGATTTGGCCCAGCCCAATTAATATTGAAAAAATGCGCCGACTGTGGGGATCGAACCCACGACCACGTGGTTAAAAGCCACGCGCTCTACCTCTGAGCTAAGTCGGCCTCAATATGAGGTTAACGCCTCGTAAATTATTGACAAGGGTAGCTTTCTGTCGCATGAATTAAAAACCTTGAAGCTTGAAAAGATATCAGGATTAATAGTAGATAAAATTTTTAAAAAATTACGTGCAGCATTTATATCTTTATTATTAAATTTTTTAATTAGAAACTCATACATATATAATTTATCTCTTTTATTATTAGTGTTTTTTTTATAAATTTTTTTTACATATTTTATTTTGATTAAAAAATTTGATAGAAAAAATATAGGTAAAGCAAAATATTTAGTGATGCATGGGGGAGTGATAAATTGAGGTCGAGATTTCAATCCAATAACAGATGAATTGTAATCATGAAGTGTTAAGGAATAATACACACTAATTTGTTAGAACTGGACAAACTGTGTTACATACTACATACTGGTCATTCCAAGATACAGAATAAAAAGGGACACAGCAACCTAAGAGCTGTCTTCAATTCCAACTGCTATGGCATCTAACACTTGCTCTCCTTCCATCCTCCAATCTCTTCACCAACAAAGTCTTGTTCAACCTATGAATTCCAACAAAGAACATCGTCAACCATTTATCATATCACCATGCATGTTCAATGATTTTAAGTTCATCTATAATCATAAGTTCATTTATACACTGCGAGTGAAACTGACGCCAACTTCAATTTCGCCGCAATAGGATTGGTCTGCACCAACCACTCTGTACTTTAGAGGATTGAGCTCAGCTGCACCATTCTCTATTCCTTCTGCCAACAAATCCTTCACATAGATTCTGCATATAAAGATAGAGATACTATAAAATTGAAGTCTGCATGTATATATTTTGAAGAGTCAAGTTGTGTAACAGTGCTAACAGAATTACTTTTCCAAGTTTGTGTACTGGATAACTCATGAGTCATGACTATGTATGTATAATGAAAGCATTGAAGTAGTCTTCTTACATGGCTTGGCCGAGGAAGTCATCTGAAGAGAAGAGGTCTTTGCCCATAATTTTGAGAAGGAGCTTATAAGGATCACCTCCATGAACCCAATAGCCATCTCTCTCTCTGTGTCTGTGTTGTGGAATAAAAGGTCTTGTCTCTCAGTCTCTCTGTTGAAAATTTTCAATTTCGAAGAATATATGGATGACCAGTCAACCAACTGATGCTTATGCTTGGTCTTTTCCATTTCCATCACCAAAATTAATTATTACTATTACTATTGTCAATTGGCATTACTAAACACTGAAATGACTTGGTAAATCCATCTATGACTAGTTGACTATAATGGGGCTGCTACTTTAGACTATTCAAACACGTTAAATGTGAATAATACATTCATAGTATTCATTATTGTGTTGTGTGTGTGTGTGTATAAAATTAAAACCTAGCCTATTTCAGATTATTAATTGCGCTTGCTTCAGCTCTATGCACAGCTCGTCCTTTTACATAGACCATAGTTGTACTAGTAAGCTTTCAATTTGGGTGTTCCGGAGAGGGTAGTTCATTTAATTCTGGTCAAAACTGTATCAAACGCAAAGTTGGGTGAAATTGGTTAGACATTAACATTCTTTCATCTATATTGTTAATATCAAGTTGCATATTAACAAGATTACTTATAATTAAATAACGGATTTTTCATTTCATTTCTTATGTATTTAAGTTTCTTTAAATATATTTAGCTAAATATAATTTAACTGAAATAAGTTTCATAGATATTTATAGTAGAATTTTTATAAGATTATTAGTAATTGTAAAATTTTCATCCACAATTAATAGTTTATCTTTAACATTAATAAGGCAACAATTTAGTAACTTGAATCTATGTAACATTTTTTAATTTAATAGTTATTACATTTTTAAAATTTAGATATTTAAACATTTTACACGAGGCTAGCCTAGCTATATCCCAGTCATGCTACAAGCCTAAAATCATATTATAACTTTTTTTTGCAAAATATTAAAGCATAAAAGTCGTAAACGTGTTTATATCTAGTTATTTATTTTAGTTAATATTTATGTAATAATAAAAGGTGACGTTTAATTTAAGTGTTGCAGACATAATTACACTAGGTTGGGCCGCATCTAGCATTTACAATGTGCAAATATTTCTACATCCGAGTTCCAACATTGAAAAAAGAAACTACTTATTATTTGGTAATTGGTATGAAAAAAGAAATAGAAAAAAAATAAGTGGAATCATTTAATATAAAAACATTCAAATCCAGCTTTTCTTTTATCTTAGCACGAAGCCGCATCTGGTCAACTCATCAAAATTGATGAAAGTTGAACTTGAAGGTGGACTCTGTGATACTTGCATCATAATTTTCGAGTTACAGGAAGAAACTGTAATTTTCATTACACAACAATTTGGTGAATCAATCCTGTTCCTGTTCCTGACTGCTAAAGAAGGGAGAGAAAACTGAGCAAATTACAAACAGATGAAACTCAGATACAACTAGTTAATCCCATTTGGTGTCATGAATCATCAAATCTGAAACATTAGATGGATTTCACATTCCAAGATTTAAGATCAATATTCAATTCAAAAACTGACAACTGATTCGCATTTGAATATCTTATGGCAATTAATTGTCGCTTTCTTTCCATCCTCCGAATTCTTCCTCTGTAGTTTCCTCTTCTGCCTGTAAATTCCAATACGAAACAACATCAACCAAACAACAAAACAAAATTATATGATTGCATAATCAGCATACTGACTAGATTGGTTTCAAATTATTATTATTATTATTTAGCGTCTTCATAAGCATGATTTTGTATATTCACTTAAAGTTACCTTTCTTCAAAACTGCTTGCAAAAAAAGTTTAACAACACAGCACTATGAAGCCATAAAATGAGAAGATTACCTTTAGAGTGAAAGTTATGCCAACTTCAATTTCTCCACAATAAGATTGATCAGCACCAACCACATTATACTTGCGAGGATGAAGCTCATATGAACCATTCTCTGCTCCTAGTGCCAATAAATCTTCCACATAGATTCTGCATACACAATATCATCAACACTATTGGATTACACTGAATCAAATGAATGACAGATTCTTAAATTAGATTTCTCTGCAAAAGTATGCCTGACATGACATGCTTACATGGCTTGGCCAACAAAATCATCAGCAGTAAATACGTCCTTGTCCATGATTTTAAGAATGAGCTTGTATTGGTCACCTGATCCAGGGTATTCTGCTCTGAATACAAATTTCTCATTCCACACTGGATTGCTGCCTTCCTCTGTATCATTAAAGAGAATGAACAAGCATACTATGATTTAATCAATTACTTTTATACTGCCATCCTCATTTTTACACAGTTCAGCTAGTCATACTTTATCACTGGCATGTGAGCACTACTTAGTTATCTTCTAATAGAAGTGAATGTATAGCAGAAGGCAATCATAGTGACAGCTTAAGTTTTATTTTTCTATATCACTTTTTGTCAAGTTGCAGAATAATAGAACATATATGATACTTAGGGGGAAAGGAGAGAGGGAATAAAGTACCATGGCGTACACTGCTCTTGCGCTCTTGCCCTTTGTATTGTATCAGAACATATGGATCCATACGAGCTATTAATTCACAAACATTAAAAAGATCAGAACTAAACCTTGTCACAAATAGGCTAAAATATAATTGTAAATGGTTTCCTTACTTTTAGGAAGATCTTTTCTAGAAAAATTGAAATCTTCCGGTGAAAGAAACGAAGCAATATAGAAAAGTCTTGTATAGGATGCAAACGTATTTATATCAAGTATGAAAACAAGAAATACTATGCATGATGTACACCCTTTTCGGGGTAAATTGGTCAATGTCTATCATCATCTTGATAAATGGAACAGCGAATATAAGCTAATGGTTCTCCCTTTTAGAAGCTCTACAACTAAATTGAAAAGACCCATCATGATTTACAGTTAGCAGTAACTTGCGTGTGACTAGTTCCTCTGTTATTCAAGAAATATATCTGAAATGGGAATTTCATTGTTTAATTGATGAAAAGGGAAATTGATGTGAAACAGTTAAGGTAAGAAAGAAGGGGATGAATCAATAACCGATGCATAAGCGCTGTAAAATCCCATTTCGTGATTGGGAGAAAGATTGTAAATCTTAAGAACATCAATATATAAGCAAGCCCAAATTGGAAGAGAAAATGAGAATTGAGAAAGAAACATGTGATGCACCAAAAATATCAGACTCGTGAAGGCCCTTTGCTTTCACCAGAAGCAACTCCATGAACCCAATTGCCATATCTCTCTCTCTCTCTGCTTTCTCTTCTCTCTATTCTCTGCGTCTGTACGTAGAAGAAGGAGTGTGTCGTCGATACCGAAGCCTCAGCTGAAGAATGAAACAAGAGTGGAAGATACAAACGCGGACCAGTCTGCCTTAAAGAACAAACGACTAGACATGGTCAGCCACCCCATTTCACGTTGGCCAATGTTATTTAATAAGGTCAAATGATTCTCCCTGTTCTAAATAATGTCGAAATTATATAATTTTTTTTCTTTAAAACTAAAGACAATTAAAATAGCTTTTAAGATAATATTTATTTTTCTTATAAAAACTTTTATATCTAAGTTATTTACTTTATGTTGAAGATCATAGAGTTAATTTATATTGAAAATTGAATTGTTCATTATTTTGTATTTTATAAATATATATTTAATACTTGTTTGTATTATATAAATGATAAACATAAATCTCTTTTAGTCAAAGTAATTTACCCTAAAAATATACTAACTATATCATGCTTGATATATTTATTATTAATTTTAAAATATATTAACCTAGACTATTTTATCCATAAAGTCACCAATAAAGTTGATGAAAAAGTATTTTTAGAATTAGAAAGATTAGAAACAAAACGACTTGAGTCATTATAACAGTATCTTACTCTGTTACTCAAGTCTTGAAGTCGCGTATGATGTCATAATAGCAATCCCAGTTAGTATAATTATCGTTACAAAAAAGAAATGATATTGAACTCGTAAAATCGAAATTCATATTAAATTAAAATAAAACTTCAGTAAAATTTCAAGAACTAGCCATTAAAAAACGTACTTGTTATGTTACTGGAAAAATCTTGACTGGCAGAGTAATATTATGGTGTAAAATTAGTACTTTTGTCGTGGATTGAGCGTCGTCAGCCATGTGAAGAATAGATTATTTGACGAGACTACAACTACACATCCATCCAAGGAAGTTTCAATATCTGAGGACTTTGCTCTGAATGGTGTCGTTTCTAGAAATGCTTATAACAAGGGACCCATACGCCCATATTTCGTTTGCACTTTAAGTCGAGGATTTGCAGAGATAAGATAAATATTGGATTTAACATAAAGGCCAATAAATAAGATAAGACCACAAATATAGACCTGCCAGCTACCATGGAATTGGAAACTGGCTTTGCTTGAAGCGGTCTAAATGGTTCCTCAATGATGATTTTGGCAGTTTTCTTTATTGATTCTACAAAAGCACAAAGCCAAGTCACTTTGATTGATCACATGCTGACACATTTGGATTTTCTCATCTGAATCACGACATTGAAAGATAGTCACAATCATTGTTTATTGCTCTTCTCACATGATAGTATTATTTACCCCCCTGAAGTGAGAACAGACTCCTACCTATGGCAAATCTGCAAATGCATTAAGTGCAAAGCCAAATTTACACGCTTTAAGATTTAAAAAATTACCAACAATGGAAAAGCTATCTACCTATACGATACCTATCTATCATATTCTTCTCAGCTTGGGAAACACCCTAATTAAAATTCACAAGAGGTATTTGTTTTACGCATTCCCACATGATTAACCAAAACGAAGGTGATAGGTCCAAGTTATACTATAATATTAAGTTCACAACCCCTGGAAGCTGCAACATCGGTTGTAAGTCTAAAGTTTACAATCAATCCGAGAGATGTTTTTAATTTAAGCAGATCACAGGTGTTCACATAGGTCCCTGATATATAGAAGAAATTGTTCCGAGGCCTGCACAGCATAGGACCAACCATCTGCAACATCCATGATGAAAACCATCAAACAATGTCAGCCTTAGGGAGGAACCAATCACCTAATGTAGAAAAAATCGCAATACTCAACCATATTACCTCATCTTTTATGCCCGGGTGACAAATCAGCAGACCTTGATCTAGATCCAATGGGTGATCTTGATGCTCTACGTGGCAATTGCCTCCACTGGCCTTGTGCAGTTTCAGACTCGTATATATATTTCCTTCTGCAGGATATAGAGTGTAAAAAAACACAATCAAACCAAGAAAGGACAGAAAACCAATATGCCATAGCCAAGTAAAAAAGTTATACAGCAAAATAAATACACACACTGGGACTCACTCGCCATGCCATATCCATAACCTGGAGAATAAGAACTTTGCTTTTGATCACCATCTAGCTCCCCAGGAGGACCTCTGTGATCTAGGGTGCCCTCCTTGCCTTCTAGGGGAATCAGAGTAGTCATATTGCTACCTTGGGGCAGGAGAAAAAGACCTAGGTAACATCAAATTACCAATTCAGAAAATTGATTACAAGCTTCAGTGGAATTATTAGAACGAAGACATTGGATATAAGTTGAGAACAGCTTTCTAAGTGTTTGCTATTATGTTTTCTAAAAAAAAAATTGCAAGTGAAAAACTTTGACAGCTCAACACTACATAATTCGGTCTTTCAGAAAAGTTTCTCCACATGTTATGAATTAATTGGGAAATTTGATAGCAAACATCAAAAGGGCTTTAGTTGAATGTTGATAGAAGACTTTCACATATTCTGAAAGCTTACCTTGGTGATGGAGGATGCTCTGCTTGCCTTCTAGGGGAAACAGACTAGTCACTTCGCAGTCTTTGAGGAAGAAAAGACCTGGTTCAATATTAATTATCAATTCAGAAAAATGGTCACATGCTACAGTGGTATTATTAGAATGAAGACATTGACATATTTTGAAGCCTTCCCTTGGTGATCTAGGATGCTTTGCTTGCCTTCTAGGGGACAGAGAGTGGTCACTTCGCCATCTTGGGCCAGGAGAAAAAGACCTAGGTAATATCAAATTATTTGTTCAGAAAAAGGATCACATGCTTCAACGGTATTATTAGCATGAAGACATTCACATATTCAGAAAGCCCACCTTGAGTTATATCGAGAGAGATTATGAGAGAAGCGTGATCTGGAAACTGAGCGAGATCGAGAACGACCTGATGCACATTGGATTTGGAATAATGATAAATAAAATCACTTCAAGTCTTAAGAAAAAAGGCAAGAGGGTACTAGTTCCCATTTGAACAAAATGCAAGAATTAATAGATTCCAAAGTTCACATTTGAAATTGTATTTTAAAATAACATACCATGGTAAGATGGCTTTTGGCACCCAGAGTCTGCAGGTCCTCTGTAAGAACTGGAAACCATTAGCCATTAGTCAGCTTTGTGAACTGTTTCATGAGAGGGGTTGACTTATAAGAAAAATCAGAAGAAATACCTGACCCTCGCCTTTTGACGCATTTCCTCTGGTCTTTTTCTTGTCTCTACAGAAAAAACAACAGAAATTTCCCTTCCAGCGAAGATCTGTCCATTAATATAGTAATGTGCCTCTGAAGCATCGTATGGATCTATATATTGCACAAAGGCAAATCCTCGAGGCTTTCTGTATAAGGAGAGGAGTGTATCTTCATTCTAAGACAGTTAGCTAAAATATGGGCAAGCACAGTTTGTCAAATGCACTGATAAGTCAGAATTTGCATACCCAGTAACCACCTCAAATCACATTACTTAGTATATCTTTTTATAGACATTTATTAAAGCGCTGGGACACGAACAAAATAGTGGATTCAGGATTTACTCAAGGTTCTAAAATTCGAACTTAGAGGCTAACCTTTTTCTTTATATTCAAGTAGTAAGGGCAACCTCAAAAAGGCAAGTGACTTGAAAATCCTTCAACATTCTAGTATTTATAAGCACTTGTATTCAGCCCCCACAAACTTAAAAATCTCCTCATGAAGTCTTCAATTGGACAAGAATAAATCTTCTTCCATCCAACTTCTATTGATGGTGCAATTATATAATTTTTCTTGATATAGGAACACTCTTCGTATGAACATTAACAAACTCGAGAACCATTACGTTAGGCAATGATATACAGTGAGAGTAGATCTACTCAAAACGTGGGGCTTGGGCTTGTTTACTTCAATTTCAAACCAACATACCCTCTGACAAACCAGTCCAAATTAATTCAAAACAAATGGAACGTTAATATAAGTACCTTTAGAAAATTAAAAAATTTAGTCAAAGAAGATAATTTCCATCCCCAACTTTGACGCAGTATGCAAAGAAGGAAACTCTAGAATAGCTAATAATTCAATTAATCTTACCATTCTGAAAAATTTCATCTAAAAAGATGTAGAAACACAATACAGGAGTCTCTCAACTATATCTAAATATCAGTTATGAAATATGTACTGGCTCTCATCTATCCAAGCCCAGTTTAGTGCTGAAGCACAGCAAGCAAATGTTATCATGGTTATTTGTTATACACAATACTTACCCAGTTGCAACAAGGGCTCCATGGCATAAATCAGGGCATGTGGGTAACAATGAAGCACAACACACAGTTCCACATCATATTTACAAACTATAATGGTAAAAGCCAGTAAATTGACACTTATATTTACAAACTATCCCTTAAAATATGGAAGAGAAGAAAATTCAAACCGGCTAAGAACACGTAAAAGTAAAACACCACTCTTCTCAGAGATATAGCTCACCCTGTGTAATAGTCCTTGGGCATGTAGACATCCCTGACAGTGGAACTCGAAGTTCCTCAGGTCTGTGAACAACAAAATAGAAAACGTTAGTATATGATACTAAAAATGAGAAAGGAGTATTAAAAAAGTTGGTTAAACTGCAAGTACGCATATCACAATCTCATAAGAAGCAAATATTACCGGCAATCGAGGGGAAAATTTCTAACCAAAAGGCTTCCATGATTTTGTTCCCTGCGTCTACCTCCACCATATCCTCCTACCAGGGCTTCTCCTTCCGCCACCGTATCCTCTTCTTGGCGGACTGTAACTCCTCATCTTATCACCTAACTGATGTTAAAAATGCATCAGATGCCATAAGTTCATAACAAGCAATCACATAAGAAAGATAATAATGGAGTTTGAATCCGAACAATAATTATGAGAGAAAATTTTTTTTATAGGGTTTGATGCTTAAACTTAATTGTGAAAAACTTCAAATCCAGAGCGAACCAAAAGACTCAACTGCCATTTAAAGAACGCATACGCATATGAAACAATCACGTAGCATTACCCTTAGGTTGGTCGCCGACAAGTCGCTAGTATATTCCAAGGATTCTTTTTTCCCTGCTTCAGCGATTTTCTCGGCAACCAAGGTGCGCCTGTACTTCTTTTCTCAGGATGGAATAATCTGTCAACGAAGTCATACAAAAATACTAAAAATATTACCTTTACAACGAAAAGGACTCCGAAGCAAGAAGCCGAGGACGATGGAGAGAAAGACCGCACTACTTTCTTTGAAAATTCATAACTTCCGTAAAATGACCCAAGAAAATGACTATATTCATGAAGCTTATCGTTTTGGCATGTGAAAGTTTGTTGAAACCACTTGGGACAGTATTTTTTAAATGACCCAAGAAAACGTTTGAAAAAAAGTATTTCTTTAAAATTTTTCATAACAATATTTTTTAAAAGACTCCAACATTTCTTATTTCCTTTCAAATTTAGCTTACAAAATTCTTTAATAATTTTAAATGCATATAGTGACTTACAACATCTATTAGTAACTTCTATCATATATAGTAAACAATATTTTGACTGTTATTGTGCAACTGCTATTTTGTACTATCCACTGTCAAAACATTAAGAATTTATAACATTTCTAAATACAAATAATTACATTGATTAATGATTGTATGATAAATTGAGAATATGCTTTGTTCAGGAATTGGTAGCTTTTTTTGTCATTGCTTACAGAGTGCGACGGATCAAATAAAGGAAGTTAAACAATCTATTCAATTTTCTTGCTTTCATGAATATAATTGCCTCCATAATTAAACATTAACTTTCAGAAAACTCCTTGGAATTTACAGCAAATTTAACGAAATTGTAATTATCATACAACTAACCTGAGGGTAGGATTGTAAGGATAAAAACAATGATTTTTACAGGCAGGATCAAATGTCGCAATATAACAAGCACAAAAGGGTCTACGCATGTTAATAGCTCTGTCTCTCTCAATCAAATCTCCAAGACCACTTGTAATGCTCCCAAGCAAGAAGCTCCAAATCCCGTCTCCACTATTTTTAACCAAACCCTATAGGCCAAAAATCCAATGGTTCATTACTTTGCATCCTCTTGTGTTACATGAAAAGAATCCACGTCTTATATTGCAGGCCCACAAGCTCCAGCATCTCCAAGCTGTCATCTAAATATCACCTATAAACATCCCCTATCACTTCACAATTAGTAATGGAGATGATGCTAAAATGCTAATCTGTAGCTCATACCTTGAGCTTCAAGCATCTCACCAACTGTTTAACTTGATTCTGTATGGAATATATGGGAGACAGTTGGTACGATAAATGCCTAAGAAATGCAGTGCTATTAACAGGTTACGGCAAGATCCATATTAGGCAGCTGGGATTGCAGATTCTCAGGATCAGTGAGTAAAGGACTTTTCTGATAATTGTTTCGTAATTGACCACAAGCTGCATTTGCATCCAATCCTCTTGTTTGCCGTAAACTGACAGCTATTTTTGAGGACTCCAAAGCAGAAACAAATGCCTGCACCTGTCAAATACATTAAGACCAATTAGGGATCAAACCATCCAAAATTATTGAATAACCCAAGTTATGAAGTAAATTCATGTTTAAAATAAAATAAAATAAAAATTAACATACTGCTTTCTTGTAAGGACGCCGATACTCAGAGCCTTCTATTGGATTGAAAGGTATTAGGTTCACGTGATAACCATGGCCCCATTCATGCAGTAGTTGGGCAAGTTCTCTTGCATGGTCTACTGAGTCATTGACTCCAGCTGCTCAAACATAATGCCAAGGAAGTGCATAGACATGATATGAATTTCATTAACCTTTTACATAAAGAGGGTGAAAAAGTTGTGCTCAAGTGGAACTTTCTGTACCTAAAAGTGCATATTCAAAGGAAATTCTTCTGCTGGTTTCGAGGAAGTATTCCCTGCAGTCTCTCATTAGTGCATCCAATGGGTAGGATTTTGCACTTGGAACAATTGTCTCCCTAAGTTTCTGGTTAGGAGCATGTAAGCTGGTGCAAGATACAATTAAAAACTTAATATAATAGAAAGACAATTACATACATGTATGCAATTTGAAAAAGAATTGGTGGAAGTCTTAAGAACTCTAGCAATAGACAAATGCCACGATTTTTGTTTATGGACGAGGGGGTAAGCTAAACAAGAGATCATCACAAACAAATTTGTCACATTAGCAAACATAGAAGCCTTACTTATTATATCATCACCATCCAGCTTAGTAGAAATTGGACGCACAGCATTCCAACAGTATCTTGAAATAATACTACAAGCAAATATATTGACTGATGAAAGTTCAAAATTTACACTATAAAAACTCCCAAATTCCTGATTGAGGTTATGAAATTGTATTTCCTAAGACCTAATATCAAAATTCATGACACAAAGTTTGATATTTCTTTACAAGGAAAAAAGAGAAAATTATAATGTCACTATGAACCCAACATATCACCTACCAACTACCAAGCAAAAGAAATGACCATCAACATAAAACAGGTTCTAAAAAGGGTGCCAGCTACTGCAGCAGCATCCCAAAGGTCTAATTCCTCACGAAAATTCCATCAGACATATAGCTTAACATGGAGGGTCAAATTAACCACATAAGTAGTATATTAAAACTTAATTATCACTAAAAGTAAATACCTCACTGCTAATGTAGATTGAAGTTTGTGAGATGCCAGCTTCTTTATTGTATTTGGAACCCCCACAGTGGAGATAGTAATCATTCTTTGCCCAATTTGAACATCCTAAAACACACATATGCCCAACGTAAGAACATTACATGTAAAACCTATGATCTACTGAATCTCTATCACAATAAATAGAATATTGAATTCTATCAAAAATAAATAAGTAGAATATAGAAAAGTGAACTGAGATCAAACAAACACTATACCAACTGTTTTTTATGAAATGATTTCCTGAAGTTTGGAAGGGGATGCCTTAGGTATGTAATTTTATGGCATCCATGTACATCTGCAGAAAATATACATGCATCTATGATTGAGAGGGAATAATGTTTACATAATTTTCCAAAATAATAGCAGAAAACTGCATTCCACCTCCCCCCTTCACAAGAATAAATGATGTACTATGTGAAACACTTGATCTACTAAAGAGGGGGGAAGTCTAATAATAAAAGACGAGATAGAATGCTGATGACCGTCAGTGACCATCCCATAGTTCAAATGATACTAAACAAGAGAAATTTGACCTCAATCTCAAAGGTTTCTATTACATATAAACATTTGATAAGATCTTCACATATCATAGTTAATTTACCTTATTCAAGCAATGGTGTGCTTCAAGTACCATCTTCTGGTTTAACATTGGCTCACCCATTCCCATGAACACTACATTTGTCACCCTGCGCTTGAAGACCTCCTCAATGGCCAATACCTGTGCACATAAGATGTGTTCTATAAAAAAGTCAATCTTGATTAAGAAAATTTTCATCCAACACCAATACGAGTGATCAATAGCCTTCTTACCCTTTCTTACTTTTTTCTTTTATACTTCTCTGAAATGGATAAAAATGATCTCAGTTGCCCCAGGTAATATAACTTACAAACTATGAGGACAATATAAAATAAATAAACTTAGCCTAAGGGATGAACTCGGATGAGACATGACACCAACCTGCTCAACAATTTCATGTCTCCTAAGATTCCTTGAAAAACCTCCTTTTCCAGTGGCACAAAATGAGCACCGTAATGGGCAACCAACCTGAATATCCAGACAGAAAACAACAAAAGAAAAGTAATAAGAAACATTACCACAAACACCACATAAAGAGAAAAACAGTTTTGCATATCAACCACACAACTATTCCAGCAAAGAAAGTAATAAGAACTCATCAATTGAAAATGAGAAACACCTGTGATGAGACACATGCAGTTAGGCGAACTGAACCTTTATCGTCTTCAACCGGGATACCGACAGTTTCAATCAATCTGCTGTCATCCAACTTTAACAACAACTGCAATATCAATTGCCCACGGAAGAGTAAGAAAACAATGAAATCTATAATCGTACCCTTTAAGGAGGCAGAACCAAGGAATAAAGTGGAGTTGATATCATACTATTGGCAAATGCTAATTTTACCAAAGGAACAAACTGCATTCAATTGGCAAAACAAGTTGAAATTTGATATATGCAATCAAATTTGTGTCAAGACATTCCAAAATTTAAGATGGTCACAAAATCAACAAGTATCAAAAACTTTTAAAAACTTCCGAGTATGACAAGAAAGTGAAAGACAACATACATGAGATTGACAAACGACAATGATCAAAAATAAAAAAAGCAAGCATAATTTACATAACCATGTACAGTGTCCTTCACAATCAGAGGAAAAAGGCTTCTTGATTATATTCTTTACCTTAATAGTCCCATCGGCTGCAGTGACAGTACGGAAAATAGGAGATCGCCCCACCTTCCATCCAGCTTCGTGAAGATCATCCCTAAACGCCTGTGGCACTGTAAACAATATTAGGAGCATAAAGCAATGTCAAACCAAAACTAAAAAATATTTGAAAAAAAAAGAAAGGAAATGGGAGAATACCCACACTGATATAAATCCTGAATTTCTCTGACCTTTCTCTGGTAGATAAGATGATGGAGTTGCTTCCCCCTATAGCTTTGCTAAGGACAAATACAACAAAAGCGGAAGAAAACCAAAGAAACTCAGATGTCTGTCTTGCATTCAAGCATGTAAGAATCACGTAACTTCAGAAAAGAAAAAAAATTACCTGACCCAAGTCAAGAGCCACCTGTTGCAACTCTTTCTCCGACAAACCAAGTAGAACCTGCGAGTGGGAGTCGAGTTTGGAAGAAGGGGCAGAGAGAACGGGAGTGGAAGAGGGTACGACAGCCATGGTGGAAGACCGAAGACAAGTCGGATGTGAAGGCCGCACCAAACGTGCGATGGGCACGGAAAACTGCTGAATTAACGCCATTGAAGAGGCAAGCATCGCTCTTCACTTCAGTTTCCGGTAAAGGAGATAACACTATAAATAAAGGACCAAACCCCTACCGCATAAAACCCCTCCCAGCTTTCTTCATTTTTTTTTTTTGGACAATAACTCCCGGCAGCATATCTCACTTCGGCATAAGGGATGAAAAGTGGGCCGGTTCGGGCCATCCAGACCTATTTTCGTTTTCATTTTCATTTTTCATATCGAAGAAATTTTTTTATTTTTTTAAAAGAATTAGGAGATTAACTCGGAGAATAACAATTAAAAAAAATAAAATTATTTATAATAAAGGAGAAATAAAAATAATAATAGACTACTAATTGTAAAGAATTTTATACCTGTCTCCTTAGCGGGAAGCATAATTTCTATTCTCATCTCTAAACTTGTTTCAGCAGAATTTTCCCAAATCTCCATCCTTGCGTGACAAAAATCATATTCAGGTTTTCAAATATAGCTGTCACTCAGAAATTTCCAAACTTCGAGAAATATTTTTCCGTCTCAATTTTCGTATGTTGTACGCAATTTTTTTAGAAAATTTAAGTAAAATTCTTTGAGTATTTATAACAATTGTTTTTTTAAAAAAAGTGATGCGTGCAAAGTTATTTTAAAAAATTTCTTTTCCTTTCTGGTTTTTGGCTTTTTGCCTCCTCTACCCTATTGTATGATCCAGACAGATGTAAGTCTAAACATTTGAAAAAAAAAATAATATAAATCTTCCCCTTAATAAAATATATATGATTATTATTTAACTATTTGTATATAAAAAATAGCACTTTAATCCACAATCACATAACTTTATTTAAGTTTTAAAAAAAATCTTGTATTGATGCACAAAAACCACAGTGGCATTTATTCAATAATAATCAGTTTGATATTATGTTGCAAATAGTAGTATAATTTCAGATCGGGTATTGTTCAGGACTCTTGTTTCAATTACGTCCACAATTTAGGTTGCTTTTTTCTTTTGGACAATTAAGGGTAACTTTTTGCCAAAAAGAAACTATTCTTTGATTCTTTCTTCCTTTTTTAATCAAATAAGAGTAACTATTCAAATATATATTATTTTGACAATTATAAAGAAAATTTTATGAAATAGGAAAAGATTAAGGTACTCCAAACAATTAAAATTAAAGTAAAAATATATTTTATATACCTAAGTTTTATATTAACTTTTAATTTTATCTTTAAAATTTTTTAGTATCAAAAAATTACAATCAATTTCATCTTATAATTTAATATTATCTAAATTATTAATAAAAAATATGATATAACATTTAATATATATAATTTTTTCTAACTCAATTGACACCATATAAATGTTTAAATTATAATAATTTAAACCTATATTATTTTTATACATATAATTGAGTTGTCATCAGTTCGACCATCTTGTGCCCTGATTAGTAGAACACTATGTCATGGTCAACTACGTATTACAATTAGACTGATAATGACACGTTGCACTCTCTTTCCAAATTTCTCTTTGGCGTACTGTGATTTTTCCCTCATTTTATGAGGTTTATTTTGTTTCACCATTTATGGGCAGATCATTAGTCCTCGCTTTATCTTCAGCTAATGCAGTGTTAACAATTTTCATATATATTTCAATTTCACAAAACCCTCCCTCCTTCCACTTGCATGCATTGCTTATTTCTTTTTTCCCATTTACAATATAAAAGAACTGTACAGCAATCACCTTTTTTCAGACATGCTTAGTCAATGACATACAATGCGCCATCTCTAGATATCTCCAAAACAACGAAAAATGAAAACAGTAATAATTCCTCTTTTATGTACGAAGAGGAGATGCAGAAGGTCTCGTAGTAGAAGTACCTTCTGAATTTAAAGATTCAATGGAACTTTTTCTATGTTGCTTGTTAGGATCACTGCTGCTTGAGCTATGACTACTTCTTTTGACATTCTGATTTTGTGAGCTCCCATCCACTGTAGCTGTGTCACTAGAATCCTGAAGTTGTTCCAATGCTCTAACCACCTCCTCCATGTTTGGTCTAAGCTTGGGTTCCGCAGACAGGCATTGAAATGCAAGGTTAGCTACTTTCTTTGCTTCATGGTGGGTGTACTGGCCTTCAATACGAGCATCCATAACTTGGAAGATTCGCCTTTTGCTGCTGAGGTAAGGCTTCGCCCAGTCGACCAAATTGTGCTCTCCAGATGGCCTGTTGTTATCCAATGCACGTTTGCCCGATATGATTTCAAGGAGAACCACTCCAAAACTGTATACATCACTCCTTTTGGTTAAGTGGCCTTCAGATTCAAAAAAGACAACAGAACCAGGTCAGGAGTGAAAGTGTTGGTAATTTTTGGTATTATGGTATACTATGATGCAGTAGCAAAATGAAAAACTGACAAAGGGCTATCACTCAAATGAAGAGTAACAGAAACAGCACTTAGAAAGTAATTCTTAGAACTTATTAACAAAACAGAGACATAATGCACACATCAAATACTCACGCACATGCTAATGACCAGACATATCTACATGTATTTATGATTATGAAACTTCAAAGTGAATTGAAGGTGCTAGTTGTGAGTTTCTTTTAGCCGAGTGATACTGATGATGCTGGAGTCAGCCCAATAAGAAGTCTGAGAAGGAAAATTGAATACTCTTGTCAAGTTCACCGTGCTAATTGATCAAAAATTACTAATTCACTTTCTGGCTTCTGAGTTTGAGTTGTTTAGCAAGCATGCAGAAAGTAAATCCTGTCATAATCTACGTGACCTAATTATGTAGTTAGAATGTTGATGGTTTGAATAAACCTCCAACTAAAATTTAGCACTGAAACCATACCCACGATGCTCATGTCAGTTTCAACGTGTGACAGTGACTTGTCAATGTATGAAAAACAAATTTTCTCATGGGAATGGCAAGCTATATATCAAGTGATGCACAATGATTAGGTAGACAGTATGAGCAAGAAATAGGGCATGGCAATCTAGAGTGATCATGAGCTAAGATCTACTCTGCGAACTGAAAGATACCTGTAGCCATATACTCAGGAGCAGCATAGCCATAGGTGCCCATTACTCTTGTAGAGACATGGCTCTTATCACCAGCTGGTCCATCCTTTGCCAACCCAAAATCAGAGAGCTTTGCGTTATAGTTCTGACATCAATGAAAGGAAATGTTAGAAAAGCTGGTCTAATGATTTCTAAACTGGTAAGATCGATGTGATTTACGTACCGAATCAAGCAATATGTTAGAAGTTTTGAAGTCTCGATATATCACTTTTGCTTTGTCACTGTGAAGAAATGCAAGACCCTTAGCAGCATCCAGAGTAACCTTCATACGGATTCTCCAAGAAAGCGGTTGGATGTAAGAAGCCCCTGCTCCGAAAACAGTAGGTATGGAAAGTTCTAAGTGTTTAAGGTACTAAATGATGTCAATGGCAATACTAGGAGGGGAATTGATAACTCACTCCTGAATAAATGATTGTCCAAACTTCCCTTAGCCAAAAATTCATATACCAGCATCCGGTGGTCATCCTCTAAGCAGTAACCAATCAGTTTCACTAGATTAGGATGATGCAACTGCCCCAGGTAGTTTATTTCTGTCTGTAGCACAAGACTAATTAGTCACATTATAAAGACAAAATAATAGTAATAATCTGTTTGCTACAGAAGTTACCAAAAGTAAATAGCCAAGAATATCTTATCAAGCTGATCTGGCAACTATGCCTTAAATTTATATGCTTTGAAGAAAGTTCGGTATTGTAAATAAACTCTGCTAAGTGACACTCACCAACCATTCACTGTGTCCCTGAAGGCCCTCTTGGTTAAGCCTCTTCACAGCAATGACAAGTCCCGTCCCTGGTTTAACCGGGGTTAGCGTCTGCTCATCAATCCACCCCTTAAATACACAACCAAAACCGCCTTCGCCCACCACACTATCTGGACGAAAGTTCCTAGTAGCAGTTTTTAGCTCGTTGAAGCTGAAGCTCTTGATATTGGAGGATTGCAATATCTCACCCTCTGACCGAGGAGTTGGAGGTACAGAGGGTATAGAGATCTTGCTACTTAAGCCACTTAAACCATCTTCTTTCGTGCTACCACAACTTGATTTCAAGTCTGTCCAAATCAAATAAGATTTGATCCATTTGTCAGGTCAAATATAAGCACTCTAGCAATGAACTTGGATTCTGATTAAATGGAAAGACCCGGTTCAGGGTGCAGAGGAAAAAGGAAATCTGTACCAATTTAACAGTACATTGTTTGCTCGATTAATTCTTAAAGTTGACTCAAAGCATGATCCAAGAAAAACACGCTAGGAAAATCATCATACAAAAGGTCGATCTTTCAAGCTTCCAAAGAAAACAATAAGACTCTTCGGATGTGTTCACTAAATACATAATTACTCATCAGCAAATCCACCGACAAGCTCATAATGTTCATTTAAGTCTTTTTGTGAGTCATAAGGACAAAAACAGACCAAAAATAGAAATACCCATAAATTTGTATCCCATCCTTTTGCAAAGCTACCAAAAACCTAATTCAATCATCCAAGCCAAAACAAACCCACAACGCCCATAGTCCTAACTCCTGGCTCCTAAACCCAGCGAAACAAGGCTCAGAAAGCAAGCACTAAACATGCTGAATAAGTAATTAATGAGGAAAGTAAGGAAGAATAGCAATATGTTACCATTGCGTGGAGGGCTCTCAGCTTTGATCCTCGCACTAAAGCAGCAACCCATGGTGACAGAGTCAGAGACAGTTTTACCCAGAAACCCCCTCTCAGTTTTCAGTGACCCCCAGAGCTATTATCTAGGTCCAGGTGGAATGAATGGAGAACCCAAGTGAGGAAAGGAAAACTAGTTGAGGTTTCAATTTCAAACAATAGCTCACCAAGCCCGTGAAAAGGGAAAAAATATTTAAAACAAAAAAAGCAAATATGCAAGTGTGAAACCAAAACTTTTTTCCAAATGAAGCTTTAGCTGTCACCCGCGGACTGACTTAACCGCCCAATTCAATGCCCAAAAGCGATGTTAAAATTATTGGAATGCATTATTGAATTGGAATCATTCTCGTGCGAAATGGGTTATGGGGTTCGGGGTTCTTGGAAAGTCCCATTCATTCGACAATCGGGAAGGACAAAACCAGAAGACAAGAGAAAGAAAGGGTTGACCTGCACAAGCCGCCATTACGGTTAGTTTTATGATCAAGTGGAACAAAAAAGTCCCAGAAAACGCCATCCATTTTTTGATTTGAAGCTTATCTCGTCTTCGTTGATGGGTCACTACTGCCTTTTCTCTATTGCGAGCCAAAACGACATCTGTGCATGGCCGCAGCTACTGTCAACCGTTGGATTGTGTATCACTCTACACAGAGATACAAGAGACGTTAGATTATGGTACCCATCTGTTTACTTGTCAAATTTCAATGCCTTTAAGGACTGCTGACTACTTTTGTATTGTACAACTATATAGATAATTTGTTTTTTTGGTGGCACACATATACAAGTATGATTTGATTAGAGTAATGAGCATACGATTACGTAGATATGTTAGGTTGGGGAGAGAATTTTTTGAAATAAGAAACGATAAAATTTTGAAAACAAGAGAGATAAAATAAAATTTAACTCTTAATTTACTTAGGATAAACTTTTATTAGACTAAAATAAATAAAACTTTTTGAATCATAAAATATGCGAACAGAATTTTAAAATTTTAAAATTTGATACAAAATTTTTAATTTTTTATAAATAATATTATTCGTTAATTTTTTTTATATAATTTTTAACAAACATGTGCCGCGTCCTACTTACGACTTCATGTTAAATTTTTAGTTGATTTAAACAAAAAGAGAATTTTGACATTTCATCTCTCACACTCACCCACCCATCTATTCACCCTTAACTCGCCCACGGAACCACCATTCATTCACCCACCACTAATCAAGGCTCCATGCGTTTGAAGACAACCAAATGAAACACAAAAGCTTTCGCGTTTCACAGACCCGCATGTCGAATAGAGACCAACACATTCACTTGCAAATCGCGTTCTCACCAGCACTGCTCCGTCTTGCATTTTTGTTTGTCAAGTTCCATTTTCACGAACGACGTTGATATATGGGCATCTTTTTTGGGATTGCTTGAGAAAAATAAAAAAAGAAGAAAGCGAAGGCTTGAAAATCTCTGGTCCGGGCATCATTATAATACCTTTGTCTTTGTCCTTTTTAATATTATCTTGTCAAAACTTGTCCTTGTCCTTTTTAATATTATCTTGTCAGAATTGTTTATTATTTTAGAGCATCCCTGATAGAAATGGTCATATGGAGGTAGGAAAAGAAACGGTTTCACACATACCTACTAGGGGTTGGGGGTCTATCATGATAAGCCATACGCAAAACAAGAGGATGAGATATTAATAATTTAAAATGATATTTGCTAGCCATTAGTGCAATTTCAATAGTATAATACAATAAGATTAATTTTTTTCTTTACTCACAAAAATATGTAGTTTGTACTCTTATATATTTCTTTACTTTATATAGATGAACTAAAATAATTCAAGTGGGATTAGTAAAAATCAGATAAAATCATCTTCACAGTTCATGCAATTCCAAAGTCTTTATTAACTTGATGGGGTTGACTTTCATTCAAATAATATCATATATATCTGTACACATTAATAACACCGAAAGTCTGGTAGACTAAACTGTGGATGACACCAATAAAAGCTGCACGCTGCCTTCATTACAAATTTGAAAGACATTCTCAAACTATTTTTGGCACTGTTTGTACGGACAAATTTGGCAGTTGCTTTCTGTCTTCTTGTTTTCAATGATCATGGGTACAAGTCTCTTTTGCCATGTGAAAATTTTCAATTTTTACCTCATATATAAGTTTTTTTTAATTCAAGTATTACTTTTTTTCTTTAGAATAAACTATATTTATCTTTCTCAAAAGTTAATTATATTATACTTAATATTATTTCAATTTTATAAATATCATCTGACTTCATTAACATTTTAATATATATTACAAAAACTTCTTCTCGCTTTTACTTGAGGTAATATAATCAACTTTCTGTATAATATGAAATTATAAATTTGTTTTTAATATAATAATAAAATAATTAATTGATCTTATATCATTATTTTTTTTAATATGATTACAAAAATAACTAAATATTTCTCTCAAAAGAACGTGTATGTGCATAAAATTAGTTTAATTTATAGACAATAAACCAGATGAAAATTTGTTACAATATACATACAAAAAGTTTGAAGAATTTAATGATATTTTTAATGTATCTATGTATGTGTGTGTGTGTATATATATCAACTATAATTTAATTATATTCTAAAAAAGTTATGTTTTTATTAATTATCGGATATTGTTTCGGAAGAGCCAAAAATATTTTATGACAAAGTCGCCTAAGAGGTACATGCTAAGGAAAGCTTGACAATACTTGTACCCTCTGTTTTTTTTTTTCCTAAAAGTCAATAGAAAAGAAAATTTTGGAAGAAGAAACTATATTAAGTTATTAACCCAAAATAGGTCAATTTTTTTGACAAATAAAAAATATCATGAGATCTTCTAGAGATTGCATTGCTGAAAATGAAGAGAAATTTTGAAGAGTAATAAATTGCAGGATTGTTAGTGAAAGAAATTACGGTTACATAAGTTAAAAATTAATTTAGATTATTTAAAATGCATTATTGAATGTGAGGGCGGATAATAGTAACATCATCATTAGTCATATCATGTCATGAGTGGGCAATCCTCCAAAACTTGATGAAAGGGTGAAGTTAGGCAACAATAACAAGTGTTAGGTCTGAGTTTTGACACAAAGTAAAAATTACAGTCTCTGTTTATACAAACGCACCTTTTGTGAAGCACGCACTCAACTGGTCTTTTTTTTTATTATTGTTATTGCATGCTTCTACTTTCCAATTCACTTTACTTTGTGTGATATTTCCTTCTACATGGAAAATCAATGTGCACCGAGAAAAATTTTATGGGTTTAGATATCAAACTTGTGAAAAATAAAAAGAAAAAGGTGACATCTTTAATAAGAGTTAGAGTCTAAAAAATTTAAACTCTTCGTAAAAGAGCCCAAATTTTATTCAAAAATCAGAATATACATATTTTGAAAAAGAAAAACTTTAAAACTTGACATAATCATTCTTATGTTACAATAAAAGTTGATAAATATGAATTTAAATCTTGTGTATAAAAAAATTTAAAAAATTTTATTTTTATTATAAAATATTTATTAATTTAAATTAAATTAATCAAAATTAAATAAACTTTTAAATACTGTCAATTCTTTTAAAAAAAAGTTTATAAACAAAACATAGAGTAAATTGCCCATCCAAAGTTTTATTTTGGTTAAACAAATTTCTTTGTTTTAAAATGAAATAAAGGCTCACTGCATGACCTCTATAACATCTTCCCTTTCTCTCTCTATCTAGATTTATATCACTCGCATCTACAAACCAGAAAGTTACACAACTTTTTTTTTTTTTCATAATCACTCATCATATTTTCTTTTTTCTTGTCATACTATTACGGTTAAAACTATTTTTAAGAAAAAAATATAAAAGTTAATTTTTTTAATCTAAATGTCATTAACCGTATGTAGTAGTAATTATTTTAATTAAAATATGATTAAATTATCAGATAAATTCAAATGTGGCCAAAAAGCTGTGATTTTTTTTTTCATTCGTAATTTAAGCATTTGAGACTTTTAATTTTTAAAAAAATCTAAAAATTTGGGAAGCTGCATGAGTCACTAAGATCACTTTTTTTTTTTTGTCAAAATAAAAATTCATTGAGAAAGAAAAAGGCACAAGGCCATACAATGAAGATCTAGTAAGGCACAAATAAAATAATACTAATATAGGACTGTATTACTATGAAGATAAGAAGATGGAGAAGACTTAGATATGTCTTTTTTTATTTTGTTATTAGATTTTTAATTAAAATTAAACATATATAAAAAATTTTAAAAAAGTAATTATAAAAAATTAAGTTATATAATTTATATATATTATTTTTTAATTAAATAATCTAATAATAAAGACATAAAAATTATACTTAATTTTTTTTTTCAAGAAGATAGAAAAAATCTAAATAAACTCTAGACAACACTAAGAGAAATAAGCGTGAAATCTTGTATACAATTTATACGAAAATACAAAATACATTTTTAACCTACAATATTTTTACAAATTAAAAGAAAACTCTGAAGACTTGGATCAGGGGCAACACATTCTCTCTGCTAGATAAATCTTCTTGGTAACTTTTATTCTAAATGTGAAGCCCTCAATTATAGATTTAAAAATATTGTATTTCTTTAAAATACTTCTGTTAAATCTACTAAAAAAGAGAGAGGAACAACTTTCAAAAAAAGATAAAATTAGACAATATTTAATTATGCTTTAACAAACTAATTTTACACTTTCTTTAGTGATATATATAAAGAATAGTTTGCTAAGAAAAAAAAAATTATTTGCAATTAATAAGGGACAAAATTAAAATAAAAAACAAAATTTAAAATCCTTTGCAATTAATTATTTAGACTCTGAAAAGGATTCCAAGGGCTCAAGTGGTCGGTGAATGCGTGCAGATAACGACTCGTAAATTTTCAACCCCTATAGATATATATACTTTTTTTTTAATAAGAATTGAATCGATTCGTACTAATTTAAAAACAATTAAAGGACATAATTATTAGTTACAGGAATATGATTAAATGATAAAAAACGTTAAATACTGTATAAAATGAAGAAATATAAATAAATCAATAGGATTTCTTCCTATAGAAATTATAATTACCAAAAAATGCATATCTGAGCTCTATTATTTTTGTGAATAATTGTCCTGCCTGCATTAGAAATGCGTGTTGAAGGCTTGGAAGAGTCAAAGGTCCCATACTCATAAGCTTCCACGCCTACGAGCCGTGCAACATGCACAAATCATTGTGCAGAATTTTGTCCCACACAAAACTGTTCATGTACTATGTGCAGCTCGGGCACATGACTTGAATTATCAAGAACACTAATCAGTCAAAATCACAATCTCCCAATAATCTGTTTTTCTTCCTCCGTATAACTTTTCAGACGTTTTGTCTCCATAGTACTTAATGGGATTCACACTTGTGCCAGTTTACTAATTTATGGGGACACGCATAGAAGAAGAACAAGGAACAAAAAGAAAAAAAAAAAAAAAACAAGCAAGGTAACGTCTTCTGAATTCTGATATTCTAGCGACAACGACTGCTCAAAATGTCAATAAGTGAATACGAGCTATCAAACATTGAGGTCCCTACATCTTCCCACTTACCCCCTGTCTCAATTTTTTCTTCCTTCTTTCATACTCTGTTTCACTCTTAACAAAGAATCCTACTTTTCATTCTGTTGCTAATGTTCATATTTGGCCTCCACAGACATTTGTTCTCAAAGTACACATGAACTGTCAAGGGTGCATCAACAGGGTAAGGAAGTTGCTGCGGAAAATTGAAGGTAAAATTCATATGTTACTAGTATTTTCAATTTCTTTTAGCATCAATAATGTTTCCTTCATCTTTATTATATCCTTAATGTCTTTGATTTAGCATACTATATAGCAACTCTGATTTTCTTCAGCAACGATACAAGAACTTTTCAAACTTCATAACAATGATGGGAGTTTGAAAGACCAACTTCCGTGAAGAAGTAGATTAACCATCTTTATAGTTTACTTTTGAATTTGAATTAGGTGTCTACAAAGTTCACATTAATGGGGAAGAACAGAAGGTAATAGTCACAGGCAGTGTAGACCCTTCAACTTTGGTGAAGAAGTTAGTCAAATCTGGCAAACATGCAGAGATATGGAATGCAAGTTCCAACCAAGAACAAGAGAACATTGATGTTAAAGAGATCAAGAACAATAACCAAACTCAACATCTGACAAATGACCCCAACTCCTCTGACAATCAGTACATTACTCCTACCTTTGGAGAAGATAATTGTTGGCGACCTGAATGGTTTTCTAGTCAAAATATGGGTACCATGGCTATAGAAAGCCAGTGCAATCAAAATTTTGCAGCACCATTTATTGAAAATGTAGAGAATAGAGGTACCAATTATTCTGGTTTAGGTAGCCAAGAATGGGGATGGAACCTCTATGGAGTGTCACCAATCAGCAAGCATTTTCATCCACCATCCGTGATGAATGACATATATGGATACTACCATAGCTATCAACCCTGGAAAATGATGCATATGAACTACATTAATCATTTTCCCAATGAAATGAACATCCAACTGCAGGAGGGACAACTTAATTAACAATGATGTCATGATATGATATACAATTACAAGCATATGCAAACCACAAACCAAATCTTCCTCGTTACCTTCAAGCCTTCTAGTCTTCTAATTTTCACTCTCATTATAGTATAAACTTTGCCTAATAAACCAAATGTTACTGCATTAATGAAATAAACTAATTAAAGTTTGAGACTTTGAATATTTGGTTTATTTATTAGATGAGATGACCTTAGAGACTAATTTTAAGAGTACAATTTACAGTTTGAATGTAGAGAATTAAATGTACATTTAGTAAGCTCGAGTTTAGCAATGAGACAGTAGAAAAACTCACCACAGGGGCAGACAGAGCAGCAAATATCATTCTCTGTCTTGGAATATAACTAATCTGGGAGTATACTAGTAAAGGAGAAGAAATATAACTAGAGAAAACGATACTAAGATTCAAGGAGCCAACTTGTTTCAATTTTGAAGATAGCTTATCTTTTGTGTTTTCCTTAAACGAAAATGCCTTCCGCCACTTCTTTCATTAGATTAGCTTAATTTTGGGTTAAATTATTGTTTTCTAATTTATGTTTGAATTTGTATTACTAAGCATAAATAATTTCCTAACTAACCAAACTTTTTAATTTTCCTTCTCCTATCCCTCTCTCACCTCAAATTCAGTTTTTGATTGCTACAAACTCATACAATGGTTACAAGCACAAATCCCATTATGTTTTTTTTTTTTTTTCGCCTCCTCTCTTATCAACCAAACCAGCTGCGTGCTGCCATTTAAAAGGCACCATAAAGTCTATTTAAAATTGCAAATGAAGGGGTGTGAGCCAGATTTGGTTACAAATAACATCTTGTTGGATTATATTGTTGTAATGAGCTTGTGCTGGATGAGGCAGTGAAGTTGATGGGGAAGATGGAGGGAAGTGGGATGGAGCCCGGTTTATTTAACTATAATTACAGCTGAAGGGTCTTTGTAAAGCCCACGAGGTGGATAGGACTTATTTGATAATGGTGAAGACGATGGCAGCCTAAGGGCTGTGTGATGTTGTTTCTTACAATACTATTATAAGAGCATTTTGTAAGGCAAGTCATACTAGGAGGGCTTACAAGTTATTTGAGGAAATGAATAGGAAGGGAATTCAACCCGATGTGGTGGCATTCACTATCCTTACGCAAATCAGTTATGTTACACATCATATGCAATTTGGAGTCACACAATGGGAAGAAGAATAGAGACTATAAGCAGACATCTCAAATCAACTTAGTCTGAGATCATGAGAATGCTAATAGCTTGTATTTGTTTGGAATTGATAAACGGAAATTTGCAGATTGACCCATGTGTCATACTCTAAATAGACTTTCCTAGCTAGCTTGCATTGTACAGAATAATTGAAGAAATCAGATTGATGGTGTATAAAAATAGTTTTAACTTTTCCTTACTACTCACTACAACAAGTTTATTGTGATGACAACTAACATCGAAACAAGGGTGGCCATTATGTGGTGCTAGACCAGCTTCTGATACAAATATGATAGCTAATGGTTCAAAAGTCTTTAAATGTAACTTCTCTACCATAGATCCCCATTCTCTATATCGGTACAGCACAAAAAACTTTTCTTGAAACAGTATAAAAAAATTCGCGAATATGTTGACGCCAAATGGAATGCATAATTAGACAACACTCATCAAGTAACATTATCAAGCAACAAAATGAAAATGTGAACAATGAAAGGAAAGAAATACAACTAACCAAATTGAAGTTAGCAACAAGTATTTAGACAGTGTCAAGTTTTATTCAACATTTTCTCATTCCTTATTTTAAATCTTACCAAGCATTCCCTGGTTATTTCAGTCATTTCATCTTAATAAACAGTAATGTTGGCTTTTAATAGCCTTGTAGAGCTAAATTTCACCATCATTCTTAAATTTCTATATCTGATTAAGAAATACTTTCCTTTTTTGTTGTTTGTAACACTTAACACCATCCTCCTAAAACCTGTTAATGCTATAGGCAGCAGAACATGGTTATATAACAAGAAGCAAACATTGCTAATCATGTTCAAATAATATCATCAAATTAACTGTATATTTCAGCTTTAAATTTAACTTGGGGGCTACGAATATCATCCTGGCTTTGAATTAATCTGATCTCTAAACTGGTTGAGTGGGGATCATGCCCTGCACTGTTGTAATCATTGACCGTCCTTTGTAAAAGTGCCTGCACGTGTTGGATACTCGTGTCATTAATCATCCACTATTCAAAAAATGGGGATTTATTCACCAACGTGAATGTCAGTTTTATAATCTCAAAATTAATGTCCTGGCACTGCTAGCTACGGTGAAGAATCAATCAGTCAAATGATGAAAGATGGAGGAAAATTAACAAGGATAATGTCACACAAAGAACAAGAATACCTGCAGACTTGAAACTGCAAGTTCTGCAGCCTTCTCGAGGTTGTCTGGGAATTTCTGGAATGCACAAAGACAAACTTTTTGGTTAATATTATGACATTACTAGGTGAGAAAGACTTCATCTAAAGCCAGAAATAGAAAGCAAAGGCGTTACATTACTCCAACCAAGAAGAAGTGCAGTCATGAGATCTCCTGTTCCCTACAACCATTAGAACATAAAATGATAATAATAATTTAAGCTCCAGATATTGACAGTTTGAAGGTAATTCCGGTCCAGGATTGGATCAGAAGTACTACGTTAAACAAATTAGTCAATTTTCTTGCTTAGAAAATTTCTTGAATGGACTTTCATTCTTTCCTTTTATTATTTGAATTTAGAAGATTTACAAATAATAATTTCTAACAAGCACCATGTCAATTGGGTAAATGGCAATTAAAGCAATATGCAGAGTTCATTGAGGCACAGCATGGCAGTGCTTGCATATTAGTGTGTGAATCTTATGACCTTAGTATAAAAGGTGAAATTTTATGGCCTTTAGTTTGCAAAGTGATTAACCTAGGGCTGTACACGCTTATGAACTGAAATCTGCACAGCTATGACCTATTTAGGGAAATAAATAAATACATTATGTAATTGAAAATTCATTCCTACAAAGCTCAATCATTGATTTGTTCAGCCTGAATTTCATCCATGGCTCATTCCAAATGAACTGTGTCAGTGTCTTTCAATTTTTTTTTTTTTTTAATGGATAACACAAAATCATTATTATAAAAAATCAACAATTTAAGTATTAGTGGAATATTCTTATATTCTTACCGTGAAATAAGCTGGAATTTTGGGTATCACGATCTTAAATTGTGTAGGAGACTGACCCTATCACACAAATGTAATACAAGCATAAGATAATACCATGAAGAGCACATAAAACATCAAACTTTAAGAACTTCTATATAGAATAAAAAATGTGATTAAAGAGTGTGGAAATCAAAACTTTCACAAATCAGTCAAGACACAAACAGACATTTAGGTAATTTAATTTAGAAAAATTAGTAATCTTGGTCTACATTGTTATTCAATATATGGACTAAAAAGATAAATATCAGCATTGATGATAGCACTAAGCACATATGACCAACCTTTTCCTTTTGATGGCTTCCAATCACGAGAAGATTGCCATTAATGTTTATACTTGTAATTACAACCTGAGGAGGCGCATACATTAGCTAAATGATTGAAAACAATAAAACTAAGAACATGTTGAATATTCAATGATCATTATACACAAGTTCTTTGTGATATAGACAACTTGACGTAAAGTAAAATGCAAAATCACTTCCAACATTCACAAGCATGCATATACACAGATAGGTCAGTGTCTAATGCTTAGAACTCACGTGTACTGCAGATTTGAACTAATATGCTTGTGTGAGTGTGAAAGAACCCAAGTAACGTGGGAACCCTCCCTCAAAAGCTAGCTAGGTAAAGAATCAACTCACTTAAGTATCTCATCCAACATCAAGTGAAAGATCGCATATAGTGGAAGACAGGCTACAGTGACTGGGCCACAACCATGAACAGAACTATGTATATGACAATTAAATTTGCTTGTTCTGTACACTGTTAAGTTTTTCAATGCTCAAGAGTCAAGAATGTAACAGATTCTTTTTTGTATGTGCACCAAATATCATGGTTTTCCATGGAATAAAACTGTCCCCCCATTCAAATCACTTCTAAGCCCAAAGCCTGAAATTCAATTTGAGTAATTAATTTGCATAACTTGGAAAAGCACAACAAAAATTTGAGTACAATTGGTTACAATGGATGACAATGCCAATATAGAGAATTGGAGATAAACAGTTTCCAGACACAGATCAGAAAGGATAATCAAGAATGGAATAACTCCATGTCCAAAGGAAAAAGCACTTTACAACAAGAGATTTCCCAACATGAAAGAACAAAAACAAACCTTTGAAGGTCCAGCTGCATGAATAAGGTCACAAGCTTCACGGCCATCTTTTTCAGACTGAATCCTGTGACAAGTATGAACACTTAATTAAAATACAAAACAGCCAATTATTGTGGCAAGGCAATAATTAGAAGAAAGAGGCAAACATCTAATTGTGGGGTTGGGGGGGGGGGGGAAGGGAGGGGAAGAACTCAATACCTCAGCTGTTCAGAATACTGTTTCAGTGATGGATTAACTTTTCATAGCAAGGATTATTTGTGGATGTGATGTTAGCTCTACTTACCGATTATTATACAAGTATATTAGTTTAAAACAGCATAATTTGATTCTTATTCACGTTTACATGTGTATAAATGTACTTCTGCCTTGTGAAAGGAACAAATGAATTAAGTACAAGACATGGTTAAATACCCACAAATAAACCAGGAAAAAAGACAAATAAACCAGGAAAAAAGACAAGAAGGTTAGAGAAATCTTTGTTTTAAGACCCTAATGCAAGCTAAATCATCTTGTTTCTTGTGGTACATTAAGAATTCAGTCTTTTACATCCTACACTTAGTCAGGAACATTTGTACTGAGCAGACCAGGCCCCCATATGTGTGTGTGTGTGTGTGTGTGTGTGTGTGTTTGCCATCAACCTTACAGATACAATAACAAAAGATAAGGAACATAAAGAAAAATGTTAAGAAATCTTAAATAGAGGTATGGTCACCTGAACCCTGTCAGAAGTTCTGCTTCAAACTGGTTGGGAGTCAACATTGAAGCTACAGGAACAACCTAACAAAATATGTTAAGTTATATGCTAAAAAGGCTATACACTTTTACATTAAGAGTGGAACACGTGAAAGAAAGTAAGCTTGTATCATCTCACAAATAGGATCTCATTAAAATTGTATTAAAAGCTCAATTTTAAATATTGGTGACCTAAATTTAGGTGTACCAGCCACAAAAGTTGATAAATTTTAAACTTGTTATAGTATATAGCATTTGTGCATGGACAGCTGCATGAACATTTTTGTGAATCAATCATACCTTCTCACGATATACTGATACCAGCTCTCCGGGAACATAAAGCTTTCCTTCATCACCCATCACTGGATCACATACTGACCAAAAAACAAAAGAAGATGCAGATATATGGACATTTCTTCTCTAGGAAAAATAAGATGAAGAGAAACTTGTCATATTTCCCAGGCTTCAACTGCCAACATGGACAATAAAAATTATAATGAACCATGTGTGTGAAGAGTGAACTTGTTAGTTTTCAGTAATGTGAGCCAAATATGTATGTGCAGTTCACTTGTTAGGTCATAATATCATAAAAATTAAACATTTTTTACACTCTTGTTATTATTTTGTATGCACTAAATAGGCAATGAGTTCAAGGGTTAAAAATGAACCAAACCAAAACTAACGTTTCAATTTGGTTAATTTAAGGTTGAGCCTCAAACTTAACCAAACTGCCCATGAACACCTTAAACTCAATTAATTTTCATTAATCTTACCATATGAAAGTTCGGGGTTTTTTGAGCGAAGCTTGCTGACAACTTCCAATATAGTGTTCAGAAAAGAAACTGAACCAATATAACCTGGAAATACATGAATTAGAACCAAAGTCAGAGCAATGAAAAGGCAAAACAAATTAAAAACGCAACAAACTGGGAGGTTAGTGTTATGGTTCATATCGTAGCAGTTTATTAAAGTATAAGATATAGCATAGCCCTTATCACTTGATGCTTGGAAAGAGAGATAATGAATTCACATTTATTACAGGAAAAAATGAAAAAAAATAATAACTGTTTGAATTAATTGCTTTGATAGAAAAGGCATTTTTCTAACATATCGGAAAATAACAAGGAACAAAAAAAGGTCCTAGGTAGGAAACCTGAATACACTCGTAGTATACATTCAGGTTCCCTCTAGGGGCCTTCACAATTATAAATGCAAAACAACGCAATATGCACAGAATATAGCAACAGAGACTCCAAAGACTCTACAAATGAACCCTTCATCCCATAGTCAAAAAACAGAGAAGAGAAGCCCAACATCACAAGTCATAAAAAAAGAACGCCTCAGATACAAAATTGGCTGGAACATCACTCTCATTTGAACACCTTTCCTTCTTGACTAGATAAGCCACAAAAACCAGCACTAAAATACCATGCACTCCACTTTCTGCCACCCTCCAAATTCAGCCCCAACAGGAATTTGAAAGGCGGTTACAGCCGTCAACCCATACCTACCATGGAAATTTAGTATGTCCTGTGATACTTTGTCAGACTTTTGCTCCTTAGAATAGCTTGTCAACCCATACCTACCATGGAAAAATTGCAATCTATCTTGTTTAGCTATTTTAAGGAGCAAAAGTCTAACAAAGCACCACAGGGCATAGTAAATTTCCATTTGTCACTCAATACCTCATGGATAAGATTGACTAACAACCATGTGGTAAGTCTGAAACTAAAATTGCTGGATCTATTGGGATAATACATAGAGCAGCACAGTAATCTAAGTAACTGAGGTTATCTACTTCATGGTCTTTAAGATTTTTTCCATTTTCATAACATAAAACTAGTAAATGCTAATATAAAGTTCACGTAGAGAGTGGTATCAAGTTTCCAATAAAATAACACACATAAGCAATATTTAAAATACCTGTCAACAAGTGAGTATAGTACAACAAATCATTTGCTTCAAGACCTTCTATTAGTTGCCAGAGTTGCTGTCCATTCAATACTTGACCCGTAAAGGTTGGGTATCCTGCATGGTCCTCAAGTCCATTAAAACAAAATTTGCCGTTTTTTTAGTAAGAGCATCTTGCCTAAACTCATACAGATTGACAGATGACATCGCACCATAGATTAGGCCTCAAAGTCCTGAGACTGAATGAAGAAATAGAAGCAGCTTGCCTGTGTGATTTGAAAACTGCACAGAATTGATTGGATCCACATCATAGCCCAATAGTTGTAGAGGGAAGACAGATGACTTATTTCCAACGTACCCCTGAGAAGAACAGCAAATGGCAACAGCCAACAATGTCAAGGTAATTTTTAAACCGCTGCATACAACATAGATTTAGAATTATGCCAAAGGCAAACTTAGATTGGCATTCAAATACAATTCAAGTGTCCTTAAATAGACTTTCAACTTAAAGGTAACAATTTTCTTGGAAAGTTCACATTCCTGCAATAAAGCTACGGTTTTCAATTTCACGAGGCACTGCCTACCCCGCTTTCATAATAGGTAATTCCTACACAAAGCTCTACCTATTAAGAGATTCTTTATCACCAGTAAATGGATATTGAGATTCTCATTCTAATTTTTTAATTAACAAAGTCAAAATCACAAATTGCAACCAGTGATGAAAAGATAGAGATTTCCGTAGAAGTTCTTAAACCAGTATACACAATCATCCTTTTATAGATCAGAAATGATCAAGTATAATCTTAACTTCCTCCTAGGTGGATATGCTGATCCTACCGTGTGCCATTCTTTCTTAATTTCCTTTTTTCCCCCATTCTTACTGAAGCAAATGCAGTTTTACCCCACAAAGGCATACCTCAAGTATGCACCTTTACCGTAAGATTGAAGGGGAATGCGTGAAGTACACTTAAAAGAAACAAAATTGTTACTTTATGAAGAATAGTGCAACTCCCGCTGCCTCACGTAAGTTGTGACCCCATTTTCTATTGATACCATGTTGACTCTGCCCATTGAAAGATGTAAATAATAAATAGTACACTTAAAAGAAACAAAATTGTTACTTTATGAAGAATAGTGCAACTCACGCAGCCTCACGTAAGTTGTGACCCCATTTTCTATTGATGCCGTGTTCATTGAAAGATGTAAATAATAAAAGCCATAGTAAAAATAAATACCTGAACAGTATGAGATTGAATGCTGAGAACTCGACCGGTCTCCGATGGAAGAGCAAGGGAAAGAATAGGAGGCGCCATGTGTGAAAGTTTAGAGTTTGCTGCCCTAAAATTTTAGATAAGCAAAAGAGAGATTAGGAGAAGTTTTGGTTGAAATGAAATTGATATTAAAAGCAAATAAATGTGCGTATTCAGCTCAAAGCTCTTCCTAATGCGACCTCTAATCGAGCAACTACTGCGGAGCATAATAGATGAACAAGCAAAAAAAGCATCAATGGGTGATAGCAATTTACCGTAAAATTCGAGTTTCGAGGGAAAATCTCAAACCGGATGGGTTTATGAAGAGAGACTGCAACAACGTCGAAGAGCGAAATGCCGCTCAATATCGAACTCCATTCTAGCTATAAAAAAATCATCAAAGACTATATAATGTTAAAATTGAAGACTTTGATTTAAAATTGAAGACTTTGATTTAACGTGGATTTGATACTGAAATTACTAATTTGCCATCACCAACAGCGGGACCAGGCGAGATACTCATTGTCACTGAAACTTTTCACTGTCCACGAAAAGTTTGGATTTATATGTCTAAAACAAGGAAGTGGTAAAGTTTTTGAAAGAACAAAATATAAGTTTTAATCAATTTAAGATGATTTTCTTATTTTTTATTTTTCATTATATCTCCTAATTTCTTTTATTATCTCTCTTAATTTTTTTATTATTTTTCTTATTTTAACACCATGTAATCTTTTTTTAAAAAGTTTTTCAATAGTAAATTAGAAAAATTTTTAAGTTCATGTGTTATATTATATTATTTGTTCATTAATTAATAAAATTTATTTAGTTATTTTTACTTTAAACTTAAGTATCACAAATAAAATAAAAATAAATAGTTAAATTTTTTTATTAATATATTAAAAAAGTGATATAATATATGTATTTCTAATTTTTTTATAAATTATATTATATTATTTATATATTGATTAATAATATTTATTTAATTTTTTTAAAATTAAAAATTTTAAATAATAAATAAAATAAAAAATAAATAAATTTTATTAATAACAAATCAAACAATTTTTTACTGTTTTCTCACTGCATGAAAAGGACAAAAAGACCGACAGATGGAGAGAAAGATCTAGTAAAATTCGTAAAGAATAAAGGACGCATCGGGAATTCCACCTTTTTTGTTTTGCCCTTTTGGCAAACGACAAAAACAGATTTGGTGGTGTCTATTTCAAACTTTGCAACAGACAAATTTAAATTTGCATTTATTATATTATTTAATAATATTAATTTTTTTTTATTTTTTTAATTAAATTAGACTCATATTAAATTTTAATGAAAAAAATAAAAAATATATTTTAATGTTATTAAATAATATATGAACGATGTATGTAAGAATTTGTTCAATGCAACTGCTCTTCTCTCTTGTGTAGCCAGTTTTGTCTTATGTCAACTTGTTTTCACAATAATATTTTTATTAATATAATTATCTCCTTTTACGAAAAAAACAAAAACGTTTTTTAAAAAGCTTCTATTAATTAAGCATTTTGATTAAATTATGAAATAGAAAATTTAATATATTTTTATTTAATATTTATAGTTTATAATTTTAATGATTTTTTAAATAAATATATTACTTAAATATTAATTTACGACATTTTTAACAATACTAGTAAATAGTACGTTCACCTATTGTAATTTTCTATATATAATAATATAAAGTCATCCTAAATGTTTTATAAAGAGCTAAAGTTTTTTTTATTGAAGAAAATTAAAATTGACATATATATATATAGATGCTTGGATGTAGAAAAATGTAAATTATGTTCACATTATATCTAAAATATTTTAAAGAGAAAAATTGAACGAAGTTAAAATGAAATGAGTTAAGAAGTTGAAAATTGCAACAATTAAAAAAAATAGTAAATAAAACATCATGTATTCGTACAATAGGGACAAATATAATTAATTGTTTCTTGTTTTAACTAATATGTTATTAACCTCTTTAAATATCTCTCTATTGCAGGCTAACCGTACAAAATCGTACCTCTCCTCTTCACTACCTTGCAATGATGCCTATGACATAACCTTTATTTAGATCTTTCGCTATTCAGAGTGACGTTGGATCTCAATCTAACCCATTAAATTGGTATTATCCAAAAATTATTTGAATTGATATGCTGCAAATGTTATAATTTTGCGACAACATGAAGAGAAGATGATGAACTTCTAATTACATATTGAAAGAAAACTATCTAAACACAGACAATTTCCCCATGTTATTGCCAAAATATGAAAACTGATAATTAATTTGAAGTATATTTTTACTTTCACCATAAAAAGGTATAAAAGTGCCTATATGAGTATAAATTGGAATGAACCTGTCATTTGCAAATAAGCGAATGAATATGTTTATCGTAAATAAATTAATGTACATGTCTCATTTGAATACACAAATCAATATGTTTCTTTATTATTTATTAAGAAAATAATACGTATGATTAAGAGTATAATGAAAAAGAAAAATTTGTAAATTAAAAGTGAACAAACATTTTTTATAAATAAGCAAATGATCATGTATCTATTAATCTATTAATTATCAAGAAAATAAATATAAATTAACATACAAAAATGATGTTGTATCTTTTGAATAAGTCAACATGTATCTTTGTTATCTACTGAGAAAATAAAACATGCAATTAACATATAATGGGAAAACATTTGAACAAGTGAAAAAATAACATATCTCTTGTGAACAAGCAATCAACATGTGCTTTTTATACAGTAAATAAAGAAACTTGTGCTTTTCACCTGTTTTTTTATTTTATTTATATAATGTACTAATGCTTTTAATTATATAATTTTATGAACATCTATTATTTGCAAAAAAAAACTACGACATAAAAAAGAAAAAACAAGTTAACGGTTCTATATATTAATTTTTTTTAGAAAAAAAGTAAATACATGTCTTCAACTTTCAAACAAACCAAACGATTACTAAATATACTAATTAATGTTTCATCTCAAAAAGAGGAAAAATTAGTAAATAATTTCGTGTATCCTATGTGTCATAAGGCTCACAAAGTGTTCTTCATGTATATATAGAAGTAAATCATATATGGACAGAGTCTCTTTTAATTAGGAGACTGTAAAAATTATGCAGAAAGAAAATTTGCACTCCTACATTCTATTCTATAAGAAAAAAATACAATAGTGAGAAAACATAAAAGAGTGTTCAAATATAAAAAATATAAAATTTTCTTTTCCCATAAAATTAATTAAACTTATAAAATCAATTTACATTAAAAAATATAAAAGAAATTAAATAAAAAGAAAACTAATTTACCTCATAATATGGAATTTTTCATGCATAATTTCAAGATCATCGGCTTCGTATTAGCTACTCATCAAGACGTAATTCAAATTAAGTTGAGAGCACCAAGATAAACAAAAATATAAAGTACTTTTTTCATTCCTCTATTCTAAATATGTTGATTTTTCTCTTGCAGCCATAGCACGATTCTTCGATGGTGCATCAGAGGTCGCGTGGGATTGGAGGGGTTGGTGTGTAGAACGATACTATGATGTTGTAAAGAATTTATATCTCAAATGATGTCTGAAGATTAGATGACTTTTGAAATGGAACAAGTTATATTTTAAATGACATGTCTAAAAGGTATTTTAAGAAAAAGAATTTGTAAACAACCTGCTTATTATAGTAAAAGAAAAAAAGAAAAAAAAATATGAAAGGATATAATTTAGAAACAATTATACATATAAAAAAGATATGACTTTAAATATGAAAAATTATATTTTAAAAGAATGAAAAATAAATATAAAAATTTATGACTTTAAGAAAAATTATACATAAAAAGATATAATTTTAAATATAAAAATTAACATTTTAAAAAGATAAAAAATATATATAAAATAATATAACTTTGAAAGCATATAATTGTATTTTTAAAGATATTATAAATATAAAAATTTATAAATAACTCATACTTTTATAATATACTACATAGATTATAGTCAACCGTACTGTTTGATTCAATCCTATTAATTTAATAATCATGGACAAAATTTTAAAAGTACCTATTTTTTTATTGAAAAAATTAATATTACGTACTTCTGACTCAATTAATTAGTAATATAGTAACGGCGAGGGTTAGGATGCATTATGGAGATGAAGATGACGGTGGTAATCACCGAAGAAAAGTAAAGATAGTTGTAAACAAATTTTAAATATATTTATTGTGTTATTTTATGTATAGATTTAATCAATTTTTTTTATATATATTATAAAATAATATAATATAAATACATTTAAGATCCTCCCATTATTTGTAATGGTGGAGTTCATGGTGACATGATTGGTGGTAGATGAAGTGTCATTCACAGCCATTAAAAAGGTGGCGACTATAACTATAGTGAAGTGGCAAAAGTAGATCGGTGGAGTTGGTGATTATACATACATACATATATATATACAGTAATAAATAAATACATTAAGTACAATAAAAAAAATTAATCTTTTATAATATAATAAATTAAAATTTAAATCTCTATTAAAAAATATTTAGTATATAAAAATATTTTTTATAAAATGATTTTTAATAAAAAAATATTTATATAAAATTAAAAATTATATATATATATATATATATATTTTATACATGTATATATAGGTTGCGTTTGCGTGTGTGTGTGTGTCTCAAGCCCATGAGTTCTGGGATAAACAGATTGAGTCATTCGCACTTTAACAACCTCAACCCTACCCTTTGGATAAGTTAAATAGGTTGATTCATTTAACTTATAATTATTTTTTACATGAAAGAAATATAAAAAAAAAGATCGTGATAAATATAAAATAACATAATTAAAAATAATAAAATACAATAACAACAATATTATATAATTATAAAATTTTAAAATTCAATAACATAATAAAATTAAAATTAAAATATCAAGCTAAATAATTTAAACAAAGATAAAATAAATTTTTTCAAGTTTTAAAGTAAGTATAAGTTAGCTGGTTTTCATTATTTGATTTGTAAATTTTTTTATTATTATAGTTATATAGTTTTGTTCTCTCTATAATTTTTTTTTTTTTTAAATAAACAGTTAACTTACAAGTTAAACAAACCAAACAAATTTTTTGATTTTACAGATTGAAAAATTGAAAACTCCATCCACTGATTTGATGGATTAAAGGAATCAATCCGATGGCTTGAATCCGTTTTGTCATATATATATATATATATATGTAACACTAATAATTCATCCCAACTTTATTATAGATGCCACCCACTCATAATTACTCTCGTCACCATACTTATATAATGATGAATGGACAGCCAACAATATTGATGCCAACGATTGTAGTGAATAATAAAGATTGGAGCTCTTAAAATTTTTGGAATTATAAATTTCATTGAATTAATGCAGCATTTTAGAAAATATTTTCTTTTACTCATGTATAATTTTAGACCTAGCTTACATATTCTAGAAAACAAAAAGGCCCCTGCATATTGACATGCTAAATTTCATATAATATATATACATGCATAGAAATATGCCAATACTTCTGCTATTATTCTTAAAAATACATTTTTAATAAATAATTTGAAAAGATAGTTATTTCTTTTAACAGTTTCAATAATAATTTATCAACTTGTTGCTAGCTAGATGCATTGGAAGTTGTCTACGTGCATTTATTCACCTCTTATTTTAGCTCATGAATAAAGCAATTAATTATACTATGCTATATAGTTTTAAGATGTTTAAGATCTGTTAAATATTTTAAATTATACAATATAATATAAATGTGAGATATAACGTATGAGAACGTAAAAAGATATAGGAAAGAAAATAATTATGAGAGTGAAAAATTAAATACCCTTTCAGTTCCTTTTCTTTCTACTACATTTAAAATTGAATTTTCTTCACAAAAAAATGATATGCATAGTACCTAAAATGTTTATGGTAATTAATACTCAATTTAAAGCATTTTTTGGTTAAATAAAAAAACAATTTGCAGCGGAGTGCACCGAATATCGCCGTCAAACCAACAAATTTGTATACATTGAACTGAACATGTATACATTAAATTCATGATCTATTTATGCATTCTTGTTTAGAAGTTATGCACTATTTTCTTCTAGAAGATGGCAGAGACAAGACAATCTTGAGAACAAGAATTATCAAAGTAGATCACTTGCAGACTTGTATAATTATCCCGATTCCAGATTTCTCATATGTTGGATCAGTATAGTTTATTAGATCCTATATATATATATATATATATATATATTAATGATCAGTAATGAGAATAACTATTTTTTATTGTTATTGTTATGATGCATTTGGTCAACCCTTCTAAAACATACAAGCAATCTTTCACCACTAATATGGCAAGAAATTTTTTTTTTCATTTAAAAAAAATAAGATATATTACGTATATGGCCTTATTTGGTTTTCTCTCTTCTTATATCATTTTTTGGATACTTATATATAGTATATTGAATATTCAGTACTATATTTATTAATATTTTGATATATAAATTAATTCCCTTTTTATAAAAATTATAAAAAATAGTTTTAAATAATTATTGAATGTGATTTTAAATTTTAGAAAAAATTATTTATTTATTAAAATATAAATACTTATTATTATATTGAATTCAGTGCCATAAGACTATAGGAGTATAGTAAATATATTTTAAAAATGATAATTTCAAATATTTTATACCATAAAATTCTTAAAGTAAAAGGGATATAAAAAAAATGTTAAAGTCTAAATTTTTGTTTTATCTTTTTATATTTCACAAACTTTATTTTTTTATTTTTTTTACTTTAAATAATCCAAATCCTAATGTTTCCATCATCTTGCTAAACGCTGTAAGTTAAAGGTCTTTTCACCTTTCCAGCCTCCAGTTATTGATCCAACTTCATTGAATTTTAATAAGCAGGCCTACATGTCGCTTCAAGTTGAACGAGAAAATCAACATTGAAGATATCATCTTCTAGAGGTTAATTATAAAGTACGTATTGCCCATAAGCTAGTTTATTTTAATTTAACAGGTCTTTTCTATATTAGGATTGATGGGGACACTTGGGAGTCTATTTTTGATGCTTAATTATGTAATATTGAGTATTTAATATTACATTTATTAATTTTAATACATAATTTAATTTTTTTTTATAAAGAGTATATATTTAATTCAATCTTAAATCAGATAAATTAAATTAAATCATTAAATCACACTTATTTATCAATATATATATTACTATAGAATATAAGAAATATTTCTGCCAATTGGCCATCCTATGAAATGAAATCTATCCTCCATCCATATATATAAATATAAAGTTGGACTTTGACTGGTTGGGATTATTTTTGCTTTCTTTTCTTTTCAGTTTTATTAATCTTTCTTCTCAACTTCAACTACTACATGGTAGATATATATATGTGTCATATCACTACTGCCCTGGCAATATCCACTTCGCTATTGCCTTTGACATTTTCATGAAGAGATCCTATAGGCAATCTTAACTTTTTTCTTTTGGTTTTAATTTGGCCAATAAACAGCCTTAACATGTTGTTGACTAGATCAATTAAAACCAAATTACTTGCGTATCCAAAAAAAATTAAACTAATAGTTTTGTGACATTTTCTTTCTTTATTAACACAAATTTGTTAATTAGTATGACAATGAATATAAATATTTTAATATTCAATGGTATTTTTTTTTAAAAAAAAAAAGACATTCTACATGTAATATCTAAATGTTGGATAGGATACAAATAGATATCTATTGAGCATTTGTACAAGTGTACATATATATATTATTAAATAAAATTTTATACTTTAATTTAGTCGTGTTTATTGCTTTATATTAGAATTATTTTTAACTTTAGTTTATGACTATGTGAAAATTTTTTAACTGTAAAATCAAAGGAATAGTGCCCGTTGTGATTTGTGGCTGGAATATAAACCCTTAATTAATTTTCTTGATTATTTCAGAGATTAAAAAAAGATTTTTTTATATATATATATATATACATAGCTAAATTGCCGACAAAATTAATGAAGGAGCTTTTACTAAGGACGCGAGTTGTAAATGACGTGGAGGATTGAATGAAGAAAGCAAAGACGGTTAGATGATAATTACTAGTGTGTCGATAACCTACCATTCCAAAATGAATGAGCGGTTCACTCCCACCACGTGCTTCTTGAATTTTACATTTCCGTTTTCTTAATTTTATATATTAACAATAAATCTATCTACACTTACTCTGGTTTTCTACGTATAAAATTCTTGGCGCCTGAATATAGTGTCAACTTTCAATTTTTACCACGTACGATATATGATTACTGCCATGACAGAATACGTAGTAGCTACAAGTGATGAAACATTCTATATATGTAGTTTATTTAATTTTAGATTTCCTTTTATCTTTGCAATAATATATATATATATATAACAATAATACATTTTATTGTAAAATATCTTGCATGATTATGATTTCTCCAAAATTAGAAACTTCTACTCAGATACACAGCTTGTCAGAAATTGTGCATGACAATGACCAATAAGCACACATAATACATTGCTCAAATGTGCGATGCAAATTCCCCAGTCTGACCCTCGAAAATGACTTTTACTTAACGGTAAGCAAAAGCAAATGAAACCTCTCTGAACAACAGAGACGACCTTATCCTAAAAATTTGAAAAAATGAAAAATAATCTGCGTATCATATAGACCATATCACAAGCTATAAAGTGTATGGATATAGTTGTGAATGTGATATGATAGAATTCCGACCCACCTACACAGCCAGTTGTGAATGTGGTATCATAGAATTCCGACCCACCTACCCAGCCAGTTGTGAATGTGGTATCATATAATTCCGACCCACCTACACAGCTAGCCAAAACCCACCAGTCCAAGGTCAGCCAATTCTCCCAGAAGGAGCATATATATGTATCTACCCAATCTCATGAGGATTAATTCACTCATCGCTCCCTCTTCCTCTTCGTCTTCTTCCTCTTGTGCATGCCTAGCTAGCTAATATTTCTGCGTTTTCTATTGTTTACATTTTGTAATTAAGGATGAGAAAACCTTGCTGTGATAAAGAAGGAACCAACAAAGGCGCTTGGTCCAAGCAAGAAGACCAAAAGCTTATTGATTACATCCGAGCTCACGGTGAAGGTTGTTGGCGTTCCATTCCCAAGGCTGCAGGTATATTAATTAATTTTCCACCATATATATATATAATATTTTCTTCAATTGTATAATTAATATAGATATTTCGTTAATTATTAATTAATTTTACATATACATATGTATGATCAGGGCTGCATCGCTGTGGCAAAAGTTGCAGGTTGAGATGGATCAATTATTTAAGACCTGACATCAAACATGGAAACTTTGGTCCTGATGAAGAAGACCTCATCATTAAACTTCATGCCCTCCTTGGAAACCGGTAATTAACAACAACCTCTATTATATATATCCATATATATATTCACTTAATACAATATCACACATTGCAACATAATAAAATAATATTCACAATCTTAATAATTTTGAGGGGAAATATGCTATGATAGGTGGTCACTAATAGCTGGAAGATTGCCTGGTCGTACTGACAATGAGGTAAAGAACTATTGGAATTCTCACATCCGCAAGAAGCTAATAAAAAAGGGAATTGATCCGAACAACCATAAGCTACATCATAGCTTTCCTCGTCCACCTCGTGTTTCGGACATGGAATCATCATCATCTGGCTGCTCCATGAACAAACACCATTATTATTTTAATAAAGCACCCTGCATCAAATCTAGTACTGCTATTTATAATAGGGCTTCAGACACGCAGAGTTGTCTCGAAGAAGAACAACCAACGCCTTCTTCGTCCCACTTAAATCTTGACCTAACCATTGCTTTCCCTTCTCCTACACTTGCTTTTGTGCAACACCACAAACCTAAGCCAAATTATTCTGATCTGTCCTCTGGGACAAAGGACGTGGTGATGAGTGAATCAGCTCCAACCCTTCTTCTATTTACATAATTTTTGGATTAATTAATCATGTGTATATATACTCGTGGCTGAATATTTTCAACAAGTGTGTTTTTTAAAATTCAAATTAGCTAGTATCCTTTTCCTTACAAAAATAAAGTTGTTAATTTCTACCTCAATCAATAACCTAAGTAGTCTCTAAACTCTACAGATCTCAAAATTGACATCCACAAAGCTTAGGTATAATTTGCTCACGAACATTTTTCAAATGATACCTCTTTAAGAAACAAGTGGCAAGGGTTTGAGAATATATACTTGGTTTGATCCTTGCTTTGCCTATTTTCTCACCCCTCTAACTCCCAAAGGGTTTGTCCCATTTTAAATAAAAAATATAGTTGTAAATTTTTAGTCTTTGTTATCAAATCTTGTATATAAAAATATAACAAATAAAACTATCAAGCACGTAGATCAATTGATAGGAGGTTGTCCTATTAACTTAACTAGAGGTCTCACTTTTTGAGCTTTGGAAATACATCTACGTTTTGGATGGAAGAACTTTATCGCCCATTTGGTCCTGCCCTGTCTCAAACACGAATTAATCAGCATCCAATATGGTCTTCGATCGTATAATACAAAGTGGTTCATACAAAAAGAAAAAAGAAACACATGTTTTTCACAGCCATCATATATAGGGTGCTTTAAAAAATTTCTTTGATAATTATTAAAAATAATGTGATAGCATATACTTAACTCTAATCCCTTTCTTTATCCTACTTAATATTTGTGTGTAGTGTAAGATTTTCAAAACTGACTTTTTTGTTTGGTAAACTTTTTGTACCTTTTGATGTCAATTTATTTTTCCTATATATATGCCAAATAGTGTTCACTAAAGTAACGGCATTTATTCTGCAGAAACTGTCTATTTATTGGTGTTATTATATATAACTACATATAGATCAACATTTTTTTAACCTTTTTGTGAGAGTAACATTTGGAAGGATATATTTTTTAAGGAACACTAGACTTAGGACTAGTAGAAGAAAAAACAATGAAATAAAATATGCTTCTTTTCTAAAGGTATTTTATTATAGTCGTAGTTGCGCGCAATGGTGCAATGTAGATAATAACACCGGTATTGTAATGATTTTGGATATACGTTATTTATTCTTTGCAGAAAAAAAATCACATTAATAGAAATTTATCCATAAGAAATTAAGAATTAATTTTTTTAAATATTTTTCTTAACGCTCAGAAATAAAACATTTTTTTAATTGTAGAGGATGTGTGGACGCATACTGTGATATTAGTTGAAGATAAAGAAAATCAAAGGTTGAAGTCACATCACATAGTCACGTAATTAATACGTCTCAACAGAATTGATCGAAGTCAATTATAATTAATCAATATATATATATATATATATAGAAATTACAATATTCAATTTTGATTAATATACAATGTCAGATTCATTGAATTGTTATATGTTTTCTGTTGTTCGGTAGCAAATTAATGTAGGGAGGACATCATGTTTCAAGCTAGCGTTGGATTTGTGGTAAAAAAATTAATATCTTTCATAGTTATCCTATGAGAAACTCATGTGGAAGACAACTACCATTCAATATGCATACAAGGTGCGGCACGTTATAAACTTCAAATGAAAGGCTGGATTCCCTTACAATAAATAAGTTTCTGTGCGTTGCAACTACATATACACTTGGATTACTACATTTCCTAAATGGCCCACCAACAAGAAAATGGAAAAACCTAACAAACACATTACACATATAAAATCATATATATGTGGACATTTTTCTAAACAAAGTCAGAGCAACGCATCCATTAAACAATGACTCTTTTCCCCTATAAAATTCAACGTTTTTTATATGGAAGACATGTGAGTCAAAATGAAAATTACGATAATACTTCCACATATCTCATATTGTTTTGGGTTATTGGGTCAGTGAATATGAGATGGGTTATTGGGTGGATTTTAAAAAAATGAGAAAAGATAAAGTTGTTTTTAGTTCAAATTAACAAAAATTTTAACATGAAGTCAACGAATTTGATATGACAGTTAATTATTAATATTTAGATAAAAAATTTAATGAATATTCTTATTTATAAGATTTTAAAAATTTAAAAAGCTTTTTATAATATTTTAAAGTTTAAAAATTTTTTTTGCAATGACGCTAAAATTAAAAAAATTTTGTGCATTTTGGCTCTCTTTTTTTCAATCAAGTGTTGTGGGCTGTGCTGTACTGGTGTGGCATAAAGTGTACACTAGGGATAAATTACAAGGCTGTGTAGAGATTTATTGTTATAAATAAATTGCAAGGCTGTGTTGTGTAGAGATTTATTGAAATTATGTGGACTTTGAGTTTTATTGCTATATGCTAAAGTGTAGAGATTAATTAGTATATAAATTTCATTATTGTTATACGTTAAATTGTTGAGATTTGTGACCATTTGACCACTGAAAAAATTTTAAAAAAACCTTTATGCGAGTTAGGCTGATATTTTGTTAGTTTGTTTTAAAAATGGGCCAACGCCGCTTGGCCCATATTTTTTGTGGCGGGCCAACCATCTCTACGATTGAGATACCATGATATTTTGGCTATTAGAGTTGGATAATAATGTTTAGTATAATGATAAATGATAATAAAGGAACATATGAAATATCACGTTAGATAAAAAGGAGTGTTATCTCATGATAGTTATAATATTCTGTCATCTCACATTACATGATTGGGTGAGATAATTTTTTTAAAACTTATCAATTGTATTCATATTATATATATATATATATATATAGTCAAAACCCATATTATATTCATGATATGTGTGATTCAGGACTTGAAATGGAGAAACCGTAGGGCCTTCCCTCCTTGGGCTTCAGACTCATTTTCGAAATTTGGTCTATTTCTGGACCCACCCGACGACCCATAAATCAGTGAGGCTCGAAGCCTCTTCCAAAAACGTTTGTAACTTTAACTAATACAAAATAGTCATTTCTTAATAGAATTTAGAATTATTTAAATTATAAATTTTTTAAAAAAATAAATAACATTGAAATGAATAGTTTAAGAATTATAAATTTTATTAAGTTATACTTTTAATAAAAAAATATTAACATTATCTTAGAAGGTATTTTAATTATCTTTTTAATTTTAAAGAAAGTGTCTATATTTCATTTAAAATAAAAATATATATATGATTTGAACATTTGAAACTGAAAACGAGACCTGAAGAAATTTGTCTACATAATATGAAGCAAACATTCACGTCATAACTCGAAGTGGTATAGGAACTTAAAATTACAATATTTTATTAGTTCCTTCCAACAGAAGTTTGGTTCAATTTAATATTATTGATGGAAATCTCCCTAAACTGAATCAGCTTACGTACAGATCAATTTATTCGAAGTTCAAAGTTCAATCAAACAAATTAAAATTACTCCCACTTGGTCATTTTTATCGATCTGTACTGTAATTAAAAATTTATATCATGCATGCTTACTTGTCTTTTTCCCAAATAGGTCAGAATCCACTACGCTCAGCTTGTGAACCTAAACAACAGTTCATACACCTCGCTAGCTTATGCTTTCTATGGACCAAAAAACAAAGAAGTTAAAGGTTGAAAATTCAATGGCTAAATATTATGAGTGATTGACAATCTACATGCTTGCCCAGTAAAAGAAAAATTACAGATCATAGATGCAAAGTTGAACTTGCCATTTGTATTTGAAACTTTTTGTGCATTACGATAGTCCCAAATTAGGTTATTCTAATTAAATCTCAAGTCTATATCAATATAATTAAGATAAAAATTGAAACTATTGATCAATCACTCACTTTATTTCCATCATGTACTACCCTCCTATCTTTTCAATCTTTCTTGTCGCAGGCCAACTGAGTAATTTGTTGAATTAAGTTTTGGGTTTGAATTTTAGGTATTAAAATATTAATGTTAAACAAATTTATTTTCATTTATGAGGTTTTAATAAGTGTGAATTAAATTAATCAAGTCTAATAAATGTTTAGATATTAATATTTTGAAAAAAAAAAATTATCATGGCAAATGGACGTGATACGAATTTCAAGGGGTTTAGGTCGAGGTTGTGTCCTAGGCATTAGCCCTATATGTACATATTTGAAATTTGATTGGTGCATATTTTTCATGCTTTCGTTGATGTGAACTTATTCGGTAGTTAAAGTTTGGTGAAACGTTGGATCTTGTGTTTTTGAGAGTTGGTGAAATTGGATCGTTGATTCATGAAAGTTGAAATAATTAAGTCAATGTTTTTCACTAGTTGATAACTACTTCGCGATGATTAGAAGTAAAATGTTCAGAAAGCTCTGTTGGTCTACTAGACTCCCCGTAATTTCCTCTCCACTGTTCGTCATTATCTAATTCATATTTCTATAGAGTCGTAAGTAACTTTTTCTTCTACATATGAATCTCAAAGTAATTAGTTTTTTGTGAAAGAAGAAGAGTTTATATATATGCTATTCTATTTTTGGAGAAGCTTATGATTATAACTTGGAAGAATACTTGCAGGTCTCACACTTTGGGCTTGGGAGGTTCTGTAATGATTGTATAAAAATTTATATAAATTCTTAGAATTTTATAAACTTCAAATATGGTACATATAAAACTAATTAATTATAAATACATGCTGATGCACCGCCATGAAACTTAAAAATTGAGCTAATAGTGAACTAAGGGCCTCTTTAATTAACCAAGTTTTTGGAGTATCAAAAAGAGCGTTTATTTATTTATTTTTTTTAAAAAATATGATTGTTTAACCAATAAAATAAGTGGCATGGATATGGTATGAGTTCCAAAAGCTACTTTCTCGACATTATATGACATCAAATGTTAAAAAGAAAAAAAAATAAAGAGAAGCGAGGAAAACGTAAAAGGCCTCATATAATTATCTTGTTTAATATGATAATAAAGATTAAAGATTGTGCTGATCTAATTTCTTTCAATAGTTCCTTATATACTTTTTTAGCAATAATATTTATTATTTATATATAGGTATTTTCAAAAGAATGCAGTTTTTGCTTTTTTTTTTTAAAAAGAAAGATGAGGATAATTAACTCCAAGAAAATGATACAAGAACAAAAATTAATTAATCTAGTTTTTGTTGGATATACAAAGTGTGGTATGAAGAGAATCCAAAGTTAGTCCACCCTTCTTTTCTCAAAGAAAGTAGAAAAATTGGATTTAAAAGGTCGGGGTGGCCTAACCCCACAAACTTTGAATCAACCTGTCTGTCTGATTTTGAAGTTTTAATTTAAACCAACCAAATTATATACTGTCTCTATGTAATCTTAGGTTTCCCACTACTATTTACGCTCTCTCCCTCTCTCTCCCTCTCTCTCTCTCTCTCTCTCTCTATATATATATATATATTATATCATTACTCTTTATTCATAGACTTTCATTGAATCTCCATCAAATTTCCACTCATTCACACACACTCCCCAACCACATAATCCAAATTTCATTTTGTCAATATCTTATTACCACCACCCCCAAGTCCCCATATAAAGACCACCCACACCCACCTTCGTGTTAGAAACAGAGAGAAAAAAGAAATTATCGAAACACAGAGATAGAGAAAAGAAGCGAACTGAAATTAAGCAGAAATGGGTAACGCCATGGGACGGAGTAAAAATGCCAAGGTGATGAAGATAGATGGAGAGACCATCAAGTGGAAGACGCCGGCGACGGCAAACGACGTCGTCAAGGGCTACCCCGGCTACGTTCTTCTTGATTCCCAAGCAGTGAAGCATTTTGGGCTTCGAGCTAAGCCATTGGAACCCGACCAAGACTTGAAGCCCAAGAGACTGTACTTCCTAGTAGAGCCACCTAAGCCCAAGATTGAGCCCGAACAGCAAAAGCTTACTAGAAGGGTGCGGTCCAGTGGTATCCGCGGCATGAATGCCAAGGATAGGCTCGACTTCTTGATGCTCTCCAAGAGGTCAGTTTCCGACCTAGTGAAGCCATCGTCGAACTTGGGGGTGGGTGGGCCTGGTCCGAATGATGGGCCTACCAAGGTAAAACTGAGGCTGCCCAGGGCCCAATTGGATAAGCTGATGGAGGAGAGCCACGATGGAGCAGAGATGGCGGAGAAGATCATAAGCTTGTATATAGGGAATAACGCCGGCGAGATTGGCGGTGGCGGAACGGCAGAGATTGGTGGCAAGAGGGAGGATTACAAGCCACGAGGGGTATGTGTTATTTTCATTGTTATGATAATTTTTAATTCTAGAATGTTGGTATGTTTGTGTGAAATTTCAATTTCATTGCGGATTGTGGTTGAGATTTGTGTGTTCATACATGTATTTACACGGTATTTGACTTGGAGAAAAAAATGTGTATGTCATTTTCCATAGTAAATGGTTAAATAGACTTATTTCAAAATGCGATTCGCTTGCTAGTTGTAACACCAATATACAAAGCGAGATTTGACTGAGTATATATTCAAAAGCCCAATTTGACAAGAAAAAAATAATTTAGAGGAAGTTTTTAATGTTGCTCAAGTCAATTTATGGTATATTTGAAGTCTCCCATTTAACACTCCTAATATTTTGCAGAAACGAGTGAGTTTCAGCCCAGTGGTACAAGCAGAAATTCGTGTAGAATCAGCTCCTCTATAGTCATCTCCTTCTATTCAGGTAGCTATGCAGATTGCCGAAGCAAACCAACACAGGGCCACCGTGACACTTCTGTTTTGGTGCTTTTGAATCAAATATTAGTTTTGTTCTGAGATCTATGTCTGTTGGTAATGGTGAGAAAAGGGAGAGAGAATCTTGTCCATAGACAGAGCGGGCTCATATATATGGGCACATGTATTTATAATGGTAACAACTAAGAAAAAGATGCATTTGCTACTTCAAATTTGTTTTGCTATTCTGATTTTAGTTAATAACTTAGCTCACGAATATATGAAAGTGCGAAATTTAGATCCTTCTAATTTTAAATACTTCCACATAATTATAACCTAATGAATAATGTTCCCTTTGTACAATTATGAAGTATTAATACCAGATATAATATAGAGTCAGAAATATAATTATTTTTTAAAAAATTAAGATGTCTAAGATACGATAATAAATTATATATAAAAATATATAATTTAAAATACTAAAAAAATGCAATTCACAAAACTTCATATATTATATAATATTATAATATTAAAAAATGTAAAATAATAAAAGCACATATTCAAAAGAAATAGTGTAAACTAGCAAAAGTATTAAATAATGTAAAATAGTAAAAGTATTAACATGTTTCACGTAAAAGAATAATTGAGGTCAGATAATTCAGAATTCACAAGGAATAGACAATAGATTTATTAAATTATTATATTCACGAAAGACAAACCCGAGGATAAAGAAGAAAGGATGCAAAGAAAAAGAACAAAGCACATAACAATCAAAACACAGAACAAGCACAGAATGGAGCCACTGCACAAAACGAGCAACTTGTAAAAATCAAAACTCAAAAGAATGCACCTGTTGAAGAACAAAGCACACACACAGAACAAGCATCTTGCATCAATCAAAACTCAAAATGCACAATGTAGAGCAAGTGAGAAAAATTGTTTCGACAAGACTCACAAGATTGTTTTTTTTTTTTTTTGAAACATATTTGATAATCCTGATCAAATCGTGTTTAAAATTTTTGGAACTGTATCCTGAGTGTATCTCCTCTTTTTAAAAAATATCAAATACTCTTGTAGTATATATTCAGGCGTATCGACAATGTGTTAATATCAAACGAATATTTGACACCAACACATCAAGAAAAACAATTTATCATGCTTTGTAAGTGTACAATCACACTATTAACATTATGCACAAGTGACAAATTTTAAGTATAGCTAAAATAAATTATAATCGAATAGTAATACATAAAATAGAAAAAATAAATATGATTTTACAATGTTGATCTTAAAAAATAAAATTAAAGTATTTAAAAAATATTTTGAAAATAATTAATTATGAAATGATGAGATATATAAATTATATATTTATTTTTTAATTAAAAAATGTTATAAAAAATATATAAAAATTACAAAAAATTCTTTAAGGGCATGCATAATGTTAACTTATAATTCAATCATATTAATCAACCATATTCAATTAATTCTTATTACTTTGATTATATTTTATTAGTTATTATATAAATGAGGTAGTATAAAATGTGTATATAAAAATTTTTCAAAAATTGAACCTAAATTTTTTTCCTTGATTACAATCATTTAAGGATATTTTTATCTAAAGAATTAAACCTTGGGCGGGACCAGGCTGGGTAGTCTTTATGTACATTTTTTTTTTCTTGGTCCATTGGAAATCTTTGTGTGTCTAACATCATTTTTTTTGGTCAAGTGTGTCTAAAGTCTAATAAACTAAAGCCTAACTTAAATTGGGCTCCTACTGTGAAAAATTTGGGCCAAGTCTCTCGTATGATGGATTGGTCTCTAGAAGAGGACTAGACCCACCCTTGGATTTTTGAGTTGTAATAAATATGCGGGCTGAATTGTTTGCTAATATGTAACCCATTTGGTCTTCTTGGTCTTCGCCCCATGCGTCATTTTCTTTGCCAATGAATTATATTGTTGACCAAAAACAAAAATCCTACAAATCAAAGATTCACAATAACTAAATTTACATATAAATTTTTATATTTTTATTATGATATTCTCTAATTAAAATAAAACATGCAAAATTTTTTAAAAAATTAATTATAAAATAGATAAATTGTATAAATCATTCACATATTAATTTTTAATTAAATAACTTAAGATTTAAAAACTATATCTAAAGTTTTTTGGATTTACAAAAGCTTACTCACTATAAGCACACAAAAGAAGCTTTATGGGAATTATGTCATTATTTTACAACATTTAAAGGGAAATGTGGGAGATTATTGTTAGATTTTTCTAAATTCATGCAAAGTAATATTTTATTATTTTATACTAAAATTTTGAAGTAATGTAGCACTAAAAAGGTTTTAACCTTGCCAAAAAGTGAATTTCTCCTAAACAAAATTATTTGTAACATTCCACTATGTAACATGGGAGAGATTCTACTTTCTCTTGTTTTGGTAAAATGGTCGTAGATATGAAGACTTTGACACTGGCTAGTGTGAAAACTTCGCTAATGACCCCAATATGGAAGTGGGAGTTGAAATCAGAGCATGTAAATGAATGCTTAAATATAACTTGTTGAAAAAAATAAATTATTTGTGTAATTAAAAAATGTGGTATAGCGCGTAATTATAGAAAAATTGCATTCATACTTAATAGCTATTAGCAAATAGGGCGTGGCTCACGGTGAGATAAGAGCAAAAAGATTTATATTAATAAAAATTCACTTTAAATACATTTAAGATTAAATTTTTTATTTTTACCTCTTTTTTATAATTAAAAAAATATTTTAATTTTTTGTCGTAGATAATCTAAACATACAATTTTCCTTTACAATTAAAGATTTGGCGAACCCATGGAACCACACTGACATAGCAATTACATGCCATAGATGCCATCAGTAACTACAACTGTTCCAACCACAAAATCAAATCAAAGGATTAGAAAGAACATGAAGCAGAAAACCCCTTCGTCAGTTTCCATATATTTTTTTTTGGGACAAGGCAAACATAATAATTATTCTGTATGTGACACTGTAGCAAAATCCAAAATCCATAACCTTTGTCAGATGATGTTCTTCTTTTCTTCCTCAGGCTCACACAGTTTCGAGTTATACCCTTTGGGATGATCATACGAATGATCTGGAACAATATTTCCCTGAGAATCGTACACAATTTTCCCAGAAAAATCCAGAGGACGACACCTTTCTCCCATCAAGATGTTCTTCCTCCAAAGCGCTTCATCCCCTTCTTCGTCGCTATACTCGTCTTCTTCTTCTTCCTCTGCCTGCACTTTCTTCCAGGATATCATCTTCACCATGGAAAGTGCCTTGTTGCTGAGATTGGAATTCAGCTTTGAAAGCAGAGTGGAGTCCTTGGAGTCAGACTCAGAGGGTGCTTCCTCTGGTTGTTTGTGGAGTTTCTTTATTTTGTCAGAGTGAGAGCTGCCACACAGAAAGGTGACGATGGAAATTACAGAGAGGACGGCGAGAACGAGAGAGAAAAGGGTTATGGGGATGGATGAGAATGGAAGATGGTGAATAGGAAAAGCAGGAATACACCTTGCCATGGCTTCAGAATTGTTGAGATGACTTAGAATCAGAGATGAGAAATCAATACAAGAAGAGAGAAATTGAGAGAGAGAATGGAAAAAGCAGTGGGAGTGTCAAGTGTGTGGGGTTTATAAGTTGTTGTGCGCATTCAACTTCAATGTAAATTCCCTCTCTTGGAAGGACACTTGATGGCACATTGTTCGGTCCATAAAAAGATACAAGAATCCTTTTTCTATTTATCTTTTGAATAAAGAAAAGTAATTTTAAGTCCACATTAAAAATTCGGTTTATTTATATATAAGACTAAGACCTTGTTATATTAAATTTTATATTGTATTTTAGACTCTCACTTCTTATTTATGATCAATATTGTATTATTGTTATGAATAACATAAAAGATACCAAGGAACACCACTAGCGATTTCATGTAATGGAATTTGATTTATGTTATTCATTTTATGTAAGATAATTTTAGCATTCAAAGTGTACCCTTTTTTTCTTCGGTGATTTTCCAAGCATTGACTTGACTTGCAGACTTGAGTCGTCGTTATGTGGCCCCTTGCGTACGTCCGGTGGCTTTGTCATATTTGTTTGTGATTACTTTATTTATTCTAGACTCGATATCCTTCATTTTAATCTGACTTTAAACAGGGAAGGCAAAATTGGAGACGTCAGGGATGAATATTGGATCAGTTTAGATTATGTTTGGTTTAATTTGGACCATGTATTTTTTACATGGTTAAAAAAATTATTTACTTAATTTAATATTTTTTACACTAATCGATTCAATTGAATCGATGTAATATTTTTTTTAAAAATATTAAATATTAATTTTTTTAGTTTTAAATATAAAAATAAACATTTTTAACTATACAACTAAAATTAAAATCATTTTAAGACAATTATAAAATAATTATAACCATAAAATGAGAAATTTATTGTAAAAATTAATAATAATATATTTAAGATTTTTATTTATATATAATATATAATAAATAAATATATAATATAATATATTAATCAATTAATTTGATTTAATTTAAATAAAAATTAATATTATTCAATAATTGAATCAATTTAATTAATTTTGATAATTCTCTATCTAATCAAATAGTTGGATTGGATGGAATAAATTTAGATTGGTTTGGATTTAATGATCCTTAGGAAAGGCTTCCAAGGAAAGAGCAATTAATTGATAAAAAATAAAAAAAAATGAAATATATGTTTTAAAAAATGTAAAATAATTAAAAATTGTTCTAAATTTTAATTTTTTAAAATAATTAAATACAGTAAATAAATATTTTTTATTAATAATATGTATATAAATATATAAAAAAATACTAACATAAATTTTTAAAATTAATTTTCTAAAACAGTTCTAAAAAATCAAAAAACAAAATATCGTTGAGAGTCCCCAATATAGCATCCACCTAAATTTAAATAACAGCAAATTTATAATTAAGTCCCCCAAAATATACAATCACTAATGAGTTGGTTTCAAAAATATGTAATTTATTAAAAATTAATCTTTTCATCAACAACCCCACATATTTATTATTTAAATATTTTAAACTATGTTATTTCTCAAGGAAATAGGATACTGCTAGATAGTATATGATCTATATAATTTGTTTTATTTTGATTTTCTTAAATATGAGAAAATGATTTTTGACAGATACATGTAACCTTTATAAAATGAATATTTAGTTGATTATAACTATACGTACAATATTCAAATGGCGGTTAAGCCACCTAACTTGATTACTCGCAACGTTTAGGGGCCTTGGAAGGATAGATGTCGTTGGTGGCATGCGATTCAATTTTGTGACCTTAATTGATCATTTTGGTTTAATTGGGGAAACTATATATATACGACTTTGAGATGGATGAAGTTAATATGATCTTAGGTTAGTGGGGACACTCATTTATGTAATTAATTAATGTTTAATTTTATGGTATAGTCACAACTCAATTTATGAATGCCTATAACATCAATTAATTTTCATAGCTAGCTGCTTAATGAAGAATAAATAAACAAACTCAAAGCTAGGAGATAAATCAATGATCAACTATTCTATATACAGTCCTTTCTTTAATGCTTACTTTATTAATATGCCTTTGTCATTAAGGGTGATATAGTAAAAAAAAAAAGTGAAGAATTAGTAAGAAATTTTAGATAAATTAATACCAAGATTTAAAAAATATTTCCAAGTTAAAAGACTTTGTTGGAATAAATTATGCGCCTGTCACATGATTTTCAGTGATAAAAAAGTAGAATTTTTATATGTATGGAAGTTAACGTCTACAAGAGGAACCACATACATTGGTACAGTGAGAATGAGAGTGACAGTGAAGATGAGGATGAGGCCCACTTACATTAACATTATATATATATATATATATATATATGCAGAAGGAAATTAGATGGGAATGGAATTAGTGACGGAAGGATAGACGACGGTGGCGGGATGAGCCATGATTTTGCGACCTTTCATGTGACGGAAGCAATACACCAAAGTCCCCACCGGCCACTCCACCAGCGCCGCCGCCGCAAACGCCAGGAAGCCCACCGTCGGTCCCACCACCTTGCAGCGGCACGGGTTACTCGTTGTCCCACATTGGATGCATATGGGAATCCCTATTCCCAAGCCCATCGATATTGAATTACTGATGATCGAGTTTCGAATTTCAAGTTTCAAATTGAACACCTTCAATCCTCTAGTTTAGGACACACTGCTCTTGCTCTCCATCTTTATACCACGCTCTTCACCTCACATTTATTTTTTTATCCCCTGCGTGCCACGTGTCTCAGAGAATACAGCTATTGGTACACGTGTCTCTGCCTCATGAGAGTAGGACACGTGTTTCTATTTCAGTCCTTGCTGGCATGCGGGATTTTGAACGGGGCTTCCTCACCAATCGATGACACGTATCTGGACAAGAAACGGGACCCACAAAACATGTAATAAATTAATTGAAAATCGTAGATTTATAGTTTTTTGACTTTATTCTTTTTTTTTTAAGTAGATATAAAAAGCTAATTTTATTTAAAATATTATTAAATATTAACATAAATATTTAAAATTTTAATTCACGAAATTAATTTCTAATCCCATTAGTTACCCCAACATTTCTTTAACTTTTTACGTGAGAAAAACAAATATAATGTCATGGAAAAAAAAAATGTGAAACTTACTCAACTAATGGGTCCCACAAAGTAAGTCTCATACTCTATCTATCTCTCACTTCATACCTCTTGTTAATTTAACTAAAGCTTTAATACCAATTTTACAATTAATTACTAGCTCGGGGATTGAAAGGTAACCAAATTATAACTGCAGTTCTCTTTAGCTATGACAGAGTCTTACAGAAAAAATAAGTTTCACTCTGATACGAGTACATGAAATGTTTTAAAATAATAGTGCTATTTATTTTTCGTTCTTTCTTTTATTACCCAAACACTGCCATTTTACCTCTTACAATATATATAATGACCCAAACGAATATTTAGGAGGTGCATGATCTATATAAGTCTTGCCAGCTTGGACTGAATGCTTCAGTTTATCAAGAGCTGGCAATATGGCGTGAACGAAGAGTGACAACCTTCAGTGCAGCAGCTCCACCAAATCCCAAGTATAAACCTGGAACATGTCTTCCATAACGTATAAAGATGCTCTTATGTTGCTGCACCTTCCATAAGAATGCGTACGTTTACATACTCTGCTCATACAGTAGTGCAGTCCAATTCCTTGATAATATTACGATGCCAAATAGCAGTGTTTGGATCAAACCTCAATTCCCATGTAGGCCAGTAATGCAAATCTTGCTTCAGTGTAAGGACTCGTGGCCTCCCGTTGAGGTGAACTGTTTTTACACGAACAAACTCTCCATGCTTTAGTTTCTGCCAACGTAAGAGTAAAGGGGATTGTTATAATCTACTTTGGTTCAAAAGACTATACCAACAAGGAAGTTAGGATCAATCATGTATCTATATATAGATTGTTTAAGCAAACGCATTCATTCATAGAGATCACCAAAATGAAGTTCTCTGACATCCCAACATCAAAAAAGTGCATTAAGCAACATATAGCACAATCCAATGTCATAATCGCTAACAATTCTGTCAGATCCTAAAAATAATTACGATATTACTAAATGACAAAACAACACTTATAGGTGAACAAGTCAACTTTGACACTTCAAAAGCAGGTCAGAGAGATGTAGCTGTAGATTCACAAATTCCAAAAATTCTTCTCCAAATTAATAACCAGCCTACATAAATGATTCACTGTAGCAGTGAATTCGTTTACGGTACTGAATGCTCAGTGCTACTGCCAATACGAGTATATTAATTAGTAAATATTTCCGTACTTGAGGGTGCCAGCATCCCATAACACGGTCAATAAATGGTTTTCAACTTTTAATCAGACAGCATAGAACAAATCTTCAGTATAATATCTACATGTTCAGTGAGCCGCACACATGGGACCTCATATATACGCAGTGCATTCTAATGCGTTTCAATGACTATGGACAACATAATACACACACTAACTAGGAAGAAAAGGGAGGACACACATAAAAGCAAGTTGTATCTCCGCAAGGTAAATTTGCATACCTTCGTCACATTAACAAAAGCATCTAAATTTGGAGTCGGTTTTCCATTAACTTCAACTATCCACTGAAGTGCATAAAGGCCATACCTATGTACAGGACTGCCATGACACCACCTGCGAATTTAACAAAATTTTCTAAGGAGGTGTATTAATTAAAATTAAGACACAGCTGAAGGACAAGTCCCTTTTCCTTTTTGGGGGAGAAGGGGGGTTGTTTGAGGATTTTGCTTAAATTAGCATTAATATAATTCTTGAACTTTTGTCACAGAACTGGAAGCAGCACCCGACTGTTCATATGTCTAGTAATCCAGATTCCAGACGCGAACAGAGGCATCACATGCAGTTGACAGATGTTTCCATACTATTAACTTGGTCCAAGTGAGCTTGCTAACCACTAACGTAAGCCCCTTATACACTAGAGTGAACATAAACGTCCACCCTACTTGTTTCAGAATGAAAGATTTGTGAGCACAAGGTAAAATCATACCTTGCCACATATACACCGTGACCTTCTTCAGGAAGAAATCCAAGAGCACGTACTGCTGGATGAGGATCTTGGACAATACAACCACACCAATTTATTGCCCGGGTTGTGCCATTTCCATCCCTAACATCTGTTCCCACAAGAAGATCAACTTCAAGCCCCTGACACAGTGCAAATGTATCATTAACACATAACCTAACCTATGTGCCTCAATACAGATGGCAAAAAACCAGCCAAAATGTCTGCTCATCACCCTCCACAAATCTTCTTTGAAAAGAGAGATAAAATGAATTTAATCTTCACATGGCATATAGTCTCATATACCTGCCGGAAAATGGTCATGTGAAGCTTTCCATCATTGGTATCAGATTTGTCTAAAGCTTGGCAAGCATTTTCAATGTCACGGAAGCATGTCACTGGTTCTTTATTGATTGCTAAAACCATGTCTCCTTGTTCTAAAAGATTTTCAGCACTTGATCCAGCCAAACAACTTTTAATACGTAATACTTGTCGTCTAATGGGGTCTTTCTTAACAAGTGCCTACAATAATCATGGCCAGTAAATATTAGTAACAAATCACAACAATGACAATATTCAAGCTAGTCTTTCAAGGAGTGATAAATGGAATGAGAATTTAATCACCGAACTACAAAAAATTAAAGAGAGAATTTAGTCATAGTTGATATTTCTTGAACTAGAGATGGAGAAAAAAACCAACAGAAGAAAAAGGACAACTTATTACAAGTGATAATGCATAAATCCAGGCAGATCCAGAACAAAGACCAGGAAAGAAATAAATTTTTAGCCATTACTAACTCTAAAAGGGATTTTTCATAAATTGGTCAATGAAGACCAAGTAGCTTCTCTCCTGATCTCATCATTCACATCAGGTCCAGTAGAGGAAGAAGCAGCTAAACTAGAACATTACATAAAGGTTCTTACTCAGAAAAAACAAAATCTTACATTGAAGACTATTCAGCATAAACATAAAAGGCTTCAATAAACCTCTCAATGATTATTTCTTAAATTGAGCCATATCATTAATTTATCATATCCAGATTCTCAGGTTTTCTTACATGGCAAATTGAAAATTACAGTCACAGATATATTAGCTGTTTTTGTTTCCAACTTTAGGTCACACTAAAGACAATGACAGAATCATCATTCACCTACCAACATGATAACACCAAAATAAATAAATAAAATGAAAATAAAAGGAAAGAATTAAACATAGCTTTTTTCTAATAGAATATCATATAAAATTTTCCAAAAACCCAATAAAGTAAAATTTCTAACACTTCATTTAAAAGGAAAGAAAATACTCTCAGGTAGCCTTTAGTAAGTTGACATTCTAATTTTCAAAGTACTTGGAAAATTATTTAAAGATATTTGTTTTTAAGATTTATGAAAAATCCAACATTCCAGCTATTGGCATAACCAACATGGGGAATATAAATAATCCATATATACTATTAAATATTATAATAAAACTATTCATGGGTTTTCATTTTACAGCTTAAGTTTATTACTGTTTCTTAGGTGAAGTGGTGTTTCACATGGTATCAAAACCTCTGTGACCTAGTGGTTTTGAGTTTTGACGCTTGCTGCCCCATACTCTTTAACAAACATAAATCCAGCACAAGGTACATAACTTCAACCAAACTTCAAGCCTAAAGGGCATTTGTGGGAGGGGGCTTGTTAGAGATTATAAAAGTTTTAACTTTTGAGTACAAGTGATCTTTGACATAAATCATATCTAAGTATCTTATAAATAGAATTTCAGATATTTGAGAAATTAATATGTGGATCTCACACAAAGGCTGCCTAAAGAGTAGAAGCAGAAACAGATCATATCAGGATCTATACCTGGATCCAATCATCACTTAATCCAAAACTCCGAGCCTTCGAAAGCAATGTTGGATAAAGTTCAACTTCTAAAACTCTGACAAGAGGCATGGGCCTTTTAGCACCATTTATGAGAAGAGGTGGCCCTTTGGCACCAGCGACAATTTTTTCAAGGACCTCACTCATTGAATATACTGGAATACCCCTCACAAATTGATGATCTTCTGAGGTACTGCCACCAAATTTCAGCTGGAAGAGTGAATTTGTGCATCAGTATCATCAATACTTAAATAAGCACATCACAAACAATCAGAAGGAACCATATGCAAGCCATTACTGCACCCCCAGATGAACAAATTGTAGATTAGTACTTAAAAATAAATTTCTGAGTTCCCAGCCCTTCCCACCAAGAAAATACAATTATGGCGTGTTCAGCAGAAATTAAAATGAATGAATTCAAAATAGGAGTATTGAATTTAAGGAGACAATCACAGTAATCTTAATTGGTAGGAGAATCAAAGAAATGAATAAAAACCATAGTGATCAAAATCTTACATGATAATGAAGTACAAATACAATGATAACAGTACAAACAAAATATATACACCAATATGTATACACGTGTTTTACTGGGTTAGAAATACCACCAAATAAAATTAAACAAAATGTATACATGTCTTTTTCACTCCCATCTACTTTCAGTATATACCAAATAAATTTTTAATCATCCCGTTTACCATATTCTCCATAGGAACCAAGTAAAAATTTCTTAATATTTTCATACTCCCAATTTTCATTCTCCAATCTATTTTGCACCATTCATATCTAGAAAATAGCCAAGTTACATACTAATCTTCCTAAGACTTTGACAGAAAAATACAAAACTAATGTTTTTTTTAAAGTTACTTTATTATTTAACTTTGAAATTTTTTATTGGCTTTTATTCAAAATCTTTACTTCAAATAGTCAAAGGCCCTCCTTAATTAATATAGGTATTTTAAGATAAAAAGGAATAGCATATAGACTTCAAGGACCAACCCACCCCTAGGTAGCCTTTTGAAGTTTGTGTAAAATTTGTCTTCTCTCGTCTCTTTCCTGTTTTTGTCTTTCGTCTCTTTGTCTTCTTCTACGAGGATACAACTGTTTGAAGTTAGGCTTTATTATATTGAACAAATGGAAAGATCAATAACTTCCATAGAAATACATTCTTTAAATTCTCCCATCAAGGATCATATTTCATTTTGATATCATCTTTTACAATACTTTTCTATTTAGAACTTCAATATTAGGGTTTATTACTTTGTCACTAATTTATTTAGCCCTTTTTCCCCATATATCTCTTCCCAATGAAAAGTGTCTAGCTGCATCCCAGCAAGTGGAGAATGATTGGTTTAAACCTGAGTTGAGAAGCTTCCCCATATAGCTTGGACTCTTCCATGTTCATCTGTTAGCACACCCGAAAATGTACTACCAAAATCTGGATTAAAGACAGCATAAGGTCAAACATTTTAGCTGTATATAAATATCATGTTGACAACTCAAAACCACTTATCTAAAATTACCTGTATCAAGCTCAATTACTTCCATATTGGTTGCTCGGTACCGTGGGCAATCAGCAGCACCTATATTTAATGCAGCACAAGGATTGGTCACAACAGATTTCCTGGATGTTGCTTGAAGGCTTCTACTCAGCCCCACAAGGTAAACAGAATCCCCTCGACGTAAAGCAGGCTCTGAAAGAGAAAATGTAACTAAATGAGTTTTTTATCATTATGGATAATTGGAATGAAAAATCCAAGTGCCCTCCTCTGGCCTCTCACCATATCATCAAAATTTAAAATGTATTATATTTCAGTGAAATGCTATGTTACAAGAGCTAGTTACCAGTAAACCAGAGTAATTAACATCAACAGAGGTAAGTATATTGGGAAGATGAACTCATTCTGTCGGGTATTTAATTGACGGTCAACCCTCATTACTAAGGGGAATCTGTGTTTATTAAGGGGTAATCAGTTTCATGATATAATTTTCCCTTAAATCCCTGGTTCCATGTAATCAGCCATGATTTCATGGATATGTATCTAGCTAGGAATCTGGTGTATAATAGCTGGAAGTTATAGACAATTAATTCCCACATTTATGGGAAATTAGGGCTTCTGCACTGTATAAATACCTGTGTAAATTTCCCACATTAATCAGAAGGAAAAATTACTTCTCTTGTAAAGGTATCCTCACCAAACTAAAACTATTAATGAAGAAGACATGTAAATAAGTCCAAACATGTAAATTGCATGCACATCTATCAGGCTTATCTCTAAGATCCCAACTATTCCTCGACAGAAATGAGACTGGAGAATTTATACTTTGAAGCACTAGAAAACCACAGAAAGATTTTTATAATTTTAATTTAGACAATGAAGTGTTGAAGAGATTTGGGAACTTGCTCCCAAATTCAGATCTTAGAAGTCCTGTAAAATCAGAATATATATATATATATACATATATATATACATATATATATATATTTGCACAAAGTCAAACACACCTGGATGTAACTCTGCAGCACGGACGACTGAAGCACCAACAGATCCTAAAGCAGAGGGATCATATGAAATGAGAGCATAATTGTGAACCGGATGGAGAAATACCACCTGCAATTAGTTGGTAATAGGAATGTTAAGTTTAAAAGACATGAAATTTTGTTTTTTCATTTATATTTTAAGGGTCACATTCTATTAGACAACTTTACCTCCCCTGGAATTTCTACTGGGAAAGCAGCAAAGGATAGCATAACATCAGAAGAAGATATTGCAACCGTGTTCTTGTCAACGGCAACTAACCCCATATCCTGGGAGTGATATATTATGACGCCAGTTCCAAAAAAATGTTGTGAATGAACACCATCAAGCATACATGATGGAGGGACATGGACCTGCATATCCATAGTTTTTAGCATGACAAGTTTGTTGCACATGTCAAGAACAAGTATGAACTTCAACAAGGAAACCAGTGCTTCAGGGTAAGCCATTAAGCATTGATGTCATGTAAGGGATTTCTATAATCCAGACCACAAATATGAAAACAATAACTTGAGATAAAGGAGTTAAAATGAGAGAAATTAAAAGCTATATTGCTGGATTTTCTCTCCAAAAGCATTTCTATCAAATTAATACTAATTGGTGATTGATGCCCCTAATATCTCAGAACACAATTACAAAGAGAAAACAGGCCAAATAAACCATTTGGAAAACATTTGCAGAAATTTTATGGAAATTCCCATGCCCAGGTATGCATCACTAATTACACAACAAAAGGTAATATTTACTTGTCAAGGAATTGGAAACACAGAAACATGAAACTGTATTTAAAAGAACAATGAAAACGGTTAATGCATAACACCAACAAACAGATCTATTCTATAATTACATTTTTGGGGGAAAACTTAAGAAATGTATTGAAAAGAGAATCACGTATATTCAGAAATTTCTTCATCAGGTAGAACAGGCAGAAGTACTACATATCAGTAATAATCCAGCATATCTGTGGAACTGACAAATGAATAACTTGAAAAACTCATCTGTTGCCTGTAAAGGTGATAATTTACATACACAAAAAGTAGAACAGGTTGCTCACCCAATGCAAACTAGGAGGCACTAATTTAGGTATTTGCAGAGGCTGGTATGGTATGGTACACTCAGTTCTTGAAAATTTTATTGTAGAATGGAAATCAGAACTGAGGATCAAGATTAAAAAAAGACTCAGTATTCTTGTTCAAATTTAATGACAAAGATGGAATCCATAAGACAGTTAATATGCCCTTTATACACGACTCAATCAACCTAAGTCTAATAGGAGAAGGAATCCAAACTAAGGACTCCAGCAAAAATAAACTAGGATAACCTTTCCAACTATGAATAAGATAAAACTACTGAAATCTAAATTCCAAAATTGCTCATATTTAGATCCTAACCCTAAGTCCAGATTTAAAATTACATCATAAATTGATATGATAAAAACATACTATCCCCTCAAACTACATTATGTTGGCCAAGGATAGCAAAATATCCAAAGTAAAATATTAAGAATACATACATATATGGTTGAACTTTAACGTATCAGTGTATCTTACTGTTTCAGATATGATACATATATCCATATCTGTAGCTGTGAAAGCAGCAATGAAAATTATGACAAAATTTCTATAATATTACCTCAAACATCACTAGAGTAGGCTCTATCACACGTTCAGCTAATGATGCATTTGCTGCTGCTGCTGTTGCACCTTGATAGTCCATTAAAATATCATCTTGCATGGCACTTGGTTTTTCTAGCTTAGTCTCCCTGGTGTCATTCAAGGAATAATCAGCAACAACACTTCCATCAGCAGATATATCCTCGTCCACTCTTCGTTTTTTAGTGCCACCATCAGATGCATTATCAGAAGCATCTTCACAACCAGTCTCCATGCTAGTGATTCCATCAGCCAACTCCTGATTGTTATCTTGATGTATATGTCCCACACAAGTTGGCTCACCCGTTAGTGAAACTGGCTGGTCATCCAGATTTCCAACATCTTTAACACCGGATGACAGGAATAGGGAACTTGGCTGAAAAGCAGGTTTAGCAATCCAGAGACCAGTGCAATCATCACGAGTGTATATCTGGGGAGGTGCATACCATTCATGGCGATCAACAGTGACCAAAACAGGCTGCACTCATAAATGAGTTCATGAAACAGTCATCAGTAGGTGATACCTTGAAGAGACAAAATAGGTATACTAATTCACTAAATGAGAAAAATATATATATATATTTATTTATTTATTTGATAGAAAAAGGAAGAATTCTATTGAAGGAAGAAAGTACCTAGGAAAAGAAAAAACCAACAAAGGAATAGCAACAAAAGAAAAAACAAGATTGTAGCTAAACAAAGCCTTCCAATCACTTCGGAGATCCATAATAGAAACACCTCTAAACAAACCATTCGACGAAACCCAGAAGGAAGACAAAAAGGTGATCTTATCCCACAAAAGATGAGGGGAGAGGAATTTATTATTAAAGATTCCGCTCCAACCAAAGACACCATTAAGTTGCGATGCCAAAGAGCTTTATGTTCTTTATTCCTCCTAAAGCCCACAAACTTGAAAACGAAAAAGGTACCAAGATTAGTTGAGCAAACCCAATTCTCTTCAAAAAAGCCAAACATTTCATTCCAAATAATCCTAGCCACTTCGCAATGTAGGAAAAGGTGGCTGCCCGTCTCAACTTCTAAAACACATCACACAAACATCATGAAAACATTTCCAAACCATGATGTCCGCAAAGTTATATAAACAGAAGCACTAAATTACAGGCTAAATTATCCACAAGAGCAGAGGAAAACAATTGATCCACAGCCACAAATTCATGTAAAATGGTGGTGATGATGATGTTATATGTTGTGAATACACATTTATCTTATGTCATATGTTGTGCATACACATTTATCTGATGTCATGTTGTGAATACACATTCATCTGATGTTATATGTTGTGAATGTATAATAATCACTACCTTCCTTCGATGACGGTCCATGTAGCTTATATACTCCAATGGTACTCGGGCACCCCTAGATAACTTGGAGAGAACTGATATTAGTTCATCAAGACAAGATATCTCTTCGCCAGCAAATTTCTTAATTATTGCATGGCGTGGAACTCCTGCCCGAAACAACATATATCTGCAAAAATTAAAATCCATGTTTTTATTAACCCACAGGGCAAGTACCAGAGCATGAAGCATCAATCACAAGGGTTGCCTGTCTGCACAACCCTTGAACCATGAAGAGAGGAGTAATATTGGACTCAAAGGTCGCAAATTCTCATGCAATCAATAACTTAAAGGATGTACTAAATATTACAAGAGTAATTTTTCCTGATTCTGACCCATCATTAATTATTATTTTCATAATCATAATCTATATAAACTACAATATGTCTAATATTTATGAGACCAGTAAATAATTATAAGTTATTAATAATTAATGTTTATATAATATACATACCCTGGTTCAGTCACATAAACAAGACCACATTGGAAACGGAAATTTCTAGCCTGCATTAGAGAAGATGATAAACAAATGCTTAATCAGTCAGGTAGCTCAAAACTAGAAGAATAAGCAAGCATGACAACGCAGGTGAGTAAAACATTATCTTTCAGGCTGGAGCATGAAGAATCTAACATTAAGTGTATAACAACTTAATAGTTCAAAACAACTTTGTTGCAGTAACACAAGAATAAATAAGAAAAAAGGCAATTATACAATTCATAGGAAAAATTAACAGAAGACTTACATACAGAGACAGATGAAGTGGACCAAGAAAATGAAAGCAAAAGTTATCTCATTAGAAAATTTAGAGTAATAGGAACAGCAAACATGTTCAAGCTGCAATTGTTCATTTAATACCTCAACTTGCTCAGCTTATCAACAACCAGTAAAACCATATTCAACTTTTTTTTTTTTTTTGCTAAAATGACAAATACAGCACAGAGGACATATCAAGTATAGTCCAACTAACCTGCTGATAAGAAAGTGGATGTATTACTGCACCACTAACTTCCAAGAAATAATCAGGAGTTATTGAGTGCAGATCTTGCACCTGAAACAAACATTAGAACAAATTTATAATTTTGCAGGAATCCCAGATAGAAAGAAAAATGTAAAACAATTGGGAAAACGGCATGCATTATTTGGATTTTAAGGAGTTAATAGTTAGTGCACATAGGGATGGGCTAATGGCTATTGGGAAAGATCATCAACCATAAAGGCATGAACAACTGAGACCCTCCTAGAAAATTATATATGCCTAAAGTAAACCTTGTATGATGAAGGTAGGAGTGACTATATCTACAGACATTTGCATACTACTGAATTTTCTAGGTCAGGCTCCTACAATAAGAGGCTTTGGTAAAACTAAGAAGAGAGATGGTCAAGGCCCCCATAATTGGGTGACTGAAAACATTGGCATAGTGGAGGACTGGTAGTGCCATTTACTAACAAACCAGAACCAGACCTTTTCTGGTATTGGGTAATCATGCCCAAGTATGAAGTATAACAGAACAGATTGCATGCTATTTAATGTCTTAAATGCAAACCAACAGAACATAGACCCCAAATATTCTGTTCCTTTCTTCCCTTAGTAAGCTGAAATGATTCTTGTATATGGTTCTAGGAAGACTTATGGGCAGGGGAAGCTCCATTCTGTTTTGTTTTTCCTCATCTCCTCCATCTGTCATGACCATATATGCATGTTGCCCCACTGCTAGTGTTGACTAGCTTATGGGCCTAATTGGACTTTTATTTATTCTGTAATTATTGTATCTGAATTACCTCCCAACCCTAGAATAGGGAATAGTGTATAAATTCATTGTCCATATAATTGAATAATACATGTAAATATTCATTCAGTTAAAATCTTTATGGTATCAGAACCCGCGCTGCCCTAAAGTGAGTATTTTTCTCTTCTTCCATAGCATAAGAGTTTTTGTGTATACAAAAGGGGTTGAGTTCTTCTCTTCTCTTCGCTATTCACATCTTGGAGGTTAAGTTTTCTCCCTCCCTTACCGTCACTGCCCATCCAAAGCCAACACCCACCATCCAATTTGCCACCGCCCGAATTCCGATCACCGTTATTCATCGCACACGCCACCACGCGTTGCCAAGCTGTTCTGGATAGATCTGTATTTTTTCTCTGATCCTGGCCATTCTGCCCCGTTGTTTGCCTCACCGCTACCATATTTGGAGAGCTCATTACCCCACCAGCAAACCCAACAAAACCGATCACTGTCCGCCACTGCATGTGCCGGTTGTTGATTTGGCTTTTTTGGTTTGCTTTGTTTTTGGGCTATTCTCTCTGTTTTTTGGCCTCTTTTCTCCTTCTGCCTTCTTTGTGGTGCTGATTACTTATTATGGGAGACACTAAGGCAATAGAAAATACTTCACTAACCTATATCTGCACCATCAAGTTAGATAGAGTTAGTACCTATCTCGCTTGGTCAAGGGTATGTCTTTTATACATTAAATCTCGAAAGCTACTTGGCTATATTACTCGAGATATGAAACTCCCGCTATTTCTGATGATAACTATGCTTAATGGGACTCTGAAAACTCTCTTGTTATGACATGGCTGATAAATACTATGCATCCCTAGATCTCTAAGCAGTATTTGTTACTTGATGCTGCTGAAAAAATCTAGACTTCAACCAAACACACTTATTCTCGCAAAGGGAATGATGCTCAAGCGTTTGAAATCAGGACAAAAATCAATGCCAATAAACAGGGAGAGTTGACTGCAACTAACTATTATTATGAATTGAGTGGGTTATGGTAGGAGTTAGATTACTATCAAGATCTCCATGCCAAATGTGCTGAGGATGCAATTTTGTTTCACCAGTTGATTTCAAAAGAAAGGGTTTATAATTTTCTGGCTGGTTTGAATCCAAAATATGATCAAATTCGAGTTTAAATTCTGAGAAAAGTTCCTCTCCCTTCTGTTGAGGATGCTTTCTCCTATGTTGTACAAAAAGAAAGTTGCCACGCTGTCATGTTTTATCAAGCACCGATTAAGAAGTCTAGTTTGACCGTCTCCCATAAGAAACCCAAGGCCACTACCTCTGATAAAAATCATTTGCAGTGTGATTACTGTGGTAAGCCAAGGCATACCAAGGAGGCTTGTTGGAAGATATATGGTCGGCCGACTCAAGGCCGTAGAGGTAAACAAGTCACTTCATCCAAAGGTCAGGTGAATATTGCTGATACTGTTGAGCCACCCAAGGATGCAAATTCAAGAGCTTCTCTCTCTTCTGATGAAATTCAGCACTTCCGTTGTCTCCTAATTAAGCTTGACCCCTCTACAACTGGCACTTCTTATGTGCACTCAGGCATGACTTTTACTGCTCATTCTCCCTCTTGGATTGTTGATTCTAGTGCGAATAGACATATGACAGGCTCTTCTAAATGCTTGTCCAACTACTCTTCATGTCCTGAAGGGGATAATGTTCGAATAGCCAATGGGTCTATATCTTCTGTTTGTGAGACAGATTCTGGGGTTTGTACATCTAATATTACACTCTTGTCTGTGCTTCATGTACCTGATTTTCTTGTTAATCTGTTATCTATCAGTTCTATCACCAAAAATCTAAATTGTAAAATTGTGTTCTTTCCTAATCATTGTGTCTTTTAAGACCTTCACACAGGGAGGATGATTGGCAGTGGTAGGTTGTGTGATGGCTTGTACGTGACAGATGGTGTTCGAGACTCAGGACAGGCCCTTCTTGGAGTTAATAAGGATGTCAACCACGAAATAATCCAATGGCATATGTAGCTGGGTCATCTATCGTTTTTTGTTTTAAAGAAACTTTTTCCCAATTTATTTTCAAATCTTAATGTTGAAACCTTATTTTGTGATGCTTGTGAATTTGCCAAGCATACTCGAATCTCTTATCCTTTAAGTAATAATAAAATTTTGATTCCTTTTATGACTATTCATTATGATGTCAGGGATCCTACTCAAAACTGTTTCTTTGTCTGGTTTTCGCTGGTTTGTTACCTTTATTAACTGTTGTACCCTCACCACTTGGGTTTATTTACTAAAGTCAAAAATGAAGTTTTTTCTTGCTTACAGTCCTTCCATAAGATGATTTGTACTCAATTTGATGCTAAGATAAAAATCTTGAGAACTGACAATAGTATTGAGTACATAAATAAACACTTTGAGACTTACTTGGAATTATGGAATTATCTATTAAACTAGTTGTCCTTATACCAATGCCTAGAATGGAGTAGCTGAAAGGAAACATAGACACCTATTAGAAGTGGCCCGATCCCTCATGTTCACCATGAACTTACCCAAGCCTTATTGGGGGGATACTATTTTAGCTACTACATATCTTATAAACCGCATGCCTCTAAAAATCCTTGATTTTCAGAATCCTCTTAAAGTTTTAACAGGTAAAAGAGACTATATTAACCCACCCAAAGTGTTTGGTTGAGTCTATTTTGTTCATACCAGGAATACTAGAAAACTTGATCCTAAAGCCCTTAAATGTGTTTTCATAGGGTATTTCCTTACTCAGAAAGGTTACAAATGCTATCATCCTCCCTCCAGAAAAACCTTTGTTAGTATGGATGTTACCTTTCGGCAAAATTGAACCCAACTTTAACACACCCTTATCACCTCTTCAGGGGGAGGTTAATAAAGTAGAAGAGGTGGCGCTCCTTGATCTAGAAGACATAAGGTAGAATGTAGTTCAGGGCGGAAACTGTTGGGAGATTGGAGAGATTGGACAAACCTGACTTGTTGACATACTCAAGGAGGAACCGACCAGGCAAAGCTGAAGAAGCCATCATAGAATCTGCCGAATCTTCTGAATCCTCCTTCACTGGTAAGTTATCTATATTCCCTAATGATTTAGATCTATCTATTGCTCACAAAAAAGAGTCAGATCTTATACCAAACTTCTTATGTCTAATTTTGTTTCTTATGACTCCCTGTCTCCATCATATAGCGCCTTTGACTTGTCTATTTCCTCTGTGTCTATTCCACAGAATTGAAAAGAAGCTATTACTGATCCCAAGTGGAAGTAAGCGATGATTGAAAAAATGAAGGCCTTGTCCAAGAATAAGACTTTGGCCTTGGTCCCTCCTCCACAGATAAGAAATTAGTGGGTTTCAAATGGGTATTCACTATGAAACATAAAGTTGATGGTTCGATAAAACGGTTCAAAGCTAGACTGGTGGCCAAAGGGTTTACACAAACTTATAGAGTGGACTATCAGGAGACCTTTGCTCCGGTTGCAAAAATAAACTCCATTAGAATTTTGTTATCTTGTGCAGCTAATCTCGAGTGGGACTTGCACCAATTTGATGTCAAGAATACATTTCTTCATGGCGACTTGGAAGAGGAAGTGCATATGGAGATCTCACCTAGGTTTAATAATGAACAAAGTCAAGGAAAGGTGTGTAAGCTGAATAAGGCTTTATACAGACTAAAACAGTCACCAAGAGTGTGATTTGACAAATTCAGTAATGTCATGGTTTCCTTTGGCTATCATCCAAGCAATGCTGACCATACCCTCTTCATAAGCCATAAAAAGGGCAAAGTCACTCTTCTCATCGTCTATGTTGATGATATAGTAATGACTGGAGATGATAAAGAAGAAATGTCCCGGTTGAAGAAGCTATTAGCACAAGAATTTGACATCAAAGATCTCGATAAACTATAATACTTCTTGGAAATTGAGGTTGCTAGATCAGAGAGAGGAATCTTCATTTCTCAAAAGAAGTATATTCTAGATCTCTTAGAAGAGACTTGCATGTCAAGGTGCAAACCGACAAAATCCCCTATTGAGAGTAATCATAAACTACAATCAAGAGTTAGGAAGTTAGTTGATAACGAGCGATATCAGAGGTTGGTCAGAAAGCTTATTTACCTCTCACACACTAGATTAGACATAACCTATGCGATCAGTCTAGTTAGTCAATTCATGCATGACCCTCGAGAATCCCATGTGCAAGCTGTCTTTCGCACCTTGCGGTATCTAAAGTCTAGCCCAGGGAAAGGATTACTTTTTTCCAAACATGGTCACCTCCAAACAGAAGCCTTTACAGATGCAGATTGGGCTGGATCACCAAATGATAGAAGATCTATATCCAGATACTGTACGCTTGTAGGAGGAAACTTGGTTACTTGGAGAAATAAGAAGCAAAGTGTTGTTGCTAGATCTAGTGCAGAAGCTGAATATAGAGCTCTGACCTAAGGAGTTTAGAAACTTATGTGGGTATAGAAACTATTAGAAGAACTAAGGCTATTGGAAAAGCAGAAGTTGTTCTTTTCTTGTGATAACAAGGCTGCCGTTAGTATAGCTCATAATCCAGTTCAGCATGATCGAACAAAACAAATTGAAATTGACAAACACTTTATCAAAGAGAAGGTTACTAGTGGAATACTAAGCCTGGTTTATGTGACGTCAGAAAAGCAACTTGCTGATGTATTTACCAAAGGCCTCAGCAAACAAATGTTTCACATGCTCGTTTGCAAGTTGGGCATGTGTGACATCTTTGCACCAAATTGAGGGGAAGTGTTGACTAGCTCTATTGGGCTTATTGGGCCTAATTGGACTTTTATTTATTCTGTAATTATTGTATCTTAATTACCTTCTCAACCCTAGAATAGGGAATGGTGTATAAATTCATTGTCTATATATTTGTAACATACGATTGAATAATACAAGTAAATATTCAGTCTGATAAAATCTTTAGTAAGCTGTAATGATTCTTGTATATGGTTCTAGGAAGACTTATGGGCAGGGGAAGCTCCATTCTGTTTTGTTTTTCCTCATCTCCTCCATCTGTCATGACCATATATGCATGTTGCCCCATTGCTAGCTTTTACATTTTAGATGAATTCAATATATGTTTGACTGTCATTTGCATTGCTATTCTCCAGCTATTCAGTATTTTAAATTCTTTGTGCACATATTCAAATAGAAGAATTTAAAGCTTGGTACAGAGCTATGATGCATTTATTAGAAGGGATTTAAAAAATGCAACAATTTTTTAGAATAACTAACTAACCAGCCTTTACTACTTTTGAACTAAATTGACAAAACATTATCATTCTAACACTGTAAGTTTGAGGTATGTCAAAAAATTACTTGAAAATTATATAATTCAAGCAAAACTATTCTCACCAACAAATTTACAGTCATCAAGGTGTCACCCCTTTCAATTTGCAATTCAATATTTTTGTTGACACTGTCATCAAGCAAAGTTTCCAGTTTCAGGAATTGAGTAGTGACCTGCAATGAATTTCAGAGTCAAACTCTCCTAAAAACATATTAGAAAAGTGGCTCCTTCTAGACCAAATCAGAAACAATGCAGACATTGGAAGTACCCATTTTTGCAGTTTTCAAGGATAAAAGTTAATTCTTTAAACAATAATTACTCAACGAGCATATAAGAAAGTTCCAAAAGATGAGTTCAACCAAGCTATCAAAATTAAGAAGGCATTCTTTGAAAACCCCGAAAATCCTTCTTCAAATTTGCTTTTCCAACATATAAATTCTAACACAGCCATAGATGCATATACAATTTTGAACACATAACAGATCAAATATCTGTTATTTTTCAATGTATCAATCCTCTCATTATAGCATCAAAGTAAGGCATAGTTATCATCAGCAGCAATTTGGATGCACGACTACATCCATCCAGATGGGTTGTTCCAAAAATCAATTATTTTCCCTCTACTTCAAGCCTCCATAAACCATAATCAAGAATGTAAATTCATCTGGACGACTTACAGCATCAAGCATGAACATATAATCTAATTAAAATTCAGTTAAACAAATATATAGCTGGGGTTGCCACAAGGGAAGAGATACAAACCATTTCAACATAAATAAGCAAATAAAAGAAAACCGAATGAGGAATAAGAAGCAAATGTAATAAAGGTAACTATTTATGATTCAGACAAACTTACTTCCCCATTGACACGAACAAGTACATCACCCGGTTCCAAATTCTTATAACCTGGACCACCTGGTACCTAAACAAGTCAAGGATTAAAGCCACAGATATTCAAAGGGAAAATCAAGTTATAAATACTTAAGATTTTAAATAACAAGTTCTTACCACAGAATCCACAACAAGCATTCCAGTTTCACCTGCTGGAGATGCATGTCGTACTACCTACACAAATCAAAGCTAGTATTAATAATCCGGGGAATATGTTAAATGAACACGTTGCTCTATAAACATAGTACATGTAGAAGCACAGAACCAAAAAAAAAAAAGGACCTGCTCCGTCTCACTTCGGAGGCCAAGTCGCCGAATCTCGTCAAATCCTTTATGGAGAAATGTTACCTGTATTATTATTAGACAATTAAATTTATCAAAGCTTGATCATTAAGGTAAAAGGAAACATCCATTTGCGGGGGAAAGAGGAAAAAAATCTACATGGTCATTCCATATAGTAAGAAAAGCACATTTGTGATGTGTAGACAAGCAGATATAGGATGTGATGAACAAAATTTATCTAGAAATATCCATATACAAACAGCACATGTCAATTGTCATCCTGACCTCCAATCTATCACTTTCTAGTTTCTGCCACAATTGCAGCTAGGTACCCATGTTCGTGGTAAACAGAATTACATGATGCATTAATTATAAGAATTTTGTGATCACAATCACAAGGTATTATAAAGATGTTGACCCAGAGAAGATGAAGATACAGTAAGCATGAAATTAAATTCAATAAGCATTTTGTGTCATGCCATGACTCCATGTCTATGCTTTGTACATGAAATATAACTACCACCACAGTAAGATTGCATTTTAAGCCATAAGATTAGAAGAATTCTTGCAAACATAAGTAAGATTTATTGTCACAACAAAATGTACCAATTTACAAGGAAAACTCCAAAGAGATCTCATCCACTTATCTACTCAACTTTTTACTATAATCAAGTGAACAACATGCTCAAACTTCATTTTGATGAAATAGGTTTAACTTCACGCGCCCAAAAAAAAAAAAGAAAAGAAAGAAAGTAAGGGTTTGCAAAGGACAAACCTGAAGGGTACCACGAGGTATGGAAACTGCCTTCCATTTATCTACATATGTATCACTACCCTTTTGAAGAAACCTTAATGCCCTTACAACCTGAAAATTAAATCACCGAATTTAGTTGTTTACATGTCCTAAACTGAATTAGTTGCTCCCAACAAGAAGAGCATGCATTATAAGAAGCATAAGACATGTCAAGCAAAAATATAAGTAGGGCTCACTCGTTCTAAAGGTAAAAAGAAGGCTGATGCACTTGACGATTTGCTCCCAGCATTCAAGGCAACTGCCCTGCCTTGCCAATCTATAACTGGGGAACCACTTGATCCTCCTTTGGTCCCAGATGCAGCCTGTAAATAGGTAAGATTGCACAAATCGATAGAAGATACACAGTTACCTAAGGGCTGAACATGTACATTAGTTCTAAACCACCTAGCCAAAGAGACTTTGATACTATGTCAACAGATTACAAAACCTATAGATTAAGTTTTATATTGGGGCCCAATGAGCTTAAGTCCCCAAAACTTATTTCCTCTATCTAGCATTTTCAAATTTCAACTATGAGATCTCATTTCTTTTTTATGTACTTTCCAATTTCAAAGTAATTGAACATAACAGAGGAAACCCTTGGAAAATTTAAATAGGAAAAGGAAAAAGGAAAGAAATCAAAATAAACAAACTCATAATTTAGAAAGAAAACATGAATAAATTAAAATTTACTTGTTCCTACTTACTTGCATGTAGAATGTGTTGAAGTCATTATACCCATCCCTGCATCAAATAATGGTTAAGTCTGACATTTTCATGAAAGGAGTTCTATACAAATAACTATAGATATCTACCACATACTTCTTATAATGAGGAGCATCCCTATCCAAACGAGCAAGAGTACCAGCCAAAATGGAAACCTGAAATTAAAAGCCAAAGTAAATATATGATTTTTTTAGAAAAATGAAAAGGACAATAAAAAGTCATGATCCTTGTCAAATCAACCAAGAGCAGGTAGCAGTTATACATATACGATACGTCTTAACCAGGAAAATATGACAAATTACTTAGCATTATGCAAAAGAACTATTAACAATTTTTTTTGTTACGCCTGCTAAAAAGCTCAAGCAGTTGAAGCATAATTGCTACTGCTCAGCAGCATCTTCAAAAATAGAATAGGTTGCTGAATAGGGAAGAAGGAGTTCCTGCTACTATAGTACTATCATTCTCTAACTTAAGTTGACAGCATTTCAAAGATTACTATAGCAATCTTCTTAACCTTCCCAAAGCAACAAGAATAAACTCTATTTTAGCAAACAAAGCAGTTGGGCGTTTTCATAAATTAGGAAACAAGCAATAGTAGCAAATTATATGCATATATACATACATATATATATGTATGTATGTACTAGTAGAAGACAATTTAAATGCATATTTAATCACTTATTATAATATTACTAGTTCATCTAAGTTAATTTTTTAAGAATTGACCTGGTTAAGAGGCTAACTAAATATGCATGTTCTATGTTGATACATCTTTTTACCAAAAACATGATAAGCTAGCATGAAGCCTCAAATATCAAGTTACAACAAGATCTACAACTCAAAATGCTACGTATGGGGCAAGCAAATGAAGAATAAGAAAGAAAGAGTGAGAAGAAGAATAAGGCCATTATCTTTCTAAAACCAACAAGTAGAAATAAATTAAAGCCCAATGTGATAGAAAGAAAAAATAATGGAGCACAAGGATAGAGGAAGGTTGTCTCCAGTTTTATCTTGAACCAAGAATGACAGAACAATAACTGGAGACTTTATACGTTGAGGAACAAAATGAGCAACATCTAACTATGCGGTAACTTCTACGTATATGAAAGATTAAAAAATAAAGAATTTTTTTGTTTATAAAAAAGGACAATAGGGAGGCAAATACTTCAAGACAGACATTTGGCTGAAAAAGTATGTTGTAAATTAAAAATAGTTGCTTCAACTGGTCATATTAGGTATTTACATGGCCGATTTGGAGTTCAAAGGATAGTCAGATCAAGATGTTGAACCAATAGCATTAAGAAAGATGGGTAAAACTGAACGAAAAGGCAAGATCTGTCATTAACAAAAATGATGAAGGACACTTTTGTCCACAAAAGATTAGAAACAGCTTCCAGTTTTCTTAAATATGGCCTTTGCAGATGCTTTTCCTAAGCCAGAAAAATTGGCTTCAGAAAATAGCCCCAAAATGACTTTTTCTTTAGTGCTTGTGCTTTTTTTTTTTTTTGAAAAGCTAATACAAACACACATTTTATTAATTAAAGTACTTTTTTAATCTTAAAAAGTAATTTTTTCTTAAAATTAACCTAATCCAAATAGGCTCAATAACTAACCTGTCAGATGACTCAAGCTAGTAAAATACAATCAAGCTATTTTTAAGCAACAAGAAAGTGAGAAACCCAGAGATGAAAATGGATAGGTGAAAATCATGCTAATACCTTCTCACCACTATCATTACCGACAACTCTGATTTCTAGTCCAACACAAGCAGCCTCAGGAGCAAGAGGTATCTCCTCATAGTTCAGAAACTGTATAGCACTAGGATCATAACGAAAGAACCCAAAATCATGAACCTGCAGAAAGGCACACAAATGGTCATTGCATCAACACACACAAGAACACAAAGAGGGAAAGGATAAAAAATGCATCTTACCAATAATTAACTAATCAAATAAAAAGAGAATATAAAGACCTTGAAGCAAAGAACTTTATATCAAAAAGAAAATCCTTTGAACCCTTGAAAAGGTCAATGTAGATGTATTGTACAAAATAAAAAATAAAATAAGAAGTTTCATATCTCCATTTCACTGTTAAATGTGAAAAAAAAAAAAAAAAACAGTTACTTGTTGTCAAGGTAGCTTGAGATGATAAACAAGTCTTTAATTCTACAAAAATATTGCGTTGATCCTCAATTTAGATTTAGGTTAGGTAATATAAAAAGGCTTTTTTTATGTAAAGACTTTATTTAAAATCAACAGTATATGCATAAATCATTTTTCATTTTTTTGCACGAATGTATCACACAATCATCCTTCCTGCAAAATTATGCAGGCAGTTACGCAACAAAGTTTCTATTTATGTGACGAAGCATGCAATGGTGCAAAGACTGAGATTCCAATCAAATGAAAGAAAAAATTCTGCCCGGGTAAAATCTGTTTGATTTTTTGACAGTTCATTGATATTCAAAGCTAAAAACAAAAGTCCACTCACTGGATCTCTGTAGATTGGATGCACAGGAACTTCTTCACGGTTCAAAAACATGGCTTCTGCAACTACAGGTCCTACACATTTAAGACGGAAGGAGAAAAGAACCTTAACAGATTTTCAAACCTTTAAGACCTTGAAAGGACAGATGGTGAGTACAGATAAAGATATAGTATAGCAGATACTCTAATTTTTTTATCTGTTTTTTATTGACTTTCAATATCATGTCATTGTATTTATAAAATGACAGTGAAATCTGAAATATTGTTCTTATACCACATTTCTGAAGCTAGAACATAATAGGTGGTTTTCAGGATAAAAAATCAGACAAAAAAGGACAACCTTGCATTTCATTTCCATTGCTAGACATACTATATCCATCTGAACATAGTACAATTGAGCAAATAATTCCCAGAAACATTACTTTCAACATACGAAGCTTATTTAATTTTGGCACCCATTTTGCCTTCAAATAAAATGAGATCGATAAATTTATTTATTTTTTAATGTTTTGGAAACTGTTAAAAGATAAATAGCCGTGATTTGCAGTTCATATGACTTAAAACAGTGTTGACAATTTAGTCTTAAATCCCAATCCTTTTTCCTTCCTGCATTTACTGAGCAACTAAGCAAATACCAAGAAATACATGCAGGATCCTAAAACGCTTCCTCTTCAGTTCATCTAAGGCACGCTATGATTAAAGTGGGCAGTGGGTTGACGTTCCCAACTCCGAAGCCCCCAATTTCTTGTCTTCCCCATATTCTGGGAAGTTCAGCAAACAACAAATTTTTCAATGGTTTTTCTTGTCCGATCAGAATTAGAGTAAGTACCAGGCTTCACAACATGACGATTAGTAAGAATAATTCCCCGACGCTTGTCAACAACGAACCCAGTTGCGTAGCTGGCCCCGGCTGACTCAGTGTCGAATGCCCGGCAAGCCGTAGTTCGCAAAACAACGACAGCAGGTACGACCTTGTTTAGGGCTTTCCTCCAATCCTCGGCAGTGGCGACGTTCTCCTGGAATGGTGGGTCGATTTCCATACACAAGTCGGCCTTGATGCTCGAGTCTATACCCATCGATGCAGCGGCCTCGGATCCCAACCTCTCAAGCTGATCGCCCATCTAACAGTCTCCACTCTTTCACTGTCTTCAGCTCAGTGATAAAAAGGCTTGGGGGCGATTTTCTCGGGAAAACAGGAGAAAGTGACGGAGTAAGGGAATTATTAGGGTTGGGTACAGTGGTTCAATGAATCGAACTGAAGAGAGTCACAACAATGTGTTAGTCCACACCAATTGATTCGAAATTCACGCTTCACACCCAGTGAAGCTGCTTCCTGCTGAGGTCCGGTCTCAGTGCAGATGGAAGGAAACAATATGTACGTGTCCGAGGCAGACGCGCTCATAAAATGGAAAACAATAATGATTAAAAAATTATCAGTTAATTAATTTAATATGTTTAGTTAAATGATTGCCTCGAGGATAAACTAAAAAAAAGTATATTTTATATTTTATTTTTATTTTAAAAAATTATACTTACATCTCATTTAATTTATTTTTATTTTTAAATTAACAATAAATTTATTTAAATTTCTATTAACATCGAGCACTCTCAAGTCTCAACTACAATAAAGAATACTTGGACCGATCGTCAACACAATAAGGGCTACAAAAATGACTTTAGAGCCCTCTCACTGTCTCTAAAATATCATTTTTCACCTATTGACTTGAGAGTTGGAGATAATTTAGTTCGCGAGATTGAATATAGAATTTGATTCAAAACTTGGTAATCACTTCTACTGTCATTGTTTAATCCATCCATCAATTTTAAATCTGTAATTTTGTATTGCAGGATTGAAATGTGCACCAGACATGTGAGAAAGAGGGTAAATCAATGCCATGACAACGAAGCCCCATGTAATGCAAACGCCTGGAAATGTAATTAAACCGTAGATTTTATTCACTACTCCAGCCCCACACCCCATACATACTAAAAAATACGTCTCACTGAACTCTGAACTCTGGAACCACCTGGACGTCGTCAATGCGTTGTGATCATCAATTATATATAGAGATAAATATATATATATCATTTAATTTCATGTTTTCGTGTACATACAAAGAAATGTGATTGTTGACAACTATATTTTAGTGCTAAAGAAAATTATTAGATTGAGTTACAATTTACAAATAAACAAGCTCTAGGCGTGGTATTGGTGTTGGGGACTCCTTCTTCCGTTTTAGACGTCACTTTCTTCAATACCTTTAAGCTCTGATCAGCTGTGACTTTCAATGTATTTTCATTAATAAGCTTAAAGTTTTATAAGAGTGTAGTAAGAACGGCTTGTTTGGGAGAAAAATTATTTTTAAAATTTTGAAAGATAAAGAAATAAAAAATTTTATATTAATCTTTTTTAACATTATTTTTTTTGTTAATTTTAATTATTTTAAATTAAAAAAATTTAAAAAATTTAAATAAAAAAAATTAACAGTCTATCTAGAAAGAGGAGAGAAAGATAAGGAGAGGAATAAAAAAAAAATATTGAGTGATGATTTTTCTTATAAATTTTTTTATGTTTACTTTTAAATTGAATGATCCATTGATTTAATTTTTTTTAAATGAAAAATTCATTCACTTGCATATATAGTCTAGAAAAGCCAAAAAAAAAAAAAAAAACTTAATCCACCATCGATATATTCAAAATAAAAAATTCTAAATTCTAAATCAACTATAATTTATTGTTATACATGAATTACTAAATCAAAATCAAAAATTTAAAATTAAATTCTAAAATTAAAAATAATTAAATATAAATTTAACTGTATTTATGATTATATTAAAATAAGATTATAATTTTACTTTCAAAAATATATCTTTATGGACAAAAAATAAATTAGAGGAAGATAAGTGCAATTTTTTAAACAGATTATAGAAAGAGGTGTTTGTGGTGCGAAGTTCAGTGGTGTGTATGAAATATGAATCATTACTGCAACGAGTGGAAATATCTGTTCGAAATAATTCACTAAATTATTCTTTGAACTCGAACCTTCTCCGTCAGCATCAACATCAAATGTGACCATCAATTAAAATCCTGCAACGTAATAACCATATAACCGATAAAAGGTCCATCGGTGGACCATACAGTTCTACCCCGTACAAGTTCACACGAAGTCATTGCAGCAATGAGGTAAAAAAGAATTGGAGATCGGATAAGAGCCTTTACTACTTTCATATAATTTTATACAACATTTCTTTACAAACCAGCTACAAAATCATGCTTTCTTTTTTCCTCACAACTTTTCAGTTTATTGACAATCACCAGTCACTCGATACCTCCGCAGTGGCCTGGACTGGCATATTTTACCCTTTTTTCTTTTTTCTTTTCCTCTCCTTTCTGCTATGGAAAACTCTTTTCTCACAACCCCCAAATGAAAGGAAAAAGATTCAAGGTCCATAAGTATCATTTTGAATGAACTTCAGAAGCACAGTTGGAGATAGGAAGATCACTTGGGGTGCATACGAGAGCCCTTTGCTGTAAATGTCTCAGACTCTGTTCCATGCTGACTTGGACCATCTCAGCTAGCATCTTCTTTGCTTTTCCGGATTGATCATCCCCATCAATCTGTGATATGAGATTACATACTATGTTCTCGAGAGTATCAGGTTGAATTTCAGACCTTGGATAAGGAGACTCTCTCAGTAACTGCAAAAGGGTACGTGCTTTCAACTGAGACTTAGGTGTTCCCTGAACGGTAAGCTCAAGAAGTCCTGGAATTACACCTTCTCTTAGAATCGGTTCCCGGTATTTACACCGGTCACTTTCACACATAGTCAATAGTGCTCCTACAGCATGCTCCCTACTTTGGAGATTACCATTTTCAAGAACTTCCACAACTGCAAGGACCCCACCTTCTTCAGATGTCAAGGCAGTCCTTCCCTCATCAAAACCCACCAAGGATTCTATCAAAGCACAGCATTTCTCAGCAGTTTTTGAGGATTTTTTACAGGCTTTGAGAAGATCGACTATATGAGGGACTGGATTTGTTTCAACAATGATGCTGAGATTATCTGGGTATGTGGACAAGTTGGAAAGAGCCATTACTGCATCAGCTTTAGCCTGCAGGCTTCCATCTCTAAGAATCTCCACAAGAAGAGGAATTGCCCCAGAAGCACTAATAATTGGCTTGTTGACTGTAGAGGCAGATAGAGTGAGCAAAGATGCAGTTGCGTACTCCCGCAGATTCAAATTCTGTGACCTGAGGAAACTAATTATTGGTTCTAAAGCACCAGCTTCAACAATGTTGATTTTGTTCCTGTAATATAAGACAATGTCAAGAAATGAATACTACTAATTCATGTAACATTGTTCCTGTAACAATGTTGATTTTGAATCTGAATAATCTGATCAACAAGAGGAAGAAAGGATGATTTGCTTTCTGGTACATATATAATGGCAACAAACACAATGAAGAGAACATGATACAACAGACAAGCAAAATTTAGTTGATGTTAAACTTCTGTAACTTCATCAAGCCATAATGCAACTGTGGAAATACCAGAGGAAAAAAAAATCCTGGTTATTTTTAACTGTTTGACTTGATTCCGCCAGTTAAGGGCATTATCTTCAATCACAAGCTGAAAAAAGTCCAATGAGTGCTTAGAACTCAGATGCAAGGCTAATGATGTTACACAAAAGAAACAATAAAAGGATTGTAGTCACTTTAGCCAGAGTAACATAATAGTCCCCCTGGTTGTACACTTGCAATAGTCAGAGGTTATAGTAAAATTATTTTCGGGCTAAGTCTAAATATCACAGAATTTCAGGTGATTCTGACTCATTGGCAAGGCAATGACCTCTCTCTTATCAGATAGTGCAACCCCCCCGCCCCCCCCCCCCCCCCCTTCTTGAAAGTCAGAAGCCCTACCCCCTCACCTTCAACAACCAAAGGAAAGGAAAATTGAGTAAATAAAGCATATTGACATCCTATCCTAGACTTTATCTGAATGAGCACATCTAAAACAGTAAAAGATTTTCTTCAGGAAAAAGTAGGAAGAAAAGAAAAACTACAAAGTACAGGCACTCTCCTAGTACAGTCAATAATGATTTAACCATATCAAAATAAAAGATAAAATAAGATTTCATATTTCCATGTCAAACGAAGTAGAAGAAATACCATTCAGTAACTCAACGCCTCAACAAATACGGAAATGTAAACTGCCCCACTGAAGACAGCATACCAAGGTTTTAAAAAAAAAGAGAGGGATCGGAAAAGAAATGAGCTGATGCTACAGATTCTTAGATAGATATATAGTTCGAAAGTAAAAGCAAGGGTACCAAAAAAAAGTAGAAGTGAAAGAAGATATATAACAAAGACCCGTATTCTTCCGTTCAAAACTGAAGATATTAAAGCAAGCTTGATAGCTTTCTTTTGTTTTTTTAACTACTTCCCATTTTATTATAAACATAACGTAATTTGTCATCTAGAATAGCAGTGTAACAAATAGTAGTTTGGTATTAAATAGAGGGTAACTAGGTAAGACCGTAACAGTGGTGACAAATATAAAACTGGTACTATATAGAAGACAGCACACAGGGGTTAAAAGAAAAAGATCAGAAAAGAAAGAAACCAATACTACAGCTTCTTATATAGATAATAAAGTCTGGAAGTAAAAGTAAGGGACCACTAAAGTAGAACTGAAAGAAGATATAATAGAGACCAGTATTCTACCATTCAAAACTGTAAATTATTAAAGCAAGCTTGATAGCTTTCTTTTGTTTTTGAACTACTTTCCCTTTTTTTTTATAAACGTAGCGTAATTTACTAGTGTAACAAATATTACTTTGGTATTAAATAGCAGGTAAGTATGCAAGACCATAACAGTAGCGTCAAACGTAACAGATTTACAATAATTCCATTTGCTAGAAGGTGAATTTAGGTTGTCAGCAAAAAAATATCAGATTAACTTTAAGAAGAAGACAAGAGGAAAAGGAAAAGAAAGGAAAGGAAAAGAGAGAGCGCAACATGTGAATCTAATAAATAAAACACCCTCCGTTAGAAAAAGCTTCAATTGTAAAGAATCCGATTCTTTCTTGTGGGGTAGTACAAATGCATCCAAGTTATTGGAAACAATTATTAAATTGCTTAATTGACTTTCTATGACTCATAAGATGACACAAATCTCAGTAAAAAAATTTCAAAAGCTAAAACAAACAAAAACAAAAGAAAATTATAATAGGCGAATACTTAATTTCTGTCAAAAATTTTCACAAACTATCTTAACCCAAAAAAAAAAACCTATTCCCTCTTGCATTCTAACTTCTAAACCATGATAAGAGTTTAAATTGTAAATTTTTAGTACCATCTTTCTTTAAAAAAATTGCTAAATGACGAAAAGGAAAATCCAACCACTCATTTTAAGGTTATCATTTTTTTCCCTCGTATTTTTCCACTAACCAACCAGATGCAAATGGAAGACGATGGAAGAAAAAAATATGAGAATAGATAGACCAAATAAAGATCAGAATCTCATCGTATTCTATCATCTTATTACAAATCCTTCCCAATTTGAATTTATCTTATTGCATTTTTAAATGGAATTCCAAACTTGATGACATCAATGCATCACATATGTTTCATAAAGAGCACAGATTCCTAAATCGAAGAAAGCAGAAAAACAAAAAGCACATAATAGACTGAACTCGCAATTGAACTTGCAGCAATAACACAGGTACCAAAAAAAAAAGCCCAATATAATTTTATCCAAGTTCCCACAATATCCTTCATCCAATAAAATAACAACACGCTCTTGGAAAATTTCAAACGCAGTATTGGAAAACAGAAACTCGGGATCTAATTAGCTTGTACATTGAGGAAAAGAGGGAAATTTGCGGCATACATACTTTTCGTCTTTCACAGCAAGGTTAAGCAAAGCGAGAAGAGCCGGTTCATGTGACTCGGGCGAGTCGACTCGGAGCATGGAAACGAGTGGACCGACAGCTTCAGCGAGCTGGCGCCGACAGCGCTGCGAGGTCTTGGTGAGCCGTCGGATATCCCGAGCGGCTTGGAGCCGAAAATCCGGGTCGTCCGATCGGAGAAGCTGAAGGGCTCGACGGACGGCTATGGGCGTTCGAGGTGTATCAGCTTCGTAAATCGTGTCGGGGCTATTATGACCCTCCGAGGAGGAAGAAGAGGAAGTGTCCATCGATGAAAGAAAGAAAGAGAGAGAGAGAGTGGGCTGTGAGAGAAAAAGAATGTGTGTGAGAGAGAAAATATCTGAGTGGGATTTAAGAAGCTCAGAAACTTAAAGCAAAGTGTGAGGAGCAGGTTTGGCAGAGGCGTTAAGCAACAGTTATAAAGCGAAGGTTATAGAGAGAGAGAGCAGTTGTTGGTTTTGGTAGTTTGTATGAAAATATTTTTATTTTTAAAATTTTAAAATTTTAAAAACATATTTATTATGTAAATTTAAAATTTTGTTAATATTTATTTTTATGTTGATTGATTTAAATGATTATAATTTTTTATTATTTTTAAATTTAATTATTATTAAATAACAATATTTATATGATTATAAAGTTTAATTTCTTAAAAATTACAAAAATAATACTGATAAATGTTGAAAATATTATTTAAATGTTTACTCAACCTATTTTTAAAAAATATTTTTCATTAAAATTTATCAAATGTATTTTGAGTAACATTTGTTATTTTTAGTGAAAAGAAAAACAGAAAAGCAAACGCACCTAATTTGTTTATTTTTTGTCTTTGTAATTTTCATAAATTCGTACTATTTAGTGCATTTGTTAATATTTTTATCTAAAAACCCGTAAAAAAATACCTTGCTTTGAATTTTGAAGAGACCCGCTCTTAGTTTCCTCTCTCTCTCTCTCTCTCTCTCTCTCTCTATATATATATATGCTCTTTATTGTGCACAAATATAGGTGGCACACGAATAGGTGCTCAATTTTCTTCCTCCAATATTAGATTAACTTGGATCTACGAAGAATCTAAATATTCAATTCAACTTTATTATAATTTAGATGATTCTGCTAATATGAAAGACAAAGTTGTACATATCTATAAATCTAAGTATCTAGTATTTAAATTTTAGAGTTGAGAGAAAAAATTGCGTAAAGCCTTAAATTGAATGGACCCTCTACGTATAAACGTATTCTCAATTTCACTTGTTAACATTCAAATAAAACTAGTAATACTATGGTTCAATTGATGATGGGTTCTTTTTTTTTGGTCGCTTGACATCAATGTGAATATTTACCCTTCCATAAGCTAGAAGCCATGCTGCTTCAAGCTTTTTCTTTATATCATCTCTTTTCGTTGGCAAGGAGAAAGTTAAGGTCACTTTCATACTTCAACTTACTCCAAATTATTCCAAAAACAATGTTTCATTATCGTTGCGACCCAATGCTATGTATGTACTACTTTAATAAACTAAAGTTTTACTTGCAATTTTTCAAAATAAGAACAGGCTTGGAGACACGTACGTTCATGACTAAGAAATAAATAGGAAAGCGTGCATTGATTAGTAATTGAGGGGGATGACTCGAATTATTTAACACCTAAACAATGTGCTTAAAGGTACGGGAAAGCTACCTGATTGGAGGAATACTATATGTTTGTTGGTACTTGGCACCATAATACCCATCAAAACTCTCTGCTTTTGCCACATGTGAGTCCTTAGAGTACAAGTTTCGTGTGCATAAAAAGCCAATCCTACTCTCATATACAATTAAAATAAGGCTCAATCGATTGGGTGAATTGAATTTTTTTAAAGTAAAGTGTCGAGTCTCGAATTTTAATTTTATATATAAACAAATTTTATTAAAAGAACTTTTATTCGATACTGATAATTTTGACTAAATAAAAGGTTAAATCATTAAAAGTAATTCTTAATTTTAGGTTTAGGTTTTACAATTTTAGTTTATATTCAAATAAATCTCATGATACAAATAATGCTAAATTGTGCTCTTATATATAATTTTAAGTCATATCAATTATAAAATTTGATTTAAAATTTTATAACTTTTATAATTTGAACAAAAAAATTTACTTATTAATTTTTATCTAAAATCAAAATAATAAAAAAATATAAAAAAATTTTATAAACTTTAAACGTGGTGTAAAAAATCTTTGTGAAATTTAAATTTTGTGCAAACAAATTTTTAACTAATATGATGTGTTTATTTTTATTAGATTTTAGATACAAAATTAATTAAAAACAATTTTTACACAAATTATGAAATTTAAGCATTCTAAATTTAGAATATTATATATATATATATATATTCATATATATAATCTATAGTTAAGAGTGATACGTGTATTTTAATTCACCTTAAAATAGTTCCTTCTATCATTAAAAAATTGTTACAAAAATTTCAATGTTTTTTATATTTTGAGTGGTTTTGAATATTAAGTATCACTACTTTATTAGATTAACAAATAAACCGATGAAATTAACACAGAAGAAATTATCGGACAAATATAGTATTATATTTTAAAGAATTAAATAAAAAATAAAACCTTTTAAAAAAAATTACATATAACAAAAAGGAAAAGTTAGACATGTGTTACAAAATGAATGAACAAGTTCCTACCTTCTACCTCAAGTGATTTTAACTTTTTCGGCACAATATTCATCTTCCTCTACTTATTTAGTTCACCCTCGTGTCAGCATCTAATTATATACATTGAATTAATCAATTAGATCGAGTTCATTATTAATATTTAATTTCACACGCTCATATTATTAACGTGAACAATTATATATTTCTTTATTTTTTATACAACTTGCCAATTAATGAATATAATTATCACAACTAATCTATAATTAATCATAGATAAAATGTTTTTTTTTTAACTAAAAGAACTAGCAGGCAACACAAACAAAAAATAAAAGGCTAAAGTTTCAAAAATTAAACAGCGCACAGTGCAGAGACATTCGTTAATAGAAAATTAAAGAAAGTTGAGGTCATAAAATGCATGCATACATGCATACATATATACATATATATATCCCAACGATGAAATCTAAAGCGAAATTCAAAATGTACAAAACATTAAGAAAATCACTTTCTTTATTCTCTGTAACGTCCGCTTGTGAAAATTGTGAGGACAAAGAATTTGGTGTGGCATGCGGCACGCTTACGGGAAGAAAGAAGATGCACCTACGAGCATCACGTCTCACCCATCACACCATGTGAATCTCGTGGGTGTAATTTAACATATCAAATATTAGATTTAAATTTATCCAATTATTTATTTTCAAATATATATTTAACTTTTTAATTCAAAGCTGTATATATGCTTTTAAAAAATGTCTGGTAACAACCCATTAAAAAAAGTAAACATTTAATTAGAGAAGTGTAATTAAAGTCCCATCACATGGGAGTGTTCTCTTTGCCGAATAATCAGTGTCCTTAGTAGGAAGGATATATACCCATATGGAAACAAGTTTCCCGTGGCAACCATACACATTCATTTATTATTTCCAATTTGTGGCCACATTTTCTAAACAAAGGCTCTTATGCCCTTAAATCATGCAACAAAATGGGCCAATGCCCTGCAATATTAGAACCCATAATTATGAAAGTCGGTCAGTGTCCTATTCTCACAGGAGTATGTGTATGTCGCATTCTATAGCTATACTAATTAAATATCATCAAATGGACTATTCATATATATATTTATATATATATCTCAAGTGGCTCTAACTAGTCTAAGTTGCAATGATATATACCCGTAATTATCTTACATTATTCATCATTGCTCATCTAGAAAACTTGAAAAGGTTATAAATTTATTTGTTTATATTTTTTAAATGTGATTAAGATTTAGGACCATGCGTTGATTCAAAAAATTGAAGTCCGTTCGAATGAATGGCGCCACTTATACTGTTATACCCATGGTTGTTCCACCTGTTCGATCAGTTTGTCAACCTTTCCGTAAATCATATAATGCCAAATTAACTTTCATGCTTTGTTTGTTGAGCAATATTAATGTTTATTCAAGTCTTAAATAAATTTTAGTACGATTGTTTATAGCTGAGAGAATGCATGATTTTGATATGCTAACGTCTTGTTTGTTCACTCTAGTTTTTTCCTATTGACAAATACTTAAGTTAGATTTTCAATATTATTTATTATTAGATCATCTTTGATAGCAAAATATTTACAATCAGATATGCCGTCAATTTACTGCAATTTGAATATATTACATATGTAAACAATAAAAATGTCTTTCTTGTCCGCTTCTTCTTTGGCGACTTTTCTTCTATCTCCCGCTACCATAAATGTTATTGTAAAGTTGGACCCAAAATATTTAAGACAAAATTTAAGTGTCATTATTACAAGGGTTGTTTTTACATCTTTATCATGGTTCTTTAATTAATATATATATAGTTTATATTATTTATCACTTTTATAATTGATTTTTTAAAATTTTTTTAAATGCTTGTGCATGAAAGAGAATAAAGCCAGAACCATTGAGAGGTCGAAAAAATGCAAACATGGTGCACATTAATTTTTTTAATTTTCTTGAAAATAATATATATATAAAAATTTTTCAGTACATATACGAGGCAAAAGGGTTTGACATTGTTAGAAAAATTAAATCTCATACACTAAAAATCAAAATTCTGTTTACTAGTGACAAAAAATTGATGTATTAAATATATTAAAAAAGGAGAAATTAAAAGAGGGACCAATAATATCGTCCTTTTTTGGATAACAACGACCGACTATTGCCCTAATTAAAACAAAAACTAGCTAAGAGAGGTATAAAAATATAGTTATGTAAAAAATAAAAATGTTACAAAAAAATGAAAAAAAATAAAAAATGAAAAGGAACCTGAGTTTTTCCATATGCAAATTGAACCTTCCAAATGAAATTAATTTGATCTCCATTCTTCTTTGTGCCAGAAAAGATGTATTGTAAATTTGTATATACGCAAGGGAAGGAGACACGTGGTGTGTGTCTCCATCATAGATAGAAAATATTGACTTGTGTCAGTTCTACATATGAAGTGATGACGTGTAAGGCTTCTACTCTCTACATCACTCATCAATAATTTAGGAAAGCACACCCACACGTGGTTCTTCTGACTTCTTGCCAATCAAATATTTCTCAAATAATATTATAAATATAATATATTTTTTTATACATATATAAAATTTAAATTAAATAAAAATTATTAATTGTTATATTAAATATATAAGAAAATAACATAAATTTATATATAATATTTTTTAATTATACATAATTTTTTGTATTTATCTAATATTTTTTATAAAAAAATATAATTATAATATATATTATTTAAAATTTAAAAATATAATATATATTATATATAATAATATTTTATTATAAATTGAGTTATTTGTGAGTTTAATAAATTAAACATTAAATATCTAAGCTCAATTTATTTAATTAAATAAATTTAATATGATAATTAAACTTATTTATTTATTAAAGAAATTAAATTTGATTTAAATTATTGACAAAATAAATTCAAATAATTTATAAACAGTTCAATCCATTTATATCCTTAGACTTTAGCTTAATTATCTTATAGTTGGAGAAGAAAAAAAAAAGAGCATTAGAAAAGTGAAATTTTATATATTTTTTAAATTTTAATCTAAATCTAATATTTTTAATTCTTAAAATATATTTTTATATTGATAAAAAAAATTATACAAGTAAAAATATTAAATTAAAAATATCAAAATAAAAAATTTATTTTTTATTTATCCTTCTCAATTTAAATACACCTACTCATCAACTTATATATATATAATATAAATTGAGGCTTTGAAAAAATTTAAATTAAAAATTATATTTAAAAAAAAGAGATATCAAATATAATTTAGTAAAAGTTAAAAAAAGTTAATATTATTTATTTTAAAATATAAACCACATTTTTTTTATTTGCTACCTTTTTATGTGGAAGAGGCAAATTGGTGTTTGCCATCGGAGTATTGACAAAAGAACAATGAGTTTGAAAACCATTTCTCAACAACCGCATTATTTCATAAAAGACGTTACGTGCGTGTATGTCTCCATAAAAAATATTGACATACGTCATATGTGTTTGTGATGTGGCATGTAATTTTTAAAATTTTTAAATATAAAATAAAAAATAATTAATATATTCTAAAACAATAAAATCAAAGGTTAAAATTATATTTTTGATTACTTAACTTTTATATTAAATTTCAATTTTTTTGGTTTTAATTTTGTCATTTATTATGTCATGCATTTTTTTCTCTCAAAAATATTATTAATCATATATAAAATTTAAGTAAAATTATTTAAATTAAAATATAACTGAGTTGGCATAAAAATTAAAGTTAAGCCTTGAGCATTTGAAATCCTGAATTAACCATGTTGAAAAATTTTTGAAGTTATATATGGATAGATTGTTCATTGGAGCATTTATCAGCTAAATCATGGTTTGACAAAAATAGTTTTATGTAGGCTTTATATATAACTATAATGTTAATGACATAAATATATAATATTTGGGTAGGAAAAAGAAAATTGCATCATTTAGTAAACGATGAGGGATAAAATCAAAACATAACAAGATAATAAAATTGAAATATCATAGACAACAAAAAATAATTTTAGTCTAAAATTAAGCAATGAAAAAGTCCTTAATATCTTCGCATGAATTTTTAATTCATATTTTATTTTATATATATTAATATATAATTTTAGACAACAACAACAAACAAGTAAGCATATTATACATTTTGAATTTCTTGTTCATTTTTTTTCACATATATCAATTAACCTCATTCAATCACATATTTAAACAATATAGATAAACAATAACATAAATGAAAAGTATCACAATTTAAAATAACAAATACAAATAATTGGACATTATAACTGATATGATTTTACAAGGTACAAATTATAAGTCTGTTAGGAAGTTGTTATTAATTGTTATCTGGTGGTCCATATTCAATTTGATATTTTGCATAAATAATATGATCTAGAAGAAAAAGAGTGTGAAGAATGTTGTAAGTGATAATTAATGGAGTTCCCTTTATTTAAAGAAGGCCATCACTATGTTATTTTCTTATTTTCTCTCAAAGAATCTAGCGCAGGTTCATTCATACTTCAATTTTGTCTTTACCATTTTTCTTTTTCTTCTTGAGTGCTATCATTTGGTGCTTTCATGGAGAGGCTTGCAATGATAAGTCTGAACTCCACAATGCAAGAAGCATTACAAGAAATAAATGATTCAATGAAGAGAATAGAGGTTATGCTACTGCAATATCTTCAATAAAATGACATTTCTATTCTTAAAAATGACATTTCTATTCTTAATCATATTAAAGAAGATGCTACCATTTCTTTACAAGAAGGAATTTACCTGAAATATAGGAGTCAAGAATGCAAGAAAGAAATTTCTAGCTCTGTATTGGGGTTCCATGATTCAATTCCTCTACAAAAAAATGAAATAGTTGCTGTGAATAATTCATTGATGGAGGCAAAGGTTGAAGATATGGACGAAAACATTCTACATCAAGAGATTAAAGGGGATGTTAAATTTAAAAACTATAATAGCTCCTCTGGAAGTGATCAACCCTTTGAACTCATAGAAGTTACAAAGGATGCAAAAATCTTCACAAATTTCTTGACCTTACAATTTTCTATTATAGTGATGAATGTATCTTTACAGTAAAGCTCCATTCTGTTTCGGAGGACCATTAACATCGCCTTGCAATTTTTCCATCTTTGACAACATTGCCTATTGAAGAGGAATATCAAACTACAATGCAACTAGTCACATATGGGATAAGAAGACATGTTGCTAACAATGAAATTACTCTTATGCATTTCTTGAGTCTGCCAAATTTGTAGTCAGAATATGCTTCCTCTGTTTTCCTACAAAATAACTCTACGTTTGGTTCATTAATATTGACATGGGAAAATGATGGATTGACTTGTGTACAAGTCTACGATCAAGGTGGTGTCATGTTCGTTGTGCCCTCCACATGCTTGTGGAAATACCACACTAAAATGTTGGGGCTGAAGATCCTTCTTTTACTATTAGAATCTATCTCTAAGATTTTTCTATTCTTTCCTCATCTTCAACCATTGGATTTAGTTGCTGCATTAGGTGTTGACATGCACACTATCATAGTCTGCACTACTATTAACAATGTGAATTCAGCAAGGATGGAAGTTACCATGCTGCCAACTCAATGGGAGATCTTGATGTTCTGATTCTCTTGACAGCTTTTGGTGGTTCCTATTTTAAATTGAGATGCATTAAAAGTTTAATTGTAACCAAGGTCACTATTTCTACTTTTAAGCACATTTATTTGTTGTCTTTAAGCTCTCTATATAAGACAACAATAAATGGAAGCAACATTATTCACATGCAAATTTTTACAAGTAGTCCAGAGTGGTTTGTGAATATGATAGCACATCTGCACCATACTCTTATGGAAGGAGATCATACCAAGGGCATGGGTGTTGTGGGGGCATCAAGGACAATAGTACTGACAGGTTTTATTTTTAAAAGAAAGAGAAAAATAAGACATAAAAATCTCAATATAATTACTGGAGATAATTTGCAAGGTTGCAAGAAAACTTATTTAAATTTTCTAGAGGAAGAAATGAAGGAGGTGAAGCTTAATGTGGGATTTGATGTTATGGACCTTGAGAAAACAATGGAGTTGGTTGATGAGAACACCATATTGGAGCTAACTCTATATGGGAAGTCTGAGAAAGTGCATGATATAGCGTGGGAGCTAACTCTAGAGGTTAAGGATAAAGGATGAAATACTTCAATAGTTGTAAAGGCTGATAGTGGAGGGTCTATTGCTCCATTCATTTGCCCTGATCTTGATAAGACTATGGTATTTCCTTTTGATCTGATTGGTGACAAATTTCATGACTCTATATCTGTTCACATATCAGCTTCTTCGTTCCCATTGAATAATTCAATATCTTGTGAGGACTTGGAAGGTGTAGGATCATTTAACACCACATGCTTGGTTCAACTTTTTATTTGAATTCTAATATTCACAAATATGGTGTTGGAAACCTGAAGATACTCCCTCATGCTTCCATTTCTTGACCAATGGAAGGATTTACAATCACATTCAATAGGTATGACAACATTAAACTTGGTCAATATGCATCTATTGTGGCTAGTTCTATGGTTTTATCTGCAGCCAATCTGACTATGGAATACAATTCATCTTTAAACTCATCATCTACAGTGCGTTGTTTTACAATGTTTTATCTATTGACTAATGCAAATTCAATACTGCACTTTTTCATCAACCAGTGGACTATTTTTGGCACAACCTTGAGGACAAGGTTGATTTTGTTGGGGAGGATATTGACACGATTCTACAAGGTAGAAAATTATAAGTTTGTTAGGAAGCTATTAGTTGTTATCTAGTGTTCCATATTCAGTTTGATATTTTGTATAAATAATAAGATCTAGAGGAAGAAGAGTGTGAAGAATGTTGTAAGTGATAATTGATGGAGTTTCCTTTCACTCGTATAAGGCATCGTTCTGTGCATTTTTCTATTTTCTCTCAAGGAATCTGATGTAAGTTAATTCATAGTTTCATTTTTGGCATTACCATTTTTCTTTTTCTTCTTGAGTGCTATCAATAACATGGCTATAACATTAATGTATTTTAATATCTATAAAATGCATATCTGTTTCTTCTTTTTCTATAAATGTTTAAGAAAAAACAAATCGAGTCATAAGTTACATCGCTTCACTAACTTTTAGCAAAACTAGTAGGTTAATTGTAAATTAATTATATTGAAGAACCAGAACCAATTTAGTGATTGGGTAATTAATCCAACAGTCGAACCAACCTGATTTAATATTGGTCTCTAAGCACTGATTTTATGATAACTTTCACATAACTCAACCCAATTCATAATTTTTTTTTATACATAGTTTTTTAAAATTCTCAATTTAAACTAATCCAATCCATTAACTCCTAAAACCATAATAATAATAATAATAATAATAATAATAATAATAATAATAATAATAATAATAATAATAATAATATAGATTCTAGAACTTGAGTTTTTGTTGGAAGATAATTAAGAGTCAGATTTTCTATATTTAAGAAATTATATATTTTTTGTATTTAAAAATAAATAAAAAAATATTTTATTTCTAATTCATTTAAGATAAGTTCATATTAATGTAAATTTTTTTTAAATATAAAAAAATATATTACTTCTCAAATGAAAAAATATAAATCTATGAGAAATACTACATCATTTAAACTCCCACAGGCTCTTGTTTCCCCTCATTTTAAGTGTATATATAATACTATATATATGAATTTGGTTGCTATTAACTTGTGCCTGATCGTGTGTTTGGTAGCTACGATAAGTTAAACTCGGATAAAATATTGTTTAAATGTCAAGTACTGATAATTAATATCATTTCAAAGAAAACTATCTTTTTTTCCACCGAAAGTAATAGATGATTTTTTATTTTATTTTTTCTAATTATTTAGCCATTAAAGTATTAAATTTCAGTAAAATATAATTCCTTCATAATATAATCTATTTCTTTTATTACCAAAAAATATATATTAACTTTTTTTTAAAATTTAACTAAATTGCACTTATTATTTTTATAGTCTATAAAATTATACTCTGAGTTTTTATCAATAAAAAATAGTTTTTATATAAAATATATCTTTAAGCTTATTTTTAACTTAATAACATATACAATTAAATTTTAATAAGAGATTATTAATGTAATATTAAAAATAGTTAAATAATTATACCATATAAAATGTTAATTTTATTGAAATTTGAAGTAAAGTTCGTATAATTTTATTTTTTATTGTTTAAACATCTAACTCCCTTGGGCCTTAATACTTTGACAAGTGAGGACGCTGTTAGGGTTTCCTGTGTATCGTAATTTTATCGGCAAAATTATGGACCTCCATAGGAAGAGGCATTACCATGACAATTCTTCTCCTTCAACCTCAGACTCCCACAAGAAGCCCCTACTTTCTTCCAGTAAAGAACCTCATCAGTATCATGATGACCATCGACCGCCCCAACAACAAATGGGTAAGCGTCCCGCCTTCACTTCGTACCTTGAAATCCAGAATCTGCCACCCAAGATCAAATTATTCTGTGAAATCATTGCCAACACTCATTCTCTTGCCGTCGAGAAAGCCCTTGAAGAGGCTGGGATTCCGGTTACTCAAGAAGACGTCGAAGAGGTCCTCAAATTGTCTTACGGCTTTCCGAGTTCGGCGGTGAAATTCTTCCGATGGTCGGGGCACCAGCTCAACGACAACCATAGCCCCTACTCTTGGAACCTAGTCGTGGATTTGTTGGGTAAGAATATCTTCTTCGATGCAATGTGGGATGCTATTAAATCTATGAAGAAAGAGGGGCTGCTTTCTCTTGCGACTTTTGCTTCTGTTTTTAGCAGCTATGTTGCTGCAGGCCGTGTTCAGGAGGCGATAATGACATTTGAAGTTATGGAGAGTTATGGGTGTCCAAAGGATATTATTGCCTTAAATTCGCTTCTGAGTGCCATTTGTAGGGAAGGCAAGACAGTGGATGCGTATGACTATTTGCGCATTGCCAAGGGGATTGTTAGGCCAGACCCGGATACCTATGCGATTTTGTTGGAGGGGTGGGAGAATGAAGGGAATGTTCTTAGTGCTAGGCATACTTTCGCGGAGATGGTGACAGAGATAGGTTGGGACCCAAGTAATGTACCTGCTTATGATTCCTTTTTGTGTACTATAATTAGGGAACCCAACGGGATCCCTGAAGCGCTTAAATTCTTTGATTCCATGAGAGATAGGAGGTGTTACCCAGGCATGAAGTTTCTCAAGGTCGCCCTGGATGAGTGTGTTAAATGTCATGATACCCGGGCGGCTGGGTTGCTTTGGGAGGTTATGGAGGGGAGAATGGGCTTAAGACCCAATACACATATGTACAATGCCATGATTGCTTTGTATTGCTATCGAAATGATGTAGATACAGCTAAAAGGATGTTAGATGACATGGTTTACAGAGGGACATTTCCAGATTCGGTAACTTATAATTTGCTATTTCGGTTCTTAATCAAGGGCAGAAATTTACAGGAGGCTTCATCAGTTTTCACTGAGATGATAAAAAATGAGTGTATTCCTGACCAGCCTAATTGTGAGACAGCTGTTAGAATTTACATAGAAAATGGAGATCCTTACATGGCAATAAAAGTTTGGAAATGCCTGGTGAAATATTTCGATAAGGATCTGGAGGAGACAGCAAATTTTTTGGTTGTAGGGCTTCGTGATCTGAATAGAGTGCCAGAGGCAGTTAAGTATGCAGAGGATATAATTGACAGAGGAATAAAGTTAACCTCTTCCACATTGTCAAAGCTGAGGCAAAGCCTTGTCAAAGCAAGAAAAGAATTTGTCTATGAGGAACTTGTGAGAAAGTGGAAATATCATTAGGTAGTTAGAATTTACTGAAATTGCGCATGTAGGCATCAGTGCTGAAATTTTTGCTCTTCTCTTTTGTATTTAGACTAGGTTGCCTGAAATTTCAAGTAGTTGTATGAGCAGTCACTAAGTATGCTCGTCCTTCTGCTAAAGCAATCAAGCAAATCCACTGTTCATTGGTCATTAAGGTTGTTCATTTGCTGCATAGAATTAACTTGAATTGTTGAACAGAGTAAGATGTATGAAAATTGTATAGGTTGCAGTTCTTGGCATTACTTGTCGTAAACTTATCTTTGTACAAATATTAGGAGAAAGAGTTGTGTTGGGTCTATGAATCAGTGACTATTCATTTGTGTGACTACGATTGTCCAAATAAACAACTTAACCTTTGGAAGAGCTTTAGATTTCCTAAATGGAATCGTACCAGCATTGGTACCCGGTACCTCATATTGGTATTTACTGTATTTACTATTGATGTCATAACCTATATAATCTGTATCATTAAAATAATTATAATTTGAAAGTGAACAACTCAGAACACCCCCCCCCCCCAAAAAAAAAAAATTATGTAGAGCATGTAGTCAGTCTCAATTTTACTTAATGCTGTTAGGTTTGGTTAAGAGCTATTGTGGATAAGTATAGTTTTAATTATGAAACCTCTCTTTAGTGGGACATTGTGATTTTGCCTTATGTGTTGAACTGTTGAAGTTCTGATGTTAAAACCACCACGAAGAGGTGCTAACCGATCTAGTGTGTGGAGGATTTTATGAATGTTAAGACTGAAAAAGTGTGATTTTGGTTCCCCAGGGAAAGCTAATTAATCATGTGAAAATTGTAGAATCCGCTACGAGGGATCCTATGGCTGTTAGGTTGTGCACTTGTGTTCAAGAACAATGCATTCTCAAGGCAGAGGACTGATGTTTTGATAACTTCAAAGTATGCTGCAAGATTAAAGCTTTCACTTTTTTGTTGAAATTGGCAGACAGAAACGATGGAAAACAATAGTTTACATTCCTGTTCTTCTTATTCTTATGGTCATGTTAACAGATTTAGACCCATATTCAGAGAAGAAAAAGGCCGTTAAGTTTTATAACAAGACAGGATTCAGTCAAATAGCTTTGTTGACCATGTCCATTGCTGTTATCCATCTGCCCTAGCTTTGTTGCTTTTTAAGCTGAAATATAAGTATTATAAAATGCACACTTGGTCTCTAGGAAGAGAGGCCACCATAACATGGACAAGATGCAACTTGAAGTGGAAACTACATAATATATTTGCCTTTCCTTATCTGCCTCTGGCATTTTTATTCAGCATGGCTTATTTAAGCTGGAGTGGAGATGTTTAATTGCATTAAGCTGATTGTTGAGTGATCGAAGAACTGGGAGGAAATCAACTCTGACGGTATAATATAAATTTCCTCCTTCACGTATAGATTTGATATAATTGGAAGGAATGAAAATGTAAAGAATGTGATTTCCCGTAAGAAGTCGTTTGGAAAAAGTGTAATGAAAGTTGTAAATATAAGACAAAGAACATAGTTAAACCCCAAACTATCTTCAAGATCACATATTTTTATGTGTCACTTGGTATGAAGTCCAAGCTTCGGCGATTGTTTCTGTTCAGCTACATTGCCCTTCTTGTGTTGGCATGTTTTTCTTCCCAAGATGCTTCTTGTGTCATTAGCCACAAATTTAGCAAATTCGAAGGGAAAGCTGTAATTATTATCACTATTTTTTTCCATTCGTTTTAGAAACTATCCTGAGTATCTTTATGGAGTTACTTATAATTTGTGCTCATTCAAGGAAAATATGAATACTTAAGTCATGCGATATGACACTAACAAAGAAAAACTATTATGTCACTCAAGGGTGTTGATAAACATTTCTCCGTTGATGAGTGATAGGGATCAAAAGGGGCCCCAAACACATTATTGAACCTTGATAGGATTTTCGTACATGTCAAATTATTTAGACCTATTCGATTTGATAACTAATCATTTATTTGTTTGTCCGCTGCAATGCTTGCTGAAATTCATAATATACCTATACTATACTGTTAGTAGTCAACATTTTCTCTCAAAAAAAAAACCGTACCTTTAGTTGTACAGAATTATAAATTTACCTTTAGTTGTACAGATTTATAAAATAATATTGATTTATGGAGAACACTAATTGCTTCCTATAATAGAGAAATATTCTTTTGATCAACGTGCTGGAATAGCTCAGTTGGTTAGAGCGTGTGGCTGTTAACCACAAGGTCGGAGGTTCAAGCCCTCCTTCTAGCGTCATCTAATTAAGCTTACGTTTGGTAATATAAATGTTTTTTGTGTATTAGAAAAAAAATTATGAAAACGTGGGAAAATGATGAGAAAATAAAAAATTTATTGAAGGATTTGAAGTTAAATAATTTTTATTTTTAATATAAAATAACTTAAAAATTTTCATATATTTTAGTACATTTGGAACTTAATAGACTCCTTTGATATTTGACATGATGTTGCAAAAATATTCATTCAAAATTATTTCTGTCAATATATAGGAAATAAACTTGGTGCCATTTTTATATTATTATTATTATCATATTTTTTAATTAATATATATATCAATATATAATTTATACAATATATCACTCTCATAATTAATTTTTTAAAAAAATATTCTATTTTTATTAAGTAACTTAATAACAAATATATAAAAATTGTACATAAATTCAGTCCCAATCAATAAAGTTAACTTTCAAATATAATTTAAGCCAAATCTCAAGAAAATTTATTATAATCACTCTAAAAAGTTTGAAAAAAAAATTATATTTTATATCCTTAAACTAAGGCTTAAATGTTACATGAATTTCAAACTATAATAAAATTAGGGGTGAGTAAATCTAATTCCAACTCAACTAATCTAAATCAATCCAATCAAAATTGATTAGATAAAATTTAAAAAAATATTCAATGAATCTAAATAACATTCAAATCAAGTTGATTAAAAAATAATTTTATTTTTTAATGTATATCATACATTAATTATAAATATTAAATATATTAATCATAAATTATAATGTTGTTTATGGTTGGAGTTGTTTTTGTTAGAACAAAAAGATAATTGTTTAGTATTTATAATTTTTTTCTAAAAGATGAAAAGAAAGAAGTCCGACCAACTTACAAGGCAGCACCACATGCATGGTCACTCAATCGTAAAGGGCTTTGTAAATTCTGTATTGCCCACTTTGCATGGAGGTGGGGTTGAATATATTCTGCTCCGTTCACGCAAAGAAATGCACCAAACCACATGCCACATGTGAACACCCAACACCACTTCTAATCATAGTTACCACTCGCCACTTTAAATATTATACACAAACTTTGTTTAATATATACGTATTAAATAATCAACTATAATATTGTGTATGTGTTTTTTTTTTTTTTGCAAAGTGTATTTATGAATTCAATTTTTTACATCACTCTTTGCAACTTAACTAAATTTTTAGAATTTATTTGAATTTTATTTTTTAAAAATTATTTTATAAAATTAGTTCAAATGTTATTATTATTTTTTTTTGTATTTATATACATGTTATTATTTTAAAAAAAATTAAAATTCAACATATCTTAATAATTATTTTCACCAGTTAATAAGTAAACAAATTGTTTTCATGTTTGAACTTAGAAACATGAGGCATTAATGCAGGAATAATTGCTCCTCAGTGAAGTGGTACTTTGAATGTTAATTATTTTGCCCCGAGTGACGACAAAATAGATCCTCCAATAATTGCTTCGTCTAATTTAATTATCAGTTTAACCATAATTAGCGCCTTTTTCTGGACCCCACAATTCACCGCACCGCCATAATTGATGATTTCCTTCCACCAAATTAAACTAATTAATTATACGAAAAAAAAGACAGCATATTTACAATTTGTTTGGGTTAAATTTGGCTAACCTTTGTCAAACAAAGAATGTTTAGATAAAAGCATATTTGTGATCTGAATTATGAGTTTATCTTACTATATTAGAGAGAGTCATTGCTCCCAAAATATGGAGCAGAATCAAATCTATTGTGTTTAAAGCCAAACTAACAAATAAATGATTTGGCCACATGGTTCATAAATATGTCATCAAATTTGGTTCATTTAATCAATTGAAATAATTTACAAATAACAAAAATTTCAGTTTCATCATGGTTTTAATTTTATCAGAGTTTGACTTTGAATTTAAACTCAAATTATTTTAAATATGTTAGAGTTCCATTGGATTAAAGTTGTGTACACATTTTTTTTGGTTTGGTCAAAGCATTCTGTTCTATTTTATTTTTGCTAATTTAATCTTAATTGAAATTGAAATTTAAATCCTTCAATTACAAATTAAAAATCACTTATCCAAAGCATATTAACTCCAATTCATTTAACCACGTGTCTAACACCCAGACACCGCAAAATTCCTTAAACAATTTGTCATAAAAGGAATATATGCTAGTAGGCAGTCAAAATGTTGTCTCTTATGAATAGAAAAAGCTCTACGCCTGGCCCTTTTATTTATTGATTTTAGTGAATTATCCTAAAAACAAAATTACCAAGAGTGGGCCCTTCAAAGTCTAATTCTAATTAAGACACTTCATTCATAATTTTTTTAGGAGAATCTCTCAGTAGTGCAATCAAGATTGAGAAATGCATTTTTATTATGGTTATCGTAAAACTAACAAATGTGTCCACTCGCTGTCAACAAAATTTTTAATTACTCTGGAGGTCTCTATTCCCTTAATCAACTCTTCTATAATTTTTATTAGTTAATGCTTAATGATATATTCAAAGTTATTATTAAATTTTATTTAGTCTAATTTATTGTGCTTTGTTTAGACTTTAACCCCGTTGGCCTATAAAATATAAAAAAATAAAACACATCATGATTCATGAATAATGATTTTCAACCTCAAAGATAAAAATGTGATAAACACACAAAATTAAAGTTTAATCATGTAGGTTCATTTGGGTACCGACAGCTGCCACGTGTCAGTTCCACAACGTCATTGTGGTCCAACTCCATTACTTTCATTTCATTTCTCTCGCGAGCCATTCTAAGTCACCAACCCGATCCCAATCTGTCTCCGCAATGATGTATAAGGAATGCGACTCAAAATTGCATGTAATTACTTCAATTTTATTGAGAAAATGACAGAGATATTATTAGAGTTTTTTTCCCTTAAATTATTCGTATATATCATTATCCACCAAAATCTTTTTATACGAGGGCATCTTAATTAATTGTGAAAGTTAAGGCAAAAGAAAAAGTTTCATTCCATGACAAAATCTCATTTGATGTGAAATACCACTATTCTGTTTGTGCACTTTTAATATGTGTAATTATTAATCTTGTCTTATACTGAAAACTAACATGTTAATATTCACGCATAATGTAAACAGTTTATATTAATAAGAGAATTTAAATACTGTATATATATGTTATTTTGGATCAAGCAAGAATTAACAAGAAAAATGCATAACTAATTATATTTTTATTCAGAATTGACTCTCTCTAAATATATGTAAATTTTTATATATATCATAATATCATCACTTATCCGTTTGAAATCGCTTCAAGTTTCTATTAGAAAAAAAAAATGTTTCTGTAAAGAGAAAAAAAAATTATGTAGTTATACATATTGTTACAACTTAAAAAAAAAAGGGTGTAAACATCATGTTTTGTTGCTTGTTATATGTGCAAAAACTAAAAATAGCTGAAATCAATTAAAATTTGTTATAAAGAAAGGGTCTTTTTTTAGAACTTTCTCTTAATGTAAATAATTTCTTGATTAACACAGATTTTAGATGAGAAGCAAGACTTTCAAAAGTGTATTTTCAGGAGGGGTTGTTGGGGTGAGGAGCGTTGGATGGTCACCAAACTGCAAAACCATCGATTATATATGCTTTTGATGTTCCAAATTCCATTCAAAAGAATCCAGAGTTAAAGATTTGCATTCTTATTTTATTCTTTTGCTTTTACTTCACATTATGGTATTTCTAATTTCCCTCATTCGCCAAAAGTTAAAAAACAATGGAAAACGGTGGAAGAGTCTTTCTCTATCTCAAGTTTAATTTTTCTTAATTTTTTGTAGCTCTATATAAATTTTTACCAAGGAATTTTGCACAACTATTAATTTTCCCAGCTATTACTTTAATTCATCTGGGACATTTTCATTTTTAAATTTATTATTGATGATGAAGCAGTCCTCATTCTTGATCAGTGTTTACCTTGTTAGCAACTAAATTATGTCAGAATAACATATTCTTGTGGATTATTCTTGTCCTCTTCAGTCTTAACAGAAGGATTCTCATCTTCCTCACCATATGTTATGTCATCTTTCAATTTTAAAAGTAATTACATTATCTATGTCCTACATATTCACCATCTCCCACTCTAATGCAATATCATTACTTTAACATTTCGATTATTTAAAGTGAGCCATACCCACTATTTCTCTCTCTCTCGCTCCTTTTCTCTGCTACTGAGGATCTCCCACCATACAAGCAAGCAGCTTTAACTTTTGCTATTCCTTCGCTACTTTTCTTTCTTTCTTTTATATTTCTCTACCCTAAGTTTTTTCTGGGTTTCTGTGCACTTGTTGGGATCTGCTTCATAATGGGTCTCTCCCGAGGAACAACCTGCGCTGAAGCTGTCTCTTGCGAGCCTCCCAATGCACCAAACTCTCCATACGTTTCCTTTGTAGTCGCAGATCACCACTGTGACTACAGCAAGCTCAAGTTCAGAACTATTCTCAGAAAAATGATCTGGGAGCTTGGGTTAGCCTGCGTGGCCCCGCCTCGTGGCCGGAGAAACTCCAGCAAAAGTAACGGCCTAGGCAAAAACGACGGCAACGGTCATAAAAAGACGAATCTAGAGCACAACAAGGCGTGGCTTCTGGCTGAGTCTGGTGGGTGTGGAGCAGAATTGACGAATGCTGACCCTCAATCTGTTCACTCATCTTTCCGTTTCAGTTTCTGTTCTCAGGTTGAGCTCGAATCCTTAAGCATGAATTCTTCCACTGCTGCAACCGTTTTGATGGTCAATCTGGACAATGGGATGAGTGATTCTCGAGCTCGAGAGCTAAAATGGCGGAGGATAGAGTCGTTGGAGAAAAGCATTTCCCCTGTGGCTAACACTTTGATTAGGTTAAACTATGGTGAAATTCTATCTGCTACCCGCAATTTCTCCAAAGGTAAAATTTGTGGGGTTGTTTTTGTTTAATTCATATTTTGTTCCATGCCGTACTTGTTATGATTCATTTTTTTTTTTTCTTGTTATGGGTAGGCAGAGTATTGGGGAGAGGGGCCTTGAGCTGTGTATTTAGGGGAAGAGTTGGACTTTTGAGGAGTGCTGTAGCAATCAAACGGTTGGACAAGGAAGACAAGGAATCTGCAAAGGCGTTCTGCAGAGAATTGATGATTGCTAGTTCTCTTCGTCACCCAAACGTTGTTCCCCTTGTGGGGTTTTGTATTGACCCAGAGGAGGGTTTATTTCTGGTATACAAATATGTGTCCGGAGGCAGCTTAGAGCATCACTTGCATGGTACTTCATTTCTTATTTTTACTGCCTCCTATCTTATGAGGTTTTCGGTTGAAATTCGACAGTATTGACTTATTCTAGCATACTTATTTTACAGAGAGGAAGAAGGGCGTGAAGGGTAGTTCACCACTTCCATGGTCTGTGAGGTATAAAGTTGCAATTGGAATTGCAGAAGCCGTGGCTTATCTGCACAATGGAACTGAAAGATGCGTTGTTCACAGAGACATTAAGCCCTCAAACATCCTTCTTTCTTCTAGAAAGACTCCCAAGGTGAGATGCTTTCTTGCTGATCAGTTGTAGTCCAATAATAAGCCCTTGGAGTCCTTCTGATTGTTTGTTTTGTTAAATTACAGTTATGTGATTTTGGCTTAGCTACATGGACTTCTGCACCTTCGGTTCCTTTCCTCTGCAAAACTGTTAAAGGAACATTTGGGTAAAAGCATAAACCTCTCTTGATTTGTTCTGTCCAATTTTGTGTCTCTTTTTATTTTTAATTTTTAGTATTCATATACAAATCGCTGACATGAATTGTATGCTTTTCCAACAGTTATTTGGCTCCGGAGTATTTCCAACACGGGAAAGTATCTGATAAGACCGACGTCTATGCTTTTGGAGTGGTTTTATTGGAACTCATAACTGGCCAGAAGCCAATTGACGCAAAAAAGCCACCAGGAGAGGAGAACTTGGTCTTATGGGTCAGTTAGTGTTCTAATTCTTGCAAAGTTACCCTAATTCTCGAGTCTATGATGGTTGAAATGATTCTTCTTATGGCTTTTTGAGCAAAAGAAAAAATTGGTCTAAGCATAGACTACTGATAAGTTTTGTACCAAGCAGTGATTCCAAGTTAACATTAGTTTAATAGTTTCTAACTCATAATTTCTAAATCACGAAACAATATATTATAACTGATAAGCGTAGCTATTGTTTCTATTGGTATTTGGCAATCTGCTAGAGAAAACTGAAAGTTGGCCCTTTTATCTGGTACGGTGATGAATGATCAAAATTGTTTGATCTAATTGTTAAGTTTATATTTTCGTTATATGGATAAGTAATATTGTGATCACTCGAGGAGAAATATTGTGATCACTCAAGAGGAGAAGATTGGTATTCGGTAATTTCTCTAGAATCAGTGAGGATAATGCAGACACTGGATGGTTTTAAATCGTTTACTGAAAATTAGTTAGAGACTGTTTGGAAAAAAAAAAGTGTGAACCGTGTTTTTGGAAACTAATGCAGAACTCAATAATGTGCTTTGCAGCATCCAAAGTGAATTATGACTTTTCCTTCATAGTAGAAAACTCCATCCAAAGTTTGGCTACAATTTTGTATTGGTGATTTGAGGGTGGTATTAGAATTGGTACTTATGTTAAGAACAGTAAAAATCAACTGGGACATTGTCTTGTTGACACTCATCAAATCTGACATTGATTTGCAGGCTAAACCCTTGCTACAGAAAGGAAAAGGAGCCATTGAAGAGTTACTGGATCCTCAACTCAAGTGCAGTTTGAGATACTCAAATCAGATGGCTCGGATGATCGAAGCAGCAGCTGCCTGTGTTACAAATGAAGAATCTCGGAGACCTGGAATACATGAGATTATTGCAATTCTGAAAGGTGAAGAAGAACCTGTTTTATCGAAACGAAAGAAGTCTAGCTTTCTTGGGAATGGATTGGTGATTGATTGCTACTCTCAGTCTCAGTTACAACAACAAACAAATAATGAGATGAAAAGTCACTTGGCTTTGGCAATGCTAGGAGTTTCCGAGTTTGAGGATGATGATTATCTCTATGGTCGTTGAAACATGACATCCATTGGACATCTCAGTTTCCCCCTTTTTTTGTCATGATTCTCACTAGCGTTCAATCAAAGTGTTGGATGTGAATTTACCAAAAAAAGAAAAAGTGATGGATGTGAAAATCTTAGAAATTGTAAATAGAAATATAAACACAAAAAAAGATTGTTTGTGTAGATACCTTTCCTTTACCTTTCCCTATCCTCAAAGGGTAAAAGAGTAATAGATTTTCATTCAATGTTTACCCTTCCTGTTCAATTGATGCATCCTGTATCATCCTTGTAATTTCTTGGCTTTCAATCATATACATGCTTTAGGCCAAAATTTATAAAATGTTCTAGATACATCCAAAGATTCTGATCTGCAAAATGACTCTGGAATTTTGTTCTTAAGCAGGTCCCTTTGAGAAGAGATCTATGAATATGATTCAAGGTACAAAGAGGTGGAATTGAATGCCATGTAAGCAAGTAGTTCATAATTCATATTCTGATAACCTTAATTATGACCATAAAATGGGTTGTGACAAGAGAATTCCTGGGAGGAAACATACATGTTGATTGGTGAAGTGCCCATTATCATGTATAGAAAAGTAATGCACATAGTACAGGCATTGTGTGTTAATTGTAGGCAACGTAAGACTAAAATGAAACTAAAAAAAAAAAAAAAAAGGTGAAACAAGCGTAAGGAGTTAAAAGATCTTGGCGACGTCCCTGACTAGACCACGGTTGGCTTTGGCGAATTCTGTGAATTCCTCGTACGAAATGAAACCATCTTTGTCGGTATCAATCTCGTCCATCATGGATTGGATTTCCTCTGCTGTAATCTGTCCAAGTAATTTCAAGGATTCCCCAAGCTCCGACGCAGAGATTTTGCCGTCGCCATTGGTGTCAAAACGCTTGAATATTCGATCCCTGTCAGCAACATCTTGAGCATCATCAGCCATGGTAAAAGAATGCGTAAACGACAGTGAGTTGCAGTGAAACGAGTTAGAAATTCAGAGATGAAGGTGTTGAAGGCTTGGTTTTTAAAGGTTATGGTTGCTCATTAAGGTAAGGTCATCCTTCAGAATCGGAGGCTTCATTCTGGGTAACCATTAAGACTGGATCACCAAAATAGCGTAGGTCATAACTGTTTTACCTAATCTAGTTATGGTTGAAATTGTTTTATTATTTGATTAAGAAAAGGAAGGGAGGAACATGATTTTCTTAATTTATAGTTCAAATTGTTTTACCATTTGGTCAATTTGATTTTGATGCACAAATCATGACACATAATGCACATGAATGTTGGAGGTATTACTGCACTAATTTCACCAAAGATAATTCGATCCTAACATGATAATAAAAATAAGATAAAAATATTTTTTATATCTTTAAATTTTATATTAATTTTTAATTTTATTTTTAAAATATTTTTATAATTAATTTTTTTTTATAAAATTTTAAATTATAATTAATTTTATCTCTCATTTAGTTTAAATATTTAAAAAATAATGACGTGATATTTGGTATGATATTAAAATATTAAATAAAAATAAAATATTAACTTATTAATTTTGAGGAGATAATACTATATGTTATATTATTATTTTTATTAATAATTTAAATGATATTAAATTTTGAAATAAAATTAATTATAATTTTAAATTTTAAATACAAAATTAATAAAAAAATATTTTATAAATAAAATTAAAAATTAATATAAAATTTAATAACACGTAGAATAACTTCACCTAAAAATAATTATGGGTGGGTTAGGGCACACGAGGTAGACTAGAGGAAGACTAAATGCATTCTTTGGACTGTACTATGCATATTGGGTTCAGACGATAAGGTATGTAGTTGTATGTAATGGGAGATTATGTATTTATTCTTAACATGATAATAAAAATAATTAAATAATTTTAATTGTTTTAAAGAAATACATATTATTCAAAAGATTAATTTTATTAACGAAAAGTAAATTTAAGAAAATATTTTCTTAATATATATTAAATGTTAAAATAATCAAATAGTATTTTTTAAAAAACATTAAATATAATTTAACTGAATTGAAATATTACTGCAATATTTTCATCTTCCTTAATTTTTTTAACTTTTTTTTAACATTGGATATCTCGTAACATTCAATTAATTTTTTTTTTAAATTTTAATCAAGGATTCGTTGTCCTGTACAATGAGTCTGACAAATTTCCTCTACTTTATTTTTTTAAAAAAAATTCTTCATGAAAATTAAGACAAAAAGCACCATAACCATTTTTTTTTTCTCAATTGATACTCATCCTTTTAAATAAAAAATCTAACAATTATCAAAAGATTATGGGGAGTATAAGAAATAGCTTTCTGTTGTGCCATAACCAAATTTCGCATTAGTATTGAATCAACAAGACAATCTACAGAGTGAATATGAACACACAACTAATCATGACTGTTATATGTATAATTGTATACACATTTAGTGTAGACAAGAAACTTTCCAAGTTGGAATCCTGTGGCGCTCCTAGTCATATACAATACTGCATGGTCACAAGTCATAACTAAGAACTCAACTTGTGTCTTTTAGTTCACCAACTTTATTGTCATCTTGTATTATCTCATTACTTTTATCCTGTTTCGAATTAGCTGTTTCTTCATTGCCATCAGTAATTTCATCAGGATTAGTTTAGACAGGAGGGGCTGGCAATGTTTTCTTCACCAGCGCTACTCGATCTCTTCATCTGGAAAACGATCCTCAATTTTCTCAATGATCTGTGACAAAAGTAGAAAAACTGATGACAATTTAGCCAGGGGTAGCTATATTTAGTACCATAATAAATTAGAATATACCAAAAAATTTAGAGGAATATAACTAGTCTGATACATGCATGTTTTTATCTGGAAATGTGAGAGGATCTAAAAAAGAGAGATAATTAGATCAAGATACACTACCGTACACTAATTTCCTGGATTAATAAATCACACACAAATATTTTGTATAAACAGAAGATAACATGTCAGTCCTGGATTATCAGTAGTATTATGTAATTTGCAATCTATTCACCTTATCAGTAGACCTATCTAGAAATTTCATTGTTTGCTTAAGGTTTGGCTACCTGAAAAGAAGCAGCTGCATAAAAAGGCACTTTTGCTTATTGCAGCTACGAGTACCATATCAATTAAAAATTTTTTAATTGATTAAAGAACAAAGGGAGGATTGATCGCCTCAATTTGATTCATTTCTACTAAACTTGATGTAAAGAGAGATACTAAGGTTACTTTGTATTTAAGAAATTTTTTGTTGCCATTATATTGCTACCACCAAATAAGTAGTCCTTGTATTAAGTAGAAGTTCATAAAAGTGACCAAAGGGGTGCTATAAGAAACTGGAAAATTTGAACGAGTGGATGATATTCTTCTTGTACCTTTGGTCAACATGCTTAGTTATGCTCACTACTTTGTAGCTTCAAATCTAAGAATAATATATGGTTAGTTATTTTATTAAGATATTAAATGAAAGCCTTAGTACTTCCAACTATGATATCATCTCTGGACTCAACAATAGTAATTTGTCAATTGATAAAAGAGCTAATTAGTTGGTAATAATCAGAAATTAACTAATCCTTCCCTTCCTACAAGCGTTCTTTATAATCTTATATACTGCTGAATTTAACTCTGATATAGATTTAAACACTAGTTACTTCTTTTCCCTGTTAAATTATTAAAAAAATGCTCGTGTTTTGTCACAATACCCCTTAACTCTCCATGCAAACTTGAATTTCTTATACATTACTGCATTTGAGTTTATAGCATGGCTTCAAAACTATATCTTCACAGCAAAACAGATGATATACCATTCAATTAAGTCGAAAATTAAAGACAACCCAAAAAGTTACCACAGAAAATGTAGGTACAGCTCAAAAATGCAGAACTACGACTTTAAGCTAAACTATAAGTATGAAAGGGATAACAAGATTAATTCTAATACTCACAGGGAAAATTTCAAAAGGTGTAGCTGGTCTTAATTTTAGTATATTCAGAACCTCAGCTTTTGCAAGGCCATGTTTTTTACAATTTCCCAAGAAGCTATTGATGTTCTCTCTCGTTTGCTCAGAAGCAGCAGTATTAACCAAATAATCGTAAACCTATCAGATGGGCAACACATTAATCCACCAAAACAAGTATAGCTTGCTATCATTAAAATCTAAAAATTATATAGCAAAATGGGTTCTCAACAATCAAACCAGCCTTGTATTCGGACTGCGCTACATTGGAAAGAACTCTTGTGGGATCTTTTGATGCTCCTTTGCCTCGTAAGAAGTCAAGAACCTCCAAATTCGTGAGTGCACAAGCATTGGCCTTCGAACTATGACAACAGAGAGAGATTAAAGCAGATTAACTTGAAATTGTGTATTTATTTGAAAGCGAGAGGCAACAACATAACAGCATACATTTTCATCTGCATGAAATCAGAGATTGACAACAACGGCAGCAATTACGCAAATAAAAGCCTTTACTCTCTCTCCTGAAAACAGAATTTGAAAAATTAGGATTATGAATGCTGCAAATTGAGAATGAGGAAGATAGTTTAGAAATTAGATGACGGTGATAGTAAAAAAAAATTGAGAGACTTGAAGAAGACGATTGCTTACACGTGGCTAAAACCCGAAAAGGTGGGTTAACGTGGATTGAGGATAGAATCGTGGCTACGGCAAATGATCGCTGGTGAAAACTGAAAATGACGTCGTTTAAGTCCATGGTTGTTTATCTCATCATAATTCAGAAGATTATGTCATTTTAAAAAAAAAAACTAAAAATATGTTTTTTAGGGATGACATAGTAACGAATGACAAAAAAGGCAATGTTAAATAAAAATTGTTACACAATTATTACTAAAAATGTGACTGACACTAAATACTACTATATATAAATTAATTATGTATCAGTTCAAAATAACTAAAATATATAATTAGTGTACAAGTGTATTGGTGTAGTAAAATTCGTCAAAATACAATTCATATAATTTAGTGAAAACTTACTTTATGTGAAAGATTTTGGTATGATGAGTTTTTTATTTATTAAATCACCTTTAGATTTAATTTGTGTATATATTGTAATAAAAAGTTTTGTACTCGAATTTTGTGAATTTTTTGAACTTTTTCATAAGACTATCTCTATGTAAATATTAATGTTAATTATATTTAGGAGTCACAACCACCAACATAAAAGCAACTACGATAAGATCAAGTTTTGATAGAAAAGGCTTCAATTGTAGTAGAAAACGTTTGCAGTAGTAACGAAGTTGTGAAGCAAGGAGCCTCCATTGACTTGCTTTGTAAGAACTTGAAAAATCTTCAGCATTGCAGTTTGATAGATCAAGGCAAGTAAGTGGGTGTGTTGACTTGATGAATCTTGCCTCAAATTGAGTAGGTATACTGACAAGCGTTGTAGCTGCCCATATATAGTGGCATATGGATGAGAAAGAGAATGAACAGATAAAGATAAGATTTCTAAGTAGAACAACTTGTCATTTTACATCATTCTTACAGGCAGCAGGAAAATCTATAACTATTCCAACTTTTCTATAAAAACTATACACAAAAGTTTTTCTTCCCCTTCTTCTACTGTTTTTTTTTTGTTTTTTAAGTCATTCTTCAGTGTTGGACTGCACAATCTATAGGTAGTTGTGGGGCGACACCAGAAGTGGTTGATTCAAAATTCTGAGCCAATCCTCTCTTGTTGGTGAACTTGTCTTGTGCATCTGCTTCACACAACCCCGCTGCTTCCACAACAAAAGCCTTCACTTCTTGGAACCTCTCTTCTGAGAGTGAAACCTCAGCTAGGAGTTTCCATGCATATGCCTCAGACACATCATCAAAATCCTTCCTTCTCTTTAGCACTATGTGCCCACTGATCTCCCACACTGCAGGATTCACCTGAGCATTGATGATATCCTGGCTTACTTGTCTAAGCGCTTGCCTCTCCGCAAAACACTGTAAAACATAGAAAGAAAGGATGTCACCAGATTACACCATGGTCAACTGGCCGAGTGCTATCAAAGCAGCCTTTTGCAAATTCCCATGAAACATAGGAAGAAAGTATGTTATATCAGATTCCCATGAGCCCTACATAACATAAACTCAAAAGTTGGAAGATAAAAGAACTAGGGAATTAAGAATCCTATCAGTTGACTATGTAGACGAAAACAAGGTTGTGAATGTTCACAGTAGTAACTCTTTCCTACTGTTATTACTGAAGCATGTAATTGTTAACATGTGACTATTTGACTAAACAATGATGGACCCGAAGTTATGTATCATGGAGGAACAGAAGGTGCGCATCTAGAACATACCAAAACCAAGAATATGGTCATAGGAAAAGCACCTGAGGGAATAAGAAAATCCTCTTCCCACTATCAGAGATGAGAACATTGAAAGGGATGTTATTATCCTGAAGACAAACAAGGGCACGGGAAACAACATGAGATAGATCTTGAATGGAGTTTCCACCCTCAAAAACAAGTCCTCGAACTGGATAGTTCAAGAGCTTAGAAACATGGACTCCTCTAGGGTTTAACCCCTTTTCTACTGGTACAATCTGCGTTGGGGCTTTCTCAACTGGGAAATTTGTAGCTAAGTAATATCCCTGTGTCAGAGCAGAGTATGAGTTAGTGAAGATTAAGAATATGAATGAAGTATAAAGTGAACTACAACAAATCACACATGAAATGTCAATGGAAAACTTTACTTGGAAATGCAGATGATTTATAGTGGCAAAAGCACCCAAGCTATTGTAACCTAATCTAAAAAAGGGATCAGCAGCTTCTTTAGCCATATGCATAGCAAGCAGGAAGCTGTCAGGGTCAATCCTCTGAGGCAAGCAGTCCAGGACACGTGGAATCAAAAGCACATGTCCATATTCAATTGGGCTCACCTAATAATATCAGAGTTAAGTTACTAGTATCAACCATCTAAGAATCACAATGGTAATATGGATATATTTCCTGTATCAATGAGACCTTACACAAAAGCATAAATAGAGAAAAAAAGCCGAAGATACTCACATTTATTGCAACAACATTGGGAGATGTCGATATCTTGCGAACTGGAAAATTGGGAATGAAATGGCTCTTATGGTCAGTGCTTTGGTGAAACATGAAGAGCACCTCCTCCTGCCCAACTTTTGTGAAATTAAACTTATTTTCATCAAAGGCTTGAAGAACCTGGTCCACTCGGAACTCAGTGGGTCGTTTCTTCAGATGACGCCCTTCGTTCAGTTGTGCAATAAATTTGTGTTGCCCAGGAATGATCTTTGTCTCACATGTGGTCACATCGTACCTGAAAAGCCCCTGGTTCATTCTATCATCCCACTGTCCAAGCAACAAATTGTGGAGGAATGATATTTCAGATACTTCCTCAGATGATTCTTCCATCCCTGCTTCTATTGGAACATTGTCATCTTTTTTAAATAAATGAAGTGAAAGTTTTGCCACTGAAACCACAAGATCAAATAACATTAATCAGCATTTGAAAAACCAGATTTAAAATCAAAGTAATATGATTAAGTTGACATTAAATCAGTGTTACCTAATTTGTGATAGTCATGGTACCAATATAATAGAGGTATTATTTTTTATCTCTTTTTTTAAAGAAAAAAATCACTTCCAATTTTTGTATCAAATCATGTATGCCCTCCTTTTTCCCCGTTGCAATCTAATTGCTCTAATAAAACTATCACCCCAAATTCAAATTTTGATGATGCAATAATGCATTGATTCAAGCTAAAAACCAATATATGTAATGGAATAGAATTGCAGGAAATAACTTTGAGTATGGACATAAAATTTGAAACTAAGGAGAAAAGAAATACCAGGTAAGCAGCAGGAGCCAAGGCAATTACGGCCACAGCCTAATGATGTGGAGTTAGAAATAGAATCATCCTCTTGATAATTGGAAACCACAGTGGCAACTCTCTTAATGGTCAACATTTTCGTCAAAATATATAACCAAAGACGTACGTCGGAAGAGGGAACCTCCTCCGGCAAGAAAGTGGAAGTCGGAGAGAGAAGCGCCGAGAAGGAAGAGCACCCCTGCCACCGTGAGGGGAAGGGGAATAGTGGAGGTTGAAGCTGAGGCTGAGGTTGAAGTTGAAGTTAATTTGAAGAGAAATATTGGGTTAGCGTGGAAGGCGCTTATAGCTGCCCACGTTTTCTCGCAAACAACAATATTGCAATGCTGGCCTTCCCAAAATTCTGCGGTGAATCCGCTTTTCTCTGATCCTCCAATGCTTGCTTCACTGCGTCTCTTCTCTATAGTTTGTTTTCTATGCCGCTCTCTTCTTCCATCATATATTGCAATATGTAACATATAATAACGTATAGTTTACGAGCGTGCATGTGAATTCGGCTTTTTGAATATTAAGATAACTCTTACATTCACTCTACTTTTTCGAATGTTTGTTGCTTTATTTTTTCACTGGAAAAACGGCAAATTAATATCTTATCACAATAAAAGAAAAAATAACAAGTTATTTTATTTTTTTATACTTCTTCACTTTCTCATATATCATATTTATGTTATATTATAATTTTGATAGATTTAAAAGACCAAATCCTAACTATATGGACATTTTACTTGAACCATGACAATCCTAAACACAAAACAATATTAACCTATGATTCCCTAAATTCCGGAAAACTGTTAACATGTCAAGTCAAAATACCTTATGTGTGTATATATGATTGTATTTGATGTAGAGTGCGAGGTTAACTTTAGATTGATTTATATATATATATATATATGTATATATATATATTGTATTATTTTACTTATGTATTAATTACTCAATTAAATTTTTTTATTTTATATTGATAAATTTACGTATTATAAAAATATAATTGATTAATATGCAAATGAATATATCCCTAACATTTTTTTCAAAACGTCTCGCCCTATGTTGGGTTGATGTCATTAGGCCGTAGCTTTTGTTTCCTTTCATTTGCATTTTTCTATTGTTTTTTTTTCTTTTTCCTTTTTTGTATAAAAGTTTTTTTTTCTCTCATTTATGGAGTTTCTTCTTTTCTTTTACGAAAGATATTTTGATAATCAATTTATTGAAGAGATACAATCACTCCACTTCTACAACAAGGGATTAAACAAGTATAAAGATATTTTGATACCATTGTTTGAAGATTTGATTTGTTATTTTTAGATTTAATTATTAGTGTCTACTATTTGTTTTCTCTCTTCATGTATTTCTCAAATATATTGCTTATTGATTTTTAGGTATCATGTTTTTTGTAATAGTGCGAGCTTATTGTGTATATAAATTTGTTTGTACCCTACAAGGCTATAATTATTTTATCTTTTAATATAAGTCTTAATTTCTGTAAAATAGATGTAGAGTTAAAGGCAAATTATGATCATTTAGATGACGGGAGAGGATCCCCTGCTGTCTCCTTCTGCTACTGTCCCTGTTGTCCGACGAATCGTCGTTGTTCGCCTAATCAAATCGTCCAAGTGAGATCATGTGATGTTCAGCTTTTTTCTTTCTCCAACATATGAAACCATCCCCTTTTATTTTAAAGTTGAACTATTTCAAAATTCAAAGTCGAACTACTGCAACATCAAAATTCGTTTTTAGAAGTTTTGATAATCGCAGGATTGACGCCATAAAGTCAGACTTTGCCAATGGTGGTGCTCTAGAGGAGCTTAGCCGTGGCTTTAGGCAACAGAAGTATAGTGTTCATTCAAAATTATTTCGAAATATAGTGTTAATTATAATAGTCAAATATAAATAGTAGTTGTCAGTTTAATAGATTATAAATCTAGAGCGAAGCAAGCTTCAGATAGTGACTTTCTTGAAAAATTTCAGACAATGAGGATGAGGGAAAGGCAGAGGAATATTGAAGGATGAGAAGGTGAAGCATAGCTTGAATGAAGAGTAACATTTTGCTGATCTGCCGAACGCACCATTTTTGGAGAAAGAAAAAAGCTGAACGCCACGTGGCCTCACTTGGACACCTCGATCAAGTAAACTACGACGATTCGCCAAACAGCAAGGACAGCAACAAAAGGAGACAACAGGGGATCCTCTCGCTTAGATGACTGAGCTCTAACATAGATCGCTGTTCGCATAAGAAGCCAACAATGAGTGGCAAAATGGGTGTATTGGATGAAATATAGGAGAGTAATTAATGATCTAATTAATTATTTATAATTTAATTTTATCTTTTAAATAACTTATAAATGATCAATGACTTATTAATTAGGAGACAAATCTAACCTACCCATTAACCCATTAATTATAAAATTTATTTTTAATATAATAATAATAATAAAGATAATTAATATAAAATAAATCTTTCAAATGAATTAAATTTTTTTATTAACAAAATATTGTGGTAATGAATGATTGGGATAATATATATATATATATATATGAACCAAACCAGTGTAACTCATGGGTCAAAATAGTTGAATTTAAGTGGGTCAACAATTGGTTGGTTATTTGGATTATAAGTCATTTTATCACCCCTACTTACGATGTGGTTGATGTCATTGGTTGGTTGATGAATTTTTGAAAAGATAGATATTGATGAAGTGGAGTCCTATCAATTTGGACAAGGATTAAATTTATATATAATTTTTATTATTAAATTTTTTAATTAAAATAAAGTATATAATATTTTTTAAAAATTAATAATAAAAAAGATAAATTAATATAAATTATTAACGTATTAATTTTTTATTGAACAACATAATAATAAATATATAAAAATAAAACTTTAATTTTTTTATTTTTGTCCAATAAGGTAGTCTTTAATTATTTGATAATCTTAAATTTAAAAAAGAATTAATAAAAATAAAAATTTTTATTAATTAAATATTTTATTAATCAATCAACTACTTTCTTAACTGGAATATGAGGGTATCATTAACGTAGTTGGTTAACAAAATCTGAGTTTTGCTTCACTCTCTTTTCAAAATCCACACCGTTAATTTCTTAGGAAAATGGAAAGGATCCAAATCCCATTATTTACATCAAAGAAAAAAATCTTTTTTACTTCACTTTTTGCCTTGGGTCTAGGTTCAATTAGTGAAAAGGTGACCAATCAAGTCTTAACCTCAATTTGTACATCCAAAATTCATTGCTCCATGAGAAAAGACTTTACACATGTAATAAGACAAGAAGAATAATTGATGACACTAAATAAAAGCATTTAGGCATGAAGTTTAATTTTTTATTATCATTCATGCATTTTGTCAAATAACTAATAATTGAACTGATTTTCAATTTTAAATAAAAATTGCTTTGAGTTAGATTTCATTTTTGTATTAAATCGATAAAGCCTTGATTAAAAAGGTGACTAAACTGCGATCAAAATGAATTGAAAATACCAATGTAGGGAGGAGGAGATTGAGTTGTAATGCTGAATATTGGATGGCGTTTAGAGATGAATTGGATCATTGGCTTTAGTAAACTGCAACTCCATGGTTGGTGAAGTATGGGGTTTGATATCTGGTCTTGAGGTTGATTGGGAAGCAGATTTCAGGAAAGTGTGGTTTGAGATGGATTCTAAATCAGTAATTCACATAGTTTACCTGATTACGAGGGTGAGATGGTTAATGAATAGGAAATGGCATATTGGAATAACTTACATAGAGAAGAGCATATGGAGGTCAAAGAAGGATTTGGTGATTTATAAAGAGCCTCCTGTGGGATGTAAGTTGATCCTGCTCGCCAAAAGAAAAATCAAGTAGGAACTTTTTGACCAAAGAGTGATACACAGGTTTTCTAATTTTGAAAACATGATAGAGAAAATTCTATTCACCTTATCTGTGACACCCGTACCATGTGCTATTTTTTTATGCAAGTTCCCTTCGTTCGACGAGGGCTTATTTTTCATTTTTTTTTTTTTTTTGTCATCCAAGATAAGGAGGGCAAAGGTGTCGAATTGACATGACGACCAACATAGCTTAAAAAATTGTAAATACAACAAAGATGACAAAATAAAAAAGAGGAGAGAGAGTTGTTGGATAAAAAGGAAAAAATAGATGGAGATTAAATTAAATTTATATAAATATTACAAGAAAAAATGGGGCATAAGATTTGTACTTTTATCTTCCTGATAATATGAAAAATCTGAACTTTTGAGATTTTCATAAATTAGTCCCAACTTTTAATATTACATTAGTTCTCTTTTTAATCAATGATTACATACTCGAAAATCTTCTTATAATTCCTAAACTGTCAATGATCATTGACTAGATCGAAATTTTTCTTATAAGATTGATAACACTAGTGTACATCTGTCAATCTTTAAAACACAACAGTGACAAGTGGTTTTTCGCAGTCATTCCTTGTTTATTTAAGGGGGCTTCGACCTTCACCATGTAAATTTGTAATTAAATTCTAATAGATGAATGATTCTTAGTTTTTGGCCAATGAAAGATTGGGTTATGCTTGTAATCAAAATCTGTAAGTAATAATTTTTCCTATACTATTGACTTGATCAAGAGACAATAACTATATATATTAAACTGCATTACCCCACCCCCGAAACACACAAAGGAAAGGGAATAAAAAATCCTCTTCCTATTTTATCCTTCTCGAGGTAAAGGAGAATCATGGTAACGCAACTTAACAAAACAGGAGTGCAGATATTGGCGGCAGACACATCACACATGAAACATGGGCACTATTTTCGTTGTCGTTTTGCAGGACTGCTGCCATGTTCCAATATATCTCTAGTGGTATTCTCGTTATTGTCATTGATAATTTGCTGGGCTTCTCTTTTTTCTGACTTGAAAGCCCAACCAGCAAAATCAGTCTCTGAAAACAAAGAGGAAGGAGTAGCCTTGTAGAATGCTAGGGGAACCTGCTTTACCCTCCGCCTTATCTGCAATAGTGGAGCGAGTAATAATCAGCTGATATATAGTTATGCACATTTCTTTACTTCCTCTATTACAATGACAATATAAGCACATCATTGAAGGGGAGGTAATAAACAAATATCATATATCACCTCCTCTCTAAATACTGTTGCATATGAACCAGAACTGAAATCTTCAACGTTCATTTCGGTTGTTTTGGCCCTCACTGTCAAATCAGTCCCAAGAGACAAAGCAAACCTAACGGCACAAAAAAAGCAAGTGAAATTTGAGGTAAAATGTCAATGTCAAAACAAAGCAAGAAGGAAGAAAAAAGGGAAAAGTACAATAATAGTCCAGATAATAACACTTGCCTTGAAACAGGAGGACAGTAGTGCTGAAGAACGGCATCAATCTCCCAAAGAGAACTTCCTGCTCCAAGAGATCTCATATTAGAAAATTCCACAAATAATAAAGTGATTCCACCACTAAAATATATCTGACCAAGCACTATACCAAAAATAACATGAAACAGAAAACATAAATTCAACTGTTTTATTAGTCTTGCTAACTGATATAGTCACACTTGTCAACTCTGTCACTATGTAAGCCATGTGGGTGGTGCTTCCGGTCCAAACCCTTGATCCCTATTTCCTCAGTTACATGGGATCAAAAACTATCCCTTACAGCTGATAGAATCCTTTTGCAAAATCTATCATGTTAAAACTAGCCTACACAGTATCACGTGGTCAACCAAGTGGTAACATCAAAGAAAGAAAAACTACCAAGTATGGTGTATGGAGTTTGTTTATTCTTGATGTCAAAAAGACGTCAAAAGATTTTCTTGAAAAGAAGAAATAAGTTCAAGTACAATAAAAGGGTGGCCCAATGCATGAGGCTTTCACTAGGTGAGATTTGGGAAGGGTCAAATTTATGTAGTCTTGCTCCTACAAGCAAAAAGGTTGTTTCCAATATTTGAACCCATGTATAATATTTTCCAATATTGATAATTTAAACTAGGACATGCATCCATGTAGTATGATTCCAGGGGGAAGGACAGGGCTGGGAGGGAAGGTCGCAAAGTATGCCACATGTATCAATCCATTTGTGCAAAAGAAATTCCGAATGCTTAAATATAATACATAATACATACATGTGGTACAGATGTTTCAATTGAGTTGTACCAACCATTCATTTTCCAATATTACATGAGGTTTGGTTTAGGGCACAAAATATGCCATGGTTAGATACCAGAACAAGATAAATTAGAGAAGATGCTTACTCATTGCACTAGAATTCTTAGGATTAGTTTCGCTATTGTTAAAATGGTCAACGCCTGATTTCTGGCAGGGCATAGCACCAGTCTTGGAGTCATCCATTTTAGCAGCAATTCCGTTATCAGTTTTAGAATCATCTTTCCCTTCTTCATCACCATATTCCTGCTCAAATATCAGAAAATTTTGCCCACTCAGAACAGAAAGAAAGCAATTTTTTAACTTATAAACAGCAACATGCAGCCTGTTGCCAGGAGGACAAAAATTTAGGAATTGAACACAAACAAGATACGTCAAACTTTGAGAAGATCAAGGTCAATCAAAACAGCCCTTAAAGCTGCATAAGGGAATTAGAGTTGCAATGACTGCCAGTTAAAAGAACTAGTTTCTTGGTCATAAATTTTTTTTAAAAAAAAAGCATGATTATTTCATCAACACACTAAATGAACTCATACAACATATCTTTCTTATACACTGAAACTACTTATTATGAGGCCAACAGACTACGACTTCAAAAGCATAGCTCTCTTCTCTCCCCTATAAACTTTTTGTGTGCTCCTCAATAGCAGTTTTATTACTGGAGTTAAAATACAAAAACCAAACAAAACAATAATAAACAAAACAAAAGGCAATAAAAGGGTATTGTATTTTACCCGGTGCACCAAACAGTTGATTGAAGGATGTCTTCGCAAAAGATTATGAATCAAAGCAATGACAACCAATGCTCCTGAAGGAGAAACTGAAAGCGACAGCCTACTTAATTTCTTTGCAAACGAAGCAGCCAGGTAAGCCGGAAGAAGTGGTGACTTAAGGCAAGAATCAAGAAGCTGCAGAATTACATATGGTCAGAAAATAGAAAATATAGGACATTAACATAAACTTCAATACTTAATCAGTTGAATTTATTTTCTCATCATCCCTCATGCAGGTTAAATATTTTAATTTTTCCTATATTAGATACCGAGGGTCAAGTTCTTTCCTGGTCTCTAGTTCAATGAGTTGTTTGATTTGACCATTTCATGGCTTTCAGTAAATGGCTACTTTTGAGGTCATTGTATGACATGCACAAAGATAAGAATGCATCACTGCTTTGATGCATCTTTTTAGTTTTGAGTCAGTTTTCTGTCTTGCTATTTCTACGTTGCTTAGGAGTTAGGAGAATGCCTTAATTGTCTTTCCATGCACCTTACTCTTCTGTTCCTATTAAGACTTCTTTTATACAAAATAATATCCAAAAACTGCATTAAGATAGAATAAAATATATACTCCATAGAAGATTTAATAATGCATTATTGTCTTCCTATCACTGAAAGCATGATTTATGCTGTGAGATATCAAAATTCACTCTTTACTCTTTTTCATCGTAGCAAGTTATAAACACAACACAAATGACCAAGCTTCACCTGGAAAAACTTTGCTCGATGTTTAGCCATAAAGATAGATGGAACTAAGAGTGCATAGAGTTTTTCATAGAAATTTGGATATTCCAATCCATACTGGGTCATCAGGACAAAAAGGCTGCTAAGAGCCATGACACTAACAACACCACCAACATCATATGATCTTGTTAAAAAATCACTGCATAAAGATAAATTAACAAGTCAGAATCAGCAAGTATAATATCAAAATTAGAAACCAATTTCATGTATCAGACACTTACCATAACATAAGGGGATTAGACAGATGAGGAATAACTGCTTGATGCAGACTAACAAGAACCTGATAATAATAATGATAATAATAATAATGATTAAAAAAAGCACTATGTAGCTCACAAAATAAAGTAAATAATATAAATCTTAAAAGAAAAATGTAAAAAATATAGCTCAATTCATTTTAAACAATGGCCAACTTGTGACATTAATTCCTGAAAAGACAATAGTACCCAGAATCACAACTTTGATAGTCTAATGTAAAAACAGAAGACCAAACTTTTTAGAATTTCCTAATGTCCTTAATTCAGGAGCAAAAGGAAATTAGTCCTTAATTCAGGAGCAAAAAGAAATTACTATATCATAAATCCTGTTTCTGCATAGGCCTGCCCAAAAATATGCAGTTAAAATAAGGACCAAATACTTGAAGGCCAGGGCTTTTATCTTGGTAAAGGTCTCCTGACATGGCATATATATATAGAACAAAAAAAATCCATAATCTATAAGCATTATGATATCTTAAATAAAATAATCATATATGATAATGTTCAGAACACAATGCTATAGATGCATATTCAACACTCAAAAGCATAACAGAACCATGTAGATTACCTCCTTGTACACATCAAGTGGAAGTGGCAATCTAAGATATGAAGTCCACGCTTTAGTGAATTTCAATTTCATCTTTTTGGTAATTTTGGCTGCAGAAGGTACCTATATGCATAAAACGAAATAAGAAAAATAATTGTCTCAGCTTACAATAATCTAAAATAAGGTAGCAATAAACTTTGCAATAAGTTTTTAGCAATAATTTACATTACTGTTATGTTTCTCAGTCTTCTGCTGGTTATCATCTACATCCACATCTTTAGAACTCTGCTTACAATCACGTTCATTGGACAAAAATCCTACTCATTAATATTAATGTACACGTTAATCTTCTATTAATCTGAAAAGAAATAGTATTTTATACAAATTCCAAAAGAACATACCCATACGGAGACACAAAAGAAAACAGAAAGTTAGTTTAAATAAAACAATAACATGAAGATGTATGAGACAATAAAACTTTAATAACAGGAATGAAGACATATCTCAAAAATGAATTGCATGATATATGGATGCGCTTAGAATCAATTTGGCTAATAAAATTGCATAGCCAGGTGAACAATATTATAATATATATGTATCCTGTTTACACATTAACATATTCTATGGTTATGTGCAAAATGATATGCTATTTTTTATGCACATTTTGATTTACATGACTATCTAGTTGCTTCACATGATCTTTAGTGCTGCAGTTAATCTAAGCACAATAGTTTGTTAATATGCAATAATTTACAGGTATTAAAATATCGGGAATTTAACTTAAAGCTTTAAATATATTGGATCACTATCTCACAAGAACCAAAAGAGGGATTAATAAAATATACTACCATGTTTATTTTTCTTGTCTCTATTTAATTGTTGAAAAGGTTTCTTCAGTTTGTAGTTAATGTTAAGAAGGGATTATGGAGCTTAATTTCATCTTAGTACAAACTGATAATGCTAGATGCAGCAGAATCTCTCAAACTATTAACTTTTTATTATGATAAAGCAGAGCTTAACAACTATGAAATGGTGCAATTGTAAGCAAGTAACTCAAGATTGCTAGAAGTTCATTTGGTAACTGGTAATTTTAATTTCATGGTTTTTATGGTTCTTTTTTTTTTCCCTTTTATAGGAAGTTTGGTGCACCAAATACACCAAGTGTGTGAATGGCTGACCCAAGTTGCTGACACCTCACATGAGGACTGACCCATGGCTGGTCGTTGATAGCAGCACAGCAATACAAATTATGGTTCACAACTTTAGAAAAAAGTAAACATTAGCAAAAACAGCAAGCACCCACCTGATTTACTCCACGTCTCAATACTAGAAGGATTATCCAAGCCTTGAAGATGGGAGACATGTGATATAGTGTAATATAAATTGTTGATGACACACTCTGAGCTGCAAAAAATACATTCCCATGTTACCAGTAGAACTACATCAGTGTCCGATTGTTTAATTTATAACAAGCCATCATCAAGTTTCCAAGCTAAATCTATTCCTTAAAGCATTTTGTGCAACATGGCCCAATATTTTAGTAATGAAAGCATCCACACTAGCAAATTATTGCCACAAAAAAAGGCTTGTTTATGACAGGACAACACTTCTAAAACACTTTATTGGTAGTCAGCCAGTTAGAAACAAGGTAATTTTACAATTTTACATAAGACAGTTAGGCAGCTCAGTTCTTGAACAGCCTAGAAACAGAGAAGATGGTAATAGAATAAAAATTTCACATCCAAACAGACTACAACAATGAGAAAGCCTCCCAAAGTTAAAATGAGTGCAGACTTAACAGTAATTCATATCTCCTAAGTGGAAAAGAAAGAAGTTTCAGGACAATGGAACTATGTTGGCCATACCAACCTTGAATTCAATGGACTTTCATCAGTGCTATCTGCACTTTCAACTCTATTACCTAACAAGGACAAGCAACTGAGTTATCAAATGGAGATTGCCCATGTTGTTGGAAAATGGAAAACAACACAAAAACTAACATTCAAAATTTCACAGGGAAAAAAGGATTATAACCAGAGGACTAAGGGAAGCAAGACAAGAAAAGCACCTGATATATCTTTCCTCTCCAATGTTCTGACAATTTTTTCCAGGCTTATATATGTAAAATAACTGTACCAAATAAAATAGTAATTCAGCAGAATAACTCAACCATCACTTATGTGTTCAATTGGCAGAAGAAAAGAAAACTAAAGTAGATTCCGTGGAAGTTCAGCATTTAGAAACTATCCCCACAAGAAGCGACGTTATTAGAAAATTTAAATGCATGTAGACAGTCGTAGCTTGCAACATGCCAACATTTAACTCAACTGAAAAGAAGGCATAATTGACAAAGAAAAGAATGCAACATAATTATACCGGACGTCAATATATCTGAAATACTTTGATTCTAGTAAGTCCACTAGTAAAGCAACTGCAGCGGAAGAGTAAACCTGAATTAACCAAAATAAGAACAGCTCATTCTATCAGATAACGAAAGCATGTAGGAGGAAGACAGGGTAATTAGCAACTTACAATACTATTTAGAAGTCTGTGATATATAGCAGAGTGAAATTTTCCCGCACTTGCCACCTTCACAAATTCCATTATTGAATCTAACACAACCTCCTGTTATGTTACCCAAAAAGATAAAGAATCAGAAATAACAACCAAAACTTCTTTAACACAAAAGAGACAGTCACTTGCTCACCTTGAGTGTTTCATCGGATTGCGGTGAGACGGAAACGTCGATAAGCGACTTAATGAAGTCGTCGAACTTAGAACGAATCCAAGCGTGGTATATGAGTTCGGGGTCGTGGTTGGAGGCTTCAAGGGCGGTGGATGAAGAGGAAGGGAGGTCAGGGAGGAGGGTAAGGAAGAAAGATTGGAGAGAAAGTAGGGATTCGAGGACATACTGAGGAGGGGAAGTAGGGGAAACAAAAGAAAGGAGGAGAGGGAGGTTGTTGATGTGTGCTCTGGAAGAGAGTAGCTGGCGGCCCAGGGTTTTCACGTCTGAGAGAGTGGTTTTGCTCTTCTTCTTCGACGCCATGCTTGCTCTGGAGTTGAGGCTGAGGCGGGAGGAGGGAAAATATTAGGGGTCTAGGTTTTATGATCGGTCTTTGATTCATAATCAATAAAAATAAAATAGAAATATTATAAGAATAATAAGGAATAAATTATAACTTATTTTAATTTAGTCTTTTAATTATAAAAATATTTAATTTAATTTTTAAAAAATATATTATGTATTAAGTTAATTCTTAAAATTTTAAATTAAGACATAAAAAATATCAAATTTTTATACACATAAATATTTTTATAATTTAAAAATTAAATTGAAATAACGTAAATATTTCATGGACTAATGTAATAATTTATTCTATAATAACACTAAAAGAAATATTTTGGATAAGAACGTAGTTTTTAAAAATAATTAATTCGATTTAAAAAAAAAGTATAAGGCTACTAAAAAAATTTGAAATAAATAACTCTTAAGATAAATTTTTTGGTGATGTCTGGATATATTTTAATTTTTCTCTCAATTGTTTTAAGCTTTCTGTCCAATTACTTCATATTCAAAATTAAAGTTGCTCAAAAATTTTGCATCAAGTCAAGTGGTACCTTAGAGAAATTGATATACTTAATCTTGGAACTTACCTTAGTTTAGATTTTATAAATGGTAAATAAATAAAATTAATTATAGATAAGATATCAAAATAATTAACTTGATTCAATTTAAAAAGGTAAAAATTTATTCTTTATCAACTTTTGAAAATCTATGAATCTAAAACATAACACATCTCTCCTATTTCTTATTGAATGAACAAGAATACTTTTTAATGTAATATTAGAGAAATATAAGAATAAAAAAAAGAGATAAACAAAGATTAATATGTGTGGTGTTAAATTTGAGTCTCTCTCTTTTCAATTGTTTTTGGCCAAAATTTCCCTTTTCAATATATGAAAAAAAGTATGCTTACGGACTCCAATATATGAGAAATCATACATAAATATTAACAATTTAGTTGATAAATATATACACATATATGCAAGCATTGGGTAGTTGAATGCTGTCACAGGTAGCATCTCTCTTGCACAAATAACTTGCACGGATGATGATGGACCTGCAAGATGTCACTGCCGACTCCTCAAGCTTAAAGAAAACAAAACATAAAATGGGAATATTTGGGATCAAGATGCCAATTTTGTCAATTTGTGTATGAAGAAAATAAAGAATAAAGCAACTCTCATAACGCCTTACATGCCTCTTTCCATACTCTGCACGGATAGAAACTTGGCTGCTTCCCAGTACAATTCTTGCACTTGCGCCTATTCCTTTCCATCACCAACCAACTATCACTTCATTACTTACCTTTTGTGTGCATTGCATTATAAACCATCAAGTTATTGATAAGAATATGGCAATAAAACAGAGAATATATTGTGTTACTAGAAAAAAATAGGAAACTCAATAATTAAGGACAAGCATCTTTTGCAGGCTCGTTGTTTGTTATATTTCTTCTTCTACTACTACTTATAATCTTTCAATTGCGTCTTGAATGCTCTCAGATATCCTTTTCTTTCATGCCCTTCCCCATTGCTTCGTCTCTAAGGTGGGCCGCGTTGGGCACCTCCCTTCACGTGCCGTCTTCCTCTTCCTTTGGATCCTCCAAGACAGCTTGGTACTATCGTTGCCAGGGCCTAGATCCGTGATCCTGATTTTGTTTGCTTTAATCTGAATTTGCTGTATTTTTAATTTGATTTCATCTGGGTTTCTGGGAAATCGAGGAAAAACACAAAGGGCGATGAAGAAGAGTGCGTGTGAGAAAATGGTTGTGCACAATAACAAGAACAAGAACAAGCACAACAACGACGAACAGAAAATGAGGAGCAACAGGTTCTTGATTACGATCAATATTCTGGGAAGTGCAGGGCCGATACGATTTGTGGTGAACGAGAAAGATCTTGTTTCTGAGGTCATTGGCACTGCTCTGAAATCCTATGCTCGCGAAGGGCGGCTTCCTGTTCTGGGATCCGAAATCGACAATTTTCTTCTTTACTGCGCAAATGCAGGCTTCGACGGTATAATTCTTTACTCTACCCATTTGGAAATCGATTCTCCTTATTCATTTGAATTCAGTGTAGGATATTGCACTCTTACTGTATGTGAAATTTCCTCTGCCCCATGTTGGACCAAACTATTCAAAGGATGGGTTTTCATGTTCGATTATCTTATGCATCAATTGAAGTTTAAACCTTAGATGTGCAAATACTTATTAGGCTAAACCTTTGTGTTAGTTCCTAACAGCTGAATTTAGCTGTATAATATTGCATGTTTTGTTTGTTGGTTATATTAGCACCTAGCATATAAAAATTAGAATAAATACAGGTTAGGTGCTTCAGTCATGTAGAAAAAATATCATTAGGGACTCGTATATAAAGATTTTATCAAATAAAAAATAATTCACTAACGAAAAGTAAAAGAAAATTTAAGAAAATAATAAAAAAAGTTATTACGATTTAATTATAATAATTTAACTGTAACATGATCAAAGATAAAAAATATTAACATCGTTTAATTTATATAACTGACTTTATTTAATAAAAAAAAAATTTTTGTTGCTATTGTTTAGTGCACTCTTCTTGTATGTAAAATTTCTTCTACCAATATCTGTGTGACCAATTTATTCAATCGAGAAGTTTTCATATCTTTTAATAAATTATTAGTTGTTTTCAAAAAATAGTTTAACAAAGCAATATTTTAATTAACCACTAATTTTGACTACACATATTATTTTTTATTTTTTTCACTAAATTGTAAACTTGTGTTAAATTTATATATGATTTATATGGACTCCAGTCATAAAATCATTACTCTTCTTCTATACTCTGATTCTTTGCATTATAGCTTTCTATAATCCTAATATGAACATGTTTTTTCTCAATGGAATAATCACACCAATGGCCTGTGCTGTACTTAGCTTAAAACATCATAGCGTATTATAATAAAGTATATATTTGTACACTTTATTTCCTGGTGATTACTGGTTCTTCTATTGGTGGAACATCTTTGACAGCTCTGAGTCCAATGGAACCCATAGGATCCTATGGGACAAGAAACTTTGTACTGTGCAAAAAGCAGGTGTATCCACCAAAAACAGAAGCACAGTCAGAGAGGATAGCTCAAAAGGGAGGTGGTGGCTGGAAGGCATGGTTAAACAAATCATTTAGTTTTAAGATCTTGTCCCATTAATTAAGAACTCATTTTCATGGGAAAGTGTTCTAAACATGAGTTTGTGTTCTGAATTGTGTCGCAGTCACTATCTGATTGTGGCAGCTACGATATTAGTACTTTGCTTATCTTGTGGAATGTTTGTAGCTCCCGTGGGCCATTTAACATTGTAACGTATTGTCCTTTACATCAATAAATACAAAAAGATGCTTGTTCTTTGGCATTTTAGTTGGGTGGCTTCTATTCATTCATTCTTGAATCTTGACTTTGAATTTCACCTTTAGTTGGTTCTAATGCTATTGGATGAAAAGGACTCCATTTAGTGGCCATGCAAGGTTGGGTCATGTTAAAAAGAACGGTTGGGAATTAAAGGCTTCTCTTAGTTTTTGCCTGAGAATAAGAAAGTAAACATATAAGAATGAAAATTGTGGTTTGAGTGAAGTCTGCATAACTATAAGTAGTTTTAAGTACAGAACTGTTATGATAGAGAACCATAAAAGGAGGCTGCTTTGTGGGAATGGATTTAGTGAATGGATTTCTTTGCAGATCAAATTGATTATTAATCTGGTTTATAAAAGATCAAATATGTTCTAGTGAAATTCCATTTGAAATATGACATCACATCAGTTAGATTAGATTAATGAAATCTGGAGTATACAATCACCTGCTTTAGAATATCTCTCCGTTTAGGAGGTAGATTATTTGAGCTGATCAAAATTATTCAGCTAAACCAAGTAGCCTCCTTATTTTCCTTGATCATAATTACTTAAATTAGTCTTAACTCCAACTTTAATTTGAACTAATACCTCACAAGTTGAATATGGTGGATTGTTTTGAGATTTTTTTTTTTTTTTTCGGGGGGAAGGAGAGGGAAGGTTTATAAAGAATTTGAATCTTCTAAATTGAAGAGAGAAAGGTGAAGTGTTGAAAAAATAAAAAGTATAAATCAACCTTAATTCATTTAAGATATATCTTTAATTTTATTTTACGTTTCATCGCTTCACTATTTAATCATTTTAAAATATTCAAATCTATTTATAAATGGGTATCATCGGCCTTTTTTGGGGCCTTGGTTGGCCTAGTTGTATAGCACATAGACTTTAGGGGAGAACATTGAATTTAAATTACAGATTTAGTCCTGGCCCAGCTGTGTGAACACAATAGTCCTGAACTTTGAGTCCAAACCCAATACAATGGCAAAAGGGTTCAAGCCTAGGGCTTGTTAGGAAAATTGAATAAAAGTTAGTTTTTAAAAATCCCAAGCCTGTTCATCCAAAGGTTTTTGGTAAGCCAAACCCGCCATTAATGTAGCCTGTTAAGAAGAACACTGCGGTGAAAAAACATTCATCTACTAATTGACGAAATATCTATGGAAATATTAATTTTTTACTACTATAAATATTTCCGAATATCAAAAAAGCAAAGCAATGTGGGGATCGCATAAAAAGTCCCATTTCTTATATATATTTAATTTGATAAATATTATTGTCAAATTTAATATAAGTTAAATATAGTTTGAATTAATTATTAAAAAAAGAGAGAGAAGAAGATAAAGATTTGGAAGAAAGAGGGAAGAAGATAAAGATTTGGAAGAAAGAGAGTCGAAGTGGTGGTGCTCCTCGTGGCAATGGACCTCATAGTCATAAGTAGCCATCACTATTCAGTAGCAATAGGAACTCTCACTCATTCACTCAGAATTCAACGTTCAACATTCAACATTGTGCTTTTATGAAAACAACAGTTCCGAAAGGAACGCAACGCCAGAGTTTGAGGCTTTCAGCTCATATTCGAAAACGCGGTATTTCATAAAGAACCTTTTCCTTTCGCGCTCCGATATTTTTCCAATTTTGAAGCTCTGTTAAAAAAACAACAGAAAATACAAGAAAAAAATTGACAACTACAACCATCAACTTCAAAAAATTCATAATAATTTCATGTGCGTGATTTTTGTGTAAACGATAGTAATAATAACCTCCACCAGGCACCAGATAACTATTTACCTACTTAAAAAAAAAAAAAACAAATCAGTTGCATGGGATTAAACTACATTATCATATTTTATTTTGACTAATTTATATAGATAGACTGTTGATAATGAAATTTTTTTAATAAATTTTTTATTATTTTATTTAATCTCCCTGTTATTAAATTATTTTTTATCTGATTTATTCTTTGTACAAAAATTTCTATTAATCTTCTTTGTACATATTTAAATTACCTAGTTTTTTTAATGATATATAAATGATACCCCAACATTCTTTATAACAATACTTTAAAATCCCATTATACACTAGAGTTTAGAAGCCTTGCCAATAAACACTATATGAGAACGATTGATTTTTATCATTATAAAATGTTGATTAAGCTATATTATAATATTTATTGTAAACATTAATGTTTAAAAAGGTGTCAATAAAAATGAAAATGATGTTTGCGTATTTTATCAAAAGGATACATATAAAGAATACAATTTTTATGAATTCTTATTTGGAAAGGATCTACTTAAAAAGACCTTTTAAATTTGAGAGAAATGAGATGACCGTATAACAACTCTCTTGCTAAAAAAATAAAAGAAAAGATTAAAGAAAACCACCTAAACACTTTTTTTATAAATGCATTATTATTTAATGTTCTTATAAACACTTTTTAATAAAATATTAAATTATAATTAATCACATTATAACAAATTAATTTCTTTTATTAAATTTGTATCAATATTTTGTTGGCATTAATTAACAGTATGATTAGCTTTAAGACAAATTATCATGAAGTGAAAATATAAGATAAATAATAAATTGTAATGTTTTCGTATAATTTTAAATTGAAAAGGTACAAGTTATGAACAATATAAAAGGTCAATCAAGAGCAGTCAACTCGAGTTTGTCAAAGAATTTAAAGTGCTTCATAAGGGATTTGAGGACGGCACTAATTCATTGTATAGTATTGACGGAGGAGCAGCTGTGCTGCAATCAAAGTAAGTATGTTTCCATATCAATTATTATTTTCTTAATTACCTTTCTAATGATTTCTTTAGTGGAAGAAGAAGTATTGATTGGACTATTGGAAACTTTTGTGGCATTGGATGAGTTATGATATTGACACCAGCACTAATTAAAAGCAAAAAACCTTTGTTTATGCTTATGGTTTTCTAAATAAATTTTTATTAATAAAAATAAATAAGTATATATATTATTTTTATACTAATATGACTTCGGATCTCCTATATATTTAGTCCTCCAACCCATATATTAAAGGACAAATTAAACTCATATTTACTATTAAATTTCTTAAAAAACTTATTATTATTTTTTTACATTACGCAAAATTAAATAAAAAATATTCAATTCAATTATTATGTGTTTTAAGCCACTAATATCATATATACTTTTTTATTAAAGAGCATACATAACAATGACATGTTTAATCATTGATGAATATGAATATGCGGGAAAGAATAATCCATGATCACCTAGCGTTTCCTTTACAAGTGTAAATAGTATACAAGTGAATGAGCATGTTTAAAGTGTTGTATTTAGTCATAATATGATAAATTTAAATTTAAATTTTAACTAAAAGATATATTTATAATTAGTATTTGATAATATTTTAAATATAATTACTTTTAATAAAATAATATATATAAAAAATACAAATAAATGAATGATATATTACCGGAATGAATAGGGGAACACACGTATTTAATAAACTTTCTATTATTATGTCAATTATTTTACTTTCTATTATTATTTTCATTAAATTATTTATATATTTTAAATTATTATATCATATTTTACATGAAATAATATATAATATTTGAGACTAATAATAAAAAAACTGCACAATTATTAATATATAAATATAAATAGGTAGATTAGCTAGAGAAGTAGACGATTGAAAAGGGGAATTGGCACTTCAAAAGTGGAGGTGATGCAAAGAAGGGTTTGTGATGGGTTTGGAGTTTGGAGGGGCCCTTGTGCTGTTTCCAAGGAAGAAAAAAAGTAGTGGGGTTGATGCAACATGATATATGGAGGGAGGGACTATGGGGATGTAAAAGTGGAAATCAAGCCCTCGTCAATTTCAAAAACTTATGGTTAATTGTCATATAGATTGTGACCTTATGCCCAATTGCCTTTCACCACCACTCTACTATATATATATTACATTTAATTTAATGCACTGCTTTAATTTTCTTCACCCTTAACCCCTGTTTATTATCTATCATTAATTTTGTGCTATACATGTATTGCTTTGGTGCATCAATATGTTCTATGATTGTGATTATATATGATCACCACTACAGTACTCTTTTCTTGACTTTCTTCCTTACTTATAGAAAGATATTTCTCAGTTTTCTTTTCAATATAATCACAGTTTGTATGAACATTAATTGATCTCTAAAATAGTGCAATACTTTGATCAATAATATTTTCAACTAATTACATACAATGTCAGTGTATTAATTATCTATATTATAATGATAACAAAAAAGTTAAAGAGTTGATTGAGAAAGGTAGAATATTATTAATTATATATTATAATAAGTGCAGGTTCGTCCAAGGTGTAGTCTTTTGACGTTGATATGTATGTCATAAATTATTAATTAACCTCCTAGCTAGCTAGTTTCGGACAATTGAGATTATTGAGCTTATTAGCTATTAGGTTTCTTTCAATGATCATAAATCAAAATGGGAAACAAGATCAAAGGAGCAATAAATACAAGTATAGTTGTAATATTAAAATTTGGATCCAGTTGCATAACATATAGTCTTATTTGATACATAACAGAGGGTTTAACCTAAAAAATTCTTACTAACATGCAATATATCTAAATCTTTCAGCAATATAATTGTATTGACTTTATTTAAATGTTGGTACTTGTTAATTAGATGATATCTAAAGGAATCATCTCAGTTTATAAAAAGATCGAGATAATATCTTACCTTAATTATTAACTTAAATAAATTTAGAATACAATAATTTTAATGTGTTTATTATTAGTTTTGTTTAATAAAAATATAAATAATGAAGTTGTTAACATCCTAATATATACTATATGATTAATTAGGTCTTTTTTTTTTTTTTTTGCCTGAATATGATTAGGTCTTTTAAAAAACATCCTTTACATATTTCATTCTTTTAGACTAATAGAATATTTAATAAAATTTATTACCATGTATTTTTTTATTAGTTTGGATTTTTTTTAAGAGATAATTAATTTGAAAGTAAAATCGCAAACATATAGGATGGACGTGGAAATTCAATCTAAAAAATCTAAGAATAATCTTCATAATAATAACTGGAGCCTTTGTGCATGTTTTGATTTTTTTTAAAAAAAATATAATATAAAATAATAAATTAAATAATAAGAAATTATTTAATATACTCATCTTTTATAACTTTTTATTATCTTTATTTTTTTCTCTCATATTCTCACAACTCATATTTTATTTTATATTTCATATTTTATAATATAAAATATATCATTTTATGAAATTATTAATTAAAAGATCTAATATTATTATAATGACGATGATGATGATGATAATAATAATAATAACCTTGATTACTCGGGTGGTGAAAGAAAACAATATTTGAGGAAAAAAAGTTTGATTGTAAAAGAAAAAATAAATATAGAGCAAATAAAAAAAATAAAAATAATTTTGGATAATCTATGATTGAAAAATAGTATATATTTTTTTGTATTAAGAAAAAAGGTAAAAAAAAAAGAATACTAATAAAGATTTATATTAGAAGTAAATTATTTTTATTTTTAATATTTCTTTTAATGCAGAGAAATATATTTTTTTAAATGTAAAAAATATAGACCTAGTTCATATAAATGTAGAAAAAAAAATCTAATATAATTTACGTAAAGAACAAAATATTTTTCATGTATGACCTTAAATAACACCTTCTTTTGTAACACTTCGTTAGGGCTAAGATTAGATGGATGGAAAAACAATTCAAAAGCTATATATGTGTGTGTGTGTGTGATAAATCTCAAATAATGTGGTTCGAATCACAGGTGGCAAGGATTGAAGTGACCCATAATTAAGCTTAGCTCCTTCTTCCTTTAATTACTCGAAGATGCCACTTATCATAAGGAATCTAATCTGTAAAGGCCACAGCTATTCTATATGATAGAACTATGAAAATGAGAACACCCAAAAAAGAGAAAAAAGATCAGAAGGCTTATGATGCTTGATTATATATATACATGCAAGAGCCATGTATCTTGGTCTGTGTCTCAACACGTTACATGTTGGAATTGAACAAGACAGGTGCTGGAGCTCACTGCTGAGGTAAAGATGCTTCAATTTGTCTAACCTCATTATTTATAGAAGTCGACATATGATAATACAAGTGCAGTTTCCATCGAACACTAACATAAAACAACACAATATAATTCTCTTTATTTCTTTTTTTCCTTTAATAATTATATACACCGGTACAACTTAACTTTTTCGTTACAGTAATTAGTACTCTGTCAAAAGAAAAAAAAAAACTCAGCGACTTTTTTATATAAGATTATATTAAGCCACATCATACCAGGCTTCTCTCTCCCACACTTGAATAAGCCTAGATTTACTTTTTAAAAAAAATCCGGAGATCATAGATTTAATTTAGTAAGAAAGTAAGTTTAATTAGGCTTAGCTGTTCCTATGATCCTACTGTACTTTAATAATCAGGTCAGGCATCACTAGCCTTGCCATTTGATGCCCGATCTGAGATTATAACATATGTTACAGTGATTAGTGAATCATTTTTACTTCAGACTCATAATTTGTTATTTTGTTCTCTCTCACAAAATAAGTTAATGATTTAGTTTTTTAAACTTTTGGTAACACCTGGCTACCTTCTTCATTCTAGCTAATTTATGTATCTTGTGAAAAGCTGCTCTACTTTATTTTAATTTTAAGTTTCAATAATAAACTGATAAAGGAAGAGAAGTCAAGCTCCGTCCAATCCCTTTTGTAAAATAATACTTTTAACAAAATTTGCAACACATAAATAATTTAAGAAAATGCTGATGCCAATAAATAATAAGGAAAGTATCCACGAAAATACTACACTTTATATGACGACTGAAAGCACAGATCAGGATAATAAATAAAGTTAAATAATAAATTAGGATAAAAAAAGGAGTCAGCCAACTTAATAATTAAACAAATCATCTAATTTAAAATAAGAAACCACTAAGAGGCATAATTAAAAGTACAATTACAGTTTTTTGCTGGTTTTCTTTTTAATTTTTATTTATCTTATCCCTGCTCGCTCACTCGCTCGCTCACTCACTCGGGCAATTGACTCAGACCATTCCAAGGCATAATTAATCTACAGCATTCGGCTCATCTCGTTCTGGTCCCTAGCTCAGACTCACTGAGTCAACTCACTGCCATCGCCGGCGGGAATTTTCCACGCCGAGGTGGCGATGAGTGGGCGCGTGTGCCACCCAAGCATAAGGCATCCGTTGTTCTCTTCCACCCTATACCCACCACCGCCGGCGAACAGAGCCAACAACATGCTTGCTTGCTTGAACGCGTTCGAGCCCAAATGTACCGGGTCGAACCCGGCGGATCCCATCCTTCCCCTCCATTGGTTCAACGTCTCGTGCCTCTCGACCCGGTTCAACCCTTCACACGCCACCACGTTGCATATTTGTCTCCCTAGGTACAGCTCCGACATCATCAGGTCCTGACTCGGAGGCGCCAAGCCGGACGACGATCCCTCCAGCGAGTCAAACAGGTTGGAGTAGTAGTGCAGAGCCTCCGTGAACCGGTCCAAGAAAACCGGTCCGTTGTGGTTCGCTTCCTGTTCAACTATGGTCACGATCTTGGGGTTGAAAGCCTTGATGGTGTTGAGCACCTTGTCGATGGCGCCGGGTCTAGCCAGCATACGGTGGAGCTCGAAAACTGAGTTCACCGCGACGGCTTCTCCGGGTCGGATCTCGAGCAGTGACGGGTCAAGATCCGCCAAACTGTTGCACACGAATCCGCGGAATTCGAATTGGACTCCAATCGTTTCAGCCAATTGCGCCAACTTCAATCCAACTTGTTGCAGAGCGTCGGTGTTGTCCGGCTGCGGCGGGCCGATTCCGGTGAGGCGAAAGGTCGGTGGGCCGCCGGGCCTTAGTGCCAGGGCTTGCATTAGAGCGGGCCATTGCATACCCTGCTTGAGCCCGAAATCGATGACGTGGACTCTGTTGGCGTTGGCAAATGCTTCGAGAATGGCTTGGTTCGCAGTGAAATGGGCGAATTTGAGATAGGGGCAGGACTCGTAGAAATGCATATGGAGCGTATCGGAGAAAGAGGAATCCAGTTCATCTTGAGGGTAGATTCCGTAAATTCGACGAGCCAAAGCTTGGGCGAAGTAGCTGGCTACCTTTCTCATTGCTCCGGCTTGAGACGCCGTGAGCAAGCTCACGTGCTTCACAAGAGCGTCTGCCACCTTCAGATTGTTCTGCTGAATTGCCTCAGCACAAGCCATCAGTGTGTGCACGAGGCGAACACCTGTTTCTTGAGAGTCAACCAGCACCACTGGTCGTGTGGGCTCCGACACAGTCGCTGCCGGCGAAGGTAGCACCGGCACGGAATCTGATACAACTGGTGAACTTCTCAATCGTTTGTTGATGTTTTCCCTCTCTTGGTTTTGTTCGTTCTGCGGGTACGCTGCCATACCAGGAATTGCTCGAAGGTCATACTCTGAATCATCGTTGTAAACCCGCGATTGATGGCCAATATGATGCCGGGAATTGGAGAAATCGACGCTGGTTATGGTGGAGGACTCCGCCCGAGCAAGAACAGGGTCATCGATATGCTGGTTCCCCAAGAGCGCTGATGGATCGAGAGGATTAGGGGAATTGTTGAACTCAGTGAGCATGCTCTGAACCCATCCGTAGAGATCAGTAGGGTCGTAGTGGACGGTATCGCTAGCGAGATGGGAAATTCCATCTTCCTGAGCAGTGCCCATCACCATCTCTAGCTGCTCAAGCTTTTGCGCCACGTCCGCCATGTCCGACGACCGCACCTTGTAACCCAAAGCTGCAAGTAACTCATCCATCCCACCCGCTTCGCGCTCTTCCTGCCACATCTTCGCTTTCCCACTTGACATTGATGAGCATTCTGCTTTCACAGTAGCAGCAGCAGCAGTATTCCCATTTCTTCCTCCTCCGATTCCGTAGCTAGAACCAGCGCAGGTATCTTGGTGATCCCTCTTCATTTTCCCTCTAAATACAAAAAAGAAAACCAAACATAAGACTTTTACAGAAAATAAACCAGAGTTAAGAAGCCGTTCATGGGGTTGGGTGGTTGAAAAATCCTGTGAATGATAGATTGAGAACACAAGGTTGAAATGGGTGAAAGGTCGGAAGAGAAAACGGGGAAATGTGAGAGTGGAAGAGATAAGGAAAAACGGAGGCCATAATAATGAAATATTTTATTTATAATATTTTTCCCCCTAATATTTTGAATTGAGTTGGGAAATTATAATATTAATGGGATTTTGGGTGGTAGTGTGGGGGATGGTAAAGAAGAAGCTCCGGCAAATACTTAAAAGCATCGAAGAGCCGTGGCAGCACCGCAATGCTTAAAAAGATGCCGATGATAGTGTACAGCTCGTGCACACCCCAGACACCATACGCTAGAAAATCAGGTGGCCGTACGCTTCATCGATTGAGAGTCTTGGGGACCGAGAATGATTGTGGGCTCCACTTAATGCATCCACTTCTCTCTTCGCTCATTCTCTTCCTCACGCGCGTGTTTTCTCATCACAATTAACATGTAATGTGTTGTGTCCTTGTGGGTTATCCATCCAGATATATATTTAAGATTTCAAAATCTTTTACATTTTATATATATCTTTGAATTTAAAAATTAAAAAGTATGTTATATATAATTCATACAAATAACTTTAATCACAAGTATACTCTAAGTAGCGTCATCTACCTTTACTCACTTTAAATATCAACCCCTTTCCCCATATACTCTCTCTATTTCGAGTATCTTTCTTTGCTTTATTTATTATTTGTTGTAGCAAAAGTATATATATAGAGATAATGCTAATTTTAAAAGAAAGCAGAAGTTGGAAAAAACACAATAAAATACTTATGACTTGATTTTATTTTTTTTAGTTGAGAAAGAAAAAGAGTGGAGGAGGTAGGGGTTTCATCATTAAAGTTTGAAGTGGGGGACTATACAATATATAATATGTGCATTGGCATTGGCATTGGCAAGTGTTGAGTCGGGTGTCCTCAAGTTCGAGTGGGGAATAGCAATAGGCAACGCACATGAGGGAGAGATCAAGGAGAGGGTCAACTAGAGTCATCACGCGCGAGATTGGGAAGTGCAGAGGCAGGGCAAATGAAAAAGAGCTTGGTGCACTCCGGGGAGGAGCTGGTAGGCGGAGACAGCAAGTGTAAGTGCACGCTCGTTGTAGGCGAAGGGGATACAAGTTAGAAGCAGAGCAACAAAGCGGGACCCACGGAAAGGAGGGTCTGAGGGAAAGATCAAAGAGGACGGGGATTCAGACGTCAACATCGATTTTAGGACCATCTTGCGTGGGACCCAATGGGGGAAATATATATACCGAAAGAAAAGTGTGGGAGGGAGGACGTCCAGGATAAACGGCGTCACGGAGTTAAGAAGGAAAAAGGGCGCCAGTTGGAGGGAGGACGGCGTTAGGGGATTGCCGTTATGCGTAACTGTGTAAAAGGGACGTCGCTTAATAAGAAAAAGGGGGGCGTCTTCATCGGGAGGGTGATGTGAGGGGAAGAATGGGACCTTTTTTGTTTTCTTAATTATTATTATTATTTATATATTTTGAGAAAATAAAAAACAAAATTTGTGAATATTTTGAGAAAAGAGAAAACATTGAAACCAGGAGAAGGCACACTGACACCTGCTCAATAGAATTGGGCCATCACCATGTGATTCTGCCACGTTACCAAGATTCTCTTGTCTCTGGTGGTCCCTCCTTAACACTCTGCACCCTTCACTTTCCCACCTGGTATCTTATTTTTACTAAAATAAACCTCGTATTAATATTTTTTTTCTCTTTCCTCATATTTATAATTACATACTAATAGCATATATTTACCTCACACTCGAGAAAATAGATTAATACAGTATAAATATAATTAGTGTTTTATACCAACATTTATCTATGTATTTTTAGTTCCTTACCTACGTTTTATTATATTGCTCATCATATTCTACTCGAGCTTACAGTATTCAGATGTGTGCTGCGTCATTTAGTAAACAAATTTCATTAGATTGTTCTGAACTTTTAGCTTTTTTGCTTACATTTTTTTCAAAAATTAATTCATAAAATAAGAGTACGCAATTTCAAGTCCATTTTTGACACCGACCCTACCAGTGATAAAACACCGACAACACCATTATAGTCTTTAAGGATGGATGACAATTATTCTTCTAGCGAGAAGCCATGTCATAGATTGTAATAAAATCCGGCCTTTCTTAGGCACCAAAGTTCACAAAGCGGATTTTGCCTACAAATTAAACAAGCATGCATAACATTAATCAAGGGTTGATTATATATATCATATTAATCATGATTAATGATTGAAAAAACATGAGAAATGATCAAATTAGAGTTTATTAAGGATGTCCCCACTGGAGTTAGGGTGCTTGGTTTTTTAAATGCATAGCATGAAGGGTTGGTGGTGAAGGTGTTAATATTTGCAGGAAAAAATTGGTATAGTAGCAGAGTGTTGTAGAGGTGAAAGGGCAGGAACCCCACAAGGGAAAGGCGCAAGTGGAAATGCATTATCCTGATTGTGGGGTGAAGTGGACCTTTAGCTTCAGATATCACAACAGCGAAGCATATGGCATTGAAGCGACAAAGGAATTGCCGACACTGTATATAGTGAAAGCTTTGTGATCTGAGGTCGATTATGTATATGCAAATGCAATGCATGGTTCATCAACATCTACCTACCTCTCTCCTATACACTTGCACATGATCATGCACCACCATCCTAGTCTCCTACACTTCTGCTTCAATTTCTATTTCTATATATATCTATCTGTCCATCCATATATCATTTCAAAAGCTTTTTGGGCATGCTATGATTTAGTGTAGTATCTACAGTATTCAAGTTGTACTATGTGGAATTACCTAAATTAACATTACACCAAACTCAGAATATCCCTACAAATTTGACAACATAAATTTTGAAGAGATCAAAAAAGACTTAATATCTAAGGTTGAAGTTTAATTAATTAAATTTTCACCCTTGTTTTTAATCCCATATTAATTAACACTAACAATTTCTTTAAAATAAAAAATACAAAATAACTTAAGATTATCTTGTAATGGAAACGGTTTATTCCTTGTAATAATATAGTAAAAAAGTATATTATTATGGATGATAATATAAACTGTACATCAATTTCTTGGATCGAGTGAGGCTATACCAAGAAAACTTTTAGAGACTGGGTTTGAATATAATGATTAACCTATAATCGAAGTGGTGAAATTTGCTAAGTTAGGGCACAATCTAAATAGTAATACCTATATGTAATTTTAAAAAACAAAAACAAATCACCTAGAAAGATTCGAAGAATCCAAATTCACATGACTGCACATTTGTAAACTAAGCAATCTATCTCGTGAGATAGTCTTGTCATCTAATTTCAGGTAAAATTAATTTCAGCTATACAAATATAAATGCGTAGGGTGCCACGACGAAGATCTCAATTAATGATTTAGCTCTATTTTGGTAGGCAATATAATCAAAAACCATGCAAAACGCATCAAATTCAATGGTTAGGAGTGAGTAGGCCATAACTTATTGGAAAGCCGATCTCCATTTTGACTATTAATTAATTCCATGTGTAATTAATCCAAGAAAGCTGCGTTTACATTTGCTAAAAGCAGTTAATTAATCACTCTGTTGCGTTTACCTACAGTAACTAATGGGATTTCTAATTAATGATATAACCGACTTTCTTTTCGGAATTAATTAAGTTGGAGTCAATCAAAATCAATAAAAATGGAAGCACCACCATGCATGAAAATGCTAATTATATATATGTATTTATAGAAGAAAGGTCTTAACAAAAGCCTTAAATTAATATTATGCTAATCAAATCTTAACTTCAACTACTTATTACCAGTATCGGTCCTAACCCTAACCCACAAATGAAATAACCATTTATTTACATTTTCTTTTCAAAAGAGAAAAAATTTGTATGATCGAATGGCAATTTGTACTCATTCCCTTGAAAGTAATTGACATGCAGAATTTGGAGCAAATGGGAATCTAGTCATTTCCTGTATTTTTCCCTCTTAAACAAACCAAAGATGTTGAACCAAACTGAAAAGCTGCTTTGTAATAATTAATTAAGCCCAATAAGAGCTTAGAGCTATATATCATACTTTATAATAATTAGAAGCATTCTTTTTATTTTTCTTTCAATATATTATTACATATTTAAGCACTAAACCAAAATTTGACTTGATCTAAATTCAATTAATGGCCGGTTAGTGGGTCAAATCAGACTGAGAGCCGGAGATTAATTAATCAATTAATTTAGCCTACCCTACCTACACTAAAAATATAACAATCATTATAATAATTAATATACATAAAATATAACAGTGGACAGCAATTCTAGCTAGGATGGTAATCACTGTCTCTAATGTTGTTGTGTAATAATAATCCATGTATTACGTACATCGGTTTCCTTTTTCTCTTTTTCTTTTAATTTTGAGATTAAATTCCTCACAAGTCCAATTTCATACAAATATAAAAATTCGAAATTAAACTTAAATTAAAATCTGATTTTAAAATAACTAAACAGTAATTTTAATACAATTTTCTGAGATTTCTTCGGTTTGTCATGTCATCCCTAGCTGTACAGTTCTTCCTCGTTTAGATACAACTCCACGAGATTCCTTTGAGTGCTGATTAAGATCCAATATTCTTGCTGATACTGCTGTACCTTTACGATAAGCCGACAATTAATATTATAGTTAAATCAAATATATAAATGTAGAACACTAATCTCAGCGCATTCAAGTACAAATATTCATATTATATATATAGCCAATATCTTAATTAGCAAATTGCTTAATTAATTAACAAATGAACATAATGGCTAAGCCTTAGCTTAATATTTTGCGCCGGCAGCACCATACAAACAAGCAAGATACTTTTTACCAAGTGATTAATTAATGAAGAGTTTAAATAATGGGAGGGGTCTTAATCTAAGCTAAGCTCCATTGATAATCACTTCCTACATTATTGAGATGATTAATTTATGTTAATTATTGAAAGCATAAACGTATTGACGCAGTCGATGAGATCACTTTGAAATTAATTATTATATATAAATATAAAGGAAGAACTAATTAAACATCCCGCGTATATATATTAATGGTTGAATTGGACGTGGAACCTTTCTACTGTTAGAAATTGACCCAAGCTTTTTTTAGCCTACTTGTCAACAACCCTACCTTTAAGTTGAATGCAATCTACATATATTAGGCACCATAGATATGTTTAGATAGATCTGAGCGTTACTTGCTATATATGTTGTTAGTTTCACATTTTTATAATTAATATGCCATTAAGTTATAGGATATTAATTATATATAGTATTTAAGAATTGTATATTTCACATTTTATTTTTTATTATATAATTATAATATTTTTATCACTAATTAAAAAGATCTCAAAATTATTATAATATAAATAAATCAGATTAAAAATTTTAAAATTAAATCGTAAGTATTGTACTTCTATTAACAAAAAGGATTATATATATAAACTAATTTTCTTCAAATAAAAATAAGCGTCAAATCAGACCTAGAAGGGTGGCCTAAGAAACATTGCGCAGCGTTCTCTTAACACTCTTTGATTACTAGGGAGAGAGTTGACAGACACAAGGGGAAGAGATAAGGGACAGTACAGACAGTGATCCCATTCATTTGGTCCCCCCCAACACATCTCTATCGCAACTCAATATACATATATATCTAGTTTTTGGCTCACAATTATTTGAGGGGACACATATAATATATAATTATATAAATATAACTGGACATATAATTTTCTCGCACTTAAATCATATTCTTTACACATAAAACTCATGTAATTCAATTAAACGAAAAAGGATACAAAACATTTCAAATATAAAACTAGAATTTTAAAACTTTTCATCCAGTACAGTAAAACCATTGGAAAAGAAATAATAGGAATGAATAGAGCAATGATAGAACGTATGCGTTTGGTGTGAGGTTGAGATCCTGATCAAAATCAAAACATGTGAAATTTCTTTAATATTTTGGTGGAATCGAACAATCTCATCCGATTTTGAAATGAATGAATTAAAGTGTGATAAAATTTGAGAGGGTCCTAATCTGGTGATATGGTGGGTGTTCACCAGTAAGGCTTTATTGGGTGTGAGCACTCATGAGGGTAAATTCATGGGTTTGTTTGGATTGACGTGCGAAGTGAAGTGAAATGGTTCTGAGAGCATATCTTGGGAGAGATTCTGGTGGACTCACATCAACACTGAGGAATCCTATGCCACTCTCTCTCTCTCTTGGGGAGGGAAACAAACACACATGCATTCTAAGTAGATCATATTTGTCAAAGCCTCTTTGATAAGTTATTTGAATGACATATATAGATTGTTATATATTAATGGAATTTAAGTGGTCACTACACTTTGCCTTTTATTAATAAGTCTTCCTTTGGGACCCACTCCAACACACACTGTAAAAAGAAAAAAAATCCAACCCTCATGGTAAGAACTGACAGTTCTAATATTTATTGTATTAAAATGAAAAATCCCTTGTATGCTAATGCCTAATCAAGACCTAATATTTTAGATACTTATTTTGTTTGGCCAAACTTTTAAAACTTAAAAAATATAATGTAAGAAATAAACAGTTTGTGTTAATTTCACTAATTAGTTGAAAAGTATTTTTTTAATATCTAAAATGTAGTCTATGTTTGGTCAATTTATATAAAAAAAAAAACTTTTTACTGTTAAATTGTTGGAAGAGTATGTATAAATTTAATTTATTATTTATAGAGATTATCATGAGTATGATATGGGTATGATATTAAGATTTTGGTATTCAAATTTAATATTAAATAGGTATTTTTATATTTGGACTGTAAACTTTAAATATATAATTAATATAAAATTTTAATAACTTTATTTTTAATAATTTATTAAATATAATAATTTATGAATTGATATTAAAGTTAAACTATATTATTGTTAAAATTAAAGCAAAAAACATAATATACACATATATATTTCAATAGAATAAATTAAATATATATTTATAATATAAAAATAATAATATTTAAATAATTTATATAAAGAAGGTTTGGGTTTGAATAAAATATCAAATTCTTTATATTCGAACTCACTCTTTTAATACTTGAACTCAAATTCAAATCTGAGAGATAAACTTTATCAATACTAACTGTTTATGTTATTTAAATAAATAAATTATTATAAATAGATATTATTGTTAATTTTTATTATTTAATTATTATAAATATAAAAAGAAAAATTGAAATAAATATTTATTGCCTATAAATATTTTATATTCTTATTTATATATTTCGAAATAATATGACAATTATCCCCCAAAAAGAAAAAAAAATTATATACAATTTTTATATTTTTATCATCAAATTTTTTAATAAAAAATTAACATATGCACAAATATCTCCCATGATTGGTTATTTTAATTTTTTTTCATATTTTAACTAGATAACTTGATAATAAAAATATAAAAAATTACATATAAGTTCAATATAAAAAATTTGTAATTTATATATAAGATTTTTTTTCTGGTGAAGGGTTTTTAAAAAAATATAAAAGTATAATGATAAATAAAAAGTTTTGGGTAAAAATATTTTTGTCTTAAGATATTTAATTTTCGACTTTTACTTTTACTTAGAACCAAAAGTTACAAATTGTAACTTCTACCCACAGTTTAAAATTTTTTTCCACTATCACTCAAAATTAATTTTTTTTATTTTTTCAAACACATATTTTTTTATATAAGTAAAAAAAGAACGATTTCTTCCTTTTTTTTTAAAGAGCTTGGCCAAACAACATCTAATTAAGCCGATGATGATGTCAATTTTGCTGATGGTGTATTAATTGAGCATAAAAGTATTGCTTTTATACAATTAATCTTACTATATTATATATATATATATATTTATATATATATATATAAAATGGGTATGACTTTTAATTCAAAATTTACTTGTATCTAAAAATCTAAAAAGAAATCTGTTGTAGACTTATTATTGTAATTTTTTGAAAAAACAATATAGTTAATTAATATTAAAGGGGAGATGTTTGTATAATTAACAATAAATTAAATAATAAAAAATTTGATGATTGGAATAGAAGAAATATAGACGATTTTTTTTTTAAAGTAACAATATATAAAAAACGAACTAAAATAAATATAATTTAATATCTCAAAAATTCACCATGCATCTGGCTATATAAATATATATATATATATATATAATAATGGCGACGACAAAAAATACTGGAAGATTCGAAAGTTTGTTTTCAGAAGATGCTGCGCATGCATGCATGTGTGGTTACACTTGTTTAATGTGTCACTTACTGTCACATCTATTTGGTAAAACTTTATTAATTTAACGTGCAAAGAGTATAAATAAGAACTCTTACTCTTTTGGTTAATCAAAGGTTGAATCTATTAGTAAAGAAGTTAGTGTACTTAGTTTGATTTGGTTTGACCGTAACAATGACTTAATTGAGGTATATACATTGTACAACGAGAGGGTCAAACCCAGTTTGTAATGAAGCACGTCGCAATCTATAAACTATATCCCACGTGCAAGATAATATTATTAATTAAAGAGTGCTCATTGCTCAACTGCTCAACTTGATGGAAGATTATTTGTTAATTAACAAGATGGAGACTAAGCTAAAAATAGAAAGGAAAGTACACAAATATGAAACCTCCTAAGCATATATATATATATATATATATATAGACAATGAAGGCGGCATATTAATTTGTAAAAATAATATACACGATACATATGTCCATGTCAATTTTGAGGTGAAATATAAGTGGTTGTGATCCAATTTTATTACTTTTGCATTTGTTATTTATGAGCTTCAATACATGCATTTAGTATCTCTGCCTATTCCACTTTTATAAGAAAGCTGGACTATAAATCATTGATTGGGTTTTAGAAAATGGGCAGTGTATCTTCACTTGTTAGTTTCCGTATAAGCCCAAATTTAGGTTTACCAGCTCAACATTTTCAATCCACATGGCTTCAGGCCCATTTCGCGACTTCTACCAAAAGATCACGTATACCTTCCCTTTTTCACCACTTCTTTATAACAGAAAACTCAAGCAATTTCTATGTATTTATTGTCACTTTTTTTAATTAAAAAGTATGAGAAATTATACTTATCCACATTATTTTTCTAGGACTTAAAATAGATGGAGAGTGAAAAATGGGGAAATTAAATAAATTCTTATTATGAGTTTGAAAGTTTCTTCATTTGTATAAAATTCCTTTTTAAATCACATGCTCATAAATAAATATTCCAAGCGAAGTATTCAAACTTGTGGGTGGCAGACAGCTTGTGCTCTTCCACACATAGGCAAATTTCAAAAGCAGTGTCAAAACACAAGCTGATTACCAAATACTAAAATACGAGAAGCAGAAAATTTTATAGCCACGAAATTAATAGATTAACCCAAAAAAAAAAAAATCTCACTTAAATTTTGCTTATTTTGTCAAAAGTTTTCACATGTGTTGACCAAGGGTAGAAATCGAGTTGGAGATGGGCTAACAGTTCGGCCCATGAGAGTACTACTGAAGAAGGGCCCAATCCTTTAGTATTAACTCAGCTTGTTAGCCCAAATTCACAAGATAATTATTATAATTAATGGTAAGTTATTTAATTTTTTACTTGTTTGACAATTGAAATCTATTTCAATTCTCTACCTTCTCCATTGTCCTTATATATTTTTAAATTTTTATCTATTTTATATGTATTAATATATGATTTTAAAAACTAAAAATTACAAGACCTAAAGTCAAGTATATATAAATAAACCAACACACACAAAAAATGAAGTCTTTAATATTTTATATTCCAATTCTGATTATGAAATTTAAATACATTTTTAAGAGTAAACATTTAACTTATTGAAAAGTGGACAAGAATTTTATTATGTATGATGAAAAAAATAAATATTTTATATATATTTTAAAAATTATCATAGTTTTGATGATAAATATGTAATTTTTTTGAACTATTAATATTAAAAAATCTACTAAACTTTGACTAATATAAAAATTTGAGATTTTATAATAAAAATAAAATTCATTCGGTAAAATTTGTTTATACATAAAATTTTGATTCAAAATTTTATTTAAAGAAAATAAAATATTTATTATTATAACTAATAATAAATATATATATTTTGACATACTATTTAGTATTAAATTTTGTTAATGAGTAATTTTATTCGCTTAGTTAATATAATTTTTAAATATTAAAAATTATTATTATTTTTTAATTTTTTATACATTTCAAAACATTAAATATTCTATTAATTAATAAAAAAATCTTAACCAACAAAACTTTTAGTGTTTAAGAATTCGAAATTCTAGAAGGTAGGTGCTATTTGACCAAAAAACCAAAGAAGGTAAATATTTGGTGGGATTAGCAAAGATATCTTGGGCCGTAGATTAAGTGGATGTGTATGAGAATGATGATGATGATGTGCGGGGATGACGTCATAGCATGGGAATGGGGCCCAGTATTAAGTATGGGATCTTGGTGAATGGAATTTGGAGCGGTGATTTTTGAGAGCGATTGGAGAATGATTAATTAATGTCCCATAAAATACCAGAAATCCTTGCTTCTTCACGTTAGCTTGTACTTTTCGTCCCCACTTTACCCCTCCCTCTTTCTTCAAAACACCATCTTGCCACACCATCAAACCTTACCAAACTTGTAAACTTTATTATAATAAATCAATATTTATATTTTCTTCTTTGCTTTAAGAAATAAAAGTTTTACTTATTCTTTAAATTATATTTTGAGACCAAAACTAGTTATTATCACAGTAGGTTTTCCAGTAAAATACCTACATATGTTTTTTAAGAATATATTGAAATTAACATCTTAAATACCCAGACCTCGTTTTTTAAAATGTTTTCGACAGGTTATCCACCAGAAAACCTTCAAACACATTCTTTCTTTTCTTGTTGCCTTCTCTTTCAGAACTGTTTTAAAAAATAATATTATTTATTCTCTTAAATACATTATTTTTTAATTACAGATGCTTTCTTAAATATTTGTTAAATATAAAAATATTTATTAATGATTGTACTAAACATTGACAACTTATCATAATATTTTGCAAAGCTCTATTTAAAAAAAATTTAAAATGAATAAAAAAATTCACAAACAGTTTTAAACATACTTTAAAAATACAAAATAAAAATGTTGCATTTTGCAAAGACTCATCCACAATTTTGACGGCTATGCTTAAAAGTAACTTAAAAAAAAAAGAAAAAGAAGAGCTGTAAGCTCTAGCCTTTTGTTCGGCCGCGTTTAGCCGTTTATGGTGAGAGAAACTCTTTATTGTAGCAAATATATATATGGTTAAATAAAATATTTAGACTAACATTAAAAAAGTTGTCCTATAGTACAAATATAATAATATTAATCAAAATGCTAAAAATTATTTTGTCATACACTAATTACTTCTTCCTTCTAACAAATTTTTATATTAAACTATAAAAAAAAAAGAAAGAGAGCTGTTTCCAGAAAGCAGTTGACAAAACCATTCTCACCTTTGATACATTAAAAGCACTATAATATGTAAAGTTGTAAACGAAACAATCAACGTACCTTTCTAGAGTCAACATGACAATTCTTTTTCATTGCAAATTATATATTCTTGTCAGTTTTATAGAAGATTCTGTTCATGCATGTTGTTTGTGTAAATCCTATGAAAATCCCAGTGAAACATGCTTTACATGGTTAAATTATTAAGCTAAGCGAATACAAATTTATTAAAATCAAAATTTTAGGTGAATTTGTTTGACATTTTTGGATTCCTTTTGAAAAAAAATTTAGAAGAAATATAAGCTTTAATTAATAAAAGTTGAGTGTAATAAAAAAAATTAATTTTTTAAAATATGATGAATTAAAATTTAAATTCTCATCAAAATAATATTTATATTTAATATCTTATAATAAAATTGACTAAAAAAAAATACCTGTAAAAAAAAAAGATAAAAGTTTTGACATACTTTCAAACATAAAACCTGTAAAAAAAATATTGAACATAAAAGAATAATAGCGTTTGACAGAAAAATATTCAATATTTACTCAAATGATTAGATATTTATCCAATTGAAGTATATTTTGTTATCTAAATTCTAAAAACTTTATGGCCTTAAAAAGAGAAATGAAAAAGGATAAAGAATAAGAATGGAATGAGAAGATCTCAACATAATAACGTGAATTCGAATGTAGACAAAAGTCTCAACTCTTGTTAGAGAAAGACAATGGCATTATCGTGATTCAGCAAGCGCAAGATGTCAAAAGTCAACACTGAGTAAAAGATCCCACGTGTCCGTTTACGCAGAGTTACTCTCTTTGTCATCACCGTCGCGTTCTTAACTCGACCCGCCCTTTTTCTCTCCGCCTCTGTCTCACTCTCTACCTCCGATCTCTGATCTCTGTTCTCCACGACGCCAAGTGAGAAAAACTACCTACTCTCTCTCTCTCTCTCTTCTACGCAAAGACTAGTCGTCGTTTTGAAGGGAGCTAGAGCGAATTTCTGAATAATTAAATCATGGACGAGAATTCTGCTCTCATCGAATCCATTCTCAGAGAGCAAGAGGAAGCTGAGAGAAGAATCTACGGAAGACAAAACGACGACGTTCACGAATGGCAGACGGTGTATTCGAAGCGCAACCGCAAGAATTCGAAGCCGTCGCCGTCGCCGTCCGACAATTCTGCTGATCGCCATCCCGACGGCATCGGTTCTTCTTCCTTTAATGCTTTCCGTTCAGTTGAGCAGCAATCTGAGGACCGTCGCCGTCGGATCTCCGAGGCTCAGATGGCCGCCGCTGCGTCATCTGTGGATACCTCTGCCGGTAGATCGAAGCGGCATTCTGACGACGATGATGACAGCGATGCGGAAGTTACTGGCGAGGTTGTTCAAAATGGCTCCGCGGAGGCGAAGAAGGTCAAGCAGAAGAAACCAAAGAAGCCCAAGGTGACGGTGGCCGAAGCTGCTTCGAAGATCAATGCGGATGATCTGAGCGCATTTCTGGCTGAAATTACCGTGAGTGCCACTTCATGCGATTTTGTGTTCGAATTTTGTTTTAATCGCGACTGATCTTGAAGTGGGATTCGGTTTTTGTTCTGTTATATTATTGAATGTAACGAAACCTAATTTCACTAAGCGCGATATGATTTGTGTGTAGGCTTCGTATGATTCACAACAAGATATTCAGCTCATGCGATTCGCTGATTATTTTGGTCGTGTATTCTCTTCAGTGGGTGGGGCGCAATTCCCATGGTTGAAGACGCTCAAAGAATCCAGCGTTGCAAAGATTGTTGATGTGAGTGCCTGATTTCCCTCTATTCTACTTTGTTTTTAATATTTTATTTGTTTTTTTTTAAATCCAAATTAAGTTTTGAGTGCAGAAATTGTAAAAGCTTTTGTGGATTGGACTTTATCCTGATTTAATTTGTTATTGTCGAGTGTGAGCCGGTGTTTTAGATGGTCTATAATTAGAGTCTTTTATTTTACAGAAAAAGTACTTTTAAGCGGTGAAAACTGACGAATACTATAACTAACAATTCAGTTCTTAAATTTGCACAATATAGTAAAAGTTAGTCCTTAGTCCTTTAACAGAATAGCATCTTAACATGTAAAAGGTATACAAAATAGTTGATGATAATTGAGCTTCTTTTCTTTTCATATATACAGTTAAATAGCTACATCAGAATATAAGTAATAGTAAAATATACTTACATAAACTTAAATCTAAAAATTTATTTACAAACATTTAATTTTCTAATGATATATTATTACTTAAAAATTAATTAAATATTAACTACTGGTGGTATTTGTTTTGCATGAGAAGTTAGTGTTTCTTATTATTTTTTTGTTCCCTTCCAACAGATCCCTCTTTCACACATCTCTGAGGACATTTACAAAATATCAACTGACTGGATTAGTCAACGATCTTCTAAAGAACTTGGGTCCTTTGTGTTATGGTCATTGGACAGCATTCTTGCAGACATTGCTACTCATCAGGGATTTTCTAAGGGATCCAAAAAGTCTTCCCAGCAAGCATCATCGAAATCTCAGGTAGCCATTTTAAATCATATTAAGTTCCCAATCAACATTAATTTTTTTGTTTCAGTTTATTGTGGTTAACAACATAATAAACTAAGAGCAACTAATGGCCAAAAGAAAGAGAGGGCAGTTTACGTTCATACCTTGTAAAAGATTGGATTGCAATTTTAGTTCTTAAACTTAGAGTTTTAGGGGGTCTCTATTTATGTGCATCTTAGTCGTGGTGATTACTGTAGATTGAGCAAACATTTATTTCGGACACATATATAAGTATGATTGCATAATGAATACGTGTGATGAATGATGGTGCATTACAGTGAAAGGAGTTTTGGATGATTGATAGTTTTTTAATCAACCTTCAGCAGTTCATATTTTTGGCAGTGAATGGTTCTACCATAATAGGAGATTTAAATACCAAGTTTGCATTTTTTTATCATTACTTTGTTTCTTGACCCCTGCATTAAGTGTATGAATTTATTTGACTCTTTCACGATGTGATGCGAATGGGTGATATACTTTATAATTGAGTGAGTGCTCATTTGTTGTGAATTTGGTGTATTATGTGAACTGCAGGTTGCCATATTTGTGGTGTTAGCAATGGTGCTTCGACGAAAACCTGATATCATGATTAGTTTATTGCCTACAGTAAGGGATAGTCAAAGATATCAAGGACAGGATAAACTCCCAGTTACTATTTGGGTGATTGCTCAGGTGATTGTTTCAAGCTGATTTAGTGTATTCCATTTAGTAGTGTATATATGTATATGCGTATATATGGATTTTGAGCTTGGTTTTGATTTGTATAGGCTTCTCAAGGAGATTTGGTTGTGGGGTTGTACCTGTGGTCTTCTCTTCTCTTACCTATGCTGAGTGGCAAGTCAGGTTGTAATCCACAGTCAAGAGACTTGATTTTACAGTTGGTGGAGAGGTTAGAAGCCTCTGAGACCCTAGATTTTCCCTTTTAATTAATAAGTTATTTAAACAAAGTGCGTAGTTCTTGCTTCTTGGATTGTCCTATTGCTTTGGCAAGTTCATTTATAGATTATTTGAAGTAGTTTTTTATGAGTTCTTCCCTTCTCTTTCTGTTTTGTTAAAGCAGGTTTTTGTCATTTCCTAAAGCTCGTTCTATCTTATTAAATGGTGCTGTCAGAAAGGGGGAGCGTGTTGTGCCCCCATCAGCTCTTGAGACTCTGTTGAGAGTCACCTTCCCTCTCCCTTCAGCACGGGTCAAGGTAGATCTTGCTTAATAGATTCTTATTTATTTCTTAATGAAAAGCACTGCAATCACCAGTTATTTACTGGGTTACCCTCTGGTAATTTGTCTTTGTATATTTTACTTAGGCCACTGAGAGATTCGAATCTGTTTATTCAACATTAAAAGAGGTAGCCCTTGCGGGGTCCCCTGGAAGCAAAGCATCAAAGCAACTTGCTCAACAGCTACTAAGCATTGTAATCAAAGCTGCTGGAGAAGGTGATCTCATTTAGATTGTCATTGTTTTTCTTGCTTTTCTTTTACTCATGTTAGGTAGTGCATTTAGTGCCTGTATATCTTACTTTTCAGTATTCATATTTTGATTGGATGAGTTAGTTTTGTGCTTCAATGTTAAAACTTAATGCTTAAACCCTTTGCAGCCAATCCTGAGTTATCAAGAGAAGCAAGTAACATCTTTATTTGGTGTTTGACTGAGAATCCTGAATGTTACAAGCAATGGGTGAGTATAAAAGAATAAAATTTGACAGATCTTTCTTGTTCTTCCTTGTTAATCCACAACTCTTTCCCTACTTGATTAGCAAGAAGGGAAGAAAAAAGGGTTCTCTTTCCTTAATTCCTACTTTCTGATACAAATCTGTATCAAATGCTCTGAAAACAGGATATGCTCTATATGGATAATCTTGAAGCAAGTATTGTTGTTTTGAGAAAGCTTTCTGATGAATGGAAGGATCACTCTGTGAAGCATTCCACTCTTGATCCTTTGAGGGAAACTGTAAGGAGTTTCAGGCAAAAGGTAAACCATGATCTTTTGTCTGTAAACTGGGATTGCATGTTGGTTTGGGTGAATCGGACCTTCTACTTATATGCTTCTTTGTTACACTTCATCACCAGGCATCACGAATGGGTGTATAGGTGTCTGTCTGTTTGTTTGTGTTTGATTTGCACTAGTGTTATTATAGGTATTTCAATAGAACAAGCAACAAATCTTACTCTCAAGCTTCTTGTTCTCTTGCAATATGTTTTAATTATAGCCTTAATGACATCATCAATGTCAACATTCTGATGTCATATTATTCAAGAGTATACTGAAGTTATCTTTTCTGATAGATTTTACTAGCACTGTCTTTGTCCAGGATGTATCTAATCTTGAATTCTGAATTTACTATATCATGAGTAACTGGAAAAATTATCAATGTTGTGGCTCACTAAATTTTGTCTTTATAGAATGAGAAATCCTTGGCTAAGGTGGATGATGGTGCTAGTCATGCGCTATTTAAGGAAGCAGACAAGTATTGCAAGATCATTTTGGGGCGATTGTCACAAGGCCGTGGATGCTTGAAGAGCATGGCATTTGTTTCTGTTGCACTTGCTGTTGGTGCCATTTTCGTGTCCCAGAACATGGGTTCCTGGGATTATAATAAACTCTCAGAAATGTTAAACTTCTAGGTTAGGTTTGCAGCAACCGATGAAGGGCTTACTCTCTGCTATTGTTCAACATCATGGGTCACTTGTCCCATAGTGAAGTGGGAAGAGGAAGATTTAATTTATTTCAGTCTTCGACATAGTGAAATTATAGACAAAATATAGGATGAACAACAGCCAGGAAGCTTGTGGGTGTTGATGTGTTTTTCTCTCATGTTTCAGGTCAAATCGAGAAATTTATCTCCTCCCATGACCTTTTTATAGTGATTAGTTATATATTGAGTTTCAGATAATGCCAAATGGCTATAGAGTAATGGAAATCAAGGTGAAATCAATTTGTTATTTATAGCATATCTTTAAGTGTTACATCTCCCATTTTTTCTCATAATGGTTTCTTGTATTTCTGACCGTTATTTAATTATTTCATGGTCTTCGGAATTCATGTTCTGAAACTATTGGGTTGGGACCGAATGTAATTAAACTCCTATGAAGTCTAGCGTTATATATTTCAATGATTCGAAGTTTGAATGATTTATGTCTGGGATCGGCCAAGTTCAGATTGTTGTCTTTCATTGAATAGATCGGAGGCTATTATGCTTAAATTTAAAGATTAAGCCTTAAAGAAACATTATAACTGCATTAATAAATCGAGAGAAAACAAATATGTCTGATACTTAAAAGATGTATTTAGTAGCTCCGTATGTATCTCTGTATAAAAAAGTAAGTATGCAAATCATAGTCACGTGAAACAGAAAATTGAGACGTTGGCGTTTGGTTTAATATACTAGGTGAAGAAAATGATACGAAAAGGGAAAGAAATGAAGAAAAATAAGAAGAAAAGAAAGGGAAGGACGCGACACCAACTAGTAGCTAGCATGTTCCTAAGTTGATAAAAGCGACCTAAAACAAAAGAAACAAGAGACAAGCCACTTTTATAGCTCACTTTAAGAAGCTATGCGAAAGTTCTTGATTCCTATCTCCCTCTTCCTACGGATTATGATGCTTTTGATCTTCTCATAATACATGGTATTTGATGATTTGAGCCCCTCCTATCTTATATGTTCCTGTAAATATATATCCAACTTTCTCATTTTCCTAACACTTTTAATTGCCCCTTCTGAGGAAACTAGGTGGTTACATTACACTAATCGAGAAGCATTAAGAGCCCTATTGTTGGACCTATAAGCTGTCAAGTGTGAAGAACATAGGATCGAGTTAGGTGCTCTCTGATAATAGAAAGATTTGATCCCATCCTTCTTGGCTTGTGGCTTACTAGGTCTTGAGAATGACAGTTTGGTTTGCTTTGAAGCTTGAATGCCTTCATGGCTCCAGCAATTAAGTGGCTTATACAAAGCGTAACAAGATCGTCACCATACTTTTCCTTTAAGTCAGACAATGAAGGTAATATGGAATTGTATTCAATTGTTGAAACAAAAAACTACTAGGATATTGGGGATTGTAAACAAATCAGATTCTAGAGATTAAGCATATTTGTGATTCAAGTTTTGAGAGAAAGAAGCTATTAATTTTTTTTTTTTTGGAAAGTACTTACTTTAAAAAATTGAAACATTTGATTGCTTTTGTAAAATAAGCTGCTTTTGAATAGTAATGGAAGTAATTTTTTTAAAAAAACCTTTTTAGCTACAAATAAGTTAAAAATTAAATCTTCTACTTATAATATCTTTACTGCAAATAACAATTTTGTCATGATTATCAATTTATTTACAAATTGTTTTCTTTCTTACTTGAATAATTCTTATATCCTCTTCAGGGTAGCCATATACCCTGTTTGTATCAAATTTTGTAGAGTCAACGAGATTTTACTATAATATCCTATATATATATATATATATATATATATATATATATTTTGGTCAAGTATAATCTTCTATCTATAACTTGGAGATTTCTCATGTAAACTATTTATGGACTCTACTCTCACTATTCCATTAATCATCCATCAACTAACGAATATAATTTTGTTACAGAACCATCATTTCCCATTCCAAGTATTATTTTCAGGCACCACCATTTAGACCATGGAGAATAACTCGAGAGCTTGCTTGGATACTAGGCCATTGCCCAGAATACCAATTATCGATAACTAAACGAGTAAATTATTTATGTGCCAAAATAAAAAACTAATCTAAACTAAAAATCACAGCGAACACATTCAATTTTAGAATATTTAATATAAAAATTAAACTCTTCTGCAGATTATTTTGTATATTAAATTTTCATATTTGTTTTTTCAAGCGTGACGTGCAGAATGGAAGTAGCAATTGCGAATGCTAAATTCCATGCAGTTGGCAACATTTATGATTTATCCATTTAGGATTGGACTAATTTGTCATTTAGCAAAAGATCAGGGCTTTATGTCTTAACGAAGGCTGACGTGGCCATCCACCCCACCCCTCATAGCCCCACCTCCATCACTCCGTGCTGTATGCTGAAACCCCAACCTTTGTTCGTTGTTGGCATTCGAGGAGCCACAGGCTCAGCTTGTGGTTCTCATTTCTCCTCTTAATTTTTCTTGGTCATTCCTTCTTTGTTTCATTGTTTATACTATACTCCCTTGGCTGCTCTACTTCCTACATCTTCTGCTACTTCCCTTTCACGAAATTCGCCTCAGGTTAGTTCCTAGACTCCATTGCGCCTACCTTATTGACTGCGTTTTAGGAATTTGAAGTTTTGATTTTTCCTTTTATTTCTTAGATGGGTGTTATTGTTTGCTTCTTCTTTTTTTGGAGTATAATGAAGTTTCACTGTCGAGATACAGTTCTTTTTGTTTGATTTGAGCTGAATCTCAGTTCATCATAATCAGGAGAACAACTTTGAGTGTCTAATCTAATGTTCAAGTTTGAATAAATTTAATTATCAAGGGATAGTGTGTTAATTTGATCGTTTGATTAGTGTCCGATTCAGTCTTCTTGAAGTCCCTACTTTCAGTTTCTCTTCATGAATTTGAAGCTTTTTTTTCCTCAGTGTTTGCAAACGATATTCCTACATATGCCAAATTGTCAATTGAGGAAAAAACAACAAAGATTAGGGCGTTTCTTTGATTGAACTTGTGGATTGCAAGACATTTCAGTCATTTAACCAATTACATTGGAGGATGGAAACTTAAACTTGTCGACCGATTCAATATTTAGACTTTGAATGATGCATAATAATTAGCTCGGTATGTGCTGGGCTTTTCTAAATAAATTAATTCCATTAGAACAGGAAATGTCAGTACATTGTGAACCATCTAAAATTGATGATAGTCTAAATCGCAGACGATAAACAACATGAGTAGGGGAAACTAAAGTTTTCCTCTACATTTCCTAATGGCTTGATGCCTCCCTTATTATCTTTGACCTTTTTTTGCTTGTTGGGCTTCATGTGTAGAAGTCTAGCATGCTATATGCAGTATCACTTCTATTTTGTGTATACAAAAGAACAAAATTATCTGTGATGCTTTAAGGTTAAGGATGCATGTGATAGTGGGATTTCTATCTTTTCTCAGTATTTAATACTAGATGAATCCATGTCATCCAAAGAATATTGGCATAAACCAGCAAGACTATAAAAAATTCTCATTGAAGGTTGAATCTATAATAAATAATGAATTTTGGTCAATTTTCCATGTTGCTTTAATGAGCTAATTACCACAGAAATTGCTTAGTCTGAGTTATTTCAGAAAAGTCTTGCCAAAACCTATAGAGTATAGACTATTGTCATTATTTTTAATCATAGTGGTGATCACTTTTCTGGATTCATTATTATTATTATTATCTCATTATTTTTTATAGTGTACTCATCATTTTTTCTTTTTACATAGACGTGTTTTTGGATGGGAATTTTGTAGTTAATAAGTATTCATGGATTGTAAAATCCACAAGTTCTATTTAAAATTTATGTCTATATATTCCCTTTTTTGTTATTTTTGCTTTTACAGGTTTGAGATGCTTAAAGTGTAATGAAAGCTAGGCCTATCTTATTCTTATTTTGAACTTCTGATGGCACTTACTGCAAACAAGGTTTCTAGTGGTCCTATTGTGAGGACAATTGGTTGTAGATCACTTGAAAAGCATAATTTTTTGACACCCACAAGGAACAACAAAGTACAACTTCCAAGGCAAAGAGTGCAACATGGACAACTAAACCATTTATGTCTCTTGGCAGAGAGATCAAACTTATCCAATGAGGGGTTTGGGTGCATATATGGAAAACCTGTCAGCTTTATCTCCAAGAAATCTTCTTTCTTATGCAAATCATCAGGAACAAATAATACTGAAGAGAAAGAATGTGTTACAAATTATGGTGATGTTTCTGATTTAACTAGGTAGAAGAATGATAATTACTTAACATATCAGTTTCATTTATCATTTATCATTTGTCTTGTTACATTATTTATGCTGTATACCATCTCTGAACCTGTACGGCTGTACCCTTGATTAGTCTTTCAGTTGTCACTTCTGTTGTTGGTCAAACTAGCACTTTATCCTTCTTATCTTTTTAATGATGGTGTTTAACTTTTTCAAATAATTTATTCTAGGATTCGAACTTAGATTTCACAGATCTTGTAATACCTGCAGAATACATACTAAAGATGAGAAAGATAACCACATTCATTCTGGTCGAGGCTTGGCTGAAGCATGTAAATTTGTTTGTAATGATGCAAAGTTTGTAAATGAAAGGGCTCGTAATGACATTGTCTTGCTCTCCCGGTATTGTCCTGTGACTTATAGTGATCTTGTACTATTTCTTTCGAAATGTGCCTCAACTATTGTCTCAAGCCGCTTTTCTTCAGTCAATTTTGAAGTTACTGATACAACAAAAAGTTCACTGCCCCCTTGTACCATAGTTTTCAGATGCATAGAAATAACCGTTCATTATTTGTTTCCTCAGTGGCATATTGAGGTTGGATGCCCGTGCGCGTCAAGATATTGCATTTCTAGGGACAGAGTTTCTCAAACTTGATGGTTAGCGCATTTACCTTGTTCTAATCATGTGCTGTTCTCTTTTATCTTTGCTTCACTTATTTCATCTGATGAATAACAGTTTTTGTTAGTGGTAATAGTTGTTTGATTATAAAAGTGAGTAAATTTATTGCATGTCATGTCACAAGGGCTGTTATATTCGCCCACTGTGCTCCCCTCCCCCCCTTTCACCATCAACAGGAAGGAAGAAACAAAGATGTTAAAGAATATACCAGAAGTATGCAAGCCAAGGATATTCGGTATAAGTAAAAATGAGATTATTTTGTAGCATATAGAGAATTATTTTCAGAGCATTGGGGGAATATTACAATATTTACTGCTTATTACAAGTCTCATTTTTCTTTATATGCATGCAACTTTCTTTCCTTTTACCTCTTCTTTTTCTCTTAAACTGGAGGGTCTGGAGCAGCACCATTTTCCACCTCAGACGACAATATTCTAGAATGACCTTTGCAAATATATGGTGCCCATACATGCTGTTATACGTTGTATTGTGTTTATTAACAACTTCGATCTTCTTCTGCTTTGCTGTGTAGCTCGGGCAAGAGAGGATACTGAGAGAATTGACCGTGGTGTCAGGAAAAAAGCTGAGCGGCTTAATCACATTGCTGCTGTATGTATTACCTAGAATCTTCACATTTATTTTTCTGGAGAGAAAAAAGTTGCTCATTAGTGGTATATTTCATGCTGATTTTTCTTTTTATATATACTCTGAAGATCTTGAGGGACAAGGCTCAGTCAAGATTGAAAAGTGCTGCTGATAAGCATTGGAGTGATGGAGCCTTGGAGGTAATTCTATTGTTCTTGTGTATCTGCAAATTTATATGCTTGGTTCATGTGATATAAAATGTGTAATGGGTTTCGATACAACTTGCAAGATTTTTTTTATTTGTATTCTAATTTCTATATTTTGGCCATCTCCCTATTACTTTTTAATGTAGTCATATTTTAATGTTTTTTAATGCAGTGTTGTAATAGAATAGAATGTCACAACGTATCTTAAGAATATACTTAGTATGTCCTTTTTCTCATCCATTTGTTAGAAAACTAGCATTTCTACTAAATGCAGTTATGGACTCCTGATTGGTGTACATTTATAAAATAGGGTAAGACCAGGCATATTTCTATATAATAGACATGCGTTGGTGTGGACACACCTTGAAAGTGGCATGATCTCTCTAATATTATTTAAAATCTTATACCTACTCAATATTTGTATAAGGTCTTCAGTGTTGAAGAACATATTTTTGAGTTAAATCTAAAATCCAAGTTTCACATGCTAAATTCACGAATTCAGAAACTAAGAAAATCATGTTGATTTTTTATCTCAGTTTCTCATAGTAATTTTTAGAAACTCAAGTAATTGGAAAACCTATGTCAGTTGCCATTATATGTAAATTTTCTTTATAACTCCTATTTTTTAGGTGCATTCCTATATCCCTTTCTTTCACTTCACCTATCACATGTCTCATTGGATTGGAAAACCATTTTCTTGTCTTTAGCTTCAATTAATAAATAGATTTTGTTCTTTAAAAGCCAGAGTATTTGGTCATTCAAAATGCATATGAACAACCAGAGAATTCAGGATTCCTTTTGACATAACCCTTTAACTTTCAGGCTGATTTGCGTCTTGCTGACTTCCGTGCTAAGCAACGTGCAATGGAAGATGCCCTTATGGCCTTGGAGGTGATATGATTTGGTGTACAAAAGAGTTAACTATGCAACAAAACTTTTTTTCCAGTGAATAGTTCAGGAATTGCTTAATTTTGTTATTTGACCTATTCAACTTCATCATGCATAATTTTTGTTATAAGCTCCAAAGGAAGAAATTTACTTTCTATTATGTAAATGTGCAGTTTGTCAAAAACATCCATGATATGATGGTGAGAAAGATGTATAAATTGTAAGTCAAGTAACTTAAATGCCTGCTTATATGTATAGTAAACTTTAGATTGTTTTTGATCATATTGGGTTACAGTCCTCTACGCAGAGATAAAGGCTCTCTATCAGCAAATAATTTAAGAGGACGTATAATGCTTGAGAAGAATGGAAAAACCATAGATTTCTTTCCCTGGGATGTGTCTACTGACCGGATTATGGCTCTTCAGGTCCTTATTATTTTTTTGTTTCCTTTTTCTTTTTCTTCATGGTGATATGTATATACGTATGTATCTCCTTAAACTAAATGAATCAGGAACCATAGCAATTATATCGTAAGGTTTAAAGTGAACAGGAAGCTTACTGGAGTATGGCGTCAGCACTTTCTGAAGCTGATGGAATTGATTACACTGATCCTGAAGAGGTTTGATTCTTGATGCATATATATTCCTGTTTGATCCAAGTTGTTATTCAAGTATATATTTTACCTACTCTTTTCAACTGGGAGCAGCTTGAGTTGTTGATCACAACTCTTATTGATCTTGATGCAATGGATGGTAAACAAAGTGTCTCTTTGTTAGCAGAATGTTCAAGTTCTCCTGATGTCAGTACTCGGTAAGCTTATTATGATACTATAGTCTTTTAGGAAATATGCTTGCATCCTCTGCTCCATGTACATAATTAGAAGTGAACAACCATATTTTCATCTGGTCTGTTTTGGGAATGAGGAGGAGAAGGGAAGGGAAGGGAAGGAATTAAAGGGAAAGGGAAGGGAAGAAAAGAAAATGTTAAGTGATGGTTTCTTCTCCCTTGTTAGATCTTCCAAAATCCTCCAATTTAGGGTGTGTTTGGGAGGGGAATTTTAGAGGGAAAGGGAAAGTAAGAGAAGGAAATATATTAACCTTTTCCTTGTTTGTTTCTTTAAATTTTGGAAGAGAACGAATTGGAGAATTTTATGTTAACCTTCTTATTTTGTCAATTTTAATTATCTCAAATTGGGAGAGTTTGAAGGATCCAAACAAGGGAAGGATAAACCATCACTTAAGCTTCTCTTTTCTATCCTTCCTTTTTCCTTCAGTTCTTCTCCTTCCCTTCCCTTCCTCATTCTCAAACAGACCCTTAGGGTAATTAAAATTAATGAAGGGGGAAGGTTAAAAAGAGCTAATATGAAATCTTCCAATTTTTTTTTTTCACCAAAATTTTAAGAACCAAACAAGGGTAAGGTTATTAAATTTCCTTCCCTTTCCTTCTATTTTCTCCCTCTCAAACAGACCCTAAATTAAATACTTTTCTCTTAAAGCTTCTGGCAAAAATGTAACAAACAGGAAAGATATTTTATTCCTGGCTCACTGCTATGCGCCCGGATGAGCATCAACATAGTTCGCTTCACAGCTTGAACTTTTATTCCATTTTTAACATATTTTCATCATTTTGTCGCTCATTTACAAAATTCTCAATGAGTTGTAGAATTCCCTAGATACTGAGTTATGCAATATTGAATTACTTAATGGTGTAAAGCTTCTGCAGATCAGATGGAAAAAATTCTAATTTTGAGTCAGAAGTATAATAACAAATGAAAGAAAAAGTATAAAGCAGCTAATATTAATGCATGCCTGAATATGCTTTTCATCTCTGTTTTGACTTTATTTTTCTTGTATATCTTCGACTGTGTTAATGGGTGCATGTGTTTCTAGACAAGCATTAGCCAATGCACTGGCTGCAGCTCCATCCATGTGGACTCTTGGAAATGCAGGGATGGGAGCCTTACAGGTGAGCATACATGGATTTGGATATATCAAAGTAGTACTTTTGACAGGCCTTGTAGTTTCATCTTTTTCCCCTCTCGGCAAAATTGGTGCCATCGATTCTTGTTGCAGAGACTTGCAGAAGACACCAACCCAACCATTGCTGCCGCAGCATCCAAAGCTATTTATGAACTGAAAAAGCAATGGGAAATAGAGGAGGGGGATAGCTGGAGGTTTATGATGGACGAAAACACCTTGGAGGAAAAAGAAAGCAGAGAATTTGACGACGAAGAAGAAAACAAATGAAAAATAATTAAACCTTTGGACCGGACAGTATTGATGCCTCCGAAGTCCAAATGGAATATTCTAACTAATATAGGATTAATCCAGATCCACACTAGAAAGTGAATGTTGCTGGTGTGTAAGAAAGATGCTATATAATTTGGTAATTTGCATCATGACAGGTATTGGGCTGATTGTCTACTGTCATAGCAATAGCATATATGATGAAGACACCTCAAATGCTGCATACTTGGGGCTCAGAAGTTGTGGAATCTGAATAGTTTGACTATTGTATATTCATGTAATGAAGTAATTTCTTCCTTTAATGTTGGATGACATTCATTGTTGGATAAACGTCAATCATGAAATGAGGTCACAGCCTAGCCTTATTTTTTTCCTTTTTGGCTGAATTGGGTTTGGCTATTTTAAGCCCTCTATGGCACTAGAAACTTCAATTTATATGCCAATGTAACTCAGACTACTAGGCAAGTTATAGGAAATAGACCATGAAACAAAGTGTCATTGCCTTATTCTTCTTAACCTAGCTGTAATACGTTTTCGTCAGAGACTAACAGTTATGCTTTACCTAACTGTATGTGTCTCTTTGGTTTAGATTTTTTCAATTTCTTAAAAAACTAACACTGTCAACTTACAAGAGAGAGTGACTAAAAATATACAAGGTGAATTATGATTCATACAGAATTAATCTTTTATTTATTTTTTTCTTACTCTTTTTTTTTTTCTCTTACTGTACAGTGTGCAATACAATATAGGATCCAAATTCCTCTCTATATATTTTTTACTTTTGGAAGTATTTTAGTATAAAACATTGTTATGAATAATCTTCAAAAAAAAAAAATGAACCAAACACAAATATATTATTCCCAAAAAGATTCTTAGAAATTCAGAGACACTTTCCCCAACCAAACGGTCATGACAGTCTTCATCCTGCTCCTGTAGATATTTAAATCCGGCTTTCAAATAAGAGCATCAATTGCAATTAGCGAAAAAGAAAGAAGTGGGGCAGCCATTGTTGTTTTATAAGGTTTATAGTTGGTGAGGTTGGATTAGATTCATCCATTAACGAAGTCTCCGCTTCTTAAATCCAGGGATGAACTTTTTAAAAAGCTAAAGAAAGCTGAGACCCAAAAGCAAAAGCTGGAGGGAAGACCATGAATGATCATGATCCCACATCACATTATTTCCCACCTTTATTCACACAAAAGTGTCCTTAAATCACTATCACTATTCCTTCCCTTCTTTCTTTTTCATCAGGCCACATTCCCTGCCCCTTCACTTTATTTCTTTCAATAGCAGAATCCCAAGTCACCCCATAGTCCCTTCCCTTATGCTTATCAACTAATGGCTGTCAAGATAATAATACTGATTACAAACTTGTATTGTATGTGAATAATATCTAAGTAATGTGTGAGTTAGGAGATATGCAACCTGCTCTATATGGGAAATAATTGCATTTGCATCAAAACTTTTAATCTTAATACGAGCTATGTAAAATGGACGAGTCATTGAAGAGAAAACCAGTGCTCGTGTTAGAATAAGAGATTGATTAATAATAATCTAATCTCATAAAAATAAGTAATTTCAATTAGATTCATTTTTAATCCACTTATATACTTATTTCATATAAATTTTAAAAAATTGTATTAAAAAATTAATTCAAGTGACTTTTTCTTTAAACATAAGTGTCACAAATCTATGTTGTACTTTATATTGAAAAAAAAAGTGCCTAACGAATAATTTCTCTAACAAAGTATATGTAATTAGCAAGAGCGTCTGCATAATAGTATCACTACAGATGGACCTGAGAAACACATGCATGATCCACCGTGGGACGTTTCATGGTTGTGGTGGGGCTATCTTGCGCGTGGATGGCCCTAACCAATTTGGTACTTCATCTTTCATGAAATAAAAATCATTTAGAAAAAAGTAAGATGAACAATAAACTAATTCCGATTTCAATTTTTGGCTTTGAAAAAAAGAACATTTTACCCAAAAGAAAAAAAAAATAGTAAGCATCTACAACTATTTATGTCATTCCCATGACTGCATAATGAAACAGAGAGAAAAAACAGAGTAATTAATTCAAACTTTTTAGTAGAAAATCATAGGGTTTTTAGTTAAGTTGTCCATATAATTAATGTTAACATTGGAGCTTCACTTATAAAGTTGTCACACTGTCATTATCTCGTGTGTCACACATAATAATAATATTATTACTTATTAAACATGTATAATAACTTCATGTGAATTCATAGCCATTTCTTCATTGTGCTTGTATAATTATCATGCTGAGCTGGTCTCAAGATAACCATATATAAAGAAGATATGTATCATGATCACACTCACTGCTTGGATCCAATTTATTCTTCAGGTAATTAAATATAATAGTAACTAAATTGCTTAAGTTAACAATTTAATTCATAAATGACTAGGTCCCTTTCATTTTGTAAAACAAAAATCCTTCCTGTTGGATAAAACTTGAGAAACACATACACACCCTTTTCTTCTGTCTGAATCTGTAGTGTATTCTTATTTGCACTCTTTGGCCTGCCTCCTCCTTTCCCTTCTTCTTTCTCTCTCCAAAAGAGACTGAAACAGTGAAACATCAATGGCTGCCAACAAGTTTGCAACCATGCTGCACAGAAACACCAACAAAATTATTGTAATTCTGGTATACGCAGTTCTCGAGTGGGTGTTAATACTCCTTCTCCTTCTCAACTCCTTGTTCAACTATCTCATCACAAAGTTTGCAAAATTGGTAGGCCTCAAGCCTCCATGCCCATGGTGTTCAAGAGTTGATCACATCATTGAACCGCAAAAGAGCACAGATTTGCAGAGAGATCTAGTGTGTGAGGCTCATGCAGCTGAGATCTCCAACCTGGCTTTCTGCTCAAATCATCACAAATTGGCAGAAACAGAGAGAATGTGCGAGGATTGCTTGACCTCTCGCCCAAATCATCATAATGATGAAAACTCCTTTGGATTGAGACATAGGATTGCTTTCATTTCATGGGCTACCCATAACGAGCTTGAAAATGGTGAGAATGTCATCAAAAAATGCTCTTGCTGCAATAAGAGCATGAGCACCAGATTTTACCCTCCTCCTTGTTTGCTAGTGAAGCCTTCTTGGGGTGATGGGGATTATGCAAGCAAAGGGACTCTGATTGTAGAAGCAATAGATGAGGAGGAGGAGGAGGAAGAAGAAGAAGAAGAGGAAGGTTATAAAGACCAGAAAAACAATGGAGAAGATCATGAGCATCAGATACTATCTGATATTGAAAGCTTTATCCTCAGAGAAGTGGCAGAGGATCGCTCTAGTTCTGTCTCAAACTTGCACTCTGATGAAAAAGATGAGAAGGAAGACGAGGATCTTGGTATTGCTGAGCAGGATAGATCACTTGAAGTAGTGAATATGAATTTTGAAAAATACGAAGCTTGTGATACGCACCGCTTGATTCCTGTTGATTTAATAGACTACATAACCTGCACAAGTTTTGGACCATGCGATTCAGATGAGGGTGTGGGAGAGAAGGAGGAAAAGATTGAAACTTCTGTTCCTGAGTCTCAAGTTGAAGCAGAATTAGTGACAGTGATTCAAAATGCAGAGAAGAAAAGGGTGGGAGATTTTGAAAGATTTAACGTTAGTATGACTTGCTTGGAGGATTCTATAGTTCTGGAAGTTGAAGGGTTAAGAGAAGATTCAGTGGTTGAGATGCTTCCACAAAGCACTTCTGCTGAAGGAGCTGAATCTTCAGCAAATGATGACAAGAATGTTGAAGCTGCCATGGAAGAACCAGATAATACACAAGCTTTTGGTGATGCTGTTAATCTGCCTCAATCTCAAGAAGATGAATCATCAACAAGTGATGATGACGCTGAAGTTCAAAATGCCTTCGAAGAATTCATTACTCAGAATAATCTCTGTAAGTCCCAAACTTTGTCGGGTGATGGTGACAATGAAGAAGAAACCATTGAAGATCCCGATAATGCACCCCAAGGTACAATGAATTACATGATTTATAAGAGGAGTATCAATGTTATCTCTTCATACTTGTAACTTGTTAATGTTTCCTAGTTGGCTAGATAATTCATCAAAATCTACATATGCAGATCAAGAAGAATAGCATGATTCACTTTTCTGTTTTACACTTTACAGGCAAATTGCCTCAATTTGAAGAACCAACCTTCTCATATCAATGCGCTCAAGAAGATCAATCATCCTCAAGTGATGATGATGCTGAACTTCCAAATGCCTTTGATGAATTCATTGCTCAAAATAACCTTGGTAAATATCCACATCTTCTATTCCTATTCCTATGTTTTCCCTTTCTTTTTTGATTCAAACAGGTATCATATCAACTTAAAAGTTTAAAATCGTTAATAAAAACCTACGAATAGTTTTGTTATAATATTTAACACACCGTATCGCAAAAAATCCCCTTAACCTTCAAGTGTGCACAAAGCATATGCCTATTGCCTACCATAACTTGTTGGTTACAGAGATTATGATACCATGCTAAGAACCATTTCAACTCATTAGTTTAAGCTCTTCTGAACAATTAATTCTAGAAAAGATACAATTTTTTGTATTTCCCAATATCTTCAATAGAACCATAACAATTCAAGTCTATTGAAACAGATGCAAATGATAATGAGCATGTTGACATGCCTGAGAAAACTCGTGAAGAAACAACCCATCAATCACCCAAATGCTGTGAAGCAAATGAAGTAGAAGAAGAAGAAGACAAGCTTCCTGAAACTCCAACCTCTGTTGATGATCTGCATTACAGAAAACTATTGGGAGTAGAAGAGTCTGTGGATGAAGGTGATCCAGTACTAACAATAGAACTGCTAAAAACAGCTCTAAAGACTGAAAGAAAGGCGCTGAGTGATTTATACCAAGAACTGGAAGAAGAGAGAAGTGCTTCTGCAGTAGCAGCGAATCAGACCATGGCTATGATTACCAGACTTCAAGAAGAAAAAGCAGCAATGCAGATGGAGGCACTGCAATACCAGAGGATGATGGAAGAACAATCAGAGTATGATCAGGAAGCCCTTCAGCTTCTCAACGAACTTATGACAAAAAGAGAGAAAGAGAAGCAAGAACTCGAGAAGGAGTTGGAAGAGTTTAAGCAGAAGGTGTTAGATTATGAAGCAAAAGAAAAGTTAAGGACTTGCAGCTATAACAAGAAGAATAATAATAGAGACAGTGATGAGTTATTTATTGATCTTAACAAGGAAGCAAGGGAGGACGAAGACGAGGACGAAGATACAGTTTCAAATTTGGAGGAAATGACACTAGACTGTGTGAAGCAGATAAGTGCTCTTGATGATTCATTAGCAGAATTTGAAGAAGAGAGAGTGTCCATTCTAGATCAGCTCAAAGCACTGGAGGAAAAGCTTATAACTTTGGGTGAAAAGGAGAATCTCCTTGATGATGGCATTCAAATGACTGGGTTTTCGGATGATAAGGAATATTCCCCAAGAAGAACAATGGACTCTTTAGCAAAGAGGCTGCTTCCAGAATTTGAGAGACAATCTGAAGCCGAATCTGTGGATCATGTGAAAAACTCTGTTCCTAAACTAGAAATAGAAAGCAAGAAGGTGTCCATTGAAGAGGAAGTGGTGGATCATGTTTATGAACGGTTGAAAGCTATTGAAACAGAACCCTTAGAGAACGGAGACAAAGAAAATGATCTTCTTCAAGAAGTATTGCAGCATCTTCGCGACCTCAAGGCTGTGGAACTCCGTTTAAAGAACTTGGGGTGATGATCCTCTGGGTATAGTTGGATTCACCAGTGAGAAGATGCATGTGAAGACATTAGGTATGCATTTTCTATCAAATATTGAACATGTATGAACAACTTCATCCTAAATTCAAACATTATATTGTTGATACAGTTTATTTTATTACTTGGAATAACTTCAATGGCTTGATAAATGCAGGTTGCTTTTTTTCTTTTTGGAGGTGATGATGATGAATCTGCAAGTTTGAGTTTTCTGGAAAGTCATTTGTCACTCAGCATCATGCAGCAGAAACATGAAACTAAAACCCAATTTTGTTGGAAGAAAAATTCTCCAGGGAAGGAGAAATTTCTGGTGTTATGGCTTGATTTGTTAAAATCTACAGTCATAATATTTGTGGTGTCAATTTGGGCAGCCCACAATTGAAACATGTGGAGCCCACAATTCTGCAGAATCTCCTCGTTGTAAAATTCTCCTAACAAAGGAGAAAAATGAGGGGAAAGCATTTTCAGGTTGGTTTAATTGAATGAGCAGCTTAATATATTATCCAATCTTATTCATTTAATACATGACATGAATATGTTATCCAATCTTATTTATAGTGCTTCTTGAAAATCCTATATTTTAAGCAATTTGTATCTCTTCTGGTAATATACTGTTTCAATGAATCAAATAATAATAAAAGAAAAAGTTGTACAGCTATCGACAATGATATTTGAAAGACCTACATATATATTTCTGGTGGTGTTATTAATTAAAATGCATCGGCATCTATATGTGTCATGCTTTAATTTCATCAACAGATGTGAGATATGGATAGGGTCAACTTTTACAGGCCACACTTAATTAGTATTAATTACCGATTCAGCTTTCTGGTGTGATAGTTACGGCAAGATGAATTGGCTCATTATTATTATTTTTTTAAAATGTCATTAAAGGCTCACTATCTGTTTATTAAAAAAGAGGGAGAAGGAAAAAAAAGAAATTGCTTGCAATGTTTGCATCTGTGAATAAAGAATTTCTAACCTAAAATGCAAACTTAACATGAAATGAAAGTAACAGTTGGTTGTTTAATTAAAAATTTGAAAAAAAACCAAAAGCAAAGTTTGCGAGTGTAATTAAAATATAATAAATTTTTTTTTTACAATATAATAAATTTAAATTTAAATTTTTATTAAAAAAATATTTAAATTTAATATTTAATAATGTCTCGAATAATATTATTTTTAATAAAAAAATATTTATAAAAAACAAAAAATATATATAATAAAAACTTCTAATAAACTTTCACCAAAGATAAGGTTGTTAAAAAAGATTAATTATTTGTATAGGTAAATTTCCTTAATTTTTAATTTATACTTGTATAATATGTGTTATCTTTTTACACTCTAATATCCATGATGCAAATGGAATTATTTAAGTCATTTAACATAAATTATATCATCATATATGATACATGTAAAATATTGACAATATAAAGCTAATAAAATAGTCGAAATTAGAGGTATTTGGAGTTCGGAGTGAAGTTTGAAATTGTATATTTTGATAACAATAAACATAAATCCAGTTCAAACTGGTGCGAAAATCAAATGAAAGAAAAAGTGAGTGTGAGTAGGTGATGCGGAGTCTCTCATTTTTTTTTTTTTAAAAAGAATAAAGATGGTGTTTGGAGGAAAGGAAGTTGTTTATTTTTCTCAAATGCATTTTTTTTAATAAACATAGGTGCTCGACAAAAAATTAAAAAAAATTTAATTGTGAAGTAGAAGTTAAAAATAAAAGATAAAAAATAAATAGTTTAAGATAAAAATACTCTTACTCATAATTTTTTATTTACTATAATATTTTTAACTTAAAAAAAAAACTCTTCACAAACAGAAAATTTGTAGTTATATATTATTTTCAAACATAAATTAAAGTATACAGTATTTATATGTATTTATATTTTTTAAAATGTTTATTGTGATTTTATTCTTTATATTTTAATTAATTATTAATGATAACTTAATAAAAATTTACAATAATAAATATTTAAATGAGTTATAAATTACATTCTCCTCTTTGAGATGCTGAAATTATATTATCTTATTCTTTGTTATAAAAAATTACACTTTCTTTTCATAAGAGATGAGAAAAAGAGTAAATTAATGATTTGATTTTTAAAATATGTATTCTTTTAATTTAATTTTTAAAAGATGAAATATCTCAATTTTATATGTAAAAAATTAATTCTTAATTACTTTAGTTATTTGATTAACATAATAAATAAAAAGTTAATTGAAAATAACATATATTAACTTAAATATTAAATGATAAAATAGATCTTATTCAACAACAAAAAAATAAAACATATTATATTTAGAATCAAACATTGTAAATATGCATTTTTTATATATACTTTATAAATTTGATGCATTTTATTTTAAAAATTATATATTACCAAGATGCATTGTTTGCGTTTTTTATTGAATAAGATTTAATTTGTTATTTAATAATTAGTTAACATACATTAATGTTACTTTCAATTATTTTATCGATCATACTAATTAAAGGACCGATTTGATTAAGAATTAATTTTTTAAATACTAAATTAAGTCATTTTATCTTTTAAAAATTAAAATGAGAAAACAAACATCTTTTATAGATTAAATTATTAATTTATTTTAAGAAAAATTTATAATTTTATTTATTTTGACAAAAATATCATAATATTTATTATTTATATAATTAAATATGTGTCCTATTAATATAGAATTTTTTTAATTTAAAATAAAATAACATTATTATTTTTAACTCAAAATAAATGATAATTTTAAAATATTTTTTAATCAATTATATTTTTGAAAAAACTTAATAACTTTACTAAAGATATTTTAGTTAAAATAAATAACTTATAAGCTTTTAATTTTTTAATGAAAGAAAATATAATTTTTAAAATAAATCTTAAAAAAAAGAAATGTAATTTATTCTTCAGAAAAAAAAAAAGAAGAAAAGAGTGGGCAGGAAAACAAGGAAAAGTAAGTTGAGTGGAGTTTTGGATATTGGAGAGGTAGGGGATTTGCCTACTCTGACGCGCTCTCTCGTTCTTTCTTTCTGTTTGCTCCCACAATCTAATCGATGGTCTCATACTCATTTCTTATGCCTACCTTCAAAAAACATTACTACTCATTCCTACTTCCAAATTTAATTTATTTATAAATTTTTTAAGACAAAACACTACATGCCACGTCATCAAACTTTCAACACTTATTCCATCCTTATAGCTAATCTTGATTCTTTTGGTGATTAATGATAGCATGTAAATTCTCACATGCAAGTCTAGAGTTTTCTAATTTCTTTTTGAAGTTTTTTTATATATAATAATAGCAATAAAATTTTTTTGTGATGACCACTGACTTATTATCATAAAAAATAAGATATTAGTAGACTTAATTCAGTGACATTAGTGAGTTCTAAAAAATATCTATTGATGTTTTTTTTACATAATTTAATAGTAAAATTTTACAAATTACACTCAAATTTTATTTTAAAATGCACCATTATTAGGAGTGAAATTAAAACGTTGTTATTTGAATATTTTGTCTACGTTATAGTTGTAAAAATTTAATAACTGACTTTATTTACGAAATAAATTAAGGGACCTTATTTTTAAAATACCCAAATCAGAGAAGACTAATATTTTTAAAAATTAAATTATTAATTTATTTTTGTATTCAATTTATCATGCAAACTTTGGCGGCTTGTAATAATTGAGACAAAATTTATGATAACTTATTCATAATATATTGTTTGAATATGATTATTTTTAATAAAAATAAATAAATAAACTTATGTGGCATCGCAATATGGCGAGAGGACCTCCATCTCCATGTTCATTTTGAGGGAAAAATAGTTGTGTTTCAAAATTTAAAAATCATTAAGCGTTAAATCAATACACAGACAACTCGTGATTGTGTAGAAACCAAAAAAGATGGTGTTGCAGAAAGATTGATAACTAGGCTTAGCCGCTTAGGCTATATTAAATTTATAATATATAATAAGTTTATAAAAAATTAAAAAATAAGAAAATAAGAAGTTATTAAAAAAATAAGACATTAATTTTTTATTTATAATTTGAATATAATTTTAAAAAATTTTAAAATACATTTAAGTGCATGTAAAACTTATTTATTTAAGATATTAAATTTTAAAAAAATTAAAAACGTAAACTTAAACAACATTAAAAAAATAAAAAGTAAGGAAGAAGTAGTGTACAGCAACCTCATCCAAAACGACCAAAGGACAAAAGTACCTTCTAAATTCTGCAAATATGCAAAAACCGGCCACGTCATCGATCCAAGTGACCCTCCCAGTTAGAATATCAACCGTGGGATCATCATCCGTTTTTGGATTCCTAGCCGTCCATATTCTTGTAAAGATGATCGGAAGAGGGGGAAAAAGAGCAAGGGTTTCTTTCTTTTTTTTTTTTTTTTTTTGGTTTTTGTTTTTCTTCAAATTTTTAATTCGTTTTATGATCCTTTAAATCCATGGCTGAGATCTGTGCAAAATGCCACCCAAATCAAACAGTTCTCTACTTCTTCTTGGTGAAAAATTTGAACCAATCTATCTGTTTACCTTTTTAATTTTGGTTTGGTGGTTGTGTGACTCTGCGTCTGAGCTTCACCTTCTCTAACTTTAATGGCGACTGAAGAGGTTAATAAACCTCCCTCCCTTCCTCCTTACCCTGAGGTAAGCTTTTTCCTTCATTCTTTCTCCATATTCAATTCCACAAAACTTGGGGATTTTTGTAGGTATAAATTGATCTAAACATTTCCTTACTCAATACCATAGTTTCTCTAAATTTTTTCGTCTCAAATTTTTAACTTCTTCTTCTGAGCTCTTCAATTATCCCTTTTTCTTTTTAACGAAAAATTAGCCGTGACTGGCAGATCCTAGTCTTTTAACCTGTTTTGGATCTAAGCTGAAATTCTGGGCATTTTGGAAACAGAAAATTAAAAAAAGAAAGAAAGACCAATTTTTTTTTTTTTCTGAGAAATTCTCCAATTCATTTTAAATGCTATAATTTCTCGCAACTCAGTCAATCTGATCTCAGACTGAGCTGATGTTTACGCCCTTTTGCAGATGATAATGAAAGCACTGGAAGCACTTGACGAAAAGAATGGGTCGAACAAATCGGCGATTTCAAAGTACATAGAATCCACCTATGGCGAGTTGCCGGCGGGCCACCCGGCCCTTCTTTCTCATCATCTCAACAAAATGAAAGAAAGCGGAGAACTTGTGTTCTGGAAGAACAACTACATGAAGCCCGACCCAAGTGCCCCACCCAGACGAGGCCGTGGCAGGCCACCCAAGCCCAAAGTTCCTCTCCCTCCGGGTACTGTCTTGTCCCCTCCAAGGCCCAGGGGCCGCCCACCCAAGGACCCAAACGCTCCACCAAAGCCCCCCAAGGCTAAGGTCTCCGCTGGAAGCGGCAGGCCCAGGGGCCGGCCCAAGAAGATTGCTCGGTCTGTGCCGGCCACAACGGCTACTCCCGCCGGTGGAGCCGGCAGGCCCAGAGGCAGGCCTCCAAAGGTCAAGCCTCCATTGACAGAAGTTAGCGTTGAACAATAGAGACTTAATTTAGTGGCCAAATTAGTGATCTTTTTTCTTACTTGCCCTGTAGAAGTAGTGGGTGTGGCGTTAGCTTGTGTTAATGTAATTGTTTTGTAAAATTTGTGTAGTGGTAACATCTGAGGCTGATGATGATCTGGATCTCCTATTGTTGTGTTTCTTCTAACTCTTAAAAAAAATTGATAATGTGAAAAAGGGTGCCTTTCTTTATGACAAATCTAGCATGAGGGCCTGGACAGCTATGTATAGGAGAGTTTGATTTATTTATTTTTTGGAAAATTGATATTTTTATTTAATTTAGTTTAAAATTTATATGTTATTTTGTTTAAATTTTAAAAAATGTAAATATAGAAAAATTAGGGAATTGAATGGGTCAATGTGTAAAAATAAAAGAAAGGTATGCAGTGATTAGCGAGATGGATGATGTAATAAATTAGAGGGGGTGGTGGTTGAGACATGGGGAATAGACTAAGTCATGTAAAAACCTCGTACCATACAATATACTAAGTTATGTGTTCCCTCTGATAAGACCTCTTGGTGTTGTGTCTCTACCAGTGACCTGATCTATGTCTGTCTGTCTGTGTCTTTCTTTCCTTTGACAATGGAATCTCTGACCCAGTTTGACTACAGACTTCATTGTGCAACATAACTTCTTCCCGGTTAGTGCTTGTGTGGAATTATATCATAAATGGAATTAAAATAGTTTGTTATAAAGATTTCAATCTTAACAAGGTTTTACTTCGTCCTTTTGATGGCAGTTGACCCCTGCTTAAGAAGTGACATAAAAATTGCATATAATATATCACAGTAGTTAGGCATGTCTTGGTTTCATAAAATTATAGAACTTCCTTGATCTTCTAAAACTAGATCTTAGTTCCATATTTAAAATGAAAAACAATCTGTATGGCACAAGAAAATATGAATTGAAAGATAAAACAGTGATGTTGAAAATATGAATATAAATCGGTATGTTTTCATTACTAATGTATTTAGAGCAATAGCTATGTAGAAGATATATGGAAAGTACTAAAATACTTCCTAACTTTCTGAGGTAAATATGACCAAAGGGGAACTTCAATTTTAGAAATTCTTTCTTGGTTCGTTATTGAAATGCTTCGTATATGTAGAAAAGCTACCCAAAAGATATTGAGAAAAGTTATAATTCAGATTGCTGAAACAAAAATGACAATAAAAAGAAACTCCAACCCAGGCATAAATTCAATTCCAGAAATTCTCCAGTTTTGTTTGTTATTGTTGAAATGCTTCTTTCATACGGATCCAAGAGAAATTCTCCAACTGATTTTATCTTTTTATACTTTAGCTAGACATTCCATAACTAAAGTTTAGAGTCGGATTTTATATTTTTAAACTTCTTGTTAATCTATGTTGCAGGTTTTCAAAATTTGATGTAACCTTTCTTTTGATTTGAGCAGAAATGGGGTCACAATTTCATTTTCCTATCCCTGGCCCAAAAAAAAAACTCTTTGGATATTGAATCCCAATTTAAAAATAAAACTTGTTACTTATTCGAATTTGAACTTGTCTCCTTTTATTTATAAAAACAAAGTTATAGCACTTCAACTAATATTTTATTGATTTGTAATATATTTAGATATTAACAACTTTGTATAAGTGATCTAATACTTTAATTTTTGAGGAATGTTAAGAGAAAAATAATTCACTGTGGATAACCCATTGGAGTCAATCAGTAATCTCTTCTTAATTGAATTAATTACTTATACCACAAGTAAATATTGTGAATCTAGAAACACATGAACCTTAATTTGCATGAAAATTGCCTCCAATCGTCCCATTACCACTATTCTCCAATCTCCACGCATCCACCGTGCAGATAAAATTGTCATCCCACATACATCACAATTGAAATAGAATCTACTTCTTCATTCTACTTCATTACACTTCAGTACATGTCATTCTTTCTTTTTTACTCTTTCTCCAAGTGAAATCTACAACAGCTTCAAAATCTATTTATACTATTCTGCACATGATGATTTGAAATGTAGAACTGGAGAACTTTTGTGTCTACATATATGTATATATACTTATGGCAAACATGCCTGCTTCATTGGACCAAAATTAGAGTATTGTTGATTATGTACATATAACACATCCCCACTATATCTTGCGTAACCTATGTCGTCTAATCCCAAGTCACTAGCAAAACAATACACGACTAGTAGTACAAAAAATCAAAGGACAAGACTAAAAATACAGATATTATGTAATATCAGATTCTTCCATAAAAACATAACATTATGAATAATTTTACAGGTAACACCATATAGCTAGGTGTTTCAAAATATTTCGTTCACATGTTATATTTTTATTGAAAAAAAACTGATAAAAATATTGTCTTTCATTGCTTTGAGCATTATAGACAAGCAGTTATACCTAACACACGCTATAATTCTTCTACTTGGACTGAAAATCCACATTGGCATCGCTTTGTAAGCAGGGAGGTCTCCTCATCAAAGCTCTCATACTCTTTCAAGAATACATGCTCATGCTCATGCTCTTCTGCTTGCGTACTGAATGGAACATAAGCATCAGCAGTATCGCATGTGTTCACCTGATGGTTTTTAGGACTCTGCTTCTTGTCATCACTGCCACTGACTGCAGCATTCAATTCCTTACTGTTTCTAGATTGGGTATCAGTTGATGTCTCTGATGGAAAACTGCTATTATATTGATTATTTAATCGCTGACGAGTTACAATAGATGATAGAAGCTGGTACCAGCGAGAAAGAGCTTGTGCTTCATTCTTTTTCTTCTCTTCAGTCTGCCTTCTTTCCTCTTCCTCAGCATATGCCTAGGGAAGGTGAAAAGGTTTAAGACAGGATGTTGCATTAACATTAAAATCAAGGAAGAACGGGAGTTTTAAAGGAACCAGAATAGGAGGCAAATTTAGTCGTTTTTAGAAAGAATGCTGAGGAAGATCTCAAGAGTATCGGCAAGATTAATCTTAAACTAATGAATTTCTAGCCCTCGAGCAGCAATCCCAAACTACCATACTTAACAATGCAGTAAGGTTTTTATTAAATTGAATTCTTCAGAAATAAGGAGTAAATTACGACATACAAACATTCAGAAGTTGTACTTCATTTCATCCACAATACTTTTTATCTTTTTTCCAGGAAAAGGGATATACCTCCAGTAGGACATCCTTGAACTCAGTACACACCACAATACCATCAAAGACAGGATGTGAACGGCCATTTCTAAATTCAAAACCAACCATAGCTGGTGCATAATCAATTTCTAGCCTCTTGGCAGCAGAAAATGCCCTTGGAAACCTTAAGTGCACAGTCCCCGGAGGAAGGCACTTCTCAGACCAAAGTTCAACTTGACCACGCTCATTCTAGATGTAAAAATGGAGAAATGCAGCTGTCAGTAGTATGAAAATATCTATTATATAGAAAAAAGCAATATAAATATAAAAATTTCATTGCAAGTAAATAATGTATCAGAAGGTAATGTGCGTTCCTCAGTTTATAGATGAGGTTGAAAGCCTATGGTTGCTCCATCAGCTACTATAGGTACCTTGACAGTTTAAAACTGACTTAGTAAATCTTAAGTCTTCTGTTGTCAACTCCATGAACTAGATTAATAGACTTATCACAAGCCAAGTCCTATTTACAAAACCTTGCTATTATTTTCATTTTCACATTTTAGCAAAAGATAATTTGTCACATTGTAGTTCACGTGGGTTGAATTGAAACTCCAATCATCCCATGAGAACTATCCAATCATCTAAGATAGAGACATGAAAAGACATTTTTCAACCTTCTTTAGCAATTGCAAACACTATAGAATTTGATTCCTCATCACCATCAATAGTAAAATGTAGAATCACAGGATAAATAAAAGGATAAACAGCAAAATGCTTTACAAAGGTAACTTCCACAAACATGCCATCTTTCACACACACGCTTTTTCTACTAATAGCATTATCCACCGAAAGTAACAGAACAGACCTTAGGAACTATCCCATTTACAGCATGAGGCAGATTTAAAGGTTCCAGTTGCCACTTCCCATAGAGTTTAATATTTTCCTTAGAATCATTGCAACCATAGTCATCCCCTTTAGAATCTTGTACTTTTTGAGGCTTTATAGAATGTTCAAGCTCCTGGATGGAAAATTAATTAAAAAGATATTCAAATTCATGTAAAAATTAAAAGAAGAAAAAATATCAAGGAAACAATACTGAACACTATAACTTAACCATACCTTTGCAGGATGTTCAATGGCTTTAACTTGCAGCCCTTCCCGCAGCCACCTCTCCTTTGTCTTAAGTGTTTGCACACAGGTCCTAGGGTAAACTGGGACACCTGAACAAAAGCCAAGAATTGGACCCTTTGGATGAAGAACTTGATACTTGGTAAGCCATTTTTCTATAGCATAAAGTGGATGACTTCTGTAAGCCTGCATATGGAAGAAAGAGTCTTATAAAGTAAGTCTTACTATCCATTATCTACCATCCAGCACATCATGTTGGCCAGGCATAATTCTTAATACCTGCTGGTTAGTTGGAAGAGGCTCAGTTAATGCCCTAGTTTCCAACTCAATATCCTCAAGAGAGCTCCTTGTAGGGACAAACGAATTACTTGTGCTGGATTCTGCAGAAATAATTTGGTTTGTTTTCAAATGAACCACTCCTCCAGTTGCCCCTGACTCTAACTCTCTCAGTGGTGCCAAAACTGAATCCCACCACATTGAATTAGCGCGTTGTGAAGCTATCTTGTACCACTTTGTACAGTACCTGATATGTCAATACCATTATTAAAATGAAATAATTGCAAACAATTATTATAAGCACACTAAACATATTTAAAGGAGAGAATGCAAAACCTGCGGGTCACATCTTTGGCCCCCTGCCCAGAAAAAGCAAGAACATATCTCAAAGATGTTTTACATGCAGCTGCCATGGCTTCAACTTTGTGCTCTCCATCAATAATTAAATTCACAGCATCAATGTGCACCCACTTCCCTGTCAAATTCTCTCCACTGCAATATACTTCTGCCCAGTACAGAGGAGATCCGGCTTTCATTGATCCAACTGCTGTAGAGATTCCTTGGGGCAAGGTTGAAGATTTGTCATTTATAATCCTTTTCATTCTTTTTGATGGAGAAGAGAAATTTTCTGAATCAGCATTCAAGATTTTCACACAAGACTCTTTTTTGTTCTTCTGATCCCCAACTGCTGTAGCAGAAAGAGCCATTGCCAACTGCATATCAAACTCAAGATCCCCTTTCCTCTTCGATTTATGAGTTTTGCTGGCGAGACATTCAGGGTGACTATGTTGTGTCTCAGAATTTTGAGAGTTTGACACAGTATCATTTAACTCATCAGCAACAGGGGGATCAGTGGACACAGCCACATGGCTTGTTGAGTGGCATACCTTCTTTTCATGTGAATGGCCAAGAGAACTTTCAGAGGAATTTTCTCTCTCATAACCTGAAAGTGATCGTTCAGGGCATCTGAAGTCCTCTTTTGGCCTAGACACCATCACTGTTGAAGAATTAAATATCCCCTTACTAGATCCGCTTGCATCTGGTCTAGAGGACTGACCTGTTTTAATAGAGGCAACATCCAAAATGGAGACAAACCTGAAATAGTAATATCCACTTCAGTGCAACAAACTAAATTCTATCAAATGTTGTGGAAGAAGATTCAACCAATAGTTTTTGGAAAAAGATACAAACCAATATTTCAGCATGTTCATTTAGCACACCCACTACCCAAATCGCTTTCTAGATATAATTCAGACACCGAATCTATGATGTTTAAAAGGTCAAAAAATACATCCATCCATAACTAACTCATCTTCAATTCTTTGCTTCCAGAGCAAAAATAAAACAGTATTGATGCACTTTTATCCTTTGACATTGTCCTCTACTTTCTACTAGTTGTTGATAGCCAATAGTGCAATTGAAGGATAAAGATAAGGGAGAATAAAGTTAATTGATGCTATAGAACAGCACAGGCTATATAAAACAGGAAATTAAATTTTTTAAATACCTTGAGGCTTGAGGGTATTTTGTTCATCTTTGGTTCCTAAGAGAGTTTGTGTATACATTCAAAATAGAGAGGAGGGTATGTAAATTGGATATTGGGGGGAGGGGGAGAGTAACCCAAAAGAGAGGAAAAAAAGGCATCATTAAGATGGAATGGAGCTATAAATTATTATTCTTTAAGTGATACAGGCCCTGAAAGGAAACTTAGATACCTTTGTACAAAATGTATAGTAAAAATATATGATTGAAAATATAGTATAAAGGTATTGCTATTATATTTTCTTCAATCAAAAGAAACATTATACACTCTAACAAGATTTAAAAAAAATGCTATTTAACATATTTGTTCTTAAGCAAAATGTCCACAGCTTCACGCATTAGAGCTACATTAAGGTGGAATCCACTGGCTCACAATTTATTTCCATTTCAGCCACGCACAAGGTTAACATACTAATTGCATCATCATCATCATTATTATTATTATTATTATTATTATTATTATTATTATTTATTTGTTAGGCTCATCTCTTAAAGGCAACTTTAAACCCATCTCTTACAAATTGCTTCTTCAATTGGAAAGGAACACAATAATATCTTAGAATTATCTACAAAACAAATATAGACAGTATGATTAATGTTGATGCAAAAGTATTCCATATAGAGATTTTTCTATCAAACCTTGCAGATCCAATACCCTTAACTTTTGTTATGATAAAAACATCGAAAAAAAAAAAGCCTTTCGTTCAACTTCCTAAAATCAGGGCTAGTAAATTAAAAATGTGAATGATGTATTTAAGCCAATACAACAACAGTACTAATTGACGAAATATGACCTATATTTTTATGCAATTACCTGGTTGTAAGATTCAAAGCTCTGAATAAGGCCACTGATAAAGCTGCAATCTGCAATGAAAAATAAACAATTGAAAAAGAGAAAACCGTTCTCCCTTTAACTTCTCCTTAGACTAAACAACAACCTTCAGATAACAAAATTAACACAGTCTAGTTTATGTCTATTATAAGCAGAAAAAAAAAAAAAAGACAAGTTCAAAGTCATCAAATCCTTCCATGCCAAGTTTGAATTGATAACAACATTCTACACTTTCTGCCATTTAAAAAGCTTCAGATGTATGCGGACATGAAATGAGAATGAGGTTTAATTAGTCAGCACTTGGTTAATCAACTTAAGGTGTAGCTCCTTCTAGAGGACAAACCCAAAATCTACATTAATATAATGATAAGAGATCTACCTCCTCAAGACTGCCCTCATGCGACTCTAGAGCTGATGCCAAAGCAAAACGAAATGGCGTTTCTGCACTCATAAAGTTCCTAACGCGGAAGTTATTATGGAACTGCAAGTATTACACAAAAGGAACCAAACAAGATATAACAAATGGTAAACCACGAATCTATACAAGATGGCCACCAAATGCAACAAAATTAGAAGTGTGCTACTGTAATCAAACCATACCCATACAACTAAAGGATGCAAAGCTTTTGAAGTGAGATTTGTGACATTTGATAGCTGGAGCAAGTTTGCTGGAAGTAGAGAAAGTAAAGAAGCCTGCCATGATACAGAAATGGCTCAAACTGGCAACCAGTTTCCATGCAAAAAGTTTAAAATATAGAGCTACTTTAAGCAAGAAACTAGTACAAGAATCAAAATTGAATAATTGTAGACAATAATTGAAAGAGGATGATAGACTCATAAAACAGTTAAACATAAAATATTGGCACACTAAATCCAAATGCTGGACCAAAAATAGGACCAGGGGTGGCTCCAAAGTCTTGATGACTCCTATCTCTCACTTACAAAACACAAACGAAAAGATTCTGCAGAAATCCCTTCATTGACAATTAATTTTGAATCTCTAAAGATAAGATCAAATTTTATCCGGTTATTATCACATTAAGTGAAATTTTAATTGGACATATATTTTCAATCTGTAAAATGTTCAGCATTTCTTGTACTTTGTAACAGAGCAAAATTGAAGAAAAAAGCAGAAAATAGTAAAGAATGTTTCTAGCTTTCAAGAGGCTAGATCTCTCCCCAGATTTCCTTCAGAAAATTCATCTTACCCCCTTCCTAGGCTCCCTAATAATCCTTCCAACCACTTTCTCTCTCTTCCAGAACATCACCTCACAATCAACGTGTCAGAGTCAGTTACCACCAGTCTCCATTTCCTTTTCTGCCCTCCCGGTCATTTTCCCTCATTTACATTCTCTAGAAAAGACTATTGTATCAACAGCTAGTTGTATTGTTTCAGGAGCTTTAGTTGGGCCAACACCCACGGGCCCAAATTCCTCTTTCCTCTCCTTATCCCTTTTGATTATCAGTCCTAGTGACAGCAGGCCCATCATAATTATTTTCCCTTTTCTAGCATAAGAAGCTGGATCAGCCACAGCCATTATATAAATTGTATCTCTGAAATATACCACAGTAAAATAATATCGCTATAGTTGTCAATAAATCCTAATCAAATGGCAAGACTTCAAGGACGCATGATAAAAAATGATACTGGATAAAACTATAAAATTATAAATTATGTGAAGAAACATTTTTATTCATTGAAAATATAATAAAAATCACAAAAGCTGACCTGAATAAGAGGATCATCACAGGCACTGTCAATTAATCTTCCACGTGCAAGTAAACAAAGCAAATGAACCTTGTGTACAAGCTCAGCAAGGCCCTGAAGAATGTACTAAAATGCTTTCAGCAAGTGGCTAAAAGTTATTATGACGTCAAAACCAACTGTGCTACAGCTATAAGATAGTATGTGACCTTATCTTGGGCAGAAGCTCGACGAATTTGTTTCTGTACAGCTGGATCAGGTGTCACGTTCAATTCAATAGTCATAGGATGATCATCTGTGGCAACTGAACCATCTTCCCAATCTGTGTCATCTAGTTCTTCCTTGTTCTCCAAGTTGCTTTTGTCTAAACTTGCATTAACACATTCCTCCTCTGCGGAAGCATTTCTCATGATGTTTCTACTACAATTTGGAGGGACAATTGGTTCCAAGACTGGTTCATTTCTTTCCGGCCTACACTGCAGCTGAAAGAAGATCAAAAGAGCAAGAAGTTTTAAAAAATTTAGAATGAAGGTCAATTATGCAGCTAAGTCACCAAAAAACTTGCACAGCACAAGCTGTGAGTAAGAAACATAAACAACTTAATCGGACTAACCATCCCAATTGAATGATCTAGATGGGGATAAGTATCATCTGTCATTTTCTTGGAAGAGCCAACTTTATTGGCACGGCGTAAAAGTTTGCCCACAGCCTCCTGAGATATTTTAGCCAGTGTTCCTGAAAATCAGCATAAACACTGGTTACACAAAAAGTGTTGTATGGCTACCTTACTTTAAAGGTCTAACTCAAACTATGTCAAGATTGGCAAGATATTATCAGACCATTGTCACTGGGTGGTTGAAGTTGGCTTCCACTTTCCAAGTTGTGTAGTGTTCTTGTTTGATTTTCTGTGATTTTGGCAATCATTGAACAAAAACAATGTAAGTGCAATAGAATTTAAAAGGCCAATAACAATGACTTAGATGTATGCATTCTTTGACCTAAAGGCAACACACCACTCTAAGACTGCAAGCATGCTCTTTTAAGTTACAGAAATACTTGAACATGATATTTCTTGTTTTAATTCCATTAAGAAAATGTTCCCAAACACAAGCAAAAATTAATAGTAAGCCAATTAAAGGCTATTATTCCTGTGCTATACACAATATTCGGCAAAAAATAAAAAATTCTGAGTTTGAGGTATAAAAAATCAAGTGTTCCACTTCACTTCAGTTATCCCAAGTTGTTGGCATTATAATTTTCTACATTCCCCTCCAAAAACAGAAGCAAACATGGTAAAGCCATCAACTTCGTATCGCTTATACAGTTACATTTGAAGCTCAAACTAACGGCCCTACCCGACATACTCCTGCCTCATGTATACTTCAAGTTGGTTCTTCCAATGAATGAAACTTTTAATTCAGAGAAGAAAGACGAGAAAAGACGAAAAGAAAGAACTCCCGCATTCAAGGTTTGATTATAAGTTTCAAATGGAAGAAGCCCAATGCAAAAACCTGAATCGATTGAAGCATTATCTCTTCATTTTCTATATTATATAACATTTCTAGTTTTCCCTCTATCCCGTATTCCTGATAAACATAGAAGACGACTAAAGAAAAGGTAAATAGCAAAGTGGCTAGCTACCTGAGGCTGAGCTTGGGGCTGAGGCTTGTCTCTTGCGCCCAGAACCGCCTCTGCTTCGCATTATTCTTCAGTCTGGCCAATCTCTCAGGATTCAAAGAGGAAGAAAGATAAATGAAACTCGCCGCGCCTAAAACTGTTGGTTCTGTAAGGGGGAGCGATGGTACTAAATACTATGGTACGAGCGAGTGCAGGTTGGCTATCCAAGGGACGCCATAAAATATACGACACGGTGAGACAAAATATATCAGAAAGACATAAAAGCCCTTGAAATCGTTTAAAACTTAAAAGGCTGACTAATCATCAGAAAAAAGCAAAGGTGCAGAACTACTCACGGTGTCTCTTCCTCGCGCCGCCACAGTTTACGACCCACACCGCCAACAACGCTGTAGCCCCTCGCCGTCCAGTCGCTGGCTTTCCTCCTCTTCTCGATTAGTCAGTCTCTCGCACTCCTACTCTTCCATTCTTGCCGCTATTTGTCACGGACAGGTTCGGTTGCACGAAGCCGCGAGCAGAACAGAAAAGGGCAGTAAAACCCACCATCACCAAAGGCCGAAGCTTTCTCCCTCTGTTTTACTCTTCTAGCCTCACTCCAACTGTCAATTGATTGTTGCGGCTTGATCTGGATTCTGGATAAGTATGAAATTTAAGGTTTTTCTGTGAATGTTCCTTCTTTCCTAATCTTAGCATTATGTTCATTATGATGTCTTTGCATATATTCTAGTGTCTCTCAATTTTCAAATATGCTGTGCATGATGAATTGATGATGATAATGATGCTGTGCACATGGGTTGGAAGTTGAATATATATATGTGTGTGTGTGTGTGAAGTATGAAATACCTAGACCAAACCAGAGATCAGTTGACTTAACAGCGATTCCAACCTCCAATCCAAGTTAAACTTCTCTAACCAATTGTTCCTTTCATAGAAGTTTTCTGATTATAAACGTTCCTTTTCAGGTTTTACCCACTATCAATTATCTTCTTCAAGTCCCTCAACCATCACCGTCCGCAACATAGCACTTCTCATCTAAATTAAAATGTAAGTTGCTTCGGTCCGTTATTCCTCTAATTTCTGAATTATTTTCCTTATTCTCAATTTTCAGCATTTATAATCCGAGTCTTTCAAATTCTATTTTCAGTAGAGAGGATAGAGGCTTTGGTTTAGTTGCTGCCAGAGTTATCAATCTCTGATTTCTTGCAGATGAAAATGTATGTTGTTCCCTTTCACTTTCAAATAAATATCCAATTTCAAATTAATCTGTTGTTAATCTCCCTCCCTCCCTCTCCCTCTCTCTCTCTCTCTGTTTTCATAGTTTGGAGGCCAATGCTGGTGCACTCACAAATTTTGAGGTTCTTGACTTCTTCTCTTTCTCTCTGTTTTCATAGTTTGGAGGCCAACGCTGGTGCACTCACAAATTTTGAGGTTCTTGACTTCTTACGAAGCAAAGGAGCATCAAAAGATCCCACAAGAGTTCTTGCCAAAGTAGCACAGTCCGAATACAAGGTTGGTTTGATTGTTAGGAAGTAAGAACCCATATTGCCCAGATAATTTTTAGTTTTTAACGGTAACACACTATACATATACTTATTTTGGTGGATTAATGTTTTGTGCATTGGATAGGTTTACGATTATTTGGTTAATACTGCTGCTTGTGAGCAAACGAGAGAGAACATCAATAGCTTCTTGGGAAATTGTAAAAAACATGACCTTGCAAAAGCTGAGCTTCTGAATATACTAAACTTAAGACCAGCTGCAGCTGTTGAAATTTTCCCTGTGAGTATTAGAATTAATCTTGTTATCGATTTCACATTTACAGTTTAGCTTAAAGTCTTAGTTCTGCCATGTTAATCTGTACCCACATTTTCTGTGATATCATCTTATTTGCTGTGAAGTATAGTTTTGAAGCCATGCTAAACTCAAATGCAGTAATATTTAAGAAATACAATTTTACACGGAGAGTTAAGAGGTACTGTAACAAAACACTAGCATTTCTTTTCAATAATTTAAAAGGGAAAGGAAAAAAAAGAAGTAACAACTTGTATTTAAATCTATATCAGACTGAAACTCAGCAGTATATAACATTATAAACAACCCTTGCAGGGAGGGAAGGATCAGTAAATTTCTGATTATTACCAACTAAGCTGTTTTATCAATTGACCAATTACTATTATTGAGTCCAGAGATGATATCATAGTCGGATGCACTGAGGTTTGGCTTTTAATATCCAAATAAGAGAATTAACTCTATATATCCTTAGATTTTGAAGATACAAAGTACTTAAAAGTATTGAGCATAAATAAGCATGTTGACCAAAGGGACAAGAAGAATTTCCACTCCTTTAAATTTTCCAGTTTCTCTTATTGCACCACCTTGGTTACTTTTGTTGAACTTCTACTAAATACAAAGATTACTCATCTGGTTGTAGCAATATAATGGCAACCAAAATTTTCTTCACTACCAAGCAGCCGTAGTATCTCCCTTTACATCAATTTTAGTAGGAATGAAACAAATTGAGTTGATCGAATCCTCCTTTTGTTCTTTATTCAATTAAAAAGTTTTAAATGATATGGTACTTGTAGTTGCTTTGAGCAAAAGTGCCTTTGTATGCAGCTGCTTCTTTTGAGGTAGCCAATCTTTAAGCAAACAATGCAATTTCTTCATTGGTCTACTGATAAGGTGAATATATTACAAATTACATAATATTACTGAGAATCCAGGACCAACTTCTTATCCTTTGTTTATACAAAATATTCGTGTGTGATTTGTTAATCCCTGTATTAGTGTATTGTCGCGTCTCTTGTTCTAATAATCTTTCTCTTTCTTAGATCCTCTCGCATTTCCTCATAAGAACATTCATCTATCGGACTAGTTATATTCCTCCAAACTCTAACTTATGACGGTACTAAATATTGCTACCCTTGGCTAAATTGTCCTGAATTCTTTTAATTCTGTCACACAGATGATTGAGCAAATTGAGGATCGTTTTCCAGATGAAGAGATCGAAGACATAGTGGAACTGGTGAAAAAAACATTGCCAGCACCCCCTGTCAAAGCTGATCCTGATGAAATTACTGATGGCAATGAAGAAACTGCTACTTCGAAAGAGGATAAAAGTAATGACATAATACAAGACGACAATGAAGTTGGTGAACTAATGGAAACAAACTGAGTTATTTATTATTTTTTGCTTTTGACCACGCAGTATTGTATGACTAAGAGCACCACAGGATTTTAATGTGGAAAGTTTCTTGTCTTAGTACACATAAAAAAAAAAAAATTTAAGAATAAGGAATCTAAAATGTTATATTCTTACATTTGATACACAGATGAAAATTGTATTTTTGAGAATATTATATTTTCAAAAATAAAGTATTTTTATATTTTTATAGATTTTTATTTTTATTTAAGGGTAAGAATTTTGTATTTTTATGACATAAAAATAATTTTTAAAATATTCTTAAAAATATTTTAAGTAAATCAAATAAATTTTTAAGAATCATATTTTCAAGAATTATATTTTTAGGAGTGTGACTTTTTAGAATAAAAAATTTTCATGTATCAAATGCTCCTTAAATGGGCTTACATACAACAGTCTTGATTTGTTGTGTTGATATTCACACTCAAGATTGTTTTCTTGACCCAGCAGTAATGCAAAATTTGGTTATTTTGGTACAACAGGATGCTATTTCTTATACTCCCTATAATGTTTTCTTAATTCTTACAGGGGCGTCTACAGAAAAATGGATGAGTAACAATTAAGAAAAAAAATTGGTTTGGCACAATAAGTTCCAATTTATTTTCTGAAGAATTCATCTATTTTTTTAATCTTAAAAATATTTTAAAATGTGAAATTTCATTCTAAACTAAAGAAAATATCAAATTTAAATGCCTTTTTTCTTTTTTCCTTCTAATTTTTTCTCCTGAACAATATTTAATGGAAGAGGAGAAACCAATATATAGTTTCCGTTAAAGATCAAATGCATTGTTATTTTTCAATATAAAAGGAAAAGATATATGCTTTCAAATGTTTTATGTGATTTTAATCCCAAAACACAATTTATTCATAAATGATATGAAAAGTAAATTAACCCAAAAAAAAAAAAAGCTACTCTTGGTTTTCACAATAATCAGTCATATAATGAGATTTGGAGAGAAGGAGGTGAAGTTTCTTAAATAGGAAAGGGATAAGACTATTTAAGTTTTAATTCATTTAAAATAAATTTTTTATTTATCTCTACCTTAATATTTTTTTTTTATCTCTCTCAAACTTTAAAATTTTTTACCATATAATTGTGGCTGAGAGCTGAGAACTAGTGAAACGTATTTTGAAATGGTGTGCCTTGTTCATGGTCTGCTTGTATTTTGCTCAAATGTAAACAACTTTCTCAATTTAAAGGTGGTATGATTTATTTTCCCAAATTTCAAAATATAATATAATTCCATCGTTAATAAGTTTATACTTTTTTTTTGGGTCTAACTTGTGAAATTATAATTTTTTAATCTAAAAAAATGTAATTTTAATATTTTTAAAAATTTTGTGAGAAGTCGTTCTAACAATTTTTTTTATTTTAATTTTTTATAAGTATTTTTTTATGAAAAATAATCTTATTTTTGTAATAAAAATTTAAATTTAAATTTGTAAATCTAATTATTTGATAGTTGTTCTCACAATTTTAACCATGGCTGGAGAAGATCAAAAGTCTCCCCACAAATACTGTGCAAAAATTAGGCTTGGTTCAAGCAACCACTTCCAGCAACCAACAGTCATAAGATACTGTACTGTCTTTTGCTTCTCTAATCTCAACTAAGCATTAACATTACTACCATATTCGTTTCTTATCAATAATATTACACAAATACATAAAAATAATAACATTTTAAAAATTAATTTTACTACACTATTTAAGAAAAAAATTTGACACACATTTCATTATTATGTATTAATAAATATATTTAACAAGTCCATATAATATAAAGATAAATTTTATATTTTATTGTCAAATTTTAATAAAAATATAATAAATATGTTTTTAGAATCAAACAATCAACATCGATTAGATTTTTAAAAAATTACACGTTAATATAGTTTACTTTTTATTCTCATATTGAATTTTAAAATTGGTGACATCACCTACGATGGATGAAACCCAAACAAGAGAGAGAGAGTGAAATAGAGGAAAGGAAAAGACAATAGGCAAACTGTCACCCACAAGTTGTTGTAGAAGGGGCATGTCCTATTATTTCGTTATTTATATCTTTGTGTGTTTGACCCAACAACCAACTGAATTCAACCCGCGTTAACCTCAGCATAGTAATATATTATTATAAAACATAAGTAAATTAAATAATTATTTATTTTAAAATTATAATAATAATTATTTTATATTATATTTTAAAAATTAAAAAAATACATTGGTACCTACAAAAATTTTAGTTATTATTATTATTAGTAGTAGTAGTATAATTTTTTTCAAATTTTTTTAGTATTAAATTTCTAAAAATGTATTTAAGAAAATAAATAATAATTTCGAATTGAAATCTTGTTAAAAATAATTTTTACTTGTTTAATTTTGAAAAGAAGTTTTATTTTTTTTAATTTTTTACAAGAATATATGACTTGTTATTATTAGAATAAATTATCAAATATTTCAAAAATTAAAATGAATAATTTTAACTAATATGTAGAAGAAGGTTAGCAATGCGGTAACTCTCTCCTCTTCACCTATTGGCCAATCTCTACCTATATGTGAACGTTACTAAATACATCAATTTTAAAAGTTCATATTATATATAAAATAAAAAAATAATAATTAAATTTAATTAATTGATGTATAAATAAAGTAGCACATTAATTTGATGGTAATGTGGTAGTGATGTGATGGTGTCCCCTCAACCAATATCTTCTTACGCGTTTTCCTCTTGCCACTAATTTCAAAACCATCTTTCTATGCCTCCACCAATCCCGTGAACACAAAAAATCAACCAACTCATAATGCATCCAATAAAATCTTCCTATACTTCCAAACTCCTTTGAATTTCTCCCTTTCTTTTCTTAATAGAAATTTAAAGCGGTTGTGATTTACCGAATCCTTTGTGATTTACCAATTAACATCCAAATTCACATAAATATCTTCACTCAATTTTCCCTAAAATTAACACTATTAATTTTAAGTAAAAACAAATTCAGATTCTGTGTGAGATCTATTATTTGAATAGGTCTCCACATATTAAGTAAGACGCCATCAAATTTTTAAAAAAGAATTAAATTAAAATTAATTCTTGATCATTGTTAAAATTTCATAGTATGATAATGCAAATGCATGATATGAAATGTCAGATTTCTTCAGGCAAAGAACAAAGCCATCGATGAAACAGTTATCAGCATTTTACCAAATCCTACTCCTAATTCTGCAACCAACAACAAAACATTTTTCCAAATCCTACTCCTACTTCTGCAACCAAAAACTAACAGCTAAAACGATAGTAGATGTACTATTCCGTGTATGCACAGAAGACGTAAACAACTTGTATCTACAATTTCACATTAGTTGAAGGCAGAAAGGTCATGAATCTTGTTTTTTACTCTCAACCTACCTTGTGATTTCGTTGGATGTGATTCTACGACCGTGTCATCATCTTCTTGAACTCCTCGAAATTCACGTTGCCATCGCCGTCGGCGTCCACCGAACTGATCATCCTCCGGCAGTCACTCAAGGAGCACTTCTCCCCTAACTTCCTTAGCACCGAGTGCAGTTCGCTGGCGGAGATCACTCCGTTCTTGTCCAGGTCATACAGATCAAAAGCGTCCCGGAGCTCCTTGGTGACGTCAGCACCATCTTTTCCGTCGGTGGAATGGAAGTCAGCGAACTCCTTGAGGTCAATGTAGCCATCGCCGTTCTTGTCAATCTCCTCCATCATGCGCTTGACCTCCTCCGACGTCGTTTTAGAACCCAGCGTAAGCATCATGTCCTTGAGCTCGGCAGAGGAGATTTTGCCGTCGCCGTTCTTGTCGAACTTGTCGAAGATCTTGCGCACCTCGTCGTCCATGGCAACGGAATAGAATAGGAACCGCAGAATCTGAACTTCGCAGAGCGAAACAGAGTCCGTTTCTCTCTTGAAAGTTAAAATTTTGAGCAAAGAGGACGGCGTAATTTATATAGAACGAACGGCCTTCACGCGGTTTTGGACGCGCTTAAGTCTCAAAGAGGTGGTGATCAGGAGCATTCGAGTGTATGGGACTTTAATAGGTGGCGTGCATAGGAAGTTGTTGATACGGAAGGAAGTGGCCTAAACCATAAGAATCAAGACACGTGTCCATAAACAAGCGGTGGAGTGCACGAGATTCTAGTTCTTGTCTTTGTAAGAGAGCAACCGTGAAAACGACTGAACAGTCTCTGCGTAAAGTAATACAATGATACTATGATTGTGACTCTTACCTGTTCACGCGCGTCTCGTGGACTAGTTAACTTTTTTTTTTAAATGTTTTTTAAGGAAATAAATAATAATTAATAACTAATAACATACTAAAATTTAATTATTATTTTCTCCATGAAAACTTGGCTAAACGCGTGGACTTAATCTCTTCATATAGAAATACTATATCAACAAGACTTGCAAATAAAATTAATAGACTAATTCATTTCCTCAAGCCAAAAGTTAACTCAAAGTTATGTATTAATTAGAGTTAACTCTAGGGAAAAAAATTAATTTTTATAAATAAATTAAATTTAAAATTTTTTTAAAGAGTTTACCATTTTTTATTTTAATCAGATTAAATTTTTTTTTTTGGGTACAAGTGTCAAGTGTTTAGTAACAAAATTAGAAAAATAGCAATAAATAAATAAAGTTTGCCCCAAGGTTGTCCCGGTTGTAAATGCCGTGGTACTAATTCAATTTTGATTTCCTTTTGTTTGTTTGTTTGAGCAACTAATCATTAATCAATAATAATAATAACAATTTCTGACTAACTACCGAATATTCATTTTAAATACAAATCAAATGCGCAAGTGGTGAAAAAAAAAACATATGAATTTAAGATAAAGATTTATGAATAAAGGATAAGTTATTATGGTTGCCTAGCTCATTAAAGTGATTATAAATTAATTAAATGTGAGATTATGGGTAGGCTACCAATAACGATTGAGATGGAATTCCTCATTGGTATTTTGAGGAAATACATTTTATCTATTTCAAATATTTTTATATAATATATTATTTATTTAAGTTTTGATTTTTAATAAATTATTTTTTAAAATTATTTAAAATATTAAAATTATATTTAAAAAGTTCATAAGTTTTATTTCTTTCTTCTTCAATCTTTTTTAATACATAATATAAAATTAAATTAAAAAATAAATTATATGATAACTACACAGTTGTTAAATTTAACTTTAAGAATAATTATTTTTAATATTTTAAATAATTTAACAAGTATTTTATTATAACTTAAAATTAAAATAAATAACTTTATGTAAATATAATCAAAGTTAAAATGTACTTTCTCCTTAATATTTCGATTGAAAATGAGAGTGCATTTATTTATTAATCACTCACCACACATTTCGTCTTTTATTTCGCACTTTGTGGTTCAAATTAATGTGAGGAGTTCGTGTGATATTTTTAGTTTCATGCCCATTATGTAGAAGGGGAAAAAAGAAGATTATATACATAGTAATCAATAAAAAAGATTATTAACATTTATTTAATAAATTAATGATAACATTAATTAACAAGTGATATGTTTTGAACATTAAAATTTTGTTAGTTTTATTATATATGTAATATACTCTTAAAATATTGTCATAATATAAAATTATGAAAAGTATTATTCCTACGCTTTTGATAAAAGGAGTGGGAAAGAAGAATCTTATAGCCAATTGGTAGATGCTACAATCCAAGAACTAGCCTACTACAAGGGGAATGTCAAATGTTTACTAAACAATTTGGAGATTTTTTTGAGTGTACATATTGTAAAGATTTAGTTGAATTTTATGTATCTACAATTTTTTCAACCACATACACTTAATTCATAGGAAAAAATCTCATATTAGTAATACTATTTCTATACATGAATTAAATGTAAAAGATATGCGTGGTACTTGGAGATTGAACATTTATAACTAGAAAACAGAAGTAGGCAATTAGGTCTGAGAAATGTCCCCATCCAAAGAAGAGGAGGGCGAAAGTGTTTTGGAGGCATTGTTTGTACTATTGTTGGTTGTTCCTAATGCCTGCTATGCTAGCGAACAATTGAATAAATAATTTTTAATGGATTGTATAAAGTTGTTAAATGGCAGTATGTTTATTAGAGTTACAGTTTATAGAAAGTTAGAAACAATTGTTATTCTTGGATTTTGGACTTGTTTTTATGACTAATTGACTAGCTTGTTAAGGTAAGTTTTAAAGGGAATAAGTAGTTTATTTTTCTTAAAAGTATTTATTTAAAAAATTTTAAGGTGTTTACAAAATTTTAAAATATTTTTAAATAATAAAAAACAGTTTTTTATTTTAGAATATAAATTAAAAATTAGAGTGTTTGCTCCTAATTAAAATCAAATATTTAATATTAAATATTTTATAAGCAAAAAAAATCTTTACTAAAATTTCATATTTATTAAAATACCCTTATATTTTCTAATTTATTAAATTTTCCTTTTTATTTATAAAAAATATATTAAGATATACTTTAATGTCGTAAGGAAAATTGAATAGCAAGCGGATACAGAATCCCAGATATTCTCTGTTGGTGTGCTTCTGCACTGTAATGAACAAATGGCTACTGCACCGAATAGAACAAGACGAGAGTCGCGAGCTAAGAAACCATCAAACGAAGTCGGTGTGTCGTTGCCTGATCCGCAACGGACCAACACAAGCAGGCGAATCCAAAGCCAATTCCATCTCTTATTTCATTTTTCACACAAACCCATCAATTTTTACGCCTTCATTTAGTGACTACAACCTTAATTGTTGTGTGGCTGTGCTTGCTTTGATGGCTCTTCACTCTGCTGCTTTTGGCTTTAGAAGCGTGGCCTCTCAGCCTCCAAGTCCTGTGAAGTTCAGTCAACCAACGGTCAAAAGATCAAGTTTTTCTCTCCCACTTTCCTCTCCCGTTGTCCAATTAAATGTGAAAGGTAATGATGGGTCTTTAACAATTTGTCTTTTTTTGACTTAATATTTCTAGATTTCAGTCTATATTTAATATTGGTGGGTTAAGAGCTGAATCACTAGTGTTTTTGGAGAAGAACTTTTTACTTTGATTTTGCGGGTTAGACTTTCATCTTTTAATTAAAGCCTTATATTAGATATGTGCCTTTTACTTATGATATTGGAAACCACTGAGTGATCTTGTTCCATTACAAGAAAAATGTAAAAAGGGTTTAAAATAAAGATTTTTGTTTTTTTCCAGAATTGAAGGAAAACATTCTCTATGTTTACTGTTTAAATAATGTGGAGATAGTAAATGGAACTTAACTACCTAATTTGTTTAGGTGGATAGCTGACCATTATAAGTTTGGGTAGCATGAGTTGAAGATATAATGATGGAAACCACTCGAGATGATAATATGCATTGGCGTGGACAAGTTTTTATTCAACATGGAAAATTAACGGGAGAAAGATATAGGAGGTGATATGGTCATAAGGGATGATATAGTCAGTCACAGATAAAATTTTAAAATGAGGATTTACATGGCTAACTGCAGCAGAGCAGTAATTCTGAAGTAAGAAGTGTCTGCCCCTGAGAGACAGATAATAAGCTTGGTTTATCATATAAGGTCACAAGTAAGGCAATGTTTACCAAATGTTGTATGATTTATAGCTACAATATTTTTGCAGACAGCATTCATAACCTGATATCCAATGTTACGCAAAAGTTGATCAATTCATATACATTTACTTGCTGAGTCCTGATTGTTGCTATTATATTTATTTTAAATGGAGATATGCACTAAAACTCTGATTTCTCAACTCTTTTTGGGTTATAGGCCATGCATATCCTGGAGATGGAAGACCTGAAACAAAGGAATCAAAACTTGTGATTTGTTTTGGGGAAATGCTCATTGATTTTATTCCAACTACCAATGGGCTTTCTTTGGCTGAAGCACCTGCATTTAACAAGGCTCCAGGAGGTGCCCCTGCTAATGTTGCTGTAGGCATATCTCGTTTAGGTGGCTCAGCAGCTTTTATTGGAAAGGTATTATGTAATGCATCCCAAGGTTGTTTGTTTATATATATGTTATAGGTGTAGAAGGGATCAACTTTTAGTGCGCAATGGAAGCATATAGCCCATACTGAAATTGCTTGAAAATCACTACTCCATTTCATGCTGCTAGACTAACTCCTTTATTCTGGCTTTTGTCCATTGTGCCTAGAAATTGAACCTTAAGTATTAAATGCGTTGGTGTTGCATTCCCTTGCTTGCTGGGTAAGTGTTTAGCTCCTTTATACATTAATGACCTTTTAATTAATGTATTTTGATCTGTTACTTTTATTTTCCATATCTACCCAAGAAAAGAAATTTTGAGCAGCACATCATTATTTAATTGTTCTTGCTCTTTGATATGAAGGACAGGCAATATTTTGATATCAGGATAGATAGAGTCAAACTTCATCACTTCTTTTTCTTCATTGCCATATATTTGCTATTGATTGGAGCCACTTTCTGTTTAAGACAAGAACAATATTAGTTTCTGAACCAAATTTGCAGACAATGTCTATAATACAATATTTCTGCTTAACTAATTGTCATGCAATCTTGTTGGTCAATGTTTAAGCCCGTTCTAGAGTGCCTGGTTTCAGTTGGTTACTGCTTTGAAGATTAATGAAACTAATTATTGCTTTCTGCAGAAGTTGAAGTCTGACTCATAGCCTGAATCAATTCAAAGTTTTTTATATATTGTGTTTTAAGCAGTAGATTGCTTGTTCATAGATCAGTAAATAAATCTTCCTTTCTAAAGTGAACAATGACCTAATGCTATATCAATATTGACAGGTTGGTGAGGATGAATTTGGTTACATGCTTGCTGATATATTGAAGGATAATAATGTAAACAGTGAAGGCATGCGTTTTGACCCTGGTTCCCGTACTGCATTGGCATTTGTTACACTGAGGAGTGATGGAGAAAGAGAGTTCATGTTTTATCGTAACCCTAGCGCTGATATGCTGCTCCAAGAAGCTAAACTTGATCTTGACTTGATAAGAAAGGTAAAACAAAGCTGCTATTCGAGGTAGTCAAAACCAAAAAAGAAAAATGTACATCATAGTCCATATTAGTTGAATTAAAAGGAAATAACTCCTTAGCAAGTTGTTTCTCTTTAGCTTCAACATTTTTCATGATTGGTTTAACTTGATTCAGTTACTCAAAATCCCATCATCAAACTAGATTTTGTAGAACATCTAGTTATTGCAAGTGTTTCACACTTATGACTCTATTCAATTCTTCATGTTATTGCATTAATATTGGTATCCTCTTTATTTTTGGCAGGCTAAGATCTTCCATTATGGTTCTATAAGTCTTATAACACAGCCGTGCAGATCAGAGCACATAGCTGCAGTAAAAGCTGCAAAAGACGCTGGTACAATTCTGTCTTATGATCCCAACCTGAGGCTTCCTTTATGGCCTTCTGCAGAGAGTGCTTGAGAAGGAATTCTGAGTATATGGGAAACTGCAGATATCATTAAGGTTTCTCTCCTACTAGTAGGACCGAGTAGGAATAAAAAGTATATGGTAATCATCTCAAATGATACCAATCTAATATCTACTTTCAGATTAGTGAAGAAGAGATTTCTTTTCTCACAAAAGGAGGAGATCCATATGATGATGCTGTTGTTCGTAAATTGTTCCATACGAACCTCAAGCTACTCCTTGTAACTGAAGGTGCAGATGGTTGCAGGTATTACACCAAGGTGACAATTACTTCTGCTTAAACTGTACCCTCATATTGCAGTAAGTTTTTTCTCCTTGCATCAATATAGTGTCCTGTCTAGTTATCCCTTAACAGCTCAACAACAACAACAACAATATCAAGAGATGTGGACATGTTTACATTGTTGATCAATTTTTATAAAATCCGCGTTACCCTTTTATCTAAACTTAAATTGATTATGAAGACTAAACTTATCGCAGAGTTGTTATACCTTAATAGCTATCTAAGTAAATTTTTTCTCCTTGCATCAAGAAGCGCCTCGTGCCATCTGACTTCTAATTATGATCTCCTATTGATAATTATAACTTGATACATGCCTTGTATAATTCTTTGCAGGACTTCAGTGGTAGAGTCACTGGATTGAAGGTGGACGCCGTTGACACCACCGGTGCTGGAGATGGTTTTGTGGCTGGAATATTATCAGGGATAGCTGTGGATCTTTCCTTGCTTCAGGTGGGCGAAATATTTGTTTATGAAATAACTCCGTTGTACCTAACGACCTCATGTCCTGTGGTTATAACTTGCAGAAAGAAGAACAACTGAGAGTTGCCCTCAAGTTTGCCAATGCATGTGGTGCATTGACTGTGACGGAGAGAGGCGCAATACCGGCTCTGCCCACCAAGGAAGCTGTTCTCAATGCCATGTTCAAGTCTGTATCATAAATTGTACAACCTAATCATCTCGGTAACTAAGAAGGTGGTCCAAACACACGTGTCTTTTTGGAACTTCGATGCCGCACTACATCAGAAAATACAGTTTTGGTTGATGCTGCCCCAATCGCATTTTCTTAAAATGTCAAGGAGGTTATAAATTACTTACCTTCAGTAGCTGATAATTACCTAGAAACAACCGGTGTTCATTTTGTTACATTGATCAGATTGAGGACTATGCAGTCAATAACGAGTGCCTTTGAGACAATCTATCCTCTTACATTTCAGTTCAGCTTTTACTATTAACTTTTCTTGTTTGTATTCATCCTTGAAATCTTTTTTAATTTACGGACTTAAAACTCGTAAATCGGCCAAATTAGTGACAACTCACATTAAACAAAAACACCTAATGAAAATTTGCAACATGAATGAACACACCCGTTATGCTCATCAAGTTGTTAAGAGACTTGCCTCTACGGCTCTACGAACAAGTATTGATTGTAAGAATACTTGTAATTGTATTACACTAGAGACTTCACTTATACTAAAATGTCATTCACTTGTTGAATTAAAACTTCAAGAATTTCTAAAATGTTATGTGAATCCAATTTCAAGAAGTTGAAGGAAACTCATAGGTGAATAAAAATAATACCCTAATAGAACTTAAGAAAAATCATGACTAAATTAGTATTTGTTAAAAACAAGAATCCAAAAGCACCAAGATTAAAAATTGAGGCAGGAGCCTCAAGCATCTACAACAATAAGATGATTACGTCTTTAGATTGATTATGTAATGCTTATCTAATTATAATATTTGTTTTCATCCCTTTACGCTTTAGGGTTAGCGCTAGCACACTAAACAAATCTGAATTACATATAAAACATTAAAATTGAAGGAAATTCTTTTTCTTAAAAAAGAATGACATTAAATAGTGGTAAATTGCTCTCAGTCGAAAGGCCAAGGTTTTCCACATGAGAGAACTTGAACGGCGTAGCCTCTAGCATTAAAGCCGATCCACTTCAAGTGCTTAACAAAGCCTTCTCTCTCCCTCTAAAGAAAGAGGTAAAAAATCCTCTTCTTTAGAAGAAGAAGTCATCAGGCAATGTCAAGCACAAGAAGTTTATTTCAGACTTCAACGAAAGAGACTATAAGCTATGTCCAGTCTCTATTCGGTGTGGTTAAAGCAAATCAATCATCATCGAGCAGTCCACAAACATTCACAGACATAAAGCAAAGTGAAGTAAAATTCATAACTTAAAATAGGATTTGAATTTGTACGGCAGATAATCAGAAACCAGAAGGAGAAATTGCAAATGAACAAGGCTTTTAAAAGGTCAGAAATTGTGGAACCTACGAGAAATAGCGAGAATCCATCGGTTAGAATCTGCTAGTCCAGAGGCACCAGTCGATGTTGCATCTATTCGTATTCCCTATGCTATGGTAGGAGAAATAGGGAATCATAGTGGATGCATTGATGGGGAATCAGAGAATCAGAAATTACAAACGAGTGGAATTAGAGACTCGTATTACTCTATGCTATGCTTAGATCTGATAAGTACAGAGATTGACATAGACGAATGTAGGATCTGGAAAAAGTAGAAGGGGGTTCAGATTGATTTATAGGGGAGAAAGGCTAGGGTTTCTGGGACGGAAAGCCAATTAGACCCTTATACAAACGGCATTGTCGTTATGAGTTTGAAATGAAACGACAGGGTGAGTTAAATTAAACGTGAGCGCGCCTGCCGGGGACTAAGGGAAGAGAGAGATAGGGAGTATCGACGCGTTTTACAGCTAATGCCGCAAATATCGTAACTGCGTTGCTTTTAAATCTTTGATTTGAATTAAGATATTTTCAAAGTAGTATTTCACATTTTTCGTTCATTTTTTAAATATAAGTACAAATTATTATTATATTTAAAATAATAAAAAATATTTAATTATTTATTCTTTTACTATATCTTATACAATTTTTATTATTTTTACTTTATCTTCTATTTCTGTTTATAACATATTTTATTAAAGGTGGAGCTCCTCTATCTCATTTTTAAAAAAATTTCAAGATATAAAATTTTTTTAAAAAAATGTTAGAATGTTAACCAATGGAGAGTAGTCGAGTTAGTATCCCCTTTTATTTTATATGATATAATATATAATTTTATAAAGTATTTTAACCAATCAAAATTATTATAATATAGATTTAAGTCATTTTAAGAAAATAAAAAGTTAGAAGAATACGTTATAAAATTAATATTTTATTTAAAATTTTACATATATTTAAAATTTAATCTGTAATGTAAAATTATTTATCTTTTTGTTACTTCTTTTAAGTATTTTTAAATATGACAAATATTATAATAAATTTTAAAATATTTTAAAATTATTTGAAAAATAATAACAGACATTTCATTTAGTAATTGTATTCATTTGAACATTTTTTACGGCAATAATCATTCGAACATTGATCTTTGTTATTTCAATTTTTTTAATGTTTAACAAAATAATTTATCAACCTTGACATAGATTTAAGAAGAATAATGATTAAGTAGGATGTCTTGCTAAATTATTTGAAAACAAAATAAGGCCCTAATCAATACCTTAACGATTTGGCGTGATGTTCTATTCCACATACAAAGAGTACCTTGATCTATAAGCCACCATCGCACATGTAATTATACCACTAGAAAAACAGAATGAGACAAATATGAAACACCTCCGACAAATCTAGATTGCGATTAAAATGATTTTCTTCAATCGGGAAGTTTCAATTCTAAAAATTTGACTTTGAGTTCTATGAATTTATTATTCTTTTTATAAAGAATGAAATGGGCAAATCATGGTTTTGAGGGATTAGGTAAAAATAGTAGAGGTATAAAGAATGATATTCAATTCAATGGAAGCCTTAGCCTGCCTCATTCAGTCCAACCAAATCCTCCCTCGGGTTGGTTTTTGTACAAAATTGGATGGACCATCGTCCATCTAACACATTCATCATTCACCCTTCAAAGCGATACCACTACCCACATTACAAATCCCATCACCATTAGAAGCCTTCTATATCTCACTTCAAGGCTGTGCACATCGTAGGCTGAAGAATCTGATACTGTGGAATTCATTGATGGTGCTGTGATATTCCCCAACGTCCCATTCTTCCCAAGACTGCATTTTACACACAAAATTAATCAACACCTCTATGACACAAACACATGATAAGAAACTGAAGCAAAGGAGCAATTGTCTTTACCTCCCTGGAAATAAGCATGAACCGTGACCTGCATTAATGCAAAATGAAAATCATCAATTAAGCTGTAAGTTACTGGTAGAGCTAGGAAAATGCTAAATCCACGTCGAACCCAATAAGCAATAAATATTCATTAAGCTTATGAAAGGAAGAAGCACAATTTTACTTGGATCTGAGGTGGAGATAGTAGCCACTCCTTTGAAATCACATGCATCAGAAGACTTTCCCATCTTATGAAAGTAAGTGTCAAAAGCATAATTTGCATGGGCAATCACGTTATCTGGTTCATAGCAAGGTTCTCCTTGCAACAATGGAGAACAATCCACCTTCCCCGGTCCACATGCCCAATCCAGTGCAGCCTGAAGCATCTTTGGATCAGCACCATCCTTTGCAATACAGTAGGTTTGACTTGTTGTATCATTGGCCAACACAGCCCCTGATCCTGCCAAGTGCAAAGTGTAAATTGGTGCGCCATCGGCATCAAACAAGCCCCAGTTCTTCTCCGACAAGGGCCCTGCCTTTGTGTCCTCGTTGTAGAGCTCATAGATGTATGTACTAACAGCAATCCCAGGATGTTTGGGAGTTCCGGTTTTGTTCAGCACGTGTTTGATCAAATTACTGTTATAAGTGTTAGCATTGTCCACTGTTGCATCAGGCTCATTGGAATCCCCCTTTGAAGGCCAGCCTGACTCTGTGACCACCACAGGAATGTTAGTGTAATTTAAAAAAGTCATGGCAAAGTATGCTGCATCAACCATAGCATCAAAGACATTGGTATAATGGAGGAGTGTGTTAGAATCAACAGCTTCTTTATTTGGAGGAAGAGGCTTGAAGAGTGCATAATCTAGTGGAATTACACCATTTGATTGCATGTAGTCATAGTAAGGGTAGATATTGAGCATGAGATAAGAATCTGTGGATTGTAAAAATTCAAGCATTGGGACTAAAACTTGGTTCAAGGATCTGTTAAAAAAAGCCTGAGAAGGTGGGAATGAATCGAGGATGATGGAGGATGAAAGGGGCGTTGAAACTTTGATTTGGCGATCAAGATTTGAAGCAACAAGAGCGGATTGGATGTACTTGAGGGCATTGACAAGAATTTTTGCTGCATTAGGGAGGGTGTTTAGAACCTCGGAACCAACACAAATGGCTGTGATGTTGGTGGCTGGATAGTGTGCTACCACATTGTGGGAAACCCAATTAGCAGCTGTGGAGTTTGACTGTCCAATTGCTAGGAGCTCTTCGTTAGGGATAGACACAACAACTTGAATGCCTGTTTTTGCAAGTGCAACTAGCATAGCTTGGTCAGCATCGTACAATCGAACATGTCGGATTTGCTGGGCTTTGAGTAGTGCCACCACTTGAGTTGGGTGTGGCATGTCTGAGAGATCAGTTCCTATATTCACACCAATAAATGGTTCTACATGAAACAAAAATAAAGACAGAGCAAATGTGAGTCCAATGTTAGGTGAATTTGTTTCTTAATCAATCCTGATTTCCGGAGAAAATAGAATGTTATGTTTTATTTATATTTCTTGAACTATATTAGCGTTCATACAAGTATTTGAAATTAAAAAAAAAAAAAGCTTTCTTCTTTTTTCAAATACACACATCCAAATATGGGAAAGCGATACAATAAATAAATGACTGAATAGAAGGACAAACATAAGTGTCTTGTCTATTTACTACAGGGGACCGCATTGAAGAAGACTAACCAGTAAAGGTCTAGACCCTCGCTTTTATACTTTATAGTTTATACCTATTTAATTTAACAATCAAAAAATTGAACGCAGTTATAGTAGCCTTCAGCCAAAACTAAGCGACATGTAATGAAAAATAAGGAAGAAAGGGAAATGAGAAAACAAGAAAACACACTACATCAGTCACTGAGAACTTCAGCTGTGAAGATGATGAGACCTTGGGAGCGAGCTTCTTCATATGTAGACCGTGAAAATGGTAGGCATCAAAGATGTATTTACTCTTTACTTTAGGCCTGAGTTTCATACATTACCCATTTTCACTCTTACCAAACACACCCCAAGTCTCACAGAACACTTTTAACAGTAAGGTAGCATGCAAAATCTGACTGTGTGGTAACTCAGGAAAATGTAGTTGTTGGTGAAGAAGGAGAAGACGTGGAAAGAACACAGGAAAGGAAGATTGAGAATGGAAGTAACTTTTAAAAGTGGAAAACAGTGGATCTCTCAGCAAAGAGCATATATGGAAGATTCAGAGAAGAGAGTAGAGGAGCAAAGAAGATTAGTGAGTACTCACCTTCATCAGCTGCAACGACAGATGCTGCTAAAAACAGCAGAAGCAAGTGCAGAGCCATAGGTTCAGAGTTCACAAAATCTGCCGTCTGAGAAATCTGAAGAAACCCAATAATGAATGAGAGAGAGAGAGAGAGTGGGAGAAATGAGAAAATAGAATCGAGCCAGAAATGAAAAGAAGGGTGGTGGGGTAAAGCTGTGGGGAGAATATATGAGAGAGAAGGAAACAGGGAGGGAGACAATAAGGTATGCCACGTGGAAAGCGTGTCAGACAAATCAAACGGCTAGGAATCTTCAATTTCAGCCTATGGAGTTTTACTGTAATCTGGAGCCACCCCTTTTTCTCCAGTTACTCTTTTACATATGGGAAAACATGGGTTAACTAGCTATTAGTTTTTCGTAGTATTTATTTAGCATGCTTTCTTTGAGTTGGTTCTTCGTTACAGTTGATTTTAAATCTCTGTATTTAAAAAAATATAAAAAATAAAAAGTTTACATTATACTCTAAATAAATTAACAATTAAATATTATTTTTGTCTCTCTCTTAATACAAATAAATACATTATCTCTCAAATACATAGAATTTGGACTTGTTACAATTATAGTATGTTTAAATAATTTGTTTTTTAAACTTATCACAACAAATAAAAAATATTATATCTTTAATTAAAATAATGTTTAAAATTATATAATTATCATACAATATTTTATTATTTTTTGACAATTTGTCATTCACAATATATATGTGATAAAATACATGGTTTTAAGATTTTTTTTATTTTTATAATAATTTAAGAAAATAGAATATTAAGTTTTTCAAATTTTGATACACTAATATTATCATTCTCAAAACCAGAGGTGGCTTCTTGGGAAATATTTTGTCGTTGTTTTGTTTAGGACACATCTAGCTAGCCGTTACATACCTATACAGTTCTGTCACAATGGGTTATTTTCTTTTCCTTTTCCGTTGGCTGTATTGCTGTGTAATATGCCAATATCACACTTGTTATTTCTTCTCGATATCAATCTTAAATTCTACTGATTTGAATACCAAATCCTTATAGAATTAAAATAAACAGAATTTTTCTAAGTTTAGATTCACTTATATAACATCATAGGAGTAAAAGAATAAGGCATGCATACATCAATCTAAAGAGGCAATTTTGTTGATCCTTACCTTAAGCATAAGAGTAAAAATAAACTTTAAAAGTTACAAATGGAAACAAAACCCAGGACGCCTCAACGGTCAAATTTGCCCGAGTGCACCAATAGGACAGTACTGGTGAAATCATGAAATACATAGAAGTAGAAATAACATGTCCAATGTAAATTTACTGAATAACAAAAAAACAATAAACGTTGTTACATGTGGTCTAATGTGTTTATTTGTATAAATGATATATGGAGCACGTATTAATTATACACACACATGTTTATATATATATATATATATAAAAATTAAGCACTTGATGCCTTGATCTTAAATCATAATCGTTTATTTTCATTCTCGAAAGGAGCATCTAATACGTTACTGCTTCATCACAACTCGTCATCTTCTGGAAGCTCAAATGTTGTCAAGATACTGAGAACCACTTTTTCAATTCCTTGACCATTCATTGTGTACGAATTTTGCTTACATATACACATCGGATTTTAAGATTTAAGATGTTGTTAACCAACGCATGCAAAGGGGCCCAATTCCAACCTCCTGAAACAGTAAACGATTTGAAGGGTCGTTTTGTTCTTGTTCTTTTGTGTTTTGACTAGTTTTGAAGAGTAGTTGACAATATATGGAGAGCTAATAGCAGGAAGCGAAAAAGCAGGTGGAGTGGAAATGGAAACACCATGAGAAACGGTAAGTCAATATCCTACCATTTGAACCTCATTGAGATGAAAACCAAAGAGGTTTGCTACTTCACACACATTCATCATTATTTGAATAATATGTTGGATATTTTCCAAGCTAAATCGTCAATAACAACTGTGTGTTTTCAAGGGTTAGTTAACAACCCAAAATAAAAGTTTTAAATTCAATATGGTTAATTTAAAAAAAACAAATATTTCATTTCACCGCATAGGAGAGACTTAGCTTAGCCAAATTAATTAAAACTCGATAAACTAAATAAACTTAATTAAGTTATAACTCTTCTTAACCCTACTATTTAGAACTAAAAAACGATTGAGTTAGATAAACCCACAGTTTATCCAGCAACATATTTTTCTTATTATCTTATATAAAATATTTCATCTTTCTTAAACTAATTTGAAGGGAGATATATCTTTTAAATACCAACTTATTAATTTATTCAATATTTTTTCTTTTAGTAAAGATTTAATTACAATTTTAATACCTTAATTTTAAAACATGATAAAATTAATAAAAAAATATCTAAAATATTCACTCTTGGGTCTCATTTAACATAAAGGTGTTATTTCATTAACTAAATCTATAAACTTATATTAATTTTCAATCAGAAATTAATATTGATTTAATAACAATGAATAAATGTTGTATAAAATATTAATTTTATTAATAAAAATTCAATAATAAAAAAATTTTGTGCAACATTATATTAAATTTTAATAAAATAGAATGTGGTCACAAATGCATCCTTTAGCCAAAACTGTTTTAACTATATTTTTTTAAGGAACGTATCAATGTTTTGTTATATTTTATTAAATTAATATTAAAATTATAAAATTATTTTTTAACTCAAAACTGAGGAAAAAATAAATAAAATACTAAACTTCAAAAAATTAGCCATTCAAAAATAGAGGACAAAGGTGTTCATGCATATATTCCATTTGTATAGTAGCGTTGAATTAATGAATTCAGATTGGGTGAAGGGGTTTTGGATCACATATAAAAGTTGCCTATTACCAAAATATATGGAGGCAATTTCGCTTATTCAAAATTAACTTAGTTTATTTTTTTAGCCACATATTTATATTTTGTAATATTTTTTAAATTATTTATATATTTATATAAAGATATTTGAGAGTTATTTGATGTATTTTTATTAAAATATCTATTTTAGCATGTTAAAGTTTATTATACAACATGATTTAATTAATAAAATTAAGGTTAAATTATACATTTAATCTCTATATTTTTATTATAATTGTAATTTAATCCCTATACTTATAATCCGTGTAATTTAGTCTTTATACTTTTAAATTAATTAAAAATTAGTTTTTACTATTAAATTTTGTTAATTCTCCATTATCTTTTGGATGATGTGACAACCACATATTTATTTTTAATACAAATCAGCATATATTTATTTATTTTAGATAAAATTATTAAAAAAACAGCTATTAACATTAAAATCATCATTTTTGCACACATTTAGAATAGTGTAGAATGGCATAACTCTACAAATTTCAACCCAATGTTTTCTATTTCTTTTTTAATATTTTGATTTTAAAAATGCTAACTTGTATTAAAAAAAATACACGTTTGCCACATTATTAAAGAAATAATGGAGAGTTAATATAACTTGGCGGTAAAAACTAAGTTCTAATTAATTTAAAATTACAGGGACCAAATTATATTAATTATAAGTATAAAAATTAACTTACAATTGTGATGAAAGGATAAGGATTAAATGTTTAGTTTAACCTAAAATTAGTTAAATATTTAATTTATATATATATGTATTTATTTAGTCAAATAAAACCTGTTGCATAACCTAAGACTATGATTTCATTTTAATTCATATAATAATAAAGATAGGTTGATATTAATTTCTAATATGAATTTTTTCACATGAGAATAATTTTAATTAAGTAATTTTTTTAAACAACACATATTGTGTAAAAATTTATTTTTATTCTTAGGAAATAAATTAAAATATTATGTATCAAATGAGCTTAATTAAATAATAACATTAAACTTAACAATATTAAATTATAAAAAAAAGTATAATTTACTCTAATAGCAATCTTTTTGGATCAAATGTTTATCGTCCTAAAAAATTACATATTTTTTTCATTATTATTTTCAGAATAGTACCCTAATTTTAAAAATAAAAATAAAATATAATAAATAATTTTAGGTTTCATTTTTTAATTATCTGTTGATAATATAAGAAAGCAACGGTATTTTTATATCTTAAAAATGATTATAGTTTTTTTTTTTTTACCATAGTGCTTAGTAAAAAAAAAAAAAAAAAGGGCTTGAAAATTCTAGCCCGCGCCTCGCGCCATGGAAAGAAATATCGCGGTCATCACAGTTGCCGGAAAATTTGCAGAGAAATCTACCGTGGCTGCAGGTGCTCTACTCACTACTTGCTTCCCTATCTGCACTTCTTCGTCCTTCTTCTGTCTTTATGTCTTCACTATTGCTTCCGCTATGATTTAGCAGTGAATGTGAACGTAGATAGAACAAAAGAAAAAAGAAAAACCCTAATTGGAATTATTAATGTCGTGTATTCTTGTTTGATACTTCGGTGCCTAATATGTTGCAGTAATGTCAATATATCTGCGAAACTGACAGTTCCAGTAAGGCTTGTTCTTGTGTTTCGGATGGAATATGTTCCTGCGGGCAAATGGACGGAATCGCGTTGTCGGTTGAGCTTGATCATATTCCATTGACACGACGGCGAAAATTTGTACATTCAAGTAAAGGCCATCCGAATTCTGGTGATCCGAATTCGGGCAATTTTGAGAATGAACGTTCCAAAGCATTAATGTGAGCCTCTATTCTTATTTCATTCTTGACGGTTGTCTTTCTGAGCCTTTTATTTTCTTAGTAGTCAGGTCTCTCACTTTTCTCTACTGCCATTATTTTTGGCGGCATACAGACCCCCTCCTGATGTTGTGAAATGGGAATATGGGAATTGCAATTCACAGGTAAATCATTATATGGCCCTTTTTCCCCTGATTGGATGCGTTTCATTTGTTTACTTCGCTAACGTCAGCGATTATGTAAATTCTTTGATGCCCTAAAAAAAGAATAACGGGTCTCACTTTCCCACCTTAATCTTGTTAACCTCAATTTTTATCCTTAACAGAAGCAAATCAACTGGAAGTTTGATGTGAAGTTTCTTTGTCCTTGTTAAGGGTTCATGTGTTGTTATGGGTGTTTCCTTGTCAGACATGCAGAGAGATTAGAGAACCTGATTGTATTATTGTGCCTTCTTTTTTTTTTTGGTCACGTGTGCTTCAATCACTTCTCTGTTGAGGAGGATGCCTCTCCTAATTATTTTCTTATTTTCTTTTATCTTTTTAAGAGAATTGTTGGACATTGTTGCTTTTTAGCTTCTTTGTTGCACTTAGCCAATGGTTATTTTCTCCTGTCCTTTCATGTGCACTTGAGCAGACTTATGTGCATTCTCTCAGGTATTGATTAAATATGCTTGGACTGCAGGTTGTCTCCTGTCAGCCTTCTGGTTGCTCTACAAGAGAAGTTGTGGCTCAAGAGTTGGATAAAGAACGAGATCCTAAGAGTCAGGATCTGAAGGAAGTTTCTTCTGAAGCTAAATGTGGTATAATACCACCACATTCTGTTTTTACTAATAATTTACAAAGTGGCAGCTCTCAGTATGGTACAGTCATTTGTGTAGGTGGCAAATCACATGAAACTCAAGCATATTTATGCCCTAGTTTGCAGCAGGTAAAGTGCCCCACGCTTAAACCCGATGCTGGTGGTCCAGCTATAGCTGGTGTTAACATTATCAGTGTGCCCCATTGTGCTATAAATACTGAAGATTCTGAGATCCCCGATGACATTTTTGATGATCTAGATCATATTGTGCTGAAAGAACGTCAAAGAATGCTGCTAGCAAGGTACTAAAGGTTGATTAATGATTTATCTTTGTTCTTTTAGTTTCTTGCATGTTAGTTTACATTCCTCTCAACAAAAAGTTCTGCTGTTTTGGTTTCTAACATTTTATAACAAAAGAACCAAGTTTATTACAGTGAAACAACCCCATTGTATCACAGAATAACCACTTTGTGGGACCAAAGTGCAAAACTAATTGTTATAGAGAACTTAAATGGAACTTTCTTCTTTTGATAATGAAATAATTCTTCCTTATTGCAGGAAGTTGCCAGCATTGTCAAATTCAGCTCTAAAGGTAATTTATTGTCCTTTGCTTTTGATTAGCCAGATCAGTTAATTATTAAAAAAAGTCAGTTATAATTTGGTTGTTGTGATTTAGCACCAATACTTGATAACTAGAAAAATTCTATTCAGTATTATGTGTTGTCTAGAACCCAGTTTTGAGTGCTAATATTTGAGTGCTCCTTGACACAGTCATTGAATTTTTTTCTTTTTTGAAAAGAAGCTTTCCTTTCTCACTTGCTTTCTTCTCTCTTAGCTCTTCTGCCAATTTAATTTTTACTAACTTGGTCCAATTCAGTTAGTAATGTAGGAGGGTTAGGCTTTTGTACTGTGATAATTAAGCTGATATTGAGCATCGAAAGAATTTGGGATTTTAACTAGCTGAGTATATGGTCATAAAAAGGATGAGGCTAGATTGGAGGAATTTCAAGTTTATTTAGGCTGTAAAAGGAATAAATAGAGACCAAAGCATTGTTGTGTTAATATATTCATATTCTTTTACTCTACATATCTTTTTTTCTACTTTGAATTGATACTGTGTGTTTTGCTCTCCATGTGAAGGCCCAACTCTGATTAATTTCTCTGCATATCTATCTGTCATTTGTGTTTGTACTGAAAAAGGTGAGGCTGAATGTGTTAACATGGCTTGATCTCTTCATTAAAGTTGCTGCTTAATTATGTAGCAGGGTGGTAGCATAGGGTTATTGGAATATATTTTGGAACGCACTGCTGAGGCAGTGAGGGAAGAGATTCATTCTATTGATAGCAAAATGATAGCAGATATCTATCAGTGTAATGATATTCCAGAAGGAAATACTTCATTATTTGAGTCTCGATCTGGGGCCAAAGCAGAATCATCTTTGTCAACTGATTACACTTCACAAAAATTGGCAAAATCAATAATCTTTGTAAACCTTCAAGAACATGACCATATGTCTAAATCTAGAGGAATGGTCATGCAATCCAATTTGTATGAGGAACAAGGTGGTCTACCTGTAAAGAATGATGGTCACAGTAGTTCAACTCTTCCAATATCTGTCAAAGTCAAGGATGAACCTTGGGATAACAGTGACTTACACAATATCAAAGCCAATGGACTGGGTAACTTTTCATTCAATTTCATGAATGTTAAAAGTGAATGGGAAGTCCAAAACAGATATCATGATGATCAAGTAGAACATATGTGCTTACGTGATCGGTTAAAGTTTCTCATGTCTGGAGAGGGTTTTAGTTTAAATACTTCTAGTAGCTATACATCTTTGAAGAAGACAAGGCGTTATTCCATCTTCTCTGAATCTCCAGAATCTTTAAGCATCAAGCATCCGCGGAAAAGGAAAAAAACAGCCACGTACTATCTAGTTCTGTTATATGGATTATATAACATCAACTTTAATTCCATTAATGTTTATTTTAGTGTTATACTATTGTGCAGGAACTCTGTTCAAACAGCATTGGAGGAAGATGCTCCTGGCCTCTTGCAGGTACTGTATTCTTGTTCATATGCAGTTACTGTGAAATTGGATTTTATATCAAGCTTGAAGGAAATACTCTTTTGTAGGTATTAATTGACAAAGGTGTATTAGTAGGTGAAATTAAGCTATATGGAGAGATGGAGAGTGATGAAGCTCTGGATGAATCATTTTGTGAAGATAGCTTTGCGGACCTTGAGGCTGTTATGTCAAAGGTGAACAACATAACTGAGTTTTAATGTCTTATTGCTTTACCATTTCAGGATAAAAACAACTGAAGACATTACTGACTTATATGGCCTTCTCATATTCATATCTCTATGTCAATTATCACATTAATAAATGAAGATGTTACTGTCAAGAGATGAAAAGTAACACGATGTCATGATATATTTTCTAGGGAAATATTTTTAATAGAAATCATTCTGTTAAAAAATAACAAGTCTTTGTTTGATTGTTTGGTGTTTGTCAACAAAATGACTTCCTTAGATATATATGTAATTTTTTTTTTCACAAATTGCTGAATCAAACAGCAGTAAATATAGGAAATGTTTTCTGAAAAATTTATGGATAATGAAACTAATGGGATAAGCTTAAACAGCCATAAAATATGTTGGCAAGCTTAAGGCGAGAAAAAATGGAGGGACTATATTTTGTTTAGCTGGAAAGAAAGGGAAGGAAAAGATGAGCATTGTTTGCTGTCCTACTTGTGCTCTAGGAATGAGAAGAAATGTGTTTCAGATAATTTTGAAGTTTTAATCATTAACGCTGTCCCACGTTTTTCCATATACCTGGGTTTTATCATAAAATAATGTCTTTTGCTTAAGTCTTTTACGGCAATACAATAAGGATAATATATTTGTTTAATATTGGGCTTAGAAACTATTATTTGATAACAATTGGCTAAAGTAGCACTTTCATATTTGTGGTATTGTATTAAAGTCTTATTGTTGGTTCTACTTAATTAATTTGCATTACTTTTTGTTAACCCCTCCCCCCCCCCCCCCAAACCACCCCTATCAAAAAAAAAAAAAAATCTGGAGACAGCTTTCCTCTCAGCGCCATTCTTTTTTAAAATTCCCTCCTATTCGCGCCACAAAAGCTTCAAGAGCAACCTACTGTTTAGCTTGTCTAATCTCACTTGTGGAGCAGGTAATAGAATTATCACAACCTTGCAGTAATTAACCATATCTTTTAGAGTCTCTTACCAATTGTTACTACCTTACATGTGTACTCATTCTTGGTACAGACACGATATCTGCAGTTTCGGAAATGGCCTGTTGAGTGGGGTTGGTGCCGAGACCTCCAATCCTTTGTTTTTGTATTTGAGAGACATAACAGGTGCTTCATTTGCATCAAAGATAATCTTTAAAGGTCTGCATTTTCTTATTATATTCCATGAAGCTGACGGTTGGATTTCAATGCAGGATAGTGCTGGAACGGCCTGAATATGGCTTTGCAACCTACTTCTTTGAGCTAGTAGAATCCTTACCCGTTGCATGGCAGATTAAGCGATTGGTGACTGCTATGAAACTGAGCAGCTGTAGCAGGATTTCTCTTATTGAGAACAAAGCTTTAATGGTAACAACCTAATACATCTTTGAGATGCTGTCCAATGACTAACTAGATGGATTTATTTTGTCTTGTCTACCATGAATATTTAAGCATCCTATAAGTTTACTGTGGCTAGTTGATATTTTATCAAATAAGTTTCTTTATGAGTAAAAGGTGGACTTTGGATGTAATATCAAACAATGGTTGACAGTCAATTAGAATTGAATTGCGCGATGTACCTTATGTATATATATCCACTAGTCTCTTGTCTACTACTATTCCCCAGCTTTCTATCAGAAACTGCTGCTATATTTGAATTCTTAGATCCAATGCATGAATTACTCTTATTACTGATTTTGCCTCCACCCCAAGATAATTTCACTGTGCTCAATTCCTGCTGTCTCCAATATAGGTTGGAGAAGATTTGACCGAAGGTGAGGCACAAGTGCTAATGGAATATGGTTGGTCACCAAACACTGGCCTGGGAACAATGCTTAACTACTGCGACAGAGTTGTGCATGATAGGAAAAATGAGCACAGTGAGAAGGACAGCTCAGAGTGGAGATCAAAAATAGGGAAGTTATTGATGGATGGTTATAATGGTGGAACCATAGTAGCACCCAACATCCCAAAAAGAGCTTCAGAATACAGCCATCCAGGTGATCAGAAGTTGTAGTCCGAATATCTGATTATAGATTAGCTTGTGCAGAAAAAGTTTACATATCCATATATAAAAAAAAGTCTTCTGATCTTATCTTTTCCTCGAGTCCTTTTATTCTGAGTTGCAATCCTTCAATGAGGGTAGTTTGATTTAGTTATCTATGCCTCTTATTTTGTAAACTGAAATGAATAGAAGTGATCTGTACAATAGAAGAATTTCAAATGTCATAAGGGGCATTATGTAAATAACTTTCCTTTGATCTTCTAGTAGATAACTAAATATTAATTTTGACTGCTAGTCATGCTCAAAATTTTAACAATTAGCAAATAATTTTCTCATCTAGAAACTAGAGTTCTTGTGTTTCTAAATACTAATTGAAAGTGTAATGACTTGTAAACTGATGTCAGCTGCCTCCTATTCGAATCACCTGAGCTAAATTTAGATGATTCATGTACTCTAATTTTGCATTGGCAAAATGAAATCAACTCGAGGCCATGTCTGTACTGAGCAATTCTACCAAATTTCATACTTAGTTTTAGAAAATTTCTGGAATTATTAGATTACACGCAGCTTTAATTTTAAATCAACTGATAATTTGAACTTTCCTTGATTACTTTTCTACTATTTTTAAGATAATCTTAAAGTTGAGATCCTTTTAATTGACGTGACAATAGGTTTAACTTAGCCCAGATCAACCAGTTCAGTGAGTGATTACGTTACTACCATTCATCGAACAAAAAAGAGTACGGATCTCTCTCAAGCCCATACTGCAAGTGTTATCTACTAAAACTAACCTCTCATCAGAAACATTCAACAAAACTTTTCATCATAAAAATTAAAAGAAAAATGATAAAAAAAAATTGGATTAACTCAGAGACAGATACTAGACCTTTTTCAAATGAAGCTTTCAAAGCAATTTTTCGAGCAAACTATAGCTACAGAACTTTTTTTGGGGGGGGGGGGGGGGAGTGGGGGGGTTCAACAATATTCATGTTCCAATTAATTTCTTGTGATCCATACGGTGGCATCTTTTCATTTTTTCTGTCCCAAAAACAAGGAGAAGATGCAGGCTTGCTAAAATATGGACTCCATAATCAACCTCGTTAGGTTCTTGGGCATTGTTTCCAATTAATTAGGCTTGCTAAAATGACTTAAATAACTATAATATTTTATTAATTTTTAAGTTTAACTATTATTAAATGATAATATTTATATGATTGAAATGTTTGCTTTTTTTAAAAATTTACAAAAATAACACGGGTTATGGGGAAAAATGCTGAAATTATATTTTAGATTTTTTTATTTTCAGTCTAATTTTAAAAATATTTTCAAAATATAGTTTCTGTTAAATTTTACTAAACGTATTTTTAATCACATTTTTTGTTTTCAATAAAAATGAAGAGAGAGCGAAAACAAATGCATGTACTTCTTGTCAAATTTCTCAATAAAAAAGTTAATATATAGATAATTTTTTTAAATGATCTAATTATAACATTATATAATGCGAAACTATAATTTTTCACTTACTATATTTCTATTAAAAAATTGATAACAAATATTTAAAGTGCAATAACATTTTTTCCCTCCAAGAGGAAATAAATAACATAAATAGAAAATAAACACCTAAAATTTATATATCACATATTGAGTTATTTATTAGTGATGAGAGTGACGGATAGAGTGAGAATTATCCTTCCTATGCAATGATGAAAATTTGATTTATTTAAAAAAGAAATGCCAAAATGGTATTGTCCATACTCCATACCTTGCACTCATTACATGTTATGAGTTTTCAAACTTATTGCAATGATTGCGAGTTTATGCTGATTCATCCAAACGTGGAAGCTTCTCGAGTTTTAATGTTAAATTCTTGTATGAAACCAACACCTATGGCCACCACTTTCTCCTCCAACCACAAAGTGCTTCTCCAAACATCAACGTACCCACACAACAAGGAAACTATATATATATAATTTCACATATATTTATATCATATGACGTTATAGCTGACATTATCTATGCTCGTTTTGATCTAACTCTTGCATCATAATGTTTTGAATTTTTACATTAATTGTATTTTCTTTAAAATAAAAAAATTTAAATTACATACCAAAAGGAAAACAAAATTAAGTAAATTGGAAATTTGAAATGTTCCTAGCTTGTTCATCAAGACCAATATATATGCTTGGTATAAAGTAATAAAAAAAATTCATACACATGCATGCCATCTTTTTATCAAATAATTTGATATCAAAGATATAAAAATAGTATTTAATGATTGATTTACAAAATATAAGTTAAATAACTTAAGAATCTACATATTTTCAAGTATATTTTAACAACTAATTTAATTTTCTATTTTTATAAATGAAATCAACGTAAAAGTTTTTTTTTTATTTTTCATATTTTTAGCAACACAACCAACTAAAGCCACCAAAAGCAATCATAAAATGTGACTAGTTAGGCTTTTTTGCCAACTCATTGAAAATGGTAGCTTATGTGTTAAAATGAAAGTTATTGAGAGAAGTTGACTAAATATATAAATATATGTAAATGATCATAGGAAAGACTAAAAGCAATGCCAAATAAATAGGTGTGGAGCTAAGTGGCCTATGCTACTCACACACGTATTTGTCAAATTGGTGCACATATAATGGATTCAATGAGGTACCCTCCAAAACACAATGTCTCCTCTGCCTCTGATATACCTTCTCATATACTCTCAATTCCATCTTTGGAACAATGTAGAACCATACACATATAGTGTGCCTCCACAAGATAAGGTCTCTGTATATTTGTATACAATATATATATTCTCCATCATTAACGCAATCAAATGTACCTAACAGCTTTTCAGTATTCATCATAATCATTATATACAAAGTGATGAATATTTATGTAATATATATTTTTTTTGGAAAAGTTGATATAATTATTTAATGGTATTCTTTATCTATCCTCTTTCTTTCTTTATTTCTGTTCATGGGGTTTTATTTTTAATAAAGTAATTAATGCTCTCTCCAATTGCTAGCCTCTTGTTTCTCTTTCAACTTTTAGATGCGTTGGCAACCCGTCCTCTTTGCAAAATAAAAAAAAAAACCAAAAAGGAAAAAAATGCACCTTTTGAACATATCATCAACTACAACCTAGCTATAAGTATAGTACTTGCACATTTTAAAAATTTTTAAATATATATTATTTTATTTTATTTATAAATTAATTGATAATATTTAGTTATTTTTTATTTTATATTAATTGGCTCATATATTATAAAATAATAAAAAAATTAATTAAATATAATTAAATAATACATAAATAAAATAACGTAATATATGTAGTTGAAAGAATTTTTATTTGGACACTCATATTGATGAGGGTGAGCTTCACATGTAGGGGGACCTAAACCTAAGGATTCCACGAGACACTTAAGTCCAAACACAATGAGCAAATGCGTATTAGTTATCAAGTTATATTCATAAACATCTCTATCCTGTTTTCCAATTCGGAACTCCATTTGCAACATAATAATGATTCTCTTCTTTTTTTCTTGAGATTTGGATGTGAACAACGTAATTTGTTCTCTAATTTCTTTCTAACAAAGTAAAGACAAGTATTATTGCGTCAGGCTAGTCTATTGCCTAAGTCATTAATTATTTTTAGGCGGATGGATATTCCATTTTAATTCATTGCTAGCTGCATGCACATAAATACATAAATATAAGTAATTTGTATCAATAATCAATCGATAGCAGTCAAAATTAATAAAGATGAATACGTAAATTAGTTATTGCTTTTTGTGTAACGTATAAAATGACGAGTTTAATATTTGTTGGGTTCATCTGTCAAGTTTTAATTTAGTAGTAAGTTAAAACTTCATGTGTTAAATTAAACATAATGTGCAGATATGGAGATGGAGATGGAGATGGATTTTGGGATGTGAGAATGACAAAAGCATTACCAAGTGAAATGAGATAGGTAGAATTGAGTTGAATTATTATAATATATATTATAATAATTGATTATTTTAATTATTAATTTTTAAAATTATATATTATATAATATAAAACTAAAATAAATTATGTAATTTGAAGAGGGAAGAGATGATGTGAGAAAAAGGAAAATACAAATAATAAAAAGTTATAATGAGTAGAGAGTTAAAAAAAATTATTATTTATTTTGTTATTTTAAAATATAATAATTATTTTATATTATATTTTAAAAATTAATATATATATTAATTTTTTAAAAGTATTCTTCTATTAGAGATAATTCTGATTAGTGTACTGTCAGACATTAAATATAGATAAGTCTTTTAACAAAAATTTAAATATTAATTTATTATATTATAAAATATTAATTTTTTTATTAAAATTAATTTGATTGGTGTGTGTGTGTGTGTATATATATATATATAAAATACATATGTGTGTGTGTGATGGATGAAAGTGGAAAAGAGAGGATATAGTATAAATGAAGGTTTAATGTGTGAGGAGTGAGAGAGATAGAAGCACTCATTCGAGCATTGATTCGTTTGAATCATAATGAATTGAAATAGAAATATAAATATAATTGCACTTTCGTACCCCACAAAAAAAAAAAAAGGAAATAGAAATAGCAGAGAGTTTGATTGAAAAACAAATGAGAGTTTAGAAAGGAAGGAATGTGGGGCCCAACATCCACTAAAAGGACCAATGGCGTTCATGCGCGTTTGGGTCGACCGCCCTACTCATTTGGAGCACCAATCACCACCGCCCCAATCGCCAACGCCATTTCACTCCACCATGCCCTACCTTTTCTCTTTTTCTGTTGATAACATTAATATATATATATATATATATTTTACAATTATTCTTGCACACTATATATAAATACCTCAAATCTTAATAGACTTATTTGTTTTGTCATGAATAAATTCACTGAGAGACTAATATTTTTTATAATAAATGTTGGAATATATAATTTATTTTTGAAAAAAACTTAGGTCTTTATTATTAAATTTTTTAATAAAATATTGACATATATATATTTTATAAAACTCATTTTTTATGATTAATTTTTTTTAAAAAATATATATTTTATTTTGATTAAATAAATTAATGACAAAAATATAAATAATTATGTATAAGTTTAGTCATTCATTTTTACGTGTGTTGGTATATATATATATTATTTTAATTGAATAAATTGATAATAAAAATATAAATAATTATGTATAAGTTTGGTCATTCATTTTTATGTGTGTTGGTATAAATATATATATATATATATATATAAAATTCATTTTCGTTGTGCACCTTTTAGCTACCTTATTCATCCCTTCAATCCCATCTGCTATGAAAATAACTCGACAAAACTATCCCACCATCCTCATCCATCATGCTTACCATATAATTTTTTATGCTCTTAGTTTAATTTAGACATGCCAATTCTTTTATTTATTTACTGTTTCTGAGATCCCATCTAATATTTATGTCGTTGTTTTTGTCAAACTATAAAATCCGTACTCTATCCAAAATACACACATATGCTTAATATAACAATTAATAAGTTATTAATTAATATGAAATATTATTGAAAATTAAATAGTATAGTGCATGTATCTTCTTATGATTATATTTAAATGATACTTATTATCTTAGTTATTAATATAACCATAATATGCGCAAAAGAATGTGGAATTAAATAACAAGAAACTTCATCTTGTTGTGACCCATTCTCTTAAAAAAGCATATCTGTTTGCCTTTATTACCTAATAAACATTGCTAGCTAGCTAGTTTAATGCCTTTTCTCGTTGTCTTCTTCCATCTGACCATCCACTTTTGCTATCATGGCGTGCTTCTTTCTAATATGTTTCTGTGGATGCTATTGCTATTGCTATGCCTATGAAACACACACACGTGTGTGTGTATATATATATATATATATATATAGACAAACCAAAATTTTTGTATGTAAAAAAAAAATAATACGATAATATCGTGTATATGTTATATGAAAAAAGAGATTAAGCCAGAGTAAACCCTCTCTTTCGCATGTACTTTTTCTTATTATTATTATCATTAAAAACTTCATACCTTTATTACATTAGTTGTTCTTGTTCCTACCTTTTTCTGTTGCATGCACCCACTCGTGGGCCCCTTGCCTATCTTCTCTTCTTTGCCGTTCTTTTTTATTATCTTTTGCTTTTTGGTTAATCTTCATTTTTGACTCTCCATATTATTACAATTATCATTATGCATAACTATCTGCAACTTTTAAATTTTACAACTTGATTGTAAGTTGTAAAATGAGTGTTTTCCATTAGTATTAAATAATTAAATAATTATGTAGTTAGATTATAAAACAACTAAAACTTGTGTAGAGATATAGGTACAATGACTAAATAGTTGGAGAGTTTATTTTTAATTACTAGATTGTTAATAGTCTTTATTTTTTAGTTTAATTGTCCTTAGTCTCAATTACAAGTATATATGAACCAAAATTAGAGTAACATGATTTTTTTATAGAGTTAATAATAATATTTACAATTATACACTTAAATATTTTGGGATATATATATATATATATTTCAATTGAATAATTATATGCGTTGGTTGCAATTCCTTTGGTTCGTAGAATTTTAACAAATTATAATTCAGTTACGAAATTAAAAATAGTCATAGATACATATCTTGGTCCCTTTAATTTTACAAAATTTAGTTTCTTGAGTTTAAAGCAATTAGTAATATGTAATGTCCTTATATTTTTTAAAATAATATAATTTTATCCTCTATATTATATATATTTTCATATAAGTCAAATTAAAAAATTTGTTAAATTAATTAGACACTAAATTTTAGATTGATGTAATATTTTTAGGTAACAAATAATAATAATTAGTGAATAGTTAAATTTGATACTAATTTCTTTTAGATAAATGATGAAAACAAAATAACAAGAGTGGATAAATTGAATAAGTTATGAAGACAACAATGTCTATTTGTAAATCATGGAGATCAAATTAATTTGTTTTTATAAAATTAGAAAACCTAAAAATACAATTAATAAGCCCTAAAAATATTATGAAAACGAGATTAAAAATTAGTGATAGTTCAACCGACATTGTTAAACGAAGATCTAAATTGTGTGTTATGTTGTCATCTCTATCCAAATTATTAAGTCTTGAGAGAGAAAAAAAACAAAATAATAATTAAGTATTATTGGCTAGCGAACGATCGATCTGGTTGAACAATACTGAACTATTATATAATTGTATAACTCATTGTAATTAATTGTTAGCAGATAATGACTAAAGGTGACAATTAGGGGATGAGATTTTTTGAAGTCTGTTTTTGGTAAAGTGTTAAAGTATGATATTTTTACATATCAATTTACATATAAGTTAATATATAATATAAAATATTTATTTTACACATTAATTCACATTTAAATTAACTTATAAAAATATCCAACTTCACCAAAAATATCATTTAGTAAATCCATTTTGGACAATTACCTACTAACTTTTTGACTTTGTGAATCAATCTAACATGGGATCCACACAAACGCGAAGGGGGGAAGTACTGAGAAGGGATTTGAATTCTCTTATGAAAAAAGAATGATAATGTTATATAAAAAGAAAGAAAAATATAAAATTAATTAAATAATAAGCCTTATTTATATAATAAACAAATTTTAAGTATAATTTTTATATTTTTATTATTAAATTTTTTAATTAAAAATTAATGTGTATAAGTTATATAATTTATTTCTTTTATGATTATTTTTTTTTTAAATTTATATATTTTATTTTAATTAAAAAAATAAGAATAAGAATATAAATAATTATATATAAATAATAATATATTTTTATTTTATAAATTTTTGTTTACATAATAATCTATTCTCCTCGGAGAAAAGCGTCAGAGTGATAATTGATTATGTTCGTAACTGCAATTAACTTCAGTACTGATTTATAAATTGACCCTCTAACGACTGCCTCAGATTTGATTTAACACACTTTTTAATTTATACCTCGTACATCCCGCCTAGTTTATCCAATATACATTGTGGACCAATCAATTTACTCCGACATATAATTGTCTCTAGCCCTAATCATTCACATATAAAAGTTTTCACCCAACCTTTGACACGCCATTCATACTATATGGATTTATTTGGTGACAACTTTTTATTGTAGAAATTTTAAATATTATTTCAATGTGCAAAATAAATAAATCGATAAAATATAAACAGTTTATTTAAGTATATACATTTGCATTATTATGAGAACAAATTATTATTAAATTTTAAAATATAACTGAGATAAATAGTTTTAATTTAATATTACTAGCTAAGATATTAGTTGTAAGTATTAAATTATTTTCCAATCTCACACTCATCTTTCAACATTATCAGTCAGAGAATCAATAATATTACACTATGTACGTTTAATTTCATATTCACATATCTTAAACCTATAACATTTATATCCAATATATCTTTTAAAAAGTGACTTTTAATGTAAGTGCCAAATATAAAAAAATTTAAACCCAAACTATGACTAAGAAATTGCTTTGAGCCAATCTTGTGGAGGAGAAGAACAAAATATACAGGAAAAAGGGGTAAAATGGTGATTTAATTATTTATCAGAGATGTCTAAATTACATAATCATTTGTGCTATTTAAAAAAAAAATTATATTCTCATCTAAGATCAAAAGATGCAATATATATTAGCTTTTCATATAAAAAATAAATTAAAATTTCAATATTTACAGAAATAAATTATTTTTCACATGATAAATCAAATTTTTAACTTTTAACACTAAAATAAATAAGACTGAAATATATTTTAAATCGAATAATTGTAAAGGATATAGAAGAATAATTTAATTAAAAAAAAAAAAAAAGAAAGCAGGCTGATTAGCCTATGCTCGTGTGACCTCATGTGTAGCATCACAATTGCGTTGACTCCATCTTTGACTGAATAGAGATTTTGACGTTGACACGTGGACTTGGTCACAGTCTTCCTGCTCTTCCAATTCTAGTGGTATACACGTAAGGTGTACGTCCCACGTCTTTCGGTCTACGCGTGTGTCGGCGAGTGGATAAACTGCTCACGCGACCACCGTTTTGCAATTTTCTGTCGGAAGGTTCCCCTTTTTCTCTTTGTTACGTGACTCAGAAGACGCGTTTGGTATCCCCACGCGCCTTTTATGTGTGTGAGGCTAAACTATAATGACAAGTGAGAAAGGAATCTTTATGGACTTCAACATTCAAATTTTTTTTACATTCAAATTTTTTTTAAAGTCAAATCGTTAATATAATCATAAAAGTATAAAAATTTTATCCTTTAAAATTCATTATTTTGTATTGTTTTTTAATTATCTTCCATATTTAATAAAATCACAATTAACAAATGACTAGGTGTGTAGAAAAAAAAAGCTCAACTCACGGATACAATAATTTTTTTTGGGAGGAAAAACAGTTAAAAGAGGGAGGGTATGCATCTAGTTATTTCTTCATGACTAAAATAGAAATAATTTTTTTAATTATAAAAAAAATTTAATTTTTTTTCAAATTTTTTAACTTTTAAAAAATTACTTCTGTTAACTTTTGTCTATTAAAAATCCTAAGTGTAGTTACATCAAATTATTTAAGAAAATTTGTTTATAAAAAATTTAAATTTTAGGATTTTTTTATAAGACCTAAAGTATAAAAAAATTGGTTTGCACAAAATTTATAGTGTAAAAGAAATTTTTTACATTTTAATATAATTTATTTTTTTTATATGTAAGGTATTTCTTGCATAAATTATAAAATTTTAAAAGATACAAGTTAATTTTTATAATTGAATAAATTATCTATATATAATTTATGATTCAAAAGAATTTTCTACATTTAAACCTTTATTCAAAATTTGAATTAAAGTAAAAGACCAAATATATATCTTAAATAAAATATTACGAACATATATACTCATCATTTAAATAAAGAAATTAGTTTGATTTTTCAAAAAAATAATTGAAGGTGGTGCCTTGAAACTTTGTTGGATTCAACGACAAGAAGGCACGAAAAAGAGTGTGTGTGGATGCAATCGCTAAAGTTGAAAGATTGAGAAGTGGCACCAAATTACCAGAGGACCATTGAAGTTGAGAGTAGGCATGATTTCATTCACATATTCGTCATTTCCTAATTTTCATTACACTCTGCACAGCAAGACAGTGTGAGAGACAAAGCTTTGACTTCAAACTCTCTATCCTAATTACCAACACGTCATTTTCTTTGAATGATTTTGTACTTTATATCAAAGTCTAGACAACTTTTTCCATGAGTATCTATAAATAATAATATTCTTAATATTTCTTATTTAATTACGCGTTTGTTTTCTTGTTGCTTCACAGTTCATAAGTTTCAACTTGCAATATGCTAGCTGTGATCATCAATCTTAAAACAAAAGTCATTCTACTGTTCTAATTACAGTAACATGTTAATCCTCACAGCCGCCTGCCGCCACTTGATAAAATTAATTGGTAAATAGTGTTTTCATGTCAACAATTTCGGCAAAAGATTACTTTACATGGTAATTTTTTTCCAACTAAATTAAAAAAATTCTGCAGATATTTGAAACGTTCAAATCCTATATATATAGATATATATATATATATATATATCTAATCATAGTTCATATGAAGACTAATCCTAATCTTAGCTTGCAAAGAAAGATGTACGAGCTAGGAAGTGATGATGTAACTTAGACAACCGTAATTCTTGGTATCTAAGAAGGTATTCTTCAATAGGAACGACCAACGTAAACAAATAAAGATTTAGTTTAATCATAGCTAATGTTGTCTTCACAATTTTGAATTCTTTTTTTACATTTAAAGGAGAGATAAAAAATAAAAAAATATTTATATTAATACAAACTCATCTTAAATGTATTAAGAACTAAATTTTTTTTATCTTATTTTTAATATTAAAAAATGCACAATTTCTTAAATATAAAACATCTGACCCTATCTTCTCAACGACAGTAATTATAATGCTATGTATTATGATAGTTTATTAGCATAGAAAAAACAAAAAAAAAAGAAAGAAAAAGCTAAACGGCGAAGTCTCTTTTCTTTTATATATTTATATATATAGTGTATAATTAACATTGACATATGTATATGTGTATACAGTTGGACCACGCATGCATGTCATTGTTACTCGTACCCTACGGTTTTAACCTACACGACAAAGCAACCTATGTAGTCACTCCCAAGTTAAAGGCATTATTTTACACAATTATTATTATAATTAAGATTTTCAAGTAGATTTTTTCCCCCATTAATGAATTCAGAGTTGTGAAGAAATAAGCGAATTATATTGTTAAGTGAAAGAAAGAAAGGAAATACTTTATTGTGTTGTGATGATTAGTGATTAAAGTTGTTGGTGGAATGATGAAAGAGGTGGCCAACTTTATCTCTGAATTTAGAAATAAGAGCATGGACATCGCGTCGGTGCATTACTTCAAACATGAATACCTTATTATTCTTGTGTGGCATACAAATTTGTGATGCATGCTTGCTTCCTAATCCAATAAATATTCACTCACTTTTTCATTTTAGTGGACAGCCTTCTCTGTTATATCCAAACTTTTGTTTGCCTTTCTAATTAAGTTTTGATTAGTTGTTCTGGCTTAGATACATATATATATCTAAATTAGGAAAAAGTAAGCCTATTGAACTGTTCTTTTTTAACTAATATTTGAACAAAGAGTACTTTTTAAATTTGAAAACAAACAGGGTACAAGGCAGGAAAATTTGGAGTATGGAATGAGATGGATAAGAAGAACAGAACTAAAATACATCAAGAACTTTTAACACTTACATGTAGTAGAACTTGTCATATTTGAGTGAATGCTCTTGAAAATAATTTTATATTTAACTGTAGAATAGATATTTACTGATTCTTATAAGTAAAGAATTGAATTTCAATTAAATTTTGATCAGGAACTGAACAAAATTTTCAGTATATATATAACAATAAAGTGTATATATGTATATATGCTCTCAACAGAGTAAAACATGAAACCAGCATATATGTTTCCATTATCATATAAAGATATTTTATTTTCCCTTTATGAAAAGGTCAAAAGTTCAAGCAAAAGGAAAAAAAAGCTGATAATGCTAAACCAGAGCAGAGGTTTCTCCCTGATTCCTGCTTTTACTTTTTTATTCTTTATAATACCTTACAACCAAATTACAAGTAATCCTCGATTTAAAATTAAAAAAAAAAAAAAAAGGAAAGAAACAAAGAAAATAAAATCAAAACAAGCCAAATGCCCAAGACTGAGAATCCTCCATGACCGTTCTTGGATACTGAATATTCAGAGGAGCATCAAACTCTGGTTTTGTGTTAGTACCCTCATCATCATCCTCATTGATCAGCAAATCCCAACTTCCAAACAAGTCATCGTCCCACAATTCCATACTATTGTTGTTATTGTTGTTGTTGTTGTGAAGAATGCTGTTGTCAGTGTAATTACAAGACCACTCATCAAAGTCTGGGAGGTGCTGAAAGTCCTGGAGGAAGTTGGAATTAGAGTTTGAGGAAGAAGAAGAAGAAGAAGATGTTGCAGCTGTAGTATTAGTAGTAGTAGTAGTAGTAGCTGTAGAGGTTGTTGATGAAGATGATGGGACTAGGATCTCATGAGGTTCTATAATGGGAACTTCATCTGTGCAGAATCCATCCTCCATTAGTATTGTCTCAAAGATTGGTGGAGGTGGAGGTAGAGGTGTGGGTGTGATCATGTTCCTGTCTAATTCTTCCCCTGTAGTTGTAGTATTGGTGGATGAGTCAAACGAACTAGTCTCTGCTGGTTTCTCTCTCAAACAAGACAGCTCTTGATCTTGATGTTCTTTTTGTTGGGTTTGAGGTTGTTGTTCAGTTAGAGTAGCAGTAGTGGAAGAGAGAGGCTTGTGAGTCACAGGATCAATGCCCATCTTCTTGAGCTTTTTCTTTATGTGGGTATTCCAGTGGTTCTTTATCTCATTATCAGTTCTTCCAGGCAGATGAGATGCAATCTTAGACCATCTTCACAGGACAGAAAAATTAAAAAGGAAATTAATTAGTAAAGTAAGTATAATGATATTTAAATTAATTAATTTTTTTTTTAAAAAAGGAAAGATTCCATGATAAGGTCCATGCGGATTACTTAAAAGGAAGGATGACTTTAGGGCCACTATATGGTCCATGTCTTACAATGTCATAGAAGCTACGAAATGAGAAAGGGGAAAGGGGAGAAAATATGGGCAAAAGACAAAAGGGGCAGACTTAAATATCTGGTTTTGTATAAAAATGAATGGAATTCCATATGCAGTCAACTTAAGAAGGGAAATCATCAGCAGTATTCTTTTTACTGAAAAAAAGAAGGGGGAAGAAAAAGAAAACCCAGAAAAGAAAAAGCTCAAGACTTGGTCTACAATTTAATTTTATTATATAGGGGTTTTGGAAATGAATGAGAATGAGACATGGCATGAATTATAATATATATATATATATATATATATATGTAATTGAACAAGTTGAAGTAGTATAAGTGATAATGATGTTGCAGAAGCAGTGAGAGCACTAGTGGGCAGTGGAAGACAGAAGAAATGAATGAATGAATATAAGAAATTAAGAAAGAAAGAATGAAAAGAACCTGTTTCCAAGTTGAGCATGAAGATCAATCACCATTTTCTCTTCATAATCAGAGAGAAGGCCTCTCTTCAAGTCAGGCCTGAGGTAGTTGGTCCATCTCAGCCTGCAACTTTTCCCACATCTTAATAGCCCTGCATGCATGCATCCATCCCCACAAATTCAATTCCATATCAAACAAAGAAAGATCACAGAAAGAAAGAAAGAGATAGTGAGATAGATGGAGGACCTGCAAGCTTAGGGACAGCTCTCCAGCAACATTGGCCATTGGTGAGGATGAAGTTAATGAGCTTCTTGTCTTCCTCTGCTGTCCATGGTCCCTTCTTCAATCCAACTTTGTCACAGCACGGTTGCCTTCCCATGTTATATATCCAATTATCAAAATGCTAACAAATTCAACCACACCACCTTCACACTCAATCAATAGTCTCACAACACCAGACTTCTTAATTTTTTGAGACTCAGATAATGTGTTTGCATATAACAACATACAACAAGGCAAGGCACCACTATACCTACTTATATATATAGTAATCAACCCAGAACCCCATTCCAAAGTCCCCGAAACCCCACTATCCCATTTTCTCTATTATTTTTTTCCCTTAAATAATTCTATTGGTCCCCACACTCTGAATTCAATTTTTGAAATTTCTAATTCGCTTGTTATAATTTTAAAATTTAGTTTCTAACGTTTTCGTTAAATTTTATTGACATAGTCAACCATGTTATATGTTTTGACATTTTGAGTATGTATCATTTTTAATAATAAATAGGTTACAAATAGATAATAAAGTAAAAAAAATCATAAATTAGTAAATAATTTAACTGCCTCAATAAAATTTCGCAAATTATTAGAATCAAACTATAAAAAAAATAAAAATTAAGTGAAATTATGAAAATTGAAAAAATAGTTTAACTTTTTTTAAAACAAAGAAAAAAGATTAGTTTAGTAGTTTTGGTGAGAAAAGAGAGAAGAGACACGTGTTGTGCAGGGAAGAGAAAAGGGACCACACGTGGTACGTCTTGGTCAGAAAGCGCCACCTCATCCACTTGCTTTGCTTGGATTTGAAGCGTGAGATACTCTACTCCATTAACTTCAAACTTGAAACCCTTCTTCACCAAAGTACAAAATAAAATTCCCAAATTTAAATTAACATTGAATTTCACATTTTTAATTTCCCAAAACATATACTTTTTCATAACAAAAATTAATAGGACAAATATGAATGAAAAGAATTGTGGCCAGTAATTGAAGTCATCCTCGCATGCTCATGTGAAATTAAACTTTATGAGTTTCGGGCACCTGATTACTACCATTATTAAATAAACAAGAATGTTAAGATCGTGACCCATGACTAGAAAAGAAAAATGTGCATGAGGTCACTAATAAATTGATCAAGTAATTTAATTTAACAAACGTGATTGCAATATGAAATTATATATATGAAATACTTTTTGTACATGATCATCATTTCCTTTAATTATACCAAATATAATTAAGTGTTAAGTATGTGTTTGTTTAATGGATTTATTTTTGCGCATTCTTCTTTCTTTTGGCCTTTTTTTGACTAAACATTCTTAGTTCCGTTTCTTTGATGATTAAGGAGTGCCTTGCATATATATACGATCGAGTACATACAGATGGTCCCACACTCCCATGTTTTGCCTTCGAAGCAAAATTATGAAAACATTAATACCAGCCCAATTTCTACACACACACACACACAAGGTATATCAAATAAGAGAAGTGGTTTTATATAAAAAGTGAAATAAAAAATAATAATTCATTTAAACTGATAGCAATAATTATTATTTTTTATATCTATGAATGATTTATTATATAAGATTAATCATAGTAAAAATAATTAGTTTATAACAAATTTAAATTTAAATTTTTATTAAAAAAATATATTTATATTTAATATTTTAATATTTTAAATAAAATTATTTTAAGTAAAAAAAATATCTGCTTTGATAATTTAACATGACGGAACGTAATTATTGAGCATGTATATATAGAATTGCAAAAATTTACTAGAGTATACAATTGCAAAAATGTAATTTGTTTTATTTTTTTAGTTTGCGACACTGTAAAGCAGCATCGACAAATTAAATACAATTGAATTGACTTGTCAACCTCTAATTAAATACAATAATAAAATATGTGGGACACAATTTTCTTCATCAATCTGCTTCTTAATTAATTATTCACTGCACCATTATATGTATGCCTTGTTTTGATGACATCTCTATATAGCAGATATTGATTTTAAAAGATTAAGGCATATAATTCTTCAGTACCCCAATTGCTTCTTTCTTCCTCCCCTTACTTTGTAATTGATTAATGAATCTTTAGCTAATAATTCTATAATTAATCCCGTATCATTTATAAATATGTACGTAAGTATAGTAGACAAAGATTATGAAGTGAGATCAAAGTCTAACGTACACTTTCACAAGTGGGTTCACTGTGAAAGATTCCTCTCAACACTGTAAATATGCAACATGTGAATTAAATAGAAGGATTTGTATTGTTTCGTTTTTCTTGCTCTTTTTTTTTTTTGTTTGGATAAAAATTGTTAATAAATGAAGTTAAATTTCTTTTGTTGGCCACGAAATGAAGATAAATTATTTAAAATTATCCGCTAAGATATATCCTTTTTCAATCCCACAATACTCCAGAAAAATTTTGAATTCATAGGGCATGACTAACTGTAAAGCACTATATATATAGATCCTTTAATTTATACTATTTAATAAAGTGTATTGGCGTATACACCCAAAAGAAAATTAAATAATATTTTAATTAATTAGAGTGAACAATAACGGCTTATACAGACACACAATATTACTTAAACTGTGTAGTTTAGACAATTGCGAGTATTTAATCACAACACGACATATCTTTATTATAATCAATATACAAATTAATCTTCATGTTCACAGCAAGATTGTGCTTGTGCTTCCTACAAAGTTGTTGTTATATGTATCTGCTTCACAGTCTTTGAGTATGTTAATGTTTCTGTTATCTAATTAGTTTCATCCTCTTCCTTTCTGTGTTCTGGTTTTTCGACAAAACAGCTGCTACTTTCTAACCTCTGATTCTCAACTTCTTTTCTCTTTCTATAATTTTTTTATCAATTTTTAATTTCCGTTTTCTAAATATTGAGGTCATTCTAACGTGTGGATGCTGTAAGCAACAACTATTCTTTTCTTTTGCATTTTTTTTTTTCAATTTCGGTCTTTAGAGAACTGTTTGAAGACAATTTTGGGTTAGCAATAATTAAGGCTCTGTTATTCCGTAAAAAGGTTTTGAATCTTAGGTAAGGCTTAAAAGTCTACGAGGATGATGATTCTCAAAATTACCTTATCAGAATTAATTATATTTTTAATAGGAATTTAAATAATGATTTAACACATTACAGGTACATGTGAATTATTTGAATATAATTAATAAACTACTGTTTCATACTAGACAAAGCGTTCTTCAATTGCCTAAACCAGAACTCCAGAATACCCAAACAAATACTTTAGCTAAATGTTGCCAAACCGAAATTTCATACTGAAAAGTGAATAGAATCATTTAATAGAAAACAAGTTATTCACATTACAAAAATTATTAATATAAATTTTATATACTTCATATATGATCATGTTTTCTTCGTTTTATATTTCCGAGAAACTTAATCTATTGTCAAAACTTCAACAAATTAAGCCAAACAAGTGGACAGGGCTTGACATACAAATGAAGAAAGTAATTAATGATTCAAAGGGATGAAATCAAAGAAGTTTGATTATGTTCATTGAATACAATAATTGAGATAGACGAATATAAGAAAAAAAAAACAAAATTCTTGAAAATGAAATGAAACATTGCAGGTAATAGATAGAATTTACTCGCACATCCAATTTTAATGAATTAGTATTGATTATTTGCATTACTTAACATTAAACTACAGTATGCATAAAAATTTGTATTTATATGTAAATTAGATGTTTATCGCACATAATGCTTGCATCATTATGATACTATTTGTACCTCAGGAAGCTTAGAAAATTAGTGACGCTCAACAAATATGTAATTAAACAAGTGCTTCACTCAATTCCACTAATTTTGAATGATTTTTTTTTTTTTTTTGAGTAAAAGAGAATATAAGGTAAAACTAATCCAGAGAAGAAAAGCGAGCCATATAGTCCCCATAAAAATGTGTAAGTAACTATTAATAATTTAATATAATGCAAAAAACATACAAATTTTCTTTTAATTTTCAAATATATTAAATTGAATTACTATAATAATTATATTTTATAATTTTAAGTCTTTTGTTTCATTGATCTCTCAAATTATATAATATATGATATAAACATGTAAAAGAATAAAAAATTATGAAAATAAAAATAAATGAAACGTGAAAAAGTATTTAACTTTGTATTTATGTTTAAAATTATATTTAAGAAAATTTTATGTATTTTAGTGCATGTTAAATCTACTAATTTATATAAATTAGTTTGGACCCGTTTGGCAACTTATTACATCTAACCAAATTTTTTAAAATTGCTTTAAAATTCCAGGCCCAAAAATATATATATATATTTTTTATTATTTATCCAAAACGAAATAGATGAATTTTTTAAATGCCTATAAAATCTCAATAATCTGTCTTTAACTGTTAGCTGTATTATTTTTGGGCCATTTCCAGTAATGGGCTTGAGAATCAGAAGCTTCTGTGTAATGGACTTTGTTTCTTTGGGCTAATAATGAGTCCACAGAATGCGATTTAGTTCAATACTTATTTATAATCATGATTAATGAATTGTCCCTTCAATCAATTTCACTATTTTAAATCAAACAAATCATATCTTACAAAGGGGGATGAAGAGAGCAAAATAAGACACACCTCAATTTTAAAAACACAGTTGTCACTTTCACTTAATGCAATTTGACGGATATTTCCGTAATATTAAAATTTTTAGTGTTATTTTTATTCCTATTTTGATTAAATTAATTAAATTTAATACTACAGAAATGAATATTCATTATTAAAGCCTGTAATGGCATTGTTAGTAGAGAGCAAGAAAAAACAATTTCATTACAAAGCATTAGTAGTGTGAAGAGATCTTCTCTCATAGAAGCCAAGAATATGATCAGCCACAGCCCACAAATAACCTGCCCAAAGTGGTATCTTCATGAGTCATGAGACGAGGCAATAGACCTTTCCACAATGCAAGAATGCCTTCGTCTGCATATATTTTCCTCATGGTTCATGGCTCATGGCATGCATCATTCCCTTGTACTTCACTTCACCTGCTTCTCCACTCTCACCCATCACCCTTGTTTTCACCACATCAAAGGGACCTGCTGTGTCTGCAAGGAACCCTCACATCATACACTGCCATGGTTGGACCACCTTCTTATCTCCTTCATGTGACAAGGACCAGTAGTTTCATCACATGATCAAGCACTAAGGCTATGAACTGAATATTGCTTTCAAGTAAGCAAAGTGTTGAAAATAATTTACAAGGTACCAGACAGTATGATGCAGAAATCTAAAAGGAGTAGGACTTATCAATAAGACAATTTAGCTTAATCTCATCGGGACTATATACTCACACTAATATCTCGGTTGAAATTGACAAAAACATTCTAGTTTCAAAAGTTAGGATAACCAGAAGCCAATAAAAGAATGTCCAAAGAAGGATGATGACATTGTAGGGTGGGATTGTTTTCTTTAGATATGAGTTGGGAGTGTTTTGTGTGGCATAATCTTCTGCTTTCATGGCCAATAGAGGCTTCAAAACGCGAGGTTATAGCAAAGAGTAGTATATAGATTGATTCCAATACGAGTGAAAATGAAAATGTGGCATCAATATCTAGAAACTAGAAAGTAGAAACACTAAATTAAAATAGCACGTAAAATCCAATGAATTCGTTGCTAATATATAAGGCCATGGGTTGAGATCCTTCCTCTGATTTCCTTCATGTTTCTTCCTTAGCATCACATCCAAATCGTTGGTGGCAGTAACAACGACAGAATGATATACGATATTTCGCACTAAAGTTGTAGCAGCCCCCGATCATAACCCCCCAAGTCCCTTTTCTCTTATAATCATTCCAGCACAGTGCACAGCACCCTTATACTTGTGAACCTCAGGATTCAGACCTCTCTGCTGCTGCAATCTTATCGTCACCACCTCCAATGGGGTGGAAATGACAAGAGTCTCAGACACCGCCAACAACCCAGCATCAAATGCGGAAACAAGAGGCCAGATAATTCTGAATTTCCCACTCTCACTGTCCTTTAACGCTGCATTTGGACCGATTCGAAATGCAAATATCAAACTCAAATGTGCAGCAAAAGGTGTGAATCCCTTCCACAAAGCAGGCACACCTTCTGTTTGTGAGATTGTCGCACCACAATGTATGATTCCTCCGTAGTTCCTTGTCCTATCAAGCTGCAATCGGACCTTAATTACATTAAGGGGTTGCAGGCAAGACGCCACCGTAATCCCTCCAACAATTCTTTCCATTTGAGACGTTGGGGACATCTTGTTCTTTCATGGGTGATGCAAGATTATTTATTTTCCTAAGATCTGCTTCAAGCCTGAGACTACACAAAACGTATAGTACATAAAAGATTTTATGCGTAATTCATAGTGGTAGCAAAGCGCATCAACTCACGCTACTTCATGATTCAGATTTCAGACTCTCGCTCTTTCTTCCTTTCTTTTATACTTCTATTTTTTTAGTCTTTTATTTCTCTTTTAAAATATTTTTTTATCTCTGTTATATTTTAAAAATTTTATTACGTAAAGGATATTTTTGTTAAAATATGTGCTAGATACTTCTTGATTTGGTGTTTATGTAGTGTTCAGTTTGTTATTTGTTTGTGATGAAATTTTTTTCTTTTTTTTCTTAATATCAATTAATTATTGATATGTTTACTGATTGTTATTTTTTCGAATTAAGAGAATATTCTACTTAATTTTTAGCACGTTAGTTTTAAATTACTTTACTGTATTTGAGAAGCACATTTTTATTAAATAATATTAAAAGTTTTTGTATCTTTGTCGTGTTATTAAATTATCAATTTTTTTTTAATTTTATTTGTCTGAAGACTTTTCTTTTATAAAATAGAAATGTATTCCTTTATGTTTCATTTTACACAATTCGCTCTTTTTAAAAATTTAACTCTTGTTAAATGTGTTATAACTGCATTCTAAATTTTGCCAACAGTCATTCTATATGAAGATAGTCATTATAGTATAGATTTTTATTATTTTGTTTGTTCCCAAACCCCAGTATATTACTGTACTTATCTTATCTCAAACCAATTTTACAGTTGCTCATGCTTTTGTTGCTTCAAATGTATTGTGTCAAAATATTCTATTACTGGTTATCTTATCTCAAATAAAACATCTCTAATATCTACTTCTCCAGAAATGCATATCACCATTATGTTAGTTTTTTACGTCAAAATATTAGGCTTACATATGTACTATAAGTTAAATAAAGAGTGTGGGGTTAAAAAGAAATTTCAGTAAATTCCTATTACCGGATCAATAATTTATTTTTATTATCATATTATTTATAAAATTGAAAATAATATCTCACACACAGTCAATTTAAAATTTAATAATATTATAAATCATTTATCATACTTAAAAAAAATATAACAAGAAGAAAATTTTCCTTCATTGAAAAATGGTCCCGTATAGCAACATAACTTGTATGCAGTAAGCAGAGTCAGAACAGAGAACAGCGGTTATCGGCTTAAACAAAACAAAGTAGGAAAGGGACAAACAAGCATTATTAACTCATGTTTTCTCCCTTTACCCTCGCCCACTTTCCTTCCTTGTCTCTCTTCTCTTGCTGTTTTTCCAGATTCAGAATCTGCAATGGGTCTCTGGGATTCTTTTCTTAATTGGCTCCGCAGGTAAGCTCTCCGTTTCTTCCTCTTCCTTTTGATTACTGTGTTTTCTCTTCTTTTCTTTCCCTTTGGTTATGTTATTGGCACAACTACTATCATAATAAATAGTTGCTTCGTAGTTTTTATATCTGTGATACTATTTCAATTCCCACAAACTAATTACTCCTGTGAAAATCTTTGCTATATGATTTACTTCGCATGAAGATTGAAAAGTTTGTCAGATAAACCGTAAGTTTTTGGAAGGTGGTTTGCTAGCTTGTAAGTCACCACCATCAGCAATATGTGATGGTATACTGAAAAGGTTTCTTTTGTTTTGTTTTTCTGAGGTTGTCCAGTTATTGTGAAGTTGGTTAAATCTACAACTATGGAATGAATGCTGAATAAAAGACTATAATTGTAAAAGCATGAGTTATACAATAGCTTCTGCATTTTGACACATTCAAGTCCCCTAATTACGGTGTCTTTGAACAATATGTGGTGTTTATGGTAGCATAGCTGATACACTGATACCTCCAAGCTCTTTTTTTAATTTTTACTACGTTTCTGTGTCAGCTTATTTTTTAAGCAGGAGATGGAACTTTCCCTCGTAGGCCTTCAGAATGCAGGGAAGACATCTCTTGTCAATGCAATTGCTGTGAGTTAAAGCAAACACTGAATTTTCTTTTTCTTTTTGGATTATTGATAAATGAAAATCTTTTGACATCAACGGTTTGATCATGCTTACCAGACAGGGGGATACAGTGAAGACATGATTCCAACTGTAGGTATTTTTTTCTTGTGAAAAATTTTCAGTAGTAAATTTGAAGATTGTATTAAAAACCCTTTTCCTACTATGAACCTCAGGTAGGATTCAACATGCGAAAAGTGACAAAGGGAAATATCACAATAAAGCTTTGGGACCTTGGAGGACAGCGGAGATTCCGAGCAATGTGGGAGCGTTACTGTCGTGGTGTCTCTGCTATAGTGTACTTTAATCTCTTATTGTCCATGCTCACTTTACAGACATGCATGCATATGAATATACATCACAGACAACTTCTGCTTTCACCATTAATGGCTTTTAGTTTTAGAACTTGAGTAGAGTTGGCCTGCAGGAGAGAAATTAAATTAGGTATAAAGTACTCAACAATAGCTCTTGATTTTAAGATAATTTAGACTGTAAAAGTTATCTGTATTACACGATTTTTTCGGTGGAGCTACTTTCAGGTAGGCTGCCACTTCATCCCTTTCTTTGTTGAGACACCATTACATAGTTTTTCAAATATTTTCGATTCCTTTATTCTTTCAATTCCCTAAGATCTTTTCACCATAATAGGAAAATGTTAAGCAAGACACGCTTGTAAGAAGTTCTATTAGAAAAGGCCTGGGAATGATTTTGATACATACCTAGCAACTAGCATCCTGTAATACAGAATGCAGACTTCATACAGCATGTTCTATATTGTTGTCTGTTTTCTGTTAAAGTTTCAAACATGAAGAACAGAACACTCCATGGTTGTTTTGGTCAACATTTATGGTTTCTGCTGATTCAAATGAATATTAATTGTCAATACGGAAACACTGTACACTTAAAGTTTAGAATGGCAGGTATGTTATAGATGCTGCTGACAGAGACAGCATTCTGATATCTCATACCGAGTTACACGACCTCTTGATGAAACCATCCTTGAGCGAGATCCCTCTGCTTGTTCTTGGAAACAAAATTGACAAGTCAGAAGCACTATCCAAACAAGCATTGGTAGATCAGCTGTGAGTTCAGAGAACTTGAGAAATTCTGAATTGTTCCATAACTCTAACGTTTTGTTGCTCAGCTTCAATGCATTTGTATATAACTAAAAGATGCCTTGGCTTTTCATCTTGAACCATTTCAGAGGACTCGAATCAATCAAAGACAGAGAGGTCTGCTGCTACATGATTTCATGCAAGGATTCTGTAAACATAGATGTTGTCATTGACTGGCTCATCAAGCACTCCAGAACTGCAAAATGATCCTTTAATTGACCTCCTTTTTACTTTTTGATCATAAAGTGTATCTCTTGGTTATACAGTTAGCGATGCAAGTGTTATTGTACAGTTATCAGACTATTGAGTCAAGTCTTCCATGTCTTGTTCCTAAGTTTCACAAAGTTGATCACATTATGGATCTGGTTACTTCTTTTTGAACAAATATTAATGGTTTCCCTTTACAACTAGGCTTTATGTCCCCAGATTGGATTATGTAAATATGGAATACCATTATGAAGAGTTTCCAAGAGGTACTACAAAACAGAACACATATTAATTCTTCATAACAGCATGTAATTGCTTACAAGATAAGATACAAATTCTCTACTTTCTTAACATTCTCAAATCACGTTGGTTTCAAAATTCCAGACCTCAGAGCTTGCTAGTGATGTTAATGTTTCGCAATTTATGGGATTTTGGTGATGCATCTTTAGGGACAAGTATAGTGAGAACTCCATTTTCGACCTGTGCCTTGATCTGATCAACCTTCACATTCTCTGGCAATTCAATTGCGCGAGAAAAATCACCCTTCCCTGTCCCTCTCTCAGCCACATGCCAAACACAGTCTTTGGCTTGAGGCTCTTCTTTTGCACCTTCTCCTTTGATGTGCAAAATATTCCCATCCTCAATCTGCACCTTGATGTCATCTTTGCTGAATCCTATTCACAAATCCAGAAGAGCAAATAATAGCTGATCAGTGAAACCACACCAACCCATCAAGATTGTAATTGTTTGAATGAAAATTAAGAGCATGAGATGGATGATGATGGTACCTGGAACGTTGATTTTGAAGATGTGGGCAGATGGGGATTCGAGCCAATCCATGAGGGCCGCTGACCCTGACCACTCTCGGAAGATCGGAGGGCTCCAGAAGAAGCGCCTCAAAGGTTGACCAAGTATACCTTCAGCCATTGTTGACTTGCCCGATGGAAGCAGATGAACTAAGTGGGTGTTACGGGGTTCAAAGAAATTACGTTTATTCAGTTTTATACGAGTTATATCCACAATCCAGAATGTTCTGGGGACCTTATCAGATTATATCCATATTATATGACGAGACGAGCTTTGAAGACGACGATGGTTCAAGATGATTCAGGACACAATGGACTATTAGGGTTCGCTCTGCGGATTGGGCTTAGAGAATCACACAAACAAAAACGAGAATTGTTCGGCCCTTCTCCTAAGTAGAAATTTATTTATTTAAAAAAAAATCTATTTTACGTTTCTAAATTAAAACTTATATCTTTCTATAATTAAAACAAAGTATATAAATTTTTTTAAAAAAATAATCATAAAATAGATAAATTATATAAATCATATCTCTGATTAAAGAATATGATGATAACATTTTTTCATACAATTAATTCTAATTAAAATTAAACTTTTTCTTATTTTAGTTCAAAAGTGTTTTCAGGAAATTCTAAGGTGAAAGAAAATAAAGGAAAATATTCTGAAATTTTCAAGCGCATGAAGAAAAAAGGCAAAGTGGAAGAAAATAAGAAATGAACATAACACTAAGTACCTGTTTAAAAATAAAAAGAGAAAGGAAAGGAATACAAGAAATAAAAAAATAAAAGTTAAGTGTTAATTTTTTTCTCTTATTCAAATTTTTTTTAAAATTTTTTAATTTGATATTATTAAAATTCATTAAAAAAAGAGTTAATACAAAAATGTTTAATTTTTTAAAAATTTAAAAACTTAAATAAAGGCAAAGTTTTTAACTTTTATTTTCTTCTATTCTTTTTCAATCCAAACACTTAGAAGTTTGTGTAAATTAAAAGCTGCCAAAATCTGTTTATCTAAGTTGATTCTCTTCATCCAAACACAAAAGTGAAGTTTGTTTGAGTTTGTCAGTTTGCAGAATGTGGGAGGAATAATAATGTTGGAGGAATTGCTTTATTGATAACATAAATGGAGGAAGAAGTGTGTGCAGTAATTAACTTCATGATTAATTATATTGCTTAATTGTAAAGCTTTAGATGGCATCCATCTGGAGGCCAAACATGAGAGATTCCGTTGAATGATGTTAAGCTAAAGACAAAGCACAAAGAGAGTAAAGACCAGAGTTGATTTGTAGCTTTTGTGTCATATGTAGGATCTGAAGTGGATTCAATTACAATGTCTTGTCTCACTTTGTTATCCACCAAATATATCAATATTAGTATCATCACCCCACCATAATATATCTAATCAAATTGATCCCTTGTTATCTGCAAAAATCCAGTATTATTGTGAGTGAAAAAAGACGTTGATAATGAGAGTGAATTACATCATAAAATTCTATTACAAGTAGTAATGATAATAATATAATAATATTGGTAATTGAATTTGTGGTAACAAAATGTTGATTATCTTTGAGAATGATGCTTATCTGCGTTACGCTTACGGCAAGGAAGATGACTGTCGTACACAGCAATGACTTCAACTCACTTTGATACCAAGTCAAAGAGGCAATGAGTGAAATGGAGAAGAGTATGTAGGTAATAGGTAGGATCAGAATATAGAATCTTTAATTGACAAAAGTAACTATACGTTGGTTTTTTCAAAAAAAATTGTTAATCAAATAAAATCTTAATTAGTGTCTTAGTAAAATTTTCTCAAAAATATTATGTAATTGTATTCGATTAAGTATTTCTGTGTCAAAAATTTATTGGCTTTGTAGCTAAAGGTAAGTGTGGCTCTTTTTGCGAGAGGCTTGTGATTGTACGTAAGTTTGCTTTATTTAAATAACAATAATGTAATTTTGGCCAAAAAAAATGTAACAATAATGTAATTAAGATCTAAGATTCTATTATTGTTGACACCTTTTGTTTTAACTGCCAATCATCTTATATATGGGGAATTATTTCACATTTCCTTTTTGGTTTTTTAAATTAAAATAAATTTAATGTATAGGAGTTTATGATAGGAGATAACTCTCTTGAATTGTTAATTATGTATAGATAACTTAATTAAATTATAAAAATTGATCTAAAATTTTTTTAAATATTAAAATTTATGCTAAAAAAATATTTTGTTAATTATAAAAATATAGAAAAGTGGAGTTATAAAGAAAGTTCAATTTAACTTCTCACTTCTTTTTTATTAAGTACATGTGAAACATACTGGTATATAATTAATGTTGACAATTCTTATTATGCTTTCCTCATTCTAATTTCTAAGTGATTTCATCACTTTCATTCTCATCTAAATGAAAATTTTCAACTCTTTTATTTAAATGATATTTTCAGGTCAGTTGTCACATTGAAGAACAATTTATTTTTTAAAATATTAATCCCAAATAATTAAACTAAATGATTAAATTTATATAAAATTACTTATATCTTTGTTATCAAGTTATCTAATTAAAATAAAATATATAAATATTTTTTAAAAAAAATTAATTATGAGAGTAATAAATTATATAAAATATATATTAATTTTTAATTAAAGAATTTAATAATAAATATATAAAAATTACACAAAGTTTTTGTCAAAACTAAAACACCACCTGAGTCCTGACTATTAAAATTTCAAAAGGAAAAGGAGATCTTAGGTACAAATTTAAGTAGAAACTAAAGAAATATTAAAAAATAAAAAATAAAGGTGTAAAAAAGTAGAGATGGGAAGGAAAAGGAGAATGATATGAGAAATCCATTGTCCCCAAAAGATGAAGATAGGCGCATATACCAATGATACTTGAAGGAAAGTATTATAAATCTCATGCAACTTTACAATTAATGAATAATTTATAATACACCAAAGATAACACCATTTTGTTAAAGTTGGGGAGGAAATTATACAATCTTTTCTGCCCTCATCGCTTTCATTTCTCTTTGCTTTGCCTTTTTTGTTTCAATGGTTCCAATAAGTGCCCCCATCTTTCCTTTTGAACACAATCTCTCTTTTCAATTGAATTTGAAATTGGAAAATAATAAAGTTACATGTTAAAGAAAGATGAGAGAAAAAAAAAAAGTAGACATTTTTTAAGAGGTAAACAAGAAAGCAAAAGAGCCACCAAAGAGAAGAGATGGAGGAGAAAGGCTGATAATAATTGAGCAGTTTCACTTTCTAAAGTCACTTACCTGCACGCCAAAACATAAAACCAAAAAAACAAAAAATACGTTACTGTACTGCACTGAATCTTTTATTTTTTTTGGTTCTGTAATTAAATAAAAAAAATAGGGAGAGAGAGAAAGTGTGTGATTATTACCGCGATCTTCACAGAGCTTCCTCAAGAAAGCAAGGAAAATTATAAGTATGGCTACTCCTGCTAATAATCCAATTATTATAGCAAATGTCTTCTCCCCTTCATCACTTGATTTATCTGCAACATAAATAATAATTGTATATATACTATTTTTAATCAAAATTCTGTTAAAGTTAATGATAGCTAACAGATGATACTTAGAAAATTGCAGGAAGTTGTAAAATTGTGTTCATTATCATTGCTATGGCGATTTCTCCGGTTACACAAATTGGGAACTTGTTGAGAAAAAAGTGTACATTTTCCCTTTTTGTCTTTTGGAATTTTTACATTCATGAAAGCCAGAAGATCATGAAGATGAAGATGAAAAGTAGGGCTTGTGGCGGGAAGATGATGAGATGGGCCTTACCATGGGCCTTGGAGTAACCATGGGCCCCAGCCGTGGAGTACCTGGTGTAGCACTTGGCCAAGAACATGTCCCCGTAATCCGCGGTGCCGCAATCGCTTCTCAGCCGTCCGATGGCCTCCCCGATGCAATCCTGGCACTCCGCAAAGCTCAGATCCCCTGTACACTGGGCCATCCCCTGCACTTTTCCGGACCCACCCACACGAAACGGACCCCCGGAACCCGCTAACCCGGACAGAACGGCGTCCCTGCTGGACATGGCGTCGGAGTTGTACCCAACGGAGGGTCCACATTTCTTGAGCACCACCGTCTTGTCCTCCACCCCGAGGAAGGACATGTTGTCGTACTTGACGTAGCACCCTTCCAGCTGGACGGCGCCGCCGCACGTCTGCGAGCAGAGGACGCCGGCTCGGGTGACGGCGCGGGCGACGCAGGTGGCACAGTCCGGCATGGAGAGGTCGGCGCGGCATTGGTAGAGACCGTACACCACGTCCTGGGAGCTGGACCCGGTGACGGTGACGTTGTTGTAAGCGGAGTACGTGGCTGAGTTCACCAACGAGGTGAGTAGCGAGTCCAGATTGAACTCGTATGGAGAGTTGGGGGTGTACCTTTGCTGGGTGCACCCTCCGTATAGGAACGAGTCCGTCGAGGATGACATTACTTCTGAAGGGACAGTCATGATTGCCCACAAGAGGAGGATGGTCACGGAGGGTAACAAAAAACGGGTCGTTTTGGCCATTTATGTTTCTTTCTCTTTGGTTTTCAATCTGTACTTTCGTTTTTGTGCGTGTGTGTGTGTGTGTGTGACTGAGAGTGAGAGGGTGAATGGAAGCTAAGTAAAGTTGGAGAACATGAGAGGGTATTACTATTGGGGGAGGGTAAGACTGGAACAAAGTTTCATGAAAACGTGGCAAGTGGAGAAGAAAGACCAGTGAGCTTGCTTAAGGACTTGCTTTATATAGGGAAATCCATGGCTTTCCCCTTTCATATATAAAGATAACCAAAAAAAAAAAAAAAAGAAACAGATAAGTTTCTCTACACTAATTCTCGTCGTGGGGTCTGGATTTATTTCAGATTTATTCACTATTTTCTTTTTCTTTTTTTAAAAATGATGTTAATGTTTTAAATTAGATAGGATTTATCTTATTTATCAGGTTTACATGAAAATGAACAGAAAAGGTTCAGTTTCGAAGATTTATAAATGAAGTGACATTTTTCTGGAGGTGTTTACTGAATTAAATGCCTCAAAAGAAAGAATTTGCATAATTTAAGATATAGAAATAATGCTAGTTGAATCTTGAAAGACAATGGCGATTAAAATAGACATCTCAGAAACTTTAGTAAGTAGTAACCAAAATCATAGCCTTCATTATTGTTGATATTTTTTAATTTTTGACAAACACTGAAGCATCAAGCTGAATATAATGCAAATCTGGAGTTATCTTTTAACTTCCATGATTAAGCCGAATATATTACTGTGAAAGGAAAAAAAGGCATTTCGGCCTACCTATACCTAAAGTTTTCGGGAGATGTAAAAGAACCTTTTCCTTTCCTTCTTTCTTTCTTTCTCTTTCATTCTTTTTTTTACAGTTAAAAGAACCTTTCTCTGGGACAATATAAAAGAACTTTTATAATGGTAGTAAAAAACCAAAGGCACACTGTAAGAGCCACAACATGGCTCAAACTAATCAACTTTATTTAAAAAAACAAACATTTGTGGTGGGCTATAGGATGATTCGAATCCCATGATGAACCTCGCAACATCTTTATCCTATATCTCCGAGAAGACATTAATATACATTTTCCCATGCAAATTTTCTCAAATTCTACATTTGCATGCATAGTTATAGTTAGAAAAGTTCTGAATACAAGGAGCGACAATGACGAAGCTTATCCACTATTACCAAGAAGAACACCAAAAATGTTGTAGTAATTGGAAATCGGAAAGCATGGGGTATTGATGCAAGGTCATGAATTATTGTATAAAATTCCGGGCCTTCATATGCGAAAATACATATATATTTCTGCTGTTAATTAATAATTATATATATATATAGATGGATTGTAAAGTAAAATGGCGAGACTAATTAAGATAATTAAGGAAAGGGGTTCATGTCCAACAGTTTGTGTTATGGAGACAAAACACTTTTGGAATGAAGACAGAAGAAGACAACTGTGACATCGCACTACGCCTACCCCTCCTCGTCATATCCTTACTTTACCACTGATCTTCAATACTTGGTCAAGGTTGCGTCACCTAAATGGCCTTATTCTATGTATCATCTTTGTATGCATATACCGTATAGGCATAATGAGATGCAATGTTTTAAAAATTAAATCAATTATATAGTAAATTTACGGTTTATTGATTTATCCATAATTAAACTGTAAATTGATGACTATTAAATATATTTTTTTAATTTTATATATTATAACATATCTTTAATTTTTAATATAATATAATAAATAATATTATAAATAGTATATAAATTTATTATATAATATAATATAATAAATAATATTAACTATTGATATTAAATATTAATACTTAATAATAGAATAATATATATAATAATCTATACGACTTTAACTCTCACTGATAAAAAGTTTTCATAGCGACATAACGACACTCCTCCATGACATCAACGATCACAGGAGAGGGAAGGCTAAGTTTAGAAGGAAATGCAGATGAAAAATGATAAAATTCTTATATTTACATTTATCTTAACATCTGATTTATTTAAAAAGATATCCAAAATGACATCGTTTTGGCATTAAAATATTAGGAAAAAGTATACTTTACCCCATCAACTATATCTATATAACATATTATTCATATAAACTTTGATTTATAACAAATTATTTTCTTAAATTATTCAAAATATTGAAAATCGTTATTTTTATAGTTAAATTTAACAATTATGTGCTTGTTTTATAATTTTTTTTTCTCTTCCTTAATTTAATTTCACATCATATGTGAAGGAAGATTGGAGACAAAAAAAAAAAGATTTTGTGAACTTCTTAAATATAATTTCAATATTTTAAATAGTTTAAGGGAGTAATTTGTTACAAATAAAAATATATATAGATGTTGTGTTATATAAGCATAATTGAAGGGGTGTGAAATGTAGTTTTTCCAAAATATTAAAAAAAAATTTGTGAACTAATCAGACTATTCAAATCGTCAATTTTACAGGTTCAACCGATTTTTAACTGATTCTTTTGACTATTGATTTTTTGATTTTTTTAGACCAAATGAAGACCAGTTCATCGATTTTTCAATTGAATCAATTGGTCTAATTCGATTTTCAAAACCTTAACGAGAGATTTTTTTTTTTACTAGACTATATTAATTTAATCTCATTAGAATAAATTTTCAAATATCGATAAAATTATTATCATACAACTTGAATATCATATGTTCAAATCTTAAAAATAATTTTTCTGTTTGCTAAGACATACATGTACTATTCACATACTCCACTTAGTTAAAACCTTATACATTGAGTCGCTCGTTATTAATTCAACCTCACATTGAGCTTTCCCTATACAATAAATTAATCTCATGTGAACTTGAGAAACAAAGAAAAAGTAGGGCTACAATATATATATATATATATATATATAGTCACGGGAAAGCTTGTATTTTGAGCTTAAATCAGAAAAGAATTTTACTCAAGAATCCTACTTTCTACCATTTTCATACATATGGTAGTTATAGTGAATTATAAATGGTCCACCAATGAGTAAGACTCAGAATATACAGGTCCCCTACTACATTAAACATTTTGAGGTTATGATGAGTGGAATGAATATAGTTGTTTACAATTTACAAACTATGTGATTCTTGACACAGTTCGTATGATAGTTAGCTGCTAATAATTAATTATATATGGAGAGAGAGTGCATGCTAGCTCTTTCAAGATTGAGGACTAGACATAGAAGCATGTTGAAGAAGGAGAGAGTTGAAATTTAATGTCTAGAGATTATGGTCTCACTAGAGATGAAGACCAAATTGTTGTGGTCAATTTTAATGTTTCTGTCTTTCTCATAATTCCTTTTTTTGGGTGGCGTAAGCGTAATACATGGTTGTTTCAGCCATCATATGCAAGAAGTGGGGGAGGAAGGAGTGTGTGTTTGTTTCTCGCAAAAGAGTGAGAGAGATGGAAGAGAAAAATGTTAATTTCAGATTTGTCTTAATAAATTTATGATGCTTTGTCTTTGTATCTCATCTCAATGTGATGCATAATGCTATGCCATAGGTTGTTCTTCTTGTCCTCCACAATCCACGTCTCTGGATAGGCCAGCCCACCACCCTGTTTGGCCCAAATCATCCTCCCTCATGCATTTTTGTTTTCAAATTTTAAAGTTTTTTATGTCTAGGTTCTGGCTCAGCAGTGAAATAGAATCGTCATCATACAAGCAGATAAACGAGTATGATATGGGAAAATTATATCAAGTTAAAATAAGAGGCAACGAGACACTTCTTAAATATATACAAAATTTTACCTAGAAAATTCATCCCAAAATTCAAAGTTTTGGACTTCGATATAAAAGAAAAAGTTTAGTCCCGACAAGCGAGAATAACCCCACTGTAGAAACAGGAAAGGTGTGAAAGAGACATGATTTAAAGTTTTAGTGACCCCTTCTTTGGTTCAAAATAATCTGAATTCACATGGAAAAAGTCTGATTATAGGCCTAAGGCCTTCACTTAGTTTGAACCCAAGAACTAGTGGGCCGAACTTGTTACTGAATTTTATGTTATTGAACTATTTTAGTGATATATATGCGTATAACATTATCAGTTGAATTTAAGATTGTGTTGTTTGTATGGTCATAACTGATGACTCGTACTCATTCCAGAAAGGTTATATGAAAAGTTGGATCGGGTTGGGTAGACGAAACCCCATAAGTTGATTTTAACCAATCACATTCACTCGGTCCTTATGTTTTGATCCACACAATTCCGTATTTGGTATTTACAGGTAAAGTCAAATTTGACATGTGCTTTCATATCCTATGGTGTTGAGGAGGGCTGAGAGTTGAGACGATTCACCAGTCTGTCCAGTGCATCTTTCATCCACCAATGCTGACACACCTCTCTTGCCTCTGACACGCTCATCTACAATTCAATCAATCAAACATTAATTAATTCACTGCTCCAATGAAAGCTTCTAATTGCTTCTATTTATATATATATATATTTCATGAGTTACTTAAAGGCAATTACCCATATTCTGTGACGCATATTTTGCTCCGGCCACAACTCTAGTTGTCGTTCAACTAGTAGAGGGAACATGTAGCCTTCGTACAAACAATCATGCCTTTTGCTCTTGAAGCTCCATTTCCCCAATTTACCCTGCACCACATGTTCACCTTTTTATTTCATTATTTAACACCAATTAAGGAATTAAGTGTGTGTTTCCTATGTCACACTCACACTTACCCCAACAATGCCTTGTACCCCCGCTTCCTCTATGCTCTCTCGCAAAGCCGCCTCCTTCTTGGATTCGTCCAGTTCCCACCCTCCCTGTTGGTTGTCTTGGGTCAGTCAACCACACTTAATTTATACATTCAATTTAAGAGCAATGTGCATTATTTATGTACCTTTGGGAATAGCATCCCTTTGCCTTTCTGAGAACTTATCATAAGTACCTCTAATTCTAATTCTAATTCTAATTCTTCTGTTGCCTTCAACGAACCTTCTTCCACAATTTTATATCTGTACGGTATGCATCTGCATCATTCCAAACACACAATTAACAACCTTCATATTTCCTACATAACAACTAACGCTTAACAAACTAAAACGGACTGTTTTTCTGGGTAAAGCTTGAAAATTAGAGTAGAGGAGAGAGAGACGAACCCGACGACTTGGCGACGACCTTTTCTGTAGCGCTGCAACTCCCGACCGGTCCGAGAAACCAATGCCACAGCCGCAGTTTCTGGGGAAACCAAAGCCACCATTTTCTATGGAATTGGATTTCTGAGAGCAACTTGAAATGAAATGAAATGAATTTACACAGGTAAAGAAAGCAGAGCGTGTGATTTGATTTGGGAGTATAACGATGATGATCAGGATACTTTAATAGGACACGGTTGGAGAAAGTGGCGTGTTAAATAGAGGAAGAGGAGATGTGGGTCTGGCCTTTTTGGGTGGTGAATGACGTGTCGTAGAGGGTTGAGATCCTTACAGCACGTGTCAATGATGTGACACGTGATTACCTACGTGTCTGTGGCTGAGGCTGAGGTTGTCATTTTCCTGTCCAACTATAGACCCATAGGCCGGCGCTGCTGCTCAGCAGCTGTTTCTTCAATATGTATGTCATCAATTTTCTCTGGTCTGTGGACAATTGCGAAATTTAACACCATGAATTTTTTAAAACGTAGATTTTAATAAAATAATAAAGTGTAAAAAAAATAAAAAAATAAGAGACAAATTAAAAATTTATTATAAATAGGTTATGACTCATTTATAATTTTTTTTATTTTTTTTACATTTTATTATTTTATTAAAATTTATATTTTAAAAAATTTATTCTCAACGTTTAACTAGAAGAGGTTGTAAAAAGCTGCTAATCTATGAATTTTTCTAGAAGCCTACATTATTATTAATTTTCTTTTAATAAAAAACCCTATCTAGAAGTTGCCTTCACTCCATAGTCCATAATGAACATCTTTTATTTGATTTTTCTAGGACGTCATTCTAGTTGAAGTTAGGTTAGGAGCGTTAACAGTTGAGACACTTCCCTTGTTCCTTTTGCGCGAGGTCCCTTTCAAAAAGTGTTAATACAGTAATTAAATTAAACAAAAGAGCTGAATTAGTAAATATGTTGCATGTGAATGTGACAAAGGCATACATATATATGCTCTCAAATCTAAACTATGATAAGGAAATCTAAACGAAGGGTATTAGTTGTTCACCGTTGTGGAAGGCTATAGTGGGACCACATCAATGGCCTAACCAATCCCAACCTGAAAAAAAAAAAATTATTTATGAACTAAATTTATATATAATTTTTATACTTTTATTATTTATTAATTAATTAAAATTAAGTATGTAAAAATATTTTTTATAAAGAATCATATAAAAATAATTTATATAAATTATGTACATGTCAATTTGTGATTAAAAATCTTGATAAAAAAAATATAAAAATAAGATCTAAATTTTTTTCCAAATTTTAAAGTGTTTTGCTAATTACCAATGTCTTTAAAATATTAATTAAATTTTTTTATTAATCAATAAAATATTTAATGACTTAAAATTTATAAAAAAATACATAAAATAATAATTTTTAATATTAAAAAAATTCATCAATTAATCAAATAAAATTTTAAGTAGTGTCCTAAAAACACTAGTTAGGGTAAATCAATTTTAAATATAAGATATTTTTTAAACTTTAATATGAAATAAAATAAGTAAATTAAATTGATTATATATATATATATATATGGTTGTACAAGAATGATAAGCATTTTTTATATTCATATGAACTTTAATTAAAATGTTAAATCACGTAAATTAATTAAACTTTATTATAGTCAACTGAGAAACCTGACATTTTCAAGGTATTTAATTAAGGAACTAAATTTTATGTTATATATGGCAACAAGTTTTATCTTTATTTTAAGCATCAGCCTACAAAATAATCCATTTTCTAAGGCACATACTTCAGTGCAAACAAATTGCAAAATACTTGCATGTCCTTGCTGGATTTAGTTTTGGGGATAAAATCATTGTTAAAAAGAAGATTAAATAAGTTTAATTAGTCATTAGTTGAGATAATAATAATTCTAATTTTGTAAAATTAAAAAAGATACTCTAAGATGCACTCAAATACTTTACACAATAAAATTTTTAAAGTAAGAGAAAAATAAAAAATAATTAAAAAAAGATAAATAAAAAACTAATCATTAATAGATTAAAGCTCAAATTATTTTTTTTATTTCTCTTATTTTAAAATTTTTATTTTTTATTTTAAAAAATTTAATTTTTTTTATATATATTTATATTTAATATTTAATAATACTTTAAATAAAATTACTTTTACTACAAATTTACAAAAAACTCAAAATACATGATAAGTATATGCAAGTAGCGAAAGGTTCTCAAATACATAACTTGGACAATGGCATGCGCTTCGTCAACTGATTTTAGGTTCAATAATTAAATCAATGATTCTCATTTAATTTAAGATATTAAAAATAAAAAAATTATCTATTTAATGGTGAGAAATAAAATTTGAAAAAGCAGAAGAAATGAGAAGTCAACCATTTTGGGGAGAAGTGGTTATGGAACACTGTATTTGGTTCTCTTTCTAAAATATTGAGGTAACCCTTAAAACTTTGATTCATGTCCTTCTTCTTTCCTTGTCTTTCTCTGTGTTATGACTTATGAAGCTCCTCATAGTAATTAAAATAATAATTAAAAATAGAAATAATTTTTTGACGTGAAATTTTATATATATGAGTGGCAAGAAATTAGAACAATTAAATTAAATTAAAATGATGTTCAGGTTTCTGAAGAAAAAAAAAATAATTATAAAGGATGGCATGGCTTAGTTATATATATATATATTGTGTTTTTGTGTTTTTATATTTGTAATAGTGGGATTTTGTCTCTATGCATTGGAAATGGTCGGAGTCACACATCTAAACGCCCACCTTTCTAGAAATTTATGAAAAAACAAATAACGTTTCAGACATTATTTTTCAACTTCACAATTATTATTATTGGCAAGTCTTCCATGCTACTTTCTGAATTTGTCATCTTTGGCATTTCTCTCTCATTTTTTAATTATAGAAAATTAAAATATCTAAATATTTTCTCTGCTATTCATTGCGTAACACATGTTGAAACATGAATCGTGAAGAATTTTTAATTGCTAAAATAATATTGGTGACCTACCAATTGGTGCGCCTCACTTTTGTTTATCTTTGAAATTATGCTATGTATGGTCATTTTTATTTGTCTTTTTCTGTGTACTTTTTTTTAAAAATAAAAAATCATTGAAATTAATAGAAACGGCGTTCATCATTGAATTTTATGTACGAATCCCACCGAAATTAATTACTTTTTCGTTAATTACATTTTTTAACTTATCTAGTAGCTTTTAATGTATAGTTTTCATGCTATTAATTAATAGAAGATTTAGTTTGAGGGTCAATTAATTACTATTTAATATTTAATGACTGCTAGAATTAGAGTGGTAGCTCTCGAGAGTACATGAATGGTATTAGATTATTAACTTGGATTTTATGAATTGTTCGAGAAGTTCAAGAAGTTGAATTCCAAAGACATTTTAAAATTGAAAACTCATTTATTGAGTTTTTTTTTCTTCCTACGAAAATTATTTTTAGCACCAACCATGTGTTTGCTCAGATTTTGTGCCTCACTTGTAGGTTGCAGCATATGCCAAAGTCAAGTTAAGCCACACTGGGATTAATTTCTTAAACACACAATTAATGAACAGATTATATTCTACAAAGCACGAACGTTAAGCTTTTCATAGCATAATCTTTAATGAAAATATCCATTACTTATTTCTTATGTACTTGTACCTTTGAATTTTTAATTGTTTTAGATTCTCCTGAACAAAAGTTTAAGCCTTTACTCTTCATTCTTCACAAAAATAAATATGGAAAACTTAACTATGAAAAGTTCTATATATGAAGATATTGATATTTTTTTATCATTATTTAATGATGAAAAAGCTTAATTTCTGAAAAATATTATGTTGCATAAAGTTATCCATCGACTACTATGGAAACATAAATTTATAGATAAATCATAACTGAAAATTATTTAATGGATAAATTTTCTTAATTTATTTATTTGAACATGTTGATGATTGATGATGTTAATGAATTCTCACTTTTTTATTTATGCTTTAATTAAAGTCATCTTTGAAATGATAAAGGTGGGAAGGAAGGAGAGACTATCTGCCCTTGCTGTCCATTTGTGATAAATAATATTTTATTATTATACATAAATTTTAAAAATAATGAAATAACTTTAAAATGTTTTAACTTTCAAATTCCATAACTCAACCCTTTAAATAACACCAAGATATGATTGGCGACTACAAAATACAAAAGAATCTTTGAAATTTAGACTTCACACAATGAAATTATTTAATTGGCCGAAAGGTAAACACTTAGCTTTCTGTTATTTTTGGCGTATAGACATGCATGCTTGCTATCCATCATCACATCCACTACTTGCAGACTTTGGAGATCGTCTTTTTCATCATAATTTTGGTTTTCTTAAATATCAGTATATCAAATTAAATCATAAATAAATTTATAAACATATGAGGTGAAATAACACATGCAATGCTCATCAGTAAATTATAAAATTATGAAAATCATCTTTATCTGTATACCAGGGTTTCCTGATGTCTGCCTTGGCTATTTAATTCAAACAATATAATCTTAATTGTTGAGTTTATAAGTAAATGTCTCTTACCTATGGAAAAGAGAGTTCACATTAGAAAGGAAAAAGGCCTCAAACATCTGCAAGTTAGTATATATCCCATGCTTATCATCTACAAGTAGACAAGAGATTGCATTTTATAGCTGCACACAACAGCGACAACACTATGGAAATGGAAGCCTATTTATCCTTCATCCGAGGTCACATGCCAGCAAATTAGAGGATGAACAAATTAGATGCATAATACCATTCCACACAGGCTTAAAATTTTTTCATTGGTTTCTAATAATTTTCATCCATAAAGAGATGGGCAACAGAGCAATGGCCGACCTCTTCACAATGCCATTCACTATTTCACTCCATCTTAATGCAAAATACACCATCACAGGTTGTGACACAAGCAAACTGGTAGAATCCTAAATACTAATGCGCTCTGCTGTACAGTATCTGCTATCTAAATACTCAAGTATCCGCACAACAACAGCTAGATGTGTTAAGGAAAAACACATAGCAGTAACTATTACAAGAATATTTAACTGTACTGATCGGATTCATCAGAATCTTCAGATGTCACAAGAGAGTCTTCATCCTCTTGGTCTTCAATTTCATGGGTTTTTATTGCTGACGCTGTACAGGCAGACATCTTGGTCAATGCTGCAGTTTTGCTTGCTCTCTGTGAGCGAACTTGTACCGTATGATGAGTGGTACTAGGAACTATGGAAGCAGGCGAAACTAATTCGTCATCAGAAGAGTCTTGCTCAACCGTTACCCTTCTCCTAGAACGTTTTGGTCTGGTTTTTGGGCGTGCAGCTGGTGTTTGTTGCATTGCAACTGAACCATCAAGATCCAGGTCGAACTCAAGTTCCAATTTCCCTTAATAAATAAAGTGAAAGGATAAAAACGTTACATCAGAAGCAAAAACGTAAAATAGTAAAATAAAGTACAGTAAAACTGGCTAGAATGAAGCCTCCAGTTTCATACAGTACTCAATGGGAAAATAAGGAATATAGATTAGACCTGTAAGATTAAGATTGGAATTGACTAGCTAATAAGCTATAGTTAATGCAGCACTAAGTTTTTTAAATTTTATTAGTGAATGGAGGTGAACCTAGGCGTAAGCATAACATTTTATCCTTTCAAACATTTCGAAAGAGAAAAGCAAAGTATTACCCAAAATGAGATTAACTTCGTCTTGCACCAATTCTTGATCCGGTTGTTTATCTCGAATCATGAGATGTTCTGCCATACGCTTCAATTCTTTTACAAGATCCTTCTCTGACAAAACACATTCAACCACGCGACTTAAAAGCCTCCTCATGAACTTTATTGGCCCTTGTTCTGATAACCGAAAACGAAGCAAGACGAGTATTCTACATAATGCTGACACATATGACTTCTCAGCAGCTGTCTTCTTCGAATGAAAGCTTGCCACCTCAACAAAGGAAATAAAGTGTAAAAATAAGGGGAGAAATGAAAAAAAAAACCATTAATTTGAATCCTGCAATATTCTCCTAAACATCTGATGCGACATTTTTATGTCATTTCGACAAGTGATATATATTTTCTTCACTCCTAGACTATTATTGGAACGAACACGTAGTTGATATCAACGTTCACTTGACAAATGCCATAACTACATAGGTTGCATCTCTTCTAAATTCGTAGGACCCGAAGAAAGCTAGTAATGAGGGAGCTTAACAAAATGAAAAGCTTTCTGCAACCGCATGTAGGGATCTTTTCATGAACCATGTCAAGTTTCAGCATGAATTCTCCATAAAGATTAATGACTACAGTACATATTAGCTTAAAAATAGACACTACCAATTCCTGGCAAGGTGAAACCATAGTACGCCATTCTTAAAAACAAGAAAAAGAAATGAGGAGCAAGCTTTGGCATAATACAACTAACTTAAAATATGTGAAAGGTTACCTCTACGGCTATGCGTATTGCAAGTCCCTCCTCGTCACACTCGAATGGAACTTCTGCACAACTATCTATGACTTGTGGAAATTCTGTACTATTATTTTCACTCTCTGGTTGAGTCTCTTTATCGTATAAAGGGACCTGCATCATCTGCACCATAAATCGTGAAGCTTGAACAGCACGCTTACGCATCTGAGACACCACAAAAGAAGAACCTCCAGAGTTTCCATAAATGCCTGGCCACATCGAACGCATGACCGAAATGAAAGCCTTGGATATGCACTTCTGCAGTTACAGAAAGAAACAGTTAGGGCACTACATATGACATTACAAATAATAATAATAATAATAATAAGGACTACGAACAAAAGACACATCTAAACGTCGTATCAACTATGCTCGCCTTGTGATTGGCCGAGAGACATGGATAGTGCTCAAAAAAGACAGACAGACACTGCTTCAACCTGATCAAAGAGTGAAAGTCAATTTCAAATAGCTATCAGTACAAGACAACAAACTAAAAAAGTGGGAAATCATAGTTTGTGGCGCACACAATACCTCTGCATGTGTTCTGTTTCGTCGCTGAAGAACAAGCTGATGAGCTTTGATAAAAGCACAGGATGCAAAGAAGTTGGTATGCTTGGATAGTTCTCACTTAGGAGAAGAATTTTCGCAAACCCCTCTGCTAGAGCAGAATGAACGCACTCATCTTCGTTGCAAGTCGAAAGATTGCCCCAGTCATCTTTCTCAAATCCACCATATAAGAGATCTAGCATTCCAACGTTTAAATCCCCTTCGAAATCAGAAAAGTTCACAGGACTGAAAATCTTCTTGTCACACTGAATTTGGCATGGAAGGTCGTGCCTCAACACCCTGTCAACTTCTTGAGGCCCATGCCACATCCCAAGATCAACTAATGCTTTACACGCCTCCATGCTAATTGGATGTGGTCCTTTAATATACGAAATCCTCAGTTGTTTTACAAGTTCTTCACTTGGCATCCTCTCCAGCAATCCAAATAGACCAAGACATCTGACTGCAATCCTTTGCACATCCAAGTGAGCATGTTTTGCCTGCAGTTCATTGCCCATGTTAGAAAATAGTTATCAGTGCCCTCCAACAAGAGCTACCAGGACTGATCGGTTTGCCTTTGGCCTATTGGCCATTTACCACATATGTTATTCATCAGAAATGTAATAGCGATACCTTGGACAACAAACTCAAATCCACTATATATGCGCAAAACATTATACTAGTAATCTTGAGAATGGGTACGCATGCAATCAACATTATATATTGCTGTCATAGTTCATTGACATTCATCCCTATGGAACCGAAGTAAACGATATGATTGTTCCGTGTGGCTTCATATTTTATCAAAACTTTTTGACATTTACCCACATTTCATGCTGCCGTGCCCAGAGAAACCATACTTGGTATTCATTGCGGAGATATGATATGATTTCTAAATAGTTGCTTATAATCACCGTCCTAGTATATGGCGTTTAATGACATTGCTTTTGCTTGCCTATAAACCAATGGATGGAAAGCTTAGGAGATGCATACAGTGCATTCTTTGCTTGGAGAGAACACAGCAAATGGAAGAAAAGCAACGTGTAAGAAAGAGTGGAGTGCTACACAAATGTGCCGTGTGTATGGAGTGATACATTGATGAGAAAAAATATTGTAAGATAAAAGAATTCTACTGGTAATTCTTGTGTCTATTATTTTTATCACTTTATTATTTTACCCCATTTATCCTATTACTGGGTTCAATATTTCCATCGTCCCAATTTTTCATGATTAGATGGATAATTAATAAAAAAAGAGAGGAAGAAAGAAAGAAAGCTAAATGAAAACAGAGAAATATGCAATGAATTTGTTACCCCTGGAAGTAGTAAAGATTGCAGTAATTCGATAGCCTTGCCCTGAACATAGCGGAATGACATCACATTTTTCAGCAAAAGACCAGTAAGAGAAAGGCTATGTATCCACTGCACACAATCTGCCGTTCTCTCCCTGCATGGTTGAGCTAGCTCTTCTATAACTGCAAGAACAACTTCTTCAAATTCACCAGGAGCAGCGTGGACTTTCCTTGCCAACTTGGCTATAGCTTCAGCCCAATCATTGTCTCCCCTAAAGTTCAATCCATCTCCTATAACAATCACATTCCCTTCATCATCCTCCTCATGCTCAAGAGGCTTACGCATCAGTTCCTGCAAAAATGCACTTGCAATCTTTCTATTTGTGGCATCAGAAAATTCGAACATGGCACCAAGCAAAAGAAGCTGTCGGCAAGCGAAGCGATGGTTTGCTCCTGTGCATACCATATTTCAGACTAATTTAACATGTATTAAAGAGATGGATGTATCAAACTATCAATACCACTAGCGTCGACCAGATAAACTTATACTGACCAGCATTGATATGAGCCCTAACCAACTCTATGTAATCATCAACTGTTGCAGGAAGAATTCTTTCCAGAAGGTCATTTTTATCCGATGCTTCTGCTGCATATACTTCTGCTTCAGTGCCCATTGTAGCGGCAGCATCTGAACCTCTGGCCTATTACGGTACAAATTTAAATCCTCACTGGTCAGATGAAAAACTTGTATCTCTAATATTGTAATTCAAATTACAAGATTTCAGTAACTAGAACAAAAACAAGAGAGATCAAATGAGTAACTAAAATATTTGTAGTTCGATCCTTTTAATTGCTCAATGGCATATTGAATAGCTACACACTAACATATGTGCATAAAGATGCTAGAAATATTTGAAATGCTAAGGATCCTGTAAAAACGAGCTGTCAATCTGAATAAGTGTACATTTTACATGAAAATAAAGGAGGGAAACTATATTTATCCATTGAAACTATAATTTCTAGAGTGCATTGTTTCATACATATAATTCTCAAGAGGACAGATTAGCCACTTTAATGGACATTACCATGATGTAACCTACAATTAAATCAAGTCAAAATATGTTACATGCCTCCACTGCTTTCTTGGACTGACGTTATACATAGCAACAGAAAAAAGAAATACGGTATACAGATATAGTTCTTCTAACTCACATGCGCTTCTGACTGCAAATGCTTGCATACAATTCTCCAATAAAGCGCAACTTCTGCTTCCATCAGATGAATATTCGATGGGCAATGGACTGAGCTCCCTAAAACCAAAATGAGAAACAATGAAGTTACTGTATAACAGTCAACCAGGTTCAATTCCAGTGTTAATTCTGTTTTATCTTAGCTGTCAAAGATACTAAGGGTAAGCTCTCAAATAATATGGAGGAAATTAAATATACAATGCCCCACTCAACCCTTCCTGTTAATTTCTTGACAAAACATTTAATCTTACGTATAAGATAGAATATATTGTTACATCTTGTTTTATCAATACGTATTTACCATCATAATCAACACATAGTAACTTCCCAAACTTCAAACTTGCTTTGAAACGTAGAATCAAGTAACAAGAATGAATGACGAAACAAGTACAATTTGAATCTTAAAAAACATAGTTAACCTTCAGTATTGTCACTATTTGATGATATATACTGCTGGATACTTGCACCATTTTGCAGTTTTAAGAAATCAGCTTTTAGAAGCGCCTCAATAACAGACTCGCTAACTGATTCATAGGTTTCAACATCAAGATACTTGAGAAGTTCTAATGGATCTCCATTGCAACACTTTATAAGCCATTCATCTTTCATTAGTTTGAAGCATTCCTTTGAGACAACAATAGAACGGTCAGCTAGTCCTCTCCGAAGAATGTCTGTCCTGAGCTTAATGCTGTAGAAACCGGGCGAATGATAGAGAAATGATTATACAATCATTATGAAAGAAACCTAAATTGCTGGAATGTTGGAAAAAAAACAAAAAAAAAAGGAAAGATTGCAATTGCAACAATAAAATATCCACCCATAGTGACTTAAATGATAGGGGAACTATTGTTCCTTTACTACACCACACTTTACCTCAAGCTTTGTAGGGGAAATTTAATGGCTAGAACACAGTATGCAGCTTTGCGTACAGATTCACTCACATCCAAGGTACTATCAATGATCACTTGAGAGGTTACACTAGAAGCAGGCAAAGATAGCACAATCATTTTACGAACTTCCTGCATATTTTCCAACGTTAATTATGAGAAAATAACATTAATTATCATTAGCACCCGATGAGTAAAAACCCGCTAGACACTGACCGCATTTTGCTCCAAGGGAAGCACCTCAAGGAACAAATCAAGGATGTCACTGTTATCAGAGTCATTCACAAAGCGAGAAAGAGCCCTAACTGCAAATGTACGGATGATAGGGATCTTGTCTCCTACCCTCAACTTCATGCATTCTATCACCTCATCCCACAGGTCATCACTCACTTCCGCATCGTCTGGCAACCGCAGTATGATCTACAAAGTAATGAATTTAATCAAATACAACCAATAGTAAGATACCAGAGCAAGCGGAGGGTATCTAGTGGATATCCCCATTAATTACTGATAATAAGTTGGCATTAATCAGTTTTCAGTACAGCTATTCCACCCAGCTATACAGATAATGAATCAACACCGTCATTACTTTTAAATGAAATGGAAATTAGATCTTCCAAGTAGTCCACAGCATGAACCCATGAAATCGTAAATGTAACGTCAATATAAATCGTCAAAATAAACCGATACCTTTAAATGAAATTTAGGAAAGCTAAATTACCCCTGAATTTATGATGGGGGCAACCTTTCAAAAACTAGCATCTAGCTCCATTAGACCGAAATATCCAAAAATAAATATATTTATATAAAAATCCAAATCTTACATCAAATTAATTAAACCATATGGATGAAAACCCCAAATATTCTGAATTCCATACATCTTTATCAAGAACCAATGTTACAAGGAGTGCAATCCCTACCTCGGAAACAATCTGACAGGCTCGAGTCCTTGCAGACTTGTTGGCTGCTGCGGCAGCAACCAGTAGAAACTTGAGAAAATGGTCCAAGAATTCATCGGAATCAGAAGCATTGCCGGGGTCACGAGCACCGGCAAAGACAGAGACAAAACGAACAACGCGTTCAGCGGAAGCAAGGCGCCTTTGGAAATCGAAAAGAGGAATTAGGGCTTTGGAGAATGCAGAGAAGAATTGGGGAAGGGAAGACGATTTCGAGCGGAGAACGGAGAGCTCCTTGAGCTTTCGATTATGAGTGGCGTACGAGATTCGGGCCTCGTCCAATATTTTAGCAATTTTCTGCATCAGAAGCTTCTCTTCATCCGTGTCCTCCATCTCTCTCTTAGCCATGTACGGAGGTGGTGGTAATGGTGGTGTTGATGGTGGATCTGAATTCTGAAGCCGTGAATCTTCAATGTTTCACCATTTCGTTTTTGAATTTGAGCGGGAGTTCACAATTACATACATCAGATGTATTTGAGCCTAAACAATCACAACTCTTAAGCTACCTGGCCCGGTAATGGCTGCTTGCACGGAATATCGGAGAAAGCCCAGTATTGACCCAAAAAAAAGCCCATTGAAAGTATAATATATATATATATTACCTAACTTAGTTTGTACAAATTAGATTAAATTTGATAGGTTGACAAATTAATCTAACCCAATAAACACACCTGATTATTTTAGCCAGAAAAATAGGAATAATGCTTTGAGAATAAAGTGTGTACGTAGTGAATTATTATTTGATAGAAATATAACTTTTCAAATTTTTATAAAAGTATAAACATTTAGTGGTTGTTATTTGTTATGCTTCTTTTAAATTTAAGCTGGGTTTTATGTTATGTTATATAAATATATATATAATTTTAAAAGGTTATATTCAGCATTATTAATAAGAGTTAAGTCTTGAAAAAATATTAATTTTTTACAACGTATTGTAATAACTTCTTTTAATTGTTGTTATCAATCAAGCATCAATCATGTGTGAACTTTATTTTCTTAAATTAACTTTATACTCTAGTAATAACGCAATCTAATTAATCGATATAGAAAAATATCCTTTTGGATAAAAAGGGGACAAGAATATACAAGAGTGATTATATATCCCATTTCCATCAACGGCTTCCTTAATCTTTTATGATGAAAATACATTTGGGAATAAATTTAGGGACCATCTTAAAAAATTGAGTTTTATTACATTTAATTTTTTGAACTTATGTAAAATATTTATTTATCTATACTATACATAAATATAAATCTTAAAGTAATCCAATGATAAAGATTATTAAGATCTCAAAAAGTCTCTACATCATAATCCTATTAGTGTATTGATGTGCATGAATTATATTTGTGTTACAAATCTGTCATAAAAGACCTAAAGTTGGAGCATATATTCCCCATATGAAAGACAATGCTCTAAAACCAACAAGAAAATATTAAACGTGTATATTTCTGTGGTAATTATAAGAACTTTAATTTGTGGTTGGATGAAGTCTGCTTTATATAAAAGGAAAAAACTCTGAAAGGATGGTCCAGGAAAAATACTTTGGTTTTTGAGATAGAATATGTTCCTGATTAGAAGTGTTGGTAAAAATAAATAAAGGAAGCATTTTGCAGAAAACAGACAGTGTTTCTGAACCATCTATGAAGAACATTACATTATTCTCTGAAATTATAACCATCAAGCTATATATAATGAGTACAGAAGATTAAGGCTGAATCAAAAGGACAAAAGCCATTTTGGGCCTGTCAAAAATAAAGAGAAACTTTATAATTTCGATATTTTTTAAAAGTGTAATTTATCTTTAAAAAAAAAAAAAAGGATAGAAGCTTTTGTTGCCGATTCTTGCTTCTTTTTTTTTTCTATAAAATAGTGCAGAAAGGGAGCCAATTAAGGGTCATGTTTAAAAGTGAAACCAAACATGGGGACGGATGTTTGAAAACTTTTCAAAGTGTCTTAAGATAATAGAAGCAGTTTTTTAATCTGAGTAGAAATTTGAAATTGGAGTTTAAAAGGATTGTTTGATTATAATTTGTAGAAATTATTTTTTATTTTTAAAAATAAAAAAATAAAAAAATTTGTTTCAATAACTATTTTAAGATAAAAAGTAAAATAAAATAAAAAATACATTTTAGAAATATAAAATATAAAATAATTAAAAGATGTTCTAAATTTTAATTTTATAAAATAAATAAAATATGGAAAATAAATTTTTTATTAATAATATGCATATAAAGACATAAAAATAACATTAATATAAATTCTCAAAATTAATTTTATAAAATAATTTTAAAAAATAAAAGAATAGAATAACACTCAAACTGACAATTTGTTTTTAGTCAAAAGTATAAACTACAAATTTTAGAATATAAGTTATAAATTAAATTTTTTTAATCACAAACTGCTTCAAATACAATAATTTTTTAAACTCTATTTAAAAATAAATAAAATTTAAAAGCAATTCCTTAATCAATTAAAGATAAAACTGATGTCACTGGATCATTGAAGAGACTATTTCAAGAAAATTTCAGTATAAATTAATTAATTTCAAACTGCAATTGCAGAGAGTATCTTGCGAAGTAAAAAAAAAAGTACATGCAAATTTTAATATTAAAGATTTTTCTGTAGCTTTCTGAATAAACATACATTATGTGACGTTGGATTAGACGCAGCTATTAGAGTTCCTTGTTTTTTATTATTAAAGATCACAAACACCGTCCTTTTCTGAATTAATAAAACTGTCGTTGAACACAACCATACATATAACACTTCACAAAATTACAAGGGAAGCCTATGTGTTAGCTCACACGTAATTAAAATATTTATATTACTAGTAAAATTTACTTATTAGAGTCAAGTTTAAATATTAAAAGAGTGAATCTGACTTAAGTTTAAGAGAATGGTACTTAACTCCAACATATATTTGTTTTATATAAATTTTTTAAACATTATTTTTATATTATAAATATATATAATTTATATAATTAAAAATATATATGTAAATTATATTATATGTTTTAATTTCATTGATAATATAATTTAAATTTAATGTAAATTTATAAATTATTATATTTAATAATTTTTTAAGAATAAATTTATCAAAATTTTATATTAATTATATATTTAAATTTTACATAAAACAATTGTTGTAACTTTTATATATATACATATATAATTTATACGTAAAAAAAATTATAATTTAAAAAAAATAATTATTATAAATATTTTTAAGATCAATACGTCTGAATATTTAAAAATTTTATAAATTTAAACATAGGAATTAGTTTTGCCAAACATGAGAACTACGAACTTTACTGATGATCATTCATATTTGGATGTGACAACTAAAGTCATCCATAAAATCAAATAGAAAATCAATTTCTTCAATTATTTTTCGAAGATAACCGGAATTTATGACCTTTTGTGAGTTTCAAACGCCAGTTTGTTCATACCAGGAGATAAAATAAAATGAAGGGAGTCTATATGGATTTTTTCAAATTTCTCTACAAAATAAATACAAGTCTACGAAATGTTTGAGAATTTTGAAATAGTATAACTCACAGTCAACTTCCCTTTATTCTTTCTCACCCAAAATAAAACACGACAGAAATAAAGAAAAAGCATCATCTAATTGTCAGCATGCACGATGCACCACCAAACTCCACAAACCAACGTTATGTGCGAGTCTTTTAATTTTTTCCAAACCTTTGATTTTTATTTTATAAATTTGTACGGTCCATAATATTCGATCACTAAATTTACTATTTTGATAAAGTCTCACTCATCATTATCCATTAATAATTATCCTGTAATTCCTTCTTTTTACTTTGTTGGTTTTCTCAACAATAAATCTACAGCATTTTCTTCTTAAGCAAAGTATCTAGACATATTAATTTGACTGGATTTATAAAAAGCAAAAAGTGATCGCATAGAACATTTGAAAACCCAAAAAAAAAGGATGAAATTAATGAACCTTTTTTATGTGATAAAAAAATAATAGTTAAATTTTTTATAATTTAAAATTAATATATTTTTTTATAATAAGGGAGATAAAAAAAATATTTTTAATTTATTTATAATAAATCTCTATTAATGTAAATTTTTTTATTTTTATCTCTTCTTTATTATTAAAAAATATACTAATTTTAAATTATAAAAAATTTAAAATAAAAAAAAAACAATGATCTAATGTATACTTTGTCAAGTTTGGCCAACTCGCATAATAAAGGTATTTCAGCGTACAACCACTTTCGAGATTCTATCTTCTACCATTTTCTGACCTTAATTTAATTTTCAATTTATTTATTTTCTTTATTCTTTTGTTATCTGGTTGTGTAAGATCCTAGCCGTTAATTGGTGTTTGATGTCTTGATCTTGTACTGGTAGGTGGTTTTCGTGGAAGACTCCACCAACCCCTATAAAATATTTTTCTCTGAAATACAATAAAATAATTATTCTTCAACTAACCCAAATTTTGTTATAATTCAAAAATAAAATATAAAAGTTACATATCTGTGATGGTTTGCAAGTTGGCAAACTGCAACTTGCAATCATTCATTTATTTGCCTACTTTTTTTTTTTGTGTAACTATCAAACTCGTATATTAAAAACTTTGATGTATAAAAAAGTACATACTTTTTTTTTATTTTTAAAATACTATATAAAATATTAATTATTATATTTTAAATTAATAAATTAAATAATAAAAATGTATTCAATTTTTTATTTTTTATTATAAATTCTTATTATTTTTATTTTTATATATTTTATTTTATTTTATATTTTATATTATAATTTTAAAGAGACCATAAAATTAAAATATACATCTTTTAATATAATGGAAAGGAAGATATTTTGTTGGAACATTTTTTTATTATAAAATTATCAAATATCTATCAAAATAAAATAAATATACGGTTGATCAATGATATTTATTAGTTAATCTGATAAAAAATGCGTAGAAAATAAAAATAAAATTCCATATACATGCAGGCCATATTTTTTTTATTAATGTACATGTACTCATGAAGTCAGTAATATATACATATTTCTCTTTATTTTTAAGTTATCTCTATATGTAAAATTATACTTTTAGTCTTTTAAACTAAATTCTCATGATGAAAAAATAATAGTAATATATATATCTACATTATAATAATATATTATATAATATAAAATAAATATATAATATGAAAAAATATTCAGAACAAAATAAAAATAATAAAAAGTTACAATAAATGAGTAACAAATTAAATTTTTATACTATATTTAAAAAATTACTATATATGTTTTTATGCATGCCAAAACTTCTTTTCTGTGTTTGTATATACATATATATAAGAGGAACACCGAATGGAAGTGATGAAGTTTTAAAACTTTATAATATTAGTGATAAAAAAGATTTCCTTTTCTTGAAAAAAAAAAACTCGGTAAGAATTGATCATATATATTAGGATCCTCTTTAATATTTAGAAAAATTACGACATAAATATTCAAAATAAATAATTGTAAAATTATAGAAATATATTGAAAGTTAAATAATATCTTTTACCCGGCCCGCTTCGGCCTTTTACTTATCTAACAAGTCTGAAAAAGGTCGTCTGTTAATGACGAGATAATCATATAGCCATTAATTTCAGCCTTTCTAATTAAAACTTACACACAATAAAATATATTAGTGACATGAAAATCTGTCCAATAAAAAATAAAATGAAATTTCTGGGAAGAACGTACAATTCTTACTTACTTAAGATTCTTTATTATATATATGAATTTTTTTATATATTTTAAACGTTATAAAAAGAGTTATACGTAAAGAAAGTAGCATTATGCACTTAAAAATTCCCTCTTACGATGGGCCAAATCTTGTATTAGACACGTGGCAGTTCCAGCCAGCCAGAGCTAAATTTCCGTCCATGACCGTACAATAAGTATATATATTTAATAATAAAAGTTACTATTTATTTCTAACTAAAAAAATCAATAAACTAATATTTGATAAGAATAATTTAACTTTTCTTTTTTATTTCTAACGTTTGTGCCACGCGTTAAAATTTCAAAATGTGTTGTGCTGACAGAGTAATGCAACACATTAAACAATTGAACGTGTTGTGTTGTCTGAAGAAATATAATATATTTGTGTTTTAAATAGTGCAATAGAAAATATCAAAAATAAAAAATTCATTTAAAATAAATAAAATTTGATAAATAAAATTAAAATAAATACGAATTGATACATAATTAAAAAAATAGATATCCCTACAAAAGTCTACATATATGTCCATAATAATTGTTTTTCTTTTTAGTTATAGTTGAATTAACTTTATATAAAATTCATAAATGCGATTGTGATAAAATGGATTTTAACTACTCATAATAATTAATATTATTATTATATTCTAAAAATAATAATCATTGAACATTAAAGCACTAAATTATATATCAATGGGATTTGGTTTTAAAAAACATAATTATTTTTTTACAAGGTAAAAATATTATGATTTGAATTTTTTTAAGAAAAGTGTTTATTTTCAGTATTGATAATATTCTGAATATAATTATTTTTAATACAAAATACATGCAAACAAATCATAAAATAATATGATATAGTATAAATATGTTTACTTCATAAATGATATTTTTGCTGCTTTTAATCCTTGTTATTGGGTAGGAATTGAATTTGTCAATTTTAGGTAATATTTTACAAATGGAGATGTCACATGCAGCTTAAAATGGCAATGTGGTAAAACAAATTATTTTTATGATAAAAAATTATAATTTTTGAAAAAATATTCTTCCCTTTCCGTATAGCATATAATTGAAACAATTTGGCACATTGAAGATTGAACCTATATTCTAAAATTAAAAATAGGAAATGAAGGTATAAATGCAGCACATGTTTTCTTGCCATTTCAAGGCAGCAAATGAACAAGATGAATTAAGCTTTGATGGCTAATAGAAGCCATAAATATGGAATCAATTTGTTTTCCTTTTTAATATATTGATAATTGATGATATTATGAAATTAAGCAAGATTTTATATTTAATATATAGAATTAGTTGAGATACTAGTTCATGGTTCATTAGTCCTGTTATTGAATTGGTGACGATTAAATATATATATTTTAATTTTATATATTTAATATATATATTTAATTTTTAATATAATGTAATAAATAATACTATAGATATTATATAAATTTATTACATAATATAATATAATAAATAATACTAACTATTGATATTAAATACCAATAGTTAACTATATTTATATAATATATTATTCACTTAAATTTTAATTAGTAACAAGTTACTATTCTAGATTATTCAAAAAACTAAAAAATTATTATTTTTAGAATTATATTTAAAAATTATATGTTTATTGTATAATTATTTTTATTCTCTTGCTTAATTTAATTTTACATTATATGTAAAGAAAGATTAGAAACAAATTTTTGTGAGTCTCTTAAATACAATTTCAATATTTTGAATAGTTTGGAAGAGTAATTTATTACAAATCAAAATTTATATGAGTGATGCGTCATATAAATATAATTTAGGGGTATAAAATATAATTTCTTTAAAATATTAAAAAAATTTAGTGAAAACTAGTCAAAAGTCAATTTTTATCGATTTTATTAACTTTTTATTAATTTGATTGATTCTTCAACTTTTCAATTTTATAGTTATTTCGAATCAATCATTAAACTAGTTTACTGGTTTATCGATTCAACTAGCTAATTCAGTCTGATTTTTTCAACTATAGTATTAAAGTTAATTAGTCAACTAATCTTAACACACCCTAAATAAAAATATCATTGATACTATATGAAATTACTTTTATTAAAATATAATTGAGCTAGTAAAAAATTTTAGATAAGACTAAAATAATTATTAAGTTGGTATTTATATAACTTCTTAATTTTTTAATTTTAAATATTTAAATAAAAAAAATTTCAAAGTGTTTGACGTCATTCATTAACTATAACAATTTCAATTAAATTTTATAAATAATTGATGGTATTTTAAAAAGATGAATAAATTACATCAATTACTAAATACAAAAAATAAAATTAAAAAATAAGAGACAATTAAAAGCCCATTCACCAAATTGGTTTTATCCCATTTTTTAATTATCAATAAAATTTCACCTAATAAACAAAAGCATTATTATTTATTAATTCGCACTCTGTTTTAGTAATATTTAATAAAATTGTTAAACTTCTCGAAATTACAATTTTGTTCTTCATTTATTTCCAACGAAGAGATCGCACTATAAAACCTACGAAGGCGCTGGCTTTGCTCACGTCTGTCTGTGTATTGAATCAGAGAAACGAAGAAGGAAGAGAGCTAGAGAGAGAAATCTTCGTTCTAAAAAGATCTCTGCTTCGAGCTTTATTTTTGGAGATGTCGCTGCTCTCAGATCTAATCAACCTCAACCTTTCCGATACAACAGAGAAGGTCATCGCGGAGTACATATGGTTAGTCTCTCTTTTCGTTACGTCCAAACCAGCATAGCAATATAGCATGGTTCTTTCTGTTTCTGTCCGGATATGCATGAATTTACGTGTGCAGAGATGCTTTATATAGTTATTCTTTCAATGAGTGTGGTTTGCTTTGGTTCATTCTTCATCGCTGTTCTTGTTTCATACACCTACCTACCGCGGTGCTCTGATGAAAAGGAATAGCTAACTTTCTATGGCCTAGAGTTGTGAACTCATTTGTCATGAATTTGAGCAGAACAAAAATTAAAGAAAAAGAGGAAAACATTTTCAATTCGGATTTCCTCTGTTTCTTATTGTGTTGGTTCGTTCTTCTTTTCTTTTTTTTTTTTTGTGTGTTAGAGCATAAATCTTGCAATGTTCTCTCTAGCTTGATGCTGACTTTTGGGGATTATGCTTGGTTTGTTTTGGTATTATTTCTTCGCGCTGATGGTTCTTTTATTTGCTTTAGTTGCTGTTTATTTGCTGTTTGCTTGTTTTTTTTTGGGTGCCTTGGAATAACTATAAACTCAACTCGTACGTTCGTGTATTAATGTCAAAATGAGTTTAACTTCTTGCTCAGCTTCTCATCTAACACCTATGTTTCCCCAACTTGCGTTTTCTTTTACTCAAATTTTTTTTTTGTCTGATCCAGTTTTATTTCCAATATGATAGGGTCGGTGGATCTGGCATGGACATGAGGAGTAAAGCAAGGGTAATTTCGTTCTTTTGATTGTTTACTCAACAAAATCAAAAAAGAAATTGCATTTATTTTGTTTGGCTGTTTACTTGTGCAAATATTAAATGGTTCTGGGTATATACAGACTCTCCTAGGGCCAGTCAACGACCCTTCAAAGCTGCCCAAGTGGAATTATGATGGTTCCAGTACAGGCCAAGCTCCTGGAGATGACAGTGAAGTGATCTTATAGTAAGCCTTTCTTTCTCCATTTGATCCTTTTCTTCTGTTATCTGAGATAGTGAGCTAATAATGCTTTTTCTTCACATTTTGGCGACAGCCCCCAAGCAATTTTCAGGGATCCATTCAGGAGGGGTAAAAATATCCTGGTTGGTTTTCTTTCTTTTTTTTTTTGTTGGGGTGGGGGGACCACTAAAACTGTTTTCGTGGTGCAATTCTATTTTGATCCCTTCAATCATAATTGGCATCAGGTTATGTGTGATGCTTACACTCCTGCCGGAGAACCCATCCCCACAAACAAGAGACATGCGGCTGCAAAGATATTCAGCCATCCTGAAGTCGTTGCTGAAGAACCCTGGTATTATTTTTCACTCATTTGTAAATCCAAAAGGACCTTTTTTTTTGTCCAATAGTTTCTGCTTCCCTGACTCTATTATTTCTTGCATAATCTGGAAATAGGTATGGTATTGAGCAGGAATACACATTGTTGCAGAAAGATGTCCAATGGCCTCTTGGGTGGCCTATTGGTGGCTTTCCTGGACCTCAGGTGAATTTTCATCTCTCATAAGTTTCGTTCTTACAGCTTATAGATACAAACCCACTTTAAATTCCTCTCCTTTTTAACTGATAATCTTTTGTGATTAAAATATTTGGACTATTATCAAATATTTTTCAACAGGGACCATACTATTGTGGTACTGGTGCTGACAAGGCTTTTGGGCGTGATATTGTTGACTCACATTACAAAGCCTGCCTTTTTGCTGGCATCAACATCAGTGGAATCAACGGAGAAGTTATGCCGGGTCAGGTAAATTTCAGCATTTTATTTACTGTTCATCCTTTTATTTCATACCGTGATTTCTTTTAATTATTGACTGTTTTTCTTCAATTTTCTTCTTTTGATTATGTTCATCTTCTTCTGTTATGAAGTGGGAATTCCAAGTTGGTCCTGCAGTTGGTATCTCTGCTGGTGACGAGTTGTGGGTTGCTCGTTACATTCTAGAGGTAGCACATGATTTCTGTCACTGTTTCCTTCATCGTCAATTTCTGCAAAAAATGCAGCAAGTAATGTCTCTGTTTTGGTTGTGCAGAGGATCACTGAGATTGCTGGAGTGGTTCTTTCCTTTGACCCCAAGCCAATTAAGGTTGAATCATTTTCCCCTTCACATGTGTTCTAGTCAAGTCGTTGTTATTGGACTTTGGTTTGATATTGGCTTGTCTCTTTTGATTTGATTTCTTACAAAACCAGGGTGATTGGAATGGAGCTGGTGCTCACACAAATTACAGGTGAATCTTGGTTGCTTATAAAGAGAGCATTACTTTTACTTTGTTTTGATGCTTGACAAATGCATGATAACATTTGCAGCACCAAGTCCATGAGAAAAGATGGAGGCTATGAAGTGATCAAGAAAGCAATTGAGAAGTTGGGAAAGAGGCACAAGGAGCACATAGCAGCTTATGGAGAAGGCAACGAGCGTCGTTTGACAGGAAGACATGAGACCGCTAACATCCAAAATTTCCTATGGGTAAACAACAACATATGATGACCTTATCATTTGTTAATCATATTTTGTCTATCATGGTGTGGAGTCTCCTCAATTTTGTCTTTCCTAATTGATCTTAAAGGTGTATTCTTCTTCTTCTGCATGGGAAGCCTGGTTAATAACTAACAAGATTCTAACTATGCCTTTTTTGGAGCAGGGTGTTGCAAACCGTGGTGCTTCAGTTAGAGTTGGAAGGGACACAGAGAAAGCAGGGAAGGGGTATTTTGAGGACAGGAGGCCTGCTTCTAACATGGACCCATATGTGGTAACTTCCATGATTGCAGAGACAACCATTCTGTGGAAACCATGAGGCTGGGAACGAGGAAAATATGTGCTTTTTCTCAAGATTTCCTCAGTGTGTGTTGTTAGGATTAGTCTTGCCATCTTGTTTTGTCTGTTTGGCCCTCGTTATGGCTATCAAGTATCAACAACCAAGCAACTAGGGGAGTTTGTTGTTTCCTTCACTCCCTTCTTCTCCGATGTTCTACAATAATGCCATGGTTTTAGTTCAATTTGTTAATAATATGAAGTGGAATTGCCTTGTCCACGCAAGTTAGTATTCATAAGGCTTTCATAGTTGAAGGTAAAAGAGTGAGAATTTATTAGTAGTTTGGTATATTAGAATTGATGCCGCTACATAACATGAAACTTTTTGAAATCTCGTGCTTAAATTGATCCCAATGTTTTATAGGCTGTTACGTGGTTTTATTATTTAGTATATTATAAGAATTGGATCCTTAAAGTTTAAACATCCTCAAAACTTGACCAACAAAAAATAAATGGGCAGGCTAGACTCATATTGCTTGGTTTCAATCCGAGTCTCTTATATTGATTTAATTTTTAAGAGTCATAGGGATGGGCTTTATTGTATTCGAACCACATAAACTGAATCAAATATAATCTGAACTACTAATCAGCAGTATTGAACAAGAGGTTTGTGCTTTAGGTGTTTTGGACCATATCATTTTCATACCCTTTGTCCCATTTGCGTCCGGATCCTCTGCCTTAAGTTCTCTGGAGTTTCTCTGCCATACATTTTAGCGGCGGTTTTTGTCGTTGCTAAAGTTTTTTGCAACGAATATTATTGTTGCTATAAGTTTTTTGAAATAAATGATTTAAACAAAAGTTATAGCAGCAGTAATATCCGTTGCAATAATATTCAAACACAGTTTAGCAACGACAAAAACCGCCGCTAAAAAGTATGGCAGAGAAACTCCAGAGAACTTAAGGCAGAGGATCCAAAGTCGTCCCATTTTTTGGGTCTGATCCTTTATCCAAATTTTGGAAGAGAAGGTAGCCAACATAACATAACAATTCAATTTGGGCCTGATCTGAAGAGTTGAGGAAAGCTAATGATAAGATTGAAAAAAGGGAAGAAAAAAAAGCTTTGGGATTAAAAAGGTCTAAGCACAAGGAGTTAGGTATATATTTTGCTTAATTAATTTTTTTACTTTATTTTTTTATCATTTTTACTTTATATTGATAAGTCTGTATAATATAAAAAATAAAAAATTTATTAAATATGATTAATTATACAAATAAGATAACATTAAAATTTTTTCAAGTACCAGAACTTTCTTTTACGGTAATATTAAAGAGAAAGCATTATCAGTACAACTAATATTATTAAAAAGATAGATGAATATATTCACAATTTAATTTTTTAAAAATATATTTATTAAAATTTTAGTTTTTAAAATATGTTTATTATATAAATTAATTTTTAAAAATTTAAAATATTAGACACATTAATATCATGTCTTTAAGTATGTTGATGACTATAACTGTCAATAATTATATAAATTAACCATAAAAAATTTAAATGCTATATACATGTTATTGCCTTCATTAAATACTTTTAAGAACATATGAGGTAAAGGTGTATAATATTTCGAAGTTTGTAGACATTTTTTAAGAATAGATGTCAGGAAAATGCCAGTATAGTCATTCATCCTAAAGTAAGAAAAATTTAAGGTGAGGAAGACAAAGCGAAGCCGAAGAAGCCCTCTTTTGTCGATCAAGCAAGTGCGAGGCGGCACATCGCATCTGGACTGAGAAGTCATTTCCTCGCTTCTCCGTCGTCAATTGAGAAGGTACCTTATTAGTTATTGGTTACCAGTGGAAGTTTATAACCTGTATTAATTATCATGTTTGCATTAATGGTAGTTTTAGATCTTCAACAATGATTATAACTGCACACCTTAATTCATCTTACATGTTGACGAACTTAATGCATACAACCCCTTATCACCCCTGCGATTGCTGTATCGGCTTGTTTATGGAGTTTCAATAGCCTTCAAAATTTATGTTGAGTAGAATCCCTTGTTGCTGAACTCTGTATCTAAAAGGCTTTCTTAGTTTATCTATGTCCCTCAAGATTTATCCTTGTCCTAAATCCTTTATTTGGTATGACAATTGATAGTTGTGCAGAAAAGGATATAATTGGTATTTTATGAAAATTAACTATATCCAAGGTCCAAGAGTGAGATCTCAATAATTTTTGGTATCGTCTTGTGTCTACTGCTTTTGATGATTCCAGGCATCTTGGATATCCGGTAGCATTTGAAATATCAAGATGAAGATGATAATGTATGCTCAATTTGGTCTCTCAGAGATGGGGTTTTTTCGGTGTTTGTTCGTGTCAGCAACTTGCAGTGACATATCAGCGTTTAACATTCGTGTCATGCTTTTTTGTATTATTTTAAACGACTAACATAACAAAGGACTAAACTGATAACACTTATATCTATGAGAAAACTTCATCTGTGAGGGGCCAAAATGAAGATTTAGTCTAATTTTTGTTAGCATCTTATGTCTACTTCTTTTGGATGACTCCTGGCATCTTAGATGTCTCATAACATTCAGATATTAAGATGAAGATGATAATGTAAGCTCAATCATCTTTTTCTCGAGCCTTCAGTAAATAATAGCTTACTGGTTGCTTTCTGCATATTTGCAGGAGCCAGCATTTCATTTTTGATCTTAATAGTTTAGAAAGCTGTGATGGATTCTGACTCAGAGACAGTGGTGCATACTGGAGGGTGCCATTGCAAATGTGTGAGGTGGAAAGCGGTAGCTCCATCCAGTGTTGTGGCATGGGATTGCAACTGTTCAAATTGCTACATGAGAGTAAATACTCACTTCGTCGTGCCTGCTGAAAAATTTGAGCTTTTGGGAGATTCAGAGAAGTTTATCACAACTTACACCTTTGGCACTCAAACTGCAAAGCACACATTCTGCAAAATCTGTGGCATAACCTCATTCTATTACCCACGCTCAAACCCAGATGGGGTATCTGTTACAATCAGGTGTGTTGACCCTGGGACGCTCAAACATGTTGAAATCAGGCATTTTGATGGGAGGAATTGGGATAGCTCATACAGTCAGTCAGGTATCTCTTCATTTTCGAAGGTGCTGAAGTAACTCAGGGATGTTATTCTAGTCCCAAAATACCACAAACATGGTATGTACGGTGTGCCCAGAATAAAAAAATACCACTTCATGTTAGGACTGTATGGTCTGAAAATAATAACTTTTTCGTACACAACTGTTACCTTTTCGATTTAGTTATCTTGACAAGGATACAGGACTAGCATCTTCATAAATATTTTCTTATCTAAACTCATTTTTGTAGATACCGAACCAAGAAGATAGATATGACGCAACGCAACCATAATATTTTCACAAATAAGTCTCTTACCCGTTTGACTGATACCGATGCACGCTATTGTCAGAACTCTCATGGTTCAGTTAACGTAGCACAACTATCTGTCACTGCTTAAAATATATTCAATTACATGACTAGCAAACTCTCAAATGCGACATCAAGTGACCGGGATTGGTTTAATGGTTGATAATCACATAAGAATTCTACAATTTACGATATGAATTTTTTTAATTAAAAAAATAATATTTTTTTATATTTACAAAAAATAAAAAAATTTATTTAATTTTTAATTCATTTAAAATAAATTTTTATTAATACAAGTCTTTTTTTCAAATGTAGAAAAATATATTATTTTTTAAATATAAAGAAAATATTTCGAAGGTTATGACATTTGCAACTTGGTTGGCTTCCATTCAGAATCTACCACTACACATTTTGAGGGGTGCGACTCTAAAATGGCATGCAACTTCTACTGCTCTCTTCCACATATAGCAGCGTCGACCTCACTTAAAAATTTGCACATCGGAAGATAGAGTAGGAGTAAAAGCTTTCACAACCAGTTGGCCAAACCCAAATTGTACACACGAGTTCTACAAAGTGGTGCTTTTACATTGCATTGACAGTTAAAAGCCTAAAATAATTTTATTCGATACTTCCAAAATCCCAGAAGCTTTGGCCAACCAATGTCTTAAATGGCCAGGAAAGGAAAAAAAAACATCATTATGCATTTCAATTTGAAACAAAACAAAATCCAAGCTTCACTTCAACAGCGTAGCACTGCATTGCGCCATTATCTTTGACGCCCTGGTTATGGAATCAGTCATATAGAAATTCTCAACTGCAATCCCGAATGGAGTGGTACTCACCTTCTCAGTTATGTCGGGTTTTGGCAAAGATGAAAATATAGCAGGCTCTCTCTCATCCAAGTGCACAAGGTTTGGTGCAACAGTCTTAATTCGGGCCCGAATGGCACTTATTGTATCATAAGGCAACCGCATTCCTCCTACCTCAGACAGGGCCCGAATTATCTTCCAATCATCCCTGGCATCACCAACTGTTGGAACTGCTGGCAATGTTTGTTGAACGCATCCTTCAGTGTTCTCATACGTCCCTTCCTTCTCACTGAATGCTGCTGCTGGCAATATGACGTTGGCACGATATACACTCTTGTCCCCATGGTGACCTTGATATACAACAAAAGCATGATCTGGAATCTGCTCCAAGTTCACATCATCAGCACCCATCAAGTACACAAATTTTGCAGACTCAAGGCTTTTTTCAGATCGGGGAACAAGTCCAAGGTCAAGTGCAGCAGCCTGGGCAGCATGGAGAAGCAACAAGTTAAGGCCATTCCAATCAGGTCTGACAACCTTCCCATTTTTTGCAATGGTTTCAATAGTGGCAAAAATTGCATCCTTTTCCTTCCTCTCAAGCACTCCACCACCAACAATGATACAAGGGTTTTTGGCATTTGAGATAGTCTTGCTAAATGGGTGGCGACCCTCAGCAATCTCAAGAAGTGTTTGAGGGCCAGTACCAAGATGTTGATGATCATAGTTGAAATCAGTAGGAGGTCCAATGTACCCAACCTTGGCTTGTGTTGCTCTGACAGTCTTCCGTATTCTGGCATTAACCATAGCAGCTTCCACTCGTGGCTATAAATGCAACAATGAATAGAGAAAAGATAAGACAACCTAAATGACACCAGAAGCAATAGAATTTAACCACCCAGCTCCATCACAATATATACTGGTAAATGAATTCAAGCGAAAAAAATAAAATAACTGAAACAGTTCTTTGTAGAACAGTCAAGTCTTTCAACCTTTTCTTCCACATAACCTCCCCACACCGTAATACCACAAAACAGTAATCAAATCAAGTGAAGGGACAGAGGACCAAGGTTGATGTCTGATGTTTGGGGGAAAAACCAAGTCCTACAACTTGGTGAAAAGCAATGGCATTTCAATAATACAGGAACCATTTGGACATCAAGAGAGATAATGAAAATATTTAAAAGACACAGAGATATACCTGGGTACCAACCAACAGGAAAACATCAGCTTTCTCAAGACCAGCAATGCTAGTATTCATTATATACCCTGACCGCAAATCAGCATTAGTATTTGCACTAATTCCTTCACACCACACATTATCTGATCCCATCCTGTTCAAGAAATCTTTTAGCGCCATCATGGACTCAGCATCAGAAAGTCGGCCTGATATTCCAACAATTTCTTCTGGTTTAATTTGATGGGCAACCTCTGCAATGACAGCAAGGGCATCACGCCAGCTCACAGCTTTAAAGCGTCCATCAGGACCACGAATCATGGGGTCATTTAACCTCTGCCTCTTCAAACCATCATAACAAAAGCGAGTCTTGTCTGAAATCCATTCTTCATTTATGTCCTGCATTGGCAAACAGAACCAGCTTTATTACAACACATGAACAGAAACTAAAACCCCCACCTCCCACCCAAATAAGAGAAAAAAAAAGTATAAAACAGCGCTTCAATCATTTATAACAGCTCTAAGGTTTCCCCAGAAGCACAACATATATTAGAAAATCTGCCTGAACTTAATGTTATAATCTCAACCCTGGAGCTTGAGTGCTTGACCCCAAAGGACTAATCATTATTGGCCTGTCCCCTAGTTGCTCATCAATTTGAGAATCATGGCACATACATCCACATTTTATAACAATCCAATTTTGGGATTCGGCATGATTTATGATCAAATATACTCCATTGAACTATGCATCCTATAACAACCCTGTAACCATGAATCTTACTAGGTTTAATTAAATCATACCCACTTTTTCCCCCGCTCCACCCATCCTACCAACAAAAAAGAAATTTAATTCTTAAAAACAGAGATCTATTTATGATGAACAATAGTTTCTGGTTTATCAAAAGATCGTCATAGAGCAGCAGAAAAATGCCTATAACTGAAGGCTTAAACCTAAATGTATTTGCAAGAACACCACGGAGAAAGGAAATTTGTTTACAAACATACTATAAGATTCAGTGTTAAGGAAAGAACCATTCTAAAAGCTAACTCAAGTTGAGCATTGAGTTGTTTTCTTTACAGCACGAGATGCAAGGATGAGAAATTATTACATACACTACCTGTGCCACATCATCCCTACATTATCCAATAATATTAACCATATCTCTTACTTTTGTACTTAAAGTTGATGTGGGCCCAAGTTTATGTAAAAAAGTAAAAAATGTGGCTTAATATTATTGGGTAATGTAGGAATGATGTGGCACATGTAGTGTATGTAAGAATTTTTCTGCAAGGACATTTACTTCAAGGTTTTACAAATTTATGATGCAATAAATTACCCAAGTACTCCTAGATTTATGTGTCTTCAAATGAAAAGAGAGAATTTTGGTCAAAACAACCTATATGGACATTACTAACATCCACATAACTAGTATGGAGTTTAGCATTCCCCATATATATTATATTAACTAAACTGATTTGTTTATTTCTTAATGACGAAGTCTACTACATAAGGTAGTAGAAGCGCTGCTACTACTTAAATGATCTTTTACAATGGAAACATTGCTACTGCTTGCTGATAGAAAGTAAATAAAAATTAATAAAAGATCATTATTTTTTGTAGTTCTCCATAAAAGTTCCTCCTACTATGAGTTTTACTGGCTGCCGTTAAAGAGAGTGTGAAGTCATCTTGCTTAAGTCATTAAAAGCAGTAATATCAGAATTCATAAAGCAAAGGGAAAAAAAAAAAGAAAGCCTACAACCAATAACAACCATTTATATTTGCCTCAAAAAATTATGATTGGAGAACAAAAAAGAAAACATTGTTGACTAAAGGTCATAAATTGGACAAACAGTAATCAGCCAATGCAACAAATAGTCAAACAACCTTTTATCAGAGTCTAACCTCATTTAGACGAGGAACAATGCGCATGACTTCGGGTCCTCTGCTATCAATTCGAATATTAGATCCAACAGCATCAGTAACATCAATGCTCTCTGTTCCCTTTAACTCCCAATTCCGGGCTTTAAATGCAAAAGGTTTTGATGTAAGTGCTCCCACAGGACAGATATCTATCACATTACCAGAAAGTTCACTTGCCATAAGTTTTTCAACGTATGTTCCAATCTCCTCTCCACTGCCACGACCTAACATGCCTAGATCCTGAACCCCTGCAACCTCTGTTGCAAACCTAACACACCTGTTGGATAAAAGACATATTCTATCAGTGCCTTATAAAGCACCCATAAATATTTTACACAACATCTAACATTTGATTTGAGTGACAAAGTAAAGCATGTATGTAAGATGCTGAAAGTTGGATTTCTTAAAAATTTTTAGCTACAAATGATCAAACCAAAAGCAGAAATTAAAAGCAGCTCCGTTCACATAGCCGCAACCAATGAAAACAATCAAACAAAATAATCAACCAGCAAGTTATTCAAATAAAATAAGAAGGAGGAAACAAAAGATTATAACCTCCAAGGACTAGATGAGAACCAGACAGATCAAATAGAACTTCAATGTCATTCATATCTCTGTCAAATGTAAATACAAAGATATTACCTGGCAGAAGTAAGAAATATGCCCACCAGATCCCTCTAGGATCATGCTCATGCTGACATTAATGTGTATGTGAATAAGGGAAAAAAAATCTAGATATATTAAAGAATCAAGTAAAGTTCTCAAACTGCTTTTAAAAAATCTCTATAGGGGAAATATTTAACAACAAAATCAGCAAACATAACTAAAGGTTTAGAATCGAACCAAAAAAGACCCAACATATCATCAGATTTATGAACAAAATGAGAGGGTGGGGTGAACAAACTCTACAAAAAATGAAATACCATTACTTTAATTATCAAGATATAAAAATAAATAAAATATAAACAAATCAACAAATTACATTCTTGCCACTAGACAACTTTATTCAAACCAATAGAAATTTCTATAAACACAAAAAGAGTACTTAAGAGGCAAATATAACTTACTTCCAAATATACTAAGACATCATTTTCTTTTGCTTGAGGCTTTGAAATTCATTAGTTAGTGATAGTAATACCTTAAGATTTCAAATAACTAGAATGCATTGAGAAACACTGTAGACACAGCAATTCAGGACTTTGCCTGTGTAGAATAAGAACATTATCATGATCTCACTTTCATCAAATTTTGATGATATGGAAATTAACTTGGTCCATCAACTTTCCTAAGTAACAACCATAATGACCCTTGGTTTGTTTTAAAGCGCACTAAAGCAACTCAATTTGAGTCCGTCAATTCTTAAGACCATTCTACAAATAACAATAATAATAATAATAATACTAATACTAATAATACTAATAATACTAATAATAATAATAAAAAAAAAAAAGAATGCAATAACTTTTAAAAGAAACTGAAAATTTTGTAGTGAATTTCCAACTTATAATACAAAACAAGTTTATAAAATTGCAATTCACAATAATCAGATTAACAGTAAAGGAAGTGCTGCTCAATGCTGACCTTGTACATTGAATACACCGAGTCATCACAGTCTTAACCAAAGGGCCAAGATTTTTGTCCACAACAGATCTTTTCATTTCAGTGAACCGACCACGATCAGAGCCAAATGCCATTGATTGATCCTGAAGATCGCATTCCCCACCCTGATCACAAATTGGACAATCCAATGGATGATTCATTAATAAGAATTCCATAACCCCTTCTCGAGCTTTCTTTGCCACCGGTGTGTCGGTCTTAATTTTCATCCCTAAAGAGCAACATCTCATTAGATTACATTATAAATGACAACCAGATGAAGATTGGACTTGTTAGCACCCTCAATAAACCAAGCACACACTCGAGAGAACACATGAATATATATATATATATATGTAGTGAATATTAGTACAAATGGAATCTAAAAATATTAGAAGCTGCGAGTAAAACCAACAGGGAATATGAATATGATATCTGATAACTTTATCTCCAGATTTCTTAATTACTAGAAAAATGTAACTTATAATTTATAATGTAAAGAAAAGAGATAAAACCAATAGAGGGAAGATAAATGTATGATAATTTGATCATAAATGACGATGAGAACATCACAGATGATTTTTATTTGTTTCTTTTTTTATTAAAAAATGCAATAATTAACAGTAGAGCCATAGACTTATACAGAGAAATGTCAGCTTAACGGTTGAGAAGAAAAACTCAAATTCAAATGGTCAGCACAATTGGATTGCTTCTTTCTTTCCTAATATCCTCGATATCTACAAATTACGAATAAAATAAACAACAATAGTTCATATAGAATGCTAAATTTGAACACTTTAGCATCCAAATCAGATGTTTTCAGCCAAGTTTGACAATATATGATTAAAATTTCATGGTCATGAGAATTGGGCATTAAAACAAAAATTTGAAATTTGTGACCAGAATACGCAATACTCCTCTCATAGTGGATACAATCATACTCCAATAAAATTACATCTACTTATCTGACACGATATATAAAATCAAACCAAGAAAGAAAAAATAAATAAGCGTCAGAAACAACCAAAAATCAACTATAACAAAAACTCTAGTAGTTGAAATCTAAACCCAGAATATTTAATTTAAAACAGCAAAAATAGAAGAAACAAAAATACAGGGGAGAAAAGCTAACCAGGAAGAGCAGGCATGGCACAGGAAGCAACAGGCTTGGGAGATTTTTCGACCTCAACAAGACACATACGGCAATTCCCAGCAATGGATAACCTGCTGTGATAGCAAAAACGAGGTATGTCAACACCGGCAACCTCACACGCCTGGAGAACGGTCATACCCTTGGGAATTTTCACTGGGTACCCATCTACGAATACCTCAATGGCATCATCTGGATTGTCGAAGTGGACCCTGGCTCCGGCAAGCGGGGTCCGCGGCGGGAGATCCACTGGCGGAGGTTCCGGTTGAGTTTGTGCGGCCGCACCTTCCGGCTTCTGCAGCTCCGGTTTAGAAACAATGGTTCGGAGGAGGAAATTTCTAGGATTAGGGGAATGGAGGATCCTTGAGGAGGGTCTCATGGCCCTCGAAGCTAACAAACCCAACCCCATTTTCTGTTTCGCTCTTCCTCTTTCTCCAAACTGCTACCTTGTCGAGTATCAGATTCGACCCAGGAAGTAGAAGATCTCTGATCGTTTGAGAGTTACAAATACATAAATATTTGGATGATGAAGACGAGGAAATGCAGACTCTCACGCCCTTCTTCGTTCTTCCCTGAGAAATGATACATAGATGGATGGTCCGAAACTCGGTTCAAACCGGAACCGACCTGAAAGATCAGACCCGTTCATTCTAAATTGGGCCTGGCCTGGTTGATTATATTAAACCTCTGGATTAAGGCCCATGAGCTTTTTCAATGCCAAAAAGAAATGTAATATTAACTTAACATTGTATATATTTCTTACAATTCTAGTTGACAATATTGATTTGGAAAAGTTTTAGTTCATAAATAACATCGAAAATTTGCAACAAATTAAAGAAGATTCCTTCCTTTATATCCATTTTCATCATTTTGAAGAGGAAAACAAAATCAAATTAGGGTCTCTTTTGATAGTTATTTTGTTCTTTTAAAAAATTTTATAAAATTAATTTTAATAATTCATATTAGTATTATTTTTATGTATTTATATATAGTATTAATAAAAATATTTATTTTCTATATTTTCTTTGTTTTAAGAAATTATAGTTCAGAACATCTTTTAATTGTTTTGTAGTTTTTTATTTCAAAACACATTTTATTTTTTTATTTTTTTATCGAGAAAAGTTATTCAAAATTTTTTATTTTTTTATTTTTAAAAACTAAAAATAATTTTTAAAAGCTGTTATCAGGCCCTTTGTTTTGTATTGAAAATTAATGGGAATGGAAAAATATTTTCAAACAATTTTAATCTTATGTAAAACCAAACTTTTTTCATTATAAGACTATACAAATCTTCAATTTCATTTTTTTTTGTTGTAAATACTAAATTGTAATTCACATTAAAGAATCTATACTTCCATATTTAAATAAACTAAATCATGTCTTTTATTTTCTTGGTCCTATAAGAAAAAGAGCAGCTTTGTGCAATAATGAAACACTTTTTTTTTTTTGGTCAAAAAAGCCCTACAGCGCTGCAATTTCTGCAAACTCACTTGCCGATGCAGTAGAATATTTTGTCAAAAGGAATAATCTTTTTATTAAGAAAAAATATTTGAAAGATGTTAAATTAAAAATTTTTATCTTTAAAATACGAAATTGAAAAAAAAAAACTTTCCCAATTTAAATTTGTAATTTACCCTTTGATCATTTGAGTGATTTCCTGATTGGAGCCTTACAAAACTACACATGCACGTCGGGCGAGTGCAAAATGGAGCCAAAATCCCTAATAGCTTTGTCTCATCTTGTTCGCTAATTCTGGGCACAGTAAATAAACCAAAGTGATCCCATTATTGAAATCCTTTTTTGTCTTAATTAAGGTAATGATGAAAATATATTTTTGAAATACTTTTCAATTTGCTTAATTAATAATGTTCTATTTTATATGTCAAATATCAACAAAAACTAAAGAAGGGTTGGTTTGTATGGTAAGAATTAGGGATGTTTATTGGGTTGGGTCAATTAGCCATCTCATCAAGTCTAACTCACTTTATATAATTGGTTTGAGTTAATTTAAGTTTATTTTTTTCAATTCGAAATGAATGATTTTAGTTTTAAGTTAAAGAAAATGAATTTATTCCAAAATGAACCAATCCGTCTACCTCTAAGCATTGAATTGTTCTTTTAGAACAATATATGTTAAGTTTTTATGTTGTATATTTCTTAATATTTTTTTTAAATTTTTTATATTTATTAATTAATTTCAATCAATTATTTTTTTGTATACGTGGATGAAAGATAAAACAAATTAAAATAATCATAATTTAAAATAATATATACAAATTAGACATTATGATATAATTTTAAAATTAATTTATCTTAATACTTATAAATAAAAAAAATGATTTTAAAATTAGCTTATCTTAGTACTTCTAAAAAAAATCATTATTATCTTATATTTATGGTTTATATATTAGTTTTAAATTATTTTATTATACAAAATTAAATAAAATTTCTTTTATTTTTAAAATTTTAAACCGTCAATCAAACCCAAATTAACCCACACAAATATAGACTAGTTTGGATTCTATGATATATATCATAGAATTCAACCCAACCCAATCCAACCTACCATATGTTTAATTAATTGGGTTGAGTTGAAAAATTTTTTTAACTTGAACTAATCTAACTTGTAAAGAGTTCTAATAAGTACTCTATTCTATTGACAAATAAAATATATTTTATTTTTTTTATATTTTATTTAAATAAAATTTTAAATTTGAGTCTTGTGTATATAAAAATGTTTAGATCTCCTTATAAGATATTTATTAGTCTAAATCAAATTAATTAAAACTTGATAAATTTTTAAATACTAATAATTTTTTTAAAAAAAAAATCAACAAAAAACCTTTGTCGGTATAAGCATGGTATACAAGTCTTATATATTAATAATTGCAACTTGACCAGGATCTAATCTTTTAGGCTTTAGCTAGCAAATGATGTGCTAGACATATAATTGACAGGTTTTTATTCTATTATTATAAAGCTTGAGTTTCTTATAAACCTGTCTTTTGTATGTCAAAATGGCTAGATTCTCCTGTAACCTTAAAACTCGTATATAACACGAAAAAGAAAAGATGTTTCCTCGTATGAAAAAAAAAAAAAAAAGGAGATGGGGTATTAATGCTTTTGATGTATAAGTTAATTTATATTTCATATAATATTCTAATACCCAAGCAGATCCACTTTAAAGTTTGAAGCTGCAGTTTCTTAGATACAAGCAAGAGATATCTAATCACGTTCAAGCTTTAAAGCTTAAATCTTTTTTAATTATATTTAATTTGTTAAAATAAAAAATAAAATAATCATAATTAAATAGATATGAATTATTCTGGTTGGTAAACTAAAAAGAAACAGGAATTATAATTTTAGAGTAGAAACAGCAGAATCTCTACTACTATATATGCAAGACTGGGGATGACTATGGTTAAAATAAAAAAAAATGTCTTATACTTTTTTAATTTAGAAGTTTAAAATTAATATTCGATAATATAGTTAATTATTTTTTTTTTATCAAAATCTCTTTTTACTTATACTTTCTTTTGTCAATATTCTTCATTACGTACAGGGTATGTTATACTAATATTTTTTGAGACTGGTTAAAATTACATATAGTATTGTTTTAAAAAATTACTTTTAGTAACACAAACTTCTTTTTTAATAAAATTAGTATTTTATACATAATATATTTATTTTAAAACAATAAATTATTTAACTATTTCTTATATTCAAATTATGTAGAATTTTGATATTATTTATTTATATAAAATAATAATTTATTTACAAAAAAAATTCATTGAAAAATTTAAATTAGACAAGGAGATTAATAAGAATATTAAATTTTAATTATTTTTTGTTGGTTTCTTATACATATACATATCTATCAAAGATAATTATATTTGAAGTATCATCAAACATTAAATATGAATATTTATTTATGTTAAAATTTAAATATTAATTTACTATATTGTAAGATATTAATTTTTTTTGTTAAATTTGATACAATACTTTTTTATGAGAATTTAAATTTAAATTTATTATATTAAAAGTAATTAGTTATTTTTACTAAACTTGATATCAGAGTTTTAATTATAAACATACTTCATGAGACAAAAAATGGAGAAGAGGTTTGTGGGAGTGAATGTGATGTTGCACTTAGGAGAGAGAGGGATGCACATGCACATGGCAATTGGCTAAACGAATGAAAAACATGATTGTGGTGTGGTGGAGAGTGGACAAGACTAGTGGTCAGACAGAAGCTGTGCCTTTGAATCAGTTGGCCATGTCTATCTCAGGATTTCGAGAAATTTGTAATTACATATATTATATTATTTTATTTATATATTAATTAATAATTAATTAATTAATTAATTAATTTTATTTTATATTAATAAACTCACGTATTAAAAAAAATAAAGAGAGTCAATTAAATAATACATGTTCTTCGAATTATAAATTAAGTGTAAATTTTAGTGATGTATAACAAAAAATAAAAAATATAAATTAAAGATTTATCATATATAAATTAAAATTTATATGTATTTTTTTATATACTTTATCAACTTTATCAAAGTTTTTAATTTAGAGAATCCATCCTCTTAAACCCATTGCCTAACTCAATTTTGCTGATAACTCGCCATCGGACTCTGCAAAACCATTCTATAACTCAAGTTGCTGCCTTTGCTTCAAACGAGAGATTTATGTCTTTATTAAGATTTAAGATAAAGATTCCATAATATCTTTATTATAAAAAAAATTTGATGGGAGAAGTTATATATTTCTTTAAAATATGAAGTTTTTTTTTTTTAAATGATAAATTTGAGCTTGACTAGCATTTGGGTTGTAATTTCTCAGTCTCACTCACCTATTGGTCCATGACGAGCGCCTAGAGGATTACCGTGTCATCATCTTAATGCGTATAATATATAAACGAGGATAGTCTTATGATCTTATCTACATTACGTGTCTAATATCTCAAACTCTCCAATTTTCATTATGCTCTTTCATGGTTCTTGTTAACGTACTAATAGTGATTCAAGTTGAATAAATTAAAAATTAAAAATTTTGAATTAACTTAAAAGTTATTTTATTTTTTAAAATTGTTTAAAAAATTAATATTAGTAATTTATATTAATATTATTTTTATGTATTTATATACATACTATTAATAAAAAAATTTGTTTTATGTGTCTTATTTATTTTAAGAAACTAAAGTTTAAAATATTTTTTAATTATTTTATTTTTAAAACACATTTTATATTTTTGTTTTCTTGACCAAAAAAAAAAAGAATACATAGGATCCAAACCCGTGTTCCATTAAACAAGGCATTCCATCCAACGTGGTACGCTTTTGTTTATACTCTGCGCCTTATAGGCTGCCAAAGCAACCACCTTACTTTGGGCTGCAGAAACCACGATTGGTTGTTCAAGTATTGACTCAGACATTACTTACAAAAAATTATTCAAAATTTGAACTCTGAATTCTGAATGAAACATTAAATGCTGCACCTTTTTGGTTCTTTAACAAGTGCATATGAAGTAACCTCTCTGTGTCTCCATGGTCAAGTTTAAAACGTGTTCTTGATTTCAGAACTTAATCACTCACTCAATATTAATTAATTAATTTAACCATACATGTGATCATACCGTTGAATTGAAAGAGTCATTTTTTATTGATGTATTTGTGTGATGAACCTTTATAAATAGCAAATATTATATATATATATCCTTCAGCAATATATTCTTGGTCATAATTAATGCATGTAAGATGTGGATAAAGATTAGTGAGTTGTATATTCATCGACATCAAGGCAAAGTTTCCGAGTGTTTCAAGTTTCAACATCAATGTTTTGCCAGCTTTAATTCTTAGGTGGTATATCAGCAACATAAACTTAATGGATGGATGACCTTAGAATTCCATTATTGGTTAATTTAATGTTATATTTATAGCATTAATTAATTCCCTTTTTATTCTGCCTTATTTTTTCTGGGTGCTCTGTTTTCCTACATAATAAAATTTGTTAATCTAATATTTATTGTTCGGTTCTTGTTTTCCCTTTCATAATTAAATAAAGGACAACAGCTGGCACTCTCCACTTATATCACAAAACTGGCAAAGCTTTTACTTTTATATTCAAGTAAATTAATAAAGTAAAAACAAAAAAAGTACCTAAAACAATACGTCACAAGTATAACTTTTCAGGTATTTCCATTTTTATAACATCAAATTATTCGATAAAATATGACATATCAACAATTTTAATTCACTATAAATAACATTTGACTCTTTTTTTCAAAAATAAAAATCCATGTGTAATGATTTAATTGAAAATTTTATGATAAACCTCTAAAAAATGGAATTTGAATTAAATTTTTCCCATGAAATTACTTAACAAGTTGGAATAAAGGATCCTCATTAAGTAAATTCATTCATCTAAAGATATTGTGCACATTTGAGAATATTTAATTTTTTAGCTGTAAGTGGGACTTTCTCGGAGGACGTAATATTGATTTGTGTGACGAAAGGTGCGTAAAAGTCCAGAATCGGATCCTGATTTTTGTAATATTAGTTATAAACTTTATAATTCATAATATATAAGCACGGCATCTTATGGGTCAGCTATAAGCAATGCAAGCAACACATAGTTAATGAAAAATTTTGAAGCCAAAACATTTAAGTGTAATTTTTATATTTTTATTATTAATTTTTTTAATTAAATATTAATGAGTATATAATTTATTATTTTATTTTACATATTTAATTTTAATTAAAAATTTAATAATAAATATATAAATAATAGTGATTTATGAAATTAAGAATTTGTCCCATAGTTAATATTGCAGTCAAAAAAAGCACACAATATGCTCAGAGCTGAGTGGCCAAAACAAGAGAGTCCTATTAATTAAACCCAAATATGATGTGCTGTTTGGATAGTGGATAAGTACCCATGCACCTGAGTTCTGAAAATGTGCCAGGAAGTGGATGTACCTAAATTTCCTCGCAAACAATTAATTAGTGGTCACTGTCTATGGTGACTAGCCCCATGTATTCCTTCCTACGACGTGGTTCTAATTTATATTAATTTTTAATTTTTTTAAAATTTATTTATTATTAATTATATTTTTTAAATTTTTAATTACAATTAATTTTATTTTAAAATTTAATATCATTAAATTTATTAACAAAAAAATTATATCGAACATCTGATCTGATATTTTTTATTAACTTAATATTTTTAATTTATTAATTAAAAAGTCATGTCATATTAAAAAATTAAATTTATTAAGAGATTTACACATCACATTATATAAATATCTTAATAAATTAAATATTTTATTATGACATAATCTTTTAGTTAATAAATTGAGAGTGTTAAGTGAATAAAAAATATTTATATCAAATGTTATGTCAGTTAAAAGTTAATAAATTTAACAATTTTAAAATTTGAGATAAAATTGATTGTAATTAAAAATTTTAAAGGTATAATTGACAATAAATAAATTTTAATAACAAAATTAAAAACTAACAAAAAATTTGAAGACATAAAAGATAATTTTGCTTCATTATATATATATTAAAAATTTTATTATATATTTACATTAATGTGAAGTACTCAAAATTGTCTTCATTATTCTTTTACCAGTTATTTATATTACTTTTTTTTAGATTTAATAAATTTGGTATAATTTGTTCTTCTCTTATTAAAGACATGGTATTGTTTAAATATAATATTGTTAGTCATTGATTATAGAATTGAATGTCCAATTGAAGTTGTTAAAGTTGTGATTTTTACCTTAATTTATCTTGAATTCGTATTCCTTTTAAATTTGAAGGCGACAAAACTTTTTAGATCTTTATGGACTGTGAGGGGGCCAAGGCCACTCCTGGCCCCTTTTAGTCTTCACTTTTAGTGAAACACCTATTTGGTCCTGAGTTAAAGGGAAGTAAAAGTCAAGAAAGCAAGGACAGAAGCTGACGATATCTCTCTTAAATTTGATGTCTGTTACATTATGTAGCTCATATATTTGTTTTAATTAATCGGAAAAATTTTTATTTTATTTTTACTTATCCAACAAAAGAAAATAAAACACCTACCTATATATAGGCGAAAATAATAATTAAAAAAATATTTATCGATTTGAACATGAGATAAATGAGCATGTTAATATGAGCAATAAGTAGCATAGATTTAGTCCAACCTTAAGTGCATATGGATCGATCACTTTCAAGAGAATAAGAGTGACTGGTCATGATATATATTTTTAATGTTAATATTGTCAATTTATGAATACTACTTGATAATAAAACCAAAAGAATGTGTCTAATCAAGCATTTATAAAATTGCAGTAGAAATAGAAGGTCAAATTATGAGTAGCTAATAGTATCATTAATTAGTAAAGTAACTATCGTTTTGGTTGAAGAAAGTTTTGATGATGTGTATGACGAAATTGCAGTTGGCAACAATGGCAAGTGGAACAATGGAAACATGGCACTAGATATGTGCGAAGCAACTACTTCACATAAATCTTGTTTTTATACGGCAAAGGGGGTTTATTACTCCTCATGGGTTTGATAAATATAATAAGCTCAATTTGATTATTGATAAGCATGACCTTTGAAATATTAATGCTCATAATTTTTTATATTGAAATGATAAATTTTAATTTTATATATTTAATTTTATTTATTTACTTACTTGTGTGTGTGAATTGAGTGATGGACTGTATTTATTATTTTAAACAAAATGTTAAACACCATCTCAATCATATAATTGGTGGTCGTTACTTGTATATATTGTATATAAAAGGTCAACAATTAAGTGCAAAACTAGCTATCAATATTGACAACTAATACTAGAAAAAAAACAAATACCATCAAATGACAGAAAGGCGTTTCATTTCGTAAATATATATTAACTTGGCTCTCTTAAATATTTTACGTCTTAATCCAGCCTCGATCGACAGCCTTACGCACACGTTTCATATGAGCCGTCAGCTATCTTCGCTGCTTGTCATTTCCATCCACAAATATATATACAACCTTAAATCTAATTACGATAATCAGTTGAGTTGAATGCTGATAAATAATTGGGAAACCAAAAATTCATCAAGATTGTTTGTAGTGTGATTGAATTATCTGGAGCAAAATTAAAAGTATGCATGATTGCATTAAATAATATAGTATACTAACAAAATTAACAAGTGTTAATTAATTAATTACCAAAATGCCTTCGATATCTATATGTACTATTATTTGCATTAGCATTACATATATAATTATTAGAAATGGAAGTTTTTATCAGCATGTCAAATAGTTATAAGTTAAAACAGTCGGTAATTAAGGAAACAACACAATTCTATGTTTAATAAATTATTCTTCTATAAAAAGGATTCTATTAATTTTCTTATTTATCAACAATTAAAACTATAATAATAACTTTTAAAACTTTATCTTTTTTTTTTAAATATTCAAATCATAATTATGCACAGAGTCGACCTATATCCTCAATAGATTTTGTATTTGCGCTCATCTTTATATATGTCAAAATGTATTTAATCCATTAAAGCAGAAACCACAATTATTAGCTTCCATTAATGAATTGAAGAGCATGTATTTGACCTTTTTTTTTGGAAGAAATTTCACTAAACAGTTAATTTTTTTTAAAAAATAAATATCTGTTTGAAGAAACTTAGCCAAACAATCTAAAAGCCCTTCTAGTGACTTCTCTTAATATATATTGAATCTTGATAGGAGCAATCGGTTTATGTTTTTAGGTTATGGAGGGTGTGGTGTGGACTGGAGAAGGTGATGTAAGAAGTGGGTCCACTTGTAAGTATAAAACCAGCCCCGACTCCCTCATTCTGGTTATATTTATATGCCATATATCTCTACCAAGACTCAAAAAACTCTCTTTCTCCCATGATTTTCATTGTGATCCAATCAGAATCCCGATTTGCTGAACTCCACGACGTCGTTTCGGAACTTTCTCGTGATCGTGATCTCCTGTACCGTCCTCCAAAATTCTCGTGACCGTGCAAAGGTACCCTATACAACCTCATCCACTTCTTCTCTCTCTCTTTCATTTGATTTTTTAATCTGATCCCAAGTTTGTGGCTATTATACATCAAGTGGCGCTTTACGATTTGCATGCACTTTTTCCCTGAAATGTGACATGGAAGAGCGTGTTGATCGCATTTGCTTACAGTTATTATATATGTAGGTGGATCGAGCTCCGAGCAGGTTAATTTATATACAGAGAAGCTCAAAGGTTAATCCAGTAACGTAGCTAGAGTTCGGAAATGCCAGGGACGAAGGTGATGCAGGAGGTGGTGGAGGAGGAGGAAGGGAGGGAGAAAGGGATGCAAATGGCGTCGTCTTCGAGATCATCTTCGTCGTCGTCGTCGTCGTCGTCGTCGTCATCGACGTCTTCGGATGAGAGAGAGTATGAAGTTCAGGACCTGAGAGATAGGTTGAAATCGTCTCGAGGAAGCCGATTCCAATTGATAGAGAACGAGTTCGGACTCAATTTGACTCGGACGAAGTTCAGTCGCCGAGTCCTCCTTGAAGGCATCCGAGGCCTCTCCAAAGATTCCATTATTCATCCAGAAAACAGGTTCTCTCTCTATTTTTTTAATTAAATCTAAATTATCTTAGTGAAAATGCAGTTGTAAAATTTTTATATAAATTTTGATAAAATGAGAAAAAAAAATCTTAACCTATATATAATAGATCTTTAATTTTTTTTTCCTGCGCTTCAACGTTTTATTCAAATTTGTTCATGGTCATAATTTTTCTTTTTAATGGTTGAACAGTCAGTTAGTTGCTGAATGACGGGCATTATTTTATTTAACTCTTTTTATTTTTTTTAAGTCTCCTAAATTGCGGGAGTAGATTTGATTGTTGCTCGTAATCGGTGGATGGAAAGGGCGGTAACTTTCAAACGGAGGAAGCTGCACGTCACTCCATCCACCTCCGTCCACGTGTCCATTAATGGTGGGTGGTTGGCCCTACGCAGCTTATAATTATAGTTTTAAAATATTTTTTTATTGAATAGAGTATGTTATTTATATATTAATTGATGATATTTATTAATTTTTATTGTAAATTAAATAACTTACATAATAAGTAAAATAATAATAAATAATTAATTTTTTAATTAATATATAAGTAAGATTATATATATCTAATTTGTTTTTAATCTTTTAGTTTTGAGTCTTTTGACCATATCTTTTCGGTGGCTGAGAAGGAAACAGTTGAGATATTTTATTTTATTTTTATCTAAGAACAAATGCTAGACCGTTTATTATTAGAAGTAAGACATGATCTTCCTAGGTTTACGAAAAATAATGTCAATATTACGTGAAAAAAATAAATATAAATTAATTAAATAATAATAAATTTTATTTATATAATAAAAAATTATAAATGAATAATATATTTATATTATTTATTTTTTATATAATATTGTCATATTATTTTTTAAAAATATTTGATCCGAAGTCAATTATTTTTCTTTTATAAAATAGACTCAATTGCATGAAATTAGATAATGTACATTACAAGAAGGATTTAGATACGTACAATCATACAAAACGCTGCGAAGAATAAATTAACCAGGCATGGTACTTTAAGGGGCGAGCGATTTAGTAAACATTAGTGCGAGAAATTTTTTAAATCATTTGTTTTGCTGAAAATATAATAGATTTTTGTAATAAAAAATCAGTTTTTAGACTTTTGTTATTAAGTTGTCTAATAAAATTATAATAAATATTTTTTTACAACATAGCATCATATAATTAAATCTTTCAAAAGTTTTCATATTTTCTTTGAGAAACTTAATTATAAATACTTAAAAAGTTTTCTGCAGTCTTTTTTCAATTGATACAAAATTTGAAATGACAAATTATCTACTTTGTTTAATTTGGGTTACTAGGTGATGTTAGGATTTTGAATCCTTTAAACTTTGAGTAAAAAATTTGGCATAAGTTTTTTTTTTTTTTTTGGCCAGTAATTTTGGCATAAGTTTAATGAGGGATAAATAGGTGAAAGGGATAAACTTAGTGGATCATACTTTTTCTTTATCTATCTCAAATTATCTATCTCAAATTGTATTCTATAAAGTTTGATGCGATTTTTATGCTAAAACTAAAGATTAGTAATACAGGCATTAAACCCAATGATATATTTTTTGGTTATTAATAACACAAAGATGAGTATTAATGCTTCAAGTTCGAGCGCTTGTGAGAGAGTGTAGGAATGGCTCCGGCCTCTCTTATTTTATTTTATTTATTTTATTTTTGGTTGAAACTATTAATATTTAAATAATTTATTAAAATTTAACTAATTTAATTTAAATTAATAAAAATTTATTTTTTAATATTTTTTTTATATACAATACTCAAAGTCAAAATTTTATTTAAAAAAATTGACTACTTATCACTTTTATTTATTTTCTTTTAACTGATTCTTTTCTTTTAACTGATTCACCGATAATTGATTGGGACGAATTTGACTCAGTAAATTAAAGAACTAAATATAAAATTAGGGGATCATAAACTTAGTTGCACATGGCACTGCCCTAAAATGATTTTAATACCATTGGCGTTGTTGTTTAGTTGGGAGTCATTGGACCATGGCATATTGTTTAGCTGAGTACGGACCCACATTAGGTTAAGGCCTAACCGCCTAAGGGTTCGAAACCTGGATCCCATTTGGAAGGTTTTGACGCTATGAAGATCCGAAGTTTGAATTTTTTACTGAGATGCTAGAAAATGATTAGAAGCTGCAATAGTTCATTTCAGTTTATGAATATCATGTTACAAATTATGATGAGAAACACTTTGAAGAAGCTCGGTAATCCGAGTGGCAAAGTGGTTCTCCAACGCTGCGTGCACAATAAAGAAGGTTCTTTTTCAGATTTCAAAGTTCAAACCTTAATATGAGTATTCGGGATTGACTAGCATAGAGAATTTTAATGATATGAATTTGCAAGATTTCTTGAATGTCAATTCGACTTTACATGAAGAAAAATATAAGTGGAACATGTTTTTTTGTAGTAAGAAATATGACTGGAACAATTAGTCCTAATACACATTGACAATTTTATTTATGGCAGCGATAGATGTTTTCTACGAAAGAGACTCATGTTGACCGAACCATATTTATGTCATTTAGTTCTTTATTTTCTTGAGAAATAAAAAATGTGACATGCTCTCTGGCCATTACACCAGGCAGTTTCACAAATGACCATGCTCAATTTGTCTAATTAGTAAATACTGTTCTATTTTGTATCTTATGGAGGATTTATTTTTCTCCCACTTCAGAAAAGTATTAATTGTTGCTTTGAAAGTTCGGTGCATGATTGCTGGGTTTCAAACAAATGGAAAGTTGTATGGTTCAAAATTGATATTGATGGGCACTGCAGGTGGTATCGGGCATGGACTAAGTTCATATTGCTGTGGGCAATATACTCATCCTTCTTCACCCCAATGGAGTTTGGATTTTTTCGCGGGCTACCTGAGAATCTCTTTATACTGGACATAATTGGACAACTAGCGTTTCTTGTAGACATTGTTTTGCAGTTCTTTGTTGCTTATAGAGACAGTCAGACCTATCGTATGATCTACAAGCGAACCCCTATTGCTCTGCGGTAAGTTCTTATTCTGTTTTAATGCTAATCATTATGATCTACAATTGAATGTAGCCTTAGGATGCAGTCTTGTATTACTGTGGCTATGGTAAGTCCACTGCAGGTTACAAATAAAAATATATGCAAAATGACATAGATTACACCCTTGTCTGTTAGGTGGGAATTCTTTTGCATTTGATTTACCAGTACCTTTATCTGTTCTTGCAGGTATCTAAAATCTAGCTTTATCTTTGATTTTCTTGGATGTTTGCCTTGGGACATCATCTACAAGGTCCTAATTCTTCTGCATCAACCCAAATTGCTTGAGTATTGACATTTCTTACTCTCGAGAATTGTTTTGACTATCTACATTTTATTATACTAGTAACTGTTTATTCAATACTTTCTTTAGTATAAATTTTTGGTGAGTCCCTTTTATGCTAGTGCTTTAGGGTGTCTTGAGTTATTTGTATTTAGGATTTGCACAACAAATTTAGTATCTATAAAATTAGACAGATTGATAAAGGTCCTACCTTAGAATTTTCAGGTATTGATGACCAAAAATATAAAAATAGATAGTCTACTAAGGAATTGAGGTCTTTCTTATATTGTCAAGGTAACGACTATGGCCACCTTCTGTTACTTTACTGTTTTTGTATCATATCACTGTTAAGTCATTGAGAATTATGAGTGTGTATAAGCTGTCATTTCTAGTGCACTTTATTGCAAGAGAGCAAACAAAGCATGTTATTAAATGGAATTTTGTGTTTTGGTGACAAACATACCAAGCAATTCTCTAACTAGTTAGACATTAGTAATAGTAAATCCAGTTGGCTGAGGTTTTGAGACACGGCCAAATCACCTTAAGTTTCTTTATGGATGAAGCGGATATGTTACACTAACATGTTCAAACCTTTTATTGTAATATGTGATTTTGTAGAATTTTCTTGATTATTAAAGATTTTGAAGTCATGGTTCTTACTCTAATAAGAGGATAACAGCTAATTTTTTATAAACAGGCTTGTGGAAGAAAAGAGGAAGTAAGGTATATTTTATGGATCAGGTTATATCGAGTGCGTAAAGTCACTGAATTTTTCCAGAAGTTGGAGAAGGATATACGTATCAATTACATGTTTACTAGGATTGTGAAACTTTTAGTAGTTGAACTCTACTGCACGCATACGGCAGCCTGCATATTCTACTTTTTGGCCACCACACTACCTCCATCCCAAGAGGGGTACACATGGATAGGAAGTTTAAAGCTAGGTGACTACAGTTATTCAAATTTCAGAGAAATTGATCTCTGGAAGCGCTACACAACATCTTTGTATTTTGCAATTGTTACGATGGCTACTGTTGGTAGGTTTCTATGTACTTATAATTGGCTATGCATGACGTTGCATCAATCTCTTTACATTTAGACTGTTTTCCAATTTGTGTGTAATTATATTTCCCTTGGAAGTCCTTCCCAATTAATTATGTGTGGTATATTTTTTTCCTTATACAGGCTATGGAGATATACATGCAGTCAATATGAGGGAGATGATATTCATAATGATATATGTTTCATTTGACATGGTTCTTGGTGCTTATTTAATTGGTAACATGACGGCTTTGATAGTTAAAGGATCAAAGACTGAAAGGTTTAGGGATAGAATGACAGATCTTATGAAATATATGAATAGAAACAGACTTGGAAGGGACATCCGTGAACAAATAAAAGGCCATTTGCGCTTACAGTATGAGAGTAGCTACACTGAGCCTGCTGTCCTTCAGGACATCCCCATTTCTATTCGCTCGAAGGTATTGAGAGAAAGATTATGGTCATCCTTACTAAATTCACCACTTGAATTATTCCTAATTGTTTCATTTTCTGAAAAAATATATATTTTTCCTGCTATTTAATATACTTTTTGACAATTGTTTTTTCTTGGCAACTAGTTTAGTAGGTAGTTGAGATGTGAACCATTTTTGTTGGTTCTGTTTATGTTGTTCCTTGATATTTATTTTGTCTGTTGACATTTTCCAGTCGAAGATAGCTGCACAAACAAAAGGACAGTTATATTGTAGTTGAAAGGAAACTATATTAAGTGCAACAAATGAACTAATTTCTCTAAGGCTTCCCACTAAATCAAATTAGATAAAAGACAATGTTACTGTAGTTATTGAAATGATTTGATAATTACTTTATTAAGTTCTTATTGATACATATTGGATGTATCTCCATACAAGATTTTGTTAACATAGGTAGGAACTTAATTTCACATTATTCAAGGGGGACTGAGAGTCTGTCATATGTGATGTGTGCTTTGGATACTACTCACTAATGGTAGGTTGAATTGTGATAATAGAGGTTCAATTTCAGTTATTGTAGATATCAAACATTGAGGTGATGACCCCAATGATACCATAATGTTGCACAAATCCACTCTTACAATTTTTCTAGGCATTCCATGTCTTTCTTAAGGTTTTATGAATAAATACTTTTTCTGACATATTTACATACACTTTTCATTTTTCCCTTTTTCTGCTATAGTTATAGGCCATCATATGTTTGCATTTTCCATATTGATTTCTGGATTTTGATTTCAATGCTTCTGGTTCCCTTTGTGCTGAGTTAGTGTTTATGAAAAATGAGCTTGAAGCTGTAAGCTCTTCTGCTACTCATTTTATGGAACAAGTTTGATTACATAATCCATATGCTTTGTTTATATTTCAAAGTCAGGGTACTCTGACTGTGATAGTCTATGTTATCCCATTTCATGTCTTTAGAGAAGTACTAAACTCATTTTTTTCAACAATTTGATCTGACCCTAATGATCTGATTTTATTTTTTACAGATATCCCAAGAGTTATATTTGCCATACATTGAAAAGGTTTCTCTGTTTAAGGATTGCTCTTCAGAATTCATCAATCAGATTGTATGTAATCTTTTTCACTATTGCATAGAACTTAATGCATCAGCATTTTCTAGCTCTTTTTGGCTAGTTATCATATGTTTCATAGACATCAACAAGTAAATTATAGATTTTCATGGAATGGCTCCTTACTAATAGATAGGACATGGCTATCAGCATGTCATTGTTATGTCCTTGTACATTGTATTTTTTATATAAGCACTTTGGCTACTCAGCATCATTTCTAGCCTGAGAGTTGAGCTTTTGTATGCCAACAAAATATGCTAGTATGGATCTCTTCTGCTGAATGAATGTGACCAGCAGTACCAATGTTAAATGAGTTGCGTTCCATCATCCAAAATTAATTGACTTTAAGTAATAAAAATTAAAGTTTTGCTTGAGGTCTTGATCTTTACCTTCACAACGAAGGTTGAAGCTAAAAAGTTCTGTACCTTTAATCTTTCAGGTTATTAGGCTCCATGAGGAATTTTTTCTCCCAGGAGAAGTGATATTGGAACAAGGAAATGTTGTAGATCAACTATACTTTGTCTGTCATGGTGTGCTGGTATAATTTTCTATTTCCATAGCCACTTAAATAAATTTGTGTAGTTCATATATATTTTTTGTCTTTCTTCCTCATTTTTAATGGCTTTAGTTAGAGCTTCTTAGTAATTTAATTACTGGATACGCTGGTATTGATCCCTTATTTGGCATGCGACAGCTGGTCTGGCATAACTTTTATAACTTGTCTATATGCCATCACCTTTTATGGAAAGCATTTACTAAACGAAATATTGTGAAAGTGCTTCTTTATATGCTTGGTCGTCAGATGAAATCCTTCCTCAGAAGATGGATTTCGACATATATGTTTGCTGAAGAGCAGAAGCTCTTTTTGTGCAGGAGGAAGTAGGCCCAGGTGAAGATGGAACTGAAGAGACTGTTTCACTTTTACAACCTAACAGTTCATTTGGGGAAATATCTATTCTATGTAACATTCCTCAGCCATATACTGTTCGGGTTTGTGAACTATGTAGGCTTCTGCGGCTTGATAAACAGTCATTTACAGATGTCCTTGATATATACTTTTATGATGGGAGAAAAGTATTAAACAACCTTCTAGAGGTAATGGACTCTTAACACTCTCTATCCCCCCTCCCCTTCTTTTCTGGACCTAATAAATTACAAATGCATTATGTTCTAGTTAATTTTCGCATGAAAGTATTGAGTTACCCATAGACAATTGATTATTTCTGGTCATTATAATTACATAATTTATAGGGAAAAGAATCTATTCGAGGCAAGCAATTGGAGTCAGACATCACATTCCATATTGGAAAGCAAGAAGCTGAACTTTCTTTGAAAGTCAATAGTGCAGCATTCAATGGGGATCTGTATCAACTTAAAGGTTTGATTCGAGCTGGAGCTGATCCAAACAAGACGGACTATGATGGACGGTCACCATTGGTGAGTAACTTAACACCACTTAGGATGTCTGTTTGACTCTTCTATCGACCCTGAAAATATGTAGTGGTCAAGTTTGTAGTGTTAGTGCATTCCTTTTGGGGTTTAAGAATTCTGAGTGAAAGTTGTATTTTGCCTATATCCTTTACATTGATAAATTTCATACTTCAGGAAGTCTACGTTATGAACTTTGCTTAGTGTATGTTTTATGGATGTCGGAAAAAATTGTATGGGATAATCTGATAAACCAAAGTTCTTTTTTTTTTTTCATAGTTTTGTTGATTGCATGGAAAATGTTTTCGTTTGTGCTCTCCTTTCATCTTGTAAAGTAGCATCCCTGTAAAATTTATCGTGGCACATTCCTTTCACATAATGTACCATATTTTTATTTCTTTGAATCAGAACCTTGTATTGGAATATTCATTATGTTGATTGATTACATATTGAGGCACAATTATGATAATATATCTCTAATAACTAGCACGTTCTTAGTCAATTGTAATTAAAACTACTGAGCAAGCTAAAGCATATTGTTTTGACAATGCTTGTCTGATGTGAATCTCCTTTTCTCATAGCATCTAGCGGCATCTAGAGGATATGAAGATATCACACTTTTCCTTATTCAGGAAGGTGTAAATATTGATATTAGAGGTAAGTCTTATTTATTTATTAAATAATAGAACTTATTTCTATGGTACTCATCTAAATTTTAGTTCTGACATTATGAACATAACTGTTGCGGTAAATTTGCATAGATAACTTTGGTAACACACCCTTACTTGAAGCTGTAAAGAATGGACACGATCGAGTTGCTTCCATGCTTGTTGGAAAAGGGGCTTCCATTAAGATAGAGAATGCTGGTAGTTTTCTATGTAATGCTGTTGCAAGGGGAGATTCAGATTATCTTAAAAGGCTACTATCTAATGGCATGGATCCTAATTTGAAAGATTATGATTACCGAAGCCCTCTTCATGTTGCTGCAGCCGAGGGTTTATTCTTCATGGCAAAGTTGCTATTAGAAGCAGGAGCTAGTGTTTTTATCAAAGACAGGTACAGTTAAATTACTCATTTTGCATGTTGCAAGCAGAGAACTATGGCATAATTTTTTCTTTTTTGAAAGAAGATAGGGATATACTTGCTGTTTATTTATAAGGCTGGCTACAGTCATTCTGCCCTTTCTTAAATTTTAAGCTTGACTAACAGTGTTGGTATTATTTTTATGGGCTTTAGACTTAGAAACTGGTGCAGTATCTGTGCAGTTGTGCACCTATCTGTTATGGTATTTTGTGTGGTATGGTAGCAAGAAGAAGAAGACTAGACCGAGTTTTGGCGCTTGTTTCTGGAATTCATGGTAGAAACCACTGAGAACTAGCGTTGTCTGTGCCAGTCTTTCGTTTCCACCAATACGCCATTTTTTAGTCCTTTTGCAACATTACCCTTCCTTACTATTTCCACTTCTGTCATCGTTGGTCTTCTTCCTATCTTCATTGAATATTTATCCTTAAGTCAAACAGTATGTGCATTCCTACATTTCACATACACAAATTATCTGGGAACATTCTCAGCTATAGTTACTCCTACCTTCGATCAGAAATGTTCATTATTTGTCCTTTCCTTCCTTTTGTTAAAGATAGTCACCATATCATTCTTGTCTGCGTTACAGTTACCTCTTGAACATGTATATCTTTAACTGCTTATGCAGCTGACCTACAAAATTAAAACCTGTCTTATTACAAATGATTATTTGGCTATTTTGTATACCTATATGAACAAGCCTTAAAATCTTTTCTTCGTATATAGAAATGTTTCGAAACAAAAAAAAAAATCCGAAAACTATATACTTTATGATCTTAAGTATATTCAATCTTGAAACTCTACGATAAGTGTCACCTAAAATCTCTACGTACTGCTAGCAGCAATCAATTCACCTGCAATAAATTTGATCTTTCAACTTTTAGTTTTCCTATTTCATTTAATTATAATTCAAACATTTCCATCCTAATGGCACTGTTTTTTACTCTGCCCTGCAGATGGGGAAATACCCCACTTGATGAAGCCCGATTGTGTGGAAATAAGAATCTGATCAAGCTACTGGAAGATGCGAAGTCAGTCCAGCTGTCAGAATTACCACATCCCTCCTCAGAATTTACAGGTATTGACAATACTGTGTTATTCTTATTTTATTCTATGGAACTGGGAAATATAATAGAATTGGCAACATAGCAATTTAGGGAGTTCAGGAAAAGCAAAAAAAAAATAAATAAATAAAAGAAAAGCAAATCCTGAGGTTACCAGAAAACAAGCGCCAAACTGTCTTCTACTTAGCCATACACCTGATATTTCTCTGCCTTTCGCCTTTCATAGTTCTCTACTTTGTTCTCCACACTGTCTGCTAGAGATTATATTTAAGCAATTACATTAAAGTTTTGCATCTAGTTCTAACCCATGCATTCATGGGGTAGCTAGAGTTAGCACAATTACATCCTGTTAGTAAAATGTGTAATTAATAAAATCTGAGGGTAATCACTGCGTTTTAATTTGCCTACAATAGAGCTGCTCATGGGTGGATAAAATGTAATTGACCCCATATTTCTTGTTTATGAATTTGTTCTTCAAAATTTGGCCGACGAAAAGAAAATACTTCACTATGACGACCATCTGAGATGCTGTTTTACAGACAAAATTGCAGATGTTCTCATGACCAGCCTGTGCTAAAAAAAAGTATTAGCAATTAATTCTTTTTTATGAAATGTAGAGCTAACAGATACAAAAAAAATGATTAATTTCTTTCTTCTTTTTAAAATAATTATGCTCCATGCTTTGTCTAGACTCTCAAAGCTGATATTTCTTTTTATTTACAGATAGATCTCACCCAAAGAAATGCACAGTCTTTCCTTTTCACCCGTGGGATCCAAAAGAACATAGAAGACATGGAATTGTACTATGGATTCCACAAACCATTGAAGAGCTTATCAAAGCAGCAGCAGAGCAGCTAGAAATTTCTAATCATTGTTGTATTTTATCAGAAGATGCTGGTAAAATTACAGATGTGCACATGATTAAGGATGGTCAAAAGATGTATTTAGTCCATGAAACGCATTAAATATATGAAATATAATCATGTTTTGCTTTCATATATATCATGTTGTGAGCAATCATAACCCTTACAAATCATCTGGAACCATGTGCCTGAATGGAGCATGTTGTGAAGGTGAAAGTAAATGCTGGATGCTTCTGTGTTTCAGGTGTCATGTGCAATAAGAAATAGTCGCCATGATCCATAAATTCGTAGTTTCCAAAAATCCACCTGTTTGCTTTAACTTAGCAAGTTCTACCCTTGAAAGTACTGTTCCCATTTAATTTTCACTCCGGTAGGTTAACGAATTGGCAGGTTTTACATTAGATTCAACTCCAATACTTAAATGTAGAGCACTCTATTGAACGAGTAAGGTCTTATTGAACCAATATGCAAGAAGTTGAATTGTAATTTATCTCAGGTTGTCATGCATGATAAATTTCAGCTCAAATGAAAAGTAAATGTCAAAAAATCAATTTAATTTCAGACTTGAGGATCAAGTGAAGTTCATAAAGGTTCAAGCCATTCGAAACATACATGCTGCCAGAAGCAGCTGCCGACTGGTCCTAGAGCCTCTTGCACACTAAAAGAAGAAGACACTTGATTAAGGTTGAGATATATGTTGAATTTGTCGAAAGTGCTTGTAAGCTGCAACATTAGCTGCAGTTGATTCATCATCTTCCTAACTGTTCAACATGTTCTTCCCAGAACCTGTGCTCAAGTGTGATTGAAAAGCAGCAGCAGCAAAAAGCTGAGCTTATTGACTCTATTAGGAAGCTCAAGATGGGCAAGCTTGAGCAAACAATTAAACCCACTCTGAAATTCATCGATAATAGCTCCTTAAACCTTAGCACCAGACTGAAAGCTTTTGGTCATCGAACCATGGAGAGTACTCAACTTATGTAGTGCCAAGTGGCTCACTATACAAAGTCTATAGCGTGGTCAACAAGCCATGAATCTTTCAATCTTACGCTGCAAGAAAGTTCCTACTTTGATGACGTGTCAATTCATTTAACCCAAAATATATCATCAAACTTATTCGGGGTAATTGTTTTGTTTCCAAGACTCGACACCAATCACACATCATGATAATGACTAATGTGTTCGTTTTAAAATAAGGATTTTATTATCTACTATTCTTAAATATTAATTAAAATTTTTTTATTAATGAATAGAGTATTTAATGACTCATAATTTATAATAAATTAATAATAATAATAATAATTTTTAATTACTGTTTTAAAACCATTAGTTAACAAAATTTTTAAATAAACCTCATTACTTTTTTGCAATTTAAAGAGAAAAAAAATCTAAATGTCATATATTGAATCTATAAACGCACGAGCCGCAGAAAAGTTCAGTCTCCGGTGACAAGTTTTCTAGGCTACAAGCTAAGTCATAAGCTTCGGATAATGGTCGGCTCATTTCATTTAACAACAAAGGAGGCAAATAAAAAGAAGGCAAAAAGTATCTTTTTCCTTGTTTACTCATGTGCTTTGAATGTTTTACATGTTTTGTTTGTTTAAGATTTTTCTTGCAAGTTCTTAATATGAGTTGATTTTTTCTTAAAATTTATATTATTAAAATAATTAACGAATTAATTTGAGTCAATTAAACGCGTGACAAGCATCATTTAAGTGAATTTTTTCCTTTATTTACTTAGATATCAAACTTATCTCAGATATACAAATTTTATTCTTTAAAACAGAATGAAACTTTTAATACGTCATCTTTAATTTCTGTTAAGTCAACGCTGCACCACACTGTTTCATGTAATTTTAAAAGATGACTTTTTTTATTTTAGGTAAGTTTAATATCCAAGGAAACATAAAAAGGTTAACTTAAATTATACCTATCACAAATTTACTTTATTTAGATCATTTTGACGTTATTAAACATTGAAATAAAATTAACTCAAATTAAAAAATGTAAATTTACCTAAAAGGAAATAAGCAATCAAATTAAATTGAAAATGAATCAGCTGAATTTATTTAGTGACCTATACAGTAGGTAGAGGAATAATATATATAAATCCTTCTTGGAAAGAACATATTTTGTTGTTTGTGTTCCAATCCTTAGGTAAGAAAATTCAAGTGTCAAAATGCTTAGATGTAATTTGGTGAGGAAGAGATTGAGTTGCAGAGGGCATACAAAACTGAGAGACTTCCTTCACATGTTGGATATGGCCACACAAGGGAAAGACCATCTGACCAAATACACAAGCGTGTAGTTAGCACTTAGCATGTCCATCAAAATTTCCGGTGTCAAGTTGCCGCGTCACTAACTGTCACTGATTCACAGAATGACAAGTATGCCCCCAACGATTCTTCACCTTTTGAATCTCTCCTTGAGCGCGCAAAAACTCGCCCCAGTCGTTTTAACAGAATCAGTTAAAGCCACTGAGCTTTCTTCTTCTTCTTCTTCTTCTTCTTTTTCTTTTTCTTCTTCTTCTTCTCCCCCCATATGTCGTTTAGGTTTCTGCATGAAAATTATTCAGGAAGAACCGAAGTTTTGTTGGGGTAGACTCGAGGTTAAAGGTAAGCTTCACCCATGTCTTTCTCTCTCATCGAAGCCTGTAGAAAGAGAAAAAGATGGCCAAAAGTTTTCAGGTTTCAGTCTTTCGCGGACCCTGGTTGCCCTATCAGCCCAACCGGACCTTTCCGAGATAACATTCGTCTCTTTCTTCAAGAATGTGGAGAGCTTGAAGATTACCATGTCCAGGGCATGCCCTTATGGTGCACCCTTCTTATTCACGAGAAATCAAACTTCATGACCCCTCTTTACACCATTGAAGAGAACGTCTACCACTCTGCGCATCCCTTCTGCGACCATTGCCGATGTGCAGGTTAGCCTCTGACTCTAAGCGATTCGTTTTGCAATTTCGAATTTTTTTCTGTTGGGAACGTCTTATTGTCATGAATCTTGATTTGTTCTGTCGTTGAGGGTCTGATGATTACTTTCGCTTGTGTATTAGTTTTCTTCTGTTTCGTTTTAGGTCTCTCTGTTTTAGATACTGATATGGGTCATTGTTGAGATTATGACGCATAGGCTGGAGCGGCCATTTTGTATCGAAGAGAAGGTACCATTTCATAATCCCCATCGATAATAAACCGTTGGATGAAGGTTTTCTTGATAATCAGAGCCATCTCTTGCATGGGCTGATTCATTGTAATGGGTATGGCCATTTGCTCTGTATCAATGGCATTGAAGGGGGTTCCAAATTTCTCAGTGGCAGAGAAATCATGGATCTCTGGGATAGAATCTGTATAAATCTTCGAACAAGGTATTGGAAAGATCGGATTTACAGCGAACTTACTTGAATGATGAAATCTACTGAATTCCTGTGAGGGTCCCATGAACAAAGTATCTTTGTCTTGATTCTGTTAGATTCGTAGAGTCTAAACTTTTGGAGTTTCCTTTCAATGGCAGGAGAATCGCAGTTGAAGATGCGTCAAAGAAGCGCTCTATGGATCTTCGCCTACTTCACGGAGTTGCTTACGGGCATTCTTGGTTCGGTAGGTGGGGCTATAGATTTTGTCGTGGAAGTTTTGGGGTGACAGATCACAATTACAATGCAGCTATCGAACTTCTAAGCTCGGTGGAGCTTGACGAGGTCCTTCAATATTTTGCTAAGACAATTTGCCATAAAGAAATCAAACAAATAATTCGCTACTACAGAGACATGAGTGAAACCCAATTGATCACTATCAAGGATCTTCTCAGGTTTATGCTCACCATCAAGTCTCGTGCTCCTCCACCCAAGAAAGTAGTCACTTTCACTGCTGCTGCTGCTGCAGCTGCTCCGCCTCCTCCTCCTCCTTCAACCTTCACCTCTAGAAACTCCACTAGAAATGCATTCTCAAGCAAACCAAACCCAATGAAGGAAAAATCTGTGAGGTACAAAAAATTCAGTTCAGCAGTGTGTAATATGGATAGCAGGTGGCCTGCAAGGAGACTAGAATACGCAGCCCAAGTGATTGTGGATGCGCTGAAAGAGAACAAGGCAAATAGTTCAGGTTCTGGTGGGATGACCAGGCAAGATGTGAGAGATGCAGCTAGGCTTCACATTGGTGACACAGGGTTGCTGGATTATGTGTTGAAATCACTGAACAATGTGATTGTAGGAAACTATGTTGTTCGTCGCATGGTGAATCCAACAACCCGAATCCTAGAATATAACATTCATGAGCTGGGAAATGGGTTCAAAGCACCTGAACCAGAGCCTGAGCTTAAGGTTCTTGTAGAGCCTCCAGCGGAGTCAGATCAAGTGCCTGGCATTGATGTTTACAGTGATGTGGTATATCTGTACAAGAATGTCCTGTTGGGTTACCCAGATTCAGAACCGGTGGATTTGGCAGTTCAAACAATTCTAGACAGTAGGCATTTTGTGAAGGACTGGACATTAATTGATGAAATAGAGCAAGTTTTGACATTCATTTGTCGATTGAAACCCAACTTTATTGATGTCAAATCAGAGTTGAACAAAGAAGTAACCCCAGGTGAGATTGTGATGGTTCCGCTGCATGCTACAGTAGGGGACTTGAAGCAAGCAGCTGAGACTGCTCTGAGGGACACCTATTGTATTGCAGAGCGAGTTATGGTGACAGAGATTGCAGAGTTGGTTGGAGTTAGTGATGAGGAAGTGCTTTTTGGAGTGGTGGAGTCAGGTGTGGACCTGTGTGTGAGGGGAATTGGTATAGATTTGGATACTCCGTTGAAGTGTCAGGGAGGGGCTGATAATTGGAAAGTGAGATGTGAATGTGGAGCTCAGGATGATGATGGGGAGAGAATGGTGGCATGTGACATTTGTGAGGTGTGGCAGCACACACGGTGTTGTGGGATAGATGACTCAGAGACGGTGCCACCACTGTTTGTGTGCTCTGGGTGCTGTGATTCACTTGTACCCCCAAGGATTGAATCTGCCTTCTGCAATAGTAGCATGGACTGTGCTGACGATTTTCTGATTTCCCCAGAGCCTAACCACTTGATGGAGTTCGGGTATGGATACTGAATACCGCAGAAATTCTCATTTTTGCAGATATTCTGATTTCATTCGGTGATTCATGTATTTTGTAAACTTACATTTGGAAACATGTTCAGTTCTTGTACGGAAAATAGAAAAAAGAAAAAGGACTAACACTTAAAGCATAAACAGAGGCAGCCTCTGTTACTGCTCATTCACATGCTGTTGTTTGAACATAAACAAGTTGATGATACACTTCTTATATATGATCTTAATAAAGTATAGACCTTATTTCTTGATCTAGGAATACCAACAATCTTTAAGTCCTTAGTCCTCCCAGTTACTTGGTTGTTTGGCAATGGTGGAGAAATCTAACCATGGGCAAACAGAGCAAGTGATGCAATTATACAGTGTAGCCAAGTGCACCTACGTGCTCTAAGTACCATAACAGATGGTGGCCTTCTTGCATTGCAGGATATTTTGGGATCACTAGTTTCAATGCTTTGAAGTTAAATAACTCAAATGTTATAAAAAAAGATCTTCATGTCCGCCATGCCACCATATGCATTTAAGAAGCTCAAGCCACGAAAGACCACAACCATATTCGGTATATTTATAGATTTTATTTAAACAAAGACTAATAGATTCGCTCTCATTGACATAAATTTGGTGGTGTAATTACTTCCAATCACCACCCACTTGAGGCTTTTAGAATAAGGGAGCTCTGTGGGGTGTTCCCTTTCTTCTATTTGAACGCTTGGAGACTTCAGAAGTTTCCTCTTTTTTTTCCTTGGGACGTTTCTGGATGGTGATGAACGGAGGAACTGAGTCATCGGTCTTTCTTAAAAAAGCTTTGACCTGAAAGTTCAGACTAAAAGAAATTAAAATATGTCACAATACAGAGGGAGTGCAGAGCGAATGATTGCAAATTACTGTCACACCTTGCATAAAATGGAGCAATAACGATATAATTCAGGGTCAGCCAGCTTTCTACCACATATCTCACATACTGTCTCATTATTTGATGCCGAACGACTGCAGGGAAGAGCACTCAGAGCAAGAACCAATCGCTTATGGCATTTGTAGGGCTGCAACCAGAGAAGGAATCAGTATCAAAAACATAGCAATGAAATACATTATAGATTCAATTCTATTTCGATTAGTAATTCACCTTTCGAAGCATACCCAAAAAATAAAAGGATTTAGGTCTTGCAAAGACATACACGCCTGAACATTCCTTTTACTCATAGGCACCAACAAAATAAGGTGCTTTGACCACCGCAAAGAGTATTTAATTGTTTACTTGAAGCTCAGGATACAATTAGCAAGAGATCTATCAGTGCTGTATTATGTTTGTTTTAATCTTAAATGCCACCATTACAATGATGAAAATTGTTTATTGATGGGGACTAGAAATAGTATTGAATGTCCCAAATAGTATGGGTTGCTCAAGTCCCACGTTAAGTAATATAGGATGCTTGATGAGGGTAGACTTGATTTTTCTTCCTCATCAGCTAACTTTTGAGGTAAGGTTCACAAGTTGCTTGTGTTCCATCATTTATTATCATTTTTCACACTATCATTCCCAAGGTCAAATGACATAAAAGAACAAACTTTTATTAAGCACCAACAATAATCACTTGAACTACATCTAGTCTAGTTGTATGCTCTGAGAAGAATATCACAGAAAAACGCAACTAAAAGGAAAGGAAATAAATAAAGCAATTAAATCTATCCTCTACTATACCTGTTTTAGCAATGCATTTACGAAAATGGACAATCAAAATTTTTCGAAGACATAATGTTCTTCAACAACTTCCTCAAAAGAAGCCACTAATATCAGCTTAGCAAATGAATTTGTATAAATAAAGTAAAAACATGTGCAACAATCATACAAGAACTAGATGCAACACTTGAAAAGTTTTTTCAAAATTCTCAAGGCAAGGTAGGATATCATACCTGAATTCCTGAACAGTCAATATATTTTCCCATAGCAGCAAGGGCGACGACATCTCTGTAGACATGCCTATAGATTTTAAGTATCTTGTGATAGCGATGAGTACCTGAATCCAAACAATATTGGCAAGCTGACCGATTACAGGTTGTACAGTATTTATTTAATTCATTCCTATGCATTCGATGAGTTGCACAACGGCGAAAGAAAGTTTTTCTCAGTAAAGGCTCGAGCCACCTCGGCTTGCAGACCTTATGCTGGGTTAATTGAGCAACCTACAGAGAAAACCATGTCAGTAAGTTTACAGTGGAAGTTACAGAAGAAATTAATGTCTATCTGATCAATCTTCTTGTTGACATTTCCTTTTTCCCCTAAAAAGGTCACTGTCCTGCTCAAATGATGGTGTCTTGCAGTCAGAAAGTATTTCATTTACATTTTGAAGGATATGTCCAACATCATTTCATTGCCCTTTGCAATTGACACTGCAAGAACAGTGCATATATATAATTTATGGACGAACGACAAATAAAGGCAATGTATTACTTCTGAATCATAGGGCTACCAAAAGTGGCACAATCAATTTCTATCACTTGTTTCAGTTAAATATAGTTTAATTCACTTAATAGGCATCCACATTAATTTGAATGTTATTAAATGCCAAAGCTGCCGGAAATTTTCTACAGGAGACAGCAAGCATAACCAGTTGAATCAGTAGATCATTCAAGTAGAGTTTGGGAAGTTACTTCAACCTAGTATATCATCTCTCTGGATTTAAACAAAATTAGCTGTCAGAAGATATCCATGCCACTCTCCAAAGCAATATGATGAGATTTTGATATTCATATTAATAAAGTGTATCATATTACTTGAAGCTTTGAGAATGACTATAATTTTATTTCACAGGACAATGTCAATAAGTCATCATAAAACAAATATTCCACAAGGAAATTTATAGAGATGAGTAAAGAGCATAAAGCTAACTGGAAGTTGAAGATCAAGTTCAATGTCGTTTACTGTCCAGAAGCATTTAATTGAAGATGATTAACTGCAATAATTCTTTCTGTCGTAGCTTGAGAAAATTCGTTATTCAAATACGACAAAATAGGAACAAATTGCTGCGCATTTAACGGATGAAACTCTTTTTGAGAGGACAATAAAAGTCAAATAATTAGCAGATAGAAAGAAAGGTATTTACACGAGGATGGAATGTATGAAAGTTTTGATCTGCTTCCTAAATAAGAAGCCATACAGGGTTATTTTCTCCAGCACCCACTTTCCAGCCTTTTTCTGATGAATCTTGATTTATAGTATAGACAACTAAAAACCAGGCCTTAGACTTGTAACCAATTAAGAGTATTTTAAAGAAAAAAAGGAAGGGGAGGGGGGGGGAATTGATATTGTTCTGCCCTCATGATGATTTACCCAAGCCAGAAATTCTTGAAATTTTTTATAAGAAAAACTAACCTTGAATTCTGCTCAAAGAAAATAAATCTATTCTTCTAACACTATACAGAAAATTGTGAGAAGGAAGATGTTGAAAAAAATAACTTAAGATACAAAAGGGAAAGGAGCTTAATTCTGCCTAAATTGACATGAGAAAGGCAACCAGTAACTTTACCTTGTCAACGTTTCTTGATGAAGAAGCACTCATCTTTTCCTTCTTGCAAATTCCAATGGTTAATTAGTTCAAAGTTTTAGAGCCAAAAGGCATTTGAGGAGGAATTCCAGATTCAGTTCAACAATTCTGAATATACAAAAATAAGCGGAGGAAAAGGGGAAGATAGGAACCTAGAAAGCAATTTCAGATATGATGCTTGCTTTCAGATCTAGACCCAGTTCATTTTGTAACTGTCGAATGAGTGACTGAGCTGTACAGCGGATAGAGACTCTATGACGAAATCGAGGCACCTAAGCTAATCCTCTTTTTCTAGCCAGTAAATTTGCAGGACAGGTGTTTACAAAGCAACTCAAAAGAAAATTGTCATTAGCAGAATTCAGTTTCATCTTTATGACCACAATTACTACCCTTCCTTAGAAGGAGAATACAGAAGGTACCATATCTTGAATTTTATATTTTCACTAATAAGAGAGTATAAGAGTAAAGCGTCAAACTTGATGGACTAAGCATAACTGACTAAGGGCAAAAGCATCCCTCAGCAAAGTTAAACCATAGCAGAAAAAGCCAAAGGACAGAGTGCATTCTTTGTCCGATGTACCCTGAACTTCGGTACTCATCAGAAAAAAAATATCAGTGAGATACGTTACTGACTACCGAGAAGCCTTTGCACAAAAATTTCGCTGAAAAAAGAAAAACCCCATGTCTCCAACAAATGTCAACCATTTTCCTATCAATTGCAACTCTAGAGGCTTCTTACAACCGAATATTTCAGAATATCACTATTTTCTTTCATATTCACTATGCCGCCAAAATTCAAACAAAGATATCAACTTTATGATCTCATTTTACCTAGGGCCAAAAAAAAGGCGTATTTTGTGAACCACCACTTTGCTCTTTATCGTCCTCAGTGATGCCACTTGCTTCAGGGGCATAGACAGAGGTCTCCATTGTTGTCTACAAAGAGGAGGAAGAAGAAGAAGACTAATGCAAGAGGGTATTAGGCGCGAAAATTAACGAATTTAAAATAGAGGTACTCACAGTCACACGATGGCACGAGAATGGAGCTATCTCATGCTCCGAAGGCGTAGCTGCTCTTACTGGCGCTTATGGAAGAATTTACAGGGAATGTTTCTGAAAAAAAAAGAAGCTGGAGAAGAGGAGGAAGGCAGAGAAACGACATCGTTTCATCGGATGACTCCAAAACTACAAAATTGACGTTTTTCAAAGAAAACAAAAAATTCAAAATAGGCCTGACAAAAAAAAAAAGGAAAATAAGAGTTTCATAGCTCACAAATTTTTGGTTAAAAAAACGGTTCTCTTTTTGGGTACAGGATAACAGAGCCAGGCCCATTGTAGCCCAAATCAAATAAGTACGTTTAGTCTTTGACATGTTTATGTTTAGATTGAATCATAATAATCTTTATGTGTTGAGAAATTACACGTTTATCTTATTTTAAAAATATCGTTTTGGTTTTTTGATATGCATATTACAAAAAAAAATTTATTAAAATATAATTTCTATCCATGAAATTAACTTTCTGCATAACCTATTTTTTAAAATAAAATTATTGAATTATTTTTACTATGATATTAAAAATAAAATCACAACATAATGTTGAAAATTAACTTTAGCTTAACAAATTTTACCATTAATATTATAATTTTATACCACACAAAAATAAATTAAAAATTTTTTACAATATATATCCAAAGGCAGAATAATCAGATAATATATTTTAAATTAGTCTATGAGGCTAGTGCAACTTATTCTTTTTTTTTTAAAAAAAAAATGAAGTATGGTCTTTAGAGTCTCCTATAACAAGACAGTAAATGTCTATATATTTATCAGAGTCCTAATAAATGTCTAACAACTTTACCTATATTTTGATGCTTCAATTTATCACAAAATAGTATACTAAACCATTGCTTATATGTAAACTCGAAGTAATCATTCATTTGTTTCACTTGCTAACACCTCACAAAACGTTTCTTATTCAAGATATCATAAAAACTTTTATCACCAGAGATCAATTCAAAATCTTTAAAATTTTTAGAGAATTCAAACTAATGTTTAAAATAAATTCTTATAACTCTTCTTTTGTTTTTATTTAGGAGTATTTCTTTTTGAACATTTTCATCTTGTTATCGACCGATTAAAACAAAGAAAGTAATGATCCTCTTATACTTGTAGTTTAAACAAGCTAGGTAATTTGAAGCAAAAGTCACATTTCATATATGCGTGAGTCAACGCATGCTAATTCATAGTTATTTATAAATCGTGCTCTAAAGTGTCCAATGTTAGAAAAAATATTTATATTTCACAAGCGAAGGAATGTTATTGAGATGGCGTTGCTCAATACACTATTAAATTTTGGATTTATTTAAAATTAACAATGTCAATTTTGAACAAACATAGATACAACGTTTATGAGACTTATGTATATTATTTAAGTAGAACCTATCACTACTAAAATTGAGACTCTTGATTCTTGAAGGTTTTTTTTTTTTGAAGTCTTTGAGTTGTAAAAATGGGCCTTCCTAGGTCACTTCAGCTAAGCCCAAATTAGCCATGTTATCAGCACACATGTTTCTTTCTAAGGATATGCGCAATGGTGAGTCTTCATTTTCGTCTAACGTTTTCCTATAATCTTTGAATCAGGTTAGGTTCGTTCTAGGCATCGTCTGTATGATTTGTAATCTTTTCGACGAGAGTTGCAAAATCCAATTCCAGTAATACTTATTGTATTATAAAAACTCAGTCATCGTAATTTATATATTTAATTTTGTTATCCATTCATGTGTTTTTTTATTTCTCATATATATTTTTTTATTAAAAATAATCTTATTCAAGACATTATTAAAAATTAAATGTAAAAACTTATCTCAATAATAATTTAAATTTAAATTTATCACATTATAAAAAATTAATCCCTTTCATTAGTATATTTTCTATTCGATTGTTGAGGGCTTATACGATAATGTATAATCTATATGATTCTCGCCTAATATTTTGTCACAGTCTTCAAATCAAGTTAGGTTTATTCTAGGCATCATTTATAAGACTTGTAATCTTCACGATGAAAGGTGCGGAATCTAATTTCAATAATTGTTTTTTGATTTATAAAAAATCAATCATCGTAATTTATATATTTAATTTTTTTATCCATTCAATCATTATCTTATGTCAAGAGCTCCAGGCGATGTCTTCAATTTTACATTTTTATATTTAAGACATACAAATTGGAAATGCCAATTGTTAAACAGTGTAAGTAAGAATTTATGTCTCTTTCTTATTCTGTTTTGATATAATAAAGTATATTAGTAATGTAAATTAATCAATTTATTTATTTATTCCGCCTTGTAAAGGAAAATAGTATTTGTTTGACGAAAATTGGAAATGTTTGATGATAGAATCTTCAAAAGGAATCTCATGACTTAATGATTGCATTACTTCCATTTTTTGCTATTAAATGAATACCAATATTAATTAATTCTTTCTAAATCAAGATTTAACCTGGTATCTTTTTCACTATTTTTTGTTACAAGGTAAAAATGGCAATCTCCCTCCTCAAATATCTCTCTACATTTCTTCCTCATATGGTAAATCTGCCATAAATTACAAGTTGTCTTAGGTTCTAGAAATTTGTTGTCTCAAATCTAGCTCCATATATTCCCAATTAGGTAAGTTTTCTCTCATCAGAATCCTACCACCACCACAACACTTATCATTGCTCATCATGCTGCAACATGTAAATTCTACAGCTTGAATTTCAAAGTCCCAGATTTTCTATATTCTCCATTCAGACACGAACTATCATATAGACTTGACATTGTATGGAGCATTAATTCTCTCAATCTCAAATACTAAGGCAAGCAGAGCCTCGAGAATTTATTTTAATTAGGGTATCAACGTATTAGTATTACCGAAAAAAGTATTGTCAAAATTGGAGTATATAATACGTGTAATATATGCATGTATCAATTACAAAGATATGAATAACTTTAAATTAAAATCGTAACGCAAAAATTATTAACAAGGTATCCAAAGTAGTAATTAGTGCTTAATTAATACAATCCACCATCAATGAATTACTATAATATCAATAAAGATGATATCAAACTAGCCTATATATACAATACAGTGTAAGGGGGTAAGAATCACACAAAACAATTTCTGAAAACAATCAAATTGGTTTCTAGTCCTAATAGCAGCATGACTAGAAAGAAGGTGAAACTAGCATTCATAGCTAACGACTCTGCGAGGAAAGCAACGTACAAGAAAAGAAAGAAGGGGCTGATAAAGAAGGTAGACGAACTTACGACGCTGTGTGGGATCGAGGCTTGTGCGATAGTGTACAGTCCGTACGATTCTCAGCCGGAGATATGGCCGTCGGCGTTGGGGGTGCAGCGCGTGCTGTCGAAGTTCCGGAGAATGCCGGAGCTGGAGCAGAGCAAGAAGATGGTGAACCAGGAGGGGTTTCTGAAGCAGAGGATCGTGAAGGCGAAGGAGCAGGTGAAGAAGCAGAGGAAGGAGAATAGGGAGAAGGAGATGACGCAGATCATGTATCAGTACCTGAGTGCAGGGAAGATTCTGCACAACATGACAATGGCGGATCTCAACGATCTGGCGTGGCTGATAGAGCAGAATTTGAAGGACATTGGTCGGAGGACGGAGGTGTTGGACAAGAGAGCGCAGAGTCAGAGTCAGAGCCAGAGCCAGGCAGCGCAGGGATCGGCGATGGCAGCGGCGGATGTTGCAGCGGCGGCGGCGGGGGCGAGGAGTAGGGACAAGGCGAAGGTGGAGGAGGTGGAGATGAACGGGGATGTCATGAACATGATGATGCCGAAGCAGCAGTGGTTTATGGACTTGATGAATGGTGGAGGAGATGAAACGCTGCCGTTTGGAGATGTGAATCACCCCAATCCCTTTTGGCATAATCAGTATTTTCCTTGAAAAGTACCTTGTGGTGGGAGGGATGGTGTCTAGCTAGTGTCATGTCTTTTATATATGTTTGATGCTTGTTGGTGTTCTATGTTCTACTGTTCTTGTCTTGTCTTTGATTTCTTTTTGTAGGTTCGTGTGTACTCACAGTGTCAGTGTTATCTTGTTGCAGTCTGTTCGTGTTTATATTTTGTATTTTTCAATAAAGGCTTGTCCAATGTTGTTTTACAATCGTTTTCATCTAAAATTTGCTGCCTACGTGGATTTAGGAACTAAAAATAAGTTTTTTCATATATGAATAACTAAATCACCTGGAATTTTTTTTATTAAAATGTGATTATTTTAAAATAAATTAATCAAAGTTTTATTTTTAAGACATGAAATTTGACTCAAATTTCATCTTAATCTAAAAATTATATTCATTTTAATTCAATATATAATCTGAAAGTTTTCTTAACAAAATCTTATAGGGGTTTTAGCCTAGTTTAAAAGAATTTGTTTATGACTTATTCGTGGTTCTTTATGCTTGGTTCTTATTGTTGTCGTCTTGAATTTTCTGAGTTTGTGTAGTACGTACTCATTGTGTGATCTTTTCATGTTTTTCAGGTAACTTGAAGATCAAATACAATAATATCATTAACTAATTAAGATGTTTACTGGCTAGAGCATACGTTTGATTTATTAGTACTAATTAAGATTTTTTTATTATAAAGCATTCGTTTGATTTATTAGTACTAGTTGAAAAATATTAATCTTAATATGCCATCATAATTATAATTAATTACACTATATCTTCTATAATTAAGATTGATATCTCATTAAATGGACGAGATAAAGAGAATAAAATATGATCAATTTAATTTCCAAAATTGAATCTCAAAACTTGAATAGAAGGATTGAGCATAGAATTTGTATACATGGTATGTGGGTGTCATAAATTTGTGCAACGTAATCTGTAGGTAAGATCTATACAGAAAAGAAACAGAATCTGTTTTCTTAGTCAAAAGGGTTTCTTAAGATACTTGAGATCCAAAGACGAATCAACACAATCTACTTTGCTCCTGAAAGCATTCAATAATTTCAACAATTCCGTAGCCTTCTCCTTGGTGCTCTCACCACACCCAAGCTGCAACAAAACCAATAGCTTCTGAAACGCTCCTACTTGAAGTGCCTCCACCACCATATCTTCTTCTTCCTCCCTCTTCTCGCAAAGCTTCAAAAGAATGGACACTCCAAAATCAGAAGCCAACCCTGATACCCTCAAAATCTTCTTCACCACAAGAGGCATGGTTAGAGCATTTGCCTTAGCCATTTCCTTCCCTTCTTCACTATCACACATACAATCAAGCACACCCAAACCCTTCTCACACGTCCCTCTTTCTCCATCCACCATGGCTTCCAGCAACAGCGAAACCAACCCCAATTCCACACATCTTTTGACTATCCTCTCTTTCTCCTCCGATGATGAAACCAAGAGGAAAATTGTTTTCAAGCATGCTTTGGTGGTAAAACCTCCTATTGGCTCTCTAATCATCTTAACTAAAGCTTCTATTACACCTTCAGCTTTTGCCAATGCCTCAAACGGCACTTGCTTCAGCACCAAAGCTGCGTTTTGCCTTAATGTGAGATCTTTCCCGTTGAGGAACCAAACCATGCAACGTATAGAGGCGTCTGAACCCAACATTGATCGAGTTTGAGTTAGAGTTTGCGTCTCTTCTCTAACTGGAAACATCCATGTTAAAACCCCCAAGATCTCCCCTAAAACGCCAACGTTTTTCTCAATGGAATCAGTAGAGAAAGAATTAAAGGCGTTGGCTAGTACAACACTAGCAGCTCCGCTTTCAACTATACACCTCTTGTTCCTCTCGCTCTCTTTCCCCCAAATCTTAATCTTATTCACCAATTGTTCACACTTGTTGCCATCCCCACGTTGAGCTGCGGACATTATCTTCGTGCAAATCTCCGAAACCTCGTATTGCGTAACGGGTATTCTCGGCGTGGGGATCCTCTCGATGCCGTAGGATCGGTGCTCCACGCACCAATCTTGAATCATCCTACGGATGGTATGATTTGGGATCATGTCCAAGCTAATCAACGGCTGATTGGTGACCGGGCACGTCGTGTTCCCGGATTCGATCCACTTCTCGATGCTGTCTCTGTCGTAGGTGATTCCGGTGGATAAGGTCACCGGATCTTTCATCAACTCCAGAGTTATCGGACACCAGAAGTGAGTAGGAACGACGACTTCCACGTCCAACTCCTCGCCGGCGCCGGGAAGGTCTTTCCCTTTCCGGACACGGCGGAAGACTCTTCTTCTTGTCCAAGATAAAACCATTTTGTATTGTATGTCTTAGCTCTGTGATTCTTAATTTGGATGTACAAGGAATGGTGTTAGGGGAAAGCAATGGTGTGGTTTGTGTTATATATATACGATATAATAATATATAATGTAATAGAAGAAGAGGGAGAAGGACGTTGTTGATTGTGAATTGTGATGGTCAAAGGAAGCGGAGGCGGAAGGTAAAGGTTGAAAAAGGCGAATGTTGACCGTTGAAAGTTTGAAGATTTGAAAAAGTGACAGGTAGGAGTTGGGCACTATTGACACGAGGTTTATTTTTTTTGGTGAAGTGGGAGTATAGTACAGTACTATGATTTTAATATAGAAAATTAGGAATAGTTAAATAAAATAGTGATAGTACCATGACGGCCGACGCTTTGAAGGCCGTGGGTGCTACTGCTGACTCGGACTCAGTCAATTGGTCGGTGTGCTGACTTGTATGGGCTTTAGGGTTTTGGACCTACGCGCTACTTCATTTTCGGTGGGTACGTTCTTCTTACTTGTTACAACTTATAACTCTCTCTACACAATTTTAGATATTATATAACCGAAATTATTAACAAAATTTTTACATTTTTCATGTACAGTATACATATATTTGCCTAGAGTTAGAGAAGTATAAATGAGGTTAAATTATTTTTATAGTATCTATACTTTCACTTAAATTTTTAATTACATTTTTATAGTTTAAAAATTTATAATTGAGTATTTTTAATTTAATAAATTATTAAATTAGTCTTTGTGGTTTAATTTTTGTTAAAATTATATTAAATTATATTAATATTGTCAATATATAATATTTTAATACTCTAAATATGTATGATTTATGTTAACAAAAAAAATAATAATACAAAAATAATTTTTTTTAATGTAAAAATGACTTACATATATGAAATGAAATATAATTTGTTATATAATATGAAAAAATTAATTGAATCAAGTAAATTTATAATGTTAATATGATATATAGTTAGAATTTTATCAAAATTTAATAAAATTGTGACAAAAATGTAAGCTTGGTGATTAATTTAAAAATTTATCAAATTATAGAAATTCAATTATGAATTTTTAAACTATAGAGATATAATTAAAAATTGAGTAAAACTATAAAGACTATATGAATAATTTAATTTATAAATTATATTTGAATGATCAATGAGAAGTTTAATTTAATAGAAGGAATTAATCTCCCAAATAAAAATTTAAATTTATGATAAAAGAGGTGTCCACAAAAATATCTCAAATAAAATTATATCTAATAAAAATATATATGTGAGAAATTAAAAAATATTATATTTTAACAAATTAGCCATCTAGTAGAAACAAATGTGTTTCTTTCTTTGTAACATTTATAATATCTATAAAATTAGATGGACTTCAGTTGGCATGCTTTTGTTGTGTGCAGTCTCTGCTGAATTGACTTCTCCTGTTGTGCAGTTGAACAACTACGAAGTCACCATCTATAACACTTCAATTCTAATAAATTAATTAATACTATTTAATTTCTTCTCGTTCATTAACCCAATTCTTAATTAATTACTTATAAAAGTTCATCAAAATCCTGTTTACAGTATTAGATCTAATATTCAAAACACATGTTCGTTGAATTTAAACTTTGCTACATTTTAAGATTCGTGGACAGATGACCAAACCTGAAACGAGAGGAACAACTGGACAAGTCTTCCCTATATCTTATGTTTTAGAAAATATTGCTTTCTTGGCCAACTTTTTGTCTATGATGATTTTTACTTTATTAAGTAACTATGAAAAATGAAAATTTCCGAGAAAAATATTGTAATATATGTTGATATGCCAAATTAATCATAATTTAATATAAAATGAGTGGAATACACACCAATAATACCTAGGTAAGGTTCCTAACGCTGGCAATTAGAAAAAACTGAGAACTAGAGAAGTAGTGGGAACATGGGAAGAAGGAAGATTGGTTCGAGTGCAGAAAAAACGACGAGAGACAGTAACATGCAAATAGGCAGGTTGGTGAATGCTGATTGCATAGAAGGAGAAAGAGATTAAAAAAATATAAAGTAATTTTTGTAAAAAAAATTATTAAATGTGACACTTCTTGTTAATAAAAATTTAAATATTAATTTATTATATTATGAAAGATTAATAATTATAAGGTTAAAACTAATTTTGTTGTCTCTTAACTTTGCATGAACTTTCAATTTAATTTATCACTTATTTTTGTTTCAATTATTTTTATCGTTATTAATTAATATAATTTTATTTTTTAAAATATTATCAATTACAAGAAAAATTCAAATAAAATTGCTTTGGTCAAACTATACTTGAAGCTAGATAATACTAAAATGTTTCAAAAATTTTTTAAAAATTTTTATTTGAGTATTCAAAACCTAAAAGTTAAAAATTTTAAAATTATATGAAGACTAAATTAATGATTATTTTAATTTTATCTAAACTGTTTTGTTAGTTTAACTATGCTTTAATAAGATAATTTTACATTGACTTTATATATGATTGTCATTAATGATATATATAAATCAATTAATACAAATAAGAGACAAAATTGAAAACTAAAAAAAAATTAAAAATTAAAATTAAAATCTTATACAAAGTTAAAAAAAAATTAATTTTACAGTAATAATAACCACAAATTAAGATTTGGGCCTTTAAAAATTAGTTTTTACTATTTGCTTTCATTAAAAAAGCATTTTTTTAATGTATAAAATTTTGATGAATATTACTTTTGAAAAAGACTTTTTTTTAAAAAAAATAGATAATTTAGTAAATGACTAATACTTTATTTTTTGTATTAATTCTGCATATAGTAATATGTAAAAGGTTAATTATTAATATTATAATTAAATTAACAGTTAGAGAATAAAAATCACATTCATCTATCTATTATTTTTAATAAGTTAAAATATATAAAAAAAATTTAAAGGGTCTATGTACCTAATTTTCTTAAACTTTTAAATTTAATAAAAGACCTTTTTTAAACTCTTCATTTTGTAAAAATAATTATATTTGTTAAATTTTTTATCTACCTTTTAACAGGGATGCGTCACATCAACATTATCAAAGCCGCCCAAAAATTCTATCATATTTGAATCAAGGCTATTGTTGTTATTTCACGTAATAAAATATTTTACACACCCATTTTCTGTCCACTGTTTCCCGCTGCTAAAGACGAAGACAATTGTAATCACAATTCAATCATTATAAATTAGAAAGCTATACATAGATATCATCTCTAAATTCATTCAAACTGAAACCCATTAAAAGCTTTACAGATTTATATTTCTCTCTAAATTCATTCAAACTGAAACCCAATAAAAGCTTTACAGATTTATATTTCTCTCTCTTTCTATTATATAAAGGGACTGAATGAAACTCAAGTCTTAGTTCTGACAGTGGCAAACAAGTCTGCCCACTAAATTCATCCTTTTCCTGATTTTGTGACCTGGATCCTACAGAAAAAGAACAGAGAAGGGCAATCAAACTTGAACAAACGAACCCAAATTCATAAGCAACTTCTTCCATCTCCTTTACATTTGTCCCATTTTCCCAAGATTCAAAGGGAGCATCAAAAAATGAAAATAAAAACGTACTTGCCCAACGCTTAAAAGTGTGCAAGCTTGGAATGAAGTCTGGCCTGAATTTGCACCTACAGAAACAATCAAATAAAAACGAAAATATTACTATGTATAATAATCTTCGAAATTCCAAAACACACAGAAAAATAAGAATATATATGCATATATAAAGAGAGGACGCATTTTCAATAATTGCAATTTGTGATTAAAAATATGAAGAACGGATAGAAAAGGTAGATGCCTGAAACCTGATAAGGAGTGGAGCTCTCCAATACTCTCACAAGCACCGACGCCGATGCCGACGACAAAGAAGGAGAAATGGGAGACCCTAACGGAGAAGAAGATGAAAAAAAGCTCTGCTCTTTGATTTGTAGATCGGACCTGATGGGTGGCGGGTATTGAGTGGGTGGGTATTCGGTTGATGGATGGATAAAATATTTTATTACGTGAAATAACAAAAATAATCTTAGCCCAAATAAGATAGAATTTCTAGGTGACTTTGTTAATATTGATGTGGCTTAAAAAATAAATGAAAATTTTAACTTATGAAGAGTTTTTGTTAAATTTAAAAGTTTAAGATACCCTAGAGTTTAAAAAAAAATTCTTAAAAACTTATAATTTCACATATATCAATCAAAATACTTTTATATTTACATAACAAGTAGTAAATATATACTTGAAAAATATTAAAAAATATTTTTTAAAATTTAAAATCAATTAACCTTATTTTTTTAACTCAATAAATAATATTTAAAAAATTTAAGATATATTTTTTAGCGATCAATAATTTTAATAAAAAATAAATATTTTTGAATATATTATGATAAATTATTTTTATATTTTAAGAAAAGATAATATAATTTCATAGAGAGATTAGAAAAAAAAAATAATTTTTACATATTTTAAGGGAGGAGATTGGAGAATGTAATTTATTTTTTAAAAAAATAATGATGAAAGGATGACATCTTATAGAGTGATTCATGCCAGTTGGAAAATTGTGACATTGTTTTGGCCAAAAACTTCCAACTTCCTTTCGGCCACACACCAGCTTTTTCTCAACAAATGAAGGCAGCAGCGACAAACAATTATAATATTATCTTGGCCTTTCTCTTTACCTACTATTGTGTAATTTCACACCTGTCAATTTTGTCCACTCCATAATTTCATGCTCATCCAAAGCTCCATCATACGCACCAGATTCCGGGGACCATTCAAAATTTCAAATCGTACCTGCCACCACCCTTACAACTCAAAATCTCAAGTGTTCTTTCAAAATATTTTGAAATCTTTCTCTCCCTCTAAATAAAAAAATGTTTTAAGTTAAAATTTCAATTTTCTTTCTTTCTTTCCTTCTATTCTTTTTAATTCAAAGATCTACTCTAAAAAATAGATAAATCAAGTCAATCATATAGATAAATAATATAAACGTGTCAAAAGTGGAACTCCCCAGAAAAATATACTCGACATGTTTGTCTGCAAAACTCTCCTCCTCAATCAACAACTAAACAGACTACTAGATTAATCTTGGAGGAGGCTACACCATGAAAACGTAAAAACAAGTTAAACACACAAAACCCAGTAAGAATGAAGCAAGAGAATGAACATACAGTACTAACATAAGCAGCACCATTACAGCTATTTACAAACCAAGCATGAGCATGATCACCTCCCATCTGCTGATGTGAAGGACTCGGCAAAGCCATACGGACGTGTTGGTATGCTTGTCTGGGTGTTGTCCAAGCTGGGAAGGAGTGAAGAAGAAGAAGATTCCATCTGACTTCTACCTTCATATGCCTGCCATTTCTTAAGCGCTTGTGGTAGAGACATGTCAAGGTCAATGCCATAGATATCTTCAGAGTTCTGATCACATGGTTTCCAGAGCTCTGCAAGAGTAGAAAGAACGTTAACCGCATGGCCCATGTCAGGCCTCTGATATGGCTCCCTTGCACAGCAGTGGCCGGCTAACTCTGCTACAGTGTGGATGCTCGCGAGTGTTTCCTCGTTGAGATCGATGGTGGGGTCTATAGATTTGCGGAATGAGTCCTTGTTTAGGTACATTCTACGGAACCATGTCACAAGGTGCATGCTCTCCTCTGGTTGAGTCTCGTCAAGTGCTTTCCTTCCGGTTATCAGCTCCATCAATATTACCCCAAAGCTAAACACATCAACTTTAGTTGTCACACGGCCAGTTACTGCAATCAGATTGCCATAAAGTCAGATATTAGTTCCACTATAAAGTGTTTCTTTGTAAATCAAGTTTACCTATAGAATTTTTCCATAAAAAGTATGAACATCCAAGAAAGATGAATGACAGCATGACAGTTTTTATACTAGCCATTTAAAAAAATAAGATAACGCATATGATCTAAACAAACATATACATCATCCAAGGATAAGAACAAGCCCAAGTTAAGGTTATCAATTATCATTTTGAAAGTCCATTCAACAATTGACTAAAGTGACACATACAAGTGGCCACTTCCATAAATTGAACTTGGATAAGTTAGGTACTTTGGGTTACGATCTTGACATGGTCCTGTAATAGAAATTTTAAATAACGTTTTAAGCCAAGACTTCCAAGTACAGTAACGGTTTCAGAAACTAGCTTTCACCAGTGAATCAGCCTAATCTTGACAGAGTTTGTTACACAAGTTTGTATAATGAAAATTGGCTTATCATCTTCTTCCTACAATGAGACAAATGTTTCCAGTTGCTTTTAAGGCTTTCTGGATGCCACCTTGCCATATATATATATATATATATTACTTAGCCATTGACTTGACTTATATAGCCAAGGCCAAAACAATATTTTATATATATATATATATATATATATAATCTCTGTTTGTTTCTCAAAAAATTATTCAAAAACTTATCTAGCTTACAATAATTGAAGGGAAGGGGAGTTGAAGGTTAAAACTAAAAGATACCTGCATATTCCGGTGCCAAATATCCAAAAGTCCCAGCAATTCTTGTTTCTATGGAGGCTTTTCCTTCTGGGGCAAGACGCACAAGACCAAAATCTGCAACCTTTGCCCTCATATCATCTCCAAGAAGAATGTTTGAAGGTTTCAAGTCCCTATGTATAAAGCTTTGATGAGCCAAGCCATGAAGGTACTCAACACCTCTAGCCACATCTAAGGCAATGCCCAACCTTCTGTTCCATTCCAGTGGTTTGAGTCCTTCTTCTGGCCAGTTAAAGAGATGCTTACTTAGTGTCCCCTGAGGCATGTACTCATACACAAGAAGCTTCTCATTCCCATCCAAGCAGTACCCAAGAAGGGCAACAAGATGCCGGTGCCGAACCTTTGTCAAAACAGCAATTTCAGACTTGAATTCTGCCACACCCTTCCCAGTTATTGCCCCAGACTCCATTCTTTTCACTGCAATTTTTGTACCATCATGGAGTTCACCTTTATAAACTGTTCCAAAACCTCCTTGTCCCAATATATTTTCCTCACTGAAGTTGTTGGTGACACTCCTTAGAACTTGTATAGAAATTACCATGTTTCCTGCCTCAACCATTTGAATGTCTCCTGCATCGCTGCTGGGTACAGTCTGTGTTTCACTAACTGCACCAACACTAACACTTGAACCAGCAACTGTTATCTTCACACTTTCATTGTCTGATCCAGAATGATGAGGGTGAATAACTAATGCATTTGGGCTCTGCACCCTGCTTAGCCGCTTTTCCTTCCTTCTAAACAAGCAGAAAACTAAGAAACCAATCACTGAAAGAACAAATACGCCCCCAATCACAGAAAACACAATTAGCCCTACATGGGAAGATCTTTTGCCACCATTTCCAGAATTCCCACCATTTTCTCCCCTTGTAGTCGGACCTGTTGAGTTTGGCAATGGTGAATGTTGAGGAGATAAACTACTTTTATCTTTCCCTATATCCTTGTTACCATTTGTGTTGATAAGTACATTACTCTTAAAAGTTGGGATTTTCCCATACAGCTGATTGTTTGCAACATTCAGTTCAGTAAGTGCTGACAGAGTAGTAAGCTCTACTGGAATCATACCAGTGAGATTATTATCAGCAAGCACGATCCTTTGCAGTGATTTGAGCGAGGAAAACTCCGGCGATATCATACCCGTAAGACCCATCTTCTGAAAATTGACAACAGTAATGTTCCCTTTATTACAGGTTATCCCAAGCCAATCACCACAAGGATTATTACCCTTCCAACTGTCAGCAAATCTTTGAGGATAGCCCATAAGTTCAACAATAGAAAGCAGAACATTCACCTGCGGATCACAATCTCCAGGACTTGGCAAGCAAAAGCTATTGGAGTCCGTATTCATATCCAGAGCAACCACGGGATTAAACACAGGCATTGGCCCTTGAAACATGTTATTAGTCAAATTCACAACTTTAAGTGATTTAAGATTCACCAGAGACTTCGGAACAGGACCAGTAAACAAATTATCTCTCAAACTCAAGGTCTGCAAATTTTTCAAGCCTGAAAAATCTGGTAATGGACCCGAGAATGCATTTGTATGCAACCAAACCTCTGTCAAGAAAGTCATATTCTGTATAACATCTATAGGTCCAGTGAGCTTACCAACACTCTTTTGCCCATTAACCCACAAAGTCTCAATTTGCGACCCAGAAAAGCTCGCTGGCAACCCACCCTCAAGGTTATTGAATGACAAATGCAAATGTGCCAGACCAGGAAATGCATTAGAACTAAAAAAATCTGGGATTTTTCCTTTAATATTAGCCGAGTTCGCTGAGAAGTTCTGAAGTGCCGAAGCTTCTTTAAGACTTTCAGGTATTTCCCAATCCTCAAAAGGATTGTTATCAATCTCCACGGATTGAAGTTGAGACATACCGGTGAAAAAGTCACTGGGGATGGAGCTAAATTGGTTGTTACTAAGCATAAGTACTTGTAATGAACTCAACCCACTTAAGCTAGGAAGAGGACCCGAAATGTTATTGTATTGAAGCTCCAAATGCTCTAACTGAGTGAGATTTTGGAGATTTGCGGGAAGCGTACCTTGAAGGCCTTGACGGCCGATTTGGATCCGAGTGATCCGTTTGCTATTGGAGCAAACAACGTGGTTCCATTTGCAGGGGTCTGGATCAGACCATCCCAAAGACTCTGGAGGGTTGAGGCTTTTTTTCAGAGCTAACATCACAGGAGCATCTTGGCTTGGGCTGGCTTGAGACTCGACACAGAGAAAGAATGACAAGAACCAAGTAAGGAAAATAACTAAAGGCTCGAGCTTCATGTGAGTTTTCTTCTTCATCATCTTCACAGCTTCTCTGCAACTAAGAAAGAGAGAGAGAGAGAGTTGAGAGTGGATACATGTGTAATGAAGCATTGTGGTTGTGAAGAAGAAGCATGGGGATGGGGGAAGCAGGCAGGAGGCGCACATGGAGGTGGGACCCACATATCTGAAAGCTTGGGCTGTCATAATGTTGCAAAAGGCTGGACGGCAACGCAGATGAGATTCTGGTGGGTGGGGTCCATGCGTCAACTTGTCACTCTGGCATTACCAGATAGCTATTGTGATTGCACATATTTTGTAATTTGTATTGAGATATGTGAATTCTGACTCAGCAGTTTACATTTTGTTATTTTATGTATAATGTAATTTTGAAGAATTAAAACTTAAAAGAATAATATTATTGCTTAATTATCAATCTTTTGATAATTAATTTAAAATATTTAAGATAAATACATAATTTAGTAAAAAATATTCTTTTATGTAAAAATATGCTTCGTAATATTTTAATTTTTAGAGTTATTCCTTCAAAGAAATTAGGTTTCCACCTCCACTGAGTATTTTAGCTTAGTAATTGATACATGACTAAAATGTAGAAAAATTTTGCAAATTATTGGTCACGTAAAAATAATTTTTTTCAGTTATAAAAATTACTTTAAAATCTCTTAAATTTTATAATTTGTATAAAAAATATCTTCTATTAATTTTTATATCTAAAACCCTTATCCAATAGTAAAATATTAATAAAATTAAGTCATATTACAATATATAAAATCTTTTTAAATTTTAAGTATTGTGTATAAGACTTATCTTAACTTTAAATCTTGTGCATAAAATCCTTTTAAAATTTATGCCTTGTATAAAAAAAATTTTAAAATAATTTGATATGTTTATCTTTGATCAAGGCTTTGGATAAAATTGATAAGATTTTTTAATTTCAAAAGTTAAAAATTTTAAGAGAATTTTATATCAACTTTTTTATATTTAAAATTATCTATACATAACTTATATTTCAAAAAAGTTTTATACATTTTAGCCTTAAAGTTAATATTATCTTCAATGATTAAATATTATTTTCAATTTTTTAACATCATTTTTTAATCATTCCAATTATATTATGCATAAAATAACAAAATTTAAATTACAAATAAAACTTCCACATATCTGGAGGCCCTTACCGTATATTTTTCTTTTCTCACTATTTTTAAGGTTTTGTTAAAACACTTTTTAATGTTTAGTTAATGTTTGATTTGATTAGTTAATAAATTTTTTAACACTAAAAATGATTATTTTTGTTAAAATTTTATAAATTTTAAATTATTAAATATTATATTAATCAATTAGAAAAAAATTTAACTAGTATTTTAAAAGACACTAATTAAAAAAATTCTTCTTTTTATTGTTTATTTTTTTATGTTTTTTGGTCAGGCTTTTTCTTGTTTTGTAGTTTTTATTTCCTTTCATGGCAAAAGAATTAGCGTCATTTTGGGTTTTGCATTTGATTCGCAGGGGGATCATTTACTGTAATGGGCCTTCAATTAAGCTTTAATTTAATGCCATCTTTCCAATTTGGGCTTCCATATAGCTTGACTTGGACCCCAAACTGCATTTTCTCCGTAAAGCAATTTATCATTAAGCTAATCCACTTTAACTCAAAATTCATTTGGTTAAACCATTGAAATGTACAAATTTAAATTTTAACTTGTTTAATTCATATATAACTTAGTAAGATAACTTGAACAGAAAAAAGCATGTTTAATGAATTAATGAATATGTTGGATTTGGTAATAGTGTATAGGTTGAATTCTGAAGTTTAGCCTCAAGCTTAAAAATCGTTAGAAAAGTTAACATTCAAAACACTATTATTGAATCTGATTATATATCTGTTATCAATATTTAAAAAGACACAAATGTTAAAATTACTCATCATCTTTTGTCTATGATTGAAATATGCAGATCTTACTTATTTCAATTCGTCCAAGTCGAAGTTAGACATGTCTATAGAAAAGCAAACGATTATGCTAATTTGTTAGTACAGGAATGGTGGTAGAATCAGATTGAGGATGTTGTTGATGCCTATTTTATTATATTTTGCTTCCTTGTTTGTACTGAACTTTTTTCTTTACTATATCACTTATTTACGTAAATAAAAACAATTTACTAATATTTATTACTCTTTGGTGGCCTCTAATTAATTAGCATCAACTACGCGTTTATGGTAAACAAATATCTAAATTCTAAAGTAAGAAAGCATCACCCACTGACTCTAGATCTAACCACATCTCTTCTGGCTTTTAAATATTATTACAAAGCTAAAGATCAGTTGTACTATGAAAACAATTTTTTTTAGTATTATTATAATATGAGGGTAACTTTGAACTATGTCCATATTAATTAAGTTAAAGGCTACCCTTTGGACAATTTAATGAATAAGCTCCCACATCACAAGCTGTATTATGTTTTGGATTTTATTTTTACAGTATTCCTAGAAAAATTAAACCCATAACATTTGTATATTACATAATAGGATTGATTTACAAAGATACGTGAAAAAATTATTTTAAAAAAAACTAAGTTACATATAAACATTGTTTTATTCTTTTATTATTTTATAAAATTAATTTTAAAAATTTTTATTAATATTATTTTTTGTATCTATATATATGTTATTAATAAAAAAAATTTATTTTTTGTATTTTTTATTTTTAAAAATTGAAATTCATAATATTTTTTAATTATTTTATATTTTTATTAAAAATAATTATTCAAACAAAATTTTTTATTTTTATTTTTAAAAATCAAACACAATTTTTAAAACATGCAATAAGGCACTAAGTTATTTGAATTTGAGTATTTTTTGTATGATTGAAGGTTGAATTGAATTTTGTGGAAACTAAGGTGGTGGTAAGGATCGGAATCTTGGGAAGTGCAAACTGCACCAAGCGGCGGAAACATGGACATGTCTGTCTCCAACTGGCACGACCAAAAGGTGGACACGCACTTGGTCACGTGCCATTTCTGTGATCGAGTAAAACCAAACAATTCTAAGGATTGTTAAACTGGTCAAAAAAATTATTTAAATATGCGTATTATATTATTTTATTTATATATTAATCAATTATGCTTAATTAATTTTTTAAAATTTTTTGATAATATATAAAGTAAAAAAATTAATTAAATATTATTAATTAATATACAAATAAAATAAAATAAAATAATATATATACCCACAAATTTTTTCCATCAAAATCAACCTGCCTCAATTCGACACTTCATCTCATATCATACTTATGTTAGTTTAATTCCTCACAAAAACGTACCTTCTGAACACAAGATCAAACACTCCTGGCTTGGGTACGTATACCATGATATTTGGAGCCCGCTTTGTCTCTGTCTCAGTCTCAGATTCTTTTCCCTTTTTTTAATATTTTTCTGGATCACTCTGATCTCGTTGAGAAAATCACTAATATGCTTTGGACATGTGCTTAGGCCTTCACGGGCTAATTACTAGGTATGTCACTATGTCCCCAAGCTAGCTAGGACCTAAAATTTAAGTAAAAATTTCAAATAAAAAGTTTTTATCTTAACCATCCTATTTTTAAAGTCCAAAACTCTATACAAATTTGCTATAATTTAAGAAGCAGCCATACCACGCTCAGCCACTTTCTCTGTCTTTTTTGGTGTTGAAAGACTAGTCCCATTATAATAATATCGTGTACATTGTTCAAGTTCAAGTTTAAGTTCAACCCAAAAGCATATTATGCAGGATCCATTTGTATAATGATATATACTTGAAAAAGCACTTTTTGTAAGATATATATCTACTTCTTTATGTACCCTGCCTCGTCAGCCCATTACACTAGTGCTTCTCTCTTTATAGTTTACAACTTTAGATTCTATTCTTGTGGTTTTCTTTTGATTTCAGTAGTGTATGTATATATTATTATTCTTAGGCCAATGCAGTGTGAGTACTTTAAGGATTAAGCTAGAGAAGCATAATCCTGATTCCTGACACCAAGTATAGTGCTGAAGCTGAAAAGACCAGAGCTGAGGTTATTGTCCAAGTTTTCTCAGTATCTCAAGTTTCTGTCACTAACTTCAGTAGTTGGGTCCCTATGAATGAAACCATCTTAATTAGTGCATTGTGAGTTTAGTACATTGGGTTTTATTAAAATATTCTTTCTATCTTATGAATAATTGTCATCAATATACAAAGTGGCCACATTAAAGTAAGTTACTTATCACTGATTTGTCAAAAGAGGATTGATTTGGTGGAAGATTTATCCATCATGTCCAGATCTTGGTTCAGCCCGAAAAGGATAAAATAATATTTGCTTCTTCGTTAGGGCATCTGTACAGATTGATAATGTAGAAAAAATAATAATATGGGATTGGTTAAACGTTGTTCTGTTTTAAGGTTGTTTTATAAAATCAATTTTAAAAATTAATTTTAATATTATTTTTATGTATTTATATAAATATTATTAATGTTTTTTTATTTTAAAAAATTAGAGTTCATAATATTTTTAATTATTCTGTGTTTTTTGATTTCAAAATATATATTCTATATATTTTATTTTCTATCAAAAATAATTATTTAAATAAGTTTTTTTATTTTTCTGTTTTTAAAAACTAAAAAAAATTCTATATTTAAACATGTCCTAAATCCTCCTTTCCTTGTGCTAGTTTTCAAGTGTACAATTTTTTAACATAATTTAATGATTTGAATTAGTTGGATTATTTTAATACAAGCATTTTGACACTAAACTTTTGAACTTCGATATATAGAATTTGCTTATTATATTTTAATTAATTGAATCTGATAAGTGACATTTTTCCTGACATTACTGCCAAAGGAATTTTGATATATGATCTTTAATTTGATTACTTTCCTTATTCTTTATTTTTATTATATATGAGTTTTGGCCCTTTGATAATTCCACTTTAAAATCATATATGTATATATTGATAGGTATAAGTTAAAATATGAATTTAAAAAATATGTGAAAAGAATCAATGAATGAGAAAGTGAAAAAGTTAAAATTATTTTAAAATATAATAAATATTTTTTATTTTATATTTAAAAATTTTAAAAAATTAATGTTTGCCGAACCACTAGTAAAAATGAATGCTTCAAGACAGTGTTGTTATATGCATTTATTTTACAGAGCAAACTAGCTAGCTGGGTAGAAATGATTTTTACACAATTTTGTCTACATATAACCCCTTTCCTTCCAATTGCTTTCTTCATATTGAAGGGATAAAGGATTATGAATTGAGTGTTAGATAGCTTAGCACGATGGACTTTGTGATAAATAGGATGACAACTCTCGTGGCTGGAATTAAAGATCAAGGAAATAAAAAAAAAGGGTGCTTCCAATTCGATAAGAACAAATAATATTTAGATTTATGGCCATGATGCTTCTATAATTTCGTGCGTGGAATAATGGACCATTCCATTATCCTCTACTACAAAAAAATGTCACCTTAAAGATGGAGACTGAAAGCCACGGTAATGCTTCTATCCAATTACTTTTATGGCTTTAACTGCAAAGTAACTCAGATCAATTAACTGTTATCCTTTTGGGCTGAGCGAAGACTCACATGTATTAAACTTTTATTTTGACAGGCAAGGTGTTTGACGATATTCCCCACAGAAACAATTTGTCAAATTGTTGTTATAATGGAGGCTTTTTCTTTTTTCTGAGAAATAATTGAAAACAAGATTTGCCAAATCTGTGAAGAAAGATTAGAGCTTAGAAGCTATATTTGTGGTGATGATTAGCTGCTTAAACCGTGCTTTACTTTAACATATTAATGATGACTTGCTTCCACTGTTGTCTCTTTAAATGCCATCTTAAGCATAAAAGATGGGGAACATATAAGCAGTGAGGAAAACTGCAAGGGATATAAAGATTAAAAAGAAAAAGAAAATAGGGGTAACAATAATTCATAATATAAAATGGGTTGTTAGTTGGGAAGGACATGTGCTGCATTATTTATGGTGAGTGGGGTTGTTAAAAATAGGAGAAACAAATGATGCTATAGGGATAGCATAGTTTGGAGGGACTATGGATGATGAATAATTTATGTTATGGTCTGAATACGATGAGGAGAGTGGTTATGCTATTGCTGGACGTGATAGATGGAACGAAGTATGAAAGTTTGAAGTGTGAAAGCCGACCCCATGCATGATGGAGTTATCTGAAACACTTTTAAAGTGGGGGAGAGAGAGAGAGAAAGAAAGAGGCTAGCTAGAGATTAGAGAATCTTTGGTGGGAATAATGACTACACTTTTTGCTTGTTTTTGCTTCTATTTCTATCTCATTTTATGTAAGATCAAACCAGTTGTAGTTTGAACTTTGTATGTGAGGTACATATCCTTATTTTTTGTTAAATTTTAAGCCAACATTTTCCTTTCCTCTGACTTCTCTGACGTCCCACCTCTGTCCCCCTCAACCCTTCACTCACTCACTGCTTACCTTAGCTTTCCCATAATTAAACATCAATGCCCACCATTTCTCTGTTACACTTTCCCCCCATTTACTCTACTTCTATTATTATTCCTTTTCCGTGATTTTTTTTTTGTTTGTTTCAAAAAGCTCTCTGATCTCACTTCTCACCTTACCCTCTATTAGTGTTTCAGAAACATAGAAAACCACAAACCTGTTTTGTCCTCTAATAATCAGCCATTCGAAGAAAAAGCAAACACTAGAAGTAGATGACTCCAATTCCAAATTCCAAAGCACTTTTTAGGTGATTTCAGAAGCAAGCCACTTCCACTTGATCTTGAGACTTGAGAGGGTAAGAAAGACTCTTTCACTCTCATCCCTGTAATAAATATCTTATTCTTTTAGTTTTTTCTTGGTTATTATATAATTGAGAATCATATAATAAACGCAATGGTTTGTGGATTCTACCCAACTCTGCCTCTTTCGCCAAGCGTTCTAAAGTAATTTTGGTCTCTGAAATTTACCAAGTAAGTCTTTCTGTGTCGTAAATCTGTGTTTTTGTTCATATATGATGAGAAATCCCGATAGATTTCGTCCTAGAATTTGCAAGGACTTAGATGAAACAAGTACTGCATGCAGTTCTCTGCTTTAGGATATACAGTTGTTATTTCATCTTACTAGTACTATTCTTTATTTTGTGTGCTTTCATGGTCTCTCTATCTCTTACAGTCTCTCAATCTTGCCTTGGACTTACAAATTGATGGAGTTCGAGTTTAAACTAGGATTTGGTCCTCTTCTTTTTCAGTGTTAAGGGATTGAAGCACACTCAATTGTGATGTTCAATCTCCCAAGTGATTTGGTTTCTTGGAAATCATTTATTAGAAAGAATCACCGTACAAGATTCTAGACTGATTTCAGATCAGTCGTGAGTAGGTTACTAATTAGAGCAAACCAATGCTAAAAATTTTGTTTCCTGTATCAGTGATTTTACTCAAGTCACGTACAGAAATATGCAAACACCATATGTTGTGAATTTGTAGGTCAGGCTTGCTTCCTGGCTATCTTATTCCAGTTTTTCACGTATTTTGTGCTAAAGAGGGCCAGATATCAAGCATGGGTCAGGAAGTTCCTAACCGAGTACAGTTAGATTCTCTCATCTGAATTGGCCTCCAACTCTAATTTTACTTTCAACCTTTGTTCATACATTTATTGAACAGATTCAAAATGATCGACTACTATTTTGTTGATCTTACTTAAATCAGTCTAGAAAAGCAGAATAGGTTATGGGTTTTCTAGATGGATTTTGGTTTGCAGATTTATTAGTAGATCTACCTCAAGTCAAATCTTCATGAATTCATTCAATTAGATATCAGTCCTCTTCCCAACAGTGTTGAGAAAAACTGAAAAAAGAATTCCAGAAAAAATTGTTTTTGTTGGTTTTATTTTATTATGGGGCTGTGGCCACTGATATAAGCTCTCAATATCTTTTCGCCTTCAGCCTAAACTCCAAAACTAGGACCACCCTACAAGCTAAGGTATATTTGGATTGAGGAAATAGAGAAGAGGGGAGGGGAGGGGAAAAGAAGTGAAATTCTAAATTTGACATTTTCTTTGATTTAGATCTAAGTCTATTATTTTCCCTCTAGAATATATTTGGATTGAGGAGAATAGATAAGAAGGAAAAAATGTCAGATTCAAATTTAAATCAAAGAAAATGTCAAAATTTCACTTCTTTTCTCTTTTCCTCCGTTCTTCTTCATCCAATCGCACCTTATGCTAGGTTGTTTTATGGTTACCGAAGGTCAAACATACTGTAAAACAAGCTAGCTCTTGGTTCTAGGAATGCTTGTATAGCAGCCAAAGTCCATTATCAAGGCACTTCAATCACAAGACATCCAAGAGATGAATGAAAATGTGCATCTACTAATTGCTTGATATCTGGTGATTTCTTACATTTTCAATAGAGTTCATCTGTTCATGTCAGATTTGAAGACTGCACAACCATTCCTGAGATCAAATTGTTTATGCCCCTATGCCATGCTTACTAAAAATGACCTGATGAATATTCATTGCAGGATAAAGTAATTCTTTTGATGCATGCTCTGAAATAGATCTCATCTTGATGGTTAATTGCGAACTTATTTTGTAAACTAGGCTGCAACCTAAGCACAGCTAAGCCATGAAAGCAAACTTTGATCTTGAAGTGGAGGCCGCGGCAGAAAATGAATTTGAAGTTAGCAGCCATGTTGCTTCCAATATATCTACTCAAGAAACCTTCGCAAGCCCTTGTAGTGATCATAACCTCACTAACTCTTTCAACCTCGAGAATCCAACGGGAATAATTCATGCAAATTCTGATCTTATTTCGCTTGACTTAACTCTCAGCTTCAATAATAATGAGTTAGTAGGGGCAAGCGCGAGAGATTCCATAGGACTCTCATTCTCAAGCACTAGTGAGAGTAGCAATGAACCTGCCTCTCAAACTACTGCAGCAACTATCCCAAGAGTTTTTTCATGCAACTACTGTCAGCGCAAGTTCTTCAGCTCACAGGCTCTTGGTGGCCACCAAAATGCACACAAGAGAGAAAGATCATTGGCCAAGCAGGCTATGAGAATGGCTTTTTTCTCTGAGAAGTATGCAAGTCTAGCGTCTCTCCCTCTTCATGGTTCTTTCACATCCTTGGGGATAAAAGCACACTCTTCACAGCATTATGGTTTAGCACCAACAATGAGGCCTCATGAGATCAAAAGTAACGGAAGATTTGAGCAAGGATATTTTGTTCAGCCAATATTCTTGGAGGATGATGAGGCAGAACTTTTGTGGCCTGGTAGTTTCCGTCAGGTTTCAGAAGTAGGCGATGCTCCTAACAATTTCCTACTGACTGAAAGTTCTGATTTGAGTTTTAGGGGGCTGAATCCAACAGTAGACAAAGACAACTCTACACCAGATTTGACATTAAAACTTTGAAGGGGCTCTTTGCCTCATACCTGGCTTTGGTTCATCAGCTTTATTAGTATAATTTTTGTACAGTGCATGCAGGGCCATGATTGCCAGATTGATTTTTAGACTTTTTGGATTTCTTTTCTGTTCTCTTAGGATTACTGGTTTCGGTGTTTTGCTCAGTATGTTTATCATGTATAAGAGCTCCAGGAGGACAATTGGGGGCTTCTTTTCTGTGTTTGTCATATAAATCATCTCTTTTATTTGTTGTTGTAATCACTGAGCTCTGAGTTTGCTTTTGTATCTTTGCTTTTTACTGTAGAACACAGTGCTAATGATCATAATTCATGAACACAGCATCATGTAATTGAGTTTTCTTAAAAACTTTTTTCTTGTATTATATTTTTATTAAAAAATTTGATCACAAATATATAAACGCATGCACTAAAATATAGAATCGTACTTTAAATAAAAAGTTTAACTATAAAAATGTATCAAGATAGAATATTTGATGTTGTTTGATTTCTGGAATTGATTTAGTAAAACAAAATTTTGCTTATTGTTATTGGTTATTAACGTAGCAAGACGATAATCTTCAAAGTCAAAGCCCACTTAGCAATGTCCCTCATGGACGCCCTTGTTGCGCATAGTGTCGTTTGTCACAGCTTCTTCCAATTGTTGAACCACAGCTTGATTTTTCTTTCCATTTTCTCTTTTCTTATCTTAATAAAATAGTGTTATTACTTATAAATAATTATTAGCGGCTGCTATGGAATTGTCAAATATATTCTATTACATTGCTGATAATGCACATGTTCTGCGGTATGATTTGGCAGATCTAAATCTTGAGCCACAGTGTCTTATCTAATCTCAAATGTATTAAAAAATATTGTAGTTAAAAGGAGTATCTTGAATAAAATTATTTTTAATAAGATAATATATATGCGAAATAAAAAATATATAATTATTTGATAACCATAAAAAAAAAGTTGGGTTAACTAATTGATAATTAGTATAAAATTTTATCAAATTTTTATAAATATAAATTAATAACGTGAACATAAAATATAATTTTATTTAATTTATATAACTGATTACACTTAGTAAAAATTTTTGTTATTGTTATTATTATTTGATAATTATAAACTAAATTGTAATTTTTATATTTTTAATATTAATTTGTATTGATATCAAATTAAAGTGAATTTAACACTGATAAATCTTATCCTTATTTTGCCTCTCCCAAAAAAAAAATATATTTTAGATTAAAACAAAAGTTTCATTGTATAATAATTCAATTACCTATTATGTAAATTTTAACAGCAGATAGAGAAAAAAATATTATTTTTTTGTTAGTAAGAACTGTGATCGGAATCATGTTTTTTATTAATGCTATTATTGCTATGCGTGTAAATTTGTGTACATTATTTAACAATTAGATTTACTCTGAAATTGTCAAAAAAGAAAATCTTGTAATGATGGAAATTAATGGGATAAAAATTTTACTAACCGCCTCGCGCCCTTGCGATGCTTTCAGAAGTTACAAGAGAAGGAGACGAATCATTGTCTGCTTCCTCAAGACTCGTCTCTTCATATTCATTTATCCAACCATTCCTCCATAGCTTCCTTCTTATAAATTAGCGAAAAATCCAAAAATAAAGGAAAAAAAATAATCTTAATCCATACGGTACGATGATGTTCTGTTTCTTTGTTTCTGATTTTAATTCACTTTTATAAAATAATAGTATTGCTTAAAAATACTTAATTTGACCCTTCTTGATGTAAAAGAACGGCCAATCCCTTTCTTGATGTCACATTGTTACTTATTTTATTACCATTGGAAATATTCACTCTGTTTTTGACTTTCTTTCCTTATTGCCAATATGAAATATCTGTCACTTTTGAACTTCCTTTTCTTGAACTCCAAGTACCAAGTTTCTCTTTAAATAAATCCTCGTCTCCCAAAACTTCTGAATTGTTGGCAAACGAATTGTCTTACCAATCTGGGGTTTGTATTTGATGCAGGATTAACAAACTCTAACGTTAAATTCTGATATGGGTGGTAATCATCATCATCTACTTGTTCTTCTCCTACTCTGTTTCTTCTTACCATGCGAGTCATGGGGTTGGTTCTCATCATCTGAAGAGACACCCTCTGGTGAAACTTCTTCTGGTTTTGCCACTTTCAGAAATTCTGTTGCCGAATTCTCCATTGAGGGCTTCAATGACAGAAAGGGAATGAACTTAGTGGAGAATGCTAAGAGGAAAATGGTGGGTTCAAACTCATGTTGGCAAAAGGCTTATAAACATGTGTTTGCTGGGTGTTCTGAGATTTTGGCTGTTGAAGATAAACGTTCTAGACTTGCTTGGCATCTCAGTGATTGCTTCCAGAGGGACTCTGGTAGACCTCCTTTTCCTCATTGTGACTCTGAATCTTCCATGCCTAAATGCCTTAAAACCTTGGATGATCTTGCCCACAAGGTCTACCTTGAGTTCTATCTGGAAATTAATTCCATCTGCTATCAGCTACAGTTAAGTGCAATTTCTTCTACTGAGTTTCTGTTTTTAAGGAAATATGCAATTGGATTTCTAAAGATATACTTCCTAAGTAACAAATTACAAATTTTGAAGGGTTAATTTGTATAAAAGGTTAAATTTAAAGACTGAAGTATAAAGAAATATATATTTTAAGGACCAAATTGTATATTTAATCTTTTATTTTTGTTAAATGTTAAATTTTATTTTGGTCTCTCAAGTTTATTTATTTTTTGGTTTTAGTCCTTAAATTTTGTTTCATGCCGTAGTGGCAATTTAACTTCTAATTTGAATCATATGTATCTTAAATCACCAACTCTATTAATGAACATATTTAATAGTCCTAATATGAGATCTTACATGTTTGTTTACATGTTAGACGGAATTGATGGTTTACAAGTTAAAACAATTCATGTCATAGGATTTAGAAGTTAAAAGATCAATTTGGCACATATCAAACTTAAAGGATCAAATAGAAATAATAAATATATTTAGGGACCAAAATACTAATTTAATCTTTTTTTCACCCTATTTTCTGTGTGTTTGTCTCATGCCAGTGAAAATTAACCAAGCCCTTTTGTGATCAAGCAGGGTTCATGCATTCAAGCATGAAACAGAGAGACTTGTGAATGAACTCAAAAGTTCAGCCCATTATGTGGAGGACAAGTTAGAAAGCATAGATGAGAAATCAGAAAGTCTACTGCAAGGCTCAAAGAAAATTCATGACTCTCTGAATTCAATTGATATTTATACGCAACAAGTTGCTGAAACTGCTAAGAATGTGGAAGACCATATAGATATTGTGTTAAGGCACTCAGAGAGTATTTATGAACATACCAAGAAAATTGCAGCTTCACAATCTCAGTTGGAAGAAGGACAAGAGGATATGAAGAGGAATTTGGAGCATGGGATGGCAGTGCTTAAGGAGTCTTACAATTATTTGGGCCTAGAAATAGAAAAGTTGAGGAATGAAGCCCTTGAGATTGAGAAGGAGGTCATTAGAGTTGGAGATACTATGTCACTGGAGATGCAAAACCTACAAAGTAAGGCTGAAGATATTGGAAATTTGGCTGGGATTTCATTAGATAAGCAGCAGAAACTTCTAGATGGACAATCCACTGCACTCAAGGATCTAAATTCATTATCTGAGTTTCAATCAAAAGCACTAGAAGAGAGCAGGTAGATACTTTTAACTCATATCATATTTTTATTGAAAAACCTCAAACTAAATATATTAAAATTTGTACTTAAAATTAGTCCGTTGAGTTTCCCATTGTATTACAGGAAAACCTTACAACATTTTGCTGAGTATGGTCACAGACAACAGGAAGAGATTCTCCAAGGACAGGAACAAATTAAGGGACTTCATGATCATTTAATGGCCAATTCAAAATCAATATTGGCTGCCCAGGTTTTAACTTCTTCCAGACTTCTTTTTTTGCATAGAGTTATCCTATATCAGTTTTCTTAATCTGAAGTCTCCATTTTCATATTACAGGAGTCTTTTGAATCAAAGCAGGCTAGCATATTTGTTACTTTAGACAAGCTTTTTGCTCTGCACAATGCCATGTTGCTTGAATCACGAATGATTAAGGCTTTCTTCATTTATTCTATATCAATCTTTGTCATCTATATGTTGACCAGTACAAAGCAAACATACAATGTCAGGCCATGGCTATATATCGGTAATAGTACCACCGATTTTATCTCTGCTTTTGGTTCAAACCCTCCAAGTATCCTGGCTTAATGTCATTGATTGTTCACAGGGCTTTGTGCTACTCTGTTAATGGAAGTAACCATTCTTCGTTTTACTAATAATGACATTGAGCAACAAGCTTGGATAATCAGTATGGTCAGATCACTCTTCATGCTAGTTGCTTCAGTTCAACTTCTTTATGCAATTTGCACATACAGGTAGGTGTACACAAACATCCAAGAAGTTGACTATTTCTACAATATATTAATTTTTTATCTAATAGAACTGCTTGTCAATTATGGAGGGACTATGAAATGTTGAACCATCAGATGCTGTTATCTCTAATTGACAAGGTTAACAACATGCAACAACACAAGGAGTTTTCATGCGAGATGGATGATGATGTGAATTGGTCTCAGTGGATTGATGCCGATTTACAGGAAGATGTAAACTGTTATGATGATCCTGACTATATGCTTGAAGAAGACGTTGGAGAGAATTCAATCTCAACCTCTACAACTACAAGAAAATACAATTTCCGCCAGCGCAAACAATATCGTTGATTAATAATACCATTAGCAATTTAGTACTGCTAATTTGTGATTATTCCATATATTTGTTTCTTGATTCCAGCTTATCTATTAGGGAATGTATAACTTTTAAATTGACACTGCCATAGTATTTAGGGTTGTATGTGAAGCGGATATACATTTATTATAAAATTTACTGAACGTTTAAATCCCTGCATCATCAAGAATTAGTATATTAATTCATTATGGAGGGTGATATGTACCACTGACAATAGTATTCCTTACAATTCTCAAAAGCACCTTTCCTTCATAATATATATGGTGATAATTTAATACAGAAATGTCATTCAGTTTTGTACAACATATATCTACAAGCTAACAGGTTTGCAGCCAAGCTCTATGGATTTCTTCACTGCATCAAGTACCAGTTGAGTCTTTCTACTAATTTCAGGCCATTTAGAAGAAGGGGAATACCCACAATCTCTGATACCTTCAATGAGCCTAGCAAGCTCCTGCACCATTAAAGCTTCTTGTGGGAGCTCAGATGCCACATGAACTTCCTCAGGTGTCACATTCCACCCTATGTGAAGGTCCACAAACTTTGCCCCAGAAGTGAATTCAAATGAGGCACTAGTCTCTTTGTATGGGATTATGATGTCCTTGAGATGCACAGAGCCATTGGAACCACATACGGCTAAGTCCATGGTTGTGTGAGAACCAAATGAGCAGTGAACGGTTGAGAGTGTTTGGTTTGGTTGGTCCCACTGCAAGAAGGCAGAGCAGGACAAGATGATTCCAGTCGTGTTGCAGGTGAAGTTGGGAAGAGCGGTGACGGTGGTCGGAAGTTGATAGTCCTTTGCCCACAGAGAAGCTCCAATGCAGTACCAGCCCAAGTCACCAAGCGCACCAAGCGCATCCACGTCTGGCTTTACCCTTATGTTGCTCTCGAAGAACTCAGCTGTTTCTGACAATGTTGATATGCTGTGGACCTCAAACATCAGGGTAAAATATGCAGCAGGTTATGTATGTTCTTTTGTTGAATATTCTAGACTAACAAGCACAAACACTTCAACCTGCTGGCGTGTCAAAGTGTTAGACACGACACTATCACGACACACTGACCACAAGTGTCCCACATGCATTTGTACATGTTCAAATAAAAAAATAATCTTTTTTGGCTTGGACATGCACTTGAATCGGGCTTGGACACAACTCCGACACAGCTTTAACACATATTGGACATGGCAAGTTGAATTAAAAAAAAAAAAAAAGAGTAAAACGTGTGTTTTCTCTCTAGCACATTTCTATATTAAAACGTGTTTCATTTGCCTTTTGGCTCCCCATTTGCTAAAACTAGAGTTTTATTTTTCATACTAAAATAAACCTATTTGCATTTTCTCTCTCACCCATTTGTTTGGATTCCTTGAATCTTATTGTGATAAGAACAATACTGAAGCCAATAAAAAGAAAGAGAGTGAACATAGATATAATATATATATATATATATATATATATGACCAACAGAATGCGTGCCCCAATAAACATACACACACACACACACACACACATCCTATGATTTTAAAAATTTGGTGTCTTTAATTATGTCCGCTTATCCATGTCGAATTATAATATATATACATGCCGTGTCGTGTCCTATGATTTTAAAAATTTGGTGTGTTTCTATGTCTGTGTCCATTAATTTTCTAAGAAAGTTTTGATATTGAATTTTTTCTGTAAATTTGTTAAGTGTAAATTTTAAAGCTATTTTGTTGGGCTAAATATCCATTCAAAATTAAAGCTGCAGAGTGCAGTGGAAGCTTATAATACAAATCCCTAAATTGAAAAGATTAGCTAAAAATATACGAGGGAAAAAATGATACTTACAAAATTGACTGGTCCAATGGTGGTAGAATCAGAGAACAAGAGTTTCAAGTGAGCAGTCCTAGGGTGATGCAACCACATGGTACCGTCCATGAACTGCACGCCGTTGGATTCGCAGGCTTCAATGATTCGGTCAAGCTCCGCCACATCAAGAGCCGTGGGCTTCTCCAGAAGCAGATGCTTCTTCTTATTGGCAGCCAGCACCGCCCAATGCAGGTGGAGACTTGTGGGGAGGGTGATGTATACGGCATCCACACCCGGATCGCCCAGCACCTGATCGTAGCTCCCGTAAATCTTGACGCTCTTTGGTAGCTTATTTTTGGCGGCGAATCTCTGTGCCTTCTCTATAGAACGGCTTCCGATGGCGGAGAGGGTTGAGTTGGGGGCTAAACTAATGGCTCGAGCCAACTTTCCGGCAATCCCAGCGCACCCTACGATACCGAAACGCACCAGGTTTTCTGCCATGTCGGAATCGGTATGGTGTAGCTGTGTGTTGTGTTTCAGGCAGCCTTTCAGTTTGATGACGCCGAGAGTTATCGCTTGCGGATAGACCACAGGAAGAAGAAGCTGGTAAGGTGTGGTGAGGTGGCACTATATGATTTATACGTTTATAAGTACACCTTTTATCGTTAAATTTTATATTAAATTTTAATATTATTTTAAAAATATTTATATGGCCAATTTTACTTTAAATTTTTAAATTATAATTAATTTTATTTCATATTTAATATCATTTAAATTATTATTAAAAAATAACGTAACATTTAATATTATATTTCTAAAATTAATATAAATTAATATTTTATTTTTATTTAATATTTTAATATTACTTTATTATTAGTTTTAATAATTTAAATAATATTAAATTGTGAGATAAAATTAATTATGATTTAAAATTTTAAAAATAAAATTAATTATAAAAATTTTTAAAAATAAAATTAAAAATTAATATAAAATTTAAAAATATAAAAAAACTTTTAACAACAATATATTATTTAATTTTTGGTTTATCGCTCTCTTTTAAAGGAAAATATATTTTTTGGTTGTTAAAAATAAGTTATTTAATTATTTAATATTTAATTTTACATAATTTAATCGCTCTAAGACTTTTTTTGTGGCTTGATTTCGCTCTAAGACTTGAAGGGTGAATATTTATTTTGTTTTAGTTCTAACTTTTACGAGTAAATTATACTTTTTTTTTTTTAGAGATTTTAAAAATATACTTTCATTCTCTTTCTTTTAAAATTTATATTCTCTTTCTTTAAAAAAATTTAAAATTTCAATTATTTAATTAAAATATCATTTTCAGTTTTTATATGATTAAATACATTTTACCAATTTTAAATCAAAATAATAAATAAATAGTAAATTTTAAATTATATTTTTATAATAAATTATAATTTTTTTAAAAAAATTATACTACAGTTAAAAATATTTTAATTAAAATAAATAAAATTACTAATTTTTAATTTTTTTAAAAAAATATAAAATTTTAAAATAAAAGAAATAACTCAAGAGAAATATGTACAATTTATTCTTTTTCTATTTTATCAATTAAAACTTTTTTAGAATTAAATGATGTGCAAGATTTACAAGAGAAATAATCAAAACAAATGCATCACACTGTATTTTTTATTTAGCAAAACTATGAATAAAGTATTTTTATTTACCTTAAATGATATTTTGTGTATGAAAATTTTAATATTCTAAACTTAATGGTAAGATTATGGACATAACAAATAAGAAAAATTTAAAAATAAAAGTATCTTTTATGTCTTTAAAATTTACATTAATTTTTAATTTTATCTTTAAAATTTTTTTTGCAAGTAAGTTTATTCATAATTTTGAATTGCAGGTTTATTTTATAACTTAACGTCGTTTAAATTAATAAAAAAAATAAAGATATAATATCGTGTTTAAAAGAAAATATAAAATTATTTAAATTATATACAAAATATTTATTAAAAAAATTTAATTTTTAAGTTAAATAATAATTGAGTGAGAGTAAAAATATAATTTAAAAATATGTGTTATTATTTAATATTTAAATATTATCAAAATTTTATTCATACTCTTAAAATTTATTATCAAATATTACATTACTATTTTTTATTAATAATTTAGATGACATTAAACTGTGAAGCGAAATCGATTGTAATTTAAAATTTTAAAAATAAAATTAATCAAAAAAATTATAGAAATAAAATTAATAATTGATGTAAAGTTTAATAACATAAAATATGTTTTTATCAAATTAAAATTTATATGTTATATATATATATATCAATTAATATAAAATAAAAGCTGACGTGGGTAACTGCCATAACTGAATGTGCGTGTATCTGTATCGTATTTTATTCCCCCCTCTTAAACCCCTCCAAAATCTTCCCTCAACCTTCCCTCTTCCCAAACAACAATGGCATCCACCTCTGGCCATAAACGTGCCTTAAGTCCGCCGCACTCCCCACCACACTCGCCGCCACACCATTCGCCGTCACAGAAGTCGTCACCATCTTCGCCGCCGCCTTCATCACGTGAACGCCAATTCCTAGACAGAGCAAAATACCCGCGTCGACCTGGCAAAGAGCCGGAAGAGCCCCATAAACCAAGTACTTCAAGATCCAAGAGAAGGCGCATACTCTTCAAAGGTGATAAAGAACTCACTAGAATTGATAATCATGATCTCCAACTTGAGGCCAAAGGGCTCATCTATTCCAGTAAGCCCCTGTGCCTGGAAACTCTCCTCCACGACTTCGCTGCATCCTCCTATCAGAGCCCACAAGCACATGTCAAGGCCCTCTGGAATTACTGTGCCCATCATTGCCCTAACGCTCTCTCCCTCAAGCTCGCTCACGTCCTCCACTCTCATCATTTCCATGATCTTCGAGAACAAGCTGTTGCTCTGCTCCACCGAACCATAATTCAGATCCACGGCAAAAATATGGAAAGAATTCATCACCGGATACTGTCACGTCTCAAACCTCTGCTTCTTTACGCTCTTGAAACGGAGGAGTCTGAACCTAATGCAACTTATTTATCTGAAATAGTCGCCAATGTTGCTTCTAGGGTCTTTGCATGTCCACGAATCTGGAGTTGGAACGAAGTTCTTGAATACCTTATTTCATGCCTTGATATGGATTCAGATTCGAGCCAAGAAATTGCACTCAGGATTTTCTTGGGTCTGCCTGAGAGAAGCGAGAGATGTCCTGTATTAATTCAATTCTGGCAGAACAACTGTGAGTCACTTTACATAAAATTCTGGGAGCTATTTGACTTCCCTAATCTGAACATCCAGGCGTTGACATTTGATGCTTCCGTTAGATTGGTGAGCATCCTACTGCTGAACTCTTTGGTGGAAGACGTAGAATGTGAAGACATGTTACCAAGAATGACGACGTTCCTGCAAAGCGAGCAAACTGATTCTTTGCTACCAAGAGTTGAGGCTTTCGCTAACTTGGCTAATCGTCATGTTGGATTTTTTCTGAATGACTTGGATGCTGCGTTTCAATGCGTGCTTCATATTGCGGAGACTGCAGGCGACAACACTGTTCTACGATGTGAGGCGATTAAAGTTCTTAAGGAGCTTGAATCTGGCGCTCCGGAACAAGTTTCAGAGTTAATGATGAGGCTTCCTATAGAGGATAACCGCAGGCTTATAAAACTTGGTGTGCACATGATGTTGTGTCTGATAGATGATCCTAATTGGTATGATGTGAACATCAATAAGAGTGAATATGCGGGCATCACATGGAGTTACCACCTGGGAAGATTCTTACTAGATCGGATCAGTTTTGGTAGACAAGAAGCAAGAATCATGTCCCTGGGAATTGAGATGATACCATCGTATTTGATTGCTGAGGATTGGCAGACACGTCATGCAGGAACCGTTGCCTTCGCTGCAATTGGAGAGGGATGCAGCTCTGTAATGTGATCTTGTTCCTATTCATTTTATTCAATATTAATGCTGATTAATGATTAGCTAGCTCATGTCTGTTCTGTTGCCGGCAATTCACCACTTTTTCTCTTACACAACTTGCCCAACTTTTCGCTAATTTTCTGTTCTTGTACCGTCCCTCTGTCTCTTCCTATTCATATTTACATTTGTTTCTTTTTGCTCCCTGGCTGCCACAGAAAATTATCCATTTCTCTGAACATGCTGAAAGAATGCTTGATATGTCACTGAATGATCGCCACCCTCGTGTATGTTGGGCTGCTCTAGATGCAATTAAGTGTCTCAGTGGAGACACTGTACTGGGGGAACCATCAAATCATGTCCGATATCTTATTAAGTTCCTTCCTAAACTAATTAACATAGTTGGCTATTCTCATTTTACACGTTTGCAGGTATGAACACACTCAGAGGAGTTTTCCATCTGTGAATGCAATTTGTTTGTTTTCTGCTAATCATTTGTCATTAAAAGGTTCATTTTTCAAATGATTATTTATATATATGTTTCATTTTTTTTCCTTGGACATAGCATAGCTAAAACAGCAAGTAACTTTCTTTATGTCAAAATATTTAATTTGTGGGCAAGGTAAATTCTTTCTTCTTTTGGGCAAGCATGCGTTCATTATTCGATTGTTTGATATTCCATTTGCTTATATCTGATAGTTCTTCATATAATTTTTTTTTCCTGCAGGTACATGCTGCTCTAGTAATTCGTTTCTTGGTTAAAAAATGTAGCGATGATGATATATTACCAGTTTTGGAAGATCTTGTGACTGAAATGCTAAACCTGCTTAAGGTACATCTCCAAAAAAATTTAAAAATTATTGAAATAATTGCATATGAATTTACTATTAATATGATTTCCTCTGTCAGTTCACACTTGAATATTTCTTCATTAAACTCTTTCAGGAAGACGAGCAGAAGTTACAGGAAGAAGCTATGGAAACTCTGAAATTAGTTTCAAGTTTATTTCCGGTATATCCTGATACCTGAAGTCAAATCAAGCATATTTATGTATTTACCCAATAGAAGTAATAATGCACATTTTTTGAATGCGCAGGTGTACTTTCGTGGGTACTATGACGTAACAATGGATTCACTGAAATCCGTTCTGTTTATTAATTCCGGTGATCAAACTAAATTATTGGTCCGTGCGAAAACTCTCGAATGCATGGGTGATATTATCTTGGGATTTCAACAGGATGGGTTCCGAGATGCTATTCAGGTTAGAACGTTCACTTGTATTGTATGCTATTCAGTCACAGCATAATATTATGAAAATTTTGAGTACCTGCTACTTCCTCAATCTAATTTCATTTCTCCTTTTATATAAGGATCTTCAATGTTTAAGATTATTTTTGCTGGCTCCAATTATAGGTTTTATACACATTGAATTGAATCATTTGTTTTCCATTCGGAAATTAAACAAAAATTGTCTTTGAGCATGCAGATGGAAGTATGGTAATTAAATTACACGAAATCAAATGACGCCCAGGTGGAATATGAATTAAATTCTGTTTATCCATTTTGACTGTTGTTCTACAAATATGAAAAGTTTGACTTCTAATGATGTAACTTGTAACGCTTGTGAAGGCCATGGAGGTTCTAATGTCACTGGTACAAAATTTTAAGGAGACAAAGCACTCAGTAAAAGTTGAAATCTTGAAGGTATATTTACTGTTTGCCCCAAACTCTCTATCCTCTCACGTGACCATATACAAGTTCATTTAAAATTTAAAAATATTAAAATATTACAGATATTATTAAATTATTAATTTCTAATTAAAAATATATTTTAAACTTTTTATTTAACTATTATTTATTTTGCGTTAAAAATTAAAACTTTAATTGATTTTATATTTTAAAAGAGTAATTATTTTATATTGATTAAGTGTATATGTTCAATATGTTATGTTATATATATAAATAATAAACATAATAGAATTTTTATGAATTTTTATTAAAATAAGTGAAATTATAACTTGTGAACAATCAAATTTCACAATAGAATAATAATTCTTAAAATAATAATAATAATAATAATACTTTACTTTCTTTTCCCCTTATTCTAGTATAATGATTTCAATTTCTTGATTTCTTACATGAAGTAAACACTGCAGGCATTGTATCAATTCTTGAAACTACCGGAAGAGGTTATTGGCAAATTTTTTAATTCATTCATGCCGATATTGCTTCAATCTCTTGAAAACACTACATCCCTAATTAGCAGGTTTGCCTTCGCAGTTTAGTACTACAGGGATCAAATCTTCCTTTAGCTTTAAGAGGATAAATCAGTTTTTTTGTTGCATTGTTGACTTTTCTAAGCTTTAACACCAAACTAAAACACTATATATAAAATAATTAACCACTATAAATGTTATTTGCCTAAGCTGCAACCTGTGTTCACTAATATCTATCTTAAATTTTTGAAAAGGATAGGTTGAACTTTGTATAGATCAAAATCCAGGGTACTGAAACTGAATTGAGCATGCAAAACCCATCTTAAGCAGTATATGCTCGAAGGATCTAAAATGTAATATCAATATAAGGTTGTCTAGGCATATTTGTATAATTAAGGTTGGTAACCACCATTACTCCTAAAAAGATGTTTATTTTACCTCTATCATTTAGTTTGAGCTTGCTTGTTATTCACTGATTTATATTATATATATATATGCAGTTTTGTCACTGACATTAATTCGACCAATAATGAGAAAGCTTTGGTTTGTATGATAATATCTTACTGTTCCGTTCGATTCCCGGAACATTTTGCATCTTGGGCTCCCAAGGTTGGTTTGGTGCATGTAACTTTGATTTGCATAGAGGATTAATTTTCCTGTGACTGACTACGATTTCAAATGGTTAGGTGGCTCGCCTTTTGACCCCCCTGCTTAGTTCTCCTGACTCTCGGAGTCGAATGAGATCTATAAAGGGTAATTATTATAATTAAAATATTGAGTTGCATTTAATTTCTTATTAAGTCTTGTCTTGTTGACGACGTTTGTGTATATATATTCTTGATTTGGTCAAATTATTCACTTTCTGTTTCTAGTCATTTCAAAATTAATGCTCTCCTCCCAAGATAGTCAACAGTCTGAAACTGGAAGATTTGTGGCTAACTTACTTGCACAATCTCTGGTTGAAGCTTTATACGAGGTCCTTGGTTATGGTTGTTCAAATTATTACTTCATTCATTTATCTACTTCAACCCCATGTAGAATCATGAAGCACATTATTTTATTTAAGGTTTACATTACTATTGATGTGCAGGAAGTCGACAAACAAATGCGTATAGCAATGTTAAAAACCCTCAATGAATGCATTCAGGTATGTCAGAACAATGTATGAACCTGAAAGCTCCATAAGGATTTTGTTGCTTTATTAATTATTACAAACATCACAATGTCCTTAATTATGCAGATGTCGGCGCTAGCTTTCACTAATGACATAATCCAGCTAATTGTTAATGCGATAAACTATACACTAAGTAAGCCGTCACTTGCGAATATGGAAATAGAAAATGAAGAAGAAGCAAAGGCTCCTGATGAAGTAGATCAACAGTATCTAGAGGAAGAAATCATTCGGGTCTATCTGAAAATTCTTTTTTTTTCTCCATTTTATCTTTCAATATTAAACATATTGTTTTCTGTATATCTCTTAAAATTCTTATTTAGAGAAAGCAACAGATAATCTTTTTCTTCCCCGTTACAGGGTGCAAAATGCTTAATGTCAATGATCAATACCTTGCAGTCTATGTTCTTACCCTATGTCGACGAACTTGTGCCAACTGTCGAACTTCTGTGGGTTAGTGGATTCTTCTCTGTTATTCTTGTTACATTGTTGCTCAAACACGCAGATTCTGGCAACATGATGGTAGAAATACTTTTTCCCTACATTTGTTGCATAAATATGATTATGATGGAATAGCAATTTCTTCTTCTCTGTCTTTAAGGGTTTTTTTTTTCCCGTAAACAGGTTCTCTATTTCCTGTCAAATATATTTTTTAAAATTTTTTAGTAAATTAATACTTTAGTTTTTAAAGTTTATAGCTGACACTAGCTTGCTTCACGCTGTGCATTCAAGGCTTATGATATGATGTCATATATGTAGCATGACTTTGGGCCTTCAACGTAATATGCTTAAATTATTGTGTGACTTGTACGCTTCAGAAACATTAGGTTACTTGAGAGCTTAACTTCATATGTATTCTAGTATTTATATATGTGTCAGGTACATCGTTAAAATGAATGTAAAACTAAACCGACAAGCATAGACAAACGTGTGCACACGTGCCTACTCAGAGAGACCTCCGCTTAGAGATTACAGTACCTTCTGTTTCAAAAACAAAGGAGATGCAAAATCCTTAGAGAACTGAGTATATACTTGAGAAGAAATTCTTGAAACTATTAACACTGTCAAAATTCGAATGTCAGCTAGTTATAACGTAGGATATATATTATAATGTTCAAATTTAAAGGTTTATATATATTAGTATTGATCAGAGTAGTTAATTTGGTGCTAACTGTTTCGAACTTAAGAGTAATCTTCAAAGATCAGGAAGTTATCTTTTCGTAAAGTTAATTATTGCTACTACGTGATCATTTGCAGGGTGATGACGTCTCAGATAGACTGAGTGCAGTTGGATTATCCATTTTGAACTTGCTTGTGCGAGACTACCCACATAAATTGCAAATGTAATTGTAATTTCTTTTTGTTCTGTCTGAAATTATGATCATAGCCTTTTAAGATATGTGTCATGTCGTCCCTTCATATTATTTGATCAGGTATCGTCAAACGTATGCTTCATTCCTCTGTGACGCTTGTCAGTCAGAAAGTCCTCAGATTCAACGGGTATTAGTCCAAAATGTGCCAGTTCTGTTTCTTTTCTCACTTATTCTGTGCTTTTCCGTATTTGTTTCTGGGTAATGAAATTTGCAGGAAGCTGCTCGAGGGATTGGTTTGTGTGCTGTGTCGAAAGAAAGTATATTCAAATTTGATGCAAATGGTAGCCTCCTTAGACTCTTAGAAGTTAGAAGTAGAGAAGGAAAATCACACTTTAAGTATACTTGTTTTATTGGATATGAACAGTGGTGAATTTTATGCAGAGGCTATCAACAGTCTATATTTTATGATAGATAACGGAAATGCATCAGACAGGGCAAAAGCATATGATTCCGCAGTTTCAGCTATTGGGAAAATATGTGAGTTTCGTCGTGATAGTATAAACGGGCCTCAGGTAATCTTGTTTCCTATTTAATCTTTGTCATTAAATTTGTCGTTTTTCTTGTCTCTTCCAAATACCAGTGTTGCTTAGGTGGTCTATTATCTTCCTAATTTTTGCATGCTTTAATTGCTTGTTAGGATTGGTGATGTCTTGTATAAAACCACATAAAGTATGCATATTCAGTAATGAATCTACTTAAGTACAATCAATTTCACTGAAACATAGGTATAATCTTTTAGTTGTACAATATATTATATGCTTATGCTACCTTAAATTATATTACTATTAAAGCAGGTGGTTCCAACCTGGTTAAATTTGTTGCCGTTAAGGGGTGACTCTACGGAAGCCAAATGTGCACATGAACTACTTTGTACCATGTTAGAAAGGTATTGGAACTTTTCCTGTTATTACTTTTTGATTTAATATCTTCACATTATTACATTACATCCATGCTTTAGCTGTGAACCATCATGTTCTTCTCTTTGGTTTTCAGGTTGGATGAGGACCTTTTGGGGCCTAACCACGAAAATCTTCCCAAGGTTCTTGAAGTCTTAAATGAGGTGACGTAATGATTTCAAAGTAAAAATCCCTTTTTTTTGGGTATGTGCTTCTGGTTCTGATATTTGGCTCCTCGTTTTGTTGAAGATTTTGTTAAATGATCACCTAGCAACTGAGGAAACGATTGGGAAGATCATTTATTTGCTGGACCAACTTGGGGCGATGCCATGATTGCTCGGAATTTAACAGAGAAGCCATAATATTGTATTTTCTATATGTGTGTGTGTGTGCGCGTGTGTATATGATCATTGTACATACTACATACTACATAGGCTGCAATATGAAGGAAAGATGTTTCCAATGTGTAGGGTGAAGATACATCACAATTGACGAAATGATACAAATAAATAATATGCTGACACATTTGTATAACAATAAATAAAAGGAGTTTTCAGATTTCAAGATTACTCTCCACGGAACCAGATCACGGTCCACGTGGATGTATAGCTGTCACATCACGTGCAGACGTGTTGCCTATTCATTTACATGTCGCTCTCCGCTAATTTTCCCACATAATTAAACTAAACCGTCCATCTCAAATGCGGGACCCACCTCTTACCTTTCATCTTTTACTTCAATTCCTCCTGATCATACCTCAGATTTCTTCTTCACTCTCACTCAGAACTCGCACTGCAAAAATGGCGGATAAGCCGAACGGAGTTTACATGGAGGTAGCCGGAGGAGACGAAGACGAGAGCTTTGATAGGAGCTCCGGTAGCCCCCATCGGAGGGAGAAGGAGAGGGAGACGTTGTACGAGGTTCTTCACCGTTTGATTGCCTCGATCGTTTTCCCCGAACCGGGAAACACTACACCCCTTCTGCGCCGGATCAAGATCTCCGTCTCCCACAACGCTCCTCTCATCCCCGAAGCTTCTAGAAACACTGGTCGCGATGTTCTTCTCTGGGCTCGCCGTGGCAGTCCCCTCCGAGTTCTCCTCGTCATTTCCGTAAGTATTTCGTAACATTTATATATGAATTTAACTTATACGCTCTCTTCAGCTTCAAATTACAAGCTTTAAAGTTTAAAATTTATCACTGACTGGAAAATTTGAAGTTCAATCGTCTCTATTTTGTATATCAGTATAATTTTAATTAGTGTGCCTCGTTGGGTAAATCCGCGATTATTTTTCGTTATTTATTTTGATTCGTCTTTTCCTGTGTGACTGGGCGTGAAGCTGCTGATTGATAGGGACTTCCAGCTTGCCAATTCTTGCTGGCACAGCAGTGGCCGCATGCTAAAAAAAATTAAAATTATCCAATATTTTAGAGTATGATAAGTTTGGAACTTTAAGTGGATTGCAAGTTACGACACATTTGAAAGAGAGGAGGTGTCTTCCTTCCATATTCTTTGATCCATCGGAACATTTTGAAACCATATTCCGTTTTTGACTTTTAGCACAAGCTCCACGGGATTCAAATTTTGCTAGTCATCTGTTATTTCCAGCCCTTTGGAATGATGACGTTTTCATGAGATTTGGTGTGGACAACCTTCTATGGAATAGACGAAACAATCTAAGATTAAATTTTTCGACCGGGCCCCTTATGGATTTGTCTTCGAGCTGTGTGTCTCTTGTTGAGGAAATGAAATCAATTCAATCTGCTCCGTCTTCTGTCTTGTCTTGGCCAAAGTTGCAAGCTTAGAGAAAACCAGAATTACCTTCGACTTTTCTCAATTTCTTTGTGCATAAAGTTCTGATAATTACGGGAAAACAGAGTTTTATGCAGTGTTAAACTATGAAATAGTAAGGAAAAGTTATAACATGTATAATTCCAGGAAGCTAATGAGAAGAATGCTTATATAAGGCTTCAGTTGAATTTGTTTACATTGCAAGGTACGTAGTGCATTGAAAGCGTGGAAGATTGCTAAACATGTTTGAGTGGGAAAAAAGATTTGAAGAATATTTATGTTTTGGTTCATTGGAACCAAAAAAAAAAAACAGATGGGAATGCTTTTTGATGTCATGTATTCTCTTGTAATCATTATAGTTATCATGAATTATCTTCTCTTCCTATCCAAAAACAAGACAAAACGAAACAAATGTCTCTTTTTTAACAGCCAGCTCCAATAGAACATTGCTGGCAGCACAATTTTCCTTCTGTGTAGTTGATAGGAACTCCTAGTAGAATTTCCTTTAAAGCATCCAGTACAGCAAAACAGTAGGAAAACCTGAGAATTAGGAGCCTTGCCAATACTGCAGTGCAATTCTCCCTCCCCAGTAGCACAGAATGAACATAAAAGAAAAACAGAAATAGTGCAGAAATGAAAATGGTGATGCCTGACTTTCGAGAGGTCAGACTCTCTCCCTCCTTAACCGAATTCTTCCTTGCCTTTGCCCGATCCCCACTACCTCCTAAAAAGATCCTCCTCCCTGGCAGAGTTAGTTACAAGCTGCTAAAATTCCCCGTCTGCCCTTTCTGGAGTCTCTCTCTCTCTCTTGGGCCGGTATTTCCTTCTTTCCTTCTTCTAGAGTAAGTTACCAGCATAGTATTAGGCCCATCAGTAGTCATCATCAAGAAAATGGAGTATGGTAACTTTCTTTGTCTCCATTTGAATAATTTTTTATCTCATGGATTCTTAATGGCTTGTTTTCACCAATCACTGCAGGTTGGGACAATTACTCTTGTTGCTCTGACAGGACTGCTTGTGTTTATGCTTTTCTTTCTGGCTGCAACTATAAATGCCATCCTTATCTCGCTTCTCATATCCTTGGCGGCAGCAGGAGGATTCTTGGCACTTTTCTTTGCTTTTGTAACAGCTATATACATTGGAGCATTATCAATTGCCATATTTACTATTTCCACCGTTACATTTTGGACAGTTGTGGCTATTCTGATAACTTCAGGTAATAAGTTGTTTGATCACCTTGCACTGGCTAGATCTAGTCTCTTGGGTAATCTTGTTTCTTATTACATGGTTACGAGAATTTTCACCAGTTGCAGGATCTGTACAATGCAATTGTTTCAGTTGTCATAGACATATTTCTTGGAAAAAAATGTGGCTCTAATTAGGATTTTAAATAAAAATATCATCTCCGTTTCAGCTGAACTGAATCCTTGAAGGTGATGTTCATGTTGTCAATTTGGCACACTGTCAAATTTATGACGAAGCTAGTTATTACCTATTTACCTTATATTTTTTTATTGGGTCACTGCATGTATATAAATATTGACATGTAACTACTACCTACTAAACTCCTGATGTGTAGTGGTCATTTAATGAGCTATATGTGGATTGATTTGAATGTTGATAGACTGACCAGTCAAAACATTTGCCGTAGACCAGATTGACTGGTAGATAGTAGATACTAGATACTTTCCTTTAGATCTCTTGACAAAATCTGTAGACTATCAATGAGTAGATGGTTGAACTACTAAACAGCTACATATTTTTTCCCTTCTATTCCTAGTCTATGTTATTGATTTTCAGCAATGGATTTGCTATTAATTGCTCCTCTTTTTATTTTATTTTATTGTGGGCTAATAACAATGTTGCTTGGACATGGAAATGAATACGAGTCAGGCTGGATTGGATTCTTTTGGACTGTTTGGTTGGCAACTAAAAAGAGCTTTGGATTTGCTAAACACTCATTAAGCGTGACTGGCTCTGCAATTTCAACTTATACTGCTGCAAGGCATGCTCGGCACCTAGTACACAAAGGTGCAGATTAGAAGTTGATGATACATATAGAAGCTTATGTACAAATCTTGAGTTGGAATGTTGGGTTCCTCTTAGATCTTATATTTGGTGTGAATTCGATGCCTATCATTGTGTTATGTAATATGTACTAATTAGCAGGCAGTAGTGTTGATAAATCAATCTAGGTTGTATGTATTGTGTTCCGACTTTGCAGTTCAAAGTTATACTAAACTTTGAGCCCTGTGTTGTATATTTTTATACCGCTGATATGAAATTGCACTTTTGTGGTTATTGCTATAAGGATATGTACTCTATTAATTAGAGTCTGTTAGGTACTACATGCTTGTAACAGTGAGGATTGAACCCGTACGTTTGGGATTGTACAGAGACGGAATTTTGACCGTCTCAGGGCACAATAGTGCGCCCTATAAATTTTCGGCTTCTTTTGTGTTAATGATGGAAACAAATTCTCATGTTCTTTGGTATATAAAGGTATGCAAATAGATCAAAACTCAAAAGATGTGGTTTGATATTCATTTCCTCTGTTGGCCCAAATCTTCAGATTACAGCTCCGTTTGACCAAAGAAGAATATAGAGTATATATAAAAAGATGCTTATTCAGTATTCACCATGTTAAATATAGAACTTAGATATATCACAAACTCATTCATTTTCTCTCTTAAGAAACACGTTATTAAAGTGTGATGAAAGTGAAGTCTTTCTGCTATATATGCATTCCTTCCATATTCTTATTACTTTATTGTGTATTAATATTCGCTATGTGAATTTTCAATTTCCTGAATTAGAGGGGGAAAAAAGCTTGTAGAGAAACTTTTCTTTAATTATTTGAGGGGCCAATGTGAACATCCTACGATTACCAACCTTCATATGGTTTCACTTACGAACCATTTCAAATTTTAGTTATGACCTGAGAAATAGGATAATTAACTACAATTGGAGATATACGTTTTGATGTCTATAATATCAATTCAGAGAGAAGTACTCGTAGAAATTAATCAACGGGTTAAAATATGTGGGCATTTTGTTTCAATTTTACTTACATACCTTTCTATTTGTTTTAAAGATTATGCAATCTAACTTCCCGTATATTTGATATTTTTCACCACAAAAATATTGGATAATATATATATATATATATCGTTTTATAAAATCTCAATAGGAGAGATCAGATGACAGAAATGTATTAAAGATTTTTATTCTATCATATGCTATTTCTCTTGGCCTTAGGGGAGGGAATTGAATAAACAAATGAAAGTAAAGGGAATAGGAGAAGAGGTTCAATATAAAATTTTCTATTTCTTCCACCTTCCCTCTCTCTCTCTTTTAGTTTACTCTTCTTCAGCTACATTTTGAGTTCACGACCTTCTTTATTAAAATCCCAGATCTTGCTACACCTTTCTAATTCCCTCACCAATAAATTTAAAAGAAAAAAGAAGGAAAAGCTCAGTAAACAAAACTGTTCATGAAATCGAAAGAAACCAATAGTAGATATATAGGACTATATATATATATGTATATAACCAATCAAAAATTAGGCTTGTCCTCTGCCATCCCAATCTGGTCTTCCTAATGTGAACTCCAAGCTTGGGTTCTTGCACTCCATATTATACTCTGACAAATCGTTCTTGACTTGGGTTGAATTACACTCCTGCAGGGATATTAATTTACTTTTCACAACTGTTCTAATTAACATCATATAGACATAGATATAAATGAAAAACAAAAATGATGATTGACAAGAAAATTAAAATAATATTCCACAATTAAGTACCTGAATTTGATGCCCTCTTGGCATTGGTTGTGACTGGAAGGAAGGTGGTCTGAGACTGTCTATGTCACTGGAATTATTTTGTGGCCATAGCTCTCTACCACTGATTAATTCAAAAAGGGCCACAGCAATTTATTAGTTCCATCTTCTGTACCAAATTATCAGCTAATTTTTTCTTAATGACAAATCATTCCAAAAATCTACTATATATGCTTTAGATGTCACAATTGGAATCATCAGTTTGGTCATAGAATTAAACCCAGAGACATTATTTTTATCACAATGGGAAGATGTAAGAAGTGTGGATTGAGGAACAAAAAAACAGTGTGCGTCTGTGCATGGTCTTAAACTAGCTAGCAAATTTTAAATTCAAGTGCATCCATTTAATTATTTAGACAATGACCTATAATCAGCCGCTTAAAAATATTAGAAAGATCATCTCTTTGTAATTCCAGTATAAGTATTCTTTCAAGTCACCTATACACACTCATAATTTTCTTGAATTATAAATTATGTACAAATGATTTTTTTAATTATAAAAATTAACCTAAAATCTCTTAAACTTTGCAATTTGTGTAAAAAAACTTTTTTTATTAAATTTTCTACACAAAACCTTAAGGTTTGTTTGGAAATGAGGAGGAGAAGAAAAGGGAAAGAATTAAAGGAAAAATAAAGAGAAGGGAAGAAAAAGTTAAGTAATACTTTTTTTTTTGTTTGAATCTTTTAAAATTTTTTAATTTGTGATAATTAAAATTAACAAATAAAAAATGTTAAAAAAATGTTAACATAATATCTTCTATTTTCTTACCTTCTAAAATTTTAAAAATCAAACAAGAGAAATGTTTGTATTCCTTCCCTTTCCCCCCATTCTTTTCTATCTAAACAAACCCTTGAGGAGTATAGAAACATCAAATTATGTTTTTTTTTTGCACAATGTCTAAAGTTCATAAGATTTTTTTCATAAGGTCTAAAGTGCAAAAAAGTTTTTGCACATGTAAAGTTTAGGGGCTCTTCTCATTATTTTGGTATGACTTGATTTTACTAATATGTTTTAGTTCTATTAGAATTTTAGATGAAAAAATTAATAAATTTTTTTTGAATAAATTGTAAAATTTTAAAAAATTTTAAGTCAATTTTTATAATTGAAACAATTATGTATACACATAACATATTCATGAAACTTTTTTGCATTTAAGCCAAAGAATTATAAGAGAAGCTATGCTTTCTCTTAATATCTTGATATTGAGTTTTTTTTTTTTCTGGTCTAAGAAAAGCTACATGGAAAACTATCATCTAACATAATAAACATGTAGCAGCTAACAATGGAATAGTAATCTCCAGCCAGAATTATGAGACCAAATGAAAAATAATATAGAATCAGACTATCGTCTCATGTTGTTACCTAAAACAACTAGTTAAAAACAAATATTAACAAAACATTTTAAACCATTGACAACATAATAATGAACTTGGATTACTAGCATTTAAATTAAAAGTTTAGGTAGATGACTTTCATCTCTCTGAGATGATTTAACTATGCCATGCTCTTCTACGTTTAATTATAAACTTTTTTTTTTGTTTCAAAATAGAATAATATAATTTTTCATAACAAAATAGATGATAATGTAATTAAATCATTTTAAAGCATGCATGAAGGTCTGTCGTGTATATATAATCGAAGCTTTTTATAGACTTGAAACTAAATTATATTATATATTTACTTCTAACAAAATTACTCTAACACATTCTTCGCGTAAAACGCATTTTTTGAATGTGGATGCTTTTCTCAACATAAATTTAATCATTATTTACTATGTTGTAGAGGACCGACATATTCAATTGGGATCTATCACGTTGGTAAGGAATACATAATATACATGGAAATCAATGTGAAAGAATTTATAAGAATTATTTGGAATATCAGCCACCTGTTTGACAGAATTCCGTAGTTACTTTGACTGATCAAATAAACATCCACAGTGATAAGCAAATATATAGATATATATACATTAAGTGTGTGTGTGTGTGTGTGTATACCTATATATATATATATATATATATAAAGATCCGAAGGAGAAAAAGAAAAAGTGCAAGCAGCGGTAGGGTGCTTTCCTTTAGGTTTGATTATGTGTTGTAGCTGTAGCTTTCCTTTTATTAAACCCAGCCAAAGCTAAACATATCTGAGACGAGAAATTCCTTAAGGTACAAAAGATACATATGTAAAAGAAACAAAAGAAAGAAGAAACCCAAACACAAGTAAAGCGAAAGCTGCCACAAGAACCCTTTTTTTTTTCTTCAAAATCTTAAAAAATGGTGTGGACGTGGAGTTGCATTGATTTCTAGAGAGATACCATGCAAAAGCAAAAGCAAATCAAACATTACTCCATCTCCCATATTGATAATAAAATATGTACGTCCATATATAGGCACATAAAGCACAAGATTTCTTTTTTAATTAATCTCTACCTAATATATATATATATATTTATATATATAGAGAGAGAGAGAGACGGTAATATTATATTGTTATACCTTGAAGAATTACTCCATAGAGTAGTTGATGAAGAGTAGTCTATATCTTGTTGCACTGACCGATCTGACCGACCCCTTTGATCGGGAAACTGCTTCAGGCCACCGCGATCAGTGCTGCCCATGACCGGCGACATGTCATCGTCTCCGGATCCATCTGATTGGCCTGCATGCAAGAAATCAAAGGGATGCAACCTCCAAATTAAATGAGTTAGTTAATTTCAAAATTGATAATTAGTTTATATATTAATATATATGCACAAAGTAATTCTATATGTCAGTCTTCCTAAAATTATAGTATGTTTAATTTAGGAGTTTGGCGGACTATGAGTGAAGTCTGGTTGAGTATCTGATGTGTCTGATGCTAAAGCTTATGATTAAATTAAAAGCAAGATTGAAAAATGTAGAGTAAGTAGGTAGTACTTTGAAAAGAACAGTCTGATTGACATTTCTTTTCCCTTATTTGTTTAAATGATAAGTATTTATGTGTTTAAGAAGACAAGGAAGCTAATTTAATTATTTTGTGTTTTATTTAAAAAAAAAAGAAAGAAAGAAAAAAGTTGAAGATTAATAAGCAATAGGAATTACCTGAGGAAGCTGCAGACTTGTCAGTGGTCTTAACAGTTCGATACATCTGGGAAGAAGGCATTTACAGAATTGAAATTAAAGAGAGTAAAACCAATTATTGTATAATATTGAAACAAATTAAAATTACGAAATAAAAAAGGAGTAATTCCCATACTAATCCCGTTTAGATTATCCGTTTGTGGGTATGAGAGTCATTGTGATCTCATGGTTGGAATAGTTAGGTCTCACCAGTCAAGAAGAGTCAAGAGATTGATGTTTGATAAGATTGTAAATGAAAGAAAGTGAAAGAGAAAGAGAAAGACGTAATATTGGGAAATGATGACTTTTGTCTGCTCTCTCTCTTTCTTCATTTCTTTCTTGGTCTGAGATATAGCAGAGAAGGTGTGTGCGTGAGCGTGAGACTGAGACTGGGTCTGGATGGGAGATTAAAGCCTAAAAGGGCTTCTTCTACTTATCTCACTTACTATATACTCTTGTCTTTAATACACTCACTGACTTCTTCATCGGCTAGTGTGCTTCCCACATGAGAGAGAGAGAGAGAGAGTATACCTGCAAATGGCTTTTGACATGGGCTAGTGTGAGATCCTTCACATCCATCAGCTCCAGAACTGACTTTGGAGTGGCTCCTATATGTATATGATCATTATATAATATATATAAAAGAAGAAATGAAGGAAATAGAAGTGAAAATTAAAGGGAGATGAAGATGTTGAAAAAGGAAAAGAGAGGAATGAATGAGTATAGTTATATATATAATATATACTTTCGTGGCCGCCAAGAAGTTGAACGGCGTGAACAAAACGGGCATGGAGAGTGGTGGTCCACCGCATTCTGGGAGCTCTGATGCTCCTCTTTGAGGGTAGTTTCGGCATAAATCTGGATCTCATCATTAACCCACAAGAAGCTTCCGAACCCCCAACTCCATAGTGCATTAATTGATGACTATGATTATGATGATGATGATGAGAAGGAGGAGCAGCAGCTGCTGCTGCTGCAGATTTCAAAGCTGCTTCTCCATATAGCCCAAGTCCAGTGTACGACCCCTTCAAGTTCAAGACCGACGACGACGACAAGGGATGATGATGATATTGAGGTGAGAAAGGCAAGAAAGGGAAGGCACGGTGATTGTGATTGTGATTGTGGTTGTGATACACAGGGATCCCCTTGATAGGTGGCCTCCTCATCATCATCCTAAACCCCTCATCATCATCATCTCCTCCATCTCTTGATGCTGATGACGACCCTCCATACTTGTTTAACAAATTAGGGAAAGTATGAGGTGCAGAAGGAGCTTGATCTGAGACTGAGATTGATGATGTAAAACTGAAACCGCCGCCGCCGCCGCTGCCACTACTCCTGGTGATGCTGCCCAGACACAGGTCAGTTGAATTGTGGAGTGGAGGCCTTATGTGAAGGGATAGATCAGGAGAAGGAGAAGGACGACTGCCATTACTGGGCTCCATCACTATCCTCCCTCCCAACATCGTCCTCTTTTTTAACCCACTCCCTTCCTTCGTCATCGATCCTATTTCCTGTTTACTCTTTCTAATTATATTTCACACACACACACAACACAGAAACAGTTTTTCTGCTTTTTCTGAAATCAGATTTGATGCTAATTCATAATCAGTGACCACACCGCAAAGCAAAGTGAAGTGCAATACTCACACCTAGCTAGCTTAGCTACCCCTCTACCTAGCTAGCTTCAAACACATAATCCGAATTTCTTTTCTTTTTTTCTTTTAACTTTTTTTTCAGTCTTTTCCCTGGAAAAGAATCTGGAAAGGCTAGGTAGCTAGCTAGCTTGCTTGCTGATGAGTAGCTATCACGATTCAACGCAAGGGTTAAGATGGATGGGCCGGGGAGATAGGAAGTAAAGCAACACTACCACTATATACTACTCACTGATAAATATTCATCTTTTTTCTAAACATAAACAGAGACACGCTCAAGCTCAAACCAAAAAAAAAAGTGGAAGAGAGAGAGTATATGAGAGACGGGAAAGAGAAAGTCCAGAAAGGCACAGAAAGGAAAGAAAAAACAGGTGGTGACGGTGGTGGTGGTCCGTTTTGTTTTCCTCCTGCAAAGGAGAGGAGAGAGTATATCTCGGAAAACGACACTTGCTTCAACAATTCAACAACATACACCAACGACAGCGACAGCAATCAAGGCTAGAGAATAGAATTATATATATCACAACCCTCTCTCTCTCTCTCTCTCTCTCTCTCTCTCTCTATCTCTAGTCAAAACTCAAAACCCATAAAATGTACCAAAAAGCATTATCATCACTTTAGATTTCCCTGCCCCGTAGACGACGGGTTAAAAAATATAAGACACAGAAACCCCCCCCCCCTCTCATGTGTGATTCCTTTTCCCCCACTCTCTTCGCTCTCTCTCTCTCTCTCCTTTAACATATATATTCTCTATTAAATAAAAACTCAATCAATCAACAGTTCAACACTCTCATTTTCTTTCTTAAATGGGAATGCTAAGCCACGGGACAATGCCCCTTTTTTGTTGTTACCCATTTTCAAATTCTTAGCCTTTATAATTATATTATTTATCTTTGTTCTAATTTTGACCTAAGTGAGACTGAGGAAGACTTATTGATGAATCCCATGTATAAACAATTCCTAATATTCTCCCACCATTGTTAATTTTATTTAAAAAACTAATTAATAATATATTTGGGTTTTGATGACATTACTCCAACTTATATATGCTCTTCCCATTAATTGTCTCTTATCTCTTGGTATGATATTAAAGAAGCCATTTTAACATTGACCACAGATAAGTTGAGGGTGTGTGTTAATTAGGGTTTCAAAACCCAAGGCTAAATCGAAGATATATAATCATAATTTAATACAGACAAAATGGGATCCTTAACTCTTATATCGGGAACAAAGCCCTCTTTCTTTAATTGCTGACACCGTAAATAACAAACCACTTTTAGCTCATAGGGTGTCGACTTTTTACTTAATTAATCAATTAATTAATGAAAGGATTTATTTTTCTTCAGTGTGTCAGTCCCAGTGCTTCCATCTATCTATCTGCATTAATGTTACCCAAGGAAAACACTAATTCAGAGGCACTGTTTGGGTGGTTCATTCAATGCATAATTGGGCACCCCATTAAATGCTCTTTAATTTGCTTCTTAATCAAATTTAATTAATTAAAATCCTTCCCTTCTAACTCCCAACCCCTCTCTAGGTTCCTTTCTCTCCCATCTTTTTTGACGCCTACTCTTTAATTTCTTTCTTTACTTTTTTTGCCCGATGCACATGAATGTACAGTGAAGTAGTCCAATGTTTTCATTCAAATTTTTCGTCGTATAAATATTAACATAAATTCAAAACTCACCATTTACGTACGGACCTTGATCTTGGATAGTTGCAGGAAACCTTGAATAATATAAGACTCTTGTCTTCACTCTTCATCACATGACGGAGAAACTTACCAATTGGGATTACAAATCATGATCATTTGTATGGTAAAATAGATTTTTTTTCTTAATTGCTTGTTGATTGACTGGATAGTCTTGGGTTGTAAGCCTACAAAACAAGAGAAGAAAAGTCACGCCCGAATTGAGGGCTTCATTGCCCAAGTCGGGGGGGGAAGAAAACTGAAAGAGTAGTCTACGATGAAATAACATATTTGGGATCCTTTTATAATGGTCCTCCCTTGTAACAAGTCTTGAAATCCTTCTAGAAGGGGGATTAGCTTATCTTGATTAGTATTGTTTTTTTGCGACTAGAAAAAAGAACACAAAAAAATTACAACCACAGACAGAGCAGCAAAAAAATATAAACATCAGGAGCGATCTTCCCATATGGAAAAAGGGAAAGAATTGTGAGAACCTAACTTAATTATATTGTCTGCACACTGATTGCCTTAAAAATATAAGACACTTTGAATTGAGTCTTACTACTCAATATCACTCTAATATGTTGGATAATGTTCTCCTGGTGAAATTTGCATATATGATTAACATGATTACCAACAAAAACTAGCATAGATTTATTCATTCATTTTGCTAATAAATGCATTTAATTAATTCTTAAAATTTCTATTCATTTGATCATCAATAGAATTGAAAAAGATCATGTAAAATATTTTACAAGGTAAAATTTTTGAAATGAGAGAGATAAAGAAATAATTCACTCTTGATAAATTAATTAAGGCTCAACTTTTTTTAATATCTCTTTTTTTTTTTTTTTTTTACAAACTTCACTTCTTTCTCTTATTCTAAAAGATTCAAATCTATCAGCAACTCCACGCAAATGTTAGATGGTAAATGTATAATTAATTAAATGACACTCCAATATATAGGAACATAGATAAAATTTTCAACTTAACTAAATATATTTAGGTTTCAAGTATAGCAACTAAAAATTAATTATATACTATATGAGAACATATATATTCATTTTTTTAAAATGAACTCTAACGAATTAATATAATTAGTGCTTATATAATAGCGTGCGTCTAAGATAACCAACTTCGAGAGTTGATGGAAAGTACTCTCTTAGATTATAAAATTTTGCAATAAACTTAAATATTTATTCCATTTCATGTAAAGTCATAATCAATTGCATAAATTCTATATATGAGAAATATTTTTATTATATATAGTAATAGCAGCAGGCATTAATTGGTCACTAATTAACGACACAATACTACAGGTAGCATGAAGGAATAGATAGATACCAGCAGAGATATATAGATTTAGTGGACCTTGAATATTCCTCTCAAACCTCAGTAACATTATTTTTGAATATTTTTTATTACTATTTTCAATAAAATTAGATGAATTTTTGTTTTAAGAATTCAGGGTTGAGCATTATTATTTAGGGCTTTTGGGGAAAGACTTGGTTTGACAACATAAAGCAAGCAATTGGAAAGCCTCCATTCATCACATGTTATTAAATTATATGATAACAAGTTTTGCCCCACAACCTTCTCAGTTATTGGTGCCCAGTTTGACAAGAACGTATGGTGGACAATATGGAATAGCTCTGTCACTTACTCCCTAGTCTATTGCCTATATCATGCTCCTCATATATTAAATATAAACATTTTTTAATAAAAAATTAAACTTTAATCTAACTCATTAGCCATCAAAATTAATCCAACTCATTAATCATCTTTTTAACCTATTAAAATAATGAATTGGATTTATATTTTTCAATTCTTATAATTTTTTAAAAAATTTGACTTACTCATTTGATTGACTTACGAGTTATAGAAGTTAATCCGTTAATTCTCTAATAAATTTATTTAATTTTTTTACCATTTTTTATTATTTATGAAAATAAAATATTTATTAATGATAATAAAATTGATAAATTAAATAATAAAAATGATTTAAATTATACTTAAATTTTTAAAGAATTTTATTTTATGTTTATTTAAATGATTTGATTTAATAATTTAATTTAAATTTTTTATTATACTATTGAGTTTGAGATATTATATATATATATATATTCATTCTAAAATATAAGCTGTAACTAATTAACATGCAAATAAAATTTAGTAAAGCTTAATTAGTGCCATTGATTGAGGGCATGACATGAATGATGAATAGCATTTCTTTTCCAGCTGACTATTTTTTTTTTCGTTCTTCCGACAACAAAAAGAACGGGAACGGAATTTTACATGAAAAAGTATACCCATTTAATGACTCAGTTTATCCTGTCAGGCTGCATTTTGCCCTAATATATATATATATATAGAGAGAGAGAGAGAGAGAGAGAGATATTTTGATATAATGATGTCCACTTTTAAAAAGGTTGAATCTTTTTATTATTAAATTATTTTTAAAATTTATGTAATAATATTAATAATAAATGTTTTATATAAAATTTTAAAAAGATTCAATAATTAAAAAAGCTTATAAATTATATATAATATTCTGGGTCCACAAAAGAAAAGGTTAGTTTCAGCTTTCAAATATGCCTGATGCCTTTTAAAAAATCAGTTTCATTTGATTATTGGGGCGATGTTGGTACGTGCTTTATTTTTGATTAATTGCATATTTACGTATCAGTATCACCAAAATTAGATTCTTTATTAAAATTGTTACTTTACACATCATTCAAAGGAGTTTAAAAATAATAATAAATAATATTTTGTATATTTACTCGTTTCCAAATTAATAATATATTTTAACAAACTGAAAACAAATTTTAAAAGATCTCATTTTTTACATCTCATCTCACACCACCATAATTCAAAAGGTCGAGAGGTGGGGGCTTCTTCTTTAATATCTGATTTTTTTTTAAAATTATGCTCCAAATGAAAAATAAAGATATGATATAATTTTACTTATTTTAATTAAAATATTTTTCAAATTAGTATTAATTTTTATTTAAAATTATTATTTCAATATTATTTAATTTAAGTTATAAAAAATTATTTTATTTTATATTTTATAAAAATAATTCCCATATATATATATTAATCAAATACATATTAATTAGATAGCAGTGAAGTAAAGAGTAAATATATAAAGATTGAAATTATAACTTATAGTTTTATCTCTCTCATAGAGGAGTACAAAATATAATTTATTAAAATGGAGAAGCCAAAAATATAATTTTAGCATCTATTAAAAAGATAGTCTAATATACCTTTTAATTGACCTCTCAATTCCACGTACGCTTGAATTAAAAAAAAAATGCATACACATAATTCTTTTTGGTTTGGTCACCAACCAGTTTTTAGAATTGAACACTAAGCCTTTAACTCAAACAAAAATGGTTGGATCCAATACTTACAATATATATATATACTAAATAAAAAATTACAATTACAAAATTTAACTTATAATTAGAATGCAACTATTTATAGTTAATCAACTACATCTAATCCAACTCTTTGATTCTCCATGTCTTGGTACAAAATTAAATGGTGTACTAATAAAATTGTACAAATTAGAGCATCATCTTCATTACTTTTCGTAGTAATCTCATCACTACTCGACCAAAAGTCAAAGCTCAAGAGTTTGAGGATGGAAAATATATATAGAAGCATGCATATATATATATATATATATATATATATGCTGTTAATCCCATAACTCTGATAAATTGTACAAATTTACCAAAAAATATAAAATGAGTTGGGTAGCTGAATATATATGATGAGCAACCATACCACATGTGACAAGCATCCATATATAAATGTATGCATATATTTCTGTTTGTATAGTGAAAAATGCATTGTGAAACGACGCGTCATGGTCGATCTGAAGAAGTTAATGGTGTATTTCATATTATTGATGGTTGACAGATAATAGGGATTATGCTAATACCTTTTTCCACTCCACAAGACCACATCCGTAGAATTGTGGCATTGCCTTTTGGAAGTCATTGTTCATTTTGCTTTCCTGAAAGCTGCTCGATCCTAAGTACTCCAAAAAGGTCACTTTGATTCATTCTCCACAGTTTTCCCTTTTTTTTCTTTAATTCAATTACTATATATATACGTCACTGTTTTTGCCCCACTATATATATACACTTGTTATCACGTCTTAATGCAGCCATGGCTAGCTTTGAAATTAATATCCACATCCTAATTTTAAGGAATTAATTGGTACTAATTAAGGTGTCCATGACGTGGAGTTAATTAACATTCGGTCACAAGTTATATTTTGAGACTAATTAAGCTTACATTTAAAAAATATGTGGATTTGGATGGAAAAAATATTCGCTAAAGTAGTTTATATGGTGAAGTTTTAAAATATAAAAAAAATAAAAAAATATTAAAAAAGATAAATAAAGAACTCACCAATTCATCCTAAATAGATTATGACTCAATTTTTTTTTCTTGTATTATTTTACAAACTTCATATCTCTCTTACTTTAGAATATCTCTTACATATGTATTAGTTTGTATTGTTATGTACTATCAAAAAATTAATTTTAAAAAATTTTAAGTAGATTAAATTTATTATTGTTAACTCAAAATAAATAATATTAAAATATATATTTTTAATAAACTTTAATTTTTTTAAAACATTAATATTACCATTAAAAATATTTTAGTTAACATAGTTAAAATTATAATTTATCCGTTATAATAATGTGATCAATTTAATATATGCCCCGGCCTCGTGGTAAAATTAGGGTACCATTCAAAGCGATTTAGATGTACAAATTAATAGTGCTTGATTAGCTAGCATGATGGGCAATGAATATTGACAATGATTGATTTGTTAGTTTCTGGCAGTTATCTTTTTATTCAAAATAATTTTGTTTAAAGAACTAAATTAAATGTGACACTCCTGTCAAGAGAATTTTAAAATTTTAGTTTGACACATGTCATAAACTAATTCTTTTTATTAAATTTAACTTTAATTGGTTGATTAGTTTTGTGTGTTTATGCAAAGATTGATCGAGCATAGATTTCTAACGAGGAAAATTTTATTTTAATTTTTAAAAGATATAATAATTTTTAATTTAATTATTTATCTATCATTTTCATCAATTTAATCTCTCAAATATAAAAATATTTTAAATGTTATCTTTATATTTTAATTACATTTAACAAAATATAGACTAAAATTTTGCTTACTAATATTAAAGTTATAGATGATAGATAATTTACGTTACATTAAAAAAAATGTATGTATGCAATTATCTAAATTAAACATAATTTTTAAATTTTTGTCAGATATATAATTAGTAAAAAAATTTATATATATATACAATTGAAAATTTTGTATTTAGATCTTGATATTTTATTTTATATAAATTAATATAAATAATTTGTACATAATTAAATTAAAAACTACTATACTTGTCAATAACTAAAATATAATTTTTCTCAATCTAAGCCTTTAAATTAATAATACTCATTAAAGAATATGCTCTTAATTACGTTCTTTTATTCCATCTACGACTAGAAGAAAAAATTAGCAAGTTTCATAGTCTCGTTATATGAAATTTGGATGTCGTACTAATTTTTTTGATATTTTTAACAAAAAAGAATAAATTACACTAAAATTATTAATTATAGTCAATCTAAATGACATATTTAAAATCTTGAAAAAGAAAAAAGCTGAACTCAAAGGAGAAGGAATTAATATATTAAATGTTATGAATATATTTGTATTAAATATAAATATTTTATGACTCTTAAAAATTTATTTTATTTAAAAGATTCACGAGTTTTAAAGAGATGACAACTTTATACAAAAATATTTACAATTTACAACATCTTATTAGAAATGCGTGTATGAAATATCAAATCCTACCGACACTACATGAATAATTAGGGTAAAACACAGAAGACACACGTATATTGGTGTACGATGCTTTAAAAACACATCAACGTACATGTCAACCACTAGAATTGAAAATATGATATTTCATATTACAATTATTAAGCACATCCCCGACATAGGACTACTTGAACCTTAATTAATAGTTAGAAATGACATGTACTTTAAAAAGTTCTAAATGATGTAATAAATAAGACATTGGATATTGAATTTTGCCACAAGTGCGTCATAGCTACAATATTGATATTGAGTGTAAAAATCAACAAAAAAAATAAAAGGTAAATATTATAAATTCTATCTTGTATTGCTTCAAAATGGCTCCAAATAAATAAATCTCTGATCGAGGCTTGTTCTTCATCGTATTGAGATCAAATTATTTTATAACGTTAACTAACCAGTTGAGTAAAATAAAATCAAATTTAATTATGAAACAGAAACTAATTATTTTAATATATTTTTTAGTACAAATATGTACCCCACATCCAACCACCACCATTTGCACCACTTTGAATGTGATTTGGGGCGTTTGGTTTCTACATTTAGTAATCATAATTGATTCTCATAGGAGTTCCCTAATCCTATGGACATTTACAAGCAAGGAAAGAAAATTACAAAATAAACGTCATAAAAACATTCAAATAGTTAAGTTCTCTCTTTTGAAATATGTATATATTTTTAATTTTAATATCAATGGCGTAGGACTTTGTCCAAGATGAAACTTCTTCGAACAATCTCTATCATTCTAGGCATATTAAGTGCACATACTTCTCCATTTTATTCACTTGTGAGATTTGGACAGTTATGACTCCTCTCTTTAAATTTCGAAAATTCATTTATTCCTTATTATCAATATATGAACAATTAATTATCTCTTAAGCATAGGTTTAAGTTTGGCTTGAGAAAATATAAATAAAGAACTTAACAGCATATTTTTATTGACTGAAAACTATAACATATCAACCTTTTCATTATGAGATGACAGCGATAACGTAACATTCAAGCCCTTTTTTATTATTAAAATTAAACTATACTACTGACGGGTTAGTTTGGGCATGCAGACCAAAAAGATTATATAACCACATAGTTTTTGGACGTTCTAACTAATTAAGATACTTCCTTTTAATTTCTCTGTGGGGTATCAAGAAGGGCCCCAAAAATCCAATGGCCTTGGTGAGAAAATCTTAATTGATATTTACACACATACATGTGTTATATATGTGTATGAAACTGAAACTGTATGTGTGTGTGTGTGTGTATGTAACACAGTGATCATACATAACAAGAGCATGTATTGGTGGGTCTTTGATATGGTCCATTCACGGGGTAAGTAAGTGGGGCATGCAGTTTAATGAATATCATCACATCACATCAATTAATTGATGTTGTGATTGGTACGTATACTTAGTCTGTTTCTTTGTCAATGTGGAAGAGACACCATATGATGCATAAAAATCCCAGGACTCACATATTCAAAACTGTGGACTTTAGCAGAGTTTGTATATGTATTTTCTCATTTATCAAAAAGGTAACAGTACAATAGAAAACTATTGATAGAATAATGAAACCATCAATGTTTGTTTTATAAAGGGATTGACTTTCTTTATCCATCGCAATAATATTAAATAGGGTTTTTTTAATCTAATGTCATTAAGATACTAGTAAAGATTTTATTTAATTGATTGATAAAATTCTTTAATATTAAAAGTTATTTTTTATTAATTTTTTTATAAGTTTTAAATAATTAAATATTCAATCAACTAATTAAAAGAATTTTAATCAATACTCTTAAAACACTGGTAAGTAAAATCTTATTAAATATTAAAAAAATTAACACATACATTTTTACTTAAGAAAACTAAAAGTAATTAACTTAATATATATAGGATATTATGTTATTAAAAGAGGTTGGCATCTCTATTAGATTGAATCTGTCATCATTTTTCTGTGTATGATCATATATACAAAAATTATTTTATATAAATAATAAAAAATTCATTTTCATAAAAACTCTTTATAGTCTCTCATCTTAAGGCTGGAGTGAGTTAAACGAAAGAAGAAAAATGTAGTACAAAGTGATAACCTAAGAGGGACATATTGGTTTTTATATATCAATATTGATATGAAGGCACAAATGAAAATAACTGCTCCAAGAAAGTGAGTATGTAAACATTATGTAAAAGGTAAAACAAGGTACCAATTTACAGAAGAAAAGCAAAGCAGAAAGGAGAACGTGAATATTGCTGGCTCACTGTGTGTGCGTAATTGACAACAAGGGGTGGGGAATGGGAATGAACATCTACCTGCTATACATGCTGCCCTTACAGAGGGGGGTTTTTTTTTTCTTTTAATAAATAGAACTTTTACAGCAATAATTGGAATGGTGATGGCAATAAAGAAGCCAAAAAAAAAAGTGAAAAGAAAAACTGAATTTGGGGATATGATTTGGTTAGAGACAGAGGAATATATTAATACATGTGTATGAAGGGAATTATTACGATTTGATTTTGTTTTATATTTATTTTTAAAAATATGGAGGGCAAGAAAGAAAAAGACACTAATTAAGATGTATTGTCATATTGACAATGATTAAATATAACGTTTTAATGCGTGCATCCATGATTAAAGTAAGTTCAAAGCAATGATTAATTATTAAGTTATTATTATGTTTGTGTTGATGCAAGCGTGTGCGTGTCTATATCTTTATCATTCCTAACCTTCTCAAAGCTTGCTATGATGAGAGAAAGAATAGATAGGGGAATCAAAGTCTGATAATTCTGCCAGACCTATAATTATTATACTATTTAATTACACAAAATGTGAGAAAAAATCTAAAAAAATATGATTATAGCCAATTATATATAACTTAACAGTAATATAGTTGAGTAAAATGTTTTGATATTAATTTATATGATTAAGTAACAAAGAAAATTGTAAATTCTTTTCTACTCAATTTTAAATTTTAGTGTGTGTGTATATAATGGTCAAGATGACTCCGACATTAATTAACTAGCTTAGCCTCTTCAGGTTTCATTGATGCTCACCGATCAGTCCAATGTCATGGGAGAGGCTTGGGCTCCCTATAAATATGTACCTACACTGGTCTTAATTTAGGTCTAATATAACTGAAGGACCAAGGATTAAAGAGTCTTTTCATGGTGTGACGTTATTAGGTGTACACATGCTTGGGTATAGAGTCAGTCATAATTTTATGATTAATGAGCATTTTGCACCTATACAATTATTCTATACGTATCAATAAGATAGAGTTAAATATATATATATATATATATATATACACATACTTATATAGATGATCATATTCATATTTAGGGTGCGTCCGGATCCTCTGCCTTAAGTTTCTGTAATACTTTTTAGCGGCGTTTTTTTTCGTTGCTAACTTTTCTTGCAACAAATATTTTTGCTGTTATAACTTTTATTAAATTAATTATTTAAACAAAAGTTATAGCAGCAGTAGTATCCGTTGCAATAATATTCAAACGCACTTTAGCAACGAAAAAAACCGCCGCTAAAAAGCATGGCAGAGATACTCCAGAGAACTTAAGGCAGAGGATCCAAAGTTATTTAGGGTCTCACATTGCTGTGCAAGTGCAAGTCCCATCACTGTGATTCATCATAATACTAGCTTTTGGTTTTGGCCCCACCTGTGTCCTCTATATATGATTTTGGATACTCTCAACTTAAAAATAGTATATTTTTAAAAAAATTAGAGAGAGATAAAAAATTATAAGAAAGTCACATTGAATTAAATTAAGGATTATTTTTTTTTATATTTTTTAAAATATATAATTTATTAAATTTAGAAAATATAAACTCGTGTATATCTTAATGTAACTTAAATTAACAATGGTTGCTTCTTGCTGGCTTCCCCATTCTTTCCTTTTTCTATAGCACACAGTGAGATGAGAGAGGGAAAGGAAGAAAGAAAGAAAGAGAATGAGCAGAAATGCTTTCGTGATTCCCAAAACCAAAGGGAGCATTATGGGAAGGTCCATCTTCTTTTTCTGCTTGGTCTACACTCTATTACTCTACTCACTTCTAAATAATGCTTTCATTTTCACCAAAGCTTACACATTTCAAAGCTACTTAACTTCCTTTATCCCTTTCCCTAAAGTTATATATACTATTCATTTCATGAATCATCGTTTCTCTCTCTCTTTCTTTTCTTTTGCATGCATGGAGGAATATTTTCAATCACACTTTTCTTCTATGAAAAAGCACATCAATACTAAAGCATGTATATATGACAAGTATATGTATATATATAAAGCCTAGTGTCAATTATTACCACTTTTATTTTTTTAGGTAAATTTGAATGAAGACCCACCTCCTTTCCATAAATATAGAGATTCCACTATATATATATATATATGGACACTCTTTTAGTCTACTTATACTATATGCAAACTAAATTATTTGTCCCACAGCTTTGGAATCATTTTCCTGCAATTGTGGCTGCTTCTAAATCTCACAAGAGGTCACTAGCTAGTAGCTACATACATATGTGCTTGGCTTTACAAGTCATGTATAGTACAAATTGTGAAAACTACATAGAGCCTACCACTCTAATTGACTATGCCTAAATATGTATGAACACACACACAAATTGACAGATCAGGATCAAATCTCTTTAAATATATAAAGAAAACTTATGGATTGGTCCACGATCGATGATTATTTTCCTAATCTAAATGTGATCAAGATAACTTTAAGAATCACAATTGTTGACCTCGTGGGTAGTGGGTTATGCATAAATTATCAAGGAAGAACAAATGTGAAAAGAGAAAGAAGAATGTGAACAAAGAAAATACCAGATCTGTTATGCATACGTACTTGAAATCCTTGATATAGATATATTGTAAACGTAACTTCTGTGAATCTGTTCATTTTTCAGAATGTACCTTAGTAGGACACTATACACATACATGCATATTAAATGAAGATTAGAAAATGAATGTCAGAAATTGTCTCTGGTACTGTTTATACAATTTTGATTCCAACATATACAACCATCACGTGACATTGATTCTTCTTCTTCTTCTTCTTCGGAAAATAGCTAGTAGCCCAGAAAACTTTCTTTTTTGCTTAATCTTATTAGTAGCTAATTTTTTTTAACTTGACGAATAAAATAAAAGAGGTTTAATCTAACCTAACTATATAATAATAGAAGAAATTTACCTGTAGAGATATTTATTTGCAAAGCCAAAGTATAGTGTTCATTTTGTTGTGTCATTGCCAGAAAACCAAACCAAGTAACCAATTTGACCTAAAGAATTAAAGTATTGTACTTACAAATTAATCCCACTAAATTGGATCTGCGATTATTCAATATGTTGTAACTTAATAACAAAATCTTATTTGAATAATTGAAGCCATTTGAAATGCAGCTTCTGTTTTATTCAATTAATTAATTAATTAATTTGTGCTGGCTGGCAGTGTCATTGGAGTACCATGGGAGAATTTAACTCTCATTTTGGATATAATTTCAATTTTTGAAGAATATATTGGAAAATTAACACCCAAATTAGAAGGGGCTAGAATAACTGAAGAGATTCTTCTTGGGATTTCAAGTTTTATGAGCTGTGGATTGACTGTACGTGTTTATAAAATATAATTGTTGTATATAGCATGAACAGATTCAGTAAAACTAGCTAGCCCTATCGATGATGAACAATTCTTACCCTGACACAGTTTAAATATATAGCCAACTAGTAGCTATACATCTATGACACACACAGTTTATATATAAATTAAACCTAAAAAGTCTCTGTTGGAAATTGGAATTGGAAGGCAGAAAATTAACAGTACGTTATCATTAATTAACTTTAGAGGAAAGGCAGAAACTGAAAGAGAAGAAAGTGTGAGAAAGACATATCAAAGTCCACTTTTGTTGTCTGATGTGAATGTGAGGAATTGAAGAAAAAGTAAAAGGGATCCAAATTTTCATGTTTTAAAAAATTCATTGATATTTAAAATTTTGATGAACTTTGATTAATTTAATTTGAATTGTCATCTTTTAACAAAAAATTTTTATAAATAAAATTTAAATTTTGAGATTTTATTTAAAAAAATAAACTAAGTCATCCATAAAGTTTGTCCTTAAAAGATACCACCACTATTCCAAGAAACCTTCTTAATTACTTCTACTGTACACCACTTGCATACCCATCCATCAATCACACTATTGATGAATTCAACCTCCTCTTTAATTACTCTTCTAGATGATCATTATTATATTAATTATGTAAATATATTAATTAAATTAAAATTCTATCTTTGTATGGCATTTATATATTCCCTAGTCCCCTCCTCTGAGCAAATAATTAACACCTACGTTAGAGGGGGGAGAATTAAAAGAGAAAACAAAGAATTGACTAAATCAAATCATAGGGTAAGATAGAGTGATCACAGCCATTTTGTCACAAAAGTCACAAGTGATACATATATACATGCATATCGAACAAAATAGTACGCTTTGAAGTTGACAAATGAATGTGTGAGAGTGTGTGAGAGAAATGAGGGTTGAAGTTTAATTTAGAGAAGAAGAAATTGACGAAGAGGTTGATGGGAACTCAGCTCTAATACTAATATATAATTATAAACAAAATATATATAATTTTATATTTTTATTATTAAAATTTTTAATCAAATATGCATAATTTATGTAAATTATCTCTTTTATAATTAAAATTTTTAAATTTTTTATATATTTTATTTTAATTAAAAATGTTAATAAAAAAATATATAAATAATTTTGTATAATTGTGTCTATTGGCCCATTCACCGAGAAGAGAAAAATAAATTAATGCAAATGGGGCAGAAGTATACAGTACTTTTTTGGCAGAACAGGAAAGAGGGTGTCGATGTGAATGTGTGAGGTAAGGAAATGATTTTGTAATCAATTGATTTATGATTGATGAACATAGAAAAAGTCAGCATTTGAACAGTGAGAGAGAGGAGGAAACTAACCCCATATATATATATTTTTTTTAAAAATGAGGATTTTCATCTTTAAGTTTTTATACTTTTACTTTTTCAACTCTGACATGTCGACAAAAGTCATCAGGATTTTAACGTTATGAGGTTTATGATGATATATGATCTACAATGGAGGGCATACATGGCTCGGTGGTTGCAGGATTATGTTATGTGGGTGGGTTATTTTAATTTCTATTTTTCAATATTCATAGTCTGATTGACAATAAACTCAATTTACATCTCTTTTTTTTTAATTGAATTCTTACATTCTAGGGAATAAATTGATTTTTTTAAAATTAAATTAAAATTGGTTGTTTAGAGGAAATTTAATTATACAAAATCACAAAATAAAATGATATAACATTATCACAACAATTAATGCCATTCAAAATCACAATTAACGTAACTTAAAATTCTTTAGTTCCAACAATATAAGTAAGTAGTTGCTTGACATTCATTAAGTGGAGTGCAAGTTGACATTTTTTAATTAAATTCTAAATCTCCCATTTTAATAACTTCCTCTTGATCATAATTTATATTTATATTTTGTATTTGAGAGACAAAAAAGAACTCAATAATATATATTTTAAAATACCTGAGATAGAGGTTTAATAAAAATGTATTAGCATGAGTCCATTAATTAATTTTTATTAAAAAATTGATCATTCTAAATTTTTTAAAATATTTTACACAATCACCTAATATAATTTAGAATAAATTACTATTAGGTTCATTGGGCGTAAGGAAACATTTTTTGTTAAACTATTATACATAGTTTCTTTTAAGAAAGTATCAATAATTAAAAGATAACATCTTGTACCGAGATAGAATAAATTAATAGCATCATGACCCATACTATTATTTATATTTTTGTAATTTTATGATAATGAATATAGCATATATTAAATATTATCTATATAATTTATTTCATTAATATTTTTTTAATTAAAAAATATTAAAGAAAGAGATTTATCTCAATGATAAATTATACATATAAATGAAAAATTTTAAATAAAAAAAATTATTAGTAACTTGATAATAATATAAAAATTTAATAAACCTACGAGAGAAAAGAAAACTTGAAAATTTTAGAGAGGGAATAAAAAAATGAAAGAGCATGTAAAAAAATATAAAAAGGGGGAGAGAGAGTGAGTGAGTGAGGCATCACATCACATCATGGCTCATTAAGGTGAGTGGGTAAGTGAGGCCGATTGCGTCCTTCGTGAAAGTCGCTGACTCGATTGTCTGCACCGCATTTAAAGAGCGCTCTTTTTCTCTCTTCTCAAAACCAAACACAAACACTTCCGAATCCTATATTCTAACTTTCCCACACATCACTTCAAACATCACCCTTTCTTCTTCCCTCCAAAATTTCCCTATTCCACTACTGCCTCTGCCACACATTCACGTACAAATCCTGGCTTTGATTCTCATGTTTTTGTCTGTTTTGAGTACATTGATTTTCCGATAACATCTTTACACGTAAAAGAATAATATAATAATATAATAATATTATATATAAAAAAATAAATATAAAATAAAAATATATTATTTATTCATAATTTTTATTATATAAATAAGTTTGATCACTTAATTAATTTTATATATTTTGTTATAATATTATCATATTATAATACTTTAGTTTGGCGCAGGGTTATGTATTTTTCAGATTGTTGAAAATTTAAGATCAACAATGACCAATGTCTACTACATACAATGCATAGGAGGATGTAGGATTTAGGAGAATGTAGGATAGAATATAGGTTTCATGGAATCGTCCCTCTCATCATTGTCTACTCCTCAGTTTCATTATTTCTTTAGCCCAAGTTTGAAAAAATGTAAAAATTGAAACCCATACAAAAGAATCCAGATCTAATTCATCAACCAGAAAATATAAACTTTTATTTATCTTAATATACCACTTTAATAATACATATAATTATTAATTACTTTTCGTTAAAAAAAAAAAAAAAGAAACGGGGACTTTGGATGGATACGGACATGCAAATTGGATTGAGCCCATCAGCTTTTGTCAATGGATTCGCCTGGCTTGGGATCTTAACGAGAACTTGTTTGTTAAAATTACTTTACCAAAGATTGAATTCAAGATCTGGAACTCCACCGGCTGCCGCACCCTCCCTTCATTCTTTTTGCTTTTTAGTGTTTCTTTCTATTGTATCAAGTTCTTTTCTTCTTTTTGGAAGATCTTTTTTTCCTCTATGAAAGTTTTCCCCTTTGGAAACTTTCCCTTTCTTTTGGAAGTTTTCCCCTTCCTTCTTTAGAAACTTATTTTCTCTTATCTTAGGTAAAGATGTTGAAGATTAACAACCTGCTTCCAAATCTGCTACAGTAATAAAAAGATCTAGTCTGCTTTGATAGGTAAAAACTTGAAAGACGTAATCCTCAAAGAGGAGTGGAAGGTAAGTTACCTCTCCATGAAGATTTTTCTTGTTTCTAAGAGGTGGGTTGTCTCTTAATACTATCATGTAGATGCATGTACTATCTTCTGGAGAGCGGACATGTTGATTTTATTGATTAATTGTTAACCTTGCTATTTCTCTTATATTGTATAACTTTATGCCTTTCATTTGATATGAAATGAGATTATCTCACGAAACGCCCTTATATAGAAAATAAATTATAGAAATAGACTATTCTCTCGATCTGTACATAAAAGTTTATAGATTGCTCTCTCTCTCTCTCTCTCCATACTTGCAAACACTCGGTCTTCGGTCATGGCATCCCTTCCCGCCCCCCATTTTATTTGACGAAATCATGAAATGAGTCATTTAAATCCACGGAGAGCACAGGACAAAGCAAGGGAGCCAAAGCTTTACCTTCTACGATCCTCATTATCCCCGTTAGGATTCCATCCAATATAAACTCCTTCATCTACTTAAATTTATGCTAATATTATAAAAACTTTAAAGGTAACCACAGTCAGCTCGAGGGCCAAGATTTACCACCAAGAGAAGAAAAAACGCCCAAAAGAGCCATTAGTTTGTCATAAACTAAAGATTCATTAGACTCATACCTACATTATTAGGGTTTGGGATAAATCTTGGTCATACAGTGCACCTCAAATGAAAGAGTGATGAGGGTCAGGAAAGATGCAATGTCCTATTAGTTTCCTGTTTCCCACAAAAGGCTCTCATTTTCAAAAAGGCAAGCTGAACAAGGCACCGGATGGCCAAGAATACACCATTTCTGCTGGTTTGGTTTGATTCAGTTATTATATTTATCCAAGACCTAACAATATGGTTCCATTTCTAAGTGAGATGCCATAAGAGGTACAGCTAAGATCATTAGGAGACGTACCAATGAACTAAGCCAGCGATAAATGAATCATTAACGGACAAAAACTAAACAGAACAGAGTGAATATTATAGCGGTTGGGTGCTCTGCTTTTTTAGGGGATCCTTACGTTGTTTCTACCACATCCTAGTCCCATGTGATTTCGACTTAAGTATTCCAAAACTAGGATCCATACCTACCTCCTAATTTTGCATTATACTGCTGCTTCTTAGCAACCTACTACTCTGTCTTCCACTAGGTTTACTCCAAATCAACCATTTCTTTCACCTGATTCAGAATCCATTAATTTCCACTATCCCATCAACATTCAGTGGTTCAATAATCCTCTGTTTTAGACCTATAGTGCTAGAACTTGTTTATCCCTGAATAAAGCAAACAAATCAAGATGCTTTTAACAGATGACACAACTTCTATATCGAATTACAAAGGAAAAAAGAACCATCCTCCACCACCAGAAGTCTCAGAATAGGCATAACATAAACAAGTTCAACATGCTCTTCATCAAAGCATTGCCATATGTGTTCTAGCATCACTATGGACTAATAAACTACATCTCATTTACTTCGAACATTGTGTGTGCTTAACACTCCCCTACCAGATCGCATTCCCGGATTCCCCTATTCGGCATGTTACTTCATTGTGACATATTTAATTCAAATAACAATTCTCATACACATAATGCAGAGAATCAGAATGGCGAAAAGACATCTCAAAGCACAACACAAGAGGCATTCTATTCTTCCTCATTTGAAACGTACAAAAGGGTGAAAAAGAAAATTAAGCTAAACTTTGGCTAATTTTAATTTTCCTTCAAATTTTTCAAAAACTCACAAAGCGAAACCCTTCAAGTACTCAGGATCACGCTTAGCCCTATCCTGGAATTTCTTAAACCATCTGTCCAGAATATCCATGGGGACGACCAATTTGGACCCATCTACCCCACAGAAAGACTGCATGAAATTGAACAAATTTTCACCTACTTTCAAGGCTAACCGTTCGATTCTCTGCTCGGCGGCAACATCCAGCGACGGCAACGACGCTAGGTCCTCAACAGAGACCCCAATTTTGGCCGAGAGGGGCTGCGCGTCGGGCGTCAGCTGCAGCTGGCCGAAACCACCAGGCTCCGGCCACGACAGCGACAGCACGGCGGATGGACGGGCTAGAGTAACGGCCCCACAAAAGACGAAAGGCGAACCCGGAGATTGGATGTAAACAGCGAGAGCTTTATCGGGAGGGAGTGTGAAGTTGTTCAAGAGGAAAATACAGACCTCGCGAATCTGATCGTACGCCTCCCCTGCGCAAGTTAGCAGAAAGCATTGAAGTTGAGCGAAAAAATGGGACGAAGCTAGTGTAAGCGCTAAGCGAAGAGTGGGAAGGTTGAGAAAGCTTACCGACGAAAGTGTTCATGTCAAGGAGCCAGTGGAAGGTGTCGATTTGAGAGAAAGTGGAGATGTCTATGGGGAAACTGCGGTTTGGGAATACTAATCCGAACATTTTTCCGTGATCTTCTGTCTTCCCTCTACATATGCAATGATACTGCAATTAAGGGTGAGGGCTGCTTCAAAAGAGAATAATATGCAGACGCGAAGAGCTGAGAATCTTCTATTCGAATTGAATCACCTGGGACGATGATCCATGGAAGTGTCTAGAACATCTTGGATGGATAGGAACTAGGAAGAGACGCGTCTTTCAAATTTCATCTAGAGAATATGACGATGATTGGGCTGATGGCTGATATTGAAAAACCCACTTCATCTCTGACTTACAAGTTACAAACTTTGCCTTTGTGTATATTGATTTGGGACACTACTTAATAGTTCCACTGACAAAGCCTGAAAATTGAGCATATGGATCTTAATTGGTACCTCGCACTGTCGTCCCCGTTGCAAGTGATAAAGATAAAGCTTTGTTTTGGGCCAAGAAGCGAAGGCTATAGTCATCTTACAGTTATGGGCTTTTGGGGCCGTCGACATTTTGATACATTGTAAGGACTAAACTATTAAAATATATAATTATTTAAATTTTTATTTGTAACGTATTATATTATTATTTATTTAAATTTTTATTTGTAATAAATTATTTTTTAAATTATTAAAAATATTAAAATTATATTTAAAAATTATATTTTTTATTTTTTAAAATTTTTTCACACATAATGTAAAATTAAATTAAAAAAAATAAAAAAAAATATATGATAAGCATACAATTATTAAATTTAGCACTAAAAATAATAATTTTTAGTATTTTAAATATTTTAAGAGATAATTTTTTATAAATTAAAATTTAAATGAGTAATATATTGTATAGGTATAGTTAAAGAGAATAAAGCGTATTTTCTCCTAAATTATTCTTTTGATTTCTATAGTTTTAATTAATTTTAAATTTAGCCTTTAAAATTTAAAACTTACAATTAAATCCTTAAAATTTTAATAATTTTTCATTTAGTCTCTATTATTCAATTTTTGTTAAAATTATGTTAATTTGAGTAAATTAGCTTGAATTATTTATATTCACAATGTCATATAATTAGCATAATAGAATGTTTACAAAATTTAATAAAATATTAACAAAAATTTAAAGGCATGGATTAAATTAATTTTTTTTAAATTGTAAGGTCTAATTATAAATTTTTAAATTATAAGGTTCTAATTAAAATTTGAATGAAACTATAAGAACTATCAAAATAATATAAATTATATTATGTAGGCTAAAACATCCTTTAATTCCTTAATTTTAATATTTGTTTTATATAAGTTTTTTAGTTTCGATTCATTCCATATTGGATGTTTAACTTTAAAAAACGTTATTTGTTCCTTTTTTCTAATGATGCTAGTTGAAATAAAAGTTGTATATATGACTGCTAATTCAACCAAAGTTTAAATTTTCGTTTTTCAATTGTTGATTTGTTTCTCAAATTTACTTGTGAATTGTTAATTTATTTTAAATTTTAAATTTATTTCAAATTGTTTATTGTAAACAACAAAATTTGTCCTCAATATAGAAGAGGTATTAGGGGATTAATTGATCAGCCATATGTCATGTATGTAAATTTATGTAGCCTCCATGTTTACTCATAGTTTTTCCTTGGCTTTTTCACTTATTGCCAAAATAAAATGCAATAGGAAGTATGAAAGATACAATGATCAAGAAAGTAATTTTTTACGATATTTTAATTAAATTTGCTTTTTCATGATATTATTATGTAAAATTTTTGTTTGATCTATCATGTTATTTTACATAGATTGTTGTGTTATTTAAATTACAAATTTTGTTGTATTTAATAGTTATATGAAAAAATGGATAGAAAATAAATTTAAAAGGCACACAAGCAATAGGTTAAAGTCTCTTGAAGCCATTCAAAATTTTATTTGGTGAACATTTCTCAAAAAGATATTTTGTCACCTAATGACTAATTGAGTAGTTGCGACGGGGTGAAATTATTTATGATTTAGGTCTGTGAAGTAATTTTTTGGGTTGAACCTCTTTTGGTCTTCCTAACATATTATTGACGCCTTGCTTAATAATATTAGGGGTGCTTCTCCTTATTACCATTTTATTTACAAAAAAAAATGTACATGAGATATAAGGTATGGACAGATAGTGATATTGTTTGGTTAAATTAAAAGAAAAGATTTAAGTGTAATTTTTATATTTTTTTCATGAGTTTCTTTAATTAAAAATTAATATGTGTATGATTTATATATTTTATGATTTATTTTTTTAAAAAATTAACATATTTCTTTATTGAAGAATTTGATAACAAAAATATAAGTAATTGCATGTAAGTCTGAACTTAAATTAAGAGGAAAAACTCATATTCATTATTAAAAAATATAGTAAATTTTAATTTAATTATTTATAGATTATTTTCGTTAATGTAATATTTTAAAGATAAAAATACCTTTAATGTTATTCTTTTATTTAAATTTTATCTATATCTTAATGTCTTATTAAACAGAATGTTGACTAAAATTTTTCTTATTAATGTAAAAATTATATGTAATAGATAATTTACGTTATATTAAAAAAATTTATATATGCAATTAGTCAAAAATATTTTTAACATTCAGATTAACCCTAATTTCCAAATTACATTCAAATATGCAATTAGTCAAAAAAATTCATGTATCTAATTAAGAAATTTTGATTTATTTAAACATTTTATCTCATATAAATTAATATATGACATGTGAAATAGTCATGTTATGAACAAATTATATTTTAACATTTCGTTAAAAAAATTGTAGATAAAATTTAAGTAGAATGACAATATTAAATATATTTTTATTTTTTAGAGATTAAATTAATAAAAATAATTTATAAAAAATTAAATTAAAAGTCACTGTATATATCAAAGACCAAAATATAAAATATAGTTTTCATACTAAATTAAAAATAGCTCGTTTTGAAATGTGAAGATTGAAAATGAAACGAAGGAGAAGCAGTAATTTGTTAAAGTCTTGCGGGAGGCTTGATCGTGGATTTGGATTACAAAAATAACAACTTGAAGTAGAAGCATTGGATTAGTTAGGTTGATTTTCGAATCACAACCTAACGAATTGAATGACGTCCCGCTTACCCATAACACTGCCATTCACTTCAATTTCAATCCCACCACCACTGCCAACTCACTCTCTCTCTCTCTCTCTCTCTCTCAGGACTCCATTCCACTTCGTTAACGGCTTCATCAAGAAACATTTGAAAGCAAGCCATTAACCAACTTTTATTGAAAATGATTGGGTTCAATTTGGAATATGAACATAGCAAAATATGCACGATTTCATATTTCTAATGTAATTTCAACTATTATTTCTTCGTTATTATGTTATGCTGATGTTCAGTACATATTATTGGAGTTTACTGGTACTTTTTAATATTTCAATTTAATCACGCATCCTCCTCGAGTCTTGACCTTAGATGGTTGATGTTTAATGACAATATTGGAGTTTCTACTTCAAGATTGGTGTCTGAATAGTTTTCTGTTGTTGTTGGGTTTTTCCTTTCTTCATATTTGGCTTCACCCTTCATTTTCTACCAAATATAATAGAACGTTGAACAGACTCTTTAATATGTGAAAACAAGAAGAAAACTAAAGGTATTCATTTAGAGCACATATTAGAAGTAAACTCCTAAACTCACTAACTCCGAGAAAGAGGATTATGTCTTTAGAATTGCCTAGGAAATTATTTTGTCTCTGAAAAAGTTGGTGAGTACTGAGTATATCCTTTATTTTCATTAAATTCTATCCACCTCCATTTTTATTTATTTTTGGTCAATGACATTAAATTTCTGCACAAAATGCATTTTATTCAAAAGCTTAACATTAACATTAATTGATTTTATTGTTATAATATAAGTAAAATTACAATCTCATGTTGTAAAAAAAAGTTAATTTCTTTGACGGATTATAACTTAGAAGAGAGATTTTTATAATACATATTCAAATGTGACAAAGCTAAATGTAATTTTTGAAACAAGAAAAACCTTAAGTATAATTTAAACAAATATCAGAGAATGTTAGTGTAATATACTCTAATTTTTATGAGAAATTAAAAGAAAACAAACAATATTATGTTGTTAAGTTGTCACTTTTAACCCATTACGTACAATATTTTAATCAACCAGTACATTCTTTTGGACTTACCCGTAGCATAAGGCAGCATCGATTACAGCTCTTAAATATATATGAGTTTCCATTAAAGCAACAAACATCAAAATGAACTACCAACTCAATTCAATATCTTGGATTAAATTACAGAGTAATGATGTGAAGCTGAGCTAGTGCTTGGATTACTTAAAATGAACCTGGACTAATGTCTTGCTTAAGCCAAGAGAAAATGTGAAGGATGCCACTGTGTCTTTCTTTGGTTTGACGGCTTCAAAAAGAAACATTTGAAAGCAGGCTATTAACAACCTTTTGGTTTCTCTTCTTTGCACTTTCAATATTGTCCTCTTGCTGTGGCAATGAAAGTGACTCACAGTAATTGAGCCAGAGTCATCATGTAGGCTTCAGTAATTAAAACAGAAGTCTAAGTATAATGAGAGATCACTGTTCACTATGCAAGTTGCTTTTAGTTCAATTCAACCTCTATAGTTTGCTCCTTCATTTATGCCAAACAAGCAAGTTTGTAAATATAGATTTACTGAAGTTGAATGAGTGGATGGCATTAATGTAACTCTTACTGAAGTTGTGAAGTCGTCTCTTACTTCACTTACTCTCAAAATGTAAATCTCACATGCATGTTGAATACCATATATATTTTCTCGTCGAACATTCAAAGTTAATACTATGTTTTGCTTCTCAATGCTGAATAAGTACTGCATGCCTTTTAAATAGTGATCATTAGTTTTGCTTGGTAATTAAAGTGACAGCTATAATAATTATGTGCAAATCCAATCAGCCAACAGATCCCTGAGATTATATTAGTTATTAATGGGAGCCAGTACTGATTATGTCTTAAACCAAGAGGAAATTTGAAGGAACATAGAAAGGTTATGACAAATATAGGAGTGAGAGGGAGGTTTAATCAGAAAGTTTGGTGCAAGAGAGCATGCAAATCCTAGAGCATGCTGGTGATGTAGCAACAGAAAAGAAGAATTTCAGACAGTTACTAAACTCCAAACTTAATCTCTGTACTTACCCAGTCTCTCTGTATATATAGCCCCTAACCTCAATATCACCTACACACATTCATATATCCCACTTGAAAATGGAGAGAGCAAACACCAAATCTGCTTTGAAGGTTTAGGATCATGCTTCTTCTTCTTCTTCTTCTTCATGTTGTTTCTTCTTTTCTGTCTTAATTATTAGTAGTAGAATATCATATACTGATTTCTTCATGTCTTTTGTGCGGTGGAAGTTTGTTAAGAGCACTTCACGGTCTGCAGATGAATGGAGCAGTACTAATTCTAGAGGAATGGTGAGACGCCATAGCTAGCTTATTCCACCTTCACATTAATCTTTTAGAAACAACTCATTTTCTTATTGTGAAATTTACTTCATTTCTTCATGAAAACTAAATTTCTTGGCATGCAAGGAGGATTTAAACTTTAATGTTTAAACCAATCCTTATTATATCTTACAGCCTCAAAGTTATGATGATGGTGGAAGAAAAGAGATCACTGGGTGGTGCTATATTTGAGCATCATCTCTTGCACATATACTTGCCAATCATCTATCCTTGTTAAGTTGTTAACCAATAAGTTTCTTAATCTATATCCCAATATTAGTTCTGGAATTTAATAATCTGAAAAATAGAATACTACAAGCAATAAGAGCTTTTCAAAATTCATTAACAAGGCCAAAAACAGAAAATAAATCAGAGAGTCTGAGACAAACAGCATAATATGTATTTAAATTTGTATCTTTTACCTCTTTTATTTTTTTATTTTAATATAAAGTTACTTTTTTCTTCAAACTTTTTGTTGTTCTAATCAAAATGTAATATTCCATGATTATTTTCCTTTTCTCTTTTGCTATTTTATTAAAGCAGAAAAAAATTGCTTCTTTAGGCATGTACAGATTAGACAAGACCATTAATACACTTGAAAATAATCACCTATAACCTTTTCACTTTCGACTGGTGAACCATGCAGTCCCTTTCCAAACTTAATCAAGTGCATTACCATACACCATGGACCCCATTATGAATAGACAAGTGTGGTGCCCGTGTCTCTTACATAATTCATCATTGATTTGCTTTAACAAATATACTCTCTCTCTCTTTCTTTCTTTCTTTTCTTTCTTGTTCTTATCCACACACGATTGGATATATTATCAACCCCTTTATTTTTAGCCTTTTATCCTTGATTCATGATTTTCACTACCTAAAATATACACATATAATGGGCGTTTCACAGACAAAAGATGAACTCAAAGAGAAGCTCCATGAAAAAAACAAGGTAATTAAGTATATAATTATTGTGTTTTTACAAAGTTTGCTAACTAGTCTGTTTACAAAGTTCATGTCTATCTCTCTAGGCTTCACGCAAGTCTCCTCCCAAAGAAAATACTAAACCACAAGAGTTCAAACTCCACACTCAAGAAAGAGCTGTGAAACGTGCAATGTTCAACTACTCAGTAAGATTAAGATTGAACTGTATCTGTGTGAATTTGAAGCTAAATAGCTTGCAATAATTTTTCTGTAAATAATTATTTTGTTTGGTGGTTTTGCATGTATATATGCAAAGGTAACCACAAAACTCTATCTCATGGAGCTGCAGAAGAAAAGAGAGGAAAAGTTGCTCAAGGTAGACACATAGACAAGTTAAATAATTCATATGTTAATGTAATATTTAAGAGCAATTAGTCATGAAATGAAAAATTCAATGTGTGGAGCAGATGATTGAAGAGGAAGAGATTCGTTTGCTGAGGAAGGAAATGATCCCAAGAGCTCAATTGATGCCTTATTTTGATAGGCCATTCCTCCCTCAAAGGTAAATAACAAATTAACATAAATAATAATGGAAAATTTCAAAGATCGGGAGAAAAACTCATTTTATTTATGGGGAGGACTAGAATTTTCTTAAAGCTACCTAAAATCTCACTTGGTAGGCATCTCTCCTCAGGGAGATCTCTTAACACCCAAAGACTAGTTGTAGTTGTAACTGGATAAAATTACTTGTAGTTTATACCTGTACAATAATCTTTTAGGTTAAATCTCTGTTAATATCTTTGACATGCCATTAGTGTCCTACTTGGTAATATTGAGAGTGCTTCTTCTTATTACTAAACTGGGTAAAATTACTTGTAATTTATATATAGATATAAATATATATAATCAATTTTTTGATTGCAGATCAAGCAGGCCTTTAACAATTCCAAGAGAACCAAGCTTCCTTACCAAGAGATGGAGCTGCAACTCTGGCAATGAATTCTACAACTTGTTCCATATTGAAGCTCTTAGGGCCATTAAGTAGAAACTTTTGTATGAGAGTGTGAAAACGACTTCATCTGTAAAATGTACTTTTGTTCTTGTATCTGATTTTGATGCATATTGTTGTACACTAGTCGTCATAGAGACAAAGCTTCAGAGATTTGTACTATACCATCACCATGCCATCAACTAGGTCCACTACACCTTCATTAGGGGAAGATGTCATTGACGTTTTCATTGTCATAATAAACATGATTTCTTTCTGCTTTTGATTCTATTCTCACTCTTTTAACAAACTTTCCTTTTCTTTTTCGTTATCACTTTCTCTATTTATCTATGGCTGCATTTGAACTCACGTGTCTTCCTGTGAGACTATAAAAAATATTTAATTGGAACAAGACAAATTTAGATACAAGTACAACCCCTAAAATAATCCATTTTAGTAACCATTTATAGATAATTGTATTTTTCACCTTTGCTCTTCACCCTGCCTTGTTAAAATAGAAAATTACAATTCATCCATTTCCTCTATTTATTATTTTAATGTGGTTCCTTATATTTGTTTTATGACAATTGGTCATTTACTTCTTTTTCTTATTCTATATATCTTAAATTATCACATTATGTTAAATTTGTTTAACAGTTTATATATAATAAGAGTTATAAGTTATTAAATTTAAATATTAACTTAAAATGATAAATAAATTTAAAGAACTAAATACTAATTAACCTTTAATTTTAACCATATTTTTATAAACAGGCTAAACTCTATTAATTTGAAACGTTCTTGCATAAATCTAAAAGTTGTTGATTCAAAATTCTCCTTCCATTATGTACTAAAAATTTACTATCTGAATAATTAAACTTTATAACAAAATATTAAATTAAAAATAATCAATAATTTGATATTCATAAATTTAATATTAAATTAGTATTAACTAATATAAAATGTAATTAATAAAAGACTAAACTTAAAAAAAAAAAGTAGTAAATTATTTTCTTGTCTGACCTGACCCGAGTGACCTCTCTTTCGGTTCAGACTGGACCGGTTTGGCATGATCGGTTCGATTTATACATATAATATAACCAGGCAAGCCGTCTTACTCTATTTTCTCTTCCCGACGCGTTCCATGTTTACCCAATCCAGCAGCAGACCTCCACAACGCTGCCATTAGGGTTCATTCATTTGTACGCCTCCCTTCTTCAGCTCCCTCCTTGGCTCCGTCTACCTTCTGTTCTCAAAACAAGGCCTTAAACTTAGGTGCTCATTGGTGTGTTTTACAGGATTTTGCTATTTTTTATGCCTTTTGAACTCGTTTTGATGTGCTTTTTGTGTTATTTTGCTCGTTCTATTTATGGGTTTCAGAAATCCGAAGCCCAATTTTGGACCCGATTGTGAGTTTTCGATATAGACTTTTTCTAATATTTCATTTTTGTTCTAGGGTTCCTCGTGTACCTCTGCCTTGGCACCTCCCTCTTCTTCTTCTTTTTTATACATGTTTTTCTTTTTATTTTGGGGGGGGGGGGGGTTGGGGATGGGGGGGCTTGCTCTTCTGTTATCATGTGAGCGTTAAAGTGGTTTTCTTAGATTTATTGCCTTTCCCTGCTCTTTTCTGTAACAATAATGGCTTCAATAAACCGCCTGATAATATATATATTTTTTATAATTAATAGTGAGGCATTTAGTGAATCGACGCTAAAGTTAGTGAACTGTGGTCTGTCTGAATGGGTTTGTGTTGTAAGTGGTTTGTGCTATGGAATTTAAGCTAAAGGAATCCCCTGTTGCAAGTGTAATCAATTTATAAGTACTTCTACTTTGCGTTATTGTGAGCTTTATGTAGTAAAAAGAAGTGTTTTTTTTTTTTTCCCATTTTAATTGGCTTTCTCACGCTTCGATTGAAACTGTAAACTTTATTGCTTGTCTTGTCATTTTGCTTATTTATTTCTGCTAGTTTTGTTGTCTCTCTTTTTACAAGTTTTCATTGTTAGGTGTCTTGAGATTAGTAGTTTTATTATCTGGTTTGTTTTAGGAATGGCATCGTGACATTTTCATTTCATATCATTGGTGGGAGTTGACGGTTTAAACTTTCATTTTGGGAGCACAATATATTTTGCGATCCATCATGGAGATACAGACTTGTGGCAAGCCAATTGATTCGCTGCTTGAGAAAGTCCTTTGCATGAATATTTTGTCATCTGATTACTTCAAGGAGCTCTACCGACTAAAAACGTACCATGAAGTTATTGATGAGATTTACAATCAAGTTGATCATGTGGAGCCGTGGATGACAGGAAATTGTCGTGGTCCCTCAACTGCCTTCTGTCTTCTTTACAAGTTTTTTACTATGAAGCTCACTGTCAAACAAATGCATGGACTTTTAAAACACCCTGATTCTCCTTACATAAGAGCGGTAAGTAAGGTGCCTGGCAATTTATGGTGGCCTTTTCTGATTTGTTTTACTGAAAGTACTAAATGCTTTGTGTCTTTGTATTATGAATTTATGATGGGTGTGGGCATGTAATTTTCGCTGGTTTCTTTGTTCAATTGTGAATACCTTTTCTTCCCTTTGAGAAACTACAGGGAAAGCAGTGTGGAGATGTAAAATCAGAAATCTGTTGAGTCATTCTGTTTTTGGTTTAGTAGTCAATAAGTTTGTGAGCCCTTTCTAAATGCATTTTCGAAGTATTTGGCTTGGTAAATGATGTTATATTGTTTGATGAGAATAAGTTTATAATGTTAGCTAGATATGTGGAGACAAGCATTGGAAATGGGAACATTTAGATTTTATGTGAATTGGGACAATACTAATACTAAACATAGGTAATGCTAGTTTATTGAAGAGCTAGAGTTGGAATGGTGGACTAATTTTTAATGGATGGATATATAGGGACATACATGGTGTCAGTGGTTGATACTCTCTGGCTTTGACCTGTAGGATTAATTTTACTGTGTTTATTTCATGGTACTCCATAGAAAAAAAAAGTATACTGAGTATGTGTCTTAGTTTGATGTAGTGACATGGGTTGATAAGAAGAGAAACGATGAAATATGCTTTATTTCAAATGTGGGAGTGGATTTAATATGGAATATGATATCAAGAGTATTAAGACAGGTTGGATTTAATATTCAAATACACATGGTTATTGGAGCATAAACCCATTGGTAGAATTTGGAATTTGGTTATCTAAGCTGAATTCAAACATTTAGTTTGGGTTTATTCTCCTATTTGAAAAAATATAATGGAAATTGTAAATGATATATATATATATATATATATATATATAATAAGGTTTGGTAATTTTTTTTTATTCAGTAAGACTGGTTGGAAGTCATTGCCATGTATGCATCAGATCATTTTTGTTTTCCTCTGGATTTTGGTTTGGGGCTGACACAGCCATCAATTATTTTTTGATTACATGTGCGATAAGGAAATATTGGAAAATCCTAAATCATAGATCATAGGAAGAGGCCATGCATCTAACCTGAATTAATTTTGTACATTATTAGAAAATATGGATTTCAAATCTATGAGGTTTAATGGGTACATTCATTGGTAGAGTTTGTACCTTCTTTCTGTTTGTAGAAGGGATGCATGTGCAATTTTCAAACAGAAAAGGTATTTGTAATTTTTACCTTAGTGAAGGTTAATGTTGTTTACTCCTAAAAACAAAATATTCTGCTTCACAATGAAGAGGCTCTATTCTGTTGCCAACATAGAATTCATTTTTATTTTTAATTTTCAAAATTATAGCTTTATGTGCAACATTCTTATTAAAGATCATTTTTCAAATTCACCCTATATATTCCTGTATTGCTTGCAGATTGGATTTCTCTATTTGCGATATGTTGCTGATCCAAAGATTCTGTGGAACTGGTTTGAGCCATATGTCAAAGATGAAGAGGTATGAAGACACGTGTATGATCCAACTCTTGAAATTTATCATGCAGTGACATCTATTGAGGGGATCGTTGTTTAACATATTAACTAGTGGTTGAATTTTATCCTCTTGTAATGTATGCTTATAATTTTACTTAAAATTCTTAAATGATCGCCTTCTTTGAAATATAAGTGTAACTAATTTTACCTTGCCTCAAACTTTATTTTAGTTGAAAGTGGTTTTGGTGTAATTGTGTTGGATGTCAAGCATTTTATTGTGATATACTGTTTTTGATAGTCGGTCTTAATTTTGGGTAAAAGAGGAGCGTTGTGTTAGGTAGTTGACAGCCAATATAAAATTTTGTTGAATCTTTAATATGGATCAATGACGTTAATGTGTTAATGCTAGTTCGTTGCTTGAAAACATTGCTTTGTATGGCTTGAATATAGTGTCAAATGAGCATGAGTTGTTGCATCAATGCTTATATGTGGTGAAAAATAAACAAGGATTCTCACATTTTTGTGGGAGTGTGGATAAAGATGCTAGCCCATAAGTGTAGTATACATTTTAGGATTTGAAAAATTGGCACACTTGCAGATAAATCAATGGAGATAGTAGACACTGATTAAGAGAAAGATAAATGTAATGTGCCTACAAGAAACTAAATGAGTAGGATATAAAGCAAGGGAATTAGACACTTTGGGTTTTAAGCTTTGGTACGTTAGCAAGAAAAAAGTTAGGAATGAAGTAGGCATAATTGTAAATAAAGAGTGGAGGGACAAAGTATTGGATATATAGAGAATAGGAGATAGGATGATTGTTTTAAAGCTTGTAGTAGATTGGGTACACCTTCAATATTATCGGTGTTTATGCACCACAAGTAGGATTGGAAGAATATCGTAAGATTAAATTTTGGGAGGACCTAGAAGGTTTAATACACAAAATATCATTAGGAGAAGATATTTTTAGGAGGAGATCTAAATGTGCATATAGAGTAAAAGCTAAAGGAAATGAAAGTTTTTACGGAGGATATATCAAAGAAGTAAATGCAAAGGATAAAATAATTTGAGACTTTTTCATTAGTTTTTAATTTCATTATAATAAACCTGTATTTTAGAAAGATGGTAGAGTATCTCATCACATGCAAGAGCTGAGTCACATGTTACCAAATTGATTTCTTGGTGGTAAAGAAATCAGATATAAAATTTTGTATCAATTGCAAAGTCATACCTAATGAGAGTTTAACTACTCAGTATAAGGTCTTGGTTATGGATGTGTATGTTAAGAGAAAAGATGAAAAGAGCAATAAAAAACAAGCCCTAGGATTAGATGATGGCATTTGAGAGGTGAACCCCGTAAGAGTACAGAGAAGAAAAATTCTTTAATCCCCATGTATAAGAACAAGTGAAACATACAAAATTGTGCAAATTATAAGAGAATGAAGCTCATCAGCCATACTATGAAGTTATGGTAATAGGTCATTGAGTAGAGATTAACGTTGGACACTTAGATAACGAAGAATTAATTTGGTTTCATGTCAAGGTGGTCAACTATAGAGGTGATATACTTATTAAGAAGATTGATGGAAATATTAGAGAACTTATAAGAATTTATATATGGTTTCATCAATTTAGAAAAGACTTGATATTGAGAGACATATTGTGGAAAGCTTTCGAAAAAGAAAAGAGTTTGTGTGGTTTATATTCAAACAATCGAATATATGTATGATGGGGCCACAACTTATGAGAACACAAGGTGGAGTCACGAAGGATTTTCGATAACCATAGGACTATGCCAAGGTTCATATCCAAGAGTTCATTCTATATAACTTAGTATTAGATGTGCTCATTGAACGTATCCAAGAGACAGTGTCATACTGCAAACTTTTTGCTAAATATAGTCCTTGTGGGAAATTTGAATGAAGTAAATGAAAAATTAAAAATGTGCATACAAGATTTGGAAACATTCGGTTTCCGTATGAGTCGAAGTAAAACAAAGTATATGAAATGTAAATTTAGCGGAAGGTACACTGAGTCTAGTGTGGAGATGAAACTTGGAGATCATTCTATATAACAAGTCATAAGTTTTAAGTACTTGGGAACCACCATACAAATTATTTGATAAATAGAGGGACGTAAGTTTTAGGGTCCAAGTTGGGTTGAAGAAATAGAAGAAGGCTTTAGGTGTTTCATGTTATAGAAAAGTACCACTTGAACTTGACAAAAAATTTTATCGCACAACTATAAGACTTGTTTTGCTGTATGGTATCGAATGTTGGGTGATAAAAATCAACAACAACAACGAACAAAGCCTTTTCCCATTAAGTGCGGTCGGCTATATGGATTAAGTGACACCAACATGTTTTATCTTTGTATTATATAGTTAGATTATTAATCAACGTGAGCAAAAATTTAATGTCGCATAAATGAAAATATTGTGTTGGATGAGTGGACACATGGAAAATGTTTAGATTAGAAATGATTGCTTTTCAAGGAAAGATGGGGTAGAACCTATTAAAGCTGGTTGAAACGCTCCTTAGGTGGTCTAATAATGTATAGAGGAGGTCATTTGTACAGAGGAAAATAGCTCAATGATTAGAGGTAGAAAGAGACAAAAAAACAATAGGAAAAACTATTAGGATGAATTTAACTATTAACAACCTAACCATAGAAATGAGTCAGGATAAAACATAGTATCGCATGATCAGTAACCGATCCCACCTAATGGAAAAGACTTTGTTTGTTTGTTGTTGTATACTATTCTTCATTGAATAACCATTATGTGCCCTAATTTGGAGCAATGGAAAAGACATGTCTTGGTCAAAATGATTAATAGAATAAATCTGCGCATTGGATTTTCTTTGGAACAAATTTGTCAAGACTTGAGTTTTTTACTTTCACTGTATATCTTATGGGTATGGCCAGTATTATTTTCGAGGGGTTGGGGGGGGGGTTAGAGAGATCATATTGTACTTTTTATGCCATTTGCCTCATTTGTACATCATATATTTCTTGAATGCCATAAAATTGCTGGATAAAATAGATAATATCTTGTTTATGTTGTGATAATCCCATTTTGTCCGGTACATTTCTGGACTCCAATTACTAGGTTTCTGTAGAATTAGAATAATGAATTTTTAATTTCTGTAATTCTGAAGTATCCCCTGTTTATGTGATACCTTTTAGAAGTGCTTCCTCATATTATATATAAAATGTTCTTCATATTAAATTATGATGCTGTATGTCAGGAATTTTCTCCTGGATCTAATGGACGAATGACCACAATGGGTGTCTATATCCGTGATTTGCTTCTTGGACAGGTTAGTTACCATTAAGTATATCAAGCTATGTTTTACGTGAGTATGCTTCGTGGTTTAACCTCTTTGATCTCATACTTTCCTTTTGCTTGTAGAATCAAATACATTTGCATGATAGTCTACAAAGTGTACTATAATCTCTTGATATTGAGATTTTTAAATGAAATATCATACATTGACAAGGAAAAGAAAATTCATTTGATTCACTATTTACTAGTTAAACTGAGATTTCTGTCTCCAGAGCTCTCCTTACAGAATCCAGCTGCATCACAAGATTGCAAAAGAAGATATGTTTCTCATCATCCCATAATTTGGAGTAACGGTCCTATGAGGTGCTTTTCAGTATCTTTGGACATAAAACTTATATACCTACCAGTAATTGCTGATTAGAACTAGTTGAAACGATTGTCTTTTTTCCTTTCTACATCATATTCTTTGCTTATTGAGTGCTCTTGTGACTTTCGTTAGCAAGGTCAACTTTGTGTTTCTAAAATCACTTTCTAAAAACACATTTCTTTGAGGTTTGCGATTTCAGTTAGATGCAAAATTGAATATGTTCAAGAAGTTGACTTTCTTTTCTGTTTGGAGTGGGGCCATTATATTTGTCCTTCATATCATAAACTTTGCATTTCTGTTTCACCCGCAAATTCTTGGTAATCCATTCCTTGCTGTATGTGAGATCCATTCCGCCCTTGCACAACAATCTGCTCTAGTTGTGAGCTTGTTTCATTTCTGCAAGTACATTTGTCATTGATGTTTGTTTATAACTGCAGATCAATTTGCGTGGTATATGTAGAAACAAATTCTATTTGACTATAATTTTTAGAAATATACCTAAAAATGACTGAAATTCTTGGTAGTAATGAATGTTGTCAAGCTTGAGCTTGAATCTGGGTGCTACCTAGGCTTTTTTATATTAAGCAAGCCTTACCATATTCAGTCCAACTGCTGGGATTTATAACATATGTTTACCCTTTACCACTGCTTGTGGTTAAGTGGTTACTGCCTCCTTTATCTTTCTGGTAGGTGTTATGTTTATGGGTATCTAATTTTGTGTCATGATTTTGGACATTTTGTGCATGCTGCATTATAAGCCAGTGTCATTGACAAACTTGAGTGCCACAATTGCTGAATTTTGTTTGACACTGAGATTGCATGTAATCTTTTAATTTTACTTTGACTATGAGCCACTTTCATGAGTATGTTCTGGTTTTGCAGTATTACTTTGACACACTCTTTCCCCGCATCCCTGTTCCTGTACTGCGGCAGATTGTGTCTAATCTTGAGAAATTGAAGCTGCCTGCCACACATTCTGGTTCAACCGGGGAGTGTACTCGCCATGGCTCTGATGACACTGCCCGCAGACCTCCTTCTGTGAAAGCTGCACTTTCAGTCTCTTTTGGTCAGAGGGCTCCACATCGTGCTTCAACAAGGGACTCATCACCTATTCGCCGTACTTTACCTCCTCCACCTCATGAAAAAAATGGCAGTGATGAACGGAGGTCTCCAAGTACCCGTCGCAGCCAGAGCCGTGAATATTATGAAAGGGATAGGGATCGAGATAGGGAAAGGGACCGAGATCGCTCTCAGTCTAGGGACAGAAACAGGGATCGGGACCGTGGTAGGGACAGAGAGCGGGAACGTGATAGGGACAGAGATTGGGAACGTGATAGGGACAGGGATCGGGAACGTGACAGGGACAGGGATCGGGAACGTGACAGGGACAGGGATCGGGATCGAGAAAGATACTGGGACCGGGATAGAGATAGGGAGAGGGATAGAGATAAGAGAGATAAGGACCGGGAAAGAGATAGGGAGCGGAGTTATGATTATGATAAGAGGTCTAAGTATGCAGAGAGAGAAAGTAGCCGGGATTATGACAATAGCAGGCACTATCGCTGTAGGAGCAGGAGCCGGAGTAGGAGCAGAAGTAGAAGCCAGAGCTTGCAAGCCAGCACTGCTCGGTTTGAATCACATTCTAGTCCACAAAGAGACAGAAGCAAGGACAAATCATCTGCTTCCAGTAATCTTGCTAAACTAAAGGATATTTATGGTGATTTAGGTGATAATAAACTTGATGCCAATCCAGAAAGAATTCCTGGAAGGGACAACGGAGGTGAAGAGGTCATTAGACTCGGTGGTTCCACTTGGAAATATTGAACGATTTGGGGGAATGCTTGTGTCAAATATTGGATTTCTTTTTGACCAAGAAAGGATATTGGACCTTTCCCTGTGTTGCTTCTACTCTTGGTTGACGAAAGTTTTAGATTGATTAATGCTAATCTATGTCGGCATATATATAGTACGACTATCAAGGGATAATGTATACTAAAATTTATTCGGAATTTTTTCTGTTAAATTTGACTTCGTACTTTGTAATTGTAAGTGGAAGGCTGTTCAATGGCGTTTGAGACAAACATGCGTTGGTTAATTAGATGAAAGTACATTTTTTTCTGCGTCTCCGTACACCATTGCTAAAGATAATGTCTATTTTGCAATGGCTAGGGATTGTTCTAGATTGATGCATAAATTTGATACGCTTTGCGTATGCTAAAGTAACTTACAATTTGTTATCCTTGGCATTGCTCGTCTGGCAATATTAGTGGAATCTGCCTCTTTTTCAGATCAAAATTATCTTGATATTAACTGTAGGGAAGCAATGCAACCGTGAAAATATCTTAGGTGAATGTATTATATTATTTTATACGAATTAGTTAATTATAATTAATTAACTTTTTTATAGTACATGAAATTATTAATATAAAAAAATTAGTCAAATATTATTACTTAATGTATAAATAAGATAATATAATATATGTATTTAAAAAATTTTTTTTGCAACCATACAATTTGAGCTTGCGATGGTCTTAAATTAACCTAACCAGACATAAACCCTTTAAAACAGTAAAACCCTGCGTAGGATAACCCAGAAAAGGAGCACAAGCTTAAAATTATTGTCTTGCTATAACAGATCATGCATACTAGCAAGATAAAACTATATAAATGAGAGCGGGAATAACTTATAAAACCATGCTGGACGACTAAAAGTAGTGTAAGTTTTTCTTCTATTGCCACAAAATTTTGGAGTTACAGTATTTCACTGATCAATAATGCATGTTCTATTATCAAACTTTTGAAGCACTGACAAAAATCTGGGAGATGGCAATTGAATAGAAGACCATGAGCTCTTATAATTTGTCCCAGAGTTTCTATGGTTAGCTTCGCTAGACGATAGGATCTGTGGTAGGAGCCAGTGAGCCTCTGGCTACTCACACTTGATGGAACGATATATGTGACGGACAAAGATTAAAGAAGCACGAAAGCCGGTAGTTCCAAGCATGAGAAAAAAACCATAGCAAATGCAAGCCATGTAACCAAAGAAGAAAGTGGTTTGCATGAAGCCGTACATATCTGATCTTGCATGGTAGTAGTACAAGCAGTAGCCATATATGAACAAGCCAGTTGATCCACCACAAAGGAAGGACCTAGTTTCATGCCAAAATGCAGAAGTTAGTGTGCATGGAATTTCGAGAAAGAACTGAGGAAAAGAAATCAGCCCTGGCAGAAAAGTTCCCTGAAGCATTAGCAAAGATTAGTGTGATGTTCACTTTACTTCAAAGGTGGCAAAAATTGAGCACCTATACTTCAATTTGAAAGTTTTAAGTTCAAATTTCATCGTCAGTGTCTATAAGAGGGGGCGGGGATGAACAAACTCAATCTTAATGTATAGCCTAAACTCTGATTAATAAAATAAAGATAATGAGAGCGCTGAGTAATTCGGGATATATACCTCCACCACCATTCATGGTCTTCAGCCGCAAGCTGAAAGTATGTCAGCGCCACAGTGATGAAAGCAGTGACAATCAAGAGAATGATGAACACAATGAACAGAATGCTGTATATGGTGTAAATCCTGTGACCCCACACACTAGCAAATATGTAGTAGAGTTCAATGTAAATGGCACTGAAAGGCAAAAACCCCGCCATGGCCATCTGTGGAAGAGTTCTCCGGTACCAAGGTAGATGGGGGATCTCCCTAGGATACTTTGTGGTGCGACAAGGAGCTTGAAACTCTGGTCTGCTGTTCTTCCCAGCAATCCCACCTAATACTAGTAAAGGCGATGTTACAAGAGTCCATATGAGAAAAATAACCACAATTGTTCCAAATGGCAGTGCTGCAGTGGAGTTATAGGCAAGTGCAACAGTATTAAGAAAGCAGAATGTCAAAAACAATGGTCCAGTGAAGAGGCTTCCAGTCAATATCAAATTTCTCACCTAACAAGTCATAAACCAAAATTTTATCAGTTATTATGCTTCAGTGAAATTTATAATTTCTGCAGCTGAGTTTCAATTGCTATGAGAATGCAATAACCAGGAGAAAAACTATACTAGTACACAACGTTGTCCACGGTGAGGATATGGATTATAAGATGGAAAACAACGGATTTTTATAATATTCGATATGTAAGTAATTAAAGCGATCCATGTGGAGACTAGTGTTCCTCAAGTCTCGAAGCCAGCAAACTAGAACAATTTGATATCAGGATGTCCATGCCTGTCCGCTTGTAGATGACGGATAGAATCATGTACAAGAATCTTTAATTTGGACTTGGAACAGAAAAAAAGAGAGTCAAAAGGATAGTAAACTGAAGCTAGAGCAAATGTTTCAGCAATAACTTTCAAGTCAAGCAAATTTATGAATCACAAATAGTGAAATTATTGAACAGATATGAGCACTGACTAAGGAAAGTTACAGTAGGAAGTCTTAGAATGATGCACAAATGATGTATGCCGTCTAAGGAGTTATGATTTACCCAGTTTTTCCCTTCGATCATGTAATAGAAAGAAGCTGCAGAGTAGCCCGCAATCCCAGATGTTAACGCATATATAACAACAAGTGCAGTAAACAGAGCTCCCCTGTTGTATGGATAGAAAACACCAACTAGAGCTAGCGTAAAGATGAAGATTGCACTGAAAACAGGAGTAAAGATACATGTTTAAGTAAAAGCGAAAAAAAAAAAAGGAGCTAAATGGAGCCAAATTCTTTTTTAAAGATTAGCACTCACAGTGAAAATAGCTGGGTGCCAGATCCAATGGCTGCTGCAAACAAAGACTTGTATATTGGATACCTGAACACGTCACCATGAATGTATTTCCATCCACTCTCTTCTTGGTCATCAACTTCCTCGTCATCATGGGTAAACCTGGTCATGTTTAAAATTGTGGATATATTAGACCAAAAAGTTATAAGATTTTAATCTATGTGAGCAGGCAGTGCTTAAGTTAGTCAGTGAGAATTGTTCTTACTTAATGAAATCATTCTTAAGTATACGCATGAGAATAGTAGCAAGAAATCCAGTCAAAAGGAGAACAGTCACGCAGGAATTTATGATTGAAAACCAATGGATTTCCAAGTGATGTGGCAATGTGGAAGCCTGTGAGTATTTCTCCATCCTCTTCTCGAATGGAATATCCGTTTGAATCCATTTGACAGAATATGTGAAGTCCACATCTGCTTCTCTGTCCTCTGTTAGGTCCACAAGTGCATTCTGGTCACTTCGTACTATAACATCAATGATACGATCCTTATTGTAAAGAATCTCAAAATGAAGATGCCTAAAAAGATAAACTCTGGACCCGGTTGGGTCATCTTTGTCTTCACTGTCAAATTTTCCAAGGAAACCCCAAATGGGCAAGTCATCATAGTACATTTGAAAAAAGTAATCCTTCAAGACAGCAGCTCGAAATTTAGCAACCTCTTTCCTTGTCAGCCTCTTTCTGCAGATACTCTCAGGTTCTTTATCAACTTGGAAGCGCAGTGTGTAAGGAGCAACAACCAATCGATCCCCATTTAAAACTTCACCGAGAGCTTCTTTCTTTTCTTCTACATGAGCTGCAACGAACAAATGTGAATTACAAGGCGACAATGGAGGAAACAAAGATCAAGGCTGGAACCAAAAGAGAGCACTAAATAGAAATGGTGTCAGGAAACCAACCTGGTAAGCAAAAGGGGAGGTCAAAATATCGGTATGTTTCGCTGCGGCATGAAAAGAAGGAAAGCACACAGAATTAGCGGAGTTAGACCATTCTGAGTGGAAAATTCACAAGACTCATTGATTTAGAGCTTTATTTAATGTGCCAAACAATGAACCACACAAGCGACCAATGTGTGTACTGACTTAGTACTAAGCATTCGATTTGTCTTGGATGTCCTGCTCCAAATATTTGGTTCCCAATGAAAAATTATTTCAATTTCCCTCTTATATAACCATTTAGATAATTAGTTGATGCAGAATACATGCATCTAGGACTCTTATTTTTTTATAAAAAGTGTGTGTGTGTGTGTGAGAGAGAGAAAACAATGCACTACAAAATTTAATACAAATTCAACAATTAATCTGGATGAAATTCAGTAAAGGAATGAAATGAAAGGTTTGCAATTAAATGAGAGGAAAGCACAACCTAGAGAAGATATAATTGAACAAAACTTATTTGTCAATATAATTCTCATTACATTTGAGAAGAGATCAATCTAAAATCATCCAGCCTGATCGTTTAGATTCTTTGTAAATTTAAAGTACACATTTCCTGCATTTTTCTCCAATAGCAATAGAAGCAAACCAAACGTATCCATCTTATCTGGCGATCAATTTATCCAGTTAAAATTTTAACAGCTGAATCGAATGTATTCAGAATTAAAATTAGAGCTTCTTAATCTTAAGTCGCATTTATCACCTACTTACCCACTACCCCATAGAGGAATCAATCCGTTCATGAGCCAAACGACAAGCACTTGGTGGTCAAAGAGAACCAGCATTCAACTCATTATTTTGACGACGGATTATAAAATTAGAATGCTTATTAATTACCAAATCAAAACACAAGATCAAGTCCATATTGAATCTCATTTATATATTTCCATAACTACACTCGGGGATGAAATAGGCAGGAGACAGATAATAAAGAACTCCAAAACGAAATCACATTCTTGAGGGAATATGCAACTAAACTTTCCGAATTCGATTTTCGCGGAGAACTGAGATTGAAATGAATTGTCGGTTGACTTACCTGGGATTGTGGAAGGGTCCCACCTTGTTGGCGTAAAAGGGAACGTAATCTCCCTCTCTGTAACGATGATCTGATTCATCAGATGTGACATAGCTTACGCAGCACAGAATGACAATGGCCGCAGCCAAACACCGCACTGGCCTTCCCATCAATGAAGAGGGAGAGAGAAAGAGAGAGAGACACACTCACAAGGAGAGAGGGAGAGTCTGCAAACTGCAATGGCTTCTCCCCGAACCCGTTAGCCAAATAGGTGCATGAGAGTGGGGGAGCAGAATACAAGAATGGAATCTCCACGCCTTCACCAAAACAAAATTCCACGCATTTTTTTTTTTCAATGTATAAATTTGTTTCCAAAGGGCGTGGAAAATGAATCCTCTTCGAGAATGGTGAATGCTGACAATGACCTGCCTAACACTCCTTCCATTACGACACCTGGATTTTACCTTCCATTAGTAATGGATGAATTTCAGGATGGGGAATGCTAGAACTAGAGAAGCCTACATCTTTGAAATTTATGGGGATAATATTCATTAAGGAAAAAAATTTAAGTATAATTTGTATATATTGGTCATTAATTTTTTAATAAAAAATTAACACCTATATAATTTATACAATTTATTTATTATGATTAATTTTTTTTAAAAAAATTTTACTTATTTTATTTTAATTAGAGGATTAGATAAAAAAGATGTAAGTAATTGTATATATTGTTATTATTTATATTTTTTCATTGTAATTTAATTTATTTTTTTAATAAAATTATATAATTTAATTTTAAATTATAATTTAATTTAATTTTAAATTTTATATAAATTTTATTTATTTATCAATATATGAATAAATAAATATATACCCAAATTTATGTAAAGTGAGTATATATTATTGTAGTTTTGGTTTTTCAAAAGATCAAGTTGACAGTTAAGATATAGAACTCAACATTAATTAAAAATCAGCTATTCATATTTACTTTTAATAACCATTGATCTTATCATAAATTTAACTCTAATATAAAATAACCTTGTTTCGGGGTTGAAGACTAAATCCATATTATGTCTCTTTTTGTTTTTAGCTTAATATATAGATCATTTTGATTTTTTTAAGAAAATAAATTTTAAGTACTAAATAAAAAATTTTATTTTTAAAGGTCAAATTAGGAATTAATTAACTTTCAAGAATTAAATTGAGAAAATTTTTCATTCAAAAACTAAAATGTAAAGAGTAATCCTTTAAAAACTATATAAATCATTAATTGAATCTTAAAAAAAGTAAACAAACAATTTGATTCCTAAAAATATATACATTATAAACGTTTAGTCCATAGATCTTTACACAAGTTAGTCCTTTGATTTTATTTTTTATTTTTACATATTCTCTATTAGAAATAATCCTATTTGATGCACTAAAAATGAATGAGTTTTATTTAGAGAAACCAATTTAATATACATTTAGTGAATTAGAAATTTGGAGAAACTAAATTAGGGATATAAATTCAAAGATTTAAGGTTAAAGAAGTATATAATTCAAGGACTAAATTATATATTTACTAAAACATTAATAGATAAAGATGAATAGAAAGAAAAAAGAGAGGAGATAATTAAAATGAAAAAAAAAAAGCAGTTACCTTTTTTATTAAATGAATATAATAAATAGAAAGACAACTAAAGTTATATATTAACAAGAGTTATATTAAATTAATGCTTAAATAAAGATAGCATATATTAATCATTTATATATTTTTTAGAACTATTTATTATTTATTGTTTGTAATAGTTGGATTGTGAATGATTTTTTAGTTTATATAATTTATTATCTAAATTTGGAGGATTTGATGAGAAGCCACTTCTTTGTTCAGAAACTGCCGGACTTCTTTTTTTCTTTCAATATAAATTTTTTAGATGTAATTATTCTACAGAAACTTGAATATTGTCTTTTAATTGGCCAAGAATATTATCATCAATCCCCACAATAATTCAACGATGCTGCCAGATCAGAAGCAGCAGGACTCTCTTACATTCTTGTTTGGTAGCCTAATTTTTTCTCCCTTAAAAATATTTAATATAATTATCGTTTTTTTCTGAGACTACGATTTTGTACCGAATCCACCATAGGATTCGGGAAGAAAAAGTCATATTCCAATAAGCAGTACTTTGACTGACCTATTTGTTTCATTTGTATATTGCAGGTATATATGTAACAAATTTTTTGTTTCACATCTTCCCCATAAATTTTGTCATTTTTAATATTTATTATTAACATTTATTATAATCATTTTTGTGTATTATATTAATAATATTGTAGCAAGCTCCTTAACTCACGTGCTACCTTTGAACACAAGTACTTAGTTTTGACAGATTTTAGTTTAATCCCTTTACCGCACCACCTCCTTTTATCACTTTTTTTCAAGCTTTGTACTTTCTTTTGTAAAAAAGGACCAAAAAAAAATTCAGTACTAAGAATAATAGTATAGAATGGGATGAAAACAAATAAGTGTAAATTACACTTATCTCTTTTAAGATATATTAAAATTATATTTTTTTATTTTAAAATTTATACTTTTGAAAGATTAAAAAATTTATAATATCATGTATTTTGACTAAAATACTCATAATGATAATATTAAATTTTCAAAAATTTAAAGTTATTAGAAAACTCTATTCTATTAATTATTATGTTTTCATAAGTTATTTTGAGTTAAAAACAATAAATTTAGTTTATTTTAATTTTTTAAAAATACTTTTTTATATTAATTAAATATATATTTAATTATATAAATAATACATATAAAAATATTTTGGTCAATAAAAATGAAATTGTAGGTTTCTCTTGTCTGGAGAGTATAACTTGTTTGGCTAAGGGAATCTTTTATAGCGGGGCTGCTTTCATCAAAACAAGGAGAATTTGAAGAAAGAAAGAAAATCAATTTTTATTGTATAATCCAAAACAATGAATAACAAAATAGTAATAATAATAATGCATTCTTCTTACTATGAAAAAATAAGCCAAAGAAACTTATCTTGCATCAATAATAAAATAAGCATTAAAAAATATAAATTAAGTGAATTTGTCTTTTCATATAGATTAAGATCCATTCATCTTTGAACTTTTCCTAAAAGTCTTAGTCTTCTTTTGTTATCCCCTCCCTAAAATGCACATAGGCACGCACATAAATATTCCAGTCAGCATAAAAGCGGTATTCGAGGATCTTGTATCCTCTTACATATGCATGCACCAATTCACCCGCACCTTAGGATGCCAATGTGAACTACCATAATCATAACACATACATATAACATCATAAATACATTTTAATTGAATTCTCAAATACAAATTACATATTTAATCAGCCTTAAGATTCAAATGTCGTTAATTACAGACGTAGCTTCTAATTCTAGCATATGAAAAGATAAACAACGTAGAACTCTAAATTATAGATGTAAATTAAGCACTGAACGTTGTAGCGCCTTGTTCATTCCTGTCAAAACTCAAAGCTAGTATAATTTTTTAGTTCATGAGGTTCATTTCTAGGAAGTTTTATACATAAAGGGTTTCACTAGGAGCTTTGTACAAAATACATTAGCACATTACACACATAAATAAATGGTGTTTCTCTTCAACCTTTGGTCCTCATGATGGTAATGGAACCTCTACCCTGGGTGTGAATCCTAGTAAGGGCTACCACCGCTTTCCCTGACATACCAAAACTGCGAGCTGAAAAGGATGGAGAAGTCACACAATCTCTCACAGGGTGTGGAATTGGCTTTGCTGGGCTCATCACCATCTGCTCATTTATGTCTTTGAGCGTTGTGACTCCTTCCATTCCTCCCCGCTTCACCAGCTCAAATGGGTAAGCGATCTTCTTCCATTGACTCTCTGAATACAGAATGAAAATGAACCATTATGTTTCAGACAAAGGTAGAAAGATAAAGAATCTGTGGAATACTGAATCTAGTGATGCCCCTTAGGTGTTTGAATAAATGTGTGTGATACTTGAAATTGAAGCATCGTTTTCATCCGATTCTCCAGATGCCCAGCTCCTCTGAGAAGCATTATCTTTTATTGATGCTGCATGCTTATCATTTTGTGATGATGATTGACCCCTTGTGTTGAATTTTTGACTATCTGCAAAACAGGGAATTGCAAAGACGGCAGGGGGTTATATATTCTGCTATATTACCTGATAAATTGGTAGGCTAAACTTGAAATGTTACGTTGTCTATTTATTACACTTTCTAGACTTCACTACTTAAATTTATATAGGTTACAGAATCAGCAGCCAACCACCCCTTACCAACCATCATAGCCAAAGGATGAAGAAAACAGAAATTGGACTGATTGATTATCATAAACATCAACAGTGAAGTTATTACCCATAATCAAGTAAGATTTTAGAAGAGAGGGCTTACCATCAAACGGTTGGGTTGTTGTGGCAGAATATGTTGAGAATAGATTTACCTGGTCATCTAAATAAAGGGAATCCTGTAATTGATTAAAACTTCATATCAGATTTCCCAGAATTTGACAATTAGAACTTGAGCATAATGGTTAAGCAAATGTAAAGAACACAAAACTTGGATATAACCTTTTGATCCGGATAGTAGGATGATGAGTTTTCTTTCTTGCACCAAATACCCCAACCAGAAATCGCATCCTCAAGGTATCCAGTTGAGGGATCAGATGAAAGCCAGGACTCTGCTGCAGCAGCATCTGCATAAAGCAAATCATGATAACAAACTAGTAAAACCAATGATTGTTGTGCCAACTAGTAGCATTCATGGAAACAGACTCATCCAGGAAGAGGAAAATCAAAATGAAAAGGCAAGTGAAAGGGATAGCATATATACCAAGAGATGAATCTGAATGAGTAGCTTCAATCCCCAATTCCATGGAGGCTGGGCAGTGAGAACACAAGTTGGTGAGGTATGACATAGCCCTCTTTGTATGCAGGTTAATTCAATAATTGTTAAATTTTTAACATTCATATGTGAACAAAAAGACTACTGTATTTCACTCTCTGGCTCAAGGAAAATTATTGTAATGGGCCCTTTGAAACGCTGAAAATACCCACCTACCTAACCATGCATTAGTCAATGTAGAGCAAAATAATAAATGGGCCACATTAATTAAAGTATTGATTATGAACTTTTTGGTCTAATTATAGAGGAAGGTCTTTTTATTCCTTGGGAAATGAAGACAAGCTTTTTGGTCATCTACTAAACTGTAAAGTTTTTCAAATAAATTGAAAAATAGTTTATAGAACAAGAGTGAAATGATTAGGTTGTTCAAGGGTTATTTGCTATGAAGGCCTCTGTCATTGTGAGAGTCATATCTGTGTCTCTGTTTCAATGTTGACTTACAAAGATAAACATAGACAATTTATTAATTTTCTTTTTAGACGATTTTGTTGTGATTTCGAAAATGAGATATTTCATCCTAACTGTAATTTAAGATGTTAAACCACGCAGAACTGTATTGGAATTGGGATGTAATGTTGAATTAAGCGACTAAGGAAGTTAGTAAATGCAGTCAAAGTGGACATCTTCAAAATATCACTATCTTCCTTCTCAAAGCATGCAAAGACTATTTTCTTTTTCTGATTTGTTATATTTCTCTTTCTTTGTTAGGGTTTTCTTTATGTTCCTATTTACTACCGAATAAATTTGAAAATAAGGTCTTCGAGCTTATCATACTTTAGTCTCTCTCTCTCTTTTTTCCTATACAATTTTCTTATTTGTTTCTGCTATTAAACCAGTAGCCACCCTACTGAGAAAACCATTGACTTCCCTTGTACAACTAACAATGCTATCCATTATGACTAGATTTGAAGTTTGAACTCACATGAAAGTAGAAAATAATAAAATCCCTAAATATTCTATGTTTTTCCTTTTTTAGCGTTATAATTTATGTGTTACAGTAGGTGGTCCTGTAATCTATGTTACTCCCGGATCTTCAAAAGTAGACGAGTGGTTGATTTGCAGTTACATATTTTGATGGGAAAACGACAGAAAAATGGAGAGACAAAGGAGTAGATGATGGGTTAAGTTTCAATTTGATAGCTGCACTTGGTAGGTACTACATAACATAAAGGAACAAAGAGACCTCCCATTTCTAATTACCTCATCCTAAAATAAAATTCTATTTGGAAGTTAATGCCATATATGGGTCCAACCTCATCTTCTAAGCGCAAAACAAGCATATACAACATACAATTGTCGTTTTCTGGATCTCGTGTTCATTAATTTTTTCTTAAAAAAATTTGTTTAAAATATAATTTTCGTGTAAAATAAAATCCAAAATATTCTTTTGCTCTTTTGTTTTTTTTTTTTGGGTTTAAATGATGATGATTAAGGAGTCGGAGTTAAGATCAGTTGATCCCGGATATGCAAAGTCACTATTTTAGGGGTATTTTTTTTTAATAAACAAACATGCAAGAAAGTAATTAAAATTGAGTTTAGTTAAAAAAATTAATTCTTTACAATGTTACAGATTAAGATTAGAATCTCTGTAAGAAAAAATATTAAGATCAAGTTTAGAATCTCTGTAAAAAAAATTAATATTTAGTGTCTGACAATATTTTAAATAAAATTATTTTTAATAAAAAATAAATATAAAAAAAATGCAAGAATATGATAGTTGGATGACATAACATATGACAGCTTTCATGAAACAATTTCATAGCATGATCCAATGAACATTTTGGGAGCAAAATCAAATTTAGAATTACACAAACAGCAGTTTCCCATCACAGGCCCTTTTAGTTTGGAGCAAAACTGATGCCCAATCACATGGGACTTATTCAAGCCCACCGCTTAAAAGCTTTCATACACATAAAAAGACATTAGCATTCAACTGATTTGTGTACGATTTTTTTTAATTATTTAATATAGAAGTTTGTTAAGCACAACTTGTTTAAGCACCTAAATTAAAAAGATCCCCAATTAGTTTTCACAAGGGATGAAATTTTTAAGGGAAGTTTATTGGTTGTTAAAAGATATACAATTAATCACTTTATTTTCAAATTTTATACTTAAATGATTTAGTCTTTCAAGATTTTTGACTAAATATATTTATCTGTTTATTATAATTTTAAATAATGAAAAACTAATCAGTGGTAAATAAAAAATATTTAAACATTAAATGGTTTACAAGTAAAATTAAATAACCAAATAGTTAATAATGTATCTTCTAAAAATATATGTTCTGAATTATTTAAAAAATTTATTTCATAAAAGCAGTTCTGTTCTGTGAAAACAACTTTGGGTTGGCATTAATTAAGGTCATTAAATCCAACCCAGTTAGGAAAAGTATTAGACGCTAATCAATTATTAGAGTGCTAAATGGCAGAACATGGCAGCATACACCTGTTTGTCTTTGGGTTACACTATTCGTAAACTGTGACCCTTTATGCCAAAATTCCATTCCTTTTGCTTTACCTTCATTATTATCTTCAAGGAATAAAGCTTACTTCTGCTAGAATTATAGCTGTCCCTCTCTAGTTCTTTCAAGAACATTCTTCTGCCATAATAGATTCCATAGTCCAGCAGTATCCCCATTCATCATATAACAACATCAGAACCTTCATCTCTCTTCACCATCAATCATCAGTCAAACTCAAAGATGGCAGAGGCACGCACTGTAGGTATAGCCATGGACTTCTCTCCCACCAGCAAATTAGCTCTCAGATGGGCCGTTGATAATCTCATCAACGACGGAGATCGTATCATCTTAATCAACGTGCAGCCTCCCAAATCTGATCACACCAGAAAGGAGCTTTTCGAGGACACTGGCTCACGTTAGTGACCCTTTTTCTGCTACATGGACATAATTTTTTATTTTTGGTTATCACTATCAGGATGTAAATTTTGTTAATAAGAGATACTAGTGTGTTTGATGAACTGTGAATAACACTTTCTGGGTTTTGTTTGGCAGCTTTGGTGCCTTTGGAGGAATTGAAGGAGATGAATTTTACGAAGCAATATGGGATTGCTAGGGACTTTGAAGTCTTGGATGTCCTTGACACAGTGTCTAAGACCAAAGGGGTATTGATATTTCACACTGTTGCTTGCTCTGTTCTTGATTACTTTTCTTTTCTTCTGTAATTTACTTATAAAAAATTGCATGTGGTTGTGCTGTGAGAATTGGAATAGGCAAAGGTCGTGGCAAAGGTGTATTGGGGGGACCCAAGGGAGAAGTTATGCGCTGCTGCTGAAGATCTTAAGCTTGATTCTCTAGTAATTGGAAGCAGGGGTTTAGGCTCCATCAAAAGGTATACATACATACACACACACATATATATATATAGAGTAATAACAGTACTGTCTGGAATTTTCATGAAATTTCATATTCTCCTTTGATGATTCCATGAAGTTAATTCCATTAATGTATGTGATTTTCTCTGATTTTTCTTTCAGGATATTATTGGGCAGTGTAAGTAACTACGTGGTGACGAATGCTTCTTGCCCTGTTACAGTAGTTAAGGGAAACCCATCTTCCAATTAAAGGCACTGATGTAGCTTGTATTTATTTTGGTTCTTCAAAGCAAACCCAGAAAAAAAAAAAAAAAGTTTGTTTGATTAAAAGGTGCTTACTGAATGGATTATGTAACATTGGCTTTTTCTGAATTGAGAATAACAGTGTGCCCTTTAGAAATCTCAAAATTGTTAATTATAATTTGAATGGAAAAAATAAATTACAGGAGCGAGACTCTTCCTTATTCGTTCTTCTAAGTAAACATTCTAAAGGAGGAATAACCCAAACAAACAAGCTTAGGCTCTAACAAACACCATTCATCTTCTCGTTCATCTTCTTCCTGTCGGACACAAACTTCCTCCAAGCCGTAGTGATTTCCCTCTGGGTCTCGAGAGCGCTTTTCTTGGGAACCACTAGGCCGTCGCCGGCCTTCTCGGCGGTGACAGTTATGGTGGTGCTCTCGATAGACTTGGGGGGAAGCAAATCGAGCTCGTGCAAGACTTTCTGGATATCAATGGCGAGACGCTCGGCGAATGTTCGAGAGAAGTCCTCTCTGATAACGACACGGAGGACGGTGATGTTTTGGGCATCAGGAGGCATGGAGTATGCTGGGACTATCCAGCCATAGCGCTTCAAGAAATCAGAGATTTGGAATTCGTTGTAGTTGTTGTTGTCCTTCAAGGTAAAGGCCACCAATGGGACCCCATCGTCCTTGGATACGATGTTAAAGCGCTCTGTTTTCTCAATACCCTCTTTGAGGACCAGCATGTTGTCTCTGCAGTTTTCCATTACATTCCTATATCCCTGCAAAATCAATTAACACACACTCAGGAGTCAGGCCTTTAGTTTCAAATGAATAAGTTCTTTTGGTTGGTCACAGTACCTCATATCCCAAGCGAATGAGCTGGTAATACTGAGCAATAACTTGACTTGAACCTGCATTCAGTATCGTATCGTATCAGTATAATATTAACACAAAAATGGTGGAAATTAAGTTGAAGCGAATGTCATATTTGGTTGTATTTGATTTTGACCTTTGGAGAAGTTGAGAGTGAAGGTGGGTTGATCAGCTCCAAGGTAGTTAATGTGGAATATGAGTTCCTCAGGCAAGTCCTCCTTGCTTCTCCAAATGACCCAACCAATTCCTGCATACACAAGGCCATACTTGTGTCCACTAACATTGATGCTCTTCACTAGTGGCAACCGGAAGTCCCACTCTAATTCTGGATATATGAATGGTGCGATGAATCCACCACTGGCTGCATCCACATGAATTGGAGTATCCCATCTGCCACAAGAGTTGGTCCAAGTCCAAGCTTAATAAGATTTTGTTAGAAAATTAGAGAGCATTTAAGAGTTAAGATTGAATGGAAGGGAGGAAGAGGAAGAGGCTTATTTACCCAGTTTCATTATTCTTCTCAATAAGAAGATCATTTAAGCGCTTGACATCTTCAAATTCTCCATTGAGGGTAGAACCAAGGATAGCTGCAACGCAAATGGTGTTCTCATCCACCATTTCCACTGCCTTTTCTGGGTCCATTACGAAGTAATCTTGCCTCAGCTTCACCTCTTTCAGCTCCACCTCGAAGTACCTTGCGAATTTCTCCCAGCATACCTGAACATTGGCACCAGTGACAATGTTGGGTTTGTCAATAGGTTTGCCTTGCGCTTTCATTTTGTTCTGCCATTTGCGTTTGAAAGCCAAGCCAGCCAACATGATGGCCTCGGATGAGCCAACTGTGCCAACACCAACTGCGGGCTCTGACTCTTGAAGTGGTGCATGGAAAAGATGAGCTATCATGTTTACACACCGGTTCTGCAACATTAAACGTAACTCAGGTCACTCTACACTCGTATCATATGTATAAAATACTTTTCATATATATAAAAAAAAAAGTAGTGATTTTATGAAATCAGATCATATAAATTCAAGAAATGTATGGGTGTATAGATTGTGTTATTAATTAATAATATTTCATTATTTTTTTTACTTAAAAAATTTTAAGTATATAAATTATACTACTTCATCTATACATTAATTAATAAAATTTAATATATTTTTTTATTTTAAACTAGAAGACTCACATGATACATAAAATAAATGAGGTTGTACAACAAGTGTATTTAAAAATTTTTCTTCTTAGGAATCTAAATAATATGAAAAAATAAAATTTGATTGCATATTATTAATTAATATACAAGTCAAATGACATAATACATGCTAGATGCTTAGTATACATAAAAGTATATGTTATTTTTTTTAATTTTTTAAATATGTTATAAAAAAATAATTATTGAATTTTAAAATAATAAATTATATAATAAAAATATTTAATTTTTTACTTATTTTTTATTACTTTTTATTTTTTATAATTTTTATATTCTTACATCACATATTTTATTTTATATTTTATATTATTATAAAATAAATTTATTTTGTAAAAATATTATATAAAAACTTAAAATTATTATAATATAAATATTTAAAAAATTTTATATAAGTTATACATGAATTTAATATATATTAATAATTTAATAAAAAAATAAAAAATAATATGTATGTAAATAAAATTAACTTTTGATAAAAAAAAACATTGAATTTTTTAATAATTTTAACTTATTTACATGTGACAAGTTTAAGTTTGATTGATGGATTTGATATTTTAAGAAAATCATTTTGAAATAATAAGCAAAAATTCAGAAAGAGAGAGAGACTCATGCGAAGCGACAGTGAAAGATGAATAATGAGAGAGAAGGATGATCGGCATGCCTGTAGTTCAGTGGTGACGGGATACTCGTCCATGTCGACGTAGTTCTTGTTGATGGAGGCCATGATGAGCTTGTCGCACTCAGGCTCCATCCACGTGGTGACGAAGGACGCCAGATTCAGCCTGGGATTCCCATCCAGCATCAGCTCGTCGTTGATGATCTGATACGCCGCCTCCTTCGGTATCGACTGCTCCGCCATCTTGAATCTTGGCAGCGACGCTCGCACGTACCGCGATGCGAACGTGGAGTGCACGGACACGTCCGTGTGGGAGGCTGTCTTCGACAGAACCATCGCGAATTCAACACACGTACGGTGGTTGACGGTGGAGAGAGAAATTATATGTGTGTGTGTAAGTATAACTAACTAACTAGGTAGAGAGAGAAAGAGAGAAATTTTAGAATTAGAGAAGAGAGGGACTTGCCCTGGGGAGAGTTAAATAATGAAGAGAGAGTGAATGAGTGGTGAGTGGTATTTAACGAAGCGACTTCTAAGGAAGGAAAGTGGTTTTGGAATTAAAGCAATGAAGAAGCTTAATGTCTATACAAGGAAATACCTAAATATATACCCTTCCTTACCCATATTATGTATCTTCCTCCATATATACCATGAGAATTAGTATTTTACGAAAAAGAAAAAAGGGTTTAAATTATTACTTTTTTAGTAATTTATCATGTAGTTTATCACAAATATCTATATATGTAGCTAGGTACGTGTCCTATTTGATATAATTCATCTTAAATATATGTAATAATAAGTAGACATAATAGATATACATTATTTTTATGATATTTGTTATATATGATTAATTATATTAGCTAGCTAGTTAGTTATAAACTTCAATATTTTTTATGTCATTGATATCCAAGATGTGTTTCACATTAATTTCAAAATGCTCCAGTACTATAATAGGATCATACTAATTCTTATACCACAAACATTTTAAATATCATACAGAATTTTATATAATTGAATTAAGCTGATTTTATGTGAGATAAACCGGGTTCTTGAATTCTTTTTTTCTTTTTTTTTGTTGGGGACAAAGTATTATCCTTTTTTGGAAAAGGGAGATTCTTGGGTATAAAAATTGTACCTTTTTTTAATGTATTAATCAATCATATTTATTTTAAATTAAATGTTATACATGATATATAAAATAAAATAAATTAATTATATTTTATTAATTAATGTCCAATGTAGTTAAGATTTTTTTTTCTGATAAAATAGAAAGTGTGGTATATATGCAATCCTTGAATGGACTCTGAACATTGCAATGCTCCAAATCAAGAGCTGAGAAGTCTTCGTATTGACGCATGATCCTCTGCATGTTCTTCGTTCAAATTGATGAGAAATAATGGTGGGTGCCCAATTTGGGACATCAAAACATAATTAAGATTATAGACAATTTGAGTTTAACCTTAACTTAATCAAATTCGTTATTTAAAATAAAACAAATTTAAACTTTTAAATAAAAAAATTATAATTAAATTCAATTCATTTCTCATAAATAATGTTATAATATACATATATATATGTTTGTATACACATAAAATTTAAATTAAATAAAAAATTATTAACTTTCATAAAGCATATATATATGTATATTAGTAAATTATATAATATTTTTTAATCATAAATGTTTATATTCATCTAACATTTTTTATATGAAATATATATATAATTATAACATATATTATTTAAAATTTAAAAATATAATATATATTATATAAAATAATATTTTATTATTAATTGAGTTATTTATAAATTTAACAAGTCAAGTATTAAATATTTAAATTTAATTTATTTAATTAAACAAATTTAATATATTAATTAAGTTTATTTATTTATTAAATGAACTAAACTTGAATTAAATTTTAGATGAATTAAATTTAAATAATTCATAAACAATTCAATTAATTTTTATCCTAATAATTACTTAATAGAATAGAACACATCAAAAGAAAGGCAAGACTTTTCAAGAACCGTATGGGTGAAGCAATTTTCTCTCACAACACTGATTAAAGCGTGCTTCATCCCTCCATAATGAGACGGACAAAAGTTCGAAGAAAAAGTTGCCCTCATCATATCGCGGCATTAAAGGGACTTGAATTTTACCGCTATTTGATTAACATTTCATTTTAGAATTGTTTTTCCTTAACCATTTATTATTGAAAAATTTGTAAACAGCTCAATTAATAATATTTAAAATTTATTAAATTTTCAACGGCATTAAAGGGACTTGAATTTTACTGTTATTTTAATTATATGACTCTCATTAACTTCATTTAGATTAATTAAAATTTAATAAATTTTAAATATTATTAATTTCTATAAAAATTAAAATACACAAAATATATCGTTGTTTGTTTACATTTAAATTTAATTTAATTTAATTGACAAAAAAATGTGGTTTCAGTTAATAAAATATTTTAAATGTTATGAAATGTTTAAAATATTAAATTAGTGTTTTTGGTGTATCATTCAAGGTATATGATTTGGTTCTTAAAAATATTTAACATCTAAATTTCAGAAATCAAATTAATTGCTAAAAGTTTTCGGTACTTATTAGTCCCTTAATAGCAAGTATGATTTGGATCATATATTTTAATATTCAAAGAGAAATAATTAAAACATATATTTTAAAAAATAAATCAAGCATTTCTTGAATTTAAAAACCAAATACTATGGGCTCTTCACTAAATTACCATATTAAAATCAATTTTATATATCCTATTTTTCGTAACCTTTATTGTTTGTCTTTTATTGCTGTAATTACTGACACTAAAGGAGTTATGGAAAATAAGATATCTAACTTTATGCCTATATGTTTCAAAAACCAAAAATTATATTTGCCTCAATAAAATATCTTAAATCCAATTTCTTTTCTTTTAGAGAGTAAAGACATACAAAAGAGTGTCAGTTTTAAATTACAAATAATAAATCTTATTTTTCAAGAAAAACAAGTCACTTTCGTGTAATATCATTCTAATTTTTCAACTTCTTATGGAACATAACATTAAAAAATATATACTTTTGTCGTTTATAAAACATCCGACATAATTTGTAACCTTTTTATTTTTCGTTTTCATACTTGAATATCTTTTAAATAGTAGGTAAATAAAATGTCTATATACCAAAACACCAGCATAAAAAATAATAACAATAAACCTTACTAAAATACTGTAGGAAAATATATTAATCTGAAAATGATCCCAACAAGAAAACTTTCGGATACTTAGAAAGGTGGCGATAAGGTGCATTTTCACAATTTGAATAATAACGACCATTACTCGGCTGCCTAAAATGTTAGGACGCTAGCCTGCAGAATTAAGCATGAGCTATATGTTGAATAGGGCAAGCATGCAAAGTAAAATCAGCAGAAATAAAGCTAAATCCATTTCCGAGGAACTAATTAAAATTACACGACTATCTGCTCTGGCAATAGGGGACAAATAGCCACCCCCATATTTTTTCTTTCAACACACAAGGAAAAAAGTCCCAAAGATGAGAGACCAATACATCTTTTCCCTTCTTTATTTTTCCTCAACAGAATATAGAGCTGAATGACCCTTTTCAGTCTCACTTTCCTCCGCCACCTGAATCTGCCACAAAAAGAATAGCTAGTTAGTTAGGCACAACATACGTAGATTTTAGCAAATGAAAATTACAAATAGATAATGACTACCCATAACATAATGAAAAATTGTACCAGAAGCCCAGAGAACAGAACCCATATTCAATTATTATCAACGTGTAATGAAGTAAAACACCATTGCTTGATTTAAGGGAACCATAAAGCAGCATACCAAGTAATCAGGCCTAGACAGAGAGTCTTGTTTTAAGCTCATCTGCCACAGCGTCAATGAACTCCTCGGTGTTGAGATATTGCTCCCTAGAAAGCCTGCTTGCATGTGAAATATACAGTCAACAAACTAATCATGTCTACTAGAAATGCAAATACGTTTGGAAATGTTGTGATGAATTAACAAGTAGCATACTTGGATCCATGAATAATAAGTGCCAAATCCTTGGTCATCTTCCCAGATTCTACTGCTCCAATGCAAGCAGCCTCTAGTTTTTGGGTGAAATCCAAGAGTTTAGCGTTGTCATCCAGCTTTGCCCTGTAAGCAAAGATGCATTATAATTTCCCATTAAATCAAACATTATATGCAGAGTTTCTGGTACAAGGCAAAAGGAAAAAAAGCACTCCGGCTCTGCAATTTAATTAACAGATAAAAACCTGTGGGCAAGGCCTCTTGTCCATGCAAAGATGGATGCTATGCTATTTGTACTGGTTTCCCCTCCCTTTTGATGAACCCTATAATGCCGCGTAACTGTACCATGGGCAGCTTCTGCTTCTATGGTCTTTCCATCAGGGCACACCTGTACACCCCCCCCCCCCCCCCCAAAAAAAAAAGAAAACCGTACATTCAGTTTCCATAAGCATGAATATACCAAGACATCTCAAAAGGAAATTAGCAAGCCAAAACTACATACATAACTTAATAGTAAACTTCTTCATTTACTACAAAAGAAAATGCTAGCTTAGCAAGAAAGGAAGGACTATTATTCATTAAATTTTTCACAAGATATGCAACATGAATTGATTGAATTCATTCATGAGGTACAGTTACAACAAAATCTGCGTGGGTGGGAGTGAGGATTTTCAATAGTATACCAGCTGGATAAGAATAACTGAAAAACCACATAAATGTATAAGGACTTATGTCTTATAATAACACGTACCAGTACAGATGTCATCAAACCCAGTGACCCAAAACCTAAATCAACATGAAAAGGTATTAGTGATTTAGAGAAAAGCATCAAGTATCAAAATCAGAAAAAGAAAAACTTATTAGAAAGGATATCATACAAACCTTGGGCTAAGAAGTCACTCTGGACATCTCCATCATAGTTTTTGCATGCCCATACATAACCTCCTTCACTCTTGAGAGCATAGGCAACCATATCATCAATAAGCCGGTGCTCATACCTTCCAGTCCATGAGGTAAATGTAATCAAATGTATAATATATGCCAACAGTTTTATGCAAAGTAAAGCACTTATTCACTTACCATATACCAGCAGTCTCAAATTTTGATTTCCAGTTGGCCTCATAAACTTCTTGGAAAATGTCCTTAAATCTTCAACCAATAATTGAATACAAATATAAATAGGCAAAATAACACAAGGACAAAGCAAATGACTCCAAATACATAATTGCATAATGAAATTGTTGCCAGAATAGCGAAAAGAGATAGCAAACTAAATTTTGCATACCTTCCATCATACTTCTTAAGAATTGTATTTTTTGTGCTAAGATATAAAGGCCATTTTTTCTCATAAGCAGTTGACATGGAAGCCTCAGCAAACGCACGGATAGACTGCAACCAATGACAAAAATAAAAAATAGAAGATTAGTAACTTTCAAAATCATTGAACTACATCCAACCAAACCAACAAAGGACACTGCAGAATCAACCTCATCAGTGTTATACATGGCTAATGAAACACCCCCTTCACCAGTAAAGTTATACACATCTAGTTCAGTCTTCTGACCTTGCCCTTCTGGTACTGCAAGAATAAAAAGAAATCATAAGTAATTTACAATTACTAATATACATTATTAAGAGATACTGATTCCCAAGGAAGTTGGAAGAGATAACATATATATGTGAGTATCGGATCAAAATTAAAAAGTATGAGTAACAATGGTAAGCTCTCAAGAAAGAATTCATTTAAACATAGAACTTATACCAAATACTAGCTTCAGTTGTCCAGCACCCTTAATAACTGTGTCGGTAGCCCGATATTGGTCACCAAAAGCATGCCTTCCAATACATATTCCCTTTGTCCAACCTGTCAAATGTCAATACTAGAATAGTTATACTCCATAAACCAAGAAGCAAAGAAGCACTACACAAAGTCAATATAAGTACCTGGAACAAGGCGAGGAATGTTTTTGCAAAGAATTGGTTCTCTGAAGACAGTTCCTGAAAGAATTTTGCAACAGAGTAACCAATAAGAAACTGACCACTCAGCTATCACTTATCAACCACCACACACAAACAGGAAATGTATAGACTTAGTAACTAGCATTTACCAAACAATAATCAATTTATCAAAGTTGAGTTACCATTCAAAATGTTCCTAATTGTGCCATTTGGACTCTTCCACATTTGCTTCAGGCCAAACTCCTTCACACGAGCTTCATCTGTTAATTGTAATACCACAGACATTAGTGCTGCTAACATCTATAATGTACCAGACTGTTACCATGCAGCAGCAACTCAAGTAGTTAAATTCTTGAACAATTATATAAATATCACAATCCCCATTGCATATTCCCTCATTCATTTTCGTCAATGTGTATATGTTGACATATAAATTCAAATTTTTTTCTCTATGAACTTAAAAATAAAAGTTCCAACCACAATACCTGGAGTGATGGTCGCACACTTGATTGCTACATTATACCTATATAACAGTGCAATCATTAGAGATACCAAAATAACAATAACACAAAAACATAAATAGAAAATCATTTAGCCACCCTAAATTCAAAATTGTAGACTAAATAATTTGAACACTAAAACATATTGCTTGCTGTATTGCCAAAAATTATTAGAAAAGAATTGCATGCTTCACATTCTTCCTAATCCTACAATATCCAAAACAAACTTGTAAAAGAAAATAATTTTAATATCAACCCAAGACTTAAGGAAGAAAATCATTTTACAGAGGAGGAAAAGACCCAAAAAAAATCAACTGATTTTGTTTTAAAAAGATTAAAAAAATTAGAGTTGGGAAAGAAAAACATCTAGCAAGTCAACATATGATGTAAGAACACACTTCAGAGTTGCTTCTGCACTTTCAACAGTAACTTTATCGTCAGTCTGATCACGGTAAGGAAGGCCTAGGTCAAAATACTTGATGTCCAACTCAAGAAAGGGGAGAATGAGCTGTTAGGAGAAAAAAAATCATAAGTCATGACAATCCAAAAAAATGTATTCTGACAATAAAGTAAAAGGCAAAGAAGATGAAAAATACCTTATCCTTGATTGACTTCCAGATAACTCGAGTCATTTCATCTCCTGCAGTGCAGCATTCAGAAAGGACGTCATAAGAAAAGTAAAGATATTCCACACCACGCTCAGGTTTTGATCTAATCTAAAGATTCTTAACAAATACATGAAACAATGACCAGACTAGATCAAATTCATCCTGAGAATGCCAACAATTTCACGAACATTATACTCCGCCTTACACTAATTTTACTAGAAGTGAGCAGATCAAACGTTCACATTAACAAAAAGGCAAGGCTCGATTCAGTAGAGCATTTCTATGCAGTTATTGCCTTAACAGATTATGTCCAAAAATAAAAAGTAAACATGAAGTAAAAGGATACTAACTAATTTCAAGTAAGAGGAAGATAACAATAGAATGGAAGCCTAGGCCGATGATTAAGTAAAGTGAAAGAATGAAAATGATTTTACTTGGCATAAATATCTCCATTAAAACAGTAACACTAAAAGAATTAGAAAAATCTTTTAACACAAGTGGTCCACAAAATATCACAATAAAAAGATCCAGTTTGAGCAATTCAGACGAAGCACGAGACATATCAAAAAGTCGGAGAATGAAGAACGTCAGTGGAGCAATCAGATCCAAACTCACCATCCATCTCCACGATGGGGTTGACCACCTTGATCTTCTGGAATGCCATTTCTCAATCGCTTTCTCTGCAAAAGATCTGTTGAAGCCGCGAAATCGGAGAGGCGGAGGTGTGAGAGCAACCTCAGCCGGCAGCGAAAGTTTGATACTAGCAGTACGAGGAAGTCTTAGCGTCTTAGGTGAAGTTTTACAGACGAGCAACTTGTCTTATACAGTGAAGAGAAAGATGGGCTTTTGGATCCCCTGCTGGGCTTTTTAGCGGCGGTTTTATCCGTCGCTAAAGTGTGTTTTAATATTATTGCAACGAATATTATTGCTGCTATAACTTTTGTTTAAATAATTCATCTAACAAAAGTTATAGTGACAATAATATTTGTTGCAAAAAACTTTAGCAACGGAAAAAACCGCTGCTAAAACGCCCAGCACCACCCAGCAGGGACACGAATCCGGACGCGAAAGATGGAGACCGTAGGAGCATGAGAATTCAACTTATATGTATTTGTTCACGTTTTTATATCCTTCAAATAATTTGTTTTAATTTAAATCATAAATTATAAAAATATTTAATTTAATTTATATATTATATCTTAATTTATTTTTGAAAATTTTAAATTAAAATATAAAAAAATATATAATATTTATACATAAAATTAAATTAAGACATAATATCTTTTTTAAGAATTAAATTAAATATTTTTATAACATAAATATTAAATTAAAACAAATTCCTCTTGAACTTACTTTTTTGCCATAGTGGCCAATTGGTTGGTTAGCTGCATTGTAGGGGAAAAAAAATATTATTAATTGAAACCACAATTTTTGGTATTTAAATTAAATTGAAACGACAAGAATGGTAATTTTATGTTTACAAAAAAGTAAAATTAATTTCACTTAAATAGAGGTGTAAACGAAGTAATTTGTTTATAAACTATTTTAATTGGGTTTGTCAAAAATTTAAATTTTTAGTTTTTATTTAATAAATGAACGATTTTAATCAACATATTAAATTTGTTTAATTAAATTATTTGAATTTAAATATTTAATATTTAATTTATTTAATTTGTAAAAAATTTGATTAATAATAAAATATTATTTTATATAATATATATTATATTTTTAAATTTTAAATAATATATATTTTAATTATATATGTTAGATAAATACAAAAATTAATGTATAATTAAAAAAATTATATATAAAATTATATAATTTTTTCATACATATATACATTATATGAAAGTTGATTATTTTTTATTTAATTTAAATTTTATATGTACACAAAAATATATATTATATTTATTGTATTGTTCACGAATTATTTATTTTAAAATTTAGGTTCACTTTATTTTAAATGAATAAATTTCATTAAGTTAAAATTTAACTCGATTTAACTCGTTTATAGCCTTATACTCAGATATAATTCTATTGTTTTTTTGATAATTTTTAACAATTTAATACTAATTTTAAAAATATATAATTTAATTCTTAAAAATATTTAATATCTAAATTTTAAAATACACAATTTAATGGCTAAAAGTTTGAGAGTAAAATACAAAAACAAAAAAAAAAAAATCCTTCCTTTTTGGAAAGAGAAAAAGACAGAAGCTAAAGCACTAAAACACGAGGAAAGGAAATGGCAGCAAGATCTTAAGAAACCAAGCTTTTGCACTTAGCAGGCACTTGGTCAAAGGTGTGAATTCCCTGAGAGACCTCCAACCCCATTTTAGCCATGAAATCAGTTACCTGGTTGCACTCTCTATAGAGTCTATTGGGGGTTTTTGAGATGGAGACTGCGCCTGATTAAAGGATAGCACGGGTGAGACTCAGCCACTCCTTCATTGATATGAAACTTGACATTATATGTATATGGAGACAACTTTCCTTCTTTTATATTGACTTTGGTTCTTTATTTATACTAGTATCAAAGGAGGACTGAAACTTTAAAGCCACAAGACTTCATTTTGAAAACTCTGTCAAGAGATATGAAAACCCCATTGTAATATTCAACTTGATTAAGATAGGAGTTTCCATATCTTTAAGGATTGAATAATTGTCATCTTGTATGTTGATTTCTCTATCTACTGTCTAACATTGTTGGACTTCTAGCCTTCAACTAACTCTCACCTCAATGACCATTGACTTAGGTAGCGACTTCGGGTTTCTTGCGAACAGTGACCGGTAGTGAAAGCCAATAGTGTTTGTCTGTTCTTTCTTGTGTGATATCGTCCCTTGGAAATGGATATTTAATTAAAGGTGTGTTTGAAAAAAAAAAAAAATGAAGAGAAAGGGAAGAAAAAAAAAGTAATAATATTTTTTTATTTGTTTCTTAAAATTTAAAAAATTTTATGATAACTTTTGTTAACTTCTTTTGTTAATTTTTATTTTTTAAAATTAAAAATATTTAGAAAATCTAAACAAACAAAAAAAACATCACATAATTTTTTTTTCTTTTCTCTTCTTCATTTTCAAACACACCTCAAACTATTTTGATAATTTGAATGTTTATGTTTTTTTGATTAATTATAACAGTTACATATTAAGTACAAAGGACCTTTTTAGATAGTACAAGCAATTTGGAATTCTTTGTAAAATAAGACGAAATAGATATTGCCTCAAATTGCCAATGAAGCAGAACTTGACATTATGATGCTGAGCTAGGTGCATGATGTCTTGACGGATTACGTCCTCTTCAAGACCTTGTAGCTTGCTTTTGAAAATCTTGATATGGCCATGTTTTGCGAGAACAATCATTGAAATTCCTTCGCTCATCCTGCATCTGAGAACATAAAAAGTCCCTTATATGAGTTAATAATAATATATTAAACTTACTATTAGTACTCCTGTAGATTACTGAGATGTTTCTGATTTGTTGTTTTCTTGTGAAGATCAAAATGATGTATTTGTCTTTCTTCTGATTCTTCTTGAGAACAAATAGACACCTCTCTGAATCGAATTCTTGCATTATATGATGAACTTGATTGCTCGATGTCTGCGTTCTCCTGTGAATCTGTGTTATGCCTAAATTGTTGTTCGATTCAGCTATTTCTCCCCATTGTTGATAGATATTATGTGACAGAGCCTCAGGTAAGATCTGCTTATTTTCCATGTACAATTTATTCCTGGCTCTCCATATGTTGTCGAGGATCACAATGACTAGGATAACCTGTCTCATTTCCTCGTGATCTCACTGATTCGATTGGACCAATTTGAACGTTTATTGAAATGACTAAAATATCATTGTTGATGTATGTTATTTCTTTTCTTATGTGGCTATAAAATTAATTTTTTTTAAATAATAATTATAGCATAAGAAGTTATTTGCACTAATTAGTTAAAATTTATAGTTCAAGAGCTTTTTGGCTCACAATTTCTTCATTTTACCCTAAGTTTGAACTATGCTACATTCGGTACTTATTAGTCCCCTAACACCAAGTCATAATCTTTTATTATTTAAATCATATATTTTAATATTCAAAGAGAAATAATTAAAAACCATATTTAAAAAAATAAATCAAGCATTTCTAAAATTTAAAAACCAGATACTTTATGCCTATATTTTTCAGAAACAAAATTATATTTCCGCCGTAAAAAAAAACTTATATCCAACATCATTTAATCTAAAGAATAAAGGGATACAAAAGAGTGTCAGTTTTATAATATAATTTATTAAACTTATCTTTCAAGAAAAATAAGTTATTTTCGTGTATCAAGACGCTAATTTTTCAACTTATGGAACATAACATAAAGAATACTTTTGTTGTTTAGAACACATCCGAGTATAGAGATATAAATTTTAACCTTTTTTCTCGATGTAACTGGATTATTACAAATACTGTAGGAAAATATACTAATATGAAAATGATCCCAATTAGAGGATAATCAGACTTTTGGAGGTGGGGCTAAGTGAAACGCGCCAGACAGTGGGAGCATTTTCACAAATTGAAAAATAACAACCATTACTTGGCTGCCTAAAATGTTAGGACGCTAGCCTGTAGAATTAAGCATAATTTACATGCTGGATAGGGCAAGCATGCAAAGTAAAATCAGCAGAAATAAAGCTAAATCCATTTCCAAGGAACCAACTAAAATTACAAAAGACTATCTGTTCCGGCAATAGGGGGGAAATAGCCACCCCGATATTCTTCATTCAACAGAGACAACAGAAAAGGGTCCCAAAGATGAGAGACCATTTCCCTCCTTTATTTTTTCTCAACAGAATATAGCATTAGCTAAATGACCTATCTGTTTCATTCTCACTTTCCTCGCCCATTTGAATCTGCCACCAAAAAAAAGCTAGTTAGGCAAAATGTACTTAGATTTAGCAAATGAAAATTACAAATGATATGACTACCCATTACATAATAACAAATTGCATCACACATTCATTTATTATCTGCGTGTAACGGAATAAAACACCATTCCTTGATTATCAAGGGAACCACAAAGCAGCATACCAGACAATCAGGCCTTGACAGAGAGTCTTGTTTTAAGCTCATCTGCCACAGCATCAATGAATTCCTCGGTGTTGAGATATTGCTCCCTAGAAAGCCTGCTTGCATGTAAAATATACAGTCAACAAACTAATCATGTCTACTAGAAATGCAAACACGTTTGGAAATGTTGTGATGAATTAACAAGTAGCATACTTGGATCCATGAATAATAAGTGCCAAATCCTTGGTCATCTTCCCAGATTCTACTGCTCCAATGCAAGCAGCCTCTAGTTTTTGGGTGAAATCCAAGAGTTTAGCATTGTCATCCAGCTTTGCCCTGTAAGCAGAGATGCATTATAATTTCCCACTAAATCAAACATTGTATGCAGAGTTTTGGGTACAAGGTGAAAGGAAACAAAGCACTCCAACTCTGCAATTTAATTAGAGATAAAAACCTGTGGGCTAGGCCTCTTGTCCAAGCAAAGATGGACGCTATACTATTTGTGCTGGTTTCCCCTCCCTTTTGGTGAACCCTATAGTGGCGTGTAACTGTACCATGGGCTGCTTCTGCTTCTATGGTCTTTCCATCAGGGCACACCTGAACCATCCCCAATCCGTACATTGAGTTTCCGTACACATAAATATACCAAGACATCTCAAAATGTAATTAACCACCCAAAACTATATGCATGACTTAATAGTGGAACTTCATCATTTACTACCAAAAATATGTTCACTCAGCAACAGAGGAAGGACTGTCCCTATTATTCATTAATTGTTTCACAAGACATGATACATGAATTGATTGAGAATTCATTCATAAGGTACAGCTACAACAACATCCAGGTGGGAGTGTGAGGATTTTCAATAGTAGACCAACTGGATGAGAACAACTAAAAAACCACATAAATGTATAAGGACTTATGTCTTATAATAACACGTACCAGTACAGATGTCATCAAACCCAGTGACCCAAAACCTAAATCAAAGTAAAAAGGTATTAGTGATTCAGAGAAAAGAAACAAGTATCTAACGCAGAAAAAGAAAATAACTTATTAGAAAGGATATCATACAAACCTTGGGCTAAGAAGTCACTCTGGACATCTCCATCATAGTTTTTGCATGCCCATACATAACCTCCTTCACTCTTGAGAGCATAGGCAACCATATCATCAATAAGCCGGTGCTCATACCTTCCAGTCCATGAAATAAATGTAATCAAATGTATAATATATGCCAAAAGTATTATACAAAGTAAAGCACTTATTCACTTACCATATACCAGCAGCCTCAAATTTCGATTTCCAGTTGGCCTCATAAACTTCTTGGAAAATGTCCTTAAATCTTCAACCAATAATTGAATGTAAATATAATTAAACAGGGCAAAATAACATAAGGCCCAAGCAAATGACTCCAAATACATAATCGCAAAATAAAATTGTTGCCAGAATAGTGAAAATAGATAACAAACTAAATTTTGCGTACCTTCCATCATACTTCTTAAGAATTGTATTTTTTGTGCTAAGATATAAAGGCCATTTTTTCTCATAAGCAGTTGACATGGAAGCCTCAGCAAACGCATGGATAGACTGGAAAACATGCCAAATATTAAAAATAGAAGATTAATAAATTGCAAAATCAGTGATTTACATCCAACCAAACCAACAAAAGGACACTGCAGAATCAACCTCATCAGTGTTATACATGGCTAATGAAACACCACCTTTACCAGTGAAGTTATAAACATCTAGTTCAGTCTTCTGATCTTGCCCTTCTGGTACTGCAAGAATAAAGAAAAGAAATCATAAGTAATTTACATTTACTAATATATATTATAAAGAGATACTGATCAAAGTGAAAAGGTATGAGTAACATTAGTAAGATCTGAAGAAAGAATGCATTTAAAAGTAGAAATTGTACCAAATACTAGCTTCAGTTGTCCAGCACCCTTAATAACTGTGTCGGTAGCCCGATATTGGTCACCAAAAGCATGCCTTCCAATACATATTCCCTTTGTCCAACCTGTCAAATGTCAATATTAGAAATTAGAATAGTTATACTCCATAAACCAAGAAGCAATGAAGCACTCCAAAAGGTCAATATAAGTACCTGGAACAAGGCGAGGAATGTTTTTGCAAAGAATTGGTTCTCTGAAGACAGTTCCTGAAAGAATTTTGCAACAGAGTAACCAATAAGAAACTGACATGAATTCACTCAGTTATTACTTATCAACCACCACACACAAACAAGAAATATATAGACTTAGTAACTAGCATTTAGCAAACAATAATCAATTATTCAAAGTTGAATTACCATTCAAAATGTTCCTAATTGTGCCATTTGGACTCTTCCACATTTGCTTCAGGCCAAACTCCTTCACACGAGCTTCATCTGTTAATTGTAATACCACAAATATTATTGCTGCTAACATCTATAATGTACCAGACTGTAACCATGCAGCAACTCAAGTAGTTAAATTCCTGAACAAGTATATAAATATCACAATCCCCATTGGATATTCCCTCATTATTTTTTGTCAATGTGTATATGTGGACACATAAATGCAAATTTTTTTTCTTTATGTATTTAAAAATAATAATAATAGTTCCAACCACAATACCTGGAGTGATAGTCGCACACTTGATTGCTACATTATACCTATATAACAGCGCATCATTAGATATACAACAATAACAATAACACAAAAAGATAAATAGGAAATCATTTAGCCACCCTAGATTCGAATCATAGACTAAATAATTTGAGGACTAAAATATATTGCTTGTGTATTGCCAAAACTATTAAAAATAAAATTGGATGTTTCACATTCTTCCTAATCCTACATTATTCAAAACAAACTTGAAAAAGAAAATAATTTTAATATCAACCAAAGCATTCAGGAAGAAAACCATTTTAAAGAGCAGGAAAAGATAAAAAAATCAATTTTGTTTTAAAAAGATTAAACAAATTAGAGATGGGAAGGAAAAACGTATAGCAAGTCATCATATGATGTAAGAACACACTTCAGAGTTGCTTCTGCACTTTCAACAGTAACTTTATCGTCAGTCTGATCACGGTAAGGAAGGCCTAGGTCAAAATACTTGATGTCCAACTCAAGAAATGGGAGAATGAGCTGTTAGGAGAAAAAAAATCATAAGTCATGACAATCCAAAAAAATGTATTCTGACAAAAAAGTAAAAGGAAAAGAAGATGAAAAATACCTTGTCCTTGATTGACTTCCAGATAACTCGAGTCATTTCATCTCCTGCAGTGCAGCATTCAGAGAGGACGTCATAAGAAAAGTAAAGATATTCCACACCACGCTAAGGTTTTGATCTAATCTAAAGATTCTTAACAAATACATGAAACAATGAACAGACTAGATCAAATTCATCCTGAGAATGCCAACAATTTCACGAACATTATACTCCACCTTACACTAATTTTACTAGAAGTCAACAGATCAAACGCTCACAAACAAAAAGGCAAGGCTCGATTCAGTAAAGCATTTCTATGCAGTTATTGCCTTGACAGATTATGTCCAAAAATAAAATGTCAACATGAAGTAAAAGGATAGCAACTAATTTCAGGTAAGAGGAAGATAACAATAGAATGGAAGCCTAGGCCGATGATTAAGTAAAGTGAAAGAATGAAAATGATTTTACTTGGCATAAATATCTCCATTAAAACAGTAACACTAAAAGAATTAGAAAAATCTTTTAACACAAGTGATCCACAAAATATCACAATAAACAGATCCAGTTTGAGCAATTCAGACGAAGCACAAGACATATCAAAGAGTCGGAGAATGAAGAACGTCAGTGAAGCAATCAGATCCAAACTCACCATCCATCTCCACGATGGGGTTGGCCACCTTGATCTTCTGGAATGCCATTTCTCAATCGCTTTCTCTGCAAAAAGATCTGGTTGAAGCGGCGAAATCGGAGAGGCGGAGAAGTTAGAGCGACCTCCGCCGGCGGGGAAAGTTTGAGTATGGCCGAGCGAGGAAGGGTTGTGGTAGGTGAAGAAGCAAATGAGCAATTGTCTAACACCAAGAGAAAATAGAGGGCGGTAGGAGCATGAGAATGCAAGTTACGTGTATTTTTCCATGTTCTTATACCCTTCAATATCTTGGAATTTACTTCTTTGCCATGATGGTCAATTGCTTGACCGCATTGTACGGGAAAATTATTATTAGATTTAATTGTAATTTTTTATATTTTTATTATTAATTTTTTTAATTAAAATAAAATAATAATTATAAGATAAATAAATTATATAAATTATATATAATTTTTTTAATTGAAAATTTTAATAATAAGAATATAAAAATTATATTTTAAAATTTTTTAAAATTCATTTTTTATGATTATATATACAAATAAAATAAAATTATTTTATTTTTATGTAAAGTTAAAACTACCATTTTTGTGTACTTAATGTGATGTAATAATTTAAATAAATATTGTGTAAGAGATACTCATATTTATTGTCTAATAATATCTTAAATAAAATTATTTTTATTAAAGAGTACTTGTAAAAAAATAAAAAAATATATTACGTGATTTTTTTTTGTTTTTTAATATTTGACAAATGTACTTTTATGTTTTTAAATTTTATATCAATTTTTAATTTTATCTCTAAAATTTATGTTATCAATTTTGTCTCTTAATATTTGATAAAAATAGTTTATGTGATATATATATATATATTTGCTAACTCAATACTTAGTACTTATATATTTATTATCAAATATATCTATAAAGTTTATAAATATTATTAAACATGTTATCAATTCCTTCGAATAATCTCTATTGATTATGTTAAAGTCACGTTGCACTGCATTGTCGATGATAAAACCCATCATTTAGTACATCATTAAAGTATGTTAAATTTTATCTAGTCATTAAAATTTAAATATATGAAAGATATGTAAAATATTAAATTTTATTCACTTTGAATTATAACCCAAGATTATTATTATCTGATAATATTAATGGGTTGTTTTATTTATTAATAACTTTATATTTAATGAATTTTTTTATGTTAATATAAGTGTTTTATGATTAGTTGATAATAAATGAATTTTTTTGTTTGGCTAGTAATCATATATAAAATCATAAATATATATGATATTATAAAATAATAATTTATAACTTAAACTTATATATATTATAAGTAGTCTTATATGAATTTATTTATTATTGAACTCTACTATGAAGGAAAATTGGTTAAATAACTAAATTTAATATACGTTGATAATTATACAAATTGGTTAGACAAATATAATATTGATAGATAAAATTATTAGAATATTATAAATTATTTGAAAGAGTTAAAAATATATTTGATCATATTTATAAATTTTAAAAACACATTTAATAATAAATATTAACTCAATAAAATTATAAATTAAATGTTACATAAACTATTTTTTGTTAATAATTTAAATAATATTAAAGTGTTTGATAAAATTAATTATAATTTAAAATTTTATAAAAAATGAAAAAAAAATTTAAAAATTAATATAAAATTTATTAATATACTAATATTTTCAGTTAAAGATATTATTATGAAATTTTTAGATACTGATTTTTAAAGTAAGCACTTGTTGCTATAAATTATACTTTTCCATTGAAGAAGGGAAATATAATTTATTATTTGGTAAAGAACTTTTTACTATTTTATAATTATTTAATTGCACTAAACTTAGAAAGTTGTGCGAATGTATTATTCTATTGTCACAATCATTCATTATTTTCAATCACGTGTCAAGACTCTTTTTTTAATTTATAGTTGGTAGTAGTTTGAACCCATTTAAAATTATTTTTTTAATGTGTTTTGTAAAATTTTAATAGTCAAAATATTCTTAACTTTTATTTATTTTTTTAAATTCAGTCAAATTATTTTTTAGTTTTCTGACAATAAACATATTTTTTTTCAGTAATTAGTTAAGTATAAACGATTTTTCAGACACTGTTAAAAATTGACCAATCTGACCTTTGTGTCCATGGCCAATCTATAAGCAATAAGCTACAATTCACGTGAGATCTGATCCAATCCGATTCTTTGACAGACCTTTGTGTGTGTTTTTTTAATACCAATAGACCATTGTGGTTGAGTTGTAAATAACTAGAAATTAAACTTATCACTCAAATTAAAATTTTTAATTGTAAATGTCTCCTTTAATTAAAAAATGGTAATTACAAAAACACACCTCTCTTTCCTTATCATACAAGCCCCCCAATCATATAAATTTAAAATTTTCAATCATATAAATTACGAAACCACATTTCCTCTTACCCTCGTCTTCATCTTTCCAAGTTAATTTATATTAACTTTCAAAATTTAGAAATAATTTTTTAATTATATAATCAGTGATAAATTGTATATAAAAATGGAAGACTAATCTAATTAAGAGTTAATGAAAGTTATTAATAGATAGATTGAAAGATATTAAAAAAGAAAGAAAGATTTAGATGGTTAAGTTTTCAAAATTTAGATTGTATAAATTTTATTGTAATGAAACTAATTGATTATAGGGTTAAGTGTAATTTTTTAGATTAAGAAAGATATACAATTTCAGACTTTGGATAATTGTATAATGAAACACATTTTTAATTGTTACTAAATTGTGAAATGAACAAATTGTTGACTTTGGATACTTAAACTTCTTATTTCAATAATTAATTTATTTTATAAAACATTTGTTATTCAACTGTGATATACTAATTTTAATATAAAAATATGTCATAATGTAATTACAGATGGCGTAGCCCTTTGATTTTCAATGATGGAAAGTTCAAAGCTTGTGTGTCTAACTTTCTTATCAAATACTAATAGAAAAATCAATATGGGCGATCATATTGCAATAACTTTTATTAAATACCTTGATAAAGTTAAAAGCTGAGGTTATTAATTTATTAATAGAAATATGTTATTTTTCAAATAATAATCTGCTCTTCAGAAATTTAAAAAAATAAAAAATCATTCACTAAATGGCAGAAATGTAAATATGAGGGGAAGAGTAGGCAATTGAGAGAGAATAAAGTTTGGGCAGGTGGATAGTAGATATTAGTTTGGTTAGGGTGACCCATAATGTTATGTCAGCCTCGGTCACGCTCACGCACAGGACAAGTCAGTACTCAACAAATAGAAACATCTAATTAATTTTTTTAAAAATATATATTAGATTATTTTAATAATATATTGATTAATAAAATTTAATTAATTATTTTTATTTTATTTATTAAAAAAATTTTAATTTAAAAAATTAAATAAATATTATTAATTAATACATAAATAACGTATTGAATGCACACACTTTTCCTCTATTATTGTTGTATGTACATTATATGTATAATAAACAAATTTTCAACGAAGTTGCAAAAGCCTTACTCAACTACCTTCTAGTTTCGTATTCAACTGCAGAATGTCTGATATGTCCTTTTCGGAAAATATCTAAAATAAGGTGAAGACAACTCTAACGATAAAAATAAGGATAAATGATTTTTTTAAGATATATTTAAATTATATATATTTTTAGAAAAATATATAGAAACTTCTTGTAATATAATTATGGTTGTAATATCGTCAAAAATAATAATATTTTTCTTAAAAATATAGTTTATTGAAAAATATATATTTTTCAAACTTATTTTAATGTTCTTTAATTTTTACATTGTTAAAAATTATAAATTATTTTTATATTATTTGAATTATAAATTATTTTTATATTATTTGAATTATAAATATAACATTATTTGGATTAAAATAGATTAGAATTGTAATTTTTATGATGAATTAATGTAGCACATCTCTTAATTTTAAGAAAAAAAGTGTTAAGTTTTTTAAAATAAAGAAAAAATTGTATAGTTTTAGACTTTAGATATTTCTCAAAGGAGAAAAGTAGACCTTGTCAAATAATAATTGCAAAAAATACATCTTGTCAAATTTCCATTTAACTATCTATAGTTATGGAAATATTTCTAAAAGTTCAGTAGTATTGAAAAATGAATAGTTCAATATTTACTATTATTAATATTTTGAAAAACAAACAATTTTAGCCTAAAATTCAGATATAATCCAACAATAATTTAAAAACAAATTATATGGTCTTTACTAAAAAAATAAATTAAACTATATATTAAAATATTAATACACATAATATGGTATTGCATATCAATAAATGTTAATTGCATATCTGCATTAAGGACAGATTGCGATTTAAAGTACTTTAATTGATTGATTAATAAAGCACTTAAATGGTACTAAAAATTTTATATAAATTTGTCACAAATATCCAGTAAAAGCATCATCTCATTCCCACCACCATATATTTTCAATGGTAGACCATACAAAAACTTAATCTATACAAAATAAAGGTCTGTTTGAACTTCTTTTGATTTTTTTTATCTTTTGGAATTATTTTGTAAAATTAGTTATAAAATTCATACAACTATTATTTTCATGTATTTATATACATATTATTAATAAAAAATTTAATTTTTTGCCTATTTTTTTGTGTTTTTTTGGTTTTAAAAAATTAGAGTTTAAAACATATTTTAATTATTTTGTAACAGTTATTCAAACATATTTTTCTATTTTTAGAGCTTCTTCTTCCATATTTTAATTATTTTGTAACAGTTATTCAAACATATTTTATTGACTCACCTAGTTTAATGAATTGCTTTTGATTTTTACACTACTTAACGACATACTATATGATATTCAAAAATATTTTTGTAGGTCAAAAAATGTAATTACGTCTGAAAAAGCAGTTAATCATCAAAATTTTTTTGTGATAAATAATTTTTTAGTAGGCCCAATTTATTAAAAGTCAATGGATTAATTATTTATTTTTATGAATAAGATCTACTCGATTTGTTAGAAAAAAAAAAAAACTAGTATTTGGCAAACTTCAGTCAGCAGTGATCTTCGTAGTTGTCAGAGATTATGCTATTAGATGCTCTTACTCCTAAATCAATTTTGGTGTCTGAAGATATGGCGAAGCCAGATGGGAGAATCAGTATAAGGTTGAAATATTTCTCAAAAATGGGATTTATATTACATATTATTTCGAAACATTCATTTTTAAATGCTCATCATATATCTTTCATTCTGAGTGGTTAGCATAAGTTGATAGACATCTTACTTTACATATATCTTAAAAGGGGAAAATTTTCTCATCTCCGAATCATAGGGCTTTTCTTGTGTAATTTATCGAGGGTTGATGATTTATACTATGAAATTCTATATTTTAGCTCTCATAAATGATCAGTTTGCAAGTCTTGTCTAGTGAAGCAGAGAGTAAAGTTGAGAAGAACTAGTAAAGAGGAAGGCTTATTGGCAGCAAATGGGGATGAAATGAATTGTTAAACCTTTCCAAGGATACATAGTAAAAGTACTATAAACAATTTGCAGCAGTTTTGATCTACAAAGAATTGGGAATATTACTGATTTAGGAAACTAGATATTTTACTCAAACTGCATATTAAAGATCAATTAAAAGAACACAACGTCTCTATCTTTTATAATGAGATATATATATTCTATTATCAAAAGCTTATTAATTCTGTTCAAAACTTAGTCACAATTAAATCATCACTCTTTTCTCTATAGGTTTGTTATATAGAGATCGAATTTCAGACTTTTTTTTTACATACTCATCCGAGAATACTTCTAAACACGAGGCTATAACCGTATTTTATCTTACCTCTAATGCAAACGAATTTTCCAGAAATAATGCGTAGACACTAACTCCAGCCTAGTAAAGATATATGATAATTGCAAAACAAATTCAAGCTATTGTATCCCAACAAACTCACGGGAAAAATGAGTTGAGCTGAATGAGAGAATGGTAGTAGCTACTAACAATGTACTCTTGTGAAATCTCTATGCAACATTCATTCTACAATAATCCTCCTTGTCAAGTTTTTGTTCAAGACAAAATTACAAGACAACTAGCAAATCTTGATGTTCAGACAGCCTCAAGGAAAACTACCTTCTCGTTTTATTTTCCTGTCAAACTTATAGCAATAACATTCAAATAGCACAAGCGATCAAGATTGTATACAGCCTGATACATCTCAATATGCGCAGCTAGCTCAAAGATCCTCCGGGCCATTAATTTCCTGCAAATAGAAGTTCAAACATTATGCCTGCTCCAAATGACAACCCCGTGGTAAAAAATAAGGTGCATATATTTTGTCAAAAACCTTGTTTGCAATTACAGCTCCATCAGGTATTTCCAGCTTCACTCCAGGTTTTGCAATGATACTCACTTTTCCCTTTGTAGAGGCACCAGAGAGACAACAAATGTCAAGACAGCAAATGAAAAACCAATTCCAGACAAACATCCAAAATCTTATGAAGATAAAAGACCTCTTAATAACACTCCAACTACATGTGACTAAAGGTTATAATTCAACATTTTAATATCTTCGTATTAAATATTTGAAACAATCATGGGGTCCTAAAGTAATGCAATTGTCACTTCAATTTTATTTATAGCCTGTAGAATTCTTTTCAAAAGCTAATTTTGAGAAGTACTGACGTTGTGGGCCTTCTTGCTTTCATCACTCAGACAAGGGGAAAACATATATATATATATATAAACAGAGATATTATGACAACTATCATCCATCACATTGGGTATGGCAAGCATATCTCAGACCCAAAAACCGACCAAAATCACATTGGAGGCTGCAACTTAAAAATCCTTTAAGAAAAATCCAGCCCTAACAATCGTGTCTTCAAATTACCAATACATCAAGCATGAAAGAAAACCTTAAAGAACAAAAGACTCCACATTAAAGGACCAGATTCACTACCTTGAGGATAACACCAGCTCCAAACCATACATCGCCTGCCACTTTCAGACTGTCAAGCTCAACAATACTAGGAATTGATTTGAGCCGACTCAAGAAGTTGCCAACCTGTTAAGGAGACTGAGGAAATTAATATGATTTGTAACCACCTTAGACAAATAATCAGTAATACAAATCTTAACCTTCTTAAATTCTGGCCCCAATTCAATAGAAGGGTTTGCAGGATTTGCCCTGGCTTTGTTCCGGATGACAAAGCCATCTTGTAAAGTGTAAAGGTCAGACTGTAAAACACAGCAATACTAACATTAGATAAAGCCTCAAAACAGTATACAAGTTCCCATGCCTAGTATCAGAATTCAGAAAAGGTTCATAACCTGGACAAGAAGCAAATCTGAAGTAGCCTTCACTGGAAGGAATCGGGATCGAGGCACATTTATCCCAATGGCCCTCTCAAAGAACTGGTAAAAAAGACAAGAAAATATGAGAACTAGAAGAAATGTTTCAGTACTAACAATTTAACAACATTGCAATAACATACAGTACCCTTATTGCTGCACCAGCTGCAGTTTCCAACTGAAGAACTTTTACTCCATCAACTTCCTAGAGTCCAAATAATTTAGTCAGCAATTTTCTATCTGAATGTCAGAAGTCCAGAGCCACCATCTATGCAAAATAAGGCAAACATCACCCCCAACCCCACCCCCCAAGAAAACACGTGTAATAAAGATACACTATTTCTTGCAAAAGATCAATTTGCACCTTCGGATTAGGAATAATTTCCATCTTAAGAGCATCAGCTTCAACAAGCCTTTTAATCGCTTTTAGGTTCACCCACCTGCAGATCATATAATTACGTTGTCAGTAATCAGTATGCCCGGGAGTATAGAATTTACAGCAGACAGAGAAATAGCTAGTATAACTTACAGATTATTTGTGTTGAAAATTTTGAACTTCTCTATTGACTTGAATTCATTGACCTGTGTAAAATACAGCATTACATGTCAATGGCATAACTAGCAAAACTACTCTCCATCAAACTTGTCAGGTTTATCATTTTTAAATACAATCATGCTCTACCTACTGAAAATGACAAGAAAAGCCTGTTTGATAATTTCCCGTTCTAACCAAATGATTTAACACATAGAGGTGAGCTTTCCATTCAAATATATATTAAGCAACCCATTACAGTTCATAATCAACTTAATTTAAAGGTTATTGGTTAGATCATAGAATATATTTATTTAAAACCAAGCATGTGAATGGCATCATAGTCAACATGTTGATACTCAAATAGGCAAAGGGTTTACCATGGTCTTTAATCTTCATAGCTTTTATTATTTCAGCAATTTAACTAAATAATGTAACAATTGCCTACACTTAGGTCAGGGGGAGAGGGACAGGATAAATGATCCCATAGAAAAATAAGACAGGCTATTGGCGCCCAGATAGCACAGTGGCATGGCTGTGACCATAGGATCAGGATCACTGATCCTTTGGGGATTTGAAGTACCACTTGTTCTCCTCCCCCTCCCTGACTTAGGTCCCAAGGACCATATTGTATTAACTAAAAAAGAAGATACAGGCTAAGTAGCTTACATGTTCATCTGGGACTTGTGCAATCTCCAAGAGCTGCATTGAAGAAAGAAAGATTAATGTCATTACATGTTGATTTTCTTGAGATTTTAATCAATCTCACTTTTCTTATTATTTCCTTCCAAGGAACAGAAACCAAAGGAGAGAGGGCAGGATGATCGTCAAATGAGATGGATAATGCATAGAAGGATGCTGATATAGAGAGATTGAGGGGATATTGCTATACTCAGTGTTCAGAATTAATTAAATCTAGGTTTTGAAAAAATGACACCAATGACAAATACATGCCTGAACCCTTCCTTCATAAGAAATCAAAGTGCCACCCTTCACATCAGCCAATGTTTTTGGAGTAACCTGCATAACAAAAATCATATAGAAATTATGCCAAGTCTGACGCTGAAAAGCGGTTACTTGATAATAACCATCCTTCTTTACCTCCATACAGTATTCATTCTTGTTTTGGATCAAATGATTCAAGATTTCTATATAAATTAGTCAAGGATAATGATGGCACTAAAGAAACTGTTCATATGTAATATATAAGAAATATGACAAAAACAATACAAAAAGAAAGAACTGTTAAAAACTTAAATAAGGATACTCAAGTCAACTATGGCACCCAAGTTATCTGAATTTGCAACAAACACATACTCCTTACCCTGTAAAAGTACAAAAGGAAATTAAACACACTCAGTAAAAATGTGATGATGATGACAAAGAAACAATAATAGACAAAGCCAACAACAAATACATTGAGTTTTGGTGTCAACCTGTGATAAAAGTGCTTCAAGTTTGCCACTGTTCAACAATGATGGGAAGACATCCCCATGCCCAGGAGGGTACCTATGAACAAATACATTACTCATTAGCCAAACTTGAAAATCTATTTGCAAAGACATGCTCAAGCTTTTAGTTTTGAATAGGATGACTACTAAACATACAATGTTTATCAGCTTAAAAACAACTGTAAACCTCAAGTTTCACTACCAACATAATCATAACATGAACAATCCTTAAGATAATTATAATGGACATATCTTGTGATTCAAACTAAACTTCAAGTAGATAAAGAGAAAAAGGCATTCACTTATTCAATTTTCAACTAGAAGCAGGAATAAGAGCAACATCGATTTGAGATCATGTCATATTGGAAATTCCAAATCATAATTGATCTGGATCAATATCATCAAAACAGGGACAGAAGATGGAGAACTTAATTATGTATCCAAATTGGTATTGCACAGTATATTACATGTTATAAGGACAATTGACATAGGGTCTCAAAAACATATTAGCTAACCTTAATGAACAGCATAAGTCTATGTTTAAGAATAATGACTTATTGTGTCCCACCATTCATCAACATATGCACCCAGAACAGTTGTGCGATAAATCACATTTTCCAAGGCAGAATATGGACAAAAATGATGAATTACAACAATTGGACATGTCATTGGCCAAGATATATCAACAGATATTGGCCTTGAAGAAATTTGCACAACCACAATGACTTGGTCTCAGAAGCTTTACATAAGATAAATGCCATTTATCTACATTCATAGAGAAAAAATACACAACTGAAGTCATACCAGCCATCTCTGCCCGTCTGCCCTTTGGATGGCAATGGCAAGAAGTCATCAATAACCAATCGAGGATATTGGCTCTGCAAAAATTTGAGGAAGATAAAAATAAAGCAAAGCAAGATATTAAAGCTCAAAGTCCAGAGAATCCAGAAAATATTAGAGCAAGAAATCAGAGATTGTTATAACAAACCTGGTTAAAAGTATGAATTTCGATGTTTGAGTTTTTATATTTTTCAACAATCTACAAATAGCAAAATTGATAGGTTACATGCAAATTCTGCTTAGTACTCTACCCAGCAAAGGGGATTGAAGGCAAAGATCCTGTACCTTAAGAGTGTCATCATGTGTGTTGAACGAGTTCATTAAAAGCAGAGGAACATTGCTTCCATATTTGGAATTGAGATTCTAAAATGATAGAAATTATCAGTGGAACAGGCATGCAAAGGGGATAGCAAGGGTTCTGAGAAGGGGGAAAGGGGGGGGAGGGGGGCGGCTATGCAATGGAGGACCAGAAAATAACCTCAATTTGTATGACAATCAAATCAAGAAATGTCAACCCATCACGGACTTCAATGACAGATCTGCAATACATTTCTATACGGGTCAATGTGAAATAAATAACACCAAATATGATGACATGAGGAAAAAAAAAAAATTTACCTATCAAAGTAATTTATACTGCAGGAAATTTCCTCCCCAAGTCCGAGTTATTAGACTACCTTAAGTTCTCCATAGTTCTATATTCAATATGCTGATAAAAATTCACAATGATTTCCTAAGTAAATGTAAGTATACCGGTTTGTTAACAAAAATGCCATGCACACCTCTACGCATTCCTATGGGCTATAGCCTATATATGAAGTTAATGCATCCAGGACACGTTTAAAAAGCCTTGCACTTGCACGCTTGCCACAGAAATACAGTATGTTAAATTTTTAATAGATTGGTGAAATACGATACGATAGTCTGCCAAAACAAATTTATATCAATGTCAAGCTAGAAAACGAAATATTATTACTCACACGCACAGCTAATCTTGAATCTTGACTGAAGCTTCCGGCCATCCAAATTCCAAACTATACAAATACCAAGAGAGGGAAAAAAAAACTATGCTTACTTTGGACCAGTACAGCCCATAGTTGTTCCCAAGCCTCCATTAAGCTTCAGCACCACAAGCTTGTCCAACAGGTTCTTAATCTCCGAAGAACCTGCATCGATTTTGATTCATATGAAATGATATTACTGATTTAAGATGTATTAAATTGACAATAGCAAACAGAACCGTAGGATCACCATCAGGAGGCGGTGCCAAAGTCTCATAGGGTACCACTACTTCATCAGTAGGCGTCTGGATCTTACTCCATTCAACGTGCTGAGCTTCGCCACTGTAGTGCATTTAAAAGAACACAAAAAAGATTCAAGTATCAGCTAACTTATCAATCAGAATATCTTTGCTTGGTGATAAAGTATAAACAGGTGAAGATCAACAAATTGCAAGCACAGATATTAAGCTTCCTAACAAGCGATTCACCTGAGATAGCGAGCTACGAGGTTGATGAATCCAGTTTTCTCATTTTCACTGGAAAAAAAAACAGAAAAATCGAGAAAAGAAAATCAGATTCCGATCGAAGACCGCAGACTCTACATGCACAACAATTTTGCGATAAAGAAAACGATCCGAACAACAGTAACAAAAAATTATCAAAGAGATGTAAGAAGAAAAATCAAACAATTGGAGTCGAGAAATATAAGACCTGATTTGACTCAATTCAGCAACAGATGATTTGAGCTTGGAGAGCTTATCGGTATCGGCCGGGCTGAGAGTTGCAGTAGCCATTGGTATAGAAGCTTCTGGAAAAGAGAAAGATCCAACAAGACTTGTGTGGGGAAATGAGTGAGGATAGCGAGTGTTCGAGGTGATTCAGGAGAGGCAAATAAAAAATGGAGAAAATATTGTGGTGCTCACAGAAATTGACACCAAGACAACGTTTGTGCAGATTTGGACACAGAATATGCAGCCGAATATAACGCTTGGCGCCTCTTTCACGCTAACGCAGGAACTTGGAACTTTTGTGCATAGCCCATTGTTTTTGAACCTGATCACTTAATTGGGCTATCTCGTTGTTACTTTGGGGTTGGGCTGTGCTATCAATGTAATAGTCATGAAAATTTTAATTTTTATTTATCTGTTTAATGTTCTTTTAAAAGTTTAATGTTATTTTAAATTGATAATACAATATTTGATCAGCCATCCTTCCATGCCTAACTCTTAACTCGTTTGGTTGAGGCCTTCGCCAAGGTTAAGGGATGCCTATAGGGCGTGCCCAATTTACTTACTGTTCATAATCAATTTAAAAATATATAAATATAAATATATACTTTAATATTAAAGTATGTAAATATTTTAGTTTAGACAACTCTTTCTCACACCTTTTAATTTTTTTGATAAACTTAATATTAAAAATATAATCAGAGTTATCTTTTCCTGTATTATTTTATTTATTGTGTACGTAAATTTTTATTATTCTTAATTAGCATTCTATGTTATTTTGATTATGCAGTAAAGAATTATTTTATCATAAACAATTAGTGACTCTAGTGAATTCCACATGACTATCAAATCACAAGATTAAAATAATTTATCATTTTATGTTATGGCCTTGGCACAAAAGGTCAATCCATGGTGGACCATGGTTCAATGTCATGGGTTGAGAATAATGTTACCTAACTGGCATTGGTATCCTGGGGCTGAGTTTGTCATATTCTAATTTGATTGGGGTCGTGTCAAAGGCATTCTTTAATCCTTTTGCACTGTTTGATAAAACTGAAAATTTTATGAAGAGGGGGGGCCAAAGTGGATGGCTTTTGTATTTTCAGATCCGTGATGCTGATAGTGCGAATGTTTGGCAAAAGTTTATTAGTTATTAGGTTTCTCATTGCTATTGTCGTCCATTTATTTTCTTCTGTTTAAGGCGGTGCAGGTGCAGCACCACTTTCACGCTTCCTTGTCTTCATTGGTTTTGAGCATAGTTGCGTAGACAATATATGTAAGTTTCGAATAGGAGATGATGTGGATATGGTATTTTAATTTTTGAAATTCAATTTAAAAAAATATTTTTTTAATTTGAGATTTAAACTCTAACGATTAATAAAAAATTTTAAATTTGCACTAATTTATTTAAAAAAAATTTAAATAATTAATTAATTTAAAATTATAATTCATGTATATAAATTTATAAAAAGACTTATAAATTATATCAATTGTATTATATAATATTTAAATATACAATCAATATAAAATTTTATCTTATTTATTTTTAAAAAATTTATATGTAAATATTAGAACTAAATAAATGAGACTCGAGAGCTTGAGCCTTGAGGTTTACAAGTCAAACTCCTAGCCCAAATAAGAACCCGAAGGGTAAGTAGAGAGGTTAGAGCGACCTGGGCTTGGTAAAATTGCTCCAACCTTCGACAAATATATAAAGGTTAGATTATTCTCTTCGTTGTTCTAATTTTACTTTGATTTTAATCTAACTCTAATTTTATTTTATTTTTAAATGATTATTATAATTTTAATCTTTTTGTTTGGTCTGTATTGCAGAATTTTTGTTAGTATGTCATTAAATTTTATTAACTTGGTAATCATCTTTGCAGAATTTAAATCAAATGATTCAAATTTTTTAACATAGATTATATCACGGTGAATTAACTTTGTTTTATGATCTAACAATGTGACATATAATTAATTATATTGACAAAATTTATAGCATATCAGAGAAGTTTAATAGTAAGTATTAGGTTAAACAGCTTTTCAAACTATAAAGATTTAATTATTAATGTTGACACTATATGGAATAAATTAAAAATAATTAAACTATTAGGACTAAAAGAAGAATTGAACCTATAGTACTAACTAATGGAGCAATTTTAATGAGATTATTTTTAATTTTAGAAAAAAATATAATATATATTAGAAAAATAATATAGGGAAGATAGCAAAAAGTCCTCTTAAATTTTGGTAGGGTGAGGACAAAAATTGTTGGGTGCACATTTTGTGCTACCTTATTTATAATTTGACTAATAAAATTTAACTATTTATTTTTATCTTATTTGTGACATGAATGCTTTATTTTAAAATATAAAATAATTATTAAATATTATTGATCAATATATAATTGATATGGCATAAGCTTAAACAAATAGGAAGAACACCAATGACTTAAAGAAAATAACTTTGTTTAAAAGATTTAAAGAACTAAAGGGACACTTGGTAGATTGATAGATTTTTTATTCTCAAGATTTAAAAGAATATAATAGAACTTTAAAAAATTTGTTTGATTTACTTAAAATATTATTGAGAATATTTTATAATATTTTTAAGAATATTAAATTCTTATACTTGGTTTAACTTTAATATTTTTAAAAATATTTAACAATTTTTTAAATATTTTATTGACAATTTTTTAAATATATATATTAAATTATAACCAACTATTTTTTTAAAGCTACTTAGATTATATTAAAAACAAAAATCATAACAACTTATTAGTTAAATAACATATGTACATATGCTACTAATTAATAACACTTGAATAATATATATATACATATATATTTTTTAAAAATATGTATTTTATTTATACATGTGATAAAAAATCATCAAATCTATCAAAATTATAATTTAAAAATAATATTAATAATATTATTATTTATGTAAAGTAAAATTAAGTTTATATATTATAGAATGCTGCAAGAAAAATAGGAATTAGCGATGGATTAATACCATGAAAATGGGTCTCTAAAACATTCAGAGACCAATTAGCGACGAAACATATTTCATCACTAAAAAGGCGTGGCTAAATATTAGAGACAAAAAAGTTTGATCCGTCTCTAATTGGAGACGAAAATATTCGTCTCTAAAATAGACAATCCGTCTTTAATTACAAGAAAAATAAAAAAAAACTAGGAACAAATTAGAGATAGAATAATAAAATTTTGTCTCAAATCAGTCTCTAATTAGAGATGAAATTTTTGCCTCTAAATGAGAAATTTGTCTCTAAATAGAAAATTTCGTCTCTAAATTAAAAATAAAAATTTGTCTCTAAATAGACAATTCCATCTCTAATTATATTTTGGTCATGAGCGAATTATTCCATCTGTAAATCATGAGTAGCTATTCTCTTCCTTTCGATAATTTTATATCAAATTACTTAATAAAACACACAAATATTTGATAAATTACATAACATTATATTAAAACAACACATTTAACATTCATACAAAGTCATGTTTAAGTACACAAACATCTAAAAGTCATTTAAAAATCATTGTCATCATTATCATCTTGTTACTTGTCTTTTACAGGACCTGACTCTCCATCCCCTTTGTTAATAGAAAGATTTTCTAACTGACGAAATAATTGGCTGAACAAGTAATCTTATTCTTCGAACTTATCCTTGTAAGCATCTATCACCTGTTTCTGCTCATCAATTATTTGTTGTAGAGCAGCATTTGCTGCTAACACTACTTGTGATTCTTGAGATTGTTGTGTCAACTGCTTATCCAACTCCTCTTGAAATAAAGGATGAAGCCACAATTCAGGTGTAGCTGAAGCCTCCGTTGAAGAGCTTCCAAGTGCAGGTGCCTATGATCTGACATCGAAAACTTAACCTTTTTTGTTTTTGCTGCCCACCACCTCTAACCAAATCGATGTCTCTTCCTTCTCATAGGTCGTATTCTCAACTGTATCAATTGATGCTTGGGAAGATCTACTTGATTTGATTCTTGTATATTCTTCCTACAAATTAAAACCACATTAAACACAAGTGTAAAATATAAGCATTATTCACAATGACATCATGCCACAGAACCACAATACTTTCAGTATAACCCATGAAATTATGACCAAAATAATACCATAAAATAGCAATACTTTCAGCCGAACTCATGAAATTATAACCAAAACAACAATACCATAAAAACATAACAATACTTTTAGCAATATTATCAAAATCAGTAAACCACATGAACACAAGTGGAAATAACAAAATGAAATCAAAAATATATGCATCTAACAGCCTAGCAAGCAAAAATATTATCTCTTACACTTACATATGCATCAGCTGATCTCTGATCAACAAATTCTCCATTGTCCTTTCTCTTGTGCGTGCGTATAAACAAGTCGAACAACGAAGAATCCTTTCCTAATTGTAGTCTCTATTAATATCAGAGAATAATAATTGTTGTCAAATAATCCAAAGTTAAATAAAAATTGAATTAAACTAATAGTTTTCAATGAATTTAGTATTGTACCATATTTTTCCTATGCTCCGACACAGGAATAGAGCCATAGCTATGCAAAGTTCCTCCCTTAGTAGAGGCTCAATTCTTCTTTGCTTGCTCTTGTCTCATTCTAAAGTCTTCAGAATTCCACTCCTGTATCAGTTCATCCATCACATGCTCTAGAATCCAAATCGGCATTTTACCTTTACCCACCTTATCTCGCACTTTACACATGATGCCTCAAAGGCGTTTTACAGCCTTGTGATTTAATTTTTCCTAATTTTCTTGTCTTACTGATCAAGCCACTTATTAGATTTTTATATAAAAGAGATATTTATGTTCAACATGTGTAAACTTATCTTAATGGATGTGAGAATTCAAAATGAATAATACAAAATAAATTGAAAGTGATAAAACAAATTGCCTATTCCCCAAACCACAGTTCCCTCAGTTTTAAAGGTGTATTCTTCCAATTGTAACATGGCCTATCATACTTTTCATGGATAACCATCGTGATCTCCCTGACAACGTTTACTACAGGATAAAAGTTGCATATTCCAATATTTGTTTAAACCCTAACATAGCTAAAAATGACACTTGATGAAATTAAATAACACAGCCATTTGAAAATTAATACTTACATATCTTTGTGAGAATATATCCATGTTTTACCATCCATAGGGTCCTTGTCCCAAGGTCCATATAGAGGTTGGTCATTATCGGATAAATTTATTATAACTTTTTCAAGCCAGACTGGTGATTCCCTCTCGAGTGGCCCATGAGAAGTATGTGAAGGTTAAGCAATGGATTAATAAGATGAAGGTGGGGAAACATAGGGTAATGGAGACAAGGGCACACCAGGCAAGGTAGGTGAAGGTGTTGACAAATGATCAAATCGACTCCCATCCCTTGATCGGCCCCACTATAAGAAATGCGTCCTCAACCAAGGGTTGATCGACCGCTAGACATCTCAAACCACACAAATCAAGCCAAAAGTAGAAAAAAGCATCAATACATACCACTTAATGCTATAAGAATGATTTAAAACAAACCAATTACCTCAAGTTCCCAATTTCAAATTTTAAGACATGTCAAAACACTATTAACATTGTGGCTAGAACATGTTAAAGTCAATCACAACTTTAGATAATTAGGAAATGAACAGCTTGAAACACATTACTTAAATTGACCTTAAAAGTAACCTTAAGTACAATATATAACTAATAAAAAAAATAACTACTCTTCGTTACTTAAGTCAACAGAATGAGGATCATCATCCAGTATCATCTTCGAGAACTGCATCCTCATTGTCTTCCTCGTTTGAGCCTGAAGTTAAATTGATTTCATCTTCATTATCCTCGTGGATGAAGAAGGATCATCAACTTTTTCAAAAGCATCTTTACAGTCCCATAAAGTTGGGAGCTTGCCATTGTCAATACTTGCCGGATAAATGCTTCAGGGTAAAAGCTTTTGATTTCTCGTTTAAGCCTAAAGTTAAATCGATTTCATCTTCATTAGACTCGTGGCTGAAGAATGACCCATCAACTTCTTCAAATGCACCTTCAACGAAAGAGGTCTTTTGACCATTTTTTAGGGTAAATGCTTTTGATTTCTCTATGCAAATAGGACACGACAATTTATCGGCAGTCATTCAACTAAACAACATCCCATACGCTAGGAAATCATTAATAGTCCACATAAGCACCACCCACATTTGAAAGTTATGTTTCAATGAACAATTAAATGTTAGATCTCCCTCATCCCACAAGACCTTTAATTCGCTAATCAATGGTTGCAAATAAACATTTATCTTACTTTTTGGATTGTTAAGTCCAGGGATGATTAAAGACAAAAACATGTATTATTGTTTCATACATATCCAAGGTGGAAGGTTATATGAAGTAACAATGACATGCCAACAAGAATATTTTTTTCCAGATTGTCCAAATGGTGTACAGCCATTGGCATATAGCCTCAATCTGACATTTCATAGATCTTGTGTAAATTCAGGGTAAGTTTGGTCAAACACTTTCCACGCCTCCCTGTATGATGGGTGGGATAACACACCAGTCTCTCAACGGTTATCATAATGACACCTTATCTCTTTAGAAGTCACAGATGAAGTGAACAACCCTTGAAGTCTAGGAGTTAATGGTAAGAACCATAGTTACTTGTTTGCCACCTCCTTACATTTTACCATGACTATTCCTTCTAATTTTATACCTTTCCGTCTTACAAAATTTATATTGATTTTTGCCCAAGTCATCCTTGTAATATAGCATGCACCCATTTGGACAACAATCAATTTTTTCATAGCCGAGCGCTAATTTTGACACCATTTTCTTCGTTCTATAGAGACCAATAGACATCCGATTATCATATGGTGTTATCTCTTTTAACCACTGCACAATCTTATTATAACATTGCTCTATGAGGCTATAGCCTACATTGATGCTAATAAATCTTACTACTGCTGAAAGTTCAGAGTGACGAGAAAACCTCTCCTATAAAGGTGCTTGTGTGACAGACAACATGTTATAAAAAGCTTGCGCATTAACATTTGGAGGCTTCTCTATTATTTGTTGAAAGGATAGTCCAATTGCATCTATCACCATTTTCTCATCAATTAAATTGTTCTCCAAAATCCCCTTGAAAAAAATCTTCATCATTTACTTCTGGGTGTGTCACTTGAGGGATCTCTGGCAATGATTCCTCGTGAAAGGTCCAACAATAATAATCAGGTTTAAATCTGTACATATACAAATGCATCTTCACTACATCACAACAATTAAATTTCCTATTTTTGCACTTTTCATAAGGGCACCTTATCTTTTCATTGTATAGATAAGCTGGCAATTGACAAGCATAATCTAAAAACTTGTCGACGCCATTTATAAAAGCATCAGTGAATCCAAGTCAACCAGGAAGCAATTTATCATACATACATTGCCAATTTTTAAGTATATCCATGTTCTACTCTTATAAACTTATAGTGTTCAATTACAAAACTCTAAATTAGTAGTTAAACAACAAAATATAGAAGGCATATGTTTTTGTATCCCTTACAAGAATTTGCTAGCACTTTAATATGTTTTCATATGCAAGAAAATATTTGTCCAGTGGGCTTAATTTCTCATGCAGCCCCTAGAATTTTAAAATGAATTACTACTAAAGGTTCAGTCAAAGAACATAATCCAAAATAAGAACAACAGTCAGAATCTATAACAACAATAAGATAGCTTTATCCTTTCCCTTTGTGCTTGAACTTTTACTATAAGGAAGAGACGCACATTAGTTGAATGACAATAGCACTTTAAATTTGGGTTTGATTTGCTACATATCAAATGCTTGACTTACATTTTCTCCACAATAATACTAAAAAAAAAACTAATTTGTTGTGTAGAGTGGTTAGCAAATGAAGACTAAGGCAGAAGGAGCAGTTGATGCTGTGAAGAATGTAACTAAAATGAAAAAATGAAAATAAATATATCTTTTTATTACTCTATCATAAATTCTTAATGTTATATTTGATTTTCTTGACATTAATTAATTACTACATAGCCTATAGATTAAGGGAAAAGAAGTTAAACCCAGAAAAAAGAGAAGAAAATAGACAATATTAGCAAAGTACCAAAGATCATGTGTAAAAAAATGAAACTCATACCAACTAAGCAAGGCAATAAAGTATGTTCGGCATCCAATCATTTGACTACTTGGGATCATAATCTTAACGATCGTATAACAGACACCAAGAAAATAAAAGTACCAACTTGTTCGATATCAAATGCAATGGAGAAAAGTAAAGCATGTTGACATGGGAGTGACAGATATTTCTTAAATCTCCAACTTAATAAAGAATAAGAGTAATATCAATATTGTAGCAAGCAACCCTAAAAGTGAGATTTCAAGTGGAAGAAATACCCTAAGCAAGAAACACTAAAAATGACACTTTAATCTCACACGTTCACGGCTTTGGTGAAGAAATCAAAAAGAGAAATTATCCAATCTCAAATATAAATTAAGATATATGATACAGAAATTACACATTCACCTTTTTTCTTTTAACTTTTCCTGCACTATACAGCATTGAAAAATAGAGTTTTTACGAGTGATTTTTTATCAAGACAGCAACAATTTGTAGAAGACACATCTACTAGGTGAATCTGCAAATTACAAGAGGGAAGAGAAATCCTACCTTAAGTTTTTCCTAAAATAGAGATGAATGGCGGTGGACGATAAGCGACAGTTGAAACAGGACAAAGCACACTCAGCTTGAACCAAAAAGCATTTTGGTGACAAACGATGCACTAACAACAAATTAGAGACAGAACTTACCGTCTCTAATCCATTCTAACTTCATCTTGCAAACATAATTTTTCCATCAATTTTTGTTTAAAAAATTGTAACAAATTAAGGACGATTTAGAGACGACTTAATTAGAGACAAAAAATTCGGTCTCTAATTCCTGTCTCTAATATCAATTACACAAATTATTCATTTTAGAGACAGATTTGGCACAAAATAGAGGTAGAACAAAGATAAAAAATTTGTTGTCTCTAATTTCCTTATTTTTTGTATTGGAAACGACAACCTCATGGTTTATTGTTTGGGAAGCAGAAATTACATGATTAATTTTAAAAAATAGAAATTAAAATAATAATTTGTGGTACTCTATAATATTTTATATTTTTTTAAAAATAATTTTTTAATACAATGTGCTGAGATAGCACATATTAATTTTTGCGTAAATGTATTAATATACAAACAATTTATATATGTTTGTACATAAATAATTTTAAAAAAGAGAAATTAAAATAATAAATTAAAATAAAATACTATAAAATTTTATTATTAAATGTGTTTGGTACATAAATATGACACAAATATTTATTATAAAGTTTATTGTTATTAAATCCATTTATTATTATTAAAATTAAATGTGTATATTATTAAGTTTATATTATTATTAAGTTAATTGTCTATATATATATATTTATTATAAAGTTAGTATTATATTATAAAAATATTTGTTTAAGTTTTACAAAAGTATTTTAACAATTTTATTATTTTAAAAATATTTTTATATTATAAAAATATTTTTACCCATTAAGTAAGAATAAAAATTTATAAAATTATAAAATATTTGATTATAAGAAATATAATATTTTTAAAATATTTTTTTAATTCATATATTAAATAAATAAATATAACATTTTAACCTTTTTATTTTTAATAAATTTTTTAAATTATGTATCAAACATCTCTAACTGTAATTAAATGGTACAAAGATTGAAAAGACTTTTTACAACTTTTTCTCCCACAACGTAATGTGTACTACCACTTAATTAATAAATATATTTTAGTTTCAATCAAAACAGGAGCGTGTTTTTCGTCCCTAATATCAATATTTAAGAAAGATAGAGAATTCAATTCCATGAAATTAATAGCTGTCAAAGTTGGTATGCATGCAACAAAGTTTTAGTTCCAATTTAATGATGCCCACAAATACTTAAAGTTAACTAATCTTGATGGGATATATATATTTTTGATAGGTAATGTTTACATATGAGAAAACAAAAAATCACATGCGGGCGAGCACACAAAATTTATAAAATATTATTGTGCGTAAAAGTTGTTTGTTGGCATTAATTGATAGTTCTGAATAAGAATAACGTGATGCATAATAAACAATAATTAATTGATAAAGAAACATTCATTTATTATGTGGCAATATATTGAACATATTTTTATTTGTATCTTTTTATTGTTAAATCAGTTTTTTCCTTTTTTAAGTGTGATTTTATGTACAATAATTTGTCCAAATAACTTGTTTTATATATATATATATAAAATGTGTGACTATTTATTAAATGAATAACAGAAGATGAATAAAAAAATATTATATTAATAATTTTATTTTTAAAATATATGTAAATATATGAAAAAATAATTAACATATATAATATTTAATTTTTAAAAATTAATTTATATAATTATTAAATATTTTATTTAAGTAATTAATATTTATTTAAACACTTAACATTTCATATTAATACATTTATCTAATATTTTTAATAATATTTAACAAAAAAATTAACATATATAATATTTTAAATTTACAAGAACCAAGTTATATAATCAATATTTTTTTAAAAAATATCAATAAATTTTTTTCTTAAAAAGATACTAAATGCAATATTTTTACACCAGTGTAATACATATGTAATTTTATGATTTGTACTATTTTTACACCAGTCTAAAATATTACTATGTTCATACTTCAATTTTTGGCCGACATAATTTTACGGGACGCTCTTCAGTAATATATCTAAGGAACGAAGGAAAAAATATTAGACAAGACTCTCCTATGCTTAATAACTATGTCCGAAAATATCTTACACGAGTCATGCCCACGTGACAGTGATAAGGACTGAGAAAAATTTAAAAATTGTTGTTCAAAGAACTAAATTTCTATTATATTATCAAATTTTTATTAAAATTATATTAAATTATATTAATATATAATTTTTTATCAATAAAAAAATATAAAAATAATTTATATATATAAAATAAAAGTACAATATATGTAAAAATAAAAGTGCAATATATCTAAGTGTATCTTGAAACATGAAAGTTGAAAATGTAGGCGTCATAGAAAGTCATAAGACACGTGAATTGTCGCCCACCTAATAATAATGGGTATGGCTTTGTTAGGGGTAGTGCCTGCAATTGAATGAATATCTTACCCAAAGATCTTGAGCCGCATATTTGCATTGTTGACTGCAACCTTCCACGTTTAGCTACACTTGGCACTTCCTATCACCTTTTATTTCTACCCGCTTTTTTCTCTAACCTAATTTCCCAATAAAATAACATGTGGTCTACAAAATTCTCCTAATTTTCAATTAAAATTAAATTAACAAAAACGAGTGGTGTGCAACGATCACTATCCCCTTTTGTGTTGTACAGGTGGCGGAATCTGTTAAGTAGGGCGGCAAGTGGTGATGACGTGGGAAAAGTGCAAGAGAGAGACAGGGACACTCAGTCCCACCTGATGCTGTCTTCTTTCAACCAACTCGACCTCTCATCTATCCGTAACTCTTGGCCTATCTTCGCTCTCCTCTCTTTTTCTCTCTTTATGACCATTTTTTTAAGAGGTTCCAGATATTTTAGCCTTTTATCCTTCTCTTAAATATCGCCATATTCTTGTTTAATACCGACATTTATTATTTTTCTATTTTATTTAACTATCTTGTCTTCAATAAATGAGAATTGATTTATTTAATATTCATGACAATTATATAACTTAATTTTAAATTTAAATAATATGTCATTGATGAATTATTTAAATAATTTTTTTAAACTCGAAAGCCAGTCTTCATTCTATACTTAGGGCATAATCCTCTTGTTTAAATTGTTTGTCAAAAAGAAAAACTATAGTCTTTGTCACACCTCTCCATACTTTCACTCGCTACTCGCTTTAAAGAATAAGCTTAAAAATGACACCGGATTTAAAAAATACAAGCAATGACATTACATTTATCTATTTAGGAATCGGTGAGATTGGCCACGCTTTGATTTCGGAATGATTAGTGGTACACGTGGCATGGCTAACTGCGAGTAGTGAAGATAAACGGTAGCGCCGGCGAGTGGTGGAAGTGTCGGAATTTTCCGCCACTGCGCTGGCTGGTATGATTTTGGCGCAATGCATTAATTAATAAAAATAACGAAATTCAAAAAAGCGAAAAACAGACACAAGAAAAGGACGCCACGTGTGGAGGCGCTCTTTCAACGAGAGCCACATGATTCCAACGAGTTCTCGAGATATCGAAGGGGACTGCGAACAAGGCTTTTTATTATTATTAGTATTATCATTATTTATTTTTTTTAATTTTTGCCAACAGCGACAAAACGGAAATTCAACATCTGACGTGGCACCCCCTCTTCGTTCGCTTTTTACTTTATTTCCATTACAAACCCATTTTTTCTTTCCACTCATCGTCCATAGTTACTTCTCCCCTCTTATACGTTCGATCTGTCATCCATCTATCTCTCCTCTGTTCTTCTTCTCCTTCTTCTCACTTCTATTTCTCAACCTTTCTACTTTTTCTCCTCCTTCTTTCCTTTGTTTCTCTGTTTCTCCTTAACACTGACACTCTTTCTCCTTTGAGAGGGTCACCGGCGACACGTGACAACGAGGTGTTAAGAGTTCCTTGATCGGAAAGCGGTGTTTGTTTTCTCTCTTGTTTTCAATTATTTTCTTAGGAAACTGTTCGAGCTTCGTAGATTTTGTTCTGGTGCTTTATTTCCTTTTGTTATCTCTAAGTGACTGTAGCAGTTACTCCGTACCTAACTTGTAGCATATTCTTTTTGTTGATCATTTTCGGCTTGAAAACAAGGTTTCAATGGATTTTTGGGGTTCCTGTGGTGAAAAAGTTTTTGATTTCGGTGGATAAAGCCATTGAATGAATTCAGGGGGATTTGTTTGTTTTGCTTGATCAAGCTTTGATGCCTTCAAACTGTGTGATCATCGGATCTAACGATTCGAAGATTCTTAGATAGCTGAGCTATAGATTAGTTTTAGACTTAGAGGCAAAGCAGTGTTTGTACAATTTCTGTAGAGAAATTATTGATCCAAGGGGAGAGAAGAACTCTAGTTGTCTTGTGATTCTGTATTTAACGGCCAAGTTCAATTCTATTTGGCACTGTTGAAGGGAAAGAAGATCTTGACTGGCGAAATCTGCAGTTATGGCTATTCAAGTATGTATGATAATTGATAAGAGTTTCTGCTCTCAATTTCATGCTCTATTTTGATTAGTAATTGTCATTTATAAGCGTTGGTTGGATATGCTATGATTTCCCGCTGTTTGTTCCCTGTTTTGTGTAATATAAATTGGGTTAACTAAAGAATGAAAGGCATATTATTACCATGAGTCTTTCTCTTCCAATTGCCAAAAATGCATATATTCCAGAAATGGGTTTCAATTGCACACGTGAAAAGTAAAATTTGAATGCTTCTGAATATTTCCTACTGTTGCTTGATGGATGATTTCTTCAAGTATTTAAAGTTTTTCGTGTTCTTATTGGTAAATAGATTGTAAATATTTACACTTTGGATTGGATGTAGGATCAAAATGAGATTTCTGGATCACATAATGGTCTTCCAATAGAAAATGGAGTATCTTTGAGTTCTAGACTACATTCTGCTGCACGTGTTCAACTAAATGATCAGTTTTCTTGTGCGAAGGACTATGCTCCCAAGGTTCATCCTGAGTTCCTGTGTTTCTCGCATTTTATAAATATTCTTCTTTATTTAATCCATTTTCTGTCTGCTTCAATAGGTGAGAAAACCATACACTATCACGAAACAGAGAGAGAGATGGACAGATGAAGAGCATAAGAAGTTCCTCGAAGCTCTGAAGCTGTATGGCAGGGCATGGCGACGGATTGAAGGTATCGTTTTGAATTATAACTTTCTTTATCTGAGGCAAGAATTCCATCAGATTTTTTCTAGAAAATGAAAAGTATGAGTGAACTAATATTTTGGTCCTTCGAAGATGGCAATCTCATTCTAGTCCTTTTCAAAGAGTATTTCGTCTTCAATATAGTTAAGTTGATGCAAATGTAAAGTGTTCAGTTGTTACTGAATCATGCGATGATACAACAACATAGCACTCAAAAGAAGTCGCAACGTAAAATTGTTTTTATGTCTTGTAATGTTATGTTTCAGTAACAATTGGACGCTTAAAGGACACATCAATGTCATGGTAAGTCACGTCATGAGAACAAATTGAAGACAAAATATTTTTTGTAAAATTTGAATGCAACATTCAAGAATTGAAAGACCAAATTGAGATCAAGTTTTAAGTTATATAAATCATAATGTCAATCCACTCAAAATATAAATATAATTGAAAGAAAGGAGGATGGTTGTGCTTAGTCTAAGTGTTGGAATCCTTTATTTTCACCACAGAACATGTTGGCACAAAGACCGCAGTTCAGATTCGAAGTCATGCTCAGAAGTTTTTTTCAAAGGTTTACTGCTCTATCTATTCGCAACCCGTTCTTTCTCTACCATATATATATATGTATGTATGTATGTATGAATGTATGTATGTGTATATATATTTTTAATAAAATCCCCATCTTCCTATAATAAGCAAAAAGCCATATACATGGTGAAAGCAAGCTTAAATTTTGATGACCCCAAGATGTGCAAAGTGCAAACTTCCTTGAAGTTGAAGGGTTCATCAATCTATGCTTGCATTCACTCTGACCCCTTTGTTTATGGGCAGGTTCTTCGTGACACTCCTGGGAGCAAAAGCACAAGCTCCATGGAATCCATTGAAATTCCACCTCCAAGACCAAAACGAAAGCCTGTGCATCCTTACCCTCGAAAGCTGGTAGAGATCCCTACCAAAGAATTTTCCAACACAGAGCAGGCAATGAGGTCTATTTCTCTGAAGTCATCAGAGTTTGATCAAGAAAACCACTCTCCCAAATCAGTGTTATCTACAATTGGTTCAGAAACCCTCGGGTCCTCTGATTCAGATACACCAAATGGGAGTTTATCTGAGGAAGATAAGCCAAATGCTGATTCATCTCTTGATGAACAACCTCTTGTGGTACATCCTGGCCCTTTTTTATTCATTGGAATAGCTGAAATAGTGGTATATGATATGACTCTGTATTGTTCTGTTTAGAAATTGGAGCTTTTTCCCAAAGAGAGTGTTTCTACTACAGCAGAAGAATCATCCGGTCGGATTCTTAAGCTTTTTGGGACGACTCTTGTGGTAACATATACTTCTAGACCATCACCATCTCCAACAATGGAGAATTCAGATATTGCAGAAGCTCCTGCTGCTTTTGCTCCTTTGTGGACTCTTTCCCAAGACGAAGCTGAGAAGGAAGGATCTTGGAGAGGTTCAAACATCACTAGCTCAATAAAGGATATGGAGAATGATGAGAAATTAGATGTTAAAGCCAAAAGTCACGCGCATTGCTTCAACAAGGATGATAAATTGGACCTTTTTGGCCACACGACACCACCCAGTGAAACATCAGCCATATCTGAAATAAAGGAGAGGCCTAAAGGGTTTGTGCCATATAAAAGATGCGTTGCAGAGAGAGAAAACCAGTGCTCACCAGTTACAATGGAAGAGAGGGACGGACAACGCATTCGCCTTTCGTTGTAGTTTCTTCCCCAACGGCTTTCCTTGAAGCAAGTTCCTGTCTAAAGAGAAGGAGGCTACAAATTTTGACATTTGTGCTGTTCAAATCCACAAATCTGCCTTTCCCTATAAATAATTTCGCAGTGACTTTTCTTTTTGGCCTTTACCAGGTTGTACAGACAATACTGGTAGGATTTTTTTTGTATTTCTACGAATTCTTTTCCCACCTTCACTGTGGATTATCTAATCTTCTTTTGCGCTTTTCATGGTAATTACAAGTCAATATACTGATGCAACGATTATACTTGTGCTTGTTCATATGTTTCCCATAATTGATGCACACCGTAATTAAACCAGTTTCAGTCAGAAGTCACATAGACTTCTAAATAAGATATTTTTATATTAATAAGTAAATGACAATAATTTTATTGTAAAATCTAGCAGAACAAAACACTGTCAAGTCCTCAACTGATCTAGCAGGAGGTATTGGTGATTGGAATTAAAAAAAAAAAGAGTAACAAGGAGGTTCGGTTCATTTGATCATTTTTTACCTGACTTAGATTTAAATTTAAGTGATCTTTATTAATAGATGATTTATAAGTATTCTTTAAATTTAAAAATTTATCTTGATTATAGACTAAGATGTCATCTCTTATTTAAATTTTTTTTACAAAAAAAAGAGTAAAACTTTTTTTTTATATATATAATGAATTGCATTCTCCTTTAAACTCCTTTTTTTGTCAAAAAAAAAAAAATCCAAGTTATGCCAATAAGTTCGTGGACATCTAAGCACTTCTAAATTTTAATTATGGTGATCAATTATTAGTAAAAGTTAATGCACATCATTGCAAAGTTTGATGCTATCATTCATTATGCTAAGTACAACTATCTTATGGTTTGATTAACTTTAAAATTTGAAAAGAGTAAACAGCTGTTTATATTGTATTACCAAAATTTTTAATTAATATATGAAAAAAATGCCTTGTCTAGAGACAACCTAGTACGCGTCAATTTTTTTCAATTTGGAATTAGACACCAAGTGTAATGGGCTCAAATCGCAATTTTGATTCATTATCAAGAATCTGAAAGGAAACGATGCCGTATTGGCTATTCTCCCATTTGCCGGCGAGGAGATGGCTACAACTTTGGGAGTGGAAAACGAAGAACCTCCTAGGCATTAAGCATTGTAAAAACTTGGAGGATATCATCAAAATACTAAACAATTCAACTATAAATGAAAACCCAAGCCTGCAATCCATTCAAGCTAGAAGAAGAAAACAGAGGAAATGTCGAAGGGAGATGAAATTGTGGTTTTGGACTTCTGGGCAAGTCCATTTTGCAAGAGAGTGCTAATTGCTCTTGAAGAGAAAGGGTTGGCTTACGAGATTAGGGAAGAAAACTTGTTTGGAGGAAAGAGCGAGCTTCTGCTGAAATCAAATCCCATTCACCAGAAGGTTCCTGTGTTGCTGCACAAAGAACGACCTGTGGTCGAGTCCTCCAACATCGTTGCTTACATTGATGACATCTTTCCTGCCAATCCTCTGCTTCCTACTACCCCATATGAACGTGCCCAAGCTCGTTTCTGGGCTGACTATATTGACAAGAAGGTCATTTTCTGCTTCTCCCAAAATTTACTCACACTCACACAAATCAATCATACATTCATATGTCGCTATTTTCTACTACCTTTTATAATTTAATTTGGATAGATTTGATTATTCCAAACTATATTTTCGGACTAAAATTTTAGACACTCTTTTTTATGTGTCTTATGTGTAATATCTCGATCCCCAGCTTAAATTAAAATGATAAAAATTGAAGACTAAATTAATAATTTAGTGATTTTTTTAAAAATTTAGTCTTCTAGAATTTATTGGTTTTCTAATTTCTCTCGATCAAAATGATTTTTTTAGGCAAATTTCCTAATTAATAAAAGAAATTCCATGTGACCATTAATTAACTTATGAGGTGAAGTGATACACAAAATAACTTATATTTAGATGAAAATTCACTTAAATAATATTTTTTTGAAGGAAAATTCTACTTAAATAAGTCTCATTTATGATTATATAGAATCTCGCTTTTTTATTTGATTGAGATAAATTTACTTATCAAAAGGATCATTTTGATGAGGAGAGATTGATATATTTTTATTTTTAGAAGACTAAATTGAGAGAAAAGTAATCTTTTAAAAATTGCATCATGTTATTCTTTAATTTTTGAGTCTTAAATAAATCTAATTTATAGAAGATAGATGAAATCAACCCTCGATATACTTTATGGTAGATAAATAGATGTTGTAATGCATACAAGTTAAGTATGGTATGGATTTTGTTGTATGCTTGGTACGTAGGTATTTGAAGCTGGGAAGGGTATATGGACAGGCAATGGAGAAGAGCAAGAGCTAGCAAAGAAGGAGTTCATTGGAGTAGTGAAGCAGCTTGAGGAAGCCCTTGGAGACAAGGATTTCTTTGGAGGTGATGCCTTTGGCTACGTGGACATCTTAGCAATAGGCTTAACCTCATGGTTTTTCGCTTATGAGAAGATTGGTGGATTCAAAGTTGAAGATCATTGTCCTAAATTCTCTTCCTGGATCAAGAGGTGCTTGCAGAGACCTAGCGTTGCCAAAGCTCTTTCAAACCCTGAACAAATCTACCACTTTGTCCTTGAGATGAGGAAGATGATGACTGGTGCAGAATAATTAAAGAGAAAGAATTATGAATCAAAATCCATAATCAGCTCTTTTATACTTGAGGACCTAAATAATAACTAAGTGTGGTTGTTTAATTATTTATCATACATACTTGGTGATTATTTAGGCTTTCAGGGTAGAAAAGTTGTTATATGGATATGGATATCCTGTTCATTTGTAATTCTGACAACAAAAAATTACCTCTCGGGGTTTTGCTTTTTTGTTGGTTTTTAAGCAGTTGTGGGTTGATTTAGTTATAGGTATCATCAACCATGTTTCAGCATCTGAGTATATGGCTACTATGAATAGTGGGGATATTCATATATAAATAAAGGGTTTCGACTTTGCAAGAGTACTCGTAATAATATCTCTTCTTTTGTTCAGATATTTCTGTTCAAGTTTTACTCAAAAATGAAATCAATAAAAATTTATTTCAAGCTTTAATCAATGGTCAGTCTTGCAAGTTGACAAGTTGTAGTAGTGTTAGTATATCATATTTTTGGAAATACTCTAGAATATCAAGATTTTAAAATGCAACTTGCAAACAAATTGGTTGAAAGGATCAGAAAATGTGGAGTGAAAATTTTTTAATGATTCCCCCAATTTTAATTTCTTTCTTTCACAGGGAGATAAACCAAGAATATTGTGCTATAAAGAAAGCATTTGCAATCATATCATGTCTGTGTGCAGCAGACAACTCCCTATGTAATATAGTCATATATAGTACTGAGCTGAAAACTGACACGAGGATCATATAGGCCTGCTTGAAGATAAGGACAGGGCATTGATAATGGAGGCCTAACTCCCAAGTAGCTTCCTATAGTATGTCTCCAACTCTCTCTCAATTGAATCTAGCCCATATTTTGTAACTTCTCCCATAGCCATGTGATTGTATCTATTTGACTATAGTTCATCCCTGCATGTGTGTCAGATGAGAAGTCTATCGGGGGGGTGACACACTTAAATTCAAAACATTCTTAAAACATGCTTAATTATTTTGACTTTCTAGATTTAAAATTTTTCTAAATTTATTACAAGCATGATATTAGAGATAATTTTATTTAAATTATTGTCAAATATAAATATTTTTTTTAGTAAAATTTTGAATATTTAATTATTACATTATAAGAAACTAATTCTTTTCAAATATAATTCTTGTTATTTCAAAATTTTAGTTTGTAATTACGGTATTATTCAATAAAAATGTTTCTTAATCTTTGTCTTTAAGAGTTATGATTAGTAATTAGGTGGATGAGTCTCAAGCCTTTTGTACTATGTTTAATTTAAAAGACTATCACTAACTTATTAGTTAGGTAGAGAATGATTTTACAATGACTCCATTCACATGATCCAGAAGTCTAATCCAAAGAAACTCAGTCCTTATTCCAACTTATGCTAGCTGTTTGAATTCTAATACATCCCTGTTTCCCTTTCAACGTGCTTTTTAACATAATAACAACCATTATTATTAATTATTATGTCACTGCCATAACTAATTCTTCTATTTGTATTAGGCGGGCTTTGGCTGATTTTTCTTGGCACTTCCTCTTACATCCATATATATATATATATATATATATATCATAGTAAAGCGGTCAAAACTGGTCAGAAAATTTCTGTCATTACCAACTACAAAAGATATTTTAATGTATTTGGTAATAGACAGAGCTGTGAGATTGAGAAAGAGCAACTACACTTAGCTAGTTATACGCAGGATGTCTTGTATATGAAAGTGAGGTGGTAGTTTGAACTTTGAATTATTAAGCGTGAAATGACTCTCAAATAAGTTTAACAACAATGATACATAAATGGTGATATTAATCCAATACATGATTTCTCTTTGTCACCAAGTTTTTTAGCTTTTCAATTTTAGTGGCGTGCTGACCTGACAGGAAGCATGCTGATAAACATATCGAACAATTCCCTTTTACCAGTAATGATTATCATCATTATTTCATAAATGATTTACGATCTAATGGTCATATATGTCGTCTGCTTTCAAATCTTGATTCAACTTCTCTGCCAAACTTATCTTATTTTGAAGTACCTAAATTATTAATGGGTCGTATTCATGTACGTACCTAAATTATCAACTTTTAATCTCTTTTATCTCCTAACTTACTGTACGTACCTGGCTAGTGGTTGATTGTTAAGAATTTTGAAGTAGCTAATTCCGTAATGCCTTGTGTTTTCCAATAATATTATATATACACTCAATTATTAATCACTTTCCAGTTAGTTTTCAGGGATGAAATTTCCTGCATGCATATATTGTCTATAATCAGAGAGCCTTAGTTCCAAATCTTTGTCATTAAAAATTAGCCGAAGAAAAAAAATCAGTGACACTAAAAAGCACAAAAACACAAGAAAATTGATATTATTTGAAATATTATATGATAATTAACAAATAGATGATTGAGCATTTATTATTTTGAATTATGCAAGTTCTTACAAAAGCCATCATCAGTTGGTATCTGTTGGTGTCATGAATATAGGTTAGCTATGTGAGTACATTGGCATTATAGGGTTGGCCCAGGTTAGAGAAGAGACCTATCAAACCCTTGAAAATGGAGTCACTATCACGCATTCACACACCAAAAATGAATAAAAAAATGGTTCATTTGTCAGTCATTTCTCGATCGAGTTGACGATATTCCCCTGGACTTTTCCACTAAAAAATAATAAAAAAAAGGACACGAAGAAGGGAATGATGTGGGTGATAGTGATACGTAAAGGAAAGACATGCATGGCCATGGACAATTTCACAAGTCATTAGGTCCTAAGGAACAGATCAAATTAAACACTGTTATCTCCGAAGCAATTCGTGGTTTTACAGTTACCATTGTGTACGTCCTCTGTTCTTCTGCGCCTTCTCTTTATATATATATATATATATATAAGGCTTAAACAAGAAAAAGTATGTGTGTGTGCGCGCATGAAACATTATGTAATGTTCTTAATAGAATTATGTTACATGATTCTGTTACATAATTCTGTTGCATTCCGACCAACTTGTCCTTCTTTTGTCCCAATCGCCTTTCCCCAATATTATTTCATTAAATAATTGTTTTTGGTTTTGAGCTCAGTTCAGCTTAACACAGTAGTAGTATTTTCGGATCATATTGTGATTCTCAGTAATCCCTTGTGATGCTAAATCAATTTTAATCAGCCAAAGGTTGAACCAACAAAAAAAAGGTACAGAGACCATGATAAATCTTATAAAAGGAAAGGAGTTGTGAAAAAGCACCTTTTGGTTATTCAAAGTATTGTTTTTATCTCTTTATATATGTTAAAGTGACAGCGACTGAAGTTTTAATTTCATCCTTTAAAAAAACAAAATAATTGAAGAAAAATAAAGTGAAAACTAAAATAAAGATAATTATTTATATTATAATATTTTTAAATCTTTTTGGTCAATGACTCCATAAAATGATATATTTTATTATAATATATAATATAAAATAAATTATGAGATGTGAAAATATAAAAAAATAAAGATAATAATAAGTTATAGTAAAAAATAAAAAAATAAAAAATTATCTATTATTTAATTTATTATTTTAAAATATAATAAATATTTTTATATTATATTTCAAAAATTAAAGAATAAAATGAGATACATTTTTATGCATGCAAAACTTCTATAATATATATATATATATATATATATACACACACACACATATACACACACTAATTTCTGTATAATTTTAAAGAAACTCAAGCCATTCTTAATTAATTAATTAAGTTACATATGACTTGACTAATCTCTATCAAATTATAAGCAATATTAAAATAAAATTCTCTTAATAAATATATATTTTTTAAATTAAATTTGTGTCTTTTACTTTACAAAGGTGAAATTACTTTTCGCTTAACTAATAATTTATTAATTTCAAGTATATTCTTTACTATAAATAATTTTATTTATAATATTATCATATATTAAAATATATATTTGTAATAAAAATTTAAATTTAAATTTATCATGTTATAAAATTTAACCCATTTCATTAGATTCACTTTTTATAGGTAGATGATTATATATATTTTAATTAGTAGTGTTAATTAAATGAAAAGTTTAAGTAATATTTTTAAAATTTTGTTCGTTTCAACGTTTAACAATCTTTTTGTCTCTATTTTGGCTTTTGAGCTCTGGTACAATACTCAGTCAGCAAGATTCTTGTATCCTTTTAAGGCATATAATTAAAGTAACTTTTGAGACACTAATCCTTTTTTAAATTTAGTTTTGCCTACAGTTTGTGCTGCTGGGCGGCGTGTATCATGTTATGTAATCATTATAATTAAGTTCGTCCAGTTCAGGTACTAATCAAAAGTATATAAAACTGAGTTTGTGTTTTTAATACTAACATGTATCTTCCATTTTTTTTCCTATTTTTAGTGCTAATTATGAAAATATTTACAAATAAACAATAACAATATACTATTTCAGTAACTTGTTTTATACTGAGGCAAGAGATTAATCATGTGGCAACACTTCTATTTCACACATTTTAGGCATGCATATGATTGACGCTAGCTATATGTCATTTTAAGTAACACTTAAAGATCTAGCTAGCTATTACACAGATGGTATCTTTTGTAACTATAGGAACAAAATAATTAGAGGCTATTAATTATATGTAGGGAAGACTTAATATTATATATATTACATAAATGATATACACATAGAATAATAAATAGAACTAAAGATTGTGGAAAGAAGCTAATAGTTGTGAATTCCAAAATCACAATAACTAAAATCAAGGTAGTTCAGCCGTAATATTTGAAAAGAAGGGTTGAAAATGACCATGCATGCAAAGCAATGAAGGCATAATTAAAGCATAGAATTGAATAGAAGAAAAGCAATTACAATATTAATTTAATTATTACACAAAACCTTATGAGGATGATATGTGTGTGTGTGTGTAAATATATATATATATATATATATATATATATATATATATATATATATATTTGATAATCATCATCAAGCATCCTACGTTGTACGTTCTACCATGTCCTTTGGGAAAAGAATGAAACTAAACTAGCTAGGTACATTCTTCATTCTATAGGTTGCTGTTACATTAAACAATTCTTAAAGTTTTCTTATTTGAATTACAATAGATTTTCTTTTTTTTAAAATGAAGGTTCATAAGTGTTGTGAGTATAAATATTAGTTTGTGTTTGACAAAATTATTTGATAAATATTTTTATTAATATTATTGTGTTTGTCAAATTTTTCAGAAAATTTTTTTATTAACAATTATTAAAAATTTCATATATTAAGAGAGTATGTAAAAAATAATTTAATTAGGTAATAAGTTAAAAAACGTAATTATTTTATTTATTACAAAACTTAGCCAAACAGGCTGAACGTTGACATACAAATTAAGAGAAATTCACATTTTCAAACCTCATCTTACTCCTCCAATTATTTATTTGTCTTTTTCATTCTGTTAATTAAATATTTTAATTTAAATTTGTAATAAAAATTTATTTAGTTTTATAATTCAAAATTGTTAAAATGAACAAGAAATAATTCCTTTGCTTTTCTTCTACAGATATATATATATATATATATATATATATATATTCTTTTTAAAATTTTCATGTTTTGCTAATTTTAATAACTTGCAATTCTGGGAATGAATATAATCATATATATATGAGCTAGGATGGTAGCTATTTCCATTGTGCAGCCAGAATTGCAATATAGTTAAAAAGAAAAGCTATAATCTCTTAGTAAGTTTATTTTTTAAATATTTTTTCATACTATATGAGCAATATATATATATATATATTCTAAAATTAAGAAATCCAAAATAGAAAGTAACAAAAAAGAAAAGAAAAGAACAGTGACTCAATTATGCTATTTCATGCGTCCATATAAAATGTAATTTAATTAATTAAGAGCATATTGTGACGCATCAAAGTAGTAACAATAACAACAACAACAACAATAATAATAATAATAATAATAATAAAAAAAAAAAAGTAAAAAATAAAACTTACTGTCTGGTGAAGGACATGACAATGAATTACAATTCACTGAGTAGTGGTTCTAACTTCTAAAGAAAAGGAAAAGAAAAAGAATATCCATATCAAGGAACATAATAGCAAATAAAGAGAATCTATAAAGTGACCATGTAAAAATACAGAAGTTAGGAAAAAAAGCTGTTCCCAATTGAAGCAGTGTATAGTGGCAAACATGTAACTCTTTTCAATAATAGCCTAATTAATTATAATTTTAATATAAACGAAATTTCAAAATATAACACTATATTTTTTATAAATTATAATAAAAAATAAAAATATTACATATATATTAATTAAATTAATTATGTTTCAAAAATTAGAAATTTGAAGGAAACACAATCCAAGAAGAAATGGTGCACCGCAAAGTTTGCAAAAATGATGGAGACACAAAGTATTGTGTACGCCACGCCAATCACAAACTTTTTTAGATATTATATATATATAATGAAATATATGTTTTAAAATTTTATGCCAAAATTATAACCAACAATAATTGCAATCAATTTTTAGTAAAATTTAAAATATGAGGCTTGCAATTAATTATAAGAAAAATTTTCAGGGTTTATGAGTTTGTCTAAAATTTAGAAAAAAAAATTACGTAAGACAAGCGGAAGTATATGCAGGTAAAGAGCATTCAAATCTGATAAGAAAGGCCATGAAAGTTGAAAATGAAGAAGAAGAAGAAGAAAACAAATTAAAAGATCAAAATGAACTGTCCATGGGACCTACATGGGCGACAAAACTGCCAGAGTTTATCTGACTTTGCGAAACCTAACTTTGGAAGCAAATGAAGTGAAAATTACTCATTCAGATAATTTTCAAACAATTACCTTCTCTCTCTTAACGCTTAACATATATAATATTTCGTATAAATATTTTAAAATTTTATTTATAAATTGTTTAGATATATACGAGGTTCAATTAATATAACTTGAATTGGTACAAGTTTATAATAGAAGTAGACCTCTCGTAACAAAATTTGTTTATATACAAAAATACAGATTATCTATCATTTTAATTATCTATTCATTGATACAATTAACTTCTAATTTTTCAAAATGTTTAAAACATTTACTACCAATCACTGCTTTAAATTTTTGTCCATACATGAAAATCATGGTACCTGTTTAAACGTTTTGTTAAACAATTGGAGCTATAGTATCCTAAGCACGTTTTATTTTAACACTGATAGCTTTTGTCCTTATTAAGCAAAAGGAGGGAAGAAATTCTTACATCCATATAATATTATTTTATAATAAAAATTGAAGTTAGCTTAAAAAAGCTCACAACTAATTATTACATCACTGCTCTAATAGAGAATATGAATGACAATTTCTTCAATTAATTATTGATTGTTCTTGAACTTGGAAACTCATTAAACTTTAGTAATTTCTTTTTATGACAAATTGGGGTCATTGACGCCTTTAATGCAGCATATACTTAACAACTCACATTTAAAATTCTCCCTAGACACTATCTATTAATTTATATGCAAAACTTTGCTTCTTTGGAGGAGGCTTTGTCCATATATAGTAGGGTAGCTGGGTAGGGCTACCCCTTTTTGAGAAACAACTGAAAATTTATTTTGGTTCAAACCCAGATGGGTTCTATTTTTTTAGAGATATCTAGAAAATATAATTTTTAATTCTTAAAATACACCTGTGCTAAGTATTTTGTTTTAGAATATTTAAAATACTTGATTTAACTTTTAGAAGTTTTTGACTCACTTCTTGTCAAGCTTTGAAGACATTTATGTTATTAATTTGTACTTTTTTAAAAGAAATTTAAAATATTTTTAAATTATATTAAATTTAAGATTAATCATTGTTATAAAATCTTTTTGATAAGTATATTATCTCTAATTTAAGATTAAATTGTTTGACGTTGATAAAAAAATAAACTATCAATATTTATCATATTATAAATGCCAATATATAGTACACGTGTTAGAAATAGAGCAATATGTATATGTTGTGTGAATTATAGCGTTATGATAAAAGAGAGGAAAAGAAAAGGAATGCAAAGAAAATGTCTTTTGTTTGAAAAAGAGAGAAATGGCATGTGATGTGGTGTACACGTGCATAATACATGGGTTTAGTTTTCATTAGACTCTCCCTGCAAAGCGCGACTTACGAAGTGAAGAGACAGTGAATGGAAGGAACAGATACAAACACCAGAAAAAGCTTAATAAGTAATAACACAAAGCGAACCCATAAAAGCAAGAGAACCCCCTTCTTTCGCTCTGTCTCAACATGTTCCTATGCTCTCTGTTCAAACACTTCCTATTCCTTCAAAGATAGCATACCTCACCCAGACAAAGCATCTTCTTCTTCTTCCTCCTCTTCTGCATCGCTTCCTTTGATCTTAATGATTAAGGTTACTTCAAACAACTTCATCTGTTTCCTTTGTCTCTCATTCTCTCTTCCATGAAACTACAAAGATGACAAATGGTGAAGAATCCTTGGCAGCAGTTCCATGTGATAGAGCTGTTGAACAGGTCACATTTTGCTTTTATATCTCTAATTTTGAAGCAATTCTGTTTCCTTACCTCTCATTTCACAAAATTTCAAAATGACGATCCTGATAGTTTCGGCAAGTCCTCGTCTTTTTCCTATGCTGGGTGCTATGTTTTTGTTTTCATTGGAAATATGATTGAAGCAGATTCATCCCTTCGCACAGTGATCTTTAGTTGTTTGATAACGTGTTTATGGTATTTTTTCTCTGCAACATGCCTAAACTATAATGGGGGTGCCAATTTTGGAAGGTGATTACTGGGTTTCATTTCAAAATTCTAAATTTTGTTCTTCCAGTTTCCATATATCTTCCTTATGAATCGTTCTGTCATTTTCCCGCAATTACATGGTTTGAATTTCTGAAATTTATCGTTGGTTTATTATGATCAGTTCTTCTCCAACTTGTTCCCTTAAAATTACAGGAGCTCCTCAAATTCATTAACCTGGTCTCAGTGATGTGGAATTGTTGCATTCTTGTTGTAAACAAAAGTTCGGTAGTTTTTATTTTTCATTCTCAAAATCAGATATACAAGAGGGATGAGTTGCCAGTTTTGCTCTTCCATCACTATAAGTTTTAAGTATATTTGAATCACTTGAAGGCAACTCATTGGTACCCAAAATCTACGAATACACAACGGTTAGATGAATTTATATATCTAATTGTCACTGCTACATCGAACTTTCCTATATTTATGATAATTATAAGAGGCCTTTTTTGTTTTTCTTTTTTAGTTTGTGTACTGGTTTTGATGAAATGTATCATCTTTAGCTTTAAAGTAATTTTCTTTCAAAATCTGTTTTCTTAGACCATAAGAATCTCTCTACACTTGTTATTGTGCTCAAGATGTTAAGAGTTGTTTCACTCTATTTCCTTTCTTCCTACACACATATACATATGCGGACATAAATACATGTTGCTATGTGCGAGTGTAATGGTTTTGGTTAACATCAGAATGGAAGCTAATCTGAACTGATATCTGCAGTTGGGATTTGGTAGTTGTTTTTTGGAATCTTTTTTGCTGTTGGTTTACTTTCTAGAGAACTGGCTCTCCCTTCACAGAACTGAAAATTTGGTTTATAATTCTGTTCAGGCAATTGTGTCTATAAAGAAAGGCGCATACTTACTCAAGTGTGGACGTAGAGGAAAGCCCAAGCTTTGTCCTTTTAGACTTTCTCCGGTAGGCATATGTGAGATGAGATGTATTTAAGAATTACTTTTGATCACTCCCTATGCATAAAAAAGTAAATTTCTATGGGCTTCTATCTATTGAGATTTGTAAATTGATCTCAGTATTCTGTCCAAATTAAGGTAGAAATGGTACAATGATAGCTGTGCAGGTATTCCTTTTTCACTCAGTTTTCAATTTTTCATGATGCTGCCTAAAGAATTCGTTGCCTACGAAAAGGCTAATTGATATGAAAATGTCAGTTTACTTTCTTTGTCTCTTCCTCTTTTTCTTTGGGGGAAAAAATAGCATGTAATTCAACTAGAGTTGTAGAAAATGAAAAAATTATCCTCTGTATAAAATTTTATTTGTTTGTCTTATTTCTTCTATATATTAGATAAAATCACTGACATATGTCCTCTTGCCCCTGACTTTAGGATGAGAAATTTTTGATTTGGTATTCTGGGCAGCAGGAAAAGCATTTGCAATTGAGTGCTGTTACAAAAATTGTTCAACAGCAGGGAAATGTATGTAACAAACATCCATGCCTCCTCTCTTTCTCTCACTATCCACAAGGGCCTGAAGATTTGGAAGAAAAATGAAAAGAAAAAGAAAATGCTGTTTTGGTCTAATAAATGATGATTCCCCATTTTCAGATGAGGTCCCAGAGGCAAAGCCAACCTGAAAAGGAGTGCCATTCATTTTCATTAATATATGCTAATGGTGAACGCTCACTTGATCTGGTGAGATTTATTTGCGCTTTGTGCATGCACATTTAACTTGACTTCTACTTTAAATTCTTTTTCCTAATATTCATAGCTTCAAATCTCTATATGTTTATTATTTACCTAGATATGCAAAGACAGAGCACAGGCTGCTTCTTGGCTAGTCGGCTTGAGAGCTGTGATATCTAGGTCCCACCAGCATCCGAGATCTTTAAGTAGTTTAAGAACCTGCAAAGGGGTGCAGAGTTGTGTCAGTAGTCCAGCTGGAATATTCCGGAGAAAGAAAAATCTTGGTCTTCTGGAGGATATTGCTGAATTTACTCAGGTTTCATATAACTTCTGTTTTCTTGTTTTTAAAAAACAAAAAATTCCAAAGTCTTATTTCTTTCCTTTTATTTTTCTTTGAAAGAAAGCATATTTGGAAGCAATATAATTTTATTTTAAAAGAAATGATGTTGTCTGTTTATTATTTTATGTTTCATTCATGCTCTTAATCTAAAATCAGACTGGTCATTCCTTGATGATAGGATAGGGAAAAATATCATGACTCTTCAAATGAATAAAATTTTGAATTCTATGGATTCGGACCATAACAAACTTATTGCTCAAGCTAAACATAGGACTGCTATAGGATAAGTAATTCTGGTTTCGTTTGATGCTTCTGATCAAATAGGTAGAGTATACACCCACAAGTCACAACAATTTAGTCATTAGACTGTCAGAGTAAAATCGCTACCATGTAGTCATGTGATTGTGTCACTAATATGTCTTTGTGAATCTGGTTTATATGTAAGCTGCATTATCATTTATTAAATTATTTAGATCTTTCTTTAAAAAAATAATAATAATAAATTGACAATGACATTTATTTTTCAAAACAAAATGTGGCTGTGATGTTGCCACCTTAGTTATGACTGCAAACTGTTTCAATTTTCAAGGTACACAGCTTATGTGCAAGTCCTACTTTGTCACTTTCAGAAAGATGCTTTTCTGAGGGCTTATCATATGCTTCTGATAGCTTTTATTCATCCGAGCCTTTCCTATACAATACTCAGAGGGTAAAAGACATTTCAGTCCCAAGTTCTCCATATATTAATCCAGATTTTCTAATTAAGAGTGGATCAACATATGCCAACACAGAATACGAGAAGAATTCACCTTATAGGTGTCTGCCTCCTACTTCCCCACATGTAGGAAACAACCATGTATTGAAGGATGTCATGATCTGGGGTGGAGGGATTGGAGGGAGTGGTAATAACAGGTTTGGAAACCAACACAATGTTCATACTGTATTGCCAAAGTTACTGGAATCCACCATGGCGTTAGATGTACAAAATATAGCATTAGGAGGAAAACATGCTTCCTTAGTCACAAAACAAGGGGAAGTGTTTTGCTGGGGTCAAGGGAAAGGGGGAAGGCTGGGGCACAAAATTGATATTGATGTAAGCTCTCCCAAAATAGTCGATTCTCTTATTGGCATCCATATAAAATATGCTGCCTGTGGTGAGTATCATACATGTGCTTTGACAGATACTGGTGTAGTATATACGTGGGGGAATGATGGTGGCTGTACAGATTCTGGTGGTTATGGGAGAAATAGAAGTCAGTGGATACCACATAAACTTTCAGGACCTTTAGATGGTATTCGTATTTCAAGTGTTGCTTGTGGGGAATGGCATACAGCAATAGTCTCTTGCTGTGGAAGACTATTTACATATGGAGATGGTACTTTCGGAGTTCTTGGGCATGGGAATCTTCAGAGCATTTCTCAACCAAAAGAAGTTGAGTCTCTTAGAAGTCTACGGGTGAGGTCTGTTGCCTGTGGATCATGGCACACAGCAGCTATTGTAGAAGTCATGGTTGCCCGTTTTAAGTATAATACTTCTTCTGGTAAGCTATTTACTTGGGGCGATGGAGATGAAGGGAGACTTGGCCATGCTGATAATGGAAGGAAGCTTTTACCAACATGTGTTGCCCAGCTTGTAGATCATGATTTTGTTCAAGTATCTTGTGGAAGAATGTTGACTGTAGCACTTACTAATTTGGGCAAAGTTTTTACCATGGGAAGTATGGTGCATGGACAACTAGGAAATTCACATGCCAACGATAATATAGTGACTCTTGTTGAAGGACAGCTGAAACAGGAATTTGTTAAGGAGATATCTTCCGGTTCATATCACGTGGCTGTGCTGACAGCTACAGGGAGTGTCTATACATGGGGCAAGGGTACAAATGGGCAGCTAGGTTTAGGTGATACTGAAGACAGATACTCACCTTCTTTTGTTGAGGCTCTAAAAGGTAGGCATGTAGAGAGTATTGCTTGTGGATCATGCTTCACAGCTGCAATCTGTTTACACAAACCTATTTCTATGGCTGACCAGTCAGCTTGTAGCGGTTGTAAGCTGCCATTTGGGTTCAGAAGGAAGAAGCATAACTGTTATAACTGTGGTCTTGTCTTCTGCCATCCATGTAGTACTAGCAAGATAACAAATGCATCTCTAGCACCGAATAGGAGGAAAGCTTTTCGGGTTTGTGATCAGTGCTTTAACAAATGTCAAGGAATTACACATTCACCAATGGCATCCAATTCGAGAAATTACAACACTCAGGAGCTACTGAAGCTTCAGAATAAATTTTCTCATCTGACAGAAGATAGAGGAGAAACAACTGTAACACCGGGTCCTCTGTTGTCCCTTGGTCAATCATGCTACATGAAAAGCATGTCTAGTGGAAGGAAGGACTCAAAAAATCAACAAGAAAGCCAGAAGAATTTAAAAAATATTTCTTTGGTCTTGGGTGGAGTATCACAATGGGGGCAAGTTTCATGCCCTGCTCTATTTGAAATTAATTGTACAGAAAATACTTTTGTGCATGTTTCTTCATCCAAAAATAAATTACCTTCTGCTAATCTTCTGGATTTAGAATCCAAAGTATCCAGCATCCCCAATTCAGAGAAAGATACATGGACGTCTGATAAACTGCTCATAGAAGAAGTTTGGAGGCTTAGAGCTGAGGTAATGACCCCACAATTATTACTTTAGTTTCATTGATCATTCTTAAATTGCTTCGCTCTTATAGTTTCAACAAATTTCTCTTGCAGTGCTGTCTGTGCATATGTAAAAATAGTGATTAAAATAAGTTCTTTTTCCTTCAATGTGGGTTTATTAATGTTTTATGAAAATTTTAAAACAATTTATGATACACAAACAGGATAAAAAAGCTGTATCAAACTAGAAGCAATCATTTGTAGTTATCTCATTCATCTCTCTGTATATACACACATTATTGAGTGATGATCATAAATCAACAGCATTTGAAAAATTTTCTGGCAACTATCATTTGAACAGAAGAATGCCTAATGCTTCACCTAAAGAAAATGGATAACACAACTCACGGTAGATTATCCATTTGACACATTTTACGGCAGGTTTCTGAAAGCACATTCCTTAATGCCTTCAATTAGAAGCAGCTCATTAGGACTTGATGTTTCTGCAGTCATTATACGTCAATTCAAACAGAAGACTGCCTAATGCTTCACCTTGAAATATTTTAATCATGTTTTTTATGCCTCTCTGACTCTCTATGTGCGTTTACTTTTTTACACATACTGCTTGTTGTAAACTTTCTTTGTAAGGGACTTCTTGAGTTTGCATTCAAACTACTGTTATAATTAGTTGTGCTAATTTGTTCTTGATAGTTTTCTTTGGAGTGACTGGAAACCATGTGTCCCATTTTTGCACTAACCCTAAGTAGTAGGCTAGTAGCCCTTAGAGTGTATTGTTTCTCTCAAAGTTTTCTAATTCTTCCATCCTACAATTGCAAATTAAACTTTTTTTGCTCATTTATTTGTTGAGATCACTTCCACATGCTTCTAAATTCTAATTCAAATGTTTTGATAGGCTAAGAGGCTTGAAGAGCAGTGCAAGCTGAAAAACCATATATTACAAGAATGCCATCAAAAAATTGAGGAGAGTATGTTGTTGGCGAGGGAAGAAGCTGCTAAGTGTAAGGCAGCAAAAGAGGTCATAAAAGCTTTGGCATTAAAAGTAAGTTCTGTCATCTTTATCTTTCTTCTGATTTAGTTTCATTTTCATAGCCTATCTTTGGAATAGAATTGTAGGAATTGTCACAATCACTAATGTAATTCCAATTCATTCTTCTTAATGAATTTCTTTTAGGAAAAAACTTAGATATAATTTTTATATCTTTGCCATCAGGTTTTTCACTTAGAGACTGAAATGTATGTGATTTATACAACTAATCTCTCTCATGATTGGTTCTTTTTAAAAAGAGTTTTTACATATTTTATTTTGATTAGAGAACTTGATAGTAAAAATATAAGTAACTGTATATAAGTCTAAACCTTTCTTTTATGCCATCATGAGAGAGGAAAAATTCCTGACTGTAGAAATTTATGTTACTATGTTGATTGTAACATATGAGGTTCTAGAAATGCTAGTGGAACTTCTAGCATGACTGTGTTTTCAACTGTGGCATTTGAGGTTGTAGCTTCAACATCAGGTCTTTGTTTTTCAAATGATCCGTAAAATGGCCTCAAGAGAAAATTAGAAATAGCAGAACTTCGGGCAAGGATGTGTTTTCTAATATCTGTTTGTATTAAGATTTCCTTGTTTGGGACAGGCAGACAGCTATTCAGGTTGGCCCAGGTAGAGAAAAAGGGGCCAGGGGGAGAAATGTATAACTGGTCTGGGCCTAGTGTTGGATAAAGGGCTGGCCCGGCCCATATACACCCCTAGTTTGTAGGTTTACAATGGCCACTTGAACAGCATCCAAAACATGATAATATAACCAACATAAGGATATGAAATTTTCTGCAGATTAGTTAGTAATTTGGCCTTACAGTCCTCTACAAAGTATTTATAATTAATTATAACTATTGCAGCTTCATACAATATCAGGAAAAGCCAATTCTGGACAAGAAGAGAAGGTTGGTGCACACAAAAGTCTGCCTTATCTCTCGTCTATACAAACCAATATCCATACTCCTAAGAATTGCAACCTGGACAGTCTATCTAGTTCCCCTATAGTATTTTCTGACAAATTAAGATCCAAATTTGGGAGGCGTATGTTCCTCCAAAGTGATAGACCAATGGAGGATTCTCACTTCACTTGTGTAGAATCTCATCAAGACAGCACCAAAGGATCAAAGGTTGAATGGGTAGAACAGTATGATCCTGGTGTGTACATCACACTCACAACCTTGCCATGTGGGCAAAAGGGCCTCAAGCGAGTGAGATTCTGGTAATGCCTACTCTGAGTTTTCTCTTTCTGACTGGAATGTTATTGCAGATTCTTATTAATGATATTGGTGAATTTTATAGATTTCATCATTAAATAAAATTATGAATCATATTTCCTTACTATTACTAATATGTCATTGTCATGTGTTGTATCTGTGGTTTGTTTGCAGTCGGAAACGATTCTCTGGAAAAGAAGCAGAGAGATGGTGGGAAGAGAATCAAGAAAGAGTGTACCGTAAGTATGAGATTGGAGGATACATAAACAGTAGTAGCTAAACATATTACAATTCTGGGTAGGTGGTGATGTTAGAGCCTAGGCTCTAACTGAGAGCCTTACTGTAACAAATATGAATTCTTCTTGTATCTAAGGCCCTTTAGCTTGCTTTTATTTTTTCTTCTTATTTTGATCCTTTTTTTTTTTTTCAAAGTGAGTTTCATATATAAAAGAACATCCTAACAAGAAAGCAATTGGTAATTGACAAATCATTTGACAACTGCTTTTATTGATATCATTGGGTTGGGCTAATTTTTCAGAAAAGCAATTTTTACTATCAAATTAACAAAAATGACATTGCCATCACTATTGCTTAAATTGATCTATGATTTTAATTAGTCCTTCTTGGATGCTAGAGCGGGAAAGATTCTTGGGCATGGACTTGATGAACACTTTGAATTTGGGCTCTTATTGGGCCTCTTGCAGATTTGGGCCGAGATGCCAAGTTGATAGTCATCAACCTCATCAGACCAAAAATATTGGGTAAAATTTAAAATTGAAATAAACATTATGATTTCCTTGTCATCTTGGGCTGAAGATCAAGCTTCGGTCTTAATTTCTTTAATGAATACGTATAAAACAATAAAGTTAATTTTCCCCCCTCTTTGTTCTCGAAGGATTTTAAATCCATGCATGTGGGCCCTGCAATGAAGAGGTATTCGAGGCATTCAGACTGAAAAAGATGCATAACGAGTCCCTTTCGGCAATAAATACTTTATATACGTTACCTATACATTGAATACTATAAAAATACACATGCTTAATTAGATCGTTCAAATGGCATTGCTAATTAATTTCTCTACGTGGGAGAATACACCGACATTTCTCTTTTGTTGGCACGTAAAGAATTCAAGATTTTCTATTTTGAATTATTGCGCATTTTAAAGGAGAAGAATTGGATAAGCTACTAAATGTGATTCAATGATAAAAAGATTGAACAACTTATAAGGTCATGAGTTCCATTGGCAAAAGAAAACTTCTCACTTTGGATATATTAAAGTTTAAAGTTTAGTTTAGCTCTTTTGTTCGAGTGTTTGACACAGGCTCTAATTAGGTTATATAGTTTTAACTTAGGATTAATCAATGCTATTTTTCTTTATGTCTACTGAAACTTGATTACTAAAAATTATTCTCAAACTTTTTGCTTTGTTTACAGCTACGACGTACCTAGCAAAGATCACTAATTTATAAAAATATTGAGCTTATTTTGCCTACAAGTATGTTTTTCTATAGAGTTTAACTCCTATTGATGTTGAAACTCTTCAAAGTTTATAAACTTATTAATTATCATTTGAGTCATTCCTTGTGATTTATAAAGTTAATTGGATTGCAAACTATACAAAATTTGGATCAATCGCAATTATCTATATATACAAATTACTCAAAATAATGAGTGATTCAGGAATTGAATGAGATGCAATATTGTTTATGATCTATATATATTCAAAATAAAAAAAAAAGAGAAGAGAAAAGAAAAGAAAGAAAGGCGTTTATAATATGAATATGAGGAGGAGAGTACGTAGGAAGAAAAAGCAGGAAGCATAAACTCATAAAGGAGAAAAGCACAAAAAGATGGATTGATGAAAGCAAAACCATGAAGGACAGAGAGAGAGAGAGAGAAATGCAAGTTTGGCTTAATTGGATGGGAAAAGCATGAGATAACTTACAAGTCATCCTGCCTTGCCACGTGGATTCTTTATTTACTTCACGTGATCACATCCGGCCCCACATGGGGGTCCCTCTTTGCCCTAATTACCAACTTCTCATAATATATATTGTTAACAATTAATGCATCAATACTAGTTTTCAAATATAGGTGAATGAGATTCTTAATTCATTACAAATATATATATATATATATATATGAAAGATGAAAGATGAAAGATGAACGTTGTTTAATAAAACTCATCTCTAATATACATATATATAATGTTTATTATGATTGAATTATTATATATAGGAAAATTGAAGCAGTTAGTAGTATCCATGCACGTGAAAAAGAAAAAAAGAAGAAAATGAAGAGTGATTAAGATAAAGCAGAGAGAGAGAATAGAGGGAACAAATAAAGAAGTGTGAAAGGAAGGTTGGTTGAGTTAAGAAGAGCCGCCAAAGTTAGTTTTGGTACAGAGCCCTCACGTTAATGTAGATCCTTCTCGCATATAAAAGAAGGAGGGAGATGCAGCCACTCCTGTGTAGCCACGTGGAGAAGAGGGGGCTCAGAATCCAAGAAGGAGCAACCAGGAAGCATAGGATCATAATAATATGAAGAAGAAGACATGCATATATCGCATATGCATACGCATGACACAGCTTCATTACAAAGATAACAGGAATCATCCATGTGATGATAAAACAAAAAGTATTTCAAAGACAAAAAGATCATAACCTAGAGAGGTGGCATCATTTGCTTTTCTCTCTCTCTCTTTTTGTCCTCTTTATTAAAACCCCAAGCAACCCCCACATTCCTCCCCTCTCCCTCTCATTTTTCTCTCTTCCTTAATTTGGATCTTCTTCTTCTTACCATATACCTCTTCAAATAAGAAGAAACTAAGGTCCAAAATTAGGTCATATATATCTATACATATATACGTATGGCACCTGTTTCATTGCCTCCTGGTTTTAGGTTCCACCCTACGGATGAAGAACTCGTTGCTTATTATCTCAAAAGAAAGATCAACGGGCGTAAGATTGAGTTAGAGATCATCCCTGAAGTGGATCTTTACAAGTGCGAACCATGGGACTTGCCAGGTAATTAATTTCATGAACTGTATATATATATATATATTTGTCCAGTGTTAATTAGAAAAATTTGTTATCCAAGTTTGAAATTTGATAATGATCATTAATTATGCGTTTGCGGCCATGCATGCATGTATAAATCATGATTAATTATTTAATTATGTGCCACCAAAAATACCCATCATGATCATTTAAATCTGCAGTATATATACGATCGACGTCATATATATCTCGAGGTTTTGGGGTGAATTTTTACATATTGTAACAGAATGAATTATTCAACAAATTAATTAAAAGAATCTTGAAAAAGTGACACGATTTGCTAATCTTTAATTGTTGATCAATGATGAAACACATACTTGCTTTATTGGTCAAGCAAGAATACAGTTTTGGCTTTAACATAAAATATCTGATGACGTGATTTAGGTTCATCTTTAGTGGAAAGGGTTTGTACTTAAGGTTCTTCTAGAGGAATAAGGATGGTCCCTTTACCTTTAGGGTTCTTATTGTGAATTTGTGATCGCCGACATTAGTCGATCGTAATGACTGATGAGACAACAGTGAGATTCCCAAGTCAAAAAGAATCAACAACAAAAGAAAAGCACTCCATTCTCTCTCTCCTCTGTGTGTGTGTGTGTGTGTGTGTATATATATATATATATTAATTGCTTTACTATTAAATAAAACCCATGAATTAATTGTTGGTATATTAGATTTAAGTTGCATATATATATGAGTGATAATTAATCATCTATCACCTGTATCTAGCTTTAACCAGTAAGTGTATTTGAATATTGGGTGAACATATATATTATTGCAGGAAAATCATTGTTACCAGGAAAAGATTTGGAGTGGTACTTCTTCAGTCCCCGAGATAGAAAGTACCCAAATGGGTCAAGAACCAATCGAGCCACAAAATCTGGATATTGGAAAGCCACAGGAAAAGATAGGAAAGTGAATTCACAATGTCGTGCTGTGGGTATGAAGAAAACCCTAGTTTACTATCGAGGTCGAGCCCCACATGGTTGTCGCACCAATTGGGTTATGCATGAGTATCGTCTTGATGAGAGAGAATGTGAAATTGCTTCTGGCCTTCAGGTTCATTAATTAATTAATTAATTCCATTCTTCTTCTCCACTCAATTCTCATTAATCAATTATCATATATAATAATAATAATAATAATAATAATAATAATAAAAATATTCCTTTTAATTTAAGTTGTTGAAAAATGAAATTCAGGATGCATATGCTCTTTGTCGTGTGTTCAAGAAGACTGCAGTTATTACTACCAAAATTGGAGAGCAGTATGTGAATAGCAGCCATGCAAATCAGAGTGATCAGACATCATCTAGCATTGAACTTTACTCTGAAGGAAGAGGCGAAGATTTAGAGACCTCCAATTATATGATGCCTCTGGATCATACTCACACTCACAACAATATTGCAAATTCTTCTGCACTGACAGATCATGCCAAATGGTCACACTTCCTATCAGATCACCCATTCTCTCTCCCAAATTCTTCTTCAATCTTTCCTAATAACTTTGGAGCTATACCATACCCTCCATCCAAGGTTATAAATTAGTGTATATATATATATAAACATTTTAGTTTAGGAGTAATTAATTAATATATTTGATAATTAATGCAGGTGGATATAGCACTAGAGTGTGCAAGGATGCAGCATAGATTCGCTATGCCTTCATTGGAGGTGGAGGAGTTTCCTCAAGTGGGAAATTCTGAAGTGAGGATGCATTATTCGCAAGAATATTGCGGTGGAAGCAGAAATAATGAAGGCGCAGACATGTTGTTACAGGAGATTCTCTCTGTAGCTCATGCTTCTCAGCAACTCATAAACCACTCAGTCTCAGACTATTCACACTCATGGGGTACCACTACAGCTACTGCTTCTTCCGCTAATCAACATTATGCTTCTGCTTCTGCACAACAAGACGATCATGACTTCACCTTCATGCTTGGCACAGACACTACTACTACTACTGATCATGATAATATTGATTATTACAACCATGGCTGCTGGGAAGATCCAAATCCAGTCAATACAATACACATTGGGGATCTGGATGATGATGATTTCAAATCAGATCACAGGATGGTTGAGAATTTAAGATGGGTTGGAATGTCAAGCAAGGACTTAGAAATTCAGGTACATATACATATATATATATATATATATATATATATACACTTCCGTTAATTTGTATCCTTATATATTATATCCATTATTGATTTGCATAATCTGACAGAGCTTCATGGAAGATCAGAAGATTGTTCCAATTCAGGATATTTCAAGTTTCCATACTAACGAGGAAGGGAAGGACCTGGTGCAAGGTATATATTCAAAATTCTACAATTCATGCATTGTTGTGTTATATTCTTAGATATATTTTGATACATATATATAGGATATCCAAATACAAGATACCCTAACTAAAATTGTAAAAAATATATTAGGTACTTATATAGATACCACCCAAAATAGTGTCATCTTCAGCCTACAATGTAGACTCTTTTGTGGGTTCCATTTAGTGATAAGAATTGCATTTAATTAATGAGATGACCATTGTGACAAGTGATCAGTGATCACCATATACCTTCCTTATGTATCATTTTTGTTTGATATATGCAGCAGAATGTGATGAGCAACAAAATAGCAGCATGGAACTCAATGATACTGAAATAAACGACTTGTCGTTGGGGTTTATCAACGAGGATGACCCCAATGAGAACTTGATAGATGAAGGTGGAGACGACTATTCAAGTTCTCCAAGCTTTGAAGTGGTTGAGGAAGTGAAAGTCAGCCATGGAATGTTTGTGTCAACAAGACAAGCAGCTGACACATTCTTTCACCAAATAGTGCCTTCACAAACCCTCAAGGTCCACCTCAATCCAGCAACAATGCAGGCACACTACTCTCACTCCATGGACGACAACGCAGATTGCACACTTTCTTTCTTTAGAGACTTGAAGACCCATGTGAAGGCTATAGCAAGTGCCATTATTGTCTTCTTATTTGCACTTCTCATGATGCATTGTGTTTATTATTCGTCCAAGGAAGTGAAGGAGATCAGAAGTAGGTGCTGCATGAAGAGAATGACAGAATCTGGAGGTGATGACCAAATACAATGGAATAATAATAATAATATTACTGATGAGAAGGAAAATATTTGGCTTGTGGGTATCAAAAGTGGGAAAGGATTCAGTGTGGTGTTGAAGAAGATAGGCATTTTTCTTACCATTTCTTTTGCTCTTTGTACCATGTGGGCTAACCACCTCATACTTTATTAACCCTTCATCCATTTCCTCTAATTTCTTTCTTTTTTTGTTTTTTCCTCTCTAACTCAAAGATTTAATCCGAGAGAGACCACTAATTTGGCTTCTCCGAATTAATCAAGTAGGAGGCACATGTATCCAAATATACTTGTATTTATTATTTTACTTTGACACAAATGTTAATTATTTGATTAATATAGTGATTAATTGTATTCAAGCATATAATTAATATATGTAAAATTCTTGTTGCACATTGAGGTTTTAGATGACACCTCCCTCCCTCCTTCACATCTTAAGCAGATTAATTTAATTTGTATTTAATAAGTGTACTTAACAATTAAAGCTCTTGTTTAATCCATCATAATGCTAACCCAAATTGAGTTGCAAACAAGCAGTACGTTAGAGAGAAAGTTTTAGTAATGAGATTTCTTTTAAAAGAAAAATTTAGGAAGCCAATAAAAATTTAGCTGAAGAACTTTCGCATTAACACACTTTAGTCCTACTAATTGATCGTAGGCTTTTAATGAAATTTTAATCATGGCTTGCTGCTAATTTTTTTTTTCATTTTAAATTAATTAGTAACATTTTAGTTTTAAGTATATTATTTTAATCTGATAGGTTTTCTTTTTGTCAAATTTGTCCTCTATATAATTACGCTTTATAATTATAAAATTAATTTAAAATATACTTACATATATATTAAATAATTATTTAAAAATGTAATTTATTTGATATTTCATAAAATAATCACCGCGGTCTGCCAGTAACCGGAGACAAAAAGATAAAGGAAAAAAGAAAGTTAGCTCTGCTAAAGCCATTGACTAGGAGGCTATCAATGTCCAATATTATACTCAGTACTTTTGTATATTTTATTTGTGACCAAATGTAAGTGAACCTGAATTTTCTGTACAAAAATTTTTTTGTTAAGAATTTTATTTTCATTAAACTAATTTAAGTTAAATTAATTAAAATCTAATAAACTTTAAATACTTATATTGTCCAAAAAAAAGTCTCAGCCATGACATTGATAACTCTTTGAATAGTACTATATACAGTATTGGACTATTTGTAATAGTTCATCGACAGCACAATTAGGAGGGCACATTGTGTGTGTTTCCTTGGATTTGGATGTTGTAGATCTCGAGAAAAGATAGTGAACTTCGAGATGATTCCTAAAGCTATATCACATTCACGAGAGTCCAAATGCATCATGGGAAGGCAAGGTCACAAGCTCACTATGTGCAATATAATTTATATACATCATCCATCATTGTTTAATTCTCTGCCTATTATCTGATTTCACAATATCCCACTTGGATTTCGAATTTAATTATGTGCGTCGTATTAGTGTCACAAAAACAGAGAATTATTCATGCCCATTCCATTATTTGTTCAAAATCATATTCTTGTTGGTAGACAAATTTCTGATGAAAGGTGGATGTCATTGTAGTAAGCACGCAGGGAATGAACGTGAATGTGGTGGGTGGGTTGGGTTGAGCTGAGTGCACGGCACATGTTTGATTCAAGGCATCAATGAAAAGAAAAAGGGTAAGAAGTTGGAAAGATGACAAAATAAACCCGAATGAGGGTTCACGGGTTACTCACTGTTTCCCATTCTTGTTAATAAAAAGTATGCCGATGCCACTACCAATTACCAAACCCAAAAAGCTGCACGCACACACACTCTTCTCTAAGTACCGGATAATTGCCCAGAAAGTTAAACAGCTTTATCCCTTTCTAAGTGCAATAGAATAATAAGCATCATGGCTTAATCAAATACCTCACTTCTGTAGCAGTAAGTAGTCTGTTTTAGTGGCTTATCAGCTTATGGCTTCTCTTCCCCCTGCTGCTTCTTCTTCTTGTTGGCTGCAAATCTTCTTCTTAGCATCGGTTTGTTTCTTGAATTGGGGATGCGTTGATGGAGCGAGCGCAGTGAAAGTGGGTAACTTTTCAAAGGTGGAAGATGCTGTGAACTTCCATATATACTATGGCCAGACCTTCAAAGTCATTAAGAATGCCCTTGATGGCCACAGCTACCTTCTTCTCCAGGTTTACTCTCTAGCCTCTACTCTTCCTTATTCTCTTAATGAAAAATGGAGGCCCTTGGCGATAGCGGTGACCAGGAAACTGTAGAGTAATTTAACGTATAAAACATGTTAATCTTGCATCAATTTCAATCTGATGTATCCTGATTGATAAGCCATTGTGAAAAACTTGCTTTCTTTTGCTCCTGAATTCCTTTGTGAGAATGGTCTTAAGGACGCTGGAAAAGGTCTTTATCTTTTGTTCAGTTTTTGGCTCTTATAGGTAATCTTTGGGGAGAATTTAGGTTGAATTTTTAATATAAGTAGTGCAATTTGTAATACAAGTCGTGGAAATAAGATGTTTCTAGGAGCGAAATTGGAAATTTAATAAAACTATTTTTTTTTATTTTAGAAAAGGACAAGGGAGTGACACGGACACCCCTATGATAAACCTCCTTGGCCCGTTTAAAAATCTTATGCATAACAATCATCCTGAGGACTACCAATTAAGTATCAAATTATCCACCTGCTTAGCTTGTTTCTAGAAATACTAATTCCCATTATTAGGAAAAGAAGGATTAACATCTCCAAAAGGGTGCAAAAAGAACCGATGTTCTGTTTATCTCTGTTACTAATTAAGTTGCACATTCACGAAATTTAAAATAGGACAGAAGAAAGTTTTGTTTATTAATGTGTCTTGTCAAATATTTTTTGGTTTGTCTTCGGGAAATATGGAGGAAGGATTGCTTATTACTAAAAACTTCTGATGTGCAATTGCTGTACTTCTCTCTTAATAATGAATTCACAAAGAAAATTTCTCATTGCAGAATAATTCAAGGATCGCATCAAGAACTAAGTATTGCACATCAAGAATCAAATCATTTATTGTTCCATTATCCAACTATTCTGTTGATACCGATTCCTTTCCAGGTATGCTATGCTATACTATGCATATCCTCACCTCTCTGCTTTCTCCTCCACTTTTCCTTGAATTCAGGCTGCTACCATATAACCCCACAAAGAATTATTTTTTTTTTTTTGTTCACCAGAAAATTAATGCACTAACATTTTCTTTTTCTTTCTTTTGCCTCCTTGGGGTGAAATTCCAGTTTCCTTCTTAGAGGTGAGATTCTCTGGTTTCTTTTGCCTCCTTGGGGTTTTATTATGAAGATAGAAGTGGCTTTCTTGTGTTTGCTTTGCCTTCTTATTTTATTCTTCCCCTTTCATACTTTGAGCAGCTTCTAGGCTTGCTAGAGAGCTTGAAAGGCATAACATCAAATGCAGTAGCTTCTCAATGCGTGCTGAAATTGTACGAAGGAGGACAGATAGAAATTTTCAATAAGACTGATGAACAAAAGCTTGCACAGTTTGCAGCACATTTCACTAGTGACAATGATCAACAACCAGCTTGCAATTTTGCCCTATTTGTCCCATCTTCAGAGGACACCCCCTTGCAGGTAAGCAACAACTTAACATTACTTTGTAAGGACTTTTAAAAACAAAGGCATCAGATCATATAAGTTTGGCAATGCATATTGTGTGCAAGGATCTTTCTAAAGCCAATCTCTTACTAGGATTCAGTTCTTGTACTTACATACTATTATATTGGCTAAACACTAGTCCATAAACCTATGACAGTAGTATATTTTCTGTGCTTGAAATGATTAACTATCTGATGCATGTACTTTTTCTAGAGAGCAGAGTGGATCAAGTTCATGGGAGCTTTTGCTAATGCTGAAACTAGAGCCAATCAAGTATATTCTGCAGTAAGCACTCCACTCCGTCCAAGACATAGCTAAGTTTAAAAATACATGAAGGTTCTTTTTTTTTTTTTCCTTCCCTTTTTGTGGTCTGAAAATACTTTTCTTCTTCATAACGATTTAGTCTGGAAGTTCTTATCTACTGCTCAGTCCAATAAAAGACAGGCGTCCCCTGTTACAGTGAATAGAATCAGAACTGAAGTACATCGAAGGCTTGAAGACTTTCTAATTTCTATTGTTGAAAGTTTGTTGGGTTTCAATTTGCAATCGCACGTAGAAATTTCTCTGTTACTTACACTTTTTTATCTGTGAAAATGTCCCTGTAATTGATTGGATTTTCTGATTTTTTTTTTTTTTTACAACTAATAATTTGTTATTGAACAGGTTAAGGAAAACTATCTGTGCTTAGCTAACATCACCATAACTCGAACATCATTCAAACCAATAGTGGCATGGATGCAGTATTCCAATGTATGTATACCCAGAAGCACGGATCCCAATTTTTTCTTCCCCTTTCTTTGTAATACACCATTTCCATTTCCTGAACTCTATTCAACTCTCAAGTCAAGCTTGCTCTAACATCTTGGCCGTTGCTATATCATTTTATTTAAGGAAAAAGAAGAAAGAATAAGAAAAAGACCCTTTTGATAAGAACTTCAAAATTATTTCTTTATTTGCCCCCATTCTGATTTTTAAGACTCCAAGCAATATCAGATTTACGTCAAAAGAAGGAATGAGCCTGTATTAGTCTATGTCTATCTATCTACCTCAGGCCCTTTTCTTGTGATTGTGCTTATTTTTACATCTTTTATCACTTTGACCTCTGACACCTATTTTTGTAAAGTATCATTTAGCAATTAGCATTATATTTTATTGCTTGGTTATCAAGTATTATTTATATCCTCATCATCTCCATTTTTTTCTCTCTAGATTCATATATATTCTTTTTGCAGGGCGTTTGGGTTTTCACAAAGGAAGCGTATAAGTTGAAGGTATGAAATCAAAAAATAATAAGTATAACAGTTAGAACATAATAATTAATGATATAATGATGTTTCTGAATAGGGAGAAAAAAAAATTCATTCTTTTTAATTGCTATTTAGTATCACGAAAACAATTTCTTTACTTTTATACATAAACTTTGTAAGCAGTACGTGGAAGATGCAGGCGGAGAAAATGTTGATGCTTCTATAAACAAGAACACATACAATGTCTCTGATCCTGATGATATAGAGGAACTGCATGCCATCTTATGTGTAAGTTCAATTTTAATACTGTAGTTAAATCTATATATAATTTGGCATGGAAAAGTATCATATCTTCTATCGCATTGTGTTATTTATTTATTTATTTTAAATAAATGCAAATAATAATTCTAGCATCAATTCCCTCTCTCCCCCTCTCTTTCCGCCTCACAAATTTTTACTCTGAAATTATTCAGTATGTACTATATGCTCCCAAGATATAACTGTGTTCCTGTTCTCCTTGTGGAAAATATGTAGATGATTTAGAGGAAGGTAAATCATCAAATAGAATTAATTTTGAGAAATATATTAAATTTATAAATACTCATTAAAAAGTAAATTTAGTTCATATCTGTAATACCCACGGTTTTAATGTCTTAATTCTTAAGTTTCTTTTTTTTCTTTTTTTCAATTTGCTTTAAGTGAGTTAACAGCTTAAATAATCTTATTTCTTCATGCAGACTGTGGAAGTAGTAATTGATGAAACAATAACATATGATCCAATCAACTACACAGTATCCACATTTCTCCAAAATTTGAACGTTGAAGATCACTCTTGTTTCTCCTTTCTAACAAATACAAGCTTATGGAGATATGACAAAAGGATTCAAAATAATACAACTTATGGTAAGTAGTTCCTATTTTATGCATTTGCCATATATAGTCCATTATAGTTATAGGCTTTCGATGAGAAGTATTTTAAGTACATATTGTGAGATGACATAACCGCTACATGTTCCATTTTTTAATTATATGAAATTCAATATATTGTTGTCCTTCTACAATACATATAAAGAATAAGAAAAAAACTTAGGTCTAATTTTTATATTTTTGTTATCAAGTTCTCCAATCGGAAATTGATACATATATGGTTTATAAACGAATCTCTCTATTGATTATTTCTTTTTAAAAAAAGTTTTTACATGTTTATTTTGATTAAAAAATCTAATAGCAAAAATATAAATAATTGTATATAAGACTGGTCCAAAAAATAACGTTTTGGAAATTCGATTTTCCTCTTTCATATATATATATATATATATATATATATATATATATAGACACACATTCAAAAAAAAATCTAATTGAACATTGCAATTTATGTGCGTGATTCTGTACATGTGAAGACTGGTTTAATGGAGCAGTCTCCCAACCTCAATTGGTACTAGCAGATCTTATTGAAGTTTTATTTCCCACTGGAAATTACACAAAAACATACTTTAGGAATCTTGCAAAGGTAAATTTTTATTATTCAAATTTAAATAAACTGCTGCATGGGATTTCCTTTTTATTTTTAACCCCTCATTTTATTCATGTCATATATCTTGCAGGAAGAAGGACCTTCAAATATTGGTTCTGAAATGTGTGACAGGGACACCTCCACTGCGATGGAGCCTACAATAGTAGCTTGTGGATGATTGTTTTTCAGCTTCAAAGATAGTTCTTTTTGGTTATTAATATTTAATACTATTCTTTTTCAAATTCGATTTGTCAAATATAGGACCCCTACATGTCTTTTTGTTTTTTTTAATTACAATTATTATTTGCATTTATCACATAATATACATAGAATGTAACAATGTTTCCTGATTCAGATGCTATTGCTGTTCCAAGAGGTCATAGGGATGCAAATTTACAATACATTCAACTTTTATTATTTATTATTATCTTTGGCAACACTCAACTTTGAGTTAAATCTTGAGAATGAGAACCTCCTTAATTTGTTATAAGAAAAAAAAAAAAAAGTAGCCTCTGAAAAGTTTTCGCAGACAATCACATTTTATTCATAAACATAAAATAGTAGCCATCTTAAACATATACAGAGCTTATATTTTTTTGTAGTAAAAATTATAAAAAATGGCATATACATTATTAGGCAAGGACAGATATTAGGTGTGATGGATTCTCCTCAAATGGTCCTGCTTTGTTACTGGGACCATTAAAATCGAAAAAACCTGAAAAGAAAGCCAATTTTTCTTGAGTAACACTTACACTGCTAAAAACATGACCTAATCTGAGACTATATAGTTGTTAATCTTACCTTTCAAATCTGGATTGAGAACGTCTGGTTCACAAAAAAAAAATGATGTTAGTTTGGATTAACCATGAACTATTTTCTTAGCTGAATTTAATTACGTGAAGAGAAATTCACCCTAGAAGAAGAGGATAAGTTTAAAAACAAAAAAAACTCTCAAAAATCAAAATATCGTATATTTCATTTTACATTGGTAAACTGCATTATTATTTTCAAAATGCTCTCGAGAATTTACACATAAGTTGTAAGAAAGTGATAGCATTTTTTTCTTACACACTAAATTAAGGTTTATGTAATTTTTTATATCACTTAGTTAGATCATGCCATTTTGTTTCAATATTACTTTTTTCAAAGTTTGAGAATAATATATATATATATATATAATTGAGACAAAATAATGATGAAGTATAAAAAATTGATAAAATATAAATATTAAAATGATATTTTATCAACGTCATTTTTTTTGTAAAAAAATCATAGTAAAACTTTTATCAAACAAATAAAAAACAGAAAATATTTCTCAGGTGAAATGTCCTTTCTTAGTGACACTTGCCTTGGACGTTGTTGTGCGAGAGACTGCCGCCTGATCGCTTCTTGTTGAGGTTCATCAATCGGAACAGGTACGGGCGTCGCCTGTGACATTAACATAACCATTTCAGAATTTCATTGCATCACAATTTATAATTGTTGTTTCTTGTTTGTCTATACACACACACGCATTTTCATGCTTTCAGGATCAAAATGTATTGGCCTTACCAATTTCTTGAATATAAGATTATGGAACGTCTGGATGTATCTCTGCTTCGCCTCTTTTTGCTCCTTAGTCACTTGCCTCCACAAGGTATAAATGCTTCCCATATTCAGCAACTTGTTCGCATAGATCTTCCAAGTATAACTACAAAATCGAAATCACAATGTTTTGAGCTTTTGATCGTCGTAGATGCACAAGAAAAAAGCGACATCATTTAGTGTTTACCATTCATTGATGCGCTGTAATCCCGCCGCAGAAATCCTGTTCCAATGTGTTGAATCTACTTGGCATTTGGCAAAGAAGTCAGCAATTTTATTGCTGGATTCGTCCCCATTGAGGGGGTCGATATGAAACCCAGAAACCATATCGACGATGATTTCTGCGGGACCGCCTTGGTTAGTAGCGAAGGTGGGTAATCCACAGTTCATTGCTTCAATTACAGTAAGACCAAATGCTTCGTATAATGCAGGTTGTACGAAAGCTCCCTTTGTGTCAGCAATGCAGCGGTAGAGCTCTCCATTGCGCTGTCTATCAGTCTGTGCAGCAATCCATCTGAATTGGCCCCTTAGTTGGTATTTCTCAATCAAACTAAGCATTTTTGTTATTTCTGCCTTTTCTTCCCTGTCTTTGGATTTCAAAGGGTCAAAGAAGCCTCCAACTACGACAAGGTTCACCAAGTTTCTTAGTCTCCTATTCTTCCCATACCACTCAACTAACCCAGTTAAGTTCTTCACGGCATCAAGCCTTGCCATTGAGAAGATGATGGGTTTTCTCCTGTCTGCTAGATACCCACTGTTTCCACAATATTTTTAGAAGTAAAAAAAATAAGTTATTTGGAAGAATACAGTGCTTTGTATTATATCTGAACAATGACTATGTAGGATTAGTATCTAAATCACTCACATATGCTCGTTGTTCTCCACTCTACCATACAACAGATTTTCAATGGCAGGGTGAAATTGAATTAGCCTTCTGTCTTTCTCTATGTGAGGGAAATAGACAGACTGATCAGCTCCGGGTGCAACTATGTTGAACTTGGGATCAAATACGTTTATCCCTGAAACAACTCTGCACAGTCCTGGGAGCGTAAATGCCGCATGATTTTCATATTGTCCAGGTCTAACTTTGCTGCAAACAAGAACTTTTGAAATTCAGTATTATACAAACTCAGTATAGGGGTTAATTTTATGTGGCCTAAGCTATATCAGTGAACTCTGTGGTGTATGCAAAACAAATTTTCAAGTAATAAAGAAGGCTGCAAAAAATAACTTGGTATTCTTCTGATTTCATGTAAAGGTATCAAGCTGAGGAGCAAACCTTCCAGCAATCTCTTGGTATGTGCTGGTTATGATGAAATCTGCTGCATTCATAGCAACTGTATCGGCCATGAATTGGCATGAGAAATGATACTTGCCGTCAAACTCCTTCCACTTGACATCTGAATCTTCATACTTAGTCTTTTCTAAAGCATGTGCTATAGTTCCCTGGTTATCAAGGAAGTTAAGAAATTAGTACGCATGACAAAGGAGACATCCTTCTGCTACAAAAATTTTGAGAGGCAAACTTAAAAGTCTTAAATAGAGAAAGGGATAGTGATCCGACCAGAGTTATCCCAAGTTTATTAGCCATCAGAGATGCTACCAAATTTCCATCAGTGTAATTTCCAAGAATAAGATCTGGTGGTCCTTCCATGAGGTCCAGAATCTTACCTGTGGCATCCTATTATTATGAACAAGAGAAGCAGTTACAGGGAAGTTCTTTAAAGAAAATAATTGCAAACTAATGATTGTTAAAATAGATGCGCATACCTGAGTAAATCTCTCAAGATAGGGATAAATGTCAAAGCGAGAAACCCACTGACGCAGGATCCCGTTTTCTGTCTGAAAAGGCACACGTAGAATGTTGGAGTGCCTGGTATCAATTATAGGTTCCAACTCCTGGTTGCACTTAGTTCCCCGAGCTTCTGGTATGAGCCTTGTAACCTGTCAAGGTAAGAATTTATTTGCATAATTCTAGTAAAACGTATGTTATATGCATGAACAGAGAGGTCATACTTTTGCAGCTTGTGTTAACTTACCACAAGAATATGAGGCTTCATATTTAACCCCTGTTGCTTAATTCTTAGGAGCAATTCTTCTTCTAGAGCTCTAACTTGATCCAATATGTAAACTACCTGTTCAAAATTTTCAAAAGCATTTGTGTCATCTATTCGAATAATTACCAGATACAGTATCAAAGCCTTCTTTGACCAAGGTCAAGAGCTTGATCCCAGTTGCTCCATTCTTATAATCTGATAAATTGTAGTAATGTTTGAAACTCTTACCTGTCCTCCTGTGTCTGGCAAGCCAAGGACATCCGCTTGCCCAAAATAACCATGAACAGATAATATCACAACATTGAATATAGTAGGAACTCGGCTGAAAAACTTTTCCAGATTCACCGGGTCTGGTGCTTGGAGTGCTTCTGATAGACTTCTCATTGTCTCCCTCACTCTTTCTGCTGTATCTCCCCAGCCTCTCTCAAAACCCCACTCTTTGAACCTATGAATGAGATATCACTTTGATATTGAACTACGACATCCTGAGCCTCTTCAATAGAATAATAAAAGACTTACCTTAGCTCAAAATTATCATATGGAGTGTCCTTAGGAAGTGCTGAAAGGAATGCATCAGCCACTATTAGTGCCAGCTGAAGCCTTTCAGCAGAAGCCAGTGTCTCATTTATCATTAAATTCTGCCAATTTAGATAGCACAAGGAAAATGAACATCCACCTTTAAGATTCTTTATGAAAAATTGTTTTATGAATTCAATTAATCTCATCACTTATGCTGTTGCACTTACTTCTCCCCGGCAATTCAGTGTTAACAAGTAGTTAACTAGGGTCTGTATTTTTGCCAATTTTCCACTTAACTTTGAAGATAAAACTTTAGAAACAAATCTGAGTCCATTTCCAATGGAAGAAGGCAGAGCTAAACGAGGAACTTTGCTGTCAAACGCTCTAAAATCTGCTTCCAATGCGTTTTCATCATTTGCCCTACAATATGGATCAGTGATTAGTAATCAACACAGGCTTCAAGTATATATCTTGCTGCTGGTAAAATGATGACAATGACCTTCATCTTCATGTGGTACAATTTTTGAATATTTATTAGAGAGAGACATAATTATTTGTGTATGACAAAACATGTCAACTGGCCAGTCCTTCTTTCTCTCAGAGAAAACACAAAAATTAAAAAGAAAAATGCCCTGTAAAGTCAATACTTCCATTTTTCTTTATGTTGGAATGTACTCTGAAATTTTCACCATGTTAATGTCATGTATGCATTGCCAAGCAATACTTATATTTTCCCTATAATGACTCAAAAAAAAAAAAGTTTCAAGTCTCTAAACTATAGTTCACTTTATTTTTTTTTCATGGCATTTTTAGTCTTCTAGTTTGGATGAATAATATTTTTTTTATATATAAAATATTACGGACTCTGAAAAAGGAAAAAGAAAAAGAAACATACCACTTTTCGTCATATACCATTTCTTTTAATTTCAGGTAATCAGTGGAGGAGATGCCCTCAACAGACAGATCCAAAGAGTTCACTTTAACAAATTCCCAAAATCCAGGATTTGGCCTCGCAGCAAAGGCCACGTATGGTGGATTAACAACAGCTTCCTGCAAGTTTCACAGCACAACAAATCAAAGGCCTGCCATACCACCTTCAATGTCACAATTTACATAATTACAGTATGTGATTTTAAATTAAGGGGACATAAAACCTGTGTGGATTTCAAAATGAAGCCAAGCATGCCCTCCATCACTTCGTTTCTTTCGTGTATGTCATCTATAACCTGCTCCATTTCTTGCATTAAATCTTTAAGTTTCATGATCCTTCTCCCTCTCTCAAGGTACCTAGCGAAACACCTCTTCATGTAGTATCGACTCTGCCTCAACGCATCTGGCATGTTATCTGTTATAGAATCTGTGCGCTTTAATGATAATGTAGAAGCCATTTCAACAGAGATGATCAAAAAAAGGTAAAACAAGGTCTTGATTGCTGCCCAGTATGATGCGATGTGTTTCAATTTATATGCAGAGTCACGAGGTTACTGTCTATGGTTGTGTCATGAGAAAAAAGAACTTTCTGGCTGGAATCTTGGCCCTGAAGGGAAGCTGTGGATTGGTGAAAGAGTTGGAAAAAGAACAATTGCTAAGGGAAGAAAAGGAAAAGAATATTTCCATCCATGACAATCAGATTCAAAGGTCAAAATGCAAAGGCCTCGTTGGTAGTACTTCTAACATGGAATTCTAGGTATCATTCTTTTCTTTTGTGTCTGGGGATGCAATGTATTTCTGAGTTCTGACCATGAGAAAGAGCTCCCTCTCATGCACGCAACAGCTACAACATTGGATATTATATTCACGTGTCTTGAACATCTTAGTTTTCATGAATTCTCTTTTTAAATGTTCCGATATATATAAAGTATATATGTATTAAACATAAATAAATAAATAAATATATAACCTCCCAATGGGACTGAATCTTAAAAGTTTAAACTCATTGATACTTAAAATTGTCAGAATGTAACGTGCTTGAGTAAGAAAGATTTACTAAGTGCTGTCTATTAAATTTCATGTTATATAAATTTGGAGAAGTCTCGAGCTCTCATTGGACAATCTCAGCTACTTTTTAGCTTTTTCTGTTTTTTTTGGTTTAACTATTTTATTGTGAGGAGGGAGGGATCGAGGTCCAAAGAGCTCAATCTCTCCAAAGAATCAATTTTCTCATCTTTTAATTGTCGCTTTAGACAAGTATACACTCAAAATTGGAGAAATTACCAGCTGATTCATGTAGTAAAATATCTTGAGTAAAGCAAAGGTTTAGAATTTGAAAAAAAAAAAAAGAACATATTAAGTGCAATATCGTTGGAAAAAGTGAATAAATGTAACTCACAACAGTCTAATTTTTATAAAATAGATTAAACAGTTTTTCTTTGCTTATCTATATTGATCATACAAATAATTCTTTCTAGTATTCAATAGTAACCATTTTAAATTATAACAACTAACTTAATGCTAGTTTAAAACATAATTATTATGGAAAATTATAATGTAACTAACATTCCATAACATTGTTTGGAGAACAAGTTTTTTTTTTTTACTTGTTATCTATTATCAAATTTTTTTAATAAAGAAATGACAAGTAAAAGTTTTTATAACACACTGAATAATTATAGATAGGATATAGCTAGAATATTATAATCTCTATTTTTGGATTTTTTAAAAAAATTTATATCAAACTCAAGCAAGTAACAAAATTAATAATTATCATTACCCTCATTACCTGTAGAATTTTTAAAATAGTATTTTTTCTCTTAAGTTAAGACTTGTCTATCTAAAATGTATTCTTATAAAACCACAAAACACAGAAAAAGAGTCTCAACCATTGTGCTATTGAAGTTTCAAACTTTAAACACATCATCAACATAAAATCTCAATAAATTTATTTTTTAACATAGTAATTTTCATGTAAATATTACAATCAAAGAAAAATTTCAAAAGAATCCTCATACCCAAACTTATACCCAGTTATTTAATGTTTATACCTCAGTCTGATAGATAAAATTTATGAGTTTAATCATCTCTAATTGCATGATTGTATCTTTTTAAAAAAAATAAAACAAAATCCCTACTTGTTATATATTATAATATTTGTATTGAAAGACCTTACTAAACAAAAGCTTAGCTTCATCATAATAGTGGGCTAACCTGATAGTGGACTACAGTATGGGCTTGTACATCCATATGAATACTACCAACGTGGCCTGATCCACCATCTTGAAGCCTCTTCCAAATTAGGGTTTGTTTTCTTGCGCTGACGCTCAAATTAGGGTTTCGTCGGCGGAGTCTCCCTTTATAAACAGCTCCACCTTCTCCCTACGTATCAACGTCTCGTTCTTCCATATTACTCTCCAGCTTTAACCATCTTCAAATTGCTTTCATCACCAGTGAGGCTTGTTCAGTCTTTTGATCTCTCTGCATATTGCAGAGAAGATAAAAGTCTGTGTCTATGCTTCTCTTTTCTTATATTGCATCTGAAAACTCAACTTTTCTTTGTTCATTTTGATTTTTTCTTGTTTTACAAATTTGAGAAGAGAGTAATTATAAATTTAGTCTGTCTGTTTGCAAATGTTAGTTTGAATCTAGAAATAGTTAGAGTTGGAAGAGAAATGACGAGACTTTCCCCATATGATCGAAGTTGATTCCAACTTTGCTATTTATATAATTCGTTCTCTTTTCAGGGGATTGAATTTCCAAGCCAGAACTCTGATCCTTATGCCAACTCAGTTGTCCAATGTATGTGAATTTGACCCACATTATGTTATCTGTCTCTGAAACTGATCTTTAATTTCCAGAGGATTGTGTTAGGAGGAATGGGTAACAGAGATGGAAGTGATGATTATTTCCCCAGATGATCGACGCTGATTATACTGAGCGATTTTTCTCTTTTGAGATATCAAGCCAATTAAATCTGATCCATCTCTGATTAATAACTTCGGATACTGATTATGATTAATTTGGATATTGTCTTTCACATGATCTTTACAATAAGCATTGTGTAGATATCTGTCAGTCTGTCGTCATCCTTCATGGTACAAGAAGTAGCAGATGAAGCCTATTTCGTCAGCGGGAAGAATTTTAAGAATTTAACCTCTTAAATTAAAGAACTTTTACCATGTTCGATTATTTTAAAACTTTCATTTATAAAATGGAAACTATTTATTACAAATTTTCAAGAAAATAAATTCTCTGTAACACTAACACTAACGCCAACCTGAAGTTGAAGATGTCGTCATAAGGGGAAATTAATCCTAAGGTCAAGTGATATATGCTGACATTCTTTTCTTCCTTTTTTAATTACAACGGGACTCAAAATTTTTTTAAAAATCTTGATTCTGAGGTCAAACAATGTGAAATTATTTATTTTTTTTACACGAATAATTTAAAGAGTAAGATGGTTTGTTGTATAATATGGATTAATTATAAGACAAGATTTATATGCATTTTTTATAATTTTATTATCAAATTTTTTAATTAAAATAAAGAATATAAATTTTTTTTAAAAAAATAAATTGTATAAAATATGTGTAGATTAAATAACTTGATGTCAAAAATATTAAAATTATATCTAAACTTTTTTCTTAATTATAATGTTGACAATAAAAGTATCTAATTGGTCTAATAAAAATTATACAAAATAAAATACTTTAAAAAGTAATTATATAGCTATTTTCAAGTGAGAATAAAGCAAAAAAGCCCAGCAACTATATACAACAGGGGGCAAACCAGAAATAAAAAACATGTAATAACGTTGAAGACCAGTATTTCTATTATAACGTATCAATCAATGCATTTAATCAATGACTATTCTCTTCATAGCCTCAGTTTTGTAATTTGTCCCTTCCTAATAGTTTGTGGTTACTTTGGTATTATGAAGTCTAACTTCAATTTTCCAAATTATTTTGTAATTTCGTAAAAGGTTTTCAATCCACAAGTCCAAACCAATGGCATGAGTATCAAAACAAAAGCATATTGAAGCAGCGATGGTGAGAAGTTCTTACGTGTACAAAAGATAGTTGTAAATCATAGAGATTCCAACAAAATAAATGCGTCAATCGGCCACATCTCTTGAAGCACCAATGGATGAGTTTTAATGGACTTCTTGATCCTATTGCAAGCTCTGTATCGTCTAAAAGGTTATATATAATTATTTACATAAACCATTGATGAAAGCAAAAAATGGACTAATATGTGGTTCTTATCAATTGATTACATATCTTTCATGTCTTCTTTTATAATTTTTTTTTTTTGGAAGAGGAGGAAAGTCACAAAGGGGAAAGAGAATCCTTAGGTTACACTACAGCTAATCCATCTGAGCATTATGTCAACAGAGAATCAAGTATTTCATTGCAATAAGAGATACAATTTACCAGCACTTTCTTATACTTGACCCTCCATTGGACAGCCAACTTCCACCTTTCCATTGACCTCCTAGCTTTTCTAGACACAAGTAAATCAGTTAAACCATGCCCATCAAGCAGATTATTAGATTCTAAAAAGGCAGAAATCTCATCCCTAGAAAAAGATGACAGTTCAGTGATCTCCATGAAAGTGCAAAAATCTTGACTATTATCAATTGCATTCAGGAGTAGCATGTCTTCATCAACTGATGTAGGTAAACTCTTTAATGCAGCATTGCAAGTCTTTGACAGCCATTTCATGACAAAAATTTCATTGTCAGCAGACAGTTGAGATCCAGAATACACGAGATGTCCAACAGACCTCCGCTTTTTTTTAGGGGTTGCCCACAACCGCAATGCAGACAGTAGCGCAAAGGAAGGCTTACCGTTATGATCAATATAGAGTGATTCTTTGGGCCATGAACTGGAAGAATACACAACAGATTCTAGAGGAATAAAAACTTTGTCATTCGGATTTTCTTGAAGAAGAAAACCATAGTGTTCAAGAAGCTCTAAATTTGTGTACAGTCCATAGCATAATAAAACCTGGATGAAACAAGGTAACATTTAGTTCCAAATTCTAATAGAAAGAAGAGTAAAACAACTTAGTACTTATACACCTCTTTACTGCGTTGTTTGACATGATAGACCCATTGTGTAAGGCCAGGTTAATGCTTTACACTGTAATATTTCATAGTCTACATCCAGGAGGCCAGCAACAATTAGTGCTTTATACTTGAACTTTAGTTTAGAGTAGCATTTATGATTGATTATAATAATTGGGGAAAATTTGAAAATATTTACATTCAGTAAAGGGAAAGTGCTTTAAATATGGGAGAGAAGGATGGTTGTATCACATTAGCCACGCTACAGTAGAGTCAATCAAATTAACATTCTGTAACTTAAAAATCTAATACCATGAGCAAAAATAGATGTAGCAGGCATTAGGGCACTATATAAAACACTTTCCTGGCAAAGGTTTCATGAATTTATTTAATTTTTTATTTTATACAATGGACTTCAAAAGAAAATGGCAAGTTCTGGAACAACGTCTATGCTGAAAGCAACCTGAATGTAATATTTATATCATGACAATGCAAAGAATCATGTAGTACCTGCTCTCCTTGCTTGTAATTTTCCCTGGCATAGAAACAATATGAATTTACATCTTCCTCAAACCCACCATCTGTTAATCTCTGAATATGAAAATCAAGCTGCTCTGCATCTACCATTACGGTATTGTCAACATTTGATGCAGAAGTGATGTGGATGGAAGAGTCAGAGAGTAGAATCTCTTCATCTTCAGGACCAGGTGGCTCCTTTCCCGGTGCATCGTAATTAAACAAGTCACCCACAGGGCATAAACATCCAGCTTCATCCCATGGTATGTGCAATGTCCGGGAGGATATCTAGATTTCAAAATTTTCAACAAATTGAACGTGAGAGAGAGAGACAGAGAGTGAGAGAGAGAGAAACTGAGAGGAAAACACTTAAATGGATTGTAATTTATACCTAACAACTAACATACATATAACCTGCAATTGGTGAAGCCAGGTATCAATCTATAAAGAGTAACATACATGAACAACTTAATCAGTAAACTCCTCTCTATAGGTAAAATAAAGAGAGAGGCAGAGAGAAAACACTTTAATGGGTTTTAATTGACACTTAACAGTTAATGCACACACGGACACACACACAAGTGACCTGCATCATTAGAGGTTAGTTGTCAATCAATACTAAATAACACTTAAATCAATAAACTCCTTTCCAATAAGTGAAATAATTTAATTAAGGAAGTACACTATAAACAATAAGCAAAATAAATCCCAGTTCATGTATGTAAGTACTTGTTGAGGGAAAAGTTTATTCAGGAATATCTACTGTTATCAGCCAAAATCAAAACGAAATACATAACAAACCATTTGTTGTCTACTTGTCTATGCATGTGAATGAGAAAATAATTGAATAGTTATAATTGAACTATAGTATCCATAGGTCCTCACTATAGCCAGGTTTTCTCACCGTTGCAGTAGCCCAAAGCCATGCATTAAATGTTAAAAGTTGGGACTTAAGCTTGAGTTCTTCCATCAAAGCGTTGGCTTCTTTCCACTCTGATTTGGCCTTTAATCCAGCCTTTTCTGTGACCCACCGAGCCTCATCCACCTAATAATGACATCATAAAGATCATTTCTAACCTAGACTAACAAAAAATGAAATGCTGGCATACATTTTAAGTAAAGATGCTATAATCTAACCTAATGAGCATCTAAAATTTCAAAGCAGAAACTGAACTTGAAGAGCTTGTTTCTCGAATTCACCAAATGTAGCTAATATGTCATAAGTACGGGGTAAATGCGTGAGATAAGGATGCCACTTTGAAGACTTTCCTTTCCCCATTTCATATAATAAGCAAACGATCAATATCTGCATTAAAAAAGCTCCGAAGCAACAAAAGACTCAATCAAATGTTTAGGAGAGTCAGTCATAAGCAAGATTTAAACAAAGATAATTTGGGTTTGTTTTATAACCAATGAAAAATGAAAATAAATTATTGAATTCAATTTCACAATGCAAACTAAGAAGGCTCCAGCACAACCTATTATTCCTCCTCTTTCTTTTCTTATAGAAATAGTACTACAACACCTAAATTTTTAAACTTCCATTTTCTCCCACAATACTGAAAAAAGATAAATAATAGTTAAGAAAAAAAACCTGGGCAGAGGAGAGATAAGGGTGCTTATTAACAGCAAGGCAGAGCTTCTTATCTTCCATGACATTGTCTGCTGTCATTAAGGCAGATCTTGGAACTCTGAGGATTAATTCTCCCCTCCTAAGGTCTCGAACAGCACCCAAACCTCTACTGCAGAATTCTCGAAACAGATAACACCATTAATAAGAACAAGTCAGAAGAATCAACATTAGGGTTATCTTTGACACCATCCTTGGGAATGAAATTCCAGCAGTATCAGCAAGCAATATAATGCCCAAACTAATTTTATTATTTGCTCTTAGTACTGGAAATTTGTGAGTGAGATAATGAAAATGAGTTCAGTTCAAAACAATTTTTCAGCTAATGACAATTTAATGGCTAGAAAATATAAGAAAAGAATCGCGGTACCCGCCAGAATGAGGAAAATGAGAGACACAGAGAGAATAACCCAAACAGGAAAGAGAATGTTGAGGTTGATTGATGAATGATGCATCTGAAATTCCAAGTTCAACCGCCCATCTTAAAAAGCTGTCTAGGCTTCGTTCTTCTTCTTCTTCCATCTTTTAACAAAAACCCTTGCCCAAAATCACCTTAGGTTCTTCAAACACCTGCTACTAACACTAACAATAACAATGTGATGTTCTTGGTTTATCTTGTATTTGGGTTTTGGAACTATCACTTACATATTTAATTAACTCAATACTAATTAAGCTTTAGGTTTCGAACTCAGTCATCGGGCTGGATTGGGCTTCAGATTAGCAGAAGTAGCCCATAGGCCCAATAGAAACAATACTTCGTACTTGGGCCTATCAAGAGAAAATTCATTTAGTGGACCAAAATAAATGAAAAAACATAGTTAATTATCAAGGTGCTCGTCTCTATCTTCTTATCTGTAGGAGCATTTTTCTGTCTTTTTAAAAAGGTCAAGATTTCTCGTCTCCCAGGATAAGAATTTCATATTAAAGTTTAATTTTGTAAATCCATGTGTGCCTACTTTTTTTTTTTTGGGTAATATTCGTAGTTGTTCTTATGAAATTTGTGTTGCCTATATGTACTTTTCAGCTTTGGGACAATTTCACACCGTTCATATATACCCTTCATTAATTGGCTATGTTCAGTTAGGGCCTTAGGGGGAGTGACTTTTCAGATATATAGACACACACACACACACCCACATTTATAATCTCATTATAACAACTAGGCATCAACAAAGATAATGACCATGACAAGTACTACATATATAATCTATTCAACAACTTTAAGAAGGTATGGTATCGGCAAAAATGTAGCTAAGTGAAATAAAGTGAGAAAAAAAATTATTGTTACATAAACTAAATCTTTCAACGATTGTAAGATGTATAAAAATGTGAAAATTTTAAGACACGTGAAATATCTAATTTATTTATTTATAATTACGTAAAAGATCAGTTTAAACAAAAAAATTATATAACAAATTCTTATTTTATTATTCTCAAATATTAACATTTAACGAGTTGGAATATAATTTAAAATTTGGGTGTTTAAATACTTTTGGAGAGTCAAAAAGTGCTAATTTTTTTCTAAAAACACTTTTAGTTCCTATTATTGAGGAATAAAAATTTTAAAATACACTACATGTATATATATATAATAAAAATATCTCATTCGTACATATAAAATTTATGTAAAAATAAAATTTTAATTATTAAATACACACATATATATATATACATGTGATAAACACGAAAATTTTTCATTGAGGAAAGGGAGAGAGGCCAAACCCCACGGCATGATAATTGACGAGGAACATGACAATGCCACGACAACCAACAAAAACTCGACAACATCAATTAAAAAACCCGACAAATCACTAGTCCACCCAATACTTCCACGCCATTTAATTCCATTTTTGAAGAATTGAACTTTTTTTATTCCAACCCTTTTTGGTTCCTTCTCGATATAATAATTAATCAACATTGACTATTTTATTAACCATTGCAATTTGCTAATCATTTTTTATGCATTAACATGAATACTCTCTTCTTTTACCTACCTTTGCAATTTAATTTAGATGGTTGGTTACACCTGTTAGTTTTAGAGATGACAACTTAGACTTGCTCTTTGCATTTAACATAACGCTAAATATTTTAGGTTGGGCAATTCATTATCATATTGGTTTGACGAATTTTGATTCATGCAAAGTGTATAGAGCTAGAGAGAAACACACCTCCCACTAATATTTGGAATCATTCTCATTAAATTAATCAGTCTAAATCCCAATTCAAAATAATGAAATCATTAATCTTTAATTTCTCCCACTTCAGTTAGTTGACTAAATTGACTCTCTCCCACGTGGTAGGAGATCTAAGTATACTTAGTAATTAATAAAAGGTTACAATAATGTGATTTAAGAATTGATTAAAATATTTATATTTTACAAATACTCATAAATTTTATTTGTCATGTCTGAAAATTTAAATTTAAAAAATGTAATACTTTATCTAAATTTAAACTCGTTTTATATAAAGTATTTAAATATTATTTTTATTATAAATACATATATTTATTTTATTAAAAAAATATATATGTAAACTATATTATTTACTTTAATTTTATCAATAATATAGTTTAAATTTAATATAAATCTATATATTATTATATTTGATAATTTTATAAGAATAATTTTATTAAAATTTTATATTAACTATAATTTAAAATTTATATAATATAATTGATATAATTTATTTTTTTATAAATTTATATATAAACAAGTTATAATTTAAAAAAATTAATCTTTTTAAAATTTTTATAACTAAATGTTAAATGGATTTAAATTTAAAAATTCAAAGAGGTATAAATAAATTTTGTTACGTAAGTCTAGATGCAAAAATTATAGTACCAAACTCGTGCTCTGTCATGATCATATGGTCATTGTCGGTTAGTTGGACATATGTTGCAATGAATGGATATGAGCATTGAGCAGTGTACGAAGGTATTGTAATTTTTTATTTTTAAATATAGAAAAATATGTTTAGTCTACGGATATAGACTTAAGCAAATACTATAACCAATCTCTATCTCTAAATATATAATATAAAAACAAATATTATCTACTTGGTAAATTTTTTTAAAAAAGTAAATATCCGTATTCAAATCTACACTAAAAACCAACGAACAAAGTTTAGGCAGTCATAAAGTATGTGTTCTTTTCTGTTGAAAAAAAGTAGTCATAAAAGTAATGGTTTTGTTTTTTTCATCGTAACGCAAAGTTTAGCTCCATAATAATTTGCAGTTTTTGTGGGTCCCACTTTTGTCCACCCCGACCAATCCCATGCTACCGCGGAATCTATTGGCAGTTGTGCAACCCAGTTAGAGACCGCCACGTGTGTTGGCGCACTCACCGTCTTAACTGCCTTTTATCGCATATGTGATAACAGATAACGTTATCGTGCGCTGATTGGGTGGTTCTTTCCACGTGATGTTCGCGTTGGATTTCTCTTTCTCTTTAAAACCTCACCTGCCGTCATTCTCGGGTCGGTTCGTGGGTTCTGGATCATGATTCGTATACATGGATATTCTTTTAGCAATTAGAATTGTTGGAGTTAGACTTGTTGAAGTATTCAGTATTCATTCACAATCACAATATTCCCATTCTTCTACTACATCATTTTTTAAGATTGTGTTAATTATATTTTATCAAGAAATATGTTACATAAACACTTTCAAAACTACGAGACTTCAAACTATAACTTTTGATTGTGGAAGGGACTATCACGTGGTGATAGTCTGTCCCATTCTTCAAACTCTCTTGTTTACATCACCTTTCGCATTCCATTTGCAGGTATTTTTATCTCACCAGTATTTACGGTCATATCGGAGAATATCAAATTATTTATAAACTATATAAATAATGAATTAATTAAGACTTAATAATTTTCTTTATCTTTATTCTTTAGTCCTGCCTCACACATGTTGGAGCTCTTGTTTGTAATGAGGTGGGGTTTGCATAATAATGTTAAATGTAATTCATGATACGTGAAAGGTTGGATTTTGAAGAAGCAGAGGAAGATTGTGAGGTTAGTGTAACGAACTTGACAATTGGTTATTTGCTAATTGGGTGCTGGAAATGAAATTGAAACCCCACAAAAGCGGGTTTGTTCAGGCGTTGCGATACTGACATACTGTATACTCATTCTGTCTTTTTCGTTTCATTTCACAGATAGATTCAAAGCAACTCAAGAAGATAGCCAATTAGCCATGTCTGTGATAATACTAGAGGTACCCAATGCCTCTGGGATCTTCGATTCAGTGCGAGACGCGAAGCTTCCAGGATTTTCCCGAAATTCGGGTTCAGTTAGAGCAAAGAGAGAAAGGAAACTTTGGTCCATCACTGGTGATCATAGAAAATGTGGTAGCATTAGAAACCTCCGTCTCATAACGAATGTGCTAGCAAACCCAGCGTCGGATGTGGCTGTTTCATCAGAACAGAAGGTGTATGATGTTGTGCTTAAGCAAGCAAATCTGGTTAGAAAGAAGCTAAAACCTGGTGGGTTCGTGGATGTGATACCAGAGACAGAGATTGTTGGACCTGGGAATTTGGGATTGTTGAACGACGCTTATGACCGTTGTGGACAAGTTTGTGCTGAATATGCTAAAACCTTTTACCTGGGTTTGCTTTCTGCCCTTCTCTTTCTCTTTCCTTCAGCTGACCAAGTTTACATCTCAGTTTGCATTTACATGGCTTTTTTGTCTTTCAGGAACTCTCTTGATGACCCCTGAAAGAAGAAGAGCTATCTGGGCTATATATGGTGAGCGATCATGACCACTGCCTTAGATATTTCTCTTTCATCTCTTCCTCTCTTTCTTTCTTTAATCATTAGCAAGCAGATTACAAAGGACTCTGATGTTTTATGCCTATACCATGGAGTATTGAGTCTGTATCTGGTTAGAATGTGTTTCAAAATTCAAGGTAGCAATAGCATATCTGTAGAACCATATCAGTTGGATTCATGGGAAGTAAGGTTTCGGTCTCCAAAATGCATATTGACTAATCAGAAATTTGTATCAAGCATCTTCTAAATTTTTAAGCTCAAGTTGTTAAAACTCGTAGCAGTGTCCATTTGCAAAATGAGAACTAAATCATCTCAATAATATGCATGTCTAATGCCTTGATATGAGACAGAAAAATAAGAAACTGATCAAAGATGAAAGAAATTCCTTGTTTAGCTATATCCGGTCGTGTAATACATCTCTTTTGTGAGCTGATTGTGCAAAACTGGCCTGCTCCTATGCCAAGAAAGATCAGGATACTTCATTTACTGTATCTGATTTGTTCCTTGTATTTACAGTGTGGTGTAGGAGAACTGATGAACTTGTTGATGGCCCTAATGCTTTACATATTACGCCAACTGCTCTTAATAGGTGGGAATCAAGGATGGTAGATGTCTTCCAAGGTCGTCCATTTGATATGCTTGATGCTGCTTTATCAGATACAGTTTCTAAATTTCCTATTGATATTCAGGTAGGGGTCGGTTTCAAGATATGCATTAGGACCAAAGGAGATTTTAGCTAGAAAATCACAAAATCTTTTTGAACTTCATACCTCCATCACCTGGCTCATGGACACATTTAAAAGTAACCGTAGGTCAAAGACCTTTAAAGCTTCTGGCTCATCTGATGACTCTATATTATCACTGCGTCTAAAATATACTGTAAATTAAGAAGACCATGAAGTTGTTGTGCCCTTCTCCTTTCAATTTGAAACCTGTCATTTTGACCATTCTGAAACCCCACATACAATAAGTTTGCGGATTCATTATATGCGTCTTCAATGCTAGAGAACTCAAACTGAAATTTTTTTGCTTGCATGCAGCCATTTAAAGATATGATAGAAGGAATGAGAATGGACCTGAGGAAGTCAAGATACAAGAACTTCGATGAACTATATCTCTACTGTTATTATGTTGCTGGGACAGTTGGTTTAATGAGCGTCCCAGTCATGGGCATTTCTCCAGATTCACAAGCCACAACAGTGAGTGTTTACAATGCTGCATTGGCCCTTGGAATTGCAAATCAGCTAACCAATATACTCAGAGATGTTGGAGAGGAGTAAGCCATTTTCTTTTTAAGCCTTTATTAGAAGAATCTGTCCTTCCTTCTAGAGGATGAAGTTCATTTCAACCATAAGACCTTTTTTTGGTATTGTCAATCACAATTCAAATTCCATTTCATCACAGAAACATAAACATTAATATAAACACCTCTCTAATCTGTGCTAGTTATGTGCTTGTATTATCATAGTCAAAACTTATATGATTTTCGTGCCTTAACAGTGCCAGGAGAGGAAGAGTGTATCTACCACAGGATGAGTTGGCTGAGGCAGGGCTTTCAGACGATGACATATTTGATGGAAAGGTGACAGATAAGTGGAGAAACTTCATGAAGAGCCAAATCAAAAGGGCAAGAATGTTTTTTGATGAAGCAGAAAAGGGAGTGACAGAGCTCAATGAGGCTAGCAGATGGCCAGTAAGAAAATGCAAATTTCTGTGGTTTTTTTTCTTTTTTTGCTTAGTTGCCTCTTTTCCTGTGATTAAAGTTTATTAGAAAACATGCACACAGATAGAATCAGACTCAGCGGGGGTGGGGAAGCTTGATGTAGCATTTGGCTATTTGGGGTCAAATAACCATATATAATTATATAACACTGAACTTTAAAAAATTATACTTGTATCACACTTTTATTAAAAAAAATTATACTAAACACTTAAATTATTTCATATTATTATCTTGTGGCTATCCTTCTAATGTGAACTGAAAAGTTTGTTCTGGATGTTGCAGGTGTGGGCATCCTTGCTATTGTACCGACAGATATTGGACGAGATTGAAGCTAACGATTACAACAATTTCACAAAGAGAGCTTATGTAAGCAAAACCAAGAAGTTCCTTTCTTTACCAATTGCGTATACTAAATCTCTGGTTTCTCCATCGACAAAGTTATCTCCTGCAATGAAGGCATAGATCCTAATAAAAACAGAAAATTCAGGGAAGGGGGAAGATAAAGAAAGAGGAAAAACATAATTTGTATATGATAAAAATGTTATGTATTATTCATTAGCCACTTTTTGTAGTTTCTATTGGTTTGTAAAAATCCCACCTTTTTGCCATTTTCATATTTATCTAATACATAGATATACGGATATTACTGGAAGAAAGACGCATAATCTAATGATAGCAGACCTTGTAATTAATGTCTCATGATAGCATGAGATTAGGTAAAGCGTTTTGCTTGTGGAAAAGGGAAATTAATCTTAAGATATTTTCTATAAACTTTGATATGCCATCTGAAAGTCGATGTAACTATATATGGTTCAATTCACTAGGATCCTGATATTTATTTTGTAAAAGAGAGAAGTTCATGGGACGAAGATATCTTTACACATCGTGGTCCTGTTGTATAAAAATTATTCCTACTATTAAAACACTTTTTTTTTTATATAATGCAATGGTTAATGTGGTTGGATTTTTCTCAACTCTATGGAAAAACGATACTGAGTATTTTACATGTCAAAATTTCTAAAAGTATAAAAGGAATTAAAAAAAATATTAAGAAAAAGATAAATAAAAATTTATTTTAAATAAATTTGAGCTTAAATTCTTTTTATCTATCTTTTACTTCAAACTTCATTCCTCTTTCTTATTTTAGAATATCCAAATCACTCTCCATGCCCCGTACATAATTGGAGAATGCAGCGGAGATTTCTGCTATTCAAACCGACTTTTTAAAAAATAAAAATTACCTAAGCCACTTGGAATTAATGCAATTTTTAATTTTATTTTTAAAAAAATAAATAAATGATTTAATTCTTACATTAATTACATAAATACTCAAATAATCTTACAAATCAATATAGCAACCAAATGTTTAAACAGCATTATAGCAATTAGTATCCCAACAGCACATGCTTTTGTTAGGTACTAAATTGAAATTTAATGCGTTACTCAAATTTATTCAATAGGTAGTCCAAATAGTTTATAAACAATTTGGAAGATTTACACCCTTACTACTTGATCTATACAAATTTATAGACTAGTAACATTTTTTTACTAACATATTAAATTGAAATAAATAATTTATACAGGAAGCCATTAAAAATTTTCCAAAATAGAATCTGTTGGAAAGTATTAGATGGAAGGAAGAGGAAAAATCAAGGAGAGCGACGACGAGACCTTATGAAATCCTGGAGGGCTTCGACCTGTTCCTTTGTAGGAGGCGTTTGATTGTTCTTTATTGATCTATGCACATCGTACGTCGTCGATGCCAAGAACAAAACCCTATTCACATTTTACACAACATTATTCATTTTCACTTCAATTGCTTAATCAGCAATCAAATTCATGGCAGAAACTAATCGAAAAAGATTTCCAAATCAATCACACAATTCAACTCACTTCAAAACTATAAATTACAAACCCAGAGGCAAAGAGTACGATCTGGCCTGGAAATACATGCTTCCCCAATATCTTCATCCTCTCTCTCTCTTTCTTCGGAGTTTCAAGCCAGCGATCACGAGCCACAAATCTTTTGTTATATTTCATATTCTTGTTTTTCATTTTATACTCTCGAGAACGAGAAGCGAAACTCCGTGCATCCATTGATAAATATACTGGGCCTATTTCGATTTGGACTTTTATCAAACTTCAGCCCCTAAAGCCCAACTAAGATCATACCTTTTTAACGGTTTTAGATTTAAATTACGACTTAAATTTTTTTAAAAAATTAAGTATAATTTTTATATTTTTGTTATTAAATTTTTTAATTAAAAATTATTTTTTTATAATGAGTTTTTTTAAAAAAATTTATACATTTAATTTTAATTAAAAGCTTAATAATAATATAATAAATTACGTATGAGTGTAATTCTCAATTTTCCTCCTTGATTGAGAAAGGACCATGTTAAAAGGAGGATAACAGGGAACAACAATACACCTGTGTGACGTGATCTTACGCTTACATATGATACGGCTCAAACAGTCAACCATGGTCGATTTGGGCTGATTTATTGGGCGTATGACTATGGTTTTCAGATTCAATTGAAATAAAAGGCCCAATCTACATAAACGGCATTAGTTAGGCCTAGACCCAACGTTTTGAAACAAAATGGTCTTACAACATTTTAGGAAAAAAGAAGGATAACATCGTGAAATTCTTAAATATGAGAATAAATGAGATTAATTTCATTAAATTATACCTAATATTTTTAATTATTTTAAATATTATATTATATTCACTCCTAGTATGTTTTCTGTTAACAAAATATCATATAAACAAGATTAAAGTCAATTATGCTACATTTATTATCATATAAAAAATAAAAGTATGAAGTATAGTTTTTTTAATTTTTCACATGTATCGTTTATTTAAGGCACTATCTTTAACTAAATTTTAAAGTTGTTAATTTATATATGAAAAAGATATATGTAATTTGACACAGAAATCTGTCCCATCACTTAGCAAGATTAGGAAGTTAGTAGGTTGTAATATACTCGATGCATGAGATATTAGTATACCCACCTTTTGATACATCAACATATCTAATTATCATTTACTTCGAGTGCCAAACAATTACTATATATCTCGTTACACTTACAAGTTCTCACAAAAATACACACATCCTGTGCTCATAATTTATATAATTTATAGAGAATATTTGTTTTTAGTTAACTCTCTATATTTTAAAGCATAATCCTCACATAATTGATAATACAGATACTACTTCACGAGAACTAATTTGAGGTGTATAATCTTATGCGCATGTCAATTTATTAGGTTAGAATACTAATTAGTTTCGTGTTATATTAGCAATCATATATAAAAGAAACTTAAGGGCAAAAGGTTGAAGCATCTATGTGCATGTATGAAATGTTATAGGTGAGATTTATTATCTTAAATTATGATAATAACCTTTAAGGATTTTATAAGACATTTTTTAATTAACAATATTTAATAAAAACTATATTTTTATAAAAAGATCAAATTTATTAATAAAATAGAGACTTAATAGATTTTACGACAAGGATTAATTTACAATTAATTAAAATTTGTATCGACTAAATTACACCAATTATAATGAAAATATACAGCTAAATGTCTAATTTAATTAAATACCTGTGAGCTTCACCTAATTTGTTTTTACTTGTTTATAAGAGGCATGCATGTCATTGAAATGTTAGTTCCTTCTTGGGACCATATAATCTGAAATGATGAGAAGCAGAGTTTGACAATAATTTGGATGTTGACATTCAAGTTTTTTTTTCTAAATTTAAAATATCTTTAAATTACATTGGACTTAAAATTAATTTATGTTAAATTAAAAATATTAAGATAAAATTTATTCAATAAATATATTTTTTTAGATTTAAATTTATGTATTTGTTTTATAAGAGATGAAGCCGCTACCATCATTTAATAACTTATTCGGTGACACTCGATCAAATTGTTAAAGTTTGGAGTGTACATCTTAAGATGTTATGGATGTATAAGATTATAGGTATATGACTGTGACATAAGCATAAAATAGCACACAGTAACAGTATTCTAATTAAGCACTGTTTATTCCATCTAATAATTATAAGGATCCCATATCAATATGATCATATATTTATCCTAATTTTAATCTTCACATTAAAATTTGATATTACAATCTATCAAAGAGCTCTTTGGCGCCACGGCATCCTCTCAAGTATTTGAGTAATTGTATTTAATGAATAATTAGCGAGTACCGACCAAAAAAATCAATTAATTATTGACTTCAACAACCAGAAATGTTCATACTCCTAAAATTCCAACTAACTGCACATTTTACTTTTTGGGTGTGAAATTGATTAAATTTCAAAAATGATAAATCCAATGAATAATAAGTAGTGTCAATTGCAGCCACATCTTGACTGTGGCCAGGAACCCAAGAAGAAAAAGATGTTTTGGCTTGTGAAGTGACATGAGCTCACTTTTAACATTTAATTTGGCAAATATAGTTTAAGCTTAATATAAATTTAATTATTTTTATTATTATATTAAAAATAAATTTATAATGTTATTTTATATAAAAATTTATTTTTATTCAAAGTAAATAAAATAAAAAATATATAAGTTTCTAAATCGGAGAAATAATAAATATATTTTAACTCAATTTTAAAAATATTAATATAATTTATTCTATAATTTCAGTGATCATGTAAACTAATTTTGTATTGACTTTATAGTTCCGAAAAATTGGTGTAACATGTTATTACTATTTATGTCGTACGCTTATAATTAAAATTGTAATAAAATATTTTTATGTCAATTGATGAGATTTACTGATTTATGGCAAAAGGTGAATCATATCAACAAATTAATTTATTACATAAAAGCATTTAAAAATTTAAATATTATTTTATATTTTTACTCAATATAAAAACATTTAAAGATTTCAAAATTTAAATATTATTTTATATTTCTACTCAATATAAAAGCATTTTTATTATAATATTTTTAAATTTTTTATCAATAATTTTATAAAATAATATATTTTATAATATAAAATATAAAATCTGAGAATAAAAGACAAAAAATAAAAATTATAAAATATGGTAGAATTAAATAAAAATATGCACATTTCTAGTGCAAAGCTTCTAATATTATGAATGCGCGCAAAGAGTAACTGATAAATAGGCATTTTGGGCAGAAAATTGATAAATATAGGCATGCACACCTTTTGCTGTTTTTTTTAACAGCTTTGCCGTTCGTTTTGAAAATAATATATATATATATATATAATTAACATTTTTGTTGTCACACTCAAACACGCATGAATTTTATCATTCCGTGTTATTTAACTTTTGATTTTTTTTTGTCAACACTTTCAAATTTACGATCAAGTCTGAATATTTTATTTAATTGCTTGGATTGAAGGTTGATTCATGTGTATATTACTGCCTCGATCTTCCAAAACGGCTGATGAGTGAGGAATTGAAGTCTATATTTAGTTTGAGATCGTACATTTGTAGCCTATATAGTCCAATGTTCACACAGAACTATGAGACCGTACATTGATGTATGTTGTCAAAATATCTCAAATTCTGCAATCACACTTCATAACAACAATTACGTACATAATAAAAATAAGAAGAGAAAACTCTCGGAAAACATTTATTCTTAATTCATAAGGAACACAAAAACATAATAATTTAGCTATCTTTCCTTATAGCCACAAAATATAGCTTTGAAAAACCAATGAACTAGCTTTATATACTACAGTCCAAATTCAAGTTCGGTAAGAAGTATGAATGTCTTTATTTTGATTTCGGGATTATGAATTTGCGATGAATAAACTTTGTTGTAACTAAAATGAAAATATCTCTGGACTTTGATCCTGCGCCAGCCATTAATTTTAATTTTGACGAATTGTTTGGAGTCGCTTTTATGGTTGTTCCTCTATTTATTTACCCCTTAACAAAAACCATTCACAAATCCAAAATTTCACTTTTATGAATAAGGAAATATGCTTTGAATTTCATAGTTTTTTGGGATAACCTCTTCTAAGTTTTAACATTTCATGAATCATGATCAATCCAAGTGAGCAAACTTTATAATAGCATGGCATTTCTTAATTAATCATTATTGTTAACATTATAATAATTCACTTAAATTTGACCATTTCTTAATTAATCACTGATGATTCCATGTTGATGATAAAAAATATATATCACTTGCTGCCTTAAAATTCACGATTTCTTTTTTTTTTTTTCTTTTTTGAAAGGTCTACAACGATTTTTTAAAAGAAAACCTAGGTACATTATTTTAGCTAGGCTTTAGCAATCAAGTTTTTTAATTAAAATTTGATATATATATATATATTAAATGATTTATTTTTTTATAATTAATTATTTTTTAAAAATTTTGATATGTTTTATTTTTATTAGAGAATGCATGTGATAATGTAAAAAATTAATATTAATATAATGCCAATATTGGATTTTTTTATAGTATGCTATATGTGATGACAAAAAATGAAATGGATAATGTGGTTGATTGTATCATTAGATTAAAATATCGTCATTATCAGTCTTTGTTAACCGAAACACAACTTCATTAAACAAGAAATTATAGTGCCAAGTTGTAAATAAGATATTAAAATGTCTTAAATTATTTTATATTACCCATAATATATATTTTCTGTTCAGTTGTCACTAATATTAATTAAAGATTAAAAACTAAACACGCATTAAAAAAATTTAATCATTAATTAAAAAACTGATTTGGTGAGATAACAATATATTTTAACTAATTAATAATTATCCATAAATTTATATAATAATCACATATATATATTCATTCAATTTTTATAAATTCTTAATTTTCAGCATAGATTACATTAATTAATTACATAGTGTGAAGTGAGTCAAATAGTGCAATTTAAATTTATCTAAACCCCATAATTACAAAAAAAAAAAACTCTTTTATTTTATGCATATTGAAAATTTTTACCAATATAAGAAATTAAGACGCATTAATCTTCGTTGGTTTTTTTTTTTTTAATGAAATGAAATAGTGGTATATATATAATGGCAACAAAAAAGAAATAATATATATATATATACACACACATTCAAAAGGCCGGTTGTTGGCAACAACAATTAAGATTAATTAGTATATATTAATTAATCTCAATAATATTCCAAAAGTTTATTATTAAGAGATAAACTTATTAACATCCCATTTTACTTATAGATGAATTTGACAATGTGGAGCCTTATACAATTAGAACAACAATTAGGTATATTTTTTATATTTTTATTATCAAAATTTTTAATTAAATACTAATACTTACATAACTTATCTATTTCATGGATGATTTATTTAAAAATAGTCAAACACTTTATTTTGATAAAAAAAATGATAATAAACATATATAATTTACAAATGGTTCCTCCAATTATATATAAAATACGTAACATGCATTTGGTTCAATTTTCAAATAACGACGAACTAAATAAAGCCATTTACTTTGACTCTAGCCACAAATAATTTGTACTGGCACATATAATATACATATTCCCTTCCATGCGTTGCACGTGTGACCACGATCTCATGTGTGATCACTGATTACGGATCACCTTCCATGAGAATCTCATTTTCTTTACCAGTAACAGTAATAGAGTCAATTATCTCAACTTGCCTTAAAATTTAGTTAAATTATGCATCATTCTTTTAATTTTCATAATTATATTTAATTCTGTTGACAGTTAATATATATGTTATAAAATATTTATAATTAATTTATCAAAAAATAAAATTATTTAATGGTTTTATTCTATAATAAGAATAAATTCCGAGAGCATAACATATTCTAACTGTTTTATTTTTGTTATATTAAGAACAAAATTATAATTTTATACTATAGACGAAAAAATCATTGGCATCAAATAAAATCAATCGGAGGTTTTACAATAAAAGACATTGTTATCCTTCAATTTGATAGAATGAATCAATTCTGTCCCCTTTTTCTAATGAATCATTTATTCATAATGTAATACTAAATTAATTAATATTTTGCTGAATTATAATTTAGATACTATTTATTTATTTATTTAAAATTATTAAATCACTTTCAAACGTGACATCCAAAAAGGAGGGAGATAAAAGTTTAAATTTTAGAGAAGACAATTATTTAGCGCTTATTGGTTAATTCCTAATAATCAGTCGCCATTATTGTTCTTGAGATATTAGTTTTACATCAATGTCTGCAAAATACTTTGATCAAATGATAAAATGGTAATTGGTATAGTGAAAATGATTAATATCTTATAGTGGGATGAATGAAAATTTAAATTTTCATGTATCAACATTAGTATTTAATACTATCTTAAATAAGATTATTTTTAATAAGAGAATATTTATAAAAAATAATTAAAAAAAGCTTAAAAATTAAAGTTATTATTTGGGGTTTTAACTTTAATCTTTGTTTCATATAAATTTTTTAATTTAGTTTATATGTATATCTTAATTAAAAAAAAAGGGTTCCAGTTTGTCTATTCATGTTAATATTAATAGTTATTTTGATAGATAAAAATTACATACCTATCTGCAAATATCTCATATATATTTTCAAGAAATCTATCTATCACAAGAAAACTTGTGGAACGTATCAAAAGTATTTCGCAAAAACAAATCAAAAAAAAAAAAAAAAACTAATAACATCAGTGTCTTGATACGTCCCTCCAAGAATTGGATTTTTTTAAATTATTTAATAAAGTATCTAATAATTTTAAATTTCAAAATAAAGTTAAACCACATGGTCTAACAAATAACAATAATAGAGATTATAGACCACACGAAAAAATAAAGTTTTATTATTTCTAAAAACATGCTATTAATTTAAAGAATAAAAATGAATAATGTTCTAGTACGATATCTTAATTAATACATGTATTAAAATTTTTTGAAGTATTAATACATGTATAATATTTTGAAGTATATATAATACATGTATAATATTTTTCTTAATTTAATTTATAAATAATAATAATAAAGAGTTTTATTATTTTTAAAAACATGCTATTAATTTAAAAAATAATGATGATTTTGAAGTATATATAATACACCTCTTAATATTAAAATAAAAAATGAAAATATCATTTCTTGACCATCCATTTGTAACTTGATTGGAAATCTAGTAGAAAACATTGAAAGGTAAAAAAGAAAGAAACAAAGGCTGAGAAACAAACAATAAAGGAAGACTTAGAAAAAGCAGACATCCAGAAAACAAAAGAATCAACATTTTTATTCTTAGAAAATTCACCCACTTTGAGGTTCTAGGAAGTCTCAAGCCAATTTCTTGGCTGGAATTTAAGATAAGAATGAACGGTTCCAATAGTATAATGATATATCCAAGCCCTTTTTAAATTATATTAATATATATAGTCAAAGCATATGTAGCTTTATTCCATGTACTTTTAATTTGGTCCTCATAATTCAGCCAAACAAATTAAAAGAGGGAAAGTTCTGCACTTCATATAGTCATACTAACATATTCTACAAGACTGGACCAAAAGTTTTATATATTTGAATCAACTGCAATTCAAAGAATACAAAAGGTTAACGAGTGAAATATTGGTATATATATTGCAAAATTATATATATACTTCATTTCTAATTTATTAATGAAATTAGTTTTATACACAATATGTTATTAATTACTTCATATTGGGGAATTATTTTTATTATCAAAATTACAATTTTTTATTATACGGAAGGATGTTATATATATATATATATATTAAAAATTAATTAACTCGTACTCTCCATTTATACAACGTCATAAGAATTTCGTGGAAAAGCAGCTGGGTGTACCGTGCTTGGAATTCATTCAACATTTTGCAGTGGAACTTATAGTGGAAAAGCATTATTGTTCTTAAGACTAGACTTTGGCCTGTAAAATGACGTACAAGTTAATTAGACACGACTATTCAATAATGAAGAAACATCAAGCTAATTTAATGTGGGGAGAAACATCTTATTTCAACAAATTGGGTTGAGCTACGGACAAAGAGTCGGTCCCTATTTTTATTTTTTAAAATTATTTTATAAAATTAATTTTAAAAATTTATGTTAATATTATTTTTATGTATATATATATTTGTTATCTATTTTTTTTATTTTTTATTTTAAAAAATTAAATTTCAGAATATTTTTTAATTATTCTATATTTTTTATTCCCAAAATAGATTTTTTATTTTTTATTTTTAATTCAAAACAGTTTCTCAAATAGATATTTTTTATTTTTAAAAATAAAAAATAATTTAAAAAACTACAATCAAACATACCCTTAATTTGAGCTTTAATTGTTTAATTTTTATTGAAATTTATATACATAATCAAAATTTAATCAAATAAATAAATAAAAGTAAAATGTGTTGAAATTGCTTAATTTATATAGCTGATTCTATTTAAAGAAGAACTGCTTGATTTGTTGTTTTTGTTGTTTTATATACATAATCAACAAAATATTAATTATTGATTATCATAAATTTCCAAATAATTAGGTGAGATTGAGAACCCAAAACATCCTATAACAATTCCCTCTCTCAGATCTGTAGCTATCAAGAGCTTGTTAATTATATAATATAGTTTAAAAACAAAATACTTTAAAAATAAATAATTAAAAAATACAGGTTGAAAGCAACAGAGAGAGAAATTGAAATTTTTGTTTAAACTTTTATTCTAATTATATTTAGATAAAACTACCTGCACAATCATATATCATTATAATTAAATATAAGAATTAATTATGTAAAAAATTTAATTTAATTTCACCGATAAGGATGTAAACCCATGTTGTCATTTTTTGTACAGTTGTCTATATAACTAGCTGGAGAAATTAAATTATTACGTAAGATTTACAATTTTTACTATTAATTTATTTATACCTATTTGCAAAGACAGCTTCAGCTTGTAACAAAAAATAGTAATACTTTTACATATTCTTGGACAGAGAAAATAGTCAAATGACTAGGCCTGAAAGATCATGAAAACCACGGAAAGCTTTCTAGAGTAGTAGTGGTGGTTGTTGTTGAATGAAAAATATCTTTCTAAAAGACACTGGTTGGTGTGTGCAAATGCATATGAAAAAGACATCATGTGTGTACATATATAAAACATTAAAATCTATAAAATTTTCTTGACTTTTAGGTTTTTTGGTAGAGAATATTTTTAAATTTTAAAAGTTAATAAAATTTTTTAAAATTTTGTAAATAATATTTTTTGATTAAATTTTTTTATTCAAAAATTAATAATCAAATGTCATGTTAAATTCGTTAACTTCATGTAAATAAAAATAATAAGTTGTATAGGAATAGTTTCATTTTTTTTTTCTTTCTTCCACCGAATTCTTCTTTTTTTTTATTTTTTTTTTGGTGATGCACGAACAGACGAGGACGAGGATGAGGTAGGCAGACACGAACCTCGCGAACAAATTTGACCCCTTGCTTGATTTTTTACAAACGAAAGGCACGAATCATGACCCTTCGCGTGATTCACAATAGAGGTGAAAGGTCAACAACGTGGGTGAGACGAGACGAGGGACAAGACAGATGGAACGAATAGATCCGTGTGTTTGCATTCGTCTCTTCCTTGCCCTCTGTTTTTCAACCTTACCCTTGTCGTCTCATTCGCACCGCCCCTTGTTGCTGTCTGTCATTGCATCGCTGAGAGATTAGGGAAAAAAGAAGGAAGAGAATTTCGGTAAGAAAGAGAACAAAAGAAAAAATGATGAAAATATCCTTGTTTAACTCAGTATTTTTGTCTACGTAAAATCAACAGATCGGACATAATATTTGACCATTAATTTTTAGATAAAAAATTTAATAAAAAAGTATTATTTATACTATTTTAAAAGTTCAGAGGATTTCTTGTTGATTTTTAAAATTTAAGAGTATTTTCTGTAAAAAATGTAAAGTTTAAAATTTTTTTATACATTTTAACTTATATAAAAATTTAAAATTAACCATATTACATGTTAAATGCAACTTTTTTTTATTTGGTTATAACTAACATGATAACTACATGGGATTAGGAGTGGACCAAATTAAACTAATTGAAATGTTTTAATCACATGGCGGGATTAGGGTGTTAGAGCTCATATATTGTATTTTAATGGATTATGATATAATATTTATAAGTCAATAGATATCTTCTTTTAATTAACAATCCAAATTGTTCAAATTGCATATTAATTAACAGATGCACGCGACTTGAACATCACAAGTTTTTTTTTTATTATTATTACAGTTAGTCATACACTAATGACAGAACTTGATCGATGGAAATATAGATAGAAATGTAGTATGAACAAAGTTTTTTTTTTAATTATTATGATTAACACGAAAAAGTTGTTAACTAAGCAGTGGGCCAATGCTAAGCACGAGAGGTGATGCGATAGTACTGCATTCAAATTGGTGGGTCAATTCTGATTTATTGGGACTTTAAAATTTTTTTTATTTTTAGATTATTTCAAAGTGTGTTTGTATAATATTAATAAAGAAATGTTTTTATACAAATTTTATGAATGATTTAAGAGTAAAAAAAAAAAAAATCAATTTTCTAAGTATTTCATAGATAAATCCTTACCTTACCTTTTTTGTCTTTTTGTATAATGGACAACATGGTATGCCTTGTCCTCTTGTTGCACTTTTAATTTTATAGATAAATCCTTACCTTAACTTTTTTTTCTTTTTTTTATAATGGACAACATGGCATGTCTTGTACTCTTGTTTCACCTTAGAAAGTAAAATAGAAAAGAGAAAATGATCAAACTCTTAAATAAGTTGTCTGCTCCTGTAGATATTTAGGTAAGGATAGAGCCAAAATTTCTTGTGTAGTTTGTACGTATATATATATTTCATAATTAACCTTCTAGCTTAACATAAATGTATTAAATGTAGTTTTATTAATAGAGCGAGTGACCATTCATATTCTACCAGTGCGAACACTTATTAGTATTTTTTAAAAAAAAAAAAAGTGCATGGTGGGGTCCCCAGTGATAGTTAGTATTATCAAGGCAATTTCCAATCCAATTCCATATTAACTTCCACACACAAACTTCATAGCATCTTCTTTTCCCTTGCTTAATGGCCTCTCTCACAGCCCCGGGCCCACTTCTTCCTTCGAAGTTGAAAATGACTGATCTCATAACATCTCATAACATCTCATAACATTTTAATCAGAGAGATAAGTTTGTTCCTCCATTATGTGGTCTCATTTTCGATGATTCTTCTTCTAATCCAAATAACGTGCTCATACAATCTGAATAATTTTAGATTATATTTTTTATTGTATCTAAAGAAAAATAAGAAAAAAAATAAAAGAGATATTTTTTATTTTATTTTAATAAATTAGAATCTAAATATATTTTTTAGATTATAATTATAGGTAATTATTTATATTTTTAATATCAAGATTTTTAATCAAAATAAATCATATAATTTTTTAAAAAATTAATCATAAAAAAATAAATTATATAAAATATATACGTATAAGTTTTTTATTAAATAAATTAATAACTAAATATTTTTTTAAATTAAATTTATACATAATTATTTATATTTTATTATCAAATTTTTTAATTAAAATAAATCATATAAAATTTTTTAAAAAAATTATCAATACCAAAAGAAATAAATTATATAAATTATTCAAGTAAATATATAAAACTTACATCTAATTTTTTTTTCTTTTTCTTTCGAAATTGAGACCTATGTAAACACGACACTCATCCTAGTCTCCTATATAACCCCCAGTTTCCTCACACCAACTAGCTAGAGCCCTCTCTACATTGTTATTAAACATGGATTCTCTTCCAAAATGTGAAGCTAACTATGGTGCTCTCACCCCGCTCACTTTCTTGTCCAGAGCTGCTTCTTCCTATGCCCAACGTACTTCTCTCATCTATGAATCACGCTCTTTCACTTGGTCTCAAACTTACGATCGTTGTCGCCGCCTTGCCTCCTCCCTTCTCTCTCTCAACATTGCTCGCAATGATGTTGTAAGTGTCACTCTCATTCTCTCTCTCTCTCTCTATCTCTCTCTCTCTCTCTCTCTCAGTCTCATTGCACTTACTCTCACACACTAACTTTTCTCAGTATTCATGGTCATGCAGGTATCAGTTTTGGCCCCCAACATCCCTGCCATGTACGAAATGCATTTTGCAGTGCCCATGGCGGGAGCTGTGCTCAACACCATTAACACCCGCCTTGACCCCAACAACATCGCCACCATCCTTAAGCACTCTCAGGCTAAGGTCTTCTTCGTTGACTGCGAATACATCCCCAAGGCTCGTGAAGCTCTACGAATTCTCATGGCTTCCAACGACTACTCCTCCCTCCCTCTGGTCATCGTCATCGACGACATCGCCTCTCCTACCGGTATCCGCCTCAACGAACTCCATTACGACCACCTCATCCTTCAAGGCGACCCCAATTTCCTACCACTCTACCCCCAGGACGAGTGGGACCCTATCGCTCTCAACTACACCTCCGGCACCACCTCCGCCCCCAAAGGCGTGGTCTACAGCCACCGTGGCGCCTACCTCAGCACTCTCAGTCTCATCCTCGGCTGGCAAATGCCAACTGCTCCTGTCTACCTCTGGACCCTCCCCATGTTCCACTGCAATGGATGGACCTTCACGTGGGGCGTGGCGGCGCGTGGCGGAACCAATATCTGCCTCCGCAATACCACCGCCTACCATATCTATAACAACATCGCTTTCCACCGCGTCACCCACATGTGCTGCGCCCCCATCATTTTCAACATCCTCCTCGAAGCCAAACCAGCTGAACGCCGCCAACTCGCCTCCCCCGTCGAGATCCTCACCGGAGGAGCGCCGCCACCCGCGGCGCTCCTCCAACAGGTGGAGCCCCTAGGCTTCCACGTGACCCACGCGTACGGACTCACCGAAGCCACGGGACCCGCACTAGTGTGCGAGTGGGACCAGAAGTGGAACGCCTTACCCAGAGAAGAACAATCCAAGCTTAAAGCTAGGCAAGGGATCAGCGTGTTGACGCTGTCGGGTGTGGATGTGAAGAATTTAGAGACAATGGAGAGCGTGCCTCGCGATGGGAAGACGATGGGGGAGATCATGCTGAAAGGAAGTGGGATCATGAAGGGGTACTACAAGGATCCGAAAGAAACTTCAAGAGCGTTCGAGAAGGGGTGGTTTAGAACAGGGGATGTGGGTGTTGTACATCCTGATGGGTACTTAGAGATCAAAGACAGATCGAAGGACGTGATTATCTCAGGAGGAGAGAACATAAGCAGTGTGGAGGTGGAGAACGTACTGTACAAGCATCCGAGAGTGTCGGAGGCTGCGGTGGTGGCAATGCCGCATCCTAGGTGGGGGGAGAGCCCATGTGCGTTTGTTGCGTTGAAGAAGGAGGAGAAGGGAGAAGCAGAGAGTGAGGTGACAGAGGCGGAGATGATTGGGTATTGCAGAAAGAGGTTGCCACATTTCATGGTGCCCAAGGTCGTCAAGTTTGAGGAGGAGCTTCCAAAGACGGCGACGGGGAAGATTGTGAAGGCTGAATTGAGAGAGAGGGCAAAAAGGTTTGTGGTGTCCCAAGATCCGACGTCGTCTCAGAACGAAGTCAACAAAAATAATAATAACGGTAGTTATAGTGAACAGCTTTTGGCTGTGTCTCGCCTTTGATTCAAATGCATGAATCAACCAAACTCTTTTGTTTTGTTTATTTCGAATAAGGTCTCTTGTGTAGTGCACATATTCCCGAATTAAAAAAAGATAGTATTGCCCAAAAAAAGCCTCCAATGTAGTTCAATAATAATGGTAACAGGTGATGGTATTATGGCATTTATGTTATCTTATCCAATACAATATATGATAAAATATAATTATTTATTAAATATTAATATTAATTTTAAATACTTTATATTTATTCAATATAAATAGATAAATAAATTATTTAATTTTGATAGTTAAATAATATATATTATTAAATAAAATTTTATATTTTTAGTGTTATTTTAAAAAAATTTTATGAGGTGAATGTTGAATATTAAACATAAGATAAATTATTTAATTATATGATATCTAATATTTATTATTATTTTAAATATTTGAGTATGAAAATATTATTCAGTATCAAATAATTTGAATATTAAAAATACTTTTTTTAAAAAAAATTCATTAAAATATCATACCTTCAAAGGAGTGGGACCCATATCCTTTTTCTTTGTGTCAGCGTTCCCAACTTTCTAGTTAGTTGTAGCTTGGAACACAGCTTGCTTTTATCAGAATGCAGAGTGCCAAGTGCCAACATATGAATAAACTCCAATGGTTGATTTCAATTTTTTTTAATATTTTAAAAAATTAAACTTAGAAGTTTCGATCTCCCCATTAACCTCTAAATAAAATAGCCTATCATAAATATATATTTATGTTAGACTTTATATAAGCACGCACAGCACTCTGTTTCATTCCATTTAACTTGGATGAATTTATATGTATTTTTCTAATCTAAGCTGGTCATTGTAGGGTTAAGAATAGATGTTGTACCTAAATATTTAATTTCTTACTTAATTTGATATGGATGTTTTTGCACTCTTTCAAAGGCTAGGAAAGTTAAGCATGTTTCTTGGGGGGAAAATATTTGAAATTAAGGGATTAGGGATGAACTAAAATGGATAATAAATGATTAATCATTACCCATCAATTAAATACACACTACTCATTTAAGCTTAAATTGATTCTCAAATCAAACAAGATTCTATAATATAAAACAGGTTTTGAGAGCTAGCTGATGACTTCAGTGACAGTGAGAATGATAGCCACCATACAATCAAATTCAAAACTTACTGTTTTTTTAATTTCCTTATGTTCGTAGTTCGTACATCCACTCAAACACATGAAGGAAATCTTGAGCTGGCAATACGACAAGGGAATTTAATTTTTTTAATTATGCATGTGTATGGTATTTATCTATCAACTGTGAAAGATTACAAAGATTCTGAATTAGTGAGCAAGAGTCATTCTCTGTTCCCACTCTCTATGGCTTGTTTCATATATAATTATGAAGAGCAGAGTTCGAGCCTCTATTAGTTCATTTCAATTTTTTTAAAATTTATTTAAGGTTTTTTAAGTAGAACTTCAGAAAGTTTTACTTGTATGTGTCAAACCCTTATATTTATTATTTGGTGTATCATATTAACAATTATTGTGAACCTCTAGATATCGAACGAGAATAAATATTTTGAAGTGTGTTTTTTATGAAGTGTTAATGTGCGTTGTTTTTACATATCTCCTTCTATATTGAACACCTGAAATTATTATTTGGTTCATAAAGTAAATGAATTCGAGTATATGATTTATTTAGTCAAAAGCTTTCCACGCTTGCATTTTGTTGTTTCTCCTCAAATTGGGAATTTTGTGGTCATTGTATTTGCTTTATGAATTGGTCAGATATGATAATCGTCGATTAAAGAGGGCTATACAGAAACAGAAACAGAAGCCGCCAAATAAGGGAATGTTCATATCAGACATTATAAATGGTGGTGTCTATTATTGCTCTATCTTCTTCATTATCCTTGTGGTACATGATGAATGTGATGATGATGACGAGATTAATTTATGACTAGTTAGATTCCATTTACAAAAAGACATCTGTCTGTTAGTTAAAAGTTTTGTGACTAGTGGAAGTTTTTTTTTTTCTTTCTTAAAAAAGAAGAAGATTTGTGTCACACAATTTAGTTGCTTTTTCACTCAACTAAATTGTGTTGTCAAATCATTTTATAGTATGCTCTAACATAGTACTCAATGTTTTTTTAAACATTTAACACTAGAGTTCTACGGTGAGACATGATAGTTTGTGTTGTGGCATACTGGTTGATAAAGAGGATTCAGGTGAGAATAAATGCAAAGTGAAAGCCAAAGAAAATAAACGCAGATATTTTTAAGATTTTGGATCGTCTGCTTGGCGCTTTTTGCTGGCGCCCGCTGGGCTTTTTAGCGGCGGTTTTTTCCGTCGCTAAAGTGTGTTTAATATTATTGCAACGAATATTATTGCTGCTATAACTTTTGTTTAAATAATTAATTTAACAAAAGTTATAGTGGCAATAAAAATCGTTGCAAAAAACTTTAGCAACGGAAAAAACCGTTGCTAAAACCAAATTAATTATTTTGAGAAAAGTAATTACACTCTCATCTATAGGTATTTAAAATCAATCTATACTGAAAAAATTAAATTAAAATAAACCAAATTAATTAAAAATTAAACAAAATAAAAAAAAATAATTTGATTTGATTTTTAAAATGATAAAATTAAATAATTTAGTTTGATTGTCAGTTTATAATTTTTTTGTTTGGTTTTAACCAAATCATTTATATATATATATATATATATTACCTCTTAATAGTAAAAATTAAAACATGTTTTATAATTATATTATATAGTTATTATCAATTATTTATTTGTTTTAAATAATTTTGGATATATTGATACTTTTAGAGATAATAATATATAATATTATTTTAATAGATAATATAATTAATTAGTTGTAATCTTTTTATTACATATTAACATTGTTAGAATCTTAACTAAAATTTTAGGATTGATTATTTAGTATAATATTATAGTTTTAATTTTAAACCTCTTAAAATTACATTTTTTAATTATCATTTTAGGCTTTATAAATTTATAGAACATGTAAACAAGTTAGAATTGTTTAATATATTTTAAAATAGAAACATCAAGTTAGTATGAATGAAATCAATTTCAAAATAAAATTAAATTGATTTTAAAGTTAAACAAATTGATTAAAAACAAAATCGACAAAGCCTATATATTTTAAAAATTGATTCTATTAATGGTTCAATTTAATTTTAAAACAAAATCAAATCAAACTAAATATTTAAATACCCTACTCATCCATATCGATAATTCATTAACAATAGACTTTCAGATTTGACATATGATTTATTTTCTACTTGAAAATCTAAAACCACAAGAGATGAACAAATATTGTTTTGGTAGATGAGAGTCGAGACAATGTCCGCAGCAAATATCTGTTTATGGATGGCGACAATTAAAAATAGGTGTTATTATTGGGAGGTTCAGATGTCGGGGACTTTAGTACTTAATTACTCATTGAGACATTTCATAATATATTAAATATTTTATTATATATAAATATCCAGAAAATTAAATAGATGGAAGCTTGAGATACAATGTTGGACAAATTTTTATTGAACTTAATTTAATTACACACAATTTCTGTTTTAGTATAATCCTTTAAATTTTCGAAAATGTTAACTGCTATCCTTTAAATTTTCTAGTCCTATTAATTCTATTAATGGAAATGTCCACATAATATCACACGTGTAATTTACAAATCAAATAAGATGCTAACATAACAATTCGGATCTACCTTCGACTTGTAATATACTGTTTCCTTTCTTCTAGTCATTTTAACTAAAAAATTATTTCTATATCAATTGCGCATGCACCTCTGTTTGTAATGTGATATGCCAGCGAGCTTAACCTTTCATGCATTTCACCTGATGTACTCTAATAAATTGATCCACAAGAACTATACATCCCAGATAATATATTTTGCAGCATACAATTCCATGTTTCAAATTTGCATCCATTTCCCAGGCAGGTATATAAAGAGCTCCAAATATCAGTGTCATCACAGCGTAGTGTACACAAACCACACAAGACATAGAGGTTCTAATTTCCTTTTTTCTTTTTTGTTTGTTGGGGGGGGGGGGGGGTGGAATACTTATGAACAACATGATGCAGCTCTGGATCCTTCGGCAGGTCTATCCACAAGAACCATCCCTGGAGGGTTTTGAGCAGGCTGAGCCCTCGGCAATTTCTTAGCTGTTTACATGATCAATCGTAAGTCAAGAAACATTCACAAATTTAGCAGTTTATGGCAGAAAAGTAATACAATCCATTTTGCACATGCAATATAATATTATCATAAAACAGGTGGCAGTGGAGTAATTTATCATGTTTTGAGAACATGAGATATAACAGAAAATAAAGTGTAATGAGTAAGATTTCTTGGAATATTTGGACATTCACTCAAGCGGGCTCCGAGAACCACTTCACAGCCCATAACCAATCACACAGATATTACAGATTTTCAAGTTGAATTCCTCCCAAAAACAATGGATATATATCATGCACTGCAAATGGGGTACAGACTTTTCCTCACTTGAAGAGTCACCTCTCTCGATTCCTGTTTCCTCTTTTAAATTATCTTAATGCAATTCAATAAAGGAACCTGATAGAACCCGGATACTGAATTGGTTGTTTGAGTAATACTGCAGTTTTATTGATAGCAAAATAGAGCAAAAACAGTGACTCTCATACACTCACAGCATCTCTATACTCACAAGGCAACAGCAGAGTATCGAAAGCAGAAGCAAAACACACTCTAGGCGGCACTTTCTTACAGTAGAGTAGCAGAAAATAGAAAATAGAAAAGAGATTGAAACACACAAAACAGAGCAAAAGCAGTAAAGGTTTGCTAGCTTTCGAGAGGCTAGCTCTCTCCCAAATTCCTTACTCTCCAAGATGCCCTCCCCTCCTTCCATCAGCTGGTAAATACCACTTGCTAACTGTATGTGGTCCCCACCTACTCACATACCTTTCCCCACCACCTCAACAGAAATTAGTTAGAGATATTCCCTTAAGGCATTTTTAGTCTATCCCTTTAGCCACCTCATCCTCTTTTATTCCTTCTAGAATATACTCTCTCACTGCCTCTGTGGTTTCTCCCGTGGTCCCTCTGTTTTGTTTTCTGTTTTTTTTTTTCTTCCCTTTTCTCTAACAGCATTGATGGCTTTCGGGTCTATCAGAACCAAACAAAATACAAGAAATAAAATAGAACTATTATTATCTATCGTCTTCATTAAGCATCACAAATATGAGATAGGAAAGGACTCAAACCTATTTCATAAAATATTTCATTTACATTGGCTGCAGTTTTGGCAGAAGTCTCCATGAAAAAGAGACCATTTTCCTCAGCATATACACGCGCCTCCTGCAATGCCAATGTCAGAATGATAAGCTGGTAGTTACAAGAAATTCAATTGAGGAATATAGGGCATATAAAATAGGGAAAAACACAAGAAATTCACTACAATGAAAGAATATAAACATACTGCCACATTAAAATATTGATTCACCAGAGTTGCAAATTGATAAGATTGTGAAAGGAATTATAATTCTTAATAGCTTATATGCCATAACAGAAATATCTAAGAGTAAAAATAATACTTACTTCAGGTGTCACTTTCCTCTTGTTTTCCAAGTCAGCTTTGTTACCGGCAAGAGCCATGACCATGTTAGGGTTCCCTGTAACAACCAAATTGAGCTCATTAATTTATGCAACCCACATCTACCACAAACCCTGTATTCCTAGAGAAGGGCCTAATGGGTTATCAACTTATGAAGAGTATATCACCTTTGAACTAATATTATGTGGGACTCTACCTACTGCTATTTCTGAAGCTTCAACACAGCTGTTAACTATTATTTGTTGATCCACAATATAGCAGGAATTATAGAATGTTAATAATAGCCAAGTTCAAGTAGCATCAACATAACCAGATACTAATAATAAACAATTATGTATCTTCGGTAAATCTGTGTAGCCAATGAAACAGGCATTAAAAATTTAAGCTCAATGACCTGCAAGGTGTGGCTCAAGTGGTAAGGCAGCGGTTGAGGAGCCTATGTCAGAGGTTTGAGCTGGCAGAAAAACACTTGTGGGGAGGGACAGCCATGCACCTCAAATGAAATAAGTTTCATACTCAAAGGGTGTGACGATACTCATAATAAACCATTTAAAAAAAGAAAAAGAAAAGTTCAACAGGGGTTCAAAAATAAACTCCTGTACCCCTAACTGCTCACAAAATTGTCATGAAGACAATTATTCTCACACATGTCATCCAGCAAAACTCGTAATTTTAGGAGTGAGTGCATTAGAAAAAAAGCTGGGTAGCACTTATCATAAAAAAATTGGTAGAATTATACCTTAGATAGTTTGGTCATGTACAAAGGAGACTATCAGAGGCCTTTGTATGAAGAGTCGACCAAATGGAAGATAGTTCAATAACTAGAAGTAAGGGGAGACTAAAGAAAATAATAAAAGAAATTGTTAAGATGAATTTAATTATGAATAACCTAACCTAACAATAGAAATGAGCTCAAATAGAACACATTAGTATCGCTTAATCCATGTAGATAATCCCACCTAGTGGGAAAAGGCATTGTTTGTTATTGTTACTTGTTTCATTGCCGACACCAAAACACTTAGTTTTAAAATAAAGTCAATCTATCGTGTACTTGAATCTGAAGAATTACAACCCTAACAAATGTCTTTTAAAAATAAAAAAAAGTTTACCTTTGAGATTATCTTAATAATAATAATAAAAAACCCATGAAAGAAGAATAAAACGCAAAAGTCTCTCTCCACATCAAAGATATCTCAAGCTGTTCCCTTGCATTGAAAAATAACCAATTCCCTTTCTTTCTCATCGTTTTCCACATCCTGACCACTATCACAGCTGGATAACTGCTACTTATCAAAGAGCAACTCCTAATCAGTGTTTCTCTCCATATTTGGGGTCATTGACTTTAAAAATAAAACAGGTCAAAGAATTTTGAAAAGGAACATTTAAGGATGTGGACAAGATTACTTTATTTTTAAGTGCAAATAGTTTATTGACACATTTATAGGTATGTACTAAATATATGGTTTAATTACCATATTCGTTCCTATAGATTCATCTCAATTAAAAGTTTGCTACAACAATCATCAAAAAATTAAAAATAGATTAATGACTTCATAGGTTCTACACTCCAAATCCTAGGACACCTCTAAAACACAAGCCAAGGTTTTACATATCAATTGAAGCTGTAAAAAGGGCCTTTCTAGCTTGTCACAAACCTATCATAGGATTACATGGTTTTTATTTGAAGAATCGATTTAGTCAACAACTTGTAATTGTTGCAGAAGACTTAAATGACACTAATCCATTGCAACAGATTGTCATGGCAAGGACTCAATTACAAATTTTGAAGGCTATGAGGAAAGAGTTACAAAGTTTAAAGTAAACTGACTAATATTGGAATGAAAATAGTAATTAAACCAAATATTTTGGTTCTTCTTTTTCAATATATAACTTTAATAATTACAGTAGTTTATTTAAATCACGCAGTCAAAGAAAAAGGAAATCAGCAAATACCTTGCTTTTGAAGCTCTTGTACCCACTTCTTAGCTCGAGAAAATGAATCCTGTAAATAAAGATCAAATCATAAAATCAATATGAAACCTTAGTGCAGAGAGAATTAAAAACTTAAAAGCATTGTCCAGGCAGTAGGCTCTAACAAAAGATAAATAGACAAGCAAACAACACCAAATACAATGCTCACTAAAGATGCCAAAAAGTCTATTCTAGAGCTGCCATGCAGCTTCACAATGCAAAAAAAGATGACTGTTTGTCTCAGAACTCCAATAACATATCACAGAAGCAGCCTGTGAAATAGGCTTATTGGACCTACAAGTTTGAAGTAGATCCTTTCTATTGATTCTATTAAGTACCGCAAGCTAGGACAAAAAATCTTGGCATTTAGATTATGAATTAGAAAATAAAGGAAGGAAAATAAAGGAAGGAATTAAAAGTATATAGTCCTTATAAGAGTCCAAGGCCTGAAACCTTTATGTAGGAAATAAGAAACTTGAAAAGAGCCAAGGATATCCAGTAACAAAGAAAAGTCATCAACAACTCTATCATTAAGAATTCTAGAGAAATGAAAATTCTAGAAAAACCAGACCTTTGTCTTTTAAATAGATATAAGATCAAAGCATGGTTTAAATTTGGTAAACAATAAATACGTGGAAAAAGTTCAAAAAAAAAAAAAAATCTCCAACCAACAGTCCTCTCAAAATCATTATTGACTACTTAAGCTGCACTGATTATTTTCTTTTATGGCCCCCATACTTCTCCCATCATGTTAGTGCAAAAGTGTCCGAAAACAATTAATCAACGACTATCATATATTATCTAGTTCAATACAAATTCAGAAATATTAAAAGGAAAAGATATCATACTGTGCTTGTTATATCATAGACAATGATAGCAGCAGCAGCGCCTCTGTAGTACATGGGAGCCAAGCTGTGGTACCTCTCCTGTCCAGCTGTGTCCCAAATTTCAAATTTCACCGTTGCATCATTCACAGCCAATGTCTGTGAAAAGAATGCTGCCCCTATTGTTGATTCCTGTCCACACATTAGACGATATGAACTCAGCAACTGAGACTCCAATATTCTATTTGTTTTAGGCCTTAGCACAAACTAACAGATATGAGAACACAAAACGGCCAACATGCATACTTCTGTAAAGAGAAGAAGATATCAAACACAATCCTTTTTTCTACTTTTCTCCCTAGAGGCTAGAGTATTATGGTAAACTTGAAAACTGTAACAATTTGCACTCGCTACTTTCCTGTTTAGAGGGAAAAAGGGCTGTCAAACTAATCTGTACTATTTTTCATCTGCTGAAACAATTCTTATCTTCTCAACAAAAGATTTTAGAAATATTCTAATTGAAACAGCAGAAAGCTGTCTACATTCAGCAAAGACATCGAGTTCACATGATAATTTCCTCCAAAAGAACGAAAAGATTAGTTCAACTTCATGTCAAAGCAGCACAAATAAGCGAAATTTAAGATCCGACAACATTTATTTGCATGGTAAAGGATGTATAATTTACAGAACATTTTTAGTATATCTAACTCAAAGTACCCAGTGAAACTTTCAGCAGAAACACCCAATTAAACTAGGAAACCAAAAAGGGTAAAATAACCTGAAATTCAAGAAATTGACCCTTGACAAATCGCAAAACAAGACTGGATTTTCCGGCACCCATATCACCAAGGAGAACCTGATAATCAACAAACATCATCAATTAAGAGTATCACATCCCGAAACCGTCGCCGAGCCTGTGAAGGAAACGAAAAAAAGGGAGAAGAACGAATCGGAATCAGACTCACCAATTTTGCGTTGAGATTATTGTGCCCGATCGTAGCCATAGAAATAAATTGGGTCGATCGGAAGGGAAGAGAACCTAGACCCAACCAATCGAAAAAACAGAAATTCTCAAAAGTTGAGAGAATCCGTCGGTGATTCTGCAAAATACGCTGAGGCCTGAGGATTGGAATCAAAGACAAAAGACGAAGAATCCAAAGCAGACTCTCTCTCTCTCTCTCTCTCTCGATCGTGTTGCTTTTCGCTCACGGTGATTGCTGCGTGTTATCGAGTATTTATTTGTTTATTTATTTATCTATTTAAAAGTTTGTTATTTATGTATTTATTTATTTATTAAAAAATATATTTTATATTTTTAAAATTTATGTTAACTTTTAATTTTATTTTTTAAATTTTTTATAATTAATTTAATATTTTAAATTTTAATTTATAACTAATTTTATCACAAAACGTAATATTATTTAAATTATTAATAAAATAATAATGTGATACTTTATAATAAATTTTAAAAATATAAATAAAATTTTTAATATTTAAATATTAAAAAATAATATATGTTTTTAAATTATAATATTTTATTCTCATTTAATTATTATCTAACTTGAAAATTAAATTCTCAATAAAAATTTTAATAGATACTTTATATATAATTTGAATAGTTTCATTAGAGGTTTTATATTTTTTTTCAAACATAATATTATATTACTATTTTTTGTTAATAATTTAGACATTTTTAAATTGTAAGACAAAATATATTGAAATTAACAATTTTAAAAACAAAATTGACTATAAAAAATTTTAAGGACAAAATCAAAAATTAATATAAAATTTGAGAATATAAAATTTGCTTTTACCTTTGTTTATTTATTGGACTAGACAATTGTATTTTTTTAAAAATATTAATCATGAGATAAATAAATTGTATAAAGTATAAATTATACATATATTAATTTTTATTTAAAAAATTTGATAATAAAAATATAAAAATTATATTTAAATTTTTATTTATTTATTTTAGTAGCTCAAGTCTTGACTTTGAGAGAGAGAGTAATCTATTTTCACATAATTTTTAAAAAACATTTATTATGAGTTATATAAATTATATATGTGTCAATTTTTAATACAAAATTTTAATAACAGACATATAAAAATTATATATAAATTTTTTTTTATTTATTTTAGTAGCTCTTGATTCTTGACTTTGAGAAATAGTGGTAATCTATTTTTACATAATTTTTTAAGTAGATTCACTGCAGGTTAAATGTGTTTATTATGTTCTTGTGATTAATTTAATATGCTTCAATAAAAAAATTAATATATTTTAATAGATCAAATATATACCAAAATAAAATTTTCAATAAATTTTTTTTGAACAATTTGATCTCTCAAATTAACAATAATAAGATTCTAAGATTTGAAGCTAAACATTCCTGAGTTTTAACATCATACCATCATTGTCATTATCATAGTTTGTTTCAGGAACAAGGGATTTGAATTTAAGAGATATAGAGCAATTAATGAACTAGTTATTGAAAACTCAAACTATAAATAAGATATGAAAGTTTAAGACTTAATAAATATAACATTTTTGTATTAAATTCAGGATTTTGAAAACTATCAAAAAATACTTTGTAAGCTTTTTTCTTTTTTCTCTTTGTTGCCTTAAAACAAAGTTTTTTTAAACATCCGACTCGAGTCTATTTATAATAGGAGAAGAAATGATCAGTTATTGATTGATAAGTCATATCTTAAAAATAGAAAATAACTTTATGCATGTTCTATAATAAGATGTGAGGTTCAATAATAAACTAAAGTTAAGGGGGTCAGGAATTGTGGATGATCAATAAGTGAGAAGTACGTAAGTGATGCTATTTATTAATAACATATTTAGTGATAGAATGTGAAACAGTCAATACTAAAAAATTAACTCCTCTAAAAGACTAAAAATAGTTAGTGGTGTTAGTTTAGCTAAGAGAAATGGGTTTAAACTCAATAGAACGATAATTAATTTACTAAGTGTTAAACTCTTGCCTAACTTACTTAGAGCGATCGCACCTAAGTACAAAGAACTTTTACTTCAATCCTCTAGAGGAAAGAAGTATGAGAATCACTCATTCATGACATCCTCAACCTTATTTAAATTGAGTGATGTAGATAGCGCTTGGCTGATATCAAATCTACTCTGAGAGTATTGCTTTCTCATGAAGTCATAGTAACCTTGGCATGATCAATATTGCGCTGACCTTGAGAAAAGGGATGATCCCATCATGCTCTCCACTATCTCGTATTTCTTGAGAGGAGAAGAGTAAAGTATCTTAGTTTATTGTCTAAAAGACAGATCTATTGGACACCGTAAAGCACTTTGCTCAATAGAAAATTTATCACTAGGGATTGTACTAAAATTAAATGTCAAAGACTATATTAAGTCATGATATCACATAATTAAATAGAATAAAATCTTACTTTTGTTTACTGTCCAATGAATAAATTAAGTAAAGTAAGAGAGATATATGTACTTTCTTTTCATAGATGGGGCATCTCTATTACTTAAATAGAGACAACATTTCTTCTTAAATAGAAACACATACTTTTAAAAGGAAAAGTTACCTCTTTTTAAAAAATAGAGTTATCTCCTTTTAGGGAGAGAGGTCTTCATCTACTCTCAGTGAGAAGAATTATTATTTTCTTTAAAAAAAAAAGTCACATTTTCTTGAGGTGAGAAGTCATCTCTTCTTAAAGTGAAGAGTCTCCTCTTATTAGGATGAAAAAAATTGCTTTTATTTTTAATAATATAATAATAAAAATTATTAAATTTTAATAAAATAAAATAAATAAATATGATTCACAGTTATGATTATTAAGAAATAACTATTGAATTATCAGTATCATGTTTATCTACATCATGAATGATGTTGGCCTTTGTCTCTCATGACTTTTTCCAATTCAAATGTCATGCTCTTTCTTGAGATTTTAAAATTTAAGATACATCTAGCTTCAAATTTTTATTTTTAGAATGTAACGAACATTATTCTTTTGCAAAACCTATCAAATCTTAATTTAGCTCTGTATGAAAGAATTAATGAACGATGACCAGGGGAGGTTTCGAAGCAATTGAGAATTCAGATGAGACAATTCGTGAAAGTTACATCGGAAAGTGATTAGGGTTTATTCCTCTGTCTATGCCTTTTGTAATTATCGTTCCAGTGTCCACACATTATCATTAACCAAATTCTACAATCCACTCGTTCGTTGTATCTTACTGTGCTATAATTTTGGATAATGAAAGATTTTGAAAATAATGTAATTCGTTAATAAGTAGACTAAGTTATAAGAAGAAAAAATATTTTTAATATATACCTATTTATAGTTAGCTTACTAGATTAATCTTTAAAATGGTGTATTCTACTTTAAAAACAGTTTCAAGAGAAGCATGATTTGCCGAAAAAGAAAGAAGTCTTAGAATTATCCATGATTAGCAAAAGAAAAATCCTTTTTGTGGGAAATTATTTTAATTAAGTAACTAATTACGTGTTAAGTATTTCAAATATTCTTGTGATAGAATAATTCATAAAATAACTGTTACAAGCAAAAGAAACCTTATAATAATAATAATAGATTTAAATTCATATAAATATATATATATATATCAATCTAATTATAGATAAACAGATAAAAACTATAAAATTGGTTAACAACAGATTTACATGTTTATTTATAATGAACTTAAATTTATTTATATCTTAAAAATCAAATCAGAATAAGAAACTGTGAGGGCATTATGCCATTTGAAATATTTCCAAAGAAATGTTTTCAGACTTCAAAGTTAGCAAATATGCAGGAGTTACATCCTAGAGATCTGAAGGGGTATAAGAGTTTCAAGCATTTCATGCCTAACAGTAGTAACTAGAGGCAGCTTTTCCATCAAGCGGCCTTCTTTGTGTAATAGGTATCTCTGACAATTTTCGGCTGCCATAACTCCAGCAGAGTAAGCTCCATGGACAGATCCTTGATGATCCAAGCTAACAGCTTCCCCACCAAAGAAAAGATTACCCAAAGGTGCACGAAGCCTGTCATAAACATCATCAGGCTTTCCAACTAAGTCATATGAGTAACAACCAAGTGTGTTTGGGTCTATTCCCCAATGAGACACAAGATACTGAACCTGCAATATTCCAACAAAACCAAATTCAGGGTCCTCTACCTGGAGGGGCATTTAGAATTTAGAGAGTGAGAAACCAAAAGGGTATATTTGGATTAGAGGTATTGGAGAAGAAAGGGAGGGAGGGGAAATCTTCGTAGAGGGGGAGGATAATAAAAAGTTCTCAACCAACCTCTCAAAATCTTATAAACTCCTCTCTTCACTATTTTTAATTTCATCCAATTAGGAGGATTTTAGAGGAGAGAATTTTTCAAACAACTGGAAGGAATATTATCATTTAAACAGTCCTTCTCCTTCTATTTTCTTTCAATTCTTTCCCTCCTTCCTCCCCTCAACTCCCAATCGTATCCTTGGATTTGAGGAGGGAAGGGAAAGAAAATTTGAATTCAATCTAAAATCAAGGGAATGCAGAAATCAAACATTTTCTTCTCTTCCCTTTCCTTTTTGTTATTCTCAATCCAAACGTATCCTAAAAGATAGACACTGAGAACTACATAAGAGCAGCACTTACTGGCTCAGCAGCATCAGGAAACATCTTTTTGAGCTGTAGCATTACAAACTTTACAGCAGCCTCATCAGGTAGCTTCTCAAGGTCATAAGCAAACCGACCAGCTGCCATATAGACAAGAACTGGATGACCTGTTGCTTTATGGAGGTTGAGAAAATAGCCACAAGCATATGAAGTGGGTGCAACAACGCCCAAGAGCTCTACATTCGGCCAAAACACCCTATCAAATCTTAGGGCAATTTTATTTTCGTTGCCCACACCAAGATCTGAAATTGCAGCAACCTTCCAATCAGGCAGTTTTGGTTCAAATTCAATTAAGTTGGCTTTGAGAATTCCAAGAGGAACTGTTACAATAACAGCATCAGCAACAAAGTTCCTGCCACCCTCAACTGTGACCATCACCTTATTGTATCCATTAGAAATCTTGGTCACCCTGCATGGTGAGTTTTCACAGAACGATCAAAATCATAAGAGCAAAGAGGAGACCGCAGAAAATGAGCAAAGTACTTCTAATAACTACATCAACACGAAAACAAGAAACCCAAATCTGTCTAAGTTCAAATTTATAAAGCGTGTGCCACATAAAGACGGTCGACTCAACTTACAGCCAAACATTAGACTAAAAAAAAATCCACATTATAAACATATTTTTCCTGTGCTTAATATTTTTCAGGCTCCAAACATGGCATCAGAAATAGTCTTCTTTCTTTCTCTTTTGATAATTGCAAGCTCATAAACAATGACATAATCATCACGCAGCTATGTCATGTATTAAATTGCCCGAGCATACCTGTGGTTCAAGCGTATGTCAATATCTTTTGCAAGAGATTTTATAACAGGATCATATCCTTGCACCATAAGTCCATGACCGCCAGAAAGCACATGCTCCTATAGAAAAAGTAGTAGCCTCAACAATATAAGCATTCTCGAATATTAAATTATGCTAAATTGATCTGCAAACAGATAAAATACAAAATAACCAGATCGGATCTTTTTCTTTTTGGGGGGGATAAAAAGGAGCGATTGTATCAAGAAGGAAGAAAATTACAAATGAGGAGGATAGGCAATCCTCCTAAGGTAAAAGGAACAAAACCAAAAATAGAAAATAGAAGAAAATTGGCATATCAAATATTGATCTCGTTCAATCAAACTTAACAACCCAAGCAATAACTTATTCAAATGCCTAATACTCAAATCAACTTACACCACGGAATATATAGTTAATGTTATTCAGCAAAAACTTCTTAGTAAATAGATAGATTTGTCCATAGAATTTATCAGGCCTGTAATATTTGCCAAGCATGTCCAATAGGTTTGAAAAAGTACTCCAAATGCACTGATCTAAATTCAAAGTCAATTGAACAATCAGGTAATTAAATATGACTTGATTAATAATCACAGTCGAATTCAAACTCAAATTTGATTTGTATTACTGCATTCAAATGCTCACTAATTTGATTAATTAATTCAAACACTCAAATTATCTTTGAAAACAAGCTCAAACTCAAAAATGAAATATAGTATTTTTCATTTGAAGCAACTCCGAAATTGCATTCCAGGATTCAAAACACAGACTGAATTAACTTCATATAATTGAAACAAACCTCTATAGCTCAACTTACATTGAAGTATGAAATTTAAATTTTATAGCTAAACTATAATTGCTTCTATAAGTTTACTCCTCAAACCATCAACTTACCAATGTTTTCCTTATCCTATGTTTGAATGTGGGAAGGGTAGGGGAAGGAGAAGAGAGTGGGGTTGGATGAGTGTTGATTTATTGTGTGAAATTTTCTTTTTGTAGTGCATGTAGAGGAGGGGGATCCTAGTCCCTCCAAGCCCCATCAAGCTGAAAACCAAAGCTCTTTCATAGGTACCTAAGAGGCTTGGGATACCTCACTCAAAAGTAAGTTATTAAAGGAGAAGAACCAAGCCACTTAAATATCCCATCAATCATCCCATTCTACTCGATGTGGGATTTGGGTAACCTATACTACCCTCATCCCTATCATAGCACCACCCCTGAAAAGCCGAAATCTTGGCGGCTGCACTCTGAGACACTTTACTCAGCGTTGCTTAACTTTACTGTGATCAGCCCCTTTGCCGGTCAGAACCCTTCACAGGTCAGAACCCTCCGCAGGTAGCTCTTTCCGTGCTATCGACAAACCAAGCTCTGATATCAATTGATAGGTACCTAAGAGGCTTGGGAACCCTCCCTCAAAAGCTAGCTATTGAAGGAGAAGAACCAAGCCAGTTAAATATCCCATCAAACATCCTATTCTATTCGATGTGGGACTTGGGTAGTCCATACTACCCTCATCCCTATCATTCTCTTATCCCCCAAAATTGAAGTGATGGAGTGGAGCACAAAATTATTTAAAAGCTGTACATACACTTGTAAAGTCCTCTACTTTGTTCTATATTACCACAGTATAAGATTTATATTGACATTTTATAATCCTCTCCATTCCCTGTCTACCCTCATTAAACATCCAAAAAAAAATAGAGAGAAGTATCTTTCCCATTTCATGAGTTACTCCTCTCCCATACTTAAAAACTCTCAAATAAAACATTAGTTAAATGACCCTTCACAGAAATGACCATTTGTTATGTGAAGCTCATACGTCACACAGAAGCTGTCAAGTTACTAATCTCTACCAAAGCAACACTCAACTTTTTTAACAGACCATTAATTCTTTGTCTGCTATTACATTGTTCTATAATTTTTAATGTGATTCATAACATATACAAAACATAATGCTCTGTAGGAAACAGTAATTTGTCCATTCTATAAAAAACTAGCACTTCTTAGATTTCTGTTTATTATATAAGTTCAACAGAGAAAATTTTCTCATTTAAGACAAAAATAGTTTAACCAAAAAATAAGAGTAAAATTGAAGTTTATGAACAAAATCAAGAGGGTAAAAAGAAAAACTGAGTGGACGGACCAAGAAGCATATTTTGTGTTCAACTAATATAATGGCACTTGCCTGATCCCAGGTTTTAAGTGATATCATATCTACATCAGCAGCAAACCAAGCTTCCATTCTGCATATATACCATTGCAGCACTTCGTGAGCAAGTCCTTGTTGCCTGCAGAAAACTTTATGGTAAACACTGATGGACTGAAATTACAAGCCTCAATACAGTTATGTAATACTAACTATCTATCATCAAAATACCTAAGTTCTGGATGCCTCTCTAACACAATTGAAATTGCTTGGAGAACTGACATGTCATCAGGATGCTCATCCCTTACCTTTCCTGTCTAAAGATTTCAACAAAAAGCCACTAAATTCCATATTTAAATAATCATAACTGCTTTTGTTATTGGAAAAACACCACAAAAGATCTTACCTCAGCTAGGATTTTCTTAAAAGTGTCTCCAACTTCCATGACTATCTGTTGAGGAACTTGATGACCATCTTTACTAAAAAGCATATAACTGGAAAGACAAAATGCGGTTACTATATATAAATCACTATTATTACAAATGCAGAAGTTACAGATTCAGACTCAGAATCAAGTCACATGCGCAGTATTTCTCTTAAACCTAAAATTGCATCATAAACCTTTAAAATGTGTCAATCTTAATTAACTTCATAAATATAAAGATGCAAAATCTCAATTATTACCTTTCTAAATCATGGTCATACAAGACAGAGTCGTCGCCACTGGTACGATACAGTGTAAGTCCAAGACCCCGTATCAATGGAGCCAAGGGATTCTCATTGCAAACTCCATGTAGCCTGGAAAATAATCAACAAAGAACTAATAATTAACGAAGTCATCACTTTATGACTCATTTCATTGACCATTTCTCATATTTACGAAAACAAATAACAAAGAATACAAATAACTAAGGTAGCACATTCCTTTATTATCAGCCGACAATTAGTATTCTCCTTACAATCTCAAACATCACAAATTATTAGGATTTCTGTTTAGCATACGCATACATTTTGAGAAATTTTATTTCAGCACTTGAATGAACAGTTAGCTTCTTCAAAGGAAAATGAAAAGTTGAAAAGACATTATCAAAAGAAATCTGAATAGAGGAAGAAAGCGGTGTAAGTATGACAAGATTGTGCTTGAAAATTCGAATAGAAAAAATGGCAAGAGCATGCAATCTATTCCTCTTTCATCAGCAAAATAGTGTTTGCAACAAAAGAAATAGCAAAACCAATTTTGATGAATCAAATTGAACTTACCATGAGGCTCCCATATCCACTGGACAGCCAAATGAGTAATCAGTATGAATACGGCCACCAAGCCTATCCCGAGATTCCAGTACAGTTACCTGAAGGAATGACGAGAACAAGCTCAATTAGAAAGCAAGAGTAAATCTTTCCTGTAACTTAATTAGAAAAATTAGAAACAAGTGAAGATGAAGTCTGAGAATAATGATCTGATACATTAAATGATGCATCATAGAGATTACGTGCAGCAGCAATCCCTGAGATTCCAGCACCAATAACAATAACCGAAGGAGGAGGTCTGTGTTGCCTCTGAAAATGCGAGGTAATAGTGCCTGTCCATTTGATACCAAATCAAATTCTGTCTTGTTTCTCCAAAGATATGAAAGTAGAAGTAAAAGGACAAAATATTTTCTACTCGAAAAATAGAAGGCAAAAAAATTGAAATAAATATAAGAAACAAGGAATAAGCCAGCAGTTCATTGGTATGGATCACTTTTGAAAACTTGCAAAATATTTTTTAAATGTTCATAATAAAACTACAATAAAAAAAATTATTATCAGTATATACTCTTGACCACAAACTACACTACATAGTGATGAGACTATCCAAGATTTACACTAGCTAGAAAACCAATCATTCAGGCCATGGCAATCATGTCTTACTTTAGGCCTAAACCCATATACACGTGACTAAGATCAGAGTCAGGCAACAATGCATGCAAAAGGACAAACTTTTGATCTACTAGCAAAGTTAGCCATGTCATTACAGTAACTCATATAGTGACAGCTACAATAAATAAAATCCTGAATAACTTATTGTAAACGAAATCTTTTGGTTAAAAAAATCTACCCTGTGGCAAGACAGATCTTAATTATTCTTAAACCATTTTATAGAGTGGTCTTATCACCACGATTGCAATCAATGACATGACATTTATTCTTTCGAAAGGTTGCTATTTATCAAACTTTACTGTTTCATTGACATTTAAACTTTATAAACAAAGACAATCAAGTTCCAGATCAACCTATGGAAGAACAAATCTAAATTTTTCATCCGAAGAATAAATATAAAAAGCAACTGAATAAATTAAGACAAGAAAATATAAACTTAATAAAACCATACCATAAACACTGTTCACATGTTATACGTGAATGGAAAATTAAAGGCGGTTAAAACAATAAAACACTAACCATCTAGCAAATTGGTGGAGAATAAATCTTTAGGGTCCATGAGAAATAGACACGGGTGTTAAAAGACAAACAAAAGGGCGCTTAAAGGATTCAATGTAATAGGAAGATCGAAACAGGAAAGGTGGATCAACGACGATCAGATTGAAGCTTTAAAGGGTGTATAGGAATCAAGAAATTAGAGACTAGTTGAAAAGAATGATAGAAAATTAAGATGAGGATGCCGGCAATGAAGCGGCTCAGATTCGATGAAAAACGCAGTTTATCAAACCAGCTCATAAGGATGGGTGACTTAATCAAACTATCTCCACAAAATATCGCCTGAGAATGGACGAGTCGAGCGTCCCTTGCATAGATCAACAGCAATGCCTCTCTCTTTCAATCTTTCTCTTGCCCTCACAATCACAAAACCACAAGCTTTCCCCTTCTCGCTCTCTCGCTCGCTCTGCAGAACCAGAGAAATCCACCGGCACCCCAAGCAGATGATGATTATGTAATACAGAACAAGGGCAACAACTACAAAAACTTATATATATGTACGTATATATATACGCAAGAATATTTAATTGCCTCTGGCAATTTGCACGGCGACAGTTGTTAGGGACAACTTTGGAATTACAAAGAAAAAATTATTGCCAGTAATTAGGATTTGTTTATTTTAATTTTTAGTAAATTACTATTTTATTTTTCTAATGAGGTAAGAAGTTATCAAAATTATTTTCATGTTATTTTTTATTTAGATAACTTGATAATAAAAATTATAGTTAATTTTTTTTTTATGTATTAATGAGAAAGAAAGAGAAGACAAACAAAATAGGCTACAATTAAGGATTTAATTATTATTTAAGTAAGTAATTACAAATTTATATATCATTTAAAATAAGCACTGGAGCACTGTATTGTATTGTTTTTAAATTTTATCACATTATATTTTAGTAGGACGGTAGTAGCCAGGCATTTAATACTCATATTCATATATTAGTTTCATGTTTTGCTATATCACTAACTCATATGTGCTACTTAATGATTTGATAATATTAAAAATAAAATAATCTTTAAGAGATATTAAAATAAAAAACTTTGAAGCACCAAGCAAAAGCCAAAATGACAATCAGGCTTGTTTGTGTAATAAACCATCTTTGAGATATCTTATCCAACTAATATCAATTTAGAACTTTTGTTATTGTAAAATAAGAAATAGATAATACATGAAAGCAAAATTAAAATGTATGTGAAAAAAAAAACTTAAATATATTTTATTTTTTCAAAAAAATTTATCATAAATTAGATTTATATAAAAAATTAATTTTAAATTAAAAGTAAAAAAAATTAACATATACTATTCAATACACATGAAACTATTCTTTCCTACTATTATTATTTGTGTCCACGTTGCTACATTAAAACTGGCATTGAAAAATACAGAGGTTTAGCCAAATTATACAAAAAATTATATTTTTTCTTATTTATTTTATGTCAATAAAAATATTTGTTTGTGTAGAATAACTGAATAAGACTGAAATATTATTTTTAAAATATAACAACAAAGACAATTGAATAATTTTATGATTTTAAAATGAATATATATAATATAAAATATTAATTTCAATAATAAAAGATAAATAAAAATAAAAATTTATATAAATATAGCATCAAACTTTAGGAAATTAAAAGTAGATTTTAAAACAAGAAGGATAATAATTGTAATTATATAAATTTAAAAAAAAAGTCTGTAATTTGCTAAAAAAAATTACATGAAATAATAGAAGAATATCCCATTATTCCGTGTGCATCCTATAAGAAATGACCTAAAAGGGCATGAGGTTGGGACACGTTTTTCCTGTGCTATGTTGCTTCCTTTTTTTTTTTTTTTTTTTGTCCTTTGTATCACAACTTGTGTTGCTCCAACCTGGAGGACACTACATGGCTGCCACAAGAGACGTAGGATTCCACTTTACTAAAATTTGATCTGTCAAAATTCATTTTTTGCTCTTTAATTTTATATTTTATTTTAATTTTGTATCCTATTTTCTTTTAGTTTTAATGTCGGTATAAATTAATTCAGTTTCTTTTTATATTTTAGTTTGAAAAATTATATTTAGGGACTGTTTGGAAATGGAAGAATGGAGGGAAAGAAATAGAATAAAAAGAATTTAATAACATTTTTTGTTTTGTTTTTAAAATTTTTAAAAAATAAAAATTAAAATATTTTATGTTAATATTTTTTAATTATTTTTTATTAAATTTAATTATAAATTATTGAAATAAATAAAAAAATCATTGCTTAATATTTATTTTCTTTTTCTTTTTTCTTTATTTTTTTTTTATTTTTAAACACACCAATAAAAGAATAGAAGAAAAGGAAAAGAAGGAAGAAAATTTTGAAAACTTTATTGTTGTTTGAATTTTTAAATTTAAAAAATTTTGTAGCAATCTTATTTAATATTATTTTTTATTAATTTTAATTATTTAAAATTAAAATTCTTTTACAATATCCAAATAAAAAAAATTATTATTTAATATTTTATTTTCTTCTATCCCTTCTCTTTTCAATTTATTTTCTTCCCTTCTTCTCCTCGTTGTCAAACACGCTACTCTTTTTTAAAAAACAAAATTGGACCGTTGACAAAAAGTGGAAAAGATCTCTATAAAAATATCTGTCTCAGCTTCCTGGTGCTTTCCCCTCCTTTCACTTTAGCTTTATTATTAATTATTAATTAATTTATATGCGTGACAGATTCATTCACGGATCTTTTTCTTCCTTTTTTTTTACATAACCTATATTTAAATCTTATTATTAAACATTGATTAATTTATTCAAAACTTAATTATAATAAAAAATTTTACTTTTTTTTATAAATATATTATATAAAGATTAAATTTAAAATTCTTTTAATATGTTTAACTTGCGTGGTTAAATAAATCATATCTATAAGATATATTTTTTATTCTATTCACCAAAATCATCATTACGGTTACAAGGTGCTTCTCCACTCGTTAATACTTCTTCTCAATCTATTCATTTTTTGTTTTCTATTCATATATTAAATATTTAAATTCAACCTAACCTTATCTTATAAATAAACTATACATTTTTTAATGAGATTTTTTATATTATTTTTAAAACTAATATTTGATGTAAGATTTTAAGTTGTTAACTTAATTTTTTGGTTTTTATAATTTTATTTATTTTATTTCTATAATTTAAAAAATTTATAATTAAAATTTTATAATTTTATGAAATTTTAATTTAATCCTCATCTTTAAATTTTTTATCAAGTTATCAATTTATAATTACAAATATACATAATTTAAGTTTATTTATTTAAATTACTTAATATGTATATCATGTTATGTTATATATTTAAATTATTTTTATATAAGTGTTTTTTTTATTAACATAATATATAATCAAAATATTAAACGTAATTTCCACAAAAATATCAAAATTAAAAAATTTTAAAACTCTTAAGATCTAAGTATAAACTTTTAAAGATCTATAGACTCAATTAAGACGACGCATGTACCAAACGACAGTTGAGAAAGGGGCTTATCAACTTGGCATTAAATAATGTGAAGCCATAATAAAGTTGGCTGTCCTTTTAATTATTTAAGTGACAGTATTTTTATTCTTTTTTATATTAGGATTGAGATTTAGTTTTATATATATATATATATATATTAGTTTAATTTCGTTATTTATATATTTAAATTATCTTATTTTTAGGTGTGATAAAAATACTTGAACCCCATAAATATTCAGAAAATTTTTTCATTGAATTTAGATTTATGTATAAAAGAAATTGATATAGATTTAAATTAACAAATTTTTCAAAAATTGTTATGAGTTTCCATAAGGAAATAAAAATGGTGGTACACATCTTATATTGAGATGAGTTGTATATAAAATGTTTAAATACTTATTTTTATATTATAAAAAATATATATAATTCATTATATTAAAACAAAAATATTATATTTGATTTTGGTGGACTCCAATATAGTAGAAATAACGTGACCAATTTTGACACGGAGGCTGTGGGTTTGGTCAAAATTTAGGTTGAGGTTATGGGCGACTTGACTAGACTAGACTAGATTAGGTTAGACTATATATATATATATATAATTTTTTATATATAAAAAATTTTAAAAAATAATAAATTATATATATGTTAATTTTAATTAAAAAATTAATATAAAATTTATAATTAAATTTTTTGATAATAGAAGTCTGTCAGCAATGTGCGATGACATACGAATTGCAGATAAATTTTATTGTTTAAAGTTTAAATTGCCTCACTCCCCAACTTGCCCTCTAACAACAGAACCTTATCCTACATCTTAAGGATTGCCCCATCGCCCAACAATTTTCCCAACAACTCAACGTGGGCCAAAATTATATTTAATGATTTTATAAAGATAAACATATTAAAAATTTATATGAATTTTATATTTGAAATTTATGTAATTTAAATTATTTTTATAAAATTTTATATAAATAAGTCATATTTTAAAAAAATTATTATTTAAAATATTTTTGGGTAACAAAATTTGAATCTAAGAATTCAAAATTTTAAAAGATTTAATGATATGGATTGACTTTGTTATTGACTCAAATATAAGTAAAAAAATATATATATACAGAGTATTCTAATTCATAACCATGGGTATAGGTGACTAAACTAGAAAAAATTCACTTAGAATTGGAGGCTTAGCTTAATTCAATATCAAATTGGAAATTGGATTATGGGAGTCCCACTGGGTCTTGATCTTGCCAAAGCCAAAAACATAAGGAAACTAGAAATTGAAATAGACTATATCTAGTAATCAATTTAATAAAAAAATAATGATTGTCATCTAACCGTCACTTGTTCGAAAGACAAAGAAACACCCACCTTAACTAAACGTAATATTTTAAAAGTTATTTTATATACAGTACTCAAATTTTGAATATTATTTTAAAAAATAAAATACTTATCATTTAAACTAATCATCTATTAGTTAACTTTTGTATTTTATTACATCGTGAATTTTGTATTTCTTCTATGAAAGTAACACATAAATAATTACATATGAATATAATTAAAAATTTCTTTTATTTATAAACTTTGAGGAAGTTATAATCTTGTCTTTAAAATCTTTTTCTTAAAATCAACTCATTCAAATTAATAAATTAATAATTCAACTCAAAAAAATTATTTTTAATTTGATCATTTAAAACTTAATTTTTTAATTTAGTCATGAAAAAATATTTTAATTTCTATGTCTCTCTACGGAGGAAAGGTAGAGAAGGTAGAGAAGGTTTGTCCTCACAATAATAATAATTAAACAAAAAAAAGAAAGAAAGAAAGAAAGAAAGCAGAGAAACAAAGCGAATTGCATAAATTTCGTATCTCAATTTAGCGCAAGTGGGATTATCACAAAACCAACGATGCAATATTGAGAGCCCACATGAGGAAGAAGGGAGTTTGGACATTGCAGCCCAATTTTTGACATTTTTTTAACTAAAAGATTCAGTAGAAGAATAATCAGTTATAGTGACGGTTTTATTTTGGCAACAAAATTAAAAAAAGCTAGTAAAGGTAATTTTTTTTATCTACTAGTATCTCCTTAATTTTTTTAAGAATGTTGTCATACATAAAGATTTTTGTTAATAAAAATTTTAATTTTAATTTATTACGTTATAACATATTAGTCTTTTTGTTAAATTCAATATTTATTAATAAAAATATCCTTATCTAAACCAAAGCATTTTCACATGAATTAACATTTTTTTATGTAAAGAAATAATTAATATGACAATATTATATAATAAAAAAGATGATAAGTTTTATTTATATAATAAAAATAATAAATAAATAATATATTCTTATTTTATGTTTATCACTTTTTTCATATAATATTATTACGTTAGAATTTCGCTCACACTCATTGGCTCCTAGTGATTTTAAAACCCTTGTTCTTCACTAACAACAATTTTACGGATTTGCGTTTTATTTTAGGTGATTTAATTATTTGTTCCTTAATTAGCTTTGATTTTGTTTTTGGTACATGAGTTATTTCGTTTTATGTCTATGTCGGTCTGCTACCACTTATCAAACAACTGAACTCATTAAAGTAATAAAATAATTTAAAAGAAAGGAAATTTATCTTAATTATGTTATGTATTTCAATTTGGTCCTTCGACAATTTTATCCTATAATAGTCTTTTTTTTATTACATCCTTTAAAAATTATTTTATAACATTATAAAACCAAGATATTATTTTTAAATATTAAATTAAATTTGAGACAAATATATAAGTTGAGTGCTAAATCATACAAAGAGTCAATTTCTATATAGCACATATATAAAAAAAATATTATATCTATTTTTCTAAAAATGTAATTAAAATATTTCCAAAAAATAATATCAAAATTGTCAATTGTATAAGAACAAACTTAATGATTCATCTATAAGTAGCATTGCTTTTTTGTCTCTTGGTATTAACATTCTCTTTTTTTATCCCCAAAATTATTATTTTTCTCGTAAATTATCTCGATTGTTTTCTTCATTTAAGATAATTAAACTTCTGTTCAGGATAAACATGAACCGGACTCATGCTGTTAGTTACATGCTGGTAGGAAATTTAACCTATTTTGTTTTTTTTTTTTTTTTTTTTAAAAAAAGCATAACATCAGTTACCAAAATTGCGTATTTAAAATATATTTAGACAAAAGAAATTGAGATGTTAGTTGAGGTAATAACAAGTATAAATATTGAAAAAAAATTTTATCAAAACATTTTTATCTCATCACTCTCAAATGGAAATTAATTTAAATTTGATAGTTTGAGAACTCATTTTGGTACTTAAAAAAGCGGATGCTCCCTCTCACTGTAATTTATTCTCTCTTCCTCTTTTTGGTACAACAAAACCAGTTAGATCCACGACATTATATACGATGTACCTAACACAACAAAATTGTAAATACAGTAAACACTCCTCAACTTTATTTGTTTTAATTAAAATATCATTATATTTATTATTTATATAATTAAATTTATATTTATCTAATTTAAAAAAATTAAAATAAAACAACTTTATAATTTTGAATTCAAAATAAAAAATAAAAAATATTTTTATAATAAATTATAATTTTTTTAAAGTGCCTTTAAACACAAGCTAGTTGTTGGTTGGGTTCCAATTTGTCTCGTCGGCTTCATCCCTATAGAGTCTTTTACAAGCTGAAAGAGAGTCTGAACCATCAACATTCTTAATTGATGCATAATTGCATGTGGGGTGTTGGTTGATTCTCAAAAAGTCTTATTCTTGAGATAATATATCCTCTAGCAGAAAATAAATTTTTTTTCCTTAAGGTGAGAGAAAACATCATTAGAACCTCTATCCCCATCCTGAAGACTGTTTTTCAGGATAAGGATGTACCAATCTATGATATTTCCTTGAGCAATTTCATCAATTCTAATTGCTAAATTAGAACCAAACCAGACTGCTCTGGCAATCAGACAACTAATGAACAAATGTTCTATGGTTTCCTAGGTGTCACATCCAAAAACACATTGTCCGAGGATCTTGAATCCTCGATGTTTAAGATTTTCACCAAGGGAAAGAACATTGTGACACAGTTTACAGAAGAATATATTGATCTTGTGAGGAAGTTTTAATTTCCAGATTCTCCTCCATATTTATCTTCTCTCCCGAACCGGGGAACGGGAGTGTTTTGGATAAGATGAGCTTCCTGGGGGTGATAGAGAGATCTAACCAGGTTCGTGTCCTAACGATTGCCTGAACTTACCAGATCCCTCACCTTAAGGGCTTGTTGAGATTGATTTCTCATGGGACCCAACACTGGCTTTGTGTGTTTTATCTTTTCCCCATTGTCAATTTACCATCTCAACTTCGGAATGATGATGTCCGTGGTAGTGTAAACTCCTTTCCAAAGCAGAGAGCCATTTTGAGGGCATCTCTCCTTTAGACTAATATATTTTAATCTCACAACAACCCTAAAAATCGTGTCATGGTGATGATAGATTCGCCAAATTTATTTTGCTAACATGATGTTAATAAGATCCCTGAAACTTCTGATCCCTAAACCGCCTTTGTTTATGGGCGAGCAAATCCTATTCCATATGGGGTTAGGAATCCAAATTAATTGCACATATAAACAAAAACTAATAATAACAACAATGGTTGTTAAAGGTTGTATTCACTCTCACTCCAATTTAACAACTCCGAATTTTGCTTTGAAATTGACTAACTAGCCGGTCCATTTAATCAGTATACATAATAATATATATGATAAGCCACACATCTTTCTCCAAAATTGAGATTTGAGAGCAACAACATCCATCAATTTCTCGTAAGAATTAAGAGAATCTAAATTAAATATCCTAGATTAATTTCTCTCCCCTCTTTCATTTTCATACAGTAATAGTATTTAAATAAATTCATTTAATTGCTATGAAAATGAGACTTCTAGTATTATGGATCTTCCCACGCACGGAAGATTATCATATTAGCTCAAGAACATCCAGATCTGTATAGATCCATCCATCCACCATTGAAGCTTTAACCCTTTGAGTTGTTCAAGCAGATGTGTGAGCAGACATAGGCATAGGAGGCCTACTAGTAATACCCAAGTTAGAACAACTTGCTTTTGAGCTCTTACAAATTTGCCTTGCTCTCTGTTTCTCTGCGTCACCCATGAATCCTCCTCCATAGCTTCTTCTGCAACACTTGAGCTTCTTGTTGTAAGGGTTCTCTGGCTTAGCTAGATCCTCCACGCTTCTCACATTTGCTAATGAAGTAAACGACTGCGACTTCCCCTGGTAATGCTTCGAAAGCCCCTTCCTATCAGAAAAAGAAGAAGACTTTAGAAATTTCAGCGACAAAAACGTTAGCCAAATCGAAAGAAACACAAGATTGATATGATTAATTACTTGATGGGAAGTTGCTGAAGCAGAGAAGACATGTCCGGCAAAGGGTCATCTGCAAGATGATGATCTGAAGAGGATGAAGATGAAGAAGCAGGGGATGTGACTTCTTCGGAAGAATCAGATTCCGATGAGGATGAGGTAGAAGAAGAAAAAGACGAGGAGGAGAGAGAATCAACGAGATCTTTTTGTTGAGCTTCAAGTCCAACCTCGGTAATATTTTTACTTGTATTCTTCATCATCTGCTCCATGATCGATCTCCAAACTCCAAGCTTTATATATAAGGTTGTCAACTTTTTCTTTGCAGGCGAAGTTAACTGCGAAAATGAATGTGAGCACAACACAGATGTATATATCCCTTTCGTTTGTGGTAAAGCAGGGCTTTATATGGAATGACGAAGACTTGTGCGTTGAGATTTGAGAATGTTTGGAAGGCATGGATGGTTTATAATAAAAGTGGATAAGATTAATGTTTCCTTTAAATCTTTTTTCAAATAAAAATAAAAAGAAATAATAAGATTCGGCTTTATCCAGATTTTGATTTTCCTTGTCTCCCCTCAACATGCTGCTGCCTGGCTGAATATGGCATTCGATGCATTAAAAAATCTAAACCCCGGTTCATGTCTTCAGCGCGTGACTCACAACCTTTTTTTATCTCCTTTAATTAAACTAAAATACATGTCATTTATTAATTAATATTTAATTAAACTAAAATACATATCATTTATTAATTTTCGCACAAATCTCATATCTCTGTTCTGATTCGGAAGAGTTGCATGCTTATGTTTAAACAAGATTAAAATGTATAAAATTTTTTAAAATTATAAGTTATATATAACATTTATCAATTATAAAAATTAATTTAGAATATAAAATTTTTTAAGTTGATCATAAAATTCTTTTATTAAATTTTTATCTTAAATTTTAAAAAAATAGTGATATATTAATAAAATTAAATCATATTAAAATATAAAAAATTTTATATAAAAAAGTTTTGTAAATAATTTAATGTATATATTATTTGTTCAAATTTTAGATAAAATTTTTTTACATAAATTATAAAATTAAAAAAAATTTTAAATTAATTTTTATAATAAAAAATTTATCTTAACGTGTCATAATTTTTTAAATTATGTGTATTTTAATTTTTAAATATATATATAATTAAATGTTGAGTAGGTAGAAGGTAAGTTGGGTTGAGAGTGGAGGGTTGAGCGCATGGGGGTTGAAGTTGGCGAAGAGTTTGGATAAGATGGAAGTGGTGGCATGTAAGTTGGATGTGAAGCAAATCAAATTGTGCCGTACGCGCGGCGCCCACTGAGTGAATAATTCGAAAATTAAAAAAAAAAAAAAAGAGTAAAGTTTGTGTAATAGCAATACATATAACATCCTTCTTTTGAGAGCAGCGCCACCTTAAACTCCGGCCCTTTTTCATAGAATGTCTCCCCCCAATTGCCAGCTAACACCAACTTGAACATCCTCTACGTCATGACTTATTTACCCTAAGATATTTTCATATATAGTTTACTTTTAAATTATATCTTAATTTTTTAAAACAAAATTACTTATTTATTAAAATATGAATCAAAATAATATTAAATATTCTATGAGTGACCCCCGGTATTGTTAGGCAGGTCGACAAAAAGCATTCCGACAAGATTGGCACAATAGCGGCTTCCATAAATATGTTGATGCCTTTGAAAGGTCGAACAATGTTGAGATTATGGTGTAGTTTAGATAACGGAAATCATGTTTAAATGGTCTCTAATAATTCACCTACTGAATGCTTTGTTTAAACATGTTTTTTTCTCTATAGCAAATGCTAGTAAGAAAAGAAAATTTTAAAATGATTAGAATTACATATAATTATTTATATTTTTATTATTAAATTTTATATATAAAATAAATTTTTTTAAAAAAATTAATTATAAAATATATAAATTATACACGTGATAAAATTTTTTTTAATTTATTTTTAATTTTTAACTTATAAATTAATGTATAAAATTATAATTTTTGTGAACCTTGTAATTTTATGTAACAGAATTTAATTCTATTATATATGTGTCAATTATTTATTTAAAAATCTAATAATAAAAATATAAAATTTATATCTAAATTTTTCTTCACATTGTTAGACAAAACGCTAATAAAATGGTAAAGAGACAACAAAAAAAGCTTGTTGAAACATGTTAAGTGTTAACATAACATAGTAAAACAAGTGGGTAGTTTTTTTTTTTTTTGGTTAAGACTTCGACTCCAAAAAAAAAAAAGCTTGTTGAAACATGTTAAGTGTTTTAACATAACATAGTAAAACAAGTGGGTAGTTTTTCTTTTTTTTTTTTTGGTTAAGACTTCGACTCTTAAATCCTAATGTGAACAGAATTTCCCTAAAAAAGGTTTTCATTTTGGTCCACAAATGTTGCCCAACATTGACCATCCACGCAAGACATTGATTGGCTGAAGGGCATGGATCTCTGGTGGGACCCACGGGATCACTTTAGAGTTCATACTTGAGACATTAAAAATGAGTATGATATTATAAAGTAATAAAGTAAAATATATATATATGAATTTAATTTATTTATAATAAATTTATAATTTATTTTTGTTCATATTTTATTCTTATTTTATTTTTTTATACTTTATCACTTTACTAAAAATTATAGTTCAGATAAATTCTCGCTCATTTATATCCTCCGTATGAAAATTTGATTTACTTCAATTCTTTTTTTTGGTAAACTTCAAAAACTTAAAAACTTCACTGCAAGTCTGCAACTGGAATTATATTGTATCTAGACAATAATACTAAACGTACTTTTAATGAATTTCGAAATTAAACACAAACTAGCAAATATGATTCAATTATAAAAGATTTAAGTAATTTAAATTTGAACTTCCTCATATAAAAACATTAAAAAAAAAAGATCTTATTTAAACAATCTCTGACAACACATTATAGTCAAATGCCTGGCTAGCTCGTGCATCGTTAAATCTTCAAATTATAATTATACAAAGTAGCACTAAGTACGAATTTAAAGTTTTTCTTTAACATATGTGTAGTGAATAATTTTCATTTTAAAATTCGGTTTGTGTCAATTTTAAATTACGTGACTTTAAATCATGTTTAAAACAAAAATGAATCAGAGTATCATCTGTAAAAATAATTAAGATTACTTTGCTTAACGTGTCTTAAATTATATGTTCATATTTTTAATTGATTTTTAAATATTTTTATTTTTCAATTATATTATTCTTAGAAATTAATAAAAATATAGTGATAAATTTTTTAATTTGTGACTATTTATAATACTCATTTTAAGTTTTAATTTTCAATTACAACTTATATTTATTTATTAACTACAAAATAAAAACATTTTTTGTAATAGAGGCAATTCAATAATATTAATAATAAATTGTAATTAAAAATTACATAAATTTAGTCTTATTTAAAACAACTTTATGATCAAAAAACATTTTACATCAATTTATTATCACTAAAAATAAATTCTATTTAATTAACAGTTTTTTATTAAATTTACCAACAAGAGTAAAGATAACAACTACAGTGATCCATATATATTCAACCCACTGGATTGAATTTCCAACTAGTTGATACACTGATATCTGATAACTATCATCAGAACCTCTGCGTTATTCCTAGTCCTCTGGCCTTAATCTAATTCACTAGACATTGTATGGTTGGTTACATAACAAAGCCAACAAGTAACAACACGGGAGGGAAAGCACAAAGAGCATGCATGTCAAAGAAACGCAATCAGGGGCTAGCAGGCTGTTGGAGAAGGCTGTACCCAAATGAAATTGTGCAAATCAGAAGACCCAATAGAGCCAACGATCCATATTTCCTGGGAGCATATCGAGTGATTTACACGAGTTAATTTAGAGGAATCATACAGCTTTCGTTAATTAAAAAAAATTTAATGTTATTCCCACATTCACATACATTTTCTATTCCAATTTTGATTAAGGCAAACGTGACAAACTAGTTTCGTGCCTAGACTGTAATTTAACCTAAATTAAATAAGATTTTATTAGACATGATTTTTTTGGTCCATTAAAAAATGTGAGAAGTACATGCTACCACACATATATAGGGTATAATACAATTTCACCCAATTCAATAAAAATATCTTTATATTTATTATTTATATAACAAATATCAAATATTTATTTGACAAATAAAATACAGTCACTCTTTTAAAATTTAAAATAAATTAAATTAATGATTTTTAATTATAATAAATAATACTTAAATAAACTAGTAACGACAATTTGTGTGTATTTAATTTTTTTTTAATCTGTCACTGTTTAGAAAAAATAGAAAAGAGGAAAGTAGAGGGACCAAACCCTATCTTGTTACGGTTCTCGGGGATGCCGGTGGAATAGCCAGTGAAATAGAAATATCGAGCAACGATGTAAAGAGATCCAAGGGAAGCAGAAATGCCGGGATGCTTCAGTCCTCCCAAAATCATCAGCATGAAGAACACAGGCATCATTTCCAGAGAGTTTTGGTGCCCTCTCTGCCCTCATTCACACATACACATACATGAATCTATCAAAAATCAGAGAAAAATTTAAAGGAAAAAGAAAACCTAAGGATTGCGGTAGAATTGGAACCTGAACGCAGTTGAAGAGCTTGGCATCTTTGTTTTCAGATTCGGAGGCATAAAGCGTAGGATAAAACACTTTGTACCTGCGATAATTTCAATGAACACCTTGAAGGCAAATCATCGCAGGTATAAACGAAGAGAAATCGAAAATCATGAATTGAAATGGTACTTCTTGCGAGCTCTGCTCACTTGAGCTGCCATGAAGATATTGAGAAAGCAGTAGAGAACGAGAACGATCACCACATAGCCGTATTCTCTAGGTAGCAATTCTACTACGCCAGCCATTTTTCTTTTCAGAGTGAAAGGAAGAAGGATGAAGACGATGATAAATCCAATGGATATCTATAGGTTCAATCCAATGGTATTAAAGCACACAATTTGTTAATTGAAATACTGTGTTCTGGTCTCTTCCCGCGGCTTCTTCTCCAAGGCAATTTCCATCAGGATATTGACTTGGTTAAATTACCTTCGTGGTATTATAATTTTATATAATTTTTAATTGATTGGTATAATTTTAATTTTTTTTAATTTTATCACACATTTGAATTTTTATCAAAAAAATTATAATTTTATTTATTTCATCAAAATATTCTTTATATAATTAAATATGTATTTGATTGATATAAAAATTATTTATTAAATTTAAAATAAAATAAGATAATTATTTTTAACTAAAAAATAATAATAAAATAATAATTTTGAAATATATTTTAATATATATTTTAAAAAATAAATGTTACTATTTTGTTTGAAATAAATAAAATTGTGAGAAGGAATTTTATTATATATTATACATATACTTTTAAATATGTACTAAAAGTTGATTAAATTCAGCATCGAGAATAAATATTAAAAAAAAAAATATGAGTTTGACAAAGACTCTAAAAATGTAAATTTTTTATGACTTTTTAATAAGAAAAAATTATTTACTAACCTGTTGCATTTTGAAAAAAAAAAATGTCTGATAATTTGTTATACCCGAAGTGTAAGAACCATTCTAATTTGGGGCTCCATGCCATTAGGAATTGTGAGATGGCGAAAGATTTGTGGAGGGTGACAGTCAAACCGAGTTGTTGGAGGAATTTTTAGTATGCCCATGAAATAGTGAATTAATGCAAATTTAGTTAAAAATATTGGAAGAGAGAAATGTGAATTGGAAGATTACTTTAGCTTGGAGTTTATGGATGTATAAAAATAAATTGGTTTTCGAAGAGATTAAGTACTAAATGTACTTTTAATGAATTTCGAAATTAAACACAAACTATAAAATATGATTCAATTATAAAAGATTTAAGTAATTTAAATTTGAACCTCCTCATATGAAAACATACAAAAAATCTTATTTAAACAATCTCTGACAATACATTATAGTCAAATGCCTCGCTAGCTTATACGTTGTTACATCTTCAAATTATAATTATACAAAGTAGCAATAAGTACGAATTTAAATTTTTTTCGTTAATATATGTCTAGTGAATACTTTTCATTTTAAAATTCATTTTATGTCAATTTTGAATTATATGATTTTAGATCATTTTTAAAACAAAAATGAATCAGAGTATCATCTGTAAAAATAATTAAGATTACTTTGCTTAACGTGTATTAAATTATATGTTCATATTTTTAATTGATTTTTAAATATTTTTATTTTTCAATTATATTATTCTTAGAAATTATAATACTCATTTTAAGTTTTAATTTTCAATTACAACTTATATTTATTTATTAGCTATAAAATAAAAATATTTTTTATAATAGAGGTAATTCAATAATATTAATAATAAATTGTAATTAAAAATTACATAAATTTACCCTTATTTAAAACAAATTTATGATAAAAACAGATTTGACATCAATTTATTATCACTAAAAATAAATTATATTTAATTAATATTTTTTTATTAAATTTGTTACTAACATTAATAAATTTAATAAAAAAATTAGCTCAATAAATTAGATCATCACAATATCAAACAGATAATAATACTACGCAATCTTCTGTGGCTTAGAAGACAAGAAAGAGTATATAAAATACTTGCAAAAAAGCAAACATGATATTCAACACCACCGATCACGGGCTTTTAGATGATGTGACTTTTTCCTATTGTGACCAAGTTATGTTCTTAAATTAACATTATTTATGGGTTTTGGAGAAGCAACATGGCTAACATAACTCTGGAAGCATCATTACTTCGATACTATAATGTTACTTCTGATACAATATTTCTAGTGTGAATATGAGAGTTGTTTGTTTATGCATTTTCAAAGAAACCTTTACTTTAGGATTCTACAGATGTATGAATTTAACTTGTACTTTGGTAAATATTAAGAATTTAACTTGTACTTTGATTAATTTTCAAATACACTTATGGTGCTCTCAACCACTACAGGAAATATGTTTGACACTTAAACAATATTTTGATTAATGCCTAAATAGACTTACGTGATGAAAATTGTAATACCAAATATCTATTTGTAAATAAAGTATGATTTTTAAGTGTCTATTATTAAATTATTTAATAAAAATATAACAAAATTATTGATCACCTTAACTCTGATTGGTGGAGATAGGTGGAGATGGGCAATATTTGGGTAGTACCTAAGTATTACTTAACGGATAATATCATTTAAAAGCCCATTATCATTTGTATTTATTGGGTAGTTGACTTATTATATTAGGCTTAGGTAGTATTATGAACTACTTGGCCTATGAACAAACAGGCCCATAACAACTCTATTTGTATAGTATTGTCTGTTAAGCTACAGAAGACTAAATAGTACTTCAATCCATTGGACATTGTAATGTTATGATTCACAGAGGCAAACTCAAGGCAATAGCAAAGTTTTTTTTTTATTAAATTCATTAATGTCGTGAATGAATTTAGTAAGAAAATGTCTACAGGATAAAAAATTGATGTCAATTTTTTTTATCATAAATTTACTATTATTAATAGTAAATTTCTATAATTTTCAACCACAATTTATAATCAATACTAATGAATTGTCTCTGTTATAAAAAAAATAATATATTTTTGTAAAATCAAATAAAAATATGATGTTTTTGAAAATAATAAATAAATAAATATTTCTGTACAAATGCCTATGGACCCCACTCATTTTTTTAGAAGTCATTATTGATTTAAAATTTATATGAAATGACTTTTTATTATTATACAAATAAAAATTAGAATAAATTATTCTAGTAGTTTAAAAATTTGAAAATAACTTTGTATATAGTTTAAAAATTTTTAATTTAATCTTTAGCTTTAAGTTTTTATTACTAATTTTTTTAATTTTGGTAATATGCTAATCATTTATCTTAATTTAAGTCAAACTATTCATATTATCTAATATAAGTTACGTTTAATTTTATATATATGAGTTATTTTTATATCATTGTTTATTTATTATCCTATTTAAGTTTTACACGTTTAGAGTACTCAAATATTATAATTGATGTTATTAACAAAATTTAATATAATTTTAACACAAAATTGATAATAGAGACTAATTTAAAATTTTGTTAAATTACAAAGACATAATTATAAAATCTTAAATTATAGGGATAAGATTATAAGAATTAAAAAAATAATTTTCTTCAAAACTTAGAATTATTTGATAATAAAATATTTAACCTATTAAAAAATATTTTTCATAACAAATCTAAATCCTCCTTTTTGAAAGAAAAGATAATAAAGAATTTAACTTAATCTTTTTTTAACTCTCTTCCTACAATATTTTTACAACTAGAGTATTTTATAGGAGTTTTTAATACATTTATTATTACATCATTCTATTTAAAAAATATTATTTTCACATGCTATATATAATTATACCATATAATAATTATTTTTAATAAATAAATTATACATATTTAATAGACATTTCTAAAGTATAAACATATAGATATACAAACATATGTGTCTTTTCTGCATGTTTGTGCTTAAAAAAACCATTAAAAATGTATAATTTATCCATGAAAAACAATAATTATATTATAATACAAGTAAATATTAATGTTTATATATATTTTTAATATAGCAATAATTGTATTTGAAATCTCTCCAATATACCTTAATTTTGAAATTATCTAAAGAAATTGATTAACGAAAATTAATCTAAAATATTTTATGTACCTCTCAACAAATTAGGCTAAAAGAAGACTATCTCTTGCTATTCCCTTGTCTATTTTCTCCCTCTCAAAATAAGAATTTTCATTGAATTGAGTTAACATGCTAGATTCAGCTAAATCCAACAAAGTCTACAGGAATAGGATGATTTGTGTTGAGTTGACGGATTAGTTTAGATTTATTCTTTTTAACCTGTAATGACTGATTCATACTGTGAGTTGATTAAAATAAATCCAAACTAATTTATCAAATTTGAATTATTGCATTTTTCTTTAAAAAATATATATTAAGCCTTTATATTGTATATTTTTAGTGTTTTTGTCAATTTTTTTATATTTATCAATTAATTACAATCAATTATTTGTTTGTATAAGTGGATAAAAGATAAAACAAATCAAAAGAATTATAATTTAAAATAATATATATACATTAGATATCATGACAAAATTCTAAAATTAATTTATCTTAATAATTATAGATGCAAAATAATATTATTTTCTTATATTTATAATTTATATATTATTTTTAAATTATTTTATTTGTAGAAATTAAATAAAAATGTTTTTTATTTTTAAAAAATCAACTTGCCGGCCCAACTCATTTCAACCCTCACAAGTAATGGTTGAATTAATTCAAATTTTATGATAAATTTCATAAAACTTATCCCAATTTAATTTTTCATATGTTAATTTAGTTTGGTTTAAAAAACTTCTCAATTTGAACAAATCAACTGGTGAATATCTCTATGTCAAAACATACCAAAAATAAATTTTTCTTAATTTTATTTTTTCTCCATTTATATATTTATTTTTTATTAATTTAAAAAATAAATCTATACATAATTTTTTAAAATATTTGTTATCAAAATTTTTAATTAAAATAAATTATATAAAAATTAAAAAAAAATTGATCATAAAAAAGTTATATAATCTATGAAAGAAGATCCTCTAAATTTTTCTCCTTTGTGCGGTACGTAAATTTCCTTCGATCATAAGATAGATTATAATGCCACGTCACCTAATTTTGTGTCTAATAATTCAATTCTCTCTTGTGCAAGCTTGTACTTCTTGCTTTTATATCCTTACGAGACAGAGAGTTTTACATATCTCTGTTAGTAAATTTTATTTATGCTATTTATTTAAAAACATATATTTGTGTTTTCTAAAATTATTAGAACCATAAAAAATATTAGAAGTTTTGTATGAACAAATCTAAATGCCTTTTAATTTAATTTTTAAAATATAATATAGAATAATAATTACTATAATTTTAAGATAATAAATTAAATAATAAAAAATTATTTAATTTACTAATTTTTTATTATCTTTATTTTTTTATATTCTCATATCATATATTTTATTTTATATTATAAAATTTATTATTTGATAAAATCATTGACTAGAAATGGCAAGAGTTATTATTATAATATAGATGAAGAGTAAATTTTTGTTTTCTTGATCAAAATAAAAAATACTTATAATTTTATTCATATTGACTAAAATATTTTTATATTTTATTATTTATATAATTAAATATGTATTTAATTAATAAAAAAAAAAATTTTTAATTCAAAATAAAATAATTTTATCATTTTTAACTAAAATAAATAATAATTTTTAAAAACAAAGTTAAAATATACATGATCTTCTTATACTTTACCCTATGTGCACATAATTCTCTTTTACTTTTAAATATGACCCAAAATCCAAAATGTTACATGAAACCTATTTTTGTCTAATTTTTCATTCAAAAATTAACAATAATAAATACATTAACCTATAAAATGTTAGGTTTGAGGAAAAAATTAAAAGATAATAAATATATTTTGATTTTTTACCATTAAAACATCAAATTTTTATCGATATTTTTGTCTTTTTACCTATTATCTTTTAATTATTTGTTCAAATATGACATATTATAAGTTAATATGTTAATTGTCATTAATTTTTAAATAAAAATAAATTTTATATAATATTTTGAAAGTATAAAGAAGTTCTAAATCATATTAAAAATATATAAAATTTATGTACATAAAAATTAAAGTTTAAAAAATCTTATATATTTTAACCTAAAAACAATAAGTACTCAGCTTCAACTATATCACATATTGTTTTTAATTAAAAATAATATTTTTTTATTATTTTTTGAATTATAAATATTATAAAAATAATAAAAATATATAGTCAAATGGTTGAAGCTGAGATACTTATTTTTCAATTAATAGAAAGATTTGATTTTAAATATTATAAACTAGTTATATAGAGATGAAATAAAAAAGATAGTAAGAGAACTTTAAAATTTTTAATTATATATTAAGAGTGGGTAAATATTTTTCAACTAATTTATTATACTCTTCTTTCTTAAAAAATATTAAAATTAGATTATTCTTTTTATTTTAAAAACTTGCATTTTTTTTAAAATTTTATAAATTTAACTTATTTTAATTAAAATATTCTTGGTAAAATTATTAAAAATTATTATTATTTTAAAAGTAAACTTTATTAATTATTATTTATTTTAATTAAAAATGATAAAGTTATTTTATTTTAAATTAAAAAATATATTATTCAAATATATATATTTAATTATATAAATAATAAATATAAAAATATTTTAATCCAAGTGAGTAAAATTATAAATTTTGTTTATTTTGATAAAAAATAATTTACTTCTCATATTTTCTATGGTTATTTACTACCAGAGTGAGACTCTCTGTCTCGTAAGGACTAAAAACAGTGCAGAAGAAAAAAATGAGTTATTGGACACAAGTAGGCGACGTGGCATTACAATCTATCTTCAATTGTTGGACGATTATGATAAAAAAAAAAAAAATCCTGAACTTCACAGAGGAGGAAATTTAGAGGGTCTTTAAAAAATATATAATTTAAATTAAAATATAAAAACTGTAATGAAATTTTTTTCTTAATTTAATTGATCTTGTTGATGTCCTTTCATGTCACATAGAAGAATGGAGACCAGTAGAGAGCGATGGTAAACGAATACGGAAGGAAAGGTCTATCCATGTAGCCTTGGGAATGCGTGGCTTTGCCTTAATGGCATTGAATGCTGCCTCCATCTCCTCACCTGCCTTCTTTACCCTTCTTAATTTAATTCAATTCCATGGTTCCGGGCTTCGCTCTCACTGCTCTTAGTCATATGAATCTCACCTTCTTGTGCTTCTTCTTCTTCTTCAATTGATCACCTCAATCAGGCAGTACTGGTCACGATGGAAAAAGCAAACGTGGTTGCAGACCCAAGATCTGTGAGAGTTGAGGACGAAGATGGAAACTCCAGCAACGTCCTTCGTAATTCCGAGACTTTCCTTCGTCTCCTTCCCATTGGCCTGTGTGTTGCAGCTCTCGTCCTCATGCTTAAAAACTCTCAAGAAAACGATTATGGCTCTCTTTCCTACACCGATCTCGGTGCCTTCAGGTCTCTCACTTAAGCCTTCTTTCTTTAGCTCTTCATATTCTCTGATCTTCTCCTTCTGGTATATCTTGTATGTAAACTGGTATCTAAGATTTCTAATGTAGTTTGGCACATTAGCCTTCACAAAATATAGGATTCTAGATCTTTTTTACCTTGATATTCTATGTATGGGATTCTAGATACCACAAAATGTAACTAGTATGTCAAACGACTAAATTGACACGATTCACTTTCTTTAGCAGCAAAAAGTGTAAAGTAAAAAAGATTGCAATTTGCTTGATCTTGGAGGGCTTAAATTTTGTAACTTTCAACACGGAAATGCAAACCCTTAAGCAGGATAGGCAAACAGATGGTTAGAAATTTTGCTGTGTTCTTGAGATAGGGATCAGAAATATAACATTGGTGGATGAAACAAGCTCCGGTTTTGCGTCATGTAGGTATTTGGTGCATGCCAATGGCATTTGTGCAGGTTACTCACTTCTTTCAGCTGTCATTGTTGCTATGCCTCGCCCATCCACCATGCCTCGAGCTTGGACTTTCTTTTTGCTTGACCAGGTCATTTCATCACTTTCTTTCTCTCTTAACTTTGATATGAGATCTTTTCTGTTCATACTTTCAGAATTACCACAAAATAGGTTATTCTGGAAGGAACACATGAAGCACCAATATTTGAAATACAGAGCTTCATATCACATACATGTTCAGCATTTGTATTAGATATGATATGATATGACATGATAATTTAATTATATATGAATGTTACGAATACCTTCGCTTCTGAACTATAGTTAGTTAGTTACCAAGAAGGATTTAGGAAAAAGAAAAAGAAAATAAGACACTTGTGTGTTTGGATGTGCTGATATAGGTGCTAACCTACATAATTCTGGGTGCTGGGGCTGTTTCGATGGAGGTGCTGTACCTGGCCAAGAATGGAGATCCGGCCACAACATGGAGCTCGGCTTGTGGATCTTTCGGTCGGTTCTGTCACAAGGCCACAGCATCCGTCGCCATCACCTTCCTCGCTGTGGTTTGCTATGTGCTGCTTTCCCTCATCTCCTCCTACAAGCTCTTCAGCAAGTTTGATGCTCCAGCAACCAACCCTAACACCACCAAAGCCAATGACATTCCTGCTTTCCATGCCTGAAACAGCACTTTCATAACTCGGAGTACCTGTGACTATTGGTGCCTCATGTGCTGCTGGAGCATAATAATCTTGTTTTTATTAAATCGATGTGGTCAGAATAGACATGCTATAGTATAATGTGTACTGCTTTGAATAAATTACTTCTGTTACTTCTCAGAAATAACAGTGCTGTTGCTCTCTAAATCATATTTGGTTCTCAGGAGTGAAAAGATACAACAAAAAATGATAATCAGTATAATACTATATTGCTTCAACCACCAGCATAGCACATGTGGTGCCTGGGCATAAATGATTTCGGGTTTTTAACATTCAGGCGATCTTATTTCCTTGGATCAAACTAAGTTTGAGAATCGACAGCTTAGAGCTTCATGAATTACCAATCGAGGACTTGTGCTTCCACAGAGTAATGCGAGATAATGGACCACCGCATAGCATGCCATTCTTCTAATTGAAGAGTCAAAGGCCACAAAATAATGTTAACTTGCTTCACGTTCAAGAAACAGAGGTTCCTAACAATTAAACAAACTAAACTCCACCCAATTTAAAGCCCGATAGAGAATAATGCAAGACGAGAGATTGAAGCGCAACGAAACATCTTTTACCCTGATTGAACGAGAGTCAAGATAACAATTAGTGATCCATATAAATTCAACCCACTGGATTGAATTTCCAAGTTGATACACTGATATCTGATAACTATGATCAGAACCTACGTTATTCCTAGTCCTCTGGCCTTAATCTAATTCACTAGACATTGTATGGTTGGTTACAAAACAAAGCCAACAAGTAACAACACGGAAGGGAAAACACAAAGAGCAGGTTTGTCAAAGGAACACAATCAGGGGCTAGCAGGCTGTTGGAGAAGGCTGTACCCAAATGAAATTGTGCAAATCATCCATGTTTCCTGGGAGCATATCGAGTAATTTACACGAGTTAATTTAGAAGAATCATACAGCTTTCGTTAATTAAAAAAATAAAAAAATTGTTATTCCCACATTCACATACATTTTCTATTCCAATATTGATTAAGGCAAACGCGACAAACAAATTTTGTGCCTAGACTGTAATTTAACCTAAATTAAATAAGATTTTATTAGAAGTGATTTTTTTGGTTCATTAAAAAATGTGAGGTACACACATATATAGGGTATAATACAATTTCACCCAATTCAATAAAAATATCTTTATATTTATTATTTATATTTATTTGATTAATATAATACAATCACCCTTTTAAAATTTAAAATAAATTAAATTAATCATTTTTAATTATAATAAATAATATTTAAATAAACTAGTAATGACAATTTGTGTGTAATTTTTTTTTTTTTTTTAATCCGTCACTATGTTTAGAAAAAATTGAAAAGAGGAAAGTAGAGGAAGCAAACCCTATCTTGTTACGGTTCTCAGGGATGCCAGTGGAATAACCAGTGAAATAGAAATATCGAGCAACGATGTAGAGAGATCCAAGCGAAGCAGAAATGCAGGGATGCTTTAGTCCTCCCAAAATCATCAGCATGAAGAACACAGGAATCTTTTCCAGAGAGTTTTGGTGCCCTCTCTGCACTCACTCACACCTACACACATGAATCTATCGAAAATCAGAGAAAATTTTATAGGGAAAAAAAAAAACCTAAGGATTGCGATAGAATTGGAACCTGAACGCAGTTGAAGAGTATGGCATCTTTGTTTTCAGATTCGGAGGCATAAAGCGTAGGATAAAACACTTTGTACCTGCGATAATTTCAATGAACACCTTGAAGGCAAATCATCGCAGGTATAAACGAAGAGAAATTGAAAAGCATGAATTGAAACGGTACTTCTTGCGAGCTCTGCTCACTTGAGCTGCCATGAAGATATTGAGAAAGCAGTAGAGAACGAGAACGATCACCACGTAGCCGTATTCTCTAGGTAGCAATTCTGCTACGCGAGCCATTTTTCTTTTCAGAGTGAAAGGAAGAAGGATGAAGACGATGATAATTGAAATACTGTGTTCTGGTCTCTTCCGCGGCTTCTTCTCCAAGGCAATTTCCATTAGGACATTGACTTGGTTAAATTACCTTCTTGGTGTTATAATTTTATTTAATTTTAATTGATTGGTATAATTTTAATTTTTTTTAATTACTATTGAATTTCTACCAAAAAAGCTTATAATTTTATTTATTTGATCAAAATATTCTTTATATTTATTATTTATATAATTAAATATATATTTGATTGATATAAAAAAATTATTTATTAAATTTAAAATAAAAGAAGATAATTATTTTTAACTAAAAATTAATAATGAAGTAATAATTTTGAAATATATTTTTTAATAAATTATATATATATTTAAAAAACAAAAGTTACTATTTTGTTTAAAATAAATGAAATTGTAAAAAAGAATTTCATTACATATTATACATATGTTGACAAAGATGTATCAAGAGTTGATTAAATTATGCATTCAACATGAATAAAGATATTATTAATAATACAAAGGTTAACTATTGGAAAAAAAATGATGGGTTTGGCAAGGACTTTAAAAATATAAATCTTTTCTATGACTTCTTAATAAGGAGAAATTATTTAATAACATGTTACATTTTGAGAAGAAGATGTTTGATGACTTGTGTCCTAAGTGCAAGAACCACTCTAATTCAGTATTGCATGTCATTAGAGATTGTGAGGTGGTGAAAGATTTGTGGAGGATGACAATGAAATTAGGTTGTTGAAAGGATTTTTTCAGTATGCTTGTGAAAGAGTGGATTAATACAAATTTAACTGAAAATATTGGAAGAGAGGAATGTGAAGTGGAAGATTACATTCATAGTGTGTGCATGGAGTTTATGAATGCATAGAAACAAATTAGTTTTTGAAGGGATTAAGAATAGTAGAAGGAAACTTTAATGGGAAGTGCTTGAAAGATTGATGATATGGAGGAAAGGAAGGTTTCTAAAAAAGAAAAAAAAAAAGAAGTGAGATTAGTGAAATAGGACTTTTTTGAAAGGGGTTGGTCTAAGATAAACATTAATAGGTTTGTTATTGATAGAACACTTCGGCTAGATATGGTAGTGTGATTAGAAATTGTTTGGACAACTGGACTAGGGATTTAAATGTTAATATTGGGAATTACAGCACTATAAGCTGAGTTATAAGGTATTTGGCATGGGTTGGAGTTAGTTTGGAAGTATAGATGCAAAAAGATTAGAGTTAAGTTTGATTCAAAAATTACAATAGATTTGGTGATTTACGGCTATCTTATTTTTTATAAATATGCTCTGTTAATTGTTAAGATTAAATAACTAATGAGTAAAGACTAGGTAATAAAGATAATTTATATATTCAAAGAACTTAACAGTATGGCGGATTACCTTATTGGATACTTTCACCCATTGACGTAAAGAAGAAGGGTTAAGAATAAGGTGCCAAAAGAGTGCGCGATGCTGATGGAGGAAGACTTGCTTAGTATAAGTATTGCTAGGGAAATTGTGTGTAGTTTTTTTTTTTTGTATTTTTTTGGGCTTAGGTCTTCTTGTTAACCAAAAAATAAAAAAGTCTAATAATCTAGAGATAGAAAAAAATTAAAGAAAATAAAAAATTAAATGAATTTAGCTATCAATGATTTTAATTAAAGAAATGAGGTAAAAAAAAATACAGGCATATGAATCTTGCTTGATGCATCCAACTATTTCTTATAGTGAAAAAAAAACTTTTATTTAAACTTTTAAAAAGAAGATACATAATCATTTATTCTGAAGAAAACTTTTAAAGAGAAGATAATTCATTTTTTTTAAATCTAATAGTTCTTAAGAAAATTTATCATTTATTTTTGGTCTTTTTAATTTTACAAAAATTTTAATTTGATCTCTAATTTAAAATTAGACAATTTAATCCTTCTATTTTATAAAATAGTTCAATCTTATTCTCTCTATCACATTTTTATACAAAATCTGATGTAAAATTTAATAAGTGGTTGAATGAGATACTAAAAATAAGTTTAATATAAGTTAATAGTTATTTCTAAATAAAATATACTTAATCAACAAATTATCAAATTCAACAATAAAATTTAGATTAATTATATGATAAAAGGATAAGATTAGATTATTTCACAAAATAAAAGAATCAAAATGTTTATTTCTATACCAGAGTAACCAAATTAAATTGAAACTTTTATAAAACTAGAGGAACCAAAAATACATTTATTAATTTATAGTATGTAACTCAATATATCTTAATTTATCTCCCTAATTTCTTTTGTATTTAATTATTATTAATTATCTGAAAAGAAGATAATAATCGTTTATCCTCTTACTAAGAACTATATAATTGTTTATATTTTAATATTGAGAAAGAAAATCAAAGTATATGAAAAGTTAACAAAATATAAAGACCTTAGAGCATCCACTGATTGTAATTTTGCTCGAATTCCATTTGTTAAAATGTATAATAATGGCTATGGTACCTACTACGTATTATGTTTCTTAGAAAAAATTTTGGGAATATGTACCGTTTCATTCACTGCTTCGTATGCATCAATAGGGATTAATGATTTTGTCTTTATAACACTACTTAAATAACATTAATTGTTATTAAAAATAATATTTTATTATATTATTTAATGTATTTTAAAAATTTTTTAACCAACATTTACAGATGCATAATATATTTTTATAATAAAACAATCTTACCTTTATAAATATAAAATTAAAATTTTAAAATTTTAAATTATAAAAGTAAACTCAAAAATATTTATATAAAAAATTACCATATAAAATTAGCAAATGTATATACATATATGAAAATTTTTCAAAAAAAAAAATAAAACCACTAATATATTTTGTTTATGTTTTATAATTTTATAATTTTTTAAATCTTAAATTATAAAATTATAAAACATAAATTCAAAATTATATATGTATGAAAATTACCATATAAAATTAGCAAAAAAAATTTATGATTATCAAAACAATAAAATACCTTAAAAGATTTAAGATTTTATAATTTTATAATTTAAGATTGTAAAAATTAAAAATTAAAAATTTAAATTTTGTATTTATAAGAGTAAGATTGTCTTATTATAAAAATTAATTATGCATTTATTGATGTTACTTAAAATTTTTTTAAAACAAATTAAATAACATGATAAAATATTTTTAAGAACATATTTTTATGAACACTAAGTTAACAAAACCCTTATTATTATATCAACTTTTAAGATAACCAAAAGTCATATATCTATTGGTCTCTCCTGAAGTCACCTAGGTTTTTGTAATTGCTAGGCCCGTGTATGTGAATGTGTTAGGTGTTCATCAATATTTCTGCAAACCAGTGTTTATGTTTCTTCAGTGGTAAGCAATTCTTTATATCTGTACTTGTGTATTGGTTTTCTTTATAAAAACGAAGGGAAGCTGTGAGGATATATATAGTGCATGATGGAGAGTAGGAGCCATAGTGCAAAGGATGAAGAGCTAGCAAGCTTGGTGAGGATTATATTTTCTTGGTCTCCCAACGATGTTCTCAACAATGATCTTTGTAGACACAAGGTTGTTTTCCGTTTTTCAAACGCATCTTGAGCCTTCTATGAAGATTCATAGATGTTAGATACTGTTCATAGCTTCTACTCTCTTTCTTACTCTTATATACAATGTTTCTGACAGGTGAGGAAGATCCCAGAGACATTCTCATCAATCAAAGAATACATGAACTCATTTATTCCCGCAATGATTGAGGAAACTCACAGTGATCTATCTTCAAGCTTGAAAGGCGTGTCTCGAGCTCCAATCTGTGAAATCTTGACTGTTGAAAGGGCCAGTTTCTTCAAATTTCCAAGGGATTCGTTCTATCAGATTAAATTGACGAGGACTACAGATGAAGTGAAAGATGTTGCAGTATATGAACCTCAGGTTGGAGATTTCATTGCCTTCACGGACGTAAGACCAAAGAGCATAGATGACTTGAACAGGCCTCGAACATACTACCATATTGCTTGTGTTCATAGGCCAAGAGATGAAAGTATTGATCAGATTCCACTACCGTCATCAAAGTGCATGGATATGGAATCAGATTTGACGATCAACAGGGAACAAAAGCTCTATGCTGTTTACCTTTTAAACATGACTACCAACATACGAATTTGGAAAGCCTTGAACTCAGAGCTGTAAGGCTCAACCTTGAGCATCATTAATGAAGTGCTGTGAGCTGATTCAACTGTAAGAATCACTAAATTATTTTCAATACAGTAGGAAAAATTCATAACGAGCTTTTTTTCTTAATAGCATTCTACCTGGAATCTACTACCACAACTATCAATAATTGATCGTATAAGGGTACTTTTCCTGATCATGGTAAATAATGAGCATACTTGGTCCATCAAAAATAGATAGAACAATTGCAGCATAACTCGTGTTTATTAAATCGATATGGTCAGAATAGACATGCTGTAGTATAAAGTGTACTGCTTTGAATAAATTACTTCTGTTTCCTCATCAGAAATAACACAGTGTTGTTGCTCTCTAAATCGTATTTGGTTCTCAGGAGTGACAGATATAACAAAAAATGATAATCAGTATTACACCATATTGCTTCAACCACCAGCATAGCACATGTGGTGCCTGGGCATACATGATTTCAGGTTTTTAACATTCCGGCGATTTTATTTCCTTAGATAAAATTAAGTTTGAGAATAGACAGCTTAGAGCTTCATGAATTACCAATCGAGGACTTGTGCTTCCGCAGAGTAATGCAAGAAGATAATGGACCACTGCATAGCATGCCATTCTTCTAATTGAAGAAGAGTCAAAGGCCAAAAAATAATGTTACACGTGCTTCACGTTCAAGAAACAGAAGTTTCTAACAATTAAACAAACTAAACTCTATCCAATTTAAAACCACATAGAGAATAATGCAAGATGGGAGATTGAAGCACAACAAAACATCTTTTACCCTGATTGACCAAGAGTCAAGATAACAATTAAGAATGATCCATATAAATTCAATCCACTGGATTGAATTTCCAACTAGTTGATACACTGATATTATAACTATGATCAGAACCTCTACGTTATTCCTAGTCCATTGGCCTTAATCTAATTCACTAGACATTGTATGGTTGGTTACATAACAAAGCCAACAAGTAACAACACGGGAGGGAAAACACAAAGAGCAGGCATGTCAAAGGAACACAATCAGGGGCTAGCAGGCTGTTGGAGAAGGCTGTACCCAAATGAAATTGTGCAAATCAGAAGACCCAATAGTGCCAACGATCAATATTTCCTGGGAGCACATCGAGTGATTTACACGAGTTAATTTAGAAGAATCATACAGCTTTCGTTAATTAAAAAAAAATTTAACGTTATTCCCACATTCACACACATTTTCTATTCCAATATTGATTAAGGCAAACGCGACAAACTAGTTTCGAGCCTAGACTGTAATTTAACCTAAATTAAATAAGATTTTATTAGACATGATTTTTTTGGTCCATTAAAAAATGTAAGAAGTACATGCTTCGACACATATATAGGGTATAATACAATTTCACCCAATTCAATAAAAATATCTTTATATTTATTATTTATATAATAAATATCAAATATTTATTTGACTAATATAATACAGTCACCCTTTTAAAATTTAAAATAAATTAAATTAATGATTTTTAATTATAATAAATAATACTTAAATAAACTAGTAACGACAATTTGTGTGTATTTAATTTTTTTTAATCTGTCACTGTTTGGAAAAAAATAGAAAAGAGGAGAGTAGAGGGAGCAAACCCTATCTTGTTACGGTTCTCGGGGATGCCGGTGGAATAGCCAGTGAAATAGAAATATCGAGCAACGATGTCAAGAGATCCAAGGGAAGCAGAAATGCGGGGATGCTTTAGTCCTCCCAAAATCATCAGCATGAAGAACACAGGCATCATTTCTAGAGAGTTTTGGTGCCCTCTCTGCCCTCATTCACACATACACATACATGAATCTATCGAAAATCAGAGAAAAATTTAAAGGAAAAAAAAAAACTAAGGATTGCGGTAGAATTGGAACCTGAACGCAGTTGAAGAGCTTGGCATCTTTGTTTTCAGATTCGGAGGCATAAAGCGTAGGATAAAACACTTTGTACCTGCGACAATTTCAATGAACACCTTGAAGGCAAATCATCGCAGGTATAAACGAAGAGAAAATGAAAATCATGAATTGAAATGGTACTTCTTGCGAGCTCTGCTCACTTGAGCTGCCATGAAGATATTGAGAAAGCAGTAGAGAACGAGAACGATCACCACATAGCCGTATTCCCTAGGCAGCAATTCTACTAAGCCAGCCATTTTTCTTTTCAGAGTGAAAGGAAGAAGGATGAAGACGATGATAAATCCAATGGTATTAAAGCACACAATTTGTTAATTGAAATACTGTGTTCTGGTATCTTCTGCGGCTTCTTCTCCAAGGCAATTTCCATTAGGACATTGACTGGGTTAAATTACCTCCTTGGTATTATAATTTTATTTAATTTTTAATTGATTGGTATAATTTTATTTTTTTTAATGTTATCACACGATTGAATTTCTACCCAAAAAGTTTATAATTTTATTTATTTGATCAAAATATTTTTATATTTATTATTTATATAATTAAATATATATTTAATTGATATAAAAAATTATTTATTAAAGTTAAAATAAAACAAGATAATTATTTTTAACTAAAAATTAATAATGAAATAATGATTTTGAAATATATTTTTTAATAAATTATATATATATATTTAAAAACCAAGGTTACTATTTTGTTTAAAATAAATGAAATTGTAATAAAAAATTTTATTATATATTATAGATATATCGATGAAAATGTACTAAAAGTTGATTAAATTCAGCATTCAACATAAATAAAGACATTATTACTAATATGGAAGCCAACTATTGAAAAAAAATTATGGGTTTGGTAACAATTGTGAAAATATAAATATTTTCTATGGCTTTTTAATAATAAGAGATTGTTTACTAACCTATTTCATTTTGAGAAGAAGATGTCTGATGACTTTTTGTGCCCCAAGTGCAAGAATCATCTGTTAAGAATGGCTGGCACCTAAGAGGGGGTGAATTAGGTGTTAAAAAAATTGTTAATAGAGAAATTTAAAAAAAAATAGCTTAAGTAGATATATATAGTATTTTTTTCTTAGATAACTATTGCAGAAAGTTATTCAGTTAATTTAACCTAAAACAGAGCATCAAGAGCAGTATCAATAAGATAAAGATTATCAGCAAGAATTAGTAGAGATAGTGAGATAAATTGCTGTAAGTAAATGCAGAATATAATTTATGAAAATTTAAAGAATGCATAAATTTATTTTGGTTCAGCTTATCATTAAGCTTATATCTAGTTCTCAAGAACAACTTGAAATTTTCACAAGTTTAAAAAGGGCACTTTTGAGCCACTACAGACTTTCTCACTTTAATCTTCTCAATGAAAATCTTTCCTTTGATATCTCTCAATTAAGAAGAAGAGATTTTATTAACTAAGAAACTCTCAATTCAGAGTAAATTTTACAAGAGAAGAACTATAGAAAATAATAGTAACAAGAGCTTAAGATGATTTTCAGAAGACAATTTTTGTTTAATGTTTTTCTTGTTACTTAGAGACTTTTCAGAGACTCTATATATAGACTTTTTGCAAGAGAAAATGTTAGAAATTCGCTCAGAAAACAAATCAGATGAAATATCTACAAAAATAGCCATTTGTATTTAACCTGATGTCATATCTGCAAGCTGCAAGTCGATTGTTATGATATGCCAGTCGACTGTCATGTTCTTAAATTCAAATTTTATTACAGTGCAACAAACAGCAGTCGACTGGTGACATTCTAAAAAGTTAATTTTTCAAAATAGTGTTGTGGCAGTCGACTACTTTTTCTTAGCAGTCGATTGGTAACTTTCTAGAGGAATAAATTTTTAAAACACTACTATAGCATTCGGCTACTATATCTTGGCAGTCGACTGTCGTGCCTCCAATGTAGAGTTTTTAGCTGCTAGTGGTCCAGCAGTTGATTGTTATAGTCTAACCGTCGACTAGTAGCTCTCTGTTAGCTATCAGTCAACTGGTAGGTTCCTGACAGTTGACTGGTGGCATTCTGTTTGTGATTTTCAAAGGTCTATTTCTACCAGTTGACTACTACATTGTGTAAGTTGACTGTTAGGTGAGAAATTTGTCTTTTGAATGAGAAAATCACTTTGTAAAAGCCACTTAGACTTTGAAAAGTAACCTCAAAAATTTGAAAAATAATTTTGAGTTCAAGTTTCTATTATATCTTTATAATTTCAAGTCCTAATTACTTATCCAATTTCTTGTTCTTCTTGGTTTGCCTTGATGAGCCCTTAGACTTGATTTTTCTAAAATGATTCAATCTGTTTGTTATCATCAAAATATCTTTAAGAGCCACATGCTCAATGGGTCAACATCATTCCAATTGGGTGCTACATGCCATAAGGGATTGTGAGGTGGTGAAAGATTTGTGAAGGATAACAGTGAAACTGGGTTGTTGGAATGACTTTTTCAGTATGCCCATAAAAGAGTGGATTAATGCAAATTTAACTAAAAATATTGGAAGAGAGGAACGTGAAGTGGAATATTATCTTCGTAGTGTGTGCTTGGAGTTTATGGATAGAAACAAATTAGTTTTTGAAGAGATTAAGAATAGCATAAAGGAACTTTACTGGGAAGTCTAGTTTAGATCTAAAGGAACTATAAGTGCTTATAAGATTGTTGATACGGAGGAAAGGAAGGTTTGTGGGAAAAAAGAAGTGAGATTGGTAAAATGAGACTTTCTTAAAAGGGGTTGGTTTAAAATAAATATTGATGGTCTGTTATTAATGAAGCACTTTGGTTGTATATGGTAGTGTGATTAGAGTATGTCTGGGCAAGTGGACTGAGGGTTTCACTATTAATATTGGGAATTACAATGCATTAGAGGTTGAGCTATAGGGTATTTTGGCATGGTTTGGAGTTGGCTTGAAAGTGTAGATGTAAGAAGATTATAGTTAAGTTTGATTCCAAAATTATAGTGAATTTTGTGATTCACAACTGCCTTATTTCTTATAGATACGAGTCATTGATTGCTAGGATTAAAGAGCTAATAAGTAGAGATTGAGTAGTGAAGATAGTTCATGTATTTAGAGAAGCTAATAGTGTGATAGATTACCTTATTGGATGCTTTCATCGGTTGTCATAAGGAAGAAGGGTTTGGAATAAGGCACTAAAACAGTGCGTGATGTTAATGGAGAAAGACTTGCTTGGTACAAGTATTGCTAGGAAAATTCATGTTTAGTTTTCTTTGTGTTTTGTTGAGCTTAGATCTTCTTGTTAACCAAAAAATAAAAAAAATTCTAATAATTGGAGATAGAAACAAATTAAAGAAAATAAAAAAATATTAGATAAATCTAACTATCAACCATTTTAATTAAAGAAATGAGGTGAAACAAAATACATGCATATGATTCTTGCTTGATGCATCCAACTATTTCATTTAGTGAAAAAAAGATGTTATTTAAACTTTTACAAAGAATATACATAATCATTTATTCTCAATAAAACTTTTAAAGAGAAGATAATTCATTTTTTTTTAATCTAATAGTTCTTAAGAAAATTTATCATGTATTTTTGGTCTTTTTAATTTTACAAAAATTTTAATTTGATCTCTAATTTAAAATTAGACAATTTAATCCTTCTATTTTATAAAATGGGTCAATCTTATTCTCTCTATCACATTTTAATCCAAAATCTGATGGAAAATTTAATAATTGGTTGAATGAGATACTAAATATGAGTGTAATATAAGTTAATATTTATTTGTAAATAAAATATTGCTTAATGAACAAATTATCAAATTCAATAATAAAATTTAGATTAATTATATGATAAAAGGATAAGATTAGATTATTTCACAAAATAAAAGAATCAAAATGTTTATTTCTATATCATAGTAACCAAATTAAATTGAAACTTAATAAAAGTAGAGGAACCAAAAATACATTTATTAATTTATAGTATGTAACTCAATATATCTTAATTTATCTCCCTAATTTCCTTTGTATTTAATTATTATTAATTTTCAGAAAAGAAGATAATAATCGTTTATCTTCTTACTAAGAATTATATAATTGTTTATATTTTAATATTAAAAAAGAAAATCGAAGTATATGAAAAGTTAACAAAATAGAAAGACCTCAGAGCATTCACTGAAAGTAATTTGGCTCGAATTCCAATTTTTCAAATGTATAATAATAGCTATGGTACCTACTATGTATTACTATATGTTTTACTTTTATAGATTAAGTGGGTCCACAATAATGAGAGGCATATAAAAGTAAAATATGTGATATAATATTATTAAATATTGTATTAAGAATTTCTCTGCTTTGTGTGCATCAATACTGATAAATGATTATTATTAGGGCTTTGCTAACCAATGTCTTTAGGACCTTAGTTAAGTAAAATTAAGTGCTCATGAAAATAATATTTTATTATACTATTTAATGTGTTTTAAATCTTTGTCAACCAACATCTATAAATCTATTTTTATAATAAGACAATCTTGTCCTTATAAATGCAAAATTTAAAATTTAAAATTTAAAAATTATAAAAATAAACTCAAAATTATTTATATAAAAAATTACCATATAAAATTAGCAAATGTATATACATATACCAAAATTGCACACAAAAAAAAAACCACCAATATATTGGGTTTATGTTTTATAATTTTTTAAATCTTAAATTATAAAATTATAAAACATAAACCCAAAATTATATATGTATAAAAATTACCATATAAAATTGGCAAAAAAATATTTATGAAAATTACCCAAAAAAATAAAATACTTTAAAAGATTTAAGATTTTATAATTTTATAATTTAAGATTAAAAAAATTAAAAATTAAAATTTTGAATTTTGCATTTATAAGAATAAAATTATCTTATTATAACAATAAATTATACATTTATTGATGTTAGTGAAATTTTTTTTAAAATATGTTAAATAACATGATAAAATATTATTTTTAATTAACAAAACCCTTATATTATATCAACTTACCAAAAGTCATGTATCTATTGGTCTCTCCTAAAGTCACCTACAGCTTTTGTAATTGCTAGGCCCATTTTGCAGTACCTGTTTTAATCACCATTAATGTAAGAGTGAATACAGTGAATGCGCAAAGAGTACCTGTTTGTAATTGCTTGTCCATGAAGATTTTCTTTTCTTTACAAAACATAGTAAATTTACTACGAAAGAAACCAATAGTTGCTTTAAAGTGACTTTGACTGAGGGAACAGAGGAAAGGACATGAACATTTTCTTTTCTTGTTTCACTTTAATAATGTGTATGTGAATGTGTTAGGTGTTCATCAATATTTCTGCAAACCAGTGTTTATAATTCTTCAGTGGTAAGCAATTCTTTATATCTGTACTTGTGTATTGGCTTTCATTATAAAAACAAAGGGAAGCTGTGAGGATCTATATAGTGCATGATGGAGAGTAGGAGCCATAGTGCAAAGGATGAAGAGCTAGCAAGCTTGGTGAGGATTATATTTTCTTGGACTCTCAACGATGTTCTCAACAATGATCTTTGCAGACACAAGGTTGTTTTCCGTTTTTCAAACGCTTCTTGAGCCTTCTATATGCATTGAAGATTCATAGATGTTAGATACTGTTCATAGATTGTACTCTCTTTCTTACTCTTACATACAATGTTTCTGTCAGGTGAGGAAGATCCCAGAGACATTCTCATCAATCACAGAATACACGAACTCATTTATTCCTGCATTGATTGAGGAAACTCACAGTGATCTATCTTCAAGCTTGAAAGGCGTGTCTCGAGCTCCAATATGTGAAATCTTGACTGTTGAAAGGGCCAGTTTCTTCAAATTTCCGAAGGATTTGTTCTATCAGATTAAACTAAAGAGGACTACAGATGAAGTGAAAGATGTTGCAGTATATGAACCTCAGGTTGGAGATCTCATTGCCTTCACGGACGTAAGACCAAAGAGCATAGATGACTTGAACAGGCCTCGAAGAAACTACCATATTGCTTATGTTCATAGGCCAAGAGATGAAAGTACTGATCAGATTCCACTACTGTCATCAAAGTGCATGGATATGGAATCAGATTTGACGATCAATAAGGAACAAAAGCTCTATGCTGTTTACCTTTTAAACATGACCACCAACATACGAATTTGGAAAGCCTTGAACTCAGAGCTGGAAGGCTCAAACTTGGGCATCATTAATGAAGTGCTGCGAGCTGATTCAACTGTAAGAATCACTAAATTATTTTCAATACAGTAGGAAAAATTCATAATGAGCTTTTTTTCTTAATAGCATACTACCTGGAATCTACTACCACAACTATTAATAATTGATCGTATAAGGGTACTTTTCCTGATCATGGTAAATAATGAGTATACTTGGTCCATCAAAAATAGATAGACCAATTCCAGCCTAATAGAAATGTACACATGTTAAAGGTAGTTCCCTAATGTCTATTCATGATTTGTTCTTTCACTATGTATTTTTAATAGAAAGAATCTACCTCGTACGTTTATTTGCAATCCCTGAAAAGCTGAACCTTCCTTCATTACTTATCAGTATGTGACCTGAGATTCTCTTTGCCTGCAGAGTGCAGATAGTTTGCTCTCGTTATTTGCTAATAAATGCCTGCTTTATATTTTACAGAATGGAGAAAACTGTAATATTTGCTATTCTGGAGAAAATATCAGCACAGCCTGTTCTAGTATACAAAATATAATCAGTTCTCAGAATCTAAATGAATCCCAGGGAGATGCAGTTTCAAGCTGTGTTACTTTGAGGGAATGTCATCATAATAACACTGTCAAACTTATATGGGGCCCTCCTGGAACTGGCAAAACAAAGACAGTTGCCTCCTTGTTATTTTCACTGCTTAAATTGCAAACCAGAACATTGACATGTGCTCCAACTAACACAGCAGTGTTAGAAGTAGCAGCTCGTTTTCTGAGTATAGTTAAGGATTCACTGGAGTATGGCACCTATGGACTTGGTGACATAGTGCTATTTGGCAATAGCACTAGAATGAAAATTCAAGGTTACCAGGGCCTTTGTGATGTTTTTCTTGATTATCGCGCTGATAAACTTTCCAAGTGTTTTGTGCCACTGACTGGATGGAAGCATTACTCTGAATCAATGATCAGTTTGCTTGAGAATCCTCAACAGCAATATCTCTTATATAAGCTTGAGGAGGAAAGGGGAGTTATGTCATTAAAAGAATTTGCTAAGGAAAAAGAAAGGAACGTAGAATTCAAGTATAGTTTATACAGGCTAGCTGAGGAGAATGATGTTTCATTGACATTTGAGCAATTTGTGAAGGAGAGGTATAGTTTGATTGACCAGCAATACAATCTATATGTGCATGAGAAAGAAGAAAGTATCATGACATTGGAGCAATTTATAAAGCAGAGATTCAGTTCAAGTGCAGGGAAGCTTGAGTTCTTCATGCAAATCTTGTATACACACTTACCAACATCCTTCATTCAAATTAATAGAGCAAGGGACATGTTTAGAACTCTGGATTTACTAAATTCTTTAGAAAAATTCTTGAGTCAGACCAACTTCAAAGAAGCATTTGTTGATAATATTTTTGGAAAGTTAAGCTCTGAAAGACAAGAATGCGTCCTCAAGCTAAGATCACTTTCTGAGGCAATTTCACATCTAAAAGATATTATAGATAACTTCGGAATGACAAATTTTTGCTTGATGAATGCATGCTTAGTTTTCTGTACAGCAGCAGGTTCTGCTAAATTGTACACAGAAGGAATGAATCCTTTGCAGCTTTTAGTTATTGATGAAGCAGCTCAGCTCAAAGAATGTGAATCAGCCATTCCATTGCTATTGCCAGGTCTCAATCATGCTATTCTCATAGGTGATGAGAGGCAACTCCCAGCATTGGTTAAAAGCAAGGTACTTGAGCTTGTCATTTTTCATGATTGGCATTGTGGTAACTACTACTAATGATCTAACATGTTTAAAATAGCTTTTTTTTTTTTTTTTAAGATTTCTGATGAGGCTGAATTTGGAAGAAGTTTGTTTGAGAGGCTGGTGGTGTTGGGATACAGGAAGCATCTGCTTAATGTCCAGTACAGAATGCATCCATCAATCAGCTTATTCCCAAATAGGGAGTTCTATGATGGGAAACTTTCTGATGCCCCAATTGTTAGAAATATAAGCTATAATAAGCGTTTTCTCGAAGGAGAAATGTATGGCACCTATTCTTTTATCAATATTTGTAAAGGAAAAGAGCAGATTGGTCGAGCACACAGTTTGAAGAACGTGGTTGAAGCATCTGCTATCGCACAGATTGTTCAAAGCCTTCATAAAGGTTCCTATTACTTTAACCCTTCAGCTTTATAATCTAATATACACATTACACCATCATTTTTCTGTCACAGAGTTTCTCATCACAAGGAGAAAAGTCAGCATAGGAGTCATATCTCCATATAATGCTCAAGTTTCTGAGATTCAAGAGAAAGTTGATAAGTGTATGTCAGATTCTCATCCCAACTTCTCTGTTAGTGTTCGTTCTGTTGATGGCTTCCAAGGTGGGGAAGAAGATATCATAATAATCTCCACAGTAAGGTCTAACGTGGGTGGAAAAGTGGGTTTTCTTTGTAATCGTCAAAGAGCAAATGTGGCACTGACACGTGCTAGGCATTGTCTTTGGATATTGGGGAATGCAGCAACCCTAATCAACAGTGACTCAATATGGAGTAAACTTGTTCTTGATGCTAAGAGTAGAGGTTGTCTCCATAGTGTTGATGATGACAAGAACTTGGCTCAGGCCATTGAGGATGCCTTGCTTGAGCTTGAACTACTTGAATCAGAGTCACTATTAAAGGAATTAAGTCTAGGGAACAAAGCAAATTCTAGGGCTACCACCTCCAGGTATGTGGATATTGAATTGCCCAGAACTTCACATACATTCATCCAAATATAAAGTGAAAATAATTAATGTAACAATTGAAAAACACAAAATATATAGTGCTAAGTCTATGGAGATATTGATAGAATGAAGAACTAATGTTCATATAATTGAATAACAGGGGTTCTTTCAGGGGCAGGCGAAGGACACCAAGGTGGTGATGAATAACCTTTTTTTTGGCTGCTTCATGACATTACCAGAGTAGGTGACACAGTTGAAGGGCAAGACAATGAAGAGTGACCATTAAGCATATAGTTATATCCTATCTATAATATGTACACACTGTACTTAATGATAAGCAAAGCGCCATAGTTTTGCTCGCAACTTGGTTAATCGTGTTTCGTATCTTCTTTTTCTGAAATTTGCTAGTAGGTCTTCAATTTTTTTTTTTTTTGAACTTAGCTTTGTTCTTAAATTCTTAAATTCATAAACGAAGTGAAGTGATAAGTATATAAACAATGCTTTACTTTTTGAAAATCAAAACTAAAAAAGTAATACGTCAAAAGCTTAAAACGTTTTAGATGCTAGTACCAAGCAAAATTAAGTAACCTTCATGGAAAGCATTCTGTTTGCTTTTACTTTTTGGATGCTTTAGTCACCGTATACATCATTTTGAAAGGTTTGTAGTAATTATCTTTGATTTTCTTTGATGAACATTTTAATTTATGCTACAGTTTTCAATTCCCAGGCCCCACACCCATTTACCCAAAACTGAACACGACGATGTAAACACTAAATAGTCCACCTTGTATACAAGTTCTTTCCTGTCACACACACCAAAATTGCAGCTAAAGTAACCGACAATGCATGAAAAGTAGAGGCTGGAAGCTACTTTCTTTTTTCTTTTCTTTCTTTCTTTCTTTCTCTGTTTCGTAGTTTCCTTCTTTCTTGTTTCTTCAGCTACAAACAGACTTGACCTCAACGTATGGTCCTAAAGACTACTAGGCCCTTAAATATAACTCTACCATTACCCTTCTCAGTTGTGTGAATTTTAGCAGTGGCCTTCTCTGTGTACATCCTCTTGCTTTTCTGGTGAATTTAAGTAAGCCAACATTTCTGCAAACTATTTGTAGTTATATATATATATATATATATATATTCATTATACATCTATGCTTGTGTTTTGGTTATCATTAATAAATTCGAAGAGAAGCTGTAGTGATGATAGAGTTTATGCCGTCGATTGAATTAAGCATGGAATGGAGTATATGATGGAGAAGAGGACTGGTCACAGTGCAAATGGGAAAGACATAGCAAGAATCAAACTCGTACATTTAAAGTCATTAGCCTTCTCTGAAATCCATGTATCGAAAACTCATTCATCTTCGACCATGTTTATGATAATAAAAATTGCCAGAGTTAAATAAATGCCTACTAACTAACAAAAGATTATTAACAAGAATCAAATTAAAGATACAGGATTTAATCTTAGCTTCTTTGAATTTTGAGTAAAAATTCCATGTTAGAAACAATTAATCTTTTATCTAGTTCTTGATACAATATCTCTCAGGTGCCAAAAATCCCACCAACATTCTCATCAACTACGGACTACTTTATTCCTGCGTTGATTGAGGAAACACGTTCAGATTGCAAAGCTCCGATCCTATCTGTGAAATCTTGAGAGTAGAAAAGACAGATAGATTCAAAGCCCCCAAGAAGTTGTTCTATCAGATTACACTGAAGAGGACCACTGATGAAGCATATGAACCTAAGGCTGAAGATCTCATTGCCAGGGTGCAAACATGAACATTATTAAGAAAGTCCTGCAACCTGATTCAACTGTACGAATCACTAATCATTATCGTGTTAAACAAAGCCATTATCGTTATCATTATTAGTCAAATAAGAATGACATGAGCGCCTTAAACAAATGATTAGAATATTAAAAAAAAATTAAATCACGTAACACATGATGAATCCTACGAAAACTTTGACCATCAAATCAATTAATATATGTGTTAAATCTAAATCTTTCCAAGCACTTGACGTTCCGACCCAAAAAATGATCTCGTGTCGTATCCAATAACTTCACTTCGTTTCGTGCACAATTTATGGGAGCATGTTAGGAGCACACACCTATGGGGACGAAGCCAAGTCCGCCTTTGAGGCCTTTAGATTAATTTAACGTACGAAACGCACAAAGCCATTTTGTATACTTATGTTATTAGAACCGATCAGAACATTTGATCTAACTCGTTGAATCAATAACAAATTGATTCAACAATTTGATTTACTCTTAAAAATTAAATAGTCAATTAGGTTAATTTAATTTAGTCAAAATTAAAAGAATACAAAAAATTAAGAACAAAATAATTTTTTATTGAATCAATTAAGACTTTATTTTTTTTATTTTTTTTATGTTTAGGTCTGAAATTTTAATTAAATTAGATTATATATTATGTATTTTATAATCTAAAATTTTATATTATTATAAAATAATTGATATGATATATAAATATTTAAATATTTAAATTATATAATTATATATAAATATTTAAATTACCTTGATTTGAGTTTACATTAAATTTATAAGTAAAAATATAATTTTTATAATATAAAATATATTTTTATATTAAAAACATTTATTTATTATATTTTTATATATTTTGGATGTTATCTTGTTGGACCAAACTAATTAAATCAATCAGACACATTTTCTGATTCAATCACTCATAAACACCTTTTTTTTTCTTGTCAAAGTAATCTAAAATAATCTAAAGTTCACTTTTATTTTTAAAATCTAGTTTTGCTTTGAATAATCGTGCTCATGGCGGCTTCGCTTTGACTTCACCCACCTTCATCCATAATCAGTTTTATATACATATATATACACACACACACGCACAGAGTACTCTCACATTTCTATTCGTCTCCTGCATCTAATTTCTAAAGAGCATCCATGGCTCAGAAAAGAGTTCTTCTTCTATGCTCCGACTATGTGGAAGATGCTGAGGTCTATGCTCCTTCCTCGTCTCATCCCATCACTCACTTGTTGCTTTCTTTTTCAATTTCTATAATAAAGTTCTAAATTTGGGGTTGCAGGTGATGGTTCCATTCCAAGCTTTGCAAGCCTACGGCGTCTCCGTCGACGCCGTTTGTCCCGGAAAAAAAGCTGGCGATATCTGCCGCACCTCCATTCATGAGGTCTGTATTACATTTACTTCAACGTTGAGTTTATAACATTATTTTTTATAACTAAGTTGACCATGACGATAACATGACTGGTTCCAGATTAATCCTTCTCTGGAGCTGCGTGGTCATAATTTCAAACTCAACGCCACGTTCGACGAAATCGAAGCCAAAAACTACGATGGATTGGTGATTCCAGGTGGGAGATCACCAGAATATCTAGCTTACATTCCAAGTGTGGTGGAATTGGTGACACAATTCGCCAATTCTGGAAAACCAATCGCCGCACTATGTAACGGTCCATTGATTCTGGCGGCTGCCGGAACCGTTAAAGGTCGCAAATGCACCGGACTTCCCACGGCCGGACCGGTCCTGGTTGCAGCAGGTGCTCATTGGGTTGAACCGGAATCCTGGTCATCAACCATGGCCGTGGTTGATGGGAATCTCATTACTTCAGTTACTTATAAAGGCCATCCAGAATATATTCGCCAGTTTGTGAAGGCATTAGGAGGCAACATAAGCGGCTCCCATAAGAAGATCCTGTTTCTTTGTGGAGTGAGTTTACATTACACTTCATATAAAATTAAACAAGGCATAATCTAAGATTCTGAATTCTAATTACAGTGTCGAAATTGTAGAATTACATGGAGGACTATGAGGTGACGGTTCCATTTCAGTCGCTTCAGGCATTGGGATGCCAGGTGGATGCAGTTTGCCCCAAGAAGAATGCCGGCGAGACGTGCGCCACCGCCGTTCACGACGTGGAAGAAGGTGAGGAAAGGTGGAGTGAGAAGGCAGGCTATGATTTTGAGTTAAATGCTACTTTCGATGACGTGGAGGCTTCCTCGTACGATGCTCTTGTGATCCCAGGAGGTCGATCCCCTGCTGTTTTGGCATTGAATACCTCTGTTATTGCGTTGGTCAAGCAGTTTATGGAATCTAACAAACCACTTGCTGCTATCAGCCATGGCCAAAAGATTTTGGCGGCTGCTCATGTTCTTAAGGTAACATAATATTTCTTTAGTTTCACATATATATATATATATATATATATATATATATTACGTAAATTAATTATTTAATATTTAAAAGATGAATGTTTAGGGTTTAATTAAAATAAAATATCTCCATTTAATCTTTTAATTAATAAAATAAATAAAAATTTAACTGATAATAATATTAATAAAGATTAAATAACTATTAAATATTGAATTCAATTATATTCAACTAAAATAAAATAAAATTTTGATTATGTGTAATTTATAAAATAAAATATATTATATTTATAAATTATATATAAAAAATATAAATAGTACTTTTTGATAATATTTAATTTATAAACTTAATGTATTTTATTTTTATTATTTTTGAATAAGATTTAATTTATTATTTAATGTCAACATCCATTAATACTTTTATAAATTAACTTTTTATCCATTATATTAATTAAATGACTACACTAATTAACATTTAAAATTTTAAGAATTGAATCTATCTTTTAAATGATAAAATTAAGACACCATACATTTTCAGCTCTATACGTTCCAATTTTATTGGTTATATATGCACTGCTTTGATGATACAGGGAAGGAAATGCACGGCTTACCCTACTGTGAAGCTTAATGTGGTTATGTCTGGTGCAACATGGGTGGAACCAGACCCCATTCACAGTTGTTTCACTGATGGAAACTTGGTCACCGGAGCTTCGTGGTCGGGCAACCCTGACTTCATTTCTCAGCTCATGGCACTGCTGGGTCTTCAAGTATCTTTCTAGCAAAAGATTATTAAATACATAAATTGTAATATTTCATTTACTTTAATAATATACAATTTTTTAAATATATAAATTGTACCATTTGATTTCTGTATTAATCGGTAGTATTTAATCAAATCTGTTCACTTCTATATTGATAGGTTCATGTATTAAAAAAATAAAAAAAGTTAATTAAATATAATTAATTAATATATAAATAACTAATATATAATAAAAAGAATTAATTATATATATATACACACGCCCCTAAGAATTTGTTCTTTTTATGTATTTGTTAGACACAGATTGTGATGCTTATAGTATAAAATATATGAAAAATTTTCTGGAAATATGTTTCTGTCTCATTAGGTGCTCAATTTGATATTCAAGGAAAAAGCCAAATATTTGATGTTCTTTATTTATCTTCAATTGCAATGTTTCTCGTGATCTTAAAAAATTTTATACTTATCCCTTTGATCTCTTTTATTACGACAAATCCCTTATTTTATAAATTATTGAATTTTTAACTACTTAAAATTATTCAAATAATATTTCTATTATTTTGTTCTTCTTTTCATGTTTCCAGCCAAGCAATGCCTATTTTGAAATTAAAATCCACCGACCACCATCCAAGTATCCAACTTCTAGGAAATTGCATAGAACGAAAAGACAGGAAAATTTCTTCCAAGTACATGAATCGTACACTTTCATTTATGTATTAATTAATAATATTTAATAAATTATTATTATTTTTTCATATTATGTAAATTTATTAGTATAAAATAAAAAAAATTAAATATTATTAAATAATATATAAATAAAATAGCAGAATATGCACACCTAAAAAATTCTTGGAAAGTCATACTAGGCTATTCCTTTCAAGTTTGAGAGTTACTTCTTCCCTTCAAATACTTAAATTATTTGACAGCAACCAACGAGTATTCTAGCACAAATACCGTTTGGCTTTTTTGTAACCTTCATCTTTTCACAAATATATAAAACCAAAGTTCAGCTGTGCTGCAAGGTGAACGAGACTTTAGGTCAAAGAAGGTTCTAGGTTTGATTTGATCAATTGGGTTTGTTTGATTTTCATTTGCATCGTTCAAACGCAATTCTATATATATAAAAAAAAAAAATCCAATGATAAATTGGTTGATAAGGTAAAGAGGAGGAGAATCAAATAATAGAAAATGTATTTTAATAATTTTACATTTTTTATATATATTTAAATGATAGAAGAAGGTTTTTTTTAATAGATTAACAAATTATTGGATTAATTACTATTTTCTAGAGTGAGTGTGATCTTTTCAAAATAATATTAAATGCTCAATATATCCAAACAAATGTTTTTTACACAAATTTAAAAGTTTAAAAGATTTTTAAATTAATTTTTATATTTAAAAAAAGTTATATGTCAATTATAGGTAATTTAGCCTAATTGTTTATCTAGTAGTTAGCGAGGTAGATTATTTATCTGTAAAGTAAAATCTGAAGTACTTAACTTATTGCATCAACCAAAATTCATATAATTAATCATGTAACATGAGTAACTACACTCACAGATTATCACTATAAAAAGTTTAAAAAAATTAAAGGAAATCCCTCCATAATTTTTTTAAATCACTGCTTATCATCTAATTAATTTCTGGATCGACCGCTTTACAGTTATGAAGATTTCAATCAATGAATTGGTAAAAAGTTACTATTGAGAACAGTAATGGTGATCAACCTTGAACCAGCAAGACATAAAATAATCGAGTGTTCTTTATCTAACAACTAGAGGCATTATCATGATACTTGTGTCACCTGACACCTATATATGCTTATGATGTCAACAAGAGCAAAATATATATATGAAATAAATTTTTATGTGTAAGTATTTTATTAATTTATTGTATAACTTGCTTTTTGGTGAGCAAAATATAGTGCTATGGTGAGCACTTCTAAACAATCAAATATTAATGATATATTGGAATGACCAAAGTGACATAATTTAGAAGAATACTTCACATGTATTTTCTAAGTAAACAATATTTTTATAGTTTTAAGAACTAAAATTTGTAAAGTCATAAAAATCTCACATAATTTTAAAAGTGGGTGTCTCTATTTATTATTATTATTATTATTATTTAAAAAAAAAATCTTAGAGAATTTTGTCTTTTCTTTTAGAATTGGGAGTAATGTTGCCAGACACGTCCTTCTGCCACGTCTAATCATCGCCCAAACCAACTCATCCCGTTGTTTCACACTGCAAGACTTCTCAAATTCTGTGTGCTTTTCATAAAACTGTGTATTTGTTGAAAAATTTATTTAATTAGTAAAATATCTTAAAAGATTGAATTTTTATTATTAAATTAATTTAAAATTTAATGTGTGTGTGTGTATATATATATTAAAAAACTAATAATAAAAAGATTTTAAATGACCCTATTGAAGTAAAAGACAGGTTAGTTTCTTCTCGGGGAAAACTAGGTTCTGTGGTCACCGCAATCAGTGGTTTCCTGAAGTAGAAATCAATTGAACATACAGGTCAGTTCTGGTTTCTTCTGTCAAAGGCTTCATTTCAAAGTTGAAAAGGGAATTGCTTGAGTTTATTAGATATAAATTATAGTTATATGTAATTTTTTATATATAATTAAAATTATTAATAATAAAAATATAAAAATTAAATTTTATCTGTTTTTTTTATACAAAATTTACATACAATTTTTATATTTTTATTATCAAATTTTTTAATCAAAAAGTTACATGTATATAATCTATATAATTAATTTTTTAAAAATAAATTTTATAAATTTTATTTTAATTACAAATTTTGATATTAAAAATAATAAAAATAATTACATATAATTTTAATTTTTTAACTTATAACCCTGAGCTATGGGAATTGGGACCCTCCATGGATGGAAGAAGCTCTTTACTATTTATAGCCAGCTAAATGTCTCAATTATGAAGAAGGGACACATTTTTGAAAAGTAAAATAAAACAATTATTTGTTTGGTTAGTCATCATTGTTCCATTTTGGTAAGTTTTTTTTAAAATGATTACTATTAATTTATTAATATCCCCATGTGGTGGTGGCAATGTATTTTACAAGTTTTGCACATATTTGATGTAAACCCTTTTCAATACTTGGGAAATTTATTCATGTGGATAATGTGGAAATTCTGCAAATAATAATTTTGTTTATTAATTGGACATGCAAGACATTAAATGTAACATCCTTTCATTATAGTTTTTTGTTTTGGTAAAATATTTAAATCCACTTTCATGTCTTTTGATCTAACAATTATTATAAAAAATAAATAATAAAGTGTGAGGTAGGAGAGTGAACAGCTGAAGTAAGAAGGGATACACACTACATAATACACCTAAATATATCTAAATGTGATTTTTTTTTTCAATTTATTATTGTGGGGGTTTGTGGAAATTATACGTGATATTATTATTTTAAGAAATTACACATAACTTTTTTGACATTTAATATATACCATAAAAACTCCTTTCAATTGATTTTTTATCAATAAAATTAATTTTTTGTAGGATATAAAACTATAATTTTATTTTTAATACAATAACAAAATCAATTAAATTGATGTTAATTTTATTTTTATTTTTAAAGGGAAAACAAAAACGGTTAAATAATTTTATTTGTTTACATTAAATACATATTTACAAAATATTTTTAACTTTATTGACATAAAGTAAAATGGACAACAAATTTTTGCAACCCATATATATATATATATATATATATATTAAAAAAAAGTATTATTTAGCTAAATTTCCAAAGAATTTAATACATGTGAATTACTACATATTTACTCACAATAATTTTATCTGAAATATTAGTATAATTTTTAAAATTAAAAAGGAATAGCATAAATTACTTAATATGAGAGGAGTTAATTAGTATATTTTACTCATTGACTTCTTTTCTTTTCAAAGTCATACTGTACTATAGTATAAAAGAGCTCCAAGTAATTTTCTACTTCAAGTTTTTTGTTTTACAGATTTTTTTATTAAAAATAATTTTATTAAAAATATTATTAAAAATTAAATATAAATATTACTCTTGATAAATATTTAAATATTAATTTATAATATTATGAGATATCAACTTGTTTGGTTATATTCAAATATTCCTATGAAAGTGCTTCTTCAAATCATCGTCATCTTCTTATTTTAATTTCTTTTATTTTGTTTGCCCTTTTCCGTTTCCAGCTTGCAATTCTTCGACAAAGTTTAGGAATCAAATATTTTGCAAATCTTTATTTGAAGAATTCCAACTCCACTTCCACTACACTCTATCCAATTCATCTTTTTTCACACCAACACTCAAGTTGACAGGGACAAGTGAGGAACTTGCAAAACACAAATTAATTACAAGGATTCCATTATCTGTATGACAAATTATTGAAGATAATGCCTAAATAATATATGTGTTAATTAAGATCAATAAGCGGGAAATAGAAATACCATAAAATTAACTTCTCCATTACATCCGTTTAATTTCATAAAAAAAATTTCTAATATATAATTGCATTTTGCGCACTTCAATACTTGGCTTACTTTTCTCTACCCCAAACTAATATCCTTACAGAAACTAAAGTGTAAAACTCTCATAAACTTAGTGATATATAATTTATCTTCATCAATTTTAATAATTGATAAAAAAAAACCTCTTGAAAATTTTAAATTATGCAATATATATACCCCCTCTAGCAATATTTTTATTTAAACATTTATTCATACCAACAAATTTGATGAGGTATTTTATACAAAATTAGAAGTTGAAGGGAATATTTGGTGTGAAAGTAACACTTTAAATTTCAGGGAGTAAATTGCACACTTTTAATAACATATTTTGACCAAAAAAATTATTGAGGTATTTTCACAAAATTAAAAGTTTGAGAAAGTCTTTTATCAATTTATTTTTTTTAATTTTTCATAAATATTTTTATTATAAATAATTTTATTTGATATTATCATACATTAATGTAAATAATATTTTCTATAAAATATTTAAAACTATGTTTATTATGTTATAAAGAATTAACTCATTTTCTTAGACCTAACTCTATTGGTATCAATTTTTAAAGCTGAGAAATGTAAATGTCACAACTCTCTCATTAATGAAAATTTTACAATTTATCCAACTCTTTACAAGTGACATTAACCGCAACATTCTTAAATTTAAAATTAGAAAAAAAATTGATTTATTATAAATGGATTATCAACAAAATTTTAATTAAATTAAAGACTTTTTGCACAAATAATTTCACCTTGCCAATTAAGTTAACTCTTGTTAGTTAGATAGCTTCCCATGACAGAGAAACTAAAAGAGGACAAAATATATTCAAATAACAAAAAAGCTTTTCTTAATGGCAAAGTTTATGTGAAAAAGTCTCCGGGCAGAATAAGGAACATTATTCAACTTTACACAAATTAACTGCCAATATTTGAAATAAGCACAAGCTGGAAAGACCTTCATAATTGATTGATAACTTCTGATGGGATAAATGTGTTTATATATAGTGTCAAATAATATCTTAAAAAAGATTACTTAAAATAAAAAATATTTACAAAAAAATAAAATTGGGCGACTATTTAAAAAGAAGGTTTATCACAACATAAAAGCAAGTAGGCATAATTAAGACAAATAATTAGGACAAAATATGCTTGGTTTGAATCACTCACTTTTATTTTTGTTATTTTTATATGAAATAACAGTGAATTACATTCTAGTACTGCAATACTATCATTGTAATTCCTTGTGGTAGTAAAATATATACTTGACCAAACAAATTTGTTTCCTTACAAATGATTCAAAATATGTTTCAAGCATGTATTCCACGAGTTATGACATATGAGTGGTGATTCAGTGATGTTTTGCAATAATTGTACATACTCACAAAAACCCATATAAGAAGATGGCCATTGGTACTTGGTACTTACTATAAAAACAATTTCAAAGTTGTCCTTTAGGCTAAGGGGAAACCTTGATGGTTAAAAAAAAGAAGGGGGGAGTAAAACTCTATTTTGATCAATCAAATATGATTTTAGTATCAATTATTTTTTAAAAAAAAAAAATTATATTGTCACTTTAATATTTGAGACTGTAACTGAGTTAATTCCGTTCTCCTAGAGCCTCAAGTTGAAATAATACTGTACAATTGTATAAAGTTGAAATGAAATGAAACTTTTGAACACAAAGTAAAAAAATATATATTAAAGTAAAGTTTTAGTCAAGTTGGTACTAATTCCTATTTGGATGTCTCAATTCATATATAAAACATTCCTTATCCACAAACAACCAAACAACATAATTAAACTAAGAAGCAATTGAAATGTAAAATTATGGATGAGAAAAAATATACCACCGACCGAGAAGTGTAAGAGTTTCAGATTTTTTTTTAAATTAATATTAATTTCTAACAACGAAATATAGTCCAAATTGCATCAATTTCAAACTGAAACCCTTTGCAACAACAAATAATGAAAAATGGTGTTTTTTATAAGCAAAGCAACATGAATCCAAAGTGTCAAAGCATAAACAATAAATAAATAAATAAACAAAAATTAATGATTTAATCAAAGATAAACTTATTCATGTCTCACATAGACACGACAGGTTTGTATAGTTACCAAGTTTTAGTGTTGCAATTTTAACATTTGGCTTCTGTTTAAGTGCACACTTGAAAAGAGATTTGAGACAAACAAATATTTTGTTTCCTTAATTATCTGCATCAAGCATTACTCAATTATTATTTGCTCGGCTTTAATGACACAGATGGAGGATGTGTTTGGAATGAGTGTTCTACAGAACAAACATGCATGTGATCCCAAACTTTTTTTTTTCTTTCACTGATGTTTCTTTATTTTGTTTTCTGTAAGTGAATTACAAACCCTAGCGTTTTCCTTGGAAAATAAGTAGTTTTGTGGTGTTTTCACATTCATAATTGCTTTTATCATCATTCAGTTTGTCAAATTGAAAATTAATGCTTATTTTAAGGTTACAAAATAATTATAATACAATAGGGTACGTTTCATTCTCATCTGCACCACATTTGCATCATTTTATAAACATTTTATATTATTGTATAAAACGATTCTTTCAGGAAGAATGATTTTTACATGGAATGATAATTTAGTTGCACTAATTTTATCAGAAAAAGAGCTCTGTTTATTTTCCAGTGAATTATGACATGTTTGAATGCAATTTTTAAAATAAAAAAAAATAAAAGCCCCGTTTGAATTATTGTTTTTAACTGATAAAAATAAAATAAGTGTCTTAAAAATAAAAACATAAAACAATTAAAACTTATTATAAACTAATTTTTATTAATATATTAAAAATATAAAATACAAATTTTTAATATAATATATATAAATACATAAAAACAATTTTAGCATAAATTTTTAAAACTAATTTTTAAATAATAAAAAAACGAAATGATATTCAACTGGTCATTTTTTCCCTGCTAGACATAAAATTTTCTTGAACTGGTCATAAAAAGGGCCTTGACGTTAAATCTGTTAACATATAATTAATGCAAAAATTGATATAATCTAACAAAATAGGTTATGTTTAAAGAATGTGATGCTAGTGAACTAGTTTTGGGCAATTCTGCTTTTATGGATCAAGCTTTGCCTCTAATGAAGGTCTAAAGCGTGATTGAATTGTTAAATCTGGAAAATGTGTATATAGAGTCATCTAATTAAGTCTCTAAGGTTTAACGTTGAATTAAATACGAGAAATATTTTTGGAAGACATAAAAATTAATTTTTTTTGTTATAAAGAAGATGCATTATCTTAAAAAGAAAGGTGAATTAACATTTTAATTTTATATTAACTTCAATGTTAAAAATTAAGGTACATGTATGTAAGCTCAAATTTGGCAACACAAAACTCTAAATTGTAACATAAGGCACGTTATTCAGAGTTATTTAACTACATTGAATTTTTCTGTTTAATTTAAGTATAACTTTGTTTTCTAAAGAAATGAGATGTTGACTACAAGAACTACTTAAAATGACAATGGTATAATGAGAATGATAGTAATTAAAGTTTAAATCTTTAGTGGATTTTTTATATTGAAAGAAGGGAAATGGGAATGGGAATGATCTGTTAAAAGAAATGAACAATTTCTTCAAAATTTGTGCATGTTTGGATGCAAATGGGGAGGGCATTCATTCATAGCCATCAATGAGTAACTATTTGCTTTTAACTTTTTCTTGCTACTTATTACGCCTCAAACACAGTCTCTCGTCATCCATTTGCGGAGCACGCGCTCGTTCTCTCTTTCTTTCTCTTACAGATATTTTATTTATTTTGTAAATATTAAATAATATAATTTTTTATGGTAATATTTTAGTCTCAACACTCCGTACTCTGACAATGACCACTGAAGGATGGTGGCACATGCCTGCTCTCACATCACTCATAATTGACAGTCCAGATTTTCCCGTACGGATCATCCAACGGATCAGATTGCTTCTTCCTATGACTCTCCAGAGACGCTCCTTCTCTTTCTCTCTCTACTGTACACAGGTCCAGCTTTGGTCGGTACCCCCTTATAAGAGGCAAAGGTCCTTACTTTATTTGCTTCGTCTCTCTCTCTATCTATCTATCTCTAATCACTGTGCGTTTCAAAGCCAAAATCCTTACTGGGTCTCTCTCAATCGAAAGTGATAGGCCACAAAAGAGACCCTTTAGTTCAACAGTCACTTGTGTTTCTTCATTCTTGCTTCCTCCTTCTGCTCTGATACTGCTCATTTCATGGCGATCTTGAACAACGTGCCCTGGTTACTTGTTAACTCGAATTGGGTTTCGATTCTGGGTCATGGGTTAGCCTGAAATTGCTGAAAAAAGCTCTGCTTCTCGGTACCCACCTAAAGCTTAATTGTGGGTTCTTTCTGAAGTGGTCAGATCTGAATTTTGAGATGTTGTACTGCGAGTATTTTCTGGGTTTGGGTTTCGTTTGATTTGTGAGGTTGCTTTAATTTGTGGGCATGGAGTGCATTGGCAAGTTGGCGGAAGATGGAGGTGAATGCAATGGCTTGAAGCAAATTCAACATGGTGGATGTGAGCTAAGCTAGGGTTTCATGTATTATTTATGTGCATACTAGATTCTGTATCTTTAAAAGAAAAGAAAAGTAAAGCTTGATATGAAGCTTTCAACATCAGGGTTGGGTCAGCAGGGACATGAAGGTATCCTCCACTCCATTTGTTCTCTCTTTTGCTTTTTTTTTTTTTCCCACCTATTCTGAACTCTTAAATTGTGTTATACAATATGCATGAATAAAAATAATGTGTCCCTTTCAACCCCTTTTGTGTCTCTTAAACAACATCCTTGTAACTATTTCCTTTTCTCTTTTTGATAATTTGATGTGTGGAATGATGGTAGGAGGAGGAGGAGAGAAGAAGTGTTTGAATTCTGAGCTATGGCATGCATGCGCGGGTCCCCTCGTGTCCCTACCTACTGCAGGGACTCGTGTGGTTTACTTCCCTCAGGGTCATAGCGAGCAGGTGCTTTTCAGTACTCCCTACTCTACTCTAGATCCTCTAATGTCGTCTAATTTTGCATACTGGATAAGATACAGAACTTTTCTTTCTAATTTTGGTTTGGATGCAGTTCATATTAGCTACATGTGGTTACTTTTATGAATGGAAATTGAATTGGACTTGTTATGAATGAGTGTAGGTCGCAGCCACAACTAACAGAGAAGTTGATGGGCACATACCAAATTACCCGAGCTTGCCACCCCAGTTAATTTGCCAACTTCATAATGTCACAATGCATGTGGGTATTATTATATCTTCTATGTACATGTCATAGTTGAGTTATGTTTATCCAGCATAAGAGTGAATAAGAATTCCAAAATCAACTAGAGCATGTGATATTTTTCAGGCTGATGTTGAGACAGACGAAGTATATGCTCAAATGACTCTTCAGCCATTGACTCCGGTACTGTTTTCTTCTTTAGTTGGTTTGATTTGATTTAATCGTAATGAACCTGTTTTTGGCATATCTGGAGTTGAACTTAGTATTGTTTATTGTGCATGTAGCAAGAACAGAAGGATACATTTCTTCCTTTGGAATTGGGCGTCCCAAGTAAGCAGCCCTCAAATTATTTTTGCAAGACGTTAACAGCAAGTGACACCAGCACACATGGTGGGTTTTCTGTTCCTCGTCGTGCAGCTGAGAAAGTTTTCCCTCCACTGGTAATATTCATATTTTGCCTTTCTGTTTGACTCTGGTTGGATATAGAAGCATTTCTCTTCTATTTGGGCTGTGCAGGATTTCTCCCAGCAACCACCCGCACAAGAACTAATTGCTAGGGACCTCCATGATGTTGAGTGGAAGTTTAGACATATTTTTCGGGGTAAGGTTCTAATTCCTTAGCCATACTATTCTGACATTTTATATTTGATAATTTTTCAATATATTGAAAATTATTATTTGATTTTCTTTTTCTTTTTATTATAAAGAGCTCCTGTTTTATGGTACTTCTTTGCATATTTTCCTCCTTGGTACTTTTGATAACAATGAGCTAGTATTACTCGAAGATTGTAATCTGCTAGAGTATAGAGCTCTAGAGCTTGAGAAGCATGTGTGCTAAACTGGGATTTTTTCTAGGAGGAAATTGACATGTTTCTTTAGATTAACTAAAGATTGTTATGCAATGTTTAATTTGCACTATTTTCATATGTGTCACACTGATTCTAACAACCGTGTATAGATTATAGCCAGTGATGCTGCCCAAAAAACATACCTAAACCAATCTCTATATCTTTATAATGGAATGGAAGGTTCTTTGGATTGATCAAGATCGAAAGGCTGTGGCACAGTGGGATAAAATATAAGAAAGAAGGGTGGTTATGAAATTAGTTAACCACCCGTGACAATATATACATTGTGAATATATGAGCCAACATCTTAAGAATCTATCTTCCAGTATATTACGAGTACATGCCATGGGAAAGCGGTCCTGTTATTTTTCATGACTTGCACGCTTATACTTACTCTTTTTACATGTCTTAATCTGACTGTCATTTTTAAGTACATAATATTAATTACAAATTAGGAATATTGAAACTAAGATTGACTATCAAAGCCGAATCAGGCGAAAATAATCAGCTGTCCTTAAACCTGTAGCTGTCTCCAAGATTTCAACTGTGACTGTCCTTTTGTGGTATCAAATACCAATAAAGCAGTTATGAGCAGTTGTTGTATAGTGATCAGGTCTCATAAGTACATATTGTTCATGAGCAACTTGAATAACCTTTTTTCCCATTTGTTTGCATTTTGTGGAGTGACTTTGTCACAATTTTCTTTTTGGGTTCAGTCAGTATTTTCATTGCTACAGAGTAATAGAGAAGTCAAGGAAAGTTCTTCAAACAACCTTTGTGTGCACTTTTTGAACCACGAGATGGTCCTCTAGAGATAGCATATTATTAATCTGTCACTTAGATATGATCTTATCTTGGTTTCTTTGGTATTTGCTAGTCATATGTCTGTTTCTTGGACATCATTTCAGGGCAGCCAAAACGGCACCTTCTTACGACAGGCTGGAGCGTATTTGTTAGTGCTAAGAGACTTATAGCTGGAGACTCTGTGCTTTTCATATGGTAGTTATTTTCCTTCTCTGTTTTTGGCCACTTATCTTCTTAAATGCTGGAAACCTCCTTCTAGTTTATTTTTTTAACTGATTCTCATTGTTAGGAATGAAAAGAATCAGCTTCTTTTAGGAATACGCCGTGCCAATCGGCCACAAACTGTGATGCCATCATCAGTTCTTTCAACTGATAGTATGCACATTGGACTTCTTGCAGCTGCTGCTCATGCTGCAGCAACTAATAGCTGTTTCACAGTGTTCTATAATCCAAGGTTGTGAGTGTTGTCTTAATTGCACCTGTGATGCTTCCTTAAGTGAAAATATAGTGCTTCTTTTGACAGCTACATCATGGGCAGGGCTAGTCCGTCTGAGTTTGTCATACCACTTTCAAAATATATCAAAGCTGTGTACCATACACGAGTTTCAGTTGGCATGCGTTTCAGGATGCTTTTTGAGACAGAGGAGTCGAGCGTACGCAGGTATCTGTACCCATCAAAATTTTGTTTTCTCTTCATCTGTTCATATTTTGTTTTTGCCTCTAACAATATTTCTTGCAGCTCTTAGATCAGTTAGTTTATTTCTCAAGGTATATATAGTTTTTTGCAGAAGCAAAGCCTTCTAAACAAATCAAGATACTAATAGCCTACCTAGAATCTGTATCTGTGATAAGGATTAAGGAAGCAAGTTTCTTGATAAATAGGCATCTAGTTACGAAAGCCATGTAGCAAAAACCAGACTAATTAAACAGAGGTCAATTTTCTTTGTTACATGTCAACATATAATTCCTATTGAGATAAAGAGTTGGGAGCTGCACTCTGAAGGCAATGAAAATCATATGTATTGTTACTCTTCAGTATTTTGGCACCCTCCTATATTGCCTTTACTTAGCCAAATGACCTGTTTTGCAGGTACATGGGTACAATAACTGGCATAAGTGATCTGGATCCTGTTCGTTGGCCAAACTCTCATTGGCGATCTGTCAAGGTAAGTAAAATTACATTGTAATACATTCACAAGACTAGGTAGCATTATATATAATTATCTTTTGTTGTTTTGTGAAAGCTAATTCTACTTTGCAATTATATGCCTGTTCTTCTGTATGCCCGAGGATAAAGGTATTCTTCTTGAAGTTGTATCCACGGTTGATGAATGCTCTTCTTTAAGACTATTTTAGTTGTTACATATATTCTGTCTTGTGTTTCATTTTCCTCATGATATTATAAGGTAAATTGCAATGTGTCTGGAATGTTGGCTGCTCGTTTTGTGTCGTTGAGGTTGGTCAACTTGTTGAACTTGTAAATTTTACTGAAATAAGTTGTAATACAGGGCAGCTTATCGGAATTCAAAATATTCAAATTTTATGGCTAATTGGTAGTAGAAAGTATGGTTGATGACAAAGCAATAGGAATTTAAATTGTAGGTCCAAGAGTTAGGATTTACATGGATCAGAAGCTGGTATACAGCATAATAAGAGGTCCAATTGAGGAATGGAATATAGGCAACAGGAAACTCAGGTTTGTTTTGAGGCTGTGAACAGCCTTAGTTTATTATTAGCACATTACCTGGGTGGTTTCTACAGGATATTGAAGTTTTGTAAATTGTTTCAGTGTATGTGGTCTACTGGGAAGTCCAATTTCGATGTCTTTTAATTGTACAATTTACATTTGTCATTTTGTAGTTTCTAGCTTATTATTATTGTTGTTATTATTTTAATGTTTTACATCAATAAAAGATGTAGGTATAAATTATAATTAGATTATACTACCATTTTGGTCCCTGAAGATGCTTGTGCCATTAATTTAGTCCTTGAAAGATAATTACCATTAAATCTATCCAAACCTTTTGTAAAATACATCAATTCAGGTCTTCCAAGAGTTCTGTTGGCCACATGTTAACATAGTCGTTCACATGAATCAACTTTCTCCAACATAGAATGTTAGTGGTTGATGTAAATAGTTAGCAAGACACTTGGATACTTGCCAAGAGAAAACAATGGTACTTTGAGTTTTGGTTTGGAGATAAATCTATGCAACAGAACTGAATGCTTGCCAAAATGGCGTCATTAGCATTTAGAAAGCATCCAGATGGATTGCTAACCATCCATGTCAGCTGAGCCACGGGCATTGTGTCATTGATATCATTGTTATTGTGAGGTTGAAGAAACTCATGATAATATCAAATTGATGTTGATGGTAGTTATCTTTGAAGGACCAAATTGATGGAACAAACATCATTTAGGGATTGAAGTGGTAGTTTAATCTTATAATTAACCATGCACCTATGTAATTGTCCACATAGATTTGTCTGCAGCTAGAGGCTTTTACTTGGTTCAGGTTAGATAATCTGTATTTCATGCTTAAAAATTGAATGAGTTTCATCAGACATTTTGAAGGAAATTCTCTTACCTATAGGTATGAGTCTTTATTCTGTGTTTGTGCTTTAGGTTGGTTGGGATGAATCAACAGCTGGAGATAGACAGCCACGTGTATCATTGTGGGAAATTGAGCCTTTGACAACATTCCCAATGTATCCATCACTGTTTCCCCTCAGATTGAAACGTCCATGGCATCCTGGCCCCTCATCCTTGCATGGTACAGGTTATACTCATGATTTTTTTTTTTTTTACCCTCCTTTTAATTTCATTCAGTTGTCAAAGTAACTGCATAGATGTCCACCTGCAGACTATTTGCAACATGTACGTTTTTGGTTATGTTTGCCAACAAATTAGTATAAATGAAAATCAAGGCTAGCCACATATAGTTTTCTAGCATTCATCCATTCTCGATGTCCAAAATACAAGGGGTATAGATGTTCTATTGATAATACACAATTAGATGTCCTAATGTCCAGCTCCAAGGCACTTCATTGGGCACACTGCAGGACTTATCTCTTATTTTGTCCGCTTGCCTTTACCTATGATCATGTTACAGATGGCAGAGATGAAGCAGGACTAATGTGGCTGAGAGGTGGACCTGGAGATCAAGGTCTCAACTCCCTAAATTTTCAAGGTGCTGGTTTATTGCCCTGGATGCAGCAGAGACTGGATCCAACTTTACTAGGAAATGACCATAATCAACAATATCAGGCCATGTTGGCAGCTGGTTTGCAGAACCTAGGGAGTGGCGATCTCTTGCGTCAACAAATGATGCATATGCAACAACCTTTCCATTATCTTCAACAACCAGGAAACAATAGTTCTATGCAACTTCAGCAGCATCAAGCGATTCAGCAATCTCTGTGTTCTAATGTCCTGCAGCCACAAGCCCCAATGCTGGCAGAGAACTTGTCTCAGCACCTCCTTCAGAAACCACATAACAATCAAGAAGACCAAACACAGCAGCCACAGAATATTTATCATGATACGTTTTTGATTCAGGGTGATCAGCTCCAGCAGAGGCAACAATCCAATGTACCTTCACCATCATATTCGAAACCTGATTTCTTAGAGTCAAGCATGAAGTTCTCCTCATCAGTTTCCCCTGGGCAGAATATGCTTAGTTCACTTTGTCCTGAAGGGAGTAGCAATCTTTTGAACTTGTCCAGAACCAGTCAGTCCATGCTGACTGAACAATTACCTCAACAATCATGGGCTCCAAAGTATGCACCTGCACAGGTTAGTACTGCCTTTGGCAACTCAATGTCTCACATACAATATACTGGGAAGGATTCTGCAATGGTGCCCCCACATTGTAGTTCAGATGCCCAAAATCCTACTCTGTTTGGTGTTAATATTGATTCATCTGGACTTTTGCTCCCTACCACTGTCCCTGGTTATACGACTTCATCAATTGGTACTGATGCATCAACAATGCCACTAGGGGAGTCTGGATTTCAGGGTCCTTTATATGCTTGCATGCAAGATTCATCAGAGTTGCTGCAAAGTTCAGGGCAAGTTGATCCACAAAACCAGACTCAGACATTTGTCAAGGTTTGAATCACTACATAAAATATTAGTCTTTGATGCAGATTTCTTGCCCTTGTATTATTTACGAGTGTAGGTATATTCTTATCTCCACAGGTTTACAAATCAGGTTCTGTTGGGCGTTCACTTGACATCTCCCGGTTCAGCAGCTATCATGAACTGAGAGAGGAGTTGGCCCAGATGTTTGGAATTGAGGGCAAGTTAGAAGACCCTCTTAGATCAGGCTGGCAGCTTGTATTTGTCGACAGGGAGAATGATGTTCTTCTCCTTGGAGACGATCCTTGGGAGTAAGTACCTTTACATAACACTAGAGTTTACTGCTTTAATTTTTCTTCTTGTTTGATATAATAGTCTTGTTTATCATCTAAATACATTAAAGGGATGCTATAATTGACCTTGTTTTTGGTGTATGGTTTTCTTGCATGGCCTCTGGTAGATCATTTGTCAATAATGTTTGGTATATCAAGATACTTTCACCTGAAGATATTCAGAAAATGGGCGAGCAAGCGGTGGAATCCCTTGGTCCAAATGCAGGACAAAGGGTGAATAGCAGCAGCGCAGAATCTCAGGACCTTGTTTCTGGGTTTCCGTCAATGGGCTCACTTGAATACTGAGATATTATATGAATGTATTGCTTCAGGTTCCACGGCCCAACAGAAGTCTTAAATGTTTTTTACTTGTTTGAACACTACCTATTGACCTTGCATATCTAGAGAATGTTCTGTATGTTCTGTTCTACTATCACCATCTATATTCAGCCTATGAAGATTAATGGAAAAAAAATTTGTGATGAAGTTAGGATGAACCATTGTGCCTCGAACATGTGAACTGATAGCTAGATATAGTGTTACTGCCTATTGTAGCATTTAGTTAACGTCTTGCATGAACTAATGTACAGTAGACAGAAAACTAGAGAAGCCGATCCTTGTAATTTGATTTGGTTTCTTTTAAGTTTATACTATAGTTATTGAAGCTACCACGAATGATTCACAATTCTGACAGTATTTGAGAGTATCGTGTTTTGTAGATTAAGTTTCTGTCATATGATTGACAGAATTGTGCTACTTAAGCAGACATTTTGTTTATGTTATTTCTTTTTTTTCCCAATAAGAAAAATAATAGTAGTTTTGTAAAACATCAACGTGTTGATCAATTGCGTGAGTGTATAACTACAAAAATGTCCTGTAAATCCTGCAGTTGCCGGAGTTGCAAAGGTTTATTTCTTTTTAATACGAGTCATCTCTTTTTGCCGAAATAGTTAACAAGTTATAGATAACAAAAGATAGAACATTATGTTAGATTTATAAAGTCATCACAATTAATGAAAATAGACTTTATTTTAGTTAACAAGTTATAGATACATGATTTTGCCGAGTACCAGCTTCGTATGAAAAGAGTGATCCTTCTATAAAATTTAACATGAGCTTTATAATTCTCAATGTGCCTTCCAACTAGAGTACAAGTATAGCAAAACCCAAATGACTCATTGTGAAAACGAGGAGCTTTCAGTAGGAAACGAATAGATATGAAGGTTAACATTACAGCATTTCCCCTCTTTTCCAGAGAATCATTCGGAGATATTGCTATTTATTTTGTTCTTGTTTGATGTGTAACAGCCACGACAAATGGAATGGGACATAATCATCATCATCAACACTCAACAGGAATCAGATTCATTGTCTTAGATTTGTAAATGCAACCGCACGTGAAGTTCATTGTCTCTCCCAACGGAAATAAAAGTGTTATCCAGATTATGCAAAATTACCTGAGCAAAACGGCTTAAGGAGATGTTGAGAAGCTACGCCTCTCCTAAACTCTCGGTGCAGATCAAAGCTCTTATCTTCCACTTACGTCTATTGCTATGAGTTCAATTGTTCAGAAACATCACTAAAAATATATATGTGTCGATGGAGTCAAAAAACTATCTTGAAAACAAACTGGCATTCCTCTTGCTTCTGTCTACAAAGTCCGAATTTCAGATCATTTTACCCATCTTTATCACTTGTTTTTTTTTTTTTTTTTGAAAATTGTGTGGTTGAGATATCCTTTTCTAAATGTAGATTTAAATATACCGATACAGTTGAGCCATCATAATTGTATCTTTGCTAACAAATTCATTCTCAATCTTCACATCATCAATTATCATCCAAAAACACAAAGAAAGAAAGAAAATTGAAAAGAAAAAAGGTTGAAGAAAAGGGTATGAATTTGATCATCGGTCCACAGAATTGTCTACAATGTCCTCATTTTCATTCCAACGAATTTGAGCTTTTAACAGAAATACAAATAAAGCAGAGTTTTCACAAAACACAGCGCTAAACTACTAACAGTGAGACTTGGGGCTTGTTTAGCTGTATTGTTACACAGCTTAAAAGCATTTCAACATCCCCGATGTCATTTGGCACACAATCAAATTGCTTTTATATGGCATTATTTATTTTCTGCTAAGGAAGAGAATAAGCTATTTGGAGCTTTTAATTACTAAAAGCACAGACAAAAAAGAAGACACCACCTAGATTGCTTTGTTCAACAGTAATTTACAGCAACACTTTCAGAAACGCAATTCTTGTGACAGATGAAGTTTCATGACAAGACCAAACGAGCACTTAGATTAGATAAACCAAACGCAATTACTTATAGTGGTCAAGTATATACATTGTAACTAGACCCGACAAAACAGACAACAGTTGTTTCGCACAATAACTTACCATTTCTACCCCTTCTAAATGGATAAACTAGACGGACCCTGCTATTGATTGAAATTGGGTTTGACATCCCCATGACGTATAAAAATTGGTCCAGAACCTGGTCTCATTGCTTTCCTGCACCATTTTAAAGGAAAACACAAAAGGAGAATAATATTATGCTGAGGCTGCAAATTTCCTCATAGCTAGAAGTGGATTGTGTCCCATAACCTCAAATGCTAATACTTTGCACTGTTTCCCATACATTGATTTTTGAAGCAGAGACTACTCAGTAGAAAGTGAAATAGATAGGTGAAAGGGGGTTAAGATTATGAGCTACAATCTAGTGTTTCCTTCTGAAAATTCATAATGCCAACCTCCACCATGTTGTAACATAACTATCAGTCCATACTTCATGAGGTTGAACAACATTAAAGGTAACCAACCAAAACGTTAAGCCTCATGGGTTGTACACAATTCTACAAAGTGATTTGATTTAGAAAAGTGCAACTAGTTTAAAATTTCATTTGGTGAGCCTAAAAGTCCAGTTGCAATGCAACAACTTAACCTTTTCCTGATTATGACAATAATAGTTCACAATTACATGCTTTATAAATAGAATAGAGAGGAACAAAGCAGATGAAGTTGGGGATAGGCAACTCATCAGGAATCATGACCTTAATACCCATCCTTTTCCTTATTATTAAGTCTAATATTGTGAAAAGGCTGCGAACAATTGCAGCTAAGAATGCCTCTAGAGGGTCCTCGAATAGGTCATTCTTTTTCGTGACAACTCTAGAAACACATTAAAGAAGTACAAAAGCATACTTTTGCTTTAGGTTAAATAATTCTAGAGCAGCAATGCAAATAAGAAGTCCCTCTAGCGAACTTTTGCTATGGGTCCACCAAGATAAGGTGACACCATACTTACAGTGGATATGATGATGAAGGAATGGCCAAGTTTCCAGAATCATAATAGGGAGCAGATAATATATAATAAAGACACAGATGAAGCATTTCTTAGATGCAGGTCTATCTAGTTTCAACGTATCATTAGTCCACACTCTAAACTTCTGCATAAATAATAATAATAATCTTAAGGTACTGACATCATGGACGCTGGCATTAGCAAGTAGTGACGCCAAAGGAAATTGATTGCTGATAACACAATAACAGACTAGATTTCAGTGTAAGGGACCAGTGTCATAAACAGAACAATAAACATGTAATGACAAACACCGATACAGGCCAAAAGTTTGCCCTATTTTTAATCATACTATGGTTATTAACAATCCACAATAAAGTTCACATACTCCATTCACCCACATGCGAAATGACGGTTACATAAATTGTCTATCCTCAAACCGCTTCCTTGACCGGTGCAGGCGCAGATTCAACTGCCGGAATCTTCACGTACCCCATTTTCTTGGGGCTATCAATTTCTTCCTCATCAACATAGTCGTCATCATAAGAATCATGATAATCATAGCGGTTAGAAAACAAAGACCATACCATGTACATAGTAGCAGCAGTAAGGGCCCCACATCCAACGCCGAAAAGCAGAGCCACAACCACGCTTAGAATGTCCTTGGTGCGATCACGCAGCGAGCTAAAATCATAGGACGAGAATCCAAAGGGGGCTCGTCCCTCAATCTCAACCTCGCGCTCCTCCTCCTCGAGGGGGTGGGCAGGGAGTGTGCGATCGAAGATCTCGGTCGCAACAGAGGGTTTATCATAGGTATTGTCGTTGCCGACGATGTGAACGGGGATGAGAGATCGGATCTCAGTGAAGGTGGTGAGGGTTGCGGCCGAGGAAGGGTTACTGAATGAGACGGAGTAGGAGATGAAGAAGGTTCTGCAGGGCCTAGCGTCGGCTGTGATGGAGAGGGCGAGAAACCCTAAGAGGGTGGCGATCTGCAGACGGAGGAGGGGATGCGAAGACGTTGTTGAAGCCATCGCCGAGGAAGGGGGAGAGAGAGAATGAATGGAGACGAAGAAAGCACCGAAATTGTACGTATATCAATGAAGTCAATACAGAGTTTTAACCTTTTTGCCTATCCAATCCATTAATCCAACGTGGCATGCGAAGTTTCAACTTTGAAATTGTCCGGAGAAACGGTTGAAAATATCTGCCTCATTCTTGGAGTAATCTTTAAAATAATTTTTTTTATAATATAAAATCACAAAAAATTTATTTTAATTTTTAAAAGAGGCCTAACTTTTAATTTAAATTTTTATAAATTATTTTTATCAATTTAATTTTTGAAATAAAAATATTTTTGATATTATTTTTATCTAAATTTTATCATATTTTAACATTTTATTTAATGAAATATTAATTAAATTTTTTTTATTAACCATAAACTATAAACAGTAGATAATCTATATTATATTAAAAAAATTTATGTATGTAATTAATAAAAAACACTTTTAATATCTAAATTAATCTTAATTTCCAAATTAGGGTCACATATAAAATTAGTTTAATTTAACTTAATATTTTATTTTATGTAAATTAATATGTGACATGTGATACATTTATGTCATTAAATAATTTACATTTCAACATTTTATTAATCAAGAAATTATGTATAAAATTTAAATGAAAAGATAATATTGAAAGTATTTTAATCTTTGAGAAATTAAACTAACAAAAATAATTTATAGAATATCAAATTAAAAATTATCATATGTGTCAATGATTAAAATAGAGTTTTTTTAATATAAAATAAAATATATAATGTAAAGATACGAAAAAAAAAATAAAGATAATGAGAATTATAAAAGATTAATAGATTAAATAATTTTATATTATTTAATTTATTATTTTAAAATTATAATAATTATTTCATATTATATTTTAAAAGTTAAAAAAATATTTGTATATTTATGCATGTGAAACCTCTAATTAATATATATATATATAAAAAAAATATTATGGTTAAAGTAATAGTTATTTTTAAGGGTAAGCATCAGTTTCAATTTTAATTAATTTTGACCATCTGACTAATTAAATCAACTATATTAAATAGTTGAAAGAGCCATCTAATCAATTTATCTTTTTTAGAGACTAATTTTGGATTAGATTGGTTCAATTGGTTTTCTATAAATTTTTTTCTTATAAATTACAAAAATATATAATTTTAATTTTTTTTTAATTTCAACTATGACAAAAACTTTTTTAATCATAAGTTTATATTAAAATTAGTTAAAAATATTTTAAAAATATTTTTAATTTATTTTTTTAAATATTTTAATATATTTAAATTTTAATTAATATATAAAAACATAATAAATATTTAAATAAAATATATATTAATTAAATTGGATAAGTTTGGTTTGATTTGGATAAAAATAATAATCATCCAAGAATCAAATTGAACCAATCAATTTTGAAAAAATTTCATCTAATTCATCTAATTAAATAGTCACTTTAGATGGGTTAGATTAAATTCAGTTTAGTTTGGCTCTGGTCACTCCTAATTATTTCATTTCTTAAAGTCTATTTACATTGAAATTTTGTACATGAAAAAAATTTTTATTTAGAGTTTTACCATTGTGAACTTCAACTACTTTACATGCCATGTCTTCCAAGATTTGTTCTTTATTTTTTATTTTTATTGAATTTGACTGAGTCGTTTTTTTGTCTGTAATGATTCACTCTTCATAGAGTGAGGATATGTGGTTATGTCCTGGCTGTTTATGTATTTGTGAGTAACTTCATAGCTCAAATTCCACATCAAAACAAAGTATTACAACACATTTAGGGTGCCCAGATGTTACTAAGCATATTTTGAACAGCAAACAAGCCACTAAGTAACACATATATTAAAGACTTTTTATTTATTTATTTATTTTGAAATAGAATCACAATAAACACCTATGGTGCGACACGAGCTTCATCAGAAGAACGGTGCAACGGCTAAACTCTTCTCTTCACACAGAACCTTCGCGATAAACAGAGATGAGAAGAGGGAAGATTTGATTTTTTTTCTTCACTGGCTTCTTCTGCTTTCGATTTAAGAAGAGTCATTCGGAGAGAGCGATTGGAGGGAGATTGAAAAATCAGAGGAGAGCACGCTCTTACTTCCTGATTCTGCAAAATCGTCAGATTGAGAGTGAACAGAAGAGAAGTCAAAAATCGGGACGCAGAGAACGAAATCGCTCTCTCGCAGTTTACCTTCCACCGCCGCTGCAGTTGCTCGTGGGAAAGAAACCATCGTTGCAGGACCATCGTACAACGGCAGAGAACGCAGCTAGTCTTCGCATTGGTGAATTTCTCCTCTCAGCTTGGCCGAGAGAGGTTTTAGGGTTTAGTGATATTGAGCATTCTCTTCACATTAGCTTCTTATTTGGTTCCATCGTTGAGGCTAGGTGGTAGTGATATTGAGTTTCGTTTGTATGTCTGTTGTAATTGCCATTGAGTTCAGTTTGTGTCCCATTTTGTGTTTTCTATTTGTAAGTGCGTTGTGAGTTGGTTAGAAACATCAGAACATGTTTCTTCTTTTTGCTTAGAAGCATGTTTCAAGTAGTTAATCCTTGGTGAATGGATGCTGGCTTACTTGGTTATTTCTTTTACTTTCCTCCATCACTTGAGAACAAGTTCAAGAAGCTAATTGTTGATGGGTGAATGCTGGTTTATTTGACTTTTAGCTCTTCTTCACTGTCTGAAAGCATGATTCAATTAGCCAGATGCCTGTAAAAAGGGTGCTAGTTCATATGTTTTTGTTTTTTGTTTTTATTTTCTTGAAAATATGATTTAAAATGTTTAACGATCTGTTCTGTTCATCTTGCTTGCTTGAAAACACGTCATCAAGTGGTCAAACATTTGGTAAAAGTGTTGTTGCTTATAGGTTCTGTTCTGTTCTGTTCATCTTGCTTACTTGAAGTATGTCTTTACGTGGTTGAACATTTGGTACAATACCGGTGCCTATACGTTCTGTTTTGTTCCTCTTCCTTGCATGTAAATATGTCATTAATTGGTCAGGTACTTGGTAAAATACGCGGGTTTAGTTGGTTCCTTTTTCTGCTTTTTTTTTTTTTGCTTAAACATGTTTCAAGTGACCAAATGTTTGGGAATCAGTGCTGGTTTATTTGATTCTTCTTCTGTTCATTCATCACTTGAAAACATTTTTCAAGTAGCTAAATACTTTTGAATGAATGCTGGTGTACAAGTTTTCGTTTTGATCTTTTCTTTACTTGAAAACATGATTTCAAATGCTCAAATGGTTGGGGAAAGAATATTCATATATGTGGCCTATTTTACTCTCTTTGTACTTGAAAACATGCTGTTAAGTGTTCAGCGTTTGTGAAAAATGGTGGTTTGTGGTTTTTCTTACTTCTTTCTCTATTCGAAAACAAAATTTCAAATGTTCTAATATGTTGTAAAAGGGGTGCTGGTTCATGTGTTTTTGTTTTTTATTTCTTTTCTTTACCTGAAAATATAATTTCAAATTTTTAAACATTTACGAGAGTGGCTGGTTTGGTGGTCTATTTTTTGTCTCCTGTACCTTTTTAAATGTTTAAAGGGTGACCTTAGGGTGCTATTTTTGGTGTTGGTGTTTAAGTTGCTTTTCATCACTTGAATCCATTTTTAAAAGTGCTTATAAATGGAAACATCAAGTTTCTGTTTTCAGCACCAGTGTCAGCTTGTTTTTCACCTCTTGAAAACCTCCCAAAAGTGTTTAGTCTGGTGTCCTTAAGGTGGTTTTAAAGTGCTGATTTAATGGGCGTTTGCTGGTTTGTTTTTCTCCTCTTGGAACCCTTTTATAAGTGTTAAGATAGTGGTTTGAGATTCTGTTTTGGGCTGGATGGAGTTTGGCTTTTTTTTTTCTTTGTTTTGCATGTAAACGTATCATTAAATGGCTGAATGGTGGTTCAAAATGCTGGATGCTATTAGGTTCTGTTTTACTCTTCTTTTGTTGCTTATAAATGTGTCATTAAGTGGTTAAATATTGGCTAGAAGTGGCTGGTGTTGTGAGCTTCTGCTTTACTTCTTTTTGTTTAAAAGTCTTTCATTAAGTGGCTGAACATGAGTGAAAAAGTGCTGGTTTACTTGGCTCTATGTTGCTGCTTTTCCTTGTTTTAAAGCATATCTTTTAGTTTTTAAACAATGGTGAAAAATGTTGGGCTTGTATGGTTCTTTTTTAGGTTTGCACCACCAGTATCCGAACCCTAATACTAGGGACTTACTAATCCAATTCGGGGCTTAGTCACAGTTAAGGCTCCTCACCCCTCCCTATAAGTGTGTTATGTGAGGATTGAACCCGGGACTCTTCCTACATACTCAGCCTGCGTTGTCAACGGAGCCACAACCCGTAGGTTGTATGGTTCTTTTTACTCACACCCTTGCTTGAAATTACATCTTTAAAGGGAGAATGTCTAATTAAGTGTTGTTTCAGGTGTTTATATGCTGTCTAGTTTTCATTAGGCATGTTTTGGTATTTTAGAGCTTCTTTTAAGTACTTGTTTTGATGTTTATGTGCTGTCAAGTTTTTGTTAAGCATGCATTTGTGTTTTAAAGCCTATTTTGAGGTTAAAGTATGTGTTACTTAGTGGCTTGTTTGCTGTTCAAATATGCTTTTAACATCTTGGCTCCCTAAATGTGTTGTGATACTTTGTCTTGATGTGGAATTTGAGCTATGAAGTCACTCACATTTGCTGCCATTCTCTTGTTTGAAGTTGTTTATTTCCTTAAAGTCTTTAATATATGTGATTCTATTTCAAAATAAATAAATAAATAAATAATCTTTAATATATGTGTTACTTAGTGGCTTGTTTGCTGTTCAAATATGCTCTTAACATCTTGGCACCCTAAATGTGTTGTGATACTTTGTTTTGATGGGAATTTGAGCTATGAAGTCACTCACATTTGCCGCCATTCTCTTGTTTGAAGTTGTTTATTTCCTTAAAGTCTTCAATATATGTGATTCTATTTCCAAAAAAATAAATAAAAATTAGAAAATGAAGAGTGTAAGAGCAAGAGATTGATGTAAACTTACAAACTAAAATACACCAATCAATCTTTCAAATTGTTTTGTTAGTGAATCCATGCCAATCATCCATTAATTTCTCTTTTTACAAAAATAACAACATTCCAACCAATTGGCTTGGCTTTGTGTCGAATTACGTAAATTTTGATCCCAATCATTAGGTACGGAGGCCCAATGATTTTATCCTAGGTCAAGTCTACCTTGTAAATAATTTTATTTTTTTCTTCTTACTTGTCTTATTTAACATATCTATGATTTAGTCTTATTTTTCCCTTTTTCTTGCATTTCAATGTTTTGTTAAGGGAGCTTTTTAAGGCTAATTAAATGCTATCTTGAGATCACATGCTGTCCTAGTTTTCATTTGGGTTTAATTTGGCATTTTAGGGTTTCTTTCAAACTTGATGAATGCTGTTTTTGGTGTTATATGCTGCCTTGACTTTTTATGAGTCTTGTAATATGCTGTCTTCATACCAGAAAAACTGCGCAGGCTCGGGTAGTGTTAGTTATATTAAATTGGAAGTTTGGAACCTTTTAAAAGGCCTTCCAATATATAATAAGTGTATGTGATTTATACTACTCCTGTGATGGTTGGCCATTACTGTCAGAACAAATTATTTGAAAGAATCAATGATATTAAGTTTGTACTAATATGTATATATACATGATACATATAGGACATGATTTAGGTGAATTCCTTAAATGTTTGTTATGAGGTTTTCTTATGAAAACACAGCACAAGGACATTTTCCCCCCAACTAACCTTCACATTATTGATTGCTTAAAAAAAAAAAAAGTTTTTCATGATCATAATTTCATGGACCAACCTCATAGCAAACATCTAAAAATTGCAACTTAGTTTTTTCGTTAATATATAATCAGTTTCTTAATCTTTAATCTTTAAGCATGATTTGATGATTAAATTTGTACGTACGGAAATTTAAATTTATTGCTGCCACAAAACCATTTCTTTTCCCTTTTGTAACTTCATTCTTGATCAGGTTTCTTCAAGAGCTACTTTTCGGATAAATTTTTAAGCCTTTGGTGTTTGGAGACATTGTGCCATCTAAATACATGATGCTTGGAAAACAAGGGGGAGCCTGACTGATATATGACATCTCTTTATCTGATTGCTTGAACTCAAAGGTGTCATGTCAGTGGAGCAAGTGTTTTGTTAATGAAGGACGATTAGGTCTTGCCATATGATATAATTGATCCTTAGTAGCCATCTAAAATAGCACAACTGATTGGCATGGATCTTAAAAAGGCTGATAGCTCTTATTCCCCTCATCCTAGATGGAGAAAAGTGGCCTATGGTGGTATGCAACCTGGGTATGATGACAACCACACTGATGAATCATTTCTTGAAGGTATGGTCATGAATGCCAGTGTTGTAAAGAGGGACATGCTAAAGGTGATGCTAGACTCAGTTTCCATTTCCGAATATCTCTCCATTGTTGCTCTTGTTGTCTTGGTCTGGATCTACACACTAAGATCAACTCTTGATGAAAATTCTCTCCTTTTTCTTGATGCAAGTCTTCTTGTTGCAGGCTTTCTAATTCTCATATTCACTCAAGAAATGCTTTCCCTCAGTCTCCTCCTCCATTATTTCCTCAATATTTCCTTTTTTATAACTGGGTTATATGTTTTGGCTCCCATTTATCAAACTCTTACTAGATCCATTAGTTCAGATTCTATTTGGGCAGTAACTGTGTCACTTCTTATGCTTCATTTGTTTCTGCATGATTATTCAGAATCCACTGTGAAAGCCCCTGGGGCTCTGAAGAATCCAGGCTTGACCAGTTGTATCTCTTTAAATGCTTCTGTAGTAGCCTCTGTTTTTATTGCTTCCCGTCTTCCTTCGAGACTACATGTGTTTGCAATCATGCTCTTCTCCTTGCTAGTTTTCCTCTTTGCTCCACTGGTTACTTACTGTATTAAAAAGTATTCCTTCCGCTTACACCTATGCTTTTCTATACTTTTGATGGCCATGACCTTGAGTTTTGTTTATATGCTGGATCGGTTACTTTTTGTGCTGCTGCTGAGTTTGTTAGTATTTGTCAATGTAGTGTGCCCTTATTGGCTTATAAGGCTTCAGGAATATAAGTTTGAGATCAACGGGCCATGGGATGAAGCTAAGCTTTGTTTTGATATTACAGACTGAGATCAAGGTGTACTTGTGAAGTTTGATGAGAAATGAAGACTACTGATTCTTGAGCTATGTTCACAACTCGTTGCTTTCTATTGGGGCTAAGTAGATCAGTTTGGGCTTGTTCAAATTAGAAGCAAGTTTTTTTGTGGTGCAATCTCCGTACAATCTCTTTAAATTTTTGACAAATTCATCTCTTCAAATATGAAACGCCTGAGAATGATTGACTTCTCCCATAAACAGTGAGGATATGAAACTAATGGTGAGCTGCATGTTGAAGGCAGTTTGTTGTCCACGATGTCTGTAATCTAGATACTCTGCTTCCACTCCTGGGAAAAAAACATTCATAAGGCATCCAAATGTGATTGAATCTGCACTAGGTCAAAAGTTAGGAGCCGAATCAACGGGAGTTAGTTCCCTTGAATGTGACAAAGTTTGAGTTTTCATCAAAAGAATATCTGCATTTAGTGATTAATGAAAAAGTTTGGAGCCGAAACGGTAATGGAGTGGCATTTTATGGTATAAATATTCTTTTGGGATTTTCCAGCAATTGTTTATTATTTATTTGATGAGTTGTTCATATATTAAAAGCCAAAAAAACCTGAGGAGGTTTCTCAGCATTTGGCTGTTTAGTGTTTGGTGTCTATTGTTTGAGATTTTTAGGTATATAAATTGTACTATTTCATTTATACTTTAGGGTGGTTTGGAACGAGAAAGAGGAAGAATTTGAAAGGAAAGGGAATGATAAAATTATTGAAATATTTTTTACTTTTTTCTTTTTTTCTAAAATTTTGGAATTCTAAATAAGAGAAAGACTAAGAGTGGATAGGAGTCGAGTTAGGTTTTAGACAAATTCAAGACCTGACTTAATTTTAAAGAGACCCATTATATAATTGGGTCAATTAAGATTTTATTTAAAAAGTTATGAAATATGCATATTAATTAAGGTTGTATTTGATTTTTTTAAAAGCAAACATTTATCTTAACTAATAATTAAAACAAAAGGAAATACAAATTTATACATAAAAAAATCAATTCTAAAACAAGTCTCAATGCAAACACACTCTTAGGATGTATTTAAAAACGAAGAGTAAGGAAGGAAATGAATTGAAGGAAGATGAAGAAGGTTAAATATTATTTTCTCTTTTCTTGTTTAATTTTTTTAAAATTATTTAATTTAAAATAATTAAAATTAATAAAGAATAAAAATATAGTGTTAAAAATAATTAATACAAAATTTTTTTTCTTTAAAAGTTTAAAAATCAAATAAAGGAAAGATTATCTTTATTCTCTTCCTTTCCCTGTTTTCTATTTTTATCTTCCCAAACATACTCTTGGTCAATAATGTTCAAATATTTTTTTTAAGTTCAAAGACTTTGAATGTTCATCAAATGAAGTGTAATAAGTAAACTTAAAAGAGTTTATTTATCGTTTGAATCCTTGAGTCAACTTCTTCAGGTTTTTTGTTTTTGTCAAGTTTTTTCAGCTTATTTTATAGGGTTGGAGGCCTCGAATTATTACTATTGGGCCGAGGTCCATTTATTGAAACCGAAAATTAAACAAAACAAACATACAGTTGAAAAGATAGGAGAGAACAATTAGATACATTGGGAGAATCTCAAATATCGTCTGCTGCACTTAATGAAGTACATACGTGGAGGCAAAGGAAGAGATTGCGTTGCGCGTTGCTTCCCCGTGTGTTCCTCGCTTTTACCTGTGGCGTGTTCCAAGAACCCCCTACAAGTATTGAGGCTTCTTCATTAATTCCTCTGCTTTTTATTCTCCTGAGAAAAATCTGAGAATTCAGACTCGAGAGAGAGGGACCAAAGCTATTGAGCAAGAAATGGGAGTGCTTTCCAATAAGATCCATTGGGAAGAACTGAAGGCTGGTGATCACATTTACTCGTGGAGGCAAGCCTATATCTACGCACATCACGGTCATCCCTTTCTCTTTTCTATGCGTCTCTTCTTATCTGTTCTTCAAATATTATTAGATTTCATAAGCAAAACATTTCATATTTATACATTGTAGAGTGAATGCCAAAAATATCTTCATATTTTTAAATATTATATTAATTTTTAATTTTTTTAAAAAATTAATTTTATTTAAAATTTAACATGATCTAAATTTTTAATAAAAAATAATAATTTAATATTTAAAATATTATTAATATAAAATTATATTTTATTTTTATTTAATATTTTAATATTATATCAGATGTGGTATTATTTTATTTTGTTAATAATAATAATATTTTAAAAATAAAATTAAATATAAAAAAATTTTATAAATATAATTAAAAATAATATAAAATTTAAATGTTTTAAGCTAAGATTGGTTGATTAAACTTTACGTTCCTCGTGTATATAAACCGCAGTACTAAAACTGCCATCCAATGCTTTCTTTTACTCTAAGACACCAGGAATCTACATCGGCGACGGAATGGTGATTCACTTCACCAGAGGAGCCAGCCAAGAAATCGGCACCGGAACCGTCCTAGACCGACTCCTCCTTACTTCAGTTCCTCCTCGTTCCACCACTGATAACACTCCTCCATGCCCAAGATGCGGCGACCATACCAGATCTCACGGCGTTATTTCTTCCTGTTTGAACTGCTTTCTATCCGGCGGCGATCTATATCTCTTCCAGTACGGCGTTACGCCGGCGTTTTTTCTCGCCCAAGCTCGAGGCGGCACGTGTACTCTGGCCACATCGGATCCTCCGGAACACGTGCTTCACCGCGCTCTGTTCCTCCTCGAGAATGGATTCGGCGGCTACAATGTATTCAAGAACAACTGCGAGGACTTCGCGATTTACTGCAAGACCGGATTGCTTTTGCCGACGAGCATCAACGTAGGCCGGAGCGGGCAAGCGGCGTCTTATATGGCGGCGGCTAGTGCAGTGGTTTCTTCGCCGCTTCGGTTGTTGAGCGCCGGTTTCGGTGGCTTCGCTTTGGTTGGCTGTGGCATGTACTGCGTGAGCAGATTGGTTTCTGATATAGGAGTTCGCAGTGATGTATCAAAGGTTCCTGTGGAAAGTCTTGTTATCGATTCGTCGTCGGAATTGGATGAACCGGATAACATCGTGGAGGACGATTACATGTAGAGTTGTGGTTGACCAAAACGGCATATTGTGCATGTCGTTCTCCGTTTGTTGCATATTTTGTGGGTGATGAAGTTTCATTTACGAGTTGAGACTTCAACTATTTTGAATATTTTAAAATTTCTTATTATATTAATAATTTGCTTGTTAAAAGATACTGACCTCAATTATGCATTTGTATTTTTATACAAGTTAGTTTTTATGGTAATCGAACACTTAATATGTGTTTCTATATAAAAATAATAATAATAAAATCACATTTTATATTTTTAAATTTTACATTAATTTTTAATTTATCTTTAAAATTTTTAACAATCAATTTTATCTCTAAAATTTTAAATTATAATTTAATATCATCTAAATTATTAAATAAAAATAATAATATGACATTTAACAAAATATTAAAATATTTTAAAAAATAATGTTGACTTATATTAATTTTGGAGACATAATATTAGATGTCACATTATTATTTTTTGTTAATAATTTAGATGATATTAAGTTATGTGATCAAATTATTGTAATTTAAAATTTTAAAGAAAAAATTAACTATAAAAAAATTTAGAGATAAAATTGATATAAAATTTGATGATATAAAAAGTGTTTTTGTCAATAATAATTTATGATAAAATTTGACAACTTATTTTATAAAATGATCTCATTTTATTATATAATTGATCCAAAATTTAGTGTCAAAATTGACAACTTATTAATAGGAATAACATTTAATTCAACTAATAATTAAGTTTGACATCAAATTTCAGACAAAAATATAATTAAAAATAAAAAATTAAAACATTTTACAAAAATAGAAGATTCAATTGTCTGTTTTGGGGAGACTAAATTAAAAATTTTATAAAATAAAAAAAAACTAAAAATATATTTAAGCAATTAAGCCTATTTTTAAGTGCAAATTATTAATCTATTTTTTATTTGGTCGAAAGTGGATCATAGTTTTTAGTCACATGAAATAGTAAACAAGTTTCTCCATTTGGACTGTGGGTCAATCAAGACAAGCCCAAAAAGAAATCAATTGGGTCCAACCGTCCAATAGAGTCTTGACCTTGGCCCAAAATAGCGGTAGTATAAGCATTAGGGTTTTCTCGTTGAGAATCTCTTACAAGGTTATTGTCATCGACAACCCGGCAGTATCGCTCGGCGCGCGTCTCTGTTGCAGGGTAAGGTATATTGCCATGGCGGCCGCGGTAGATCAACCTCTCAGTCATGACCTCACTGAGGCAGCCAATGATGTTAAACTCTTTAATCGTTGGACCTTCGAGGATGTTCAGGTTTTCCTTTTATTTTTCTCATTCTCATTCTTCCCTGCTTGAATGAGTTATGTTCAATTTATAATTCACCCTTAACGTTGACAACGGCTGATGCAAATTGGTTTCTAACTTACGTTACTGTTATTGACATGTCTTGGGTTGGTGCTATATTTCATCATTGCACTGAATGGGAGCTGCTTTAGTCCTTGTAGCCGAGATAATATTGCAAGAAATAAGGAATAAAATTTAATTGAATGTGTTTATAGACAACTATGTCTCACTGTTCATTCTGTAATTCATCCGATTTTTTATTTTGATATTATTTATACAAAAAAAGGCTGAAGTATCATGTTTTTGAATATTTCCCTCGTACTGATTTGCAAGTGTTCACATGGTCGTATTTTTCTAGTGATGCTATAACTGTTATCCATTGTTTTAAGGAACCACAGACCTAAGGTAATTGGGGATTTAATTTTAAATGATATTTAATGCGGTGAGAAATTTTGCAATTTCCTTCCTATTGGGAATGCGTATGGAGGATGCTATGGTATTCCTTCAACTTTGCTAAATGACCCATGTACTCTGATGTTGAGTAAGCCACTTTTAAGATCCTTATTTTACTTGTATCCATGCATTACTTGCTGACGACTTTTACTAATGGCTTACTTTACATGCCATGTCTTCCAAGATTTGTTCCTTATTTTTTATTCTTATTGAATTTGACTGAGTGGTTTTTTTGTCTGTAATGATTCACTTTTCATAGAATGAAGATATGTGGTTATGTCCTGGCTGTTTATGTATTTAATTATAGGTATTATGATTGTAGGTGAATGACATATCTTTAGCTGATTACATTGGTGTGGCTCCTGCCAAGCATGCAACCTATGTGCCCCACACTGCTGGGAGATATTCAGTCAAGCGTTTCAGGAAAGCTCAATGCCCTATAGTGGAGAGGCTTACCAACTCTCTAATGATGCATGGGCGAAACAATGGGAAAAAGCTTATGGCAGTAAGGATTATAAAGCATGCAATGGAAATTATCCACTTGCTCACTGATCAGAATCCTGTCCAAGTTATTGTTGATGCTGTGATCAACAGGTATACAAACAAGAAACAGATACACGATTGACTGTCTCCGATTGCATCTCTAGCCATATATAGTTTGACTCTACTTTTTTCTTTTTTTTCTTTTTTCTAATGCTATATATCACTCCAGTGGTCCAAGGGAAGATGCTACTCGAATTGGGTCTGCTGGTGTTGTCAGACGTCAGGCAGTGGATATTTCTCCCCTCCGCCGTGTAAATCAGGCAATCTATCTACTTACCACAGGTGCCCGTGAGGCTGCATTCAGGAACATTAAGACAATTGCAGAATGCTTGGCTGATGAACTTATCAATGCTGCAAAGGGGTCATCAAACAGGTATTCAAGAATCAAAAGCTAGATTTTTAACTCTTTGGAGTGAATCAATTAGTGTGTTTGTTTCTTTTTACATTTATTTCTGTGCATCCTTGTTTCTTTTTGCTCATCATTGTTTGCTATTTCTGTGTTTGCTGATTCTGGTTCTTGGATTTTAGCTATGCCATTAAGAAGAAGGATGAGATTGAGAGAGTTGCCAAGGCAAACCGTTGAGAAATGAAGAGTAGCACAGGGATAAAAGTTTTGCATTTAAGTTGGTTTTGTTTCCCACCTTCTCCCATGGATCTTTTGATACTCTTGAGGCTAAATTGAAGATATGATTGCTTGTTAGTTTCTTATGCTGAATATTGGAGAGTTTAATTTTATGGATAGATCTTATTTGTCAAGAGAAACCCTTTAATATCATTAGCTGTAAAATACATTGTCGAATCAGATGTCTCTGTTGTGTTTGGTTGGTAATCTTGAATTAATCTGCTCTATGTTGCTTGAGAACTTCCAATAGGAAGTTCCTTTAATCGTATTGTGGTGTTATTTCATGGCACTTGGCCTTTATGAGAAGAATGAGGACAGGGAAAATACCAAGTGCCGTTAGTAAGATATTTTTGTGAGGGAAAATGCTGAAATACTAACGAAGTTTTCTCTCCCGCTCCATTTTTGAAAAGAATCTTTATAATGCAATGGAAACTTAGACTTATGTTTCTTGATCTTTTGCGCCCCCCCCCCCCCCCAACCCAATTTTCGTTACTCTTAAGCCAATTTCCTTTTAAAAAAAAAATTGTAAATACTCTCTTTATATCTAAATACCTGTTATCAACTTATAAAATATATTAGTATCGTTTGAACTGTCACTACATAGATTTTTGGTTCTTCTATATATAGTTCTATTAATGCATAGCATATTTTCATTAATTTGCACTTGAATGTTGATTGTTAAAACTTTTTTAAAAAATTGAAAATATAGTTTGATAATCACGAAATGAAATTTCACATTTCAAATAACTGAAAATGTCATCCTCCCGTTTGAAAGCCAAAAGGAACTTTTGAATCATGAAAATTTGATTTGCAAATCAATAAAAAGTGTGTTAAATAACAATTTAAAAAGCACAAAAGGGCATATCAATCAACAATATTATAAGAAAATTGGTTTACAAAATTTAAATCTTTAAGATGATTCATGATATACTTGTATTTAAAAAATTAGAAGAGATTCTTTAAAAATAACTCAATTAAAAGGAAGATATTTGCATTTTTCTCTCAGAAAATGCTTTATTATCAGTTTTTTGAAACGAGTCCCAAGCTCCCAAAAAAGTTACTTTTATAGTTACCCTTTTAAGTTTTAAACATAAAGAACAACATGATGCTGTATATGATATATAAGAGGGGCTTCTGCAAAATAATAATCTCAATACAATCACAAAGTATGGATGGAGATGAAAAACCCCTCATATAACCCTCCATCTTTTATTAAAAATACAAGAAAAAATCCAAATGAAAAAATAGAATTATATATAGCAAACAATGCCATATTCTCCTACCAATAACCATGAATTCACAGCCTAAGCCTGAACTTACAGCTACTACTATTAATCCTGACCTCATTATTGGATTCCAGACTATCAACCACAAGCCTGCAAGTAACCTTGAACTTCACTTTGAACAGCTTCAATTTCCCCAACTTGACCCTCACAGGCTGCTTTGCCTTGAGATTCAGAGGAATGTTCCCTGTCTGCTGTAACTGTTCCTGCAGTACATTCTGCAATCCAGTGGCATTCTGTGACTGCCCAATAAGAGCCAAATTAAGCACTGTAGTGTTTCTATGTCCCTGATAGAACTTAGGCAAAGACCCTTCACATAGCTGTGTGTCCTCGTACCAAGCACTCACATGGCTCCCTCCTTCATAATATATCCCTATCTTCTTGTTTGGGTTTCTAGCTGTCACGTTCACATTGAATGTCACAGACAAATTATCTCCCGAAACACTGTACTGGCTCACACTTAATCCGTCCACTGAGTATTTTGGAAGCTTTGGCCTAAACACAAGGTACAGAATCCCTATGGTTATGCCAATTGCTACAATTAGGATCAGTAGGATGCTTATGGTCCAACATAGGAACTTGCAGCAGCAGCTTCTTGATCTTTTTTTCTTGGCTAGTGGCTTGGGATGCTGCACCACCGCCGGCGCTGGTGCCGTCACCGGCTCGCCCTTATCGGATTTGGATATTTCTCTTGGGAAGAGAGGAGCTGAGGGTGTGTGTGGTGGTGCCTCCACATCATTAGCAGGGTAAATTCTCTGATGATGATCAGCCATATTGTTGGTTCAGAAAATCTCAAAATGTTCTATTTCTTGTATTGTGGTGTCTTCTGTATATATATAATGTTAGGTTTGCAAGGAGGGATTGAATAAAATAATATATTAGAAAGCTTCCTCTTTTGACTTGGACGGATTGAGGGCTCATAGATTTATCTGGGTTAATTTTATAGCAGAGTTATAGACTTCTCAGTCACGTGTACCAAAAGTTCAACAATAAATTGCGTCTAGAAATTTATTCTTTATTCTGTTGCTGTGAATTTTAAACTTGTAGAATGGCGGCTGTGATCATTTCTGTTGCTCTTCCTTTAAGGTCTTGTATTGCTGCATGTGTTCTGAAGTTTTAAGTTATTTTATTATGGTTTCTAGACTTTTGATTACATTGAATTCTCGAATATAATATGAACAGGGTTTTTTTGTTCTGATCTTCATTTGAACACAAACTATTATCATTTATCAAAGCTTTCAATTTGAATTTTGAATATTCTAAATTTAAGAAATAATATATTTTTTTAAAGTAAAAAAATTGACACTTATAAGATTTATCTTAAATAAATTAAAAATTAAATATTTTTTTATTTTTCTTTAAACATGTATAGATATATTATTTCTAATACGAAAAGTAAGGCATAACGTGTTTGACAAATTACAATCCCATTAATATTTAATAAAAAAAATAAATTAGAAAGAGATAAAAAGAAATTTGACACTTATAAAATTTATTTTAAATAAATTAGAGATTAAATATTTTTTTATTTTTTTAAATGTGTATAGATATATTATTTTTCAAATGTAAAGAATCAGAATGCCAAAGTAAGGCTTCATGCGTTTGACCAATTACAATGCCATTCATTTGATTCAATCCAATTTTAGGGATAAAAACTACTTGGGAATGTATACGCTTATTTTTTAATTGAAGCAAATATCTTTCATAATATTAATAGCAAACCCATTCGACGAAAAGGCTATAGAAGCTTCCTTGCTTGCATACACATGTTTTCAACCCCCACGCGTTGTGACACGATCAAGTCATAACTTGGTAAACAACGTATACACAACAACGCACGCGTGTCGTTTTGATGTTCTTGAATCTTGACTTTTTGCTGACAATCTCACTGATCTCATTCTATCATCACATTCGTGTATGGTAGAAACTGTGGTTTAGTTTTGTTGGAGTAAGACGTTAATGTTTATGTTTATGTTCAAGTGGCCATAGATAAAGGCACAAGTGGAATACGTTGGAGCTATCAAACAAGAGTATTAGATGGGTTTCATCGTCTACTTTTCTGTTCCTTGAATACTTCCAAGTTCTATGGATGAATCTAAATTCCAAATTTACCTGTTCAAGTCGCCATTGGCTTTGGTAGATGAATTTTTTAAATTATAAAATTTTTTATTTTTTAAAAATTTTAAATTATTAAATATTTTATCTAACTAATTAAAAAAATCTTAATCAGTACTCTTATAAATCAATTAAGTAAAATTGTAACCAATGCTCTAGACTACTAATTAATAAAACTTTTAGAGTTAATAACGAAACAGCCAAAGAAAGTTTTTTTTTGGATGAGTTTGATAAAAAAAATTTTAAATGTACATATTGTATTATATTATTTATGTATTAATTAATAATATTATTAATTTAATTCTTTATTTTTTAAATTAGAGATTTTACATAATAAATAAAATAAAAATAATTAATTAAAATTTATTGATTAATATATAAATAAAATAATACAAATATCTACAAACAAATTTTTTTAAAATTTAGTACATTTATATTTCACATGGATTGGATGAGGAGAGATCAAGGTTGGAGTTTGACTTCTCTCTCTCTAATTCCATCTTGGGATTAGAAAAAAAATATGGATAGTCCTTCTCTTAGTATTTAAAACGTGTCAAACACAAAACTATTTTATTAAGGAAGATCAAAATCTTAAAACCAAACTTTTCATGAAGATTGCATTTGATTAAAAACGGTAGTATCCAGATTTGAACCTGCATAAAAGAAGGTCATATGGGATATCATCATTTGCATTAAAATATATCACCTCAAGGGATTTAGCTTGATTGGCCAATTAAGGTCAAGCCTCAAATGTAAGTTAAGCTTTGCATATATCAACATCAAAACAAAACCAATTCCTTTGACCATGACTCCTTATAAAGCTCTTCCTAGTTTCTGCAAACAAGAACAAGTATTGTTTTATTTTAATTCTTTTGTTAAAATATGCATGTAACAGCCATACAAAAACATCAAACATATAATTTTAAGGTATATACTAAAACAAAACAGAACTACAAATAAAAAAAAATTGAAAAGGATGGAAACTTAAAATGATTCATAATATTATACCGAAAAAAAGAGAATCATAATCATAATATGGTTATATTAAATCTTCAATTAACGATCTATACCTCTATTGTTCCAATTTTGAAAAAGATCTACTAACCTAGAGCTGCAACTGCGAGAAGAATGACCAGAAGTCTTAATGGACTGAACAGAAAAGAATAGAAAAACGAGATAATGAATAAGGGTAGCTATAATTAGATTAAAAAAATGGTTGTAAGCATGCATCTTTAAACAAAGATAATGTCAAACTCATTCTGAACATGAAGCACGATACACTAAAAGTTGAATTATGTCGTGTTTCATACATATTGATATTTATTTGATTCTTATTTCAAATACGAAATAACACTTGAAATTACATTTAAGCACTGTACATTTTGTTAGTGTAACAACATTATCTGTATGATTCCTTATCATTCGCGTACTAGTGCTTCTTAGATCATATAAATCTACGTGGATGCGCCTGCTGTGACAACAATTGGGTTGAACAAGTCCAACGATCAGTTGAATGACCAGAATTAGGTTCCCATAAAGAAGAAGAAAACCCCAAATGCTTTTGACCACTCACACTGAAGCTGTTGCTTCCTGAAGATTCTTTGTCCTCCATATCCACTGCCCCACATAGTGAACCACCACCCCTAGTAACTGTCACATACTTATGTAAGCTAGGCTCCATTACATCATCAATGACAACTACCTCGGATTCCACAAAAGGTGTGTCCTTTGTACTAGAATCTGTGTTTCCTTCCCCATAATGATTCACACCCACATTTTTGGATGAACCAGTGAGATTGGTGGAGCTTGAGGTGGAGTTGAGATTAGCTACGGCTTCAACGATGGAGCAAGCTTTGGCGACACAAGCCGGGAGAGGAGTGGAAGGTGTGTTGTTATTGTTCTTTTGATGGAAGTTTTTTATGTCTTCAAGTAGTAGTGAGGTGTAGGACTGTGCAGGATTCATTAAGGTTTCAGGATTGAGGATGTGGTCTAGGTCTGTTCGTGATCTCCTAGAGGATCTGCTTCTTGTTAATGACGTGTGTGGAGGTTTTAGGCTGTCGGAACCTGAAGGCATCATCATCACTTTTGTTTTACGAACAACATCTTCTGTCATTGAAGACTGTCCCTTGACCTCTTCTTCTTCCTCTTGTTGCTCCTTTGTCTTCCGGCTGCTTGTTCTGATTTTGATGTTGTCTTTTGTATCAGCATTTGTTTTCTGCAGTTGGTGTTGGGAAGGGATCATCAAATACATCAAATCAATAGGATAAAGCAAAAAGATGTCATTTTTCTGAATTCGGTGTGTTCAGTTCCTCACTACTACAGTCTTAACGTTAACATCATTATTGGACGATGTGACCCTTAAAACTCTAGGGTTTTTCTTATCGTTTCAAAATCCTCAATCAGCTTCTTGTTTTAGAGCATAAAGCCTCAGTGGGTCAAAAGAAAAATCTCAAATTCTCAATTTAAATGTCACATCGATCACCAAATAACAGCCACAACAGGTGAGAAGATGATTAGGCCATTTAGCGTTTTTATTAACTAGATGTTAATGTGAAGACAGCACTAGTCACCAAAACCACTGTGGAGAACCATAATTGAGAAAATAATGAAAATATTAATGCACTGAAACAGAAGAAGTCACTCCTTTCTAGCAAAGAATTGCAGAAGCTATAAACTTTTTACCTGATTAGCTTCTGTTTCACTTTCCTTTCTGGGTCTGCTTTGAATTCCGCAGTTATTATTGTTGGCTAATTGTGGATAAGCAAGAGAATCAGGATCAATCTCACTCAGTGGGTTTCTTCTATAAGGCGATTGTTCTGCTCTCCTTGAAGAACTACGACTCAGCGAAGGTTGCTGCTGATTCTCACTGAATAATAGCAGTTTACCATTTGCTGCATTTCCATTTGCTCTTGCAGGAGATTGAGAACGTGGTGAGGCTGCACTTCTTGACCCATTATCACCACCACCACCAACATTTCTTTTGACTGAGATCCTCTTGATGCCTCCACCACCATTGTTACTCTTATCCATAGACAAGGATGAAACAGTAGGAGGGACAGTGACCATTTTTCCAGGCCTAGTTGTAGTGTTGTCGCTATTTGTGGGGTTGCTAGTATGAGTATCTGATAATCTTCTGCTCGGAGATCTACTAACTCTCCTCTCTCTGCTGCTTGACCTTTGATGCTGGTCTCTTTCCCTGCTGGGGGTTCTTCTCCTTCGATCTGAACAAGGCCCCGGAGATCGCCGGTGGTGGCGGCGCTGCCGGAGATGGTGGCGGTCCTCTCCGGCCACCCCGTTATCATCTTCCTCACATAGGAACTCAGTATTGTCAGTGGCCTTGGTAGTATCGTTCTCACAGTGATCAAAATCATGACTTGTGTTTGAACCAGAGTAGTTCCTGCCTCTCCCACGTTCACCAGAAGAACCAGTTTTACCTGAAGAGTTTCTGCTGAGTCTTCCACACTGTAAGAGAATGGCATCCACATTTGCTTCTGAAGAAACCCCATTTCTGTCTCTACTACCATCATGGCTCTTCCTGTGCTTGATGATAAAAATCTCCTTCTTCACACGGCCTCCACCATCTTCTTGCAGTGACTTCTTCTTGTCCCTCTTGAGGGTCACATCTAGCTCAGTTTCTAATTTGGATTTGGAGAGAGTGACAGTTTGGGGTTGAGGAGAAGCTGACTTGGCTCCAGAAACAGAGGAGGAAGAAGCGTCTCTCTTCTTACTCAAACAAGCACCCATGGAATGGGATTTCTGGTGTGGAACAAACCCTATAGAGCTAGAGAATGACAAGGAAACAAACAGAGATAGTAAGAGAAAAGGGAAGGTATTAATATTATTAAGCCAAAGGGCCAAAAGGATATTTGAATTGGTGATGGAAAGTGGAACTTGAAACATTACCCAATAAATATTTTTTAAAAAAACTTGTAACTTTCTCAGATTTAATGAGAGAGAGAGAATAGAATTCAAATTTTGGCAAAAAGAGTGGGGTTGCGTTTTGCCCTTCTCTCTCTGAAACGCAAGATCCGTGACCGTGGGAGGGGTAAATTGGGTTGTCTCTCTGACCAGACAACCCTAAACTTCAATGTCAGGAACATCTTTCAAAAACGAATTCGTTTGTCAAAAAACAATTAATGCCTTTTGGTACAAGGTATAAAAAATTTTATTGATACGTTTAAAATATTATATCCTCGTATTTATATAAAAATTAAAAAAATATTTTAAAAAATATTATATTTTTAATAATAAATTATTTTTATATTTTTATAAATTTTTATTCTTATTTAAAAAGATAAAAATTTTATATTTTTTTAACATAAAAATATTTTTATCATAATAAAATTATTAATTATTTTTATTCATATCTTATTATAATTTTATTTATTATTTGATCTATTTTAAAATTATATTTAATTTATTTTAATATTTATTAAAAATTTATATTTATCGCAGTTTAAATTTTAAAAAAATTATTATTAAAATTCAAAATTACAATTTTTTTTAAAAAATTAATAATTTAATTTAGTTTAAATTAATTGAAGTTAATTTTGATTAATTTAATTAAAAAAATTTTAATAAATAGATAAATTTGATTAAATATATAAATATGAATCAAATAAAATCATAAAAAAATATATAAATATAAATTTTAAATATTAATAAATCTTTATCTTATTATTTAATTATGTATAAAAATAATTTTTTTTATATAATTTTGAGATATTTTAAAACTGAAACAAAAAAATTATAAAAAATTAAAAATTTAAGTTTGTTAAATTATAAAATATTTTTTATTTTAAATAAACCAAATAAATTTTTTAAAATTTATAAAAATATTATTCTTAAGAATATAATTTCTAAAAGTAAAACATCTATCCATATACTGAAATACTTGAACACAAATGGGTCTTTCCAATTTAACATGTCGTTTGTCCTCCTCCCCTTATTCTCTCAGTATATTCAAAATTTTGTACAAAGGTTACGTATACCATAAACTTTACCACAACGTTCGTATCTGTTGAAAGATTTAGCAACAGCTATTAGCGTTTAGAGCCTTCTTTGATTTCGAGATGATGAACAAATTATTATATTGTTTATTAAAAGTATAACTTATTAGATAATATTTTTTAAAACTTTTATTTCAATATTATTTATTTGTATTAAACATTATAAATTTAATATATTCTAAAATTTTTTAAAATATTATTTTGATATTAATAATTCATATTTAATACTTATTTATTACATGAATAATAAATATAAAAATATTTTAATCAAAATATGTAAAACTTGCTTCTTAACTTATATCATAATTTAGTGTATGGCATGTTATAATTTTAAGAGAAAAAAATATAATTTTTTAAGGATTTTTTTATAACCAATGACTTAGAAAATTGATTAAGATTTTATTTAATTGATTGATAAAATTTTTAAACATTATAAATTATTATTTTTATTAATTTTTTATAAATTTTAAATCATTAAATATTCTATCAATTAATTAAAATAAGCCTTAAATATTGACACTAGTTATCAAAACTATTTTTTTAAGAAAACAATTTAAATATCAGATTTTCTAATAAAAAATATCATTTATATAATTAGTTTATTTCATGATTAATTAATTTTTTTTAAAAAAATTGTTTTATCCTAATTAAAAAATTTGATAATAAAGATATAAAAAATACATAAATCTAGTCTTTTTTTAAAACACGAATAGGCAGCGTAATTTCTTCCATAATACAGTCTCGTACCAATAGCTTAAGAGAGAATTTACCATGTTACATTGGTTGTTGGCTTGGGTGCATGTTGACATCAACCTGCCAAAGGCTCAAGACTAGTAACATACAGACATTGAAGAACCCATTAGAGGACAGTAGAGTCCACCAAACTATAGAACAATCTACACAAACAATCTACACAAATTAAATTGCTCCGTTAGATGATCGTTAAAGCCATTCATAACTCGTGATGTTTATCCAGCCACCATAGCAATCTGCTAGAGCCTAGAGGCATTATCTTGACATCTTCCATTTCGTCCAATATTGAAAATTTGAAATTGAGATGGGACCTTGTAAGTGGTACAACTTGGTATAATCTCATGCAGCTTACGCCAACACAATAAATGCTTTACTATTTATTTTTCTGGTTTATGTAGTCTTATTATTAGCTACATCCAAGAACTAATCACAGCAAGCAAAAATGCAAAATCCACAGATATCCAAAACAAGAATACACAATTTTTTTAGCTATTTCACCAAAAGAAAAACTACGGGAACAATTTAGGCAAGGCCATCTAGTCATTTGTCCTAATATGTCAAAAGGGTACTATAACAGCGAGCGAGCCTGCAGTATAGAGCCATCAATAGAAGAGTTTTGCAGTCCCTTTTGGGTTTAGGTGGTGATCATCACATTGCTCATCTGGAAAGGCATGAATAACTTTAACCCGGCAACAGCAGCGCACAAATGAATCAAGGTGAACCTGTCGCTCCGGGAAAGAGTTCAGATATTTTATTGAAGACGTCCATAACCTGAAATATTGATAGTAAAAAGCAATTATCAGATACTAGAGCCAAATATTTAAAACTGAACATGAATGAGGTTCATAAATAATTACTGGTTCAGGACAAGGAAATATTGGACAACTAATACATAGCAGGACGCAATTAAATTCATATTGTTCCTCTCCCCACATTAAGCATATACCAAACACAAAGTAGTAACCTAGGGGGAAAACCAAATTTAAACAGGCTTTCAAGAATGATAAAATTGAAGCCAAAGATGAATTACAGTATCAGCATACCTCCTTGTCATTCTGATATTTAGTAATGTTCAGCGGGTTCTGTGAACACTGCATTAGAACATGATAGTCAGTATTCTTCATATAAAACATAAATAGAACACTTATAAGAGAACATACATCCATGATGGCTGCTTGAACTCTAGGATTCTGAAACGCCATTGCAACATCAGGATTGGCCATTATCTTGGAAATGACCTCTTCAGGAGTAAGCCCAATTTGATCTGATGAAAGTAAAATGTTCAAAAAATGCAAAGAGGAGAGAAAGGAAATTCATTATTAAAGTCAAATAATCAAATGCATTAAAATTGTCTGTAGGGAAGAGTTACAATATAAGAAATCCAACGAAAAAAATTGCTAGGTAAGAATAACCAGTCATTTGGTTTATGTTCCTATTTGGAAAACTTTTCACCAGGAGTTTCTCAATCTCACTAACATAAAGAAGGCGATATCATCACGAATTAGGTCATCATAGCTTTTAAAAATTCAATGAACTGTGCTTAAGAAATAAAGATACTCATCATGTCTAGCATATAAAAGATAAATCAGTCAGCAAAGAAATGTTAACATGGCAATGTGTTTAGAGAAATGATAAGTTCTGCTTCATTGATAGTAGTATGGTTCAATATAAGCTAGCAAATAAGAACATGGCCCAGAAATCAGACTATACGACAAGTGTTAGCATGTTAAGAGGATGTAATGACCTTGGGATTATGATACGTAGAAACATCCCCAGTAAGGGGAAGAAAAGAAGAAAGTGGAAGAATACAACGACAAACATCCCACGTTTGATGCAATCTAAGAAGCATAGACAGATGGGACTTGGCACAAACATGAACAAAGCCGTACAGCAAAAGTTGAAGAGTTATTTTTGGAAGCATTGCATTAAGTCCAACACAAGCACCCAACATGTCAGAAACAGGCACAACTTTTTTTAAGTGTTTGTGCTTTATAGGATAGAGCTAAGAAAAGACAATTGGGAGCTTAGTGCTTACTGTTGGCCTCCAGACCAACATGATAATGAACTAAACAACTAGGAAATATCACTTGCATAGGATGGAACCAAGAAAATATTCTAAATTTGTAGGTAATTTCAAGTCCAAAGAAATTTGAAGCAGCCAACAAAAAATGAGACTATGTTAAATCAACCAGTTTAATCCATCCAGCTCGGACAAAAAAAATGGTTTCAGTTAAATGAAAAGCAAGAAAATCAAAACTTACCAAATTGTTGCTTAACCTCAGGACTGTTCAGGTCAAAATTTTTCAAGGTGTCCATCATTCGGCTGTCCCATTCGCTGCTCCCACTCATGTTGCTTCTGAAACCAAACACAAAGATTAGACAAGAATTGTGAATCCTTGCACTCCAGGGAAGATTGTGCCACTAGATTAAACAAAAAATTACATATTTTTATTGAACAATAAAGCATGAAACTTCAGGCATAATTTTAAAACATCTAAATTCCCAAACTCATTCTATCAGCCATGTGTGCTTGACATGAGTATTCAAAATAGCCTCTCAGCTTTCATTCATTACTAAACATGCTGTGTAATTATGAAGTGAAAAACAACTGCAATTATACAGTAAAGCTCTGATTAAAGAACCCAGACAAAACAAATACATTGATTATCCAAGGATTAATACTTTAAAGGGAAAATGACCCACCCTCCACTGGAAAATACCTTGCAATTAATACCCTAAATGGCATGCAATATCAGGCCAGAAAAAATAAATAAATAAAGGGCAAAGAATAGCTTTTCTTATAATTTTTGGTGCTTAATTAGCATGCAATTAAGTCTATCATTTGAACAATAATTTATTTTTTTCATTAAAAAAAAATAATTCGAAAGGCATTCCCCTAAAACCATGAATTGGCAGAACCAAAAGGTAGTAGCAAGAATTAATGAAAGGTTAATAACTGGATTGCAAATGTTTGGCAACCTGGGGAAATTGGCCCACAGAAAGCTGAAGCAAAACACCATCTTGGAAATAGTAATTTGGAGAGAAAGAAAACAAAGACCCCAAGTTCATTGCCACAGAATGATGGCTCAGAAAAGAGGTAGTCATTATTCACTTGTGGAGAATTTTTCTGCACACCAGAATACTATTTCCCATTGAAAATGTGGCAAAATAATAATGCACATAAGCATTTTCTCAGAAGTTATTTTTCCAACCAATAAATGCAAGAGAAAAGTAGCTGAAATAAAAAGGTTCCCAGAAACAGCATTGCGCTGAACAGTGCATGAAGAACTTACAGCATTTCTTCAAGTTGTTGACGGTACTGAGGATTCTGCAGCATCCCTATTAAAAGCAACAACAGTACAGCAATTATTTCTCATGGCTTAACCATATAAAATGTCACGAGGTAGAAGTTAGCATCTACCAGTTGAAAGAAGGAACTTTTTTCTTTTTTTTTACCTGCAAACTATTTTGAAAGCATTTCCATTATACAGAATTGTATGCAAAAACCAAAAACAAAAAATAAAAAACCCGAGACTTTAGTGACGATGAGGGATGCTGGTATCTTATGAAACACAGAAATTATTGTAGAAAACAGACATTACAGCCAACTGAGCTTTGCTAGCCCTGAGTCCCCAGCAAAGATGAGGGACACAGGTTCAATTCCCCATTCCCTCAGCTATGAATCTCTAGCTCCAAAAGACCCAAAATATATATATATAATAACGCATTGTCCATGGAGAAAATGATAGAGATCACAAACAGCATTAAAATTATAAGTGATTGACTCCTAACAGTACTAAATAATGAAAATTGCTGTCTGCATATTATAATAAATCTCAAAACTTTTATCAATACTCAATATAATCAGAAAGCTAGAGGAAGAATTCTTATATGTAGGGAATTACATTTGAAGGTAGAAGGATTTCTCATCTCCTCAGGTAAGTAGCTGCAACAGTACCCAGTAAAAATTAATTTAAAAAAAGAGAAAAATCTAATAATATAAACAACTATGTGCACAATATTTGCAATTTTCATAGAGCAATCACAATGCAAAATCCATTGAGATTCCATCTCATCTGAAGACAGATACAGCAAAGGCATATGATTGAACCCAAACCAGCCTATTTTGAAAACAGCAAGGAACCAAATTGGCACACAGAAAAAGCTCCAAAAAATTACCAGTGTCTTTTGAGGACAAAAGAAGGGAGCTATCAGATATTAAAGCAAAAAGTACAAGGACAAAGATATCCTCCAAAATAACAGAGAGGAAAACAGAATATAAATTGTCAGTTAGAATAAATTAGGTTAAGTTCATATATACATTTAAATTGCATCAGCTACATTGTAACCTAGAAATAAAAACATAAAAGTCTTGGATTTTACCAGAATGATCAATAACAGAGTTTATGAGAAAGCTACAAGGAAGGCAGAGCTAAACACAGAAGTACACAAAAGAAATATCAGCTGTGGGGAAAAGGTACAGGAAAAAAAATTCAAAAACAAGGGCAAAGGCTTGAATACCGAAACAATTACGGTTTCAATATCAACTATTAGAACCTGACATAAGAAGTATAATTTCATCCTAACACCAATGCCAAACGGACACCTTGGAAAATTCCCTGCTTATTTGTTGTTCATAAAGAAAATGTTTCCTTGATAGGAAACAATAGAAGCACAACAATAAGGTGAAGAAAACCTCTGAAGGAAAACAAATAAGAAAACAAACCAGAAAATCGAAGGATTCATCTAAAACTCCTCATTGCAACACCTCATTGCCACACACTACGTTGAAATTGAAAAGACAAGGAATACAATCTAGAACTCCAGTTAAAAGCATATGCAAGGCAGTTGAACTTTAGACACATCCAAACCTCCTAAGTATGACTAAGAAATGTAATTTAAAGGCATAGACAGGGAAAGGAACCACTTAAAAATCATCCAAAAGCAAATTATTTACTAGGAATGGAAAATCATAATCATTAAGTTGAAAGGAACTAATATTACGGATAAACCATCTTCTGCACTGTTGGATCTTCCATCATTTTCTCCAGAGCTTCCACTGATAAGACTGACTTTCCTATCCAAATATGAACAAGGTCAAACTTAGAACATTTGTTTAAACCAAAGTGCAGCTCATATAGGCAACATTAAAAGAATAAAGTCATTGACAATATTGTTCGTGATTGCAGTAATATATATATATATATATATATAAATTGACTTTAACTCATATTATTAGTAAATAATGCTTCTTGGAACTCAAACTAGTCCATATTGGATTGACATAGTTTCAACCTAAAGAATAACAATATTCAACTCGAGTTGAGAAGTAAACGATAGCTTCTTGAATATTTGCAACATGTGAATGGATAGCTCAGAATCAGCTGCACACCCTTTCTTACACCGTAATGTGGGCAGAGGATGTACCTTTGCAGAATAAGCAGTTCAGAGTTTTAGATAAAGGGAATGGTTGTGTCCTTGGGCACTGGAAAGATATCTTTTCATGAGGTTTAAAGGGACTTGGAAGAAAAAGGCCAAAGCTCTGTGGCACATAGTGCATTTGGTTGGAGAGGAACACTGGTAAAAGGTCTATAGGGAGGCCAATAACAGTGCAGATTGGTTACTATTACTAAACATGCTTGCTCATTGGATTTTGGTTTATAAGATTTACAGGATGGCGTGGCCTTATGAGTGTTCCTTTCCAATCTGTGTTCTGGTTATCTTTTCTTATGCATAAGCCCCAATGTGGACAAAAAAAAAGAAAAAAAAAAAAAAGAAAAACATTTTGTTTCATACCTATTGGTAAAATCAACTTGGCAAACAAACGAACACAATTATTTTATTTGTAAAAAAATAGTGATCATGCATTCCTTTAAAGTTCCAGCAATACAGTGGAATTGTAATGAGTTTAACAGACTCTTTGTTACCTGCAGATTGAGAACCAGGTGAAGCACCAAAACCCTGGTTAGAGGCAGGCCCATTTTGAGAAACCTTCAATTAACGTGCATCATGATCACATATTAAGAACAACCGTACTCCATTAGCAAAAGCATAAATCTTAAAAACTCACTTCCTCAGGAACCCGAGTTTCCTTGGATGAACTTGCTTCACTAACATCTTTGAAGCTTTCAAATTCATTTTTCTCTTGAGTTTCTTCAGGAGAAACATCAACAAAAGCTGTAAAAGAAATTTTATTAGGAACTTCAACAGTAAAAGTTTCAAAATTCATGCAATACAAGTGAACAAATATGAAAGCTGACAACATCAGGCAACAGGCATCTTCATCCATACTACCAATAAAGATAGCCCCCTCGAAGCTTTCCATCTTCAATTTTCATCCCAAAAATTCCAAAAACATTATACTGTAAACTTCACAGCTTTTAATTTCAGCAACTCAACTTACCTGAGAATACATTATCCACCCTCCCCCCACCCAAAAAAAAAAAAAAAGGCAAGAAAATAAGAATTAAAAATTTCCTGAAAATTCAAGGAGAATTTGTCAACCAGGCAAAAAAAGGTAAAACCAAACTAGGACATTTATTTAACTAGAGGCACATCTCCTAGTGGGCACGCAGTCACTGTGTAATGAAGTTTAAAAGCAACGTCTTATCTTACAAAAAGGAATGGGAGTGCTAAGCAGAGACTGTCATGTGTTAATTACCAATTTTTTTGGGTTCTTTCTTTGATTGTGTTTCGTCCATGACATCAGTGGCTGAAGTTGCTTCTACTTTTGTTGCAGGTACATCAACTGTGACAGCAGATTGAGACACACCTGATGCTGAAGATGCTCGAGATTGAGGAGCACCTGGTGAAGCAACAGGTGCAGCAGGCCCTGATACCGAAGGCATAGGAAATGGATAAGATCCAGGAGAGAAGGGAGCACTGTTAAACTGGTTACTTTGGGAATTCATATGGCCCATCATAGTCTTGAAAGCTTGTTGCATTGCATAATTCTGAAAGAAGATCAAAAGATAAATGTCAAACAGAATTTACAGAAAAGGAAAGGGGAAAAAAAGTTCAAGGTTTAGTACTGCAAATAACCCTGAAGGAAACCAAGATAAAAGAGGTAAGATAGAGCTCCTACTATAATTGACAAGGAATTAAAAATACAAGAGAAGTCATCAAACATTACTCATTCCCTTGAAGATAAACTGAAAATTCACATTGATTCAAAACCCCAGAATGTCATATACTTGCTAGGATAGAGTGAATAATAAGCAATGTTTGACTACAGCAATCATACTATTAGCCAAAGCTGATAAAGAAATAAAGCTTATGCAATTCTTCCAACTCCTTTAAATTGAAAATAAAAATACAATTTTTACCTGCATTATAAATCTAAAGTTCCTTTCACATTTTGAAGGCCAACCTTCTTATATTTGTCACATGAAGATGGGTCGTTCAAATTTTCAAATTAAATATTATATAACAGAAATAGCATATAAAACAGGTGGGCTGTCTTTCACCTAGTTTTGCCCATGTTTCACTCTTTTCTTTTCTTTTCCTTTCCTTTCTATACACATATATATGCCCAGGGACACATGTTTGCACTTAAGTGTACTTTCATTAATAATCACACAAAGACCAAATTAAATATCAATAGAAATAAAAGTAGTATCATAACATTGAACTTATAATCTAGGGTTCCAATAATTATTTAGTCATCTTGTACTTTCATTATTAACCATAACCACAAGATGACTCACCAAGGCATCGACTTTAAAAGTATATACATATCTGATCCTCTATGGTTATTTGAATACCCAAACCAACAAAAATTCTTATTCTAAATTTCTACTCATTCCTTGCAATGAATCCATAATATCTCTCTATATGCTCTCTCTATTAACGTCTTCATTTTCGAACCCCTACCAGAGAGACAGTCTACAAAAGTCTATCCAACCAAACATAACCCATAAAATACGTTCTACACTCAAAATATAAGTTCAAAAGAGGAGAAAATTTGTTTTTTAAATATGGCTACATACACTATTCCATGTCAGGGTGGTTAGATACAGCAAGGGCATGCAGTAGAAAGGGATTTCATCATATCCATACCCACCCACCTCAACTGAATCGCCTACATATAGCTCACCCATAGGAAGCAACAAGCATGATGTTTCCCCTAATTCGGAAAAAAAAAAAAGAAGAGGAAAATAGGAGGAAGAAAAAAATGTAATTACAAGAAGCACAATTCTCTCAAAGTGTTTGGAAGAGGGGTTAATAAGAGGATGGGAGGGAATAATTTTCCTCTTTTAAAAGCTCTAAATTTTGAGGAGGGAAATGAAATGACGGGAACAATAGCTCCCTCTATGACTTGTTAAATAAACATGTAACTTATTATTCTACTTCTGAACCAAATTAATTAGAAAAGTTTGCCTATGTTACAATTTACATTGGAATTTTATACACAAATTAATAACTTTTTTCCCTTTCCCTTCCCCTTCTTTCCCTCATTAATCATCCAAACAAGGGTAATGTAACTCCTTTCCTTTCTATTTCATTTCCTCCCTTTCTGTTCTATCCCCTCCTCTCCAGCACTTTCAAACATGGCCTAAAAAGAATAAGTTTTTGAAAAACAAAATATTGTACACCTGGAATCCCCCCTAAAAAAGAAAATTGAGCAAAAAGCTCAAATGGAAGAAATCCATCCAACCTCTGATTAAACATTTATCAAAAAGAAAACAACTTATTTAGGAGGATGCAAGTTAAGGAAACAAAGAAGATGAAAATTATGCAAAACATTTCTTGCTCAAGTTTACAGAGATAAATAAAAATAAGGAGAATTAACCCCTAGATTTGACCAACCAGAGGTCTATCCATACAAATTATAAAACTGCTGCACTAAAAGTTTTACCCTTAAGTGAATTTAAGATCAAATTTCTGATAATGCATCCTTCTTCAGTAATTATACGTATCTCAACCAGCTGTCTGAGTCCTTTTGAAGATTATAGATGATTACTCAATCAGCATGTCAAACCTTATTTAAGCAGACATATAAACATCCTCTAGAGTTGAATGACACCATTATGTCTTACTAGTTTCATTTTAAAAGCAAGAGCATGTTTCGAAAGAAAGCTATTGACTGAGATCAGAGGCACTGAGAAGTGAATCAATGATAATGATTTCTGAAATGGACTTGTCCCACCCATGGGAAGGGGGTTTAAGTTTAAAGGCTAATTACTCTCAATGAAACAGACATAAATTGTTAATATATCATATGCCCATAATTATAGAAAATCTCAAATAACGCACCAGCTTGTACCTACGCATTGCAAGAAAGTGACACTCACCTTTACTCTCGCAGATACCTGCAAAACACTCAACTCATTAAACATGCAGTAAAGAAAGGTCTAATTGATATATATGTTAAGCAGAGTTGTGACTACAGGTCTCACCCATGAAAAAAGTGCAGATAGCCCAACACCAACACCAATCCAGAACAGAGGTGACCCTCTAAAAATATATTGAACAAATAAACAAGAATGTGAAATTTTAAGCAAAGGGTAACAAAGAATATAAAATTACAATATTACAAGAAAAACAAATAAAAAAAGTAGAATGATAAAGAGATAGAATGTGTAAATGATTCGTTGATTACATAGTTGATGATGGAGGTGGCAGTGAATATTGTGGGTTAACTCCAATTGATGATGTTTCTTGATTTTTTGATGAAGAAATGCTAGCAAAATGCTCCACTATTAGCTTCTGCTGCACTGTACTCATAGCAGGTCTTATATTATGCCTCAAAAGAGAGAAACGGAAAATATTGAGATAATTCAGCTTATACCACAAATATTTGTGCTCAGACAGATGTGCATTGCCAGGATTGGAAGTGTGCTCAGACCAAGTCAATGCACTTTGTACCAAGGAGGCACATCAAATAAAAACACTATCACCTCCAGTTTACTAGAGTATTAAAAGAAAACAAAAATTTGAGAGTTGCTTATCAACACTTTCTACATCTACGACTACAATAGTGTATAGACAAGACGAATCTCCAATCCATTCATCATTTCAACTAGACATATTTGAGCACAACTCCACTTTCAACATGGATCATGATGACCACCTTTGACAGAAACTAAGTGCTTGAAACATAAATGATATATACTATGTTTCTCTATTCCGAAAACAAACCCACGTGCACAGCCATCTTAACAGAACTCATTACAAGTTTGATTGTACAACTTATGAAATACTTAAACCCTTGAGAATCTCAAAGCAGTCAATTCAATTCAATGCAATTCAACAAGAAGATTATAACACACTTGAATTATTGTCACAGCGCCGAAAATAAACATCGCATAAGACCCTATCACAGCCTAGCATACGCCCCAAATCCTTAAAAGCATAGAATATTTCACTTAAATAATTTGAGAAGATATTTACCAGATTTTGGGTTTTGCTGGGGTTTAGTGGTAGCCCGGGTGACATGAGAGCGAGACAGAGCAGACACGCGATATCTAGAAAAAGCAGGCGCAAGTACTGAAATTCCAAACGAAAAGGGCTTTCTTCTAAAGACATCTTCGGTGGAGTTTCTAGCAGAGCAATGTCCCAACAAGGCGGGTTTTGGGGAAGATATTAGGGTTAGATTAAGATTCTCCATCTTTTAACTTTCAAGATATGAAGCCGAAAATAACAGATAAACTAAGAATATTTAGAAACAGACGGAAACTGCAGGGTTAAGCGGAATAAGATATTGAAGTGAAAGGCCGGAGCGTGAGAGAATTTCAGAAAATTTCACACTTCACTATCTGGGATTTCAACTTCCAGCACAGCGAAGTGAGGGAGAAGGAGAGCAAGCGGCAAGTGAGTGTTGGTTGTGTCGTGTACAACTACACCCTTGCGAGTAGTTTTGGCCTTTGTGGTGTCAAGGTCGGGATAAGTCTAAAAACCTCAAACGTGACAAATTACATTCCTTGACCTCAAAATCGAACATGATAAATAAGATACTTCAATTTTATGATTTGATCATCTTTAGATTTAGATAGTTTTTAAATTAGCCTTCTCAATTAGTTATACAATAGTAATTTTACATCAGTTGTTTTTATTAACTTTTTAAGTTAATACTTGCTTCCAGGAAAAAAACCCTTTCGAGTTGAGACTATATATGTATGGATACCATATAATCATGGAGACAACTTTTGTGAAGTTATTATAAAAAAATTAACTTGATTATATTTAATTTTTTTGGCAAGGTTTATATATAATATTAAACTACCCGCTAAAGCATTGAAAATGTAACCTTTTTAAATTTATTTCTAAAAAAAATTCCTCATTTATTGGAAGAGAATTCTATACAGGCCTTTTTTTTAATAACAAAATTGGTATGAACAACATATTTTTCCAGCTCGTTTCTATTTCAAGTCAACAAGTCAATGTTATTACAAATTTTTTGGTGGATGATACTCCTTATATATATATATATATATATATATATATATATATATATATATATATATATACACGCACTTATAAATTCTAAAGGCATCAACAACAAAAAAAACACTATGAGATGAGTATAGGGTGGGACTGTGGAGGATTTTTTATTTTATTAAACGAAAATGTGAAGATGTCGAACTTGAGCTAAGTACTTAGACTTTTCTAAAACTAAACTCTTAGGCTGTTTGGTACAATAAAAGATTTATTTTAGAAATCACAATGTGATTCTTGTAAATCATATTTTTAAGATTGTTGTTAAAATTGTTTGATTTGCTCTAAATAATGTTACTAAAAAAAATTATCTATTCTATTTTAACACACAACATTGGTGGTATTAGTATAGTGGTTGCAATAATAATAATAATGATAATAAACAATGTGATAACAAAAGATTAAGTAAAGTTATAACTCTAAAAAAAATAAAAGATAAATAATTTCACTTTTTTAGTTTCGTTTAGATAAGAATAAAAATCTTAAATATGATAAAGTAACATTCTTAAAAGTGTAACATTCCTAAAAATATATTTTTTTAATCCACTTATAGAATATAAAAATATAACAATACAAGACTCATTTCCTGTGTACCAAACGCCTCAAATATATGTGAAAAACAAGCCAGTATCTTGTTTGAAAATTACACTAGTTTTTAACCTTTAATTTAAAGGTATACTCAGTGATTTCAATATAAACTTATGAATAAATAGCTTTTTAACCTTCTAATTTCAAAATATACATTCCATGCAATAATTTAAAATTATAATTGAAAAAATTAAACTAATTGGTTCAACTAAAAAATTAATAAATTAAAATTTTGTATAATACAAAAAAACTTTAAATCGAACAAATTAAGAATTAATCAATAATCAAAAAAATAAAAAAGAAAAAATCAACCAACTCATTAAGTTGAACGATTCAAAAGAAATTTTTACTCCATGAGTTGTTCTTTGATTGAAAAAAAAAAAAAGAAAAATAAAGAAAAAGCGGGAGAAAAAAATGTTTATCATAGAAAAATGAAAGAAAAAAAAAAGAAACTAAAAATAAGAACAAAGAAAAGAAATGGAAAAGAGAGGATCCTGGTATCCTACGTGAAGGTGAAAGAGAGTTGAAAAATGTGAAAAAAATAAACATTGAGAATTAAGAGTGTTATCTTCTCGAGGAGCTTTTCTTAATGGGTGTGATTGATCCTTTAATCACGATTGTGAAGATGACAACAAATATTAATGAATTAAAAAAAGTAAATGATATGCATTAAAAAAAACGTAAAAAGGAAGAATGAAAAATAATAATAAATAAAATATTATGATTAAATAAAAGTAAATAAAATATAATAAATATTGTATTTTTTACATTTTTTTAAAAGTATGAATAATATATTTATTCTTTTTAAAAACAAAGATATATTATATATTTATTTATATTTTAAATTAATTAATTATTTAAGTATACTATAAAATTAATATATAAATATTAATATTTATTCAATCTCAAACATTATATAAATAATGTAATTGGATCGTCAAAATTTAAAGGGTTTAAAATGACTATTATACTTTAACTTCAACGGTCAAAGCTTACTAAAACGTGTAAGTACTAGAATTAAAGTATTAATGTTTTACCACGTCTTTTTGTTCTTTCATCCGTAGATAATCTTATATTTTTCCTACCTTTACATTCCTAAACACCAATTTGCCGCCACATGGTAAATCCTTTTCTTCTCTAACTAGGTTGAAAGTGATAACTGATCTCAGATTCTGCCCTAGATATTCCTCTCTACCACTTTACAGTAATTTATTTAAGTTCATATCTTCACTCTGCTCTAAAAATTAGTCTTACAATTTGATGGTTTAGAATCCCAAGCGTTAGTTATCCAAAATTTTGAGCCCTAGTTTTCTTTTTCTTCATTTCCCCCATAAAATTATTTGAATCCAACACAATGGCCTATAACTACTACTAAAATGATTGTCGCATTTCTTTGTTCACCTGTCTCCCATTACAATGAACAACACTTGAACAAAAGTCAGATAGGTTGTTTAAAAAACTAGTAAAGAGCATTTTTACAGGGCCATAGCTATCCATTAAGGAGCATAAACATGCCCACCAACTGTTCTACAAAGTTACTAGCAGAACGTGACGTACAATTGCGAAAGCGAAGAGGATCAAACGCCAGTAGATCCAAATCCGCCCTCACCTCTAATAGTGGAGTCCAAATCCTCAACCTCCTCAACCTCCGGCGTCACAATCTTCTCAATTATCATCTGCGCAATTCTGTCTCCCTCCTTCACTTCAAAATCAACATCGGAATGATTGAACAATATCACCCCAACTGGACCCCTATAATCCGCATCGATCACACCCGCACCCACGTCGATTGAATGCTTCCAAGCCAAGCCCGAACGTGGCGCTACAGAAACAAAGATTCGGAGATCAGCAGAATTCGAATTTCTATTAATACTTCCCGAGATTGACCAAGAATTCAGAAGTGATCTAAACTTACCTATACGAGCATAGGTTCCTTCAGGTATCGAAGTGCTCAGATCAGTTGCTACCATAGCCTTCCCTCTCGCTGGTACCTTCGTCTCCACCGCGCTATAAAAAAACTCGAAAGAACCACAAACATTCAGCTTTCTCCCATAAAAAAAATACGAGAGAAAGAGAGATAAAAGGCTTCTGATCTGGAGATTCACCTGGAAAGATCGTAGCCGGCTGAGAGAGGAGAAGCCCTAGAAGGCAAAACGGCCTTGTCAGAGAGCTTCTTGACTCTGAGAAGAGGCACGGAGCGTTGAGATGCATCAGCGACACCGTTGTGTTGAAGCTTTTGGATCTTAGGCGAAGGCTCTTGGACCTCTGAACCATTGATCTGCAACTCTGTTTGGGCCATTCTGTAGGGGCGACAACGAAGACTAAGAACGGATATATGAAAGGGTGTAATGCGAAGCGAAGAAGAAGGAAGGTAGGGTTTATATAGAGGAAGAGCCACGAAAGATGTTAAGGCGCCAAGTTTTCCCGCCATTATCCTTTGAAATGAAATCCTTGCTCTGCAAACTCTGCCTGGGCCATTATGTGTGCGTGCGTCCTCTACACTCGACTATTTAATGCTGGAGGCCTAAAAGGCCAATGCGATTAGTGTTTGATTTATTTAACTATGAAAATTGTTTTTTTAAGAAATAAAATTGGTAAAAATCAGGTTTAGTGATTGAATCAATTTAAGATTTTTTTGAATAATGAGAATATATATATTTGAGGATTTTTTTAATAAGTTTTTACTTCTTATAATTTATTAAATAAATAAAAGATATTAAATTTATTATGATAAAAATAATATATCTAAATTAGTATATTTATTTTTAAAATCAATATTACCTTCAATTTATACTTTTTGAAATTTTGTTGTTAAATTAAACATTTAGTCTATATACTTTTACTATAATTGTAAGTTAATTATTATATTTATAATTAGTGTAATTCAATCCCTATATTTTTAAATTAATAAAAAGTTAGTCTTTGCCGTCAATTTCTACTTCGTTATCTTTTCAATTATCTAACAATAACATGTATTTTATTAATACATGTTAATATTTTTAAAAAATCAAATTATTAATAAAAAAGAGGGAGATAAAATAAACAATGAGTTGTAAATTACTCTGCAAAACTAATTGCTTGCTAATAAAGTGTTTTCTTAATCTTCTTCGTGATTTTAAAAAATGAATATATGCTAATTTGTATTAAAAATATTATGCGGTTGCCGCATGATGAATGTAATGATAAAAATTTAATGAATTATTTTTAATTAATTTGAAAGTATAAAAATCAAATTACACTAATTATAAATTATAATTATTGCAAAAATATAGAGACCAAATGCATAATTTAATCTCTATTTTGTTTATTAATTAATTTTTATTCATAATAACAATAATATATTGTCATAATACATAAAGATATTATAAATATATATTTAAAATTTTCTATAACTAATTTATATTTTTAATAATTAATGTATGTATATTACAAGTCCGCCCACAAAGTAGCCCAACCCTATCATTTTTAAAATGAGTAAAATTTCTTTAACCCAAATATGCTACGTGCTAAACAAGCTAGCGTAAGAATTGCTCACCAAAGTAAAATTTTGATGACTTTAAAAGATTCGAATTTATGTCCATCAGTAAATAAAAGGTGTTTCTTGATTTTTAACAAGTATTTTTTATTAAAGATAGTTTTATTAACTATTCTCTTTTAGTATGAATTTAAACTATAATTTACAAAATTGTGAGATATTTATCCCTTATATTAAGCCTACTTTATATTAGTGAATTTAAAAAAAAATCTTTAATTATTTGTGGGCCTACTCGTATTAATTAATTTTAATGTTACATTTATAATTTATAAGAAAGACCGACCAATAATTAAATAAATAAGAAATAGTCGGACCACATATTGAAAAGCTTTAGATTTTTTCTCGTTTGGTGGAGTGAAAGCTTTAGAAATTGAGAAGAAAAGCTTTAGGGGCAATAATAATTTATGTACTTTTTTTTTTCACCCGCAATCAAATTCATATAAAAAAAGATTAGCTTCATGATCCCATGTATTAAATAAAACAGCTCGGCCCAATAATTAGCCGATCCACCATGTTGTACATTATTCTCATTTTCTTTATCTTTATTTTTATAATTTATATCTTTTTTATTCTAAATTTCTTATTAAATTTTTATTTTCCTTTGTTATTTATATTCTAATAAAAATAAAAAAAATTCTTTTCTTATTGTGAGGAAATGCAAGGTCTTTATCACAGATCAGAGATTTGCCCCAAAGCTTGTATACTTAGACCAACAAAAATCAATTACGTTTGGTTTAAAAAAACTAAAAAAAGAAAAGAGAATATAATTTTTAATTATTTAGGCATATCAGTGACGGTGCCATTTGGCCTGTAAAATGAAGTAAAATAATTTGCTTGTTACCATAAAAAAAAGTAAAAAATTTTATTTTGTAAACAGTAAATAAAAAATAAAATTATTTTTTTGAAAGACGAAATGCTTATATATATAATTTATTTATTTATTTTCTCAATCATCCTTAATTTAAGTTAAAATATATATAATTTTTTAAATTATAAATTATGTATAAATAATATTTTCAACTATAATAATATTTTAAACTGTACAATTTTCGGACAAAATTACTTTGATTATTTTTTTATTCAAAACTCTTATACATAGATGTAGATATATCAAATTAGTTGATAAAATTTTTTATACATAACTTAAAATTTATTTAGATTTAAATTTTAAAAATAGTTATATTTAATATTTGAAAGTACCTTTGAATAAAAAATAAAAAAAGGTTTATAATTTTTTTTTTGTATAATGCCAAAAAACATGGAATTTATTTATATTTTGACCTTCAATTCATAGTTTACTTTTTTTGATATATTACTATTTTATTAAGATTTTGGTTATAATTAATTAGAATTATTTATCCATAACCTAAAGTTTAATTTTTCTTGTTAGGTTTTAGCTTTCAATTTTATTTTATGTACTTCTTGATGTTAATTTAATAATTTGATAAAAAGAGACTTTTTCAAAAAGTTTATGAAACACCGTAATATTAATAAAATTTTGTATGGAATAATTTGTTAAAATACAAACAAAATAACCCTGCCATATTCGCGTCTGTTAGGCGTACATGGATTATGGACAGGGCTATTGTTTCAATCAATCCTTTTCTTTCTGACGTGATCCGCTATAGAATCCAACTTCAATATTATTTGCCGTATTTAAGAGTAGCCACGTATTTTTGTATATTTCTCGTACTGAAATCACTTTTTTTTTTCTGACAATTCTTTATATATTATAGGAAGTAGGTAGGGTCTCACAGGGAGAGGAAGCTGGAGCTCTCTTTCCCTCAAATTTTACTTTTTTTAATTAATAAAATATATTTTATATTTTTAAATTTTATATTAAATTTTTAAAGGTTCTTTGTAATTAATTTTATTATTAAAATTTTAAATTATAATAATTTTATCTTTCAATCTAACATTTTTTAATTATTAACAAAAAATAATATTTATCATAATATTAAAATATTAACTAAAAAATTAATATGAATTAGTATTTTATTTTTTATTTGATATTTTAATATTATATCAAATACCACTTCATTATTTTTTATTAACAATTTAAACAATATCAAGTCATGAAATAAAATTTATTGTGGTTCAAAATTTTAAAAGTAAATTACAAAAAATAAAAAAATAAAAATTAATGTAAATTTTAAATATATAAAAATATTTTATTTTTAATTAAAATTAAAAATTAAAAATCTTAAACTAAAATTTTAATTTTAATTAAAAAATAATTTATATTTAATGTTAGATAATTTTTTAAATAAAATTACTTATAATAAAAAAATATTTATGAAAAAAAAATATAATATATTGTTATGTACATTCATGCATCAGTTCCACATAGGAAGAAGAAAAATAGATTAAAAATTGATAAAGATTCCTTATAATTTAATAAGGTAGAGGAGGATAATGCAGACAATATAAGATAGGCTGCCCACTTGTAATAACATTATATAAATAGATATGGATAATCCACAAATAATAATGATAGGGCCACTGTCACGGTTTTTGTCTGTTTTCAGGGGGAAAAGATAGTGAAGTGTAGTCAGTATCTCTATTCTCTAGGTCTCACCCATTTCTTTCGCTTCCCAATTTCGCCACCGCTCCATTCTCTTTCTCGGCTGGATTCTCACTCTCTCCGGTACACTTTTTTCTCGATCGTCTTCTTTGTATCATCAATTTTGACATTTCTGCCGTTGATGTAGCTTGTTTTAGCTTACATCAATCTGCTTTTGTTCTTATCTTCCCTTCATCGTCTGCATCGTTTTCTGTGATTTGAACCCCTCTTTGTCTGAGGATACTGGTACTTGAGTTATCAGTAAATTATAGATCTGGTTTGTTTTGGGTTTTGAACCAGAAAATTCAACGAAATCGGGTTGAAGCGGTAATTTTGACCCTTTGGGTGATTATAGAGCATATGGGTCCACATCTTAGATGTTTTAATTTTGTTGACGGAGAGAAATTCAGAAGGAAGGCGTTTTTGAGTTTACTTTAAGGTTATTGCTACTATTATGATACTGATATGTGGGTTTGTATTATGCTAATGACCCACCTTACCTTATAGTTTGTTACTGCCGTTCTGGGGACCAGTTTGGTTTAATGGCTTGAAAGTACTTTTGTGTTCAGTGAAGACCTGCTGAGGCTCTGTGATTTCCCAATATCTGAAATCTACATGAAAGAAAGAAGGGTTTCCTGTTTTTTGTTTTGGGGGGGGGGGTGGAGATTAGATTAGATTATTACAGCGTGATCTGAACATTTTGCCCTTGGGATTCCATAGCTTCTGGTTCAGGGCATCGAGTTCTATATTTGATTGTTAATATCTTTTTAACTTCATGAACCTTCTTGTACGTCAAATTTGGGATTTGATTTTTTCTGTTGGAGACCAAATGCATGTTTCTAGTATACTTGAAGTTGTTAAATTGTTCTATGGGAATCCTTTTGGTGGTAATTATATTTATAGTGTGACCTGTTCCAAGATGATATTTCATGAATCAGGCTATTACTTATTTGCTCTACAACTTGTGTTGCCTTATTGCTTTTGTTCCTTTTTGTTGATGGCCGCCATGTTGCTCCAAGCAAATACTATTACTTCTGTTCATCTCACAAGTTTTTAAAGATGTAATTTTTTATATAAGAATGTGTCTTATTCTGATTCTATGCTTGATCTTAGCCATGAGGCCAGAAAAAGGTTTCATTTTATATTTAAATTTTATGCCTCGATAAATACCGTGTTCCACTTATTTAAATTCTGTAGCTTCAAAACCACTTTAAAGTGCACTTCTCTTTGAACTGGCTGATTTGCTTGTACTCAGTGTTTGTTGACTGTGCATGGCACAATTGTATGTTGAGCTCATTACTTCCAGATCTACAAGTATGTGCATTAGTAAGCTGAAGCAAATTGCATTTTAAATATTCAAATTCCAAGAGGTGTAACTTGTCTCTTTATTAGACAGTTGAAATGCAAGCAGGATTGCGATCTTTTTTGTCCCATGGCAGTGTCATAAAAAATGCCGTTCTGCAAAGAATTCGCATGGTGAATCCCCTGTTGCAGCCAGTTGCCTCTTCACGGTTTGAGTCTTCTGCACCTGCTCGTATGGAGGAGCATGGTTTTGAAAGCACCACAATTGCGGACATCTTGAAAGCAAAAGGGAAAGGTGCAGATGGCTCCTGGCTTTGGTGCACTACAGACGACACTGTTTATGATGCTGTTAAATCGGTATGTTCATATTAAATCTTATTGCAGTTGTTGTGGTGATTTGATTGGTGTATACATAAGATTGAGGTATTTGACTAAAATAACTTTAACAGATGACCCAGCACAATGTTGGAGCATTGGTGGTTGTGAAACCAGGGGAGCAAAATGCAATTGCAGGAATTATAACAGAAAGAGGTACCTAATATGGGATTTGGATTTGTTATCTAGGATAGATTATTTGAGTAAATTTCTGAATTTGTTGGCTTTTTTAGGTTATCTTCAAAAAAATATATTTGGGAATAATTTGAGATGTGTAGTTAGATCTGGAACATTAGAGAGGGAAGAACAACAAAATTATAGTGTGGATCGACTGAGGATTGTGATAAATTAAAAATTGAATACAAAATTTCATTAATGCTTAATCTCGCCACTGGAAAATTAAGTTAGAAAGTAAATCAATGAAGTATAGTTTTTTAAACACATACAAGAGCAAAACTAATTCCGTAGGCTCTAACAAGATTTCTTTCTCTCATCCTTGCCATTTAATTCTTAAGTTTCCTAAGAGTCTAGAGAAAGACTTGTTGCAAGATTATCTGTAATATAGGTTATGCAAAGTCAAGCTATTGAGCAACTTATTCCCCAAAATAATCACAAAGAAAATGATTTTGTCATGGTTGATAAGTCACACCCTGAAAGTACAAGAATGAATGAGGTCTTCACCTCGTAGTGGTTTGTAGCTTTTTCTGGACACACAAGTGCCACTGCCATATGCTTCTAAGACCTGCAAATGATGTCATGGCCTAACAAGAAAAAGGGGGCCAGCCCAATGCACGAGACTCCCAATAGGTGGGTATGGAAAAAGTTAGATATATGCAATATTACCGGTGCAAGCAAAGTGACTGTTTTTAAGATTTGAACTCATAACCTCTATGTCACATGGTAGCAATTTTACCATTACTCCAAGGCTCACTCTCTGTGTCACAACTTAACAAATTAGGCTTTCTTTTTTTGGTTGGGGGTGGATTGAAATTGTGTCAGTTTGTATGTGAATGTAGTCTTGCAAATAGTTATGTGCTCCAACTTATATAAAGCAGTGTGCCTTTGAAATGGATGTCTCATTGGATCATTTGTGTAAAACCCCTCGTTATCTTGTTGTCCAGATTACCTCAGGAAGATCATCGTGCAGGGAAGATCTTCAAAGTCCACTAAGGTTGGGGATATTATGACTGAAGAGGTATAAGCTAATGCCCTTATCATATAGGACGATAAGTTTTGCCTGTTGTACCTGCATTTCCTGCTGTATAAAAGTTTGTGTACTGTCTTTAAACATTCATGAAATCCTAAACTTGTTAATTGATGTCTGTAGAACAAACTTATCACGGTCACACCAGATACCAAAGTTCTGCGGGCAATGCAATTGATGACAGGTATGTAATTGCTGTGTCCACTAATAGGAAGATTACGAAAGATCATAAACTTGGAAGTCAGTCATGTTCCCTTTTTCCATTTCTAGATAATAGAATCAGACACATTCCTGTCATTAACGAAAAGGAGATGTTGGGCATGGTTTCCATTGGGGATGTGGTACGTGCTGTGGTGAGTGAACATCGTCAAGAGCTTGACCGCTTAAATGCTTATATACAAGGAGGTTACTAGATGATGATGAAATGTGAAAAGCCTGAGGTGCACTCAAAGCTGACTTGATAATACATGTAATAAGCTTGAGTGCTTGTTAATATGTTGTGGCTTTTAGAGCCTTCTTTTCTATTTCTCTGCAAGTTTGGATTACAGTTTCAGACACCTCTGCTTGGACTAGTTTGTTAATAATAACTGCTGGACGTGGTTTGAATTTCTGCACCCGTCTCAAGCTTTGTTTCACCTTTAATAGGATAATGGGATCCTTCAAATTTATTAAGCTAAAATTTTAAAGAGAAAAAGACACAAATGTCGGCTATTCATATTTAAGCTTGCTTTCATTTATTAAGTGAATAAGTGATAGGCTTCGTATATATATAATGTTATTTTTCTATATATAAAAATAAATCTTGAAGATCCCAGTCCAATATTAAAATGGTTCGTTGTGCTTTCAAGTTTGTTCTAAGCTTAGCTGTAAGTAACAATCACGGTAGTAGTCTGATTTTGTAACTAGTAATGATTTTTTAGTGGCAAAGTTATATCTATCAGGATTATAATCTTTAGGAATCTTTTCGTCATTGATTTTTAAGATCATGTAAAGCTTCTAATACATTTATCTTCAATTCGAAACATAAATACTGTTTCTAATTGAACATTGTTATCTAACCCGACCGAAAGTATTGTATCCATAACGTGCTTCCCGTTTAAGATCTGTGATGAAGATTCCTAAATAGATTAGTGATTTTTTTTTATTTATTAAGTGGGCATTTGGTACAAAGATAAAGTTTTTATTCTAAAAAATTTTAAAAATTTTATTTGATTTACTTCAAAAATTTTTAAAAATATTTTACAATATTACATCTCATAGAAATAAAAGATTGGTTATGTCAACTTTTTTTTTATCATTTTTTAATCAAATTTTTTATTATTTGATCATTTTAATAGTAAGTAATTAATATTAAAAATTTTATTTTATGAAAATCTTATATTAATAGTTACAATTTTGATAATTTTAAATTTTTATTTTTTTAAATTTTTTTTGTTTTAAAATTAAAGTATCTCAAAATTATATTGAAGAAAATTATTTTTTTTAATACCTAATTATAAAGTAAGATAAAAATTTTTTAATATTTAAAATTTATATTTATATCTTTTTCTTATGATTTAATTTGATTCACTTTTATTTATTTAATTAAAATTATCTAAATTATTAAAAAAAATTGTCTCAACCAAACTAATCTAAATTAATTTTGGTTAATTAAATTAAACTAAATTGTTAACTTTTGAAAATAAAAATCTTGTAATTTTAAATTTTGATAGTATTTATCTTTTTTGAATTTAAACCATGATAAATGTAAATTTTAAAAAATAAAAATAAAATAATTAAATATAACTTTAAAATAAGTTAAATTATAAATAAATCATAATAAGAGATGGTTAAGTTTTAAAAAAATAATTTAATAATTTTATTAATTTAAAATTATTTTTATGCTATGAGAATCAATATATTTAGGCCTGAACTGAATTGGGTGATTCGACTGATGACTTAATGGACCGGACAACCAATCATTTCGATGTGGGTAATTGGACCAGCTTGCATTCAAATTAGTAAGCAACCCAAATGATCCGAATGGCTATGTAATGAACCTGCTTTGATTTATTTACAAGTAATTTACAAAATATTGTATAAAGAGATAGCGTGTAGTACAGCATAAAGTTCTCTTTATTGTGCCATAAGGTTTTCTTTAGATATATAATGTAATATATTATATTTAGTGTATTAAATATAAAAATATTTAACAATAATTATAAACTTTATTTAATAAAAGAGTTATAACTCAATTTTATGCATAAAAAACTACATTGCTATTTTCAAATATATTATTGTATATTATTTAATTATTTTTAAAAAAATTACATAGTTTTTAAATTAATGTATATAATTTTTATTTTTGAAAATAGGATTTAAACATTTATTGTGAAAGAGATTAATATAACATTTTATTTTATAATTATAAAAAATAAACTTGTAGCATAAAGAAACATAAATTAATTAATTTTCTCTATTTTAATTATTTATAGTTTGATATTTTTTTAATAATGCATGTAAATTTATAATATATTTTTTAATTTATTTCTTTTACTAAGTCAATTGATTTTTTTGGTGACTCAGCGATTGAACCAATAACTTGATAATTCAAACTTTTTTTCAGGTCAATAATCAATTTGAATCTAAAAATTATGATAAAAATATAAGAATCTCATTCCTTAAAGTGAGAATAAAAATATATAAAAATATAAAAATACTTTAATCTCAAGAATATAATATTTTTAAAAATATTTTTTAATCTATATATTAAACGAGATAATATAATATTTTAGATTTTTTATTTTTTAAAAAATTAAAATCGTATCCTAAATGTATTATTTTTTGAAAACTCAATCTTATTGCTTCAAAACAGCCAATATTATAACTGAATTATTTTCTTCTGGGTAAAAAATAAATGATTTATTTTTGTAAATATGTTATTACACCTTCTCTTTCTCACGGCGAGTTTATGTATTGTGGTTTTCATTTTTTTAATTCAAAGAATATAAATGAGGGGGCATTTGGTACAAGCTGATGTTCAGTGTTGATTTTGTCATCTTCCGTAATATGGTAACTTTGATATTGAAGTTGAATGACAGATTTTGTTGCTTTGTTATGTAATAATAGGATAATATATGAGATAACAAAATAATTTAAATATTATTTTTATATTTTTATCATTAAATTCTTAATATATATCAGTTTTATGTAATTCATATTTTTTATGATTAATTTTTTTAAAATTTTACATAATTAATTTTAATTTAAAAACTTAATAAAAAAATATAAAAAACTGCATAAGCCTAATTCATAAAATGACATTACGTTATTATGTTACAAAAAAAAAATAGTATTTAATGATAATCAAAATATTTTGTCATCTCAGTTACATAATTGGGTGAAATAATTTATTAATTTTATTTATATTATTTATTATTTTGTTGTAATTTAAAGTATTTATGATTTTGTAAAATAATCATGATATAAATATATTAAATAATTTATTTAAATTTATAAAACTAAATTTAAAAATTATAAAAATAAATTATATCAATGAATATAAATAATTAAATATTTATAGCTTATATTATTATAATATATGATATCGTCAATTCACTTATTTGTTTCACGGAGATGTTTTAAATAAAGATGCTTTGTTAGAACATAATTTATTTTATATTTTTAGTATTTTACAAATATTAAAATCGATCATTTATTTAACTACAGGAAGCAAAATGCCAAAATAACGAAACTGACCGACGAGTTCCATTTTATACAAGAAACGTAAAGGAAATGGTAAATGCCTCGTGAATAGATAAAACTTAAAAAGGAAAAGTGAGTCTCGCAATGTACCAACCAACGAACGAGAAGAGAAAGATTCTATTGTATGTGTCCCTCTCCTTCCTCTTATTTATTCTTTCTTTCATTATCCTTCTTGTGTCTTCTCTCTTCTGCTTTTCAAAACGCGTTGCCATAAGACAGGGTCTGTGGATTCTGAACAAATTTCTCAGCTTCAAATGGAGCAGTAAGTAGTAGTATGGGATTTCACCTAAACCTCTTTCATCATCGTTTTCAATTGATTATGTTCAACTTCATCGGTTCTTCTTTATGCAGCTTTTGTTCGCCGATGTGTCTACGCTCTGTTTGACCCTTTGGCTCGAAGAACGAAAGCCAGAAAGAATTTGCTGTTGCGTCTGTTCTCTTTGTTCTTGGGTGAACTAAACACTTGTGACTTGTATTCGTAACGAGAAATGCCTTTCTCTTTGCCCTATTTCTTTTCTTCACTTTTTCTTTCGGGGTTTGTTTGTTTTCCAAGAAATTCGGTCAACTGGGTAAGGGAACGTGCAGTCATCTTGTGCATGTGGTGGTCGTATTGTAGCAAAAATCATATAAAATGGGCTAAAGCAAAGCACACTAAACAATTCATTTCTTTTTAGACATATTGTACATAAGTCATAATTTTTTTAAAAAAAAATTCAATTTAGTCTTTTTTCGATGAGATTCTCACCTACATTGCTTAATGTGTCGGTAGACTTTGAGCTGAGGTTACCATATATGATGTTTTCTGTGCGGTTTGATTTGATATAGTAATTTCGACTAGGCGCCATGACGGGATTTGCATCTTCTTTTGGTTTCCCCATTGGTTCAATAGCCTCTTATGACTATACTAGTCCAAGCAAAGAACTCCATTGGTTAGCTTCTGTCCTCATCGGCATCATCTTCTGTTTTATTGTAAGTAAACTGAATTGCTGATTAGTTTAGTGGTGAATTTTGTGTTGATTCTTCAGATTTGTGAAACCATGTCTGTATAAACTAAAATAGGAACCCTTATTGCCATGATGGCGGGGAAATAGAATACAAACTACATAATCTGAACTTCAGAAGAGAAAAAGGGTGGGGAGTCACCATCACGTATGGCTTTTCTTATGAAGGCTAAATGGTGAACAGTGATCACTTTGCCACATAATCAACCTATCTACATGATCATCATTGAATCAAAATTCCATAGGGGTCCAATTTAGTTGGATGTAATTCTTTTTTTTTTTTCTTCTTCTAAGATTATCCAATGATTGCTACTCTAGCATGGTTTAATGTTACAACCACATCAAGTGCAGAAAGGTTGATTAGACGAAAACCTGTGCTCTGTTTTCCGCCTTCTTTTTATGCTCCATAAGACGTAATGTCAAGTAATTTGAAAACATAACAATGATTGATCAGTCAGGTGAATAATTCAACAGAATACATACCAGGGAACAGACTATTAGTTTAGGAATGCCCTTGGACTGGAATTGCAGTTGTGGTATCTGCTTTTAGAATTATGATTTCTTATCAATTGCTCCATTAGCTTATTTTGTTGAAAGAAACATGGTTCAATTAATTATTTATATTATTTAACTCCAATAATGATTTATCATATATAATGTCAATATGTCACCATTATTTTAGCAATTTCCAAAAAATATAAAAAAGATTTTAGGCTTTAGTAGTTGGGAAAGGATTGTATGTCATGAAAAAATTGTCAACATAACAACCAAAAATGATATTTCGCATTGGTATTTGATGCTTTTTATGACATCTATGTAATCGAAAAAAAAAAAGACATCTAAGTAAGTTTTCAATGTGCTTAACATTTCATACTTTCCTTGAGCAAGTGTCTATACTTTCAATGGCTCTCTTGTGCCACTGAACTGATTCTTAATTATAGCCTGGAATATCTTGAACCCATAAATTTCCTATTGAGTGTGTCTTGGTCTTGGGAGAAATAAGTCAAACTGATTGCTTTTTTGGTAACTTCAATTGCTGAAATTTTTGGTTTTGGATAGGGTAATGCTGAATATATTTTTGTTATGTCAAGAATCTGTTATTTTCAGCAACTCTGACATTTTCCCCCCCTTCTTGAAGGCCTATAAATCAACAGCTCTTGTAAGTTCTCTGTTGTTTAAAGGATATAGCAAGTTGAGCAGTGCAGAAAAAACTGAATGGAATAATCGGTGAGCCTTTACATTATGATTCTTGTACTCATTGGTTTTATGCATAATTGAATTTTCACATGAACATTTATGCCTCTTGTAAAACAGGGGGTTCTCAACATTCCACGCTATTTTTGTATCAGTTGCATCTTTCTACCTCCTGGTCTTATCAGATATCTTCAACGAGGATTCACATGATAAGATAGTTGTTAATAGATCATCAATGTTGTCAAATACAGTATTGGGGGTAAGTTGATGAAGATACAAGCAAAATTGATTGTTGGTCTCACTGTTTTGCCTTGGATTCAATCAATTTGTCTTGTTTTCATCCATATGATTTGACATAAACTGCTATTGTATTTGGAATTATCATATTTATTGTGCTTTTTGGAATTATCATATTTATTGTGCTTTTAAGTCTTTACTGCTCTCCTAACTAGGACCGGGTTTTAGCCACATATGGGCATGAGAAAGGCATTTCCACTCTTAAAGAGGATACAATCTTGCATACAAATGGTGCACCACTCAGTTTTGAACTGTAACCAATAGAAATAGGCAATTAGTTTGACATATAAGGCATGCTGCGACCCAAATCTGAAACTTTCAAATCAACTTTTAGCTCCCATTGGCCTGGTCACACTCTGGTGCACTCTCTGCGTACCTAATTGTTTTTCTCAAGTGTTTTATCTTGGGGTAAAAATATGTCATAACATTCTTTATGTCCAATTTTTGGATTTGCTTTGTAATATTTACTTGCTGGGAGTTTTTGGAGTTCTATTGTAGTATTTTTTGCATTGCAGACTATAATTCTCTATTTTTTTTTTATCTGTTATATACTTATATTTTAATCCATCTCTTTCTCAATTTTGGATATATCTAATCTCTCTTCATCTCATAAGCAATAAGGTTAACATTATTGTCGGACATTATTAGTACATCATTTGTCCCACTCTTGACTTTCTCTTTATGGTAGTTGGCTTATATGTTCTTTTTTGCTTTTGTATTCTTCCCTATTCACAGATTTCTATAGGTTATTTTCTATCAGATCTGACGATGATTCTTTGGCTTTTCCCAGCTTTAGGAGGTCTGGAATATGTAAGTAAATAAATAAAAGCTTGCCTTCTATTTGTTAATGTATTATACAATATCCTAGGTTTTTAGGCACATCGTTTTAATTTTATAATATAATGAACACAATATCCTAGTATTTGATTCAGAAGTGGTAAAACAACTTTATTTATTTACATTTAGGTTCTACACCATGGGCTGTCCATGTTTTCAATCATCCTCTCTCTGCTAAGTGGTCAAGGACAGATTTATATATTAATGGTTCTTTTCTCCGAAAGCACTACTCCTTCCGTAAATCTAAGATGGTAATTCTGTTGTTCAGAAATCCAATTACTTTTTTGTGCCTTTGTCAAGATTGGCTTATTACATTAACTACATTTACAGGTACTTGGATATTGCTGGTCTTAAGAACTCCAAACACTATGTTGGGAATGGCCTTGCATTGTTCCTCGGGTGGTTGGTACTGTCATACACTTGATCTTAGTTGTTGTCTTCAATTATTTTGTGTATGATAGATTGCTGCCTGCTTGAATTGCCCATGACCATGCAAATAGTTTCATTTTGGTGCTTCTTTCCGTAACTTAATCTTTTGGTTCTGGATGAGCCCATATTGAGGCCAAAAGTCTAATTCATAAGCAATGACAGCAAAGATGATCAAAATGTTCTGTGAAAACAAAAATTGAATGTCGAATGTATGACTATGAAGCCCTACGCAGACATTTTTCTTCATTCTTTATTATTTGGGATAGAACATTCACAAATTATTTGGGTAGAATATGATAATAATAAGAGTAAATTATTGTTTTAGTCCCTGAAAGATACACTTGTCTCAATTTAGTTCCTGAATCATAAAAATACTTAATTTAATCCTTGAAAGATATACTATGTCTCAATTTAATCCTTGAAACCTTAAATTGAGACATAAAAATATGTACAATACTTTTACGTAGGGACTAAATTGAGACATAATATATCTTTCAAGGACTAAATTAAGCATTTTTATGATTTAAGAATTAAATTGAGACAAGTTATATCTTTCAGGACTAAAACAGTAATTTATTCTAATAACAAACAAAGAAAGTCCTTTCCCATTAGGTGGGGTAGAATATGATAATGATATTGAAAATTACCTGTCTGTGACCTTTAGAGTTTTTTAGTTCCAGTGGTTGTAATGGAATTTATGGAACTGTTTTTTATGATATCTCCAATACAGTTCTACTTCTAATATGCTCTGTTTGTGCATTGTGATTTTTCTCTTTCCACATTGAAGAATCTCTAGTTATCATGATGACCTGGCTCTATTGCTCTGCAGGTAGCAAGGATTTTTCTGTTTATCTTCTTTTTTATCCACATGTGGATCCATTTTGACGAGGTAATTAGTTAGCATTTGCTTCTGATTCCCTATCAAATGTAACAGATGTATCCTGTGCCTGAATTGAACTTGCATCTTGTTTGTATCAGGTCAAAGAGATTTTTCCTTTGGGCTTTTACAGTTTGCTTGTGGTGCCTCCTGTGTTGGCAATCATGAACATATTTTGGTTCTGGAAGATTACCAAGGGCTTGATTAAAACTCTTTCAAAAGCAAAGCACAGCAAATGAAGCCCATATTCTGTAATGCTCCGAGATATGTAAATTACTATAAAGCATATTTTCTACCGGAAAGCTCAAGTGGGATTCAAATGTCAGGATAAACTTCATAGGGCTGTCTATGTTTAATTGAAAACACTTTTGATTGATCAATTAATGTGATTTGAATGGTTAAAAGTAATATTCTCATTTATAGTATCATATCTTCAATACAATGTGACACAATAGATATGATATTTTCAAATATAATTTATAGTATCATGTCTTATGAAATAGGCACTTCTCCATTAGGCCAAGCTTTGGAAAATTTGTTTTGAAATTCTGACATGATTTTTTTTAATTAATAAAGTGAGGTTTTCAAAATAAATCCAATAATCAAAATATAAATTTTGTTTGATTTATGTAATTAATTTTACTTAATGAAAAGAATTTTGTTTATTGTTGTTGTAATCAGAATAGTCAATCTTTTAAGAAGTCAAAATCCTCGTAAATTTAGCAACTGTTATTGTTATCTAGGTGTGTATGGACTTTATTATTTAGGTCTCTGTACTTTTTAGATTATTAGACAGAATTATTGCCTTCACTCTTTATTGGTTAGCAAATGGGATAAGCTGGCAAATGGAAATAGGCAAGGAACATCTAATTTTGATTATTCTTTCGAATTTTTGCATAATCTATGTCAGTTTAGTTCCTTTTCCTTTTCGTGTGCCCAATAATTGTCTCTTCATCAGATGGTTTGATTTTTTCTTAAAAACAAAAGTTATTTAAACAAGCTAAAATTAATATTTGTATAATTTTTTTTTCTTTCTTTACAAGAAATCAGATTCTCACTTTTTCAGTGTGGTTTAAAATTTCGACGTCGGATTCACATGTCAGTGTCGTTAGGTTTCACATGGAACTGGAAAAAGTAAATTTGCAAACTTTTTCTTTATTAAAAAAAATTAAGTGTAATTTTTATATTTTTATTATTAAATTTTTAATTAAAAAATTAATACATACATAATTTATATATTTTTAATTGATTCTTTAAAAAAATTTATGTTCTATATTGATTATAGATTCATTTATATGTATTTTATTTGGTAGGTATTCAAATTTGCTTATTAAACTCTCTCTCTCTCTCTTTCTCTCTCTCTCTATGTATATATATAGTAATGGCATTAGCATATACATTAATTTTAAACAAATTTTAAAGCTTGAGATTTGGAATCCGATTCCAACCTTGTAGTCCATTACCTATCCAATTTCTTTAAATTATACTTGAAGAACCTAATGGTTAATTTAATATTAGAGGGGGTATATTTTTATTTTGATTATTTATATTCAAAGTTTTGGTCAACATCAAAAAGGAAAAACTTTTTAAATATACTACGTCGAAGTGTAGAGTAGGTTTAATACATCTCATCCAATGCAAACTGATTTAAAAATATCTTTACTACGCCCAAAATTAAAAAATTAAAAAATAACTCCACTCTAACTAATAAATATTTTGGTGCATGCGAATCTTACTTTGTTTTTTATGCAAGACATGTGCCAATACTAAAACCATTTTATTTATTTAGTACTGCTAATATTAATATTGTTATTATTTTTATTCTCACTATTCAGGTGACACTTTCGAAATTAAAAAAAAAAGAGTATTACTTAGGTGCAATAGGTTAAGAGTTTAATAGATGGAAATATAAAAAAAAAATTTGTAATTAAATTTGACACTTATAGAATACATAAATTATGTTAATAATAAAACTTAAAAGATAATTTGATATAATATAATTTATTTATTTGATTATTAATTTATGATAAATTAATATAAAATTTGACAAATTTATGTTGATAACTTTTTTAAAATAATAAATTGAAAACTTTTTTATTTTTTGAGTAAATTAATAATTTAGTCTTTAAAAAATATATGTTTTCTTAATTTACTCTTTGAAAGATGAAATGATTTAATTTAATTTTTAAAAGATCAATTATCAACCAATTTAGTTATTTAATTCATAAAATTAATATAAATTTAACTGACAATAGTATTAATAGATACTAACTGACTGTTAAATGATTAATTGAATTCTATTTAACAAAAAAATATAAATAGTGAATTTTGATGATGTGTAATTTGTAAAATAAAACATATCAAATTTACAAACTAAATAGCAAAAAATACACAAACTATATGTTTTAACAATGTTTAATTTGTAAATATAATATTTTTTATTTTTTATTATTGAAAGATCTAATTCATCATTCAATAGTAAAGTTAATATCTGTAAATGTACTTCAAATTAACTTTTTTTTTTATCTTATTAGCTAAAAAATCAAATTAATATTTTAATGATCAAATTGAAATATTTTATCTTTCAAAGACTAAATTATTTGATAAAATATTAAAAAAATACTATACTAACAATTTGGTTTTTAAAAGATGTGATTATTGATATTTTAATCTTTAAAAAATATTGGTTACACAAATTAGTTTTCAAAAGTTTAAAATACTATATAAATTAGTGTTCCCATTAAATATCAATAAAAATATTTGATAGAAATAATGATATAAAATATTAACTATTTAAGTAAAACGTTAATTGTCTAAACGAAATATTTAATGATGATACAAATTAATCATTAAAAATTTAAAATACTATAAATATTATTTTTCTATCAAATATTTTTTATGGCATCTAATAAAAAAATTTTATGACATCTAATAAAAAGACTAATATATATAATATTTTAAATTTTTAAAAATTAATTTATATAATTAACATCTTTTAACAATTAAAATATTAATAAAAATATAATTAAATTATTAAAATAGAAAAAAAAGAAGAAGAAGAAGAGAGAGTTGCATTTTACAGTAAAAAAGTCGGAGACACGGATCCGAGTAAATCATGTGGTGGAGGTTGGCCACGTATCTCCATTAAGAACGTGTAACGGCCGTTAAGAAGATTGTTTGGTTCACGTTGTCTTGTGGGTAGCTCCGTCAACGTCCCACTTTCGTCCAGTTCCGCCCCCTTTCGTCTTGTGTTTTGCGAATTTGCTTCGGTCTTACCCTTCTCCGCTGGGTTTGCGTCTATTTACTCGTTTCTTCTGTCATATTTTTAGTAATAAATATGCAAATAAAATATTTTGAATAATGTCACAGCAGACATACTTTCTTTTCCATTAAACGAGTTCCACAATGGTGCCATATTTATTCTTGTTTCTCTTTCTTTTCAAAAGCTCTTAGCTTTCAGCACCGATTTTTGTGACTGATAAGTGTAGAAGATACCAGAAGGGAAAGAAGATGGGTGATAGTTATATAGGGTTTTTATAGTGAAACTAATACTGGGTGGCTCTGATTTTGTATTGAGTTTTTTTTCCATATAAAGCCTTTTCTTTTTCCTCTAATTGTGTTTTTCTGGCTTTCAAAATGTGGAGCAGATGTAGGTATGCTAGTGGTAGTATTGGTTCTTTGAAGCAAAGGGTGTCAGCGATTGTCAAAATCAGCCATGGTCTTGGAGGGAAGCTCCACCTTCACTCTCTTTGTCCTCCTTTGTTGGGTTTGAAGGATTTTGCAGTGGAATGTAATGGAGGAAGAGGAAAAGTTGCATCTTTATCAGTTTTGTTCGATGATATCAAAAGGGGGATATGTTCATCAACTTTGGGTTCTTCGCCTTCTGCTAATTCAAGTGACAGGTCCAACTCATCTGGGAATGGCGGTAACAACAACAAAAATGGTGATACGGAAACTCTTGACTCCATATCCTTCTCAGAAGCCAAGAAGATTATGAGATTGGTGGATGTAGAATCACTCAAGATGAAACTTGGTGTGGAAGGGAAGGAAGTTATTCCCTACTCTGAGCTTCTTCAAACGTGTCAGAGCATGGGCATTGCCAAGAGTCATGCGGAAGCTATAGCTTTTTCTCGGGTTCTTGACGAAGCTGGGGTTGTTCTTCTCTTCAGGAACAAGGTCTACCTTAATCCTGATAAGGTGAGAACAAAAACTTTTTGATTGACCCCATTTTCCTTTTTAAATTTTTCCCATTTAAGCTGTGTCTGAATTGGAATACTAGTGTTACTGTATATGCTTAGCATAAGAACGGAACCTGTGTCTGTGGGTCTCACAAGAAGATTGACTATAAGGCATAAGCTTATGCATCTAATGTCTTTTCAGGAGATGCTGTTTATGCTTTTCCTTTTTTTTAGTCAGAAGGCCCTTTAACTTGTTTGTTTTTGCCTCACTACACATGGCTTTCTGATTGGAGTCTCTATGCTCAAAAGCAGTTTCCTTGTTAATACTTATGATTTTAATTTTTGTAGAGTTTTAACTGCAGTTACAGAGACAAAGGGCATTAATTTCTCTTTGCTTTCTCCTACTCCTTTCTTGTTAATTTGAGGTAGTGACATGATCAGGTTTTGCTGCATGTAGAACGCTTTCTGCTTAGAGGGCGTTACGAATAGTTTTGAAACCTCTGCACTCTGCAGCTCTAAATATAACATTGCACCTTCTCATTGTTTCACTTCATTATCTCAGAATTAATAGCTCTTTACATTGTCGCACTTGCAATTGCATATGAATTTGACAAGAGTGGGGTGGGATGGAGACAATCTGGCTCCATTGATTGGAATTTTAATGAAAAAATAGATAGTTTTAAACAAAATTCCAGTAGTATTTTTGTGATGTATTTTAAAAAGTTAAGCAAGCAGTGTGAAGATGGTTAAAAAAAAGAAAAGAAATGATTAACTATGAAGAACCCTAGCCATACTAATTTACCCTACCCTATTAGCTTTTGAGCATCCATCAATAGTCAAAATGCTCAAATCATCCCACCCTACTCCCAAACCATCCTCCCTGTCAAATTCTTTAACATTTAATAACAAATTTTCTAGAGGCATCTCTCTTGCTTTCTTCACAAGGTCAACATGAGAGCGTTTTTTTTTTTTTTTTAATCTGTACACATTAAATCTTACTATAATCAGTTGTTCCTGATTTGCAAGTGCATTTTACTTTTCCGCCTGTGTCCAAATTGGTTTGGCATATTATAGCTGCTTTTCTGCATAGTGGCATTCATGTCAGGAAAGTGTTCTATTAAAGATAATCTAAGGTTTTAGTTAACTTGGCATTTATGAGTAACCTCGCTCATAACTGGCAAATTTGTGACTCAATCTTACTAGTTCACTCATGTACTAGAGCAATGTCATTCCTAACAAGTATTAGTGATGTCTAGAAAGTTTGGTCCTATATACCAGCAGCTTGGGAAAGAATGCTGAAGTACTTGGAAGTGACTTCGAACTTCCAAATTTCTTTTTCATACTTGATTTTCATGACTGGTCACTTTGGCTTACTTTTACCTTGGTGGCTAGACTTGAGAGGAAGATATTGAAAGGTGTTGTTCCCATGCTCACAATTGAGCAAGTGTATAATTTGTCTGCTATTAAAAAAGAAGTGTATAATTTGTCTTGCAATCTGAATGTCTCCTTCTGTTATCCAATGTCGGAATCAGAATTCTCTTGGAGAATCATTTGAGCCCAAGCAAATAGAGCCTTAGACTCACTGAGGAAGTTATCTCTTTCCATTAACATATTTGGCTCTTTCATGTGACCAATTCATGATTAATGATGAAGATGAGTGCTTCAATTCCTGTTTGCTCAAGTTCCACAGATTATTTACCCTTATTCTTTCTAAGATCATTCATTTCAAAGTGCTCTGTTTATGTGACAAGTCACATCTCAGGCGCACCTTCATTAAGGCTGGAGGACTATTATACTGTTTAACTGGCATCTATGCTGTCCACCGCGCATCTAGGCCACAGAATGACAGAAAGACTCACTAAGGTGGCAATATAAATTTTTGATTGTGATGCCAGGGTTTTCATAACTATTTTCAATTCTCTAGGGTGTGTTTTCCTGGTCTTGCACAGACTGTGCATTGAATCCTAGCAGTAAGCTTGCCTGGATAAGAATATCTTTTGAATTTAGCATCTTGTTTGCTGATATATATTATAACCCCTTAAGCAACATGCAATTCAATTATTTGCAGAAGTTTGAGCTTTGCTGATTCTTCCTTTGTTGCTTGGTCAATTTTATGTATTTAGGTGGTTGATCTGGTTAGAAGAGCAGTACCACTGGCACTTACTGCTGAGAATGATCCCATGAGGGATGAGTTAAAGAAGCTGCAGATGGAGAAAGAAGAAATCGATGTGTTGGCTCATAAGCAGGTCCGGCGAATTCTCTGGACAGGGCTAGCATTTGGCATTAGTATTGTCGGGTTCTTCTTCCGGCTGACATTCTGGGAATTCTCATGGGATGTAATGGAACCCATTGCATTTTTTACCACAACCACTGGCTTAGTCATAGGCTATGCCTACTTTCTGTTCACTTCAAGAGACCCTACATACCAAGATTTCATGAAGAGGCTCTACATTTCAAGGCAGAAGAAGCTTTTCAAGAGGCAAAAGTTTGATGTCGAGAGATTCAGAGAGCTGCAAGTAAAGTGCAAAACACCTCTAGATGCAAATACTACTCTAAAAAATCGCATAGGGGAGGACCTGGATCTGGAAGATGCTTTAAAATAAGGATTAACAAACTTTTCAGGTGGATTTATATATATATATATATTTTAAAAAAATTATATCACAGTTAACCTTGTTCCCCCCCAGTTTTCATGTTGGTGGGGACAATCTTGATCTAACCCTTGTTTTACATATAATTATACATTTCCTCCATTCTCTTGAGCAAGGATCACAAGAACTATGGCCTGTGCTTTATCTGTTTGACAAGGCACCATGTTTCTTTCTTAATGGTTTTTTTTTATTTTCAAAAAAAGCTAATTAGATTTCTTTGATGCTATCGTTTTAATGATGAAACACATGAAATCCATTATAGTTTACTATAATTTTAAGGGATAGAAAGCCACTGGAAGTTCATAAACTAGTATCACTGTTCAATCAAGTTCAACATTTTCTCTTTTCAGTCTAGTAAACTTGTTTCATATCATACAAGTCATGTCCAGAAGCGCTTGTTTCCTACAATTGATGTGCTGTACCCCTCATGCATATATTGGGGATGGAAAAATAAACATAACGCCGACATTTCACATAGGAAAATTTTATTTTATTGTCTTTTGGCTTAAAATATATTTTATTATATTGTACTCTAACGAATTGGCAATTGATTATTTCAAAATATTAAATGTAATATTAAAAATTAACTCAATCATCATTTAGCACTAATTAGTACCACTAATTAAATAATTCTACATAAGGACACAAGGTACCCAAGTATCCGTGTCAGCCAACTTTTTAGTAACAAATCCTTATTGATCATTGAAATTCTAGAGCGAAGTTATTAACCGGTTTCCATATGCATATTCCATGAATAACTTGGTGCTTATAATTACATAAGCCTATACATGCTATTCTTTTTATATATCATAAACTCACTCTCGAGGCAATTGAGCAGGTCAACCACAGAATCTTCACTGGATCCATTGAAGTGCTTCAGAATATCAATCAGTTCAGCCTGCAACCAATAAACATCGGCACTTGAGAATAAAAACCACTACACACACACACACATATATATACCACTATTATATATGTAGTTGTGGAGCCTTTCTCCAAAATCACAATTAACACACATAAAACAATATAAATTAAAAAAACATTTGAGTGAAAAGAAAATAGTTAAAATAAATATCTGGAGAATTTTCATTATTTGATTTTATTATTTTAAAGTATAATAATTATTTTTTATTTAAATTTTTTTAAAAAAATGGCATGTAGTTTAATGCACACAAAACTTATAGTATATATGTATATAATATGTTCGCGTGTGTAGCTCTGAATGTTTTCTACAAAAAACAAAATTGGTCCTTAACTGACCCCTCCGTGGTTCTTCAGCCACTCTACTAAGGAACTCTCTGTTGCCTTCAATTTGATAGGATTTTCTTCCTCTGGTTCGCAGACTTTTTGACGTTTCTTTGTGAATTCCTCCTCAGAGACCAATGGAAGATTCTGTACATGGCAACTGTTGGCAGGTCCAGGCGACTCCTCATCCTTTTCCATGTCAGAATTTTTAATCGAACTCTCAGTAGACATGTCAACTTCACTATGCACTTCCATGTGGCATGTATCAAGCGGATGCTGTGATAAATCTGATGCATTCTTTTCAAGCTCACCATCTTTCCCTGCCTGGAAGCTTCGAGGCTGAATGCTTTCAGGAGATATTTCGGAGTTCGGCATTGCCAAATAAGTCCTGATGTGCAGATAGCTTACCTGGCATCATGAAGGTCAATTTATTCAAATCTTGTGCTCAATGAAGTAATATATAATGTGCAGATAACATTGAATGGAACTCAGAAGAAAAATAGCATCTCAATGGCAAAATTTAACTTCTGAAATCTTCCAACAATCACCCATTCACTGTCAACAATACTCGCCAGCGATCACACCTCCCTCTGCTGTTAGTAGCTCAACGCCTCAACCCATTGACCATTATCCACTCTTATTGGTCATTAGTTAACACATACAATTATGAGACAAACTCTGCTTAAATATGATGATATTAGCAAAGGAACCAGTATGTACAAGGTAGCATCAATTTCAAGCAAATAAAAATACTTGAACTTAATATCAGGAAGTTGTCTCCTCGGAGGAAAAATTAGAGCTATTGATTGAAATACATTAGACACATATTTGCATCAATTATTAAAATGCAGTCAAACCATAATAATCAGAGAGTAAACTTACGTCTTCTGGTAATTCCATTTTTAGAGGCTTCAATTTTTCTTTAGATCCAACCTTTACAATAGCACCCCGAATTTCTGAGATGATCTCAGGTGCAAGTCCAACCATCTGACAGAATCTACTCCAATCAAAAGGCAATCCTTCTCGGGCTGCTTCCAGCAGATAATCGGCAACAGTCTGTTCTTTTATAGGAGCTGATCTACTTGGAAGGTTCTGAGATAAAAATGGCAGATGGCGGAAGATGATGAAAAATGGTAGTGAAACATAAGAAGCATACATATTTGATAGATACTACAGACCAATGGAACATACAGCAATCATCTGAATAGAAAGACCATCTTCATGCCACATTTTCCAGGCCTCAAACTTTGCCGGTGTCAACTTCTTTGATCCACTGGACATACTTAGAGGGGTCACTTTCCTTACTGCAGCAGTTTGCAAGCTTGCTTCTCCATCCAAACAAAGGTTCAATCCTTGCGACAATTGTTGAATAACTTCAAGAAAATGATCTCCATATTTTGTTACAAGGTGCTACACAAAATTGTTCAAATTTCAAATAGTGGAAAGAAAATACCATTCAATAGAGCCAATGTCGTGTAAATTGGGAAAACTTTTATTGGCTTTACTTATCTAAAGAAATGATTAGAGGCCAGATATATTTTATGCTGCATCATCCTCTAAGATGGTTTCTTCATAGGTTTTAAGTTTTAACTCATGCTGTTCATTTCAACTATAATATCTTCCCTTTTTTTGAAATCCAGAGAGCCACAATCATTGACAACATTTCAATGAAACAATATCAATAGCCATTTTATCCATCTACTGTAAATTCCTGCTAACAAATCTAGTATTTACCACCTATACGACTTTTATGCTGGACAGGATCTTACCATGGAGATACATCATTATGAAAAATGGCAACAATTTTTGTGGACTAGTCCAGTAGGAACTGCCAATGCCAATTCTAGATAATGCTTTAGCAGCATTAAATCCCCCAGAGAGAGACAACCCTAAGATAAAATTGATCAAACAATCATACAACCTAATCATCGTCAAACCCCCTAAGTAAAGCATGTCATCCCTCATACCTATGCCTAAGATGGCTATAAATGTCAAATGCACTAGCCATAATATCAATGTTCTTGCAATATTCCTTGTCATATTATTATCAATCCAAGTTTAGCTGTCGATTAACATCTGATTTATGTACGTCTCTAGCACCCTCTATAGATACAGAAAGCATTAAACAATTATGCACAAATGCAATATACAGTGTCCCTGTCTTTATTTTGTTGGCCTGTCAAGGAAATATAATCACAATCATAATATACTTGAGCTGTGCTTGATCATAAATTACAGAAAATGACAATACGCAATGTGTTGAGAATCAGCCACGCCATGCAAGCGAAAAGGGAGAGGGTAGAGGGGTTAAAGTTTAAATTCAGGTTAACTTCAACATACTATCAATAAATTTCTACACAAATATAGAGTTAATCAACTTTAAATAACAATTACAAAACTTTTTTCATTTGATATATGAAACAAATTAGGAACGTAACAAATTATAGTTAACAATTTAGAAAGAAAAAAAATCATAACCAAAGAATTTTGTAGAATTAGGTCCCTCATTAAAATAGGTCAGATAAAAAATTTTAAAAACAAATTATTAGATTGTAAAACCAGAAAGGGAAGTATATGATAATCATTGACTTAGTTGATAAAAAATTAGAGTAAATATGTTAGGGAATATATATCAGGGTTGAAATTAAGTTAATAAAAAAAATTCAAATACTAGAACATAAATAAATTAATGAGAAATTAATTAATTTACTCAACCAGTTAGACCATTTTTTTGCAAATAAGATTTGATATGAAACTAGATCACCATTTAACTGGTTAAAGCTTAGACTGGTTGAACCAGTAATACTGATCCCATTTGCAAAACGCTTCCAATGAAATCTATCCTTGAATGCAACCTTCTCAAATTACTTGGGTCATTTACTTTCAGAATACTGAAGAGCTACCTGATTCACACCATCAATGTTTGCTAGCCTTGCTTTTGTAGATGGTCTTGTCAGTGCAATTTTCTTGATCGTTTGATCACCACATATGGCATATCTACAAAGAAGGTGTAACAGTTTCATTAAAAAATCAAAGATAAGAACAAGAATCCTTGGAAATTAAAAACTAATATATATATATATATTTAAAAAAAAAAAAACCTACGGAGCTGTTCCAATAGTTCTTGCAAGTTTCAATCTCTCTTCCAAAAGCATCTGGTAGAGTTGTCCCTCAGCCTGAATAGGGAAGTGCAAGCGTTAAAGTTAACAGATGCAAAACAAAGAGTCAAAGACAAACACTTTTGCATAAAGCAAAATACAATAAAAAACAATGTAACTGTTTTCTACTTCAATATATGACTGCCAACCACCTTTCCCAGGAAATCGGCAAGCAAGAAAAAAGGAAGAGAAAAATGAACTCCAGGATGAACGGGAAATGCCACCAGTTTAAAATTATTTGCATGTAATTACATAAAAGTATATTTCAAGTCAAAGGAGTGAGTTGAATGGACAATATAATACCACTTAATTACTAACCTCTGAAAAACCCTCAGTTTCTGAAGTGGCTAAAATTTTGAATTCTTCTGGTGCACCTCTATTTTCCTCTTCATCAACCATTTCAGCAGTCACTGACAAAACCAAGGGCGGCTGATAATCCGGTGTAGAAGAGTCCAAAAATTGCTTTCCTTTTGAGGTGACACTGATGCATATATGAACATATGATTAACTAGTTTTCATTATGAAACATACTTGAATACTGGGAGAATAGGGACACATAAATCATAATAGATGGCTTTAATTATGCAGAACAAAATGAAAAGTTTATACACTTAAAATAATTACTATGATCTTCCCAATAACTTAAAGAATCTACCTCACAGTTCTGTACACATCATCACAATTCTCCTTCAAATAACCTGTAGAACATTGCAGGTCAATTATCAACTGCACCATTACTATTTTCTTGTATAACATGATTGAATAAAATAAAAGATTATGGTTTTTTAGGTAAATGCCATATGTAAAATCTACTGCAGAACAAAATAAACTTAAGTTAGCAAGTGTATAATGAGAAAAATATGCAAGAATTAATTGACAAAGTTTATTTAACACAAATCATATGGGCTTCAGCCCCATTGTTCCACAAAAAAAAAAAAAAAAAGAAGATCATAATTCATATAATTTTTTCCTTTCAAATATTTGTTTTCAGTATGTATTGCATGTTAATAGTGCTACCACCAGGTTGAAAGCTCTCAGCTAGAAGGCAATAAAAAGGGACTCTATTCCCTCATTAGGTTAAATGAAACAGCAAAGGGGAAAGAGAAAAAGAAAGGGTCTTTTTCCTCTCTTCCCCATCAAAAATTGAGGTTGGTGGAAGTAGGATGTTGAGGCAACCCAGAAGGAAAGAGACTTAGTCATCCATCCATGCCCTCTTGCCATTGTAATTGTGCTTGCAAACTAATCATATTAAAGTTATAATATAAATGAAATTACCCGCTCTTTGAAATTTAACATATTTATACGGCTTGCTCAAGACCTTAGAAATAATTCTTAAGGAACAGCGAGCATGGAATCTACAAGATCAAACAGAGATTGACAAATGTGATTCCATTATCTCAGCCAATTACAATCAATTTCTATGATGCACAATGCTATTGCCCCACAAACAAGATCTTCCATTCAGTGATTAGACTTGTCAAGCAAATACAGAGGTCACTTAGCCAGGGTCAAATTTCAAGAGTAACTTTTGAGAATTCAGGATATCCTTGAAATGGGAACATGAATTGACAAAACATTTTTGCCACAAATAATAGCTGTAGCTGGATAAATTATTTCCACTTAAAATACCATGAGAAATCAGTTGATGTCCTAGTGCTTTCCACCACTTTGATGGGTAAGCTTTCCCAAGACCATGAAGTGGAAGCCTGTCAAACTGAGCATCAAGAATTTTCTTGGCCTGTAAACAACCAGGAAATACAACTATCAGCAATTGGAAGGTCATATTAAAACTTAAAAGCAACAATTAAGGATGAGTGAAAAACTAAACAAGTACTTAAATGGTATTATAGTACAGTACCAGATTAAACCTACTAAAAGACCTTCCTCTAAACAGTGTAGCAATTTGAGACAATAATACAGTATGAGTGGATATAAATCATGTTACGTGGATTAATTTATGATATAATTCTAGTTTAGGGTTCAAGGTTTGTAATTTGGGAATTAGGGATTCATAATTAATAATTTGGAAATTTAGAGCTTAGTTGTTTGAATTTTCATCCCCAGGAAAATCTGTCCTCCATTTCCTATTTTCAATTAGGACTTCTAAATCTTAACTTTAGGTTGCTTTTTCTAGTTGAACTGGGGTGTTGTCCAAGTTAAACGACCCAGTATCAATTTTAGGAATTTCAACTTTTATCATTCAGTTGATTAAGTTTGTTGAATGTTTGAGAATTGTCCACGCTTTCCTTTCTCATTCTACATCAGGTCACATAAAGAAGCCAAATTGCTGTTTCCCAAATCTATTTGATTGAGTAGTCTTGGTATTTAAAATGCTCATCTAGTATTTATCTTCTTGAAAAAATAGAAATTATAGAATTTAAAGATTTTGTCAGTGATAGGTACCTAAGAGGTTGGGAAACCCTTCTTCAAAAACTAACTATTGAAAGGAGAGAACCAACCCCCTTAAATACCCCATTGAGCATTCCATTTTACTCGATGTGGGACTTGGGTAGCCCATACTACCCTCATCCCTATCATAGCACCGCCCTTGAAGAGTTGATATCCCAGCGGCTACACTCTGCGACACTTTACTCGGTGTTGCTTCACTCCTCCACGGGTCAACCCCTCCGCCGGTCAAAACCCTTCGCAGGTCAGAACTCTCCTTAGGTAGCCCTCTCCGTACCGTCAACAAACTAGCTCTGATACCAATTGATAGGTACCTAAGAGGCTTGGAGAACCCTCCCTCAAAAGTTAGCTATTGAAGGAGAAGAACCAACTCCCTTAAGTACCCTATCGAGCATCCCATTCTACTCGATGTAGTACTTAGGTAGCCCATACTACCCTCATCCCTATCAGTCAACAATGTCATAGGCAATGTTAAGTCAAGAGTACCATTTTATGTAGTGGAAGAATTGTAATATTCTGCAATTACATTTCAATGCTCCCAGAATTTCTTAATGATGTTGCATCTAGTATAATCGAGAAGATAATCAGAAAATTAATGGAGAACGCATAAAGAAAATAATACATCTGACACTGATTCCACCAACAAAGTTCAGATCTCACAAACCAAACAAGCAAGAAAACAAACTGCTTTTAAATGATACTAAAATACTCCTTAGTTTTGATAATTAAGAGCTTACTCGAGACCCTCGCAGGATGTCAATGGGCATGTTAAAGCCCCATTTACCCTTACATGTGTGAATGCAAGCCAATAGAAGAAATACTTCTCTCGACATGTTACGCTCCTTCTTTGAGACAGTGCAGTTATCACAATTTCCTACAACCAAGATTTAAAAGAAACTATGAGAGCAAACAATATACGTAACAGTAGGTAATTAGGATTATTAAGAGGAAAAGCAACTGAAAAGAAGATGAGGCGTGCTTATCATTAGGGATACATGTCATCAAGAGTAGAATAAATTTATAATAATCACTATAATTAAGATGGTGGTCACCTTAATTGTTTTAAGTTTTAACAGATAAGTGACAATTTCTAACCTAATGCATATGTCTTAATCTGTACCAGCATCAGAAAATAAACAACCAAAAACTGCCAACATGAAGACATAGACCAATAGCAATCTCAGGGGAAACTCTCAAAGGGATGTAAACTTATTGCTATCACAATCTTAGCTAAAAACACAAAAACAATGCAAATCCTATAACAACAACAACAACAAACAAACGAGAAAAGCCTTTTTCCATTAGGTGGAGTCAGCTACATGAATTAAGCGACGCCAACATGTTCTATATTGCCTCATTTCTATAATTAGATTGTTTTCTTTGGTCTCCTCCTATATCTATTTATTGGACTATCTTTCATTTGGTCATTTCTTCATATAGAAGCCTCTAAGGATTTTTTTTGTATATGATCAAACCACTTAAAACACGTTTTTACTGACTTTTCCATGATAGGTAAATGCAAATCCTACAATTACAAAAAAAATTATTTTTTTCCTTTCTTGTTAGATGCACTAATAGAAGTATCTCCCTTCCCAAACTATGGTCAGAAAAAATCATGTTTTGGGTGCAACGGTGCAAGCATTAGAATGCATCTATTTTATTGTCATTAACTACTAAGTTTCATATGCAATGTTTTTACCTATCAATATCTGACCTTTTTTTTTTTTGGATAAAAAAAGAGAGAATTTTATTAATGAGAGAGAAGATACAAGTGAAAACAAGGACAAGTTGTCCTCTACAAAAAGATAAAGAGGAACAAAAGAAAGAAAAAACAAGAAGCTAAATCAATACAGCCTTCCAATCCCTTTGGATATCCATAAGGGAGACTCCTCTAAACAAGCCAATTGAAGAAACCCACAAAGAAGTCAAGAAAAGTAATTCTGTCCCAAAGAATGTGAGGTGAGAGGTGTTTATTATTAAACACTCTAGCATTCTGCTCTATCCAAATACACCACAAAGTTGCAAGAATTGCACATTGTCAAAGTCATTTATGCTCTTTATCCCTTCCAAAACCCACAAATTTGATAGTGAGAAAGGTGCCATGATGAGCCAAGCAAACCCAATTTTCTTCAAAGTAGCCAAACAAATTATTCCATAAAAATCTAGCCATATCACAATGTAAGAAAAGATGGCTATTTGTCTTAGAACTTCTAAGACACATGACATAAACATCTGGAGATAAAGCCTCGTTAGGATGTCTGGTCTAAAGCAAATCATTAGTGTTCATTCTATTAAGTACCGCTGTCCAAACAAAAGCCTTTATTTTAGAAGTAGCTTTAGATTTCCAAAAATACTTAAACAAGAGGGACCATATTTGTGGAAAATCAGTTCAACAGCATGTCAATGAAGGCAACTTATTAGGTTTTCAAATCATCTCCTGATGAAATAAGTATATTGTTCCATCCCATGTTTCAATTATGTCACCTGTTGCACATGAAATTTTAGGTCTGCTAGTGTGAAGTTACTAATGGCATTAGGAATATAAAACACAATTTGCTTCCCCTCCTGGTGACATGAGCTCTTGGAAAACAGTTTCATATAATACAAGTACAGTACTTGGAGAAATTATATTACTCCAAGCAGTTTTCTCTTATTAAATCTTGCGCCGCCCCTCCCCCCAACTGTTCATACAAGAAAAAGTATCATGGTACAGAAAGTCCTGATCAGTTGGAATACCTAAAATGCAATGTATATTTAATTTAAACCATGTGAAAGAGCTATAGTATGCAAGGAAGCTCAGTAACAAAGAGGAAAAACCATTCTAACTTAAACAAAGACAAAACGAGAAAAGGGACTACAATATGTGAATGCCAGTTAAAGCAAATCTAATGAATTTGTGTCTTTAAGTTATGCAAGGGGAGAACATTGCTCTTTTAAGTCATAAAAGATAAGGCAGCTTAATAATGGCCTAAGTATTACATTACAAGTGATAATAGTGATAGTACAGAGATATATTAAAATATCTAAGTGATAGCCAAACCACATCTATCAGCTGAAACTTTTTCCCCAAAGTATTCAAGCAAGAACTTTCTTCTGCAAGTTGTCAGCAAGCAATAGCGTTCAGCAGCCATTAATGACTCCATGACAGCTCTTCTTTGCTTTTCCTGATATACAGGAGACCCACAGATATTTGTAAGACAAAAGAATTCATAGGTAAAACATATTCAGAGAGAAATGCATGAATTCAACAACTTCGATGCTCACTAAAACTCTTCTGCAACAATATCTGACCTAGGTTGCTTAAAAAGAAGAAATCTAAGATATATACACATGTCAAACCCTGCAAGATAAACTCAAAAAAATACATACTGTTTGTAATTCTCCACAATAAAAGTTGCCCTTTGCAAAGTCATTTCTTGTGTAGTAAAGCCAACAGACAGAAGCTATACCATCTCTACCACATCGCCCACTTTCCTGGTAGTAGGACTCCAGGCTCTTAGGGCAACCATAGTGTATCACCCGTCTTATGTCAGGCTTATCTATACCCATACCAAAAGCAACAGTGGCTACCATGACTTGCAGTTCATCTCTAACAAATAGTCTGAAGAAATCAGCAAATGGTTCAGTTTGGCATAGCAAGTACTGAAGCATCTGAACCAGACATAAAGATGAAAGGGGGCTTAAGGGAAATAAGCATGCTTTACACTCACATTGATCATAAAGGGTCAAAATTTAATTTGCTATTCCAGAAATATAGAAGGTAAAATAACCACCTATGAGATTCCTCGCGCGCTTTCTTAGTCATTTTCCCATGGTACATTCCAGCTGCAACACCTTCTTCTATAAGTGACTTGGAAATCTATGCAAACAAGATTAAGAAAATGTTATTTAAAAAAAAAAAAAAAACTGCAGTATCATTGAATTCATACTATGAGATATGCAATCATGAACTCCAAAGGGAAGACAATTCAGGTTCAAGAAAAATAGATCACCAGTTCACAGAAAAAAAAAATTACAGCAAGATAGCCATAAAATATTGATAAAAGAATAGTTTGAGACTTTGAGCAAAAGAATATGGTCCAATCTAATGTAATTAATTACGTATAGTTTGGTAGTATATCTGACCAGGAATTCTTATGGTTTAAAAAAAATTTAAATGAAAACATTTTTATTTAATCTATGGATGGGATGATCTCATATTACTCATTCACAATGAATACATATTCCTTACGTAACCTTTTAGCACTGATGTAAATAATTACGCCTAAAATTCGATGAGTACATTCACAATAATACAGCAATTCAACTTGAGAAAGAGAAAGACAAACTGATTTTATAGTTCAGGTGTATGGCAGTATTGTGAAATTTACCAATATTTTACAGCACAATACCTGCTCTACATCTCTGATTGTTGTGCAGTAGATTATAGTTGAACCGTCACTAGCTACTTTTTTTGAAATATCTTGGACAAGCTCATTTAGAAAATGTTGTCCATGGTTATAAGGCTTGACACCATAGAAAAGATTTGTTCGATCAAATGAACCAACTGAAACATAAGGATTATGCATCTTCAAGGAATTGATGATGTCAACTCGAACCCTGGAATTATGGCATGTATAGTACAATAACTATAATACATATCTCAATTTGCAAAATGAAGTTAGATTTGTACTAGATATGTAATGAACCATCATAAAAAATATCTGAGGAGGTGTAGCTACAAGAGGAATTATTGTACCGGTGAAGATTTCAAACATAAAAATACCTGAGAACAAGACTAGAACTTCCGCCCCATCTTGTCCACAAGAGTTTATAAAATAATTGAAGCTAAAATTCAAGGATGCTATATTACTTCTGGAACTGGAAATTTATTTCTACCACAAACAACATCTTATAAAAGAGTGGAGTAACTTTTAGGCTTCAAAGCGTGGCCTGTGCCTCCAGTATATACATGTTTATAAATATATAGAAGGCCTCAGGCATCCCCAGGTGGACCAGACCCTTTGGAAGCAGAAAACAGACCGATATGTATACATGATACAGCTTTTTTTGTGAGAGCAAGAAAAATCTAGACTTGTGGCTGATAAATGAAGAAATAACAAGTTGATTTTGCAATTTCAATTTCTCTTACATCTGAAATACTAATCCACAATAAACCCTTTCCCTTCCAGGCTTTTAATTGGCAACATTATTCACGCAAAAAGAATTTAAAAAAAAGTGGGAGGAGGGAATAAGTTTTTTATTAATCAGTAATCTCAATAATATGTATACTTAAAAAAGAAGTGCAGCCAAGATGAAAATAACTAGAGTGATAAGATATATCATATATTGAGTTTACTGTTAGCCTTAAAAGCTTGAACAATCTTCTTATTTACTATTTGTGGAAAGAGAAGGAGACATGTGCGAGAGAGAGAGAATTTGACAGACAAGCAGGTTGACAGAGACTGAAGTTTGATTCCAGTGCAAATAGCACAGCACAGTGATGTAACTTAATGTAAATCTAAAGACCATTATTAGAACACTGCCACATAATTAAAATGAAGCTGTCAATAAGCAACAGTCAGAGAGCCAAATGAGCCCAAGACAAAGGAAGCAAAAATGTGCATCAGTTATGGAAGGTGTACAGCAATTATATGCTTCATTAACAGCCAAAGTGAAAGATAATTACTTTTCAGTAGCAGTTGCAGTTAGGCCAACAAAAGGAACATCTGATAGAACACCTCGTAACTTGTCCAACTGCTTGTATTCCACCCTAAAATCATGGCCCCACTCCGATATACAATGTGCCTCATCAACAGCAAAAAGAGAAATTCCTGACTTTAGCAAGTTCAACCAGAAGCTGAGCAGATGAGATGAAAGTAAGGGACTAATCATGAATATTCTCAAGCAGTATTATCCGAAACCACAACATGCAATAAGCACTCATTGTAAAAGAAGCACGGGTTACAGGCTTAATGACTCAAACTCAAATGTTAATGTAGATATTACCAGATGAAATTATTATTCATTTTATTATGTAAAAGGTAATTATCATTTGGGGATTAGGGTTAGCGTTAGTAACCAGGGTAATTTAGAATTTAATTAGGGACTTAAATAAAGGCCTTTGGGCCTAGGGATATGTTAGCCCAAATTGTAGTATCCTTGTAGCTGTATCATACTATCATAAGGATACCAGATGTCAATATGATGTCTTATTTTAGTCGCCTACAAAAAAGTAATTAGTCATTTAGCAATATTACATTGATTATTGACAAACTGATATCATTAAACTTGAGCTCTTGTCATTACTTCCAGTTCTACATCAACTACCCTCCTTTTTACATGTACAGCAGTCTTTCCAATTAATTTCACTAAGATAGAGAGTTTGTTCCATAATATTAATAGCATCCAAAATATTGTACTGGACTACAACACTGTAGATAATGCATCAATTCATTCCAATACCTGGTAGGAATTAAGCACGCCTTCTCAGGAGTCATGAACAGAATGTCAAATTGGCCACTCTCAGCTTTAGTCTGGATGGTGGGATCTGTCTGAGCACTTCCAAGATACTCAGCTCTGACTCCCCGCTGTTTCAAAGCCATTACCTGTTTGCCCATTTATACTCTGTAAAATAATCACTATTTGAAGGTTTCGAAAGGCATTGATATCATATAAAAGGTAAAGCCAAAGCCAAAGGATACGTGTGTACAAATCAATCATTTCACCTGGTCTTGCATTAATGAAATAAGAGGGCTGACAACTACCCCAGTCCTTCTAACAACCAAGGGAGGCACCTGATAGCTGTTTTTAACAAAAAGTAGAGTTATGTAATGACTTCAGGACTAGGTAAAAGAGAGAGAGAGAGAGAGAGGAGATGATGTTTTTACCACAAGGACTTCCCACTACCAGTAGCCATGACTACCAAGCAGTCTCTTTTCTCGATAATTTTCTGGATAACATCCTTCTGATAAGGCCGAAACTCAGAAAATCCAAAGTATCTCTGTATACCCAGTAGAAAATAAATGGATCTTGAAAAACCGTGATATCAAAATTGCTAATACATCGTTTGCGAATTGATGAGCATTTTACGGGATAATCGGATGCCCTATACACCATAAAAACTTGCCATGTAGTTTTAAATTAAAAATACTACAACTAAGCTTAATCCTCACCGAAAAAACTGACACATGGCAGTACATATCAGTGTTATTACTTTTTTTCTTGAAAAAAAGATTCAGGGATATTACACAGGGAAAAGAATAAGGCGGAATCAAATTATATACGCATTACAGAAATATAAGATGAAGAAAGAAAAACTACACAGCCATATGCATTCAATCATTTTCGTCTTCTACAGAAAAATCAACAATCGAAGTCATTGTTTGAGAAGAATACCTTGAGAACCGACTCCATCGTCCAGTGGAGAAGATGAAGGGACCCGATAACACACAAAGTTGGAGGTCACTACTCAAAAAGTACTATCTTGTAACAGCCCTAGAATACACGGATGTTCCCGCCAATTCCTCCTTCTTCTTTTTTGTTGGTCGAGTCATGCGCCACTGTCCCACTGACGCTATTCCTATTTCCTAGCTTCTCTTGCTCCCGACTTGGGCTTGTCGGCCTAGCGCATCATGTACTATACATGTTCTTTTTTTCTGAGGTCTAAAAGACTTTGCGGTGAGCGTGGATCGAACACGCGACCTTCAGATCTTCAGTCTGACGCTCTCCCAACTGAGCTATCCCCGCAGATGCTGATTAGCTGTCTGATATATTATAACAATTCATATGAAATCGCAAGCAGTCATCCTATTTCGTGAAGGGAAAGGATTCTCATTTCTCAATATCCTAGTTCAAACCGAAGTATTTGAATACTACAAGTTGGTGCAACAAAATCTCAAGCTCACCTGGTGATGCATAACGAGGAAAATTAAGTAACTACTAAAGCTCGAGCTGAGACAAACAACAATACATAGAGACCTTGAGAAAGGGAAAAACTTCAGTATGTCATCACTATGTTGAGGTTGACTGCTTGAGGCAATAAAAATGTTGATAACCCATACATTATAGAGTGTCGTCATAAGATTAGGAATGCATAACTTGTTCTGAGGTCCAGTACATTAAAATAAATTTAAAAAAAGAAAAAAAGATGAAGAATAAGAGGTTTATTTATAACTCTCAACTATTGCCAGGTAAATCCCAAGCCAAAAACGAGCGGTACATCGAACTTCAAAAGTTTTGAGCTTGAGACCCCACAAAATATGTAACCTGTAGCTGTAGAATAATAAATTGTCCACAGAAGACTAGAAATGAATAACATGTATTGGGGTCTAGTGGAGCCTAAAGTTCCAAAGGAAAGAGTAAAATTCTTCTGTGGCTACAAGTCAATCATGAAATTGTGCAAATACACAGAAATTTTTATAAGAAAAGTCTTCTGTATTCATCTGCCTCTTGGGCCATCTCTTCAAGGGTTCTGTCTTTCCTCTCCTTATCCAAGTCAAGCTTTTCTTTCAATTCCTTCTCCTTCTGATCCATCTGCACCATTGACATTGACAGAGCCAAATCAGTCACAATATTAATACCAACAGCATAAACTTTGCTGAAAAGAAAATTTTCCATCTCACCGCATCATAGATCTCATCATTCTTCTCAAAATCACCGCTTACCCGGGGTACAACATGAATATGAACATGAGGAACAGTCTGTCCTGCTTGTGGCCCATCCTAACGTAAATAATGATAATTTAGTTGGTTTTGTGACATACAAATAGCAAAACATGGAGGCAGAACGATAGTCCTTGCAAGGAGGGAAGTTTTGAATATTAGTATATTGCATACAGGCCAAAAATAACAAAGCTTTATTCCCCTCATTAAAATGAAGTTGGTTTCTTTGTGCTATAGAATTTTCAGCTCTTACTGTCTTAGAGCTTTCTTACTTAGCAAACAAGAGCTAAGAAGAATTGTTCAAACAATTATATCAATCATAAAAGTTTCTGTAGAAAAGAACTGAAAAGAAAAGTAAATCAGTTCGAAATTATGTACATTTAATTTTGGATTAATAAGTTCATGATAAAAACATGCTGACTGCAAAAAAAATGTCTAACCAGGAACCAGGCAATATCTTCCAGAAATTAGATATATATTAAAGAAGAAAGCAGATTTGAAAGTTAAAGCAGAAAGAATCTAACGCAAAGTACCAAGTAAAATACATTGTTAAGTTATGAGCACACTCCACTTCAAGTGTCTTACTTGGATGGCAAATGTAAGTGATGATGCCTTATGGTAGTTTTCAAGCTGCCTACCAACTTTCTGTGCCGTGAGCCACAAATCAGAAGTCTCATCAGCAGTAAGATCAACAAAACGTTTCACTTCACGCTTTGGACAGATAAGCACATGTAAATACGGTCAAGTCAACCAAGTTCAGCACCAAACTAACTTGAGTTTCATCATTACATACTTAATTTTTTAGGATCCTTAGCAAGCAACGGTGTGAAACCAAAATATATCAAACAGATGCTAGCAGGCATTTGCAGGGCATGTTACAGCTATTCCCAAATAAAACAAGCCAATTTTACAACCAAACATGTAACCAGGTTGTTCACCATGTGGAATGTCAACAACTGATTACATGGATCTCGTATAAACTATCGACACTAGCAGTCAATGACTGATTGTCCTGAATTCACCGTGAAGGAGTAGTACTAGCAGGTATATATATATATAGTTATATATGCACTGCAAAACGCAAAATAGTTTGGGGCTTTTTTAACTTTCCAAAATAAACAGTGGCACGTTATCATCCATCTACAAATTACAATCTTGAACTACAATAATGCAATAATGATTCCAACCCCATAAAAAGGATATGACCTGCAAAATGAAGGGCAAAATTAATCAATAAAGTGTGCCTTTTCAGTTATGGGAATATAAACAATTCGTAAACAATATTGTAAAAAGACAATTTGCTTGGCCCCTTGTAATAGTTTTACTATTCTTTGAAACGATATAATAAAACCAAACGGAAAGGACTACGCACATACCCGGAAGAAGAGGACGCAGGTTGACCATGGCATAAGAAAGATGGGTGGAGTAGAACACTTCACTCTGGTGTATCTTGTAAGGCCCAAAAGTGTAGTGTTCCGCAGTCATCTGCGAAATGCATCGAGAATGAACGAAGATTGAGGATGGAAGTCAGAAAAGAGAACAATTGTGTAGTTGAAAACTTGAATTGATCTATATTTTTACCTTAATGGTGGACAAGGAGATTGGTCGTACTTTGAGTGATATTGAAGAATGTGGAAGAAACGAGCGAGGACTGAGAGGAAACGAGGGCAGTATGCGGAGTAGCAGCTGCCTTACCATTTGCTTTTTTTCAACTCTCCTCCTCTCTAACATTTATGTGTCTATTTTTTAACAATTTCTGTCTCTCGATCATATATATTTACACGGTTATATGTGATTTTAGTATATTTTACTTATTAGTCTCTAAGTCTATATATTAATTTATATAAAATAAATATAAATTTAAAATTATGTGAAAATAATTAGAAGAAGAGTTAAAAAAACAAATTGAAAATATATTAATTATTTATAATATTTATAGATTGAAAAAATAGCATATACTTTAGTGTATGTCTAACTATATCTATATTATTTTAAATATAGTTTTGAGTATTTTGATTACTATAATTTAAAATCATATATTAATACATGAATATATAAAATAAAAATAAATTTAAATAAAAAATATATAAGAAAATAGAAAAATATTAAAATTAAAAGACTAAAATATATACAATATTCTTAAACTATAAGTCATGTATGATAACTCTCAATTATAAAAATTAACTTATAATTCTATCAAAATTTGTAATTTATGTAAAAAAAAACTCCATCATTTAATTTTTTTCATAAAAAATTATAATAAATAGTAAATATGTCAAATTATTTGTAGAAACTTTTCTGCAGAGAATTTTTGTGTAAGGCTTAAAGTTTATAAAAATTTTATATACAACACCTAAAATTTAGGGGGGTTACATTATGGTATAATTTGATTTTATTAATATGTCATTATTTTATTATAATTTTTGAATAAAAAAGTAAATAGAATGATTTTTTCGCACAATATAAAGTTTAAAAAAGTTGTATATCAACTTTTATAATTAATACAAGTTATTTGAACATGATTCATAATTAAAATATATTTTATGTATTTTAGTCAAATTAAAAATAAATAATATATTTTTGTTATTAAATTTTTAATTAACAAATAAAATAAAAACAACTTTTTAAAAGAACCTAAAAAGGAAATGCTAAATTGTAAAAATGTCTATATATAATGTTTTAGTTAAAAAAAACTTGATAGCAAATATACGTAGAATATTCTTAAATTTTTTCCTTCTAATTATACAAAATTTGTACACTCTCTTGATGATATGATATTAAATTATTATTTTATTATTATTTTTAATTGATAAGGAAAAAAAATCCCTAATACTATTTCAGAAAAGTCTATAAGGTCACATTGTCAAATTTTTTCAAAACAATAATTTCCTGCCATATTTTTGTTGTGGATTTAAAAAAAAATTGTTATGATATGTTTTAATTTGATAAAAAAATTTTATAAATTATAGCTCATGTATCAATAATTCTTTAATTATAAAAATCAATTTAAAATTATCTAATTTGTGCCAAAAAAAGACTATCAATTAACTTTTACATCTAAAATTTTAAGATTGTGTTTGAATGAGGTAATCTAATGAAAAAAAGTAATGTTTTGAGATATTTTAATAATCTCATTACAAAATTCTTTGTTTTGATTAAAAATAAATGAAAATTTAAAATTTAATAATAATTTAATCAAATAACTTAAAAAGAATTTAAAATTTTACTTAAATAGATCAAAATTTAAAATTTTATTTTTGCTTATTTTGAGAATGCTATTTATTTTATATTATTTTCATTATATATATAAAAAAATATTTTTGCATAAATTAAAGAAATTACACGCAATTTTAACCTTTCGAATAATTTGTTTTTGTCAAACTGTTTAAACTTTAAGCTACTTTTTTTTTTGGGTCTGGGAATCTGAGCATTTTTTTAAAATAAAATATATGTTTTTCCCATTCGGCCAGCCCAACATGCTCACCATAAACTAAAGCAAAAGCTCGCGCAATGCGAAATGGGCCCGAACCTCGTTTTAGAGTTCTATCGGACTCCAATATCAGCTTGAAGTGGCAGAGTCTCTCCCCCCCCCCCCCCCCTTCTCTCTCTACTTTATCTTGTCGGATAATACTGGTTCTCCGCGGCATTGCTGCTCTCCTCCTCCACAAATGGCGTGCTTCGGCAATGCAATTATGGCTACCAGCACTGAAAGCAGATGGAGTATGGCATCACTACGAGCTGCTTTGCCATCGGTTCCTTCATCTTCTTCCTCCGCTTCGCCGTGCTTCCCCGTCGCTGCAACATTTCTCTCATCGTCTTCTTCCTCGCGTAGCCTACGAATCTCTCAGACCAAACCCAAATCGGTCCTCAAATCTTTCATTGGCCTTTCCCCTCAAAACCCTCTGTTCTTTGCCGGTTCTTCGTCAGGTACTATATCAGTTAACTGGAATGTCTAGGAGAAAGCAACATTGGGTTTTTATTAAAATATACTATGGCTACTGCGTAACTTGTCGTACAATTTATGTTAGTTTAATTGCTAATGTATAGTGAATTTTAATTGCATTACTGCGATTCTAAGCCATCTCTTCATTTGTTCCTAAGGAATTGTTGGCTGCAAGAGAGTTTCTAGTTTCTGCTATGTTTATGCAATATTGCAAGTATCCTATTAACATAATTGTATCGTGTTGTCTAAATTTTATACCTATTATTTGTATTTTCTGTGGTATTGTTTTTTCGTGGAAGTTAAAACATACATGTTGTGTGCTGGCAAAGAGCAAATATTGTCCTTTTCTTTTCTCCTAAAAGACTGATGTGGAGCTATTGATCTGTGTTCTGTTTGGGATTGGATGTTTATTGTGCCTTATTCATTAAACCTGCCTTGTAGAATTTACAACTAGAATATTATATCAGAAGTTTTGTTGGCAGTTTGCTTTATATTCACGTGGCTGACAATTGGAAGAGTTTGTGTTTTATTCAATTAGTTGTATATGGTAAAGTCTAAGGTTGCCATGCCTTGCATGAGATCTGAAGTTCAGCATAACTATCAAAGTATTGGCTTCAACTATGGAAATTTAAGCCTTGATTGTGCTCGTTAGAGAAAGATTATCTGTTATACTTTGTTAATTTAGATTGGAAATTCAACTACTTCATGTACTGAGCTCTTGTTGGTGACACAACTTATGTAGGGGCAGAAAAATTTGGTCCTATTTCTTCCCCTTCTCATGTGGTAATGGAAGAAAATGGAGGAGGCTAGTGTATTTGTTGATATTTTATGGCATTGCTCCTGTATTTAGACTGGTAATTTGTAACTTAGTTACCTTAAATGAATAACAAGTTCTCACTTGAGAGGTTTTAGAGCTGACATGCGCATATGTGAGTTAAAAATCAGAATTTCTGGTGGGAGAAATCTATCACGCTGACTTTCTGCTTGAACACTACAATCAGAAGCTTTGTTGGTAGTTTGCCTTATGGTTGACGTGACAATAGGGAGAGTAGAAGTCTATATGATGTGGGTGCTTTGAATTGTAGCTGTTCAGTTTAATGCATATGATCTAATTTAAGGCTGCTATGCCACCACATTACTTTGTTAGATGGCCAGAGTTTAGCATAATAATCAAAATATTAAAGTCAGCATGGAAATTGAAGCATTGATTGCACGCAGTGCTTAGAGATTGGGGGTTACACTGTTTAACGGAGTATTGCAAGTTGACTACTTTGTCACTGGTGCCTGGGCAGGAAAATGTGTCTTTCATTTAAAACTTCCAGCCAATTTTTATTAGCCCTACAAAATTTTGATCCTAGTTCTGCCCTTCTTCATGTGATAATGTACAAAATGTTTGGGGGAGTTATAATATTCATTATTCAAGGCAGTTATCTTATACTGATAAAAATTCAAGGGGATGCAGGGGATTAGCAAGATAAGCATCCTGAACTCATTGGGGAGAGCAGAGCAACAACCAAGTGTGAGAGTGCCTTGATATCAAGAAATGATTCCCATGCTTATTCCCCCTATATATAGAGCTAACTTCAGGGACAATGACATCGTGATTCTTTGATCATTTGGATGTTGAATCATGAATTTTTGAGTTAATTGTAAAGGATTTTTATGGTCCTTGTTGTTATACAAAGTAATATGATAGGCCTGATTAATCACTTCATGTTGCTGAGTCATGCTAAAAAATCTTAGTATCTTTACATAGGTTGTTGCTGAAGAAGTTCTTTTGGATGTTGAATCATGAATTTTTGAGTTAATTGTAAAGGATTTTTATGGTCCTTGTTGTTATATAAAGTAATATGATAGGCCTGATTAATCACTTCATGTTGCTGAGTCATGCTAAAAAATCTTAGTATCTTTACATAGGTTGTTGCTGAAGAAGTTCTAAGTCAACGAAGTTTATTATCTAAATTTCAACTGTGCTCTTTTTCTTTGAATTTCTGCAGTATTAATCAATTTGGCCCATAATTATGTGCAGAATTTACCAACTTCGAGAACTGTTTTAGCATTATTGACAATGGGGGTCGAGTCTATGCCATGAGACACGGAAGGCGAGTACCCAAGCTCAACCGACCTCCCGATCAGCGCCGGGCACTTATTCGGGGCCTCACAACTCAGCTCCTTAAATATGGCCGCATCAAGACCACCAGAGCAAGAGCCAGTGCAATTAGGAAGTATGTTGATAAGATGATCACATTGGCAAAGGATGGCTCTCTTCACAAGAGGCGACAAGCGCTTGGTTTCATCTATGAGAAGCAAATTGTTCATGCTCTATTTGCGGAGGTTCAAGATCGTTATGGCGAAAGAAATGGAGGTTACACAAGAATCCTCAGAACCCTACCTAGGCGGGGTGATAATGCGCCTATGGCCTACATTGAACTTGTTTAACCACAGCTTTATCTGATTTTTTTTTTATCCTTTTTTCAATCTCGCTGCAAGTTTGAGATTGTAATGTGATTCCTTGGTAATATTGGGTTTTACAAATTTTTTTCACTGATGTTTTATCTATCTGTATGCTGTTTCTACGAGTAGGATTCAGGCTCCATTTTTTTCCTTGTATCTATGCCCTAACGAATTATCCTTAATCTTAAACATTATATGCAAAATACTGTCTCTGATGTATTTTAATGAAACAAATATTATGTGGCATAGATCTTATAGTCATTGGGCGTATTCTTTGCGTTAAACGTAAGATTTGTTTTACATTTGATATGCGAGGTAACTGCAACATTCAGTTGAGAATTCGGGTGAAATGATCAAGCAACTTTCAAACAATGTTTAGAAGGGAAATTAGCCCTTTCTTGTGGCAATAGAAATAAATTTTCCTTACTGAAGAAGGAGCCTTTGATGACATGAGCATCCATTGGTAATGACGTGGGATGTCATTAAATTTCTATTGACTCCGACGCCATTATCATCCTACAGAAAGTCTGAAACCTCTCGTACGCCAAGTTCAAATAAAATCTAATGTCTTGCTAGTTTTCTGGCAAATGCGTGTTCTTGTTTGATGTTGAATGTGGTTGGAAAAGTATATAGAAGAGAGCTCAACGCCAGGCCTAGACAGGCGTGAATTGTTGTCAAAGACAATCAAAAACTGATGAAGGAACAGCTATACGACTTCTGAAGCACCTTCAGGGGAACAAGTTGCTGACCTAAAAATCCTTGCCAGTTACTTGTGGATGAAACATAATCTTAAACTCCGTTCTCGCGTTATTGCTTCTCTGCGGTTTCTTTCTTCTTGTTGGAGTCAAGGTCAGTGTTACCCATTACACCGAGTCACTGACTGGATTGGTAATTGTAGGTTTAGTCATGCAAAATTTTTAATTATTTTAAATAACTTTAATATAAAGTTAAATAATTTATGAAAATATAAAAATTATTTATTACCTAATCTCTTTTATATTTTGACATTTTTTATATTGTATATATTATGAATTTTACTAATAAGTATCATAAGAACATTAGTTAAGGAGTATTAAATATTTTTAAAAATAATATTTTATCATATTATTTAATGTTATTTAAAAAAATTTTCATTAACAGTAATAAATAGTTTCCTTTTTGAATAAAACAAGTTTATCCTTATTAATACAAAACACAAATTCTTTAATTAAATCTTAAATTATAAAACTATAAAAATATAAAACATAAAATCAAAAAATATTTATATACAAAAATTACCATATAAAATTAGCAAATATATATATATGAAAATTTTTCAAAAAAAATATAACCACCAATATATTTATAAGGTTTATATTTTATAATTTTTAAATTTTTTAAATATTAAATTATAAAACATAAACTCAACTATATATATATGTAAGAAAAATATCATATAAAATTAGCCAAAAATATTTATAAAAATCAATCAAAAAAATAAAATATCTCACAAGATTTAAGACTTTATAATTTTATAATTAAAATTTTAAAATTTTTAATTTTTTATTAATAAATATATATTTATCTTATTTTAAAAATGAATTGTGCATTAATTACTGTTAATTAAAAAAATTTAAATAACATTACAAAATATTACGTTCAAGAATATGTAATTCTCCTTAATCAATGTCATTACCAAAACTTAAATATTATTACTTATTTTTATTGATATATATAGTTCAGAAGATTTAAAGGGCCAAAATAATCTAGATAATATATATATATATGTATTATAGTTGTAATAATAATTTAGGACAATTTTTTATATATTTACTTAATTGTATTCATGATTTATTTTTTTTAAAAAATTTTACTTAAAAAGTTTGATAATAAATATATAAAAAATTATATATAAATTTAGTATTAAATATAAATATTATTTATTTATTTTCATTTTTAACATATAATAATCATTACATTATTAAAAAAAAAAAAAAGGGTCATAGACTTGCAACAAATCACCCTTCCACCGCCATAATTTGCAAGCCGCGTTTTTTTAAAGAAAGGAAACTGCGCCAACGGTTATAGAGTTGATTCCTGAAGTTTACATCTTGTTCGTCAATATCTATCCACCAACATATCCTGGCCTATCCTGACCGTCAATCTTGACCTAATTTCTTTTATATATTGTCTCAGTGGCCTAGCCGTTATACGTTCTATCCATAGCTTTCAGGATTCCAGCATAAGCTGTCGATGATTTAGGCGCTAAGTTTCTTCATTGAGATTTATGATTCAGGTTTTGCCGTTTCATATTCTTTGCCGATTGATATGCTATTCCAGATCGAAAGTGGGGCAACAACATGGATAATTTTCATTATTCTTCTATTACATCGATTGCTTTAATATTCTTTTGGCTTTGATCACCGTCAAAGAAGTAGGTTTTGAACCTTTGCTTATTTGATTGTAGTTTGGAGTCTGGAACATATGGATCAGATAGGGTTCTATATGAAGTATTTTCGTTCATCGGTGAATGGGAGATCGGAGTTGTGAAAAACAGAGGATATTGATTTGGTTTCTTTACTTAGTCGTCTTAATCTTTTTAATTGGTTTTGGCCTTGTTTTGTTGCAGTTGGTATGACAACAGAGGTGTTTCTAAGAATCGTGTGTATAGATATATGTAGGGTCGAATTTCATGCAATATTTGGTGATATCTCCTTTATCTAGACTAGATGTCTTGGCAACGACTTTTCTATTTTCTAGATTCTCTTAAGTTGTTTATGAGTATCAAGTATCAAGATTTCTCATTCCACCTGGCCGTGACTGCTATTGGTGTTTTCCAGGGAGGGAGAGTTTGGAACCATTTGGATTATATTTGGTTTTAAAGGATGTTTTGTAGTTCATGGGTGAATGTGTGGTTGGAGTGGTGAAAAATGGATGATAGTTGATATGACCTTTCAATTAATTCAGTTGTCAACTATTTTTTTTATTTTATCAAGATTCCTCAGTTTTCCTTATGTGGCTTGCAATTGTATTTCTAGGCTGAGTAGTAGTGATGATCTTGTGTTCATCCTTTCAAGCACGTGGGAGAATGGCATCTATTACCCCTATTAAATTGTGGTATTTTTGTTTTATTTCTTCTTTTAGGATTCTTATCTTTTGTGAATCTTTTTGATTTGTTAATTCATTTCTTCTACAGGAATCTATACTTCTGCTAAGTGATAATTTATTGCAATATAGAATTGATGTCGGATATTTGCTGCTTCATTTACTCTCTGGATCAATTTTCTTTGCCACACTAAATGGCTAGCCCTTAAGTGGGCTTTTTTTTTTTCTCAAGTTGTTTTTGATTGTCCCGAGTTCTTCATTCTACATTTCTGGGTTGCAATTGGGGTTTCCAAGAAAGGAGATAGTGATTATCCTTTGTGCTTTGGCCTCAACATTCCTGTAAAATTGTGGTCATTTTGGTTTATTTTTATTCTGTGGTAATCTCTTCTTTTGCAAATCTTTAGGATTTTGTTTTGCATGTCTGCACTAGTATTTAAGATTTTATTATATATGTTTGCAAAGTAGGATTTTGCTGCTTTATCTATTAATGGGATCATAAAAAAGATTTTTATGATTCTTTGACTCCGATGTATTAATTTAATATTGTTTTGGATTTGATCCTTTGTGAAAGAACTTGCCAAAACTACAAGTTTTGTAGTTAGCAGGTGAATATGAAGTTGGTGTGATGAACAAAGGATCATACTTGGTTTGATTTCATTAATTTATTGTCTTAATAATATTTTATAAGGGTTTGTTCATGTTAGAATTTATTATGGAATTTATTTTGTTGCTGCTATCATAGAAATGAACCAAGATAAATTATGTTGGTGTCACTTGATCTTGAAGCCAACCTCACCTAGTGGTAAAAAGTGTTGTTGTTGTTTTTTTGCCGCTAGCTTGACTAAAGAAATTATCATATTGCAAAATTATAAAAAGATGAAACCCAATAGACAAGAAGATTCACGTAACCTTGGTGAATATTGTTTCGGGGACATTGGTATGACTATCTTGTGTCAACATGTGGATCTAGGAATATTGGTGCCCTTTAAGGTTTTGGTTAAATTTTATTTCTTGTCTATTGGGTTTCATCTTTTTATAATTTTGCAATATGATAATTTCTTACAATTTTTTTAAATTATTTATAAAAGAAATACCCATATAAATTGGTGAGGAGCTGGTCTACACAAAGTTCCCTCTAATTTTTTTAAGATGGTTTTGAGTGTCTATATTTCTCATTCTATTTGTCTGGCTTGCAATTGGTGTTTTTGGTGGGGGGGATGGCCAGATGGTGGTTATCCTTTGTTCTTGGCCGTTCAAGCCTTGGGACTTTGACAATTCCAATGAGACTCCGGTTATTTTTGCTTTTTTTTTTGTTTCATAGCACTGTAATACTTTTCCTCTTTTGTTATGCATTTCTCTTTGATAGTGTTTCAGATGTAGCTAATTAATAATTTTTTTATGATATATGGTTTTGACGTAGGATTTTGCTGGTTCATTTACTAATGGGATTTGTATCCTTTGCCACTTTGGAAGGGACATTTTCTTGGTTTATTTTCGTGATTCTTCTTTATCGTCAATTGCTTGATTATTATTCTAGTTAAAGAGAAGTTTTGTAATTCATTGATGTACACTAGGTTGGAAAATTAATTCCGTAAATTTTTTGATGAGGGTAGTTATTTAAAAGATTCGAAGTTGATTCAGATTTCTCAATCTTTCTTTCCATAGCTTGCAATTGTGTTTTCATGGAAGTAGCAGTGATTATTTTGTGTTCTTCTGTTTAAACAGGTGGGATTCTACAGAGTGTTTTCCATAGTTGTGTAAAGATATAGGTAGCTTTGATTGTCAAGATTTTTCATTTAACCAGTCTTTAGATGCAATTGCTACTTTGAGGGAGTGGTAGTGGTTGGCTGTTCAAATAGTCTAATTAACTACTCCTATGAGTTTCAGGTTATGTTGCTTTTATCCTTTTTTGTATAATTCTCATCTCTTGCTATTTTCTTCTACTCGTTTTTGAGATTTTTCTGGTTGATAATTTATTATATGTAGAATCTTGCAGAGTCCTATATTTTTCATATCAATCTTCTTTGCCAGATTGGAAGGTCCGACCAACTTGGATAATTTTCTTGATTCTTGTTTGACTTCAAGTACTTGGGTAGGGTATAAGGTCAAACAAAGTTTTAATTATATTCATGGTTAAAATATGAATTCAACTAGGAAATTGCTTTCGTGCTTGGACTCTGATTACCTGTCTGTTTCCTAAAATCGTATCAGATCATGGTTATTTTGTTTTATATCATTTCTGTGTAATTCATCCTTTTTCTTATGTGCTATCTATTTAGCTCTGGCGCTCATGCAGGATTTTGCTACATTGTTTACTCTGACCTAGTTTGAAGGGGCCAACTGCATGAGACTTTTTATAATTTTTCTTCTACATCATTTACTTGAATATTGCTCTGGTTCTATTATCCACAGTTAAAGAAATGTTGTTATTTGATTGCAGAAAAATTGGATTCTGTCAACCTATCATATTTAAAATAAAGATTTATTCTTGGGATGAATGGGAGATTGAAATGGGTAAGGGAGGGTAATTGATTTAATTTCATCAATTAATTATCTTATTTTTGTCTATTTGGTTTTGGTCGTGTTGTACATTGGCAACTTAGTTTGGTGTGGCTGGCTTAGAGATAGTCTTTACAACTTCTTTTTGCTAGATTCTCTACTTGTCTTGATTGCAATTGATTTTTTAAGTCTGTTTGGAAGGTTTTGTTGAGATAGAATTTCTTTTCTTCTCTTTGTGTTTAACCTTGGTGGTGCTTTGTGTTTACAATTTTATTCAGTTATTATTTTTTTCAAATTTCAATGTGTGATGGGATTTTGGGTTTGGTTGCTTTACTATTACAACCACAGGTTTTTTTTAATTCTTTAACCAAATTTTAAGCATGTTATAATGTGTAAGACAAAGACTAAGAATTTAAGCAAATTTAAATTATTCATACTTCTTTGAAGTACTCTTCCATTGAGTTCTATGTTTCTTTATTACAATTCAGGTGCTTTAGCCAGGCCATCTACATATCATGGTGATGTATTTTGCTTTGGATTTCTAAGTTTATGGCCTTAAAAAGATGGGTTGGTTGCCTTCATTGCATTGAGATATTCGCTGATTCAAATGTTTGATTTACTTGGGATGTTCTGGTGGGATATGATCTTTAAATGCTCTGCGGGGATGGAGTCCTTCCATTTCCCTTGTCACTCACTGTAAGTTTGTTGGGATGGAGTGTTTTGCCTCGTTCCTTTCTCTATTGTTTTATGTGTTCTTTGCAGTTCATAGTTGCTTGCTCATCATTTATGGAAGGTGGCTATGGGGGGAAAAATGCCTACTTATTGGTGGCTAATAATTCTACCAACTTCATTCAGTGCAATTTTTACTTATTTAAGGTGCAATTTTCATTTTGGAAAATTGGACATAAGTTAGGGGGAAGTTGCTTTTTAACTACTTATTAAATTTAACATTTCATAACATAAAATTAATATGTATAAGAAGTTTGATATTAAGAGCTCGAACTCTCTACACTCTTTCTTTTCTTTTAGAAGAGGGAGAAAAAGTTAAGGAAACAATTTTTTTAAATAAAAACAAATAAGTGGGACTTTCAGTCTTGAAATGAATCCCCACTAGTTATATGTTATTTATAAATGTTAATGCTAAATTTATCTTTTAAATTTTAAAAATATAACTTAAATTACAATTATATAATAAAAAAGCAATGAAAACTTTTTATTATATCTTAAAAAATAATAAGAATTTATTTTTGATATATATATTGAAATTTTAAAATAAATGAGAAAAATGTGGGTGTTCTACTCATTTTATTTTTTTATTTTTTATTTTTTATTTTTTATTTTTTATTTTTTACAAAGCTAGCTTTCGAAAGGCTAGCACTCTTCCAAGTCCCTTCCAAATTTTCCTTCCCCTTTGGCTCTCTCTTCCTTCACTCTTAATTGAGAATTGCCTAACCAACTCCTTGTAGAACTTTCTCTCAAGAGCCTACACATGTCCCTTAGCTTTTCTACTCATTTCCAATCTTGTCTCTCACAATATTTCTTCCATTTACCTTTGCTTATATTTTCTAGTATATATCAGGGCCTATCATTTTTGAATACATCTATTTGTCTTAGGTTACATTAATTTTACATTTGATTCTTCATAAGAACAGCTCAATGTGTTGGCAATAGTGTGGATGTGTGCGTGCATGTTTTTAAAAATCAAAATCATACTTGAGATGGTTTCATGATATTCACTTGTTAAGATATATAGTAAGTATCTTACTAGTGCAGGTGTTCTCACATTTGCATGACCTTGACCTTGGGTTTCATTTAAGGTATAGCTTCTGATGTGCTGAAAACTGAAAAGGTTAATATGTGTATATATCTCCTGAGTTTGTTTACAAGTTTTACATCAATAAGCTGCTATTCTTTTACAAAACTTAAGATGAGTGCATAATGTTCGTTTCACTTATTTCATTTGGAGTGAGACACCTGTGGATTTATAATTATACTATGATTAATGAAAAACACACATACTTATACAAAAAAAAATGAAAAGGCATATACTGGAATTGACAAATATAGGAAGTTTGAAGGTTGATGAAGGTCTCAGAATCTTCAAGGGAATCAAAAATACTAGCAAATCAAAGAAACTGCTTTATTTTTTGCTGACAAGGATTTTTACTGATGTTGAAGAACAAATCAAATAAATTGAACACATGAAATCTGGTTTCAAAGTTTTTGGATAATTAGAAGGGAGATTTCTTCTCTTTGGTGAATGCATTATCCTTATTCAATCTTGTTTGTCTAGTATTCCCTTTATTACTTCTCTCTTTCTTCAGATCCCTGTAGGCCTTTGAGGTTAAAGAAGATTTTGCTGGTTTTTCTTGGGTTTGTAGTTAGTGATATGAGAAGAGAGTATATGATAGTACATTGTACATTATAGGTTAGGAAATTCATTGTAGACCAAAGAAGGAAGGGGGCTTGGTTCTTGTAAACTTGGTATTTAAAATCATAACTGTGGTTGGTAAATGGCCATGTTATTTTCCTGAGGAGACTACCTCATTGTGGCATCAGGTAATTCTCTGTATGATTTACATCAAAATTGGAGGGATGGCAACCAAGCTTACACTGCTAAAGGAGTTTGTTGAAATTATTCTAGTGTTATGAGTTGTGACTCTTTACTTTCCTATGTTTCTATAAGATTGGGTGATGGATCTCGTATCAGGTTTAAGGAGAACATTCATTCAGGGATTTATTTTTCATTGAGGCTTTTTTGCACTGATATAATCTCTCTTCCTTGCACGATGTTTATATCTAGAACTTTTGTATTCTACAAGGTTCAACCTTTGTCTTGAAATTTTCATTTGTTAAGAATCTTAGTGAAAGAAATGTTGAGAAGTTAAATTGAGTTTATTGGAGGGGTGGTTTTAATTTTTTTTATTTGGAGAGGACTTCTTGTACTTGTTTTTTTGTATTGCTCTTATTTTTTTTTTCAATAAACTCATTTTTCTATTAAAAAAACCCTAGTGGAGGAGGGAATCCAGAAGGGGAAAGGAACTGTTGAGGTGGCTAATTTGTCCCTACTGACACTTTTATGCAAAAACAACTTAGAACACCCAAAAAAAATGAAAGCTATATTATGTAATGTGTATTGTGTTCATTCCTAAATTTAACAACACCTACTAGTCATTGATGAGCGCTCTGAAAACTGGTTTACAAGTGAATTATGGTTCTATTGTGTACTGTTCTCATCTCAACATTATTTTTCAAGTCGAAAAACTGGGGTGTTAAATAGAATTATTGATCGCGGTAGCCATGCAATAAATTTCATTCCTGTATCTATGGTGTATTTCCCATTTTCCATAATTTTTTGTTGTAGTCCTAGATATTTCTTGTTGATCTTTAGGAACCACATGTTCATCTCAACACTTATATTTATCTGAACAACTTAGATAGATTTAACATGTATCCATCCAGATATCTATGGTAGCAGGTATATTGGCTTTCAAACTTGGAGTACCTTTTGTGTGGATTACATGCCTATCAGTTATTTCATATGTTTTTTTTACACTGACTGTCACACGGTATCATGTTTTGAACCAATATAATTTCATCGTTAGTCTTGCCATATCTATTGGTTGCCTTATGACAAAATTGTTCAGTATTTTATTATGTGTACTTTTTAGGCGTTTAAATTAATTGTTGAAGTTCAAATGATCAGGATAGGCTTTAGTAAGAACGAAAACAAATTTATGTGGCAATGTGTATTATACACAAAATCCTTTGGCATATTTGATTGGAGTTGATTGCACTCATCTTTCAGAGCATCTCTTTACCCTTGCAACTGTATAGAGTTGTGTTTTCTTTGTATCTTTCTTCGAGTCAGTAATCTTTGGCATGGAATTTAAATATGCAAAGGCTTAACATTGTTTTTAGATTAATGTAGCCATATTTTAGTAGTTGAACTTTTTAATGTTTTGAGAGAATTCTTATGCATGAATATGTCTGGGATTTGTTGTACTTTCTGGGTGTAACATAACTTTTGATGAGAAGATGATTATATTGTTAATGAATTTCAACATGCTAGTATTAGTGGTTAGTGGGTAGGTTATAGTTTTAAGTTCTTTATCTTTTTTTTTTTTGTAGACAAACAGTGCCTAAGCCCAAGTAAGTTCTTTATCTTTTAATGATAAAATGGGCATTGCTTTTCTACCTCTCATTCACAACTGGTTTTTAACAAATAAAGATAGACGGTCAAGATATTAGGTAGGTAACACTTGAGAGTCAAGTCTATTGGTGTTGTTCCTCAAGATACTGTCAGTTTAACAAACCATCTATTTCTTTTTATTATACATTACTTCGTTGTAAATGTATGATCTTGCAATTTGTAAAAACATGCGAGTGATTTTGGACAGGTACTTTTCAATGATACAATATTTCATAACATTCACCTATGGTCGACTTTCAACAACTAAAGAGGAGGTCTATATTGAGTATTTTTATCTCTCTATTTTCTTCTTCAATATGCAAATATCACCTTTGTGATTTTAAGTTCTCTTAGCTTACTACTCTTTAAATAAAGGTGAAGCTACTCGGCAAGTGGTCATGACACTATTATGAACTTTCTCGAGAAATATTCAACGGTTGTGAGAGAAAGAGGGCTCAAGGTGACTGCAGTATCTACAGTTAAATTCATCTTAATGATTTTTTTATTATTTTTTTGTCTCCTTCTACTTCTTGTTATTGGGCTATCTTCCATTTGATCTACCCTTCATATAAGAATTTCTAATGGCTTCTTTTGTACATGAACAAACTACGAAATTTGCATTTCAAACAACTTTTTTATGATAGGGATTACTCCAATGTTCTCTTTAATGCAATTAGGGGTGATCAAAATACTTATATCCTATAAATAGCGATAAAATTTATCCGTCAGATCCAGGTTTGGGGTTAGAGAAGGTGTATAAATTATTAAAATATTATTTTTATATTATAAAAATATATATAATTTATTCTATTGAAGAATATATATATATATGTGTGTGTATGTGTGTGTGTGTAAATTATGTTATTTGCTTCAATTTCATCAATAAGATAGTTTAACTTTAATATAAATTTATAAATTATTAAATTTAATAATTTTGTAAGGATAAATTTGCTAAGATTTTATATTGATTATATATTTAAAGTTTACATAATATAATTGGTGTAACTCATATATTTTTTTATGAATGTATTTGTAGATTCCAATTAAATGGGTCTGGATCTGAGTATTTAGAGATTTTACAAGTCTGAAGATAAGACTACCCGCTTAAGTCTGGGTTCAGGAAGGGGGACTATAGTGCCCTATCCATACCCTACCTATGATCATCCTTAAATGCAATCATTTCTAATCCTATCTTTTCTATTATGTCCACTCATCCAATGCAACATTGAAATTGTGTTAATGTTACTATACAACAATACAAATCTTGTAACTGTACAATAAAATTTTCCCTTAAGTCTAAGTAGTACTTTTTTTTACCATAGATGACACTTGAAACTTTCTTTCATTTCATCCACTTAACTTGAATGATGGGCCTCAATATTCTAGAAGCTTCAAGAATAAAGATAGAGGGTAGGAATGACATGGGCAGGGCATTTTGTTATGGTTTTAGGTAATGGATAGTAGGCACATGTTGCAATTACATTGGGTGGGAGAGACCTATAAAAAAGGTGTAGGAAGAATGGGAGAGGACATGAAAGATATTACAGAATAGGCTCAGAGATAGCTAGCATCTCAAAGGTCTAGTAACTATGTTAGTTTTTTTGCATTTCAGCTTTGTTTTTGTGTAAAAGGCAAATTTGCCAATGGTGTTTTGCCTCTGTTTCAGTGTTTTACTTCTTAGCAATTGATGACTTGCCCCTGTTTCTAGGGTTTAAATTCATAAGAGCCAATATTATCATATGTTGTTTATAGTTTTCTAGTTGGGTTCAAATAAATTATATAATTTATGTTCCCCTCTTTCTCCAATATTTCGTATGATGGTGCCCAAATACTTAAAACTTCTTTTTTTTGTATAGAATGATCTCCAAGTTTTACTTTTACTTTATAATCAAGGTACCTTTTACTAAATTTACATTCCATAGATTTTATTTTATTTCGACTTATACAAAAACTAAGTGTTTCTAAATCTTGTCTAAACATTTTTAGTTTTTCATTTACTTCTTTGGAATCTCCCACAAATATTGTATCATTAACAGAAAGTATGCATTGTGATGCCACCTCTTGGATTTGTTAAGTGAGCACATTTAATATTAAGTTAAAAAGGTAAAAACTCAAAGCTCAATCTTGGTGTAGTCCTATAGTTATAGGAAAATTCTTCATAACTTCACGTTGTATTCTCACACAAGTGGCCTAATCAAACAAATCTTTGATTGTTTGAATATAAGCCATACAAATTCTTTTTTTTTTTTCAAAGTCTTCCACAATACATCTTTTGGTACTCTAGTTATGCCTTTTCTAAATCGACAAAAATTATATATAAATCTTTATGAATTCTCTGATATCTCTATCAATCTTCTTAGTAAGTATACTGCTTCTATGGTTGAACATGTTGGCATGAAACTAAAATAAGTATATAGCCTAGTATTCTTATCCATTACCTATCTGTTTAAGAAATTAATTACTTATCTGTTTAAAAAATTAATTACTTATCTATTTAAGAAACCAAACATTGAGATTTTTACTTATAACGTCTACATTTATCTTGGCATTGAAATGAAAAGTGAAAGATATATTCTTTATTCTATAAAAGTTAAAGACACATAATGTAAGTTTGTAACTTGTGAAAACTCACCCCTCAAGAGTCCTTGGAATTTTAGAGGATATGGATTTTTCTCTTATTTTATTTGTGCTTATCCTATCTGGCGCAAACATCAAAGTCAGTGACTCAGGAAATGACTTTGGAATAAAACAATTTTAACAAGGAAATAAATCAAAGTTATAAATTTCATAAAATAAGAAATAGAAGTTAGAGATTTAACAATTGAGGAAGCAAATAAACCTTTGTAAGGAAAGAAATTAAACTTATGGATTTATACCGAAAGAAATAAAAATTAGAGAATCAGCTAATATGGAATCAAATCAATCTTAATAAGCAAAAAAATTGAAGTTTTTACACTCATAAAGAAATGAAGTCAGATTCTTAGAAAATGGAACCCAAACATAATCCCATAAAATTCTATTAGAAAGAGGAACATAGGGGGTTTTTTAAAAACAATAAAAAATTAAGGAGCTCTCCATTGTATTAAATGGAAAGAAAAATGTTTCCCTTGTTTGTAAGTTTTTAAAATGGAGTCAATTAAAAAGGAGGGTAATTTTTTCCATACCCTGCCTTTCTATTCCATTTTGTTATTATGAAACTTTCAAACAAAAAGGAAACTTGATTTAGTCTATGCTTGGACATGTCGTAAAGAAACAAAAAAATCATGCATAAATAAAGGCACCTTCATTTAGCTTTTGTGATAAAATTAATAAAGTTTTGCCATTTCCTCTCTTTGGTTACCCTCCAATTGTGGAGAGAACTTAAGTTGATGTTTTGAGGGGGGAATGAATGGGAAGAGTTAGCCTCCTGAGTAATTGAAAACCTACAAGGATGAAAGTGGATTCTAGGTCTTTGTGTTGATTAAATTCCCTACTTTATTTTTTTCTTTGGATATTTTGAAATATGAGTCATCTTCAACCTTCTTAACTTACTCTTCTTCCTTATTATAAAATTTCATGTTACAGAGAAGCAAATGAGGTGGTCACATATTTATGACCAATGCAGATCTGATCTTCTTCAAGTTCCTATAACATATACAAATTATCTTATTTAGCATGCTTTGGGAGGGCTCTAAATGTACTTTTGGCTACTTTTCCAATTGGCTTCCCAAAATATGCTTATTGTATAGTAGTTTTTCAATATTAATTTTAGGTATTTGTCACTTTATTTTTTGGTAAGGAAAATGTGTAAGAGATAAATAGGTTGTTCTCTTAGGAGTTAAGACTTCATTTCAAACTAGTACTCATCCATATTCATGCAATAGAGAAAAGAGGTATAACTGAGTAATTATGAATCCACTGTAATGTAAAATTATTTTTCCTTGTTCATTATTGCTTTTTAGGTTGTGTGACAAAGCTACGAGTGCACTTGACTGCATAATAGAAGCAAAGATTTTAAGCTTATTGAACTCTAGCAAACAACAGAACTCCTGTATTTATTGCTCACAGGCTTACCACTGCAATGCAGTGTGACGAGGTAAACTCTCTTTTGAAGTTTAATTCCTCTTAAATTATGCTGAGTTTTCAAGTGTGATGTGCGATAATTAGCTTCACTTTACAGATGATCTTCAATGCTAAGAACATTATTCCAATTGTCGTGTGTTGCATGAATTTCTATAAAGCACAGTTAATTAACTAATTATGTTACAAGTAGTAATTTAAGGGAAGTGACACTTTGGCCCCAAAACATATAGTTTCAGTTTCATCCTCTCTTTTTTTATAAAAAAAGAAATGTATTAGAGAAAGAAAAGATACAAGAGAATATAAGATGAAGAACAAGTTATCCTTTCCAAGAAGAAACAGAAAAACAAAAGAAAGAAAGGAATAAGATGCTAAATCAATGAAGCCTTTTGATCCTTGGAGATCTATAAGGGAGACCCCTCTAAACAAACCATTAGAAGAAATACACAAAGACAAGAAAGTGATTATATCCCAAAGAATGTGAGGTGGGAGATGTTTATTGTTGAAGACTCTAGCATTATACTCTAACCAAATGCACCAAAAAGTTGCTAGAATTGCACATTTCCAAAGTGTTCTATGCTCCTTTTTCCTCCCAAAATCTATGAACTTGATAGCAAGAAAGGTGCCAAGATCAAGTGGGCAAACCCAATTATTTTCAAAGTAGCCCAAACAAAGTGTTTCATAAATACCTACCCATTTCACAATGCAAGAGATGGCCATTTGTCACAAAATTCTAAGACACATCTTACAAACATCGAAGGATAAAGCTTTTCTAGGATGTCTGATTTGAAGCAAATCAATAGAATTAATTCTATTAAGTATCGTTGTTCAAACAAAGGCTTTTACATAACTAATTTGACATTCTCATTGCAATCGTCCAAAGTAAATTCCATTTTCCACAACTAATTAAGCTGGTTAACATAAAGTTAATAAAAGTACTAAAGTGTCTTAATTTTGTTTATGGTTGATCATAGTTTAGGTTAGTTTGATTTATACTGTAGCTAGGTTAAACTGGGTTAGTTTGGGTTTATGAGAAAATTTCTAACCAAACCAAACTGACTACAAGCAAATGATTGGGTTGGATCGATCTGGGTTGGTGGATTGAGCAAATTCTTTATTTCCTTTTTTCTATTTAAAAAAATTCTCAAATGCGTTAACAAAGCTATACAAAATCCTTCCTTGTGATGTGAAGCTTTATTTCCAAAAGATCAATAGCATATAACCATGCACTTTAAGAAAGCCTCTAAGGAGAAGCACCACCACACATCCACACCAATCACCATTGGCCACTGTGACAAAAGAGCACAATGTGAACCATTGCCACCACCAACCACAACATAATGCAAAGACAGGAGACTTGTAGCAACAAGATAAACAACACAAAATGAAGAAGTAAATTTTTTTTGTGCCTGGGCAGTAGGATGAATAACAGAATTCGAATGAAAAGTAGGAAGCAAGTCAAAGAAGAGGGCCATTGCTACTTGACTAGGGCACAACGCAACATCAAATAAAAATATGAAATTTAAGAATGAAGGAACAGGCCCAAATGCATAGCTTGACAAAAATATATTTTTTAAAAAATTAGCGAGTCTAGAGTTGGGTCAATTTTAGTGGATTGTATTTTTATAACCCATTGACCAAACCAAAAGATTTTGGGTTGACCTCCTATTAACCCTCAATTGAAGGAATTAACCAATTGGTTTTATCTGGCAAGTCAACCCAATTTGCCCTAACTTTGTTGGCCACATGCCATTTTTGTGCTTTCTTTTCTAGGAGTGGTATGTGTCTTATCTTTCAACTTTATGCTACTTAAAAATTTTTGTACCCTTAATTTTCAGATCATAGTCTTGGAAAATGGAAGGGTGATCGAACAAGGATCCCATGAAGTGCTCTTATCTAAGAGAGGAAGATATTCACAGCTATGGGGACAGAAAAATAATACAATTGATGCATTTGATGCAGCCATCTAACTAAGGACATACTCATCGGGGTGAATGAGAAATGCTTGGCAACAAAAAAAGGAAATGAGAAATGCATTTGATGCATTAATAGTGTATTATTTAATGACTTCTGAATTAAGAATGTTCAAGTTTGTTTAATTCTAAACCAATTATAAATATTATTTATTCTATTTATTATATCACATCTTGCTTGTTCAACCTAATAATGGATGGATCATGTCTTGGATTATGCAGATGAGAAGATAAAATGCAAAGAGATAAAAAGGTCATAAATTTGGGCAATTTTCTTTCACCACCTGTTCCTTTTTATGTTCTTGGTGTTCGAAGTCAACAATGCATAAATTGCTTTAAGAAGGTGTTGGACTAGTATTTTGTGATTGGCAACAGCATGCCATACTATAAAGTGGGATTTTGTTTATAGTTCTGCCTTAATATGGCCACTAGGGATAGTGGTATACAGGTGTAAGTGTTAATGATACTAAACAATTTTGTAATATCTACTTTCACTTTTGTATTATTTACTTTTGTTTATAGTATTGGGAATTGTGTAATTTATAGGTTGTAGAGTTTATAAAGTTTAGTCAATACCAAAAAATGTTAAACTCGTAGCATATTTTGTTTTTTATAATATGGCAGAGAGGTGAGTTTTGGAGTTTCTACAGTTATAAATTAGGCAAATTGCTTCTTTTTTTTTAATTTTTCTTTCTTGAACAATTAATTGTTCTCACGTAAGCATGTTTGAAACAAGTGATTCTCAAAGTAACTACAATTGCACATTTATATGAGGACTAGAACCATGGTAATAAACATCTAATGTGAAAAGCCACACTTGACAACATATAAACAAAGTTTCATCCGAACATAAAGGATGGCAATATCAAGTAAATGCCTCATGAATGTTTCAATTGTCTATTAACCTTCTTGGGTAACTTCAAAGTGTACATCTCCCTTTTCTTACTAAGATATCCTTGTCCTAAGGTATAGGACCAAACATTAGAAAGGGTTGAAAAAATTTTGTCCAAAGCAAGTAGCATGCCCATATTTGGTACCTCTAGTTGGCATGGTTTTTAGTTGAAAATAGCATATCCTTTGTTTTTAATCCTATAGCTTGGATAACCTACATTACTAAGCAATCCTTGACTGTCAAGTGACTTTATTGGAATTTGTTTTACTTACCATATACACTTTGTCGCATCGAAAATAACAGTAACAAACTTATTAAAATTGTATCAAATGCAGAGTAATTTTTTACATCTAACCTAATATGGAACTTTTTGACTCTTTTAAAAGAGAAATTAATCGTTGAACAGTTGTCAAATTATGCGTTTCACTTTACACTAAATTTACCACCGACAATCTTTTCCGGTTGCTGGTTTTACTCACAAAAAAACCACTATTGTTATCCTCGAGATTATATAAAGAGACATTAGGTTATCATAGCGAAATGTAATAGAGATCGTTCTCATTAATTGGTGGGGATTTCGTGAATGTAAAGATTTAGGTATTCAAAAGAGCGAGTTGATTCATCTTCGATTTTTGAAGTGAACTTGGTAAATTTCTCACTCTTTCTCTAAAGTGGTATGTTGTTTAAGACTTAAGAGTTGATGGATTCTTGTTCAAATTTATTTCTTCGTTTGGGTCAATTTCGACTCATGGATCTAAGTCTATTTCTGAGTCCGTCTTCAACAATTTTTTAAGCTTTTTTCTATAAAAAATTATTCTTTTTTTTTTTTTGAAATATCACAATTTTTGGTTGCTCAATTTCTTTGACTCTCTTTCAAACCTCTCTTCGAATTAGTTAAATCCTTCTCTCCTCTCATGCTTTTTTAAAAAAAATTTCACCATTGATATGTTTTGGAACCCTTCATTCCTTTAAAACTCTTCTACCAAAAAAAAAAAATCATGTCTTTCCTTTGATCTTGTTTACTTTATAGCATCTAAGATTTATTTTTTTCCTTCCTCTCCAACCATTAGAAGTACCAGATGGCTTTGGCTATCTTTTGTGAGCACCTGTTTTAATTAGATTTTTTTCAATCATCATCAATCCCATCCGTATTTTTTTTCCCCTTATTTCAAATCTCTTCTTGTTTTAAATTTTGAATCACTGTGGTTAACTCAAGTGGTTTTTTTTTTTGGTCAAAGGTTAACTCAAGTGGTTACATAGACGATAGTTTGGGTATTGGGTCACAAATTCGATGTGCTTGTTGTACCAGAATTTTTTTTCTTTAAAAAAAAAAAAAAGGTTCTTCTCATTTTCGTGATCTTATCTTCTTTGACATTTTCAAAGCATATTAGAAATTTTCATAAGTATCTCCTGTATAAATGTTTTTTTAATTCAAAATTGAACCATCTAATTTCCATCTTCAATCATGTTTTTTTATTTATTTGCGGATTCTCATGGTTGATGATGTTCTACAGCAATCTACCCTTTTTTCCATTAAAAAATTGGGTCAAAATTATCTAAGCCTTTTATATTTTTTTTATTCGATATATTTAATTCTATGAATTCTTTCATTCCTCTATATGTTTATTGCATTTATTTCATTCAATTCACCCCCATTAAATTCAAGGTACAATTAATAATATGATATCAGTTACCATTGATTAGTTTTTTTTAATAAAAAAGAGTCAACTTTTTTTTTTTACTAAAAAAATAAATTTACTACTCATTGATTAAATTTCATCTGTATCAAGGATCAATTACTGCCCATTGCTTTTTTTTATTGGCTTTTTATATTTGGGCTTGAACCCATTAAAATTAACAACAACCCAACTCGGTCTGATCCATGATTATCTCTCTTTGTTTTTACACAATAAAAAAATTTTTACATTTATTTATACAAGTCTATGACCTTGATTTAGATTAACTATGTCTAAAGACATAACTCTTTGGTATTATTACATATAGATTTGTGCCTCTTACCTTATGCAACATTTCACTGTGAAACCAACTAAAACGATAGGAACTTTTATATATAATGAAAATAAATAAAACTTAGATCATTATCATAAGACATGAGTGTTGTGACAAAATAATGCATGTGCAGGTACAGGGGAATTTAAGGAAGAAGAAGAATTAAGCAGTAGAAATGAATGAAGAGGAGTCAGAGCAGCCTCAGAGAAGAAGAAGTGCAAGAATCATTGCGTTGGAAGAAAGAAAAGAAAAGGAGAAGAAGGAAACGGCAGCTGCAAGAAAGAACAACAATGGCGGCAATAGTGGATTAAACAAAGGCAAAGCAAAGAACATTATGGAGGAATTTGATTATGACTTCGTAGATGATGATAATGATGACGATGATGTAGATGACGATGAATACGACGTTAATGAGGATGAACAATATGCTCCAACTAAGAAGAAGGGACAAAAGAGTAAACCACTTAATCAACTCATCTCATCAACTCAGGTCATATCTTTATTATTTCTTTCACTTACAAGTTATTAGCTAGCTACACACTTCACTTATCAATGAAGCATATTACATGTATCTTATTCACTGTGTCTATCATTTTATGAAGACCATGCAGGGAGGACAAAACACAGAGCATAGAAGTACTCCAAAAAGAAATAATGGTAAACTTGTCAATTATCTCACACATGCATGCAAACTCTATATGAACTTTTCCCAAGTCCTCTAAAATGCGTATTTTGTAAAGTGCTTAAGTGTATAATTTTTATACATTAACTAGCAAGTGAGTTCATGTATAAAGACAGCGCATCGAAAAAATATGCAATTCAGAAGATTTGAATCCAATTTATACATGACAAAATCTTGTTCAAATTGCAGGGCCACCCAAAATCCCAGATAAGCACGTTCTTGAATTTGTCCTGGACCTCCTACAAAGGTGATAAAACTTCTAGTGCATAAATTATTTCCCATGTATGTTTAGATCAATATATGTGGTATTAAACTTCAAAGTATAAATTATAACTTGTGCAGGAAAGACCCGGACGATTTATTTGGTCAGCCTGTTAATCCTGAAGAAGTAAGTTGTTTCAATTATCTTAATATTGTGCTCTTCTAATTCTATTGGGGTTAACTTTGCTCCCAAAGGTGAAGGATTACTATAGAAATGTGTCCATAATTTTCTTTATATATATATATATATATATGTATGTATATATCATATTGGTTTGTTTGGAATTGGTGCAGGGTTACTGTAGAATCGTGAAGCAGCCTATGGACTTTGGTACTATGAGAGCCAAACTTCACGAGAACTTGTATACTGATATGGAAGAATTTAAGGTTTGCAAATATCATTATATTCCCATTATTTCATCCCTTAATGCCATTCCTTACATGCATTTATGTTTAAATGTGTCATCTCTTTGATAATAACATTTAGGTCTATGCCAACTGATACATATTTCATCTTATTTTTAATGATGTACAGCGAGATGTGTATCTTATATGTTCCAATGCAATGATCGTTAATCCTGAAAATACAGTTTATCACAAAGTGGTAGGACCAAGTATTGAATTGTTTTTAAGCTACATTAGTGTGCAAAGAAAGATGTAATTAATTACTCTTGTCAAACATGTAATAATTAATCGCAGGCTGAAGCAACAAACGAACTGGCTTCCAAGGTTTTTCATGCCATAGCAGTTGACCCTGAAAGATTTGACATGGAATTTAACCTCAACAAGAAACGCAGTGCAAGAAAGCCCAGTTGTGCCAGGACTCCGGGGAGGTTTAGGCAAGTCCCCCCTAAACTAGAGGGTATGCTACTTTATTTAATTATATGACTATATTAATAAATTGATTTCTGAAAGATTAGTGCTATACAAGTTAATTTTTGAAAAGTATAAATTCTATATTCATTAGTCCTTCCATCTAATTCAGTTATTTAACTTCAAGAAAATTGTTAATATGTAACATTAATTGTTGACATGGTACATTAAATAGTTATATTATACAAAATAGTCTTTACAAGTTTGTGTTACTAAACAAAATAGTCCTTTTATATTTTTCTACAACATAACAAAAAAGTCTCTATACATGTGTAGATTCTCTACAAAATATTAGAGAGAAAATTTTAACTTTTACTTATCTAATACAAAATTGTATTTATGTTCTCTATAGTTTTCCAAATCAGGTAGCCTAATTAAAAACTATATACACAAGCAAAATTTACCCTTTTTTTTCTTTATTCTATATGTAATTCATAAACATGCAACGACTTATTTGTTATGTTTTAAAAAATATTAGAAGACTATTTTGTTTAGTAATGCAAACTTGTAGAAATCATTTTGTATAATAAATATTTTAATGTATTATGTTAACTATTAACATTCATATCAACAATTTTATTAAAGTTTAAATAACTAAATCAAAAATAATGATTAACATATATAAAGTTTATAATTTTTAAAGACTAAAATATCAATAACTATATCTATCGATGACCAATTTACTAATATAATCTAATTATATATACAAAAAATAAGTTAATATGATATGAATAGAGAGAAAATAAATAATGAATTCTATGTGTACATAATATATTCTTACTTTGTGTCTCTTACAGTGAGAAGTTGCCCTGCTAACTCCTTGAAAGCTGAATTCCAGAGAAAAAGTAGCTTATATTGGCCTCCATGTGATAACTCCCTGATTCATGAAATCTTGAATGGACCCAGACAAAGCCCACTTGTAAGTATATATTTTGTGTTGTGTGAGCCCTATATACATATAAGCAATTCCACATTCTCATAATAACATATTTCTAACTTCACTTAATTATCCATTTGTTACATTGCAGCTTAACAAGCCTGCTAGTAATTACCAAGACAGTCTGGTTCGGTTCGTGCAAGATATGGGCCCTGTGGCCAAAAAAGTTGCAGCAAAAAAGCTTGAAAGCCTTCGATTCAATGAATTTATGATTGGTGAAACACCAGGCCCAAACCCCCTCTCTGATTTCTTACAGCCTCCTGCCATTACTACTCCTCCTACAACACTTGAGCCTACTCCACAATCACAGGAGCCTTTACAACATTACCCGCATGATGCTGATACTCATAATACTCATCACTATCCATTATCCAATAGGCCCCTCACTATTCCTGGTCCTTCTCAAGAGAGTAGAAATGTCAGCAACACCAACTTTGACAGGTCTTACAAGGGCAAAGAAGTGTGTACAGATGAAGGGTGGGATGCTCAAGCTGCTTCACTCATGGGTGACTTTCTTATCAAATATAAAGGACCAGTAGCAGGAGGAAGCTATGGTGGTGGTGGTGGTGGTGGTTTCAATTTGAGGCGTGAGGTTGGTGAGAGCTCTAGCCACACAATGTCTTCTACCCCAAATCATCATGACAGAATGGCTTCTTTGCTCACTGGGTCATTTTCCAATCAACAAAACCAATTGTTACAACTAGCTGGTCCGAGTAGTAGTGATCGTCAATGGAGTACTCAAGCTGGCACGTCTAATCTCATTGACAATTTTATGAGAGGTAGTGATACTACTACTGCTGCTGCTGTGGAGGCTAGGACTGGACATGGGTCTAACCAAGTTCGTTCTCGGGTGTGGCCCACTTGTGTGATCTCTGGGCCTAAGCCGAAGCCCAGGCCCGATCCCAGTTCCAATACCAATTCTAAGGCCATGAGTGCCTTTGAGCAACAGCTCTTTGAGCTGCAACTTCAGGCTCAACCCTATAACCTCCCAGGCCAGACTCTGTTGTCTCATCAGCTGAAGCCCCAAGAACAGCCCATCGTAGATTACAATCTCCCTAAACAGTCTCTTAATCTTTTGTCTCAGATGAAGCCAGCTGATCAGCCCATTACTAATTATGACTTCTCTGGGCAATGTCTTTTATCTCAACAAAAGCCTGCTGACCCATTAACTGAGCTTAACCTCTCACTACAATCTATAATTTCTCAGATAAAACCCCAAGAGCCTGTGACTGATTCTGACCTTATCCGCCAATCTTTCATAAATCAACAGAAGCCCATACAGCCAATGACAAAGAGTAACTATTCATGGCAATCTTTTAAGACTCCACCGAAGCTTAAAGAGCCCATGAATAGTTCGCAATCTGTTCCATCTCAGCAAAAGCCCACAGAGCCTATGACCGGGTATGATTTGTCATCATGGCAGTCTTTCATGTCTCAGCCAAAGCCCGCAGAGTTAGAGCCCATGACAAGCTATACCATCCCTGAGCAATCACTTTTATCTCAAGTGAAGTTTGGAGAACCCATAACTGACTACAATCTCTCTGAATCTCTTCCAAAACCATTAGAGCCCATGACTGAGCTATCTAGTCATTCTTTTCTGTCCCAGATGAAGATATCAGAGCCCATGAGTGCATATAATTTCTCTGGGGACTTCCAAACAATGTTGGGTTCAACAAACTTGAACAATCCTATCGCATTCCCAGACCATGCAAGCCTCTATACTCCACCACCACCAATTGAAGGCTTTTCTGATGACTTTCCAATGCAGCTTGATCCTGAACCCATGCCCATGCCCATGCCCATGCCCATGCCCGAGCCCATCCCACTGAATCCTCTGGGCCTTTTTCCTCAGCAGCTTCCAATATCATCATCTGCAGCTCTTGAAATGCCCGTGGGCTATGATGCAACAAACTACTATGAGAGAACTGCTGTGGAAAACCAGCCAGCAGGACAATCAGAGGCTACTCCTACTACACAGCGTCGTTGGGGAGATGATCATCACCCCAATTTGTCTCTTCAGCTCTAAAAAGCTGGTAGGGCACTCCAGTTCTGCTTTGTTATGTTTATAATAATATAATTATGGCAAACTACAAAAGACCTTATTGTGATTTCTATTTCAAGCATTTCACATGGATCCTTCAGTACTCTGATATGATATGATAACTATTCCTGTTTGTGTGCTTTATCAGTTTCTAGCTCAGAATGTTTGCCGCATTGTTTTTGCTCTGGTGTGTCCATCCTAACATGGAACATAATTCTTATTAATTTATTACACTGGCAGCTGGTTTCTGTTGTAGAGAATTTCTCACAACACATTACATTTGAAAGCTGATCCATCTTGATAGATTATTTAAAGTTGGTGATTACTTGTTATTGGTGAATGATACAATAGAAGCTAAAATTATATTAATATTATATATATATATATATATATATATATATAATGACTCGATGTTCAAGAGCATATTATAGTGTGCACACGAGACAGAAAGTGAATTCCACCTCAGCCCCTGCGGATAAATTCAGAAGCTTGTGGCCCTTTATTCGTCATCACCACCCATTATTGCTTCTCCGCACACACAGCTTCTGAAATGAACCCTCCAATCATCAATATTTTAGACCCTATATGTATACATGAGTGATAAATTAAGAAAGCTCTTGAATGCCAAGTTCATCACCAATTATTATTATTATTATTATTATTATACACTCCAAAAAGTTCTAGAATACCAAGTTCATCACCAATTCTTTATTAGCAAAACATTTTAGACACTATATAATTTAAAATTTGTGGAGTGTCTAATAATAATAATAATGATATATAAGAGCACCAAATGTAGACATATATACTAGAACGCCTTTTTAGTTTTTACCATATTTTCAGGGTGAACAGTTGCTATCAAATTGAGTTGGACCACAGCACAAGAGAAGAAGCCCCACATATACAAAATGTACTGGACTTAGACTGGCGTTAGAGTTGTCACCATCCTCCAAGTTTTTTTCATAGGGGAAATAATTATGTTGCACTGATGAACCAGACATGACAGCTCATGTTAGATTCATCAACATAGACATATCTACAGTGAACTGAGATATATATAAAAATATATACATATAATGACATTATTGTCATCACTGAATACAAAAAAATAATAGATGTGTACAGAGATACTTTCAAGCCAGAAAAACGTGGTTCATTCATATATTCTGGCTGTTTACCACTGAGATTAATACTTCAGTTTCAGAAGAAAACAAAAATAGTTTCAAACTCCATTTTATTTATATATATATCATATATTAAGATATCTCATACCATACCTTGCAACGAGAAGACTGAATCTAATTAACATGTTCTAATTAAACAGCTCAACCCCATGTGTCATCAGGCTCTCCAATGACTCATCTCATAGAGGAGCCATGAAAATAAAAGCTCACAATTGGTGGTGGTGGTAGTAGCTAGCACGTACAACGCAAGGACCACTGTATTGAACAGCACATGCAGTGTCCTTATAATGGGTTTCTTGTTACTTTAATTTTCTCTCCCCACATTTATTTATACATAAATATGATTCATTATCATTTGTGCTTGTACCCACAAATGTTCACCATATGGAATGCAAAACCCTTCAATCACCTTAGTGATTGGTTCTTGAGGTTCAGATTTCTCAGATTTGCTACAACATTTGCTATGGCTTTCTGAGACCACAAACCAGCATGCATGCATTCATTCATGTGATGAAACTTAATTTACCTTTAAATTTCTCTAAAATAATTCTTAAAAATAAATATAATAATAGAAACTCACCAAGTGATTCAGATTCAGAAGGTGAAATCTGGTAAGCACCAGTTAAATGTACAATACATGACTTTCTAAAACTTTTAATTCATAAAGCCAAAAGCTCCTCCCAGGGACCACCATATACCATGCTGAACAGTGAACACTATCATACACAAACAAAACGTACTCCATTTTTGTATTAAGTATTCCCATTCAAATCCCTTTTTTTTTTTCTGCTGTCAGGAACACGAAAATGACCCAAGAAAAAGTTAAAAGGAAATGACAAATACGAGCACAAGAGTGGCCCTGCACATATACTTGTGTGTATATATGTATAAATATAAAATGACACAGTACTGTATTACAATGACATCAACAATATGAACTAGTAGAGAATAAAATAATCCAAACAGATTCTTAAAAATTGACAGAACAAGAGAACTGAAGGAAATCCACTTTAGATTTAAGACAGCTTTATGGCTTAACATAGAAGCCCAATCACACATTCACATGCCCTTTTTCGAATCATATCGTGAATTAAATATTTAGTTAAATTAGCAAAGTGATTCAGTTCAACTGTACTTGCATCTCGAACCCCTAAACGATCTGGCTTAGTTTAAGTTAGTTTCAGTTGAGTCGTTTAGAGTTCACACACATGCAAACCCTAATTTAATATTGCTTTCTTTTGGAAGTATTGCCTCAAAATTAGATAAGGACTTTAGCCAAAATCATTTAGAATACCCAGAAATTTTGATATCCTAATATGCCATAAATGGTACTCTATTAACATTTGGTTTTGCTTAAATGGGGGATTTATTCCCTCTCCAACATTTTATAGAATATTTTCTTGAAAACATCAAATATGACATAAGATCTCATTCTATTGATTTATATAATATATTAACTAGTGTATATTATAATAACCTCACTAACCCAATTCAAAGTATTAATCCAATAAAAATATAATATCAAACACATAATTTTAAGAAGTTCAAAACATATACTCTGAAAATTGTTAGGGAAAATGAGATGTAGAAGTAAAGTGAAAGAGACCTTGAGAGAAAAGAGAATTTTTAATTAAATTAAATTAGGAATAATGGTGTCACGAATGTCAACAAAAGTAGAACGTTAGAGGTAGCTCCAAGTTCCAACCTCTGGCTCACGCCCCAGAATTGCTGGACAAGATGGCAGACTTCCTGATACCCATTTGCACGGCTAATATTTAATTTCAGGCGCTGCAAAAACTGGTCACCATCCAGAAGTGTGATCAGTAATAATATTTTTACAAACATTTTTACAGCCAAAAAATTTAAAATGATATAAATAAATATTCACAGCCAGCCTTTTATCCAGTTACTCTTACAGGTTAATCACAGCTTTATACACAGGGTAATATATAGAATTAAATGTCTTGATCGTTGCATTTACCACATAATTTTTACTTTAGTTTTAATAAGGCTTTTGCTGGTTAGTTAACTTAATACCCTGCTGAAGATTTTTTTCAATAGTTAAAAAAATTATTAATATTAAATATTAACCCTATTAATAAAACACAACTTTGAAAACAAACTCAGTAATCTTCGAACTTCAATGGGAAGAATTTACTCTATATATATAAAATAAGGCTTTTGCCTTGATAACTTGTTTATGATTTTTTTTTTTGGTTAGAAAAACTATTAACATTAAAAAATAACCCTAATAATAAAACAAAATTTTGAAATCAAAATCAGTAATCTTCCAACATTAAGGGGTAAGAATTCATATATATGTGTGCATATATATTAAAAATTTTGCCTGAATTTTAATGAGAGCTTTTGCTAATTATTCCACTTTCGGCAATGCTTAATACTTTCTAATGATTAACGAATTTTTATATATTAAAAATTATTTTTTTATTTTTATAAATTAAAAAACTTTAAATACTCTTTAAAGATTTTCAAAGCTAACTCAACCTTCCTAACATGAGAGAGGAAAAAATCACAATTCCTTAAATTTACCACATTTATTTAACTAATCCAAGATGGTACCAATTATTTTTTAAAAAAATCACATGCATATTTTTGAACACAATAAATATGTAAACATTATGATATAAAATAGTAATGGTACTGGGGTACTGTTAGTGGCTTTAGCGTATTGAACAGTGAGTACAAGGTTGGTTTGTTGATCTGTAGTATGAATGATCTGGCAAGAAGGCGAAGGGTGATAATGACAGATCGAAGTGAGGTGTGTTCCTAATAAGGAGCAAACACAGGTTTTGCAGGTGAAGATGATAGTTATGGTGATGGTGTTGGAGCTCCAATAACTGAGAATGTGGGGTAAAGTTGAGAAGCAATGGTGGTGGTGGAGGCCTAGGGTTCTGTTCATTAGCCTAAAAACTTGGCTTTTGTTTGTGTTTCGGAATAAAGTGTCCGACACACACTGCACTACAACCTATGTTAGTATGCTTGAGGTATCTCTCACTCATCACTCACCTAGTTTAATTTAATACCCCATACCCACAAAATACCACTACCATAGCTACAGCCTTTTTTTATATATATCAACAGCCTAAGTGTGTGATTCTACGCAAGTAAAAATTATTCAAATTTTCTCGGATTAACAAATATAACTAATTTTAATATCAATCAAAGAAAGAAAATCCTCTTTAATATCTTTAAAACATTAATTAACAAATTCTATCATTAAATAGTATAGAATTCAGAAGCAAAATTATTGATGAACTCCACATTTGTTTGGTAATATAAAATCTTTAAATTAATTCCAAAAGAACAATTTAGAAGTGACGAAACTCAACCTATAATTTAGGTGTACATGCCCTCTCAGAGCATTTTGATAATTAGGAAGACACCCTACCTCTTTCAAATTTTAATATAAAACGCTAGAAAAAGAAAATTCTACACTTTATAAATCTGCCAGACTCTTGAAAAGTACATAATGTTTTAGTTGACAGCCTCTAGGAATGGAGGTCTGATTGACATTTGTTAATTTTGAACGGCCAATTTGACAAAACACAAAAATATCATCTTCAAAAATCTAACTAATTAAAATAGAATAACCTTGTAAAAACGAAAATATTAATTTAATCTAAACTTGGTATAAGTTAGTACATGATATACAATAAGATATATTTTAAATATTGAAAAGCAAAGGATAAACAGAAAATTAACAAACTAAGTAAGACAAATATATGACAGAGCTCGAGATTTTTATTACTATCGACAGATGAAATATCACCCAAATAAAATCTTATTTCCTAGTATGATAAATCACAGATACAGACATAATGAATTATATAATACTAAATTCGTAATTCCACTACATTATAATAACAATTTTCCAAATGCCTCGTATCACAGCTAAAATATATCAAAAACCTCACCTTTTTCCCAATTCTCGCACAACCTTGTATACCAAAGACTAACATACTGTAATCTTGTGTATAGGGTAGGCACTGCTTGGAACACCACCCAATGAACTGCCTAGATACACTTGTCAGATATATATATATATATATATATAATTACCCCACTTGCAACCTTAAACTTTTCACTTTTTTATTTGAAAAGTCCCCATGCTGAGATGTTCCTGAACATTAATCATCTATATATATATATATATATATATATATATAAACAGATTCATCAAATATCAATCATATAATAATAATAATACCTGCTAATAAACAGGATAATAGTGCCCTAAAATCTCAGATATACCTCTACGAGAAATCTGTACTACAATGAATTATCTGATACATGATAAAAAAATGGTTGTGATTCAAGGAGTAGAAGAAACAAAATGACTGATTATGTGAGTAATTACTTAGAGAAACTCTGGCTACAAAGAATGATAATAGAGATTAAGCAACTCAAATCGCTAAAACAGAACAATATAACCCTGACATTGGTGCTAGAAACAAAGAAATAATTCATGAAATGCATGCATTTCATTGAAAAAATAAGAGAAAATTAAGCTCTTGGCCAACAAGTTGCAGGACAAAGTAAACGAGGATGAAATGATATGCGAGAGACGTGGGGCTGGTTTTATTGTGCAATGGAGAATATTTTACTTTTCAGTACAAGGGTGTATGGCATATGTCCCACACCGGGCCAAAAAGAAAACATAAGATAATATTTAAGGTGTTGGAATGAATTGTAGAAGGATACGACGGAATCAATTAATAAAGAGAATTTAGTGAGAAAAAGAGTAAAAGGGAGCTCCCTTCAGTCCAAGCAAAGACAAGAAAAGGATGAATTTTATCTCCTGCATCATTCACACATTCACAATAGCATCTCACAAAGCAGCCTCTTCTATTGTGTTTGAATGAATGAGTCAGCAGCTAATTCAAACCCTTCACCCACCCTTGAGTGGACTGAAGGAAGCTCTCTTAAACTATTTAATTTTCATGACTTTAATTTCATATATTCATTACAATTACACAACAGAATCTAAAGTCTATATACAGAAGATTATTATATTTTGTAAGGAATTCAGAATATTTCATAAATTAGGTGCAGATTCTGCTGTACCCTTTTAAGATGCAATGGAAATTAAGGAATAAGAAATAAAATTCAGCCAAAACGGCATCAACTTTGGACTATAGTACACTGAAAAATAACTGGTCAAAAAAACCCTAACCCTAGGCCTTAAAGCTGGCTAAGCTAAACATGGAAGAAAAATAGGACGACATTTTCTCGGAACATGTTTTTCTTCACTTACAGTTACATAAAAGGGGAGAATTAACAGTGTCCACTACGACCTTGTAATTATGAGTTATGACCCTTTGATTATCATACGCCAGATAACAGAAAACATAACACAAACATACGTATAAATTATGTTCGCACAATGGAGGAGATTATTCAAGATCAAAGATGCTTGCTTCGTAGTAATAAACAGAAAATTGAAGGAGTCAACTAAAATTTTGATTTGATGCAAGTAAACAAGTATCTAAACCAAAACAAAATTAAGTCACCGCTCTAATTGTCCACTACGACCTTGTAATTATGAGTTATGACCCTTTGATTATCATACGCCAGATAATAGACAACCTAACACAAACATATGTATAAATTAAGTTCGCACAATGGAGGAGATTATTCAAGATCAAAGATGCTTGCTTTGTAGTTATAAACAGAAAATTGAAGGAGTCAATTAAAATTTTGATTTAATGAAAGCAAACAAGTATCTAAACTAAAACAAAATTAAGTCACTGATCTAATTTACCCATTTTATAGAGTTCCACGATTCGAAGCTTTATCGATCTAAAGGACGATCAGGCCTAGCACTGCTGAAACATTATAAATACGTTTAATCAAACCAGAAATAAGTAAATAATAATGAACATCAAAAAATGTAAACAAGATCGAAAAATGGAAGGGAAGAGGCAGAGATTTAAAGGGCCAGAAGCAGAAATTAACAAAAGAAGAGAAGCTGAGTTTCAGCAGTGTGTGAGAGAGAGAGAGAGAGAAGGAAGTGTCACTTTCTTCGTGAGAGTCAGAAGGGAAAGCGATTGAAGATCTCTCATACATATAATACCACACACAAATCTGGCAGAGAGAGAGAAATATTTTTACCAAAAGAAATTAAAACTAAGGTACAGGAAAAGATCATCTTGTGTGTTTTTTCCCTGCACATAGGAATTAATTAACTCTATCAATTTCTATGGAGAAGCAGCCTCCTTCTTCCTCCTCCTCCTCCTCCTCCTCGCTCTCTCACTCAGTGTTATAATAAAATCCAAGCTTTGCTTGCCTTACCCGAAATCACTGCATTAACTTAAGTACTGTAAAGCTAGAGAGAGAGATGAGAGGAGGTCGGTGGGGTTCTCGTTTCCCCTTTGAGCCCTCCTTTTCTTTTCTCTTTCTCTCTCTCTCTCTGATTGAGGCAGGCAGTCACTTCACTCCACTGTTGTGCACTCTTATCTATTAGGGACTCACTATCTATATGTAGTGTGTCGTCTCAGCTATTTATTAGTCTGTGTGTATCTAGACTCTAGTCTATACTATTATTACTATCATGTCCTATCGATCTATCATCTATCCATCACCAATTCACCATCCACCAGTTTTTGTGTCGTATAGTACATACAAAGTGCTTGCCATTGGCGCGTATATATAGGGTTTGAGACTTCGAGACTTTGAGCCTTTGAGGTCACTCATCAACCTGGCGGAGAAATTCATGGACCAGGGTGCTCTTAATCTTAATTTTCTATGCTCTTTATTAATACCATCACCTATGTTGCCACCTATACATATATTACTTTTCACTTCTGTCTTCTGTCCATTCATGACCACCTCCCATTCCCATATTTAGTTTTAAGCGTTTGGGTTTTTTCTTGTAATTAATTACATTAACTTTTCTTAACTAGTTAGCAATTTAATACTATGTCGTTATGGTAATTACATAACAGGCTTTTCGATCTTTTTTAAATTTACACAATTTTCATCTTCTAATAGCCCATTTCTAGCATATTTCATTTGTAAGTTTTTTGGTTATTTTTCAAACTTTGCTCATTTGAAGCAAATCATGCAAATTTGCTAATATATAGTTAATACATATATTATTATTTAAATTCAATATTGTTAGTTACTTTTCTATTTAGTTAATTTCTTTAAAAACTATATATAGCAATTTGTTTTCCCTCTAGCATTTTGGCTGTCAAATTCAAAAACGAAGATCCTAATATTCTTGTATTCCTTTGAGCATTTCTAATATCATATATATTATCCATAATTTGATAATAATATGATAGACCAAAGTCGGACGTTGGATGTAGATTGTTATGATAGTGGATGGTTTGAAAGTGAGAATGGGTGAAATAGGTTGGAATAGAGTTTGAGCATTTTAACCTTAGATTATCTAACACTTTAATTTTAAAAATCTCTAAATTAAAAGGGTTTGAAACATTTAAAAACATTGTAATCTATCATTTATTTTTTAAGTCTTTGTATAGTTATCAATTTTATTAAAATAGCTAATATTGTAAAGATAAATGTTAAATTATTGTTGTGATCCTTAAAATTTTACTCAATTTGTAATTGAGTTTTCATAATTTAAAAATTTATAATTAAATTTTTATAGATTAGCAAATTTTTAATTTAATTCACAGACTTAAAATTTTGTCAACATTTTGTTAAATTTTAGTTATATGATAATTATATATCAACTAAATATAATAAATTTAATTTATTTAAATCAATTTATTCATATTATTGAATAAAAATTATATTTTATTTCATATATATAAGTAATTTTTATATTATTATTTTTTTATTGACATAAGTTATATACATAAAGAGTGTTAAGATATTATATGTTGACAATATTAATAAAATTTGATAAAAATTTTAAAAAAATTGACAATAAAAACTAATTTAAAAATCTATTAAACTATAGGGACTTGGTTATAAATTATTACATTATAAGAATCTAATTAAAAATTAAGTAAAATTATAAAGACTGTATAAATAATTTAACCTAAAGATAAAATTGCATTAAAACCACATAATTAATAATTTTTTGTAATCAATTAGTAAAGAGTGGGATACCATTCATTTTTTAATTAAATACATTTAAGTTTCATTACTTATATCTTTATAATTAAATGTTTTAATAAAAATAAAATATATACGAAAATTTTAAAATACTAAATCATGAGATGATATCTAAATTATAAAAATAAAAATATACGTTTTATTTTTTACATAAACAAATTTGATAACAAATATATTAAATCATAAAAATATTAATTTAATAAATTGAAAATAAAGATATATAATTTTATTTCTTAATGTTATCTACAGGGAAAAAATCTCTATATATACATAGGGAGAGAGAGAACAAATGATTAAAGTATCCAACCAAGAAATTAGAAAGACCCTTTTAATTAATAACCTTTTAAGGCTTTAATTTAAATGACAACTATAACATTATTTGATTTCCTATATATTCAATTCCTTAAATTGAACATATATATGCATTGCCAATAATATCGATAATTCAATGTCAGGAATGAAAGGTAGCAAAAACAAAAGCATGTGCAAGCCCATGATTTGCGTAATTAGCCACAAGAGTCTCCATCGTCAATTAAAAGTATGTAACTGTGACCTCAAAATTTGTTCGTCATCATCAATTATGAATTTGTCTAGCAGACACCAATGAAACCACATTTACCATGTTTCTCAAACATTTCAGTTTTCATACCCAAAAAACTTCAAATGCCTATTGCCACGTAAAGGACTCACGGATCCTCCATTTTGCTGCACAAGAAAGATAGGGTTGTTGGCAACATGGCTCGATTCTTTTGACTTTTTTAAGATTTGGATCCAATTAAAGTCCAAATGAATGTGCATCCACGTATTCGTGATTGTACACCAAATCAATGTTATCTTGCTTTCAACATAATTAGCTACATACTACCCACCAATGTTTTCAACGATCGGTTAAAAAAATTGAAATAAATTACACTCTTAAAAATTAAGAGATGTTAAATTTATATTATATTTTTTTTAAATATTAAAAATTTATAATTTTATTCATCTTTAATGATATTATCAATTTCTTAAAAATATTATACTTATTATAAAATACGTTTTTAGAAATTATAATATTTTATTATTATTTATTTTAAGTTAAAAAATATATTTTTATATTATTCAAATGCATATTTAATTATGTAAATAATAAATCTAAGAATTATTTGATTAAAATAAGTGAAATTATAAATTTTTTCATATATTAAAGAAGAAAAATATAATTTTTTAAAATATAAGAGACAATAGTATAATTTTAAGATATTTCAAAATATAAAAATATAATTTATTTAAAAAATTAATTATATTAATTTATTTTTTAAATATATTATTTTTAATTTTATCTACTTAATTGTTAATATGTAATTAATTTGTCTATGTTTATATATAATTTAATAAATTTAAATTTGTGAGAATACAAAATTTGATTTGTGGGTTCTTTTATTTATTAAAGTACTTATCAAAGAATTCTATTAAATATAATTTTTGTACAATGTTTATTTAGGTTAATTATTTTAAAATTATAATTGATAGTTTTTATTTAAAATAAAATTAACACGACAAATTTCAGAGATAACATTAAAACTCATTCTAAATTTTAGAAAGAGAGAGAGAGAGAGAGAGAGAGAGAGAGAGAGAGAATTTTATCATATATATAATTACATAAGGTGGCAAATAAATAGCCTCAAACGAAAAAAAAAATCAAAAGCTAACTGTTTTGATTTTGAATTTTTTATATTGAAGAGATGATATATTTTACTGTATTAAAAAAAATACAAATTAAATCCTTATTAATAAGAACTATTTTAAATATATTGGAGATTAAAATTTTTTAATATATCTCTCTTAGTACATAAAAATGTATTATTTCATAGAAAACAATTTTTAATTTTTTAACTTTAATTTAATTTTTAATTTCATCATTTAAATTTGATTAATTTTATTTTAATCTTTTGAATTTTAAAAATAATCAAATTTTTTCTAATTTATAACACTATTAAATTATTTTAAAAAATATTAAATTTAAACTAATTTTCATATTTTTATAATATATTTTTTATAATATTATCAATTTGTTAATATTACATGTACAAAAAATAATAAATTTAAAGATAGTACTATATTTAAATTTAAATTTGATGATTATTTAATTTAAATTTAAAATTTTATTATTTTTTATATTTAAGATTAATAGATTAATATTATTAATAATAATATAATATAAATATATTACAATTAATTTTACACTAATATTTTTTGTTAAATAAATTAATAATATTATGAATTAAAAAATTAATTAATTTTTAAAATTAAATAACTAAATTAAAAATTAATTAAATTTAAGACGAGTGACAAAGCACTAAAATTATACTTTTACCTATTTCTTAAATATGTCCAATTGAAAAGATGTTGATTTGACGGCATAAAATATACGTAAAAATAAATGGAGATCTCCCATCTTTACTCAAATCAATTCATTAGTATCCAAATTTACGGCTAAAGAAACTTTTTCATGAAAAGATTAGAAAAAGCATGCAAACAAGAAAGAGTGGGACACATCATACAAACATAGGTAGGTCCTCGTTATAACTTACGATCTATGCCTCACATTCAATGTATTTCATCCCAACAAATATTAATTTCGCAACACAATATTTCTCGTTAAAATCTTCAAAACAGTGCCATCAAATTATCTTGTCACACCTCTTTTTTAGCGATTAATTAAGGAGCTATATGTATAATATTTATTTGATTAATTCGAATTCAAAATTCAGAACCAGGATCATGCACGAGAGAGTTCATTATAATTCTCATAACCATTTTTTAGGACTAACTAAGTTGACAGCCACTACAAATAATTATATCATTCAGACAACAAAACTAAAGGAAGTTCTTCCAATTAAGCTTTATTGTCTACAACCTTTTTTTTCACTTTCTGCAAACTGAAAAGTGTATGTGAGACTGGGAGACCTCCTTCCAGGATTCCATATACAAGAGTGATGCATGTGATCCTATGACATGGTTCATGTCCTACGCTTACCAACACAAACGTTGTCCAAAAACTATGTGCAAACTTTTCTCTTTTTCATCACTACTTTGATTTGATTTTGTATGTGTTTGCAGTAATTTAACACCTAAATAAAAGCTACCCCATGTTGGGTTGTCTCCATAAAAAACCAATGAGCTTTAAGATTAATTAAGATGTATTTGATTTATTGGAAATTAAGATTTTGCAAATAAAGTAGTGTAGACACAATCTTATATATTGGAGCTATATATGCATGCGTGCTTGGTGATATGTATATGCTCTGTTAAATATTGTTGTGGTTGATGTAATGTGCTTAATGCCTTAGTTAACCCATGTGGGCATCCATGTTAGGTTGGAATTATTTGACAATAAAAAAGGAATAGTTTGAATGGTCAATCCATCATTCCTTTAACATCAAGCTGCAGATTTCAAGCTGCTTGTCCATATTTGAATATTACTGGCCAGAAAGTTATATATAATTATATTGAATCAAAAAAACAGTAAAGGAATTAATGATGAAGGATAAAAGGTGAGATCAAAATTATTTGAATTTGTATAAAGTTTTTTAATTAAAATAAAGGATATGAATTTTTTTTATATAATGAATTATAAGAGAGATGAATATTGTATAAATTATGATGTTTAATTTTTTTTATTAGAGAATTTAATCACAAAAATATAAAAATTATACTTTAATTTTAAAAAAATAACAAGTGTTATTGATCAGAGCAATGTAAAGTGTAGTGTTTATCTTATAATTCATCAAAGTTTAAGATGATAATTATGTGTCTTCATTGTTGAATTCGTAACCTTAATTTAAAAAAGTTAAATTAAATATATTTTTATATCTCAATGTTATTTAAAACTTTAAATTGGTGATTTAAAATTAATGTTTGTTAAAATAGTACTATTTTTATCTTTTAATTTCATTATTTTTTTTCATAATTATACTCTATTATAGATGATATCTTATTTGATACATTATTAAATATTAAATGTAAATATTCATCATACCAAAAATTAAATTTTAATTTATTGTGTTGTAAAAAACTGATTATGTTTATTAGATTTAATTTAATTAATATTTTTAAATTTTATTCTAAAAGTGTCCTAATTTACCATAGAGTAACACTTAAATCAATTTAAAGAATAATTTAGGGAGAAGATGACAACATAAGGCGAGTAAACAAAGCCAACATATATATTTGTTATTTTATATAGCATAGTTAGAACAATCTTGGCAACTATTGTGTAAATTAACTTGACAATTAAAAATACTTGTAGAATAGAAAATAAGAGATAAGTTTGTCGCGTTTGAAATTTAGGACCAATTTAAAATTTTAAAAAATTTATAATACCGAAATAATTGCTAAGAATTAATATTTAGTAATTACTAAAGTAGAAAAATGGTTAACATATAGTTTTTCTGCTAGGATGCAATTATTTTTCTTAATCAATGGTTGTTTAAACTACAAAAGTCTTGCTTTAAAAAAAAAAAAAGAAAAAAAAACAAATTAGACGCACCTGATCATGTTTGATTTGTCGATGACAAAATGAAAAAGTAAAGAGAGTAGAGACTTTTTATACCCTTGTTAGTCTAAAGTCATATATATCCATCTCACCACCAGTACTCTTGATTTTATGTTATCATAATTTGCCACTTGAATGGATTCTTTTTTTACAGAAATAATTTATTTTTTTTGAGAGATATATTTATATTTAATATTTAAAAATATACTTATAAAAAATTAAAAAAATAATTTTTTTGTTTTCAAATTTTTAACTATGAGAAAAATTCTGTTTTAATAATTAATAGATATGATAATTTTTAAATTAATTTTTTATAATTTAATTTTATTAATTTAGTTCCTCAAATATAAAAGTGTCTTAAATCTCTGATGCTTAAATTTTATTTATGATATTTTATTTAACAAGATGTTAAAGTATAGTTTGCTTGATGATATAACTATTTCATATGTCACATATTAATATATATATAGTAAAATATTTACATATAAATCAAAATTTTTTAATTATATATATGTATGAATTTTGTTTACTAATTATGTATTTGACAATAATTTAAGAATTATAATTGATTTAAGTATTAAAAGTATTTTTAACTAATTACATACATAAATTTTTTTAATATAATATAGATTATTTATCAATTATAACTTTTATATTAGTATAAAAAATTTTAACCAATATGTTGTTAAATAATATGTTAAGATATGAATATAATTTAAATAAAATAATAAAATTAAAGATATTTTTATTTTTAAGTAATTAAATTGATAAAAATAATATTTAAATTATTAAATTAAAACTTACCCATATTTTTAATAACTAAAACGAGTTTTTTCTCTTTAATATATATATATATATATATGATATAATGATCTTAGTCTCTAAATTATCGCTTAAGATTGTTATTATTCTTCATTATCTTATGGGGTTATTTATCTTAAATTTGAAAGTAAATTTTGGTTTTAATTTTTAAAAGATAAATTTTGTCTCAATTTAATTTTATAAATGATCAAAAATTTCAATTTTATAATTCAAACAATAATTTTCAAGTAATCTAATTTTCACATTAATTACATTCATTTTTTTCACATGCTAATTATTATTTTAAGAAGTTATAGTATTGTTTGAACATATTATTATTTTTTTCTTATTATAATACTATTTTGATATGCATGTATCTAAATTAAAATAAAATTATCGTTTAACATATAAAAAAAAACAACTTCCTCTAAATTTTATTTATTGTTCTATATGTGTTGATTTAGCTTACTGTTTTCGTTGGATCGATTTTTGCGCTTGCTTTATACGCTGTTAGATCATGTGAGTTTGAAGTTTCTTACTTTACTTCCATTTGAAACAAAACCGACTTTTTTAAAAAAAAATTTATTTCCTTTTTCTTGTCTGATTTGATGTTACCGACACTTTTTATATTTTTATGTGAAACTATCTAATAAAAATAAAGTGTTTAATTTTTTTTAAAAATAACTAATAAAAAATATGAGTTATATAACATATGAAAAAATTTTATTTAAATATTTGATAGTAAAAATATAAATTTTATACAAAATTTTTTTATAATATTATTATTGGTAAGCTTATATTAACAATTTAATCATTAAAAACCCTTTTTTAACTCTAAAGAGTTAGTATTGAACAATTTTATTCTTAAAAAAATTTCTCTTTCCTATTTAATTCTTAAAATTAAAATTAACATTATACAATCTAGTTTTTATAAATTTAAATTTTTTATATTTTAAACCAATAATTAATTTAAAATAGATAGATAATTGTACAATACCAATAGTTTAGAAATTAAAACAAAACTTTTAAAATTATATTGTATAATATTCACCTTTCAAAAGTAATCATTCTCTTAAATATCAGATTATTAATATAGCTCGTTGGCAATACCCTTCAACAAATGACAGCAGGCGAACAGCAATCAAGAAGTGACACATCTTCTAATAGCAAATCCTGAATTGGCGTTACGAAATTAAAAAGTTAATAAAACAGGCTTTAATTATCAGAATTACAACTAAGGATAAATAATAAATACAATTTTACTACACAAATTTAAAAATCAATATTTTTTCTTTATAAATTATTGCAAAATAAAAATATTATATATATAAGTGAACTATCAATAAGCGAGAGTGATGAAAATTTGTAGACATTAATTTTTAATTACAATATAACGCTTTTACTGGTCTTATAGAAAAATATTTTAGTTTCTTACAAATATTTGTTATTAAAAATAATATTATTTAAGATATTCTCAAAATATTAAAAATAAATACCTCTTTCAAAATAAAATTTAAACAGTAATTAGTTACATTATAAAAAATTAACTCAATTGGACTCAACATTTATTGGTAAAAAATATTTTAAAATTCCCCTTACAAAATTATAATTAGAATATATTTTAAAAATGAATGAGAACTTAATTCTTAATGCATTTAATACTCGTATTATATATAATTTTAGAGTTAAAAAAATATAATCTATATTATATTATATAGTTTTGGGTCTTTTATTATTATTATTATTTTGTCTCTTAAACTATATACATTTTGATACAGGCATACAAGATAATGAGAAGTTGAGAACATCGCAAATTATTTAAATTTTTACTTGTATTTAAATCAAAATAAAATTTTAAAAAATTGATATATAATTTATTTCACATTAAGGTCACTAATATTATTTATATTATAATGAGTTTGTACCTTTTTAATTAATAATTTTATAAAATGATATATTTTATAATATAAAATATGTAATGTGAAAACATAAAAGAAAAAATTTATATTATAATGACTCTATATTATTTTAGTCAATAATATTAGAAAATAATATTTTTTAAAATATAAAATATAAAATAAAATATATAATTTAAATATATGAGAGAAAAAAATAAAGATAATAGAAAGTTACAAGAGATTAATAAATTAAATAAATTTATTTTTTTTAATTTAATATTTTAAGTCTATTATTATTATTATTATTATTATTATTATTATTATTATGATTATGATTATTATGATTATTATTATTATTATTATTATTATTATTATTATATATTATATTTTAAAAATAAAAAATATGAGAAATCTCTAATACATCACCGTATAAATATTTGTTTCAAGAATTTAATGTGATAAATTATAATATACCTCCTATTAATTGACATAAAATCAATTTTATCTCGTGATTACAAGGGGTGTTATTTTGTTTGCACGTCTATAATATAATGTAAAAATCAAAAGTTTAATTTGAAAAAAAAATTTATTCTCTTTAACTATATATATATATATAATACATCATTCATATAAAATTTAATTTTTAATAAATCACTTATTAAATTATTTAAAACATTAAAATTCATTATTTTTAATGTTAAATTTTAACAATATTGTATTTATCATATAATCTATTTTTATTATTTTTCATAATTTAACTTCATATTATAAATTGTTCTTCATTTAAATTATGTATATCTTGTATCTGTTATAATTTTATAGGAGAGATGAATTCAAATAAATTATCTTTAGTCTTTATTCATAAATCGAATACTTCAAAATTATATATTTGAGTTAGAAATGAAATTTCTCAAATCATATATTCAGTTATATTTTTTGTTAAAATAAAATAATTATTATAACATTTTTTATTATTACATATTTTTTATCAAAACATCTTATATTATCTATTAATTCTAAGGCTAATTTATATTTTATCATATTTATTTTATAATTACATTTACAATTATCTGAATTATCACAACAATTTTGTTCTTCTCTATCATCTAATGAAAAAAATTATTGTTGTTGATAAATTATTTATTCTTCTGATATTATATCACTTTCTTTTATATCGGTTAATAATATTTGGATAATCTAGTTTCTTAAGTTTTTATCTTGAATTAATTCATTTATCTTTTGTTTCACTCTATAATATTTTTTCATATGATCATATCTTCCACATTTATATCATACTAAATTAGATTTTTATTTTTTATATTTAGATATTTCGCTTGAAAGTTTCTCTTTAGGGGCTGAAACTTTTTTGTTATATTTTGATTTATTAGAATCTGTTTTATATTTTTTAATAGTTTTTATTTTTAGTATCGAAGAGAATTTTGGTTGTTCATAACCATTAAAAAAAAAGATCTTAAATAGAAATGGTATCAAAGTATAATAACTTAAAAAAATTTATTGAGTGTTGTTGTTATTTATTTTTTATTTGATTTCAAAGTTTAATCTTTTATACTATAGTTTCAATATTAGAATAACGTTTTTATTTTTGTCATATATGTATAGTGAGGTGTTATTCTAATTATTGGTCAACCAGTTAGGGAGGTCCCAATTGTAAGTCTCAAGGGTAAGACAATGAGTCCATTAATTATCCTGGTGGCATAATAAAAATAATATATAATAAAAGAAAAGATAAGATAAAAGAATTAGATAAAGAGTCAAACAAAATAAATAATAGTATAGTATTTGAGGACTAAAATTGGAAGAATACATTTTATTGGACTAAATTGAAGAAATCAGTATTGGAACCAATGAAGAGGATTAGAAGAAATAGGATTTTTAAAACTAATATATGAAGAGTAATAAAGATTTGCTTTAAAATTAATTTTAAACCACACTTGTTGATATATTATAAGAAGTATAAAATTTGGTTTGTAATAAATCACTTATTAAATTATTTAAAATATTTAAAATAATTATTTTTAATGTTAAATTTTAACAACATTGTATTTATCGTATAATTTATTTTTATTACTTTTTATAATTTAACTTCATATTATATGTAAAGAAAGATTAAAAAAATATTAAAATTTGTGAGTTTCTTAAATATAATTTAACTATTTTGAATAGTTTAACAAAATATTTTGTTATTAATTAAAGTTTAAGTAAGTAATGTATTATATAAATATAATTGAGAGAAATAAAATTTGCTTTCTCCTTCTAATTTTTATATAACTTGTCATTTACCCTTTGTGATTTAACACTGCAAATAGATAATAAATAACACGAGCAACATATTTCATCTAAAATGTACAAATGTGTAAATTAATTTAATAAAATTATTATGTCTTTATAATATATTATTCATTTAAATTTTAATTTGTAACAAATTATTTATTAAACTATTAAAAATATTAAAAATTTTTATTTTAGTGTTAAATTTTAATAACAGAATATTTATTATATAATTTGTTTTTAATCTCTTCTATAATTTAACTTCACATCATATGTCACTAAATATTAAAGAATAAAAAAAAGTATAACTTGTGAGATTCTGAAATATTTGGAGTAGTTTAGAATAAAGATTTGTTACAAATTAAAATTTAAATAAGTAATGTATTATAAAAATATAATTAAATAAGGTAAAATATATTTTATCCTTCTAATGTTTATATAACTTATCATTTAACCCTTTATGATTTAACACTGCAATAGATAATGAATAACGCAAGATTAACATATTTAATCTAAAATGTACAAATGTGTAAATTAATTGAATGGAAATACTACAAAGTAATTAAATGCTAATAGAATAAACCATAAAAAGATTAAGTGATACACCTATAATGACAGAGGTAAACTAATTTTAAATCAAAAAAATTGATAAAATGTAATTTATCTAATTTAACATATTTGAGACTTGACATGCAATTTTTTTTAATTTTTAAGATATAATATTAAAATAATTATTATATTTTAAAATAATAAATAAAATAATTAAAAATGATTTAATTTATCAATCTTCTATTATAATTTTTTATTATTTTTATTTTATTTTTTGTTTATTCTTACACCACTTATTTTATTTTATATTATTTAATATATAGTTTTAGAGAAGAGAAAAAAATTCATATATAAATTTGAGATTTAAATCTTTTAAAGTGCAGAGAAAAATGAAATTACGAGAGAAAAAAATTATAATTCATACAAAATGAATAATTAATTTATCTGTTATTTTTATTTTTTTACATTTCATCATTTTACTTTTTTTTTATATTTTAAAAGATTTAAATCTATAAACTTAACTTTTGTGGAAAAGAACGTTCAGAAACATCCATCAACTGTCAAGAGGCTGGTCCATATATCGGCCCAGCATTAACTTAACCCAACCCCGTCGTGTTCTACTTATTTGTTTGGGCCCTTTGTATATCAACCAAATATTTTTTTTTAAGAAAGAGGACGAGTGAAATCAAATCTGCACAGCACTTACAGTAAAACGACCATTGTTTTTTTCAGTATCTTGTTTCTGAATGTTAATCTTATTAAGGGGATAAAGTTGGTAAAAAGGGTAAAATTTTTATTTTTATTTTCAAAATATTAACTATTTTAATAAAATATGCAAACAGAAATTAAAAAAATTTAAAAATAAATTATAGATATTTCAAACTATTATAAAGTATAAACTCTTTAATTTGAACGACTTTAAAATAAATGCTTAAATCATTCTAACCCAATTTTTTTACCGCACTCTCATATCATGTTTTCAATCAAGCCTTTAACATTATATAGACAAAAATTTAATAATAAAATAAAACAAAATGCAAACAAATAAAGATGCATTTACAAAATTTTAAATTATAAATAAGTAAATGTCTGTGTATATGTATCAAAGGAGTAATTTTTTTGGGACAGAAAAACAGTAATTTAATTAAAAATGAAATAGCAGAAATGGGCTATGAATTTGGCTAGAAGGATCCAATTATAAAAGACCCGACCCGGTGTAGACGAGGAATCTGTGCTGACCCGAAAACCTAAAGAAGAAGAAGAAGAAGCCGGATTGCAGTCAAGCGCGTAAGGATAGAGAGAGAAAGAGAGAGAGAGAGAGAGAGAGAGAGAGAGAGAGCAAGGAAGTTAACATACGGAATGAAATGGTGACGGTGAAGGCTGATTGATTAGGGTGGCACGGCACTGCCACTGTAACCCTCGCGGGTTTCAGTTTCACCAAGATCCATTTCTCGTTCTCGCTAATGCTTCTTGGAATTCTAGGGTTTCTTCCTCTCCAAAACCAAATTCATAATCTTCATTTCGTTTCAGAGTAACAGGGTTTTAGGGGAAAGCTCATCGATTTTGAAATTCTTGGTTGTGGTAGTGGAGTTTGACATCGTTGGGTTCAAAGATGGCTTATAGAAGGAGATATCAACAGGGAGTTTCACCTTCAAGGCCTTCTTCAACATTTGAAGGATTTGCAGATGAAGGAATTAGGAATCCTCCCCCACCACCATGTTCTCTGTCTTCTTCTGTCGGGGATGCATCCAATGATTTTGACAGCTCATTCCCATCACCTCCTTCACTTGCTGCCAAAGCCATTAGAGCTTCTTCTGCCCGTCGGGACTCCTCTCTCTCCTCTGTGTACGGCCACTCCAACCTCTCCAATGCTTCTCCAAATACTGTACCCACCAGAACTGCTCCTTCCCCCTCTGAGGTTTTTATTTTGTCGTCTTTTGCATCTCTAACATATTTTCGTTACATGATGCTTCTACATATGTTCTGGATTTGCTAAGGAGTAATGTGTCATATATCCTCATGCTTCAGCAAAAATGATTCTCTTACGTGTATGGTTTTACCTGCTCATTCCAAAGAGCTGTGTTAATAATTTGTGCATGGAATTGTTCGGATTCCTCTTTATAATGACATAGGAGTAGCGTCAATTATTTGTCTCATCTATTTAATATTTTGATAAATAGAAATTTAATGGCATCATCATTCTCGTTATATTTTAATGTTTTCTCACTTGTTATATTTAAACTCAAAGGGAGATTCCAGATGTGGTCATAATAGCTACTTCACAGATAACGTTATACTGTGTTACTATATAAATAGGCCCTGGCTAGGTGGCTGTTGCTTAAATTTAATATGGGATGATATTTTTATATATCTTATACTCCTAGGAGGCTCACGCAGGCATACTATAAGTTTTTTCTAACACTGATTATAAATCAGCTAAGTGGAAGTAGAATGTTTTCTCTAATAAGGTACTAAATTCTAATATCTTTAGTTGGATTGAAATGTCAGAAATTTGAAAGATTTTATGCGGACCTCATTTCTGCCTTTTTAAACTTTTTTGCTTTCTTCAGTGGCATCACTTTATTGTTACCTGGTGGATTTAGTAGTTCCATGTGGCCTCATTACATACCTTGAGACAAAAGGTAGCTATCTCCTGCATTAAGATATGGGCGTAGTGTGTATGATTTTGCAGTTAATCATTTGCTAAGAAAGGGTCTGTTCTTTAAAGGAATCGTCTACTTAGCAGCGATGTCAATATCCATTCTGGTGTTTATACATAACTCTTGGGCCGTGAAGATGAGTTGGTAGCTTGAATTGGACACTATGTGCTCCCATTACCTATTCTCAGTTGTAGCAGTCGGCTGTGCACTTGCTATCATTATGGACAGGAAACGAAAAGCTAATCTTAAATTCTTTTTATGTAAATGCTTGAAGATCTGAAAATGGATGTTAAGCACGCATTTGTTCCTCTGTTACTTTTCATTTTGTATTCTCTGTACTGCTCAATGCTCTGTGCTGTTAGATCTAAGATCAGTGGTAGTTACATTCTGATAAACTTGGTATATTGTTTGTAATTATAGGATTCAAGAACCTATGAATATACTTCGATGAAAAACATGAATGAGTCAAAGCATGGATTTTGGGATGTTCTGGCCAGAAAAGCCAAATCTATCCTTGATGATGATAGTGTAGATCAGCAGCATGAAACATATGAGAGGACAGGGTCACAAATACCTGGCACAACATCTAGGGGTAAGGTGAGTTTAAAATCACGTCTCAACAATGATAAATGGTTGATTACTTTGTATATTATGCTTAAAAAAATTAATATGCTATATGATTTGTATCTTTAGTTTTCAACATGTTGAATATTTGAGACGGTTGCTTATAAGGTTCAAGCCTTGTGGACCATCTTTGAGTTTTATTTTTTCACTGAAGAAAGTTGCATTTCGTGTTGGAAAAGACACACATCTGGCATCAATGAGTTGCGATTGATGAGACCAGAATATTTAAGTTTCTGAACGTTAGAGGTTTTACTTGGTTCATTCGTGGCACTCGTCTTGTTGAAATTGAAAACGTTCACTGTCATTATGTATTTGACTAGTTATCAGCCATTCAATATTATGTGAAATGTTAACTCTGATGCTATGTCTTTCTCTGTGTAGTTTTCAAATTCAAGTCACTTACAGGAGAGCAATATTGGAAGGGACAATTCAAAATTATTGAAGGGATTAGGTGCAATCTCATCTTCACTTAGTCATATTGGTGGCACCATTGGTAATGCCTTGGAGGTAAGCTTTGCTATGAAATCTTTCACTGATAGGCTATCTTCCTCTGTTATTTTATTCTACCAATATGAGGTTGTCTTTAGTTCAGTAGTGTCTTCCATTTCTGAAATTTTATGTTGTCTCTATTTCCTTTCCCTTTGGCAAGATTGGGATGGAATAAGCATTATTTTTTACCTTATGCTTAAGCATTGTCACCTATGCACGATCTTTATGGGCTTCGGTTCATGGAGAAAGTGATTGGAAGTTATTATTGTAGGTTGTAGGTTCTACTCCAATTAAGCTGTTAGTAATTCTCTATCCTTCTCCCTCAATAATCTGCTTTGTGATCTTATTATCACTGATGTTGCTTCATGTTTGCAGGAGGGTATTACAATTGTGGAGAATCGGACTTCAGGCATTATTCATGAAACTCGTAGGCATATTAAGAAAAATCCTGGAAACTCTGAGGGACAGAGTCAGGAGACAAAAACTCCTACTTCGTGGAAACAATCACAATTGCGGCCCCAGATGCAAACAGACCAAGAACTTCAACTGAAGGCATCTCGCGATGTAAGGTGGCAACTCTGTATCACTTTTTCATGCGGTAAAATTACTTGTGTGTATGATGTTGCCCTTCCTTATCTTTATTGCCGTCCTGGCAGAGCAACTTCTTTTGAAATACGATTTTGCACATAAGGTTATGTCTACTTTTGATTATGACAAGATACAATTTACTGTGTATTCTGTTGGATTCTTGATATGTCTGAGCTGGATTATATAAGAGACTTGCATCAGCAGATTAAGATGAATGATTAGGAATTTTTTTTCTTTTGACTGGTAGAAAGCATGTACAATGTAACAAGGTGCTTTCCTGTTGTAGAATCTTGGTCTGGTTTGCTTAGTTAATTGGCTTGACCAAAGTCTACAATTTACGATGACATTGAGAAACTGAGTTTAATGAATTAATTGCTATTAGTAGTATATGTTAGCCTTAGCAACTTTGGTCATCATTGTCATTGTAACTTTCAGATGGCCCTGCCTAGGCCAGGAAAGGAAAGTGGAAGAATTTCAGTAGTTTGGCATCCAGCCTAACTTCCCCACCCCACTCAAATGTTATTATATTAGTGAGTGAAGCGGTAGATGTTTGCAAGTGAGGGGCGGAATGACAATGACATTTGTTCAAACACGCACCAAGCATTGACAAAAAACAACTGTTTTCTTATATAGGGCCTGGATCATACATACTAAAGAACACTTTAGCCTAAAGATTTTCATAAAATTAATATTATTACGTTAAAACTTAAAGGTAATGGAGCTTGGAGGCACTTGAAAATGTTATATGCTATAGAGTTTACTCTGTTTAATATATGTTATTCAAATTTGGAAAGAAAACATTTAAGGATGTGTTTTCTAGTTTTATTTTCCCAGAAACATTTTTCTCTTTTAAACGAGTGATTCTGTTTTCCAAAATTTTCCCTTTCATATCATGTAACAAATTAAAATGTAAAAAGATAATAAAAGAAAACATCTTTTCATATTGAGGACACCCTTATTGCTTAAAGGATGGTCGGGCTAGTTTTGTAAAGCTTGTTAGCTCAGTTTTCTCCTTTCTGCTTATCTTCTGTGAATACATACTATCCTTAATCTAACCTCTGTGGCTATTTATATAAAAATCCATCATCCATAAATACCAGTGACTTCTCCTAGCTTTGAACATATAGCCATTCAAATTCCTTAACTTTGCTTTTGCCTGTAACTTTCACCGCACACAATCACAGACCTTAATTGAAGTCATATGCACCTTCTAAGCCTGACTCCATCACCCACAAATAATTTTAATTTGTAAACCGTTTACTCATTCTTCAAGTTTAAACCTTGTAATACAAACTTTGGAACCCTAAAGCTTACCACAAGGCTACAATAGGTTGCTTTTTGGACACAAGGCAAGAGTAGTGCTAAACCTACCTTCTTCTTTTTGTTTTTTAAAGTAGCCCCTCCTTAGTTTAATCCCAATTCATTCCTATATTTTCCTTTTAAAGGTTGTATACTTTTGTATTTGTTCACTTTTATTGGTCCTTTTTCCTTTTTATTCTTTTAAAGGTAAGGGATCCTCATTTTATATCTTGGTTTATGTATGTTTTGCCCCAGTTGTTTTCCTTCAGGTTTTTCTTCTTGGATAGAAAATGGGAATGTGTAACAATCAATCTCAGCACGATACTAAGCTAATTTTAACTCATGCTTCTATTATTGTACCTTAGTTTTCTAAATGACTTACCTTGTTTACTTTCTGGTTTTGTCACAGGTTGCAATGGCGATGGCTGCCAAAGCAAAACTACTTCTTCGGGAGTTGAAGACTGTCAAAGCTGATTTGGCCTTTGCTAAGGAACGATGTGCTCAGTTAGAGGAAGAAAATAAAAGCCTCCGTGAGAATCGTGAGAGAGGAGGCAATCCAGAAGACGATGATTTGGTATATGTTTTCTTTCTTTAGTTTCATTATGTGTGTATTTTAATGCGATTCCTTCATATGCTGACCATTATCTTAAGGTAACAATAGTATTAGCAATTGTCTTACTGCTAAATCTTGTGCTGAGTATTGTGTCTTAGCATGCAGTTGTGTTAGTAGCAGAAACTTTTCCTGTATACAGGGATGATGGGTGAATGTATTACACATGATACAAACTGACTAGATTGTGTAAGAAAATCATGTACAGCTATAATGGATATAGTTTTTTCCCTTTCATTGAGGGACTTTCTTAAAATGCAGACCTGTTGATCTTTTACCATTTGCTCTGCTTGCCCTGCTATGGTCATAAAACAACAGGACCTAGAAGCTGACTCAAATTTAGAATGATTTGATGGAATTTGAGTTATTTCTAGCTCTGATTCATATTTTTGATTCTATTTAGGATTTCATTATTCAAATTTGAACTTAAGTTGCCCCCTATGGAAACTGTGTGGTATCCAATTTCATTTCACCATAAAATCAATATTCTGATGATGACATTTTCATTACAGATACGGCTTCAACTTGAAACTCTTTTGGCTGAAAAAGCTCGTTTAGCCAATGAAAACTCAATTTATGCTCGCGAGAATCGCTTTCTGAGGGAGGTTGTTGAATATCACCAGCTTACAATGCAAGATGTTGTCTACTTTGATGAGAGCAATGAAGAAGTTACCGAAGTTAATCCTCTCAACTTTCCTCCAGTTTCTAATACACAGCCTATCCTTGGAATGAGTTCAGAAGTGACAAGAAACATCACTTCCTCCATTACTGGAAAGGATGCAAAGAGTTCAGAAGTAACAAGAAGCATTTCTTCTATCACAGGAAAAGCTACAAAGTGACATGAAATGCTTCTTGTTAAATGGTCATGCACCTCCATTTAATGCTTCTCTGATTGGCCATTATTTAATTAACTCTTTCATGCATCTTGGGTGACATTATCTATGATGTTACACTTTCAATGTGTAACCTAAGCTTTTTTATTTTCATTATATTACACCATATACCTTTAATCAGCTTAAAGGGGAACCCCAGGGGGGGGGGGGGAGATGGGGGTTGCTTCTGTATAGTAAATTGGTGCTGTGCTTGTGATTTGTGAATGTTATATTCATCGAGCTTCGTGTTTCTGCATCATAATGTGTTTATAATTCAGTTTTTGTTTCAACTTACGAAAAAACTGAAACATAATGCTAATGTCTTATCAAGTGTTCTGAATACTTATTTCAGGGACAATAATTGATGTTAGATGAACAATTAGGGGGGGAGGGGGTGATCATATTTAACCGATATAGCATCTTGACTATTAAAGAGGCTTATACTCTAATTGGCCTTATGTTACCAATGCAAATTTTGAGCTTCTTAGGCAACCACAGGTTCGTAAGATTTCAGATCCCAAATGGACTTTTGCTTAACAGCCTTCAAGTGGAGAGACTTGTCATGGGATACCCCTACTCGGGTAAAAAGAGAGATAGAAAAAGGAAAGTGGTGAAAAAGCAGCTGTGAACTGTTCACTCAGGTGGGTCTCGTGGGCTCCACTTTCATCTTTCTATCTCTCTTTTTATTGGATCTGTAGAGATTCGAATCCCTCTTTTTTGACTGCGGTGTTAGTCTCTTGGCTTATAGTCCTGCCAATTTGTTACCTGAATTGCATATAATGGCATCTGACAAGCCATTCCAGTTTAACTTCTTGGATGCGAAGGGAAGAGATATGAAATGCTCGACCTCTTTGAAGGTGAAGCTTTTTATATCTTTCTCTCTCCTCATTTTATATATAAAAAAAAAATTATCAAAACAAAAAAAAAAAAAAGTGGGGTGAATGGTGTAGGGAGTACCTATAGATTTAGTCGGATGTGAAAGTGTATTTTGATTTGTATGGTACGTGCTTCATTTCATTTGATTCTATGAGCTGGAAATCTAGTTCTGGGAACTTCACCATCAGTTGCGAATGGAACTATGCTATTTATAGCAGTGAAATCTTGTAGATGATAACTCTTACATGAAAATATATTAGAATTTATTATTATCTTATGTTGAAATTTAACATTAAATTAAAAGAATGTGAGGCGGCAAGAATCTCTTAGTGACACGTAGGTTCCAATATTAAGTTTTTGACTCAAGAATTTAATTTTGAATTAGTAGTGGGACTTGGCAAAAAATTAGATGTTTAACATGTACAGTACATGTTATATTTTTTTAATTTTTAAAATATAATATAAAATAATATTTATTATATTTTAAAATAATAAAATAGATAATTAAAAATTAATTAATTAATTATTATTATTTTTTATTTTTATTATATAATATATAATTTATGAGATTAATAATATTTTAAAATTATTATAATATAAATGAGTATACTACGTCAATCTCGTAGCAAAATCTTTTCCTGCATCATATCATTCTATCTCATTTGATTATAATAACATCAGATTACTGGATGATTCATAATAGAGCGTCGTTTCTTTAATCTGTAATCTATAATGTCATCTATGAATGCCATATTTGCTTCAGGTTCAATGAATTCCATTGTTTTGAATGGGTGAGTAGGTGCAATAGCAATGGTAATTACTCATATTTGGATGTGATGTGACAGTAGATTTTTTAAAGTTAAGACTTCTTGTTAATTATTCATATTTCTTAGCAAAAACCCACAACTAACAGCATAATGTGGAACTTTTGTTTGACTTTAATATTTGTCTCTTCATCACTTCCCTAAAGCATGCTTAATGACGAGGAATCCATCTCTATGTCTACTATGCTCAATTTGTTTAAATTTATAAATACAGATTGCCTCTAGGGTTTAGGCTCTGTAAATAATTTTTTGAAACAAAGAAAAAAAATATGATATAAAAATGGTGGCGATATTATTAATACGAGAATTCACATGGGAGGACCTATTAGTTTGTGATTGTTGTGTTTAGAGGCTACAAGGGTCGCTTTCTATTCAACAATTTGCACTGTGTAATAAAGGCGCAAGTCTAACGCTACCATTTGGGAGGACAAATGCCGCTTTCAACCTAAAATTCTTAAATGTATATATTCTATCATTTTATTTGCATACTAACTAATTATTTATTTATTTTTTATTTATTATGTGAATTCTTTAATTTAAAGAAATTAAAAATTAAATCAATATTATTAATTAATTTATAATATATGTATATAAAAACTTCTCGCTTTCAATAACCTTTTAGCCACGCTCTTCAATAATCAATATTCTATTTTATTTGTAGAATTCAAGAGTAATTTTATTAAATTTAGAGTATGACTCTATGACTCGTTTATTTTCATGTTTACTTTTTATTGTTGAATATTAGTTGTATAAATTAATCGTCAATAGCTTGATGATCTTCACTCAACTGACTAGGGGAAATGAAAATTTTATATTGATAAATGTATTGAAAATATCTCAATTCTCAAGTTAAGATGAAAAATGACTTCTAAGTTTTATTTTTCTCAACAATTGATTGTATCTAATTTGTCTTATAATAAATCGTACACGTATTCTTGCATTTGGATTATTTCCTGCGAATTGAGATGCCCTTTGACAATTTTTTTTTTCTTCAATTTCCTAAATTATTCTTCAGACTGCCAATCTTAAATTATTTGTTTTAATTACATTAAATTTGAAGAAAATATTGTACAAAATTAAAGAAATAAATTGTATAACTTTTTTTAATTTCTTCTAAGTATCTTATTTTTAAAAATAATTATGTTAAAAATATTATCAAACATTAAATATAAAAATTTTTTATAATAAAGATTTAAACATTCATTTATTATATTACAAAAAATTAACCCTTTACATTATATTTAAGTTTTTTTGGTATAACACTTTTTTAATAATATAAATTACACAACTTTAATATAATTTATTTTAAAAAATAAAAAAATAACTCTTAAATTAAAGAGAGTTTTATCTTTTAGAATAAATCCACCGCATTTTTTTAGGCCAATAATCCGCGCATCAGATAAGGAATAAAATGATAATAACATAAATAACAAGACGTCCTATTAGTATTGCGCTTAATAATATCTACATATTGATTGCACAGATTGTTTTTTTTTTTTTTTTTAAAAAGCAAAATTATTGATTCTGTTCTTCAAGAAAATTATGGAGAAAATGTTCGAAATTTTTTTTTGAGAGAGAAATATTAATAAAAATATATTTTATTTCTTTTAATATTATATTAATTTTTAATTTTATTTTAATTTTTTTTATAATTAATTTTATTTTTAAAATTTTAAATTACAATCCATTTTTTTTCATAACTTAATTTTTTAAATTATTAATAAAAAATAATAATATAATATTTCGTTAGTAAAAAAATATAAAATTATTAATAAAATCATTCAAATTATATTTAAAATATCTATTAAAGTCTCACTTAAAAAATTTAGTTTTTACGTTAGATAATGATTGAGTGAGAATAAAAATATTATAATTTGATAATATATGTTATTATTTAATGTTTGAATATTATTAAAATTTTGTTTATAATCTTAAAATTTATTGTCAAATGTTACATTATTATTTTTTATTAATAATTTAGATGTGTTAAATCGTAAAATAAAATCGATTATAATTTAAAATTTTAAAAAAAATTAATTATAAAAAAATTTTAAGAATAAAATTAAAGATTATTATAAAATTTAGATATATAAAAAATATTTTTACCTAAAAATATTTTGGCGTGGGTTAGAATAAGACAGCAACGGGGGTGGATGGATGGTTTCTAAAAAGATAAAGTATACATTAATACGTATTAGATTTGAGACAAATGTAACAAACTTGATTATAGTAATCAATCATAGCGGTCATTCAGCTGTCCAAATTATTATAATAACTTTTTTTAACATTCAAATTTTCCATTTTGGGTTTTTATTTATGCTTGATTTTCCAGCAAATTATACCTTTCCTTCAAAAATTATGAAAATTTTAATTTGATAACCACCTACAGTGCTTCAATGTTAGCTGTTTGGGACAAAATATATAACTATTAATAATTTGATTAAATTTATGTCAGATTAGCAAGTAATCTTTGAAAAACGAAAAAAAAATTCCTCTTTTTTTAATTTGGCGAGCAGGACAACAACAACACAGAGGAGAGGAAGCTGGATGGGGTTGTTTTGTTTGTTTTGGACTTGAGAGGTTGTTGGGAAGATATTTTATGTGTTCTGTGGTGGCTGTAAATGACTTAGTAAAACTTTGAGAGAGAGAGAGAGAAACGAAGAGGAGGAAGGGAATATATGATTTTCTTTTTATTTATTAGTGTGAATGAAGCATGAGGGTGATTGGCTTGGCTTGCTTTCAATCTTCAAAGAAGCTCACGATCTGGTGACAGAGAGAAACCAGTGACCCACATTGCTCATTGGGTCTCTAATTGATTGAACCAAATCTCTCTCTCCAATCTCCACGCACCCTTAATAGAGCGTGCTTATTACCTCATAGTTTCATCACCATTTTTATTGTCTTTCTTTGCTCTTTTCTGGTTTTGATTTTAAGATTTCAAGATTTCAAGACGACTTCTTTCCCCTTTCTTCCTTTTCTTTTCTTTGACTTGCCTTTCTTTCTCTCTTTTCCTTAACTCTGATACATAGTTGATTACAGAGTTCCTGTCAAAAGATTTTTCACAGCATACATAAGTACAATAGAAGCATATCCACAGAGAGAGACACACACCCTTTAAAGCTCACTTTTATTACTGAGCTACATAAGTGGACCTCCATCTGTTTGTAGTTTTGTGCCTTAGGTTCCTCCCTACCATTTTTTTTCTCTTTTGTCTCTCAAGTCTATGTGATTGATTCTATTTTAGCAGGATTGTTAGTTATCTCCCTTATTGCTTTCTCCTTTGAGTTTTTTGTCTAATCTTTCTGGCCAAAGCTTATCCTTGAAGAAAGTGATGTCTGGGTTGTATAATCAGATTTCCTCACCTGCGCCTGTAAGGGCTAATTCACCAAATATTAACATGAGAAGCAATCTTGATGTTGAGAGGTAGGAGGCGATTGTTCTGCTACTCTTTATTATAAAACTTGTGATTTGTTCGGTGACTTATGTTTGCATATGTATAATAATCATGGTCAGAACTCTTGGTTTCTTATTTGCTTTTCTTCTAGTCAGTACTTAGCGGAGCTGCTAGCAGAACACCAGAAGCTTGGTCCGTTCATGGAAGTCCTACCTCTGTGTAGCAGACTCCTGAATCAAGGTGGGTTTGTTTCATATATTCAAGGATTCTATCTGTGATCTTGAATTTCCTACTCTTGTTTTAATATTCGTTTCAATTGATCTCACCTCCCTTTTGATTTGAATTAGGCTTGCTTGATCATAAACTCAGTTTTCTGGTCACTTGGTCTAGTTTCTAGTTATTATTTTCTCTACTGCGTTATTGTCTTCTTTAAAGTGCATTCATATGTCCATTTATTTATTTTTTTGGGCCAAAGTTCATATGTCCATTTATGACCTCCTCTCCAGGCTGAAACATAGTAATTTATTCAAGCTAAAACAAAGAAAACGTTTTTGTGGTTCCAAGAATCATCATATCACATGTTGATCAATTCATGAAAATAAACATCTTGGACTGATAAGTTCGGACATTAATTGATCAACAAAAAAATGCAGAGGAAAAGTACCCATGGAGGCTAGAAAAAGATGGTGGCATTCTCAATACTCAACTTAGCACGCAGATGTGAGTCTATATCTGTGTATTGCTTTTAAACAATGTACGGAACGATTCTGAATTTGACTGGGGCCAGACACAATTCGCTAGTAGTCATATATTCCTCACTTTGAGAAAGAAATAGATTAGGTATCTCCTTTTGATGGGCATGATGATGTTCACGTACATGTAGACTGCTTTTTTACAACTTCCATCAAGGGAAAAGTTTTGTGTTCATTATTCATGTTCTTTGATAGGATATTGTGCATATGTAAATGTCCTAACATTCAGTATTACCTTTTAATCAGAGATTTTGAGGGTTTCTGGAAAGAACGGACTGATGCCGAACCAAGGGCTTAGTGACTTTGACAGAATGCAGTTTGGAAGTCCAAGCCTTATGGCTTCACCAGATATAACCCCGACCTTCACTGGTTGGAACAGCCTGTCACATGAAGTAAGCATATCGTATTCTGTTCTTTAATGTACCACTCTCAAGTCTCCAGTTCCTACTTTTTCTTTAAGCTGAAAATGAATCATAAAATTATTCATGTACTTTTGTAAAAATCTGATTCTTAGCACATCCAGTTCTGCTATATAAGTGCTTAGATTCTTGGTTCTCTATTGTCTTTGGGGTAGCAGAGTTGCATTTCTTTGGGCTCCTACTTATAGATCCATTTATATTATTACAAATTTATTCATATTTTTTTAATAGACCCATGTTCCTCTTCTGCACTTTCACCCTTTGTCTTCCATCTTTTCTCTATTTGTCCTTTTATCTTCTATGGCTGTTCTCCAGTTTAGCTAGTTTCATTTACTAAAAAGATCAGTTCATGGTACATTAGAGGTTAGCTGGAGCACAGGGATTGAATGTGGATTGGCAGACAGCACCAGTTGTTCCAAGTTCTCACATAGTGAAGAGGATATTGCGCTTGGATATTCCTAAGGATAGTTATCCAAATGTAAGAAGATATGTAGAACATTTTAATGCATCTTACTATGTTTATACCTATACTTTTTACATTTTTGTCTCCTGTTTTGAAATTTAACATGTTTTGTATTGATCCGTGAGTCACTAAAGCCAGTTAAATTTTCAGTTCAATTTTGTTGGCCGTCTTCTTGGTCCTCGGGGTAATTCACTGAAGCGGGTGGAGGCTACCACAGGTTGTCGTGTGTTTATCAGAGGGAAGGGCTCAATAAAAGACCTAGATAAGGTATCCTCTCTTTCAATGCCATCAGACTGTCAGTAGTTCCTCCTTCAAATTCTTGACACTGTTTGTTGGTTCCACAATCCATGTTGTTTAGTAACTGTTAATTTTTCTCTCCTTTTAACTCTCAAGGAAGAGTTGCTAAGAGGAAGGCCAGGGTATGAGCACCTGAATGATCCTTTACATATTTTGATTGAGGCTGAACTACCGGCCAATATCGTTGATGTAAGGCTGAGACAAGCACAGGAAATCATAGAAGAGCTACTTAAACCTGTGGTATCTTTCTCTAACTCTGTGCTCACATTTTTCTCGTTAAAAAAGCCTTTTATATGCAAGGCATAGTCAAAACCAAGTAATCTGAATTATAAGTAATGGTATCTATATGCAAGACATAGTCAAAACTATTGTTTTTCCTATCCTTCAGTTAGTGGTATCCAGGTACTGGAAATCCCCCACTGAGCTGGTACTCTGATAGTTTCTCAACGTTGACACTTGACACAGTATCAGATTACTAGCCGAACCTATTTTTCTTTGTCTTCTATTGCATCTTCACTATTTTGTTCTCACTTCTCAGTATCCCTTAGGTGATGTTTTTTACATGGGTATCTTAATTTTCCAAGTGCTTAGAAACCTGTTTGTAAAATTTTTGAGCTGGAGATGTATAAGAATTTGATTTTCTTTATATTACATAGGGTACATACAACACATAAATTTTAATTTTTTTCATATTTTATTATATCCAAATATCTTATAAATAGGTTTCTAGGCGCATTGAATATTAAGTGTCCCTTGTATCAAACATCATGATCAATATACTATTAACTTTCTTCTACAAAGAGAAATAGCAACTTTTCTTTCAAGCCAAATGTTCTACAATACTTGCAAGTAACTGGGATAAATATAAAATCCTGTGTTGTTATATAAGTATAATGATGGCCTCTTTTCATATGCAGGATGAGTCACAGGACTTCTTCAAGAGGCAACAACTAAGAGAACTTGCTATGCTTAATTCCAATTTTAGAGAAGAGAGCCCTCAACTGAGTGGTAGTGTCTCTCCATTCACTTCCAATGAAATAAAAAGGGCCAAAACCGATCAATAGTGGTTGCTGTAGTTTGAGAAGTATTTCCTTTTATGTTACTTCCTGTATCTAAGTCATGTATAGCTGCAATGAGAAGAAGGCCTTGCTGAAATGATGCTGTTTTGGAGAACAAAATAGAGCGAGGAGGAATATATTTAAGGTCATAGTAAACTGCATAACTAGACTTGAAAAACTGGTAGAATTCTTATTATCATACTATGTAAAAAATATGAGGACATGACTCTGCTGGGAGGATGTTCATTGCTGTGACAATTTAGTAAGCTCATGTTATTGGTATAAACTGTGTATTGATTGTATTGAAATTGAAAAGTGTTTCATGTCGTCAGATGTGTACTTTACTGAACACTCACTATAACAAAGCACTTTTTGTGATCATGGCCACTTCTGTGAGACAAAAGTAGAGCTAGAGGTGAACTATGGGAGGAACTGTACTTTTAAACAAACCCCATTTGGTACAAAAGGCCATTTCTTAAGGATAACGTCTATATATGGTAGGCCCATTTAAGTTAAAGCAAGATGTGGATGTTGCTGTTTTTAACCCTACTGAACCTATTTAGTCATCTTTTGTTTTGACTAGTTCATTATTGTCTCAGTAAAGTGGAGCTATTCTAGATTTCTTTTGTCCAGCATGGCCCATTATGTCACCACCAGCTTCTCCATCCCTATGACAAAAACCCTTTTACTCCCATAAACTTGAAAAAATTATTAGGTAGATTCATTATTATATCGCTTTATTTATAAATTAGATAATGAAATTTAGTAAATTCTTTTTATTTTATGTCATGTGGATGTTCGAGTATAAAGTATAAGAGTCTAAAAGATAAATAAAGTTTAGGATAATGTAAATAATTACAAGGTAAAAGTAAATTTTATGTTCTTAAATTTTATATCGATTTTTTATTTTGTTTCTAAAATTTGTTTATTTTTAATTTTATCTATTATGTTTTGAATTATAATTAATTTTGTCTCAAGATCTAAATCATTAATAAAAATAATTGATGTAACGTTTGACGTATATATTTTTACTGACTTAATATTCAATACTTATATATTTATTTTCAGATGTGTCCTCAAAGTTTATAAATTTTGTCAAGTATATTCTCAACTTCTTCAAACAATTTACAATATTCTAATAACTACTCTATTGATTTTGTTGAAGTCACGTTGTACCGAATTCATTGATGATGAAGCTCATTGTTTTGAAGGCTTCCATTAAAATTATTAAATTTCATCTCACCATTAAAGTTACAAGGTATGGAAGATATATAAAATATTGAGTATTTTTTTATTTGAATCATGACTTAGCATTGTTATTATATGACAATATTAATAAATTTTTTATTAATTAATAATTTTATATATAATGAGTTTTTTTTAAGGAGTAGGAAACGTATTTGACAGTATTTATAAATTTTAAGAGTACATTTAATAATAAATATAGAAGTAATGAGTATTAAGTTAGCAAATATATATATATATATATATTAAATGTTGCATCATTGATGTAGATAATGTTAGTTTGTGAGATAAAATTGATTGTAATTTAAAATTTTAGAGACAAAATTGACAATAAATAAATTTTAATAACAAAATTAAAAATTTATGTAAAATTAAAAAAAAAATATATTTTTACCTAATTATTGTGACAATAAACTTTGAATAATTAATACTTATTATCTTCTCTATGATTGCCTAAGCATGATCTTGAAGGTATCTTGCACTCTCTCCCTCTTCTGTGATGTTGATTGTTGTTTTTTAAAAGGTGCTATTTTTGTGTAAAAAGGCATGCCATTTAAAGTGAAAGTACTTGCGCTCGTTTATAAATTTTCAAATTTGTTATACAGAATTTGTAATATATAACAATTTGTTGTAGCCTATTTTTAGCAATACTGAAAAAGACACATATGGCACTTTTATTTATCCATACTTCTTAAGTTGTTAAAATCAGTCCGTGAAAATAATTAAAATTAGGTTAACAAATTTTGACCAGTATAAAAATAGATTGGTTTAGTCTAACTTGTTTTCTTATTATATTTTTACTTAATATTTTTTAAATTGTTTTATCAACTTTTTTGAAGAATGAAAAATGAAGAATGAAGTTGAAGACTTGGTGATCAGTGTTTAATTTTTATTTTATGCTCATGATATATATTATGTAATGATTAATTATCATTTGTTTTATAATTTGTAATTTTTAAATTTTATGTAATGTACTTTAATTATATATATTTTTATTTTTTAACATATTAAAAAAATAGTATAATAAATTATAAATATTATTTTATAAGTATTGTTTACTAATTTAAATTATTATATTTTTTAAAAAAATAAAATGAATTAACTCAACTTAACCCTTGATCCTAATAGAGTCAGACTAAACTAATCAAATATTAACTCATTTTAAAAATTAGTTAATCTAATTTAACTTAAAAAAAAATAAGGTTAAAACGAACTCAAATTGGATAGACTGGTTTTAACAACTCTCCTTACATGTCATGTCATAGGAATGGGATGTGGCATATTCTAATAATTATCATCACCATAAATTTCATATAGCTATTAATGAAATTATATTGAATTGAAGATTTGAGTTAAAATATATTGTATTTAATTAATAGAAGAGTAAAAAATTAATTTTTTATAATGTGATAAATTTTAAAAAAATATTTTTATTTAGTGTATGATAATATTTTAAATAGATAATATAATATATATATATATATATATATATATTGTATTTGAGTTTATTGGGATATAGTCAAAATAGCAAAAGCAAGAAACAAGAGCCAAGAAAAGAATCTTTTGCAAAAGATGAATGATTACGACCAATTTCTCTAAAAAGGAAAACATTAATTTTCTTAAATCTTATTTGTTCCCAGAGCCCAGAGTTCTAAAGCTGAATGGATCTGTTATTTTCAACGATGTCTTGCATGGGAATTGTCCTTCCCACCTTTTGCCACTTTTCTATATTCTAAATATTTTGATGAATACTTACCAAATCATTGAATTGGGTCTTAATGATTGGTATCTGAAATGGTATATGCTTATTTGACGTACGCTTGAGAAACCGTTGCTGAAGAGTGCTGTTTGGATTTTGAAATAGCTAACCCTAGGCCAGGATAATTTGTTATTCTGTGAACCCATCAGTGGTCGTATTATAGGACTGGGCTCGGATTCGGGGGATCCAAAAGCCCATTTCCCAAGAGGGTATTTCAGTTCAAAATTTGCCATTTCATTTCTGTTGGTGATTGTAATTGATCGGAGTCGGAGAGAGCAGAAGATAACAATCGGAAGTTTCGGAACGACGACGAGATGGGGAAGCAACCGGTGAGGTTGAAGGCCGTGGTCTATGCCCTCTCTCCTTTCCAGCAGAAGGTAATGTCTGGGCTTTGGAAGGATTTGCCTACCAAGATTCACCATAAGGTCTCTGAGAATTGGATCAGCGCAACGCTATTGCTTGGTCCTCTCATCGGCACTTACACGTGAGTTTAATTTCTTATTTCTGATTCCCCTTTTCATGGTTGTTGATGAGATGTTTAGGTTGATTTGCGTCTTGTTTGTTTTCTTAGTGTTGATTGTTTGATACGATCGCGGAACTAATGGGTTTTCTAATTAGTTAATGCACTTATTATGATTATAGAATCTTATTGTATAGATTTAATGAGAGTCATCAGGTTTATGTACATACTGATTTAATAAGAATCTTGCTATGAGTAAGAATCTACTAACCACAGAGCATCAGAGCTTGCCGATGATAGGTTCTATATAAGTGGTTTTCACAGAAGTGGCAACTTATGTATGTCAAGTGATATAACTAATTTTCATCTCAAAACTAAGAAACCCTCTTGGTTCAGTGCCAGTGCTGGCCATTCCTTTCTTCAAAGAGGAATCCCAGTTATGGATAATTTTTTTTCCCTGAAATTCCCCTAAAGAGGAACTTTTACGTCTTGCATTCACAACTTCTTTTTCAAGTTTCAAAATTCTGGTTCTGATTGTTACGGAAAATCTGCATAGTTGCATTTTCTGTGGACCATGGATCACATGATCCTATGTTGTTCAAAGTGTTATTAAGTATTTAAATGCATGAAGCTGCATGGAACCAGAAAGGAAGTATGAAGCCGGATAAATGGAAAATGCTTGGCAGAAAAACTAGAAGCTTTCTTAATCCTAACTTAAGTAGTTAAATGTATATATTACTGCAAATTCTACAATAAAATAAATTGCATGCTCGAGGAAGAGAAAATTAAGTTAATGAAATCCTTAGCAAATAACAGGTTGCTGCAGTTTTACTGACCAGATTTCAGAACAGAGTTAGGTGCTACTCAATAATCAAAATAATGAACAATGTCTGGAATGAAAGGATTGTAATTGCTGCATTTGTTTTTTTCTCAAAGGAGAAATTGGTGTTAAATACAACCTTCTGAAACAAATCTACTTGAATCTAGATGTGGGTTGATCAGAGCCCAGAATGGATAAAAAACATGCAGAGGGGTTGGCATTCTGGGCCGAAGTGACGACTGAAGTACCTGGTAAAAGAGAAGAAAGTATCTTTGGTTTACCAATTAACAACACATGGAATAGTTCCTCTGTTGTAGCCCTTAAGACCTATTACAAATGATAGAAAACCTAATTTACTGCTCTCTCAAGAAGCAATTTGTTCGGCTGGAATCCATTGAAAAGTCTGCAGTATCACTTGCAGATTTTACTAATCTTTTTGTCCAGAATCAAGTGTTTTCATTTTCCCCCCAAAAAATTTCAACATTGATTTTCCTTATGTTGTGTCATTAGGTTCTCTGAGTCTGATAGACTTTTGAAGAGATTGGTGGGTTCTTTTATGTTTGCTTGGTCTTGTATTATGTATTACCTCCTTGTACTCCCACGGGTTTATCTTCTTAAAGTCTCTTATTGAATATAAAAAATGAAAAACATTCAATTTTCCCAAAACTAAGTGGGCAACAACTTCTAAATGGGCTTAGCAAGCTTGCATCACAATCACTTTGAGCACATTGTCTCTATCTCTGCATATGCATTTGTGTTTGCACCACCAACGGTGATTGGCTCATTTGAATGGGTTAAAATTTTCTGCAGTTGAAAATTGATGCATTTTTGTTATAGTAAAAGAGGGGTAGAAAAAAAATTTGGTCCCCAATTCATTCAAGGTGGGTCCTTTATCAGTGTGAGTCTCTCTTATTTTTTTTTTCTTTTATCTCTCTCTTACTGTAAAGAAGAAATGCAGAGGTCCAAAATAGATTTGAATGGCCCTGTGTCGGCACATCTATTAATACATCATTTATCCCTGTATTTATGTGCCTGGTTTGTTGTTTCTCCTCATTTGTCACCAGATTGTTGCCTTGAGTTTGTGCAGAACCCTTAGATGAAGCCAAAATACTTTGCCTCTAAATAGGCCATCTAAGCTACTATTAACAATGGGCTTGTGCAAACTCTGTAGTAACTGCCACCCCCAATTATTTATGTATTTTGGTCTCGGAAATTGCACTAAAAATTTTAGGCACTTCTCTTCTATGTTTAAATGCTCCTTTTTCTTATTTTACTGTTATGATAATATCCTTGCGTTTTTGTTATCAGATTTTTCACCTTTTAAAGTACATTGGGTCACAATGACTAATATCTCAGACTTTTCTAGTTGCTATTGTGTGTTCATGAGAAGATGATAGAGATGCAAAAATTAAAATTTTAAGTGGACATTGCAGTGTGAAATGTGAATGTAATTCATATGTCTTAATAATGGTTTCAGATATGTTCAGAACTACCAGGAAAAAGAGAAGTTGTCTCACAGGTATTGAGGTCATGCAAGACAGCGAAGAGTATATTTGGATAATCTTCTAATTTGCGGAAGACATTTGCCCGATTCTTGTTTAACCAGCAAAGAATGAGTTGTTGAAACATTGTTTTGGTTTGATTTTCATTTTTTTTTCGTTTTGATGTAATAATATATGACTTTGAGCCGTTTCATCTCTGATAGGCCATATTAACTAATAACCATCGAGATTGGTGAGAACAGAAAGCTTGTTTATTGAAGCTTTCAATTCATAATAAATTACGATTGCTTCTGTGCATTTGGGTTAAAAGCAAACATTTCATCTTGTATATAGCCTTTCGTTGTTCGTTTTTCTTGGGTTGAGCTTGTACGTGTGGGAAATGAAGATGGATAATTGGATAGACTCACTGTTGAGATTGACAAGCACTTTCTCTGATTTATTGCATTTTAAGTGGGTGTAAGTAGCGAAAAGTTTTTCATTAAGCTTTTTGAATTTTAAAATCTCGGTAATTATTTGTAACTCGCTAATATAAAATGTTTGTTAATTATTTAAATGCGGAGAATTTTAGTTTCAAAGGGAAAAGTAGTTTTAAAGAAATGCATCACAAAGTTCGTTCTAAATTAACTATTTTTTATTAGTTTTTTCCTTCTTTTCATATCTAAATTAACTATTGTTTCTGTTGAATTTTTGTATTGTCAATGATGGAAATGAATTCGAGCAAATCTTCATTTGCAAAGCATATGAATTTTGAGAGGAGTTGAATATTACTTGTAATGATATTTTTATATTTTATAAAATTATTTTATAAAATTAATTTTAAAAATTTATATTAGTATCAATGTTTTAATAATTGAAATGGTCATTAAATTGATCGAAACACTATAATTTATTAATTTAACTGTAATTAAATCGATATTGATATATATATTAATTTTTATTATTATAAATAAATAAATATTATAAAATAAAAATATATCATATAATTTATTTCATATAAAATAAAATAAGTATATAATACATATTAAATTATTTTAAAAAAGTTAATACTTTACTCATATTTATTTTTAAAAAAGTTTAAAAATATATCACATTTATTATTTTTACCTATTTTTATCTTATTATAATTAATTAATTATTTATTTCTCTTTCTCTCTCTTCATTTATTTTACTTATCCATAAATTATATTCGACTTACTCATCCTCTATTTTTTTGATAAAAATAATCTCCCTCTTCCTCTCTCTTTCTATCACATTCCCCTTTTTTATTATCCCTTTTTTTCTCCCACTCTCATTCTCTCTTCATCTTCTCTCTTTGTCATCATCATCTTCTTTTTATCGGCACTTTCCCTTCCCCTTCTTTGTCTTCTCCTTCTTCTTTTCGACTTTTGGAATCGATTAATTTTTTTTAATTTCACTAATTTTGACCAATTCTATCAATTTTTAAATGATAAATTTTATGAATTTTTTGGATGACTGATTCATCGATTTTCAGTCTAATTTTCAAAGCCTTGATTAGTATTGTTATTATGTATTTATTTATATACATATTACTAATAAAAATATTTATTTTTTATTTTTTATTTTAAAAAATTAAAATTTAAAACATATTTTAATTATTTTTTATTTTTTATTTTTAAAACATATATTTTATTTTTTATTTTCTGTCAAAAATAATTATTTAAACATATTTTTTTGTTTTTCTATTTTTAAAAATTAAAAATAGTCTTTAATATTTGACAAGAAAAGATTGCATTTTAAGCTTGGACTTATTTGGCAATACAGCACAATGAATGACTTTAATCAGAAGTTCTGATTAAGTAATTGCAAAAGTTTTGCTGCTTTAAAAGAGATAGCACATAATATATTGAGGTACTTCAAAGTCCAAAGAGAGTTCGCTTCTCAAGTACTTGGACTACAACTCCGACAACATTCAACCTTGAGTATGAATCGTGGATGACTCTTTTCAAGTCCATATTTCAAAAATTGTCAACTTGGAGTATGATGGGTGGCTTGAAGTCCCTTTGGCAGATATGATGGGTGACTTGAGATGTCCCTTTAGGAGATCTGATGGAAATAATAATCATAATAATGAGTGACTCTTAAGTCCCTTCATGTGTGATTTTATCTCTTTTTAATCATAATTTTCCTTTTGCAAAAATAATTTTAGTAAATTTTCATATTTTAATAACATAATTGGTAAGGATTTATTAAACATGTTAATTTTTAAATTTAAAATATTTATTTATAATTTATTTTGAGCTAACTTTGTAATTTTCATTAATTAATCTAAATATTTAATTAAGATTTTATAATTTAATATTTTTGGCTAAACGGATAAAGTAGAAGACGACAACTATTGTGTGGTGAGTTTTTATAGTTATGACAATCTAAAAAACCTTGTACATGAATACTAGGAAGATAAAGTAAGCCCAGAAAATTTTGGATTATTCTGAAATTTATGATGGTGCTCACAATGCTGTTGCAAGCATTTTCCTTTTGCCTTGAACTTGAGCAGGATATACAGCACGTGGTCAGAGTGTTAGCTGTAACTCATATATCACGGCAAGAATGGAGATGCCACCACGCCCGCAAGGTAGGGTCCGCCTTCTGACAAAATGAGAAAAGCAAATTCCAGTTTTTTCTTTTTTTCCTTTTCTTTGTGTTGAGTCTTAGTTTTGTGATTGGTTGAATCCTCCAGGCATGCTACAATTATTTAAACGAACTATCAAATGGTGTGAACATTCCTCATTCGTTGCTTTTGGTATTTGTTTCTTCCTAGACAACGTTGGGCCGCCTCTTACAACATACTTTCTCCAATTGCTTTCGAGTCGAAGGGTGTTAGAAGTTAATTTTCTTTAGCTTCATCAATGGCGTCTGAATTCTTGCTTGAATTCACAGCCATATATGCTTCAGAGCCTGACTGGTTTTCTTTTATTCTTTATTAGGACAAGAAAAGAAGCATCCTTGGTTCTAGAAAGATAGATAAGAGGCCAGCAAAGAAGCATCCTTGGTTCTAGAAAGATAGATAAGAGGCCAGCAATTTCTAGTCATTGCCATGAATCTTCTAAAGGGTTGTAAGCGTGGCTTATTGTCGACTCTGGCTGCCTCTAAAAATTCAACTCAAGGTACTTTTTTCCTCCCATTTTAAGATTCATATCATTTTCGTGGTTTCTGGATCTGGTGGAATCTGCTTGATTATTAATTTAAGCATCTTTTGATTTTCTTAATCAAAAGCTATGACAAAACGAAACAACTCTCTATGATACTTCAAGGAGAACTTTAGCCTATTAAAATTGAATTTATTTATTATAAACTCATAGCTTGTTCCGTATCTTGATTACAAACTTGGGATTATAATTAGACATGAGATTTAGTACCAAATGGTGGTGAAATTGATGGTCTTAAACGAAAAACTGCCGTTCAATATTTTTGGTAAATTTATTTATAGGGATTTCACCACAGAACTTGAAATTTTCAGCATTCAATTTGATTCACTTTTGTCTTTTTCTGTTTTGTACTTGGAGGCTTGAACATAAGAACTAATGTGAAACGACGAAACTGCTGACGCAAACCATTGACTGTCAAATGTGAGTTGTTAACAATATCTCTTAACATGGTTTGCTTCTATTTATTTTCAGCACCTAGACTCCGAGTAAACATTGGTGTGAGGAGCTTCACTCGTGAAGAAATGGCTTTGGCTACACAAAATTTTGGACCGTCCACTAAAATTGGTGAAGGTGGGTATGGGGAGGTTTATAAAGGTATTCTTGCCGATGATACTGTTGTTGCTATAAAGCGTGCGAAGGAGGGATCACATCATGATGGGAGTCAGTTCCTTAATGAAATAATATTACTGTCAAAGTTATATCATTGCAATCTTGTGAAGTTGGTTGGCTACTGTGATGAAGAAGGTGAAGAGGTACTTTTTGTTCTAGATTTCTGAAAATTTACACTCACTAGGTTTTATTTTATTGAATTTTATAGTTATCTTGGCTTGCCCTGATTGTTGAAACAAGGCCATTTGTTATTTGGATACAATATTAATTTTCATGCTCAGTTGCAAAGCACAGCCAAGTGTTACTGAGTTTCTATTCTTAATAGAGTCATTATTGAAACAAGGGCCTTTTTTTTTTTTTTTATAATTTTCGTAAGCTTCTAGTTTAGGGAAGTTGAGTAAATCCAAGTCCTTATTCTTGTTTTATTGTCCTTTCAAAATATAAGTCTTATGTGCTTGCATAAATCATCTCTACTTTCCTTCTTTAGCTATATTGAATTTTTTTCCTCATCTGAGTTATTCCTTATGCTTGCAGATTCTGGTTTATGAATTTATGGAAAATGGCACACTACAGGATTATCTTTTTGGTACATCTTTATTGACTTATGATCTAAATCTGCTGTATTCTTTGTTAACTTCTTGATTATTGAGCCGTTTGCATTTTACTGCTAACTTTGTGGAGAAAAAACAGGAACTGCTCAAGTTTTCCTCACCCATTATTTTCCAATATTTGAAGTACAAAGAGATTTGGACAATTTATTTTACAATAAAAGCATGCTTTTTATGCTCGCATTTCATGTTTTACGACAGATATTTTGAAAGAATCTCTGAGTTTTTCTGAGAGATTGAAGATTGCATTAGGGTCAGCAAAGGGTATTCGGTATCTGCATGCAGAGATTGATCCTCCAGTAATCCACCGTGATGTCAAGTCCAGCAACATATTATTGGACTCTAAACTAATGCCAAAAGTTGGTGATTTTGGACTTTCACGGCTTGGTCCAGTTCCAGACACTGAGGGAAATGTGCCTGCACATGTATCTACAGATGCAAAGGGAACCCCGGTAAGGCCTTCGTAGTAGGATATAGTTTCACTAAAATTGCATTCATTTGTGTGAGTGTATTGGGGATAAGACTAGCAGATCCGTGAGTGGGATAAAACATCCTCCTAAATAAATGAATAGTACGTTAGTGATTGAGGAATACTGTTAATTATGTCGCTGGCCAAAATATGGCAATGTTTGGAGTGTAGGGGTGTTGAAAGGGCGAGTCTAGGATCCTAGATCATTGGGTTTTCATCGTGGAGAATGATTGCTTTTAAAGCATTAGTGTGCAGAGTTGTGTCATTAATGATTCTAAGAAATTTCTGCAGATAATTCAATTCTTCCCTGCTAACCCTACAATAACAACAACAACAACAAACAAAGCCAAACCACCAATTAGGATTGGCTATATGGATTAAATGAGACCAACATGTTCTATCCTTGCTCATTCTTATCTGCTAACCCTATTGTTGTAAGGCAACCATTTGTGAATATTACTTCAAGCAACCTTTCTGTTGGACTTCTGTATTTGCCTATAGACAAAAAGACATATTCCATACTTGACTAATACAATGTTATCCTAATGTTAGGGTTTCCCTGTCTCCAAAGTTGCTTGTCATCTCTCTCCTATCCATGCTCTGGTATACTTTGAACACATCTAAACATCAACAATATGATCTCCTTTGGGATACATATATATAACTATGCATCCAAAAATGGCTAACAAGCGTTTAGTCTAATAAGTAGAATAAGTATATATAAGCTAGTATATTATTAAACAATGGTGCATAATTAAAGGAAAAAAAAAAATTGGCATCCCAAGGTGTGTTTCGTTCAGCACATAGGAAAACTATTCCATCTTAATGCTCACTTCTCAACCACTTTAAACCCAAGTTTTGAGCTTGTAATTGGTAGGCGAATCAATGGTCAGATAATATGCGCTGTATTAGAAGACTCTATCTGGCCAATTCACTAGAAATATGTTATATATTGGTAAGGTGATTATTGTTTTCCATTGACTGACTTCACTGTTTTAATTTTACAGGGTTATATCGATCCAGATTACTGGTCTACTAGAAATTTGACTACCAAGAGTGATGTTTATAGCCTTGGTGTTGTATTCCTGGAACTTTTAACCGGGAGGTCATCAATCCTAAATGACCAAAATCTTGTAGCACGGGTATTACTTGCAAATTGAGCTTTAGCAGTTTTATCTCTGTCATTATTCTCCTGTATCCAGCAACTATCTCGTTAACTTTGCTTTTCTCAATCATGTGTTTGATGCTTTTTAACTTCATCATTTTCAGGTTAATCGGGCATACCAATCTCGATTAGAATTATCACTTATCGATAAAAATATGGGGCCTTATCATGACAAGTGCATGAGGAAATTTTTAATTCTAGCCCTGAATTGTTGCAAAGGGGAGTCAGCTGCACGGCCTGATATGTCAAAAGTAGTTCGGGAGCTTGAAGACATAGAGTCTATGATGCATTGATGCTTTGAGTACAATGCATCTGCATTAGTTCCTAGACTTTTGGGGTTTAAAATTTTTGCATCTGTTACTTCCTAGTTGTTGTTAGCTCACTTAGTGGGAAAAGGCTCAGTGTTGTTGTTGTTAATTCCTAATTGTTAGGAATTTTAATTTTTTAGTTTTTAGGAATCACTTGGCTATTGTTTCAGTTGAAGTTTCAGCCTATAGAGTGTGCATTGCTCACTCTGATGTAATATAAGCAACTTTGTGTGTAGATTGTGTAATTTTAAATTCCATAAATTTAATATGTAAGAAATTTGAATTATCACAATTCAAATTTCTTGCATATTATATTTTGTTCAGAGAGCCATATGATTTGTAAATCTCCTTTTTGTAACTCATGACTCTATGTATAACATATCAATCAACATATCTCTATACATGTTATGTATATTTGTGAAAGTACTTGTAAATTAGACATATAAATATATGGGTGCATGTCAGTGTACACACAAATGCGTATGTATATACATGTGGATATGTGCTATACATATACATATATTTATGTATATGTGTGTGTCTGTATATATATACATATATATATTTATATCCATATATGTATAACATTTTGAAAATAAACAAGAAAGGAATTTTGAAATTTTACCTTTTTAGGTGAAATTTTAATTTTTTTTTAAATTAGTTAATTAAATTATCATATAATTTTTAAATTTTATTTTTTTATTTCAAACAAAAAATTTTGTAATGAGATAAAAAAAATTTTTGGTAACTTGTAATGAGGTAATTAAAATACCTCTTACACTATCTCATTAAATTATCCAACCTGAATCTATCCACCAGTAATTCTAGAATCGACTCACCTTCCTCATCTGGCAGTGAGTGACCTTGTTAGTAGAGACAGTTTCGCTGAAAAGGAGAAAAAAGGTTATTTTTAACTTGATGCGTGCTATTAAGATTTTTAAAAAAAGTAATTGATTTATTGTGATTGTGCTTCTTGTAATTCGTAAATTTAGTCATCATAAATTGATGTTTCTAACGCTGCGATTTATACAATTATGAGTTTCACATTTATTAAGTAAATTAAGAATATTCATCACATAACCAAAAACAATAATTAGGTAGAAAAAGAGAAGAAATATAGTCTGATAACAATCTTCCTCTCCTATACAAATATGAATTCCTAGTTTAAAAGAAAATTAAAAAAAAAAATCTTTTCACTCATTTGATATGATTGTCACATGAAAATATCCAAATTTGTTGATTATTAAGAATTTGGCCAGAAAAAGTTGCATTTTTACAGGACTTATTTGGCAGTAACACTGCTTCAAGAATTCTTTTTTCTCAGAATTTTTAAATTTCGTAAATGCAGAAGTTTCCTAGTTTAAAAGAGAGCACAGAGTTAATATAAAACTTGCTCAGAGACTCCACTTTCCTAGTCCACTACAACTCAGGATTCAGGAATTACACTGTCAAGTGTCAACTTGTAAGTATAATGGGTTACTAAAAAATTTATATGCAAGTACAACCAGCTAGTACTCTAGATCCATTTTAAGGTGTCATTATTCAATCCACAAGGTAATGAAACTCATCAGATACACCATAACTGCTATTGTTGTTTCTTTAATCTTCTATCTTGGCTTAATGGCTGGTGATACTCCACTATCTAGGTTACTACCAGACACTTCTAGTGATATAAATGGAGTATGAGTAGCAGAGGATGAAGACGATGAACTGAATATTTTTCCAGAATCACTGGAAATATATTCAGGTATCTTAGCATTGGACTCAGGCATCATAGAACATATATTTTCAAGCTCTCGAACCACTTCTGCCATTTTAGGCCGTGCATCTGGCTCATCTTTGCAACACTTTAGAGCCAGAGTCAGGAACCTCTCCACGTACTCTGAAGGATAGGACCCCATACGTCCATCGATGACCGAGTATGCCGTACCAGATTGGTATGCAACATTAACCTGAAAATTGATGATAAAGTTAGAAAGCATCGAGCATTTTATCATATGTTCATATCTTGAGCAGATGAAATGATCAATGACAGATAAGATTAGCTGCATGGAAGTTATATCTAATTTTTTATCACTAGGAAGATAAAGTAAGTTCAGAGGTGGGCTAATACCTCTCTAACAATATTTTTTCCATGTGAGATTGGGTGCCTCCCCGTCAAGAGTTCCAGGAATACAACGCCAAGGCTATAAACATCACTCTTGTCAGTCAACTTATGAGTTAAGAAGTACTCTGGATCAAGGTAACCCTGCAAATTAAACAAGTGAGCAAAGAAAGAGATATTATTCACTGAATAACAAGAATCAACATTAAACGAAGTGAGATAGTTGTTATTCCAGTGTGCTTATTTAAGTAAGAAAAGACGGTGCTTACCGGTGTTCCCTTTACCACAGTAGATACATGAGCAGGCACAATGCCTTCAATATCTGGAACTGGAGCGAGCCGCGAAAGTCCAAAATCAGCAACTTTTGCCAAGTACCTAGAGTCCAATAATATGTTGCTGGACTTGACATCTCTATGGAATATTGGAGGATCAGCTTCAGTATGTAGATACAGAATACCCTTGGCTGACCCTAGCGCAGTCCTCAATCTCATATCAAAACTCATGGGTTCTTTTGAATTAGCTGTTGTAAAACATGAAATACAAATGAAGAAGCATGCCTTTATTCTGAACTAAATTATTGAAATTTCTTAGACGGTAAGAATATAGATATACCAGAAAGATGATCCCGTAGTGTTCCATTTGGCATAAATTCATAAACTAGCATCTGCAAGCATAGGAACAATCAACAACAACAACAAACAAAATCTTTTCACACTAGGTGAGGTCGACTACATGTATCAAGTGACGTTAACGTGTTCTATCTTTAGCTCATTCCTATTGCTATAAGAAACAATCCAGATGGAAAAAAATATATACAGTACAGCCAAATGGCCCTTGTTTCAATAAAGACTCTAAGAAAAGAAACTCAATAGCACCTAGCTATGCTTTGCAATTGAGTATGATTTCCTTCTTTTTCAATGCATTTATTCAGGGCTGTAAATGAACATCTTTAAGAAAAGATTATATCCTCATAAAGTCAACGTGTAATAGCCAGGCTAATGACACCAATAACCCAATATATAACTACAAAATTTAATAAAATATGAAACTAGTGAGTGTTAATTTTTAGAAACTTAAAGTACCTGTTCACCTTCTTCATCACAGTATCCAATCAAAGACACAAGGTTGCGATGATGTAACCTTGATAATAATTGTATTTCTGTAAGGAACTCCCTCTCACCTTGCAGTGATCCCTCCTGCGCACGTTTTATGGCAACAACAGTACCATCAGCAAGAATACCTTTATAAACCTTCCCATATCCTCCTTGGCCAGCTTGAGTGGAGTCACTAAAATTGTTTGTAGCCAAAGCCATTTCTCCATAAGTGAAGCTCCTCACACCATCAATTTTTATTAAGATTCTAGATGCTGTGAAGAAACAGAAGGCCATGTTAAGAGATATTGTTAATCAACTCATATTATGATGAAGAAGAAACCAGAAGCCGTCTGTAAATCTGAAGAAAGATATTGATCCTGAAATCTGATCAAGTATCCAACCCTACTCATTTAAAGTTTGACATGTCAATTATATAGCAGATTGATCCTGAAATCTGATCAAGTATCTAACCCTACCCATTTAAAGAGTGACACGTCAATTATATAGCAGACCTAGTGGACTTCTTTAATTTCTTGGTAAGTACCTAAAATATTTTATTTAACATCAGAGATACATAAAGAACATGTTGACGTCGCTTGATCCATAAAGCCGACTCTACTTAGTGGGAAAAGTCTTAGTTTGTTGTTGTTATAATATCATAGGTACATTAAAAAGTGCAATAATGGGCTTGTGTGGAAAATGAGGGTCAACATCTTACAATTTCTTAAAGAATTCAATTTACTACTTTGAATGATAGTTAGAAAAAAATTAGATTTCAAATATGGTTTTGTCAAAATGAAATAGCATGCAATAACATCAATAATTATGACTATGACCTAACTTTTGGAACAAGTCAAAGGGCATAATAAATAATACACTAGCTTATTCATGATAAGATACTCACAATGATGTCGTTTTGAAATTACACGGTAATTTCTCATGCGCGCCCTCAGAATAAGAAGAGTAACTATCGCAGATAATGTAACTGCACAGGCAACTGCCCCTAAGACTATGCCGGCCAGTGCTCCCTTGCTTATCCCTGAACTTGGAGAGGTGACAATCACTGTGGCAATAGACAGCAAGCAGTATGACAATCATATAATAATTTTCACATATGATATTCATATATAGATGAGTATAGCAGATATCATGCAACAAATTATTAACTGATAGCTCAAGTGACAATAAGTTTCCAATTTTATTAGACTCTCCGTTTGAAGTTGCTCTGACTGCAACACATACAATATAATTTTGAACTGAGATGACGTCCCAATTGTTGAGTTCTCTGAGAATTGTCACAGAAAAGCTGTTTCATTTTTGCCATAGCTTCTATACAAGCAGTAGAATGAGAAAATCAAATATGCTCCAAGTAATAATCAAAGAGATAACATCTCATCCCACATATCACAAACAGGCACAAGTCAGACAAAACTGACCTTTACAGCAGCTGCAGAACAACTATGTACCAAGTAACAAGGGAGCTAAGCAAAAATTTATACATGCAGGCATATGGCCAGGTTGGAGAAAGCTAACTTCCTTAAAGGAAGCTGGAGAACAAGAAGCTCAACTTGAACAGAAAATATTGTACGAACAAATAAATTCATAGATATTAGACTTGATTTTCATTCTTTCAACCAACTAACGATATTTTCAATGGCATTTTTATAGTTAATAGTATGATGTATGCATCAAATCCAAAATCCAGCAACCACTCTGGCAGATCATAAGTAATTTCTGAGACTCACCATCCCTGTAAGGATCCAGAAGAGTGAAGTTGAGTAGTTCAAAAGGTCCAAACAAGTCATCGTCAGGAATATCCCATCCTGTGAATATGCTACTGATACGTAGAACCTCACTTCTATTGAAAGTCTGAGAGCTTTGGTTATCAACAGATACCGGAAAAAGTTTCAAGTACATTCTCAGTCGAGGTCCTTCTTGCCATAGATAGGTATCAATTTCAAGCTGATTAACAGATATACTAAGATAAGAAGTCAGGTAGTTCTCAAATGTATTTATGTATGGAGGGAACTCTAAAAATGCAGGACTTTTCAACCGATAACCAATAAGCAATGGGGCTGCACAGAAGCAATCCACAGGAGATTTTTTTGAATATTCATAAGGCAGGGGGCATGCTTGACTGGGACAATTATCACTGGAGTTTGTTGAATCCACAATGTTACTGTCATTGGCTCTTTCAGATCCACAGAACTGAGCAAGGGTGTCATTAGAACATAGAGGATTTCCCTCAAGCCTGAAAAAGTCAGTTATTTTCAATTAGTAACTTGACAAATTATATAAACACAAGGGTATGTATGCTAAATCTACTGTTAAACAAATTTCGACCTTTAGAAAAAGAGCTCTACTCTTTTGAACATGCATAACAAGGAGAAAAAAGACAGAATTCTCCACTACCCTCATTTTGGTACTAACAGTAAAATAACTTTAGAAGCATACCAGAGTGTGACGTTTGGAGGAAGATCAGTGCTGCCTGATATGCCTGTAAGATCATTATTTTGCAACTCCCTGCAATATCCAGGATCACAAATCCATGATTAGTAAATCAAAAGTACCAAATTAAGCGGGTGAGGAAAATTTTGGTATTAACATTAATGTTCTTACAGGAGCAATGTTTCTGTTCCATTTAAGGTCTTGTTCTGCCAAATGACAGAAGGAACACTGCCATTCAATGAATTGTTTGCAAGTGACCTGCCGTGGTTCATGGTATGTGATAAAAACCCATTCGTTTATCTCATAATCAATATAATTAGCAATATCAAATAATAACAACTTGACTAAGGAATTCAAAAATATACGCTTGCAAGTATGATAAGATGATATAAAGTAAATCACATTTAGCTAGCAGTATAGAATACAGGCACAGCTTATTGTAGAAGAAAGGATTAAATAGAAGACATCTCACAAATTTTGAAGACGTGGAAGACCAGAAAAGTTGGACGGAATAGTTTCATTTAGCTTGTTGTTTGACAAATCGCTGCACAACAGAAGAATACCCACAAGTGGAATCCAATCAATTGAATGCATAATTACAAGACATTTGACTGATATAGATACTTACATGGTTGTCATCTTTTCAGAAAGCTTATTAGAAGGAATCGGTCCGCTCAATTGATTGGAACTCAGGTCACTGGAATTTAAACAAATGATAGTCAGTAGAAGTTATTCAAGGTTGGCGTCACTTGATGTAGCAAAGGCTTTATTTGTTGTTCTTCTATAGACAGTAGAAGTTATTACATGCAGTATTAGACTATTAGCCTGTTTAGCTAACGAGAAGAAGCTGCTTAATTTTCTAAAAGGCACTTGTCTTGAAAAACAGCTAAATTTTCACTGTCACAACAACTCTCAAAACGGAATTTATAATTCAGCAGTTATAAACTGAGTTAAAGGATAATAAGATAATTAAACTTACAGATAAATAAGGTTCGGTATCCTGCTAAAATCAGGAATAGGTCCTTGCAAGCTGCAGTTCCTTAGGCTCCTAAAATAACCAAACAAAATATATATAGATCATCAACCACTCAACCACGACACTAAACCATTCTCAAAACTTTTTTGAGGACAGAAGGAAAAGATACAAAAAATGAGGATGGGGCATCCTCCATAGACAGACAAAAATAGCCTAAAAAAAATTACAAGGCAATATGGACATTAGATGAGATAAAAATAGCAAGAAACCATCCTTGCTCATTGGTTATAAGATGCCCATTTTGAATACGGCAAGATCATGATACCATGTCATATTTATTGAGTAAACGATTCCATGTCCGAATTTGGCATGATTCACATATGGTCTTCAACCAACTGGTCTAGCATCTATATATGGTTTCCAAAACATCTTTGCAATAGTATTTTTAGCTTTTTCCTCTTACCTTCTCTTCTTTCATCTTTTGGCAAATACTCTTTCTTTTGTGTAATTGTCATTTTTACATGGAACTAAAAGGTTTTAGCATCTCAGCCCCTATCCCTATACTTGTGAACCTACCTACAGAGAAGGGATCACAAAATGCACTTACAACTTCAATAAAGTTGAAATGTTGCCATAAGAGTCAGGAATGGTATTCCCACCGAAGTCATTGTTATCAAGTTGACTGCAAGAAAAATATCCGGAAGAAAAAAAATTTATATAATCTGAATATCTAACAAGAAAAATTAATTAAAATAGCCAATAATGCAATAGCAGAAAACATCGAAAAATGATTAAGAGCTTCTGCACTAACAAAAAAATAATAAATTTCATGTATCGAAATGTTATAATTTATAATTATAATACTGACTTCTTCAGCAAAGCACCCACTTCTTTGTTTTCTACCACATATCCCTATCAGATCCTCTCTTTTTCTTCCACTTCATTTCCTAAACCATTAATGGCATTGCAAGCCAAATCACAGTTTTGTAGCTTTTATCCAATATTGATATAGTTGATTATTACAAAATAATTGAACACACATTTATCATTAAACAATTTGAATTCAGATAAATTCATAGTTATCTTCTCTATTATATATAATAGCATCTTTTAGTAACTCTAGTAATTCAACCATAATAAGGTCACATAGATTGCCTTCCATTCTTCAGGTACAGTTAACAACGATTTAGAGACATCTATGTCAGCACTCAAACCCCTGTAGTAAGATACTATAATAAGTAGGAGTGAAAAAGGAAATACAAGTTGAACCTTTCCTATCCAAATCTTGCAATTCAGTTAAACAGTTTCCAATGTTCATGCATTTTGTTTAATTAATCCCTCCTTTAAAGTTCTTCACAAATATATTGGGAAAAAAACTAAGAGCTTGCAAAATCTAGAATGAAACTTAGGTACAAATTTTAGATTCCTGCTATAAGTTTCCTTGACAAGTACATGTTTCTTACATCTCAACACCACATGAATGAATCTTTTCATGTTTCATTGGAGAACTTAATAACAAACATCTAAAAGACTTCTCCCCAGTCTAGTCCTAAAATTAAACCCCCCAAGTAATTATCAAATGCATGCAGCATGCAGAATTGCAGAGGTGTGATGTACAGATAACACCTTGAAGTTGACATGAAATTCATTTGGCTTTGTTTCATCTACTGTGGCTATCATGCTGAGCCAAAAGGAAAACAAGATAAGCAGCACTTTTGACAGTGTTATGCAGAAATTAAAACCAAAGCACCGTTATGCAATGTTCAACATCTGATCCTCTAAAATAGCAAATAGAGTGCATCAAAAAGACAATTTTTTTTTTTTCATGATAAAACTTCAGTGAATCAAGCACTTCTATTTATTCCAAAAAATCTCAATGTTGCATTATTTAAAAGCTTAGTGGCAAGAATAGAATAAACTTTGGAAAATAAATTTAATTTGAACAGTACCCTCACTTTGAAAGCAAGAGAGATAAGTAACTTATAGAGTCTAAGCCAGCCAAAAGAATAGGTATCTCTATTACCAATCAAAGAAGTAAAATTAAAGGGAAAAAACAGGACAAAAAGAATAGCAAAAGAGCACCAATCCTTAAATTTATGAAATATATTTCAATGAAAGATAGAACACATTGGCGTTGCTTGATCCATAGTGGAAAAAGACTTTGTTTTTTGCTGCTGTTGTATTTTAATTAAAGTCCAAATTATAAGAATGTTAGAAGGAAAATTACACTGCTACTAGAGCTTAACACCACTAAAATAGAAGAAAAATGTCACCAGCTTCTTAGAGACAAAGAATCAAGATTACTGTGTCAAAAATTGTGTTCACACACACATTACCCAAAGAATAAGAATGCATACATACATTATACGTATTTTTGGCATCTCGGAGAGCTCAATGGGAAGATATCCTGATAATTTGTTATTGTCAAGAAGGCTGCAGATCCAAAGATACACATCTTGTGAACAATATATTAATGGCTTCAACTAAGTTACTGGTATCCAATAACAAACTTACAGGTGAACAAGGTTTGGTAAGCGAGAAAGCTCTGGTGGGATTTGCCCAGTAAGTGAATTATTGTTCATGTGACTGCTCCATTGAGGGTAGGGGGGAATAAAACATTAATTTTCCAGCCATCTTTTGGGAGAATAAAAAAGGTGAAGAAATGAAAAGAATATATATATATATGCTAAAATGGCAAAATCAGTCATTCTTAAACTGTGCTTTCATAATAAAGAACCTCACAAGTGCTTTGTCATGGTCAGGTTTGCAAACGATGTAGGTATGGGTCCAGTTATTTCATTCTGATCAATTTGTATTCTGTCCAGCTTTGGAAGATAACCAAGCTCTTCTGGCAGTCGACCTGTTAATTTATTTCCATTCAGAAGCCTACCAAAAAAAAAAACTTTTATATGAGAAAGGAAGCATTTATCATGTTTGCCTTAATGTCAAAAGAAACGCTAAATTTGTACCCAAAAAAAATACACGTTAAATTATAATTATGCCAACACTTGAATTTTTTTCCCTTCATTGAACCAGTATTAGAATTTAATTTACTTAAAAAATATGTAATTCTGAAATGATGGACTAACAAGTTTTATTTATGTAATAATATGTCTAAATAAGTTAGGATTTGCTGAAGAAAATAACCAAGTTATTTAACAATATATTTGCCCAATAGGCTGCTCAAAAGGGGAGGCCCAACTTACAAGAGTAACAAACTTTTGACATTGCCAATTTCCTTTGGTATACTTCCACTAATGTTGTTCCACATAAAGTCCCTTTCAAGAATTAAAAGAAAAACATACGTCAGGAGCAGAAGGAAATTATAAGCCACTTATGGGGGAGTTCTGGTTTAAATCCACAATTCTTTAGCAAAAGTGGTTTCTAAGAATTGCAAATTGGTAATTGTTCACATATGTAAAGAGGTTGCATTCTGCTCATCAATGCAAATACTGTCTTACAATATTTCCATATAAGATAAGTTGCCAATCTCTGGCGCCAAAGTTCCGTGCAAGTTCAAATTTAGTAGTCGCCTACATACAGACAAGAAAAACAAGATAAATACAGGAGTAGCAACAACAAGATAATTCTCAGACAAATGTGTTGAAATGAAATCCATTAAAGACTCTCTAAAGCATAATTGTCTTACATGAGAGCTTAAGAATTAGGTCTAATTTTCATTCTATGAATGCAATAAGTAGGGCTGATGTCAAAGGTAAAAACAAGTTGATAAGTAAGATGGATAGCTAGTCAAACAAAAAGATCATTCTCCAATATATATGAATTCATCCATGTATGTTGAAAAGACCATCAAACAGAACTGTACACTTGTGGCCTAGAGTTCCCCATTCAGTTATACACCTATACCCATAATTTCTAATTATAAACTATAGACAAAGAAATATTTTTGCTCGCAACAACTATTGTAATGGAAGCATATGCTTTTCCATTTGGCTATTACAAAACAGAAATGCAAAGTATAAGATTAATAACATACAATTCTTGAACATGTAGATAGCCATCAGTCAATGTTCTATTGAAGCACAAAACTCCTGTCCAGTTAGAGTTACATGGGTCTCCGCGATTCCAGCTACTCAGATTTCCATTAGGATCAATCAAACTTCCCTTGATGGTCTTCAATGCGTCAACTGCAAATTTATTCAAGTGAAATCATCATATCATCAATAGAACTAACAAATCACCTTAGACAATTCACATTTTGGTCACTTAAAACCTAGTACCTATTTTCCATCAATAGATCCCTTGTGCTAAAGCTCACAGTATATAGGTACATTTTTTAAGAAATTTTTATATAAACACCAATAATGATTCTGATGAGTGATATAACCAACCATGATTTAAGCCTTGGTTATTGCAAGACAAAACAAGATGTTCTGGAATCTGTATGTAATTTTGTTGAAGCTTCACTACATAATTCAATGACAAGTTAACTACTAGACATAAAGATTGTCTTATAGCACCGTGTCTAGATCTTATTGGAAGAGAAACATGAATACAATACCTGTGGATTTGACTACTAACTTAAATTATTGATATTTGACACAATAATAATGCATACGTACAACAAACTAAAATTATTGCCATTTTCGTTTTTAATACCAGAGAGATCTCATGGAAGTATTCCCCATACCCTCCAAGAAAAGCCACAAAATCATAAGATAGCTACAAAGCACAAAATACAAATAGGATGGAAAAAACTACCTTCAGTGGGGTGAGTGACAGGGTCCTTTGCGCTAACCAGCAGCAAATAGCAACACAACCATAAGCTGAAAACAACTTCATATTTCCAACCCTTTGAAAGATACATCCCTATAACTAGAATCACCAGACTTCGTATATATATCTCGCAGGAACCAGGCAAGCAGGTTATTTTTCTATCCATAGTAACGAAAAAACCAGTGAGAAACACATATGTCTGTAACTTCAAAAACAAATCCATTCCATGTATGCAACCAACGAATACTAACCTCTAAACCAGACCGTTTTGTACGAAACAAAGCTTCCCAATTTCTGTATAGCAGATGAAACCTGCAAGTTTCAAAACAAAAGGCCAAACATTTAGTACGTGCGAGGCAGTATTATATATCAAGCCGACGATTAAAAAAAAAAAAGTTGGGGGGGGGGGGGTGGAGGAATGAATCCTAAGTACCAGAAGACGAAGTAAGCGTCGTCAAGAAAGACTGGAATTTGCAACATCGACGATAGTGAATTTCTGACCAGGTCGCAAATGCAGGTGAAATTGTTATCGTTTATGACGATTGCCATCCCTTTCATCTCAGTAGCTTTTGAAGGAGGACGCGATACGGAATTAAAGAATGAAAAAAGAAAAAGTAAATGTTCTCTGATGATAGGAAAGGCAATTTTGACTTTGTGAGAATTGAAAAAGGCGTGCGGGTGGAGAGGAATTCAATTGAACGACTCAATCAATATCATAATCAATCCCAAGAAACATTAACAAATGCAAAATAATCAAGGACGGTGACTATGCTTGAACAGTTAAACAAAAATTTTGGCGGCAAATGTAGGGTTCAATAATAAATGGCTAAATTATTAAAAAAAAGATACAGGTTTTACTCATATGGGAGTTCAAAGCATCTTGTAGCATAGTTAATTGGCCCCACAAAACTTCAGGTTTTACTCATGGGAGTTCGAATGGTGTTAATTTAATTTACCGACAGACTAGTTATTAAAAAACAAAGGTAAGTACGGTAAAACAAAACCACACAATTAGTTTGTGTCTGGTTTATAAAAATATTTTTTATTTTGTATGTTTTGAAATAAGTTTTTATTTAAGATTTGTTAATATTTTTAAAATATATTTTTTATAAAAGGTTAAAAATTTATTCATATTTATTTTTTTAAAAGACTTACAATATTATAATTTTTTTATTGATTTGAGTTTGACATTAATAATATTATTAAATGATCATATTTAGATGTTATGTAAAAACACTGAAAACATTCTTTTAGATGTTTTTATATTTTTCATGCTATTTAAAAAATTGAGAAATTAACTCCTATTAAATTATATCAAAAACATATGTAATTATATTTTTCACTTTTAATAATAAAAACAACAAAATTAAAAATCTTTCCTACATAAGGATGTGTCCGATGGGTTACTTCTAGTGAAATATTTGTGCATAAAGTATACTAGTATACCAAAAGAGGTTAGATTTATTGAGAATAATTAATCTGTGACAACGAATTAAAATTTAAATTTACATTAAAAAGTTTATATTTTTAATAAAAAATATTTATGAAAAAAAAATACTAATATGTATTGCTTTAAAAACTGTAGACAACAGTTTTTTAAATATTTAGTTGACTTGATATTTACATAAATATATAACTATATATATATATAGGAACACAATTTAAGGTTAAACATTCTCAATCAACTTTTTGGTCGAGTGGGACTACAGCTTTCTAATTAAAAATACTTTAAAATTAGATTTTTAAATTGTCCACAACATATTTAATCAATAATTAATTATTTTATTTGCGGTTACCAAGCTAATAAAGAAAAAAAAAGAAAGAAGAAGCTAATAGGCAACGCGCCAATGTATATATGTAATTTTTAAAGTTTTATTTTTTATTTTTTATCAATTTTGTTCAAAGTGAATTAAATGTGAGTATTATTTTTAATGAAAATTTAAATTTGAATTTGTTATATTATAAAAATTTAATCATTTCTATTATACTCATTTTTTATTAGTATTTATACTATTATTTTAATTATTAATGTCTCAAACTATATAATAAATAGAGATATATATAAAAGCATACAAAATTATAAAAAAAAATAAAAAATTATGGGACAATAAAAAAATAATTTAACTTTTACTTTCTTTATTATATTTAAAATCAAAATTCACTTTTGGACATTTGATATATTAATATTGCAAAACCGTGTGAGATTTAAGAATGAGGTGTGTTGAGAAAAATTTGTTTCCTCGTACACGCACAAATTATTGGATATTGTCAAAGACATATACATTAACCTACACACACACACACGTTTACAAGGCATTCTTGTACTGTGTCAAACAAGTTAAGTATGATTTAGCTTTTAATTTGAACAATTATTCTGTATACCAGATATTCTGAAAAAAAAAAAAAAATATATATATATATATATATATATACACACACACACCCGCGCGCGCGTTTACAAGGCATTCTTGTACTGCGTCAAACAAGTTAAGTATAATTTAGCTTTTAATTTGAACAATTATACTGTATACCAGATATTCTGAAATATATATATATATACACACTATTAAAAATGATACGTTGGCAACAAATTTATGTCATGGCATTAAATAAATTTTAAAATCGTAAAGAAAGAAACTAAAATTGGAATAAAATTTTAGACAGCACTTATATTTACATAATTAAAACTTTGATCATCTTATATTATTGTATAAAAAAATTTATATAACACGATTTAATGGTGAAATGTTTATATAGTTTTCGAATAATTGAAGCTCCAGGCTTCATTGACGTGGACCTATATGCTTGCACACACTTTCATTTTTTGTTGGTTTAGTAGATTTAAAAATATAAATTCTCATAAATTTGTCACAAAATTTTATCTGAGTCTGAATAGTCAAAAATATATATAATTTTTAATCGATCATTAGATTAATATTGAGTTTCAGCTTTTAACGACATTGATAACTTATTTAATACGAAAACTAACAGTAAAAGTCGTAGGTTACCATCACATCAAGCACAAATATTTGGGAATAGATTTGGTTTTGTACATGTGTTTCTTTATTTTGATCTAAAATTAGTGTAAAACGTATAATTTTAATATAAAATAAAAACAAAAAAATAAGAGGGACATCACGTAAGCACGAAACATGAACAGAAGTGGATCTATTTTAGAAATATTTTAAGATGGTACAAACGCGAATATACATTCAATTTCCTCGTTAACAAATTATAATCCAAATGAAGTATGAATGATTAATCTCAATACGTAAGCGCTTAGGCTTTAGATCGATTTGAATAATATAAAATTATTTCTCTATTGTCCAAGTCATCGTCTAAATTTGATTAAGACATAGAATAACCTATTTCCACTATGTGTAGTTATAACGATAGATATTATTTAAATTACATTGCTCTAATATTTTACTTTTTTGTACGCAACTGAATAAAAAGTCAAAGGTTAAATTACTTGTTTAATCGTTATAATTTTATTTTAATTTTTATAATTTTAAAAAAATTATTTTAATATTTAATAAATATAATAACTTTAGTTATCTATATATTATTTTTATTAATTTAATTTTTTAAAAATAAAAATATTTTTAATAAAATATTATAATATAATTTAATTGATGATATAATTATTTTATATCTCACATATTAATATATATAAAATAAAATATTTAAATAAATTAAAATTCTTTAATTACTTATATTAACTTTTTAACTAATTTTAATTAAATAAAAATTATCATATATTTTAATAACTAAAATAAATTTTTTCTCAATAGTTTAATTAGATTTAAATGTAAAATTTCTCACAAATCATCTAAGTTGTCTGTCAACGTCACACAATAAATACTTGCATATCTTCATTATTATATTTAAGTATCATATATGTTGGTCCCGCCCATCCATTAGCATCTATTATAGAGACGAGGAAGTAGATATGTTGTTTTGTTAGATTATTTCTGGTAGAAATTGAATATTGAATATTATTGTTATTAATTGTTTTAATGTAATTTTGAAATTATTTTTAATTTTTATAAAATTTTAATTTTGCCTTTTATCTTTTTTTTTTTTTATTTTGTTCTATATATTTTTTAATTAATAAATAACTGTCAAAACAAATCTAATTTATTAAGTTGATCTATTTGATCTACTAAATTAATAGATTGTGTTTTTATTTTTTTTAACCTGTATAGCTATGTAAATTCTTGATTCGACTCACTTAATTAATGAGGCAACTTGCTTAACCTGTAGGTTGGACTATTTATTTTGTTTATATTTTCTTAATTCATAAAGAGAAAATAGTCTATTAGCAATAATAATAAAAAATTAAAAATCAAATAATGAAAATGATACTTACTTTAAAATTTAAAGAATTTTATATTATATTTGTTCAAATTGTTTGATTCGATAATTTAATTTAAATTTTATTATATTATTGAGTTTGAGACTTTATTTATTGCATTATTTTTAATTATATTATTTTAATTTATTATGATATATTATTTTTCACATTTCTCTTCTAAAAAAATTTGATGGGTCAACCCATTTAATCCGCTGAATTAAAATTTTTTCAACCTATTAAATTTGAATCAAAATAACTTAGGAGTTAACCCATTTTAATACCTATATAATTTTTTTTCTCTTCAAATATTGTTAATCACATATAAAACTCAAGTGAATTTGTTATAATCAAAGCATAACAAATATCTTAATGAGACTATTACTGAAAAAAAGTTTTAATGAGACAAAATTACTAAAATTTTTTAAAGTTCTTTACTTGAATATTTGAAAGCCAAAAATTAAAATTTTATAAGAATTAATTTAATAATTATTTTAGTCTCATTTAAACTATTTTATTAGTTCAATTATACTATTAACAAAGATAATTTCACACAAATTTTATATATGATTATATAATTAGATATATACGAATAATATTTGGTTAAAAAAATGCATCATCAATTAATAAATATAAGAAAAAAATTTATTTTTTATTTTTATTTATAAAAATAAAAAAATGACATACCAAATATGATAAGAGTATTATTAAATGCACGTCAATACTCATACTTTTGCAATGTAAAAATCTTTAAAACACAAATACTGGGAGAGTGGGAGCACGCAAACTACAAATAAAAAGGCAGTGGTTCCGAAGGCAACAAAGAAACGAAAAGGGTGGGAGTTGTGAGGGATTGAGTCCAACTCATCCAGATGGGCTGATACCATAATTGGTGTATTAGACCAAGGCCTCATCCACCACCTCCACCACGTGAAAACGACCCTACCTTAACTTCTGGTACATTTGGATTTTTAATGTGACAGAGTAATATAATTCTGTCATATAAAAAATAAATACATTCATTTTAATACTAAATTTAAAGTAAAAATATATTTGATATTTTTAAATTTTATATTATTTTTTATTTTATTTTAAAAAAATTTTAATTCATTTAATTTTTAAAATTTTAAATTATAATTAATTTTATTTTACGAATTAATTTTATTTAAATTATTAATAAAAAATTATAACATCATATTTAATATAATATTAAAATATTTAAAAAATAAAATAAAATAATGACTCATAATTATTTTAAAGATATAATGTTAATGTTATTGAATAAATTTTTAATTAATTTAAATATTGTTAAACTATGAAATTAATTATAATTTAAAATTTTAATAACAAAATTTTAAAAAAATATTTAGAGTTAAAATAAAAAATTAATATAAAATTAAAAAATATAAAAATATTTTTATCTAAATTTTATTACAAATTCATATTATTTTGTCACGAGATTCAATTCACCTTCGCACTTCTCATCGAGTCCTACCCGGCACCCTGGTCCCTGGGGTTGGGGCACACCAGAACGTGCAGTACGTGCTGACATGGACATTGGCTGACGTGGTGAATCTGCAGCCTTTAAAAAAGCATAAAATATGTAAAATGTATATAGTTATAATCCATAAAATTCATTATTCAAATAACACTTGTTGATTATTGGTCTAAAGACTGACGAGTCTGAGCCACTCGTTTTCGATTGGTGGACAGTTTCCCCACCCCTCAGGCCCTACTTACTACTCATTACTGGCTCCACCATGCATGATATTAATGCATATCTGCAATTCCTGTTTTCAATATCCTCAGTTTCTCATGTATCTTTTTCACATGCTTTCCCTATATTCTTCATGCAAACATACTCATTGAATAAGGTACTTACACAATGACGTTCAGAAATGAGTAATTTTTAACAGAAAATAATGAAATCCATTAAATATTTTGATGGGATAGAATTTTTTTACAATAAATCTGGGTGAGGACTAGATAATTTCTCTATTAAGGCAGGCACCACACAGAAGAAACAGACGCCACAAGGTAACATGGGTAATAACGAATAAGCTTTGTCTAGTATGGACCAATGAAGAGGGTCCCAACACCCAACCCAGTAGTGGTCCTAGACCTAGTGGAGGCAATGTAGAATATTGTGAATTGAATTGTGGATTTCAATTTCCCCTTTGTGTGGGAACTGGGAAGAAGATTATAGATTTATAGGGGATGACGAAAATGACCAATGGAATACACATCCTTAAAAAAATTCATCACTTTACAAGATAAGACGACAATTAAGTCACTAGTCACACAATTGATAATACAGTCACATGAAGAAGTTACACCCTACAAGCTTCAAAATCTCTTTATATTAATCCATAGGCAAAACCACCTTTCTATCTGAACTACTACTACTACTCCTTGGCTGTATCTTTCAGCCTCCGCAGCCAAAAACATTCCAATCCCTTCCATGGCGGTTCCCAACACCACCAGACTGTCCCTTGCCATGGAGAGGACCGACCAATGGTAATTCATTCCTCCCACTCAAAGCACCATGCTAATTTAGTTTCTATGTATATATCTTGATGAAAAGAATACCATACATGTATTAATTTGTGTATTGACAGGGTTTTGTCTCAAGATTTACCTTCGGATGTTGTTGTTGAGGTTGGAAATACGAGTTTCTCCCTCCACAAGGTACCAAAACTGTTTGTTACAACTTACAATCACTCTGCTTTTGGGTCTGTGATTTTGTGCTTGTAGACTAGAGTTGATTTTTCTTTTGTAAATGAGGGCAGTTCATGCTGGTGGCAAAGAGCAATTACATCAGAAAACTGATAACGGAATCCGACGAAAGTGATCTCACCAGAATCGACCTCTCCGACATTCCTGGAGGGCCCAAGATCTTCGAGAAAGCAGTCAAATTCTGCTACGGAGTGAATTTCGAGATCACCGTTCACAACGTCGCCGCCCTGCGTTGCGCCGCCGAGTTCCTCCAAATGACCGACAAGTACTGCCCCAACAACCTCGCCGGCCGTACCGAAGAATTCCTCTCTCAGGTAGCCTTGTCCAGCCTCTCCGGCGCCGTTTTAGTCCTAAAATCTTGTCAGCAGCTTCTGCCATTCGCCGAAGACCTCAAGATCGTTAACCGTTGCGTTGAAGCCGTCAGTTCAAAGGCTTGTAGCGAGGCCAACTTCCCAAGCCGGTCACCACCGAACTGGTGGACGGAGGAGCTTGCCATTTTGGACTTTCATTTCTATGAAAAAGTCATCACTGCCATGAAGAAGCGAAGCGCGAAGCCTCCCACAATAGCGAGCGCGTTGATCGAATACACAGAACAGTTGCTCCGAGACCTACACCCGGAACGCTCCTCCCATGGAATGAAGCCGTCCGATGCCGGAATCGACCAACGCGAGCTTCTTCAATCCATCGTCTCCCTCTTCCCCAACGAGAAATCAGTTTTTCCAAACACTTTCCTCTGTTACGTTCTCCGGTGCGCCATTTCTCTGAGAGCTTCGAGCAACTGCAGAAACGAGCTCGAGAAGCGGATCTCCGCCATACTCGAGCAAGTGACGGCCGATGACCTTCTGATGCTGTCGTTCGCCTACGACGGCGAGAGGCTGTTCGATCTCGACAGCGTGAGAAGGATCATATCAGGATTCGTGGAGAAGGATAAGAGCATGGCAGTTTTCAACGCCGGCGATTTCAAAGAGGTGTGTTCCGGTGCGATGCAGCGCGTGACCAAAACCGTGGACACGTACCTCGCCGAAATCGCCGCCTACAGCGAACTTAGCATCTCCAAGTTCAATGGTATTGCCACTCTCATCCCCAAAGGCGCGCGAAAAGTAGACGACGATCTCTACCGCGCCATCGATGTCTACCTCAAGGTAAGGAATAGCAAAATCTCATTTCCAAACAAGGTGTCAACACTAACAACGAAACTGACACTGTTTGTATTTGTTTGTGTTGCAGGAACACCCAAACCTGGACGAGATAGAGCGAGAGAAGGTGTGCAGTGTGATGGACCCACTGAAGCTATCGTACCAGGCGCGTGTGCACGCGTCGCAGAACAAAAGGTTACCGGTGCAGATTGTGCTTCACGCACTGTACTACGATCAGCTGAAGCTGAGGAGTGGGGTCGAGGAAGAGGAGGCGGCGGCGGCGACGGGGAGGAATCTGGTGCAGACGGATGTATCGTTGATTAGGGAGAACGAGGAGCTGAGAACGGAGCTGATGAAGATGAAGATGTACATTTCGGATTTGCAGAAGAAGAACGTGCACGGAACGACGTCGTCGGTAACTATAGGGTCGGGATCCGGGTCGGGTACGAAAAAACCGACGTTCTTTTCGTCTGTGTCTAAGAAACTAAGCAAGTTGAACCCGTTCAAACATGAGTCCAAAGATACGTCCAATATAGATGATGGGCCTGTGAATGTAGCCAAGCCCAGAAAAAGAAGGTTCTCCATCTCGTAGATTATTGATAAATTTGGGTATTTATTATCCAAACGAAAGAAATGTGTGCTTTTGAAATTTAATTATTATTTGCTAATATATGTCTGTAAAAACTAAAAACCTATTGATGCATTATGTTTTGTGTAATTTATTTAAATGAAAATTTAGTGCTCCAAATTAAGATGTAATTTAGTGTAATTTATTTTAATAAAAAATAAGTTTTAAAAATATTTAATCATAAAATATTGAGTTGTAAATATCATTTTTTTATTTGAAACTTTAACTAAAAGACAGAATTACAAATTTTAGATAATTTTTTTATATATATATTATCACTATCAAATTTTTATGAAAAAATTATATGGAAAGCAACGTTTTGAAGAAGATTGAGTCATGTTAAATGATATGAGAATGGGATTAAAAAAATTTAATAATAAAAATATAAAAATTATATCCAGATAATTTTAGTTATGAGTTGAGTTAAAATATCTTCATATATGAAATATGACACTAGCATGCCGATACGAATTACCGTAATTGTCTTTATGCCTTCTTTTTTTTTTTTTATATGAGCTTTATCTATGCTTAACAATTCTAAATTCTAAGTATCCCCATGTTAACATGGTTAAATGTTTTTATACTACTTAAATTTTTAAAATATTAATAAGTATAGAAAAAGCTCAAATAATTAAAAAAAGTTGTACGTATAAGGGTGCTAGTCATTTATATTTGTTATAGCACTCTTAATTTATTATAAAAACAAATATTACCAAATAGATATAAAAACTAAAAAGTCAGCTAAAGTTTTGAATCATTTGAGGAGAGTAATTGTGCTTGATTCATGGGAGTAATGGGTCAGTTACATGAATTGGAATGAGATAATAAATTTTAACCGAAAGATTTATTTTTTTGTGTGTGTAAAAATTAGTGTTTATTTGCAGTTGAAAACAAGAACGTATAGATAAAGAACATTGTTTTAAGACATGGTGACCTTCAAATCTATCAAATTCTTAGAAAAAAAATTATGTGATTGACAGATTAGCCAAAATATGACATAATATGATATGAGTTTCATGTCTTTCAAGACCTTCCTCTAAAATATAAACTAAACCTAACTGAAAATAATTGTTATGTGTTTTTTGTTCTCAAAGCACTTTTTATTTGGTAAATAATGGATTTAAATTAAAGGAAAATAGTAGCAGTACATAAGGACTTAAAAAGTACCCAACATAAAACTGAGTGATTAAAACAGAACACCGGCAACAAAATATCCACCATACAGGAAAACAAACTTAGTGGCCTTAGCAAGGGCTTGGCTCCATATGTTGGTTGAGTTTATTGGGTGAGCTAGTTGTTCCTCGAACACATATTTGTTCTTGCTTGTCCTCTTGGTCCAGAGATGTGCATTCTTTTTTATCCAGTAATTGAAATCATTACTATATGTGAGACTCAAATATCCTTAAAGGCATTGGAAGATATTTGTTTTGAGATATTTTGAGAAAAATCAAACGACATGTCATCCCAATTCCAGTTTTCAGATCTAAAATCGTTTTAAAGTCCTCTTCCCTGAATGAGGCTACGGAGAAGATTAATTCTTATCCACTTATCTCCCCAAAAGTAAGTGTCAGTTCTTGAAAAGACTACCTTTCTTAGTCCTTTTTTCATTAGGATTTCACCATCTCGCAAGCCCTTACCAATTAGTGAATTGGAATACAGTGGATCCTCTGCTTAGCGACGGTTTTTTTTATTGTTAAAGTGCATTTTAATATTCTTGCATCAGATACTACTGATGCTATAATTTTTGTTTAAATAATTAATTTAATAAAAGTTATAACAACAAAAATATTTATTGCAAGAAATATTAACAATAAAAAAACTGCCGCTAAAAAATATGACAGCGAGTCTTAACAAAACTTAAGCCAGAGGATTCCAACGCGAATTGGAAACTCCCTTGTAGCTCAATCTCACCCTAAATAGTTTCCCAAGTTCTTTGCTTGTTTGAAACCTAGGACATTGTTAGCATTGGTTATGTCCCTATCTGGAGTATTGGGAGACAACCAAATTGTTGTCTTGGCATGTAACTTTATGTCAGATATCATGTGGCCCAAAATTGTTAATTTTCTTATATCTTGAATTGTCCTTTTTCTCAACTTGATGGCAACCCAGCTCATGTAAAAATTAAAGCAACAATTCATCAATTAATATGAAAAATCACCAATACTCACTGCTACCTCACTAAACCAATCCACAAATTTTCACAATAATTAACATGAAAATTCGATTTAATTGATTATCATCTTATACAGCTAGCAGCCTAGCATATTAAAAGTAAAGGTGAAAACATAAGAAATAATAAAAGTTGCATTAACATCATATACAAATTGATGGATTCTAAGCTGCATTAGCATTGGAAGGCTTGTGTTGGGGTTTTGTGGTACCCAACTCCATAGAGTCTTCTTGCGTTGTAGGGTCCTTGGAGGGTCCTTTATTATGTCGATATGTGAAGTAAAGTACAAGTTGGATTGCCCCTAAAGCAGAACCCACTCCATTAGGAACCTGTAAAACCATCACCATGTATATAAATTCCCATGTGAATCATGAATCAATGCCAACCACATAAAAGATTAACTCATTAAATAATATTTTTACATACAATTTCTTTTATCTTTATTACCAGATTTTCATGTCATCAGTGTTGTTAATATATTAGTTAAAAAAAATTTCATTGGTTGATGAAATTTTTTAAAATTAAAAATTATTATTTTTGTTAACTTATAAAAATTTTAAATGATTAAATATCTTATCAATCAATGAAAGAAAACCTCAACCAATGTCTTAAAATACTTGTTAGCAAACTAAAAAAAAAAACAATTATAAGAAAGATAATTTTATGATTGAATAACGACAAACATTTAAAAACTGGGCCAAGTCTTTTGCTTACAGCAACGAATGGATCCCCACCAAGAAGGCCAAAGATGAACCAGGAAGTGCCACATAGGAACACGAACAGAGAGAGGAAGAAGGGCATGAACTCTACGCTCTTTGTTTTGATTACTAGTCTCTGTAGGTACACATACATTATACATAAGTTTGCACATTCATGGAAAGAAAGTGTTTTATTCTGATTACAAAGCGTATACAAATGAAGTAAAAAAATAGGAGGCTTACCATGATGGAAAGGGGAGAGCCGTACATGATGATGGAGAATATGGTGGCGGCGAAGCCACAGAAGAGCATCCTGGGCATGCCGTGCAGAGCGAAGAGGGAGACCAACACCACCGCAGAGAACACCATCATTACAAAGACGAAGAGGCCAAGAATCTTGAGCTTCTCCTTCTTGGGTGCGAATATTATGAAAGTCATCACGTACACGGTTTCTATCACTGCCCCTGCTCCGTTTACGGTTGACACCATTATGTTGTGAGGGGACACAAATGGCAACCCATACCTGTACAGTACAGTCAACAATGAAGCAATCTATATATATGATACAAGAATTAATGTTGACGTTGAAGTTTATATTGTATACCAAGCAGAAAGGAGACAGTTGAGGAGTGTCATAATGTAAGGAATGCCTGAGAACTTCTCTGTGCATCTGTTATTTATGATCCTCTTGAATGTGATCCTACAAAAGTAACTGTAAGATAATGGAAGGAAGGAAACACCCACAAACAGAAAAATCGTCTCAAGAATTTTAAGATATATATGTGATGTATGCGCACGTACACTGGAGACAAGAACAAAAACAGAGCAGAAGCATTTCCTGCAGAAATGAAACAGAGCACTGAGAAACAGAGGAAGGAGAAAAAAACAGAGAAAATGAGAGAAAGCCATAATTGAAGATGGAAAGTCACCAAATATTCCCAGGAAGAAGCGCGCGTAATCCATGATGATATTGAGAGAGAAAAGTGAGGAATTGTAATGAGATTGAGAAGAGAGAAGAAGGAAGGAGTGTGTTATATAGAGAAAAACAACGAGAGATTGAATCACAGGGTGAGACTGTGCTTAATTGGCAGTAACTGTAAAATATGATAACTGAACAAGAACCGCTTGCATGCTTCACAGTTATGCGGTAACTTTACGTGGGTCAATCTAGCCAGCGAAGTGGGTCCTCTTCGTTTCTCTCCCGTCAAATTCATTGTATTTTATGCTATCAATTTTCAACAAATAAAATTCAATCCAACTGGTTAAAAACAGAATGTATGACATTTTTAGGAGTTTATGCGTCTTATCTTTTATATTTATTTTTTTATTTTATCATATGATGATTTTTAATTTTTTTTAAAAGTCTCAATCTTTATTTGGATAATCTTTAAATTTTTATATTTTTAAATAATAACAAAATTAGTTAACTTTCTATATTTTTAATTTATTTTAACTTCTCACTTTTTTTAACTCTCCTAAGTGAAATTGAGAGTTCCAATTATATATGTTAATTCAAATTAAATTAATTAAAGTCTAATAATTATTCAGATATCAATGATTTTGATTCAAAGAAAAAAAATATTACTTCTCTCTAACTAAAAAAATGAATAAAAAGAGAGAAATAAAGATTATAAAAAAAATCAATTTTTATAAATTAAAATTTATCTTCCCCTTATTATGAGATGATTAGTGCAAAAGATTATCCGACCCTTGCAAATACACAAATACAAGCATGTTAGACTTATCAAAGAAATTCTTACATTATTTTAAAAATATATCTAGAAATTACAGTTTTATTACAACGTAGCCAAAACTATTTCTTTTTACTCCTTAATGATGTTTTAATTTTAATCTTCAACCTTTTTTTATTCAATTTTATTTTTATTAACTAATACAATTTCTTTATTTTTTCATATATCACATGTGAATTTCAAATGAAATTATTTCTATTAAACTTTAAGTTGACACAAAAAAAAAACTTAGAATATTTGAATCTTTAAATTAAGAATATTATACAAAAAACTTTGAAGTAGCACAGAGATTTTTTGTAGTATTGTTTTAGTCTTGTATGAGCTCTTCTATCAATTTAGTCATGTTCGTCTAGCAATAATAATTCTATTATATACACGAAATTTATATAATGACTAACTACACAAAATTGAAACGATTAATAAAAATAATAGATAAAATTGAATGCAAAGATAAATGACTAAAATTTTATTTTAGCCATATAGTACGTGTCATTCCAGTGTCAATTCATCATCAAAATTAATATATATGTATATAGCACTCTCGGAACAATATATATAAAGAATAAACATTAAAGGAATAAGTCATATTACAATGTTAGTGGTTATTCTGTATTTTTCGAATAATATGGTCCACACAATAATTTTTTCAAATTTATGCCCTAGGAAATCAAGATAAATCATTACTGTGGATGGAACCAAAAAGAAAAAAAAAAATAAAATTGTAGGGATATGTTGATTAGCATTATCTATAATTTTTGTGGCTAAGCTCGATTACACGGCAGATCCGAATCTTGGAACAATATTATGGAAAAATAAGGCTGATATGACTTGTTGGAAGGATTATTCAAGATAACTTATTGAACTTGACTACATTGTGCTCTAATAAATCAGAGTATTATAACAAAAGTGACACAAATTCTTAAAAGTGACCAAATTTTCCATACTACTCATAATTTTATAAATATATCGTACTCCTCTTTATATCTTTCTGGATCAATATTGTAGGATTTGTACAGAAATATTTATTTTTTATTATTTTTAAAATTATATTTTTATTTGAGTCTACCAAAATATATCACTTTTTTATAATAAAGACGATTGGTTAAATTTGCTTATGATATTAGCAAATTTAGTTAAACAAGTTCACTATTGTCATGAGAATTTGTCTCTTTCACTTTTAAAAAATTGTTTTAAATTTTTTGAACATATTACTCTTATTGGAACATGGCAACACATTGGCATACTTAACTAATAGAGCTACTTGGATGAACGTAACAAGTTGTGGACAAATATTTAATTTCAATGTGTGTTATTAAATATAAAAGTGGCACATGATAAAAAATTATAACATATTTTATACAAACAAGTAATATAAGTTGAATAAATTTAAAAACAATTATTTGAAGTTTGTCTTAACTTTCTTTTTTGGATTTTAACATTGTTTCTACATAAAAAATTGATAAATATAAATAAAAAATATCATTAACATAATAATTTTTTAAATTAAAAAAATATCATAAATAATTAAAATATAAAAAATCCAATCATACTGTATGTATTTTAGTTATTAAAAAAATATAAAAAATTATTAAAATAATATAAAATAAGTTTAGATTAGTTGTATTATAGTGGAAAATAAATATATCCGAAAAAATATATTTATTTTGTTGTTTTTTTAAACCAATACATTGATTTGTTTATTTTGTTGCTTTTTTTTTGTTTTATATCTATTATTTTTTCAATAAATATTTATTTATCTATTTCATTTTATTTATTTTTTGTTAAATATATATTTATTTGTTATAATATTTTTTTACCAATAAATTTTTTGAAGAATATACATTTGTTTTTTTAAATTAAATTATTTAATGTTTATAATAGTTTTTTTAGTTAATAAAATATAGTTGAATTTTTTTATATATTTAATTATTTATTATATTTTTTAATTTTTATATTAATTTTTGAATTTATCAATTTTAAATTTATGTCGCTCAATTACAACCATGTGTGGCCTTCTTAATTAGCAACACGTTCAATTAAAATAATTAAATTTACCCAACATTTTATTTAACAAAATATGGTTGAATTTTATTTTTTTATGTTTTAATCATTTATGATATTTTTTTTAAATTTTGCAAACAAAAATTATAATGTCGATGATGTATTTTTATTTATATTTATCACTTTTTTTATATAAAAAAATGTTAAAACCAAGCAAAGTTTTTTTTTTTAAATGTATAGTTTGTGTCATTTACTTGTATAAGACATATGTCGTATTTCTTTGTTATATGTTGTATTCGAGTTTAGCAACATACCTTGAAATTAAATATTTTTACACAATATATTATACTATCTTAAGTAGCACAACATGTTAACATTATCAATATTTTGCGTTGTCTCAATAAATATAACACATTAAAAAAAATTAATAAATATAACACGTTAAAAAAATTTAAAATAAATTTTTATAAGTAAAGGAGGCAAATTCACTAATATCATAAGTAAATTTAACAAAAAAATATTGATCATAAATTCACTTTTCCTAAGAATAAATTTGTGTCACAATTCGCTATTAATATTAATGATTTGTTTTTATTACAATTTTTTTATAAATTTAAATAAAAATACCGTATTTTTATAAATACTAAACAAAATAATATTTCCGTACAAATCTCCAATATTGTGTTTAAATATTTATAGGTCCTTTGTCTCCGGTAAACCCACCATCTATTTTTTTATATTTAATGCACTTGTAAATTTTTATACAATAGAATGTCCAAATTTGGTTAATCACTTTGGTTAGCCCTTCAACCTCATGGGCCATTTGAATTTCTTACTGGAAACATTGTTATCATACTTAATGCACTTCCAAATTCCGTTTTTGTATATTCCGCTACATGCATGCATGTATTCTTATTATCTAATGCTGATCTCAACTTAAGCTAGAATATGATCTAAATTATGAGATTCGGATTCTCCTTATTTAAAAAATAATATATTTTTATATTTAAATAAAAATAAAAAAATAATCTTTAATTTATTTAAGACAAGTTTCATATAAATTTTTTATTTTTTTATCTCTATTTAATTTAAAATATATATATCATTTTTTAAATTTAAAAAAATTAAAATTAAAATTATGTATAAATCAATTGATAAATTTGAATTTGATGGGCTCTCCATGGGACGGACGATAAATCTTTAATTTTTAAAAGCCACTGCATATTAGTACGACATCAAGCCACGTCAATACTTTTAATATCTATATAATTAGGACTTAATTAGACTTTTAACAAATAATCTAAACTAATTAACTCAAATCATCACTAATTTATACACATGACCTGACTAATTAATCGCTGTAAACACACCAAAAACAACAATATTTCACTAAATTAATTATAAAGAATTAAGTATCTATTCTACATGGTATCTTTTGTGCTGTCACATGTGCATACGAGAGTTCACTTCCTTTTTTCACTTTATTATGTGACGACAACACAAGAGTGTCAGCGATCTAGGCCCCTTTTCATCAACTCGTCTTCGGAATGACAAAAATTGGATAAAGTTTGTCAAATGGGGTCAATTATTACCCTTTTGGTGGTTGTTCGGTCTTTTCAAATAATACCATCCACATGATTCTTATTTTTATTACTATAGCTTAATTTCTTTCAATTTTCTTACCCATAGTTTTCGTGGCTGAGCTTGATGATGACTCAGCAGATACTTGGACCACTAACCTGAAAAAGTAAGGCTGATCTAGAGATGTTTGAAATTATATTATTGTTTTTCTTGTAATTATCGTAATTTTCTGAAATAAAATTTAAACTGTGCTTATCAAAAATAGGAATGTCTCATTTTGTATTGTAAATAATATATTTATATTTATATTATTAAAGGCTTTGTAGGCATGTATAAAAACATATGTTAATTTTTAAAATTTTTTAAAATATATAATATAAAAAAATAATTATATTTTATAATAATAAATTATATAATAAAATGTTATTTAGTTTTATATTATTTTATTATCACTTCTTATTTTAGATATCTTTTTTTCTATCTCTTCACATAATATATTTTATTTATATTTTATATCATATGATATATAATTTTAAAAAATAATAACTAAAAAATCTTAATTGTTATTAGAATATATTAGAGATTTTATATGCATAAAGTGTCATGTTATTTTATCTTTAACTTTTAAAATATAAAATAAAATATGTGATATAAAAAAGAGATAAAATAAAGATATTAATAACTTATAACAATGAGTGAGAAGTTTAAAAAAATTTATATTATTTAAATTATTATTTTAAAATATAATTATTAATTTTTATATTATATTAAAAAAATTAATGCATATTTTTGTGTATAGGAAACCTTTAATAATATTATATAGCTTTGAGTCTTTATCTTGTTTAGTCTTTAAATTATGTCTATACTATTTTATATGACTATAATCTTTTTGTTTTTTCAGTTCTTCAATCATATAATATATAATAAACATATATAAAATGACAAAAAATATTAAGAAAGTAAATGATGAATAGTTAGTCATGAGAAAAGGAGGGGACGAGAGAGACGGATGAATGACAAAGCAAAGCAGGAAGTAAAGGCCCAAATAGCACTGAAGGCACCAGCACTCCTTCAGCTTGGGCTTTTAAATGAACTTCAGTCTCTGGGCTGATCTCCAAAAGCCCAATTTTTGCGAAGAATAATAACACACATAAGAAAGAGAAAGAGAGAAAATTTTCTATTATACATTTTAATAGACACAAAAATTGCTCAGAAGAGAGAACGAATTGAAAAAGAGTGAGAGGAGAATAACATATAAAGTTACATTACTTATTTTTAAAGTTTGGATAAATTATATTAATTGTTAATTAAATATTTACCATATACATATTAATTATTTATATCGGTTTACCTCGTTAACTTTTTTGATGGCTTGATCAAAATATTATTTTTAATTGCATTATCTTAATTAATACAAAGTCGGTTTATACGTATGCTTTTCCGCGACAATTTACTATTTTTCCAATTTCTTTCGTTCCACTCCAACTCTATTCTCCTTCCTTCACTTCTCTCCAATCTGAAGATCAATTTTCGCAACTATGGCAGCCTCACCGATGGTCATGGACTCTAAGCCATCGACGGAACCGCCGCCTTTTCTGTCTTCAACGAGATCTGATTACCTCCAAGGTTTCAGCGATGGAACCTCCGACGAAGACGACCTCTACAGTCGCCTTAAGTCGCTCCAGCGTCAGTTGGAGTTCATTGACATTCAAGAGGAATACGTTAAGGATGAGCAGAAGAATCTCAAGCGCGAGCTCCTCCGAGCCCAGGAAGAGGTCAAGAGAATCCAGTCTGTGCCGCTGGTGATCGGCCAGTTCATGGAGATGGTGGACCAGAATAATGGTATTGTGGGGTCCACTACTGGATCGAATTACTATGTTCGTATTCTTAGTACCATTAACCGCGAGCTTTTGAAGCCCTCGGCATCGGTCGCTCTCCACCGTCACTCTAATGCGCTTGTGGATGTTTTGCCGCCGGAGGCCGACTCTAGCATCTCACTACTGAGCCAGTCGGAGAAGCCCGATGTCACGTATAATGTAAGTTCAATCGCCCTATCGTAATTGCTTTTAGATTAAAATTTGTCGCGGAAAAGGTGAAATCTAGGGTTTTATTATAAATTAAATTTAGTCTCTTTATTGCAATTTTAACCCTTTTTCTCTTTTAAATAAATTAATTCAGTGACGGTTTGATTAGGGTTTGCTGCAGAAGAATTGAAAAATTAGGTTTTTCCAGCATTCTGGGATATAATGGTCATTTGCGTAGTTTGAATCGTTGTCAATCCTAGAGATATTGATGTAATAGTAACAGTGTATTCTTAGTGTTTGCGATTGATAGCTGTGGCTATGATTAAACATCTAATCGACTGCTTGGTTTTTAAGGCTGCCAAAGTAAATTTTAAGTTGGTTGCCTCTGAAGGCTGAAATATCTTTACATTCCCAGCAAGTATTGTATTGGAAGTGCAATATGTATTATACTTGTTAGGCTTTCCGTTTATTATGTATTATTATGGTCCCCTTAACTTACTTTTAATATTTGACATGTCCTTACTTCCTTAATTTTGTTATGATTTCCTTAGGACATTGGAGGTTGTGATATCCAGAAGCAGGAAATTCGTGAGGCAGTGGAGCTACCCCTTACACATCATGAACTATACAAACAAATTGGTATTGATCCTCCTCGTGGTGTATTACTATATGGACCTCCTGGCACTGGTAAAACAATGCTTGCCAAGGCTGTTGCTAATCATACCACTGCTGCCTTCATTAGAGTTGTTGGATCTGAATTTGTGCAGAAGTATCTTGGTGAGGTATGATTTCTAGGTCATCTATGTTTGAATTAATGTGTATGATGCTGTTGCTTATTATGCTGTCTTAGCCTGCTTAAGAAGATTATTGGTTTCAGATATGTACTTATTAATATAATTGAGCTATTTAATCTTTACATTACAGCTATGAAGCATGGGTATTTCTAATTCAAGCCATACTCTCACATCTCTTTGGGTACTTCGAAATATATATCATATGGTATTTTTTCAAGGAAAAAAATTTGATTTAGTCACATATTAGATAAATTGTTAGTGTGCTTACAAACTTTTAACTCTTAATCCGACAGATCTAAAATTAACTATTATTACTTCAACAATTATAAGAAAAACTAGTATATACTTCAATATCATGAATTGTTGTGGCTGACTATATTAACGTTATATGAACTTTAAGAACAGATTAGGAAACTTATAGTATTATATTGATTGATCATATATGATTGATGTTTCAATATATATCCTTATTGTGTAAGGATTGTCCTATAGTATAAGATGTTATTTTATTTATTTAATATATATCGCTGTACCCTTACACTGTAATTGAGAAAACAGCCATATCCTGCATTTGCACCCATACCTATACATCATAGCATTACAAATTTACAATAATATCATGTCAGTTTGAGGATCATGTACATTTTATTGGGGCTTCTCAATATTTGTAGATTTTTGTCATGATAATAACAACTAATGTTCATTTAGATTCCTTGGAGGTTCAGGTTTTCTATTATATTTAGGGAGGATATAAGGAAGCATATATTGTTTAGCAATGGTTTACTGCAATATCTTAAAATCTATGGAAAATTTTCTATTTCAGGGTCCAAGGATGGTTCGTGATGTTTTTCGTCTTGCCAAAGAGAATGCTCCTGCAATTATATTTATTGATGAAGTTGATGCAATAGCTACTGCTAGATTTGATGCTCAAACTGGAGCAGATAGAGAAGTACAGCGTATTCTTATGGAACTTCTTAATCAGGTACCTTTGAAATAATATTCCTCTCAGGTGTTACACGTGTGTGTAACTCATATTGTGCAACAGTGTTTTAGTTTTGACCATTCTCTTAATTTCTGGATCTTCTATTTGATTTTGACGACTCCTGTTTCATTTTAACTATTAACTTAAGTTTTATGTTAACTACTTTTCCTTATCATCAGATGGATGGATTTGACCAAACGGTGAATGTCAAAGTCATCATGGCAACTAATCGAGCAGATACATTGGACCCTGCTCTTCTGCGTCCTGGAAGGCTTGATCGTAAGATTGAGTTCCCTTTGCCTGATAGGCGTCAAAAGAGGCTGGTATTTCAGGCAAGTCTTTCTGCATTTGGAATCGTTGTAATTCTGTTCATGTTGGTATTCCATGCTTTTATTGATTAGAACATTTATATTCTCGTAGGCAACAGATTCAAGGGGATTTGTGTGTTTGGACTTTCAGTGGCTTCATAGCTAATAATGTAGTGGTTTACTTTTGGACAGGTTTGCACGGCCAAAATGAACTTGAGTGATGAGGTGGACCTAGAGGATTATGTTTCTCGTCCAGACAAAATTAGTGCTGCTGAGGTTTGTTCATCTCTTATATACTAATTTTTATATTTTAAGGAACTTGCGCATTACCATTTTGCTTGATATTAATTTCCTGATTGCAAATGACTGATTCAACTATCCCATTTTTTTTTTAAAAAAAATCTTTTTCATCCCATTAGAAATATTTTTCTTATACTATTAAACTTTAAAAACAATGGTTGAAGACTTGTCGGAAGGAAGCCGCTTGATAGATTCATTTGAATTGAAAACACACTTTCAAATATAAATAATGATGTCTATTTAAAATCATGATGCATGATGCATCGTGCATGGTTTAGTTGGACACTTAAGATGCTAGATTAAAGATAGCAGATGGGGGGAAGAAAGATAAATGGTGCAAAGATTCTCATTAATTGGTTAATCAAATTAAAATTGATGATACAATGTTTTGTGAGTTGCACTTGGGGATATAGTCATTATGAAGAAATAACCGTCCTTCCTCCATTCAGCCTTTCTGAGGTCCCAAAAATTGCACTTGGAGTATGCCTAGATTTGAGTTTTAGCTCTATTCTGGGAAGAGATACCTGGATGTATAAGTCAAGGCTGAAACTATTTGGAGTGTTGGCTTAGACGATTACTGCGTCATCATTTCACTGTATTATATTGCTGCATGCAGATAGCTGCTATTTGTCAAGAAGCAGGAATGCATGCTGTTCGTAAGAATAGGTATGTCATACTGCCAAAGGACTTTGAGAAGGGCTACCGGACAAACGTGAAGAAGCCTGACACTGACTTTGAATTCTACAAGTGATGATAAGAGCTGGATAAGAATTTTGAAGATTCCAGTGTCCTTGGTAGAAGAGAGTGGGAAAAAAGAACTTTATCCTTCTTGTCACAATGCTAGAACTGATTCCATGCTCTTTGTGCAGACTTGGTTGAACTGTTGATAGTCGTGTAAAATTACATCTGCGTTTAACAATGGTGTGCGCTGGTTAGCCAGAATACAACAATCGATTATTCTCGTTGTTTCATCATGTTATTTATTCCATTGCGAATTTGACGCAGAAATTTGCTATTATAGTGACCATAGTTCATTCTATACCCAGAGGCATTGTTATTGTTATTATTATGATTGAAAGTAACCAGTTCTCTTAACATAGTGGGAACAATCTTCAAACTGCTGACCTGTGACTAATGCTTGTAGATTGCCTTCAAGCTGATCACGCTGTAGATTAAATACTTGCTTCTATAAATCGAAAACTTCTTAAGGAATCATTCTCTTATCACTGCTTTAATTATTCCAAGAAATTCTCAAACTTGTTTATGTAATTAAACAAGTTAGCCACAGCAAACATTCTGAAATGTTTCCCAAATTCAATCCATAGTTTTCCTACAGATGCTAGAAGTTCAGTATAACTGAATCTCCAAGACTTTCTTCTATTCAGTATAAATGAAATCTCATATAGAAGTTGGTCCTGAGACAAACAAACAATGAGTGACGGCACAAGCTGAGCTGGGCCTCACGTGAAGTTCTTGGACTTCATAACACACCACAGGGCTCCCTGATGCTTTAATGACATCATTGGTCCCACAACCATTTATTAGGGCGTATTCCAAATAACCAATGGCACTTTCTGGGTCTGGTCCCCACAACGCGGGAGTTGGTGGGGGAGCCTTAAAGCCATTACTGACTTTGTTCAATGAAAATTGAACTTGTATTTCACCATTCCCAGGGTGAGTCCTATTAAATTGCCTTAAGTGACAGGCACGAGAAATGTCACTCTGTCAGTCCCCAATCTCTTATTACAGCATGAGAAATGAGAATGGACACTTCTTTGTGTGTGTGTGTGTACGTTGCAGCTTGTTTTCACATCCTCCTCTTTTATTTTAACCATTAAAAACATGGGCTCTCTCTCACATTCAATTCAACCTTTCCCGTCTTCAAACATATTGGCTATTGCCGTACGCTTCCCAGTGTTTGATTCCCAATAACATTAGTACATTACCCCCAAATCATCAATATTCTAGAAATGAGACAGTGTACGCATTTCACGTATATTATATTAAATACATGACATTCTGAAGGACGTTTCATATATTGTTATGAAGTATTGAAGTGAGGAGAAAGAAAAAAATTAAGAATTCATTGTGAACAAATTAGACATTTAGGGCATCTTTGAATGTTCTTTTATTTTTTTAAAATTGTTTTATGAAATGTTTTAGAATTTAAAGAATCTTATTTTTATGTTTATATACATTCTATTAATAAAAATTTATTTTTTATATTTTTGTTGTTTTAAAAAATTAGAATTTAAAATATATTTTAATTATTATGTATTTTTTATTTTTATAACACATTTATTTTTTGTTAAAAATAATTATTCACACGATTTTTTTGTTTTTTAATTTTTAAAAAACTTAAAATAATTTTTAAAAATTACAATCAGCTCTAAATTTTTTCAACGTGGGTGTCTGTTTTGGTGTTTTTTAGATCTAATTATTGTGTGGATGTGGAGGCTCTCATTTGGAAGAATACTTAGTAATTGGTAATTAGAAGAGGTTGGTGTGAAAACAGTAGGATTTAATTTCTCTATTGGAATTGTTTTGTGGTGGATCCATTAACGCCAGTTTACGAGTTGTTTGTAGTAGAAACGGAATATTATCTGACATTTCTTAGAGTTTCTTAACATTAAATTACCCAAAATATATTTCCAATAACAAAAAAGTGTCTGTATCCAACGTTGTTGTAGTGGTGAAAAGTTTCGCAGACAATAAATATTATATTAAAAAAATTTAGTTGAATTTAATTGATTAATTAATATAAAAAAAATAATACAATATATATATTTAAGAAATTTTTTATTACATTATACCGGTTGCTATCACTCTCTGTATTACCACTTACTGCTTGTGTGTCTTACTGTTTTGCAGCTACCAAGAAGGAAAAAACTAAAAAAAAATAAAGTAAATGAAGTAAAAATATTAGTTACAATTCCACGCAACTATGTATGTAAATAAAGTGATTCTTCTCAAATTTTTTTTTTTTTTTCTGAAAGTCACATACCTTGTTAAAATAGTAATTCTACACGTACAATTTTGTTATCCACTACTTCTAATGTGATTGAATAAAGTTGAAAGAGCTACTTGCAAATGTTATTTAACAAATATAAATGTAATTGCAAATTAAGTATATAATATTGCTTTTTAAGATATTAATAATTTTAAAAAGAGGCTAGAAAGCTGCTCTGATTTTGTTTGAAAATGGGAGGTATTTAATAGATTAAGTAGGGTCCCCTATAAAGAAGCCAGAAGAAGAGGGAATGGAAGTGGACGCAATTAAGAAAGATAAAATTGAAGAAAAGTGAGAGAATGAATGAATGAGGATAGGTGGTTGGTTAATTAATTAGGAATTTCAAGGTGGAAGATTCTTTATGGCAGTTTCAGACAAACACATTTTGCTAACTCAGTAATTATTTAATTTTGTAAAAAATGTTATAAATTTGAATCAATCAATTCTTATATGAATCAAGCACGTTAGATACAAATTTTAAAAATAGTTTAATATAATCAAATATTTTTTAATTTTTTAATTTTAACTTCATACATTTTTTTTAATTTTTTTTTACTAAACTTTTAATACGTAATAGATATATGTATAATTTATAATTTATATTTTTTAGTTTCACATATTTTTTATAGATATTTTTTATTTAAAATAATCTTTTCGAGACACTCAAGCATAAAATATAAAATACTTCTTTTAACAAAAATTTTAATTTTAATTTGCATATATAATTTATATATATTTAAGTCTATAAAATCAACACTTTGATTTTGCCAACTTTCTCTCTCTTTCTTTGCTTTCTTTGTTGCAGATTTTAGATTTTTTGTCATTTAAAATTAATATATTTTTTATAATATAAGAAATATAAAAATAAAAAATTTAAACTAATAGAGACTCATCATAAATAGATTAGGGATCAATTTTTTTTTATTTTTATCTCTTTTATTTCAAAAAAATACACTAATTTTAAATTGTAAAATATTCAAATCCCTTTGCTGCATGGCCTTCCAATGAGTGAGGCAAAAAAAAAACAAAATTAATGATAATAGCAATAAGTAACTTTGAATTAGAGTTAATCATTTGAAAAAATAATTTGACATTTAAATTTAAGTTTAATTTAAAATTCATTGTTATATTTTTATTTATAATTAGTTTGTTTTATTTAAAATCTTTCAAAAATGTCAATGTAATCGTGATTTAATGTAGTTCCCGTATATTGAATTATGATTCAATTCTTACCCTCTTTTCTGTTTTCATACATATTTTTAGTATAAAGCTAAGCCATATTTATTTGAATGTTTACAAGATTATGATCATAATATAAAACATTCAAAATCATAATGATATCTCTCATATATATGAGATAAGGACGTGTAACAGAACCCACCCACTTAATTTCTATTGAACTTATTATTGAAGTAGCATATATAATCCCACTTCCGAGTTTGGTACCATATATTTAGACACAACGTACGTAACATGAATAGGTGGCCTATTTAATTTATTAAATGTCCTTTTTTTTCATTATCCTGCATTTAAATGGAACCAACACTATGTGTACGTCAAATTGCTGAAAATCCTGAATATTCCAAACTCATGAATTACTGGATTTTTTTTCTATATTTGAGCTCTTTAATTCATGGAAATTGAGACAATATGTAATAAGACTTGTATTTACTAATATGGCAAAAAGGCATTTTTGTACCTTAATTGACTTTATCTCATAGTTTTGTCTCTCAATTTTGATTGCTTTTATTTTAAGGAATTTGTTAATTAGTGTCATTAGAACTGATTAAATTTTTTTAATTAATTGATAGAGCATTTAATATTTTAAAACTTGTAAAAAGTTAATAAAAATAATTTTTAATGTTTAAAAACTTTATTAATAAATCAAATAAAACTTTAATCAGTATTTTTAAGACACTATATCTGATTAACAAAATATTTATTTTAGAAAAAAATGTTGAGTTTAAGCTAAATTTAATATTTATATGTCAAATTATTACAATATTAGCAATTTATTTTATTTATCTTATATGTTAAAAAAATTAAATCTCTAAATTTTTTCAACATCTTCCTTTTTACTTTATCGTAAAACATAAGAGAGAGGAAGAATCCATGATAAGTAATTTGTCTACCCAATAGCAAGCTCATTACAAGGTAAATTGTGTAAATTGAAGTTGGTTGAATTAGATTAAAATTTGAAAAGATTAAAATTTTTATTTTCAATTTAATTGCTTGAAATTTGAGTTTTGAGTACACTGTTATACAAGATGATAGTGGCTAATAACTTCAATACATGGCAAAATAATTTTCTCCTTTTTACATGGAAGCAGTGCAAGAAATAGTGTTACATTTAGATTTAAGTTTGATAAGTACTTAATTTAAAATTTAAGAAAATTTAAATTTAAAGATTTATTATTTTTAATGTAAAATTATTAGATTGTTAATATTAGTAATAATTTAACATAAAAAGTATCAAAATTTATTTTAACTTAATATTGTTGGTTAAATAAATCAAAATTGTCATGAGAAATTTAAAAAAATTGATTTATTTTTTAAAATTATAAGACTAAATCAAAATATTATATATCAAAAGTAAACTGAAAAAAATACTTAGTGGAAGATAATTTGAGAATTTAAATAAAAAATAGTTGAATATGTAAGAGTACGAATAAATAGCAACAAGAAGAAATATTAATACTTTATTAAAAAATGCGAAAATAATAAACCATATTTTTCAAATGATTAGACATAAAGATGGTTGAAGGTTTAATTAATTAAATTTGTAACATTGACTTCTTACACCAACTCTCTCTGATTTCTGTACTTTCCACGTGATGCCAGTTATCAAATTACGTATAAATCTCACCGAAGTTTGACTCAAATATTTAAAAGTAACCCACAATTTTTTGTTTGGTCAAAATTATGATAATTTAAAAGTTTATTAAATTTTAATTAATATAATTTAAATTAATAAAAATTTTATAATTAAAGTAAAGTTTTATCAATAAATTTTTTTTATATACAATAGTCAAATATAAAACTTTACTTAAAAAAATAAAATATCTACTTCTCTAACTAATTTTTATTATCTATAAATTTATTAGATTGATTCTAATATAATTTGAGCTAATTAAAGTATAAGTATACCTTTTAAATAAGAAATTTTTTGTGTCCAATTTAAAATTAATATTTTATTTAAAAATAAAATACTTACTGTAATTAATTCACCTTAATTAATTTGACCTCACAAATTCACAATTTCTATTTTACTTAGTAGTATACAAGTAATACTAAGTATGCATTTTAGACTCTTTGGATTATTCATTTGTCAAGTGACATAGGAATTCCTGAATTGAAAGCGAAAGTGCCATAAGTTTATTATTTTTAAAATTAGTTTGTGTAGTCACTAACTTTTATAAATTATAATTATTAAATTTAACAATTTAAATAAAGAACTCATAGATTAATATTTTTTTTAAAGAAACAAAATATGGTTAAAATATTTAGTCATTATTGGGATTTTGATAGCAACAGATATTCCATTTCTCTGCCACGCTGTCAGCATTATATGTTATGGTTTTTTATTTCAGTTAACAATATTGACGTCACATGTTATTCTCTATATTTTATTAATATGATCCAATATTTTGTATAAAAAAATACGGATAATTCGTAGAGATCATGTTATAATCAAGCATGATCCATACGAACATGGCTTCCGTATGATCAATTCCTACATACAAAAATAAAAGTTAAGTTTCCTTTTGAAAATTAAAATATTTTCAATGAGTATAGTCACTAACAATGAATTTTTGAAACATAGATAAAAATATTTTTTGGTTCTCAATTGGTCCTTTTGACATTTTGTTAATACTTTACAGGATATTTAAAACTTCTATTTTATTGCTCCTAATTAAAAAATAATAAAAATGATTAATGTAGCCAACCCTTTTCGAGTAATAAAGTTATACAATTTAATTTTAAACTATGATTAATATAAAGTCTGGGACAAAAATGAAATTTTACTCTTCACGATAGTATGCCTAATCAATAATGATATTGATAAATAAAATAAATTATAATATTCAAATTTACCTAATCACTCCGAAGTCAGAACGATATCATCTCAGAATAACATCAATATATAATTCTTCAAATTTGATTAAATTATATTTATTATTCTTTATTTAAAAATTATATGTACTTTTTATCAAAATTTTTTTGTGAATAAATTTATATTTTTTGAAATAATTAAAATATAATTTTTTAACATAATAATAAATATAATTAATTATTTTAATTATTTTGAAATTAAAAAACTAATTTAGTTGAAAAAATAAATTAAAAAGAGAGATTTTTATAATATTTATATAAAAATTTTAAAATTTTGAATTATCTCTATCTCTGGAGATGAGTGACATTCACACAGATAAGCCCCACAAAATTTGTAATAATGTACTTTTTTTTGTTAAAGTTAAGACATCATGATAGAGTTGCTAAGTTGGAGCTTTCTATATATTAAATTCAAATAAATTTATATTTCTATTTTCTGAATTAGTTAGTGACCAAGTAGTTCCAGTGTTCACTTCATTCAACTTTTATTTAAAAAAAAAATTAAATACTTATTTACTTATGGCTGCAATGCATATTCCATCATCATTGTTGCTTACCATTCCAATACTTTATTCACTGGAATTTCTGTCTCCCTTCGATGCCTTCTTTGATTTAATTGCTTTTCATTTTTCATTTTTTTATGGATTAAATTACCAATTTTTTAATTAGTAATTAAAAGGTAATTATTCCTAACATTATTTTTTTAAAAGTACTTTGCTTTAATTCGATCATGTGATAACTTCGAATTTAGATCTCTTGCAGTACTATGCATGATGCAATATAAGAAAGAAAATAAAAAATAAAAATTATTTTTTAAATTTTTATCTGTATTTTTCAGTACTTTTCTCTTCCATTTGCACATTTAAATATTTTTCAAAACGACACCTTTTTTATTCAAGCATTCAAATAGATTGCTAACTACATATTTACATGAATTATTATTATTAACACTGTGCATTAAAGAAAGTTGATTTATATGGACAAGTACTCTATGCAACAACATGACATTAACATGAAAGTATCAACTTAATTAATATGAAATAATAATAATTTAATTTTAATTTTTTTGTTTGAAATTAAATACCTGAAAAAATATATATAATGGATTGTTTGGTTAGCACATCATATCATATAGCAACATGTATTATTTGTTGAATGATGATTCATGGTTGTTTGTCTGTTACAAGAGTGTCAATAATTTATAACCTAATTCTTGAGCTGTTTTTAATACTTCCCATTTGTATTTCTTTGAATTTTGAAATTTCCAGAGTTGGGTGTGTATTAAATTGAAGATAGAGATCCAGATCCAAGAATAGGTGGAAAAAGTGGTTGAAAAAATAAAAATAAAAAGTCAGAGTGGTTGGATTAGATGCATATAGATTTCTTTGTCTTTCTTGTCACTTTCTCTCTCATAATCTGTCATCTTCGTCATCAAAATCTTGTGGTTGTGCTTCTAAGTTAAATATTTACTTGAGTTTTCATCTACTGATTGTTACCAATTGTGATTTTTTAATTATTGTTTTTACGAATGTAAATAAATAATAACATGCTGCTACTCTCCATTAGTATTTGAAAAAAGAAAAAAACTTTATATATCCTAAAAATAGTCTTTAAAAAATTTAAAATATGTTATTTAACTTCCATATTTTAATTAATCTCAATTCAAATGACAATTTCTCACGTGTATCCAATCCAACATGTTTATATAAGGAAAAAGTAGACAGAAAAAAGATTTAAATTTTGAAAGTTCAAAATATTATGTATATGCAAATTCTTCATTAGGTTTTTTTTTTTTTTTTTTTTTGCAATTTTCACATTAGTCCTCAAATAAGGTGTCAAGGGCTTTCACATGTAATAATTTATTAGAATATAAATAAGATATTATTTTCACCTAATTTTACATATACATAGTCTCTCCTAACATGCAAATTTTTGAATATAAAATGACTTAGGTGATTCATTATTTTGCATTAATAATGTCATGATATCATATTTAAAATGCATTTGGTAGAAGGTGCTAACTATTCTGTTAATTAAATCTGTTGACTTTCTTCAAGGGATCCAACAATATTGAATCCTATGTTTATTTTATGAAATAATAAATAAGATAAAACAGAAAAAAAAACCTCTCTTCTCATTGTTGAATCCTCCATGAAGTTTAGTTTATGCACCATTAAATAGTGATTTATAAATTCATAAAAATTTACACATGCTTATTGTTAATTAATAAATATTATAAAGTTATTAAAAATTATTAGTTGAGGTGAAAATAATCTTATATTCATAAAAACAAATATATAAGTTTGAATAATAAAAAATACACTTGTTGATAAAACTTTAATTTAATACTTTTGTTTTGACAAGAATTAGTTTCAAACTTATAACGTGACTTGGATATACCATAAAATTTTGAAAAATTTATTTATTATAATGTTAAAGTGTATGTTGTATTTCAAGGATATTTCTAAAAATGAAAAACCGTATTCATAGTAAATAATAGTAAATTAAAATTATTCCAGGTTGTTGGTGATAATATTATGTTACATTTATGAGAGAACCGTACTTATCTATAATTAAAATTTTAGTAATTTTATATTTTTCAGATCAACTTCTGCTCTGTGATTAAATTAGTATGTTTAATTAAAAAGATTCCAAAATGAAATATGTTTTAAAATGATTGATCTAATAAACGAAAGAGAAATAATAATTGACTGAATACTATTTATATATCGACATGACACGATAACATAACACTACAGCTACAGACAAACTAATTAAAGAAACAGAAATTGTTAAGTACTTTGAAAGAATTATACTATGGAGAGTTGAATTTTTATTATTAAATTAGTTTAAAATTTACGTGTAATAAATTTAGACTATTTTTTTTTTTAAGAGAATCCAATTTGAATTTGAGAGAGACTTGTTCAACATAACTTTATGTCAGTATTCCCATGATGAAAAGGTAGCATAAGAGGCGGGGCTTTGATGTAGAGTTGACCACAGAACAAACTTTGATTAATTAGCTTCCAAACAATGTTGTTTACTTTTACTATTACAAAAAGCATCAATTTTTTATTTGATGGAAATAATAAAATATGGAAAACATTGGCAAAAGATTTTACTTAAAAGTTAAATCAGTCTCTGTGAACAGCAATGAGTTTTACTTATTGGCCGGGAACATAATAAATTAGATGCATTAATTAAGTTTCTGGGTTATATACTTGTTTCCAGTAATTATTATTGGAAAATTTCAATTATCTTGAGATATTTTTTAAGCGGTTCAATTTTTAAAAAATAAATCACATTATTCATAAAAAAATATTGAATATATGATACTTTGGTTTTAAACTAAACTCGTTTGTATGTTAATTTCTTTATAAATTAATCTATTCAAAAAATTCTTTTTTGTTCCAATTTATTATAAAGAATTTTTTTAATGATATTTATTTCATACACGTCACTTTCAATATTCAGAAACAAAAATTTAATAGACCTAATGGCACTCCATTTAAACTAACACACATTGGTAGACAAAAACAGTAGTTTGATAACATGATATGAACTCTTAATTATGTGAATTACTAGCTCATTTAATACAGGAAGTATATACACTGATAAATAAATAAAATGTGGCAAAGAAGACAACGAGAAATGGGAGGCAATGTTAATGAGTGCATTTAATTGTGTGTGTATGTGTGCAGCATAGCAAAGGCAACGCTTCAACAATTTGTAGGAGCCATAATGAAGATGTTCACAAGCCTCACTCTTCAATACCATTCAAAACTCATTAAATTGGGGTGAATTTAAAAGGACAAACATATTAATTAAGTTTAATAAAAAATATTGGTCTCTAACAATATAACAAATTAATATTTGAATTCTCTTTCAAAGAGAATTTTAAATATTTTGTATTTCTTTTCTATAATAATTATATAAAGAATGAGAAAGATATTAAAAAAAAAAATGACCTATACTGATAGAGATTTATCTTAAATAAATTAAAATTTATTTTTTTTATATTTATTTTAATATAGAGAAATGTTACAATTTTTAACTACAAAACATTTAGATTTTTATAAGTGTTTATATTTAATATTTGACTAGACATTGAGTAGAATTGTCTTTTAGAGAGAATATATATAGAAAAGAAAAAAAAAAAGACAATAAATAAGAGCATTTGAAGACATTTATCATTTTGGCTTTACCATTTTTCTTTTAAAAACTGTGATAAATTTGGTGTTATGTACTACTAATAATGGATTCAGTGGGCTTTTCATAGGAGCAAAGAAAAAATGATATATGATTATTATCTTAAATGTACTTAACTAATGGAAGGTGTACAATTCGAAGACCATTTAGGGAAATACTTGATTTGTACACCCAGAAGGAAAAAAAAAAAAAAGAGAGAAAGACTTAAGCTTGTTTGAACATTGTTATATATATTTTTTATAATTTTAAACTATTTTATAAAATTAATTATGAGAATTCATATTAACATTATTCTTATGTATTTATGTACATGCTATTGATAAAAATAATTGTTAATTTTCCTTGTTTTAAAAACTAAAATTCATAATATCTTTTAATTATTTTATATTTTTTGTTCCCAAAACACAAGTTTTATTTTTTTGTTTTCTATCAAAAATAGTTATTCAAACAGATTTTTTTTTATTTTTTTAAATAAAAAATAATTTTTAAAATTTACAATCAAATAGATCTTTTAGTTGATGTGTATAAATTCACCTAATTAATTTATTATCTTAAATGTACCAAATTAATGTGAATTGTGTACTTTTGAGATGGGATAGAGTAGGACTTTGTTTTGATGGATATGCAAATTCATATGAAGATATTGTTACTGAACAATTTTTAGGTTTACAATTACCTAGCTTTTTGAAAAATTCTCAAGAAAAATAATTTTAGAAATGATGAGTGTGTATATCTCAATATCTCATTAATAACCTTATGATGCCTATTGCCTCATAACAGTTACTAACATGAATTAGTTAATTAGCCGAAGCTTCATGGTAGGGTCTCTTTCAACCATTATGATATGGTTTACTTACTTTACAATTTCCCTTTTAAATTTAATTTACTAATTTAAAATTATCTATTTAACTTTGTAATTTTAACTATATACAAAGCTCTTTATAAAAAATAAAATAAAATAAAAGCAATGCTTGAAGATTGACAAAATATTTAATTTTTTATTTGCATTCAAAAGTAAAATTTTAAACAATTTAAAGTGTATGTCTAATTTACAAGTGTAATATATAAGTTTTGTAAAAATATAATTATGTGATAGTAAATTGTAAAATATATTTGCTAAAAACATTAATAATAACACTTAAATATTATACTTACATTTAAGAATTTGCAAAATGAAAAGTAGAAAAAACACAAATTAAAATGTAATATCAGAACCAGTCAAACTGAATAAGCAAGACCGGATAGCAACAGGGAAGATACAGATACAGGGTTGGTTGAGTGCTGTTTAGTTGTGAAAGAAATTAAAAGAAAACAATGGTTAAGTTAATTACATGAAAAATGGCTGTATTCACTATTCACCAATATTAATAAAAATAGTATTTTAGTTCAATTTTTACATAAGCATAGAATCACTTATCATCTTAGCTGTTAAACAAGGTATAGTATGGGATTACACAATTTCATACACTTTTTTAAGTATTATTTAAATATAAATATTTTTTTAAAATTTAAATATTAATTTATTATGTTACAAAAAATTAATTCTTATCTTAGATTTAATTTTATTAATAATATTTTGAGTTTAGAAGAAATTTTTTTATAATATAATAAATTAAAATTTAAAATTTTATTTAAAAAATTTTTATATTTAATATTCAATAATATGTAAAATAAATTTATAATAATATCATATTTATTTGTATACATGTCTATGTGCCCGTTGTTTTCTGACCACTCTCACTCTCACACATACTCTCTCTCTCTCTCTCTCTCTCTATATGTGGATCAGTGAAGCAAGCCTCAAGAGTCAAAGAGACTGAAGAGAAACAAAAGGAAGGAAAGGAGGGTTTGTGTGCACTGCTCTCTCGCCCTGTCTCTCCCCTTTGCGCTACTCTCTACTTTATTCTTTAATAATCCTCTCGCGTCTCGACCCCTTTCTCTTTTTCTCTTTATTTTAATGTGTGTAACTATCGCCACAAAAATTGATCTTTCTTCTTCTTTTCTTTCTCTCTCTCTCTCTAAATTTTGATTTTCCTTGTGAAGCCTCTTTCTTTCTTTCTTGCTTTCTTTTTTCACTGCCTGAATTGGAGTTGCTTCTTTCATTCTCTCCTGCTTAAAATGCTAGCTACTTTCAAGCAAATTCTCCGAATTCACGGGCTTCTGTGCTCCTCTCCGAAGAAACACGCTTCCAGATTGTTAGCGTTTTGACATCAATTTGAGAATCCAAAGCGCCCCAGCAACTTTTACTGGTTCTTTACCAAAATGCAAGTTGACTTGGGGTTCAGCTCTGCTAGTAACGACTACTTCTGAGCTCCCATGAATCCTATTGCGGTCTTTGTGATTTCTTTCAGGTGATTACTGTACGAACATCTATCTTTTTCCCCTGCATACCAACTCTTACTCGTAACTCAGCTTGCAGATCTGGGCCAGTTAGGTAATATTCGAAATGGGCTCGACATTGTGGGTTTGGTTGCCTGGACATGCTTTAAGGAACTCTGTTGGTTTCTTTCTGGGGTTAATTTTGTGTTTGGAATCGTTGGGGGTTTGGTTTGTGTCTAGGATCTGAAGGTAACTGTAGAGAAAGGTGTTATTAGATTATCTTTTGATGCAAATTTGGTTGTTCAACGACTCTGGCTATCTGATCTTCCGATTTCCTTCCTAATCCATTAAATGTGGCATGCGTTTTACGAACATATTTGAGTTCCTTTTCACTCATTCTATTGATTGTAGAGATTTGGGTCATTCTACTTTCGTCTTGGAAAATGTAAAACCAGGAAGAAAGCTTGCATTGGGTAGTGGTTGGCTTGATAGCTATCCATTCCTGAGGATAAACTGTTCCAGTTTTTAATTCTTGTCAAAGTAGTTTTTACACTTAGACGACACCTAAAAATACCTACTTCTACGACTACATTTTACGGTAAATGTTATCCTTAAGTTCTTGTTCAACAATTTTTTGAAAAATTTTCTCCATTTTTTTTTGGGAGCTGGGTTTTCGTGTTGACCTTTGATTGAAAACTGAGAAACTTAATACTCTCTCTTATTTTCTTTTCTCCAACTTGTCTAGTATCTTTGCATATTTATGTGCGGATTGGGCGTATGGTAGACCATGCACTGCTCCCTTCCTCCGCTCTCTTGCTTAAGCTATTTTTTAAAACAAAAAGTATTTACTAATTTGAGTGTATTCCCTGGTGGAATAGATCTCATTTGAGATGTGTTCACATCTCTGGTCTTTGACAAAGGTCCAAAAGATGCAAGTATCCCCATTGAACTTCATTATGCTTTCTTTTCTTTTTCTTTCTATGACACATCTTCTTAATTACTCAAAACAGTGATCGTGCCTCATGTATTGCAAGGCAGTTGCTTAATTCATTTGGGTGCTACCCTTTAATTAATTGGGATGTATTCTTTTTCTGACTTTTTGTCATTATTTTTATACGATCTAGATTGGTCATATGCAACTTATTCTTCATCCTGCTGGATTCTCACTTCGATTTGTGGTCTTGCTTTTGAACCAGGAATATATGAAGGCTGGCAGAGGTTACTCATTTTGATTGTCAATTTCTTATGCCTTATAGCAAACAACACTCAATGAAGTTCTATTCTACTTCATTGCATCCTTTCCTTTTCTTTGTTGTTATTCTTTTTCCTCTGGCCATTGCTGACTTAAATTCAGATAAGCAAGCCCTTCTTAGTTTTGCTGCTGCTGTCCCCCATCGTCGGAACCTTAAGTGGCTTGCAAACACCTCGGTTTGTACATCTTGGGTTGGTGTCACTTGCAATCCAAATCATACTCATGTTGTTTCTGTCCGGCTCCCTGGAGTTGGACTAGTTGGCTCCATCCCAGCATTGACATTGGGAAAGCTAGACAACCTGAAAATTATCAGCCTTCGTTCTAACCTACTCAGTGGGAGTTTACCTACTGATATTACTTCTCTTCCTTCTCTGCAGTTTCTCTACCTCCAGCATAATAACCTTTCAGGTGATATACCTGCCTTATTTTCACCTCAGCTAAATGCACTCGATCTTTCATATAATTCCTTCACTGGTGTCATTCCGAAGACACTACAAAATTTAACAGAACTAACTAGATTGAACCTGCAGAACAACTCCCTTTCTGGAGAAATACCTAATCTCAATGTAACCAAGCTCAAGTACTTGAATTTAAGTTACAACCAATTGAATGGCTCTATCCCAGCATCTCTTAAGACATTTCCTAATTCATCCTTTGTAGGGAATTCTCTCTTATGTGGACCACCTCTAAAACCATGCTCTTCTGTCCCTCCTACACCTTCTCCTGCCATAGCTCCGCCTCCATCATTAACGCCTACAAGACAGAACTCCAAAAATAAATTGAGTAAGGTGGCTATCATTGCAATTGCTGTTGGAGGAGCTGTGCTTCTGTTATTTGTAGCTCTTGTCATTGTTCTTTGCTGTTTAAAGAAGAAAGATAATGGAAGATCCAGTGTAATTAAAGGGAAGGGACCCAGTGGTGGGAGGGGTGAGAAGCCAAAAGAAGAGTTTGGAAGTGGGGTTCAAGAACCTGAGAAAAACAAGTTGGTTTTCTTTGAGGGCTGTTCTTATAATTTTGATCTTGAGGATTTGCTAAGAGCTTCAGCTGAAGTTCTGGGAAAGGGTAGTTATGGTACTGCATATAAGGCTGTATTGGAGGAGTCAACTACAGTTGTGGTGAAAAGGTTGAAAGAAGTAGTGGTAGGCAAGAGGGACTTTGAACAGCAGATGGAGACTGTGGGAAGGGTTGGGCAGCACCCAAACGTTGTGCCCCTTCGTGCTTATTATTATTCAAAGGATGAGAAGCTTTTGGTCTATGACTATATCCAAGGTGGCAACCTATCGACACTCTTGCATGGTATGCTTTTCTGTTAATCTTAATTTCAGCTAAGTCCTGCATGATAAATCTTGTATCCTATTTTTTCCTGTTTGAGCTTATTTATGTTACGAATAAACTTCATTTCCTATTTGTTGGAAAGGTTAAGCTTGTCCTCCAATCATGCATTCAAATTAGAACTAATAGAATATAGTAGAACTTGCTTCAAATAAAAGTAATGGCCATCAAAAAGTGACGTGGTAAATACAAATTACTTTTGGGAAAAAAATTGATCTATAAAAAATGATAAAGCTAGTTAAGTAAAAAATTGTTTTGGGATGCAGTTAGTCATGTTCGTGTTTGTGTAGATATTGTTTAGTCAAGTGGATGCTTTGTATATTTTATGTACACTTCTGACCCATAATACCTTATTAGAGTGAATTATTTTCACGTTCTCTTCAGACTTCAGTGCATGGAGTCTTTCTATAATGAGGCTTCTTATCAATTTGCATGCACCTCATCTGTTTGTAAGAAAAGACTGACCTCATATATACAATGTGTTTCTTAGTGATCACTGGAGGATTCAGGCTCCATACAAGAGCTAGGAAAACGTTATGAGCCACTAGTGTGATGCCTGTAATCAGGCTGCATCTAGTTTCCTGGATGCTGCTCTCCCTAATCATTCTATTTATGATGTGCTATTTATGATGAATTTTCACTTTGAAATTCTTCTCTATTGCAATGAAAGCTTTAAATATATAATCTTGCTTTTAGTTCTGTATAAGCTTTCTGGCCTATAAGTCCAAAGCTGCAAAAATTTTGTACAGAAAGGAGACAAAATATCTTAGTTGTTGTTTATTAAGCTGAGAAATTATGTTTGCATTCCCTTGAGGATTTTATAGAAACTATTGTAATTTCCCTGCTATAGAAAGATTTGCTATCGTCTTTCACTTATGATGACCATTTGATGACAGGTAGTAGGGCAGGTGGAAGAACTCCACTAGATTGGGATTCCCGATTAAAAATCTCACTAGGAACTGCCAGAGGAATTGCCCACATACATTCTGCTGGTGGTCCAAAATTCCCTCATGGAAATATAAAGTCCTCAAATGTCCTCCTCAGCCAAGATAATGAAGGCTGCATTTCTGATTTTGGCTTGACCCCTCTTATGAATATTCCAGCAACCCCATCTAGAGCTGCAGGTTATCGGGCACCTGAGGTGATCGAAATCCGTAAGCACACTCATAAATCAGATGTATACAGCTTCGGTGTCCTCCTTCTGGAAATGCTTACTGGGAAAGCACCTCTCCAGTCACCAGGCCGTGATGATATGGTTGATCTCCCTAGATGGGTGCACTCTGTTGTTAGGGAGGAATGGACAGCTGAGGTTTTCGATGTGGACTTAATGAGGTATCAAAATATCGAGGAGGAGATGGTTCAAATGTTGCAAATTGCCATGGCCTGTGTGGCGAAGGTGCCAGATATGCGACCTAGCATGGATGAAGTGGTGAGAATGATTGAAGAGATCCGGCAATCTGACTCAGAGAACCGGCCATCTTCTGAAGAGAATAAATCCAAGGATTCCAATGTTCAAACTCCATAAATTGACTTTCTGAGCTTTCCACTTGTGTTCCAAACAAAATTGATTTCTAGAGATTCGTTATTTAGGAAGCAACATTGAATGGTATATAAGAGTGCATGCTTACTCAAGCTTTCTTAGTTGTATCCAAACCTTTCTGTCCAATTGTGCATTATTTTTTCACAGATGGAGTTCCTTGAGCTGTTTCGTTCAACAAGTAGGTTTCTTTTTATGATTTCTTATTGTATTAACATCATGGTTTAATTGATGATCTTCATTCAAGCACATTTGGCCCCCTCTTGTTGTAATGCTGTTTGGTTGGCCCTCTATTATATGTGTATTTAACTATTGGTGAATCTCAATTAAAATCCTCATTTGTACTTCACTACTGCATTTTTTTTGCATGTCCGCTTTAATATGGGCAAGTGGTAGTTGCCAAAAAAGAAGACATTTTTAGCTAAACGTTGTCTGGTTTGGCTTATGTCTGATCATCTTCTCCAGAGTGAAAATGGAGATTGATAATTGTGGAAGGTCAGCTTCCTCAACATTTTCTGGTTATCTGGACCAGCAAATTGACATTGCCTATTTATTATGTTAATACTCAAAATCAGTGGCAGTTTTTAACATATACTAAAAAGCAGAAACCTCTGAAATTTATGGAAAATTTCCTACACAATATGGATCAGTTGCAATCCTTGTTTGAACTGAATTAACCTCCTTTTTCACTGTTTGTTCATCTGCCAACTTACCCTTGGCATTTATAGTAGAATTTCGGTGTTGTGTTGGCATAAAAAAACCCTTCAGTTCACACAATGATCATACTGCTTGTCGAAATGCATGCGGGCTTACATAAGTATATTCAGTCTAAACATTATCCTCCTCACCATTGGCATCACATTCCTCCGATCAGGGATGCCCCGCATGCTCAACGTCACCAAATTGCAGGTTCATAACTTAGATGGATTCAGTTTTAGAATTAGAGCTTAGTAGATCCGGAATGTTCTGGAACCTTCTAGAAACTGCCCGTCACATTAGGGTCTCTAACAAGAATGAGAAGCTCAAGCTTTTGTATGGCCCCTGGCAGTTAATGTGATCAGTGAGGGTTTCTAGGTTCTCTCAGAAGCCTCAGAATGTTAAGTTTTAGTATCTGAACATGAAAGTGGAGAATGCTAGAGCTAGCTCAGATGCTGTAAATTATAAAAAAGCTGATTGATGTGTATTTGAGTGGAACTATTGGGTTTGAGGTTGAGACTTTGAATATGACTACAGTGCCTTTTCTTTCAACATGCATATGGAGGGTTGATTCATTCATTTGTTACAGAAACACAAATTATACACAAAATCTACCCTCGGAAACTATGGAAACCATGAAATCAGTTACGAGCAGAGGAAGCAACATTTCATGGAATACTTCACTATTGTCTTGGGAAGTGAGAAGTTCTTTCTACAAATACTCAAGTTTTACTAGCTTCTAGGGACATGTAATGAATGTACATAAATATTCATGTTCTATTCTATGCCTTCTTTTTCTGCAAATTTTGAGAGCTCTCTGCTAAAAGTTGCCTAACTTGGCTTCTCTTCTATGATACAACTCTACTGCTTAACATGGTTATAAACGCTTTGTTTACACAACGTCTATCTCATTATCAACATAACAAAGGAATCTTTGAAAAAATAACAGTTCTGTAGAGCATATGCAGACATGCACACACAAAGAGGGAATGAATTCATACTATTTTACCATCTAATAACTGGTTATAGAATGTAATTTTCTTCAATCTTTCCATTAAATTATAAATAATTACTGTTTATTTTTTAGATTAAATTTTTTATAGTATAGACATAAAATTTGAATCTAAAACTTTTTTTTTTTTTCACATTTTACTGTTTGAAAATTGTAGACCATATGCACTAATATATAGCAGAGAATCCAATATAATAAAAATATACATACACAATAATAAATGTACTTTAAAATTTTATTATTTTCATGAGTGAACTAATAGGATGAAAATGTAGATAGTTCAAGTTTGAATTATTACTAATTATATAATCTATATCCAAATTAATAACATTTTAAATTTAATCCTATTTTTTTTATTATGACTAAAAGTTAAACTTAAAGTTGACTCAATCTTTCAGGCCAAAAAAAAGTTGACTCAATCTATTTTGAATGATTAAATTTATTAATTAATTAATTTGTTGTTATAGAATTAAATAACTAAATTTAAACATACTAAAATTCCGTTTTATGTTAAGCATCTCACGGTATTTGTCTGTTCTCACAGTTAATCATCATTATGATGATATTATGGTTCGAAACTTCTGTGTCGGTATTCTCTGTATCTGAAATATAAAATTATTGGAAAAAGGCAGGACCAGAGCGTTGATTTCACGCTAACATCGAATACGAATACTGAAAATTCTAGAAGCAACCCCTTCCTCTCTCTGTGGCCTATAATTTTCCCCTTCCTCTCTTTTCCTTCAATTATTTCTCTGGTTTCGTTTCGCAGCTTGCTTCCCTATTTCTCCATCTACCAAATCCGCTGCTTTAATCCCAGGTGAGCAAACGTTCTTGTTCTGTAACTGTTGTTTGCATTTCTGTGTGGTAATTGAAAGAGATTGTTGCCTGTTCTATCGTTATCAATTTCGACTTCGAGATATTAGGGTGCTGTTTATCTTGTTGATTTCTGGGCCTCACGATCTGTTTGCTGATAAAGCTTTATTGGTGGGTATTTGTGGTTTCTAGGTTTCGTCTTTGGGGCTTTTCACCTGAAGTTAACTATGGCATCGAAACGCATTTTGAAGGAGCTCAAGGATTTGCAGAAGGACCCTCCTACGTCGTGCAGTGCGGGTGAGCTTCCCGATCCCCTTCTTATATTTCTTTCCTTTTGAAAATTGAACGCTTCAAGTTTAAAGCTTTGTCTTTTAATTTTGACGATTAGCAGCCATATCGTAATAAATAATTATTGCACCCCCTCCCCCACAAACTACAAAAAATCTTGCTGCTTGAGCTTTTTTTTTTTTTTAAAAAAAAATCTATATAATTCTTTTTTAAGATCTTATATATATAAAATCAATTATTGTTCTCTAATCATTGGTAATTTGACTCTGTATTTTCGGTCAGCAAAATTTTCCTTTTATCTTCTGTTCTTTAAAGCCATTAGGAAGTGACTTTATGCTATCGGGTATCGTAGTTAAATATTATTGGGATTTAGTTAGATGTTTGATCAGTCATGACAAAACCCATAACGACATAACGTAGTTTGCTTCTTCCCATGTTAGCGTGTCTGAACATTCATTAACTTGGCAAAGTCTTGGATCCTTGTTCGATATTGAGGCTTTGTCTGTGTCTAGTTATAAAAAGAGCTTGACTGCATAAGCGTTTATGGCTAATCTACCACCATCCTTGGCATATGGTGTTCCCGACTGTTCTTATATAATTTGTATATGATCCTTAGCTAATTAGTTCATTTAGTTGGCTGTATAAAGTTAGCTATCATCTCAAAGGGAGCTACCTCTTTTAGTAACTTCAAAATTTATTATTATCTATATTAGGTCCCGTGGCTGAGGACATGTTTCATTGGCAAGCAACAATCATGGGACCTGCTGATAGCCCATATTCCGGTGGTGTATTCCTAGTCTCAATTCATTTTCCACCTGACTATCCATTCAAGCCACCAAAGGTAATCTTTTTTGCATTATTCCTTTCATTGGCTACTTCTCTTCTGATGTTTCATAAATGTTGAGGTCTGTTGATATTATTCAATTTTCTTGGACAAGAACTTTAGTTTTCCTCCTTGGACATGTTCTCCTTGGAGTGGTTAATGGTATATGTGGTCTCGGAAGTAGGAACTGCTACAAAATGCACTTTGGCTTAAAGATAAGTATGTAGAAGATTCCACTTTGTATATTTGAACTTGTCATTAAATCAGATCCCAAAGAGGATTTGGGGTGGGGGTTTAGTGCATTATTGTTTGATTGATATTACAATTTGAAAACTATTATGTTGTTAAAATTTTTTCTTTATTATTATTTTGTATACCTTTTGTTGAATAAATAATTTCCTCACATTTAAAATAGTTTGTGTGGGGAGCATGTAAGAGAATGCTACAGATTTGTCATTAGCTTCGTGCATCTTTCCATGGAGTGTAGGCTTGACCTAGTATACTATAAAATATAATTTGAATGTGTGCATCAAGTGGAAACTCTTGCTAAGCGTTAGAAATAGGTTTGCTTTCTATACCAAGAAGGAATTAGCTATGTGCTGAAGTTTTTCCTTCCTTTCTCCTGTAGTTATTGAACAGTGTTAGTTTTTTTTTTTTGGGAAGATTCACAGGTGGTATTTTCTCTGTGATATATATATTTATACGGATACAAAGTTTGGAATTGGACCAAGCTGTATGTAGTACCTGGTACTCATAAATATTGCTTTTCTGAAGTGAAAACTATGGCTTCATCACTACTGGGGTCCATTGACAGGATAAATTGATTTGTACTGTCAGTTTTTAACCCTTTATGTTTGTGATATATGTGGACTATGGCATGCTGTAGTTGCCATCTTTTTGGTGGTGTGCAGATCTTCTATTTTGGGGTTGTTGCCTCCCTTCTTCCAGCCCCAGTACAAAAACACTTGAGAAATTATTAGTGAAGACACTAGAGAGAAAGTTGGGTTGCTGGCGCAAGACTATTTGCTTGGTTTAGCCTACTGTATTGTGCGTTGAGATTTTAGTCTTCCTGCTCCTTAATGATTCCATCACGTTCTCCTCTCTTTTTCGGTTTAAGGGTTCCTCTGCCTTTTCTTTCTGAAGCTGAAACTAATGCTGCTTACCTGGGTGATATTCAAGCTTGTAAATATCATGAACACCTCTCAACATTATTATTTAGAGATGATAAAATTGGTTATCTAATTTCTGCAGGTTGCATTTAGGACTAAGGTGTTCCATCCAAACATCAATAGCAACGGAAGCATATGTCTTGACATTCTTAAAGAACAATGGAGCCCAGCCCTTACCATTTCCAAGGTTTGATTTCTCTTGACATTTGGTAAATTTTCATAAGGGCAAGTTTTTCGTCAAGTGAAAACTAAATGTATCTTCATTACTGCTTGCTGCCTTTTCTGTTGTGTTACTGCAAAATTGCTGCATGTAGGAATAGTAAATAATACACATTCTAAAGTGCAACACTCATACCTGAAGAAGTTTCTAGAAGTGTGGCACCTTTGGTGAGTGGTGACTTGATAGGAAATTGGATCTTGCATTACATATTTCATGGAAATGTTGCTTTATTCCCCTTTTTTTGCTTTTTCTGTTTCTTGACGTGGGTTATCTTTTGGAACACTTCTCACTAGATATCAGAGTTGATGGAGTCCTAGAGGTTAAGGGATGAAATACTGTAATATATATTTACTGTCGCTGCAACAGAGACTCAAACAGAACACAAAACATAAAAACGCCAGCCACACCACACTGATAACACTGCACTAAAAGATAAAAGCTAACCAGAAAATATCAGCAAACCACTCTAGCTATTCGAGATGCTAGAACTCTCCTTCCTTAACCAAATTCTTTCCCGATGACTCCTTTCCCTAAGTTCCTGAGAGCCACTCTAATTTTACCCATTGTGTCTCTCAACTCCTGCACATATTCGGTTATCAATCCCATCTCTCCTCCTATTTCTCTGATTTCTCCTCTAACATCTGTCACTTACCTTTCCACACCATCAATCCTACTCTCCATTCTTGTATTTACCATGCCCTGTCCCTAAGACCCACTCCGATACAAATTGATGGAACTAAGTGACTTGGAGAACTCTCTCTCAAAAGTTAGCTATTGAAGGAGAAGAATCAAGTCACTTAAATACTCCATCGAGTATCCTATTTTACTTGATGTGGGACTTGGGTAGCCTATACTACCCTTGGAACATTCCATAGTATTCCCATCTCTATCATAACACCACCCTTGAAGAGCCGACGTTTTGGCGATTGACTTTGCGACACTTTACTCGACGTTGCTTCATTTTACTACGGTCAACCCCTTCCACCAGACAGAACCCTCCACAGGTAGTCCTCTTTGTGCCGTCGGAGAACCAGGCTCTTGTACCAAATAATGGAACCCAAATGACTTGGGAAACTCTCCCTCAAAAGCTAGCTATTGAAGAGGAAGAACAATGTCATTTAAGTATACTATCGAGCATCCCATTCTCTTCGATGTGAGACTTGAGTACTCTATGCTATCCTAAAGATATTCTATACTATCACCATCCCCATCAAGATTGTAGCTTTTGTTATTGTTTTGGATTTAAAAACATTGTGCATTGAGGAATTGTAAAGCTTTTGGGCATATTAGTTCACCTAAAGATGTCTACTATTGATAATCAATTTAGTACGGGAAGTAGCCTTGATATATGACATTTTGCATTGCTATTTCTTGGTAACTTTGCTAGCGTGTACGTTTGTTCAAACTCCTTGATATCTGATTTTTGTTAAAGTTGAGCTACCTATAGTTTACACCACCTTGATCATCTCATCATTTGATCCCCGGAATGATTGAAGAACTGAATTATGCTGTTGCTGTTTCCTTAATATAGCTTCATTTTAATGAGCCATTGCTATGATATGCTGATTCTGATTGATGGCACCCTGTAAGTAAACGTACTGCTATGAATTTAATCTTGGAGAAACTAATTTCCTCTATTTTCAGGTCCTTTTGTCAATTTGCTCACTGTTGACGGATCCCAATCCTGATGACCCACTTGTCCCTGAAATTGCTCACATGTACAAGACTGATAGGGCCAAGTATGAAGCTACTGCTCGCAGCTGGACACAGAAGTATGCCATGGGATGATTGTTTCTGTGCTTCTCTCAGCTGTTGAATAAAGCTGCAAAATCATTATTAATTTGCTTCTCCTTATGTAAAAGAATGAAAGATATCTTGAATGAATGCTTTCTCTTTTTTTGTCAGTGGAACTTAACAACGGTAATTGGTTAAGGGTCGTTTGGCTATCATTTGTGAATATTCCTTTTGTAAGACATTGGTGATGGGGAGATAATTGTTGAGTAAACCTTATTGTGAAGAATCTACTTGTTGAGTTGTTACTCCAAATTCCAAAATAATAAAAATATTTTAATTAATAAGGCAGTAGCTGCCCATAAAGGTGGACATTCAGATCTTGCGTATATTGAAGATGGGGAGAGGAAAATCTGGCTGATTGATAAATTGGGTTTATATAAGATAGGTAGAATAAGTTAATTATTTATGTTTATTTATATCTACAAATTGAGTTGAACCAAATTTATATGTTTAGGGTATGTTAGGCAACTAAGAGGAGAAAGAGTGAAGGAATCTAACAGTTTTCAAATAAAACAAAGATTTGAAGAAAAATCTTGCATTCACTTGGCATTCATGATTCCTCATCTAATGTGTGGTAGAAGAGGGTCAAGAAGTTTGGTGATGTGTTGCTTCCAGTTCCGTATGTATGTTCCCATGGAATTAACAGTGAGACAGTTCGTTCAGTTTCCGTTCAACAGTATCATAAAAAAGGTATGAGAGGAAGTTGACAGAAGCCAATACAGTGGATCCCTAAGCATTATTGTGATGGAGACCGCTGAACCACACAAGCTCATCATCATCATCGCTAAGAACTGAAATTGTCCTTTAAGAATATGAAGTTGAAATTTGCCTCTCTTGACGCAAGGCATGTTTTGCGCATGCTTCTTTCTCAGAAAATGAGATGTGCGTGCGTTTATCTCTGAGTTCCTCTTTACTAAACAGTTAACACCCTTACAATGTACAACTACATATATACTCTCAATTATTTATGACCATTTCTCCCAACATAATTATAGTCTAGTTTTGTTGTTGTTGTGTGAATTCCAATTCTTTTATGATTTAGATTCTCTTAATTGTACATTTCATAAAGTATGTAAAGTGCGTTATTTTTTATATTAATTTATCAATGAATTAATATATAAAATAAATTATTAATTTATTTATAAATTAATGTGTAAAATAAATTATTTTAGATATTAACGTGTTAAAATATACATGTTAAATTAGCCCACTCTCATTTCTTTAACACCTCATGTTAGCTACCTGTACAAGTACTAGACGGTCCTTGATTACTTTTGAGTTAATTATTAGGAAAGATTATATTATTTTTACTTTTTATAACAATTTATAAGGGTAAGGCATTATATTTCGAAAACTGCATATTAAAATTATAATTAATCTAAAAAGGTTAAATGTAATTCAAAATATTGGACAAAAAAAAGCTGGGAATCCCATAAATAGGGCATGAGGTACTACTGTCTTTCTTGCCAGATCAGCCAACAAATCCTTTAATTAGTTGGAGAATTAGGTTGACTTTTCAATTTCAATTTCAATTTCCACTAAGACCGAGACACGTGCGTGATGTCATCAACCAATATTCATTGCATAAAATTTTATTTGCGTCGTAATTTTTTACACAATTAGTTTTTGTTAAAATTAATTCTTGCAAATGAAATCAACTTAACTTTAATGTATATATAAAATTTTTATTTAAATTGCTAATATATGAAATACAAGAGGGTGTCACTGTCCGAATGGTGCAACATTGTTTCTCTCACCTCAGATATAAGAAGACACGTGTTTGACTCGCTAGCAGGCTTCTCTTCCTTTGCTTCTTCCCCAAGACATAACATAAGTAAACTTTAAGCAACTATTTTTTTAACGATAAAATAACATAAAAATAATTAATGAAGAATTGCATTTCCATTAATTTAAAATTATTGAGACTTCAATTTTTATTTAAAATTAAAATTTTCTCCTCACGTGTGACTTCTATTATGGTATAGTAAGAAGCACTGGGTAACGTAAAAAAGAGTGGATTAAGAGGAAGACGTAATCAGTGACATTAGAGAGCAAAGCTAGTATAGGAATAGCCAGTGAAATAAAACATAATAAAATAAAGTAAGCACTAAAAATAAATAATGAAAATTATATTAACAATTTAATATACTTTAATTATTAAAAAATATTAATTATATAAATTAATTTTTAAAAATTTAAAATATTATACAAGTTAATCTTTAATTTAAATATTATTAAAAATATGGGACAGTACAAAATATTTTAAATTATTGAGAATTAATTAATTTAATTAATTATTTTATATAAATAATTAAAAATTTATATTAATATGTTTATTAAATATTTTAAATAATATTTAATAAAAAAATTAATGTATATAATATTTTAAATTTTTAAAAAATAATTTATATAATTAATACTTTTAAAAAATTAAAATATTAATAAATGTATTTTTAAAAATTAAATTATTAATATAGTCAATAATAAATTATTAAGATGAGTATATTAAGATGAAAAGTGAAAAAGAGAAACTTGATATTATTAATTTGTTAAAAGAATAAAAATGGAAAAAAGAGAATATAAAGAGGGAAGGATTAAGAAGAGATACTTGTGACACGTCAATGAATGCAGCTGGGAGCCTGGAAGCTGCGTTTTCTCTACTCCGATAGCGACACATACACACCCCTCCACTCGCTCTCACTCCCATTCCCACTTGTTTTTTTATTTTAAACATTGTATTTTTGGACTTTCATATATACACACACACACGCACAAGACACTTTCTTTTAGTAGTGTTAAAAAATCGTAATTTAAATTAAAGGCTGAATTTCAGTACCTAAAAAGAAGTTGTGGTGCATTATATATATCCCTTTATTTCTCAGCTACTTCTCTTGGTTTTGTTCTTGCTTTCAGTGAGTGAGTTCTGCTCACTAGACTACTAGACTTTTCTCCCGCCAAAATACTGTGCCCTCTTTTTCCTTCTTTTTCTCTGCCATCTGCTCTGCTCTGCAATATCATCACTGTTCATCAGGATTCATCCTTCTTCCCTGTATCAGTAAAAGTGGGGGTGAGAATTTAATCGTATCTGAGGGTGGTCAGATTCTGTTCTCCCTCTTTCTGCGTCCTTTGGAATATATCCAGAAAAGCAAAAGTCTTTTTCTTTGTTGTCTCTCTCTCTCTCTCTTTACCTTAGCAATTTGCAATTCTGCTTCCATTTAATCGCCTGCATCTCTTCTTCCTCTTTCATCTTCTTCGAAAGAACCAATTGATTAACAAGTTTGATGCAGCCAAACAAGTCCATCTCTTCACAATCTTCTTCCCCCTTCTCAATTTCCTCTCTCAAATAACCTTAATCACTACCAAAACCACTATCTCTTTCTTTTTCCTTCTTTGCTTTTTCCATTTCCACCATGCCTCTCAGGCTCCACCCTCCAAATTCGACCTCTCTCGAGGGTGACACACAGATATGCAAAACCAAAAATCACCACAGGCTTCTCAGAATCATTCTCACAGACCATGACGCCACTGATTCTGACTCTTCCTCTGATGAACAAGACCAAGAAAACTCAATAAGGCTACGACGAGTCAAGAAGCATATCACACAGATCAGCATAAACCTTCCCTCTTCGCTTTCTCCTCCTCCACCTCGTCCTTCTTCTTACTCCTCTTCTCCCGACCCGACCCGGGTCAAGAGACCAGCCCGCAAGGCTTCCTCTTGCCACCGCCACAACAAGTTTAGGGGCGTTCGCCAGCGCCCGTGGGGTCGCTGGGCTGCGGAGATTCGAGATCCGACCCGGAGGAAACGGGTCTGGCTCGGGACATTCGACACGGCGGAGGAGGCTGCGTCGGAGTACGACAAGGCCGCGCTGAAGCTCAAGGGTCCCAACGCTATCACCAACTTCCCTAACTCCGTCATGAAGGAGGAGAAGACCGGGCCGGGCGCCACAACGGCGGCCGCGAATGAGAGCATAAGCACTGACGGAAGCGGATCGTACTCCGACGTGGTGGCGGCGATGTCTCCGACCTCTGTATTGGCCTACGACGGAGATTCGACGGTGTTTGACGGTTTCCGTTACGGCGACGTGGATGCGTTCGGGTTCGATATTGACGGCACGTTAAGTCTGCCGGACGTGAACTTGGCGTTGTCGAGTCGGCAATTTGGCGAAGAAGAGTTCAGCGAATTTGACATCGAGGATTTCTTGACGTGGCCACCCAACTAAAAATCTTGGGGGGCTTCTTCGTCTTTTCGTAAAAAAGTCGGGGACAGTTTCGTAAACGTATCCGGTGTCTCGTAATTGGAGGTTTTGTCTGTATTCCTTTGAAGGAGCGTGAAGCAGCCGATTTTTACCACCTGAAGCGGCGAATTTTTGGATCGTAATTTGTAATAGTTAATAATATAAAATATAAAGTATTAAAAAAAATTAGCGAAAAAAAAAAGTTGAAAGTTGAGACAGAGTTGTGCGTGACAAAATAATGTCCTAGAAAATCAAGCTTATAATTTATAAGCGTGCAATTATTTGGATAAATTATTTTATTCTATAATTTATAGAAAATCTTGTTTTGTGAATTGTAGTAGCTATTTTGTTTGTATAAGAAACAAAACAAATATTTATTCAAAATATTAAAAAGACACTTTGCGTAAAGTTAGCCACGTGGCTCACAGCAGTAAATCAACTATATATAAGAAGCCTCTGGCTAGATTTTTATTGTGCGTTGTTAATGTTAGGTTAATATATTGTTTTTGTTTTCTTTATTTATTGCATAATTTTTATATTTTTATTTTGATTAATATATGTATAATTTATAAAATTTATTTATTTTAAAAAAATTTAAATATTTGATTTTGAATAAAAAATTTAATAATAAAGATATAAGAGAAATTCAAATAACTTCAAAGCCTTTTGTTTATAAATTTATGATAATTAATGAGAATCCTTCTTAGGATCCTCTACCATTCTCATTTTGTATTTTTTTAAAATTTTTATCTTAATTTTGTAAATTTATAATTTTTCATAAACAAATAGTGAAATTATTCATTAATTTTTATAGGAGATTCTTATAACAAGATTCCTCCTGAATTGTGGGATTCTTTAGGTACTACTTGCCTTGCTAACTAACATTCTCATGTGTTTTACATTCATATATTCGATTTGGAATCTTTGTGCTTAAAATATCTAGTGCCTCCAAAATTCATAAATGAGTATTAAATAATCATACTTAAAAAAAAAAATTGGACCTATGATGATAAAAATAATAATTTTTCATAGACATCTATTTATTAATTACTGATGCATTGAGAATGAAGGAACGGATATGATCAAAATCAATGTCCCAAAACCACATCTTAATGAAAGTATAAAATATTCCAACTTGAAGATTTATGATCAAAAATCATTGAGATCCAATAAAGATATAGTAAGTGACAACAGGATAGACATAGACAACGACGTTTTATATAATATCTTGTAACAAAAAATTTAATTTCATCAACTAATAGAAGAAAAAAAAATCGGTTTTACATTATCATAATTTTTATGTATCCTAATTAATTAAAATATTTGTTATAACAAAAAATCGATATGAAACTAATTAATCACGTCATTGTTCTTAGCTATCAAAGTTTAATTTCCTACAAATAGAAAAACCTCCTTTTCTTTAATTTTCCATTTCGATGTTATCAATATGATTATGATTTGTGGATGCGTGGCTCTATGAATTTTGACTTGGTAAATATGGTACTATTAATTAATTAATTAACTGACAAATCAATTGGGAAAAAGATGTGCATTGTATTGCCATCTTCACATAATTATTCAGTATTACAAAAAACAAAATGCTAACACCAATATCAATTGAAATTTGTACATCAATAATTCAAACTAAGTCCCTCAACATATTATCCTTAGGGTGCACTATCCATTTCAGCCTAATACATTTAAGAGAGTAAATCAAGCTTAATGTTAATCTCACGATTTAACACAAGTAATCAAAGTAAAAAACATGCCTTTTTCACCACTAAAGCAACTTTGGCTTTGAGATTACCTTATAATTAAAATTTTCAGTAAAATATTTTAAATGAAAATTTGTTACAAATAAATATCAAATAAATCGATAATAAACACCGAAAAAAGAAATTAACCTAAATTTTATCCTTAATAAATCACCCATTACTCGTATTTAAAAAAATCCATGATATTATTTCCATGCAAAAACAAAAACAAAAAAACAATAATTTCTGTAGTCAGTGTAGTTGAAGACTTTTTCAAACTTGGTCTAGATTATCTTCTCTTGTACAACGTTAAGGATGCGCATCTCAATCCTCAAATCAACATAATTCATTTAAGATTTTGTGTTGTATGTATAAAAAAATTAAAAGAAAAGATAATGACGGTTGGCGTTTGCAAAAGGTAAGATATGTGAATCTGGAAATGGTGATTGGGCCAGCTCAGCAAAGATTATGATACAACTTGGTTTCTGGGAACAGGATATTTGGGTGGTCGAGGAAGTATTCAAGTTTAATATTCACCAATAATATTTATTAATTCTTTTATATTTTAAAGTAAAAATAAAATATTATTAATTAATATATAAATAAAATAACACAAAAAATATATATAATATTTTTTGGTTGGCTTTCTTTTTGCATGTGTGAAAATGATACTATATATAGTTAATTGGCCAGTGTATGAAGGCATGGAGCAGAGTGGGCCCATAAGCCCGTGGGCCCCCGATGCTACAAATAGGTGGCTGCTTCGTTAGCATAATAATAAAAGTAGGAGGGCCCACCATCCACCATATTTATCCATATAATGCCCTTTCAAATGCACTAGGCCTCCCAACTAACTCAGTGGCTACCGGCGGCTTAGGAACAATTCATACTTTTTACTCTCACAAAATGATTTTTACTGTAGAGAGGTCAAATGATAATATATATATATATATATTTATGGAGTTGAGAGCTCTGTATCTCTCACTTCTTAAAAAAAATTTAAGATATAAAATTAAAAAAAAAAATCAAGGATCAAACAATGAAAGGTAGAGCCTAAAGAATTCTACCTCTTTATATCTCCATATATATATAATGATTTTTAATATTAACATAAAAAATATCAATGTTTATATATTTTTATAATAAATTTAATTTATTTGTTTTGATAAATCAAAGTTATATTAAAATTTCAAGTAATAGAATATTTTTGAGTGCTGCATAAATCTTATCTTCATTTTAATATTTCTTGAATTCCTTGTTGATATTTTGTACATCATAAATTGTGCTTATTATATAAGAAATTAAAAATAGCTACCATAATAATTAATCATTAATGATAAAATCTCATCTCATGGCCTTTGATAACTCAATTCAAATTTTAGACCGTATTTATTTTTTTATTTTCTGAAAATGAATGGGCTAGAAGTCTTAAAATGACATTAAAAGGTAAAGGATACGATTTTTTTTTTTTTTTGTGTGTGTCCCACGTCACAAATCAGATACTAAGGGCCATAAAAGACGGCCGTTCACCCTCCCACTATCTCCAATTTAATGTTTTAATATTCAAAATAAAAAATTATTTTCTAATCCTAAATGTGGGGAATTAAGGGGAACTACTAATACCATAGTTATATAGTGCAGTAATCACATTTTGGACCCAATAATTATGTTGACACACTATTTATAGTCACACTTAATATGTAATTTTTATTTATTTTGTACTGTGACAAAAAAAATCAAAATCATTGTCTCATTGATATTGTTTGTTTCCTTTTCATTCATTGGATCCATTCTTCACTATACGACAAAACATAATACTGGCTGCTTTTGGTTACCATCAATCAATTTTCATATCTGTCCATTAAACATTGAGCTAATTTTGTTTTTGTTTATCTAGTTTGCACGTTGAATTTCACTACTTATATTCATAACTTTTTAATTACCTCTTATGCTTTTTTTTTCTTTTTTGAATTTTTATAGGAAAGAGATTTAAATTCAATCCTTAGAATTTTAATGTCTTAATTATTTTAGGTCTTTAAATATATTTTTTAAATTATGTTAAGTTTCATATTAATTGACAAATAGTTAATATGATCATTAAATATTCATCAACCTTTGAAAGGGTTATATATTTATTTGTAGTTTCTTATATATTTTTTAATGAAAATAAAATATGTAAAATTTTTTTAAAAAAGAATCAATTATAAAAAAATAAGTTGTAGAAATTATGTATGTATCAATTTTTAATTGAAAAACTTATAAATGACAAAGATATAAAAATTGCATCAAAATTATTTTTCCTTCAAATATGGAGTAAGACAATAACTTAATTAAAATGTTGTGTTAAAGGTTTGTTTTTGAATAAAGAGAAAAAAGAAAAGAAAAATTAAATGATAGTTTATCTTTTCCTTGTTTAAATGCTCTAAACTTTTTTAATTTAAAATAATTAAAATTAATAAATGAGAGAATTAATGAAAATTAATATAAAATTTTTAAATTTTTTTCTTCTCTAAAATTTTAAAATTCAAATAAAGTGAATGTTACTATATTTTATTCATTTTCTCTCAAAAATCTCATTTTCAAACACACTTTAAAAATCTATTTGGGAGAAAAAAAATGGAAGGAAATCCCTTCTCATCCCGAAATAGATCTTAATAGTGTGTTTAAGAATAAGAAAGGGAAGGGAAGTGAAGGAATGAAAAGGAAAGAGAATGAGAGTAAAAAAAATTAAATAATAATTTTTTCTCTCCTTATTTAGATCATTCATAATTCTCTAATTTGCAGAATTAAAATTAAGAGAGGGAGAGGGTTACAGAATTTTAAACTAAAATCCTTTAATTTATTTACTTTTAAAATTTTAAAAAATAAATAAAAGAAAAATTAATACATTTCCTTCTATTATCTTCCATTCTCTTCCAAAATTTCTCTCATAAACACACCAAAAAATATAGTGTTTAAATCTGTGTACACCCTGTTCAATTTTTTGTTTGATAAAAAATAGATCATATAACACTAAAATCATAAAATTCAAAAGAAAATAAAAAATATTTTTGCAAGTTAATTTCTACATTACTTTAACTTTGATATCAATAAATTTTGCTTTTTTTTTCCCCCGCCCTTTCTTTTTCTCTGCATGATTTTAATGAAAACGAACAAGAATCGACCCTTCAATCTTCTCAAGAGTAACCTTTGTTGATATATATATGTATAAATTAGCATTTGCAGGACGCAAATATATAGGCCCAAAATCATACCTGAGAATGTCACATAATTACCACATATATGATGTGTTTCTAAACTTTCCAATGCATCTATTGACAGAGGGACCCATCTTAAGAAGAACTTGGAGATCATAATATATAGACTTTGAAAGAAATTGAGAAATCATGCCTAAAGAATTGATGGACACCGAAATGAGGGCACAAGTTGGAGGGCTGAATCCGAAAAGGCAATGAAGATGAGAGCAAAAAGAGGAAGCACAGAGAAAGATGAGGAGCATATATAATTGATGTACTAACCATAAAGTGGCACATAAGTAATAATAATAATTATAATCACTTATATCACACATGCTTATATCCTTATAATTCTCTCTTCACTACTATGTAATGCTAATGGGTAGCTACCAAACCCCACTCCCTCTTTCTTTCTTTCTTTTCACCTTCACAGCCGCAGTTCACTTCTGCCTTACTAATCATCACTTCATCTCAACTGTGACATATTGATACTTAGATAATATTTCTAGAAATCTTTGCCATGACAGTGATTTTTCACATTTTTTTAAATAATTTTGTTTAAAGTACTATTATATATTAAATATAAATATTTTATTTTAGTAAAAACTTAAAATATTTTTGTTAGACTTAATTAGGTTTATTGATATTATAATTAGCGTATCAAAAAATTTAAAAGGGTATAAATGTAATTCACTCAATTGAAAATGAACAGTGACAAACAATTGAGTATATGTCGTTTTATGATTGATGACTTGCTAAAAATATGTGTAGTACAAAGATTAACTGTTAAGAAATTTTCTTAAAAGATTTATAAGTCCTATTATAATAAACAAATTTGATCTTAGCTTTATCATCTCTTAAAGTCCACATTAAACGACAAGCATCACATAATGACTCATAGTCATGGTTTGGATATTCTCCAAACTAGGTTTTCTCTTCAAAAGATTTTGAAGGTATATATATATATATATACATGCTCCGACCTAGTGTATTTAAGGTTTACTCTTTAAAGAAACAAACCTAAATTGTTTGAGGGAAAAAAAATTATCCCAAAGCTAACACAAAAGAAATTAAAGTATTGTTGTGCCGGAAATGATTATTCTTTATGTGGGTGTTTATTCTAACCCTAGATTTTGAATTTAATTTTTAGTCTTGTGATGAGATGAGAAATGAGAATATAATTAATGTATGTGTCTCAGCAAATGCAGAAGAAACTGAAATAACTAGTTTTAACTTGATTGGGAAACTGGGTATTAGATTGAATATTGCAGAAGAATCTTCAGAATATCTAGCATTGTGACCTCTGAAAAGAACCTTTACATCATATATTAAGTGCAGAATGGTCTTGTTTGAAGTTTCAACTAAAGAAAAAAAAGAAGAGGCTATATATGTATGCCTAGTCATTCCTATATAATAAAAGATATATAATAAATGTTGTACACACGTAACACTAACAGAAAAGGCCAAAGGAAGGAAGGTTCTAGGAAGACTAATAGCCAGCTTTTCCAACGAGAAAGAAAGAAGAAAAAGGGGAAAAGCAATGAAGACCGGAATATAAGTATATATTAGTGATTTTGGTATATATTTTAATACATGTTAATATATTTTGTAATTTTAATTTTAAATATAAATAAGAAAATAACTTCACTCTTGATATTGAATATATACTAGGTCTATATTATTTTAGTAGAGACTAGAGTCTTGTTGGGTTGATCTAGTCAAGACAATTAATAGAGACAACCAAGTCAAATTAAAACACTTGAAAAGTATATTAATCTTGTGACAATAAACCATTGAAATTCTATCCTGCGGAGCTTATATGTCATTGTTGTTTATCAATCTTATAATTAATTAATTAGGGCTCTTTGGCAGTGGGCTGCAAATTTTTGTTTAAAGAAATACTTTAAAATAAATAACAAGTATAAAGTTTGTTCATTTTGCAATAGATGCTTGTAACAATTTTGTCAATATTATTGATATTTATTTTTATTTGAATAAGAATTTTTTTGTTTAAAATTTTTTATACTTTATATATATATATCTATATACATACATACATACATAGAAAAAAAATACTAAATTCTCATTTCTCTTGTGCAATATTTTTTAAAGTACGGTCAAAGGAATTTTAATCACATAATTGCAAGGCAAAACGATAAATTAATTATGTAAAACAAAATAAAAATTATTAGTACTAACAGTGCATGTCAATTTTTTTACTCAATTGATTAGAGAGTTGAAGAAACTCATGATAAGGAATTGTTTAAGTATAAGCAAATTTCATGAGCTCAATTAAAATACAACTGAGGAAAAAACTTTTTTTTTTGGATAACGAGGCTATCAGTTCCAAAAAAAAGAAAAGAAAAAGAAAACTACACGACCACCATTTAATGAATCATAACTCCAGAAATGTCACTCAACAAGGGGGGAAATAATATGTATGCCTCTAGAAATGCTAAGACTTTGATTATCTATTCAATGAACACACTTATTATTCTTTCTATAAATATGTGTCAAATACATAACTATATTCAATGTGCATTACTCATAAGTTTAAATATATATATATAGGTTTATTAGTCAGTTGTAATACTTGTAATCAGCACAACAAAAGACACATTAAAAAGTATATATAGAGCTAATTAATTATGTATAAGAAAAAAAAAGATTCAGAAACGATGGAGATATCAAGCACCTTTCTTGTGGTTATTCTGCAGAGATACACAAAGCTAGTGAGGTGAATAAAGGCACCACGTGTCTTGGTGGTGACGAATCAGTGGGTGAAATGTAGTTAGCAAAGTGCAAAAGAACAAAGAAACTATGCTAACCAATCTTATTCGCGGATTAAACTAATATATATTTATACACATTCATATTACCGAAGAAGCTTCCTAGAAGTCTAAATTTCCAACCTTTTTGTCCAATTCAAATTTTTTGGGAGTTATTAATTATAATGGTCAGCTCAGTGCACACTATACAGCAGAAGTTAGGCAAAGCAGTGAACAAAGTGAAAGCGATTGATTGAACAGGCCTTGGTATAGGATACGTTAACGTTATAGGCGTTATCTAGGTACAGTTCAGTTTTTTAATGATTGGAATTTTTATTCTTAATTTCTATTTTAAATTTAAGTATAAATTTTATTTATGGTTATCCATGTAATTGAACAAATTAATTGTCTATATCAAAATTTTTACGACTACTATAACCATTGTTAGCGCGAGATTAAACTTTTTGTTAATACGAAATTAATGCATCTAAGGTAAAGACTAAGTTGTTTGATAAGCATTTCAGAGGAGAAGATTAATGATTCTGATATTTTAAAGATTAAATTTAGAGAAATTACATGTTTCAACAAAAAAGTCAATAATGTTAAGGTGATATATGTTATCCGTAATGTCATTTTCTTTAATTCAAATAGGGTATGGGGCTTGACTTAATTACCAAATATTAATATGAGATTATAGAATTGAAGAATGAGACGTGGGAGGCAATAGGGGAGCTGAACCTTCAAATGCCTATCCCCTTGTCTCCACGTTACCCCATACATCACTTCGCCCACACATCACTCTCACTCTCTAATTACATTTTATACAAAACTATAATATATATATGCTGCAAAATATCAAGTTTAAACTTCATGTCACACACTTTCTATTACGTTGAAATCTAATCTCTTGATAAATTAATATTTGAATCTTCTTAAAAAAAAAGTGTTACATTTAAACCTTAAACCCTAAACAAAATTACAACATACGTGTGAAACCAAAAAGAATATTATAAATCTTCTTATTTGAGTTTTGTTACAAGCCCACAATGGTCCGCAATATAAATTTGTAATCCATTAATTGAATTCTGGGAGCAATAGAGCTGATGGACCTAAGGGTCCAGCTTACGTGCGAATCAAACGGGCCAGAAAGTAAGACCAAAATAGAAAAGGCCGAACAAGCCCATATGGAAGTAATAACAGTACGGCCCACATTAAGATTTACATTCATCGTACATGCAACGCTGACAGACAGCGTTATAGCGAGAAGTGAATCAAAAGAATATTATTTTAACAGATGCTATTGCTGCCACATTGCCACCTTCCTCCTGCTTAGCTCAAGCCTCAAAGCATATACTTTCTTTCTCAGGTTCTGATTCTCTTCAACCTTTCATGGCTTGCTTTACCTTTTCCCCCTCATTTCTAGGGTTTTCTTGCATTCTTTTTGGTTCTGTAACTTGCCTTTTGATTTCACTTCTGCTTTTCGTTTTGGCATTTATTCTCGGTTAATTTGCTGTCTTTGATAGCTGAAGCCTGTATTGAGTCGGTGTATTCATTTTGCTTAATTTTTCGTGTCCGATGCAAGTAGCCTCTCATGTAAAGATGTTTTTCATTTCCCCTCTTAGAGTTGTGGAATTTATTGCTGAAATTTTCTTAATTTTCGTTTCTTTTTATTTATGTTTTGGTATTTTGATTGTGTCATTTGCTCTCTAACTTTGGTATTATGGCGTCACACTGACAACAATTGCGACTTCTTTTGATTCCCCACGGGTCTTTTGTTTGTGTCCCTGAGATTTCCCTACGCATTTCATAGATTATTGTTTCTTGTCCTGTGGATTGCCGTGGTGTGTTTATTTTTATCTCTGTGGTGTTATTGTATGTTCCTTTTGAAAATTCTGTTATTAGACTATATATGGGAGTGCATATGAAGTTCTGATACTCTTAAATTCTGGAGTTGAGGGTTCATGTGTTATTTGTGCCAAGTCTTCTTGTTACGTGAAGCTATCCAAGTGTTCAGGCATAAACAGTTATATTTTTAATTTGTAGTGTTCTTATAGTAATGGGACTGTTGGTTTAGAGTTGTAATCCTTAATATAAGTGGTCATATGGCTATTTTGTTATATTTAATTGACCATTAGGGTTTCTTTATCGCTCTACAGACTGGAGTTTTCTACCGTTAGGATTTTGTACTCAAGCATACCCCTTCACATATACCAACCATCGTATGTGGTGTTGTGGACAAAGTATTGCCACAATTTTTGTCTGTTACTATATCTTCAATTTTTCTTTAGCTGGTAATGAAGTAGATTGTATCCTAGGAAGCACAGATACATCTTTCTTCTGGTACCTATCCAACACCAATACATGTTGGATATTCATGGAGGATATGCTTGGATACGTACTCTGGGAGTATCCAAATCATTTTTTTTGTTCATGTATTAGATGTTATCCATGTTGTATCTTGTAACTGTGCTTCATAGATTGTATCAAAGAAGCTGAGTTAAAAAAATTGTTCTAGCCCCCAGAAAAATAGGTGTCCTATTGTCAGATTTATCTTCTGAAAAATAATTCTTTAAATTTTGAATAACACAATCTGCAGCCATGGCTGTCAGCTTCACATTGCCTAATTTCTCCTTGTGACTCTGGGCAATGTGGCCGCTATTCCTTACCAGAGACATAACCGAACTGCTTCACTTGGCCCTAAAGTAACAAGAAATCACCCCTTCCAATGCTCCATTTCTGCCAACTCAATCCAGAAATGCATAGAGCAGTCTTGAAATTACACTCCTTTTTATCAAAATTCCTTCTGCAGAGATTAGATTGCCTGAAGGATGAGAGACCCTTAACATGGTTTCTTCGCCCGAATTGCACTAGAGATTCCTCATGGCCATTCTCTTGAAGGAAAAGCCTCTGGGTGAAAATTCAAAAGTGTAGCCATGCACCTCCAATGTTCTTGTGGTTGACACCATTATTTCATGGGCAATGTGCATTGCTGCTAATCTGAGGCATCAATTGGATTGCTTCTTATTGGTTCTTTAAAACAAACTTCAAGAAGGGCAAGGATACCCATTGTTTCTTGTTTGATGATGTCATCAAAATTGTGGCAGTATGCTTATTAGATTGTGTATGGGAATGCTTAGATTGTGTTTGATGGGAATGTGGTTGTTTTTGCTGTTTATGCTTCAGCATTTGAGGCTGCGTTCTCCTTTCTTACTACTCTTAGAAACCTGGGTTCATTATTGCTAGAATATTATATTTAAGCATTCATATATTTTTTCTAGTTGTGATTTAGTGGAACACGTCTTACGCAAGTCATATTGGTATGCCTGTAAGGGTTCTTATACTTTGGATCATCTTTTTGACTAACAATTCAATTTTGTCATCAAGCGCACATGAGACAGTTCAAATAAAACCTAGATAGTATGGGTATGTCTATATGGGATCGTATACTGTGGATCTTAATTTTGGCTAAAAATTCAATTTTGTGAGCTTTGCCCTAATCATCTATTGTTCTGGTACAATTACGACTTTGCTTGCTTGGCTTCCTGATCTCTTCCTAATCCTCTGATATACTAGGTGTGGACTCTAATTTACTGTTGTTGCAGCAATCATGGCAGACAAAACACACAATGGTGTTGCAGCCGTCATGGAAGATGGAACACGTAATGATATGAAGGAGGGAGTTGTAGAGGTAAGTTTTCCCCCACATATTTGTTGATGGAATGCTTTTCTGCTGTGTGTTTCCGACTTTCTGTGATTGGCATGAGGAGACAAACAGAGATTTCAAGTTATGCTCTAACATATGCTATTTCTAATGTTGCCTTGGATCCCAAGTTTTGAACCATGTAGATTGATTGGTACTTCAGTTTGCCAAACAGTGATACACTGTTGCCTGAAATTCTAAATTACAGATTGCTCCGTCTGATCCTATATTTAAGAAGAAAAAGAACATTGTGATGCGAGATCCTGATAATGGGTGCCCCACCATGGAGCTTCAACAGCAAAATCATGCAACTAACCCTTCCGAGGTGTGTAATACTAAGCAGAAAGCCCAGCAAAAGCTTGTCAGAATCATAGTCACTGACCCTGATGCTACTGATACTGACTCTTCCCCCAGTGAAGATCAAGGAAAACCTATAACGTCGCGAGGGGAGAGGCAAATAACACAGATCAGTATCAACATTCCCTCAGATTCTGCTTCCTCTTTTCTCTCTACACCCTTCTCTACCAAGGAAGACCTATCCCACTTCCAGAAACCTAAGAAATGGATCAACAGAAATGACTTGTCTGGTGGCCACAAGAAGTTCAGGGGTGTTCGCCGGAGGAAATGGGGTCGGTGGGCTGCTGAAATCCGAGATCCAGCCCGTCGAAAACGGCTCTGGCTTGGAACCTTTGACACTGCTGAGGAAGCAGCCACGGAGTACGACAAAGCTGCTTTGAAGCTGAAGGGCCCTAATGCCATTACCAACTTCCCTCACTCTGCGACCATGGAGGAGACCCCTGCCACCGCTCGTGACAGTACAAGTACTGACTGTTTTCCCTCGTTCAGTGCACGGGCATCACCAACCTCTGTCCTGTCTTAGGCTGTTGATTATGGTTTCTTTACAATGACATGGATGGCTCTGGTTTTGATAGTTTTGGGACGTCGTGGCGGGATGTCGGTCCTTTATCACATGGGATGAAATCATGTAATCATCTTTGTAAATAGTATGTGATGTGTCTCGTGTCGTGTCCCCAACTCAATGATGGAATTGTAAGAACACTGGTGCTGCCACCATATAAGGTTTAAAAATGTGGAGGGAATAAGTTAAAACAAATTTGCATTCTTTTTCCTCACATATTTCGAGCAAATAATTTAAATTTTCTTCCATTTGTGAAAAGAAAGGAATAGAAAACAAAAACAAAGCAGAAGTTACGACGAGGCATGCAATGCAAACTCCACGAGGATCATCCACAAAAAAGTATAGATTTTGTGTGAGAGAAAATAAAACTGAATTTATTAATTGAATTTGCTAATTTAGTGTCAAATTTGATAATTTCTTCATTAAATTATTATTTGTTTAAAAAAATATTAATTTATAGTATTTAATTTAGTCATTGTTAAATGTGATATTAAACTTTAAATAAAAATGTGAGAGAAAATAAAATTGAATTATTTTACAAACTAGAAAACTTTTTAAACTAAAATGATGAAACTTTTATAAAATTGAAGGGATGAAAAGAGGATTTAAGCCTAATAAAATAATAATAATCATGATAATAAAACACTCACTATATTCATTGCCTGTTAGGATTTCGATCTATTGTATTTTTTTAATTACTAGGGATATTCATTTGTGGTTTTAAAATCTTAGTTTAAGCGGTCATTTGTTGTTTGTTGATATTTAAACTTAAGGGTTTTCTTATCACTGTAGATACCTGGGTTTGAGGGGAATTTTTCTTTTTAAAAAAATAGGATTTATATTTTATGCATTTGATCAAGAGCTACTTCTTTCTAGTAAAACAAGATTTTCTTATACTGTAGATCTTTACTTTGAAATACTCTATATTAGTATTCTCGCTTCTCTTGATACTCTCCCAGTCCTCCGACATACTGATTATGTTTTACTAGTGTAGTTGTGTTGAAGCAATCATGGCAGATGAAACACAAAATGATGTGAAAGAGGAGGTTGTGGAAGTAAGTTTTTTTCGTGGACCACACAGTACCTATTACCTACTCAATCGTTTTCAAATTTATACAATGCTTTTCTGCTATGAGGTTACCTTTTATTGGGTATGAGAAATGTATGTAGTTCGAAAATTTTATCTTATGGTCTGTGCACTATGGATTTCCATTCTCATCTTGCTGTTGTCTGGGAGCTGGAATCTTTGATCATCCACCACCTTGATTAACGGGTAATTTGGTTTGTTAAACCAGTGCTACCTTTTGATGCCTGAATAATTTAAATTGCAGATTGCTCCATTTGACCCAACCAAGAAGAAGAAGAAAAAGAAAATTACAATTATAGATACTGCTGATGATTCAGTGGACAAGTTGGCTGAGAAGACAGAAAACCTGTCAGGTATCTAATTTAAAACAATTTATTTCTGTTTTTGTTTTTAAGGCTATTGTTTGAGGTTTCTGTAATCGTACTTGTGCATTTATCCAACACATAAGCTTTTCACTTGCAGTTTCTGATGGGGTTGAGACTGCATTTTCTGGTTTGAAAAAAAAGAAGCCACTAAGTCACTGATATTTATGTGGAATTTGCTATTTGAAAATATCAATGAACAATTCTTTCACCTCAGTAGCTGAATTATGTCTATTCATTGGAAGCAAATTTACATCCAATTGTTGTTATTAATTTTAGGTTCAAATCAGTAACGTGAATGATGAGAGTGGAGATGCAGTTGACGATTTGGATGGTGAGCACTTGCTTTATTATTGCACACAAAAATTATAAATCTAATTAAAAGACTGCATATTTGTTCAAACAGTGATGTCTTGAGGCAAGCTAATTAAATGATGAATGTTTAATAAGTTTTCTTGGCTCAGATCATATTGGAGAGGAAGAAGGAGAAGGTATTGGCCTGCAGTGTCGTTATCCTTGGGAAGGGAGTGACTGTGATTATGATTACGAGGAGGTATATTATATTTTGCCTGCTTTCTGCTATAATAGGCCCTTCCAATCAAAATATATTCAAATGCTCATGTGCATCATCTTGTTCGAAAGAGTTTCTGAACTAATTTTGCTATTGATTTGTGATTTGGATTTATGAGGTTGTGGACCAACGTTCTATGTTTTCACAGCATTTGTTTTATTGCTTTATATAGAGCCTTTAAATGGACTGACATTTTACAATATTTTACAGTCTTGTGTGTTGAGGTTTATTTGGAGAATTCCTAAGATAGCATGCTAATGGTTTATAATCAAGTTTGATCCTTGCTACTCTCATTCTCTTAATTAAAATTAACTTTTAGCTAAATGTATGGTGGACCCGGCTTTGTTCACACTTCTAGCCCGATTGGTTTTCATGTCAGGGTTTGCATTTTAGAGCAATCCTAGGTCTTCACTTAATGGCATAAACTTTTAAGTTGAAATGGTCCTCGACAGCTTCTTCAACTAAAGCTGTATGGAATATTAGCTAAAGTATTTTTTATATTGCTTTACCATGCTTCTACATCTGCTTGTATGACCAAGATTGTAATGTCTTTGGATTGTGGTCATGAAGACACTATTTCATGTACACTAACGAATGTCTTGCATGCTAACTTTAGGGCTGAATACCAAATTTATTCTAAACAGTCCTTAATGGTCGGATGTTTTCGAAGCCAAATATCTTTGATTGGCTTCTGTTGCATAATTCTCATGCAGCTGACATTATTTCATAATAGGTTTGTATGAGAATGAGCATGCTTCTTCTTGAAGAAACTGATAGGTTTTGGAGATTGTATTATTCCTTCTAACATTTATCTGTAGCTTCTTGGTAGGGTTTTTAACATTCTACGTGAAAATAACCCAGAATTGGCTGGAGATTGGTTGTGAAGGGAAGATTTGCACCAAAGAACTTCGAAGGAATTCTGCGTCGATATATCAGTAAATATTGTCTTTAATAAGTAATAACTGATATATAATGCTTGCTGATCTGTTGCATTTGAGAAATGGAAGATCGAACATATTCTCTGCCATTTTGTGTGATAACTGTGGCTGAAAGGTGTATAGAAAATCTATTGTTTGTTAAATTGCTTTTCTGTTGCATCAAGGATAAATATTTTGAAAGAAAACTCAAGGTAGTAATTAGTGATTCTAAGTAGTGATCCCTCATCTGTATGTATCATTTGGTTATGGCACTGCAGTGTTCTTCTGGCGGCTTGGTTTGGGACTAAGCTAATCTCTATATTCTCTGTTTTCAGATGAATATGTCATTTGTATTGGATGCAAGAGTCCGGACACAATACTTTCAAAGGAAAACCGTCTTTTCTTTCTCCGATGTGAAAAGGTGAAAATCAATGTGATTATACAAGACAGTTTTTGCTTATTTATGTAACAATGCAGGTTTTTTTTTTAAAAAAAAATTTTGGGATGCTTGCTTTCCCCTTTGATATCCTTTCTTATCATATTGTTTGATTTAATGCAGTGTGGATCAGAAAGATCAGTTGCTCCAATAAAGGTTGGTTTTGTTGCTCGTGTTGGCCGTAGGAATGCAGGGACAGGATTTCTTTTTCTTGGTTTTAACTTTTGATATTGATCCGCAAGTGTAGACTGGTGGAGGAAATAAATCTTTGGGAAATTTTTTTGGCCTGTTTCCTTACATTGATTTTGAGTATAATGTAAACCATAATGTTTAAACTAATTTTTTTCTTTACACACGCACTTATGAGGAAAAGTAAGAGCGTTTTGTAAAATTTGTCGAGTTTTAGAGTTACTAAAATATTTTATAACCAACATTAAGATGACGGCAGTCATTCCTATAAATCTCTTTTATAAAGAAGATATGAATTTAAATTTTAAAAAACACTTTTGTTGAGAATGTTTGAACTTAACATATTTTATAAATGCTTTGTTTGCTTGTTGATTGTTGGAGCATAAGAGTATTATTTTGACTTGATCTAGGCATTTAGCTTACCCTCAAAGGGCTTTGTAGAATTTAATTGTACTGTTACAAAGTATCAAAATCGACTAAAATAAATTATTAAATGAATTGAAAGAAAATTTGATAAAAACCAATTAAGTTGGTTTGATTATTAGATGAGTATGGACGTTATTTTAATAAAACTAAATCAACTTAAAAAGAATATATTTAAAAAATTTTTATTATATATTAATTGAAATTTTAAATATATTAAAAATTAAATTAAATTATTTTTTAGTCTTTGTAATTTAATTTAATTTAATTTTTAATTGAGTCTTTACTATTTAAAAATTTTAATTTAATCCTTGTTAAATTTTATAATTATGTTAAATTTTGTTGAAATAGCTAATTATATACTATTTATATTATTCAAGCCAATTTATTCAATTTACATGATATAAATTGTATTTTATATTATAAGTGTTAATTTATTATTTATTATTTTTTATTGATATAAATAATGTATATTTAAAATGTTAAAATAATATATGTCACTGACATCACAAAATTTAACATAATGTTAATAACAGAAAATTTTTTTAAATTAAAAAAAATTAATTACAGAATTTTAAACTATAAAACTCAATTAAAGTTTAAATAAAATTATAAAAACAACAAAAATAATTTAACCTGAAAATTAAAAAAAAAAAAAAGTACAAACCTAATGGCTAATGTATCTTCTTCTCTCTTGCGTCTCTGCTGTCTGCCGCCATCTCCAACTCTGCTCTCTTTCAGCCTCTTCCATATTCATTCAAATCGAATCATCCACCTTCACAATCTCGCCTTTACTGGTTAGCTCTGCTCAGAATCTCGCGTCCGCGTTCGCCGTTCCTTACTCATCCAAATCCAATCATCGTCTCACCCCTGATTTCTTCCCGTTTCAGTATTTCTCGAACCCGACAACGCCTGGTTCGGGTGAATATCTGGTTTTTTCCCCGTCTTCTTCTCCCAAATATATATCTATTCTGTTTTTACGTTAAAATCTCGTCTGTTCATCCCGTTGTTTTCTGGTTGCTTCTATCTCAGTTAAAATCTCCACTTACCGACACTCTCCCCTTTTGCCGTATTGTGTTTCACAGTGCCTGGGCTATCTAGTGGACGAACTTGTGCTAGGAAAAATTGTTCCTTGAATTAATTCAAGTGAGAATTATCAAGTATTTTCTTTCATTTAAGCTGATTCCTCGCTGGTTAGAAATTTGGATTTCCTTCGCTCTGTGTAAGGTAAGTTGATAGTACCCATGATTCCTTTTGCTTTTGCATTTTTATATTGTCGCTTGGGTTTTTTTTTTTTTTTTCACATTGATGACTGGGTTTGCTTTTTGTATTCAATGTGACGTAGTGCCTCTGCTTGTATTATTCTGGTGGATATGGTAATTTAGTGGTAAAATTGAGGTGTCATGGATTCTAGTTGGTAGGTTGACCAAAATCGATGGCTTTACCCAAATGATTTTAGAGAATTAGGAGTTTATCATCATCTAGAGTCTTGAGGTTTATCATTTTTTTGTACTCTTAGTTACTCTTATCTTTAAGAGTTTATCTTGAGGTTAATCTCTATCTTCAAATTGTTATAAATAAGATAAGAGAAGGGACAGGCTGCCACTGTAAGACAGGTGTGTGCAGCATTCTCAATCATCATATTTCTATTCTTACATGGTATCAAAGCCAATGTTTGTATTTTGAGAAGTAGTTTCCTTTCTTTTTTCTAGTCTAATTTCAAACTTCCCCAACTATACGTACTCAGAAGTCACTAATTAGTTTCTTGCTTTTCTATCTAGTTTCATACAGATTTCATTTCTTTTTTGCATAATGTCAAACAATAAAGAACTAGAGATGCAGGATATTTTCAAGTCAGTTCTTTTTAGCAAAAGTTAATTATGCATTAGTTCTTACTGCATTTTATTTCAAAAAAGTTTGAGAAACTAAACTAAAGTGAGAATCTTTTTGCTAAGAGGAAGCTAAGTGGAATCTACTAAAGGATATTTATTTATTTCTAAATATCTTTTAATATATATGAGTCTTTCGTAAGGTTTTGTAAAAGAATACAGCCTTCTTATTTTTATCTGGAACTGAGATATAGAGATTTTAGATTCCTTGAACTTGAAGTACTTAATTTGTTCTATTTATTTGTTCCTCAAAATGTCAAGTTTCAATTTTTTAGGGGTGAAATGGGGAGGGGGTGGAGGGTGGTTGTAAATGCTATGTGGCTCTAGTTATTATTTTTTGTGAATCGTGATTGTCTCAAGCTTTCTAAATCACTTATTTGAGGGCTTCACTGATCAGTGCAGGAGATTGTACCTCTTTATATTTAAAATTGGTGGTGTATATACAAGCTCTCACAACTGTGATCTGATATGCAGCTTTATTTTCACTCCAATGACAAAGAAGAGTTCTAAAACCCCAAGTCAATTGCAAGATGACACAGTTGTAGAAGAGAAAAAACCATCTTCAGCACAAAAAAAAGGAGGTAGTGAGATTGATGAAATATTTTCAGGAAAGAAGCGGAAGAACTCTGAAGCAGAAAAGACAGAAAAACCTGATGAAGGTGTATCTAAGAGACTCAAGAAAACAAAGAAGAAAAATATGAAAAAGAAAACCAAAGGGTCTGATGATGGTGACTTTGCAGACCCACCTTCTCGACCTAGAAAGAGAACAGAGGATGGACTTGCCATCTACACTGAAGAGGAGTTGAGTATTAACAAGGCAGATGCGGGAAATACGCCACTGTGTCCATTTGATTGCTCTTGTTGCTTCTGAAGGTAGCAATCAAGATTCTCCTCTGATGTTGTAATAGAATTTTGGATTTATAAGCTTGGCACATTGCGTTTAGACTTGAAGAAGTGGTTGAGTTCTCATAAGCTGAGCTCAAATTTTAAAGGATCTACTAGATATGATTCATAGATACTCTAGTATAGAGTTATTAGCTGGTGAAACTAAGTAATTATTGCTTAGAAAACAGGGAAAATGTTTAGGTGATTAATTTTGTGACTGTGTGTATGTTTGTAGTTCACGAATTTTCCATGCTCAGTCTCATCATGGTCATTATATCATTCCTTTCAGTTCATATGCTTTTGGATGTTTTTGTGACCAAATGAACTGCAATAGGTGTACCTAGTCTGATATTCCCTAATTGAAGGTGCGAAGTTATTATTATTATCTTTTCTACATCTCATTACTTATTTAAAGTTTTAAACAAAATATACTTTACTTTAGCTCGGGTTTGTCAATATTTCATGATGCTATCAATGTCCAACATTCATGTACCAATTACTTTCGCTTTTTCTAATGGTAAAATGATTAAAAGTTTGATTTATGAAGATACGTATTACATTGAGAAATAATAAAGATGGGGCTCATTGGTAGCTTGTTAGAGTCAAGCAGGATGAGAAATAAATATAAAATAAAATGAAGATATAAATGGGTACGGTGGAAGACAACGTGTAGTGGAATTGGATATCAAACATCAAATAAATGAGCACATAAATAGGTATAGTGGAAGGCATTGTCAAATGGAACTGACTTTCCATTAAAAGTGCCTTTTTTAAAATGAGTTTTCATTTTCTTTCGTCCTCGTAGCAAAATCGGAAAATGATCTTCTGTACCTGCTGAGTCTCTCTCTCTCTCTCTCTCTCTCTCTCTCTATATATATATATATATATTATAATTAACAAAAAATAAGATTAATTCTTTATAATATGATAAATTTAAATTTTTATAAAAAATATTTATATTTAATATTTGATAATATTTTAAATTTATTTATCTTTTATAAAATAATATTTATATATATATATATAATTTTATAACTTATCAATTCAACGTGGTGTAGTTGTAGAAGTAGAAAAACAAAAGATCAACACAGTATTATAATGGAATAAATTTATTCTTAAATCTTTTTTTTTCTGAAAAAAGAAGCAAGTGTTTCCTAAAATTGAAACATACGAAATTATAATAAAAAAGTTAAATCAGTTATATAGAAACCTTATTTATCCATTCTTTTTTTTTTTTTATGATTTTTGGGATTAATTGGTAAAGTTCTCTGTAGTTAACTTGTAAGTTCATGTAGTAACCGGTCGTTGTCCCAACTCCAATCCAATTAATTATGAAAAGTATTTTAGGAGTAGGCGTGGTTTATAAATGTTAGACAATTTCGAAAGCAAATGATATCCAAGTAATGGAATTGAAAATTGAACAAGAATCGGCAAAAGAAGTTTGTTTGCCCTTTTCTTTTCGGTTATTAAATACTTTTTAAATTTTGTCTAAGCTATTTTATTATCGAAGCATTTTAAAGATATTCAACTTGGTATATTTAAAACTTTACTCAATTTATGTGAATAATTTTTTCTTCAACAAATCTGAAACATAATTTAATTAATGAATACACAAGTTTGTTAATAGAAAAGTATTAGAAAAATATAAATTTAAATTATTTTATATAAAAAATAATATGATATATGTGAAGAAAAAAATAAATATAAAATTAATTAATTATGTGTTTCATTCATATTATGAGTGAATATGTGAATGATATATTTATATTATAATAATTTTAAATTTTTTTATTAATAGTCTTATCAAATAATATATTTTATAATATAAAATAAAATATATGATGTAAAAATATAATAAAGATAATTAAAATTATAAGAGGTAAATAAATTAAATAATTTTTTATTATTTAATTTATTATTTTAAAAATATAATAATAATTATTTTATATTATATTTTAAAAAGTTTAAAAAAAAGTCATGCACATTATTTATGTATGCGACACTTTTAATTTTTATTATATATCTTTTTTATATGATATTTGTTACGTTATTCTCGCATGTAAAAAAATTTTAATCTAAAAATATATACGGCACATCATGCTACACGATGTGTTTTAATTGCGAAGAAAAGAAAGATACTTTCATATTTGCCCAGCTAAGCTATCAAAGAAATAATGAAAAAGCCAAAATGGACGGCACATTGCGTTATTCACGTCTTCTAATGAAGCGTTTGTTGATTATCTCAAATTCAACGCGCTTCTATTCATTAAATACTGTTGTCCAAATTTACCAAATACTAATAACAATGCCATCACACTATTCATAAATCCTACACGTATCTTCATTTTTAATTATATATGAAATTATATATATAAATATATAAAATAATAAGAAATTGTAAGGAAAAAGTTATTTATAACTTTACAATTCTCACGTATGTTTATTAAACACGTCTATTTATAATTTTTGTAATTAATAAACATCTGTGAGATTTTTTAAGTAGTTTAATCAAAATTTTGTATACTTTTGAACTAAAGTTTGATTTAATTGTTAAATTTTGGAGCGCGAAATCCTTTTTTTTTTTGGACAGAGATTTTGGAGCGTGAAATAGAGAGGTGTGTCTGACTAGTAGCTCCATGTGGTGTGAGATATTAGTGGGTGTGGCCCTTGGCCTTAAATTCGGAACCCACCTCCTTTTTCTTGACTTCCTCTCACTCTTGCCTCCACAACTCTTCAAATTCTCTCTCTCTCTCTCTCTCTCTCTCTCTCTCTCTATATATATGATCGGAATCGGAATTCCGCTGGAACTGTAAGAATTTTCCTCCGTCGCCGCCGAACGGGTCCTTATCTCAAAGTAAGTGAGCCTAAGTATCTGTGTTTGTTCTTCCTGGTGTTGCAATCAGTTTTACTATTCCTTTTGTTTCTAGTTTTTGTTGAAGATGAATTCGTGGATTTTGTTTGGGGATAGCGGAATCGTGTGATTGATCTCTCTTGTTAGATTCGTTTTTCTGCGAGTATAGGCTGAATCGTTGGGATTTAGGATCTTTTTGGTTAATCTACAACGTTTTTGCTGAATTTTTGCTTCTCAACACCTTAGAAGTTAGAAGAACATACAGATACAATATGGTGACCTTATATGAATTCTTTTGTTATTTTATAAAACTTTTATTTTTTGGGTAAACTTATTAATTTTTAAATTTGGTATGAATATGCCGCGCATTTCTGGATTTTTGCAATATCGCACTTGCCGGGGCGGAGGGTTCTCCTGTTTGTCTCCATTTGTTTCTCTTAGGACACCAATTTTGTTTCCTTCCTTTTGGACTCTATTTGAAAAATCACAGTATAGTAACAAATAAATATTCCGTCATTTTTTCTATAGAAATTAAAGAAAAAAAAAAAAGGGAGTGTAAGAGCACCACGTTAATGTAAGGCGGTTGCAAATATTGACGCGTGGATATAGCTGGACTTCTTATTTGCCAGCTGTCCTTAAGTGTGCTTGCATATTAGTCCATTTTCCCTCACTATTTTTTCCCCCTCTCAATTTCCGCGTGTCTCTCGTCACTCTTTTTTAATAATGTAACAATAATCTTAAATAAATATCCGATCCCTGTAGTCAACTCCCGGCGATCCTTTCCTTCTAAAAACAATCTCCTGTGTCTCTTTCTTATTATTTTTCAGTAGATTCAAAACCCGTAAAAAAAAAAAATTCTAGATTTTGAATCACATACATGCGTTTCAGGACTAACTAATTTTGTGACTCTTATATGCAGGTGTTTTTTCCCCTTTTTTTTGATTTCATATTTTTTCTTTTTCCAAACGAGGACGGAAAGTAGCAGATGGCTGCTTCTGAGGTAAGAGATGGAACTCAACTCCAAACATATTTAATGCTAGACTAGTGACATTTGCAGGCTATCAACCAACCGGCACATGCGTATGTAGTTTGTCCCATGCCTTAATTAGAGTGTTGGAGGATCATAACTCATGACTCATATGGCAGTGCCTAACTGTGAGCATATGGGTAAACAAGAAGAAGACTCGTATTTTAAGAATAAAGATAGATAATTGATTTGCTCCATATATTGTTTGGTGAATGAGTTTATAATATCCTTTGAATTACCTCAATAACATAGCAGTGGCCCGTAAGAGTCGGGGACAATTAATTACTTTGGTACTGAAGATACTTGTCTAATTTGTAAGATATTTAGCATTATTGCTTTTATGTATCTCTGGTTATTTATTTTAAGGTTGTCCATCTCTTATTGGTGCCACTTTGGCGTAGGTGAAATGGTAAGACAGGGATTGGGTTGGGATACACATCTTAGCTTCAATTCCCGAAAAGAAAAAACTCTATGGATTTATAGATGGAGTTATTCAATCAGTTGATTACCCTTGATCTTGTAATTTAATGAACATTAAAGTGAATTCTACCTTTGGGTGGGTAACCAGGACTAATACATAATCTTTTCCATTTTAGAAGTATTGAAAATAATTATCAATGTCGAAGTATATAATGTTCCTTTCCCCCTTTTACCATTTGATTTCCCCAGCTAAACATTGTCTACCTAGTACCCACTGATTCTCTTGGTTAATTCAGACATATTTGTCCTGGGTTCTTTTTTCAGATCAACCCAAAGAAGCAAATGAAGAGGATGGAATCAAAAAAGTCACATTCCTGGTGGTGGGATAGTCACATCAGTCCCAAGAACTCCAAGTGGCTTGCAGAAAATCTTGAAGGTAAGTAAATATATGTGCAAGTGCAACTGACCTTTTATGTTTAGCTTTCTTTTTTTCCTTTGCAATTAACTATCAAATTGAAGAAAAGCAAACCTAAACAAGGAATGTAGCTTCTGTTCTCTAGATCACGCTTCAGGAAATCAAGGAAAATCTTTTTCGAATGTCAAATGTGTCAAAAATTTACTTAGAAATAGCTTATTGGCCAACTGTTAGTGTAGGTCTCATGATCACGTCTTTCTATATCATCTAAGGGATGTATGAATTGAGTCAACTGGTGATGGCTGCTGGAGAACCAAGGCAGTCCCTCCTCCTATTTAGGTGAAATGGTATTCTGATGATGTATTTGTCATATTTCTACATTTTCGACATATAATTAGAATTTTAAAGTCAAGGTTCCTTTTAACCCTAATTCTTTCATATTTTTTTTAGGTTATAGTTTAGAATATTCAGGGGCTGAATGAGAAATTAAATATTGGATGGGACAGTATTATTAAGAATGTTTAAAAACAAATTATAATGGTTTTAATCATATGTTTTGAAAATAAAATTTCAGAAAAAATTATGGTCATTGTTTGACATTTTAGTACATTGGTTATAGATATATTTCTTGAGACTAGGACATGCCCAATTTTGTTTATAGTTGAAATTTTTTAGCAATTTTTTTCTGCCGTATTGGTGATTTTTGAAGGGTTTTGTCCTAATTTGATGCCCATAAATGATTATTTCTACACGTTTACATAAACTGAAAGGGTCTAGTAAACAAAGTCATTTGTTCTTCTAACGACATTTGTTGCACTTATGCTAGGTAATGGGCTTTTAGGTCATCAAGGTTGGGATCTTTGTTACATAGTCTAAAGAAGGAAAAGTTAATATTAGTAAAGAGATTAGTATTGATAAAAAAATTTATTCTTATCTCCTAGCCCTTAATCTACTCGAGTAGTTTCCTGTTCCCAACCTCCGTGCAGTTGGGAGGGGTTAGATTTATCGTATTGTGTTATTGAAATCTCAGTAATTTCTGGCCCCTCCAAAACAAAATCTCAGATTCAGTAATTTATTCCAGCATTTTTCATCACAATGTCATTCAAGAAAAATACTAAACGATCTTTTGTCACAGAAATGGACCGGAATGTGAAGCGAATGTTGAAGTTGATTGAAGAGGATGGAGATTCATTTGCCAAAAAGGCTGAGATGTATTATCAGAAGAGGCCTGAATTAGTCTCTCTTGTTGAGGAATTCTACCGTATGTACAGATCTCTGGCTGAACGATATGATAATGTGACCGGAGAATTACGGAAGAATTTACCCTCCGAACTTCAATCCCAAAGCTCAGGTATATCAGACACAGGATCTGAGCCATCATCTCTTTGGATCCCCCCAAGAAAGTTGGGCCGTCGTTTATCTGCCAACCGAGCTCCTGGGTTTGATTACTTTCTTGGCTCTGGTGGAAATGTGTCTGATGTTTGCCTAAAAGAAGGAGATGAGTCCTCCACATTAACAGATTCTGAGGGAGAATCTGATGATTCGTCAGTGAACAATTACTCAGTTTTCTCAGGGAATGGTAGTGATAATGGACTAAATAGAAAAATACTAGAGTTGGAAATTGAGCTTCGCGAGGTAAAAGAAAAGCTCTGGGTGCAAGAGGAGGAGAATGGAGAGGTTTCATCTAGGGGGCCAAGAAATGACAGTATGGAAGCTATTCATGCCAAAATTAATGGGTATGAAGAAGAACTGAGGACTGCAAATGAAAAGTTAAGGCTATCTAGAGACGAAATCACCAAACTGAAGATTGAACTTGAAAAATATAGATCTGTGGAGTTGGCAAATTTGCAGGCTGCTGTAGATTTATCATCGAGTGAAGAAGACCCCCAGACAGGAGGGTCACTTTCTCTACTGACGTCAGAGCCTGGAGGAATAGTTGAGGGATTGGAGCAGGAATATTTGGAAGCAGATAGTAATATTAAGTCACTTAAGGAAGAGCTGAAAATCACCAAACAAAAACTTGAGGATTCAGAAAAATTAATTGGTTCATTGAAATTTGAGGGCAGTAAATCCTCTGAAAGGATTAAGCAATTGCAGGAGCAGCTCGACTCGATTCGAAAGGACTCAGCTGCATGGAAAACCAAATTCAACTCTGAGAAAAGAGAGAGCTCCAAACTCCAAGAAAGACTTGCAAGATTAAAAACCAGTCTGTCAGACCGAGATCATGAGATCAGGGATTTAAAAACAGCTGTATCTGACGCAGAGCAGAAAATATTCCCTGAGAAAGCACAGATAAAGTCACAAATGTCCAAATTGCTAGAGGAACGGACTCACTTGGAAGAGCAGGTCAGAGAATGGGAATGCCGTGGCCGTTCCTTTGAAGAGGAGATTAGAAAGATCAATTCTGAAAAAAAAGAGATGGAGGAAACACTCAAGGGTGAAATAGCACTGTTAAAGGCCAACATTAGAGAAAGAGAAAACAGTATAGAAGATCTCAACATAGACCTTGATGCGTTAAAATTAGAGAGAGAGAATCTTAACGCAGAAGTTGGTTCACTCGATGGAGAAGTAAAAACCCGAGATGATAAGATTGAAGACCAGGACAGGCATTTAAACCAGTTGCATATGGAACATGTGCAGCTTAAGGCTGAAATCGAGGAGCTAAAATCAATAGCTAAGAGACTGGAGGAAGAGGTTGAGAGGCTAAGAACAGAGATTTTAGAAGGAGCAGAGGAGAAACGAGAGGCCATAAGGCAGCTATGCTTCTCAATTGAGCATTATAGAAGTGGTTATCATAGGCTGAGGCAGGCTTTTATGGGGCACAAGCGAGTTCCAGTTTTGGCGGCCTAGCATGTATCCGCATGTGACCTTGTAAATTTACTAGTACTTTTTTTTTTTTTTCCTTTTTCCTTTTTCTCTTTCTCTGTTTCTTTATCTGGAGTGTGTTCTGGGATATACATATATAATATCCAAGCTCATGAGAAATGGGGACTGTGGTTTCATGGTCTAATATTTGCATAAGTTGATGCAAGATTGTGATCAGGTTTTAGGTAGGGAGCTCAGCTGACAAGAGTATCTTTTGTTGAGGGCTCATAATAGAACAGATTGAGGAATTGGCTAGTTTTGTCGACCAGGGAAACTGGTGATGTTTGTATCTCTGACTGGTCCGGCATAGGGTTTTAAGTGTAATATTTTTGTTCATATTGAGTTGTAATTTGTTTTTTATTTTATTACAATGAATGTAATGTTCCTGGTAATTTTATTTTCAGTTCACCTTACGCTTTATGCTGGCCATGCCCCTTCTTTTCTGGTCAATATATGGATCTAAACGCAAAAGTCTTAGGTTTTTTCTTTTTTTGCTTGCATGATTAAAGCTAAGGTACGGTTATAAGATGTAATTCAAAATTAAGGATAGTCAAAATATTTATACGGGTAATCATAACTTTATCTATGGAAATTCAAAAATATTGTTGGTCTAGGGATCAGGCTATCCGTTCAAGTCTGACTTCAGTACAGAGATTATAGTACTCTCCTTGCTACTCTCGCACTGCATCCATGGTTATTCCTGCCCAAAACTAAAGAAAGAGATTTTAAAATGAAAGTCGCGCCAGGTAGGGGTCGAACCTACGACTTTCTGCTTAGGAAACAGACGCTCTATCCACTGAGCTACAGGCGCTTGCAATTAATGTTGCAGCCAATATGTTACTAATATTATTTAGTTTCGGTAAGTTGGACCTTTTTCATTCGCTTCTCTGTGATTGATATTTGAAACAATCTTTCGGTTCTTTAATCGTCATATTCAAATTTCCTTTACTTACTAGTCATTAAATTTGTTTCAGTTACCAAATGATTAATGACTAAGGTGTGAGTAGGTACTATAGTACTCAAGTAATAAAATAACTCATCATTCCTATTCTCATCAAATTTCTATATCTCTAAATTTGGAATCATCTACTTAAAAAAAATTTAAATGAAAAATTGTTTACATAGAATTTATTCATATCAAATAACAAAAATTACAACTATTATATTATCTAAACTTGAAACAAACCATTAACATATAGCTTTAACAAGCTTAGCCTTATATATTTATAAAACCTAATTTATATATATATATGTAATTAATCAGTCTTATTTATATAAAAAAATATAAAAATAGTATATATACATTATAAAGCTGGATTTGAATAAATTATTATTTTAAGTTTTAAAAAATATAATTTATTTTAATTTAATTTTTAAATTATAAAAATATTTAATTTAATCTTTAAAAAATATATTATATCTCAATATAGTCTTTAGATCTTAAATTTAGACCAAAAAATATATAATATGTATATGTAAAAATTAAATTAACATATAATATATTTTTAATGATTAAATTAAATATTTTTATGATTCAGAAATTAAATTGAGTTTAAAAAATAAAATGATAATTTATTCTAAAATTTTTATATTAAACTGATTTATTTTATACAAAGACGCAAAATCAACAAACAAATTTTACAAGCATTCATCAAATATTTTGATAATTCCCATTCAATTACCTTGCTTGAACTGAGATATGATCATTTAATTTAATGAAAACAAAATCGCCGCTGCTTGCCAACATTAATTTTAAATTCTTTAATCAATGATTTTGGAGTGTACACGTTTTCTCTTTTTTTTTTTTTTGTGTACTTTCCTTTTTTGTTTGTTTAATCTTTAGTCTTTATTAAAGCATTTTTTCAGATGGAATAAACCTCTGAAAGTTTTGATTCTTGCCCTTTCCACAGATGACCTTTTCACAGATTCTCTAAATTGCCTTTCTCTGAAGTGCCCTTGAAGTGCGTCAAGACAACGCCGTTTCATGCCTTTTTTTTTTCTTCTCTGAATTTATTTTGCAAAATCCCAAATTCTCTTTCACATCCTGCACGTTCCTGTGCTATTGAATTGAACTCTGCATTTTGCTTCTTGTCTTCATCCCCGCCATTAGCAACATTGTCTCGCTTTCATCCGCCATTAATGCGTTTTGCTTAATGTTGTCTTCATCCCGCGCGTTACTGTCTTCCCCGCCATTAACGCTGTTTTGCTTAATGCAGCAGCCATCTTATTGAATTAGTGGTAGCTGCTGTCATCTCTATTGAAGTTGTGCATATAGCAGCTGTCTGCCATCATTTTTTATTGTTTTTTTTTTACTTTCATTTTCCAATAATCACAATATTCAACCCAATCAATTAAAAGTTATATCACAATCTCTCAATTCATGCGAACACTTGAAGAAGAAGAAGAAAAGAAGTCAGAATTGGCACCTTGGAATAGAAGAAGAAATCAGAAAAGAAACTGAAACCAAAGTTGCTGTGCACAATCTCAGCCTCCATTAGTCCACCGATCATCCTTCAGATAGAAGGCAATTTAAAGGATCTGTTCCCATTTCATGCTTAAATTGTATATGTCCTTTTTTTAATTTTTAAAATATAAATAAAATAATTATTATAATATTAAAATAATAAATTAAATAATAAAAAATTATTTAATTTTATCTCTTATAATTTTTTATTATTTTTATTTTATTTTTTTAATATTTTATCATACATATTTTATTTTATATTTTATATTATAAAATATATTAATTTATGAAATTACTAATCAAAATGGTCAAAATCAATAGATATGTAGAGAATTTATCAAATGATAGCACTCTATTTATGTGACAGACCAGATGAAATTTTTTAACTTTTAGATTAAATTAATCGATTGAAATTGAAATATTATTTTAAATATATTATATAATAATTATATGAGATTTAAAATATTTCATATAAGAGTTATGTGAAGTTTAATATAATATTTTAATTTTTATCATTCAATTTAATTTAATAATTAAAAAACTTCTTTTAATCTCATAAAAATAATATAGTCTCACTTGATATGTTTCATATATATATATATATATATATATTAGATATTATATTTATATATTTATTATCAAATTTTTTGATAATTATACAATTCATCAATTATATGATTAGTTATTTTTAAATTTTTTTAATATTTTTTTTTATTAAAAATTTAATGTAAAAAATATAAAGAACTATATTTAAATCTAATTTAATAAAAAAAATACCTAATAGAATATGATTTTGCTATGATTTATTTTTTTTGGACTGACATGTTATGGAGTTTAAAAATAAGGAAAAAGAAGAAAAAAACATAATCCTGTGCAAACGAATAGTAGTAATGACAACATAAAAAATACCAGAAATACTTCTTTATTATCAAATGAACACTCACCATAATGATCGGTAAGTATATCACTCAATAAACTTAGGCAAGATTTGCAATTTTCAAGCTTTTAAAAGACGAAGTTAATAAAGCAGCAACACAAAATTTAGAAGCTAAGAATGAGAAAATAGATAAGAATTAAACTCCACGAAATGCGAAAAAAAGGACGACCAAAATAAAAATGACAAATACGGGAAGAAGCACGAAGGTAACAACAATGGAGGTTCCAAAATAAACAAAAATGACAATAATGATAGATGGAATCAATAATTCCAATGGAAAATCATTCATTGGAGCTATGCTCATCTCTAACCTCACTTCTGGGTCTATATCATTCATATTTTATATGGACTTGAACACAAAGCCTGCATTATAATGAAGCCGAAACTAAATTTTTGGCAGCCCCATGATTTTCATCCATACATATTAGAGAAAGATTTGCTTACAGTGAGTACTGTGGCCCACAGAAGCGTTGGTGGAGTCATAAGAGGAAGAGTGTGCCACCATGTCTCCATGTCCATGTGAAGCCATGGTAGAGTGGGTGTCTTCACTGTTGACACGTATATAAAAGCCTACGCTTTTCCTATTTATGTTTTATATTTTCTCAATAGTTTAATTAATGTTGTGATTCACAGAAATATTTTGATGATATTTATTATTGACTTTCCATTTTCGCTTGCCAAGTTGTAGGAAACCAGGAATATATAAATTTTTGGTATATTACTTTCCTTTCTCTTTAAAAAATGTGTATTATAATATTTGAGTCTTTAATATTACCAAATCTTACACTGATATTCAATCAATCGGCAAAATAATCCATGATTCAAAAAATCACCCAATCCAACTACGATTATAACTGACTTAAATCCAACGATTTGACTCATGGGTTCATATGAGTTGGGTTAAATCAACTCAAAGTTAACAATTTGACCAAATGTTATTTTTTTTTATTTTGTTATTTTATTATTTTGTATTATATTATATTTTTATTCAGCATCTTATTTATATTAAATAACAAATTAAATACATATACCTAAATATATATCTATATATATTTATATATATTTATACAAACATGTATATATAAATGCATATATTTTTTATGCATACACATACAATTATGTGTACATATATATACATATACGTGTCTACACGTGCAAGTACAAATAAGATGGCGCATGCTATTGCAATACATGTACTTACATTCTCACGTCTACACATACATGAGAATATATATACATTTATATATATACATATACACATATATATACATCTTTTTGTATACAAATACACTTACAAATATACATGTGAATATACATAAGTATATAATTAATATATCATACATATATTTATTAATTACATCAAAAAATTTTACAAATATTATACTTTATACAAACAAAAATTTAAATACAAATAATTTAAATTTTCACAATTTAAATTTTTTATATTTTAAATTCTATAAAATTTAGAATTTCAGAAGCTAAACACAATCTAAAATTTTTTTAAAAATATCTACTAAAATTGGTGCATGTTAAAACTAGACATAATTTACTTATATGGCATGATTTAATTAATAAAATTAATCAAGCAATTTGCATAAAACAATTTTAAGAATAATTTATGATTATAAGATTTAGATTAAATGTAAATTATGAAAAAGTTAATACGTTAATAAGTGAAGTGAATTTGACCTCATGAATCACATAACCCATTTAAAAAACTAACATGGGTCATAAATGGTTAATTAGATTATTAATGACCCAACCCACCCATTTTACCACAGCTACTACCAATCAGAAATTCTAAGGAATTAATAAAATCGTCAAATGGCAGGCACCAAAGTAAAGGACAAAGGAATAGTAGAAATAACTAAATAGAAAGGTCGCAGAACAAGTGCACTATCACGTTTCGTGAAAGTCCTAAAAATGCTTAGCAGACTGAAACAAACTGTGTTGGGGATGGGGGTGAAATATATGAAGCTGGATATACAATGAATTGCGTGGAGTAACTTTGGAAATACTTTTATAATTTTTTTTATGCAACGAAATTTCAAAGAAAAGAAAACTAGGGTCTCTGGGAATACACAAGATGCATCTACCTATGCCAACCCTACGAAGTCTAGGTGTCTATCTAGCAAGCTACCTTGTTAAAAGTATGCTAGCTCATAGCCTGATACGAAGGCGTAAAAGGTCAATACAGAGAGACTCCCAACTTAGAAAGAAACTTGTCCATCCCAGCATCTGCTCACATTTGAGTCCCAGGTCAGAGCCAACAACCCTATAGATGCATTCAGTCCATGTCAGCACAACATATCAATGATAAACAGCTAAAAATCCAAAATCCAGCCATCTCTGCCACACACACAGACACACACACGCATATATAGAGCAAGGAAATCTAAATTGAAGCTGCACAAATACCTTAATTCCCCATCAAAAAATGAAAGACACTCAAAGCAGGGAATAATATACTCCTTGTTACCAACCTTGGGGCCTTTAGAAATTGTCATCAATCGAATATGAATGGTACCAAATGCTTTCATTAATCATCCCAAGCACTATCTGCTGCTCCCTCTCTTTTAATGTTTGACGTGGTAATCATGAACCTATACTTATCCTCAATAGTAATTGAAGCAGCTCCGGAAGCTAGGTTCTTGGACAAAGCAATCTTTGCCTCTTTTTGTGCAGCTGCTGCCTCTTTCTCCTTCCTTCTAGCAACCTAGAAACAAAGAACACAAAGATCCAGTATTACATTAACCTTGCTTCACAACAACAAATAAAAGATCCCAAAAATAAACAAAAACTGTACCTTTCCAGTTGCAAATGCCACAGCATTCCCAGATTCAGCATCAGCTATAGCTTTCCTTATATTTGCCACAAGGAACTAAAAGCCAGGATAATGTTGATGTTAGAGTCAAATTGAAAGAAAAATGGTTCAAAATAAAGAAGAGGATAGCAAGCACCATATCCCGATCAGTGTAAAAAGAAGTTGCTTGGCCTGTCGATCCTGCACGCCCTGTCCTCCCGATCCGGTGTACATAATCTTCCATGGTCTATAATTGAAGCAGCCATAACCCAAGGAAATTAAATTTGACTGACAAGTACCAGGCCAATGAGATGCCAACAAAGCAGTAGAATGGCAATCAATATCGGAGTAGAATCCCCAAACTTTTCAGACAACCTTTTATTAGGGGATTTCAGGTAAAATTTTGTGTCAAATAGTTCTTGCTTGTAGCAGAAATACCTTTGGAAGATCTAGATTGATAACATGCGACACTCCTGTGACATCCAAGCCACGAGAAGCAACATCAGTGGCAACCTGCATAGATTGGTCTCAGTGAGCAACATAGATAGCAGGTAAAAGATCCCAAACTTCAGTCCAATGCAATAAAGAGAACTATTCGGAGTATTGAAAGTTTGAAGTGGAATTATGCAAAAGAAAAAGAAATGTACAAATATCAAAGGTCCAAATGTGAAGTTGGCATAATAGGCATACTTAATGATTTTAATTCAATTTAGGAAATAAGTCCTTTCTATTTTCTCTGTAATGATTTTAACTCGAAACACCACATCAGACTTTCACACAACTGACATGGTAAATGCCCATTTGTCCTCAATGCTAGCAAGTCCACCAAAAAACAAGAGAGAATTCACCCCTTATTGTAATTGATTCCATAACAATGAATCACATTCTTCCACAACACCACAGTACTACACCTTCAACCATAACTTCCAAATGCAGATTTCATCATTGAGACAAGACTAAGCAGGCTTCACAATCTGTCTATGCTAACAATACATCAAAGAATTCCACCAAACCATCAGTTGCAATGAATCATGACAGTTACAGTTTTTGTAGAGGGAGAAAATCAAAATGTTCTTATAAAGTTTAAGAATTATGCTCCATAGAAGACTAGAAGTGTAGGACTGGTTACCAAAATATTGGTGGAGCCACTCCGAAAATCATGCAACGCGGCCTCTCTTTCACTCTGACTACGGCCGCCATGAAGAGAAGCTGCAGATAACCCTTGAGCTATCAATGCTTCAGCAATTTCATCACACCTTGTCTACATGCACATAGAAGAATTAATAATGAGAAGATGGATATGGCCGAAAAGATCAGAAAGACGATGTTTCCATTTCATTCATTTATTATTCTAAATATGAACAATGTCTTTTGGAAGACAATATAATAAATACAGGAACAAAAATGTCAAATTTGCAGCAAAGAATTCGGTGCTAATTTAAGATTGTTAAATTCTGCAGTGCATTATTTCAACATATAAGTCTTGAAAAACGAAAAAGAATTGACATAGAAGCATGCTATGCATGCTAAAAAATATGCACACCTAAGTACTTTGTTTCTTATTGCTTGCATTTAAACCCCAGAAACTTTAAGCTGTTAGGAAAAGGCTCAGGATCAGTTTTATTAACACCTTTAACATGCTTTTTTGGAGATAAAGCATAACAGGACCCACCATAATTAAAGCTTAAATTAATCAGTGACAGAGGCAACATGGATCAAACTTCTAACTGCTTGGCCATGAAGGCTCAAGATTGTATTAATAACTCTTAACACAGCATAGATACTAATCATGATGACATACCTTTCTTTCCACAAACACAATTGTTAGTGGAAATGGACGACCACATTTTTCAGCCTGCGTTGCCTCCTCAACAAGCAAATCTAGGAGCCGATCAATCTACAAATACATAGCAAGTTTCAGAACAGACACCAAAAGAAATAGATAGTGCCACGGAAAATAGCAACTAAAAATTTTCAAATTGAAGGATCAGCCATATTTGAGAGTTGATGAAGATTAATTAAAAAGGACACCACCGTCCGCAATATAGTTATAAGGGTATAAAGCATTAAATAATAATACTAATAATATAAACAAATAAATAAAAGCAGCAGAGGATAGAACATCAAACAGTAAACTGTAAGAGTATCTCCATTTTAGGGACCAGTAGTACATGGTTTTGAACTGACACTATCTATAACGGCTGAACCTTACATTTAAGGGTTATATTCACATTGCAAAAATAATACATAAATAATGTAAAAACCATTATATTTCAGAAGCCTTCCAAGTTGTTACAATAAAAATTCTATAGAATATCCATCCCTCAAGGAAAAGGTGGCAAACGAATAAGAACACCACATGGTAAAAAGATCCTGGAAAACTATGATAGCCAATAAACCAGTAAATTAAACAAGTAACTCTTAATCAAGAGCTTAACAAAATTGTTTTTGATCTTATTAGACACTTTTTTTTTTTTTTGGAGAAATGACCTTATTAGATAATTGATCATACCTTCTCATGTTCAGAAACCTTCACAAGAGTTTGACAAACATTTGCTGTTGGGCTACTCACTTTCCCCACCTTCACTTGCACTGGACTACCCAAGTACTCCTGAAATTAAAAAAAAAGAAATGTAAACTTCATAAAAGTTCTTATACAACTCACAACTGAATTTACAATGAAATATTCACAATAAAAACTCCAATAATTCTTTTTCAAGCTAACATTTACAGTTCAATATGCTCTATTCCACACTCTAACAGAAATTGAACAGGTTAAAAGTAACTTGATAGTGAGGTTACAAACAGCTTCATGAATTAACAAACTTTGTCAACAGAAAATACTGAATACTGGCATTTGATTTTTATTTGTCTCGGCACTCCGACCCAGTGGGTTACTTCAACATATCAGAATATGAGCACCCTAATCTATTAACGTTGCTCCAAGTAAGCAGATGTAAGAAGGAAGGAAGGAAACCAGACCTTTGCTAATGCTTCAATCTCCACAGGCATAGTAGCACTAAATAGCAACGTTTGATGCTTTGCTGGAAGATTTCTCATCACCTACAATATTAGACATTATATATTGTCTTCAGAAATCTAAATGAACATAACAACTGTAGTGGTTACTTATAGCTAACAGCTCGTTCATATGAGATTAAATTTGCAATATTCACGCATCCAATTGTTCGACACTCATGACCAAATCATCTTGTTTAAGTATAATGCCTAAGTTCCAAGTTAAATAACAGTTTTAAGCAGAGAATGATAAATGGAAGGAAGAAAGAACTACGTGGAAACCATAGAATTTAGTGAAGCTTAGAGACCAGATATCTAAATTTGAAATTAAATTGTCATGAAAATAAAGGGAAAATTCTTATATGGAGGAAAACTTCATTACCACTAACCTCTCTTATCTGTGGTTCAAAACCCATATCAAGCATTCTATCTGCCTCATCTAGAACAACAAAAGAAATTCTAGAAAGGGAAGTATTGCCTTGTTGTAAGTGATCAATAAATCTCCCAGGGGTAGCAACCACTATGTCAACTCCTGCTCGTAGCTCAGATCTCTTACATAGCAACCAGAATAACGTTAGAATAAAGCATGTAAAAGAACACAAGAATTCAAACTTCTCATAAATGCTTTTAGACAGTAATGAAAAGTATATTGAACCAGTTGCAACATTTTTGCTGCCCAGTGGGGCAGGTTCTCAACTCAAATCTAAGGGCAACAAAAATTATGTTAAGACCAAAAACATGTTCATACAAATTAAACACATAACAACTTGCATGATTTGCTTTGACCATACTTGACAGAATAAGATAGGCAATAAGCCAATAAACTTTAGTTCTCCTTGACCAAACCTTCGCAAACACAGGTATAAGACAAAAATATGATGCCAACATTTAGTTACCTGCTTTTCAATGTTAGTTCCACCAACGACTATTGCAGTTTTTAATGACTCAAGTGATCTGCTAAAAGCTTTAACCTGCCAAAAATCAAAGATACCACAGAAATATTAAAATGATTACAACAAAATAAGTTACTCATGAAAAGAGAAAAGATTAGCTAGAAAAGTGAATGAGTGATCAGGCATAACAAAAGAATTTGCTTATTACATCATTAAGAACGGATAATTCAAAGTAAAAACCTTGTGTTCATTGTACAAATGATCTAACTTCCAATAGGGAAGTGACATGGTGTAACACACGAGATCAGCATCATGAAAGATAGCATCATAGAACTCTTGTATCTCACATACAACAGAATCCCTACCTATCCAAAAAGTTCAGAATCAAATAATTTTTTTACATGACTAAAATATAAAGGATGAACGAAAATTGTTCCAATAGGGTCATAGTATAGAAAACATATACTATCAATCAAACATCATACTTCTATTCAATGATAAAAGAATTCAAAATCACATAAAAATTAAAAATGCATGACTGAGGATCTTTGTGAATGAAGATACGAATAAAAGGGGACACAACATAGTCCCAATTTCATATGTCTAGTCTATGAACAACTATCAACTAAAATATTAGAAATCACTAAGGAATTCATCCCTAGTTATATAGATAACCTATTTTCATACACCCAAAATAGAATCTATCACCTCTTTCTCTATTTGTTGAGCAAGCTCTCTAGTAGGAGCCAAAACCAATGCTAAAGGACCATCACCACGCCGAATTGGAGGTTGAGCCAAGCAATGCTACAAAATAAGGGAAGGAAATTTAGTTGACTATTTGTTTGATTGGCACCAAATGATATCTAAGAAAACCATTACAAAGATTAGATAGAAATGCCATGTGTAATGAGTTCACACCTCTATCATAGGAATGGTAAAAGCTGCAGTTTTTCCACTGCCAGTTTCAGCACAACCCAGTAGATCCCTTCCACTAAGTGCAATTGGCATGGCTTGAGCCTGGATTGAAGTTGGCCTTGTGTATTCATGATATGCAATATCCTTCATGATACTTGGGTGCAAACACTGTACATAAACAAGTGCAAAATTTATCATACATTTGCACTAATCACTAACAATTAACTAGAAGAAATATGGATCTGATCAATAAAATTAACTACCATGTCTGCAAATGATTCTATTGGTGCAGGTGCAGGAAGGGAGTCAGAAGCAACAGTAACATCAAGATTAAGCCGCAGTCGGACCTCTTCAATCTGCATATAAGAGGCATGTAATCTGTAAAATTAAGTAACACAATCATTGATTTTTTGCTTATAAATTATAAAGCCTTCAACTTTCTGGCAGCTAAGAAGCTATTACAAGCAATCAAACTCTGTAAACATAAATGATCATTTTATATCCTTTCAGGTATTTCGGAAGCTCCCAACTGCTAATCTCCCTCCCATTGTGGAAGCCAGAGATCATCCTTTTAATGGTTGACCAAATAAACTCAGCTTCCTAATTCATATCTGATTGGTTGATATTAGGAATAATTTCCATCAAGCTATCAAGGTTCAATATGTCTGACTGCCATTGTTGCATGGCAATAGGGCATTTACTATCAGCGAATTGCACCTAATATGACTATAATTTCAACCAAACCATACTTCTATAATAAAAAAACTCTCTGAACTAAATAGTAAATCCTTGTGATTGTCATAAAAAAACCAAGCCTCTGATATATGACACTCAATGGATACACTTTTCAACACTCTCCAAATATTGAACTACTTAAGGAAGAAAAAGCACTCCTTGATACAAGACTGTTAATCTTTTTCTTTCGAGATGTTATTCATCAAAACATAAGTCATCATTTACACAATTTTACAGCTAAGGGAGAGCAAGTAAAGGAAGCCAAAAAAGAACGCATTACAAGTTACATAAGCTGACCACAGAAATGAAACACAAGAAATCCAGAATAGCTCCAAAAACCCTAGACATCTAAATTAAACGACACACATTCCCCCAAGCTATGCAAACTCGAAACATTTCAGTTGAAGGGGACAGAGCAGTCACTATATCACACAGGAAAAAAAAAAAAACAGAAACCTGCTCAGGCTTCATACGAGAAACGCGTTCGGACGGTTGCCATTGAGGGAAGACGGCGTCTGGGACGGCAAGGGTCCGAGACGATGAAAGAGTTCCGGAGCTCCGGCGAGAGAGATTGGAGAAGGTAGAGGGAGAAGAAGAGGTAGGAGAGCTGTTAAAGTGAGAATTTGAGGAAAAAGCAAGGTTGCTGTGATCGTTGCTGTCTAGGGCTAGAGAGGAAATTCTGGTAGCAACAGTAGTGGAGCTGGAACTCCTGCGGCGCGGAGGCACGTACGACATAGTTTTCCGTCCTTCCTTTGGAAGAGGTTTTTCTTATCAGGGAGCACAGCCAGATAGGGTACTGAGAAGCATAAACGAGAGGTTCGTGCTTTGCTAGCCGAGTGAGTCTCGGGATGGTGGTGATACATAAGCCTAGTAATATCTTTGCTTTCTCTATCTCTCCCTTTCTTTTTTTTTAACTTTCCACGATTGTGGTCCTGATGGGCTCCTTTAATGTTCGAGGCCCAATCATTTAGTTAACCAAATTGGGCTCAAGACTGAACAAATTTTAACATTATATTATATCATTAGTTAATAATATTTAAGTAAATTTTTTTATTTTATGTTGATAATTTCATATATTAAAAAAATAAAAATATATTAAATATAATTAATTAATATATAATTAAATAGTACAATACATATACTTAATTATTATTTGTAAACTATATAATATGGTAAAATGTATATATTAAATTCGCGACAGTGCATTTATTTAAACGTCATGTCAATATATGTTCAGCTTTATAAAGCTTAGAAATCAATATTAGAATATGAAGGTTGCTTGCAAATGGGATGATATTATGATGCAGACAGGTGCGTATTTCATTTTGGAGGTTCTAATTTCGTGGCTATCATAAAATTGTCTACTTAGAAATCTGAATCCAAATTACTTGCTATTTTTAAATGTGTTTGAAATTCAATAATAATAATAATAATAATTTTCGAAATTAATATATATATGACACAGACGATTGGGAAGGACACAAAGAAGAAGCAATATTTTTTTAGACAAAAACAAGAAACGCTGACGGAGAAAACTACAGAAGGTGGCCCTGTGGGAGGCTAAGTGACGTGTTTAAAAAACTGAAGATTGGGATCTGCAAGCAAAAATAAAACGAGACATTTAATTATGACTATGTTTGATTTAAATTAATTATATATTATGTTTAACATTTAATTATTCCATTATTAACTATTAGTGTCTAAAATTGTATGTGAAATTGTGAACATTGAAGCTCCTTGCCTATAACTTGGGTACCTTCAATTTGGAACGTATCTTATTATCTATGTGCAGTTCCCACACTGTTATAGTTCAACACTGTCTCTTAAAAGTTTTATTCCTATATTATATCTTTATTTAGAAATCTTTGATAACAAACAACTAAAAAATTGTACTTAAAATGTTTTCTTTATCAACTAAACCTTTGACATAATGTTATAGGAATTGGTCTAAGGGCCAAATCAATATAAAGCCTTCCTCACACTTTATGAATTCTTATCCTAACACTGAAGGGAAATTCGTACACTTTGTACAACCACAAAATATTAAAGTAAAAAATTTCTATCTTATATTGTACACATAATTAAAATAACGAAGGGTAAAGAACTTGTTTGATTGTAAATTTAAAAAAATTATTTTAAAAAATATAAAAATTTGTTGAAATAACTATTTAAAAAAATAATATATGTGTAAAACAATTAAAAAATGTTTTAAATTCTAATTTGTTTAAATTAAAAATAAAAAACATATCTTTTATTAATAGCATGTATATAAATATATTAGAATAATATTAATATAAATTCTCTAAATTAATTTTATAAAATAATACAGAGCAACTATTAAACAAACTAATCTTTATAATAATCTTTTGTTATTTTTTATTGTATATAAATACAATGTCCACAAAAATTATTCATTAAAGTATTGAAAAAACTTTATTAAAATGAATTATCACTTTTAATTTTTTTGAAAATAATATTATACTATATTTTTTAAGAATTTGTTGTTATTTGAGTCCAATCATTTTAGCCATAAAATGATACAATTTGTTGTCTTTAAATTTAATTTTTATGATATTAAATATTATATTTTAATTTTTTATAAAAAATATATAAATATATTTAATATTTAATAATATTTTTAATAAAATTATTTTTAAAAAATAAAAAAATAATTTATTGATTCTATGCTTAGAGTTTTAGTGTTTAGAGAAAAGTGGAGTTGATGGCATTTGGCGCGAGATTGAGGAGTTTGGTGCGCCATTGGTCCCTTGTCTTTTTGTGCGGTAGTAGGTGAGATTGACGCATTTCATTCTTTATGAATATTATTTTTAATTATAAGATTTTTGTTCTATAAAAATTGAACAAGGAAATTGTCACGGTCAAGTAAATACTTATTTTTCGGGAATAAATTATGTGTGAAGGAAAAATATTTTAAGCATATTTAGATTTTATTTTAAAATATTGCTACTTTTTTAAATGTTACATATGTTATAAAAAATTTTTAAAAAAGAAATTTTAATAAAAGCGATTGATTGATAAGGTGTTTATTGAAAATTTCAAAGCCTGTTACGAATATTTATATTACAATAATTTTAAGTTTTTTTATTATTAATTTTTAAAATTATATATTATATAATATAAAATTTATATTATAATAATTTTAAAATCTTTTAATTATTATTTTTTAAAATTATATATTATATAATATAAAATTTATGTTATAATCATTTTAAAATCTTTTAATTATTATTTTTTAAAATTATATATTATATAATATAAACTGAAATATATGATATTAAGAGAAATAAAAATATTTAATACTTACAAACAACTAAAAACACATACTCAAAATAAAATTCAAAACATTTGCCTCGTTACCAAAATTGTGTACATAAAAATAGTTGTAAATAGGAATATAAGTTATATTTAACAAATTAAATAAAAAATGTACATGCTAAACATCTAGTATTTATATATTGAGTAAATTATATTAATATCTCCTGAAATCAGATTAAAATATATTTCATTTGTTTATTATTTCAAAAAATATATTTGACTTCTTTAATATCTGGTATGATATTGTTACAAAAATCTCCTAATTTATTTTTTGTTGGTATAGCTAGTTTTTTTATACAATATGTATGCTCATTTGAAAATAATAAATTATTTATTTTTATACTAAGAATATTATATTAAAAACAAAATAACATTTTTATATTTGTGTAAAAATTTGTTTCATTAACAAAAATATTTAACGACCAGTTGACAACGTTAATTATAATCTCCAATAAAATTGGGTTTTGTGGGTTTTAGGTTTTAAAGGCTTCAACTTTATATGATGGTTTGCTCTTAAAAAGTTGGCTCTTCCACTCCAACTCATTCTCAAATATAATGTGTTAGTTGTCTCAATTTTGAGAATGTCAAAGGTTGTAGTTGAACGTTGTTTTGTGTTTTTTTTTTTTTATAAAATAAAATAATGATAAACTTTCCACAAAACAAATAAATATGTACTATGAAGTACTAATAGTCAAAGGGGGAGGATAGATCCAAACATAAACACAAATGTGTGTTGCGAGATCATCGGGAACTTTCGGCTCCAAATTCTGTGAGAATTGATTTTGGCTAAGTAAAACTTATTTAAATATTATTAAAAGTTTTCAAAACAAAAAAAGCCGGATTACAAATTCTGGGAGAGATATTTTGCAAAAGGCCGAAATCTAAATTAAATAAAAAGGGCTTTTAAGTATTTTGTACGTAAAAGCTACCAGTATAAACTTTGACATATTTGTACTTGGCATTTTTGTAAAAAAAAGTTAAATTATTTATATAATCTCTATATTTTTATTTAATTTTTAATTAAATTTTTATAATTTAAAAAATTATAATTTAATCTTTATAGTGTAATTTTTATAATTTAACAAATTTTTAAATTATATCATAAGTTTAAATTTTTGGTAAAAGTGTGTTAAATTTTGATAATATATTAATTATATATTATCTTAATATTACAAATTTATTTAATTTAAATAAAATTACTTATATTATTTAATATAAATTATATTTTATTGTATACATGTGAGTTATTTTTATATTGTTATTTTTTTTATATTTTTTTATATAAATCATACATAATTAAAATACTAAGATATTATATATTGGTAACATTAACAAAATTTGATATAATTTTAACAAAAAATTTGAAAACCATAATTAATTTAAAAATTTGTTAAATTATAAAGGTTCAAATATAAATTTTTAAATTATATAAATATAATTAAAAATTAAATAAAATTATAAAAATTGTAAGAGTAATTTTTTATTTGACATGAGTAACCATAATATTGTTGCATTTTATATATTATTTGTTAAATTTATTTGTATACATAAATTATAAAATAGTTTATTTAATTATAAAACATTTTAAATATTAACTATAAAATAATTTATTAAATATAAATTTTAGTCATAACATTTGAAAAACAATAAAAACTATTCATAAAATTCCTAGGTAACTGACTAGTTGTGCATAACTATACATATATAACCACATTTTTTCTCTCAAACTCTTTTTCGCTTTGATAATTAAAATCCTCTTCTTTTTTATACTGAATTTATATAATTTGTTTATATTTTATCCCCTTGAATATTTATATACTGAAAAAATTAGCACATTTTTTTCTTGCAAATTAGGTGCCAATTTGTATTTTAACTGGGCGAGGCCAGACCCAAATAATGTAAAGAAAAGGTCCATATTTTTATTAATATATTAATATAAAAGTCTAATTTAATTTTTTATAAGTTTGACCCGTAATCAATTTTACTCATCTCTAAATCCATGGGAAAAAAAATCTTTATATTTAAATAACCAAACTGATGTCCATATCTGAAGAATTTTATTATCCGTACTTCAGTCATTAATATTATTATCGTTCCCTTTGAAATTGTTAACTCATCGTCTTGGTTTAGTCAAATCTGACGAGGATTTTGTATTTGTTGGACTACGTTGTGCTGGAAGAAAAAGTCCACCATTCAGCTACCAAACTAGCTATATAATATATATATATATATATATATATATGAGTTTATATTAATTATTTTGCGAGAGCTCACACCCTCCCCACTCTATTCTCTGTAAAGTGTTGATTTTATATATTTGAATTTAAATAAATTATACATATATTTTTTATGTATTAAAAGTTTAATAAAAAAATTATATAATTAAAATAAAACTTATAAAAAAATTAAATTATTTTTAAATCATATTATTATGATTAATTTTATTTATTTAACTGTTAATATATAATTATTTTAAGAATCAAATTAGACTGATTAATATGACAAGAAAATTGGTGAACTCATTGTGGTTGCGGTTTGATCAATCATCAAAATTAATCTTGTAAAAAATTAATCAATGATCCAATCAATCATCAAAATTGATCTTGTAAAAGATTAATCAATGATAAAAAAAATTGATCCAAAATTAAATTAATCAATCAAAACTAGCCAATTTAATGTTTCAACTGATTTTAAAAAAATTGTCTGTTCAATCTGTTTTTCAATCTTCAATAATAAAAAGATCAAAGAAAAATATAATATAAAAGAAAATAAAGAAAATTGAGAACAAACAAAAAGAGAGAACAAAAAAATATCAATAATTGATACGTTATAATATTTTTTTAAATTAGTAAATTATTTATTAATTTATCTAAAAAAGATGATATATTTTATATTTATGTAATAAAATTATATAAAATATTTATTATTATACTTAATTATAATTTAAAATTAATATATAATATTAATATCAGTTCGATTATGATTAAACTATTAATTAATATCTTAACTAATTCAATAATTAATTTAATTTTAAAAATATTAGTTAACATGAACATACTACATATAAGATTTGATGGAGTAAAAGCATTTTACTTTCCTATATTGAACACTCCACCTTGGTTGTCAAAGTCACACTAATTCTTTAATAGACGCCAGCTTAATTATTTTTTATTACATTCTATAATAAAACCACTGTTTAGTTTATTAAAAACATTTGTTTTGTGATCAACTAAGTATTTAAAAAGTCCATCCAAATTTTATACTAATCTGTGATTGGTTGATTTGAATGGTAGGTTTTCGTGCTCTTTAAACAATAATCTAAATTTTAAAATTTTCATTAATTTGACACTTTCCATAAGTTTTGGTAACTTGATACTTGTACAAATAGAGTTGGTATATCTAAATCAACTCTCACCTAGTTAGAACGTCACAGACTTGATTTGTAGTAATATATATATATATATATATATATATATATATAGAGATGTTTGGCAACTAAAAATATAACTTTCAATTTTTAATTATGAATAAAATAATATAATTAATATATATATATAATAGTTGAGAGACGGAAGACAAAATAGTATTTTAAGAATATATAATGTAATATAAATAGATATTAGATGGAAGGCCGATTATTAGGTTAAAAATTATTATGTTTTAGTTAATAATTATATATTAATAAAACTTATAAGGTATATTAATCTGATTTTTAAACAAGTTTGATAATATTAACAAAAATCAAACTGATGAATTTTAAATTTTCAGAAGCAATAAGTTTATTTACTCTATATTTTGGTAGTCCAAAGTCCTAAGTCCTAACTATTTGCAAAGCCTTGGAATGCTCTTCTGAAAATTATTTGCTTTGTTGGATTCAACGTTTCAATTATCCAAAACCCATGATAAATATAATAGTATGCTTTTTTAATTTTGAAAGATAGTTTTGTAGTCGATTATGATTTACTTTCTCAATAACGATAATGTATTTTTTAATTTGTAAAACATCATAAAAGTAAAGTTCTTATAATTTTAAATACTTTTGAATTTTATACTTAAATTTAAAAATTTGTCAGAATTTTGTTAAATTTTGAATATATGCTAATTAATTATATAACATCTTAACATTACAAATTTATTTAATTTATAAGTCAATTTACTTATATTACATAATATAAATTTCATATTTCATATATGTTAAATTATTTTGAAATTATTATTCATTTTGTCTTTTACTTGTTAACATAAGCTATACATAATTTGGGTGTTAATATATTACATGTTGATAATATTAACTAAATTTAATATAATCTTAACAAAATATTGATAAAAGAGATTAATTTAAAATTTTGTCAGAGTATAAAAATTTAATTATAAAATTTTAAATTATAAAAATTACAAAAATAATATAACCTAATGTATACTAGCTAATTTTTTCTTTTCACATAATCACCAAGACAATATCACATTAAATGAGACGATTGCTTGATAATGACAAGAAAATTATACGATACGGTGGAAAGGTGATAATTAACTATTGAATACACTCTCTAATCAATATTTGATATGTCACCTCAGGGTGTTTATCAACAAATTAAAGATGTTATAAATTATGATATTTCTGTATACTTATGAAGTAGACTAACGAAAATGTGAATTATCCAAAACCAATTGAGTGAGAAAGCCAAGCAAATTAGGATGTGTTACCATGAGAAATCTAAGTACTTATTTTGTTAGTTTTAGAAATAGAGGATCGCAATTTGGCTTTAGGAATCACCTAATTTATTACTATGGGGGATCCAGAAGTTTCAAGTGGATGAGTGAAGGCACCAATTGCGTCTCGAAATTGATTGCCCCTAAACCCAGAAAAGCTAGATGATGCTAAACAAAAAGCATACCAATTCGTTGCTACCATAATTTATGATCTTCCGTCTCAATAACTTCCTCTCTCTGGCTAATGGCTATGTTCCTCAAAAAATAAAATGATAGATTTAATTTCTATTAAAGATTTTAATATTTTAGAAAATTTTATCTGCAACATTAATGTGTCGTGATTATGTCAACTTAATGACATGTCAAAATCCTACTGGTTGGACCCACACTGATGATAGACCCAATTTGGCAACTTTTTTTTATTATAATTTTTAATTTACAAATATATAATTCTGATATCCGCCTCCACCAACCCCAGCTTACCTACTACGACGGTCACGCGCGCACACGCAAACTTCCAAGTTCTCTCCTACCCATCAAAATCACCGTCAAATAACGGCGTCAGTATTCCACCGCAACGCCTACTTACACAATCCACATTCCACACCACATGCCACAGCTTTCAGGTAACGTGTGCCACCTGACAACCACCCAACACCTATTACTTTTCGCTATAAAACCCCAAGCCACTCTACTCTCTGACCAACCCCAAGACTAAAAAATCTCCATTACATCGCTTCAATACTTCTCAATCCACGATGGATCTCCTCCTTCTGGAGAAGACGCTCATCGGTCTCTTCGTCGCCGTTTTGGTCGCCATTACTGTGTCGAAGATCCGGGGGAAGCGATTCAAGCTCCCGCCGGGTCCTATACCGGTGCCGATTTTCGGGAACTGGCTGCAAGTCGGTGACGATCTGAACCACCGGAACCTCACCGACTTGGCCAAGAAATTCGGCGATATCTTCTTGCTGCGGATGGGGCAGCGGAACCTGGTGGTGGTGTCGTCGCCGGAGCTGGCGAAGGAGGTGTTACACACACAGGGGGTGGAGTTCGGGTCGAGGACTCGGAATGTGGTGTTCGACATCTTCACGGGTAAGGGGCAGGATATGGTGTTCACGGTGTACGGTGAGCACTGGAGGAAGATGAGGCGGATCATGACGGTTCCGTTTTTCACGAACAAGGTGGTGCAGCAATACCGACAGGGGTGGGAGGACGAGGCAGCGAGTGTGGTGGAGGACGTGAAGAAGAACCCGGAGTCGGCGACGAATGGGATCGTTCTGAGAAGGCGGTTGCAGCTGATGATGTACAACAACATGTACCGGATCATGTTCGATAGAAGGTTCGAGAGCGAAGAGGACCCGATGTTCCAGAAGCTCAAGGCTCTGAACGGTGAGAGGAGTCGTTTGGCTCAGAGCTTTGAGTATAATTATGGCGATTTTATTCCCATTCTCAGACCTTTCTTGAGAGGGTACCTCAAAATCTGTAAGGAAGTTAAGGACAGAAGGTTGCAGCTCTTCAAGGACTTCTTCGTCGATGAGAGGAAGTAAGTTTTTCTGTAACTGTCTTTTCTTATAGAGAATTAATTTAGGAATAATTGGACGTTGATTACGAGTTATTAGATGCTTAATTTGATTATTTGCACATGGTTTTACGTATATATGTTGTACAAATAACGAAGGAATTGAGGAATAATTAGGAATGAAACATTGCAGGAAACTGGCAAGCACAAAGAGTACGAGCAACGAAGGACTGAAATGTGCAATTGATCACATATTGGACGCCCAGAAAAAGGGAGAGATCAACGAGGACAATGTCCTTTACATTGTTGAGAACATTAACGTGGCTGGTATATTCTTTTTTCGTTTTTAATTTGTCTTTTTTATTTTGAAGAAGTTACTAGTACTTGCGAAAGAAAAGGACATTTTGGAATAACCGTAAATATATTTCACTTGTGGGGCAGTTTGAAGTCAATTCATACTAAATAAAGAAATTGGATGTGCTGAGCTAATTTATAAATAAAATTAAATGCATTTTATGTGCTTCACTAAATGCCCATCTCAAAAGGTTTGATTCTTGATTAAATAGATATAGAGTCACTCCCGTGTACAAATAAAAAGATGTTTTAAATAGTATAAAAATATAAAGATTATTAGATTCAATAAAAGATAAAAATAATGTTTAAAATAGTTTAATTTTTCAATAACAATATCATATTTTTATTTTATGAATTTAGTTGTTTAAAAAATAAAAAGTGTTTTTTTTTATATCGGACTTTACCTACAAAGGAATTTCTACGAATAATATCATTGGTAATAATACTATAATAAACGTGAGAAAACCAAATATAACGGTGATTAAATGAGCAATACTGTCGTGATATTTTTTATTTTTGTTTTCTTCGTTAAAGGATGGGCAAAGGGACACATGAATATGATGTGATCATTTAAAGAAGGCGGACAGATGTATATATGTGAATGTCCCTAAAATGCCCCTAAATTTGATGAGTTGATCACCGAATTGATATTACTTAACTTTTATATATAAATTTTCACATGTGATATTTTAATATATAATATCAAAATTTTTTTAGGGCTATGAGAATGTAATAAATATTTTTTTGTCTCATTTCTTGTTTTGGGTTTCCAATTATTATTTGTTAATGACGTTAGGAAGGGGAATTTTAATTTGAGTGGTTGTTTGTGCTTGTCATGGGCAGTACGGGACATAAAAATTAAAAACCAATTTGCAAAGATAGGTGAGACATATTTGTCTCCACTCTCTAATCTGTGGGCAGGTACGATAGCTACAATTGAGTAGGACCACCTACCTCTTTCCTCCACCAACATGTATTCATGTCATGACAAAGAGATGAGCACATTTCTTTGGTTTAGGGGCGGCATAAACAAGGCATTAATGATATGAAAAGCATAATACTATCAGCTGGAAAACTAATATTTTTCTAACTAGAGCTAGCAGAAGCTTGATTTTGTTAATCTGTGTTAGTACTGAGTCACAATGTTTGTTTTGATAACCAGCAATTGAGACCACCCTATGGTCAATCGAGTGGGGCATAGCGGAGCTGGTCAACCACCCAGAGATCCAGAAGAAGCTCCGGGACGAGATCGACAGCGTGCTGGGCCCTGGCCACCCAGTGACAGAGCCAGACACCTACAAGCTTCCATACCTTCAGGCAGTGATCAAGGAGACTCTCCGGCTACGCATGGCCATCCCACTCCTTGTCCCCCACATGAACCTCCACGACGCCAAGCTTGGTGGCTATGACATCCCGGCGGAGAGCAAGATATTAGTGAACGCATGGTGGCTGGCCAACAACCCGGCTCACTGGAAGAAGCCGGAGGAGTTCCGGCCGGAGAGGTTCCTTGAGGAGGAAGCAAAGGTTGAGGCTAATGGGAATGACTTCAGGTACCTTCCTTTTGGTGTCGGGAGGAGGAGTTGCCCTGGGATTATACTAGCATTACCTATTCTGGGGATTACTTTGGGACGTTTGGTCCAGAATTTTGAGCTGCTGCCTCCTCCTGGGCAGTCCAAGATTGATACCTCTGAGAAAGGAGGGCAGTTTAGTCTGCATATACTCAAGCATTCTACTATTGTTGCAAAGCCAAGATCTTTTTAGTGCTTTAGTGTTGCAGTGCTAGGATCAATGAATTCCCTTGAATTTTTAGTGTATTTTGTAATCATCAGTGTTGGAGTACTGCTATTGGGGAATTATATGGTTTTAAGAAATGTAAGATAGGCCTGGAAATGGGTAAAATGAATGTGTTACACGTCTCTGTTGAACGTCTCATCGTAAATCTGTGACTGTAATGAACTTGAAATGATGGTTTTAGAGAGATGGATTTTGGAATAACTTTGCTCTTTCTTCCATTGCCTTTTTGTTGTGATGAGAAAGCCGAAGTTTATTTATTTCATTCGGCGTGGCACCTGGGAATTGGGATATGTCGTGACATCTAAAATGTTAAGATACATATCAGCGTTCCTTTTCCTTTACCTCGCAAAAAGGATGAAGCCAGTGTGCCAGAGAGATCGAGGTCGGTCCCTTCAGTGTCGTACATTAGAAACTGTAGGGCCCAGCAGTTTTAAAAGAGAATTTTATTGCTTCATAAAATTTTAGTTAATAAAAGTAACAGTAAGTTATTGAATTAGTCCATCAAATATGTACGTTGTTTTAATTTAATTTTAAAAATATAAAGTCTTAATTTGATTTTTAAACAATTAATTTTTAATTAATTTGATTAATATAATAGATAAAAATTTAATTAATAATATTATTAATGAAGACTAATTAATTATTAAATGTTAAATTTAATTTTATTTAATTTAAAAAATATAAATATATATTTTGACAATGTGTAAATTATAAAATAAAATATATTATATTTATAAATTATAAATAAAAAATATAAATAGTACTTTTTTATAATATTTAATTTATAAATTTAATGTATTTTATTTTTGTTATTATTAAACGAGATTTAATTTATTATTTAATAGTTAATTAATATTTATTAATATTATTATTAATTAAATTTTTATTCATTTTGTTAATCAAAGAATTAAATTGATTAAAAATTAATATTTTAAAAAATAAATGAAGATATTTTATTTTTTAAAGACCAAATAAAAAGATTATACATATTGTAGAGATTGAATGATTAATTTATTCTAGAAGTAAATATTTTCATTATTTTTTTAAGTTTAAAATTGTTATTTTTTATTAATTAACTAGATATTTTCTTAATCAATATTATGAGAATACTCTAGCAATTTATCTTTTTTAAATTCCAAAAGCACCGTTTGAATTTATTGGTTAAAGTTTTGTTTAATTGATTGATAAAATTTATACATATTAAAATATTATTTTTAAAAAAATTTAAATTATTAAATATTTTATTAATTAATTAAAAAACTATTAATATCTTAAAGATACTAAATAACAAAATTCAAATTATAACATCTGACTCCAACTTTTAAAAATAGTCATCGCTGATAAGGCGTATAAATGTATAGTAACGAGGAAATGGAGTGCACGTGAAGTTGGGCTCACTAATCCATATACCACCAATATTAGATGATGGACAAAAATAATATCATGGAGAATTTGATATTTTGAGAAGTAAAATATGATTTCAGACCCAAAAAAGAAAGAAAAGTGAAATATTATTTGAAAATTTATGCACTGATTGTCTATGTGTTTCTTCCACATGTTGACAATATTGAGGTTTATAGTTTGAAAGGAAGATGGGACATGCTATGTCAATTGTGTGAATTAGTAGTTGTCCGTTAAGTTCTTACCAAACCAGCTACATTTCGACGCTACAACACGCAATATAGCTTGGTGCCCTCAGTGCCTAATGTTCTTGTTAGGTGAGATTTAAATCAATTAGATAGGAAGATTTGGAAGATAACTTCAAAAAAGCCCACATGCATAAAACTTTCCTTATCAATTTTGACGTGTAGACAAGGTTATACTATACTAACAAATACTCAACTACCTTGCTGATACTTTTTTTTTTTTAAAAAAAATTATTTAACTATGTAGTATATTGTCCTCCTCTTATACAGAGACATGGCTCAAAGGGCTAGTCAAAGAGAAAATGAGCTAAATATTAGGCTAAAAGCAGTTTCATTTACCTTAAAAATTATTAACTTTTTCAAATTTATTTAGTTGGATAATCAATGATATTATTTAAACTTTCAAGATATGGCATCCCTTGATTAAAAGGGGACATCGTTTCCTTTGCCCCCCGGCCAAATGGATTATAATGCATGAGATGAAATTATCTCCATCAATTTTTATTTTTCCAAGTATAGATAATAAGCATAATGACAGACTAAGAAAGGTTGTGTGGGATTCATGGATTTTTGAGAGTTTCATTCAGTGAGGCCATGCTAGCAAAGATAAACACAGAGATGGCGCTACCTCTTCTCGAACGGTGAAGGACTTCTTCCACTGATAATTGCGCTGCTTTTTTTTTCTGAATTTGACTTCCTTTTAGTCTCTCTATGACTGTGATTTACTGATTGCACATTGAAATTCCTTGAGGTAAAAATCGATGCCAATAGTGTTAGCTTTTCTTCTAGCTCACATCGTGTAAAAATTTCAAAGTCTAATGAATTATATTGGAGGGTTATATGTCTATAATTAGAACAATTTTTATGGAAAGTACTTTCGTAGATTTATATGATATACTGGATGAGGAATCTCTCTTAATCAGAACAATTTTTTATTTTACGCATTCAATAATCATTCAGGTCTCTGCACCTGCATTTTAGTGCTTCATTTCCAATATGCTTAAAATCGGACAAGTTCATGATTTATCCGTGAAATGAATTTCAGTTTGAAGATGGTTTTTGATTAATTGAATAGATTTATTTTTTTAAAGAAACACGTGTCATAGACTTTAGTACTTCAAACTTTCCAAGTTTATTTTCTTAATATTCATATGTTCCATGTTATAGTTTCAAGCACAACTTAATGAGGTCAGTTTTCCAGGGATTTTATTTTCAACGAAAGTTGTCATGAGTGTCAGCTAATCCTACTGTTCAAAAAAGTTCTTCATGGGATTGTGCTAATATATTATACCCTGCTTTGCATATCAAAGGTTGATACTGTTAACTCAAATTCTGCACCCTCAGTTGTCGCTGGATCTGATGTAGCTTCATCAAAGGAGAAAGATGACCACAATGGGAAGCTCTCTGGTCCAAGCACTTCTGTGGATTCAACTTCAATTTCTGCATTCATGATTCAAGCATCTGATCTTGTAAAGTAAGACCAAGGAGCTGAACGTTAGAAAATTTCATGTGTTTTCCTACAGTTTAGCGAGTGTTTTCTCATCCCAAGTGATTGTTTCAATTTAGAAAATTTCAGATGTTCATTGGTTATTTGATTAGTTTTGTATGGTGCACCTTCTGATAGTAGATAAGTAGATGGTTATTTGATGAGTGGACGGTGGTTTTATATCGAAGCAATGACTTGGTTGATATTTTATCATTAGAGATTAGGCATTACGTTAACTTGTTTTTATGAAGATTAAATTGATGAGTTTATCAATTTTGCATTCGGGGAGATATAGCTTTCTGTGAATTAATATGTGAACTATAACCACTGCTATATGGAAAATATGATAAATAAAGTCAGTTTTATTTAATTGGTTACTGAGTATTCTGCTTCAGTCCACATTAGTATGCCTAAAACACAGAGTGAAATCAATAACGTTGTTGAATATGTTAGCTACGGTGTTTCGTTGACCGTGGCTAAACTTTTCTTTTTTCTGTGGTGGAACAAGAAGAGATTTCGAAAAGTGGCATAAGAGATTTCATTGAATGCAAAAGAGAAGATTTCAAAGTAGAAGATTTGGGGCAAGAGGCATGTTTTTCGAAATCCCTAAGTCTCCTTCAACTCACCATCTGAGTATACAACACGCAGTATTTGGAGAGGAGTGCACCGTAGTGTACGCCTAAGCAGAATAAGTCCATGTAATTTTGCAAGGTGAGACACGTCAGATTAACGTTAAAATGTCTGTCCATTGAATACAAAATAGGACCAAAATAATTGGGATTATATTTTTTAAGGTTAAATTGTAATAAATTATTTTTTAAAAATTAAATTGAGACATTCATTAGAAATTAAACTACTAATTTACTCTTAAATTGAAAAAAGTTGAACATTTTTGTGACTCATTTTAAAAATAAAGTTTTTATTTTAGGCACATGTCGCTTGTAAAGATTGAATTGACTTGATCCTAAAGAGCCCCTTATTTTTTTTTATTTTTAAAAATTTTTTATATCATAAAATATTATATAATTTATATTAATATACAATATTTGTTCTTAATATATTAATATATAAAATAAATTATAATTTTGTAAACTAATTTATAATATTTATTTTTAATGTGATATATAAAATAAATTAATACCAAATAATTTTTTAATTATTATTTTTGTAAGTTAATTTATAATATCCATGTTATGTAAAATAAATAAAACAAATATATTTGTAAGTCAAATAAAATAACTGAAAAATTAAAAAATTATATTTATAAAAAAAACCCTGTCCGGCTTTAATCAGCACAAACAATTTTTTTTTTTAAATACAGGGGAGAGCTCAAGCTTTTGGTATTTCTGGTTTGCGATTTAAAACTCAAAAAGTTAGATTTGGTATGAGTATTTATCTCTGTATTTACGGACCTTCAAATGTATACAACTCTTACCCACAATGGAATTTTCCTTTTCTAAAGCATTTTTTGCTTTATGCAATTTCTTCAGTCTAATCCAATATGAAGTAATGAAGCAAGATCAGTTTATCATATTTTCCTTGAAATAACCGAACTGTGCTCAAGTGTCTGATAGGAAACATCTCACATTCCCTATCCAAGTCAAGTCCTTCTGTTATTGAAGAACTTGGTTTTACAATTCTGTCTCTTCAGGAGTTGATGGGAGGTACAATTCCCAAATTTATCATCTGGTGGTATGATAATTTGGTGACAGCAAATGGATCATATGATCATGATAATGCAGCAATTGTTTTGATTTGCTGGCATACATTCTAAGGTTATCCATAGTAATTTGTAATAGCATATCTGATAATATCTGTGATTTAATTTTAATAATCATCAAGGTTCTTGAAAAGATTTCATTAATGTTTTACATATGCAGTTATGAATGCTTCATCCCTGCATCCAGGAAAAACACCAAAATTCCCATCCACATAAGTTCAATGTCAAAACAGAAGCAACACACAAGTTTGGAAATCAACTGATTCACAGTTCATTCAATTCAAGACAAAACAAGGAGAAAACCCTTTTTTTCAAAAAGAAATCAATCATGAGATCCATTAAAATTAGGGATGAACAAGGAACACATAAACAAAGTCTAAGATAGAGAAATGTAGGTCGCAACCAGGCCCTCAAATCAGAGATCAGAGAGAGCAGACATGTTGACCCAAAGAATTCAATTTCTGTGCACAGTACCATGCTTCCTTCATTCTAAATAATCCAGAGCATCGGCTTATTATGCACAGATTTTAAACTCGTACCAGACCCATAAATCTTTTCTCAAACAAACACAGAATACAAAAAAAAGTAGATTCTCAGTTTACAGCAGCAGGAAGTGCCGAAATAGATGGTGCAGAATAAAATATACGTGACGATGAGATTGAGAACCAGAGACTAGAAACAAGAGAAAATAGAGTAGTAGTAATCATTCAAGCGACTTGAGATTATGGCTGTAACACTCGCTATTTATAAAAGCAGGGGAGCAGGAATTAGGGTTTTCCTTTTCCCTGCTGGAGGGGATCGGCTTTTCAGGATGATTATGGGCTTTCCGAAGTTGGGCTGGGTTTGAAATTTCTGACTTTTGGCCCAAAGATGGACTAAAATACATTTTTTAAAAGAAAAAAAATTCTCATATATTTTGATTTTATCAATTTATATATAAACTCATGTATTAATAATTTAGTGAATTAAATAAAAAATAATATAATTTAAAAAATAATTTAATAATCTGCACATATTTTATTTTTATTTTTTATTAAATTATTAATATGTAACGAATATATGAATTCAAATACATAAAATTATTAATATTTAAAAAAATGATGTACTCTATGAAATATATATATATATATATATATATTATTTTTTCAATTGAGAGATTATGGGACAAATTTGTAGAAATATTACATGAATAAAGAGTGTTTTTGCATTAAATATCATACTTTTTTTTTAAAAAATAATTGACCATAAAATTTTTACATCATTGAGATATTGTGAAAATGTAAATCCTTAACATGTGTTGGGATATAAAAATAATGAATTTGAGGCATCACATGTCCAATACATTAAAAAAAAAAAAAGAAAAAAAAGAAAAAGATTACAAGGTTAAAAAACCGGATATGATTTAAGCCTTGCGTTGAGGATTACAATAGCCATTGTACACCGAAAGTTCGAGGTATATTAATTTTGATTTTAGATCTATTACATTTGAAAAACAATGCATTTTCTCATTCAAAGAGAGATTAAAAAAAAAGCACCCAATGACATGAATTTCATTGATTTTAGAATAGCCATGATTAATTATTCAACAAGTCCAAGATACATACATGAACTGGAAGGGACTCACATACATAAAATTAAATAAAAACCACACACAGAATGTTTTATTAATTCACATCTTGATCTTTTTTGGTCTCTACTCTAAACCATGTCTGTGTTTATGTTGCAGAGCAAAGGCATAGATATTATGAGGGTGAGGCAGTGACCTAGCCACACTCTGCCTCTCCATGCACCTCTTGGCCCAAGCCACAAGCTTTGGACACTCTGCTTCTATGTTTAGATTCCCCAGAGTCTCGTACGTGTAGAACCAGCTTGTGAATGGAACAAGAGCCACATCCACATACCCTAATTCCTCTCCTCCAAAATACGCCTTCTCTCCAAGCTCACCTTCCAACTTCTTCAGGCATTCTATGAACTGCTTCTTCCCTTCTTCTTGTTCCTTCCCTTTCCCTGTCCACACCCTCTTTCCAATACTGTATACCTGCATCGTTTACACCCCACCATGTCATTTATGCCTGTCTTGTGTTTGTTCTTTTGCTCGTGAGACATGTCAAACATAATTTCAATTCAAATGAAAGAAAAGAGAGTGATCAATAGTGAATACACATATACTTACATTCTTGTCAATGAAATCGCCCCAAAACCTGGCTTGGGATCGCTGGTAAGGGTGAGAGGGAAGCAGATGGGGTTTGTGGTTCCATGTCTCGTCAATGTACTGGACGATATTGAGAGATTCGCAGATGGGTTTTCCATTATGAATCAGAACCGGGATCATCTTGTGAACCGGGTTCATCTCCAGAAGCAGAGGGCTTTTGGCTTGCAGGTCTTCTTGTTTGCAATCATATGCAATGCCCTTCTCACTCAAAGTGATTTTCACTCTCATCCCATAAGAGCTCGGCCAGAAATCCAACACCACCACACTCTCTTCATCACCCATTTGCCTTCAAACACAGTACATACGTACACAGATATATGTGATTAATTTATTGTACATCTGATTCTGCTTGTGCCTTTGTGTGTTTGAGGTATTTGTACTGTGCAATATTGACACCTTAGTTTTTGGTTTACCTATGATGATGTCATTGCTCATGTAAGACTAATGATCCTTGTTCTCCAAGTTTAACGTTTCTGATACACTTGGACAGAACAGTCATAAGAAGCTGATTATCTTGCAGCATAATATATGCGTTTTGTACATAAAAAAGCAGTCATCATATGTCTTTGAACCATCCAAAATGTGAAAGGAATAAACTCAGATATGTTTAGCATAGTTTAATAGAAATCAAATTTTTACACGGTTATCGTAGTAGCAGGAAGACCGGATGAAATTAATTATATCATCAAAATATACATTCATGATGTATAGTGACATAACAGTCAACCCTGTTCAAATAGCTCATAAACAATTTAAATTTTTAAATGTAATTCAGTTCAACCTTGTTCAATTTTATGCAGCCTTGTCTTAAAATACCAAGTACACTAGTCTCGTGTTTTGTTGCCTTTGTTGGACTCCAATTTGTTTAAACTCATCTACTACTGTTGCTCTGCTTTTGATAGTTGTACCCTCAACACTATGATTGTCCAGTTTGTACACATTATCTGTTGCTTCTGCTATATTTTATGATACGAAGTTTCTGGATTTGCAAATAGATACTTTATAAGATAAAGTTGAAAACAGAAAGAGAGATGAAGGAGGACAAATAAATGGGCCCTCCTGGCCTCTTCTTTTTGTGTCCGTGTTTATCTCTTTTTACTTTTCTCTTGTTTCTTGTCAATGCTCCAATTGGTGTCTGCTGGTAAAGAAGTTTTGAAAAATTTAGTGAAATAAATTATCAAATTCGCAAATGAACTAATGTACAAAATATTATTTATTATTATTTCTTAATTTTTTTTATAGATTAATATGCAAAATCATTATTTTAAAAAATTTTATAAAATTTCACTTCGATCCAATGCCCCGTTGTAACATTTCACAATAATTTAACTTTGTCTTGCTACAATGTCTTCCTAATCCCATCTGCATGCTCAGAAACTCCAATTTGGTCATGTCAGTGCCCTTTATACTTAGTGACGTGTAAGAAATTTTCTTGTGTAAATCAGTGGCGGAGGTGGTGGGAGGGGGGAAGGGGGTGCCATTGCACTCGCTTTGATTCTGTTATTTTACGTGTAATGTAAAATAAATATTTAATTATGCCTTCCTCTTCAAAAAATGTTGACTCCTCTCCCATTGTACTGTTCTAAAATTGAAGAGAGAGAAGTTTTGTAAAAAAAGTTTTAGTTACTTAATACTTCTATTTTATTTTTTTATATTATAACTTTATTTTATTTTATTTTTTAATTCTATAAAAGTTAAAAAGATATTAAAAAAAGTCAAAACATCAAACTCTCAAAGGTTAAATTCTTCTTTCTTTATCTCCAATAAAGACATCTATGTTTTTTTATCTAAAATAAGCTGCTTGAATTATTGGATGTCTTTGATGTTTATGCCTTGATTGTTCTAAGATTTTTATTATAACTTTTGTTTAGAAAAAGTTTAGAATAATTTGTTGAATATATAATAATTTTGGATGTCTAATTCTTTACATTTGGTATTGACTTGATATATTGGATGGAATGTGTAGATTCTTTTCTCTTGTTCAATTATTTGCAATTTATTCAAGCTCTACAAAATTTTAATCTCGTTATATATTGGTTTACATCATTAATTTTATCTCTTTTTTTAGTTATAAATTATCAATAAGTTTTGTAAAAATTTTGTTACATTATCAATCTTTATTTTTTGTCAAAAATAAGATGAAAGATGATTTTCTTAAATAGTTGATGATTGTCTACATTAAAAAAAAAATTTTTGAAAGATTTATTATAGACATAATTATTGATTTTTATTTCTTGAAACAGAATGTAAAACTAAAAAGATAAAAGTGCATATTTAATATTTCTCTTAAACAATATGTTTTTTTTTATGATATTAGATATATATATTCTCTTTTGTGTATTTTTTATTACCTTTTATCATATTAAATATTAACTATTTCATATAATTATAATATATATATATATAATATTACATTTCTAAATTAAAAAAAAAAAACATCCCGTACAAAAAATTCTGCCTCTGCCCCTACATATAATAAAGTATAATAGAGGGTTGAGATGAAATTTTTACAGTAAAGTATAATCTCAATCATACATTATATTTTATTGTATGCATACTAAGTACATACAAGAATTGCTCATTGTGTAGTGTGTACACTTTTTTTAAAATAATTTTTTTTTTCAGATGTAAGGCTTCATCTAAGTAAAGTCAAAAGTTGCCCTACATTAAAATCAAACACGGTTATAGTACTTTTCTTCTTTTTAAATTTTCATTTATAGAAAAATCACTAAAGTGATGTTTGTACACTTTGCTGGTGTGGATACAGAAGAATAAGTCAGGATAAAATGCAAAATGTCATTTAAAACATAAAAAATTAAATAAATATTATTAATCAATATATAAATGATATGATATAATATATGTATTTAATTAAGAATTTTTCTGAATCATCAAAATTTAAATACTTTTTTTCAACTAATTTTATAACAGTTTTAATTTAGTTTCCTTAGTTTACAAATATATAGTTTGATGATTTTATTTTATAAAATAATTTAATTTTTGTTTCTTTTGTCATATTATTGATCCATAATTTAATATTAAATTTGACAAATTGTTAACTAAGTTATTGTCTATTTATACAGAGTTAATAATTTATACTTAAATTTAACATCCAATTTATCCAATTGTTAAAATTGACAGTAAAATTTGGATGAAAATATAATAAATAGAACAAGGTTACATCATTTCACACAATAAAAAAAAATAATATTATTTGTTTTTAAATTAAGAAGATTAAATTAAATTTTCTTTTCATAAAAGACCTTTATAAAACGAGGGGACTAAAGATGCATTCAAATTTATCGTAACTTATTTGCAAGTATCCATTATGATTTGTTTTTATTTTGGTCAATGCTCCATTCAACATTTTTTCTAATTTTTATATATTTTTTCGATTTTAAAATGTGAATGAAGAGACGAGAGAGTTCGGCTCTTTCTACTATCTTTCTTTTCTTTTTCTTTTTCTTTTTTGGCTCATTTAACTTATTTCTGAGCAAGCTTATGGTAAATAAATTTTTTTTTTTACATTTTCAGTTCAAAAAAAATTTTATAGTGTTATTTGGATTAGACATAAAGATAATTTTTATTTTATTCATTTTTTGTCAAATATTTTATTCTTGTTAAATTGTATAATCTGTGGTATAATTTTATATTTAAGGTTAGTCTCAGGATGAGTGAGATTTACTGTAAAAATTTAATTTTTACCTTCTATTACTTTTTATTGTGTATATTGTATGTATATAAGAATTCCTCTAAAATAATATATATATATATAAATGATGATATGTTATATTTGTTTCTCTCAAGAATTTGAAACAAAAAATATATATTATATAAGCTCGCATTCCAATCCATAATGAATTATAATTTGAAGTTATGGATGCGATGCATGCACTACTACAGTATTAAGATACGAAGATGCAATATTTTCGTGGAGCAAGCAATATAATAATATATGCCTTTCTTTAATTTTTCTAATCTCAAACCTAATTGTTCAAACTCTTAATTTATTTGTTTGCTTTTGTTTTTGTTCTTTAGAAGAATCGTGGGTCTGCGTATGTATATGACATTTCACAACTAACCAATGAAATTTAAATATTATTTATTGCAAGTGGAATCAAGTTTTCAAACACATCTTATGGCATCGTCATGTGCTCCCCCAGCTAACCGACTAGTAGATATAATAATTCATTATTCAAATAACTGAGGATTTTAGCCCATATGTATTGATAAGTATAAGTTTATTTTTAAAATTATTTTTATTTTTTATAGTAATTAATTGTATTTACAAATACAAGAAAAGAGTAAGAAGTTATTTTAACTTTTTATTTTCCAATAATTTTTATTAATATACTAAAGTATTTAATTTTAAAAAACTAAAAAACTTAAAGCTATATATATTATAAATAGAGAAAATAAAATATACAAAAAATCTCTACGATAAATATATTAAATTAAAAAGACTAAAATAAAATTTAAGTGAAAATTCAAGTATTAAAAATGGATTTTTGCCTAAATGATATTGAAATATTTTCTGACAGGTTTTGATAACATTAAATCAATAATTTCTGAATATTTATTTCTTTATTCTTTTAATATATTAAAAACAATGTATAGAAATTTCAAATCAATGTCTGTTAAAAAGCAAAACTTGATCCATAGTTTTGTAAATTTTTAAATATGAGTGTTTTCAACCAAAAAAATAAAATAAAATCATCAAATAATTGGTCAATTAGTGCAAAATAATTATGTTGATGACATGTCATTATAGCTAGTAAGTCAATAGCTTACAATTCAAATTGGCTCAAAGCATCCAATAGGGTGAAAGCACCTAAATGATAAGTTTCTAAGCAATATTGAAAGACTTAATTAATTTGATGGGTGAGTGGGTTTGTAAGTCAATTTATGAACTAAAGTATAAGCAGTGGGGCCGAATTTTTTATATTTAAAAAATTATATATTTTTTGTATTAAGGGAAATATAAAAATATTTAATTTTTAATCCATTTAAAATGAATGAGTCTCAATAAATAAACATTTTTTTTACACCTCCCTAAATACAAAAAAAAACATATCATCTAAAAATGTAGAGATTCAAAATCATGAGCAGTTGATATTGACTAAAATTAGATAAGCCTTATCAATTTTTTTTTTTGAAAATAATAGAAGGAAAAATGTTATCTCAGATTATAAAAATTAGTTTAATATAATAAATTTTTTTATAATCATTAATTTTAATTATATATATATTATTTTATTTTGCTAAATTCTTAATACGCAATGACACTGATTAAATTTTATGTGGTATACTGCAATGTTCTTACTCGTAATGCAAACATATATTTCAAGAACCCAAAAAAAAGAAAAAGTAAAGTTAGTGTTTTTTTCTTCGTAATTTTTAATTAAAATAAAAGAAGCAGCGATTTCAGATACTAATGTAATATTTGTCTAAGTTTTTTTTGTTTGCATGTATTCTCTACTATAATCCAAAAGTAATTTAATTTGCCTAAACTATATCCAAAAAGTATGTACACTAATGACTAATTACGTTTGACATCAATTCTCTATCACGGCGTACGTATCAAATTATATCGCTAGTGAGAGGAAACTAAAAATAAAGATCCTTTAACAAAATGATTAGCAGAAAATAATAACATCTAAAGAATAAATGATTGTTTGAAATTTTAATTCAATACTGAAAATAAAAAGGCGTTGAAATAATTTTATAACATTTATTAAATACCTATTAAGAATAAATTCAAACAAATATGCTGGATAGATTTTTATATTATTAATGTCAAATATTTTATACATTTTTGGAACAGTAATGTTTTCTTTAAATATATATACGATAATGTAAAATAAAAATTTATATAAAGTTTTCCAAATCACAGACCGGATATTAATTTGCACCCTAATTAAGTCCACTGGGATCTTAATGGTATATTCCACTGTTTATTCGTATTCCCCCCCCCCCCTTTTCTTAATAAAAAATAAAACATCTTATATATAATAATTTAATAAATCCATCTCTTATTTCCTTTTCTTTATTGTTTCATACATATACAGGATATGAGTGGATGATTCAATTGTCAATTACATATATACTCGTAATTAAGAGTCAGTGAATTTTTAAAGGTGGTGGGAATATATATTCAGGAATCCATGTCAGTTTTAGTAATGATCTGTATTTAATTTAAACTATATATATGCATGCAAACGCTTCTGTTAAAACAAATAGACACAATCATATAATATTCTAACATAATTCACTGTATATATATGTGAAGACAAAACAGAAAAATATTTAGGTGCACTTTTTATATGTCCGTAATTAGATTATATAATAAAAAATTGATACCGTTTGTACAACTCATTTAGTTTTTTTTTTTTTAGATATTTTTATCTTGATTAAAAATTTAATAATAAATATATAAATAACTACATATAAATATAATCTATTTAAAAATATATGATGTATAAGTAAAAAACTTTAAAAAAGTTTTGACTTATAAAATTAGTTTGGTTGTCATGCTTGTTTAATTAGCAGCTGAAGCACGTTCGAACCACAACTAAAATATATTTTGGTCCAACACACACAAATATAAAAATAATGCATTGAGTTTCTCTCTCTCTCTCTCTCTCTCTCTATATATATTATTCTCGTTACAACTAACCAAATGCAAGTCAAATTTCATATATCTATTCATCACTGTTAAATTTCTTAATTAAAAAAATTCCATTAATTAATTAATTATAAACCAATGTGATATCTCTTGCACCAATAATGTGAATTGGTTTGATGTGAGCAAGTGCAAGGAATCAATTTCATTAATATTTGATGTGTAGTCTCATCACATGCATTACGTTTTTTTTTTCTAAAAATAACATTAAAATAATTTGGACGATTTTAACTTTTAAGAATGTATTTTTCACATCATCAGACTTGTAAAATTATTTTTTTAACTCATTCCAAAATTTAAATTCAATTATATTGGGATAAAGATCACATACCTCTTTTCCTTACTAATCAAAACTTATTAATCCCTGTAAGTATGAAATTTGAATATAAAAAACTGATTATATAAAATACATAGATCCTTAATTAATTATACGCACAGAAGCATCTTTGAATCTCAAAACCATCTCATTTCAAGCAGTCATGAGGAATCCATAATTGTGTTCATAGTGATGATGATATATGCATATGATCGATTTAACGAATTAACTATATTAGTCAACATAATTTTTTTTATTATAATTTCCACACTCAAAAAAGTCTCCATTTGCTTCCATTATGCTAGGAAGAGTATGATCATAAGCAAAGATTGAAAATGATGGATGGAAAAAATATAAATTTTAGGCCAAAATCCTAAAACTAACATTTTATATCCCTTAAATTTATTTATTATTTTTATTAATTAATGTAATTTCTTTCCCTCATTACATGTCATATGAAAATATATAAAACATAGTTAAATTAGCTGAAAATTTTACATGAAACTATAAAACAACTATTAAATTAATTTTCGTATAAAATCAAAATTTTTTATTCTTAAATTTTTGAGTTTCAAACATCTAAATGAAGAACTTTTAAAAATTTCTTAACATATATATACCTTGACTTTATTTAAATTTCAGTTATGTTTTAACTAGAATAATTATGTTTTAAAGCTAATTGACAACATTTGAATAGTTAGGAAGAAATTATAACAATTAATAATAATAAGGGATAATATTGAATAAAGAAAAAGATAAGGGACAAACCTAAAATTTCATGCAAAGTTAAGAAATAAAAAATTAGTTTTAGCTAGCCTATAATATATTATTTATTTAATTTTTGGGGTTTGGTATATGAATGAGGTTAACGTAGGCTTTCCTTTCTCTATTTAATATTATTTTTTGTTAACACGCATGGTATCATATTCATGCACATTGAAATTAATTTAATGAAAATCGCATACAAAGAAAGATATCAGCAAGTAGACGCATTTATAATATTATGGTCCAGGACATTTAAAGTTGTTATTATTATAAGTTGTAAATTCCAAGAAAAAGTTATTCATTTAGTTTCACGCAAAAATATTTAAGATAAGATTCAATGCTCAATTATATTTTTTATATTTTGCAAATGTCTCATCAATTTCGTCAAAATATTTTATATTGCCTCAATTTTTTAAGAAATATTCTGACCCATATATCTATATATTTTGACATATTTTTAGTGCCAGATTTTCGAATTAGGAAAAAAATTGAAACATTTTAAAAATATATAATATAACAAAATTGAAACATTCTTAAAATATGAAGGATGAATTAGGAAAAAAAACATGTGCAATAAAATTGAATCTTAATCCAAATGCAAAGAATGAAAAAAAAAATTTACAAAAAGAAAACTTGAAATTTTGAATAAATTACAATAATTTTCTAATTTTTAAAATTAAGAAATAAATCTTTCACCTAAAAGAAAGAAAAATATAGAGTTAGCCAAATAATTTAAAAAGGTGAATGAAGTAATTTTAAATTAAATTATCATAGCCGTCTTCCAAATAAAAAAAAAAAAGCATAAGTGACAGTAAAAAAAAAAAGACATAAATATTAAATAGGTTAAACGTATTTGGTGAAGCCATCGTCTGAATAGAGTGAGGTACAGTTCTGGTTTAGGGGGTGAAACATTCAACCGTTACAGAAGTAAGGCAATAATGGCTTTCCGATTATTCTGCAAAATTTCATAATCACTTTTTGTATATCCCACAATGACTATAATTCCTTTTAAGTCCCAATGCAAGCTCCACGCAACCAAACACGCGGGTGATTGTATCATTGTCTCTCCAAAGTAAACAGAGTAAAAGAGGGGACGACTTGTTTAGGCTAAGCGGTGGTGTGTCTTCAAGTGTCGTGCATGCATTTTATGCATCTGTTGCCTTGCATGCATTCTCTCTCTTTTTCTCTCCCTCTCTCTCCCTCTCAAGCCCATACACGCTTACGCTTTCTTTCTCTCTCTATAAGTCACACTCTCTGAAACAAAACCCAGATTGCCGTTACGTGCGTGTTTTCTCTGATATATTTGCTGCCCTTTCTTCGTTTGACTTCGATTGACTCCGTTCTTCTTCGCTTGTGTTGCTGGAGGAAATTCGTATATTAGTGGGGTGTTTGCAGAGATTTGAGTGGGGAACAAGAGGAGCCAAGTTGGGTTTTTTTGTTTTGTTTTGTTCATGTGAATGAGCCACTCATAGGTTTATTCTGAATATTCCCCAGTCTGGGACAAGGTTGGTTTGGTTGTATTGCTCTTATCCTTTTGTTGTCTCCACTGCAAATCTTGAAACCCGTGCATGAATTTTTGTGTCAGCTCTGACGATGGGTTTAGCGGATTGAAATTTGTGTTTTTTGTTAAAAGGATTTAGGGTTTTGATTTTGATTTGATTTTTTTTACAGCGCTATTTTGAAGCTGGGAGAGCAATTGATTTTCAAATTGATGGGGTCGGACGTTTGCGTGAATGTTTCGTGTGGGTCCGCTGCTTCCCATGAATGGAAGATGGGGTGGCCACTGCGATCTGGCGGATTTGCTCAATTCTGCAACAATTGCGGGTAGATTATCTCGTTCCCTGCTCTTATGCTTGTAATTCCATCTATTTGTTATTATTGAGTGATTTCAATCTGTGAGAGTAGTTTGGGGTTTATGTGTCTTTTTATTGCATCTTTTTGATTCTTCTAAATATTTTGGGTTTTGACTTGATGCTTCTTATGGATTCTTATAGTATAGGATTAGTAGGGTGAAACTCTTTTGCCCTCTGGGTATTCAGGTTTGTACAGCAGTGCCTAATATAAGGGGATATATCACATTGTATCAATAAGTTTATAATAATATAAAATAGTAGCTCTTACTAATGAAGCTTAGGCTTAGATGTCGTTTAAATTGTTCTCTTTTATGTGTGTTTGTTAAAAAGTTACAGATCAAAAACATGGAACACTATGAAGGGTTCATAAGTAGTCTAATAAGCTTTAGAAGTACTTGGTGGTCTGTGTATCCTAGTCTAAAGCATCTGAATTTTGCTTAATTAATTATTTTAGAATTTAGGTTGGGAATAGAACCTATTAAATTGTTCGTCTGTGAGTGTGGGGATCAATGCCTCTAATTTGGGTAATATACCTGAAGACTGAAGAAGGAAGTGCGTTTAGTCATACATATATCAACTATTATTAATTATTAGCATAAAAAATATCTTATTTGTTATTTCACATCATATATTTTGTTGACCAATTCGTTGTCTTATTTGTATGGTAACAGAACTTCGAAGGAATGCAAGCCTGACACCCCTGATTTCATGTAAGTGCAGCAAAATGATTTATGCATTTCTAATTTTTGGTTGTAACTCTAGTATAAGTAATTGCTGTGCATAACTATGAGTTTTTATAAATGTGCATTACTTGTTGAATACATGGTGGCTCTTCTAAGTACTTCTTACTTTTTGATATTCTCAATTTGATTCTTGAAGTTGGTTTCACTGTTTGATTAATTCCACCTGATTGCCATGAATCTAATGTTTCATTGCTGGTAGGTTTTCAGATAATAATTATCAACAAGTAAGACTCGCTGCATATTTTAGTTTTTTGTTTCAGGTTATCAATGTTGCTTGCAGCACTTTTCATTCTTTTATACATTGTGGTAAACTTGACATGCATTTTGGTTAGTAATAATTTGTTTATTGATTTTTGTATTTTCCATCTGGACCATATTGATCTGTTATTCCATGTGCATTAGATCTACCTTTGAGGATTCTGTTTTCTGTGATAAATTCCACCGTGAAGAAACTGGTTGGAGGGATTGCAGCTTTTGCAATAAGGTGAGATGATAATTGTTTCTTTCCTTATATGCTTTTTATTAATATTATTTTTTGTTTAAATTCTTTTCAAGCTTCTCTTTCTCTCCCTTAGATATTAAACCTATTTGCCTTGGTTTGGCAGCCTATACACTGTGGATGCATAGTATCTAAGTCCTTGTTTGACTACCTTGATTTTGGCGGTATCGGATGTGTTAGCTGTATAAGAGCTTCCCAATATCGTTTGGTAAGTTCAAGCTGGATCTTTGGTTCTCTATAATGATTTCCTGGTCTAAAGTTCTTGCATTTTTGATGAATGATCTATTTTTGTTAAGGTTTATGTTGTCTCTTATTGTTGCTAAATCTTTCTTCTGTAAGCTCACTTTTGCATATGGATGTCTGAACTCTGAATTAAGCTCAGAGTTATTCAACACAGCTAGTGTATTAGCATTTTTTTTACTTTAAAAAGAATTTTTAATGGCTAATTACCAATAGCGGTGTGTGCTCATGGTCATTTGAAGGACCTCATGCTTTTGCAATATAGGGTTATTTCTAATAATGTTAAGCAGATTGTCGTTGCTTGTTGGTTCTTGTTAGTCATTCTGTGCCCTAGTATCTATTATTGCAGTTAGTTATGTAGTGTAATACGTTGTCAGAAATAGTTTGAAGTGGCTGTGCTCAGGCATATTACATTATTTGACTTTCTGACATAGAAAGTTCACACTTCACAGAATCCTATTATTTAACTTTTTTTTCCCTGCAGATGCAGAATGCCAAAAAACCTAACGGAACTGTTACATCAACCATAAAAGATGCAAGTGATCGACACAGTGCTCATATCGATGGTAGACTTTTTGTGGATAGTGTTGATGAAGGAAAACTTATGCAATTATGCAGAGTTGTTGAAGCTAGTGAAGCTAGTCGTTGGCATCAACCTGAGAGAGATGAAATAATTTCATCTAGTGGACCAAACAGCCAAGAAGCTAAGTGTCCAGTCAGGGAAGTGGATTCAGGATTTTCAAATCCGACAACAACATCTATTCAGCCATTAACATTTCCTATGTTAGAAGATAATAGACCAACATGGGAGATTAAAAATATGCATGAACCACCTGCACAGCCATCTTTGAGTATGTCCCTGGGAACTCCATCAGGAAACTCTCTCCTGCCTTCTGCTAGAAAGATTATAGAAGAAAGGCTCGATGGCAAGCAATCTCTTTCCTTTCATCAAGGGCAAGGGTCTCGCTCTATATTACCTAAACCATCGAAGACTGGGCTTACCGTGAATGTAGAAACAGATAAAGGAATGAATTCTCAGGCCCGTGTTGCCCGGCCACCTGCAGAGGGGAGGGGCAAGAATCAGTTACTTCCTCGATACTGGCCCAGGATTACTGATCAAGAGTTGGAACAATTGTCTGGAAAGTATCCTTAAGATCTTTTTTGGTCCTTTGCACATCTACAGTAAACTCTTATAAGCAGGTTGTTTTTATCATTAGTTTCCCTTAATATGTTATCAAAGTTTGAAGTCCAATGTAGTACCACTGTTTGAGAAGGTGTTGAGTGCCAGTGATGCAGGTCGAATTGGCCGCCTTGTTCTTCCAAAAGCTTGTGCTGAAGTAAGTGTTGAACTTCATTTTCCTTGATGCCTTATTTTACATGCCTACATCTCGATCGCTTTGTATGTCTATATTGGACTATCAAGTTCTGTTTTTATTTGTTTTAGAAAAGAAACATCTCTTTACCCTGTAATACCAATACATCTAACAAGCAAGCACTTGATTTTCAGGCTTATTTTCCACCTATTTCTCAATCGGAAGGTCTTCCTTTGCGAATGCAAGACGTGAAAGGGAATGAGTGGACATTTCAGTTCAGATTTTGGCCAAACAATAACAGCAGGATGTATGTACTGGAGGGTGTGACCCCTTGCATACAGGCAATGCAATTATGTGCGGGTGATACTGGTATACATCAATCTAGAGAAGAAATTGGTGCCCTACCTATTGCATTACGAGTTTGCAATATGTGCTTATAATCAAAATAAATGTATTTTTATGGACATAAATCCTTTTATAGTGTCTTCTTTTAGTAGTGAGTGCTATGTATGACCCATGACTCTGGATATATGCCTTCATGTGCTGGCTGATTATATATACTTGCTATTATTTGCTTGTATTTTTGCTGTCATTTCCCCTTTTAATTCTTGAAGATGTCATATAGATCACTGATGAACTTTTTCATTTTTGGTTTATGATTTTTGAATCTTTTAGGGCCAAATGGAAGAATTCATGCCCTAATGAAATTTATAACACATATAGTATTTGTTCATTATTTAGTAATGAACTGTTGATATACATGGAGAGCCAAATTTGTCTTCCAAACTCGTTTTTTTTATTTATATGATGTTTTTTTTGTTGCAGTAACATTTAGTAGGATAGATCCTGGGGGAAAACTTGTTATGGGTTTCAGAAAGGCATCAAATTCTGTAGAAACACAGGTTGTGACAGAAATTTCCACTTTACTATCTGCAGCCTTTTTTGTATATAATACTTCTGTATTCTTCTCTTCCATTGCTGGATATGAGAACTGATTGCTTAAACAGGATGTCTCTACATCTGCACATTCTAATGGGGTTTCAATAAAGGAAACAGCTTTTTCTGGTGCAACTGAGAACCTGCCTGCAGGAAGTAGTTATTCTGATCTTCTCCACTCAATGGAAGGGAACAGGGAACCTCACTTAAATGGACAATCAGAACACCTGAATTTGGATAGCAGGGTTGCTGATTTGCCTAAAACTGAAAATTGTGGAGAAATGACAAACAATAACTCTTTGCAGCAATCAATTTCAGTTTCAGAGAAGAAGAGGACTCGGAATATTGGGCCAAAAAGTAAGAGGTTGCTCATTCATTGTGAAGATGCTTTGGAGTTGAGACTTACATGGGAAGAAGCACAGGACTTACTTCGTCCGCCACCTAGTAGTCAGCCAAGCATTGTCACAATTGAGGACCATGTATTTGAAGAGTATAATGTATGTGTATCACTGTCAAATTAATGCATGTTTTTAGTTTGTTGGTTTTTTCTCCTGAGTCGAATACGAACTGATATAGTTTGGAGATGATGTTTAAATTTCTGTGACCTGACTAATCTATGTGATCTCTCTGATTCATTTCGTTTAGGAACCCCCAGTTTTTGGAAAGAGAACTATATTCAGTGCCTGTCCAACTGGGTAAGATTATATGCAATATATTCTGTTGCATATCTACAATTGTGTTTAAAAACACTATAATTTCATGACTGGATAATAGCACTTCTTGATGGTGTTTGTCACTTGGGCTTGCCTTCAAAATTGTTCAAACAGATAATAACAATTTGGTATTTTTCTGGACACCCGTCTGTTATGAATTGTTGCTCTGGCTTCTCTCCCATAAATTCATAACAACTGTTTTAGCACTAAAGCAACAGTGTATTGTATATGCCTTTTTGATACAGTAAGACCATTGATATTATTTCTTATGGCATGCCTCCTTGCTTGTCTCCTGTTTAAATGTTGAGGTCATGGCAGTTAAAATTTAAGTGGATGATTTTGTGTATAAACGTGGTTATCTAGTTGTTATTGATAGTTGGTTTTTGTGTTAGATATGATTAGGAATCAAAGTGGGAAAATTATTTGTTGAAAGGAACTAAATGGGAAATTTCCTATTATTTTTCCTAGGCCAGGTTATTTAATAAGATTACATCCAGCAACTTGATAAGTTGCTTCTTTGATAAGTCTGTGGCTTCATAATGGGCAGATGATAACTCGCTGGTTTCAATTTATATTCTATGGAACTAGAATCACATGACCAAGCAAGTATTGGCATGCCAAGGTCAGGAAGGATGATTAATAATGGAGAATAGGGAGGACCACCTGCTCATTTTCAGGCTTTAGTGAACATCAAATTCAATACATATATGTGGTCATTGATGCTTCTAAATAAATTCCGCATATTTGGCTTAATTAACTGTGCTGCTTTGCAATTAGCTTGTTGTCTTCATTGAAGTGTTCATTCATTAAAAAAATTATATTTATATAAAAGATTTATATATTTTTCAATAGGAAAATTTTCTCACCAGAATAATCAGAATTAGGTATTAATTGAATCTTATGTATGCACTTTGAGAGCATCTGGATCTGCCATATGGATGTGGTGAAGAATTATGCAACTAATGGTTGAATATGTTTAACTCTTTCATTCAGGCGACAAGAACAGTGGGCTCCATGTGATGATTGCTCTAAATGGCGAAGGCTACCTGTAGATGTTCTTCTACCTCCCAAGTGGACTTGTTCTGAAAATGTCTGGGATGCAAGCAGGTTCAACATAATCTTGTGTTTCTAGACCATTTTTTGATATGAGAGATTTATCATATAATGAGCTATTATTGATGAAGGAAATGATTTTTCAGGTCTCTGTGTTCTGCACCAGAGGAGATGAGCCCTAAGGAATTGGAAAATCTTCTGAAAACCAGCAAAGGTATGATCCTGATCTGTTTTTCATTTAACCTCTACATCTGTTATATATGGAACAGGTTTCATGTCAATGTTGCAACCCAAGTGATTGAATGTTGATAATGCATGATACGTTTATGCAAGATTGTTTCATTCATAAAATATCTGGATGTGACGATGTGTCAACTGCTTGTCTTGATATCCTCGATAATTCCTGAATCTTTCTTTTTGCCCTGGACATTTGCAAGATTCTAAGAAGCGTAGAGTCATAGAAAATAACAAGTCACCCCAAGAACTTGAACCTTCTGGCTTAGATGCTCTTGCTAGTGCAGCAGCCTTGGGAGACAATCTAGTTGACCCTTCCGACTCATCAGCCGGTGCCACCACCAAACATCCCAGACACCGTCCTGGCTGCACTTGCATTGTGTGCATTCAGCCACCAAGTGGGAAGGGGAGACATCATCCCACATGTACTTGCAATGTGTGCACGACCGTGAAAAGGCGTTTCAAAACCCTTATGCTGCGCAAGAAGAAGCGCCAATCAGAGCGTGAAGCAGATGCTACCCTGATGGATCAAAGAGATGAGTCAGACATGAATGGAGCACCAACAGAAGACACAAGTCATTTGGAGAAAGCGGGAAGTATAAACAAAAGACAGCCTGAAGTGGGTGAGTCCAGTGCTGGACAAATTGATCTGAACTGTCATCCTGATCGTGAAGACATGGAAGTTGATGTACCGGGACCGAGCATGAATTGTCATCTTGAAGCCCCAAACTATCCATTACAGGAATATATGAATCAAAATGGCCCTACTGGAGAAAGTCAGAGATACTTTTCTAATGGGGGAAGCTTTGCATCAATTGTCTGGGAGAGAGAAAGAAGAGACAAGGGGGTATACTATGATCCCAATTCAAATCAGAAGACTCAGAACAATCTTTCTAAATGATCTATTTATTCTTATTTTTTTCTATCATAATGTACATAGTTTATTTTCTTCTACAAGGGATATGATAAAACATAGGCTCTTCTTACCGTCAAAGGAATGTAATTTTGGTCTCATTTTGTCTTTGATGCTCTTATCTCTGGGTTTTACACATTTGTTTGCCCTTGTATTATGGATTCGTCTCTTGTTTCTCTGATAATGAAAGATAGGATAAAGTTTTCTTTGTTCATCTGTGTTTTTCTCTCCGCAAAATCGAAGTTGAATAACTTTGAATAATTTTTATGACCCAATATTACGTGACTGGCAAACGCACATGGCAGTTACGGGGATTTGCGCTTAGACCAATAATGACACAAGAAAAAATACAATAATTGAGGATAACATTAATAATGCTAAAACTGTTTCCTCCAAACATGGGATTATCTTAGACAAATTGGATATGGAAAAAAAAAGTCCAGTCATTATTATCAAATTCTTTAATAAAAAATTAATACATATATAATTTATATAATTTATTTTTTAAATAATTTTTACATATTTTATTTTAATTAAAAAAATAAAAAATTACATATAATTCTAACAAATAAAAAGTGCCCATCATCAGCGATATTAATAAATTTGATGAAAATACTAGTAACAATGTTTAATCTAAGATACTTACAAAAGCAAAATTAAAGGACAGTTAATTGATAACCAAAATTTGTACTTCAAGGTGGTTCAGAAACATAAAATACTCTAAAAAAATAATATTTTATTATGTTATTTAATATATTTTAAAATTTTTTCAACTAACATCTATCAATGCAATAATTTTCAATAAACCTCACGTGGTAATCTAGGTTTTGGTAATGACACAAGTGGCTTAGCAAGAAACATACTATTTTTGCACTCACTCAGATCAATTCTTTCCTCATTAGGTGGCACACTCCAAGTGAACCCATGGATCAGCCTCGCAAAAAGCGTCAAAGTCATTGACGTCTCAAGCAAGAACGCTGGAAACCCACGTTTCCCTGTACTAAACGTCACCATATCTAAACTCTGTTCTCGACCCATTGTTCTTCACGAGATGGCGTTCCGGTTTGAACTTGAGAGGGTCGTCCCAGACGCTAGGGTTTCGCCCAAGTGCTTGACGACTTATCAATGAAGTAGTTGGCGACCACTGTGTGTTGGAGGGACAGGTGGGGGACGATGACAGCCACAACGGGGTGTAGGCGAAAGGCTTCTTTTGCATAAGCCTTAACAAAGTTAAGCTTTGGGAATTCTGATTCTTGGACTAGCCTTCCTTTTCCGACCACGTTGTCTAGTTCTTCAGTGGCTTTTCGAAGCAGCTCTGGTTGATTTAGCATCTCTGCTGAGCCCCATTCAAATGCGTTTGATGGATTGTCCACTGAAGCAGCCATCAGTTCCTGCAACAAATTATTAGGTCTATATATATATATGATTAAGGTTAAAGCACCTTAATTTCTTTCTCTTATAGCAAGAATAAGAGACATATATATGTGTGTGTGTACCATAATCTGAGATTTGATTTCCTTTCATTTCAGTAATGACTTGTCATGAGCATCTTTGAGTGAGATGAGAACATCAAGCAAGTCCTGTTCCGGTGTGTTTTCCCCATCCTTCCACTGTTGAATTCTGTGGTCAATGATGGGATCGTGATATTTGTTTATGATCCCTATAGCTTTCTTCAGAACTGCCTCATGAATCATGACCATCCAAATCAAGCCGTATCAGCCATGGCAGAAAATCAGAAACACAGAAGGCAAACTGGTGAGAAAGCACAGTGAAAATAGCATCCACATGTTGGTGCTCCTCAAAACCAGGTTCTCCATCACTCCTTCCCTCTCCAAAGTATCTCCTATTGAACATCAATCTCCTAATCACATTCCCACAGAAGTGCTGAGCAGCAACCCATCACATTCACAACCCCACCACAAATAATCTCCTCCTCTTCGAACACTGACATGACATATATATATATATAAAGCCAAATCATAACATTTCATACATACATTCAGTATTTATCTTAAAATACAAATAATGACAATAACTAACGGGAGATATTTATTTATACATGTAACATGAATAAGAAAGACAAAATTTAACTAAACTTACTTTAATATCTTTTTTACCAAGTTATTTAATATAACCATAACATGCATGTAAATAATTTTTTTTTAAATTAATAATAAATATCTAAAAGTTAGAGTAGATTACGTCTAGGACTGAGCTTGCTTGGCCTCTTTTACCGAGGATTTTCACTTTCGAAAGTTGGGTCAGACTTGGCCCATCCTAATTCTTGAAGGGCATAAATTGAACTGCGTAATTTCATGAATTTTTTAATATAATTTTTTAAATATAATTTATTTTAATTGATTAAAAAATTATATATAAAAATTTATTTTATATATCAATATATTAAGATGAATATTGTAAATTGGCCTACAATTAAATAGTGATTAAAAAAATTACCTAGTATAATTTATTTTACATATTAACATATTAAAAATAAATATTATAAATTAGTTTATAAAAATATAATTTATTTTAAATATCAATATATTATAAATGAATATTATATATCAACATAAATTATGAAATTTCATGTCACAAAATATTTTTTTAAAAAAAGAGGCACATAAAGGTTAATTCAACCCAACCTTTACAAGCCTATTTAAAATGGGTCAAATTAAAAGTTTATTTTTAAAAAGGATCACTATTTTCTTGGATTAACTTCGACTTTTATTTTAAGAGTTGGGCTAAATCGACCAGTGAATTAGGTCTATTTTGACAACTTTAATTAAATTCAGTTCTTTTAAAATTTGACAAAATTACACTAATTAGTATCTTTGAGATTTGATATAATATTACATAATCTTCTTCTTTAATTTAGTTTATGTTAATAAAATTGATATTTTACATGGTATATATATGAGTATTCATTCAAAAATAATAAAATTACTTAAGTTAATTAAAAATCATATGTTATAACTCACCATTTTTTTTACTTTAATTTATTATTATATTAAAAATAAAATCATAATTAATCTTATTTTACATATGTTTCATTAACATAATTTACTTTAAAAATTATACCAAATATTTGCCCATTATAACATTTCTCCTCTTTCAAATATTTTGTATGTATCTGCATTACATCTTGGTAATCATTTCTACTTTTGGACTAGTTATACACAAAATGTACGAGGTTTTCAGCTTCCTAAACCCTCTTATGATGAACTGATGCTTGGTGTCCGGATCCTCCGCCATTCCCTTCTCTGCAATTTTCCTACCATTGAATAAAATGGCGTTGTTTCATCCATGCCTCTTTCCTTTTCTTTTTTTTGCATTTTAGAGACCCAAAACGATGTCGTTTCATTTAGTGAAACATCGTGTTCTAGGTCGTTGAAAAACACACCATTTTGGCACTTAACCAAAATGGTGTGTTTCACTTGGCATACTTGCAAAAAAAAAAAAAAGGTCAGATGAAACACAGTGTTTTGGCATGCAATCTACCTTCTGGTTCTTCTTCAATCGATCGCCTACTTTCCTTTACGTTCGGATCTGCCTTTGTGATCACGAGATCTATTTATCGGAGTCGAAACCCATTGGCGGAGGCTCGACCGGGTCAAGCAGCAAACAAAGAATTGACATGACTCAGCAGTTCGTGAACATGAAGGCTACTTGTCTGATGACCCTACTCATGCCTCTGGTTCTGCAAATCATCGCGGTGGAAGAAAGAAAGGCATTGCTTATTGCATTTGATGATGTTTAGTGTATAAATATGATTGAGTGAACAATAAAGATTATTCTCCTTGTTATTTTTTAATTCTTGATGCAATATATTCTCTCATATCTTTCTATCTATGAATTTCTTGACAATGTCAATTTTGTTATGATTGCCAAAGGATCCAAAGTCCAAGCCCTTGGGAGCCAATTTATGGGATGCATCACTTGTGTTTGTCAAGTATCTTGTGAGTTGTATATCCTTTAGAATGCAGTTGTTTCATTATTCATAATCTCAATTTTTAAAGCATTGATAATTCTTACTTGGTAACTTTTGGGCCTTGTTTATGAATGAAAGTAATGAAAATAAGACTTAATGTCTGGGTTACACCAGATAAAGCTTGAATTGAACTTATTCTAGGACCTCTGAATTAGTGATTAGTTTGCTTGTGTTTGATTGTGGTTGAGTAAAGATTCGTTGCTTGTGTTTTTAGTAGTGGTTGAGTATACGAGTAATGGTCTGCCATTTCTTGTCATTATGATAGCACAACTTGTTTTTCTTCATCTCATTTATGCTGGATTAGAGATTGGTTTGCTTATTTCTTGTAATCATAGTAACACAAATTTTGCGAACACATATTTTCATGATTGATCTATGCAATTTACTTGACAGTATCGTATGATTGGAACTAATGCTGGTCTTAAGGAGCCTTTTTAAAGATACCACTAGTGTGGTTTAATATATTAATAAGCCTGTCTCAGTTGAGCCAAGATGATTTCTAATGGTTTTAGATGTAGTTGTTAATTGTAGTGCTTTGTATTGAATTTGTATATGTATCATGGAAAAATAAAAGGATTTTGAGAAGATTAGTGTTGTTATAAACCTCTAGAAATGTTAAATACAGTAACAATAAAAAACTAAGCTTTTTTCCACTAGGTGGGATTGTACTAATGTTAAATAATTGAACTTTTTAGATAAGGCCACGAAATTTGACAATTGAGAGGAACAGTTTAGTGAGACTAAGGAAGGGCAAAATTGTTGAGTGCATGAAGTCATGAACTATTGATTGAATTTGAGATGGAAGGGAATAAGTCTCTTGCAAGAGAATAATATTGAGACAAGTAGTCTTACACTCAGTTCTCTCTCTTTTTTGTGCTCTAAAGGTGTTAATTTTATTACAATTCATGAAATTGAAGTTAGATGCCAATTGTGTCAATTGTCTGCTCCCTTGGCTTTGTCATTTGAGCAATTCCCATGGTTTTCTTGAATCTTCAAAAGCCTTAAGCTTAGAGTGTTTTATGGGGAATTGTACATACATATTTCCCATAAACTTTAAACTTATTTGAAATTTTTATTTTTACCATAGAGGATATATCTTCTTCCAGATGCACACTCATCTCTTCTCTGAATAAAAATTTCATCTCTTGTGAAAGAAGCAATGAAGTCAAAGTGACTGGTAAAGCCATTAGTAACATTAAGTACCATCCAGTAATACATTACTTTCCTCTCAATTTCATACTCCTACATTTTAGAGATAGTATCAAGTCTTTTAGATTGTACAAAAAAAATGGATATAAAGTAGTGTGGAGTTTTTGATTGATGCATACGACATGACAATAACATGGCTTGGTTTGGTTTGAAAGGCAGTGTGTTATGGTTAAACGTTAAAATGGGCATGAAATTATTCTGATAGTTTTGCTTTTTGTGGTGCGTGCATACAGGCTGAGGATGTAGCAACAATAAGTAATCCATGGCTTACAAGAGAGAAATGGATATAGCAGCAAAATATTTAGGTACATGATCAACTCCTCTGGTGGATTTTCATATGTAATTATTGTAACAAAGGTGTATGCCAAATTGAATAAGAAGTTATGAAAAAACATTTATGTTTTTTGATTTGTATTCTCACATTTATCAATCACACTTCTAGAAAATTGTGATCCTTAAAGAAGCACACCTAAACACATGCTTCAAGCATTTTATACTCTTTACCTGTGTAAGTCTTACAATTTTTCCTTACTATTTTGTTGTCTTCATTTATGTTAGTTCTGTCTTGACTTTTTTTTTTTGAACAACTAAATCCCTAATGTTTATTTTTCTCCATTTTGTGGAAGAATGCACACAAGAAACAAGCAACAACAAAGGCAGAATGCACACAAGAAACACTAAAGGCAAAATGCGCACAAGCAACACCAGAGGAAGAATGCACACAATCAACACTAAAGGTAAAATACCCACAAGCAACACCAGAGGCAAAATGTACACAAACAATACCAGAGGCAAAATGCACACAAGCATTAGAAAATGATTAGAGGATGTATTGAATAGAATTTTGCTGTCTGTACTGGAATACAAACTTGTAATAGAATTTTACAGTCTAAATGTACTAAAAGCTATTGTACTGAGGATTTTGTAATACAAAATTGTAATAAGATTTCAATAAAACAAATTTTTTTAATATAAACTTGTAAAAATTTGATATAATGGTTATGAATTTAATACTGAAATTGATTTGTTATGGCATCCAAAGAATGCATTATCTAAAAAATAAAATTCTTCAACATCAAAACCAAGTATGAACAAAGGATAAACCATCATGAGAATTAACCGACAATATCAAGAATGGATAATACGTTGCAAATTGGGTCATTGCTCATTTACAATCCTGGAGTAATAAAATCCCAGTTCTTCATAGATTGTCACTGCCAAAGTTTATCTCTCTGAGAGAGATTGATCCTTTACCTTGGTCCTTTATATATAACATAAAAAGAGGATAAGTTACAAAACACCCAATAATCTAAAATAAAAAGTACATCGAGACCTTTTAAAATTCTCACAATTAATAATCTCGTAAAACTAAATGAATTATCTGAATGAACTTGATTGAAAATCTAATATCCTACAAGGAAAGTAAAGACACATTAAGACGCCATTCGATGACTCTGATATAACTTAAATTAATGCAGTCATCGTGGATTGGTTACTTTGAGAGACTGTGATGGTTGGTTGTGACATAGACCTTGATACCTTCTTCTCAGGACATCGCTCCTCCACCCAGCTCTTCATTCGCCTCTTCCTTTTAGGTCCAAACCTCTTCTTGATGTCAATTGGTTGTGACCCCCCAATGGCACTAGGTGGAATAGGATCATCTTTAAGCTCGTCTGTTCTATGCATTTTACCCTAGAGAAGTGCCATCACTTTCTTGGTTACTTCGTCCATAGCTAGGTGAACTAGAGAAACTTCCTTGTAGTTACCTACGGCTTCAGATGCTAGCTTGATAAAATCTTGACAAAGGGATCTATATTGAAGTGTGCGACCTAATTTTGGGTCTTCCTCGACTTCTTTTCCATTGATATCATATATAAATTCCCAATTCTAGCCTCTTTTATTCACCTCTTCAATATACACATATCAGGAAGCTTTTTGACATCGTTGACATCGATGACATTGAAAACTTTCAGAGCATGGAAATATAATATTCCAATGCTCTCAAACCGCCTATAGGTGCAAGAAGTCGATCTTTCCTGAGGATGAAACAAAACTTTCCACTCTCCTCCGTGGTCAACTATGTCAATGACATACTTAAAAAATGGCTCACATTCCCTTCTTTCTTTTACACAAAAGCATCCTTCAAGTCAAATTGAATTTGAAACATATTAAAGACGGTAGGCATGTAAACTTTTACAAGTTGCTTCAACTTGGGTGAGCTTGGATTATGCAATCTTGGTAACCTTTCTCTTGCCTAAAATTTACATTTCAGCTTATTATATCTCTTGTCTTCCACTACCTATTCAAAATGTTTAAAAAATTGAAGAATATTGACATTCGGATTCAAGCACCTTTTGACATCTGCATTTAAGCTTTCACTTAGTTGCATGCTCCGTATGCCTAATGTAAATACTCTTCTCATATAACAAGCTACCTATTTATCCTTTAAGGCATAAACTACTTCTATCCACATGTTTTCTTAGACATTATAACAAAAGAGCAACTGACTCCAAGCCTCTTCGAACTCTATCTCTTCCTGGTACTTATACATAAAGGCCTTGAAGTCTCGTAAAAAATGTGACCTGTGCTTCATTAAATTACCTAAGTGCTTGATGCCATTTTGCATCAAATGCAATGTGTATAATCCGTGGTAATTGTCAGACAGAACCTCTTGTAAGGCTTTGGCCATTGCTTGATCTGGTCTGTAAAGGTTGTCTAAAGCCTTTTATGATTATGTGCCTCTAAGAATGTCTCAAAAAATCACTTGAAAGATGTTGCTGTCTTGTCATATAATAATGTAGCCCTAAAAATAATCATTCCTCTATAATGATTGAATCTTGAAAACAAAGCAAGTGGTCAGTGTGCATTGTTAGTGCAGTATGTCGTATCCAGAGAGATAATCTCACCAAAGTGGTTGTAGCCTAGTAGAATCCTTGTGTTGACCTAAAATAAGTTGGTTATTTGTTCCTCTGCATCCATATGATATGCATGAAAATAAAATAGATTGGTCGAGTACTGCTCTTGGAAATAAGCCAGTAAACACCCAGCTTTTTCATACTCTAAACCTTTTTGTTGTCAAGTGTGCAGATAATTTTTCTAATTTAAACGCTTATATCCAAGATTCACTCACCCCTCGACATGCTTGCTCATCAGTGCAAAATTGATTCTTTGTTGGATCTCAGAGTTATCAGCCATCTCAAGTTCATGTGCTTAGACATAAGATATGTGTCATTGACATGTCAGCATATGTGTGGTTTCTGCGAGGTAGAGTACATGATTGTGCTCCTCTATAAAATTATTTACTATTAACTTCCCATTTAAACAGCCAAGCATAATTTTTGCTTTGCAGTCAATTCTTGTCTTACGTCTTGGATTAATTGTTAAATGATCCCTCTTTTCTTTTCCTCTTACCTTTTTTTATAACAGATAAATCGACAAGAAGTTATTAACACATCTTTTTTACTCTTGTTTGCAAAATCTTTTCTAACTCCAAAGCCCACTTTACCACTATAATCTGACCAAAATTTCCAAGCACTCTCCATGCTATCAAGTATCATCCCTACTTTAGGCTTCCAATCAAGCTTCATATCAGTATTTTTCTTACAAGACATGGAAAAAAATTATGATATTTAATTGTAAGCTGTAACTAATATTCATAACTCTTAGTGTTTTGGAAAATAGGTCTTTAGATTGAATTAGATTTTGCTAGAGAGGCTATATTCACTTGAAAAATTTTGTTTCAATAGGAAATACTAAATAGAAAAAATAACAAAAGTGAGTATTCATAAAAACTACAAAAAATAAATCTCTATTCCCATACTGACTATTATAGCTTGTATTCCTTCCCAATGATTTTTTTCATACATAAAAACAACATTCACTCCTTATCTGAGCTCAAGATAAAATTTTTTTCCAACTAAAACCCAATATAGTTACATACTTGGGACTAAAATGAGAACCAAACATAATATCCATTGCAACCATAAATTGTATTTGGACTTAAATGAAAGAAAAACAATAATCCCATTGAGCAAATGCATTTTTCTCCTTTAAACCAAAAGACATCATACATGTTACACGTTTGCCAGAAGACCACGACAGTGGCAGAGAAGCAATGACGCAGCATAGGAATGGTAAAAAACGCAGCTCAACTGTGCAAATGGCTGGAAATAGGATGGTTTGCTTTTGTTTTGTTCTGATATACTTAGTAGTTCTGGGGTGCTAGAAATCTTCATCAAAATGCACCGTATCGTCCAATTTTTTTTGTTCATCGACCAGATAAAATGCACCATTTTGGTTAAGTGCCAAAACAGTGGTTTTCAACACCCCAAAATGTGTCGTTTCACTAAACAAAATGGCATCATTTTGGGTCTCTGAAATGCCAAAAAAAGAAGAGGCGCGGATGAAACGATGCCGTTTTATGTAATGGCAGGCAAATCACAGAGAAGGGAATGACAGAGGATCTGGACGCGCTTGCTTGAGGTTGCAAAGCAAGTCGTTACTAATTTTCTTCTTCATCTTCTTCCACTGCTCTCTCAACGGCACTGCAACCGTCGTTAGATACCTACCCGACACGACTTCGCTGGACAAGCTCATGGGCCTCAAAGCAAAAATTGAGTCTTGCTTCTTCAGAATCTCCATAGCAATGTCAGGGTTGCTCACACTGATCACATGCATCTACCTGAAGGTAGGCTTGTTCGCTAGCATCTCAGGAAGGTTTCTAACTATATATGGGCTAGGGCTTAGGCCCTGGGGGCAGCTGGTGTTTCTGGGCTTGGGTTGTTTTCTCTGTGAAGAGTTTGATGATGAACTGGGTCAAGCCCGTGAGTATGACAAGAAAATAGAAGACAAAGGCAAGAGAAAACTCCATTGTTAAGTATTATGAGTTGGAAATGGTGTGTGTGATCAATGTTTGCTGACTATATATATGGAAAAATAGAGCAAAGATCGTAATATATAATTGGGAGTGTTTGTGGGAATACTAACTATTTAATTGAATGGTGTGGATGCTCAGGAAGTAAATTTTGGATTTAGATGCTTTGAATTGCGTATTTTTATGTATATACATGGAAGGTGAAAAATAAAATCCTTACAATAATGTAAAGATCTCATCTATATTTTTTCATTGTATGTACTATAGTAAAAATTTTATCATTAGAAGTGTTTGAGAGAATAATAACAATATTTAATTGAATGATGTGGATGCTGAGGGAGTGAATTTTGGATTTAGATCCTCGCGGAGAATGAAATTCTTATAGTGGGACTTACTGTAAAAATACCATTTACATTTTTCATTGTATGTACAGTATTATAATACACTAAAAAAATTTATCATTGGAAGTGTTTGTAAGATTAATAATAACAATATTTAATGGAATGACGTGGATGATGAAAATTGTAAAGATCTCATTTGTATTTTTCACTGTATATATATACACCATAGTACAATAAAAAATTTTAGCATTAGGAGTCTTTGTGAGAATAATAATAATAATAATAATAATAATAATAATAATAATACTAATACTAATAATAATAATAATAATAATAATAATAATAATAATAATTGAATGGCGTGGATGCCAAGGGAGTAAATTTTGTAGTAAGAGTACTATGAGTAAGCATCTTGTTAAACGAGAGTACGTGCGATTTGGGTTTGTATTTCCTGCAGTTGAAAATTAATATATATTTTTTTGTAATAGAAAAGTGATAGAAATAAAAAAATTATAGTCTCTAATCTATTTATAGTAAATTTTTATTAGTGTGAGTCTTTTATTTTTATTTTTATCTTATTACAAAAAAATATATTAATTTTAAACTGTAAAAATTCTAAATCGTGCAATTTCAGTCATATGTGAACCCACGCTTATGGATAAAAAAGGTGTGTGTAATACGCAATGAACAATTGGTGCACGCGGGTGAGAATTGGTCTGGTTATATGAACCCATGTGTGATCATCCTTGCTTCAAGATCAGAAAACCTTTTTTTTTTTTTACTTTTAAAAATATATTTTTTTAATATAATCAATAAAAAATTGGTTGAGTAATTTTATATGAGAGTCATATACGACATTCTCAATAGTGATATATACATGTGACATTAAAACAAAAAATTAAGAAACAAACTTAATAAAAAAAAAGGGACGAAATGGAAATCTAATAGTGTTTAGAGATAAAAAATTGGTTTTTGCCCTAGAAAAATTTATTTTAATCAAATTGTTTTGCTTTTAGACAAATGTCTTTTTTTAATTAATGAATAGAAATTGGCATAACTATTTTAAGCAAATTTTGCAAAGTTTATTAATTGTAAAAAACAATCCAAGTTTTAAGATAGTGAAACTTAAAACGAATTTTGGTCATGAGTTGTGGGGTCATAATACTAAAAAGGAGGAATCATTGGGAAATTAAATTATTAATTTTCTATTATTTATTTTCATACATTTCCAAACCAAAACCTATAGCTAGCTAGACATTCAAATTCAAACACAATCATCCACAAACTTTGGACAAATACAGCCCTATTCCAAGAGGTAAACCTCGTGTGGTAATCTAGGCTTTGCTATGGCCACAAGTGGCTCAGCAAGTAAGAGATCAGTCTCAGACTCAACGAGCTCAATCTTTGGACGATCATGTGGTGCACTCCAAGTGAACCCATGAATCAGTCTAGCCAACAACATCACTGTAAGAATACTTCCAAGCACTACTCCTGGACACCCACGCTTTCCTGTGGTGAAACTCACGAACCTCAAATTTGGCTCACTCAAGAAGACGTCAGACCCTTCCTGTAAATGGCGTTCTGGCTTGAATACATCAGGCTCATGCTTCCACACCTTAGGGTTTCGCCCTAGTTTTTGTCTGCTGAGTAGCACGTGACTGCCCTTTGGGATGAAGTAGTTGGAAACGACAGTGTCAGATAGAGAGACGTGTGGGACGTTGAAAGGAGCCATGGGATGAAGGCGAAAGGCCTCTCTTGCACATGCTTTGATGTAGTTAAGTTTTGGTATGTCTAATTCTTGGACCAGTCTGTTATTTCCTACAACCTTGTCTAGTTCTTCCGTGGCCCTTTGAAGTAACTCTGGTTGGTTTATCATTTCTGCGAGTGCCCATTCAGTTGCGTTTGATGGATTGTCCACTGATGCAAACATCAATTCCTGCAAATTTAAAGTTCGATAATTTCATGAGTTTTTGTTGAACTTAATAGATATTTTAACTTTTCTCTTTTTTATAGTCTTTATGTACTAATATATATAATTTTGAAACTAATGTTTAAAAGGCTCCAAAACCATACCATAGATAATAATAATTTTGGTCTAGATAGAAGCCATGCGAAAATATGTAATTTCTAATTTATCTACGAGTGTGATCCATAAATGATAGAATAGATCACACTATTTAAGAAAAATCTCCAGACAAAAACTAGAATGAGGTTGGGAAAGTTTGTACAGTAATTTGCGCTTTGATTTCCTCCGCGGTCAACAGTGAGTTATTGTTGGCATCTTTAAGTGAGATCATAACATCAAGCAAGTCCTCTGCTTCAGTCTTCTTCCCCTCTTTCCACTGATTGATTCTTCCTTCAACGATGGAATCATGATACTTGTTGATGACTCTCATAGCATTCTTCACCTTCCTCTCATGCCCATCCAAGTCAAGTGCTCTCAACCATGGAATAAAATCAGAAACACTGAAGGCATAAAGATAATTAAGCAATGTGAAGAGTGCTTCCACGTGTTCTATTTCTTCATAACCAGGTCCTCCATCTTTCCTACCCTCTCCGAAGTACCTAATAAAAAAAATATAAAATTCACGAGCGAAACAAGTTCATGTTCAAGTACAAGTACTTTAATTTACTTAAGTTGAAATTAAGGTTCAATTGTATTAATTATATACAGTACCTTTTATTGAAGATCATTTTCCTAATCACATTTCCACAGAATTGTTGAGCTGCAATCCTCACATTGACAAAACCACCTTTATTATTGTTATTATAATTATTATTGTGAGTGGTTGTGCATTGGCTATAGACATAGCGAACAAGGTTATCAGCTTCCTCCATTCTTTTGCCATGAAGCCACCGATGCTTCATGGGAGAAAGCAAGTCCTTACGTATCATCTTCTTCATCTTCCTCCATTGCTCTCCCATGGGCACCAGAGCTGTCGTTAAATAGCCACCTGAGCTGAGATACGATGACATGCTAATAGGCCTTGATGCAAATACATCGTCTTGTTTCCTCAAGAACTCACATGCAATACTGGGACTACTCACTGGGATCACATTAACATTTCCCAATTGTACACAAGCAATTTCGGTGTCTAAATCTTTCATGAGCTTGTGTATCCATTTGGAAGCAGACTTATTTGAAAGCATTTCAGGTAAATTACCAATAATAGGCCATGGTTTGGGACCTGGAGGGAGTTTGTGGTTACGGGAATATTTATGAGTGAGCTGGATAAAGCCTGCTAGTATGAGAAGAAAATAGAAGAAAGAGGCGAGAAAAAACTCCATCGTTAAGTATATATATATTATGAGTTGGAAACAGTGTGTGTGATCAGTTTTTGGTGACCATACACACACACACACACACACACACACATATATATATATGGAAACATATATATAGAGAAAAGAGAGTAATGATTGGGAGTGTTTGTTAGAATAATATCAATCTTTAATTAATGATGTGGATGCTCTTTATTTAATGATGTGGATACTGAGTGAGTAAATTTTGGATTTAGATCATCTAAATTGCACATTTCCTGTGTACATATATGGAAGGTGGAGAATGAAATCCTTGTAGTCGAACTCACTTGTAAAGATTGCATTTGCATTTTTCATTGTATGTATACTATAGTAGTATAAAATATTTTATCACATTGGAAGTGTTTGTGAGAATAATAACAATATTTAATTGAATGGTTTGGATGCTGAGGGAGTAAACTTTGCATTTAGATCCTCTATACATATATGGAAGGTGGAGATGAAATACTTACAATGGGACCCGTTGTAAAGATCTCATATGCATTTTTCATTGTATATACACTATAATACAGTAGAACATTTTATCATTTGGAAAAGTGTTTGGGAGAATAATAACATTATTAAATTGAATGGTGTGGATGCTGGGAAAGTAAATTTTGGATTTAGATCTTTTGAATTGCACAAATATTTACATATATGGAAGGTAGAGAATGAAATCCTTATAAAATCTCATGCATTTTTATTGTATGTATATAGTAGACTAGAGCAGAAAATTTTATCATTGGGAGGATCCGTGAAAATAATAATAATAATATTTAATTGAAAGGTGTGGATGCCGAGGGAGTACATTTTGTAGTCAGAGTACTGTGAGTAAACGCTTCTTGTTAAAAGTGAGTACGTGCGAACCACGCGCTTTTGGATAAAAAACGTATGTGTGATACCCAATGGACAGTGGTGCACGAAGGTGAGAATTGGGGCATTTTTACTTAAATATTATATATAAATTAATTAATTCTTTATATAAAATAATTAAAATTTTATTTCCTTGAATACTATAAATTGTACTCTTTTGTACAAAAGCTGCAGTGGCCTTCGCCATTGCGGAGGGCGAAGGTTTTTTTTTGCTGAACAACTTTTTAACGATGATTTTATTCATTGTTAAAGTGAGTTTTAAAATTTTAATGACAAATATTATTATTGTTATAAATTTTGATTAAATAACTAATTTAAGAAAGATCAAGTTTAAAATTTTTTTGACAAATAAGTTAAAAAATTTATAATTTAAAAAAATGTTAAGACTAAAAATTTAAAAATTTTAATGAAATATTAATTATATAATTATAACTTTAAAAATTATTTATATAAACATGACATTAAGTTTAAAAAATAACTAAATAGTTTGAAGTATTTTTTAATATTTCTAAATATAAATTTTATTTAATTAATTTTAAGATTTTAAATTAATTATACTTCAATTAATCAACTAAAATTCAAATTATGTATTATTTTATAGGATTGATTTATTGTGTTTTATGATATTTTTAAAGTATTAAATATGTGATTTAATATTATAAAAAAGTGAATTCAAAAAATAATATTTTAATTATATGTCATAATAACATTAATTTTTTAAATTTATTAGCATTGCATAAAATAATATTTTAGGTATATTTTAATTTTAAATAAAATTTTTGTTCAAGTAAATATGACAATGTTGAATGAGATCACTAAGAGACTAAGAATAGTTTGCCATCTTTCATGGTTAAGATCTATTAAAAAGACAAAAAATTTATAATGTTAGAAAATAACTATTGAATTTTTAAAATAAATTAATGAGAATTTTATATTATGATAAAAATATTAATATTTAAATAAAGATTTTAATTTTTTAGTATTCTTTTAAAATAAATAAAAAATTAATTATAAATATACATGTCTCATTAAATACAAAAATATTTAGATAACTTATTTTTAGTCTCATAAATAACCTATTTTAAAAAATATATATTTAGATAATATTTTCCATTTAGTCTCATAAAATAATATTTTAAAAATTCACTATTTTATAATAGTAAATTACATATTTAATACTTTAAAAAAAATACCATAAAACAAAAGAAATCAATCCTATAAAATAATACATAATTTGAATTGTAGTTGATCGAGTGAAGTATAATTAATTTACAATTTTAAAATTAATTATTTAAAAGAAATATATATTTAGAAATATTAAAAAATAATTTCAAACTATTAAATATTTTTTAAACTTAATGTCTTGTTTATTTAAATAATTTTTAAAGTTATAATTATATAATTAATATTTCATTAATCTTTTAAGTTGTTAGTCTTAATTTTGTTTCAAAAAAATTTTAAATTTTATTATTTTACTTAAACAAAAATTATAATAACAATAATATTCACTATTAAAATTTTGAAACATACATTAACAATTAATAAATTCGCCGCTAAAAAGTTGGCTCTGTAAAATAAAAATAAGTTCGTTGCTATGCACAGTACCTTCGCCCTCGCGAACGCCAATGCAATTTATAGTATTCAAGAAATAAAATTATAATTATTTTACATAAATAAATAAATAATTTATATATAATATTTAACTCTTGCAGGCTCAAGTAGACCCACCACTCACCGCAAAGGATCTTGCTTTAAGTTTAGAAAACTTTTTTTCCTCTAAAAATAAAGTCTTTTAATATTATCAATAAAAAATTTGTTAAAATTAACTTTTGTGTCTTAATTTTTCATGGAGTTTTAATTTTTTAATTTTTATTAATTAGTGTAATTTTTTTTCAAATTCATTAATCATATTTAAAGTTTAAATAAATCAAATTTATAATTAAAACATAATTAAATAAAACTAAAAAACTTTGAATTTTTTTTAAATTTTTTTATTTAAGTATTAAAAAATTTAGATTTTAAAATTTTAAAATAATTAAAGTAATATAAAAATTAATCTGATGTTCATTTTAGTATCATTTGAATTCTTTTATTAGTTTAATTATATTTTAATAAAAATAATTTTATATGACTGTCATATATAAATATATTATTTTAAAAAATAAAGAGTAAAATTAAAAAAAATAATGAGATTAGAAACTCATGACTTAAAATAGTTTAGATAATATTATTTTTCAATATTACTTTTAGCGGCAGTTTTAACGGCTTCTATAAACCTTTTTTCAAGTAGTGAATCTAAGCTTTAAGAAAGTAAAACTTCTAGGAATTTTGGTCATAAATTGCGTGGTCATAATACTACAAAAGAGAAATCATTGGGAAATTAAATTATTAATTTTATTTTATTTATTTTCATACATTTCCAAACCAAAACCTAGAGTGAGCTAGACATTCAAATTAAAACACAATTATTCCTCAAACTCTGGACAAATATAGCCCTTATTGGATATTTGTTCATATATTGCCATTACAAATATTCTAGACTTCCTTAATCCAAGAGGTAAACCTCACTTGGTAATCTAAGTTTTTAAGAAACAATTTTAATTTACAAAAATAAAAAGGAGTTCGAGAGCTGATATGAGTGAAAAAAGTATTAGGCATTCTACATTGTCTAATAATGTAAATGTGAAATTAATTTATATATGAACCATGAATTACCCATAATAATTACATGCAAGTACACAAGAATGGTGAAAGGTTAAATTTAACCTCGGGGAAGTATCTTAAGAAGTAGAGTCTACATACCTCTTGTGGCTATTAAAGTTTACGTAATTTGATGATAAAAAACTTTGATGAATTAATTGATTTTAATTTAATCTTTTTATAAAAAAAGGCATAAAAAGATGTCAAAAGAATGAGCTTAAACTAAGTTATTTGATTTTATTTTAAAAATTCTCTTTATTCTCACTTCTTTCTTTCTTTCTTTGATTTTTCTTCTTTTTTATATTTTTGTATTTTTGAAAATTATTTTAATTTAAGTGAAATCCTAATTTTTAAGGAATTTGAAAAACAAAATATATTTTTTTAGGATCTTTTATTTTTATAAGAAAAGAAAATATTTTTAGTTTTTTTTTAAAGGTCTGAAAAAAAGAAAAATATTTGTTCGTTATTATTTTTATGAAAGATCCTATCTTAATAAGAACAAAGCTAATTTCTTAATTTCAAGATAAAGGAAAATATTTTTGATATTTTTTGTAAAGCATTTGAGAAAGAAAATATTTTTTACTTTTATTTTATTTTTATGAAAAATCCTAATAAAAACAAAACTAATTTTTTAATTTCAAGATAAAATTAGAATGTTAAAATTCCTGAGTGCAAGGTGCACGCAAACATAATTCACAAAAGTACGTAAATTAGATGTGAAATGCATTCTATCGTTTTTTCTAAACCCTACTTTTACCAGCATTGTTAATGAATTACATATGAATGCTTATACTTAGAGGCTAGCACTATATATATATGTGTGTGTGTGTGTGTATCTTAAAATACATGGTTATTTAGGACATTAAAAATTAAATTAAACACAAAAAAGATACAAAATTAAAATGGTTCCAAAACTCCTTGAGCAAGTTCCTATGTGGCTCTGACATTCTGCTTCCTAGGCCCAAATGCTCTTCCAAATGGCTCCCCACGGTGAACATGAAAACGAATTGAGTGTGAATAAGAATTAAAACGGAAGTCTCGAGATAACAATGTAATAACAAAAGAGAGCAATTGAAAGTTAAATTACTCTATTATTTTCCTATTTGTTTTCGTATGAAACTTAACATTCCCACTATCCTCGAACTTCAACCATGTACCACATTGTCTCACATATTCCAAATATTCTCAAAAAGAAAGCAAGAAAAGAAAAGAAAAGAAAAAAAAAAACTAAGTGAGATGGGAGCATGACTTCACAGATTTTGCAGCAATACTAAAGTACACACCAAGTAACTCTATGCATCCAATTTGCCCAACCATAGTAACTAATGCATCAGATTATTACTTTTCCTTCAAGACTAGTAACTTGAAAATGCCAAGAGCAGTTCCAAATCATGAAAGTTCCATTTAAACCCATAATGAATAATGTCTACCCAAAACTTTCTTCCTTTCTCTCGACTAGAACAACCCACAAGAAAGACAAGGTGATCTTGACTCAAAGATGCCAACTCTATAATGCATGACTCATTTATCAAACTTTCAGCATCAATGCAAAATGACTTAATTTGCTATCCTACAAGATTTGACCCATTGATCGAACAATACTCAAACTTGAATCATTATGGGACCCAAATTATAAAATACCAAAGGAACCCATATTCATTCACTGCAATCCATAAGTTCAGCAAACATTTCGAAACATAGCAGGAAAATGGAATTATTATCACCCACAATTCAGAGCTTCAAAATCAGAGCAACATCATAGTATTGAAAACAGAGTTTAAACCGTTTTTACAAATTCAGAGCAACCAGAACAGGGGTTGTTTTTTGCCAAAACCATAGTATGTAAAACCTACAATTGCATCGCGAGTTCAACCAAAAATGATTCAACCAAAACGTACAGATTCAGCTAAAACAGATTCAACCAAAAGAGGGAGTATAAGAGATCAAACAATCCCATTTTCACACCACTACCACATGACCGATTCAAAACCCAAATACTAGAAGGATTCAGCACATTACAGCTTCAACCAAGAATAGGGAATGAAATTCACCGTAGCATGAACATCAGGATAAATCACCATTCAGAGATAGATTGAATCAGCCCCAAATGCATCAAAATATCAAGAACACATTTGAATCAGAATCATGGCGAAAGAGAGATGAAGTGAGGTTGATAATCTCACCTTGGCAAAGAACCAGACTCTAGCGGACAGCAACAGTGGCGAGAGGAGGTGGTGGATGCGGCGGCTCAGTGTGCTCTTCCTCGGACCTCTCTCTCTCGGACTTCCTTTCATTTTTCCTCAAATCCTGGCCTCTCCCTCAACCGAAAATCCTATATTCCCTTTCCAATGCTCTCTTTCCCGATTTTCAAAATCCCTTTAATTTCTGCCCTACCTTCTTCCCTGATTTTCTCTCCTTTCTTCTCCCCTTGATGCTCCAATCCGGTCCTTATATTCTCTATGAAAATGCGAACCGAGACAAACCTAAGGATCCCCAAATCCTCTTCTTCTTCGTTTGGTCATTGTTGATGCTAGCCTAAGGGATCTCCTCTGACCATAGGGATAGCAATCCGTGACTCTGCCTTCTGCGTTTTCTGCTCTTTGTCTTCTCAACTGTTATTAAATACAAAAAATAAAAAATTGGTATATTTTAAAAGCAAAATAATTGTTTAATTCTGTGAACCCAAAACCCCGTCTCTCTCGCAGATCACTTGCGGCCCTTTCTCCAACACCCAGCAACTCTTATTTGAAATTGATATATATATATATATATATATATATATATATATTTGATAGTCAATCCAGTCAAATATGATAATCCTTCGTTGAAGTTTTGACACACAAATGAAAGCATTGTTCCGAAGACAAACTGGTTGATAGACAGACACGTTTCATATCACACAAAACCAGCATATATAATAACTCAAATGCCTTTTTTTCATAAATATAAATGTTAGGAAATCTTAACATACGTAAATTTAATCGCTATTGCTCTTCGTTTCTCCTCTTAACATTAAGACTTCGTAATTTATTTATGATTAATTCCACAGTGCTTCTTTTATGCACTTGTTTCCTCTCCCAACCATATAGAATATTGAAGTCTTCCATTTCATCAAAATTTATAAATCAAACCAGTATAGGTATATATGCCTATGTTTTCTATCATTTTATTGGAAGTTATCTGAATATTTTTTATTATAAGCAAGTACCAATTTGTTTCTCTCTTCTTTCAGTTTTTTTTTTTCAATGAGATGGTTTCTATTATTTTGTGCTTTAAGTATGATGGGATATTTATTAATATAATATGTTTAAGGATATTTTGTTAATTCTAATTAACTCTACAAGTATTTACATCTTTATTGTTGTTGTTTTTTTTTTTTCATTTCAAAATATCATATATTTTAAATATTTTTTGTTAAACTTTGATGCATGCAGAAAACATATTCTTTAATTTGATTTTCGAATTTTGTCTCCAAGAGTACTAATCATGCAGATGATGAGTCAACATGAGGGCAAGGATTAAAAAAAAAAAATCTCCATCAGACAATGATTTAAAGTTTGCTTAATTTTACGTTGAACACCAACCATCACAAGCTTTTTGATTAGGGAGCACTTATTTTGTTTTTTTTGTGTAATCCACGTAATGAATAATGTTTTGTTATTTATATTTGTAAAATAAAATGACTTTTCTCATTATCAACTTCCTTAATTTTGCATTAATGTTGAAAGATTTATTAGTCTTATACTTTTCTTTCTTTCTTTTTGGCAATCTTATTCTATTTCTATTAATAATAGTAGAAATTATAATTATGGATATAGTAGAAGTCATTTTGGCTTTATAACAAATTTGCTGCCAATTCATCCATACAGATAGTCATTTTGACTCTATAGCAGCAGTTTTTACCATTGCCACTATAAAATTATTTTGTGCTTGCAATTGGTGTATTTGTTAATATAAACTTATACTAACAAACATATATATCAGCAATTTAATATTTAGTAGCAGTAATTGTGACAACTGCTGGTATATATTTTAGTAACAGTTTTTATTACTTTTTGCGGCAATTTTAACCGCTGCTATATCATGAGTTGTATAATACAAAAGATAAATCATTGGGAATTTAAACTACTAATTTTTTTAATTTATCTTCATACATTTCCAAACCAAAACCTATAGCTAGCTAGACGTTCAAATTAAAACACAATTATTCCGCAAACTCTGGACAAATACAGCCCTTATTGGATATTTGTTCATATATTACCATTACAAATATTTTAGACTTCCTTAATCTGAGAGGTAAACCTCACGTGGTAATCTAGGTTTTGCTACGGCTATAAGTGGCTCAGCAAGTAAGAGATCAGTCTCAGACTCAACAAGCTTAATCCTTGGGCGATCATGCGGTGCACTCCAAGTGAACCCATGGATTAGTCTAGCCAACAACATCACAGTAATACTACTTCCAAGCACCACTCCTGGACACCCACGCTTTCCTGTGGTGAAACTCACAAACCTCAAATCTGACTCACTCAAGAACACGTCGGACCCTTCTTGTAAATGGCGTTCTGGCTTGAACACATCAGGTTCATCCTTCCACACCTTAGGGTTTCGCCCTAATTGTTGTCTGCTGAGTAGCACATGACTGCCCTTTGGGATGAAGTAGTTGGAAACGACAGTGTCAGATAGAGAGACGTGTGGGACGTTGAAAGGAGCCATGGGATGAAGGCGAAAGGCCTCTCTTGCACATGCTTTGACGTAGTTAAGTTTTGGTATGTCTGATTCTTGAACCAGTCTGTTATGTCCTACAACCTTGTCTAGTTCTTCCGTGGCTCTTTGAAGTAACTCTGGTTGGTTTATCATTTCTGCTAGCGCCCATTCAACTGCGTTTGATGGATTGTCCACTGTTGCAAACATTATTTCCTGCAAATTGAACGTTCGCGATAATTTCATGTGAGCTTTTCTTGAACAGTATAGATATTGTAACTTTTCTCTTTGTTATAGTATTTCTGTAGTAATATATATAATTTTGAAACTAATGTTTAAAAGTCTCCAAAACCATACCATAGATATAATAATCTTTGTCTAGATATGAGCCATGCGAAAATATGTAATTAATTTCTAATTTATCTACGAATGTGATCCATAAATAATATAATAGATCACACTACTTAAGAAAAATCGCCGGAGAAAAACTAGAATGAAGTTGGAAAAGCATTTACAATAATTTGCGCTTTGATTTCCTCCGAGGTCAATAGTGATTTATTATTAGCATCTTTGAGTGAGATCATAACATCAAGCAAGTCCTCTGCTTCAGTCTTCATCCCCTCTTTCCACTGCTTGATTCTTCCTTCAACGATGGAATCATGATACTTGTTGATGGCTCTCATAGCATTCTTCACCTTCTTCTCATGCCCATCCAAGTCAAGTCCTCTCAACCATGGAATAAAATCAGAAACACTGAAGGCATAAAGATAATTAAGCAATGTGAAAAGTGCTTCCACGTGTTCTATTTCTTCATAACCAGGTCCTCCATCTTTCTTACCGTCTCCGAAGTACCTATGAAAAAGTACATATAAAAGTCACGAGCGAAAAAAGTTTATGTTCAAGTACAAGTAGTTTAATTTATTTAAGTTGTAATTAAGGTGCAAGTAATAATTATATACAATACCTTTTATTGAAGATCATTTTCCTGATCACATTCCCGCAGAATTGCTGAGCAGCAATCCTCACATTAACAAAACCACCTTCGTTGTTGTTGTGAGTGGTTGTGCATTGGCTATAGACATAACGAACAAGGTTATCAGCTTCCTCCCTTCTTTTGCCATGAAGCCAACGATGCTTCATGGGAGAAAGCAAGTCCTTACTTATCATCTTCTTCATCTTCCTCCATTGCTCTCCCATGGGCACCAGAGCTGTCGTTAAATAGCCACCTGAGCTGAGATAAGATGACATGCTAATAGGCCTTGATGAAAATACATCGTCTTGTTTCTTCAAGAACTCACATGCAATACTGGGACTACTCACTGGGATCACATTAACATTTCCCAATTGTACACAAGCAATTTCGGTGTCTAAATCTTTCATGAGCTTGTGTATCCATTTGGACGCAGACTTATTTGAAAGCATTTCAGGTAAATTGCCAATAATAGGCCATGGTTTGGGACCTGGAGGGAGTTTGTGCTTTTGGCATTTAGGATTGAAGTGAGGGTATTTTAGGGTTTTGGTTAGTGTGGAGATAGCTAGTAGGAAGAGCTTGAAATAAGACCAAAAAAGTGAGAGGTGAGAGGAAAAAGAATATTGCATGGCTTTTGGAAAAAGTTTTTTTTCTAATAAAAAGATGGTTTAGAGACTATAGTCTACAAGGGATGGATTATGGATACATGTTGATTCCGTGAAGTTTGGTTTCTATTTATAAACCAGTCCTGTGTTCGGTCTTTCAATCGTAGCCACATAATTTCAGGCCAAAAAAAAAAAAAAAATTCGTAGCCACATAATGGTCATATACGTACTGATATTTGTGAATTGTGATATAGGCTGCACTACAGGATTTCCTCGTGCTGCTAATTTCTAATGTCTTATTATCTTATTATCGTAGCCGCAAAGAACATTAATAATGTCTAACTAAAATAAGCATGCAAATGCTAAAATCGATTGGCGAAAACTAGACAGCTCATAACCTTTCAAATTAACACTTAAATTACTTTTAAAATTTTCAAACCACCCAAACACGATTCATAGGACTTGGACAGTATTTTAACACGTTTTCATATGAAAAAAAACCTTGGGAACACAATAGAAAATATGGGCAGCATGTTGCACACTCTTTCAAACCCAAAACCAATCTACATTTATTTAAAAAACAAACCCTTATTTTGGACATATTTATGCTCATCTTTGATTGGTGAAGATAAGCCAGAACACAAAATAGAGACTCAATACTCAATGGCATTTTTTAAACAATTAACTCCATTTTCACCTAAAAATGTGCTTTTTTGGAAACAGATGCTTTATAGTTCACTCTCTTCATGCTGTTTTAACCATCCAATCAACTCATATCACAAAAGGAGAGGGAGTCAAGCACATTACTCGTAACCTTAACCCATTTCTTATCAATTTAATTATCCAAAACGCATTCATAAAAAGAGAGCATGGAAACACATGCATTACTCAACATGCTAACCAGTTTCCAATCACTTTACATAATCCAAGACAAATTTAGACAAAAAAAGAAAGCCTCCAAACAAATTATTTAACATCTCAATTAACTTCCCTGCCCTTTAAACGTAAACAAGACAGATTTCAACCATTTCAGAAAACTCCCAGCACCTGAATACATAAACGGAATAGATCTAAACCATTTCAGATAATTCCCAGTACCTGAATACATAAACAGGATAGATTTAAACCATTTTAGATAATTCCAAACACTTAGATATACAATCTAAACAGATTTAAACCATTTCAGATCATTTCAACACTTGGATACACAATATTTGTAACCCAACCGAATGGGAGAGCTCAAATCTCCACAACATTAAGCTTTTGAGCATACAGATGGTATACCACAAGATAACCCAGATTATTTCTAAACTCAAACAACCACATATGGAGGTGAATGAGATTCATGGAAGCAGAGAAATCATTCATCAAGCATGCTAAAATAAAAACCGTGAGGGAGATGGCATAGGCTGCTAGGGCATTTAGAAATTTAATTGGCTTGGCAACGATTTTGCAGTCGTCGCTGATCTAAGGATTTACAAAATTTTTTAAAAATCATGGTAAATCCTTAGATTAGCAACAATTTTTAAAATTGTCGTAAATCTTTGGCTTAGTGATAGCTACAAAATGTCATGAATCCACAACTTTATGACAGTTAGCTTAACCGTTCATAAAGCCATGATGTTTTTGCGATGATTTTTTTCATGACTGTCACAAATCTGTCTTTGCGATGGTTTGTTATTGACTGTCATAAATCTATAATAGTTTTACGATTTTTTCGATCATCTCAAAGATGACTATCACAAAGTCACTAATTTTTGATAGTGTAAGCTTGCATGTAAAATAAGTCTCAAAGTAAAAGTGAATTGAAATCAACGTGTACGTTAAGAATTATGGAGGAAAATTTATGGGGTGGAGAAAACTTTTATTTATATTTAAAATTCAAATTTTTGAAAAAAATTATTATGCATTTTAGTGTATATTAAATTTACTAATTATTCATATTATAGTAATATTTTTAAAATATTCTAATTTGTAGTCTTTAAAACAATGTATTAATATATAAAGATATTCAAACTTATACTAATTATGGATAAATTATTTAAACTTAGAAATTTTCGTACTGGTCTCTTATATGTCATATATGAGACAGTATCCGTGTGGTACGATCCATTATACAGATGCAATACCAACCCCAAAGTTGTTTTATTATTATTGAAATAGTTAGTGTACAAATTACGTGTACTGAATATGTACAAAAGAAAAGGACGGTTTTCTCAAGTTCAATGAACACACGTTTATTTTTCAGTGACGCGATGTAACAAAAAATAATGTCCACATGGGTCTTCTATGTAATACCTGCATTTTTTTAAATCTCCAAGGATGTTTTAGATGTGAAACTTTTGTGATTTTTTACTAAAGACTTAACTAAAACTTCTCTAAAAATTTTAAAAAGGGGGAAAAGGGAATAAAATAGTCAAATTTTAACTAGGGGCAAAATGATAATTTTGCCTACAAGAAAAAATTGTTATTTTGAAGCAAGAGAAGGGTAAAATGGTCATTTTAACTAAAAAAGATAAAATAGTAATTTTACCTCAAAGGATAAAATTGTCATTTTTCACACAAATAGGATGACCATTTTATTTCATGTATTTCATAATTTTGTTTACTCAAATTAGGAGACCTCTATGTCCAAAAAGAATAAAAAAAGAAAGAAGAGACAAGAAAAATGAAGGGTAGAAAGGTAAATTTACAAAAGGAATACATTGGGTATTTTAAATTTGTGTTTAAAAGTCTTCTTCCTCCTTCTTTCTTAGCAAAATGCAGCACACAAGAGGAGAAACTCAACCATACGAAGAAGACGCAGGGGAGGGAAGAGGAAGAAGAAAATTTTCATAAAACTTGAAGAAAACATCATTTGCATTGGAAAAGCAAGGTAGTTAAGCAACTTTCTAGCATTTATTCTTGGTTTCATGGTGATTTTCATGGAATTTGTCAATTATTTTCAAGATGATGAACAGTAACAAAATTTCTCTCCACTCCATTTTAAGCTTGAAACCTTGTTGCAATGCATTTATATGAGTGAATATGTGAATTTGTGTTAGTTGTAAGGTATGATTGAGCTTGTTTCATGAGATTTATAATTATGTTGCATCCACCGACAGTAATATTTTCTTGATGATGAATGATGATTAAGTTACCAATGGTGTGTTCTAAATATAGTATGATATTGTGGTGTTGGATGTAAGAAAAATAATGAAACAACTCTTGAAGAGGAAGAAAGGAATTGAAAATGCATTCTCCCCTGTTTGCTGGAAATTTGGCCAAGATATCACTGCTATAAGTTGCTGTAAAACTGTTTTGTGCTGTAAAATGCTGCTGTATGTTGCTGTAAAACTGTTTTGTGCTGTAAGTTGCTGTATATTGCTGTAAAACTGTTTTGTGCCGTAAAATACTGCTGTAAGTTGCTGTGAAATGCTGTAAAATTGTAAATTGCTGTAAAATTCTGCTGTAAGTTACTGTAGAATGCTGCAAAATGTTGCAAAATGAGTGTTAAATAAATGGGCAGCATTAAAATCATGATGGCCCAATGATTTTCTTGAATTGGTATGAAAAGAATATTTGAAGGAAAAATTAAGAAGGGTGAAATAAATGTTATATTTTGTATGAATATGCCTGAGTTGCTTTTCTCCCTTCCTAAGGCTGAATGAATTTATCTCTTCTTTTAAGAAGAATTCAAGTTCCATCATTTAATGGAAAAGAAGTTATGATTAATAAATTTTGACAGAAAATTTAAAGAGAAAGGATAAAATAATGAAATGTGTACTTGATGCAATTTGTGTTGGCACAAAAATATGATATTTAAATAAATAGCTTGTAGATGCTAAAATGAATGGCACCATTTATGGCATTAAAGTTTGATGAATATATATATGTATTGATTGATGCTAATGGCATGAGGATGTTAATGCCAAATTTATATGGTGTGTTTAATGGTCCTAAATGACGTTGTGTTAATGTTATATTGTGATAATGTGGATTATGGCACTAAATGAACACCTAAGGGAGGAATGACACTGAAATACCCCTTATGGTGAAGTGGTATCAAATGACACTAAATGAATACCTAAGGGATGAAATGGTACTAAAATATCCCTTATGGTAATGGCACTAAAAGAAACACCTAAGGGATAAACGCATTAAAAGAATCCTTGAGGTGAAAGACACTAGGTGATGACTTCAAAAGGTCAAGAAATGATTGAGATGTATTCCTTGTGAATGAGTTGCTATAAATTAATTTTTATTGATTTATGTTTTAATTATAAATTATATTTTAACTGCTGAAATGACTGGATGCTACATAAGTTCATATAATTTATTCATATTTACATTGCATAAATTTAAAGAAGAAATGTTTTTCCATAGTAATACGGTGGTACATGTTAAATGTTTTATGAAATTAAGAAAATTGCTTAACTACTGAGATAATATTCTCATGATTATATCTGACATGTATCAGATGCTTAAATATTTGGCGGGGATCGAAGTGGACATAGTGTAGGTAGGAATTCCCTTTTTGGGAATAATCAACGTTGTCTAAGGAGTTTATATGATGACTATCGTAGTAGTTCACCTTTAGTAGGGTGGATAGATAGATATGTTTTGAATATAATGCTAACATATAGGAATTAGCCCATTTTATCCTGATTTCTTTATATTTTGGAAATAAAATTAGGATAAACAAAATGTTTGGATGTATATAGTAAAATGGGCATATATATATGTCGGGATAGGTGAAAGTATGAATTTTGACAGAAAGAGGGTTCGAGTGGCAGGGTTGTTGCCTCCCTACCCTTAATATACGACAATCACTAAACATATCTTGAAATATGTGTGTAACAATGTATACAAATAATAATAGATGCAAATATATGCAAGTTTTATTTAGGACGTTGTAACTAAATCTGATTATTTATTTAGTTTTTCTGTTGCGTATTGTATGAATGTAATACTGAGTAATTGATCCCAAACCTAATTTAATTAACAGATGGGTAATATTGAAATAAGAAAATTTTTACTCGGGTTAAAAATTAAGGACGAAGGTAAGGATAACATGTCAATTTTACAGCTAATTATTTTATTTAAGAAATTATTTCATAAAGAAAGGCTATAAAATTGAAATGTTACATTCTATGTCCTAATAATCACCATATATTGTTACTTACAAGTTACATTATTATTATTATTATTAAATTTTTAATTATTAAAAATTTATTATATTTTAATTTTTTTGTTAAAATTACTAGTATAAAGTTCACTGAACACTAATTAATTTAGCTCAAAATTTTAATTAATGTAGTTTAAGTTATAACTGAAGTTTTATAATAAAAATAAAACTCTTTTGACAAAACTTTTTTTTATGCATAAAATATAAATTAAAAAAATTACTTAAAGAAACTAGAGTATACCTTTCACGCCAACTACCTATTGATACATTCATATATTTTTTTGTGAATTGAATGTACCAATAATTTAAGATAATATTTATAATTGAATTATAATTTAAAAAATATAAGTAACTCTTCTATAGTCCATAAACATGTATCAATTTTGTGGTAATTGCGTGGCATAGCTACTTTTTAGAAGGATTTGGTATATTGATAGATTTTTTACTTTTAAGAATATAAATTTTAGAAATTTTAAAATATTTGTTTGGTTTATTTAAAATATTTTTGGGAATATTATATTTTTACATTTAGTTCAACTTTAAGATTTCTAAAAATATTTAATAATTTTTTAAATATACCCTTAATAATTTTTTAAATATATATTTTTTAAATTATAACCAACTATTATAAGGTCTGTATTATAGGCCACTAAACGGGATAATTAAATTAATATATTTAAATTTTTGAATGTTTTAATTCCATAATTTCTTGTTTGAAATTTTTAGTTGTCTAAATGCGAAAGAAAAAAATAATTTCTATGTATTCACTTACTATGTATTCTTATTTAACTATTTTTCATCAAATAAAAAATATTATTTACTTTTTTAATTAAATTAATTTTATGTTTTGGAAAGGTACGATTGAATCTTTAATTTATGAAAATTTGGGGTTCAATTATTATAAGAATCCTAGGATTCTACCTTATTTTTAATTTAATTTTTAATTATATCCTTATAATTTTAAAAAATTAAGTTAATTATTTCTCGATATTAAATTTCTCTGAACTTCTTTAAATTTTAATGTCTTAAGTAATTATATATCATTTAATATTTTAAATATGTATTATTTATGATAAAAATAAATAATTAGATTATATTAAATAACATATATAATATATGTAATATAGTTGATATCAAATGGTTTGATTAAGATTTATGTACGCCGTACATGTGAAAATATAGTCACAATTTATGTTTTGGTGAACAATTAATAAATATATAAATAATGATAAGTTTATAATATGTATAAATTTGAAATTTATGACTTTTATTATAAAATAGAACGAGAAGTAAATGATATTATTTCAGTGGCCAGAAAAAAGAAGAAGCAAGTGACATTATTTTAAGATAATGTAGAATTAAGTTTTATATAAGGACAATTTAATAATTTTATTAACATGAAATATTTTCATGTTATGGAAATACAAGGTTTTTACCCCATTAAATAAGAATAAAAATTTACCAAAATATAAAAATACTTTATTCTTAAAAATATAATATTTTTAAAAATATTTTTTTAATTGTTTACTAAACATAAAAATGCAACTTTTCAAATATCATATTCTTACTAATTTTTTTTTTTAAATTGGTACTAAACGTCTCCTTAGTCTTTTAATCATAAATAGACTAAAAGTTTATTCCTCTCTTTAAGAGGAAGTGACTTCTCTTTCTAAAAAGAAGTGATTCTTTTCTTAAAGAGTAAATTACTACAAAAATTAAGCTATTTAGTTAAGCTTAAAAAAGTCTCTTTTATGACAATTGAACTGTCACAAAAGTAATTTTGTAATACTTGTCAACTATCACAAATAAATGCATCAAAACTTTATTTAGTGACATTTTCAGTCAACTGTTGAAACAACTATCACTAATTATAATTATTGATGGTTGTGACCTGCCTCTAACATAATCCAAAATTTAAATTGCCCTCCCTTCCATGATAGTTGCAAATCGCCGCAAAATATATTAATTTTCCTAGCGCTCAGCAACGGCCACAAATGTTTCGCATGTTGATACACTTGCGACAGTTGATAGCTACATCTAAGTTGAAGAAACTTTGTTGTGAGTGCATTTCCTGACGCTTACAAGCCGCTAATAATGGGGACTTTTCAAGCACTTGTTAATTGTCATAATTGTTAAATTTTAATTTTATAAGAAAATATCATATTTAAGTTTACAACATATATAAATATATATAGTTTATTAATAATAATTTCATATATAAAAATCAAAGTAAATACAAAAGTTATCTTGTATAAGTTTTTCTACCAATATCCTCTATCACTAAATACATATTTGTAAATATTCAAAAATTAAATACTTACAAAAAACTAAGTGCTTCTTCCTGAACTTCCAAAAAATCTACCAAGCTTGATGGGTACTTTATGAATTCCTAAACTTAATAATAACATATTATATTTACTAATATTTGTTTTATTAGAGACTAATCTTTCATAACATGTCAAATTAAAATTTGAATATCTAATGAAAGAAATATCCATGTGAACGAGGTTATCAGCTTCCTCCATTCTTTTACCATGAAGCCAACGATGCTTCATGGGAGAAAGCAAGTCCTTACTTATCGTCTTCTTCGTCTTCCTCCATTGCTCTCCCTTGGGCACCAGAGTTGTCGTTAAATAGCCACCTGAGCTGAGATAAGATGACATGCTAATAGGCCTTGATGCAAATACTTCATCTTGTTTCTTCAACAACTCACATGCAATACTGGGACTACTCACTGCGATCACATTAACATTTCCCAATTGTACACAAGCAATTTCGGTGCCTAATTCTTTCATGAGCTTGTGTATCCATTTGGACGCAGACTTATTTGAAAGCATTTCAGGTAAATTACAAAGAATAGGCCATGGTTTGGGACCTGGACGGAGTTTGTGCTATTGGGATTTAGGAGTGAAGTGAGGATATTTCAGGCTTTTGATAGTGTGATTGCATGGCTTTTTAAAATAGTTTTTTTTAATAAAAAAATGGTTTAGAGAATGTCGTCTATAGGGGATGGATATATTTTGATTCCATGATGTTTGGTTTTCATTTATAAAACATGCCTATGTACAGTCTTTCAATCGTAGCCACACAATTTCAGACAAAAAAAAAAATCGTAGCCACGTAATGGTGATATACTGAATACTGATATTTGTGAATTGTGGTGTAGAATGCACTACACTATATCCTCGTGCTGATAATTTATTTAAAATGATGTTTCAATACATAATAAAAAACATGGCAAAGAGATAAGAAACTGCCAAAACAGAGGAAAAAACCAAGATTGAGAACATGAAGGAGAAAATACCACGTATACATGGGTCCATATTTCATGACATGAAACCTAGGAGGAAAGATACCTCTGATTAGAGAATGAACCAATGATATGCATCCCACAATTGTCAATATAGATCCTTTCGGTGTTAACGGCAGCAATATATATTTTTCCATCTCTGCCACCAGCATCACATGATCCAATGGCTGAAGATGAACGCAACTTGTTCTAAGGAGAGGATTAATGTAATTGAGCAGCGATTTTTTTCATTGTTAAAGTTTTTTGCAACAAATATTATTGTCACTATAACTTTTGTTAAATTAATTATTTAAACAAAATTTATAACAACAATAATATTCGTTGCAATAATATTAAAACACACTTAGCGACGGATAAAACCGCACGATCCAAAATCAATGAATGTAATTGCTGAGATCATTTGGCCAAGTTTAGCATGCACAACAAATTAATCTGATCTTTTCAAATATTTTTTTAACTAAAATGTTTTTTTAAAACTATAAAATGTGGTATATAATTCTCTTTATCAATTGTAACTTAGTTTCAAATACTCCTTGAATTATATAACTTAAAAAACAAATCTTCCCTAAACTATTTTTATTTAAAAAATTTTAAATAAATCCTAAATTTCTATAATTTTCAATCCCCTTCCAACACTCTATCTCATATTTATCAGACATATATATAAGTTTTTATGAGATTTTAATACTATGACGTCAAAGATTTTCAACAAAGAAAATCCAAATTATAAAAGGTAAAAGCTGTAAAAATTTTCATTATAAAGTCCAACCTTTTTGTGTACATGTTTTGCCTACCTTGTGCAGCAAATTTTCGTACATAGACTACTTCTAAACCAAACCTAGCTAGCCAGACGTTAAAATATTCAAATACAGTACTTCATAATTGAACATTGCACAAAGTAATTTGGCCTTATTATTGAATTACTCTAGAAATTATTATTAGGATTTTACTAATAAGTATATTTTAAGACATTGGTTAAGTTTTTTTTAAATTAATTGATAGAGCATTTAATAACTTAAAATTTATTAAAAATAAAAAAGATATTATTTAATATCTAAAAACTTTATTAACCTATCAAATAAAATCTTAATCAATATTTTAAGAGTACAAATGGTTTGAAAAATCTTTATTGTTATTATTATTATTATTATTATTATTATTATTATTATTAGCATTTTGTTAATAAGTGTCTTAAAGGATGATTAACTTTTCATATTAATGATTGAAGAAGTTTTTAGATAATAAAAATTATTTTTAAAACATTTCATAAATTTTAAATCATTAAATACTATATCAATACATTAAAAAAAACTTTAACTTTTGTCCTAAACGTGTTATCAAAATACTTATTATTATATATATTAACTCACTGCCACACATGATAGATCTTGAGTTCAATAATCCAAGAGGTATACCCCTCGCGATAATCTAGGTTTTGCTACAGCTATAAGGGGCTCAGCAAGTAATAGATCCGTCTCAGACTCAACAAGCTGATTACTGCCACACATGATAGATCTTGAGTTCAATAATCCAAGAGGTATACCTCTCGCGATAATCTAGGTTTTGCTACAGCTATAAGGGGCTCAGCAAGTAATAGATCAGTCTCAGACTCAACAAGCTCAATCCTTGGGCGATCATGTGGTGCACTCCAAGTGAACCCATGGATTAGTCTAGCCAACAACATCACAGTAATACTACTTCCAAGCACCACTCCTGGACACCCACGCTTTCCAGTGGTGAAACTCACGAACCTCAAATCTGACTCACTCAAGAACACGTCGGACCCTCCTTGTAAATGGCGTTCTGGCTTGAACACATCAGGTTCATCCTTCCACACCTTAGGATTTCGCCCTAATTGTTGTCTGCTGAGCAGCACGTGACTTCCCTTTGGGATGAAGTAGTTGGAAACGACAGTGTCAGATAGAGAGACGTGTGGGACGTTGAAAGGAGCCATGGGATGAAGGCGAAAGGCCTCTCTTGCACATGCTTTGATGTAGTTAAGTTTTGGTATGTCTGATTCTTGGACTAGTCTGTTATGTCCTACAACTTTGTCTAGTTCTTCCGTGGCCCTTCGAAGTAACTCTGGTTGGTTTATCATTTCTGCAAGTGCCCATTCGGCTACGTTTGAGGGATTGTCCACTGTTGCCATCATCAATTCCTATAAATTATAAAAGTTTGTTAATTTGATGAATTTTTAGTGAGTGGAGAGAGTTACGTATTCACAATTTTAATTTAGAACAAAATTTAAATATTATTTTTATATAATTATCATCAAATTCTTCAATAAAAAATTTATATATATATGATTTATATAATTTATTTTTTAAAAAAAAAATCTCATCACATATTTTATTTGGATTAAAAAATTTAATAACAAAAATATAAAAAAATATATTTAAGTCTAATCTTTTTAATTTAACTCCAGTCAAAAAGTTATTGTCAAACCAAATAAATTAGTGAGAGTACTAGGTTAACAATTTAAATTAATATCGCAAATGAATTAGAGTTCAAAGGATCGTATTTGGCTATTTGCAATTTTCTCTTCTAAATGAGAATTTCTATTTTAATTTGTTAGCAATGAAAAGACAGAATTTGGAAATGTTCTAACTTCAAAACAAAACAAAATAACAAAAAGATATGACCTTTTTACATATCTTACTAGGCGGAATAGGGCCAAAACTCATTTTCAACGTACGGGTACGCCAGCTTTGTGTTGTATATGTATGTCACTAAGTCTTTTACTGTTTATGCATAAGTATATTTATATTATAATGATTTTGAAATTCTTTTTATTATTGATCTTTAAAACTATTTACTGTATATAAAATAACATAATTTTAAAAAATATGTAATGTGTGAAAATAAAAATAAAAAAAGATAATATATAACTTCTCATTAGTTAAATTTTTTATTTTAAAATATAATTATTTTTATTTTTATTTTATATATCAAAAATTAAAAAAATAATATAAACTTTAATACATATTAAACCACAGTAAGAAAGAGGCATTTTAATATAAACCATGTACACATGCATCATAAATGAGAAATTGGTACACAAATTAAATACGGGATAATTTCACTATGTTATTACTTTGTGTTGGAAATAATTGACTTTATTTTAAATTTTTTAAAGTGATTTTTTCTCATTTATAAATTAGATATGAAAAGAAAAAAAGTTGATGGAGTGGCTAGGAAAGTATATATAGATTTACTAGAATTTGCGCTTTGATTTCCTCAGATGTCAAGAGTGAGTTACTGTTGGCATCTTTGAGTGAGATCATAACATCAAGCAAGTCTTGTGGTTCAGTCTTCATCCCCTCTTTCCACTGCTTGATTCGTTCTTCAATGATGGAATCATGATACTTGTTGATGATTCTCATAGCATTCTTCACCTTCTTCCCATGCCCGTCTAAGTCAAGTCCTCTCAACCATGGAATGAAGTCAGAAACACTGAAGCAAAAAACATATTTAAGCAATGTAAAAAGTGCATCTACATGCTCTGTTTCTTCAAAACCGGGCCCTCCATCCTTCCTACCCTCTCCAAAGTACCTGTTAGAAATGTACGAAAACGGAAACATATGTTGACTGTATAAGGCTGCAAAATTCACTAACTAGAACAGCTCATCTTCAAGTCATTACTAATTAATACTTTTCGATTTAACTTGTATATTACTAGAAAATTCATATATATATATTCCATCATTAAAAAAACTTGTGTTCACATAAGTGTTACCAAAAATAATAGTTTTATATATATATATATGTATGTATGTATATGTATATGTGCATGGTAAATGGAACTTTTAAAGATATATGTATGTGAGAATTGGTAATTATTTAATTTTTTAGTTTAAAAAATCATTTTGATTTTGCATATCTTAATTGGCATACATTTCAAGTTGCTAGTTATTATATATCATTTTGATTCAGTAATATCTGTTTATTAGGTAAGATTTTATTTTAATTCCATAATATCTGTTTTTATTAAAAGTTAGTCTTTTACAACATGTCAAATTAAGGTTAAAATTTTTATTAAAAAAAAATGTAAATTTATTACTTAATGCCTCGAATATAATTATTTTTAAATTTTAATAAAAAAACATGTGTGAGAAGCAAAAGAAAAGTATTCTTCAATATATATTTCAAACTATATACGTTCAGTATACCTTTTATTGAAGATCAATTTCCTTATGACATTTCCACAGAATTGCTGAGCTGCAATCCTCACATTGACAAAACCACCTTCATCATTGTTATTATTATTGTGAGTGGTTGTGCATTGGCTATAGACAAAACGAACAAGGTTATCAGCTTCCTCCATTCTTTTGCCATGAAGCCAACGATGCTTCATGGGAGAAAGCAAGTCCTTACTTATCATCTTCTTCATCTTCCGCCATTGCTCTCCCATGGGCACCAGAGCTGTCGTTAAATAGCTACGTGAGATGATATAAGATGACATGCTAATAGGCCTTGATGCAAATACATCATCATGTTTCTTCAAGAACTCACATGCAATACTGGGACTACTCACTGGGATCACATTAACATTTCCCAATTGTACACAAGCAATTTCGGTGTCTAAATCTTTCATGAGCTTGTGTATCCATTTGGACGCAGACTTATTTGAAAGCATTTCAGGTAAATTACCAATAATAGGCCATGGTTTGGGACCTGGAGGGAGTTGGTGCTTTTGGGATTTAGGAGTGAAGTGAGGGTATTTTAGGGCTTTGGTGAGTGTGAAGATCGCTAGTAGGAAGAGCTTGAAAAAAGACCCAAAACGTGAAAGGTGAGAGGAAAAAGAATATTGCATGGCTTTTGAAAAAAGTTATTTTTCTTTTTAATAAAAAGATTGTGTAGAGACTGTAGTCTACAGGGGTTGGATTATGTATACATGTTGATTCCGTGAAGATTGGTTTCTATTTATAAAACAGCCCCATGTTCGGTCTTTCAATCGTAGCCACATAATTTCAGACCAAAAAGAAAAAAAAAATCGTAGCCACATAAAGGTCATATACGTACAGATATTTGTGAATTGTGATGTAGACTGCACTACAGGATTTCCTCGTGCTGCTAATTTCAGGCGTTCGGATCCTCTGCCGTAAATCCTCTGCTAGGCTCCTGCTTGGCGTTTTTAGCGGAGGTTTTTCCCGTTGCTAAATTTTTTTGCAACAAATATTATTGCTACTATAAATTTTTAAATTAATTATTTAAACAAAATTTATAGCAGCAATATTATTGGTTGCAATAATATTAAAACCCACTTTAGCAACGGATAAAACCGCCGCTAAAAAGGTCAACCAGACAAAGTACGGCGATCCAAAATCTAATTTCAGTCCTATGTACTGATATTTTCCAATCACTTTACATAATCCAAGAAAAATTTGGACGAAAAAAGAAAGCCTCCAAATAAATTATTTAACATCTCAATTAACTTCCTTGCCCTTTAAACGTAACCAAGACATGTCACTTAGCATTTCAGTCAATTCCCAGTACTTTCAAAAATAACCTAGACAGATTTCAATCATTTCAGAAAAATCCCAACACCTAAATACATAAACGGAATAGATTTAAACCATTTCAGATAATTCCCAGTACCTGAATACATAAACAGGATAGAGTTAAACCATTTTAGATAATTCCAAACACTTAGATATACAATCTAAACAGATTTAAACCATTTCAGATAATTTCATCACTTGGATACACAATATTAGCAACCCACCGAATGGGAGAGCTCAAATCTCCACAACATTAGCTTTTGAGCATACAGAAGGTATACCACAAGATAACCTAGATTATTTTCTAAACTCAAACAACCACATATATATGGAGGTGAATGAGATTCATGGAAGCAGAGAAATCATTCATCAAGCATGCTAGAATAAAAACCGTGAGGGAGATGGCACAGGCTGCTAGGGCATTTAGAAATTTAATTGACTCAGCAATGGTTTTTAGCTCCCGTTAAACCAAGGATTCAAAAAGTTTTTAAAAATCATCGTAAAGCCTTAGTTTAGCAACGATTTTTAAATATCATCGTAAATCTTTGGCTCACTGATGGCTACAAAATGTTTCAAATCCATGGCTCTATGACAATTAGCTTAACCGTCGTGAAGCCATGATGTTTTTGTGACAATTTTTTTTATAACCGTCACAAATTTGTGTCTTTGCAATGGTCTGTTATTGACTGTCGTAAATCTATAATAGTTTTACGATGATTATTTAAACTTTTGCAAGTCCAAGCTTTGTAAAAAAATTTTCGATCATCTCAAGATGACCGTGACAAAGCCACTAATTTTTTATAGTGTAAGCATACATGTAAAATAAGTCTCAAAGTAAACGTGAATTGAAATCTACATGTGAGTTAAGAATTATGGAGGAAAGTTTATGGGATGGAGAAAAATTATTTAATCTTTTATTTATATTTAAAATTCAATTTTTTTTAAAAAATTAGTATGCATTTTAGTGTATATTAAATTTACTAATTATTTATATTATATTAAAAATTTTAAAATATTCTAATTTGTTGTCTTTAAGACTATATATTAATGTATAAATAATATATAAAGATATTAATGTTGGGAAAATATCTTGAATATATAAAACTGAATTAAAACTCAAAAATCAATCATGTCAAATCATCAAGAAGATAAAATCAAATACGGAAGCGTACCTGAATCCATAACTGTTCTTCAGTCTTGCAATTATTAGTCTTTCAAATTAATAAGCACGAATTTAAGAAAAAGGATTTCTTTCTTATCTGAAGATGAGATATCAGAAAAGAACCATACTTTTAATTTAGAGGCCATAACCCTAATTATTTGTACTAGGATTCCTTATTTCTAATTTAACCTATCATAAAATTAAAAATTATAATTAGGATATCTACACATATAAGCATATACTTATAATGTAGGCCCATTAATAATGAACCACATTAGATCACTTTTAATTTGGGCTATACTCTTTTCTTATGATAATAGTTGACATACAATTATTTATGTAATATATATAAGTCCATAAAATACCCAATGATCTCCCACTTAGATTATATATATATATATATATATATATATATATATATATAACCTTATAATTGAATGTCACAAAATAACCTTACGAGCTCTAAAATTTTGCTATCGTAATCAAGAGTATTTCTGAATAATCTCATCCATCAATCATGTTAACATAAAACCAAGGTAACTTTTGTTACATTTATCATAATTGAGTCATCCCTGATCACACATATTAACATAATCAAATGATATAGATCAAGTATGGATGTGTGGCATGGAAAACTACATGTAGTGTGATCTAAACATGTTTATTTCCAACTGGTCCACTTTAAACCTTATCAAACTATACCAAAAGCAAAGTGTAAATAAATTGAAAGAAACTTCATTTCTGCAGAAAATATCCTTAAAATATTCATAAAATAAAATAACTAAAAATGTGTCTATAACATAAAAGCAAAATTACAAACTCCTACTAAAACTAAATATCTTCAAATGACATAACACCCATATAAACAATGTGCTCATGAAAGGCCTTGGGTGGTAGTCCCTTAGTAAGTGAATCCACAGTCATTGAGTTTGTGCCAATGTGCTTTATAAGCACTTGTCCACTTTGAACTCTTTCTTTAACAACTAGAAACTTGATGTCTACGTGCTTTGACTTCATTGAGCTTCTATTGTTATTGGAATATAAGACTGCTGATTTATTGTCACAAAAGATCTTAAGTGGTCTTTCAATTTCATCCATAATTCATAGCCTAGTGACAAAATTTCACAATTATATTCCATGATTAGATGCCTCATAACATGTTCTAAACTTAGCTGCCATAGTGAAACGAGTTTCAAGTGTCTATTTTGAACTCTTTTAAGACATTGCTCTTCCAACCAGTAGATAGATATAGCCCTATGCTACTTTGGCATCCAGTAAAGTTATAGTTTAAATACCTAATAATCTCTAACTTATTTGATCTCTTGTATGCGAGCATGTAATATTTTGTTCTCTATAAATACTGCATAACTCTTTTGGCTACTTTCTAATGATCCATGTCTGGATTGCTTAAATATCTTCCTAAAATGCAAACACTATACGTGATATCTAGACGCGTACAAACCTGTGTATACATTAGACTCTTTACTATTGAAGCATAAGGAATCTTTTGCATGTCCTTTTTCTCAAAGTCCTTTTTCTCAAAGTCATTTTTAGGGCATTGATTAAAACTAAACTTGTCTCCTTTGGCCACAGGGGTATCACTTGATTTGCAATCTTGCATGCCAAATCTTTTAAGAACATTTTCGATATATGCCTTTTGTGATAATCAAAGGATACCTCGAGAGCGATCTCGATGTTTTGAATTCCTAATACAAAGGTTGCATCACCAAGATCTTTCATCTCAAAATTCTTTGCTAGGAAGCCCTTGGTTTCATACAAGAAGCCTATATCATTACTAGCAATTGGTATGTCATCAACATACAAAACCAGACAAATGTGCTTACTTCCATAGAATTTATGGTATATACAATCATCAATCAAATTCACTTCAAAATCAGATAAGGTAATGACTTGGTGAAATTTGTAATACCATTGGTGAGACACTTGCTTAAGTCCATAAATGGATTTCTTTAATTTGCAAATCATCGACTTAATTTGCATCACTAAGCACATAGTTTTCTGGTTGCACCATATAGATTGTTTCATCAATGTTACTATTGAGAAATGTTGTTTTAACATCCATCTAATGTAACTCAAGATCAAAGCATGCCACGAGACTTGCCTTGAACCTTTCCACATTTTGAATCCCTTTTAGTTTTAAATATCCATTTACAACCAATAGGCTTCGCACCTTCAGGCAATTGGACAAGATCCCACACATCATTATCTTTCATTGATTTTATTTCTTCATTCATGGCATCAATCCACTTTTAAGAGTTAGAACTTTCTATGGCTTGATGGAAATTAATTAGATCATTTTCCATCACTCCAATGTCAACACCATGTTCTTGGAGAAACACAATATAATCATATGAAACTGTCCTTCTCTTTTCTCTAGTGGATCTTCTTAATGGCAATGGTTCTTAAGGTTGTAGAGTTTGTTTATCTAAAATAACTTCTTAAACTTTTTCGGTAAGGCTAATGACATTGTCTTGATCCAAAGTTGCTTCTTGAATAATTTCAGGTATAGTAATCATTTCCTAGTCATTCTCAATACCAATTAAAGGAATATTAACACATTCCTCTTCAAAGATGAAGTCCTTGACCCCATACCTGCCAGTAAACTCAATATCCTCAAAGAAACGAGCATTATATGTCTCGAATATAGACTTAGTTGTGGGATCATAAAACTTGTAATCTCTAAATCTTTCAGAGCATCCAATGAAATAATAACGGACAATCTTAGAGTCCAGTTTCTTTTCATTTGGCCTATAGGGCCTTGCCTCAACTAGATATTTTCAAATATAAAATTGCTTTAGACTAGGCTTCTTACCTGTCCAAAGCTCATAAGGGGTCTTTTCAATCGCCTTAATTAGAACTCTCTTCAGTATGTATACTACGATTTGTAATGCCTCTCCCTAGAGTGATTCAGGTAAGGTAAAATGACTAATCATACTCCTCATCATGTCTTTAAGTGTTCTATTTTGTCTCTCAGTGACACCATTCATAGTGGGCGAACTTGGCATAGTATACTGAGGGATGATACTACATTCCTCTAGGAATTTTACAAATGGTCCTAGATGTTATATATTCACCTGATCCGTCATATTTGCTATAGTATTCACCACCATGATCAAATTTAATGCTCTTAATTCTTTCGCTAAGTTGATTTTTAGCTTCAACTATATAATTCTTGAACATATCTAGTGACTGCAACTTCTCATGAATGAGATAAAGGTAACCATATCATAAATAATTGTCTATGAACATTATGAAGTAATGTTGACCATTTCAAGAAGTTGTAGGGAATGGTTTACAAACATTAGTGTGTATAAGTTTTAAAATGTCTGACTTCTTATTGGCACCAAATCTCCTAACAATTGTTTGTTTTCCCTTAATACAATTTACACACATATCAAAATTTAAAAAATCAAGGGGATCGAGAATACCATCAGACATAAGTCTCTCTATTATCCTTTGGGTGATATGACCCAATATCTTGTGCCACAATGAAGATGAATTCTCATTGGTTAATTTGTGCTTTTTACCTATTACATTAACATGTATAGATTTATTAAATGAAGAAATTGCATCCAGCAAATATAGATTATCATATGCTAATAAAGAACTAGAACCAACTAAATTTGAGTTTTGAAAAAGAGTAAATTTTTCGTTTCCAAATGAATAGCAATAACTAAACTTGTCTGATGCTGAAATAGAAATCAAATTTCACTTAAAAGATGATATGACAAAAGTGTCAATCAAATCCAAATAAAATCCAATCTTTAACAATAATTTAAATGTTCCAATTGCTTCAACCTCTTCTGACTTGCCATCACCAACATAGATGCATCTTTCACTATCACTAGGCTTTCGACAATTCAGGTAACCCTGCATAGACACATTGATGTGTGTTTTTGCACCAAAATCTATCCACCATGTATGTCTAGGCACAAAGCCAAATTAACCTTAGAATAAACAAAATTAAGAAGCATACCTTTCTTTACACGCCAAGTATGATAGTTGGTACAATGCTTCTTCTTATGTCCTACAGCCCCACAGAAGAAACAACCATCCTAAGTTTGTTTCTTATGTTGTTTCTTTTGTAGTGCCATATCTGTAGTTTCTTTATTCTTCTTTCTCTTGTTGTTTTTATTCTTGTCCTTTGAAGTGAATGCCAAATGAGCACTTGGTGTCCTTTCTTGCTTCAAATTTTCCTCTTCTTGAACACAATGTGAGATGAGCTCATTAAGTGACCAAGGTTTCTTTTGGCAATTATAGCTCTCCTTATACTAACTAAATTTTGTAGGAAGGGATAACAAAACCACATGCACTAAGAATTCTTCAAACAATTCCAACTTAAGTGCCTTTAATTTTGAAGTAAGATGAGACATTTTCATAATGTACTCCTTTATATTTCCTTTTCTTGTATACCTCATAAAGATGAGTTTTGTTAAGATTGTACTAGAATGAGACTTTTTATTCTTAGAAAATATCTTCTTAAGGTCTTTAAGAAAAACTTTGGCCATGTCCACTTGATCAAACATAATGCCCCTAAAAGCTTTTAAAATGACACGCTTGATAATCTATTATACTTATGTGATTGGTCTTTTCCCACTTTTCCATCTCCCTCCTATCATGTGAGGTACTTTGATCAATGAGATCAACATGGTTTAGGAAGCCTCAATGCATAGTTTAAGTCCATGACACTGAGAATGTTTATAACACTCTCTTGTCATGCCTTAAAATTTATGCCATTTAAAATAAGAATTGGGTTGACATTGACAATTATGTTAGTTTTTAAATTAAAAACTAAGTCATAACAAAATAAATAAATAACTCACATGAGTATAAAACAAAACCATAATGAAATATTAAATTTGAATAAAAGTAAACCCCATATCAAGATATCGGGCACTCCATTGATATTTTACCTTTGGATAAAATATTAATTTATAAGTGATATCTTGGTGTAATAATCAAATACTAATAAAAAAGTAGTATATCAAACAATAAATCTTCTTTTAGGCTGATTTATTGGTCATGTGTAAAGCTAAATAATTATCACAGGTATATATGTAATTATATTAAATGCAAATTTTCCTTTAAGCCAATTAATATTTATATAAGTTTCATGCACACAACTGTTTATATTTCAGAATAAATTAACTTTTACAATAATGATCATTTAGTGATATATTTCTTCAATTAACTCACTTTAAAATATATATATATATATAAACATATCAATATTCAAATTTAAATTCTCAAAAATATTTTAAATTTTACATCACATCCTTATAAATAAAAATAAGATAAATAATTTCTATAAAAACATACAAACATATATAAAATACCAAAAGTCTAAGAAATCTTATCATAAATCCTAAACATATATTAAATCTCAAGGATATATATCTATACACTCTGCGACAAATCCCTAGAATTTTTTTATCATATATTTATATATATGCAAAATCTAAATATTTTATACAAATACACATCTTGCAACATAACTACAATTCTTAAAAATACAATATATATATATATATATATATATATATATATATATATATATTAATGCATAAATGTGGACTTGTGATTTTAAGAAGCAATTATCACACTTTCAAAATTTTAACTACTGAATCCTATACATATATATATGCGCATTACCAAACTTGCCACAAATAAATAAAGTGATATATATATATATATATATATATATATATATATATATTACATCATCTAATTTTTATACATTGCGGCATATGAATAAAATGTGAATACCAAAATCTTCACTAAACCAAGTTGCCACACGTAAACCAAGAAAGCAATATATATTCATTCGCACAATTCATACACATGAATTGAAATTCCAAGAATCCCATTTTATTCTATTAAAAGCACGAAAATGGAAAATAATTAAATTTTGATTTATATAGATATATAATCCAATCGCAGCAATTTATATATTTAAATGCACTTTAATCACAACATACAAAAGTCTAAATACTCTTGCCGCACACAAAACAAAGATATTCAAATCACAAGTAATTTTAGTGTACAATAGATTTCTCACAAAATTAAGAAGTTATTTACTCATAATTTATACTATTTTTATTTTTACTTTTAATAATTTAACATAAAATTAGCTCTAATACTAATTGTTAAAAAAATATCTCAAATATATAAAATTAAATTAAAACTCAGAAATTAATCATATCAAATCATTAAAAAAATAAAATTAAATGCAAAAGCATATCTAAATTTATAACTGTTCTTTGGTCTTGCAATTATTGATCTTTTAAATTAATAAATATGAACTTAAGAAAAATGATTTTTCTCTTATTTGATGATGAGATAGTAAAAAATAGCCATACTTATAATTTGGAGGCCATAACCCTAATTAGTTATACTAAAATTTTTTATTTTTAATTTATTTCATCATAAAATTAAAAATTATAATTAAAATATTTACACATATAAACTTATACTTATAATTTAGGCTCATTAATACTGAAATAAATTAGATCACTTTTAATTTGATCAAATTCTTTTCTTATAATAATAATTAACATATAATTATTTATTTAATATATATATAAAAGTCCATAAAGTATCCAACAATTTAAACTTATACTAATTATGGATAAATTGTTTAAACTTTGAAATTTTGTACTGTTGTCTTATATATCATATAACAGATTGTATCTGTATGGTACGATCCATTATTATATATCATTTTAACTGAGTAATATTTGTTTATTAGGTAAAATTTTATTTTAATTTTGTAATATTTGTTTTATTAGTGAGTAGTTTTTTACAACATGTCGCATTAAAATTTGACTTCCTATCGAAAGAAATACCGTGTGAGTGGTAGTGCCTTGGCTATAGACGTAACGAACGAGGTTATCAGCTTCCTCCATTCTTTTGCCATGAAGCCAACGATGCTTCATGGGAGAAAGCAAGTCTTTAACAAATACATCATCTTGTTTCTTCAACAACTCACATGCAATACTGGGACTACTCACTGGGATCACATTAACATTTCCCAATTGTACACAAGCAATTTAGGTGTCTAAATCTTTCATGAGCTTGTGAATCCATCTGGACGGGGACTTGTTGGAAAGCATTTCAAGTAAATTACCAATAATAGGCCATGGTTTGGGACCTGGAGGGAGTTGGTGCTTTTGGGATTTGGAGTGAAGTGAGGGTATTTTAGGGCTTTGATGAGTGTAAAGATGACTACTGAAAAGAATTTGGAGTAAGTCCAAAAGACTGATAGGTGGGAGAAAATTGAATATTTCATGGTTTGAAAGAAAGTGTTTGTTGTTTTCTGTTTTTTCGAGACCCCAAAAGGCATAGACGTGTGGTGTGTATTGAGTTTTGGAGCCTCGTGATTTATAAAATGGTGGAGCCTGGACTGTGTGGAGGATATGATAGAGCAACGTTACTGTCATTCAATACTAACCACATAATGATTATGTGGATTTATGGTGTGTTAATTAATGCAATCTACAATTTCCTCACACATTACATGAGGGTTTATTGTTTTAAAAAATATTTGTCACTTATAATAAAAAATTTGTTCATTTTCATTTTTAAATGAAATGAAATTAAATTATTATAAATTTTTTGAAAATCTTTAAATGATGATATTCATATGTTTAACTATTTTAAAAAAATTACAGAAAATATCACTAGTAATTTTGTGAAAATGTTAAAAATTTCTTTTTGGTGTTTCATATTTTCAGTTTATTTAAAAAAATACCTTTTAAATAAATTTTTTAATTTCATAAACGTACAGTTTCCATTAGAGTTTTATTTAAAAAAATAAAAACGAGAAATGAACAATAAAACTCAAAATACCCTAAATAATTTGTTATTTTTACTGTGGTGGGTAAAGGGAAACTCTCAGAACTATACGTTATTGTCGTTATAATCTTCGATTTAAATATGTATGCAATAGCTAGCTAGGTGCCCTTAGTTTTTGTTTTTTTCACACACGTGTTCTCTTTAATAAAAATAACTCAATTTAAATATTGTTATTAATTAAATATAGGTATTTTTTAATAAAATTTTAAACTATAATTCATTATTTGCAGAAAACTAATCCCTGTTGCTAAAAAATTAATTCTGTAACGCTAAAATGTAAAAAAAAAAATTTAAATTACAGGTGATATATATATAAATTATAAAAATTAATTTAAATCTTTTTATTTAAATTTTACAATTTGTATAAAAATTCATTCATTAATTTTTATATTTAAAATTCTAAAAAATAGTGATATGTTAATAAAATTAAGTCATATCAAAATATAATTTTTTTTAAACTTTAAGTTTTATGCAAAAAAAAAATTTATGAAGTTAAGTCTTATATAAAAAAATCTCTTAAATAATTTATAAAGTTAAGTTTTACATAAAAAATTTCTTAAATAATTTAATATTTCTACAATTTATTAGAGTTTTAAATAAAAATAATATAATTTTTTTTACACAATTATAAATTTTTAAAAAAATTTAAGTCTATTTTTTATGATTAATTAAAAAATTATCTGCACATATAATTTAAATAATTATGGACATTTTAACAATTTAAAAATTAAATGGCCACATTCCACCTTAAATCTACCACGTGGGCGGCTCATGTCATTCACGGAACTCCATGTTACATCTTTAAATTTTGTACAAAATAATGTTCGGTAGAATTCATTTTCTTTAAAAAATTATTATTAGATCTTTAAATTTCTTGAAAGTTATAAAATAATTTTTAATTATTATATACACAAATTTTTAGGTATTATTATTATTATTATTATTTTCAGAAGTTGAAGTACTCCATCATGCAAATTTATAAATATGCACGTGTTGCCGTCTTTTGTACTCTGGTCATTGTTTTCTACCGCACATTAACTATGTTGACTGTTGAGTACATATAAAAAAGGGGATGACAATAGACATTACACAAGGGACTGCAAAATATTTTATTTATTAGTTCACATTAAAATTATTATCTTTATCAATTTTTTATAAATTTAACAATATTAATAGAAGTATTTATTAAATTAGGTCAACTTATCATTCCATCAAATTCATATTAATCCATATAATTGATTTGATGGGTTAGTTGAAATTTTTTTTTTCAACATAACATGAATAATTTAAAATATGGGTTAAAGAAAATAAACTCTTTCTAATTTAAACTAACCTGCTTAACTCAAAGTCTTTAATTTTTATTTTTAAAAATAAATGTTCAGTCTTTATGATGTATAATTTTTAGTTTTTATATTTATTAATTAAATCTAATCAATTACTTTTTAAACATATAGATAAAAGATAAAATAAATTAAAAGAATCATAATTTAAAATAGTATATAAAAATTAGATATCATAACATTATTTTTAAATTAATTTATAGTAGTACTTATAATTTAATTTATTTTAGTATTTTTGGATGAAAATAATTATTATTTTCTTAGATTTATAATTTATATATTTTTTAAATTATTTTATTAAAAAATTAAATAAAAATAATTTTTACTTTTAAAAAACATAACTCACCAACCCAACTCAAATTAACTCATATAAATATAAATTAAATTAATTTAAATTTTATGCTAAATTTTATATAACTCAACTCAATTCAACCCCTTATAATTTAATTGAGTTTGATTAAAAAATTCTTCAACTCAAATCAATTACACCGTGAACACCCTAGTCATTAATCAATCAAAGACAATTTTCATAGTGTGCCTCTCACTCTTTCATAGTGTGCCTCTCACTTGTGATAATGCCATCATTTTCTTTTTCTATTTAGCTATTTTCGATTTGAAATCCTTATTTGGCTTTTTACATTATATTTCGTTCCAAATTGATTATAATTAATAAACAAATTAATTGCATTTAATTGTATTATTAATTTAATATATCATACCTTAACGACACTGCAGCCTACTACTCAGATAGATGACGTGGATGTTACCCAGACGGATGCATGCAATTTTCGTCCTGTGAACGTATATGGGCTTTGCCCGGAAATAATGCCCTTAAAAGCTTTTAAAATGACACGCTTGATAATCTATTATACTTATGCGATTGGTCTTTTCTCACTTTTTTATCTCCCTCCTATCGTATGAAATACTTTGATCAGTGAGATCAATAAGGTTTAGGAAACCTTAATGTATAGTTTAAATCCATGACACTGAGAATGTTTAGAACACTCTCTTGTCATGCCTTAAAATTTATGCCATTTAAAATAAGAATTGGGTTGACATTGACAATTATGTTAGTTTTTATTTTTAAATTAAAAATTAAGTCATAACAAAATAAATAAAAAACTCACATGAGTATAAAACAAAACTATAATGAAATATTAAATTTAAATAAAGGTAAACACCATCTCAAGATATCGGGCACTCCATTAATATTTTACTTTTGAATAAAATATTAATTTGTAAGTGATGATAATTAAATACTAATAATAAAGTAGTATATCAAATAATAAATCTTCTTTTAAGCTGATTTATTGGTCATGCGTAAAGCTAAATAATTATCACAGGTGTATATGTAATTATATTAAATGTAAATTTTTCTTTAGGCCAATTAATATTTATATAAGTTACATGCAGACAACTGTTTATATTTTAGAATAAATTAACTTTCACAATAATAATTACTTTGGTAATATATTGCTTCAATTAACTCACTTTAAAATATATATAAACATACCAATATTCAAATTTAAATTCTCAAAAATATTTTAAATTTTACATCACATCCTTATAAATCAAAATAAGATAAATAATTTCAATAAAAACATACAAACACATAAAATACCAAAAGTCTAAGAAATCTTATCATAAATCCTAAACATATATTAAATCTCAAGGATATATATCTATACACACCGCGACAAATTCCTAAAATTTTTTTACCATATATTTATATATATATGCAAAATCTAAATATTTTATACATATACACATCTTGCAGCATAACTACAATTCTTAAAAATACAATATATATGTATATATATATATATTAATGCATAAATGTGGACTTGTGATTTTAAGAAGCAAATTATCACACTTTCAAAAATTTAACTACTGAATCCTATACATATATATATGCGCATTACCAAACTTGCCACAAATAAATAAAGTGATATATATATATATATATTACATCATCTAATTTTTATACATTGCGGCATATGAATAAAATGTGAATACCAAAATCTTCACTAAACCAAGTTGCCACACGTAAACCAAGAAAGCAATATATATGTATATGAATTGAAAACAATTCATTCGCACAATTCATACACATGAATTGAAATTCCAAGAATCCCATTTTATACTATTAAAAGCACGTAAATTGAAAATAATTAAATTTTGGTTTATATAGATATATAATCCAATCGCAACAATTTATATATTTAAATGCACTTTAATCACAACATACAAAAGTCCAAATACTCCTACCGCACACAAAACAAAGATATTCAAATCACAAGTAATTTTAGTGTACAACAGATTTCTCACAAAATTAAGAAGTTATTTACTCACAATTTATATTATTTTTATTTTTATTTTTAATAATTTAATATAAAATTAGCTCTGATACTAATTGTTAAATAAATATCTCAAATATATAAAATTAAATTAAAACTCAAAAATTAATCATGTCAAATCATCAAAAAAATAAAATTAAATACAGAAACATACCTGAATTTATAACTGTTATTCGATCTTGCAATTATTGATCTTTCAAATTAATAGATACTAACTTAAGAAAAAGAATTTTTCTCTTATTTGATAATGAGATATTAAAAAATAGCCATAATTATAATTTAGAGGTCATATCCCTAATTAGTTATACTAAAATTTTTTATTTCTAATTTATTCCATCATAAAATTAAAAATTATAATTAAAATATTTACATATATAAACTTATACTTATAATTTAGACTAATTAATACTGAATCAAATTAGATCACTTTTAATTAAACAAACTATTTTCTTATAATAATAGTTGACATATAATTATTTATTTAATATATATATATATAAAAGTCCATAAAATATCCAACAATTTAAAGTCATACTAATTATGGATAAATTGTTTAAACTTTGAAATTTTGTACTGTTGTCTTATATATCATATAACAGATTGTATCTGTATGGTACGATCCATTATTATATATTATTTTAACTGAGTAATATTTGTTTATTAGGTAACATTTTATTTTAATTTTGTAATATTTGTTTTATTAGTGACTAGTGTTTTACAACATGTCACATTAAAATTTGACTTCCTATCGAAAGAAATACCGTGTGAGTGGTAGTGCCTTGGCTATAGACGTAACGAACGAGGTTATCAGCTTCCTCCATTCTTTTGCCATGAAGCCAACGATGCTTCATGGGAGAAAGCAAGTCTTTACTTATCGTCTTCTTCGTCTTCCTCCATTGCACTCCCCTGGGCACCAGAGCTGTCGTCAAATAGCCACCTGAGCTGAGATAAGCTGACATGCTAATAGGCCTTGATGCAAATACATCATCTTGTTTCTTCAACAATAACTCACATGCAATACCGGGACTACTCACTGGGATCACATTAACATTTCCCAATTGTACACAAGCAATTTAGGTGTCTAAATCTTTCATGAGCTTGTGAATCCATCTGGACGGGGACTTGTTTGAAAGCATTTCAAGTAAATTACCAATAATAGGCCATGGTTTGGGACCTGGAGGGAGTTGGTGCTTTTGGGATTTAGGAGTGAAGTGAGGGTATTTTAGGGCTTTGATGAGTGTAAAGATGACTACTGAAAAGAATTTGGAGTAAGTCCAAAAGACTGATAGGTGGGAGAAAATTGAATATTTCATGGTTTGAAAGAAAGTGTTTGTTGTTTTCTGTTTTTTCGAGACCCCAAAAGGCATAGACGTGTGGTGTGTATTGAGTTTTGGAGCCTCGTGATTTATAAAATGGTGGAGCCTGGACTGTGTGGAGGATATGATAGAGCAACGTTACTGTCATTCAATACTAACCACATAATGAATATGTGGATTTATGGTGTGTTAATTAATGCACTCTACAATTTCCTCACACATTACATGAGGGTTTATTGTTTTAAAAAATATTTGTCACTTATAACAAAAAATTTGTTCATTTTCATTTTTAAATGAAATGAACTTAAATTATTATAAATTTTTTGAAAATCTTTAAATGATGATATTCATATGTTTAACTATTTTAAAAAAATTACAGAAAATATCACTAGTAATTTTGTGAAAATGTTAAAAATTTCTTTTTGGTGTTTCATATTTTCAGTTTATTTAAAAAAATACCTTTTAAATAAATTTTTTTAATTTCATAAACTTACAGTTTCCATTAGAGTTTTATTTAAAAAAATAAAAACGAGAAATGAACAATAAAACTCAAAATACCCTAAATAATTTGTTATTTTTACTGTGGTAGGTAAAGGGAAACTCTCAGAACTATACGTTATTATCGTTGTAATCTTCGATTTAAATATGTATGCAATAGCTAGCTAGGTGCCCTTAGTTTTTGTTTTTTTCACACACGTGTTCTCTTTAATAAAAATAACTCAATTTAAATATTGTTATTAATTAAATATGGGTATCTTTTAATAAAAATTTAAACTATAATTCATTATTTGCAGAAAACTAATCCCTGTTGCTAAAAAATTAATTCTGTAAGTAACAAATTGAGTTTACGCTAAAATATAAAAAAAAAGTTTAAATTACAGATATATATATCAATTATAAAAATTAATTTAAATCTTTTTATTTAAATTTTATAATTTGTACAAAAATATATTCGTTAATTTTTATATTTAAAATTTTAACAAAATAATGATATATTAATAAAATTAAGTTATATCAAAGTATAATTTTTTTTAGAACTTTAAGTTTTATGAGAAAAAAATTATGAAGTTAAATTTTATATAAAAAAATTTCTTAAATAATTTATAAAGTTAAGTATTATATAAAAAAAATTTTAAAATAATTTAATATTTCTACAATTTATTAGAGTTATAAATAAAAAAATAATATAAACATTTTTTTGCACAATTATAAATTTTAAAAAAAATTTAAGACTACTTTTTATAATTAATTAAAAAATTATCTGCACATATAATTTAAATAATTATGGGCATTTTAACAATTTAAAAATTAAATGGCCACATTCCACCTTAAATCTACCACGTGGGCGGCTCATTTCATTCACGGAACTCCATGTTACATCTTTAAATTTTGTACAAAATAATGTTCGGTAGAATTCAATTTCTTTAAAAAATATTATTAGATCTTTAAATTTCTTGAAAGTTATAAAATAATTTTTAATTATTATATACACAAATTTTAAGGTATTATTATTATTATTATTATTTTCAGAAGTTGAAGTACTCCATCATGCAAATTTATAAATATGCACGTGTTGCCGTCTTTTGTACTCTGGTCATTGTTTTCTACCGCACATTAACTATGTTGACTGTTGAGTACATATAAATAAGGGGATGACAATAGACATTACACAAGGGACTGCAAAATAGTATTCAATTCTTCCCTATCATTACTAATGACTATGAACAGGGGAATCCTGATTTGAATATATCAATTCCATTTGTTTTGTGAATGTAGGCGATTTTTTTTGTTAGGAACAAGATGTTCTCATTGTCTTGTCTGTCCATAAAAAGCAATTTGACACGAAACAAGATTTTACTAATTAATATCATCAAAATTTTATTTAGTAGTTCACATTAAAATTATTATCTTTATTAATTTTTTATAAATTTAAAATATTAATAGAACTATTTATTAAATTAGGTCAACTTATTATTCTATCAAATTCATATTAATCCATATAATTGATTTGATGGGTTAGTTGAAGTTTTTTTTCAACATAACATGAATAATTTAAATTATGGGTTAAAGAAAATAAACTCTTTCTAATTTAAACTAACCTGCTTAACTCAAAGTCTTTAATTTTTCATTTTAAAAATAAATTTTCAGTCTTTATGATGTATAATTTTTAGTTTTTATATTTATTAATTAACTCTAATCAATTATTTTTTAAACATATAGATAAAAGATAAAATAAATTAAAAGAATCATAATTTAAAATAGTATATACAAATTAGATATCATAACATTATTTTTAAATTAATTTATTGTAGTACTTATAATTTAATTTATTTTAGTATTTTTGGATGAAAATAATTATTACTTTCTTATATTGATAATTTATATATATTTTTAATTATTTTATTAAAAAATTAAATGAAAATAATTTTTATTTTTAAAAACCTAACTCACCAAGCCAACTAAAATTAACTCGTATAAATATGAATTAAATTAATTTAGATTTTATGATAAATTTTATATAACTCAACTCAATTCAACCCCTTATAATTTAATTGAGTTTGATTAAAAAATTCTTCAACCCAAATCAATTCCACCGCGAACACCCTAGTCGTTAATCATTCAAAGACAATTTTCATAGTGTGCCTCTCACTCTTTCATAGTGTGCCTCTCACTTGTGATAATGCCATCATTTTCTTCTTCTATTTAGCTATTTTCGATTTGAAATCCTTATTTGGCTTCTTAAATTATATTTCTTTCCAAATTGATTACAATTAATAAACAAATTAATTGCATTTAATTGTATTATTAATTTAATATATCATACCTTAACGACACTGCGGCCTGCTACTCAGATAGATGACGTGGACGTTACCCAGACGGATGCATGCAATTTCCGTCCTGTGAACGTATATGGGCTTCGCCCGGAAATAAGAACGTGTATGGGCTCGTTTGGAAACATGAGCATCTATCTCAGAGACATTTCACTGGCCCGAATAGGGAGCTTGTATTTATGGGCTGAGGCCATGGGTTATTTCTTGCAGAAATTTGATAAAGATCCGGGTAAAGCCCATGATATAAGAAGGGCAGTGGCCCATGGGTAACGAACGTGGAAATTAAGCCGTGGATATGAGGGTAATTTTATTCTGTGGCAAGCTATATGCAGACTCTTAGTAGACCCACCTGACGTGCACTAGGGGATTGCTCATGTTGCGGGGAGCCTTTCTTGAGTCCACATTTAATATTTATGTAATATTCAATAATTTGGTATTATATTTATTAATATTTTGATATATAATTTATTTTCTTAATAAAAGTTATATAATTTAATTTTGAGTTATAATTAGGTTAAATTCTAAAATTTAAACAAATATTGTTTATTTATCAAAATATCAAAAGCCATAATGTGGTCCACCACAAAGAGGATTAGAGATGAGCAGCCGACAATTGAATAACACAGTACTGAAACCTGTTACATTGATGCATGCATACTAAATGATGTCCACATGACGACGTGCAGAATTAGATTTAGAGGTAAAGCTCTCGTGGTAATCTAGGTTTTGCTATAGCCACAAACGACTGAGCAAGAAAGAGATGAGTCTCAGATTCAACAAGTTCAATCTTTGCGTAGACAGGTGGGGCATTCCCAGTGAACCCATGAATCAGTCTAGCCAACAACATCGCAATAATACTACTTCCAAACACCACTCTTAGACACTCATGTTTTCCTGTACTGAAACTCACCAAATAACATCGCAGTAATAATATGTGTCTTGAAAATAAAAAAATACAAAATAATCAAAAGATATTTTTAAATCTATTTTTTTAAATAAAACAAATATAAAAAATGGATTTTTTTATTAAATACATATATATAAATAAACAAAAATAAAATTAATATATATGAATTCTCACAATTAAGTTTAAAAAAAAAACAAACAAACAAACAAACACAGAATCAAATAAATCTTTAATAAAGATTTAAAAAAAAAAACTGAAGAAGTGGGTAAGTCTTTACAGTAATTTGCTCTTTGATCTCCTCCGATGTCAAAAATACAGGATGATTGCAGTATATACCCAAAAAAGTTATATATTCAATGTATCGTTGATGTATGGTAGTATTGCTCCAAATACAAGGAATTTGTTTTCTACTGGCATGAGAATCATAGCACTTTTTCTGTGGGCCAGAGTTTTTATTCTAAAAAATTTATATATAAGCCTTTTAAATTTATATATTTTTTGCAATTGTATGAACGAAAGTTGGTTGGAGTAAATAATTTATTACTTTTAAATAAAGTTTTAAGTTTGAATTTTTCAATAAAAATATTTGTTTTAAAAGAGTTTTATTCTTGTTATAAAATTTCAGTTAGGTTGAGTAAAGTCCAGTAAATTTTTGAATATTTTTTGTTAATTTAAAATTTTTTTTAAAAATTATATTAAGTCACAACGTATTAGAAGCAATTTCCCCTTTCTTCCTTCATTTCAACTATATTTTAACAAATATTTTTTAATTTTTATAGAATTGAGTTTTTTCACTAATATCTTTAGAAAAAAGCTATAAACTAAACATCAAAAGAGCCCATTAATATGAGGGAGAAAAGGGAAGTAATGACCAAGTAAATGGCCAAATACTGGCAGATAAGGAGCTTGTAGTAATTTGACAATCAGCCTAAGGGAAAAACTAAAGATCAAAAGAGCCCGTTAATGTGACGCCTACTCGTATGCCACATTATATATCTGTTTTTCAACCCAAGCATGTAGACAGACAAGTTAAATGATGTTTCAATACATAACAAAGAACATGGCAAAGAGATAAGAAACTGCCAAAACAGAGGAAAAAACAAAGATTGAGAACATGAAGGAGAAAATACCACGTATACATGGGTCCATATTTCATGACATGAAACCGAGAGGAGGAAAGATACCTCTGATTAGAGAATGAACCAATGATATGCATCCCACAATTTTCACTATAGATCCTTTCGGTATTAAGGGCAGCAATATACATTTTTCCATCTCTACCACCAGCATCACATGATCCAATGGCTGAAGATGAACGCAACTTGTTCCAAGGAGAGGATTAATGTAATTGCTGAGGTGGCAAAGTTGAGCATGCACAACAAATTAATCTCATCTTTCTGTTTTATTTGTTAACCTTTCATGGTTTAAACTTTTGGTTTAATCCTGCTGGGATTGCATTTGTGGAGGAGGTGTTGGTGAATGGTGGTTCTGATTAATTGTTTTATCTTTTATTTTGTTTAATCTATTACATATTCTACCAAAAATAAGAGAGATTATAGAGTAGCTGAGAAGAAATTATATAATTTTTTGTTACAAATAACTTTAACTTCAAATTAAATTTACTTAAGGTGAATGTTTATAATATATGAATAATTTTATAAATTAATTTGAGAAAAATGTTTATACTCCCTTAAATTATGATTCATTTGTAAATACCAATCTAAATTATTAAATTTGTCAAATACTCTTATTAAATTATGACTCAAGTTGCAAAATATTTTTTAAAACAAATACACATCAAATATTCTTTCAATTATGATTTAATTGCAAAGCATTTTTTAAAAAATTATAAAATGTGGCATATAATTCTCTCTATTAATTATAATTTAGTTGTAAATACTCTTTTAATTATATACTTAGAAAAAAAATCTTCCCTAAACTAATTTTATTTAAAAAATTTTAAATAAATCCTAAATTTTTATAATTTTCAATCTCCTCCAACACTCTATCTCATATTTATTAGACATATGTATAAGTTTTTATGGGATTTTAATACTATGACGTCAAAGATTTTCAACTAAGAAAATCCAAATTATAAAAGGTAAAGGTCTGTAAAAATTTTCATTATAAATTCCAACCATTTTGTGTACATGTTTGCCTACCTTGTGGGGCAAATTTTCGTACGTAGACTACTTCTAAACCAAACCTAGCTAGCCAGACATTAAAATATTCAAATACAGTACTTCATAATTAAACATTGCACAAAGTAATTTGGCCTTATTATTGGATTACTCTAGAAATTATTATTGGGATTTTACTAATAAATACTTTTTAAGAAATTGGTTAATTTTTTTTAAAATTAATTGATAGAGAATTTAATAACTTCAAATTTATTAAAAATAAAAAAGATATTATTTAATATCTAAAAACTTTATTAACCTATCAAATAAAATCTTAATCAATATTTTAAGGGTACAAATGGTTAGAAAAATCCTTATTATTATTATTATTATTAGCATTTCGTTAATAAGTGTCTTAAAGCATGATTAAGATTTCATATCAATAGTTGAAGAAATTTCTAGATAATAAAAATTATTTTTAAAACTTTTCGTAGATTTTAAATCACTAAATGCTCTATCAATCCATTAAAAAAAGTTCTAACTTTTGTCCTAAACGTGTCACCAAAATACTTATTATTATATATATTAACTCATACTTACTGATTATTGCCACACATGATAAATCTTGAGTTCAATAATCCAAGAGGTATAGCTCTCGCGATAATCTAGGTTTTGCTACGACTATAAGTGGCTCAGCAAGTAAGAGATCAGTCTCAGACTCAACAAGCTCAATCCTTGGGCGATCATGTGGTGCACTCCAAGTGAACCCATGGATTAGTCTAGCCAACAACATCACAGTAATACTACTTCCAAGCACCACTCCTGGACACCCACGCTTTCCTGTGGTGAAACTCACGAACCTCAAATCTGGCTCACTCAAGAACACGTCAGACCCTCCTTGTAAATGGCGTTCTGGCTTGAACACATCAGGTTCATCCTTCCACACCTTAGGATTTCGTCCTAATTGTTGTCTGCTGAGTAGCACGTGACTGCCCTTTGGGATGAAGTAGTTGGAAACGACAGTGTCAGATAGAGAGACGTGTGGGACGTTGAAAGGAGCAACGGGGTGAAGGCGAAAGGCCTCTCTTGCACATGCTTTAATGTAGTTGAGTTTTGGTATATCTGATTCTTGGATGAGTCTGTTATTGCCTACAACCTTGTCTAATTCTTCGATAGCCCTTTGAAGTAACTCTGGTTGGTTTATCATTTCTGCGAGTGCCCATTCGGCTATGTTTGATGGATTGTCCACTGTTGCCATCATCAGTTCCTATAAATTATAAAAAGTTTGTTAGTTTGACGAATTTTTAGTGAGTGGAGAGAGTTATGAACTCACAATTTTAATTTAGAAAACAATTTAAATGTTGTTTAATTTTATATGTTTGTCATCAAATTATTTAATTTAAAATTGACATATATATAATTTATATAACTTATTTTTTTTAAAAAAAATCTCATCACATATTTTATTTTAATTAAATAATTTAATAATAAAAATATAAAAAATTATATTCAATCTAATCCTTTTAATTTAACTCCATTCAAAAAGTTATTGTCAAGCGAAATAAATTAGTAAGAATACTACGTTAACAATTTAAATTAACATTGCAAATGAATTAGAGTTCAAAGGATCGTATTTGGCTATTTGCAATTTTCTCTTCTAAATGAGAATTTCTATTTTAATATGTTAGCAATGAAAAGACAGAATTTGGAAATATTCTAACTTCAAAACAAAACAAAATAACAAAAAGAAATGACCTTTCTACATATATTGCTAAGCGGAATAGGGCCAAAACTCATTTTCAACGTACGGGTATGCAAGCTTTATGTTGTATATGTATGCCACCAAGTCTTCAACTGTTCATGCATAACTATATTTATATTATAATGATTTTGAAATTTTTTTTATTATTAATATTTAAAACTATTTATTGTATATAAAATAAAATATAATTTTAAAAAATATGTGATGTGTGAAAATAAAAATAAAAAAGATAATATATAACTTCTCATTAGTTAATTTTTTATTTTAAAATATAATTATTTTTATTTTTATTTTATATATCAAAAATTTAAAAATGTAATATACACTTTAGTACATATTAAACCACCGTAAGAAAGATGCATTTTAATATAACCCATGTACACATGCATCATAAATGAGAAATTGATACACAAATTAAATACGGGAAATTTTCACTATGTTATTATTAATTTTGTGTTGGAAATAATTGACTTTATTTTAAATTTTTAAAGTGATTATTTTTTTATATTGTTTCTCATTTATAAATTAAATATGAAAAGAAAAAATGTTGATGCAGTAGCTAGGAAAGTATATATATATTTACTATAATTTGTGCTTTGATTTCCTCAGATGTCAAGAGTGAGTTACTGTTGGCATCTTTGAGTGAGATCATAACATCAAGCAAGTCTTGTGGTTCAGTCTTCATCCCCTCTTTCCACTGCTTGATTCGTTCTTCAATGATGGAATCATGATACTTGTTGATGATTCTCATAGCATTCTTCAACTTCTTCTCATGCCCGTCTAAGTCAAGCCCTCTCAACCATGGAATGAAGTCAGAAACACTGAAGGAAAAAACATATTTAAGCAATGTAAAAAGTGCATCTACATGCTCTGTTTCTTCAAAACTGGGCCCTCCATCCTTCCTACCCTCTCCAAAGTACCTGTTAGAAATGTACGAAAACGGAAACATATGTTGACTGTATAAGGCTGCAAAATTCACTAACTAGAAACAGCTCATCTTCAACTCATTACTAATTAATACTTTTCGATTTAACTTGTATTTTACTAGAAAATTCATATATATATATATATATGTATGAATGTATGTATATGTGCATGGTAAGTGAAACTTCTAAAGATATATGTATGTGACAATTGGTAATTATTTAATTTTTTAGTTTAAAAAACCATTTTGATTTTGCATATCTTAATTGGAATGCATTTCAAGTGGCTAGTTATTATATATCATTTTGATTTAGTGATAATATTTGTTTATTAGGTAAGATTTTATTTTAATTTCGTAATATCTATTTTATTAAAATTTAATATTTTACAATGTATTAAATTAATGTTTAAATTTTTATTAAAAAATATTTATATTTATTATTTAATAATACTTCGAATATAATTATTTTTAAATTTCAATAAAAAGACACGTGCGAAAAACAGAAGGAAAAAAAAAATTCTTCATATATATTTCAAACTATATACGTTGAGTATACCTTTTATTGAAGATCAATTTCCTTATGACATTTCCACAGAATTGCTGAGCTGCAATCCTCACATTGACAAAACCACCTTCATCATTGTTATTATTATTTTGAGTGGTTGTGCATTGGCAATAGACATAGCGAACAAGGTTGTCAGCTTCCTCCATTCTTTTGCCATGAAGCCAACGATGCTTCATGGGAGAAAGCAAGTCCTTACTTATCATCTTCTTCATCTTCCTCCATTGCTCTCCCATGGGCACCAGAGCTGTCGTTAAATAGCCACGTGAGATGATATAAGATGACATGCTAATAGGCCTTGATGCAAATACGTCATCTTGTTTCTTCAAGAACTCGCATGCAATACTAGGATTACTCACTGCGATCACATGAACATTTCCCAATTGCACACATGCAATTTCCGTCTCTAAATCTTTCATGAGCTTGCGAATCCATCTGGCAAGGGACTTGTTTGAAAGCATTTCAGGTAAATTACCAATAATAGGCCATGGTTTGGGACCTGGAGGGAGTTTGTGCTCTTGGGATTTAGGAGTGAAGTGAGGGTATTTTAGGGCTTTGATGAGTGTGAAGATGACTAGTGAAAAGAATTTGAAGTAAGACCAAAAGACTGATAGGTGGGGGAAAATTGAAAATTTCATGGCTTGAAAGAAAGGGTTTATTGGTTTTTGTTTTTTCGAGACTCTAAAGGGATGGACGCGTCGTGTGTATTGAGTTTTGGAACGTCGTGATTTATAAAATGGTAGAGCCTGGACTGTGTGGAGGATATGATAGAGCAACGTCACTGTCATTCAATACTAACCACATAATGAATATGTGGATTTATGGTGTGTTAATTAATGCACTGTACAGTTTCCTCGCACGTTTCAATTCAGCGAACAATAATTGAAGCGAGTGAACGTGCGTGCTTGGTTTAAACAAACACAATATCTCATAGCCAACTTTGTTTGTTTAAATAATCAAACAACGTGCTTGGTAAGCAGACAGCAGTTTCAAAGTATAAGGACAGCTCAACTCACCTTTGTATCCATAAATTTTTTACTTTTAAGAATCATATTTATAGGAATGTGATTTTGATTCTTATAAATTTTTTAAAAATTATTTAGTTTACTTAAAATATTTAAAAAAATATTCTCATATATAATGAGAATACGAAATTTTTAACAAAATATATAAAAGTATAAAAATATTTTATTTTTAAGAATGTAATATTTTTAAAAATATTTTTTTATTATTAAAAAATTACAAATTAGTAACAGACTGTAATTCTACTACAAACCAAAATAGAATAGGCTAAAAATCTAAGACCTACTGGCTGAATCTTGAAATTACAAGAGGAAAGATAAATCCTACCTTGGATTTTTCCTAAAATAGCAACGAATGGAGTGGACGATGCGCGGTAGTCGTTGAAGCATGGTGAAGCACGCAGGTTGAAGCATGGACGGCATTTTGGAGATGGAAGGCGCACTAACACTGACAACAGATGACGAATGATGGTGAACAACAAGGAGTGGGACAACGAGTGACAGAGCAGTCGCGGTGGAGGGCAAGGCGCAGGCGAGACCTCGTGGAGATAGTTTGGCCTAATGCCTAAATACTCAAATGCATTTGGGGCTTTATTTTTACGACTATAATATATGTTAGAGAAGGATTTGACACCAAATAGAGACAGAATAGACACACACAAAATTTTATCTCTAATTTTTGTCTCTAAATTAGAGACGAAAGTTTTTTTGTTTCTAATATCAATTTTAAAAAATATTTTTTTAAAAAATAGATTTAACACAAAATAGAGACGAAATAGAAACAAAAAAAATTTTATTTTTAATTTTTGTCTCTAATCTCCTTTTTTCTAGTAGTTCAAATCCAACACCATACTACATTATCACCATCCTTCTACTGAATTTAAATTGATTGGACATTCTTTTTATTGGCGTTTGGTTGTCCTAAATTTTTGAAACTAGAATATGTTTTTGTTGATAATTCAACCTGAGATATTGTTAGTGTGAATATAGTCCCTATGAGATTAAGCTAAGTTGTATTATTGATAAGTCTTGTTTGGTCCTACTCCTTCTAGATTTTTTCATCATACTATCTTGTAGCTTGTAAGTTATTTTCAACACTTTCCTTACTTGAAAGCAATATTCAGTTCATAGGCTTGGCAGGTGAATACTGTGATGGGTTTACTTGGGAGTTCTTAATTCTTTACATTAATAGATTTATTTACAATTTTATTACTATACAGGTATATATATTTTAAAAGAATTAGACTTAAGTTGTTAAAAAGAGATATTATATATGTGTGTGTGTGTGTCTTTGGTCATTCAATTCCATGTGTGTGAGAGAGAGAGAAGAGGCGTGGCAGAGGAACTGATAGAGAACTTTCAAAGCTCTTTTTCTTCCACCATCAGTCAATTATATATATATATATATTTCTTCATATGAAAGAGTAGTGTTTGCCTCTTGATACATTTTCATTAGTCCTCTGTCTCCTTCTGTGGGTACCATATAGGTCCTCCCTCACTATTATAAATTACATACACGCTTTTCAATATTAACTTGGCTTTTTCACTATCTTATGCTGTTAATGTTAATTTTTTGGTTTTATTCACACTTGACGAGAAGTCAAAAGAGATCTTACTAGACCTCAAAAATTTACTTGATGAGTATTGTAGAGATGACAAACAAGTAGTGCTAGAATATAGCTTCTCATCTGGTAATTAAAACTTTTTCAATGATCATATTCGTATATTATATATTTTCAAAATATAAGTCTGAAAAAATAAAAATGTGAATGAAGTTAAAAGTGAAAATAGATTTGGATATATATATATATATATATATATATGGTAGATTATTGTTATGTCTACTTTGGAGTAAGACCAAAAGAGTTACTTCTTTTTCTTTACCCTCACAAAGATATTGAATGAAATCTAGCTAAGCAGACGCGAGCCCCTCCTCCGACGAATTCGTCCTTTTCGAGACTCTAAAGGGATGGAACGTCGTGATTTATAAAATGGTAGAGCCTGGACTGTGAGGAGGATATGATAGAGCAACGTCACTGTCATTCAATACTAACCAAATAATGAATATGTGGATTTGCGGTGTGTTAGTTAATGCACTCGACAAGGGACTGCAAAATACTATTCAATTCTTTCCCCAATTGCGTATCATTACTAATTACTATAAACAGGGTAATCATGATTTGAATATATCCATGTCCATTGTATTGTTAATGTCAGCGATTTTTTTGTTAGTAAAGAGATGTTCTCATTGTCTTGTCTGTCCATAAAAAGCAATTTGACACAATATAAGATTTTACTCATTAATATCAATAAAATTTTATTTATTAGTTAACATTAAAATTATTATTTTTATCAATTTTTTATAAATTTAAAATTGTTAATAAGAGTATTTATTGAGTTGGATCAACATGTGGATCTGTCAAATTTAGATCAATCCATATAATTGAGTTAATGGGTAGGTTGAAGATCTTTTTTTCAACATAACATGAATAATTTGAGTTATGGATTGAAAAAAATGAACTCTTTTCAATTTGAACCAACTTGCTTAATCCAAAGTCTTTAATTTTTCTTTTCAAAAATAAATGTTCAACCTTTCTGATGTATATTTTTTAGTTTTTTTATTTTTTATATCTATTAAATAACTCCAATCAATTGCTTTTGTACACATATAGATAAAAAATAAAACAAATTAAAATAATCATAATTTAAAATAATATATACAAATTAGACATCAGTTTTAAAATTAATTTATAGTAGTACTTATAAATACAAAAAATAATATGATTTTGAAATTAATTTATATTAATATTTTTAGATAAAAATAACCATATTTTCTTATATTTATGATTTATATATTATTTTAAATTATTTTATTAGAATAGAGTAAATAAAAATAATTTTTATTTTAAAAAACTCCACTCACTAATTCAAGTCAAATTAATTTGCATAAATAAAATTGAGTTAATTTAAATTCTATAATAAATTTTATATAACTCAATTCAAATATTTATGATTTATATATTATTTTAAATTATTTTATTAGAATAAAGTAAATAAAAATCATTTTTATTTTAAAAAACTCCACTCACTAATTCAACTCAAATTAATTCACATAAATAAAAATTAAGTTAGTTCAAATTCTATAATAAATTTTATATAACTCAACTCAATTCAATCCGTCATAATTTAATTGAGTTAGATTAAAAGATTCTACAACCCAAATCAACTCCACCGTGAAAATCATTCAAAGACAACTTTCATAGTGTGCCTCTCACTCGTGATAATGCCATCATTTTCTTTTTCTATTTAGCTATTTTCGATTTGAAATCCTTATTTGGCTTTTTTATATTATATTTCTTTCAAAATTGATTACAATTAATAATCAAATTAATTGTATTTAATTGTATTATTAATTTAATATATCATACCTTAACGACGCTGCGGCCTGCTACTCAGATAGATGACGTGGACGTTACCCAGACGGATGCATGCAATTTCCGTCCCTGTGAACTATATGGGCTTCGCCCAAAAATAAGAACGTTTATGGGCTTGTTTGGAAACACGAGTATCTATCCCAGAGGCATTTCAATGGGCCGAATAGAGAGCTTGAATTTATGGGCTGAGGCTAAGGGTTATTTCCTGCAGAAATTTGTTAAATAGCCGGGTAAAGCCCATGATTTAAGAGGGGCTGTGCCCATGGGTAACGAACATGGAAATTAAGCGGTGGATATGAGGGTAATTTTATTCTGTGGCAAGCTGTATGCAGACTCTTTGTAGACCCACGTGACGTGCACGAGAGTATTGCTCATGTTGCAGGGAGCCTTTCTTTTGAGTCCATATTTAATATTTATGTAATATTCAATAATTTGGTATTATATTTATTAATATTTAATTTTTTAATAAAAGTTATATAATTTAATTTTGAATTATAATTAGGTTAAATTCTAAATTTTAAACAAATATTGTCTTTTGCAAATTTTGACACAGACATTCAATTTCTTGTAATGTGAGCAACATGCAAAATATCATTTTGAGAGAAAAATTTGAATTAAAAGGTGAAAATTTTAGAATGCCCAACATGATTTATAGAAAAACCTGTACCATTTCCAACATGTATTGCTCACTACCAGTGTATTCATGACTATTCATTAGGTTGTTGAAGTCAGCTGTCACATGTTTTGAATCTCCTGAATCCGAATACCAACCTTCATCACATGAGTCTCAGGTGAGGCTACCATGGCAGTAAAATTTGCTGAGTTTTTGTACTGATTTGGACCATTAGACGAGCTTATACTATTATGTGGTATACTGTTGTATTGGAAGCTATGATCGAACCTGTAATAACACTGTTATTATGTGACGAGGCTTGTTGCAGAGTTGGCAGACAATGTAACCTCTACCTTGAAAATTTTTGCCTCTTTCTCTTGACTTATTGAATCCTTGCCTTCCACCTCTGCCGCAGTTATTATTATTGCTTTGATTGCCTTGAAAATTCTTTGAATTGTTATTTGATTTCTCCTTTCCAGAAGCACTTGCAACATTGGTAGAAAGTTGTTCAGTAACTGCAGGTTTATTGTTTCATTCAATTCTGGCTTCTTAAGCCAAAAGCAAAGACTCAATTTCAAAAACAGTATAAGTGTCTCTCCTTGAATGTATTGAGGTGACAAAAGTGTCATACTCCTCAAAAAGTCCAAACAGGATGGTTTCTATATGTTCTTGAACAGAGACAGAACTCCCTATAGCGATTAAAGCGTTAATCAAGGCTTTTATTCTTAGTAAATACTCTCTTATAGTGTGATTTCCTTTCTTGGTGTTTCTGAGCTCAGATCTATATGGGTGCATTTTTTCACCTATGTGAGCTGCAAAATACTCTTGAATCCTTTCCCAAATTTGAAGAGTGTTCACATCCAACCAGCATTGTTAACATGTTGTCAGAAGAAAGAAGCCAGGATAACAGCAACTGATCCTGCTTCTTCCATACGAGAAATTCAAAACTGAATCTTCCAGAAATTCGATCTTTTGTGCTTGTGAACTTTGGAGGAACCATATCTGATCCTTCTATGAAGTCCTCCAACTCGTGTCCTCTTATTGCTGCTAGTACTTGCTGTCGCCATAGTAAAAAATTTTTGTCATCCAATTTTATAGAAATTGGATGATTGAAGGAAACCGTCATTCCTTGTTTCACAGATGCAGTGTTTGAATTGTTAGAGTGGCTTGCTTCCATAGTGGCATGGTGCTCTGATACCAGGAAGAGAATCAAGCAGAGATGAAGAAAACAAAGTAACTAATGAAGAAATGATTCTGTATATTCAATTATAATAATGATACATGCACTAATGACATATTTATACACTTCAGGTTCTGACTAACCAATGCTTAACAACTTCCCGACATATTCTAACTATCTGAGCTTCTATATGGATCTAGATGATTCTAGAGGGATCTAAATGATTCTAGATAATATGTACGAGTGATCTTCTATCACTATCACAAAATCATTGCCTAACATTAATCAACCGCCTATCGCAGGACAAATCATAGAAGACACGCAGAACAAAATCTGTTTCAAGCAAATATCATCCAACTTCTCATCCCTATAAATACCCCCACACTCCTTCGTTTTAGACAGTTACAATTCGTGCAAATACTCTAGAAAATTAGCTTGAAGACTCCTCAATCACCTTCGAGTACCCGTAGTCCACTTACGACTCACCAAGAGGCCATTGGAGAAAAAGGTTTTGCAAATGAGGGATTAGGAAGTACTTTTCTGGCTGAATTGTGGACGCTAGTTGCTCACCATTTTGGAATTGCACTCTTCTAGATACGAACAGTCTAACTCAGTGCTTACAATCTCATCGCTAACGTGGATAATAGTTTAATGCACCAATGCACATGTTCATCTATGAGGGTTCTGGATGAGGAAGTTCAATCAAGTTAATTATTCATTGTTCTGGGGAGCCACCTTGTGGAATTATCCCCTTGATAGAAAAGGTGTTTTATCTGAAACTTGTACTACAACGTATTAAGGTGCTTCCAGTTTTTAATATATTCCTCTTTCCCCAAACATCGAAAAATAAAATTTCAATTAATGGATTAAAAACGTAGTTGATTCAATTTAGGTTGAAAGATTTCTTTTTATCAGAAAAATGTATAGATACGCTTCGCTTAATTTGTTTTAAATAATTAAAATATAAATCTATTATAAATATTAAAAAAGATAAAAAGGAACCAGAGCACACCAGAAGGAAATCTCCTCATGCTTACAAGATACAATGCACAACTTCTACCTTCCAAGTCTAAATTCGGAAAGAGCAAGCAAGAAAAGAAGGCTACCTAGTCACTACTTTCATTTGAGAATTTTGCTTGACCATCATCCAAGAACTCGTTTACACAGAATTGATGCAAATTTTCATACATCTTCTTCCATTGGTTAACCATTTGCATTGACCTTTTGCAATCGTCTTTTAGTCTCTCCGTCTCCATTTCTGCAGCAGCAGCAGAACCTCGATGCTGAAAGATTAAATGAAGTTAGATCCAAATAAAACAAATTAAATAATGGGTATCTTTAAAAAAAAAAAAAAAAAAATCACTGACAAAATGCTCAATGACGAGAATATGGCTATTGTAAAACTATGGGTAGAAGTAGAATAATCGTCCAGACATACAAACCTGAAATTCCTTAATTTGATTAGATATCACCTGAGAAGAGATGTATGAAACTTCCTTACAGCTCCTGCCATCCTGGAGGCCAACAACAGTCTTAACATCCGAGTCTTCATCTGTTGAATTTGCATATTTTTCCAACGGGGGTGGTAATAAAGATCCCTGCTTTCTTGAGGATGCTGGTAGATTGGAAGATATACGACTACTTAAGTCAAGTTGTTGTCTAACAACAAGAATGTTATTTACAGGTCCTGCAATATCCCCAATGGATTAAAATTAAATGCGATTAATGCATAATTAACCAAAATCAATAGTGAAAACATACAAAAAAGGCCAGTGGCATCTCATGAATCATAACACATAAGTTCATAAGAAAATACCAGCTGAGAATAGACTAGTACTAAACTATCTATGAATTTCGTATCCAGGTTAACTGGGTGAAAGATAATCAGCTTGCATTTATAAAATAATCTGGTGCCAAAGCATTGAGATGAAGATATAGTATATGTGGAAGAGAACAGATAAAGGTAGCAGTAGGACTTAGGAACTGATATGCGGTACCAATCAGAAGATAGAATTAGAAGAGGAAAGATAGTATGCATGTTTTCTAGAATAAGGATACAATTAAGAGATGAACCTAATCAACCTGTATAGTAAATCATGTTAATCCTACTGAGACAGGTAGTGAATTTGGTGCCATGGCACTATTTCTTTCAATCATGTTAGCTTCCACATACATTGCAAAATATCATATATTTGCTGTTGCTTTTGACATATGCATATTCAGATAGGAGTTATCATTAATTTCTAATATGAAAAGAGAGGGCTTGAAAACACTGAAAATGCACAAGTTTATTCTGTATATAACAGTTTATATTTGACAGTAGAAAATACAATCTGCAAACAGAAAGAGTTGAGATAAAACCTTTTGCGTGTTTAAACATGCGTACAATATTATGAGTTCTTGCATTCCATACACGAACCATTCCGTCCTCTGACCCAGAGATTAACAAATTCTCAGTCATGCCATATGCCAGGCAGGTAACTGCCTTGCTGTTAAAATTAGGAAAAGCAGAAGTTAAACACAGATCTATTACTTGTTCAATGTCAAAGAACATTTAACTAAAAAGCTTAATCTGTTAAGTGATGACCAAGGATTACTTTTTATTATTATCTCTAACACACCCCCTCATGCGAAAGCCCTTTAGGCTTATGAATAAAACATACGCTCACCATAATATGCGCCAAAATTTCAATTCATAATTGAACTAGGGCAATGAGAATCAAGCTCCTGAAAGTTTTATTCATAAAGGCCACAATATCATGTGAAAAACCATTTCCACATAAAACTTAAGGCCCAAGATGGGCTTTATTAATATCTCTAACATTTCCAACAAATAAAACCCATGGCAATCAACAATGGTTTTCATATTGAAGATATATGTTGAAAATGGGGTGCAGGTCAACATAATAGAATCAGCACTAATGGTTTGAAAATTAAATTGTACAAGACTTGAGTACTCATCATGATTATTGGGTTTTCCTTTTCTCTATTTTCTAATGAAAATTGGTAGGCATCCATGCTGAACTATTATGATACATTTGCACCAACACACAAGCAAAACCACAAACCCCACCAGGAAACCGATACATAATTTCTTCAACAGAGAAAAGGGAAGTAATGACCAATTAAATTGTCAAATACTGGCTCAGATAAGGAGCTTCTAGCAATTTGACAATCAGCCTAAGGGAAAAACTAAAGATCAAAAGAGCCCGTTAATGTGACGCCTACTCTTGTGCCACATTGTATATCTGTTTTTCAACCCAAGCATGTGTACAGACAAGTTAAATGATGTTTCAATACATAATAAAAAACTTGGCAAAGAGATAAGAAACTGCCAAAACAGGGGAAAAATCAAAAGATTGGGAACATGAAGGAGAAAATACCACTTATATATAGGTCCATATTTCATGACATGGACACCTAGAGGAGGAAAGATACCTCTGATTAGAGAATGAACCAATGATGTGCATCCCACAATTGCCACTAAAGATCCTTTCAGTATTAAGGGCAGCAATATATATTTTTCCATCTCTGCCACCAGCATAAAAGACATGTTCAGCAGGATCCAACGCAGTGGCATCAATTATTGTAGGGAATACAATATTTCTTAGTAGTGCTCCCCTAGACAAGCTCCAAACCTAAAAAATTTGCGACTATAATCAAAATCCACAGCAATACTAAATTAGAAAACATTGTTTAATAAGAAAAATATTGGATAATGCACTGCAAAGAAGTAACAACCTAGATAATCCACCACCCCCCCCTCCCCCAAAAAAAAGAAAGGAAGGGGAAATAGCCCAAATATAAATATTGTCAAATATAGAGACCAGCGTACACAGATCTGACAGAGCAAACTAGAGCCCATTCCAATTGTAGTCTATACCTGGTAATTCTTTAAACAAAAATTAACCTCCCATGTAAAAAATAATTGAAAAAAAAGGGACAGACCTATTTTTCATGGTAAACAAATCACTCTTTAAGGTTAGTTGTACAGTAATGCTTCATTATGTTATCTCTCAAAAAAAAAACATTACATTTGTGACAAACATCTGCTTAGAATAGATGCCTTTCACTTTAAATGCGTCTCAAAACTGATCCTCATCACCCAGGAACGGGCAGATAACAACTTGTTTCCCCCTTTAATTTGACAGAAACATCACTGGATTACTGTTGTCAACTTTCAAAACAAATCCCCCTACATTATGGAGCATCTTGTTCTTTGGCACAAAAACATTGTAAAATGTAACTTCTAACCATGTAATATCTCAATAAATGCATAATAAGTATTTTGAAAGAGGAATTTCGTGAGTCATGCTGCCAAGAATAAATATGACCTTTAGGTATACACATCGTATTACTTAACTGTCGTGACACTACAAAACTAACACACAAATCAGGCAAACCAAACCTTACAGGTCCGATCCTCTGAAGCTGAAATTATAATTGCATTGCATCCTCCATAACCGATTACAACGTCAGTTACTGGTAGGGTATGCCCTGAAAAACTATGTTCGTAAAGATGACCTGCTTCCTGTCTTCTTAAATCATCAAATATCCTGAACCATTGAATCAAGAGAAACATAGCATATACAGCAACATTAATCCAAAATAAAGCAAAAAAAAAAAAAAGGAGGGAGAGAAAAGATGAGAATCAAGTACATGAATAGGGACCAAACTCTTATGCATCCATCTTCTGAACCGGAAATCAGTAGCGAATCATCCTCAGAAAATACTAGGCAAGTTACAGCTCTATAATGAGCGTGCCACTTCTTAAGTAATCTTCCAGTTTCAACCTAAAAAACAAATCATGCAAGTCAGTAAAGTAAATAGCAACAAAATTCTTTCCAACTTAATGCCACAAATTTTTACTGTGTATAATGTCACACCAAAGAAGTCTATATACCTCCCACAAGTATATGTCACCTAACAAACCTCCACCGGCTATATAAGTGCCTGGGTGATTAGCAGCAAGAGGTTTAATTGGCTCAGCTGGAAAGCTCTTGACTTCTACTTGAGGCTGAAAAGCCATAAGCAGTGCCATGTTAATGGTTATTATTCATCTAAACGAACATATACATAAAATTCAGCCTCTTCAGTCAAAAAAAAACAAAAAAAGGCAAAGGTCCAAACAACTTAAACACACGAAGAACAATAAAGAAGAAAGACCTTGGACCAGGACCAGTAGAAAACAAAACCAGAGGATGCCGATGAGTCTCGAAGCTGAGAAGAAGCTAGGAAGCGACCGCCCACACAAATGAGGCCATGAGGAGGGGAAGCACAAGATTTATAGCGCAGCTGCTCGGCTCCAGTCTGAAGGTCCCAACAGCCGATCCCAGAATCAACAGAAGACGCTGCCAAAACAACCTCCATCCTCGTAGTGTTGCACAAAAGGCAAGACTGAATGTTAGGAACTTCTGTTCGAACACTAGAAACCTTAACAAAATATTTGAAACATTAAACGACTGAATAGAGTCTCTAATTAATATTCTTCTTTTTCAAAATGACCGGCAGCGATGACGACGTGCGGCGCAACGCTGCTTACGTCGGAGTAAGTTGGAGTGCCCTACGCCGCCTTGTGCTTCTACCTCCGACGAAAGTCCAAAACGAACAGTATAAAGAAGAGAGAAAAGGGTTTGTAACTTGCAAGTAGTCACTGGTAGCGGCCGCGGGTGTTGCGCGCCTCCTTAGGCGTTTATTTTTTAAAAACAAATAAATAAATTGGGCTTTTTAAGCCCATCTTCAAAATTCCAGAGTAATAAGGGCCCAAAAATGATGTATACACCTGCAGGTTTCAAGAAGAAAAATAGTCCAATTCAAGCGGTGAAAATAATTTTTTTCTTTTTACAAAAAACTTTACTATATCTAAAAATTACCTTTTTTTACAGCATCTACAACATACAACTACTAAAAAATTACAAAATTGTATTATTATTCTTAAAAATACAGTAAATTGAATACGTTTCTTAACAAATTAACACGAGTGAAACATAAGAAGGAAAAAAAAATACGAGTGAAAACTCCAAAATAAAAAATGTGCTAGCCAAGACAATGGGTAGAATGTAAAGATTAACGAGAAAAAAAAAAATAATAATGACGGAGTGAACTTTAGTATTATCAAATGGTCCGGCCAGGGTATGCTGTCTTCTTCCTGGCCTCCCCACTTCCCAGTCCAAACCGTGTGTTACTGCCACCAATTACCAAATAGTTAATATCTTCTATTACTATTGCCTTCAAAATATAATTAAGGTCATGAAATGATGTTAATTAATTAATTTTTGGTTAACTTGTTCAATATAATTAAGAGTGACTTAACTCTTTAGTCCTTTGAAAGATGACTCCTTTTTTAATTTGATATTTTAAAAATATATAAAGCATGTCAATTTAATCTGTCAAATATTTTTTTAATTAAAATTATCTACGTGTTTGGAAATTTCTCTTAATTAATAGACAAGAGCCTATATAATTACTAAATCATGACCAAGCTTTGTCAAAGTGACACTTTGTCCTAAAATTGTATTATTTAAGAGAAAAAGACAATTTTAATTGAAAAAAAATCTCTCCAAAGTTATGAATTTACTGTATAATTAACTAGTTCTCCGAAGGTTTTATTTAATTTCTCCAAAGTTGGCAATGCGAGGGCAAAAGATTCTTCCGTTTCACAAAACTGAAAAGAATCTCTATAGATTCTGAACGTGTCAAGCTAGCCCAATACTAAACAAAATAAGGAAAATTTGTATACAATTAAATGGAATTTTGGAAATTCTTCCATATAAATATTTGTTACATATATATAAACTAATTATTTGGCCGGCCACAAAATTAACTTGGCCATATATGGTCGTCTTTTACTCCAAGTGGTACCATAGAAGCCCAAGCGTTGCCTTTATTTCACGTTTTAATTTGTGTCTCCTAATTTACAACTCCCACATCCATCATCACAACTTGCTAGCTACCTCTTAATTTCCACAGAAGAATTCCAATGGGGGATCACATGATGACGACGATGACTAGTGTAGGAAAGCCACGAATGGAACTTGAAGAACTGTACCAAGGAATCCCAGATGAGTCTGTTAACCTCACCTTTCAAGACTTGGCTAATTTGAGTGTCTCAGAAAATAGAATTAAGACTGTGACTGAACCAATTAATTCTGAAGTCGTATCTCATCACCGTTCTCCTTCTCATTTATCCAAAAAGCCCAGTCTTGATTTCAGCACAGGCTTGCAGGCGACTTCCAACCACCACGGCCACGGCGTCGGCGTAGAGGGCTCCGGTGGGGACACGTCATGGGCTCATTTTGGTAATTATGGGCACAAAAGTGGAGGACGAAGCCCTCGGTACAAGGCAAGCGAGAAAAATAATAATAGTAATAATAATAATGGATATAGCATGGGGTACGATGACATAAGCGCAATCAGCACGGCGTCAGGAAAAGGCAGTGGCCGTCGCCGGCGACCTGGGATTCCTCACTCCAAGATTTGCACAATTTGCAGTACCTATACCTATGTTTTTCGGACTAGATGCTTGGTACGTATTATCAAAGGCAGAGATATCGAAATTATTATGTTTGTTCTGAATGTATATATATGAATATGATATGATTGTTGTATCCGCTATACATATATACGTATGTTTGTGCAGGTGTGTGGAAGGGTTTATTGTAGGCAATGTTTGGAGATGGGCATGGGGGAGATGATAGAAGGAAGAAAGTGCGTTGAGTGTCTTGGGTTGAGATTCAGCCAAAGGTAATTAACCCAGTTTCTCATATTAATTTGGCGTTTAATTAATTAATTAACTAGAAATTAAACCATTATTATATGTATACATATGCTTGAAACATTATAAGGTAAATATGTAAATCAAATTAATTACACAATGAACACACACACACATATATATATATATGTGGACACATGTACTAATACTGTTATCTCATTACTCTGTACATACTAAATTTACCTAAAAAACAACAACATATATTTCATCATCATCTCAACTTATTTAGCTGTGTTTCATGCTTTCATGTGTTTAACAAGGTTGCCGCCAGATTATTATATTATTTTGCCTTGGAATACGTGAGAAAACTCATAATAAAACTTAATTCTCAACAGACAATAATTAGATTAAGTTGTGATTATATATATATATATATATGTATACAAATGTTTTATGTCACTTTTCCATAGGGGAAAGAGATCAATGTTGGTCAAATATTCTCTCGGAGTCTAAGAAGTTATAAATAGCTTGCAGCTTTAATTTGTCATTCTGTCAATTTTTATAATTATATATATATATATATATATATATATATATATATATAAATCAACTCAGCTTGACTCATTCCAATACATAGGGAATTGATAAATATATCCACTTCATGGGACGGCATTTGGATTTTTGCCTTACATCCTTTCAATTCGTATCCTTATATCAGATTCAGATAACTACATATGTTCTGTAGGGGACAGGAAATCATAAGTCCCAGCAACATTAATGACTGGTCTCTAATCTCGATCGATTAATATATCAATTAATACAAAAATCTTAAATGTCTTGGGTGTATATATTAATCTTGAATTGATTAATACCAATGAATCATATATGTAAATATATATTGACGGAGGCAGGTACATAGAGAAAGCGGGGAGTGTAGGGTGCTGCAATTGGAGATATCCAAGCACACTGAAGCAGACAGAGCTGAAGTGGGCGGAGAAAGGACCAAGGAGAAGCGGAGACAAAGGGTATAATGGTCATCACAGTGGGATGATGTCTTCAAGATCCAGAAGCCCTATGAGCGTGACCCCAAGGACGAACCCTCATCAGCATCATTTTCCTAGCAACGAACCCTCTTTCGTCATGTCCTCTTCCTTTTCTCCTTACTCTACTCCTCAACACCACCACCTCCCTCTTTGACTCATTATCAAATCGTTTTCCAATATATTATTATATACACACACATCCATCATCATCATCAAACCCTAGAGGCTAGCTACCTAGCTACTTACTGCCTCATAATACGTTTATTCAGCTTGTTAAATTTTGTTTGACTTTGTTGTTATATGTTGCCCCTTCATTTAATTTGTTGATTATTTTGTTTAAACAGCTGTGTTATTTAATTCAATCTTCTTTTAATCTTCTTTCACTAATTAATTATGTTTCATATATAGTCAATTTCAATGTTACGGCAAATCCTTATCATATTTAATTTATACAAAATTTGTAAACCAAAGGAACTATACGCGCGCGGTTAGATTCTAACAATAAAATTAATCTATAAAAACATGATTTAGCTCATAAATAACTAACTAAAGACTCTCGTATACAACGGCCAAAGCTTGACACAAAGTGGGCATATATAGTAATCAATGATATATATATATATATATTAAATTTCTAATTAATTTAGTCTATTAATTAAACTTGTAAACTAGATATATAGCTATCATTCCAACCTGATCCGAATCAAGTTTTGAGCTTTATTTTAAATAAAAATCCATCAGCTTTGTTTTAAGTAAAAAATTGACAAAAATTAGTGTCACATTTGGACTCATCATCAACTCTACATCAATATTGCCAAAAGCTAGCCTCGAAATACACGGCTAGCTAGTTCCCTCGTCCCTGTATGCATCTCTACGTACTAGTTAGCATGCCGGCCAGCCAATGGTTTTCCAGGTTAATTATATTATATATGATGTACAAGTACAGTGCCATTATAGCTTTTCAGTCGAAGTAATTAAGTGTTTTAACTTTTAAAAGATCTTCCATTGATCGTAATTCGCTCTAATTATCAATTGACCCCACTTTAATTTTCTCTTCCCATTTAGCCCAAAATAGAAAGAAAAGGAAAAAGTAAAATGGAGTGGAATAGAAAGGTTCTAACTTCTAATCGCTAATTTGTGACACCATGATGCTTGAGCTTGACAGACTAGAGGGAAAGTATGCATAGCGTAGGTAATGATTAAATTCTCATCTCACTTTCGGGGTATATATACGAGAAGAGGCCAAAGTTTAAGAGTACATACAGAGTGCTACACCAATTTTCTGAGTTCTGACTAACTTACACACATGAAATATGATACAGCAAGCTCGTAGGGCGCAGGAGTACAAGAACTTCAAGACATGCATGCAAGTCATATATATCTGGGTTTGATCTTTATAGGAAGACCCATTGACGGATATGGCATTGGTTGGCGAGTAATGGTTTCCTCGGGGTTCACCAGAGACCATTCATACATCTTTACAAGGTTATGTATGGTGGTCAATGTCTCAACTCTGGCAAATTCGTTTCCTATGCAGCTACGAAGCCCTGCACCAAAAGCAACGAATGCAAAAGGAGGGACTGGCTTTGTTGGATTCTCGAAACGAGATGGGTCAAAATCTTGGGGGTTCTTGAATATCTCATCGTTCATATGTGTTCCATATGATGTCCAATATACCTGAACACAAATAAAAAAGGAAAAGAATTTTTCATTTGGTCTTTTTTTGAAAGAAAATTGTAATATCATCTTTCTATAGTTCAATCTCTTTTTCATCTTCATTTATTGTCAAGCTTAACATAGTAATTATTTGACTTAGTTGTTAAATTTTTGCCAAGACTATGTTAAATTACCTGCCATCCTTTTGGGATGTCATAACCAGCGAAACTAGTATCTTTGAGTGTTTTCCTAAAGGCACCAAACAGAGGAGGAGTTGTCCTCATTAATTCCTGAGCTACTCTCCATGTGTACTTCATCTTTTGTATCTCTGCCCATGTTAGCCTGTCTTCTGCTCCTTCCTCTCTCTGCTTTATAATGTCCATTTGTTCTGCATAAAGCAATTCAATCAAGCAAACAGCATAAGAACAAATCATGTTTTGATATTTTCCATACCACAGTATAAGATGTTATGATGTGTTTGCTTGATTGGTACTTAAAATATAAATAATGTGAAAACCTATAATTTTTTGTTAGTATGTGATAGATATATATTTAGAAGATGAATTTAGAGCAACGGTTGAATTATTATCATGTAACTTGAAAGTCACTAGTTCAAATATTAAAAATAATTTCTTTAAAATAAAATTGTGTATATTTAACTCTTCTCTAAAACTCACCGAAATGAAGTCTTGTGCACTAGACTAGGGCAATACTTTTTTTTAATGTGATAGATATTTGGATTGAGCTAACTATACCACACATTCCGTAAACCCTAGTCCGATATATCTCTTCCATTATTCTCATACCTTGCTGGAGCTCATAAAAAATCAACACCTCCCAGGTACGACCTCAACAGTATGAAACATCATCTTATATATTGAGATGCTATGCTTTCTGGTATTAGAAAATACCAAGTATCTTGGATACCAATAAACTAAAAATAAGCATTTTAGATAATTCCTGACATCTAATGTACCAAAATAATGAAAATAAAATCGCCTTATAATTATTTTGTGAACGCACACTAGCACAACTTATTTGGATGTTAGCGTTACCTTCGAAAACTTTCTTGCAAATGTTTGGATCTCTAGCCAACTTCCACACCATCAAGCTCAACAGAGTGGCAGATGTGTCATGACTTGCAATGACTGAGAAAACAAAATTGTCAGTGACAGCATCATCAGTCAGAGGTTCGTTATTTTCATCCCTTAAAGCAAGCAAGCAGGAGAGCAAATCATTTGTAGGGTTCAGAATCCCCTTTGAAAGTTGTTCCCTTCTTTTGGTAATAATTGGAAGTACTCTGTCAACAGTTCTTGCCCTAGCCCTTAGGCCTCTCCAGAAGGTTGTACCAGGAAGGTTAATGGGAAGAGAATACAGTGCCTTAAAAGCTACACCAAAATCTTCAAACAAAGCGTCCACAGTCTGCTCATCCTTGATTCCAAACAGTATTTTGCATGCCATCTCAAATGAAAGCCTCTTCATGAAGACGACAGCTCCAATGGTTTCTTTCTCTTTGGTTTCTCTTACCAATGCTGAACTCACCAGTTCATCCATCTGTTTGACATAGTTCTGAAGGCATTCAGGTTTCAAGAAGTTTAACATTGCCCCTTTGACCAACTTATACCTGCATGTGAAATGAACACAGTTTTTCAATAGCTCCTAAGCAACCAGAGACACTTCTATAGTGCAATCATCCAAAGTCAAGAGTTTATTTAATACAAACTCTTCCATTAAACTACTACTTTGATATATAATTTAGAGTAAATTACACTTAGTTTAACCTAACTCCGATTTGTCCTTCTATGATTTAATGTGTCTCTTTAATTTATTAATTTTTATACTATTTCTGTTACCGTTTAAATACTTCGTCAATGGTAATTGTTTTTGTATCAATCATATGAAAGTTAAAATGTTGAATAAATTTATCATTGAAAATATGTTAGCACCAGAGTTTAAAGGATAAAACCAATTTTGAGCAATAACGTAGGAAAATAAAACTATAATTTACTTTATAACTTATTTGAACAGGACTAGTTCTGGTCTAGGCATTTAAACAAACAGCTTGCGCTGCATCAATTAGTTATACATAATTCAAGTTTGTTATACCTTGATCCTGTGAGTTCGGATAAACTCTGCTTTCCAAGAACCTTTTGTACGGTGATGGGTTTGTTAGAAGCGAAAACATCTTCTGGGGCGCCCATGATAAATTTGTTTCCTGCCTGTCCATTGAAAACCACTGTTGGGGAACCCATTAAGCAGGTTTTGAACACAGGACCATACTTACATATCCGTTCTTCCAACCACTCACATCCTTTATCCTTCTTCTGTGCCTTAACAAAACTGAATGTCTCTCCAATTATAGGGTACCCCAGAGACCCTTTTGGAAGATTTTTGGTTTGACCCTTGGAGACGAATTTTGAGAAGAGAAAAAAGGCCGTGATCAAAGTGATTGCAACCAAAGTAAAGAAGGAGATTCCCAAATCCATATTGTCTAACTGGTATTTGGGTGCTTGAGTTTGACAATAAGAGTCTTCGGATTAAAGCGAGTGGGAAATAGACTGAGATGTGAGGGACTCGTACATGCCGGCTTAGGATTTTTCAGGGATGAACGGGGATGACTTTGGGAAAGGAGAAACTCAGTTGTTTTCTTTATTTGTCACTAGTAAGCAATTGAAATTGATGGAATATATAAAATAGTAGCCACCTACACATGGCTGATGGCACCATAGTTTTTAATCAACATGTTTTTTTAAACAAATATGTGTTATTGATTCTTCTTTGGAAGGAGCCATGTGACCATGTGCTCCTGGAGAAATTTGGAAATCTCACTAAAGCAAGCACACTATATCAAACTACAAGTAACAATATGGATTTAGTAAAAGTAGGACTTATCATGTGAATATGAAAGAAGAAACAATTTGATAGACTAGACTGAAGAGGTTAAATATTTGCATTTAATACGCCATCATACTTCAAAAAGAATTGTCGCTAGTAGATCTATAAAATTTGTATTCCTCATCTCATCCTCAAAAATAAAAAATAAAACATAGTAAAAGTAAATATGGTATAATAAGAAATTTTTTAGTATATTTATTGTGCTGATGCTCTATTTATTTTATGTATTATATTGGTTGGTTACTTGTGAGTCGCAATCAGTGGGCCGGATTGTCGGAGAAATGGGTCCCCTGAAAGCAAAATTGATTTACAGAATACAAAAGAATTGGATTGCATTGCATCCATCAAAGACAATTATTCATAACCTCAACTGCCAATTAAAAGCATATACATATGAAAGATCGTTTTCTCGCTTTTTAGTGCAAAAAGTATATTTCAGACGTTGAAGTGGATCTGCAAAACCCCAACATCATCATTCCCACCATAAACGTCACACACACACACCTTCCAATTCCATTACCTTGTGTTCTTATTCTACTTCTTAGTTAGTACTAAACATCATTTTAAACAACATGCCGCAGCTAAAGCCTACATAATTAATTTATACTAACTTGCATTGATATTAATGCTTCACATGCTCTTGCATATGTTGAAAAAAATAAAAATAAATAAAACGACTTTTTTCAGAATAAAATAAAAAAAATAAGATAAAACAAAAGAATAACCACAGTGTAGAAACTTTAAACTAGAGAAAAAAATTATGATCATTGTCAAAAGACAACCATAAAAAAATACTATGTAAAAATTTGTACATTACACATCTTTTCCTCAAACATCCAGCATCCTAAGTATACTTTTATTTTTGAAAGTAAATATTTAATTACATCTCTCGTCACTCTAGAACAAAAGAAAAAAGGAATTTAGAAAGCAAAATATTTTAACTTGGTACACTTAAAAACAATATATTAAATAATCTTAAAACTCACATACTTTCGTTTTTTTTCAGGCAATGTAAAACTTTTGTTTTCAATTAAACCCAACAGTATAAATTGTTTATAGTTGATTCAATAAAATGTGGTGTATTTATTGAAATGCAATTTCTGAAATGTTGCTAGTATTGTACCTATGGTGTCATCAGACTATACCAAAACAATGTAAATGTTTTTTGACACAACATTGCGATTTTGCAATTAGTAAGATCAAGTATTAGGTATTATTGTTATTTTTATGAGAGGTTTGAAAATTTATTAAAAGAAAATATAAAAAAGAAAATTTTGCATGTTCACATTTGGATTAACTTTTAACCAATCATGAAAAATTTTGTGAGTTTATCTATAAATGATTCAACTTCTTAAAATGTTGAGTTATTCATTAATTCTTAAATTTTCTTAAAGTTTATATAAAATGTTTTTTTTATTATACACATATTTCGAAGTGATTTAAGGACGAAAACACTTAACCTTTACATAATGTCGTCCTTCTAATATTATTCAATACTTTGTATATGTATTATTGAGAAAGTTAATAAAAATAAATGCCATACAATCATAATTCTACATACACAAAGCTTCACTGTATAAATTTGCGTGCATGATACTCTTATGCATGTGATGTTGTTATATGGTGATTGAAAAAGACGTGCGTAAATCTAAAGATGTAATTAGTTTGGATAAAAATAATAGTAATGAAGATCTATAAAATTATTATTTTGGTCCACAGGATATACTTCAATTTCTGCTTTCTTGAACAGAGTATTTAATGTGACCCTTTTTAAATAAAATGCTACAGTTGTTGATATATACTCTCAATAAAAAAATAAAATAAAATTCTAAAATAATAGAGCAAAGCAAATCAACAAAAAGAGAAAATTAACAAGGCAGAAAAAAAAAAGTTTTATATTTGATTTTATCTTTTTCCGATTTCTTGCAACGTGAGGAAGAAGGGGAGAAGAAGGCATTCCCTCTGGGCTGTGTGACAAAAAGGATAGAAAGTTCCAAACGCATGGTTTAGAACACACATAGCGTTGTTCCCAGAGATGCAAGATCCACCTTCAAACCCTAACCCCAATCTCTCTCCTCACAATGCCAATGCAAATGTCGCTTCCCAATTCCCGCCACCGCAGCCCGCCGTTTCCGCATCTCCGGCGACGGCGACGCCAGCCGCCTCCTCATCGTCGTCGTCGTTGTTTATCAGGGGAGAAGCTGCAGGTTCCGGCGTTGGCGGGTCCCACTCACTCCATCATCACCACCACAGAAGGGCCCATTCCGAGGTTAGCTTCCGATTGCCAGACGACATGATGGATCTGTCGCCGTCCGATCCGTTCAATGGAGGGTCATCCACGGCCAGCCTTGAAGAGATCGGATCCGAGGACGACCTCTTCTCCACTTACATTGATGTTGACAAGCTCGGAGGGGCTAACGGATCGGGAGGTGGTGGGAATGGATCAGATCAGAATGGGAATGGTGTTGGTACGAGCAATCACAATGAAAGAGAGAAGAGCCCGAGTGCGAGGCCAAGACATAGGCATAGTAGCTCCGTGGATGGGTCGACTTCTACAAGCATGTTTGGGGAGATTATGGAGGCAAAGAAAGCTATGCCTCCTGATAAGTTGGCCGAGCTCTGGACGATTGATCCCAAGCGTGCCAAGAGGTTTGTCTTCATTTGATTTTCCTTCTGCCGAGTGGCAAGTTTCTTACGTCATTACTCAAAAAAGAAATATGAGACTAGAAAATTATCAATTTTGATTTCGAACGTTCTACCATGTACTGAATTCCACTTTCTAGCGTCATGTGTTCGGCTGGATGAATAACTGTTTCTGTTGACCTTACCCGATCTCTGTTTCCGGAGGCTGTGTATGATTCACTTCCTAAAATTAAATATGGGAACCTTAGTTTATGAGAATTCACAACCCAATGCATGGATTGATATCGTGCATATCTTTGCCTTGCCAAATTTAGCTGCTATACTTTATATGTCCAACGTAATTGTAAAATTTTATCAGTTGATAGCTAGAAAAAATCTACCTCATTTAGCCTCTAACTGCACGATGTTAATCTCTCTGAAGCAACTAGTTAACCCTCGCCTCATATTAACTGAAGCATTGGAATGGGAAATTACTGAGAAGGGAAATGACTTTATAATGGTTGTATAGATTCTTAATTTCTTAATAAATACTAAAAAGAGACCACCATGAATCAGATCTTGCTGTTTGTTGTGAACTATATTATTTCCAGTTGGTTGGGTGCACTCAGCATAAACTTTCGATTTTGTAATGAAGAATTAATCTGCAACAATCGTGCCATAGTAATTTCTAAAGGCTATTATACTTGTTGAATGTCAAGCATTTCAAAATTTTGGGGTGGGTTCTGGGGATAAATGTGCACGAGATAGTGTCTCTATCATAGCAATTGATATAATTTTGTTTTTCAATTATTATTCCCATGACATTATTTGTTGTTGTGCATAGAATACTGGCCAATCGTCAATCTGCTGCTCGTTCAAAAGAGAGAAAGGCCCGCTATATCCAAGAACTTGAGCGCAAAGTTCAGACTCTTCAGACTGAAGCCACAACTCTCTCTGCCCAACTCACGCTGTACCAGGTATGTGTTGACTTTTGACATATCTAAAGTCATTTTTGAGTTCATTTGTGATGCAATAAATGTTGATAATTTCATCTCTGCTGTAAATTCAACTGTATCCTTACATTACACCTTGAATTTCTTTGAATTTGGTTGATTTAGGTTTAAATATGCTACTATAACGTCATTCCTTTTGCTGCTTGTAATTATTCTTATATAATCTTTGCTTATTACCTAAATAATTTTTTCTTCAATGATATTTAATGATCTCTGCTTAACAGTAACTCAAAGTCAAACGTTGCACTGAAAATAATAATATATTGTATACCTTTTCTTTTTAAAATTTTAGTGACAAAATTAATACACATTTATATGCTTTATCCGTGCCTTGCTTTTCAGGAATTCCCTTTTTTATTTTGTTCTTGACCATAAAAGCTTATAGCTTATATTTTTTAATCACTTTGTTGATTCCTGGTCCACATGAAGGTTTTTTGTTTGTTAACCTTTAACATTGGTTGATTTCAGTTTCTTTCTATCCACAAACTACTACTAGTGGTTGAATAGTAATATGATCGAATTACTTTTTGATTTTTTAGAGGGATACAACAGGCCTGAGCACGGAAAATACAGAGCTTAAGCTTCGTCTGCAAGCCATGGAGCAACAGGCACAGCTACGAGACGGTAATCATTATTTTTAATTCCACTGCCTTCTCTTAGTACAAGAAATATAAAGTTCACATTTCTTGTAATTATTTTAAAAAACTATTTTGCTAAGGTTCACTAATTACATTGTAAATTTTTGTTGATCTGATGTAGCTCTCAATGAAGCATTGAAGAAGGAAGTTGAGAGGCTGAAGATTGCAACTGGGGAGATAATGAGCCCCTCTGAATCTTTTAATCTGGGAATGCACCAGATGCAATTTACAGCTTCAAACTTCTTTCCACTTCCACCGCAGTCAGGTCCTCCTGGTCATCAGAACATGCAGTTGCCATTATTCAATCGCTCCCCGTCTAGTATGCCAACTCATCAACTGCAACAAACAAATAGTCATCCATTCTCAGAAATGTTGCAAAATGACCAACTTGGTCGTTTGCAGGGGCTTGACATTAGTAGCAAAGCATCGCCTCTTGTGAAATCTGAAGGCCCCTCGCTTTCTGCAAGTGAGAGTAGCACAACATTTTAAATTTGACCCCAACCGCTTGACCAGCTGACTTATCCATGGCCTGCCCTTCTCGTCAATTGTTTTAGAGTGTTGACATCTAGTTATTTAATGAAGGTACTCTATTCTATTAAATATTCCATTCAGATTAAGGATTAATTCTTAATTGTTTATTCTTAGGGATGCTCCCCAAAAAGGGGATGCACCCTCGGGGTTTTGTTGCGAAGTTCACGCATTCTTGTTTCCACATGGCATTTGGTGTTTCTGGGCGCTATAAAATTGGGAATGAAGGGTCATTCTCATTGTATCTTGGTATGTTGGGACTTATATCAATCCCCTCCTGTCATTTGTATCATCAATTACGTGATAGCATTGTAAACTGTGTGATTTATCGTTCTGTTGTTAAAGTAAGATGGACTTGGAACTACTTCTATGATGCCTTTTCCTTGTTTATTGTTTCGTAGAAGTTGTACAATTCTTGAATTTTGGAGACCCATTGTTAGATTGCTCTTTCTCACATCAGACATGAATTATTCAAGGTTTGTTAACTAAGTTGGGTTGCTGTTTGTGTTAGCTAACTTTGTTTAAGCGCCATGAACCGACGGATTTGCATCAATCATTACTGCTTGAACTTCTTGTGACTGTAGCTAGCACACCCTTGCCCCCGTGCATGCATTTTTGGATTTGCTGGTTGGTGCCCTTTGTAGTCTTTTGATAATGAGGATTTTATAATTTAATATTTCCACTATGTTCTCTCTCTAGTCACACACCCCCACGCCCCACCCTTTCCTTTTTTTTCTCGCAGCCTGTCATTACTTTTCTCTATTATTCAAATATCTGCTTGGAGGGTCCCAACATTCAATCAAGATAAGGAAGTTCCCATCTTGACTCTTGAGCAACGATCACTTGGTATAAGTAAATGCTGCGTAATTATACTGTTGTTGTATGTATGGCCATCCAGGGTGTACTGTCTATGACTATGATTGGATAGAGAAGAAAAGTAACGTATTATTACAAGGGGGAAGGAAAGCCGTAAGGTAACAATCACGCCAGAAGGCTAGAGACATTTGTATCTTGTTTAAGTAGCTGGGTGGGCTATTTTGGGGATTGGTGAATGGTGATGGTAACTGAAGGAGACCTTCCAAAGAAATGTGTAGACTCTAATAGGTAGAAACAAACTGTTATATTGAATCTTCTACGTGACAGAACCGAAGCAAAGTCGTTACTGAATGAATGGATGATCTTTCTGATCAAGTGGAGACATTGTTACTTATACCCAGGTGTCAGGTCGTCCAAAGAGTTAGACAAAGTGAATGTTAATTCTTTTTAAATGTATTTAAAAAGTGTGGAAAGTTAAACAAATTCTCTTTCATTATTATCCTTTTATAACTATCTTTTCTTTGTTTGACAAATTTGTTAACTATCTATATTCTCTTTTTATTTATTACTTCTTTGTCTCATTTTTTTTATATATTTATCATATATTACTTTAGAGGCCAAAAAGATGAAAGACTCAAAATCATATAATATAGTTTAAATATTGAGATAAATTAAATTTTAGTTTTTGAAAGATATAATAATACAATTTAGTTTTTAAAAAATTATAATATATATTTTAATTCATAAAAAAATATGGTAATCAATTCGTTAGTTTTTATGTTATTAACCATTAATGATTCAAATAATGTGACACATTAATATTAATTTGTGCCATTAAGTGCATTGTAGAATGCTCACTCAATATGTTTACGAGTAAAAAAATGTTTAATTAGTGTCATTTCATGTTCAACTAATCAGTTTTGTTTTAAAATAAAAGTCAAAACTATCATGTTTAATACCAAAATAACAATTGCATTTAGGGTTCATGTTATTTGCTTCAATGGTAGACCCAAATTGGTCATGGCCAATACTAAAATTATACTTGTTGAAACGATTAAAACAACTTTTCAAAAATATTGAGATATTAAATATTTTTGACTCACTTAATTCAGGATCGTTGGACTAATACTTTCAATGTATAAGATCTTCAAGAAAGACAAATACAAAATATACTTGTATCTCAATTATGATCATTTAAAATATGAGGGATTTTTTTGTTTGGACAAGTGGATTAAAATATGAAGGATAAAATTTCAAGAAGATGATGACATTATAAGGCCATGACATTTAATGTTCAGGCCCAAACCAATTACATATGACTTTGTAATTTTGATTTTATATGCTGATATTATTATAAAAAAATAATTTTAAATTTTTATTTAGTTTTACAGAAAAAAAAAATCTAATTTATATGTTGACCAAATAAAATTAAAAAAAGTTTTTCTTAACTTTTTTCGCCTTTGAAGCTTTTAGAAAATGGTTAGATGATTATATTAGATGGGAATAGCCTCTTTTTTTCCAAGCTATTTATATTTTAAAAATATTTATTTTAATTAAATTTAATTTTTGGGTTTCTTTGAAAGTTTTATTAAATGAAATACTATTGAAGAAAATACTTATAAAATAATTTTATAAAATATAAATTACTTTTCTCTTGTAATACTGAAATTCGATTTTAAAAAATTATTCCAAAATAATCACAAATTTACTCAAGCAGGACAGGGTTGCTTCCTGCTTGCTTTGTTAAAGAATATTCACCAGAGCCGGTGAAGATTAGCTTCAAGTCCCAAGGTAGAGACCAAGAGAAGACGAGGAGGCGCGATAAGCTACCTTGCTTCGTCTGCACTCATTCTTTCTTCTTTTTGTTTTTGCGTCCTTCAAGGAAGAACTAGGCATTGGTAATGGATGGCCCCACTTTCTCGTCGGACGACATCGTCGTTAAGTCTCCTAATGATAGGCGTTTATACCGACTTCTGGAGCTCGAAAACGGGCTTCGTGCTTTGCTAGTTCATGATCCCGAGATTTACCCCCAAGGTCCTCCCAAAGCTGTCCGAAGCGACGATGAAGAAAACGAAGAGGGGGAGGAGGAGGAGGAGGGGGACGAAGATGATGAAGGGGATGAGGACGAAGAAGATAGAAGTGACGAAGGGGACGAGGATGATATTGAAGAAGAGGATGGGGAAGGTGATTGCAATGAAGCAGAAGAAAAAGGGACCAAGGCTGCTGCTGTGCAGACTAAAAAGGTTACTTTTTGCTTGATTGGTTGTTGTATTATTTGTTGGTGGAAATTCCAGGAAAAAGAATTACGGTGATAGGATCTGGAATACACAGAGATGTGATAATATGAATGAAAAACTGTTAGATGCATTTGATTTGATTTTTTTTTTTTTGGTTATGGTTCTTGTGCAGGCCGCAGCAGCCATGTGTGTAGGAATAGGCAGCTTCTCTGATCCATTTGAGGCGCAGGGACTTGCACATTTTTTAGGTTTGGATATTTACCTTACACGAGTAAAATTTGTGTTTTATTTTTTTTTATCTCTTCCCCCCCCCCCCCCCCCTTTCTTTTTTTTTTTTTTGCACTAACATAGTGATAGGTTATGCCTGCTGAAAGATTTTAGACGCTTCTATCCTTTTAGGTGGTAGAGGCTAAGAATCCATCCAGTGTCACTCTGATTAAATTCTTATCTCTTATTTGTTTACATAAGTTTGGTTGTGATGTGCTATGAAGAGAAAGAGAGCAGCACAAGCCAAGTTCAATTTTAAATACCACTTATCTTTTTGGATGCTGCAAGAAGGTTAACAGCTTAACATCACATATTGATATTATTGCTTGTAAAAATTGATAAAATAAGTAAACTGTTTCTTGCTGTCATTTAATTCCCTCCATCTTCTCAGATCAGTTGTCACTTTTTTATACTTAAAACATCTTTTATATGGAGATTGGATATACCTTTTCTTTCAAAATATTGTTATAACCTTGCTATATTTTTCATGCTATTCTGCATTGAACTTTCCAAAATGAGAATGCACTTCCTGCATGCATCAATAACAAAGTAACTTATTAAATTAGGTCCCATTCTGTTTAATGTGTGCCAATATTATCCTAACCTAGTGCTGTGTAGCAATTCTTTTGTTTTCCTCCTTTAATTGTCTTTCTATTTATTGCTTATAAAAATGTCTTGCTTTCAAATTCCTTTTTTTGCAGAACACATGCTTTTCATGGGGAGTGAGAAATTTCCAGATGAAAATGAGGTCTGTTTGGCTATGTCATATATTTGAGATACTCTCCTTGCAACAGATAAGAAGTTATTGTGTTTATGTGTTCTTTGAGACTAATTATATGTGTGATATGTTGAGACTAATCTCAGTCTTGATGCCCACATCCAATTCCATGATCAAATATATGTGTGATAAGTTGGAAATGGAATTTATCTATAGTTGTACCAGTTTGGAAGTGTGGCCTAAGAGAGATTGAAAATGAACCTGAGAATATCCTACTATTATGTCATAATACTTTTTCATATAGACATTTGCATGGTTCATCACTTATTCTCTCTCTCTTTGTGATATTCATGAACTGAAGTCAAATTCCAGAATTTTACTATTTTCAGCAAAGAAGGAGCACACTGTATGAATCCTTTGATGGAAGAATGTATCATAGATTTCAGGACAATTAGGATTTTATGATTGTAAATAATGTAATTGAAATAGCATGAATCAAAATTTGGAGTATGTGATTCAAGTAGGTTCATCCTTACGGTGATACAAATTGCTGGAAGAATGAAAATGGAAAGAATTGATGCCAGAATATTGTGATTCAAGCTGGAAATCAGGATCACAATCTGGCAATTTTTCTAGTGCATTTTCTTTAGGCCATGAAGTTGGGTGATTCGTGACCCGGACATGAGAGATTGGTATCATTTTTAGTTTTATTTTTGAAAGAACCATCCAAAGTGCAAAACACAGTTTGGTGTTAAAATTTCCATCTCAATTCAAACCTTAACCCCATTAAAACTTTCATGCTAGCTGTGACAGTGATGTCTTGTTTTGCCCTTACCATTTTCAAACTTCTGACTCCAATGTACTTCCCATTTCTCACCTCCTCTGGTTCTCTCCATATCTTAGCCTAAATAAAATTGATACCAGATTTGACTTGCTTTTCTACTATTATGTTATAGCTATGACTTATGATTTTGAGACTTATGGCTAAGTAGTTCTGTTAATTCATATGTTAATTTGTTATATTGATTATATGTTTATGCTATAGATATGTACTTTTTTTATAAGATAAATTTGGAGCCATTTACATTTTTGTTTGTAAATCATATGTTGACAATTCAGAAACTAGCCTTCCTATGACAATTTGATAATGATGGGGCATTTCTTTTTCTGCATGTCACGTTGCTGCTGGAGGGTCTATCTGAAGTTCCAGGAGTTGGACCTAATAGTAATTTTACTGATGAAATAAATAATTTTATATATTTGATATTCTATACCTTGCATTAATATTATTTTAATTATAAATGATCCTTTTTTATCTAAATAATAGTATGTAAACCTTCTGTTGCTTCCACCTATCGGACGTCTTCTTTGTGATTTGATTCAGTTCAGATAAGCCTTTTTTTCAAAGACCTAACTGCTTGTGTCATTGTTCCTTGAGTAAAGTCCTTATATTAATTAAGATTTAATTTTAATCAGTTATCAGATGAATTTCTTTGTGTGCATGACGTTGTTGCTTATCATCTAGTTAAATGTGCTCTTAATATGTGATAGAATCATGCCTTATGGTTGATTGGACTAGCCGTTTAACTCTTTTTATTGCTAGTATGATAGTTATTTGTCCAAGCATGGTGGCTCATCAAATGCATATACAGAGACAGAACATACCTGCTATCACTTTGAAGTTAAGCCAGAGTTTCTCAAGGGTGCCTTGAACAGGTAAATCTTGCTATATGTTATACTGATAGCAGAATTACTGTCTATTATATGGTTTTACCCTCTTCTGTTTGCAAGAATAGAAAAAAATTCATTAATGCCCTCTAATTGGCAATAGATTTCAAACTTGTGTTGCTGGTTGCCAACCTCCTGATTCCTGTCAAATGCACATGTTGGATGTGCAGTTTGTAAGAAGAATTTGGGTAACTGCAATTTCCTAGAAATAAATTAAGACAAATTTTTTTAAAGTTTCATTTATTTTTATTAAGAAAACTGGCAAGATGTGTTATTAAGCTTGAACAGTATAAGACTAAAATGGAACACAATATTACTGATCATTGATCCTGGACATTTTTTACTGCATTTGACAAATGCTGGATGTGTTGCTAATATTTTATGTAATAAGCTATACTAGTTACTGGTTATGTTGGGCATAAAATGTAGTTGTAATTTGTAATGAGTTTAATTACTCAATCTTTATAATGTCTATCTTAAGGTTGCTGCCACTGCTGTTCTTTTTTATGTGCTGAATTTGGCTTATTTCCTTATCAGATTTTCTCAGTTCTTTATTTCACCTCTAGTGAAAATGGAGGCGATGGAGCGAGAAGTGCTTGCAGTAGATTCAGGTGTTTCTCACTCTACTGCTATTCCACTCTTTCAAACTTATTCATGATGAAAATGACATCAATTTCTACTCTTTTGCTGAAGTAATTTCTCTTTGTTGCTTGTTGTATACCATTATGGTATACGAAATTGAAAATAGAATTTAATCAGGTTCTACAAAGTGATGCTTGCCGTCTTCAACAACTTCAATGCCACACTTCTGCACATGGTCATGCCTTTAACAGCTTCTTTTGGGGTAAGACTTAAATGTTATTCCTTCATTTGTTGGTCAAGAAGTTTTGTCTAAATAGTTGAAATGACATTTTAATTTGTTTTTTCATATCATGAAGGGAATAAGAAGAGCCTGTTTGATGCTATGGAGAAGGGTATCAATTTGCGGGAACAAATATTGAAATTATATATGGATTATTACCATGGTGGATTAATGAACCTTGCTGTTATTGGTGGAGGTGAAGATCTATTCTATGATTCTTGATATGATTTGTTTTTTTAGTTATTATGGTAAGCAGTGTTGTTAGGCTTTGTCTGAAATTGAATCCACTCTGAAGCTTAAGGGTGCTCTCCCCCCACATCAGCATGGTACATTCTTAATATGATTATGTAATTTACAAGTAGGAAGTTGTGAAATTGACTTTAGTCATGTCTAGTTCCAAGAATAAGATGTTTGGTTTTTCCCAATAAACCAAACATGGTGCACAGCCTCTAGTCTTGATTAGCTGCTGGGCGATTATTGTACCAGTCAGGTAGCTTTATTTAGAAAAGTTTATTTCTTTGTCTATCATAAATTATGTTTTGTTCTATAGTCCCTGGAGAACTGGAAACCATCATGGGAAACAACTGTGATTGCTTGTAAACATTTTTTTAAAATGAACTCAATTTCATCTTCTTCTTTTTTTCTTTTTTCTTTTTTAATGTTATTGGTAGCATAATGGGAATGCTAGTATGAAAGTGACAATGCTGTATGTAGGAAAAAACATACAAATCTTGCCTGCTGATACTTTTCTGGAGGCTTCATGTTTATGGTTATAAGTTTGCGTTTAAACCTCACATGCTGGCATAAGTTTTATTTTTTTTAAAAATAAAAAAAAGGCTGAAATTGAAATGGAATAGATTGCCTGAAGTTAGTTGGAAAAGTGGTACTGCGGAGCTAATTTTAACTAAACTTTTTAATTATTCTGTGTTTTTTGTTTCCAAAACACATATCCTATTTTTTTGTTTTCTGTCGAAAACAGTTATTCAAATAAGTTTTTTTCTTTTTCTGTTTTAGTTTTAATTTTTAAAAACTGCATTCAAACAGGCCCTTAGCTTCTTGTTTTTTTGTTCTTTTGTTTTTCTGTTTCTTTTTGTAGCTTGTCCTTCTTCTTGTATTCACTAGTATCTTTTCTCTCATTAATAAAACTCACTTTTTTTTATTGAAAAAAAAAATTAGTGGGTACAACAATATTGGAACAGATTATTTGTTATAATATCAAGAGGAGGAATATAACCTGTGGTTCCTACTTGTTCTTAAAACCAATATATGGTGATTTAATCATGATATATTATGTTACATGCTACAGAGTCTCTAGATGTTCTTGAGAGTTGGGTTGTGGAACTATTTGGTGCTGTCAAAAAAGGTCATTCAGTAAAGCCAGAGTTCAAAGTGGAAGGTCCTATCTGGCAAGCTGGTAAAATTTATTGCCTTGAAGCTGTTAAAGATGTTCACACCCTTGACTTATCATGGACACTGCCTTGTCTACACCAAGAGTATCTAAAGAAACCAGAAGGTTATTTAGCTCATCTCCTTGGGCATGGTAAGATAATTATGTATGAACTCTAGAAGGTTAAGAGTCTGTATGACCATATCTGCTTTCATCTATTGTCAAGCATGTCCACCTATGTTGTGGTCAGATCAAAGTAATGCCTTTTTGTCAAATAGGACATCTTCTTTTGCTTCGTTAGCAATTTTCTACCCTCTTATGATATTCAAAGGTCGTCAATAAATTTCCTATAAAGCAAATGCAAGTTGTCATCTATTTGGTGAATATTGGCAAGGCAAGAAATGGTCTTTGTTTTATAATTTCTACTAATGTATGTTCCTAGACTCTATTAAATTTTCTCTGTGAAACTATATATCTTATAGATTTATTCAAAAGGATTTCTTCTCAAATTACTATTATTTGTAATTCAATCTCAACTTAAAGGCTTGATCTGAGACATTAATTCTGAAATGTTACTCTCTGCAGTAGAATTTTCCCAAATTTTAAACTGTGGTTTTGTTTTCATAAGCTAACCATTCAAATTTGAAATTGCAAGCATATCTAGTTAGTGATAATATTTATATACTTGATTAGCGTTTAGATAGTTCGCTTATATGTTCAATAATAATTCCCTTTATGAGATGCAGTGTTGTAGTTTAAAACAGTGTCAATACATTTTTATATATGGTTAAACAATCTTCTATTGTGGCTTTTATTAACAAGATCATATTGTTTTAGAGGGTAGAGGAAGCTTGCTTTCCTTTCTCAAAGCTAGAGGATGGGCTACTTCATTGTCTGCTGGTGTTAGTAATGAAGGAATGCACCGCTCGTCCATAACCTATATCTTTGTCATGTCCATACGTCTAACTGACTCTGGTGTGGAAAAGGTAATATTTTTATTAACATGTCTAGGTCCTTCAAATAGAATAATGACCTTTGATTGTTTATTTATATATATCTTTTCCCTAAGTAGTCATTTTTCAAGAACTATTGAGGAATATATTTCTTCATCTTGTAAGATCAGTGTCAGTTTCAGCTTCAGCTTCATTTGACTTTGGGAATTTTAGCGAATTAGTGATCTTCCCATCAAGTTAATAAAAAATTGAGATTGGTGGAAGCATTATTTAATCTTGGAGGGGTGCTAATATTTATGATGAATATGTGCTTTTATCATTACTTTTTTTTTTTTTTTACTTATGTAGGTTAAATTTTTTCCCTTCACAGATTTTTGATATCATTGGCTTTGTCTATCAATACCTTAAGTTGTTGCGTCAAGTTTCTCCACAAGAATGGATATTCAAAGAACTGCAAAATATTGGGAACATGGAATTTAGATTTGCAGAAGAACAACCCCAAGATGATTATGCTGCTGAGCTTGCAGGTTCCAGCTGGTTCTTTTATCTTTCCATGCTTCTTCATTCTTAATTACTATTATTTTTTGGAAGATAACCCAATAACTAGAGGGCAGAGGCAGAGGGAGACCCAAGAAAAATAGGAGAAACTATTAAGATGGATTTAACTATCAACAACTTAACCATAGAAAATAATAGGACCCCACCTAGTGGGAAAAGACTTTGTTTGTTGTTGTAGTTGTATTATTGTTATCTTCATTTGTTGTCTGTTCCCTGTACTTATCACTAATTTGTTTCCTCAGTGCTGTTTTTTGAAAATGAATAGTTTAATCTCTTTTTTTAACTTATTGAGTTTTGTTTAACATACAAAGAGCCCTTTGAAGTTAGCTTTCTTGTACTATCCCGGTCTTTGAAATGATGTTTGGTGGTACAAGAACCAATCATCATCACTGTGTTGTGCATGTTTGAGAGGACAGTAGTATTGATGTCTGTAGGATCAATGTTGTTCTTATGTCTAGAGAAATAGGGGAGTGAGAGCACAATGCTCAACTCCATGGTATTTCCAGTCTTCTCTTAATTATTTTTTCTTTATAGTGATCAATGCTGCCTTACAACAATACAATTTTTTGTTCAATGGTGTCACAAGATGGTCATTAAACGTGTTTATTATGGCAAGGATGCTGACTTAAGTGCACTTCACTTGTTTTCCTAGGTATCTTGGTTTAATAGGTTTAGAGTTTAATTAGATTTCTTGTTTTATATATTAGGACCTGGGCAAAATAGAAAACGTAGATTAGAAAAGTCAATTGGTGATTATAATGAAAAGAGAAAGATCAATTTGTTATGCCTTCTCAACCCAACTGCATGATTATGTTATGTTATATTGAAAAGTCTACTACTCCACTGGTCCTTTTTATTTGCAGTTCTTTCCTTCGTGAAGTATAGATTTTCTGAAAATCTTAGATAATTCTTGTACATAATTATTGTTCTCATTATTCTTACTACTTTTATTATATTGTGCAGAAAATTTGCTCTTCTATCCATCAGAGCATGTCATTTATGGCGACTACGTGTACAAAACTTGGGATGAGCAGCTAATAAAACATGTTCTTGGTTTCTTCACCCCTGAAAACATGAGGATAGATGTTGTATCAAAATCCTTCCACAAGTCAGAAGGTGCATATTTAATTTTTTGATCATCTAATTGTATGTAGGCCTTATTTCCTATTTTTCTTTGTGACCTATGTGGCTATCACCTTGGACTTTAATAATCCAATAATGATATTCTAATTGCAGTTTTTTGTGCCTTTCCCAAAATTTATTGGTTGCTACAGTAATTTCCTCTGGTTTCATAGACATTGATAATTGAAATCATGCTGTTCAAAAATAATTTCAGAAGTTGATTTTTCTTGAAAATGATTAAAGATGTTTGCTTCTCTTTTCAGACTTCCAAGTTGAACCTTGGTTTGGTTCACATTTTACTGAAAAAGATATTGCACAAAATTTGATAGAGTTATGGAAGAATCCTCCAGAAGTTGATGCTGCATTGCATCTTCCGTCCAAGAATGAGTTTATTCCAAGTGATTTCTCAATTCGTGCTGGTGACCAATGCAATGATGACTTTGTCAATTCAACTTATCCTAGATGTATAGTTGATGAGCCTTTGATGAAATTCTGGTACAAGCTGGATAGTACTTTCAAAGTTCCTCGAGCAAATACGTATTTTCGCATTAACTTGAAGGGTGGATATGATAATGTGAAGAGTTGTGTATTGTCTGAGTTGTTTATTCACCTTCTTAAAGATGAGCTGAATGAAATTATATATCAGGTTAATCACCTCTCTTGAGCATTAATTTGCTTGTTAATTTGTGTTTTATATCCTTCGAGGAAGGACTGCTCAATTAATTTTCTTGTATGTAGAGAAACTCAGAATGATACTAAAGGGGGTTTACTTACTTCTTACTTAACGGAGGCACTCTATGTCTATTTATAGCAGTCAATTAGGTTAAGTACAAGGGTTAATATATGTAGTGCAAGACCAAGCTTACTAATGCTTAACACACTTAGTTTATGTTAGTTGTATGACGTGGCCAAGGAGAGCAGCTGAAAGAATGACGAGGGGGCTACTCGTGGAAAGTATGTTGAAGAATTCTGGGAGCTCTTTGTCTTTTGTGGATGTCATATAGTATTAGTTGCTGAAGATCTTGAATTGCAATGTTTTGTTTGGAAGACCAAGTGAGTTGTTATTTTTGGTCTAGGTTTTACTTTTAAGGTTCCAAGTTTGAATATGCTTGTTTTTGTTTTTAATTTTAGTTGGGTTTTGATCATATCAAGCTGAAGTTCTTCAACTTGAGAGGGAGTGTTAGAGTAGTTTAATTATGTTATGGCTAGGGTAAACTACGTGTGTTACTAATTAATGGGCTTGGGCTTGCACAACCCTTGTACTTGACCTAATTGACTATTATAATAAGTAAGAGGTCAATGAATCCCTCATTAGTATCCTTCTTAGTTTCATTTGGTTCTACTGGTGTCACCACATGTTCACATACCCATATATTTAAAGCATTGGTTGCATCACATCTATCCTGGACACTGGACAGGACACAACTTAGTATTTTCTTTATAATGGAACTTATAGATTGCTTTAAATTATGTGTTCTTCATTTAAGAGCTTTTTGTACCATCCTACAATTAATTTGCCCATTCTTAATGATAGGGATGAGGGTAGTATGGGATGCCCAAGTCCCACATCGAGTAGAATGGGATGCTCGATGGGGTATTTAAGTAGCTTGGGTCTCCCCCTTCAATAGCTAGCTTTTGAGGGAGGGTTCCCCAAGCCACTTGGATCCTATCAATTGGTATCAGAGCTGGTTTGTCGACGGCACGGAGAGGGCTACCTGCGGAGGGTTCTGACCTGCGAAGGGTTCTGACCGGCGGAGGGGCTGACCCGCGGAGGAGTGAAGCAACGCCGAGTGAAGTGTCGCAGAGTGAAGTGTCGCAGAGTGCAGCCGCCGGGTCGTCGGCTCTTCAAGGGCGGTGCTATGATAGGGATGAGGGTAGTATGGGATGCCCAAGTCCCACATCGAGTAGAATGGGATGCTCGATGGGGTATTTAAGTAGCTTGGGTCTCCCCCTTCAATAGCTAGCTTTTGAGGGAGGGTTCCCCAAGCCACTTGGATCCTATCACTTAATTATAACATTGTTATCATTCAGCATATCATTATGGAAAGTGAGTCCACAATAATGACTACATGCAGCTTTCCGGAGCTTTTTTTTGATAAATTTTTTATTTAAGTATTTGGTAAAAGAGTCTGACAAGTTGACTTTCTTGAATATCCTTGAATGTACTGCCCAATATTTGAAAGTTGTGTCACCCACATGAAGTCTCATTAGAATTTTATCTCACTGTGGTTTGTTTACTGTGATATTTATTTATCAGCATTGTGTTTACATGATGTTAACTCATCAGTTGAGAACTTTCTTTTTAGATATCTTTGTATATGAGCCTCTGCCTATGCATGCAGGCCAGCATTGCTAAGTTAGAAACTTCTGTCTCTTTTGTTGGCGACAAGCTTGAGCTGAAGGTGTATGGTTTCAATGATAAGCTTCCAGTTCTCTTGTCCAAACTATTGTGTGTAGCTAGATCTTTTACACCAACTGATGATCGATTTAAGGTATGCGACATTGAAATGTTTCTTTGTGGTTCTTTCAAATTGTTTTCTGCCCCCTGTTTTGTTTGTTTGTTCTCATTGAGCAATGTTGATTTGGACAGGTTATAAAAGAAGACATGAAGAGAACTTTAAAGAATACCAACATGAAGCCTCTAAACCATTCATCATATTTGAGATTGCAAGTTTTATGCAAGAGCTTCTACGATGTTGATGAGAAGCTGCATTATCTAAACAATTTGTTTCTTGATGATCTTAATGCATTTATTCCTGAGCTTCGTTCTCAGGTAGATATGACTGACTGAATATTAGTCCAGTAGATTCTCTGGACTCATTATTGTCTTCTGAGTTCTGACTATGGTACATTCCTAAATTAATGTCTTCTGATTATACTCTGCACAGCTATACGTCGAAGGTATATGCCATGGAAACCTGTCGGAAGAAGAAGCCATTAGCATATCAAATATATTTAAGATGAATTTTCCTGTACATCCACTCCCTTGTGAGTTGAGGCATGCTGAGCATGTTATTTGCCTCCCATCCAGTGCCAATCTTGTCAGAGATCTTAGTGTGAAGAACAAATCGGAAAAGAACTCTGTGGTTGAGGTAATTACAGCTGAATTGGTTTTGGCTGGTATTTCACCTATGGCTTCCAGAAGTAGTCTTTGACAAATTTCCTCTGCTTACTTTCATTCGGTTATCTGTGCAGCTTTACTTTCAAATTGAACAAGATGTTGGGATGGGATCAACAAAACTGAAAGCTTTGATTGATCTTTTTGATGAAATTGTAGAAGAACCACTTTTCAATCAGTTGAGGTGATAATCTAATGCTAGAAATATCTCATATTTTACAATAGCTTTTAATGGGAGTTTTATTCATGAAGATGCATTCTCTTTTCTCCTTTTTAATCAGAGTGTAGTTGGAAATTGGAATCCTTAGTTTTAAATTTTTGTTAAAAGAAAAAAAAATTGATTATTACGAGAGAAAATTTCTTACTTCTTACCTGCTTCATCAGTGCAAACAAAAGGCAAAATGCACTTGTACTGCTGTTTCATTATATGAATGTCTTATCTGCTCCGAATTGAAACTTATGTTGAATTCTGTTAAACTTGGTTCATTGTAAACTAGTTAAAATCATAGTTTTCTGACTACCTTATGGTATCATAGTCTTTATAATGCATAAAACTTTCATCTTTTGTACCGAATTTTGACATCACTGAAATTACAGTTTCAAATTCTATAAAATCATGCTGCTATAAGCAATTTACCTGAAGTTAAATTTGCTGTTTTCTTCTCTTTTGTTTTTCCCTTCCGTCTTCTTCTTTGTCAGTCTGGGGCATTGAAAATCTTCATATATATTTGGATCCAGGACAAAGGAGCAGCTTGGTTATGTTGTTGAATGTAGCCCACGAATAACATACCGTGTTTTTGGGTTTTGTTTCTGCGTTCAGTCATCTGAGTATAACCCAATTTACTTGCAAGGGAGAATTGACAACTTCATAGATGGCCTGGAACAATTGTTGGTAAGTTTTCCTGCCCCATTCTATAGGAGCTGAATAATAAAATTCTTGGAGTTTGTAATCTGTAGATTCTAAATTGATTTTTTTTTTTTTTCTCTAGCATGATGGCATTGACATTGTTATACTCGATCCTTGAGTTGTTTCTCATCTAGATATCAGATAATGAGACATCTCACAGCATTCTGCTTTATTACTGCCCACATATTGATTGTGGTCTCCAATCCTTAAAATCAGGTGATTAAAAAAGAGGAAGTGTTTTCTGAAATGTGGAAACTTTTATTATAGTCGCAAAATAGTAATCTGATTCCTCCAACATCAAAATTTTGTTTCCCTGATTATGTTGAGTTTTCATCTCATTGAAAATAAAATAAGTGAAAGCTACACATGTTCCAAAAAGTTTTTATTATCATCTGAAAAGTCTATATTGACAAGAGGTTTAGAAAGCCAGTAAACAACCCTTAACTATGTCAAATATTGGTAGCCTGTCAACTTGAGAAGGCTATCAGAATAGGTCTTCCTCTTCTCTTCCCTTTTTACTTGCATGTGTCCTTTCCATTTTACAACAGGTTCTTCTCTGCTTATTCTTTGAATCAGCGTCTCAAGGCTGTTGTTAAATGGTGCCACACTTAAATCTATTGTAGAAATCTTTGCTCTAGGATGTAAAAAGTTTTGGATTTTCTTATCTAAAATATGTTTATGAATTTATATTTGCTGCATAATGGCCAAAAAGAGTATATTTGCTATGGATACTTCTTTTTTGAAAAAAAAAAATTATTGGGATTGCAGGATGGGCTTGATGGTGATTCCTTTGAACATTACAGAAGTGGGTTGATGGCAAAGCTGCTGGAAAAAGATCCGTCACTTACATATGAAAGCAATAGATTTTGGAATCAAATTGTTGATAAAAGGTACTATATATACTTTGTGATCTAGATGATAGACTTAAGTAATTTAGCATCAGTTTTATTTGATCAAGTATTATAACTAGCAGCCATTTATTCCTACATTGCTCAACTGCTAGATCTTTGGTGTAGACTTCTTGTTATTCTTGGTAGTGTTTTGGGAAATTAAGTGGACCATCTGGTCACGCTGCAAAACCAGTGAATTGGGAACCAGTCCTGTTTTGTTCCCGTCAAGGACTGTTCCAACACAAATTACCATGAGTAATTTGGAAGAGTTTAACTGTTTAGTACACAGCATTGATGCCTTTGGAAGTCTGTGAGACACAAAGTCTTCACTGGGACTCATGGTGGGCAAAGTCCAGGTGCACTGCACACTTATAAGGACAGCTTATATAGGCAAATGCTTGAGCAACTCGTGTTTTGATTGATGTGTGCTTAAAAGAATAGTTTTTTTAAAAAAAAAAAAAAACTTATTTTGGAAGATTCATATAATTTCTTTGATTATTTTAATTTTAAAATATAAGAGGGTGAGCCTTGGAGTAGTAATGGTAAGATTGTTGTCATGTGACTTAGAGATCACAGGTTCAAATACTAGAAACAGCTTCTCTGCTTGCAGGGATAAGGTTGCGTACATCTGACCCTCAGCCTTGTGCACTAGGCTGCCCTTTTATAATTTTAAAATATTATATATATATATATTTTGCTAACTCATGTCGGAGGTTTAGGGAGGACTACCTATGTTCAGTTTTGTGCTTTGGTGTTTATGGATGGGAAGAAATGCTAAAATTTTTTCAAAGAAATTTTGTTTAAGAAAATGTTTTTTGTCTGTGTGTGCATTGTGTTTTCCTTGCTTCTATATGTTGCTCAGCCAAATGTTTCTTTCAAGGGTTCTTTGTCAGATATACAGAGATTGGCAAGATTTGATTGTGTCTTTGTCTTTGGTTTTTCTCTTCCCTTCCTAGTTTGTGTTCAGGGGTTATTTGCCTTTGTATCTATACTCTCCTTTTGTTTAAAAAAAAAAAAAATTAGAACAAATAGTCTTTTATGAATTGAAACTAATATTATTACTTTATAGTATTTGTTAAGCTCTAGCGACATTCCAGGGGTTATTTGTTCAACCATTGAAGCATGTGACATTGGCTTATTGTTAGGTCAAAACTAGATGTTAGCATCATATAGCCAACATTTGTACTTCCTTATTTAAAGGTTCAGACACACTTTTTGACTATGTCTGATAAAATCGTGATGGACTAATATTTGGTAATAATTTGGGAGCACAGCAATTAGATATGGAGAGGCCTATTTACAATTCATAGATTATGGGGCAATCTTGGTTTCATCTATTTGCTCTATTCTCTCTTCCTAGTTCTCCCTCTCATTCTCAATAAATCTGTCATTGTATAGCCAAATAATACAGCAGTGAACTGTAGGCACAAATAGTGTGGATATGTTTTGGTGGGCCATCCAGTATGAATTTAATGTTTACATAAACTTTTTTTTTTTTTCAAATTACTTTTACATATAAGTGCTTTTACTGCGAGAAATGTGTTATAGAAGCTATATTTTTTGTCTTGTAGAAAACACCAAAATAAGCTCATTTGTTGAAATTGTTGACTTCTAAAGAAAGCTATCTTGCACCTGGTCTAAATGGCTATTTTAATCCCCCAAAGGTGGATGAATGGTTGAGTTGGTTCCAATTAGATTTTCATTTTCATCGTGGTTCCTCACATTTCAAGGTTCATCCAATCTAGTACTTCCGTTAGTGACCTGCTAATCTTGCATTTAATAATATCACCTCATAGATAATGTGCCATGTTACTATATCTGTTAGCACATACGGCAGTTCACTAATAGAGGAACTAGATGGATGGGATGAATTTTGAAGGACTAAATATGAGAATAAATACCTATTAATGATCAACATAGAATTGCTCCATATATTCGCTCAGGATCTAAATAGGGTTTTAGTCCTTATAGCAGGCACTTAGATGGTCATGATACCAGATCATGATTACGGTGAAAAGATATCTCCTCTCAATTTGTAGCTGCAAGAAGTATGTATCTGACGTGAAAAATGTTATATTCAGGTATATCTTTGACATGTCGAAGAAGGAAGCAGAAGAACTGAAGAGCATAAGCAAGAAAGATGTTGTTGACTGGTACAACACATATCTTAAGTCGTCGTCTCCCAAGTGTCGGAGACTAGTTGTCCGTCTATGGGGATGCAACACAGACTTAAAAGATGCTGAACCAGTATCTGAAACTGTTGAGGTCATTAGAGACCCAGAGGCCTTTAAGATGTCTTCCAAGTTCTATCCTAGCGTTTGTTAAAAGCTCAAGATTTCATATATTGGAAGTATGGCATCCAAAATCCTTGAATGAGGGGCTTATTTCATGGTTACTGGCTGCAGAGGCACAATTAATATTTTCCCGGAGATGAGAGGTTAAAATGGAAAATAGAATTTCTGAAGTGCTAGATTTAATCATGTAAATTTAGTTTTATTTTTTACACTCAGATTATCAATAAAATTGTTGTAGTTGGTCTTCTCTTGCCATACTTAGAACTGATGATTCCTTGTAATTGATTCTGTCCACCTATGGTGGAGTGTACTTGTTTAACATTCTTCAGGAGCAATTGAAAATTTTTAGAAATATTTGATTGTTTAAAAATTGTGGATTTATCGTACATATTTAATAACCATTTGCACACTCTAACACAGAAAAATATGTGGCAAATACTATAATTTCTGCACTTCGTATGGTTAGGATTATATAAACCAAGCCAAAGTAGTTTGTCAACACTTAGAATTAGGAATTTTCATATAAAAATTGGTAAAATTGAAAAAACCAAGTATTGCATTATTCTATTAAAGGAAGATTTTACTTTCTTCATTTAGTCTACTTTTAAAATTTTTTATTGAAATAAAATTGTTAAATTTTAACTAAAATTAACGACCAAAAGACAGGTTAAATTTAATTCAATGTTAAATGGCCAAGATTTCTTCCTAATTTTGAAATTTTCATTTACATTTCTAAAAGTTAATTAAGATTTTACAAATTTTTTTAGAAATGTGTTATTAAATTTGAGTGTTGGCAGTTGGCAATGACATTATAATTAGAATTAAGTTTTGAATTAAGAACAAAAAATTATATATATATTTTATATTTTAACTATCAAAATCTTTAATAAAAATAATAAATAATTTTTTTATAATTAGAATAAAAAAATCTATCAAAATTTTCCCATTAAATTGCGCCTCAACATTTTCGTTGGGAAACAAATTTGGACTTATTTAATTCTATTCTTGTTTTTTTGTTTTCAGAAAGAATTCTAAAAAAATTTTAGAAACAAATTTGGAAAGCAGGAAATCAAAAACAAAAGAAAAAACTTATTTTGAAAAATTAATGTTTGTTTATCAGTAATTTACCCCCCAAAAGATTATTCAGATTCAGATTCTTGCTACACCACTCCCACAGGGATAGGAATGACAATATTTTCGTTGTTTTGGGTCCGATGATATTTATTTTAAAAAATTATGTAATATAATATAGATAATAATTTGTAACAATTCATTAAATATTAGAAATATTAATACTAAATATCTCATATCTCTTTGATATAAATGCAAAATAAAGTATACAATACTTGACATTTAATACTTAATTAAATATAATATATATTATTAATTAAATATAAACTTAAAATTAATTTTTTTGTTTTAAAATATAATATATATTAATATATTTTTAAGTATATGAAGTTATGATTTAATAAGCCCGGTCTGCTTCTTTTCACGCTCACTCAACGCACGCTGCAGGCCTCGGCCCTCTGCTCGCATCTCAGTATCATCAAGCTCCAGCTCACTTGTTGAAATTTCATTGGCATGACCCGAGATCCATTCGCATCATAGGTGAGCTTTGTTCTGTTTGGGTGGCCGGCACCGCCGTCGACGTCCGTCTCAATCGATCTGTCTTCTCTCTACTTCTGTATGTGTTTCTGAGCATTCATCTAATTCACTGCATTGATTGTGGCTGCTACTAGTTCTGTTTATTCGGATGTGTTTTTCGTTTTCATGATCCATTATTTTTCATTTGCTTTTGAGATTCCTGAGATATGTTCTTGTTTATCTTTTATTTGGATTTGTTGTGCTGTGCTTTGAAGGAAAAAAGAAACTGATGGGATTGCTAATTAATCTTTGCTATCAATAACTGATCATTTCTCGAAATGAAACTTATTTAACAGACAGGACCTGAGTGTTAAATATAGCTTAATGAAGGAGCTACGAGTTTTATTTTTTATCGCGTGGTGAGAAGAACCTAGTTAAAACCAATTGCTGCAATGCTGCTATAGAAGCTTTGAATTTTTAATGTGAGTTCTTGAACTCCTCTCATAGTTCGGTTCAAGCTGAACTTGACTTAGCAGATTAAGAACCTCTAAAGAAATGGGGAGTTAGTTGGGTTTTCTTAGGAAGTCTGCAGATGAAATAAAGCTTGTATCTTTACAATATTGATCTGGAGAGTATAGGCTCTATTCTTCAACCGTTTAATTACACTATGCCAAAGGAAAAAGGGTGAAAAGATATCCCGTAACATGATTGATGTATGACTAATTCTTACATCTTTATTTCAACTATTACAATACGGTGTGACTACTCGTTCCTCTTTACTTTGCCTTGATTCACCTAATGTGTTAGTGACGACCATGGCAACAAGAACAATCAACAAAGTTTTTTTTTACACTAGATGGGGTCAGCTACATAGATAAGCATGTCAACGTATTCTATCTTGACTCATTTTTATATAATTAGATTGTTTATGGTTAGATCTTAATAATTTCTTTTATTGTTTTCTTTGGTCCCTCTCTACCTTTAGTTATTGTAATCAAACCACCTTAGACACATTTTTACCAATTTTTTTATAATAAGTGCTATCTAACTTTCTCTCTAATGCAATTATTCTTAATCATTATCTTTTTTAATATGTTTATTCATCCAATGCAACATTTTTATTTCGACGTTGAATTTTTGCTTTTATTGATTTTTTATCGTTCAACATTTAATACCATACAATATAGTTCTTATAGCTATGTGATGAAATTTTTCTTTCAATTTGAGTAGTACTTTTCTAATAGCTGAAGCCATCCTCTATTACATCAATTCATCTTGGATCTTATTATTTACATCACTCTCAATTTTTTTATTATTTTGTATTATAGTCTCCAAATACTTAAAACTTGTAACTTATTGTATGAAATGATCTCCAAATTTCACTTCTACTCTAGAATCAGTATACTTTTCACTAAATTTACATTTTATTTAGCAGACTATGAAACAAAGTTGTATAATGTGGTTTTTATGACTTGAATATGTGATACTTGTTGCAGTATAGCTTCATTTCTTATACTTGTTATGTCATATTTATCTTCTTTTGGTATTCACTTCTTTATTGCTTGCTTGTTAATGCTACTTTAGATGACAAGATACATTTATTCATATATGCCGGTGCTTGAAGACGTGTTTCATTGCTTGTACTATCAATAATCCCTTTACTACTAATGCTTGAGCCAGTATGCAAATAAGCCCAGTGTGTTTCATGGCCCTTGGTATCTTCTTGTGCTCATTAGTTCTGATTACTTGCTTCTAGAATGTGATCTTTAAACTACCTCCTATATGGTGTCATGTAGCAACTTTGTTTTAGAAATATGTGACATGTATTCTTACAAACTATGCAATTGTTTTCATCATTGAGGTGACATGTATGGTCTATGTGGCATAGAGGCAACATGCTTTCGATATTTATATTATGGATGCAATACTCTGTTCAATTTATTCTTTTTAATTAATTCCACAGAGGAATCCCACTTTTGAGATCAATTACCTAAACAAGGATTTTAAAAAATAAAGGGAATTAATTTGCTTCGTTCAATAACTTTCATTTCAAAAGCACATCGATTTTTCTATATATCATTTGCAAACATTGTAACTGGTCGATGACACTATTGTTTTACAACTTGATAAATGAACTTCTAGATTTTTCTTTTATTTTTTATTTTTTGTGGATCGAGAGTTATGCCTTGGAATTTTCTTATAAAATTCGATCTTGACATTCAGACAGATTCTGGCAAAGGATTTTGGAATGGCCGCAATCTACAGCCTTTATATCATCAATAAGTCTGGTGGATTGATCTATTATAAGGTACAGAATAGTAGTTCTCAATTCTCTAACCCCTGCACATTAGAGTGGACTTTTAAATTTTTTTCTATTAAATCCAGAGAAACAATTTCCTAGAAATACTATTCCTGAAAAATTGGTGGCAGAATTAGTATTGTTTTTGTTTCATTCTCTCTTTAAACAGATCAATATGGTCACAGTTGTAGACTGAAGCTTCTGCTAATATGTTTAATTAAAGAGATGACCAAAAAAATACAGTTGCATTTTTTTTTCAATGTTTTCTCAGTCTCACTTTCCCCAGAAAATTTTCCTTTCTATATTCTTATTATTAATTTTACTTATATGTTTATTGGCATTGCCATTTTGTTTGATCATTGATGTATCAAAGTTATGTTGAATGTTATAATATTTAGGTTATGGGTCCCCTGGACAGATTTATAGATATCATAGCTTCAACTTTTCTTTCTGACCTTGGTTTAAAAAATAATAAGAATAATTTGATTAATTTAATGGTAGTTTCTGAGTTTTTTAATTATTATTTTAAAACTCAGTATGTATGCGTCAGTTATACTGAAGTTTCTGACATTTAGGATTATGGGTCTGCTGGAAGAATGGATACCAATGACAGTTTGAGAGTGGCAAGTTTATGGCATTCAATGCATGCCATCTCTCAGCAGTTATCACCGGTTTCTGGTTGTTCAGGAATTGAACTTCTCCAAGCTGATACATTTGATCTTCATTGCTTTCAGTCACTGACAGGTATTTACTTATGTTGAATAATGGTTTGGTGAATTAAACGAAGAATGACTTCTGGATACAAGTAAAGATTTTTCAGTAACATATCGCGGACTGGCATATTCCGTCACCAGTCTTTTCCTTTTTTAATTTTATCCATACACCAGTATGTGGCCTTGCAGGTTGCTGTTGTCTGGCCAGTATTGAGTGAACTAAAATTTATTCAATTTTGGTATATCAGAAGCTCTAGATATTCATGGGCAACATAAATTTTGCTAATCCATGGTGCTTGTTCAAAGTTTGGACTTGATTGCTTTGAAATTTTACCTATATAATCATTTTTCCATCCTCCAGATTTTTACACATTAAGCCCTATTCTTATGAAGCTGAATATACTTTGTCAGAGTTTTATACATTGCAAGTTTAGAGATCATTATTTGCTACTGTGTCAGGTTGTGGCCTTTAGAATTTAGATTAAATTAGAATTATTTAGGTTGGAAGGTAGACTGGGAAGATTATTGTCATAATCAATATTACTTTCTAGGACAGAACATAGCATAGAATATGGTAAAGGAAGAAGACAAAATAAGCCTTTTCTAAAAATCCCTACATGGTTATTTGTTATTTCATTAATTTTCACAAATCTTTTGCTTTCTGCATGTGTGTCTTAGTTTTTGTGCACCATCACTTATCAAATAATAAGTACAGCACACATTGCCTATTTCTCTTTCCGCTGTTCTCTTTTTGTCTTCCCTTATTTAGAAAAATGAATGTCTTCTCGTGATATAAACATTTTCCTAGTCCTTGTAAAGGTCACATATATTTCTTCTGATCCGGTTTATGATACACTGGCGGACTCGAGCACAAACGAAGATAAAACTAGATGTTTGGCTTTGAACCAATGTTGCCATGTCCTGCTTTTGCATTTTATTACTGCTCTTTTCTGTTGAGTAGTTCCATATTATATTTCATATCTCTAAAACTGAAGTGCCATTGAACGACTCCCTGACCATAATTTTGTTATTAAACATTGATACAAGTGTAGAAATTACGAAACTAGTTCTTTTCTTTTCCAATGCAGGGACAAAGTTTTTTGTGGTCTGTGAACCTGGAACCCAACATATGGAAAGTTTATTGAAGTTCATATATGAGTTGTACACAGATTATGTTTTGAAGAATCCGTTCTATGAGATGGAGATGCCTATACGTTGTGAGCTCTTTGATATGAACTTAACACAGGCAGTTCAGAAGGATCGTGTTGCATTGTTGGGCCGATAAACTCTCTTGTATCGGACACACCCCCCCCCCCCCCCCGCCTTTTTTTTGTTCTCCTTTGTTTCATTCTTTGGTTGGCATTCTGTTGTATACATATTCTGAAAATTGTCATTTAGCAGCTTGTACAAGATACTCTTTCACTATTGAAAGCTTTGATGCTTGTTTTCTGAGACAAATTTCTAAGATGTCCGCTGATGCAGAGTTCGCTGTTTCCTAACTGAAGCTTTTTTGTAGTTAAAGATTGCCCACAGAGAATGTACTACAGTAGATTTGAGCAGAAGTTGACGGAGGTATTCATATTTAATATCACTCAAACAAACCGTGTCTGAATCTGTACTCTGCTGCACAACTGACATAGCTGCACTGTGTTTTATACTAGGGGGAGATGGTTACGTACATTTGTTATAAAAAAAATAAGTAAATAAAGTTAATTTGATATATATATATATATATATGTAAGCATGATAAATTTGAGTTTTATTAAAGAGTATCTAATATACTTATTATCTACTTGTAAGTAGTTTAGTCTAATTATATATGAATATATGATAAATAATGTAGTCACAAGAATGTTCAGAGTGGTTTCCTTTCGAGAACCAAAGGCAGAATACTTGTTAATAATCAATCTTAACAAAATTTAATTCATTTTAAGTAAGCTCAAATTTATAATTTCAGCAGCAGCCCTACAAAAAATCCATAGTTGAAAAGGATAGGCACAAGAAGTTTCCTCAGTGATATAAGGACCCCTCCCATCCTTCAAGGGATGCAAAAAGGTTTCATGGTACATCATTTGTTGGTTATGATTCACCTGCCCCATACAAAAAATCTGTCATCCTAAGTCTCTAGATCCTCCTCTGTAACAATTGGACTAAGGGACAATCCCTTGTGAAAGGAACTTTCATTGACCCCTAAACCAACAGCACAAGCCAAACAAAACTGATACGTTTTTCTTGAACTTCTACATTAATAAGGAGGCATCCTTGTCATGTTCCTACGCTTCTTTCTTTTCACCGGTTTTTACCCCTATTGAGAACCTTTTTTATCCTTATTATCATCTGTTTTAAGACAAAAATGTTTATCATTATCACAAATGTCGGTCCATGCTAATTTTTTTTTTTTTGCTTCTTACAAATATCTTCTTTAATTTTTTTAAAGTACTATCTGACATTAAATATGAATATCTCTTTTAATAAAAATTTAAATATTGATTCATTACACTACGTTATGAAATACTAACATTTTTTACTAGGCACAACCCTTGTTGATTAGTCCATACTAATATACATGAGCTTTGGGTTTGATTTTTGGTAATAACTTTTTGTTAATAGGCATCCATCAATTATGGTGTAGTGCACTCTATTATATATCTTGGAGCTAACACAACTTAATTATGCAAGTACTTCCTAAATGTTTGCAATTAAAAAATATAGAATGCTCTTTGTTAATTTCTCATGTTACTCTTTGATCATATCTGCCTTACAATTATAACAGCCATAGATGGAAGCATATGTTCTAATTAGGATATGTTATTATACATAATGCATTGACAATCTTTGGGTAAAAGGAACCAAAAGGAAGATCTAAACCTACCGAGGGATCCTATAATCTTTCCAAAAACAGACAAGAACTTGATTTTTGAAATGGGCAAAAAGATTATCAAGGATGATTCTATTTGAAGTTCTAAGTGTTAACAGAGTGTACAATATTGCATATCCTTTGTGGTTGATTTTGTAATTAAAATAAAAATTAGTTTATATATACAGGAATTATTGCATGTGATCCATCCCTACATAGTAGGGCCCCATATATTTTCACCAACTGCCTTTTAAGTTAGGCATACCACAAGATGACAATATACACGGAGCTTTCATTCTTATGTTCTGTTCTAAACTAGGATTTAGACCCCACTGTCTTAAATGTATGTATCAGAAAAAAAAAACAAAAACAAAAACAAAATTCAGATGATGAGCAAATCCACGGCACTTACATTTGGTTAGAATGATATTAATAAGTACTTCATTCTCTTTAAGTAAAATTTTGAATTTAAATCTTGTATAAAAGAATTCTCATTGAACAAGCTCTATGCTCATTTCATTATAAAATTTTAATTAATTTGAATCAAATTAGCCATAACTCATTACATTTTTTAATATTAGTGATTTTAACCAAAAAAAAGTTTGACAAATAAAGTGTTTGAACTAATAATAATATTGAAAAAAATTATTTAAACTAATAGTAAAAAAGAGCATATCATGTTTTTGATCATGCAGGTCCACATGAATGAGGCGTACATTGCTTTCTCTTTTCTTTTCTTTTTTGGGTTGAGTTATTTTGAAGGTCACTGAAAGTAAAAGAAGCACTCGGCAAATAGAGACTTTTGCTGCATGCATGTTCGTGAATGTAAGCATTCACTTCACTTTTGTCCTTGTCATGAAAATGAATTGATAAAGATATGAGTTTACCTCCCACTTATATATTATGTCGGCCACAAGCTATTGATTATAACTCTTTAATTTCCTCCCAACGGATCAAGTACATTTTTAGTCTTTTTTTAAAATTGAATTTCATTGATATATATATATATATATTTATATATATATTACATATTGTTCTTTTAAAGTAAATTAACAGAATAGGATTAGTAAGCACACAATCAATTTACGTAGATCAGATAAGAAATCTTAATCAGCATTCATATTTTCATGAAATTTGTGGGTAGATGAACTTCAAAGTATGAAGCTTCTGAATTTTATAAAATTAAAATTCCTAATTAGAACTTCTTATCATGTGAATCATGTCCTTGTCCTTGCTAGTTGAGTTAATAGTTGTGACTTAAATTTTCTACCGCTAATTTATAGATGACAACAAGATGAAATGACAATTAAAAAATATTTTAACGAATGAATGACTAAATTACAAGGCCCAATGAAAGAAGATTGAATCTTTAAAAATTTTAAAATAGTATATTTTTTTAAAATTAGATAAAGATATAAAGAAAAATTATTTAATTTTTAATTTATTTAAAATAAATCTCTATCAGTGTGAATTATTTTTTTTTTATTATATCTCTCTAATTTTAAAAAAATTATTATTTTTCAAATTTAAAAAATTTAAAATTAATAAAACATCCAACCAGCAATCATTATCAAAATTATCCATCAACGTAATGAAACACCATTCAAAGTTTTGTTAAAGTGAAATGCTCACACTTAATTTAATACATAATAACATTTTAAATTAGATTATCTCTAGTTAAAAATTACTTATAAAAAAATTTGAAGAAAATTGTGAACTTGAAGAATACCCATCCTCTATTTCTAATTAATCCTAGTTTAAATATAATTTTTGGGAATAAATTGATGCTGCTTGGTACCTAGTAGCACTCTCCTAATAAGAGGAAAATATTTATTATATTCTTAAATGATTGAATATTACTATTATTTGATTTTTGATAAATATGTAATTAATTATTGTTTAAATTTAAAATTTAAAGTGAATTAACTTATTTGACAATATATAGATGATGATAAATATCAATTTTTTAGCATACCAAAAATAAACTCCACAATAATAGGGTACCAATATCCATTAATGATTGTTTAATACCTTGAAAATATTTAGTTATTTATACTAATTAATGTTATTTTTTTTAATTTTTAATTTATCCTTATAAATTTAAATCAAGAGTAATTTATCCTTATAGTTTTATTTATTATAATTTGTCCCTATAATTTTATTTTATTGTAATTTGTCTCCTCCAATGGACGATTACATGAACATTTCTTCAAAAAAGTCGATTGCAAAAAATTGCTTTAAATGTAAGTGTTTTTCTAAGCTTCTTTAACCTACTCCTTGTTAATTAGTTCTTTGTTTTTACCATCTTATATGCTTATTTTCCTATTTTTAGTCGATTAGGTATTTTGTGAAATTGTGGAGTTATAGCAATATATATAGTGTTTTTTTAGCAAGAAAAAAAAAGAAAAGAAAAAAGGTGATATTATTAATTTATGGTATAAAAGAAATAAGATATAATATGAATAAAATTGATAAATTAAAAAAATTATCCCATCCAACTATGTAATGTGAAATGATATAACACTTTTTTAATACAGTGTAATAATAGAGTGTTATCTCAAATAATCTTTATTATAACATAATACTATAATAAATACTATCATTCAATTCTAGTATCTAAAATATCATGATATATAAGATAATAGAGTCAAAATTACATTATACCAAACATTTCCAAAATGCTATCTTTCCCTTAAGAAGAAGCATCAATCTATGATCATACATATTAATTTCGTTGTCATTTTAAAATAGCACATAGGAATAATAACTGGACTATCAAGGCTACTAAAGTTTTAAAATTTGATGGTATATGAATTTCTTTCATACATATACTATAATAATAGAGTGTTATCTCAAATAATCTTTATTATCACATAACACTATAATAAATACCATCACTCAATTCTAATATCCAAAAAACCATAATATATAAGATAATAGAATCAAAATTACACTACCAAACGCTTCCAAAATGCTATCTTTCCCTTAGGAAGCATCAATCTATGATCATACATATTAATTTTGTTGTCATTTTAAAATGGTAGTTAGAAATAATAATGGAACTATCAGGCTGCTAAAGTTTTAAAATTTGATGGTATACGAATTTCTTTCATACATATACTATGATAATAGAGTGTTATCTCAAATAATCTTTATTATCACATAATATTATAGCAAATACTATCACTCAATTCTAGTATCCAAAATACCATGATATATAAGATAATAGAGTCAAAATTACACTATACCAAACGTTTCCAAAATGTTATCTTTCCCTTAGGAAGCATCAATCTATGATCATACATATTAATTTCGTTGTCATTTTAAAATGGTAGTTAGAAATAATAACCAAACTGTCAGGGCTACTGAAGTTTTAAAATTTGATGGTATACGAATTTCTTTCATATAAGTTTGGAATAAGAATCTGTTTTATACTAAAATTCCTTCAATTCCATTCTATGCAAACGTATTTTATCCTTCTAATGCATGTTTTATCATCATTTTCAACTCCTTTTTGTTATTCTTTGTCTTGAACAATTCCTTTATAGTAATTTCTCTAAATTAACTGACCGAGTATATATATAACATTGTATATGCTCACTTGGCTTTTAATCTCTTATTAACAAACAAAAGTAAATGAGTATTATAATTATAAATGCAACAGCATGCAACAACTAATTTAAAATTATCTAACAAGAATTATTATGTGGGTAGGTCAAGTAATTAGCACACTTTATCCAACACTCACAGATTGTAACTGCAAGAGGCTGTGTTGAGATACTAGTTATGAACCCAAACCACTTTAATTTGTTGAAGAAATTAAATGGAAAAATTAAATAATGAGCATGCACTTGCACTATAGAGTATGTGGCAGATTATGAATCACAGAGAAGATACATTCTTTCTTTTTCAAAGTTAAAGAAAATAAATTAGAAGCATGCATCATGCAAATATGCCTTTAGAAGCTCTTGCTTTTGTTAACCCCAGAAAGGCAGATACTTCCCCATGTGCTAAGATACTGTATTATCATCTTCTAAGACCCTACCCTTTTCAATAATTCTTCTAGTGCCATTTAGCTTTATGTCACTTTGAACTCTTCACTAACCAAATTAAACACCAAAGCACTACCTAATAGTGCTTATGTTCTTATCCATTTTAATTTCTGAAGGGACCACAAGAGAAAGTTATCAAAATTTTCTACATACCAAAGTGGCTCCAAAGAAAATGACATTGGTCTACAAAGTTGGAGGTGAATGGCCCACAAGATTAGCGGTTGGGAACACCAACTAGAACCAGCACATGTGCACTTTGATTTGTCATTGTTCTGCGACTCTTGGCCATGAAGCCTACCCTATCCCTTTATCTGTGTGCATTTTTTTGTACAGTTATTATCCATTTTTGCATATAAATAGAGGGTGCATTGGACTGCAAAAACCAGACCAAACAAGCTACACCTTCCTCTCTTGCTGCTTTTCTTTTCTTCTCAAGTCTCTCGAGCTTGGAATGGCACCCCACACATTTTCTTCTGCTCTGTGGCTTCTCATTGGTCTCTTCATCAGCATTCACCTCCAAGATTCCTCCACTGCCGCCGGCGGTTATGGCGGTTGGGAGAGTGCTCGTGCCACTTTCTACGGCGGCGGTGATGCCTCTGGCACAATGGGTGAGTTTAGCAGTACTTATGGTTTTTGGCTGTTCTTTTGTTTCACATCATAATAAAACTATTGAGTAAAATGTCATTTGTATCCTCAATTTTTTTTTTCTAGTAGTGATTTTTATCTATATATCCCTTACTTTCTGGACACTTGAGGCTAGAGTGGGGCGTCCCTCATCTAAAAAGATTCATTTTTTATAGCTTTTATGACTTGAATGCATCGTTATCATAATCAAAAGTGAGCTTTAGTACATGTTCATACTTTAATTGAACTGATCATAGAAGATGAGGCTTACCCTTATTTGTTTGTTATTACAGGAGGAGCATGTGGGTATGGGAATTTGTACAGTGAAGGCTATGGAACCAACACAGCAGCTCTAAGCACAGCTTTGTTCAACAATGGGTTAAGCTGTGGAGCATGTTATGAAATGAGATGCAACAGTGACTCAAGATGGTGCAAACCTGGTGCTATCATTGTTACTGCTACAAACTTTTGCCCTCCAAACTTGGCTTTGCCAAACAACAATGGTGGTTGGTGCAACCCTCCTCTCCAACACTTTGATTTGGCTGAACCTGCCTTCCTCCAAATTGCTCAGTACAGGGCAGGGATTGTCCCTGTCTCCTTCAGAAGGTAACATCAGTAGTCCTCACAATGGTTCCTTCATCAATTTATAAATCAAGCTAAGTCATTGTGGCTTTTCTCTTTACTAATATGTTATTCTGGGCCTTCTTCTTCTTCTTCTGGGTTATGATGACAGAGTGCCTTGTATGAAAAAGGGAGGTATAAGGTTCACCATCAATGGCCACTCTTACTTCAACTTAGTTTTGATCACCAACGTTGGAGGTGCAGGGGATGTCCATGCAGCCTCCATCAAAGGCTCCAAATCTGGGTGGCAACCCATGTCCAGAAACTGGGGGCAAAACTGGCAAAGCAACTCCTACCTTAATGGCCAATTCCTCTCTTTTCAAGTCACCACCAGTGATGGTCGAACCCTCACTAGCTACAACGTGGCACCACCCAATTGGCAGTTTGGCCAGACTTTCCAAGGTGGCCAATTTTAGGATAAAAAGCATAGACACTCACATGAATACCAAGAAATTCAATGAAATTTGAAGTATGGTGTTAAACATACATGGAATACAATATACCTTTGTTTTTAAGTATGGATGGTTACTTCATATGAGATTGGTTAGTGGAAATGTTTGTACACTTGAAATTTGGCCATGGCAGTGATCTAAAAGTGTTATAGGGATTGATTATGATAACTTTGTGATTTTGAAAGACCAGAGTGTTTTATTGCTCTCCAAAGTAGCTGAGGTGATAATGTTAGGCACCCGCTAGGCCACTAATGTATATGTGTGTATATTTTTATTAAATATTTAATTAAAAAATACTTATAATTTAAACTATTAATTAAATATAAAGATATTGAGATCGTTTGATTTATATAATTAATTTAATAATAATATTAATTTTTAAACTCATGAATAGAATTATAATAATCAAATATACTAACGTGAGTAAAAAGTAAGAGTTATATATATATATATATATATATATATATATATATATATATTGTATAACAAATGAGAAAGGGAAAAGGGTGATTAATGTGTGCAAATCTGTGAGAGTGTAAAGAAAAGTGAGAAAGAAGAAGGACGACAAATGAAGGCCCATAAGACCATAAGGCCATAACTTATCTTGTCCATTCATGTGAAAGAGCATCATATTTACAAAGCACTAATCTTACACAAAACTTGGACTGGTCCTGTGGTATGAAGTTTTCTTATCTTTCTGACAAATAAATGAAGAGTGAAGACATTGTGATAAGTAAAATAAGAATTAGCATTCTATCTCTGCAACTTCTAGTAAAAGGCATGTTTTCATTTCTGTTTTTCAATCCTCCTAATTATAAGAAAATTGATAGGGTTTAGATCGAAATGCATTTTTAAAAATAAATTAAAAACATGAAATATTTAGAATAAGATTCTTCACCATTTAAAATATAAAAAAATTGGAAACAAAATAAAAATTCAAAACTAAAGAATTAAAAGTAAAAGTAAAATATTTTCAGAAATCCAACACAACTTTAATGTTGTAATTACAGGTACAAACAGATGTATCTGAATCGCTCCCATACTCAAAGTACCATGATAAAACAGTAAATGATATATCAAACGACAAGGTATGTTTTAACCCAAAACCCTAGAAAAAGGCCTAAGTTTTTGGGGTAACTGTTCACTGTGTTTTATTAAAAAGGCATATTAATTTAATTTATAAAATTCTACATACAAACGCGTACTGTATGTATGAAAAAGAAATTGACAATCTGTAATCGCTTAAGTTGACTCATAAATTGGTTGTTTTTATTATTATTAAAAAAAAAAAAAAGAATAGGTTTTGTTGTTTCGTTTCCTTCCCAAATCCAAGACTGTAAAACCGAAAAATTGATCCATTTACATGAATCAGAATCACCGACTGTTTGACTCGGTTCAAGTCGAGTAGAGCCCTACTTTTTTTCCCTGCGTCTTGTGTCGCTAATTTCAGATACCTTTTTTGTTTAGGGTTGCTTTTCTGGAAATCGAATTTTTCTTATTCCGTACCGTTTTGCTCATCAATATCCATCAATCCAAGCCCCGCCCACTCTGTGTCTCCTTCATCACGTTTTGATCTCTGTTTTTTCTGCCCTTAAAGAATCTATAGTGTTTTGATATTTTTATGAGGCAGTTGAATTAGGGACCCTGTTTCCTTTGCCCCGGTGGTTTCATACACCGATTCTGGGGTGTTGGCTCCTTGAAGCTCTTTATTGGGTCGTCATCATTTTCGGGTCCTGAACTCTGAGACGGTGTCGTATAGCTTTGCATTCGCATTCCCTTTGTGGGCATCATGGCTGATCTTCAAGTAAGTTCGCCACGGGTGAACGGTGCCGTAATTGCCGAGGATCGCCTATGCTCGTCTACTCCTTCGTCACCGCTTCCGGCATCGAACCCGGATCCGTCTTCGGTTGGGGTGGATGCTTGGTCGAGAGCCGAGAAAACGACCCATGATATTTTGTGCAGGATACAGCCCACTTTGGGTGCCGACAAGAGAAGGAAGGAGGTCGTTGATTATGTACAGAAAATGATAAAATATGGTGTTGGATGTGAGGTGATGTTGCTTTCATGATTATTATGATTTTTTTTCTTGTTCTTTTTTAATTGAACGTCAGTTTATCAATATTGGCAAGCCTAAACGTCTCACATCCAACTTTGTATCGGTTTTATGACATCCTGGTTCATATCCTGGTCATTATATTCAGAGGTTTGGTTTCACTGTTTGCTGACTTGATGTTTTATTCACCATGTTTGCTTTTGTTGATTATTTCAGCTTCTAAGACTTATTCAAATATTTAGTTTCTGATATTGGACACAAATTGGAGTTGCTTATGTTGTGCTTCTACTACTTCTGTTTTTTATAGTGCTGATCTCGACACATGGTACTGCCTTTGAAATAAGTGGGAATTTTATCTTGGCTGAGTAAACTATCGCATTGCTTTGCAACTTTATTCATTTGCGCAATATCTTCTCTTTTCTATAGCTTGATAGTAGTGATTAGGTCAATTAAATGTCAAGAAAACATAGTGAAATTGTATCCAAGATCGTATGGCTGATGAATCTAGGTGGTTTAATGGGACTAGTGCTGAAAATTGAAGGAATTGAGTGATCTGATGAGGGTTATATTTTATATGTATATGTATTTTTTAATCAAGTTGCACTCTTCTGGTCTTTGCTTCAATTGAATATGGTTGTATATTGGCATGATTTCCTTTATTGAGTGGTTCATCAGGTGTAAGCCATGGTTTTGGGGTTTATTTTAATTTATTTTTGAACGAAATGCTTATGTGTTTGTCATAACAATGAAATGATCCTATTGGCAAATTGGAGAGCCTTCTTTTGGATGAAAACTGATAGTTCTTTCCAGTTCCTATTATTTCTTAAGTAGTGCTGCTGATTGAAGCAGTGATTCTGAAGTAAAATAAATAAATAAATCTTGGCAACATGTAGTCAACTAATGATAATAGGATTTTTTTTGAGACCATAAAAGTTACATTGATGTTAAGATTTTTTTTGTTACAGGTCTTCCCTTATGGGTCAGTTCCATTAAAAACATATCTTCCAGATGGAGATATTGATTTGACTGCCCTTAGCTTTCAAAATATTGAGGATGCTTTAGTATCTGAAGTTCATGCTGTCCTAAAGGGGGAGGAAATCAATGAAGCTGCTGAATATGAAGTAAAGGATGTTCGTTTCATTGATGCTGAGGTACTTTCCACCATACTCCTTGATGCCTTGATGGAAGTTGAATATTTTTCTTATAATGTAAAATTAGAGTTCCAGGGATGGAGGCTAACAGCCCCCTCAATTGCAACTGCTTCCAAGTGTATATGAGTGCCCTTTTCCTTACCCTTCTGTTCCTTTTTTCTGTCAATTGAATGTTTTCTTATGCATAGAAAGTAATGGAAGCTACTTGTTTATTTATACATTGTGACACATGGTATTCTTGCTACTGAGATGTGATTGTCCTATGAGTTTTACTTTATTTTTTTCTTGGACTCCGAGTTCTACTTGTATTTGTAGTTAAATTATATTCTTCTCTTTTCTGGATTTCAAAGTTTTCCCACTCACGTAGACATTGCTTAAGCAATGTGTCAGGTTGGTTCTGCCTACAATGCTTGTTTTTGAGGTACCATTCATTTGCATTCTGTGTCAGGAAATAAAGAAGCTACTTGTTTACTGAAGATGCTAAAATAAGGATTGTGGGGCTGTTATTTGTGTAGATTCTCTTCCCGTTAATTTGTGTATGTATCTGATTTTTATGTGTCAAATTTTTGGGGGTTCTTTATCTGCAGGTTAAGCTTGTGAAATGCATTGTACAGAATATTGTCGTAGATATCTCCTTCAATCAGTTGGGAGGACTCTCTACATTGTGCTTTCTTGAGAAGGTAGTATCCTCTGAAGACCACCAACACTACTGAATTCTTCTCTTCATTGCACTCAACATTTCAAAATTCAGGATGATACTTTTTAATTTTTTTTTTCTCTTTTGCTTATTACACTATTTGAAATGTTAATGTATAATGTATTTCAGCTTTCACACATTATAGTATAGAGTTATTGTACAATGATGCAGTTCGATCTTTAGTTTTGTTTGGTATATATTAATTGCATATGGCTAACTGATTTTTGCTTTTATAATGACAGGTTGATCGTCTTGTTGGCAAGGATCATCTCTTCAAGCGTAGTATTATCCTGATAAAAGCTTGGTGCTACTATGAGAGTCGCATCCTTGGTGCCCACCATGGTTTGATTTCAACATATGCTTTGGAAGCGCTGGTTCTTTATATTTTCCATCAATTTCATTTATCATTAGATGGTCCACTAGCAGTAAGTTCTCCATCAAATATACTTGAGTCATACTTTGTTAGAAAAATAGCAAAAAGAAGGGGAAAGAATCTACTTTAAATGGTACTGGTAAGGTATCTTATTTTTATGGAATTTGTTCACTCTACTCTGTGTTCCAGGTTCTATACAGATTTTTGCATTACTTCAGCAAATTTGATTGGGACAATTATTGCGTTAGTTTGAAGGGGCCAGTTAGCAAGTCTTCTCTGCCCGATATAGTAGGTGGGCAATATATTTGTGTCTGTAAGATCAAGTAGCTTTATGTTTGTTTTCCTGATTCTTTCTTTCTTTATGTGAAGCTGAGGTACCAGAAAATGGGAGAAATACGCTACTAACTGAAGAATTTATTAGAAATTGTGTGGAATTGTTCTCAGTTCCTTCAAGGGGGTTTGAGCAAAACTTGCGTGCATTTCCCCAAAAACATCTTAACATCGTTGATCCATTAAAGGAAAACAACAACCTTGGGCGCAGTGTTAATAGAGGTATCAAATGCCTTTCATTTAGTCTGAATAATTTATTAGATTATGGTCAGGTTGATGAAACTAGATTATTATATGAAATTTTTTTACATAATCTTAACATGTTCTGTAATCTGTTTTTAACATTGTATCTTCACTACCCTTTTTTTTTTAGTAAATTTTCTATTCTTTTTCTTTTATTTATATATTTTTTAGGAGATCTAAAAATAGATAGATCAGTCTGAACAGTTCATGCTAAGCAAATCTGGTGGAGTCACTTGATATAGAAAATCCTTCTAATGGGGGAAAAACTACAGAAGGATTGTCTTAAGCAAGGTTATTAAGTTTACGATTTAGATCATAAGATTATGATGATACCACCTTTGAAAATCAATCTTAATCCTAATTAGGATTGAAATCTCCAGGATTGCAATGGGATCACAATCCAGATCATAGGATCACTCCATTATCCAGGATTGCAAAACATGCCGTTCTAGAGTGCCAGAATGGTGCATTCTGGCAACCCGGAGCTGTTCGTTCTGGTTGAGAGCTCTAAAATCCCCCAAATTCGTGACATAATGACTTATTTTCGACTTTCATTAATGCTTCTCCTTTGTTGAGTCCATTCCTCAGCTTCCATTTCTCCCTTCCACTTTACTAGAAATGAGAAGCTTGCATCATCATGTTCATGCAATCATGCCCCTTATGGAACCTAAGTGACTTGGGTTACTCAAAAGCTAGCCGATAAGGGGGAAGAACCAAGTCACCTAAGTACCCCAACAAGCACTCCAACTACTTGATGTGGGACTTGGATAACGCATACTATCCTATACCTATCATAGCACCGTCTCTGAAAAGCTGACATCTTAGTGGCTGCACTCTGCACAAATTTACTCAGCAATGCTTCACTTGGCTTTGCTTCACTCTATTGAGGGCTTTCTATAAAATTAGCTTGATGAAACTTTTGATACTGGGAATAATAGTTCTCTTGATTCTGGAAATAATAGTTCTCTTGATTCAAGAGTTAATATTATATATTTCTGCCATGTAGGAGTAATTTTAAAATAAACCACTTGCAGAGTGTTCAATGATGACAGTGAATCAAATTGACTTGTCAAGTTCTCTCATAGTCCACCTGAAATTATCTGATTGTATCTTTCCAAAGACTTAAATTAGGAAAATAAAAAAATAAGTCCAAAGACCAGGAACAAAACCTAATATATTTCTTTCATGAACATACCTCCACGAAAAGGGTTGTTGATTTTTACTTTATGGTAATTTGACTTTCTTTTTGCCTTTTTGGAAGTTTCTTTATTCTATCTCCTCTGTGGATACCATCAATGCTTGAAGTATACTGGCAGGCATCCTTTCTCACACCTACACAGTTCTTTCAGAGGAGATACTTCTACTAGTTAGTTGTTAGAACAACAAGTGATTGTTAGTAAAGATTTAGTGCTTTAAAGATCTATGGTGGAAAAGTATTATTCTTTTGTAAGTTGATAAAAGTGAATGAACTTAATTATATGTTTCATGTACCTGTATTCTCCAATGCCTGTTTTTATTGCTTCTTTTTATTTTTTTTTAAATTTTTTTCTTTGAATGGCTGCTATTGCCTTGGTTTTTGTGTAATGATGCATTGAGATGTCTAATGTCACATTTTAATGAAGATTTTTTTTTTTAAGGTAATTTTTATCGAATACGCAGTGCCTTTAAGTATGGCGCCCGTAAACTTGGCTGGATTCTTGTGTTACCAGAGGATAAAATAGCGGATGAGCTTAATAAGTTCTTTGCAAACACTTTGGATAGGCATGGAAGCACTCATTGGGATGACATGCAATCTCCGAGTCTGGGTTATAGTGCAAGAGGTTTTGATTTCTCATCCTCAGACAACAGACTGTGCTCTGAAGACATGACACTTCTTAATTTGTCAGATGGATTTAACAAAGATGTGATGCTGGGAAGTCAACGGAAATCTGAAATCAGAGATGAAAGTGAAAGATACTTGACAAAAGATGTGTACTCTCGCACAGGGCCATTACATGACTCCACTGGAGATAAAAATGCTGTTTCAGGGTATTTTCCTGGTGAAGATATTAAGAATGTTGCAACATCTGGGTTCTCGGGTATGACAAGTAATGGTTCATCATATTGTTCAAACGTGAGGACTCAATTGAGCAATTCACTGTCAGGAAAGCATCCAACACATTCTAATCTTGGCTGGTTGAGAGAAAATGGGAGAGTTGAAAATAGGATTTCTTGTACTGAATCAGCTGTGAATTCTGTTGTTGATGATGAGAAAGAGAAGCATAATATGGTGAGCAATTCAATCTGTTCAAATACTGATGATAAGAATATGGAATCATATGGTTCAGAAGCTTTAAACAATTCTGTTGATAACTTCGACAATGTTTTCTCTCCTCAAGGTGATAGATTCACTGCAAGTGTTTCTTGGGGCTCGGAAGCTTCAAAAGTACTGTTGGACCTTACTGGTGATTATGACAATAACATTAGGAACCTACAATATGGTCAGTTTTGTTATGGTTATGCTGTGTCTCCACTTGTGGTACCCAGTCCTCCCATGTCTCCGAAGTTGCAGAATAGAAATCCATGGGAAACTGTTCGTCAATGTCTACAGATCAATCACAATATTCATCCTCAGACAAACTCTAATGGTGTTGTTGTGGGACAACAACTTTATGTTGTAAATCATCATACCCTACCCATTGCCCCATTTGGTCCTGAAGAGAAGAAAAAGCCACGGGGAACCGGCGCATACTTCCCTAATATGGTATCTGTATAAAGTTATTTAGATATATTATTTAGGTATAGATGTGAGCTTTATGGTTGAAATCTTACTGTTAAGCTCATAATTTTTCAGGCTTCCCGTCCATACAGGGATAGACCAGTGCCAGGAAGGGGAAGGGGCCAAGCACCTGGGACTTATGGACAGCTGCAGAGACACACACGTAAATTTGGCATGGCTCCAGCTCCACAAGAGGTGAATGTGTCTGTGGATGGTGGCTCTGAACCTGCATTAGAAGGGTATCCAGTTCTTGGCGGTGTTAAATCCAGATTGTCAGAAACCTATTTCTCTCATCCTTCCACACGGGGATCACAGCATGCTAATGGTCTCCTTCATCCATCTGAGAAACATGAGTCTGACACTGTTAGCCAGCTCCTTCGAGGACCACCAAGACCTGAGGTGAGCAGTCACCCAGAATCAGGCATTTCTAATTCTAGGGGCTCTGTGCCTAGCATGGATGTAGTGGCAGAGGGGAGTTCTAGTTCAATATCTGGAGTTGATCGCAAAAGGTAATCAAATTTCTCCATTTATGCCTTATTCAAATGCTAAAGAGATTTGTTAAATTGCTGGAATTTTCATTTTGGAGCTTGAAGCACTATATGGTTATAGCTTGTACTTGGTAGTTTTCCTTCTTTAAGGGGATGTCTATGGTTTGAGATTCAGGATTGAAGTGCAAGGCTATCATTTGAAGAATGAAGATGACTTTCCTCCACTTTCCCACTGAGTGCCAATGATGGATGGGGAATATGTAATAGCATTAACAGTAATGGTCAATACATGGAAACATCAATTACTTGCCTCCCTTTCAGCGGGTGCAACCTAAGGATGGCGATTTTGTAAGAATTAAGAACAATGTGCACTCATGTGAGAATGGAAGATAGCTTCCACCCTGGGAATACATAGAACTGATAGTACCAAATAAGTAGAAAAATGTTGAGGATAACCGTAGATGCTAACAAACTAGACTTAGCTTTGATTGAGTTGAGACATCCTTTTTCCCTGTTTTCTTGCTCCAGTTGATCTCTTGTACAAAGGTGCTTGTAAATTCTGTTTTTTGTCTCCTACATTCACTATTGTTGCCATTATTTAGGGATGTATATATCAGGTCATGTTCCTGAAGTTTTGTGTTTCTAGTTATTTGTTTTTGTAATACTGAAGAGGTTAGATATCACATGAGAATGGATACGCAGAATTTCTTACCGTTGCAGTTTATATATTATAATTTAGTGTTACTGTTGACATTTAGCAGTTAGTATATGACTTCATGCATGACCTTGCCTGATATACTCAGAAGTGAAGAAACAATATAGGTTTCAATGTATCATAACTAGATATATAGTGATGAGATGCAAAACCAGAAATACCATAGTTGCACACGATTCCTTAATGACCATGTTTTGCATGAGGCCTGTGCATATAATTATAACTATTGGTTGTTAAATTGTTTTGAATTTTTTCTAGTAAATTGTGAATTTGCTGAATATCGTTATGATCATCTAAACTTGAGATATGTGTTTTTTGTCCCCCATTTTTTTTCTTTCTTTGGCCGATTTGTTTCAATTTTTTTCTCTTTAATTGAGAACGAATTAGTTAATTGTTCATTTTATGTGATATTTCCCCCCATTGTTTTTCATGACAGAAGCAATATCTATGGTGGAGTCCATAGCCATTCAAATTGGCTTCCACGAGAAACATGATTAATTTTCACCTTGTAGTTCATGGGATTTCAGTATAACCATTTCCCACACCCAAAAAACGAAAGAAAGAAAATCATCTAAATTAATAGCTGGAAGTACTTGGATGGTCCCTCTCTCCGCCTGTCTGAAATTTTTACCAAGTAGAGTTGCTAAAATACAGCAGGTAGCAACTAGGTTTATGGAAGCTAGGATATTTGAAGTCTACCTGTCTCAGTTGTTTCGGCACCGGAAATGTCACTTGTATAATTGTTATTTATCACAATTAATGTGTCTGTACTTATATCTAAGTGGGGTCACTTCATATAGTTAAGGTAGGAACCAATGGAATTCAAATATGGCTATTGTAATAGTTGTAAGGATATTTTATTTTGTATATAGTTATTTTTCTGAAGAGAAAGGGTTATGAAACAATAAGAATCCCTTATCCAGCATCCATACGTGTAAAGTCAAAAAGAGAAAATTGATAAGAAATTACAAATATCCAACTAATTTAATCATTCCCAATAAAAAGCAATGATTGAAAATCCTGCCTTGCTTCACCATTTATGATCTGTCTTGGAATTGCTTTGAACAAAATGTCTGTCACACTATGGTTGAATTGATAAAGGTTTTATGGCTTTCAATACCAACTTAAAGCTACTTTTCTTTTTTCTTTAAAAAAAAATGAAATATTTTATTCAGAAGGAATCCTGCTTTGTGGATAAATTCCATGTTCATTGGAAATACAGAGCATAACAATATCACTGATGAAAGGCATAAAGGCATAAAGATAGTGCCGGGGTAGGCTTTTGTTTTTTCCTCCGTGCAATTATTTTCCACTGGATTTGTGATTGTATGTTCATAGCTTATTATTGTACTCATCTCTTCTTAGTAGCATCTTCCAGAAATGACAGTTCAAGTTGCAAGCAGGGCTGATGCTGCAATTCAATTATACCTATCCATTGTTTGTTTTTCATCTTTTGTTATAAGGTGATATATATATATATATGATAAAAAAAATTTTAACTAAATTTTTTTGTAGGTTCTAGAGAAAGGATTAGATTTGAATAATTTTCGACTTAAAAATAAACATATGCAAATATCAGATTAAGCCCAAATTTAAGTATGTTTGGCCTCATCTTGACTTAGGTGTATCCCTACTTTCGGCTTAAAGTGATATAAATAAGTTGCCATTTATCATGTTTTCCAATCTTCTCAAAGCTAATTTCCCCTAAAAAGGTCTTCTCAAAGCAAAGATATTGTTACTCTTGGTGTGATAGCGTTCAAACTTTCATAAATAAATATTTAAGAAAATTTAATTTATTGAAAATAAAAAGATCATAACAATTTTATGAGTCTGGGGATATAAAGTTTCTGTTAATTACTTGCACATTATTCTTTAAAGTTTTAATATAGAAATTATTTTATCTATTTTTCTTTGACCATGATAACTCGAACTATGACACACAAGTGACAAGACTCCCATAATTAGTGTGACAATCTCTTATTCAATTATAAAAAAGAATCTAATATAGCATTTGAGTTAACACCATTAAAGGAAAAAAAATATACAAAATAACCCATATCTTAAAGTATAAAACTTGAAGATTCTATTTTCTAATTTTAAAAATTTTTTAAAAAGCCACTAGATATTTAGAAGGAAAATTTTCACATTTTTATCCCGTAATTAACTTGATATATCTGCAAACCGAAAAAGAAACTTCATATATTGAAAGTAACAATAAGATGAATCAAAGATAATTAAAGAATAATTTATACGGAGAGCGTTGTTATCAAGCACCAGTGGTCTAGTGGTAGAATAGTACCCTGCCACGGTACAGACCCGGGTTCGATTCCCGGCTGGTGCATTTGTTGAGCCATGACGAAGCTTGTGCTTACTGTGACTCATGGGTCTGTCACATCCGTCCGTAACCTTGGAACGAAAAGTAGTGCATCTGAGCTCTTCTATGTTTTTTTCCTTTCGTTTTGATTGTTCATCTTCCTTTTAACCATATATATAGAACGTCTAGTGGTAGTTTTGATTGTTCACCAATATAGAACGTCTATCAAGTTCAGACAAATTTAATTTGAAGTAACGAAGATTCCATAACATAGATTATAAAGTTTTCTCAACAAATATTTTTTATAAACGAATCATTCTGTTAATTGTTTTTATGTAATTTTGATATATAAAATATGAGTTTTGTTTAATGTTATTGGACTCGGACCAGCCACAAGCGAACCACTGGCCCGAAGGATAATCTGGTCCAAGTGAGCCGAATGAATCGTTCTGAGATCAAATCAGGTCAAACCTGATTTGATCCGACGGGTCAATTTCAACTCGTTGAACCAGATCAAACTGCAAACCGTTCTTTTTCTCTCTCTTTTTTTTGTAATTTCTCCAATTGAAACGATGTAGTTTGATGCAGAATACGACAACTCACTTGCATCTGAAATCTGATTATCTAAACTAGGAACGCAGCGCAGCTTGAGTTCTACCTTCTGAAGCTTCACGGTTCATGCCAACGAAGACGCAGCACCGCAGCTCCTCATCGTGTTCCACAGCGGCTCGTCTTCCAGCCACTACAACTCATTGTAGGCGTCCTAGTCAGTTCCTCTTTTTTTTTTTTTTTCTTGATTTAGATGCTTCAAAAGTTATATCACAGAATAATGGCTGGGTTTTTCTAGTTCATTTACAACTCACCGTCGTTTATATGCAATTCGTTTCTTTGTTTGATGATTTATTACAGAATAATGGTTGAGTTTTTCTTGTTCTTTAATTCAAAATATTATTACGTTATTGTAGAATAATGAGTAATAATCAACAATTTATCTGTCTTCCATTCCCTCTTGAATAATGGCTGAGTTTTTCTTGTTCTTTAATTCATCTGTCTTAAGCAGTCACTTATCATTCTCTCTTGAAATTTTTTTCCAGTAATTAGGAGTATGAGGAGCATGATTTTTTTGAAGTAATTCCACTACAAAGTATTCAATAACCCTTATTTCCTTCCTGCGTCCCTTGCTCTGCCTCTGCCTTATTACATTTAGACTAACCACATGCATGCCTTGGAGTTGCTCTGTAACGTCTCCATCCTTCTCTGTTATTCCCAATATTGCATAAGCTCTGATCTACTTATGCTGGTGTTGTTACTTTCAACTGATGTTTCATGCACTTTAAGCAACCAACTTTTGTCGGTTTGAGTCTAAAAACTATGATTTTGTTAATCAATAAATTAAAAACACTAGTTAAAATTTTTTCTAATTTATTAATAGAGTATTTAATAATTTAAAATTTATAAAAAAATTAATAAAAATAATAATTTTGAATATTTAAAAATTTCATTAAGTATTTACATAAAGTTTTAACTAATGTCTTAAAATACTAGTTACCAAAACTAGTAAAATATATGTGTAAAAATTGTCAACAAATTTGAAAATTAAAGTCTCAACATAACATAAACTCATACTGTAATGCCAATCAGTGTGGCATCCCCAACCAATCATTCTAATAATTGATAGCTGTATGCTACTACTCCTGCTCCCCCCCTAATTGTGGAGTGCATATCCCATTATCCCTATATATATCATTATTCCAACACTTTTTCTTTTTCCTCTTTTTGGTAACCAAAAATTTTAAGTAAAAGAAATAGGCTTTCAAATTAGAAACAAGACAATTTTTTTAATTTATAAAATAATTTACAAAAACTACTAATAAAAATATTTTACAATTCAATATGAGAGAAAAAGGATTCGTTTGGATCCCACCACTTTTAGTTGTTCCCAAAGTCCCTAACACATGTAGTGGTTGTGCCTATTGCACCAACTCCCTTAGTATAGATGTGTACATCCCAGGTGAGTGGATGTGAGTGTCCATGCCTTATCCCAACATTTTTTCAGTAAATTATTTTTAAAAAATTAAATAAATATTTAAATTATATAATTTGAGAATTTGTGTTTTTAATAGAAAATAATATTATTATTGAGAATATTTGAATTTTTTTTATTTTAAGAACAGTTTATATATTTTTTTCAAATGAAAAAATACTCATATAATTTAAATATCTTATAAAATAATAATTTATCCTAAAACCTCTTAAGCAATGTTAATGTTCAACTAGTTCTTGATAAATTTTTTGATTTAATGATTAGTTTAATTTTTAAAATATTATTTTAATTACATTTTTTTGGCATTGTATTACTATCATTAATTGATATATGTCAAAAGTTGATAAAATTTTGTGAAAATGGGTGTAATGTATCAGAGCATTTCACCACGTTAATTAATTTATTAATAAATGAAAACCTACTTCTAATTAATTCTAATCTAATTATCCAAACTCTTATAGTGCCAACACCTTCACTATTTTTCGTCATGATTTTTTGACGACCCTGTACGCAGTACACAGTAGTATGTCACTAAATTCAACACATAATTAATAGCATGTGCGCATCCCTTTTTGAAAATAATATTTGAGATAATTATATAATTATTATGTATATTGTTATTGATCAATTTAACCTGAATAGATTCATGGGGAATGTAAGTAAGACGGTATTTGGAAGAAACAAATCCTGCGTAGAAAATAGATCAATAATACAAATAAAAGAATAATTTTTTAAATGTATCTCAAATACTAAAATTAAAAAAGTAAAAGAATGTAAGAACATAATAAACTTTTAAAATATAAGAATTTTCTTATCTGATATCAAGTGATATTAAATTATTTATAAGTGAAGTTAACACATTGATGGTACGTAACATTTAATGAATACTTATCTTTAAACGATTCTTAGCCGAAAGCATTTAATTAAGTGCAAAAAGATAAGAATCTGTAAAGATTTCAGAACAATATTGGATTGCCATACCATAAAATCTTGTATAGTAATCTTCATCTTTTTTTTTTTATATCATATAATTATAACTTTGAATATATTTGTTATCAAATATTTTCTAATAATAATATAAAAATATGTAAAAAAAATTAAAAGACCCAATTATATAGAATGATGAGTTATTTTTTTAATTAAAAAAATATGATAATAAAAATATAAAAATTATATCTAAATTTTTTTCATTAATTATATATACATAAAATGTTTATATTTATTTATAATACTTGACCACCCTTTTTCTTTTTTTGTATATAAGATTTTGAGTCTCACTGTTAAAGGGATTTTCCTTCATTCTTCGCAACTTCACTAACAATAATGAGGTTCCACCAGGTATTTTATGGCAAAATGGAGTTCTGTGTGTAAGAAGCATAGATTAATATATGGTTACATCTAAAGATACGAGACACGTTATTTGTCTCAAAACACGAATTAATTATAATTATATTTTTAAGTATTAATATTGATATGAATATTAGTTTTTTTTTTAAAAAAAATTTATTAAAACAAATTTTATTTAAAATATTATCATATGTTAAATATAAATATTTTGTTAATAAAATTTTAAATATTAATTTAGATTAGATCAAGTCCTTTTGGTTTATAGATATTGGTTTGATTCTTCTTAATTTGTGATCCAATGCAGTTGGAGGTTTCATTAGGCGATAATTCGTTTGATTGTTTTTATTTCCTTTGTTTCAAAAATTGTTTTTTAAATCAAATCAGATTAAAATATTTGAGTTTGGGCCATAGATATATTAAGTTTTGAATCGATTAATAAGGGCCCTATCGATGTTTCCTGCGGAAACTGCCAATATGGTATAAGAGTTCCGTAATTAATTTTTTAATTTTTTTTAAGGAGTTCTGTTCCTATTGTCTTCATGATACTTATTAAAATATTATTTAATTGGTCGACAAATTATTTAATTATTTAAAATCTGTAAAATATTAACAACAATAATAAGTTTGAATAATATGTAACAATTTTATCACCTAACCAAAAGAAATTTAATCAATGTTTTAAATATACTTGTTAGTAAATTTTTTTAATAAATTGTAATCTCTTCTCTTAAAAGATATCAAAATTATATATTTTTTATTTTAAAATTTTACATTAAAAAACTTAAAATTTTATCTATTTTAATTAAAATACCTTTAATGATAATATTAATTTTTTAAAAATATTATAATTTATTATAAAATATATTTTTAAAAATTATAATATTTTATTATTATTTATTTTGAGTTAAAAATACTAAATTTATTTTATTTTTATTTAAAAAATATTTTTTATATTATTCAAGTATATATTTAATTATATAAATAATAAAAATAAAGATAGTTTGGTCAAAATAAATAAAATTATAAGTTTTTTTATCTATTAAAAAATAAAAATATAATTTTTTTAAATAGAAGAGAAAAAGTATAATTTCATAATTTTTAAGAAAAAAAATAGTATAATTTACTCTATTTTTTAAAAATTATTTGGATAGACTTTTACGACCAACAAAAAATTAAGAATTTCTTACAAGACTGAGTGAAGAGTGTTCAAATGATAAAATTTAAAAAAAAAAAAAAAAAGGAGGAAATAGACATCTATCGTTACGATAACATCCTAGTAAACAAATTAAATTTGCTTTTTTAAATAACAATGGCGAAAGATTTGACATGGTGGATAAGAAGAACAATATTGAATAGTTCAATGAATTTAATTAATGTGGTCAACCCTTAGATAATAACATTAGGGCAAATAATTGATAACACTATTAATTAGTTGCTGGACGATTATTGGATGAATTAGATGCATGATTAATTTCAATTATTTTTTTATAATCACTGAAAGTTCAAACATATAATTTTTAATCATAAAGAGAATTATTGATTCACAGAATAAAGAATTGGATACCATTAAAACTCAAGCCGACTCTCCTATTTGTGTTTTCAATCAAAAAATTTAAGAAAAACTAAAAAGAGAGAGAGAAAGAAGAGAGACAAATAGATGCGAGGTTGCTATCTTTATAATCTCTTCCTTAAAACTCTACATTTTACTACCATATAAATAACTATTATTCTTTATATTTATTTATATTGAAAAATTAAATAGACAACAAATTTAAAGTGATATGATCGTATACTATAGATTATTATTATTATGAAATTTTTCTGTGCTATTTTGGTACGTCACTCTCATATACACTAATAATGATCCCGTGCAAGTTAGAAAATAATAAAATCAAGTGGATGTTGAGTATATCTGGACTTTGAAATTTATATAGCAGACGTATTGGAGCATTGTGCTACTAAAAATATTAAAATATTGAACATTATTTCACTATTTCAATAACATCTAAAACATTGAAAAATATCGCTTATTATATCTAGGAGCATTGTTTTGTTTTCTTAATAGACCTTTTGGCATTGATGAAAAGTTATATAACTGAATATTATAAAAAAAATTGTTAGAAGTTTGTATTCAAAAAAGTTAATTAAATAAAATATAGTCTAATAATTAAAATTATAAAAAATATAAAAAATTATTAAAATATATTTAAAATAAAATACGTTAATATCATTTATTTTATATTACTAATCTCACATGATAAAAAAAAATTTATTTATTACTGTTGTAATATTAAATAATTAATTGGTACACAATATATAATAAGAAATTTATCTTTTTGCTGAGTTATTTTTCAAAATAACATTCATAATTTAATTAAGAAAATAGTTCATTACATCAGAAAGAACAAAATAAACATTTGAAAAATTACAAAATCAAACATAAAATTAAAATTAGAATAAAATTGCGTCAAAAAGCTTCGTAGTACGTACTAACAAGCAAAATTAAAATCTTAAATTCATTTTTTTTTTTCACGAATAGATTCGAGTCCAAACATAAAATTTAAAATATATATATAATAAAAAGAAGAAGATAAAGATGAAGAACTTGACTTGAGTCTGGTATGTATTTCAATAATGCAATGAGAAGTACCCCCACCAATATCATATCAGAAAAACCATGGCCGAGCTGGTGCCGCCTACAAAAGTCAACGTTGTAATCCTTGACGTCCCCAAAATTAGAATCTTCTTGTGCGTGACATCACCACCTGTCCTCCAACACTGCCACCTCAGCCACATTGTGGCCCCCACTGACCCCACCTCACTCTCCATTTATGTTCAATTCTCCCTTCATCAACTCCTCAATCCCCAGTCCTCACCTCCCAAAAGGCCAAAACTTTCGTTTCAGCTTCTCGCTTCTCTTTCTGGGTTTTAGCTTCTCTAATTCCATTTCTCTGCCAACTTCTGCTTTCTTTCTTTTTTTGTGGCTTACACTGATCCACAGATGCTTACAACAAAGCGGGGCTTTAGATTCTTCAAGTTCCGTGCTCTAGTGCTCCCAGAAGCCTCCTACCCTATTATGGCCCTATCTGAAAAGCACCCCTTTTTCGTCACTTTGTGAATACCCAAAACTGACCCTACTCTGAATCCCTAAGTGTCATCTGACCCCATTAAAATTCTTGGGGGAAAAGGGAATTTTATAGGAGCGTGTTACTTTTATGCAAGGATTATCCGCTTATTCTGTCCGCCTAAATTGTACTGTCGCGTCAAATCTCGCAACCTTGTCCCTGTAACTTTCGTTTCCAAAAGGAACAAGAAAAGGAAAAATCAAATGGTTGCTAAGGACTACGACCACTTGACATGCGCGATTGTGAAGGTGGGGAAGATAATGCGGAGTATTGATAACTCAAACTCAAGGCTCTTCTGGCTATTTTTCGGGGTTTTCTCCTACGCAAGCCACGAGGGAAAGCCTCGGATTTAGGATTATACTATAACGGAATAAGAATATTTTGCTCTTCTTTCTTTTTTTTCCCCTCTTGACACCTACCTACTTTCTGCAAAAGAGTTTTGTGCAAATTAAGTGTTGGAGAAAGGAACTAGGAAGTGAATTTTAGTTGGAGCAGCTAGTTAAGGATCAAACATGTATGCCAATAAAGAGAACAAGGAGGATGGTAGAGCAGACTATGGTTACGTGGAAAATGACCCAACTGGTCGCTATGGCAGGGTAAGTTCTAAAGTATTAACCATGTTTCTCTTTATCTCTATTTCTCTCCATTTGTTCTTGGCATTTATTATGCTGTTTGACTTTGGATTGTACGTCTATGACAAGAAGGGGAAAAGGTTTTCGGTCCACGTGAATTGTATAGGCTATTTAACATATATTACGATATGATAGTATTCTGTGTATATATGTGCACTAGGAACGGTAAATGGTTTACCATGGTTGTCCTTTTGCAAAGGCTGAACCTTGTGATATTGTGTTTTGGTTAGGCTCTTACCATTGTTCTGTGTATATATTTTGGTGTTTCTTATTTATGGTAGCTAAACTCCTAAAGTTTTAGTTAGTTGAAAGAAATTGTTGATTTAAGTATAGCATATGTAATCAAATGCAAAATGATTGAGACTAGTTGTGTGTGACTAAAACTCCATTTTAATCTCGATGATGATCGCAGTATTAATTGGCGCTTTTTTGTATTAGTTTGATCCTCACAAGTATATTTTTGTTTCAATTTCATCATTGCAGGGCTATTTAAATGATTCCGTACAATCTGTTGAGGATCAAGTATTTTTTAGAGTTGAAACAAAATCAAACTTTCGATAAATAAAGAGATACAGAAATTTGTATATTATTGAAGAATTACTGTATTACTGCTAAAATGTTTATTTGCCTCGTCATGACCCTTCAGTTATGACTCAACACCTTGTCAATTAATCAGGAAAAGCTATTGCATACCTGCTTTTGCAGATATAGGATTACCAAATGATGGATTAATGGGACAAAGTAGAGTTTTCTACCTTTTATTTTTTTTGAAAAATCATTCTAAAAAAAGTTTATATTTGCAGGCCATGAAAACAGTGGTGTCATGACTAAAATGGTCTGAAACTAGATGATGACTATGCTATCTATTGTCACAAGAAGTCCTTTTTACACTTGCCTGGTTGTATATAGTTATATAAACTCTTTCTAATCCTATTGTGGAAATTTTCCTGGGAGATAAGTTACCGTTTTTGTTGTTATGTTCATGTGAATAAATGGGGAATTAGGATGTCATCATACAACTGACTTTATGTGACTAAAATTCTTTGCACTTTGTGAGCAGTTTGGAGACATTCTAGGAAAAGGAGCGATGAAGACAGTATACAGAGCTATTGATGAGGTCCTTGGAATAGAGGTTGCATGGAACCAGGTCAAACTCAATGAGGCACTTCGCACAGCAGAAGATTTGCAGCGGCTTTACTCAGAGGTTCATCTCCTCAGTACCCTCAAGCACCAGAGCATCATACGATTCTATACCTCCTGGATTGATGTTGATAACAAGACCTTCAACTTTATAACAGAAATGTTCACTTCAGGGACACTAAGAGAGTAACTTTCTTTCCGACAATTTCTTCATGCCCACAACGTAGTTCCTTAGAAATAAGCATACTACATCTTCATTAGCCAGAATTATTACACACATCTTTTCATTCAACCCTTACATTTTAGTATTAGTCGTACTTATATATTCTATGTTAATCTGTACATGACATGTTACACATTGAACTCTAGAAGATAGGAAAATGGAATTTCATGACTTGCACCTATAGCAATGATAAGTTACTTCATTTGTTTTATGGTCATACAATATTAAGGCTTGATTCATATAATTATCTTTAAACTTTGAAGCCTTATAAAACATGTAAAAATGAATAATAACATTATATTATCTCCTAGGATTTGTTGATCATGAGTTTTACTTTCTGGTAGCTGTCCTTAGGCATGAAATGTCTATTGCACTTTTTTGGCTTGTTGTATGCTTAATAAAAAGGTAAATTTCTGACCCGTGCAGATACAGAAAGAAATATACACAAGTTGGCATACAAGCTATAAAGAGCTGGGCTCGCCAAATCTTGCAGGGTCTTGTTTATCTACATGGCCATGATCCTCCGGTAATTCATAGAGACCTCAAATGTGATAACGTATTTATCAATGGCCATCTTGGACAAGTGAAAATTGGTGATCTAGGATTAGCAGCGATTCTCCGTGGTTCCCAATCAGCCCACAGTGTTATAGGTACTTATTTTGCTAACCATGAGTATTACTGGTACTGAACTATTTCAATTATTATGGATTAAAATTCTGTCCTTTTGCTAGGCACCCCAGAGTTCATGGCACCTGAACTATATGAAGAAGAGTACAATGAACTTGTTGATGTGTACTCATTTGGCATGTGTGTTTTAGAAATGCTTACATCTGAATACCCATACAGTGAATGTGCTAACCCTGCTCAGATCTACAAAAAGGTTACATCGGTAAGTTAAGAAATTGGTGTAAGGTTTATAGATACTTGTGAAGCTGGAGTTTTATATATGTGCAACTTTCCATGACCAGGGCAAGCTGCCGGCAGCATTTTTTCGGCTTGAAGACACAGAAGCACAGAAGTTTATTGGGAAGTGCTTGGTAACTGCATCAAAGAGACCATCAGCAAAAGAATTATTGCTTCACCCATTTCTTGCGTCTGATGATGCCTTATTAAATCCAAAGTTTGATATTCAAAAACCATTTTTGAATGAAATTGAGATGGAAAAGTTGCATTTGACTGATGATTTAATCAGGACTGAAATGAAAATCACAGGAAAGCTGAATCCTGAGGATGATACTATATTTCTTAAAGTCCAAATTGCTGATAAAAATGGTATCTTACCTTTTCTTAATGCTTAATGTGTTATTCAGTTTACTTCAAGAAAAAATTATTTTCCTTATAATTTGACACTAAAATGTTTTATAGCCGTAAAAAGCTAAAGCTAGGTGGCTTATTCATTAGTTCAAGCTTACTGATTCAATTGATGAAAAGATTTTCCTTCCGTCTTTTCCATCAGGTTCTGTAAGGAACATTTACTTTCCCTTTGACATTTTCACGGACACTCCCATTGATGTTGCAATGGAGATGGTGAGAGAGTTGGAGATCACTGATTGGGAGCCGTTTGAAATTTCAAATATGATTGAAGAAGCAATATCTGCACTGCTGCCACATAGGAGGAAAAGGGACTGTTCGGACACCTTTCATATGTTCAGTTATCAAAATGATGACAATGATGGACCTCATCATCATTTCCGCTCATTGTCTTCTTGTTCATCATCCCAAGAATCTATATCCGGTTTAGTCACAAAAGCTGAGGAATTACCAAATGGATATTACTGGCTCCATGGTATGTTTCCTCTGTCACTTTTCCCTTTAGTGCTATTGCTATAGTGGATATTCTATTTCATCAGTGCATTTAGAGGATAAATGCTTGGTGGCAGGCTTCTCTAGTAATGGCAGGGAAATATGCAATCCTTACACCTCTCTAAGTATTAAAGTAAAATGTCTTTCCATTTAGATTTTGTTTAATATATTTCATGTCTCTGTAAAGAAGTCCTGACACAGTGACACTACAGTTTAAAAAAATACCAAGTAGGAGAGAGAAAAATATAGAGGACATTTCTAGTCTCTATAGTAACATTGTGACATTATACTGTTGCAGACGATTTACTTGATGATTCCAGTTCGCGATGCTCTTCTCAAGGGACATATTCCAACCTGAATTATATTTCAGTGGATGACCAGGAGAACAATGTGACTTCTACAAGAAAAGAAAAACTACCCATCACTAAGAGTCACAAGTGCAAAATGTTTTCTTCCCCTGGTGAAGAACTAAGCTCTGGGCTATCTATCTCTAGAATTTGTTGCAACCATTGTAAAGCTTTAGTGGGACCACAGGCTGCTTCTTCTACTAGTAAAAATAAGAGGGTGGACAATATTAGGTTGACAAGAAACAGGTCACTTATTGATGTACATAGCCAGATGTTACACCGATCCCTGGTTGAGGAGGTAAACAAGAGACGCTTATTCAAGACAGTTGGAGCTGTGGAAAATATTGGATTTCAGACACCTTTAGATGTGAAACCTTCAAGGAGTGGCAAAGGACAAGGACTTAAAAGATAAGAAAAAAAAAAAAAAAGAACTGGCTGTTTCTTGAACATCAGAAATTTAAGATTAAAAAAGCATGATCTTTTGTGTTTGAACTAGAGAGAATGATCTGGTTGATTTGTCATGAGGTTATCAGGCTTCGGCTTTATTGCACTTTTTGTCTCTAGTTCCACTAAAACTGCAATTCAGTCTCCCTGGTTTAAATTAGTGGATTCATTCCGTCCAAATTTATAAAAGATTCAAAGTCGTTTACAATCTGTTAGTCATGTCAGCATATTCTGTTTAGATTTTTCAATGGACCACTAAATTTTGGACAAGTTTGTATCTTCTGTAACACCTAGAGGGTGTAAATGCACCATTTAAAATTACAGGGACTGAATTGAACTTTTACTGAAACCATAACGACTAGAAGTGCAACTAAGCCTCTGATATTGAAGAAATGATTGGCACAATTCGAAGGAAAAGTCATCTTCATGAAGTGTACTGAACAAAAATAAATGCTTTTTGAAGATGAAGTTTCAAGGAAGCTGAACCAGCAAGCACTGCTATTTTCAATGAGGTTGCGAGGGTAAGTGATGTGTGCCTTTTACTGTCAGGCATGAACAGAGTCATAAAGTGATTACTTACCAAACCCAATGATCTTTTGAAGTTCACTTTCTGTGGAGTTCTGTAGAATTTGTTATCACTTGCAAGGTAATGGATAAAATAACAATTTCAATCACATAACTTTATTTTAAAGGAAAAGGATCTAATTTCCTTACTGAAGTCAACGCCATCAAATATATGTATAGTTGTTTTCGTACGGATTGTTGTGGTGACATACATTTTTCTCCATAGTGTCAATAATTGATGCATGAAATGTGATTTTGCTAAATCTGGCTAAGCATCTTAAAAAGAATACAGGGTGCACGTGCCAAGTTTTCGTGGGTTTGAATTGACAATTTTTGAAGTTGCACTCAACATACTTATAACTTGATAAATGGATAAAACTAATTATAAAAAGATACATTAGCATATTAGGCATATTCTTGTTAGTAATACTCACTTTTGACATTTGTATATTTTATTATTCACTTGGTTTGCCTATCTTTTAATGTATGTAAAATTTATCCATTTTTATAGCATCCAAAGTTTGGCCAAGTTGATCTATCCAAAATATTTTCTTTTTATGGTAAAATGGTATGTATAACCGTGAAACCCGTCCATGATCAATGAATCGTTATTATGATTTATGACATACTTGGAGCAAAATCACCGCTATCTTAAGTTGTCAGGTGCAGCATGCGGCTTCTTTTGAGGCCATGATTGTCTATATGCATATTTGGAAGAAAACAAACAATTATAATGTTAGTCCTTATGAAGGCTAATATATTGGATCTGACTAGAATGATACTGTCAAATTCTGTTCTCACATATGAGAGTATGCTCTATCATGAACAATTTGATTATATAGTAAATATATACTTAATGTCATCAAGGTTATCAAAATGAGGTGGACTGAGGCTGGCTAGAATTAGCACCATCTGCTTCTACCAGATTTCTGAAAGAAACATGACCTATTGACCTGATATGTTTTTCTGTTTGTAAAGAGACTGATCAACAGTGCAATAACGGAAAGGAGGTTTCCCCAATAACACAATGGCTAGTTAGTGATGATTTTGTGGTCCTCTTCCCTTTGATTATATTTATATCTACCAGCCTGTTTGTTATGATCTTGTGGTCCTCCAGTAATGCTGAATTTTGTTCCTTTTTCAATGAACACGTCATTTGTATACAGTCCTTAAAAATGCAGACAATGTGTTACGTGTTCTCTCCTCTGTTATTCTTCTTCCTCTCTCTCAAGATGATGGTGCTGAGTGTGATGACAATGCCTGTGAGTGCAATAAATTTTGGCTAGCATTTGCAGAGGCACAACTATAGCGAGGACAATTTGTCAGATTATTTTTACAAAATTGCCTCTTCAAATCATTCTGCGTGTTTCCGCTAATCAGTCTAGGAAAGTTAAATCTTCATCGGACATCTAGTTAAAATTTGACAAAATAAGAGAATAACCCAAATAACTAGAACAGTTTCAACCTTAATAAAAAAAACTGGCAAAGTCATTCTGAAGCAAGTGAACAGAGTAATTTATTACTGACATAAATTTCTGTGTCCCTATGTCATATTTAAGGTTGTTAAAATAAAGAGAGGATTCTTTATTTGAGGATTCCATAAAAATTCAGCACAGAAATTGATCCACAGAGTGGTGGTACGGTACTTACAAGGCTTTACACATGCATTGGATGATCATTTTCTTTACATTCTGAGATGAGGCATGTCAAACCAAATTTGCTCAAATGCTTTGATAATGAGTTCATGATATTCTCTTGAGTTCAGTGAGAGATAGCAGGCTAGCAGATCCTCCAAATCCTCTGACGCCCAGATATTGTTCTCCATGATCATCTCCACCATTGACTCCCTGAAGTCTCTTTGTGGATCAATTGAGGACTTGACAACTGCAAAACCCTCTGGAAACCCTGCATTCCTTGAAACCTTGCATGCACTGGATGATACACTCCTTCTTCTTGCACAGGCTTGAACTCTCCTGCTTGCAAGTTTTGGAGAATTAACTCTAAGTCTTATACCTCTAGAACTAGCAGAGGATTTTCGAGCTACAGTTCTACTGCTTTCCTCCAATTTAGATGAGCATCTCAGCTCAGTTGCTTCAATGACCTTATCATCAAACCTCACTGGCTTTGTCAGTATGGGAGCAAGACCAAACTGTGAAATTGTATCAAACCCATCTAGCTTTTCAGGATTCCCAGTGAATGATTCGTTGTTCATGTCGATGATGATATCATTAGTGGAAGAACTAACTCTGCAACTGCAATCAGAGGATAGGCCATTGAACAAGTCAGGTGCAACAAAGCTATCACACTCATCAGACTCAGATGAAAGACATTCATAGAGATCTAATTCAGAAGAAGAGCTCTCCATGGAAGAGGCATAGTAATCCGGAGATCGGGTTTGATTTGGTCTAGTCCAATGGCAACTGCAAGTGGCTGAGACAGAAGAGGCAACTGAGGGAGAAGGCTTGTAAATGGTTTTTCTCCTGAACCTTCTCTTGGATGACCTTCTTGGTGAATCATTGAATGGAAAGTCTGTGAATTTTGTGTGAATTGGTGAGTTGAATAGCTTACCAGCTGTGTATGTTTCAGCTGGGAAATAGTGCAAACAGTTGGGCTGCAATGCTTGAGATATTGCTGGTGAGCTGCTTACTTTGTTCCTGACAACATGAGAATTTTTCTGCTTCCTTGATCTGCTAATGTCTTTGAGCTTGTAAAACCAAGCATTTGGTAACATATCTGACAATTTGAACCTGTTATTGCCCATCAGATCACAAAATAGCCTCAAGCACAACACAGTTCACCTTGATCTCTCAGTGGATTTGTGTTTCTGTATGGGATATCTCAGATTTGTACTTATTCATAAGAGTTGAAACCGATGATGCAATGAGCCTGAAGACTTGCTTTATAACAAGAAAATAAATAAATAAATAAAGTTTGTGGTCCACTAGAAAAGTTCAACATGAAAGCAAGGGGACCAAGTGTGTCTACCAAATGACATTATCTATCATTACTATCAGCGTTCAGCTGGCAAAGCTCTAGCTGAATGCTAAGTATATCACAAATAACATCATTAGTTTAGTATTTCATGCTTAAATATCATCAATTCCTGTAACAACTGTAATATAGTGGCGCCAACAAACTTTCTGCAATAAATCAACAAATAGGTGTGTCAAATGGAGTTAAATTTTTTTTAATAAACTATTGTTTTGATTTCTAAAACAATATATTTTGTCTCAATTTTATTTCTAAAAAGATAAAATCATCAATTTTAGTTTTCAAAAGAAATATATCTCCAATCAATTTAGTCTCTACATTAATATCAATAACGTGATATTAACAAAACTACTTATATAACACTAATGGTTTTTGAATTGGTCATTAAATAATATTAACTTCTTAGATTGTGTTTTAACAGTGCCATTGCGATCTCAAAATATAGAAAGAAAATTATTCATAAGAAGGAGTTGGATGCAAAGATAAAATAGAACATTTAATCAAGAGACAAAATGACTGCGTTTTATTAAAACTGCTTAAATTATCTTTTTAAAAGCTAATTAGACATGACATTTGGCATTTAAAACATGATAGATACACTTTTTAGTAGGATCATTCTATATATCTAACATTTCCTCATGCTTGTATTTTTTTTCTTTCTTTTCTTTTGTGAAGTTTGCCTAGCGCTAACATTTTGATGCTAGTTGAAAGATATGAGCTAATAATCTGGTTCTCCACACTTTGTTTGGGGTTGGGGGTTAAAAAATTAGCCTTAAATAAGTAATGATGAACTCAAGCAAACAAGGGAGACCCATGTCTAAGTGCCAATTCATTTCTTCCCTAATTCCTGGCTGTAGGAATGATGACACTGATTCATTGCCTTTTATACTGTTACTTCATAATATCCACAATCCTCACAATGCCTACTGCTGGCGTAAGCATATCAAATTATGGTTCTTTTTTTTTTCAGTTAAATAATGAGCAATTGAGCATCACACATCCTGCTGCAAGCTAGCCTCCTAATTTGTGATCTTGGATCCTCTATATTTAAAAAAGTGTGCATTTTTTTATATTTAGAGAAATGAAAACAAAAAATTCCTAAATGGACTGGGGATTGAAATTTTTTTTCTTTCTTTAACTCTCTCTAAATACATAGTAATGCAAGATTCAGACCCAATTAGTAAATTAGCAATTATAATTGAACTATAGCCTCATTATGGGCCAAACAGGGCTCTTTCATTGCTGATCTTTAAATTGGGCTCATTTGGTCTAATATTTGTTTGAGCAACCCATGGCAGGCCCAATTTAAATCTAAAGTTTTTTATGGGCCCATTTATATTTCGATCTTGGGAAGCCCAATCCAACGTGTTCATCGGAATACTTGATGAATAATAAAGTGCATCTGACCGAAAAAAGTAAAGTGCATATCAATTGTTTATTTAATTTTTAAATATAAAATAAAAATATTATATCTTAAACATTTTAATTATCCACTATCTCCGCAAGCATTTTTAATTTCTATTTAATTTAATCTATGTGACCACAGTTTACAGACACTACAGTTGTAATAGTATGTTATGTAGTTAATGTTAGTGGAATAGATGAAAATGAGTAAAACGACAGTTTTACTTGATATCTATTCACAGTTCACAGAGAAATTTGAAAGAGGAAGAAAACAATAGAGTTGAGTACAAAAACTAAAGATTTTTGCAGCTTATAAATATATCAGGACGCTTTAACAGGAAAGATTACAAGCATTAACACAACCTAGAAGCCAAGTCTAGTACAAAAATTATGTGGTTCTGTTAGCTGAAATTTCAGTTAAAAGGGCCCTCCGTTTAACACTTACGATGTTGAGACATAAACTCTAGACTTCACTAATGTCTGTCCAATTCTAAACCCAGGCATCACAATGAACTCAACTTTGTACTTTGCTCGTTCTTCATCAGATAGAACCGCACTTCCCCTTTCGTCCTCAACAGATTCCATATACAAACTGCAGAAATTGCTTCCCCTATTCACAGAAAACAAGGTGGCATCTGGATCTATTGCTCTAGCAGAACCTTGTAAAACCCAAACCCATTTTGCCATTTTAGCGAACAGTTGATAGAACTCTGTCCTAGGATGTTTCCCACTCAATATGAATGTCCGGTGATCCAAGTTCCCAAAGAATGTCTCTTCCATTGTCGGATGAATAACCAGAAGATACTTTTTTTGACAAAATTTGGCGAACTCTGAATCTGGGTTCTCTATCAGAGCATCAATTGGATCCTCAAACTTCATGATATCACCCACATTGTAAGAAGTTAAACGAACCCCATGAAACATTCTGCGAGCAATGTAGGCTTCGAAAGCATACTTTTTGTCGGATCTTTTGGCATAAACAGCTTCATTTTCGATAGCCTTGGCTGCCACATCAAGGTCCCAGCCTGAAGCCTTCATCAAACTAATCAAAGGTTTTGCAAAATCATGAATGGACTTTGAAGCAGCCCTGAAGACATCTTGGAACTTTTTAACACTCAAAACACTAGCTATCCTCTTCTCCAAACCAATCCGCTTGATTTTCTCCTCCATTGCTTTATTCCCCATGTCCAAATCCTCAAGCTCTTGTCTCAACCGGAGTACCTCAGAGTCTTTAGCACTGTTCTGAGACTTCAGCTTCCCTAGCAACGCCTCTTTGGCCTCCATTTCAGCCCACAAGTGATCAGAACAACGCAAAGCATCAAGTTGCACTTTCCTGTATTGCTTCTCCTTATATTCACGCTTGAACTTACATAGCCTCTCAAGCTCAGCAATAACTTGATCATCAGCAGCGACAATCTTGTGAGGGTCATAAGGGATATGAGCTTGCTGAAGCTGAAGGTATGCCAATTTCAGAGCTGAAACAGTATCAAATATCCTCATGATGTCCAAACTAACACAAGTATTATCATCCTCTTTCGCTGGAATTTCAATAACTGGGTGAGGATGGACTTTCTCACCATAGCATTTTTTGGTGTGCTCACTTGCATCATCACCAGTACTACTGCTGCTGCTGTTCTCACTTACAGGGGCATCATTGTAAATGGGTATGTGCAAATGATGGAGACTGGGGTTTTCAGAGGAGAAAACCCCAATGGATTTCAATTTGCAAACTTTGGCGAACTTGGAGACGATTTCAGAGATATTAGAGTTAGGCTTGATAATGGGTTTATTAGCATTTGGGCATTCCATCCCCGAGTAAAGATCAAACCTTGAACTCATACCAAGCAACTGGAGAAATCTAGAGAATGCAGAAAATGGGTTTTTTTTTGGATTTTAATTAGCCCACATAGCATAAACCCTAATCACCCAGCAAGAACCGGAATTCCTGGCAAAATGCCAAAAACCCAGGTAGTGGAGGCAAGTAGCATCTCAGATTTAAAAAGAAAAAAAATAGAAAATGACAGATTTCCCCCTTTTTTTCTCTTTTGAAATATAACTCAAAGAACTCATCAATGGAAGGAACACAAAAGAAAAATAGAAAAAAAGAAAGAAGCTAAACCCACATTAGACTCCCGGTCTGAGAAGCAAGCAGAGCAGAGCAAGCAACATCAACCTCACCAAAGGCTGAAACTACGTTTGGAGGTGCAGCCTGAGCAGCACGACGCCGTTTCAAGAGGCATTGTGGGTGGGACTCGGACCGTCGGAGTTAGCGATGGCTATAGCTACGGGTTGGCACCTTCTGACATTTGAAAGTTTGAAACTTCCAGTGAAGGCGTGCGTGTCTGGTTGTGTGTATGCTCCCTCTGGCACACTGAACACTGAGTCTGTGACCGAGGAATACTGACAAATTATTATTGTTCTATTTTAAATAAACTATTATTTTGATCTTTAAAATATTTAATTTAAATCTTATGAACAGAACATAGTTCACAAATCTGTTTACACATGAGCTTACTTTTCGTCTTTTCCAATCGTGAAATGTGAGAAACTTATGGACTTGTTTCAGTTTTTTTAAAAAAAATTATATAAAATTACAGAAATACACAGTACTAGAGAAATAAAGAACAACATTTTGGCATATTCATATATTAAAAATTTTGTATATGTATTTTTTATTTTAAAATATAATATAAAATAATTATTATTATAATTTTAAAATAATAAATTAAATAATAACACTAATTGCTAGTCATTATCTCAATATATATTAGTATACTACATTTACCAAATCCAAAACATTGATTTAGATTTAAAGAGAAATAATAAAGAAATAATGGCACGCGGGATTCTTTGGTTCTTTTAAAAGATCCCCATGCAGTGATAGGATCCGTGTCTCGGAACCCCAAATGGGATCTTAGCCGTTCAACCATGCGTGGGGCCCTGCTCCAAGCTAAACGACACCACTACAGACGAATTCGCGACGCCGTTTCTATTTGTCTTTGGAATTGGATCCAAGGCTTTTGTTTTATGTTTCATAGTACACTCATTCTTTTGTTTTTTGGATCTCTTTCTTTTTCATAATATTTGGGCTTTTTCCTTTTTCACATATTTTCATCCTCTGTCAACAACAGCAGTTTATGGAGAATTGGGTCCATTCGACCCATTAGGCCCAAACATTCATAAACCAAATCATGTACATTGAATCTGCCTAAAAAGACTGTGCCTTTTTTTTTTGGACCAAAAATAAAAATTTAAACAAAAAACCATGCCAGTAAGATGGAAACTACAAAATTTCCACACAATGAATGATCTATAAAAGGGATAAAAGAAATTGTTTCATAGTCTTATTTGAAATGCCCATTTCTTAATCTTTAATTATGTATTTGGTCAAATAATATTTTCTTTGGTCGGAACTATTAATATTCATATACAATTCATTAAATCATAATTAAGTTAGTTCAAACAGACTAAAGTCTCAGAAGTGAGATCTTTTAATGGAGAGGTTTCTATATGCAATATTTAAACTCAATATTTTAGTTCAAAAAAATATAGTACTTACTATTTTAACTAATCATCTAGTCAAATCATGTTTGAATCAAATTTGGAGTCAAAATTGTAAGCTAGAGCATGAACTAATAGACTAGAGTATTTAAATTAATTTTTCACTTCACTAAATTGTAATTTTCTTTGTCAATCTATTATATGATATTAATATGCACCCCTTGTAGTAGTCTTTTACTTAATTTTATGAAGATTAAACTAGGTTGTTATTGATTAAAACTAATTAAACTTGAAAAAAAAAGATATAATATCCACAAAAAATATTTTAATTCAATAAATTATTTGATGCCATATTGATATAGTAAAGGACTATAACAAAGAACTCAATATTTTATATTTTTTTTTGAATTTTTTATTATTGAGTTATTTGAAAATTAGTATATATTGTAATAAAAATTATGATAAACTACTTTCCACCACTCTTTCTTAAGATAATTCAAATTACACAGTCCGCTCAATATTTTAAAAATACATCTCTGAAAACTAAAAGATGATCAAAGAATTTTAACATTTTTTTTATTGAAAATATAACTTACTAGAAAAATGCATTTTAATTTTTTTCAAAATATTATTTAAATGTTATTTATTTTAAATTCAACATATATAATAAATTTAATTTATTTTCAACTAGAAACTAGCTAGTTTCTAGTTGAAATAGCGAGTATATTATATAATGATCAATTACATACTTATACTCATTATATCACATAAGGAATAAATTGAAATGTATTTTGTCAAAATAGATAAATTGTAAGAAATATTTTATAACGTATTTTTATTTTAAATGAGAAAATTGTAATAAATAAATAAGATAATTGTATAAATTGAAGAAAAAAATTCCACAGCAGGAGGGAGAGAGAGAGAGAAGTGCATGTCAAAATCAAATAATTCAGAGAAAAAAGAAAAGCAAAGTGTGAGCAGCTTTATTCAAAGTTGAATAATAGAAAGAAAAATGAGAGGGTATTGGACAGAAGGCTGCACATGTCACCCTCACGTTTCCTATATCGCTGTCGAACCTCTACGCTATGCAATATGCATGCATGGTGGGGCAACCATGAACATCAATATTCAATATCAAGCTTGCAAAAGTATGAGAGAGAGATATATATATAGATCCATGTCTTTTTCCTCCAAACCCTCACATACTCACGCTTGCATACCATAAGGCCAACACAGAATTAAACCTGCAGAATACTACGTGTTTCTATTTGTTCCATTCAATTCCATAACATGCGCTTCGTGTTGTAAACAATTACCTTCTCTCACTCTCATTAATTAATTTCTCTATTCATTAATTTTTTTAAATACATTTACTGCTGTGATAATTAGAATTATCAAATAAAATAAAAAGATAAATTTAATTATAAACAAATCGTGATAACACAAGTTAACTTCATTTGATCTATTTATCTAATCATAATTTTACTTAATAAAAAAATATTTTTATTTATTATTTGTTGTTGTTTTTATATATGTTTTGGATTATTTTTTAATTACATTTTGTGGTGTGATGATTAAAACTTAAAAGTGACGTAAAATATTGTAATTTTATCAAGTTGAATCACTTGAGTGACCCTTCCCACAATTTATATGTTTCTACAAAAGGTACAGTTCTCATCTTAATTAAACCTAGGAACACAGACGTATATGAAAGTGAATAAATTAAGGAAGCATCAATCAGTAAGTAATTAGTGATATTTGAATCAGACTGTGAAGTCTTTGGTAAATACGTAAAAATAAAAAAGTTGAATTAACTATATTTTCTCACTCTTTTTCTTTTCCTTTTGTATTTAGAAGAAGAAGGCTTTAACAATATTGTAGAAAATCTCATCCATGTATGCAAAAAATACGTATTCTGATTCTGAATGCTTTTCTATGCATTTTTATTTATATTTTTCACCCATTTTGACTGAAGCAAAATCTAATATACAACAACTTCAAAGTAAAAAACACAGGGCCCCTCAAGTTTCAAAGAGTACTCTCCAGTCTCCCCCACTATATATGCAGGCTTTCAAATTCAAATAGATTCAATCCCTATCAAATCAAAGGTAAGAAGAAAACAATAAAAATAAAAAGTAAAAGACACTTCATGTGATCTCTGAATATTGTAGCAAACGAAAAGACTACCAAGTAATATTCTCCAGATGAGAACAAAGATTTGATATCTTGTGAGCTTCTTGATTTCACACCCATTACTTTTTAATTACTGTATAGAATTGTAAATCTTATTAGCTTAAACAAGTCAGGAAATTAATCATACCCAACTGAGAAACATCAAATTAAGAAGATTTAACTTATTATCCGTTTGTGGAAATTCCAACCAAAATGGAAATTAATTCCATGAAAACCATTTTTAAAGTTGGAAATTGATTCAAATCATAGTGATCTGAAGAGGAATTAAGTTGCAGAAATGGAATAAACAGAGGCCATATATATTATATGTAGCACAGACACACACGTGCACTGTCCAAGTCATCCACCATTTTCTTCATTTTTTTGGATAATGCATTTGTCCACACCTCCTTGCCTTTAGAATCTGAGTCAATTCATAGGTTTTTTTTAATAGACTTACTCATTCACATTGTTTTTAGATTTCATTAAGTACTAATAAGAGCCATTAATAATACATTATTTTTTGATTAAAATGCATATAACTCTTTAAATTATAGATTATGTGCAAATAACTCTCCTTAACTATAAAAAATGACCAAAAACCTCCTTAAACTTTATAATTTGTGTAAAAAACTTAATTTGTTAACTTTTTATTCAGAACTCTAATTGAGATTAGACATAACAAATTATTGAAGAGACTTTTTTGTATAAAATTTAAAGTTCAAAGAGATTTTTTATGAAATATCTAAAATTCTTAAGGGTTTTTGTATAATGCATAAAGTTTAAAAGAATTTTTTATATTTTGGTATGATTTAATTTTGTTAATGTATCACAGTTTAATTAAGATTTTGGGTGAAAAAACTAATACAAAAAATTTTTTGCACAAATTATAAAGTATAAAAAATTTTAAAACAATTTCTATGGTTAAAAAAAATTATTTGCACATGTCATAGTTTAGAGAATTTTCTCCATTTTAACCTTATTTTTTTATATATATTGGAGTAGCATGTAAAACAATTTATAAAATCTGGATAATATATTTATTTTTAGCCTAACCAAAATTACTGCAAACTAGAAGACGTATAAAAATCAACAGCCATCTTGAGCAGTGATGAGAGTGAGAGATGATGAACTCATGAACCCTTTAGGTTTGGACTTTAGGTGCTTCTGAATTTCTTAGCATCCCCAATTCCTCACACGTGCAGTGGAGAGGCTATTATCGTAAATTCTCAGGTGGATCGTCCTTGTGGGACTTGCCCCACCATCTAATAATCTAAAAGTTTCTCAGTCAAATTGTAGAGGGATGCATGGTACATTTTCAGCATCATCCACTTTTTTTTCATTCCCAAAAAGTCCAACTGGAAACAGTGGTGAACCAAAATAATTGTATTTATTTGAATTCTTAACTCTATCTTCAATCCCTAATCCAAGTTCCAATATATTCCAAACCACCTCCCATATCTTGATTCAAGTTTCAGAATACACCAATTTCAACCAGTTATTTTGAATTTAATAATCCCTCCACAAGACAGCCATGTTAAACAAAATGACGGCAGAGAAAGAACAAGGAAGATGCAGTTAAAAAATAAAAATGAAGAAACTGAAATTGGTTAAAAGATTTTCTGAGAGAAAGAAAACTAAGTATAGAAGGGAAACAAAAAGAAAAAACAGAGGAAAACAGAGCAAGAGTGGGAAGAGAAGAAGAAAGTAGCAAGCTTGAAAGTTTGTGTTTGTGGGTTTGGGAATGGTTGAAAGGCAGAGAAAGAAACGGCTGCAAGAGAATCCTAGACCCAAACAAGGTAGAGCTTAGGAATTGAGGAACCTAATAAATTCTTCACCTCTGTTATTATTATTATTATTATTATTATTATTATCATTTCTCACTAAATCTAAAACCCACTTCACATCATATAATAATCCGTACCATTCTATTCCACTTTATTATTTTTTTACTCTCTGTAGCTACCTATCTAGCTAGACATAGCTGCCTCTTTTTCAAAGAAAATAAAAAGTGGAAAAAACTCAAAAAGTGGGTGTGATTTTGATCTGAGAGAGATGCAGTATAGTGAAGTGTTGGGTATTATCTGTTTAGCTTGATATCTGCATGGAACGTACAAGCCCTGGATGGTGTAAACCCTATTATTGGTTCTCTTCAAAGGGTCAGAATTAGAGAGAGAGAGAGGTGGGCAAGATAGAGAGAGAAGGTGTGTGTCAGGCAAGCTTATATCTGCAGTTGAAGGAGTTTGATCTGATCTGAAGGGGATTAATTATATATCTTCTTGTTCATGGAGAAGAACAGAAAGATCAATAATAGGGTCATATTACTCATAAACAAACTTTCTTTCAGTGTCAGCTTCAGCTTCATCTTCATCTTCTGCACTCTCCTCTTCAGTACTACTTCTTCTCTGGGTATGCAATTCCACTCTTCAATTTCTTTTACACTATATATCATCTTTTTTTTTAATTTTCCACTACTTTCTTTCACCATTATCTAAATCTCACTACATCTTCTGCTACTATACTCTTATTACACCTCCATTTCTTCTGTAATACAGATACTAAAAGGCGTGGTACTCCTATGTTTGCTAAAGCTGATAGAGATTTTCAGGTACATATTGTTCTTACTTCTTATTATTATCTAGAGTTTTACTTTTTCAAAACTACGTATATATATACACACACACACACTATGGCTATTCTATTTTCTAGTTTTGTAGGACTTAAGCTCCAAGCGTCATATATATTTTTGTAGCATCAAACTACAGAATCAAAATCAACTTTTCTAATTTTTTAGACCCCCCTTGGGTCTAACCCTTGATGATATATATAGTGAACATTTGGATAAAAATTCTAAATTCAAGATATTTAGGGGCATTTTTAAAAGAAGTTAAGTTTTGGTAAAGAATAAATGACAAGCATATATAAAATTATGGATCCATTTTGGTGAATTGGTGAACTGGACAAGAGAGAGAGAAACAAAAAAAAAGATATAATGAAGTAGACCTTAATTCATATAGACAGTGAATTTTTATTTTTTTATTTTTTTTATAATCTCTATGGACTTTATTATTTTATCAAAATTTATACTCTTAGAAGATCCATAGTCCATATATATGTACTTGTGTTGTGACTTGTGAGGAGGTAAAACATTGTAATTATTTACAGACCATGAGTTTTTTAGGGCCAGTCTTATTTTTAGATTCCAAACATATGAATATGTACCAACCAATAATAAGAAGTCATAATAATTAACTCTGACATAATGAAATCTGAAAATTTTTAAAATCATTGTTACTTATGGATTAACCAAATCACTCAGTTTGCACTCAGTTTATAAATAAAATCACTCTAATTAAAAATTATAAATATTGAATTAATTACAAATTAATACCTAAACATGTAAACTATACACAATTTAATAATGTAACCAACATGCTTGTAATTAATTTAATCTACTAATTTTGTATGGAATGAGTACAAATCTCGGACAACAATTAAAAAACTTTTGAGTGCAAGCAGATACGGCTAAAATACGCCAAAAGAGGCGCAGAGTGCAGGTACAGCTTCAATGTGATCCGTGGACCCACTATGATTAGGTGTCACACGTGGGCAATGGTCCAATTCGGTTCCCCAATTGGCTCCACACACAAATACACCACCGGCGCACATTAGAATTAGGGAAATAATTTATAATTATCTGTCGTCTTCCTCACTGGCCTCGGTAATTTGCACGTACTGTACAATGCTCAGCGCTTTCACCGGACACTACACTTCTAGTGTAGCTGCGTTCCCGTGAATCATGCTCTGAGGGCGCATGTTAACCTCCTTCAGTACGGATCTATAATCAGGCAACAATATATATATTATCTTTGAATTAATATTTTATTATAAAATTATAGAGAGAAAGTAATTACATTTTAATATTCAAATAATGTTTTTTATGATTAAAATTTCCTGTGTAATTGAATTTCTTTTGGGGGGAGTAAAATTAAAATATGTAAAATGATAACTAATTATTGAATGATTTATCTATTTATTTATTTATTTTGGCAAAACCAGGAATCTGAAGAGGGAATTGGACAAGGCATAATGCATGGAGGGACAAAAGAGGTTTCATGGAGCTGGGCAAGAAGGAATCTCGGTGGGCCTGGGTCATCACCGCCGCGATGCACGTCAAAATGTGGCAATTGTACACCGTGCAGGCCAGTACATGTGCCGGTGCCGCCGGGTACACCGGTGACGGCAGAGTATTACCCAGAAGCATGGAGGTGCAAGTGTCGCAATAAGTTGTACATGCCATGAACATATTTTCTCTATAAATCATCTATTTTTGTCCACTCAATAGCTCACTTAGTGACTAAGAAAAACCTGTTTAAATCAGATTTTATATCTTAAATATCTATGGACGAAAACTTGTAATCATAATAGAATACAAGGACTTGATTTTATGTAAAAAGAGACATATATATATCTTGACACAGATAAATGTAGCAGTAAACTTTATATTTGTTACTTCTGTTTTGTTTAATGTTACGATTAAAAATGTCATATTTAAATTTAAATTTTTTATTAAAAATAATTATAAAATATTGTAAACACTAAAATATAAATAATTTTCTTAACAAGAATCCGAACTAGTAGTCACTCTCTACCCATTCCATTTGTTCATCGTGGTTAGATTTTATATTTTTTACGTTTTGTCTCCTGCTCTTTCTTAAATAAGTGAGATGCAAATTTGAAATTATTTAATGCCCGATCTAGAGGTAGCATTAGTGAAGACAAAGCCCATTCAAGTAGGATAGGCCTATCTGCAGTGTCAGTTCATTTTTAAATTGACAGAGTGGTGATATAAAAATGTTGTCTTGTCCCTTCTTAGCCTTTAGAGCTTTAACTTTTTTGGTGCCTTTATTTTTAAGTAGATTTTTCATTATTATTTCAATAATTTTACTAAAACTATTCATAACAAAAAATGAGAAAAATATGCTCCTAATGGTAATTATAATAAAATTACAAATAATATATTTATATTAAACTTATTTATTTATGAATAAAATGAAAGAATAATATTAGAATAATTTCCATCACATTAAAATACAATCTTACTCTTTATTTTTCGCTTTATACTATAAGGGAGAGTTATAAATGATATTAAATAGGGCATTCTAGTTCATTCCTGAAAAATCAAAATCTCCTCTATATTTAAATACCAAGTTAACACAAAAGTTTCACTAGATTTGTCTTTAAATATATTTTAAAATAACAACTTACATATAAATATTATAGTTAGCCAAACTAATATAAATATTTATATATACTGCACGTGTTGGATCATTGATGGATCTCACTCTTTAGACCCAAATATAAACTCCATAAAACATCTTCCAAGAGAAAATCTTCATTTATCCGATAAGAGCCTTCATTCCTGAGCATTAGAGACCATTCGAATTCAACCCATGTAGTCTATTTATGATGCATGACGTTTTTTTTTTTGGGTCCATGAAAGCTAAGTCTGAAGTTGACATATTGGGCCTTTTGGGAAGGTTGTGTAATATGACATTTTTAAATTGTACGGCTCATTATTGATTAATCTTTGCCCTTTTGCCTTTGTTTTATATGTTAATGTCATCTGCATTTTTATTAAATATCTGTCCAAATAATTTGTGATATCAAAAATCTATTTCCTCCTATTGAGTTATATTTTGACTCAATATATTGATCAAACTTAAGGAACAGCAAAATTAAGCAAGGACGAGTGTTCTATATCTATCTTGCTTTAATTTATAACATGTGCTCAAGATATTAAACTTTGAACATTGCAAGTTCAAAATTACTTAATTATAATAAAATTCAATTATTACATTTCATATTTTGGACTCAAGATAAATGTCACGTCGGCCTGGCCCAACTTGACATTCACACTTTATTTCAAATTAAGTAGAAGTATAAATTGTAATTTAAAATAAAATTTATATGTATAATGTTAAAAGGTAAAGATATATATATTTAAAAGAAAAATTATAAATATAATGTTAACGAAATAAAAATAGTATTGATAAATAAGTTATGGGTGATAAAGACAATTCAATCAACCATACCACACCAATATGTATGCTTCATTTGATGGGTCGATGTGTATTGTTGTGGTCGAAGTTAACACCACATTAGATCACAATAGTCGAGAGGAACTTTCATACCATATATAGCATAGCCAATGACCATTGGTCACGTGTCTGACGTGTTTTTCTCACAACTCATAATAGATATCTTTATAAATATTTTCAAAACTCGTAAATTTCATTTAGAAGTCTTAAAATTTGACTTAAACTTATTTAGCATGAAAGAGTTGAAACAATGATGGATCAATGGTTGGTGTGAATGCAACGTTTAAGCACTTTTTACATTGTTAGTACGTATACGTGTCCCTTGTAAATCAGGTAACTCACGGAGTGATAAAAATTAATAACGGAAGGTTCATGGCATGCATGGCACGTGAATGAAAAAGTTGCAGTTGCAGCTGGGGGACAAAACACATGTCGTTTTTCCATGTTACGGATACCATAACGCATTTAACACTTGTAGTAATTTGTTACAGTAACTTTTACTAACCATACCCGAACAACGCGTGTACGACAGTGCATTGATTCCCCGCACCCTGTTCCTTTCCCATTGGTACCAGCCAAATGGATGGTTTTCATTTGTCTGGTTTCTTGTCACTTCATCACGGGTCCGTTTTTTGTGTTATTTATTTGGGTTAAACTTACTCCGAATAATAAGTAAAAAATTTGGCTTGATTTAAATTTAAGAATTATTAAAAAATTAATAATATATTATATTTTTTAATTTAATATTAATTTAATTAAATTATATATAATTTAATATTTTTAAATTATAAACTGAAAATATAAGAATCAATAAATTAAAAATGTATTATATTTATAATTTTGTATTATAAGTCATAATACATAATTAAATATAATAGTCTGTGTATATAATATATTTTTACTAAATAAAATAAGGAAAGAAATATAATTAAGATTTAAAAAAATTAAGGGTTTTTTTTTCAAATTTTTATTTTTGAATTCATATTATATTTTTATCAAGCTAAACCTATAAAATTGAACAGACTTTTAATTAGACTCATGATCAAGTCTAGTCTCTAATAAACTATTAATCATATTTTGCACAAAAGATTATATTTCTTCATAAAAAGAAAATAGAGTTTTATTTTTATCATGAGAATTCAATCAATTCAAATTAAATTAATTAAGATTTAATAATTTTTCATATATGGGTGTTTTTAACAAACATTATATTATTTTACTTTTAAACACAACACACATGATTCTTGCATACTTATTAATAAAGTGATTACCAATAAAAAATGAAATCAAAATCATTTTATTCATTTACACCAATGCAGCAAGATATATATATATATATATATAATTGAAAGATTGATTATTTATATCTTGACAAATAAATAATTATTTTTCTAAAATTTAATATTCATATATATTAATTAAATTATGTATCAAAATGTTAATAAATATATAATATAAAACTGATAAATGGGGTGGTGGAGATCGAGGAATGAATGATAATTTGATATTGGCTAAATATTGAATAATTAAAGTATGCCCGACTTATGGAAATTATCAAATTATCCATATACGATGAGTACACATTTTATTTATCAGGTTCAGTCTAGGTAATAAAGAAATTATATGAGTTTGGAGTCAGAATATGAAAAACTTTTATGGGTATATTTAATTAAGGGTCTGAGTTTTGGGATGAATAAAGGGCATTCATTATGATTCAAATTTATTTAATATATATATATATATATATATATATATATATATATATAGATGTTTAAATTATACCTTAAACTTTGAATGATTTCAATAAAATTGTGTAATTATTATATTTATATATAAACTAACATACATATTTGAGGATAAACTTATTAAATTTTTGTATTAGTTATATATTTAAAGTTATATAAATAAATTTTATATAGACAAATATTAAATTGTTAAAAAATTAACTATTTTAAAAAATATTAAGCTCAAATATGAGTTTGAATATTTAAGAGATTTAACAAATCTAAGGATAAGGATTAATTTTAATACTCGTTTAAGTATGAAAAACATACACATATTTTTACAGTCATAATCATCCACTGACATGAATATTTGAATTGGATGTGGGAGGAGGAGCAAAATTAGAGAAGTTTAGCCATATATAGTTGATAGAATATTGTTGATCAAATTGGTGATATGATTATGACAATGCCACTAATTGGCCTGCCGATTGTCACTTTTGGAAAATGCTCATCCATCAAGCGTAAATGTAATCCATGTTGATTGTGCGTGCAATCCATAATCATGTTGTGCATTACATCTTTTCATCAATAGTTTAAATTTCCTCTCAAGGAATTAATATATTAATCATAATTATTGAATGGAAATTAATTACATTTTTTTCAATTCATAAAGAGGACTCGTGCATGAGGTAACTTTTTGATGGTCTAAGCTTCAATATATATATATTTTGATGAAGTATTTTAAAGATGTATTTGGATTATTTCACCAAAACATTTTGCATGCAAATTAGGAGAGATATGATTTTTTAAAAAAAATAAAAATAATTTAAAAAAATATTTTTTTTTAAGAAGCGCCTTTAGAATATTTGTTAAAATTTCATTTAATTAACCGATGAAATTTTTTATATTAAAAATTATTTTTTTTACTTTTTAACAAATTTTAAATTATTAAATATTTTATTAATTAATAAAATTTTTAATAGATTAATAATTTAATTTTTTAAAAAATATTAATTATCTCAATTTAGTTTTTAAAAAATAAAATTAACAAATCTAGCCTTAAAATATGTAGTTTCAATTAATTTAGTATTTAATTTAGTTTGACCAATTAAAATTAACGAAATTGTTAATGTAGATCCCAATAAAAATTTAAACAAAATTTTGTGTAAATCCTAGTTAGCAAAAACAAAAAAAAGAAAAAGAAAAGTACTTCAACTTCTTCAAAATGATGCGTTTGTTTCAAATCCATTGTGCCCTGCACACTTGCTTCCAAGTTTAAAGAAGTCTACTGTGCATTAGTTTCATGGTTGTCGTCCAATGTTGCCACCTTCCGTGCCGTCATCGTTGAAGCTGGACATCGGCGCCATCGCTATTGTTGAAAACAATGGAGGAAACTAGTTCGAAGGTAGAACCCGTGAGGTTAAAGTTAACCATGAATCGTTTAGGGAGGCAATAATGAGGGTCGTTGATCCAAAGCTTTTGATTTTTTAGGGTGATTTTATTGACGACGAATTATCTAGCGTGTGGGTGATTTTATTGATGACGAATTTGTAGAGAATCAAGTAAGAGATGATAGAAGGAAACAAGTAGTTGAAATTTGAATTGTACAGCAATAATGCAGCAGTGATGTAGAGTAGTGAAAGTAAAAGTAGTTTTGTTTGTTTTAGTTGTTAGTGTTAGTTAGCAACATTTTACTTTTATGACCTTGGTAGTTACAAATAGATTAATCGAAAGTTTGTATATACATGAACTCATATAGCATAATAAGATTATCAAGCATTATTCATATTTCTTCTTCTTCTTCTTCTTCCATATTCCTCTAGTTTTGTTCATCGTATCAAAGCTTGGGTTCTGATTCATGACTAAGATCAAAGAAACATATGAGCATGGAAGTTAACCAACTCTCTGGCACTGGTTCGCGGGTCATGCAAACAGAATCAAGTCTGGACATGGTTTATTGGAAAGATTCGTTATTCTTGCATCCTTCGAATAGTCCAGGTTTACAACTTATTTCGAATCCTTTGACGCTAAACAAATATTTAATATGGAGTAGATCCATGCGGATCCCTTTGAAGGCCAAGAATAAGCTTGGCTTTATTGATGGATCTTACGAGCAGCCTAAAGATTTTAATTCTGACAAAGGCATACAGTGGAGCTTTGTGGACTCCATGGCGGTGGCATGGATACTTAATGCCATGTCAAAAGATCTAACAAAGGCCTATATATATACACCAAGTGCAAGGGACTTATGGAGGGAGTTGGAAGAGAAATTTGGAGAGAGTGATAAGTCTCAGATTTTTAATCTGAAGAAGCAGATTGCCTCCTTACAGCAAGGCAATGACTCAGTAGCATTGTACTCAAATAAGCTGAAGAAGCTATAGGATGATTTGAACTGTTTGGAGCTTAAACCAAGGTGTGTGTGTAATGGTTGTAAGTGTGATCTTCATGAGAAACTTGATGAGATTTATTCTTCTAACAAAGTTATGCTATTTTTTATGGGTCTAAATGACATATACAATAGCATAGTAAGCAATCTACTTATGCTAAAACCTCTTCCACAATTTAACAAAGTTTATTCTATGATTTCAAGAGTTGAAAAACAAATAGATGTATATAACAGCACTACAGGGTCAATTGAACAAAGTGCTTTAATCTCTAGGTTGATTGAGCTAAAGACTAGTGCATTCAATGTGAAGAACTTCAAAAAGAAGAAATATACGACTAAAAAAGGCAATAGATACCATGAGTATTGTAACAAACAAGGACATTTGGAGGAGACTTATTTTAAGAAGCATGGCTACCCCTCAAAAAGAGAACAAGAGCAAATTCTATGCTAATGCTGTTACTACACAGATGAACACAGAGTCTGAAAGAAGTGAGAAGGGTGTAGATTTTGATGTGACATCCATTTTAGAAATTATCCAGAAGGAGATTAAAGAATACATGAAAGGAAAAGACTTACTTGAGGATACTCCTATAAGCACAAGCTGTTTTGCAGATTTTACAGGTAATCATTCTATCATAGGAGCTTGTGTTTTAAATAAAGTAAAATGGATAATTAATTCTGGTGCCTCTAGTCATATAAGTGGTAACTTGAGTCTACTAATTCGGGTAAGACAGTTAGAAGGCAACAATACAGTGCAACTACCAGATGGTAGTTTAAAAATGGTAAAATATGTTGGAGAAGCTATGTTGAATGAGAGTTTAACCCTTAGAAATGTGCTTTATGTACCTAAATTCAAATATAACTTGATTTCAGTAAATAAAGTGACCTCTGATTCATGCACACAGGTTATGTTTCACTCATCTAAGTGTATTGTTCATGATCTTTCGACTAAGAAGATAATAGCTACTGGGACAGTGCACAAGAATTTATATGTTCTAAATAATGAAGAACTAGAAGGACGCAAGAGGGAGATTGTTGTAGAACCCTCTTTATTTTGCAATAAATATGTAAATAGCCATGATTAATGGCATAAAAGGCTAGGACATCCTTCGAATGGGGTGATATATCATCTATCATTTATACAGAGAAATAATAAAAATAAAGTTTGTACTACATCTCATATTGCCAAACAGACTAGACAAAGTTTTAGCTTAAGCTCAATTCATACTAATTCATATTTTGAGCTTATACACATTGATATATGGGGACCTTACATGAGACCTTCAATAACAGGAGCACATTATATGCTTACAATAATAAATGATTTTTCTAGAACTGTTTGGACTTGTCTTATGCAGAATAAAACTCAAACTACTGGTTTGATTAGCAAGTTTTTCATATATGTTCAGAATCAGTTCAATACTATAGTCAGAATTGTTAGGACTGATAATAGAGCAGAATTCTTAAGTCATGTCTATCAAAACCTTTTTGATGAAAAGGGAATAATTCATCAAAAATTGTGTGCCCATACTCCATAGCAGAATAGAGTTGTAGAAAGAAAACATAGGCACTTGGTGCAAATAGCTAGATCCTTGTTGTTTCATGCAGGATTAGATGATAAATTATGGGGTGAAGATATGCTAACAACAACATATGTTGTTAACAAATTCCCTTCTGTAGTGCTCAAATGGAAATGTCCATTTGAAGTATTAATTCAGAGGAAAGTAAATTACAGATAGTTAAAAGTGTTTGGGTGTTTGTGTTTTGCTGCAAATAATAATCCTAATAAGAGAAAGTTTGATGCTAGAGCAAGAAAATGTATTTTCATTGGATATGTTCCAGATTGTAAGGGGTATAAGGTTTTTGACTTAAAAACTAAAGAAATTTTCATCTCCAGAGATGTGATTTTTTATGAGGAAGTTTTTCCTTTGAAGGATAAGATTGAGACTCAGGAGATACCTATTTCTATCCATGTGGATAATTCATATAGTGAAATAGATGTTGACAGAAGACAGAATTCAGATGAAAATCAAGAGACAAATAATGAAGTTGTACAACAATTTTCAGGACATGAGTACGAAGGTATGCAGAATGAATTTGTTAGTGAACCAGTTACTGTTACTGAAGGAAGAAGGAGTATACGTGTCAGAAAGCCTATAAGTTGGATGAAGAACTATGTTACATGTTCTATTCAAAAATCCTCAACACATACACCTTCATCATATCCTTTTGTACAGCCATCTTGTTTTTCTAATTCTTACATTGCTTTTTTGGCAAATATGTCACAGATGAAAGAGCCATCTAGCTATGATGAAGCAAAAATGAGTCCAGAATGGGTTAAAACAATGAAAACAGAAATTATAGCTTGGAAGCTAATGATACATGGAGTATGGTTGATTTACCAGAAAATAAGAATGTCATAGGGTGTAGATGGGTGTATAAAATAATGCTAAAACCTGATGGGACAGTGGAAAGGAATAAGGCCAGGTTAATAGCAAAAGGTTTCAATCAAAAGGAGGGTGTAGATTATATGGACATTTTTCACCTGTTGCAAAGAATGTAACAGTCAGATTGTTCTTAGCTTTAGCAGCAACAAAGGGTTGGCAACTTTACCAATTAGATGTCAATAATGCCTTTTTACATGATTTTTTTTTTTTATAAGAGGATGTGTATATAATGCCACCTCCAGGTTATGATAAAGGTAAAGCTGGACAGCTTTGCAAGTTGAAAAGGAGTTTATATGGTTTAAAGCAGGATTCTAGGCAGTAGAACATTGAATTGACAAAGAAGTTAAAGTTGATAGATTTTAAGCAGTCAGCACATAATCACTATCTGTTTACTAATACAAGTAATGATGGTTTCGTGGCATTGTTGATATATGTGGATGACATTCTGATCACTAGTTCTTCCCTAATCTTAAACAATAAGATCAAAAGTTTTCTTCATAGAGAATTTACAATAAAGGACTTAGGAGAAGCAAAGTATTTCCTAGGCTTGGAGATTGCTAGATCACCTAAAGGAATATATATTAATCAAAGAAAGTATGCTTTAGATTTAATTTATGAAGCAGGTTTGACAGGGGCTAAACCAATAGATACACCCATGCTAAAATTTCACAAGGCCTTGAGTAATGAGGGTGTGAAGTTTAAGGATCCAGAAAGGTACAAGCGATTGATTGGGAAATTGCTCTATTTGGGTTTTACCAGGCCAGATATTGCCTATGCTACACAACAGTTAAGTCAGTTTGTCAATGAACCTTGTCTGAATCACTGGGAAGCAGCATTGTATATTTTGAGGTATATCAAGGGAAGTCCTACAATGAGATTGTTTTATCCAGCAAATGATAATATACAACTTGATGCATATTGTGATGCAGATTAGGCAGCATGTCCTGATACAAGGAGGTCATTAACAACGTACTATGTGTTTCTTGGAGGATGTTTGGTGTCTTGGAAAACTAAGAAACAAAGTACAGTTTCTAGGAGTTCGGCTGAGGCAGAATATCGAAGCTTAGCATCTACTGTATGTGAGTTATAGTGGATTTCTTATGTCTTAACAGATTTTCATGTGGAGATAGAAAGTCCTATGCCCATATGGTGTGATAATCATGCTGCAATGCACATTGTGGCAAATCTAGTCTTTCATAAAAGAACTAAGCATATTGAGATCGACTATCATCTCGTTAGGGACCAATATAAGAAATGTTTTATTCTTCCTAAGCATATTGCATCTGAAGTACAAGTTGCAGATCTTTTCACTAAGTCTCTAACTACATTGAGATTTTCACAGCTGAGGTCCAAGTTGAGACTGGAAGATTTTCATAGCCAGCGTCCAACTTGAGGAAGGGGTGTAGAGAATCAAGCAAGAGATGATAGAAAGAAACAAGTAGTTGAAATCTGAATTGTACAGCAATAGTGTAACAATGATGTAGAGTAGCGAAAGTAAAGACAATTTTGTAGAGTAGTTTTGTTTGTTTTAGTTGTTAGAGTTAGTTAACAATATTTTACTTTTATGACCTTGGTAGTTACAGATAGATTAGTCGAAAGTTTGTATATATATGAACTCATATAGCATAATAAGATTATCAAGCATTATTCATATTTTTTCTTCTTCTTCTTCTTCTTCCATATTTCTCCGGTTTTGTTCAGAATTTAGTCCCACAACTCTTGCTTTCATTGCTTTCTATTAACTGGAAAGGGAACTAAATGGTATGTGGTGATGCAGAATTGAAAGTTCATCGTTGTGTGAGGAATAAGGAAGAGTAAGACCAAAAATGGTAAACAAGCCATAGCCATTAGATTGTTTCAAATGTATTTATAATTTTAATTGGAAACCTTGAGTGAATCATAATTTCATGTAGAAGTTTAGTTACTCACAAAATTTCGTCTCAAAATGAAGACAAACCCAAAATAATATACTATTGCAAAAGCTGAAATAGTATTTTTTTATTATTTTTATTTTTTTGTTGATTAAAATATGATGTGGCACAAAATTTTTAAAATGCTTATTAGGATCCACAAGAATTCTGTTAATTTTAACCGGTTAAATTAATTGAGAATACATCTTTTAATAATTAAATTTATTAAATTTATTTTTTAAAAATTAAATTAAAAACTTAAAATTTTTTAAAGACTAAATTATTAATTTAGTTTAATTTTTTTTTAATAACTTCCCCTCATCTCAACCGTTCAAGAAATAAATTGCAGGTCTACCATTAATATAATGCCACGTTATCACTTTTTAATTTAACCCAATAAACTCACTGATTCAGTCTTCCTTTCTTAGTTATTTCTTTTTCTTCAATAAAAGCCATGGCAAAGCTTTAAGCTTGAGAGTCTTGAGCATTCACAAGTTCCAATTTTTAAAATACATACATTAAATTTGTTTTAATTAAATCTTAAGATTAAATTTATATACAATTATTTATCTCTTTATTATCAAGTTCTTCAATTAAAATAAAATACGTAAAATTTTTATTTTTTAAAAAATTAATCATAAAAAAATAAATTGTAAACTATGCATATTTTAATTTTTGATTCAAAAATTTGATGATAAAAATATAAAAATTATATTTAATTTTTTTTTTTCAATTTCACAATACATGACAAAGCTTCAAACTTCAGAGTCTTTGAGTATTCGGCAATCCAACAATCAAAATACATATATTAAATTTGCTTCAATGGGAATTTGGATAACCTTTCTTTTGTTTTTTTTTTTTTTGGTCTGGAAATTGAAAAATTATGGGGTACATGTAATCAAGAGAAATAAATATAGAATATATAGATATTATAAATTTTATTTTATATATTGTATAAATATATTTGTATAAAATAGAACTTATCATTCAGATAAATTTATATTTCACTGTTTCTTATATAATAATCTCAATTCTCATGTTAATCATATATGTAATATATTTTTGAAAGAATAAAAAAATTGAATAATTTTTATTACTTTATTTTACTGTTTCAAATGTTGCTGTTTAACTAATGGAGTAAGAAGAAAGACAGTTGACACTCACTCGTATATATAACCCTGTGCTAGTATAATATTTTCTAAAAAATGATCTTATTTACATAATTTTTACAACTCATTATATTCAAGTTCAATTAATTGAGTTAATTAAAAAATAAATAAAAATCAACAAGCATTCTACGAACAAGTTTACTTTATATATAGTTTAGTCATTTTCAGAAAAAACCTTATCGTCACACCCAGTAGTGAAGTTCAGTTTGGCCCTACACTTTAATTAGCTGGACTATATACCATTTTATACTTGTACACAATATTGCATTTAAATCCATTTAATTTATTTATCTTTTTTTTTTTTTTCAATGATAGTATTTTCTTGACAAATTTCACTTATAAATTATACAGTCCAGTTGGCTTTAAAACAAAATAGGTCACAATTGAAGGGCAAATAATTTAAATGACAACTTCTATACTTTAAACGGTTATTTATGAATAAATCACAATTAAATATAAGTATTTGCAATTGCCAGGCTTAATAATTAAACAGAATATATTTATACATAAATCATAGAGTTGAAGTGGAATTTACAAATTTCTCTATAATGTTGAAGGTAATTATCAAACAAATTTGCATTCAATATCAATAGGAAAATGAAATTCCATTGACTGCTAGTTGCACATTTTTGCAGCGTGAGTTTGGTGTGATTAACGTGCAAATTGACCAACACCACTTTTAACCGTATATTTATGAACACGGACAATTAAGTTGTCTGAACGCGCGGAAAGAAATTATTATGTAATGCTGCAGTAATGGTAGTGCCGTACTGCCGCTACATATATATACACGCAAATAGGTTTCTTAATTAATTTGCCGACAATATTAATTATGACAATAATTTTATTTTGATCTTTTAAAATTAATAATTTTTTATGTTTAAAATATTTTTTAATTTAATTATTTCATCTAAAAATTATTAAAATATATAATAAATATGTTATTTTGAAAGAATAAATTAAAAAAATTATTAAATTTAAAGAATTAAATTAAAAAATTGTTAAAATTAAAATATTAAATTAATAATAATTTTAAATATGAGAGATTAAATTAATTAAAAATAAATAAATATGAATGACTAAATTAAAAAAAATTATGTACTAAATTTAATGGAGCAAAATAAATTTTTTTTTATTAATTATTATGCATGTTTTCTATTGAAAAAAATTTTACGTTTAATTGTTTTGATTGTTTATTAACGTCATTGGAAAAAAACCAAAAATCATGAGTGACGAGAGACAATTGTTAGACGTTTTAATAAAATTCACTTGGAATCTCCAGCTAAAAATTTCAAATTTCGACGAGTTAAAATTATTTTTAACCTTCAATAGAACTTTCATAATTAATTAATTAATAGAAAAATATAACTTTTACTTCTTTAAATTTGATTTAAATTTTATTATTATCTATTAAATTTAATTGGTTTACTTTATTATTTTAATTTTAAAAAATTAATCAAATTTTTTATAATACCTAATATCATTAATTTATCTAAAAAAAATTATTAAGTTTGAGTCAATTTTATTAATGAACAATAATTTATGTGCAGTTTTTATATCTTTGTTATTAAGTTTTTTAAATAAAAAATTGACACTTATATAATTTATATATATAAGTATAACTCATTTTTTTATGATTGTTTTTTTTTTAAATTTTTACATATTTTATTTTAATTAAAGAACTGAATACTAAATATATAAATAACTATATATAAATATTTATTTTATATTATTACTAAAATTATCACTTTATTAATATTATATGTAAAAATAAATAAATTTATAGATAGTGCAACATTTTGGTTTAGGGACAAAAATAAAACTTGACTCAAAATTAAGAGATTAAAATGCCCTTTTGCTTTAATTAATTAATTGATCAATGTAAGTAAAAAAGTATTCTATTTTATCTGTCAATTATTTTTATTATTATATTTTAAAAAATGTATTATAAAAAGATATTTTATATTATCTATATATTAATATATAATTTTACGATAAAAAAACTAATTAATTATATATAAAGCTTTCATTGATAAACTTGGAGTTTGAATTAGAGTAATACAATAATCTTGTGGTTCATTACCAGAAAGAAAAGGGGATATGGGAGACAGGGAATGCACGTTGTAATGAACAGATAAGTATGATGACAATATCTAGCAACCATTACTCCTGCTTCAGTATTTGGTTGCACCATAAATTCAAACCAGCTTGGAACATATCACATATTCATTCGCTTTGCTGGAGAACATACATAAAATATAAATCCTTTTTTGTTATTTTTGGTTTTCTATAATTGCTCACTCTTTACTATCATTGTAGAAAGAGATTAATTTTAACGATTTTAATTGTTTTTTGTTATTATTGCAACTTATATAATAAAACAAAATCACATATTGACGTATCAACTTCTCTCATTTTAAACTTAGTTTTTTTTTTTTGTTGACAATGACAGTTTTTCTAGGTTTTATTTTATTCATTTTAACAAGATAATTATGTCTCAAACATATATCTTTTATTTTTATTTTGTTTTTTTATATGTTTATATTATTATTTATAATTTCGGAATTTATAGTTATTTGGTTCTGAAATCATAAACATTTGTGATCATCTTTAATTAAATTATAAAGGTGTTGATGTTTTGGCGCATATATATTAATTATATATTACAAGAAGTAGACAAAAAAAAAATTATGTTTTTATGGCTACAAAAGTTTCCACTTGGAAGTAGAAAAGTGCAAGCCAACCACTTTCACTCGCATTTAATCAAAGCAAAGACAATAATAATAAGTTTCTTTCAATAATGAAATCTCCCACTTGAATCACTTTCCACGCAAAGCAAAATGGCACTAATAATTTAGGATATCATTATCATATGCCTATTTTGTTTGAAGATACAATGAAACCAAACCACAGATATAGGATAATTATTTGAGACTTAAATGGAAGTATTTTGTGGCAGTTAGGTGCCTCAAATATAGATGGAAATATTAGTTTATTAATACATAGGTTATTCATAACATAAAGAAATTAGTTTATTATTAGCATATGTCTTTTAAATTCATTCTGTTATACTTATACACATTTCTCAATCAAAATTTGTGGTACTAACTTAATTCTACAGTATAACAAGTTAAGAAAATATCTACTGCTTTCAGATTCACTGCAAAAAATAAATAAATAAATAAATAAAAAATTTAATGGTGATTGGGGTATTACTAATATTAATTTGTAGCAACTAGTCAAGTGCCAATAAATTAAATTGGTTGTCACGCCATAATATTTTTGAATGCTTTTCTTCATTTTTTTTTCTTTTATTTTGTGATAGTTACATGCTCTCATAAAATTTTTTAATTTTTTAAAAAAATTTAGTGATAGTTGAGAAGAACTCTAATATTTTTGTAGTACATTTTTACCAAATGATTTTGATTATTTCTTACGCTTTCAAAGCTCCGCTGTTATTTAGAAATTTTTTTTAAATAGTGCCTGAAAATTTTGTGGATTGAACACTTTAAAAAAAAAAAGCACATTTCATTAATTTATTTCTAAAAAAAAATCATTACCATTTAATTTTAGAGAATTTTAAAATTCATGGATTGAACTCTATTAGTTCTAAATTTTGTCAGTATATAATTATATTACCCAATTTTAAAATTTTTGAAAATATATATTATTACATTTATTTCCTTTTTCCTCCCTGTGAATAAGGAAACCCCAAGCATTTTGCATCAAATCAGAGTAAAGACAGCTCTTTCGTTGCCAGTTCGTTGCTTCTGATTTTAACGGCAAAATTAAAAAGGATTCTACAGCTGCACCGGTCCGACGTGGCAATATCCTATTGCACCAGTAAACTCCATCAACGACCATGCGATCGACGCGTGTATGGACAATAATATTTCCAACCAATAAACAATTCGGATTTAACGAGCCTACCAGTCATCTTCTCTTTCCATCCCGCGTGAAGAAAGTCAGTTTTCTCTCGCCTTTGGTGGCTACCTTTTTTTTATACACATTCCGCAACATCCTGAAACTTCCGTAAAATTCAATTCTTGTTTGCTACCATCTACCTGAACCTGCTTCATCGATATTTCTCTTTGGAATTTCCCTTTTATATCCGCAAATCTCACTTGCTTTTGCTGATATTAATTTATTTGAGTTTCAGCGAATTTAGTGGTCATTGGAGTTTTTTGATCGGACCACTTTTCTGGGGTTCGATCTCTGGTACTATAACTCATGCCAGAGATCGGACGTGTTGAGAACAGCAACGCCTTGTTCGGCAAATATGAGCTTGGAAGGCTTCTGGGTTGTGGGGCTTTTGCCAAGGTCTATTTCGCCCGAAATGTTCAGAACGGCCAGAGCGTCGCCGTTAAGGTCATCAACAAGAAGAAGATCACCGGCTCCGGTCTCATGTCGAATATCAAGCGCGAGATTAGCATCATGAGTCGCCTCCGCCACCCCAACATCGTCAAGCTCCATGAGGTCTTGGCCACAAAGACCAAGATCTACTTCGTCATGGAGTTCGTCAAGGGCGGGGAATTGTTCTCCAAGATCTCCAAGGGACGCTTCAGCGAGGATATCGCTCGCAAGTACTTCCAGCAGCTGATCTCCGCCGTCGGGTACTGCCACTCCCGCGGGGTGTTCCACCGTGACTTGAAACCGGAGAATCTCTTGGTCGACGAGAATGGGAATCTGAAGGTTTCGGACTTCGGACTCAGCGCCGTGAGGGAGCAGATCCGATCCGATGGGTTGCTCCATACGCTTTGCGGCACGCCGGCTTATGTCGCGCCGGAGATTTTGACGAAGCAAGGCTACGATGGGGCGAAAGTGGATGTGTGGTCCTGCGGTATCATCCTCTTTGTGTTGACTGCCGGATATCTACCGTTTAACGATCCAAACCTCATGGTCATGTACAAGAAGATCTACAAAGGCGAATTCCGGTGCCCTCGGTGGATGTCGTCGGAGCTCCGGCGATTCCTGTCAAGACTCCTGGACACTAACCCGGAGACCCGAATCACCATCGACGAGATCATACGGGACCCCTGGTTCAGAAAAGGGTACAAGCAGGTCAAATTTCACCAGGAGCACTTAGATTCCGCGTCAGGGACGAAGTTCGACGAGTCGGAGAAGACGACCGATCTGAATGCGTTTGATATCATCTCATTCTCCTCCGGTTTGGACCTATCCGGTATGTTCGACGACTCGCACAACCCAGCGGACGATGGAGAACGGTTCGTGTTGCCGGAGTCACCGGAGAAGATTATGGAAAGAGTGGAGGAGATCGCCAAGGCGGAGACACTCGTCGTGAAGAGGAAGAAGGAATGTGGGGTGGAGCTGGAGGGGCAGAATGGTAATTTGGGGATTACACTTGAGGTTTACCGGTTAACGGAGGGACTGGTACTGGTTGAGGCCACGAGAAGAGGCAGAGACGCTGCAGCTTTCAAGGATTTGTGGAACAACAAGCTGAGGCCTCAGCTCTGTGCTACCGGTCATGGAGCTGAATCACAGGTTGCCGGTGGCTAGAATCTCTCCCAAGCCCAGTTCTCATTATTCAAACCAAGAAAAAAAAACGACCCAGAAATTTGAAGTAAAAAAATAATAATAATAAAGAGGAAAACAAAATAAGCTAAAGTTCAAAACGGTGGTACAAACCAAACTGTACACTTGTGGGACAGCGTGTTGTTTGTGAAACATGAAGGTGAGGATGGAAATTAGGGTTAGTGATTTCGTACATGTTAGATGTTTGTGTGTTTGCAGTTTGTATATTATTACTATGCATGATGAAATAGAAATTTTCTTTTCTTAACCTTTGCACTTGATGTGGGTGAGGAATGAATTCCTCATTAACCCACAGATTTTGTACATGTGTAATTAAAATTGAAGGACCAGAAAAATCTTTTTATTAAAAAAAATATTTATATCTAATACTTAACAATATTTTGAATTAAATTATTTTTAATAAAAAATAAACGTGTGAATCCAAAAACAAACATCATAACCAATAGTCAAACTTGGTTTTGATGATTTTGTGGAAATTTGAACAAACTCAAGAATGCCTGTTAAATTTGAATTGCAAGTGTTAGAACGTAAGTATCATAGCCAGCTGTTATGTCTATAATAATAATATGGCGTACTGTTGCTTAGAAAAGGCGTTTCACAGTAAATAGTGAATGAATGAATTTGTGAATAAATAAGAAAGAATAGAACTGAGGAGATTCTGAAATACAACAAAAGAAGAGGTTTATATTACATGACTTGTGCTCATTGCTGAAAACAAGAGTCGTGCTACACTAGCGGGAGGATAAATTTTTTAGTAGATACCATTTTTAAAAATTTAATAAGTAAAATTATAGATTAAAGACTGAAGATTCATGTCATTGGATTAAGTCCAAAGAACAAAGTCAAATAACACAAAGTGAGAGGAGGCTACTGATTGTGCCTCCAACAATAGAAAATAAATGAATACTAAAATGCCAAATGATTACGTATTAGTGATAGTAATCCTCTTGTGACCTTAGAGGAATCAAATACTTCATGGGGCCATGAGAGGTAGTATCACCCAGGTGCAACCAATTAAGACATGGTTGGTTACACTACGATTTTTCAAAACATAAATAAATTAAACTATTTTTTAGAAAAGCTTATTTATAATATATTTATTAGTGATATTATTATTGTTGTTATTGTATTTGTAAGACTAGCTGGAAAGTGGATAGTATTTAATGTATTTTCCAAATAAAAAGAAAAAGAGAATGATCCCTTCAACGTCGGCACAAATATTATAACTATTATGTGCGATTGATTAATGGTTTGCTCATCTGTAATATTATTGGACGGTTCTTTCTGTATTGGTTTTTCCCTTCTGGGCCATTACCAGACAAAATAATTATTGGGTGTCACTTTAATAATATTTTTTTAAAAAAATAAGCAAATAAATAATTATAGCAACAGCTTTCTTTGTCATTTGGACCCATTACAGAGATTCATGTATAATATAGTACAGTGATATTAATAATGGTGACAATGATGAAGATTACAATGGTACAGTTCAATCAAAGTATATCTTCTTTTTCACCTTAGGATCTATTTTGACAGTTTGTCATATAAAAAAGTGGAGATATTAAATTGTGCTAATATCATCTGGTTAAAAAAAAAAAGAGAGAGAGAAGAGAGACACTCTTTTCTTTATTATAATAAACGCATATTTTATTCTACAAATTGGATTTTTTATCTTTAATTAGGGAGAGAGGTGGCCAAATCAAAGCTCTCAGTTTTCAAATTTTTATTAAAAAAGTTTACATTTAATTTAGTATCTTGCTTGATTCAAATAAGAGATTCTAAAATAGTGAAAAAGGCGGTGTATAAAGATAATGTAATGTTATTATTTGACATGGAGTGAGGTGGCATATAAAATTTTAAATATTCAAATTAAATATTTTGTTTGATACAGATAAAATTATACAAAATACTATCCCACCGACTATAAATATTTTACACTTGCTCAGTAAGTTGACAATCTCACAACTATGAAGGAAGAGACTTCAACAATGTTTCCTCATTATTTATTTGTTAACTTTAATCTCTTGAAACTATATAATAAATAAAATTTGACTTTTAATATTTCAAAATTCAATTTATGTTATTTATTTTATAAAAAAATAAGAATTTTTAAAAATTATATCAACAAAAGTTCACATTAAAAAAATATGATTTTTCCATTATGTACTTATTTGATTTTTGTTTTTGAATTGGGTCTGTTTTTCTAATTGGTCAAGAATTCAGAGGCCCAGTACACCTTTGTGATATTAAGGCCCATAAATTAACACCCTAATGAAAACCCAAAAAGTTTATGAGAACTTTTTCGCTCGCTCTGGTGTGGTCTCGATACTGGACCCACCTTCGTTTCCGCATTTTCTTCAGCTTCATGGAAGGCTTAGTATGCCCGAGGATGGTCGCCTCGCCTCCGCAAGAACAAAGTTCCTCCGTCCAAAATTCACTAAGAAATTCTTTGCTTTTTTAAATTCAATCTTCGCGCTACTCACTGCATAAAGAGGAGAAGTTCTTCTTCTTCTAAGGCGTTCTAAGGAAGCTGTTTAAGGTAGCTTTAAGCCCCTCCTCTGAGCTATATAGTGTTTTCACAGTAGTGACGTTTTGATTTGAATGTTGTAGAGATTGGGGATTGTGGGTAGTGTAGTACTGGGTAGGATGTCCGCTGAGGCAAGGTTGAAGCTTAAGCTGAACAAGAAGCATAAGCTTGCATTGAGCACTTCTAAGAACTCTGTGAGAACTAAGAATGCTGAAAATTCCATGAACAAGGAAAAGCCTTATCCGAGGGGAAATGGGTCAAGGGGGAATTCTAGAAAAAATGTGAGAACCAAAGAAATTCAATCAGGCGAAGAAGGGGTTTATGGGGATTTTGGTGAGAGAGAAAAGCTAAGACCTTTGGATTCTAATGGTAGAAAGAAGAGAGTATATGCTAGGGAGGAAACAGGACAAAATAGGAAATCATACAATGGTACAGCAGCTTCCAAGAAAGTGAAAGAGGAAGTTATTGTAGCTAAAAACAGAGGCCGTCCGAAGTGGGTTTCCAGTAAATCAAATAATGCTAACTCTGAAGCTAAGAATTCGTCTAGCAAAATGAAGGTCAAGGAGGAAAATGTTAATTTACCGAATGCTAAACGGAGAACCAAGGCAAAGGAGGCCGGTAACAAGGAATCTGCTATGACAGATGGCAATGGTACTCGGTTATTGAAAAAGCATAGAGGACAGAAATCTGAATTTAGCAAGGATAAGAGCCAAAATGGTGTGCTTCCTTCAAGTTCCAACAAGAAGAAAGCACGAGTCAAAGCTGGGCTGGATGAAGATGGGGAGATAACAAATGATCAGCCAAAGAAGAGGAAAAGGGTAATAAGGATTGATCCGTTTGATATCTCAAACAAGCGACTAGATGATGGCATTGTTATTAGTGGTTGGTAACTTACTTTCTGTGCATAATCCTAGATGTAGCTCCACAATTCTACTTATTTTCTTCACTTTTGCTATAGGAACTCTATTAAGTATTCTGAGTCTCTGACATCATCAAACTGCTGATTTGGAGTATTTTGCTAATGATTTTACATTTTTGTAAATGATAATTAGAGAATGTTTTTAATTGCAAAGAGAGAAATTCAATAATAGTAGGAATTATAGACGCTTTTGTGAGTGTTGATAGCAGCAAGCTTAGAGCTGTACTGAATGTAGATTAGTTTAGGGATGCCAATGGTTTTTATTCTTTTTCCTCTAATCAGTAATGAGCAAGCATCTAGGCTGAGTCTCATGTTTAAAATTTAGTATTTGCATTATTCAAACTTTCAATTTAGAAGTAAAAGGGGGGATGGAGGAACTACTGATTTAAGGAATAAAAACACTTTGAACCATATAATTGTCCTTTAGCGATAAGTGATATTTCCTGTTTAACTTTCAAATGCTGAATATGTCTCTGTGTAGTCTAAGCTTCAGTAACTTGTTCTTTGAACTAAATCTGATGCTTGTTACAGTTTACCTGAGTATTTTGATGATTTCTTCCCTTTGATAGTCTAAGTTGATTTTTGCTACTTCTCCTCTTCCCTTTGATAGTCTAAGTTTATATGGTGTCTTTCTTACACACTTCAATTTCAGGCAGTACAAGAGACAAAAAGGAGTCTGAGGAAAAACCTGAAATGTCCAAGAATGCACAATTCCGTGCAATACAACCTAGTCCTTCAATACTTTCCTTTGTGGAAAATAATGTAATCTCGATGAGCAGGGAATTTTGATAATTGGGTTGATTAAGTTATGTTTTAATTTTTTGTTCTGATTTCCTGTGCTATGATTCTTATTCACAGCTGTTGGGTCGGAGGCGCTTGATTGAGATTAGAAGGGCTGGCTACAATATTGATCTTTCTACACCCTTAGATAACATACCCTTTTCAACCAGCTCAGAAAGAGAGAGAATTGAAGAAAATGTATGTGTCTAATTGATGCATTTGCTTTTTAAATGAACCATATCAAACTAATAATTACTTTTAGAACAAGCATTGCTATTCATTATAGCTATTATTCCTTCTCTCCTCTCTTTATATTGACATTCAATGCCAACCCTTTGAAACAGATATTTAGGAATAAATTGGAATTTTTTGCTGCTGCAAAGGTCTCATCGTCATTTCCACCTCCCAGTCTTCCTGAAATTGCATTTGCTGGTAGGATTGTAAACTAGTACCATTTCTTCTATGACTATACTCATGTGTTCTTCATTCACTTATTAGATTATGGAATTATTGCATTTATGTATTCAGTCTTGGATATTAAACAATTTTATCTTGTTTCTGGTTTGATTATCTGTAGATGTTTTATAGTTTCTATATCACAGTTAATGTTCAGAACTTCATTTATAACTGTATTTATGATAGTAATGTTATCTTCATTATTGTTGTTGTAATAACAAACTCATGGAACTTTAGTCGTTGTGGTGGAGGATCTTTATACTTAATCATGTGCCAATGACTAAGAGTGCCACTCTAGGGTCGTGAACAACTCCTAAGAGTTTGATGGGAGTTAATTAAAATCCTTAGGAGGATGGTCTGGGATTGTGTTTTTAACTGGGTTATTATAAGGGGTTTCTGGTGAAGTGAACCGATCTGGTTGGAACACAGAAATCAGGTTGGATAATATAGAAAAAAATATATATACATCTAGGGTTCTTAAGTATCATATATTGGTTGTTTAGGATTGCTTTGTATGGTGACTAGTCAAAGAATCATTAAATGTTAAACCTTGGGACCATGTAGTCTGACTGTAAGGCAGAAGTTAAAAGTCAACCTCCAAAGGACATACATAACAGCACAATTACCTGGGAAAAAATGGAAAAGCCTTCAAAACTGTAGCTTATTCATGGACGTGACTGAGTTAATATCTGACTACAGTTCCCAAATAGCAAATTACTGAATACCTTTGACAGAAACTCAATGTAAAGTAAAACTAAAATGACTTATTTGTTTAAGGAACAATAGCTTCATGATCCTGCCAACTTATGATAATTGCACTTGAATTTGGTTTCTCCCCTCTGCCATACATTTCCCAAACCTTCCTCATGTATAACGTGCATCACATTGGTACTGAAAGTATCATTTGCTGTTACTTCATTGTTTACTAATCATTATATATGGATTTTTATAATTGTGGATCTTCCACATATGAGAATGCAGTTCATCCTCACATATAAGAGGAAGTGGAATTTTTGTGGGCAACATAATCACACAAATACAATATGTCACTTTGTTGATGGTTGAAATCCTCTTTGTCTGCAGTAGGCACTAGCAGCATTCTAACAATAAATAGCAGGCCTGCCCAATTATTTTCAGAATGTATAATTCTCTACTTATGTTTCATTGTATGTTCTAGAAATCATTTTTTATTGTTTTATATTTGGTATATCAATCTTGGTATAAAATTTAAAATCAGATGGTGAATTGACTCTGAGTTCTAGCTCAACCACTTTTGAGGTTTAAACCCTGAAAAACTGATGGCTATGGCTATTCTGAAAGCCTCAAGAAAGAATAATGATTTATATTTATGAATACACTTGCTAAGAGAAATATTTAAAATGTTGTCTATCTGATTCTGGTTGTCAGGAAGGTCAAATGTTGGGAAATCATCTCTTCTTAATGCACTCAACAGGCAATGGGGTGTTGTACGGACATCAGACAAACCTGGTCTTACTCAGGTATCCTGGATTTTTTGAAGTTGGTAAATTTGGAAATGTTAAAGACAAAGTATTTTGGATTAAAATTTATTTTGTAACATCCATAAATTCTCTGCAGACCCTAAACTTCTTTAAGTTGGGATCAAAGCTTTGCCTAGTTGATTTGCCAGGATATGGATTTGCTTATGCAAAAGAAGAAGTGAAAGAAGCTTGGGAAGAGCTTGTAAGTGTGCAAATTGAATTCATTCTCTTGGTGGTCTGGATGTCTCCTAAAATTTGGTCTAGTCGCAAAAGTATCATCACACTTGAGTGTTAGTTTTCTGTAGCTTCAGTTCTTTCTGTAATCATGAGTTTTTCTGGATTAATTCATCACATATGATAGAACTTGGTAGTTGGCAAGGGAAATTGGCTTTTGTCTCCTAACCTACCACTTCATTAATGTTGACCTAATGGGATAAGGAGGAAAATGAATAGAAAAAGGAGGAGAAAACCCCCCGGGGGGGCCCATATACTCAGTTTTTGGGCTGCTTATTGGAGTGTCAGAATAATCATCTTAACTAATTTCATGCCCATTGAGCTCATATACTTGTGGTGGTATGCTATTGCATACTTTATAGATGCCAGAGGATTCCATACATTCACATAAGTTAGTTAAATATGTAATAGTGATTATTATAAATCTCTTCATATATTGTGTATGTGGTATGCGTGATACTAACTTGAGGAATGTTGTATTCCTTCATCAATTTAAATTAAAACATCTGTCCGTGCAAGAAGTGGGCAATTGATTTAATGATCCTGTTTACTTACTTTTTATATCTTCAATAGGCTTTTAGTTACATGGATATTGGGATATGTGTGATTCTAGTCTCTGTAGTGTCTTTACATAGGTATTTAGCCGTTGGCATTTTCCTCGTATTTTATTGTTCACATATGTACGGAGTTGAGTTTGAATTGGTTTCTCGTATTGGAAGCTGATCAATCATTTCTCTTGAAAACATCTAATTGTAGGTGAAGGAGTATGTTTCTACAAGAGTTGGTCTCAAACGAGTATGCCTATTAATTGATACAAAATGGGGTATGAAGCCAAGGGATCATGAACTTATTGAATTGATGGAAAGGTACATGGTTAGTCAGTGCACTGTGTTCTCTCTTATTCTCCTCTATATGAACTTACGAAACCCTTATGTTTGCATGCAATGTACCTTGTGATGCATGTGAACAATTTGCAGATCACAGACTAAATATCAGATAGTATTAACTAAGGCAGATATGGTTTTCCCAATTGATGTGGCTCGCCGTGCCATGCAAATTGAAGAGGTGGGTTTTGGCCATCCTAGTTAATCTTTATTGAAAAACAGTGTGTTCTTGAGACTAACAAGCTTCTACGAACTGTTTATCTTAGCAGAGCCTCAAGGAGAACAAGTCTGTAGTTCAGCCTACGGTAAACTGATTCTTTTGGCAGATTTGTTCAAAATTTTAGTTTTATCACGTTATTCTTGGAATTAAACTATGCAATTTGCTTTTTGCTTAATGCAGATGATGGTAAGTTCAAAATCTGGAGCAGGTATTCGAAGCTTAAGAACGGTTCTTGCAAAGATAGCACGATGTGCCAAACTCTAAAAATTATAGTAAGGTGGTGTTTTCTACTTCGAGTTTCATTCTTTACAGTGACGTCCACATATTATGAATTGTATAAGTTTCTTGATAAAAGCAAATATAAAGGAAATTTTCTTTAATTGCAAAATCAACGTGTTTTACATGTTAATAACACTTGGTGAGATTTGAAGATAGAAGACATTAATTCATTTGGACACTCTCATATCTTAGTACTGTAAAATTTTGTAACCTTGTGTGGTTAGAAGTACCCCACATTTAACACTTTGTGCAGCATTTTTAGCTTCATCAATCAATCACGTTTGTTTTTCAAAGTTTTTCTCATTCAGTTGGATCCATTTTTGGCTTCATTCTTGTTTTGCAGGCCCTAGACTTATGTTGATGCAGATGCTGTAGGTCCGAATGCCATAGATCTATTTTGTTTCCTAATTTTAAATGTCAATTTTATTTTAATTTTTTTACTAGAGCAGAGATCTATTTTGTTTTGTGGAAACTATAACGTTATCACTATTTTTATTACCATTGACGTTTTGTTTTTTGAAAAAAAATTTGGTGCAGAAGAGTGAGCACAAAGTGAGGTTATATATAATATTAAAAGATTAGAATATCCGCATCTGTACCTAAGACTGCCCTAATAGCTGTCTCCACTCTTTTTGAAAAAAAAAATTTGCTTTTTCATAGGTTGAGTGTGGTGGGAGATGATATGAATATTACGTGAAGTAACGCAGTTGATTCGGATTCAAACTAAGGTGCAAATGTGTCGGTTTGGTTTATCAAAATCTTTTCTATTTTTATCTTTTATTATTTTTTTAAATTTTTAAAATATTTATTATATAAAGTTAAAATTTTACTTAATTTTATTTTTAAGTTGAATAAGTTAAATGACTATAATTTTTTATTAACTTTTAAGTTTAATTATTATTAAATGATAATATTAGAGTGATTGAAAGATTTTATTTTTAAAAAAAGTTAAAAGAATACTTTTAGTTCTTTCATTTTGATTTAAATTTTATTTTTATCATTTAAGTTTAATTAATTTTACTTTAATATTTTAATTTTAAAAAATTAATTTATTTAGAATAAATTGTTAAGTTTGAGTTATTAATATTATCAATCTATTAATTTTATATATAAAAAATAATAAATTTAAAAATAATTTATATTTATATTTAAATTTGATAAGTACTTAATATAAATTTTAAAATTTAAAATTTAAAATTTATTGTTTATTTTTATATTTAAAATTAATAAACTAATAAAATAGATAATAACATGATCCAGAGATATTAAAATTAGTTCAAAATTAATATTTTTTTGTTAAATAAATTAATGATGTTAAGATTTTAAAAAAATTTGATTGATTATTTAAATTAAAAAATTAAAATAAAATTAATTAAATTTAAAAATTAAAATTAAAACTTAAGTCAAAGTTAGAAGACTAAAAGTATTTTTTAACTTTTTAAAAAATATAAAAATAACATTGACTTTGTAAAAATCCTGAAAATGATTATTACACTTTTCTTGATTTTAATTTATTTTTGAAAATATTTTGAAAACATACTTTCAGTTATTTTTTATTTTTAGTATTATATCTAATTTTCTTTTATAAATCATCAATAAAAAGCAGATCTTAAATCTAGATCGATGTAATCTTTCGAAAGAGTTCGTTGGTATAAAAAAGAACTGAAATTATCTTTGAAAAGATTACTGATTGAGACAATTCAATTCATTAGTACCTCTATCTCATAGTTAGGATATTGAATTAAGATCAAATTTATGTTGCATCAAAAATCATTGGTTCAAATTTATCTCCTGCATCTTTTTGTCCATTCAAATATATTAGTTTGTTGATAATTTATTCTTTTAAAGAATATTTTAAAATTAAAATCTAAAATACATTAAAAAGGTGGAAAAATATGTTTTCGTTTCTAAATTTTTATAATATATGATTTAATTCTTAAATGTTTAGAATGTAATCGTTAATCTTAATAGAATAGTTAGCACAACAATTAATATTTAAAATATATACAAATATTTTTTTTAAAAATAATTAGTATTGATTAATTCTTATATTCAAATTATTTTATTTTCATATAAATACTTACATAATTCAATTCAAGCATATACTTCTCATAAACAAAAATGATTAGCAAGGTTTAAGAATTAACATGTTAATCTTTAGAAACATTCACGAATTAAATTTTAGGTTAAATTATTGTTGCAGCGCTTATAATTTTATTTAATTTTTAATTATATTTTTATAATTTATAATTTATAATTAAATCTCTATAATATAGTAAAATTTTAATTTAGTTCTTAATTTTAATTTTTAATTACTATTTTATTAAATTTAAATGATATATTATTTTATTATTATAAATTTATTTAATTTAAATTAATTTACACATATTATTTAATATGAATAACATTTCGTTACATATATATAAACTATTTTTGTATCACTATTTTTTCTTACTTAAATTATATATATTTAGAATAATAAGATACTTTATATTTACAACTTTCCAAAACCTGATGACAAATATTAATTTAAAAATTTGTTAGATTATAAAATTTTAAATTATAATAATTAATTGAGTTAAATTATAAAATCGCAAGAATAATTGAACCTAAATTTTAATATCATGAAAATGTGATGACTACGTTACTAATCCTTGGGATTGGGACTTAAAAAAAAATACTTTTTCCTGATTTGTTTTTTAAATTATTCATAGAAATTTTAGAATTTGTAAGAAAAAGAAAGACAAAACTGGGTTCAACTTCAACCACTACATTCCTTCCTTCCTTCCTTGTCCACTTCCATGTCTAAAGCAGCAGCAAGGGTTCCATAGTTACATTAATTTCTGGGTCTCACAGAGAGGATTCAAGGGAAATGTGTCCTCTCAGGATCATACTCATTTTCTTGTCCGCCACTCTCGCCGGATTCTTCGTCCTCCGTAACCTCAGATCTCAACCTCTGCCCACACAGCCCAATGACGACGTTTCTGCTTCCACCCATCCCTCCAATCCTCAGACCCCTGGTATCTCTAGTTCTTCCCTCAATGGAACATCCAAGGTACTCCCACTCCATCCTCTCTGATTCTATTTCAATTTTTTTGTATTTTCAATTCCTAAATTGGTGATGCAGGTTAGGGCGGCGATTGAATCTGGGTTCTGGACCTTCGTAGACATGGCTAGTGGTCGTTATTTGTGGAGGCACATGGTCTCCTCTTCCAAGCGCTCCAGCTGATCAGTATGTTCTCTAGTGATCCAAAAGGATTTATGAGTGTTGTCTCTGATTGTGATTTTGGTCAATTTGGGAACTCTATGTCGCAGCTGTTGTGTTGTGGTTATTGTTGTTGTCAACATGAATTGTGAAAATATTGATTGTAGAATAATAATACCAATCTCTCCAACGGTGTTATATGGAGTGTGCTGTTTTTCTCATGGGTTTTCCCTGGGAAATTTGTTTTCTTTTTTTCCCCTAATTCATGAGGCATAAGATTTGTAAGGAAGGAGTGATTTCAAGAACATTTCATGGTAAATGCTTCAGGTGTTGGTCATGAAAGTTCTACTATCATATAAGTGACCATTCCATCATAACCTAAGAGTTCAAATTGATAGAAGATTACAGAGGGAACTCTTGTAATTTTAGCTCATTGGTATGCTGGCTCTGGAGGTGTGATACTCTTTTTCTTTCTCACTAAAGTCAATAAAACAAAGGGAATAATATTTGACAGGACAAGGAATCAGGTTGATGTAAGAAGCATATATTGTTAACAGTCAAGCTTGTATGAGGTGTGTATGTTTGATATGCTGGTTTACAATATGGCCAGTGGGAAATTATACCCTCATTTTGGATGCATCTCGTATTTGTACTATCTACAACCTGAGTGCATGTAATATGTTCAGTTATCCAATACTGTTTACCTAACTTCTTTCACTTAAGATGATCTCCTTTCTCTCCCTGTGATCACTGCAATCATGTCAGGAATCTTAACCTGTTTGTTTGTGTTTGCTGGATAAGATTAGCATTTGTTTGTACTCTGTCAATATATATCCTACTGCTAAATTGGATTAAACAAAAAAAGAAGAAGGGTGCGGCATATTTTCCAAGAGTATGAATAATGCTTCCTTTGGTTGCTCAGTTACTCTGAAGATGCTCCAAATGGAAGCTTTTCTGGCTTGGTTATCTCCTTTATTTTTCAATGCACCCCACTATCAGGGAATAAGGGTTGAAATAAATTAACTCTGGTCAGTATGTCTGATATATTCTGTCTATATGATAGGAATTAGGTTGAATAGTTAATTGGGGCTTGAGCAAAACAAAGGAGAGAAAAACGGGGAAAAATGGTGGACACAAAGTGGCTCCACCATCTGTTTGATCGTACAGCTTTTATTTACTCCTAGCTATCAAATTCAGGGAAGATTTTGCACAAGGGTATTATTGGTGTGGGTTACGCTAGGAAAGGTAAAACTATACTTTCTCTTAAATCCTCCTCTTGATGGAAGTGGGAAGGTAAGTTACAAACTGAGCTACTTTCTGTATGTGATTACTCTAAATTGATTTGTCAGGTTACTAACTTATGGGCAATTGCATGGTGGATATAGAGGAGTACGAAGAGTACGAATTTTTGTTTTACCTAATATGAGTGATTACTTACTCGAGGATTTTTCTCATATTGTGCTTCATGGCCGGCCACCAATAATTCTGAGTTTTATGCCTCCCTTCTCAAGTTCTTTTCTTTTTTTTTTTTTGCCATTCCTAGCTACCTTTTCTTTTTTCTTTTCCTTTTTGATTTCTCCCCCTATCTTCTGTTTTTGAACCTCGCCTTAGTACCTGAAGAAACTAATAAACACATCCCATGCAAAATCAATGCGAATACACAAATTAGATATCATAATGTTAAGCTCTTTTTTGCCAATAAAAATAAATTAAATTTCATTCAGATTACATAGGCAAACCCGACTTCTGAAGTTTAAGAATATAAAAATAAATAAGTAATTAAAAATATAGCAGTATGGTCGCAAAGACGAGCAGGGTGCATGTAAAACATGGTCTTTGCCAAATTTCCCTTGCATTGACGAAAGTGAGCTTTGAAAAGAAAAAGAACGAGTGTAGGATAAAAAAACATTGTTGTGATAAAATGAAAAAGGATAGTTGCTATCCAGTTCAACAAAAATTTAATTGGATGATAGAATATTTAATTAATAAAAATTATAATTTTTGTTTATTTTTTAAAATTAAAATTATTAAATATTTTATTAATTAATCAAATATTTCTTTAACCAGAGCACTATTTAGGTGACTTTAGGAAGTTTAAATTCTGAGGTCACGAGGAGATTAATATTGTAAAAGGACACGATGGAAGGTCACTTAGGAAATGCACCAGCCTATTGGGGTCAAATTGTCTCTTAGTTATTTACCACTCTAACGGAGAGAAAGTAACAATAACTTGGTTGAAACACTTATTTTCATTTTTTTTAAAAGATTATATTTGCTTGTCCAAAGGAACAATTTTTTTACTCCATTTTTAATGGAATATAAAAGAAAACTATTTTTCAGCACTTCATGTATATTCTTTCTATTTTTATACTATAAATTTATTTATTTTTGGCTGTATGCAATAAGAAAAATTATTAAAATAAATAAAAAAAATTAAAGAAAATAATAAAATAATATTATAATAAATTTAATTATTAATAACTTAATCGTATAAATAAGTTAAAATAAAATATATTAATATTCTTTTATATATGTAGTCATTCTACCTAATTAAAAAATTTGCTTATTGATATTGTAATACTATAAATTTATTTTGAACCAAAATACTGAGATTTTAATATATATATATATATATATATAATATAATATACCAATAGAATTGATTAAACTGGCACCTGAAATTAGCCCAGATAGTAAGTTGGGTAAAATTTTGGATAAAATATTATAATTTCAATCATTCTTGTATACTAAAAGAATTAATTAAAGTTCATATCCAACCTTCAAAAAAATGCACAAAAAAAAATAAAAAGAAAAAAAAAACTAGTGCATACAGCCAATAGAAAAAACAAAACAAAAAAAGTTTTTTTGTCGAAAAGAAAAAGAAAAGAACTCATATACTCACATCTTTCTGTCATGGATCTGAATTGAAGATCCAGAAACCGAAGTTGCAACATATATATAATAATTGTTGAGCCTAAAGTGGCAACGGTCAAATTTCATTTGGTAGCGGCGACATGAGGAGGAGAAGGGGAAGATCACAAGCCTCAAATACCCCAAACCCTCTCTCATCAGAAGCAGCAATCCAAGATCAAAGCGCATGCACTGAGGCCAAAGGCTTCTTCGCTTGTTACCTATTGGTCTCTCTCAACCCTCGCTACAAAGGACATACCTATATCGGGTTCGGTCCTACACTCCCACTCCCATCTTTACTCTTCCACACTTCAACATCAAGATTTTCTAATCTTCTTTGATTTACGCAAAGTAATAAAAAAAGACTTGCCAATTTATTTGATTTCTTGGATGTTCTTAATCACTGATAAATTTTCAATGGAAATTTTGGGTATTCATGATTTTCTTTGATTTTCTCCGATTTTCGTTTGTGATGGAGTTTTGGGCTCTGTGCGTGTTTATCTGTATGCAATCACAGATTTACAGTGAACCCACGACGTCGGATTAGGCAACACAATGGTGAGATTGTGAGCGGAGCTTGGAGAACGAAGAGGAGGAGGCCTTGGGAGATGGTTTTATGTATTTATGGTTTCCCAACCAACGTGTCTGCTCTGCAGGTCACAGTCTGTTTACTTCATATTGCTTCTTTTATCAAATCCCTTCTATTAATTATTCCACATGCTAGGATCAACTGTGTCTTTGGTTGAGCATGATATGATTTTTTTTAGTTTTATTTTTATCCCAATTGGCAATTTGACTAACTAAATTTGCTCCTCAATGCTTAGCAACGTAGCATGTTTTCTGAAGGATTCATCTAGATATTCAGATTTCTGCTTACTCTAGTCTTTATCATATGTTATCACTTACTCGAGTATGTGGTTCTTAGTCAAATTAACTTGGAAAATATAGATATTGGCCCGGATTCTAGAATTATTGACCATACTATATATGTCTGCATCTGATAATGGCATAATAGGATTCTGGTTTTTACTTGGCTCAGTGAAGCCTGGCATGATATATCATTAGAATTATGCTACGAAGAATGCCATGGTTTAAGCTAATGTGTTTAATTGGTTATTTTGACTGGTACTTGCAGTTTGAATGGGCTTGGCAGCATCCTGTTGAATCACTGGCTGTAAGGAAAGCAGCTGCTACCTTTAAATCCCTCTCAGGAGTCGGCAACAAGATTAAACTTGCATATACAATGCTCACTCTCCCATCATGGCAGAGGTATATCTTCTTTCTCTTCGGGTGTAGGAATGGCAATACTGATGTTTTTTCCTCGAACAACATTGATTTTGTGTTTTGATACTGATATTGGATATCTAATGGTCACAGCATGAATATTACCGTAAACTTCTTCTCAACAAAGTACATGAAACACTCTGCCGGTTGTCCAAGATTGCCAGAGCACATGAAGGTCCAGATTGGCTCCATGGATAAACTTCCATGTTACACTGAAAGTTTTGATGGGTTGTCTGAAAACGAAGTTGATGATGTCGAGGAAGAGGAATGCAATAATATCACAAGTAACAATGATTCTTTACCAGACACATTTGATGGTTCTGTCACTCATCTTTCACCACAAAATCAAGAATCTGAAGCAAGAGAACCTTGTCATTCAATTGCTACGCTAGACGACAGACAAAAATTTGGTTCTACCATATCACAGCCTAAGAAATCATCGCTAGTGGCTTCATCAATAGGAGAAGAGATAATCGAAGACGCGGGTTATACAAGTTTGGTGAATAAGAGTAATGCTGAATTGAGTCAACCAGATTGCAAACAAGCAGGTACTGTATTAGCTACCAATGAAAGACAAGAATTCAGAAGTACTTTTATTGTACCTAATGAAGCTGAGATAATAGATTTGTCTACTCCATCTCCTAGCTGCAGAAGATTTTCAGATAGCAAGAAGAGAAGTGTTTCCTGTGTTGGAACTGATTTTATCGACTTAACGAAGTCCCCCAACTTTATCCAATTGTAAGGTGTAGGACAATAATGAATTCACCACTTTGGTGAGGATATTTCATGTGTTAAACGAGTTGTACTATTATTATTCTCTGATCATATTTGATCAGATAGTAAAGATAAGCAGAAAGCAGTGATTACATTGTAATATAGGTCTTTTCACTGTCATGTGGAAAATGATTTGCCGATTTCTATACAAACAAATAAAGAATGGTCCTTTTCCCTTTAAGTTTCTTTACTCCAGAAGATCTTGCGTTGTACGCCCTCCTTAATGTGGTTGGATATGTTGCTTGAAAAATTCATAGTACATATCAATACCATTTGCCATAAGCTGATAATTAACTTGTGGGACGGCCATAGTATTCTGGCATTTTCTCTTTCTTACAAAACGGTGAAACCATGGAACCCATGCTTTCATGGCCACAAATAAGCAATTTTGTTGTATTATGGTGAGCCTCATGGACAAGTATACGGCAGTAGCAAATAAATTATTAATCTGCTTTTACGGATGCCTCTTATTTGAAAACTATTGATCTGTGACCTATTCTAGAATAGCAAAACTACTGCAAAGGATACTTCGGGTCGGAGGTTCAAATTAGTCCTTGTTAAATCAAGATTTCTTTTTACCATTTCCCTTTTTTCGCTTTAGGCTTCAGGGATCTGTACTTCAATTTAAGCGCTTTGAAAAAAAGGAAAATACATATTAGAGGAAGATTAGAGACAACAGACACTTTGCAACGAAAATTTTTCAAGTACACCCCTTGCAGCTAAGATGAGAGGAGAGCTGCGAAATCTAATTGACGTGATGTGAATTCCTCAAACAATGAGGTTTACTAACACACTTGTTCTATGCTGAGTTTCCATTGACAACTTCAAGTATTGCAGGATCATGCAATAGTGGAGAATCTAGTAAGTTTAGTTAGCAACATAAAAAGTTGGTATGTATATTTGTAAATCAAATATTTGTTGTCTTACTTCTTCACATGAAACTTTGATGAAAATTCAACAAAACGCATACCAGCAAAGGATTACTGACAAATACAGCAACCCTGAAAAATGTACATGGCAGCATTGTTTACAATAAGGTAAAAGGTTCATGAAAATTGCACGATATCAACATATGGAAATATCATGACAAGAAATACACAAATGGAAAGTAAGCATCAGGCATTGAAAACTGAGAATGTGTTACAGCTGTGATTGTTGCGGCTGCTGGTCATGTACCTCTAGCTGTCGCTCTGACTGCTGTGATTGCTGTTGTTGATCATCATCACCCTGCCAAACCCAAACAATATCCTGAAGAGCAGGCCTTACCTCCTCTTTCAATATTTTCTGAAATTCCAATGTATCTCCGTCTGATTTTTTCACCTCCACCAAATGGAAATATGGTGTAACCTCAAATATCTCTGCATCAATGGATAAAATGCCCTTCCTACCTTCCTTGAGGCCCTCTAATTTAAATAAACCAGCAACTTTCTTCTTTATTTTCATCTTCAGGCGCTTAGCAGTTTCCTCCAACTTAGAGATGATTACTGGTGCTGGTTGTCTTGAAGTAAATCTTGCTTCTCTCTTCTTAAAACTATCTTCAAAGAATCCGGAAAGATCAAAACCAGCAGAAAGGGAGATGATATCAAATGCATTTATACTGGTGGGGACAACTGAATCTTGGCTTGCTTCAGCCGCTATACTATCAGTTTCATTGCTTTGATGAGAAGAATTTGTACCTGATGGAGAAACAGTCTCGTTCTTCACTGCAGGTTTTTTATGTCTAGCATTTGGCCCTTTCTTGAACCAAGAACATTCCTTAATCTTAGCTAAGGAAATTCTAGTATCAGGATCTGGATCCAACATCTTGCATATTAGACTGACCACTTCTGGTGAGAACCAATTAGGGCATTCAAATTCTGCTTTGCCAATCTTCCTATACATAGCTATCAAATTTGAATCATGAAAAGGGAGATAACCAGCCAATAAGACAAACAAGACTACCCCACAAGACCAAATATCAGCTTTGGCACCATCATACCCTTTCCTTTTGATGACTTCAGGAGAAACATAAGCAGGTGTGCCACAAGGTGTATGCAACAACCCATCTTGCTGCTTGGATTCAGCCAAAGCACTTAATCCAAAATCAGACACCTTAAGATTCCGATTATCATCCAACAAAAGGTTCTCCGGCTTAATATCTCGGTGATACACACCTCGGCTGTGGCAAAAATCAACTGCATTGATTAGCTGCCGGAAATATTTATATGCAGCTTCTTCTTTGAGCCTCCCTTTTTTAGCCACTTTGTCAAAGAGTTCACCACCTTTAGCATATTCTATAACAAAGTAAATCTTACTCTTGGTGGCCATAACCTCAAAAAGCTGTATAATATTGGGATGTCTAACCTTTCTCATAACAGATATTTCACGCTTGACGCGATCAGCTTGCCCAGACTTCATAACCTTATCTTTGTCAATCACTTTAATAGCCACACTCTGGTTAGTTACTGTACTCCGAGCATAGTAAACCTTTGCAAAGGTACCTTGTCCTAGCAATCTTCCTAATTCATATCTTCCCATCAAGACATTTGATTTGTTCTCCATACCAGACCACACAGTAACATGAAATAATAATCTAATTATAAAGAGTGCAACTATATAAAGAGCAATCTTCCTGTAGTAGTAGTAGTAGTTGTTGTTATAAAGAGTATAACTATATACAGAAAGGTGTATCAACCATCTTCACATAAATCACGTATTAACAGAACAGGCACTCTAAAAAAGCTTGTGTGCCAGTTGTGCATCAGGGGATAGTGTAGAAATGAGCTGCAAATCTGTAGTACACTATTGTCAAGCATGAAGGAGGGCAATATTAGCAAAGCTATAGCCTTATTTATCTCAGAGACAGGGCTATGATCACTAAGGCACATCTAACTGTGAGGACTCGCCGCAGGTTTAATAAGTCGAGGATCTTAATCAGGGTACATGAATTTCAGCAGAAAGTTTTGGCTGGAGATTCTGAAAAGCAAAGGGACAATTCCATTGAATTCAACAATTGTTCAGGAAACATCATAGAAATTGGGAAATGAGATTAAAGTGATGAACGTAGATTAGATAAGCTGTTAATTTGCAAACACAGAAGGGTTTAGGCATATCTTTCAGTGAGAAACTCGTCACTTCTCACAGAAAACATGAAAAAAAGTAGTTAAACAAAAGAGTAATTATGAATCACAATTTAGGGTTTAAGATTGAAGACCCTTGCTCCCCGCCCGACTAGATCCATAGATTCTCAGAATCACAGCGACAAATACAGTATCGCCCCATAATTAAATCATGAATTCATAAAAAAAAATAATCAAGGATTTGCTCCAGTTAAATTAAACCCACTGAAACATAAAAGACTAACCTTAGGGATCGAGCTAGCACAGCTAGTAGTTGATTGAAGCTGCACCAACCGAGAGACAGAAGGTGAAGATTCGAGCAAAGATTCAGAGATGAAAATAATTAAAAAAATAGTTAACGAGAAAATTAAAAGTAAAATTAAAGGATTGGTCATTCAGATTTTGAATTCGTCAGGACCGTGAATTTTGACAAGAGACTCTAAAATAGTGACATGAAATAAAGTGAGGGTGGGCCATACTTGAGACGTGGAGGCCTAGTAAGGCTGTGTATACTCAAGGCTCCACCTCATGCTAAGACTCGTGTGGCCCTTACATGTCACGCCATGTGGCTGACTGCTTTTGTCTCGGGGAGAAACGGCACCGTTTGACAAATTGGTCGCTGAGTTCATTTTTGATAGAGTCGGCTTTCTTGTTTCTTTTTCTCTCCTTCAAAAGGAGAGAGAAAACAAAAATCAAAACATAAATTTCTTTCTATTCTTTTCAACCAATGGGAAGCTCGGCCTCTCCATAAGGTTTACCTCTCCATAAGTAACCCTTTTTTGATATTTGGAAAGAAGATAGTAACTATAAATTAATGATATATTTTAAGGCAGGTTTAGTATATGGATGAATTTATTACTTTTAATAATTATATTTTTAGAAATATTATTTTTAAGAATATAATTTTTAAGAATTTAAAAAAAAATTAGTTTACTTAAAATATTTTTAAAAATATTTTATAATATCTCATGTCAAAAAAATACTAAATTTGTTATACCGACTATTATCTTTCATTTTTTTAATTTAATTTTTTATTATTAAATTATTTTATTATGTAATTAATTAATAAAATTATTTTATAAAAATTTTATATTAATAGTTACAACTTTGATAAGTTTAAATTTTTAATTTTTTATAATTTTTTTGTTTTAAAATTAGATTATCTCAATATTATTTTAAAGGAGAATTAATTTTTTTTAATATGTAGTTAGATAGTAAGATAAAATTTTTTAAAATATTTAGAATTTGTATTTATATATATTTTTTGATATTTGATTTGATTCAAATTTATTTATTTAATCAAATTTATTTAATTTATCAAAATTTTTGTCTCAGTCAAATTAATATAAATTAACTTTAGTCAATTTAAATTAAATTTTTTTAAAAAAATTTGTAATTTTAAATTTTAATAGTATTTATCTTTTTTAAATTTAAACTATCATAAATGTAAATTTTTAATAATAAAATTAAAATAAATTAAATTAAATATAACTTTAAAATAAGTCAAATCGTAAATAAATTATAAAAATGTATAATTAAATTTTAAAAAAATAATTTAGTAATTTTATTAATATAAAAATATTATTATGACATAAAAATACAAGAATCTCATTATCTTAACTGTGAATAAAAATTTGTAAAAATATAAAAATATTCTATTTCTAATAATTTCTTTTAATCTTTGTATCAAATATAGAAGTGCAACATTTTGAACTTTTTGTTTTTGAAATTTTTTTTAAATTGTGTATCAAACACCCTTTTAGAGTGTACATGTATTTTTTAATTTTTTTTTAAATTAAGAGAGTCTAAAACTTAAGCAACGAAAGTTTTAACATTTTGATTTCATTTGGATTTAGGTAAGGTAACATTTTTCTATGAACATTGTTTAAGTTTTTCCACTTAATTATCATAAATTTATTAAAGAACCTCGTAATTAATATAAACTAAGTGCTTTAATTATATTTGCCTTGATGTTGATGTACTGAGCTTTGCATGTATGTGTGTGTGTGTGTAGAATCAATTCATTATGTCCATGTTCACACTCGTCATTCCTCAAGATGAAGGCCTAAGATATATAATATAATGCCAATTGATTCTCTCTCTCTCTCTCTCTCTCTCTCTCTCTCTCTATATATATATATATATATACAGAATCCAATCAAACAAAGAGAAAGTGGGAGAGTGAAGGAGCACCAAATGGCTCACTTTTACACAAAAGACTTTACTGCTTCACTTATTAATATGTTATTTGTTGAATTTTAAATTGTATTTGTGATTGTAATTATGATTAAAAATAATTTGTATATGTATTATTAACTCATGACTAAAGATTTGTCTTAGGTAATACTTTTTCTCAAAATAGTATTATTTAAGTAAATTTGTACCCAAGATTCTGTCATTGGATAATCACATGGTTTTACGAAATTTACTGAAATAATACTGTTAATTTTGAGTAAAAATGCCATTTTTTTACCATTGCATGGACTTTTATTTATTAATTAGCTAGAGAAATTTCGTTTAAGAGAGAGTAATTATTTTGACTTGGAAATAATTTTTAAGATATTGAATTAAAATATTTTATTTTATAAAAAATCAAATTAAAAATTTACTCAAGAAATAAATAAACTATTTGCAATAATCGTGTAATTATAATCATAAATAAATGATAAATTTTTATAATACTGTAATTTTCGGACTTCTCATAATTTTGTGTTGTCACAGAAACAGTACTACAAATTGTGTTGTCATCTACAAAGATTAATTATGTTGAGGCTAATTAACACGAAATATGTAGACTGTCTTTAAATTTCTTGTGGTTTTCAATGACTCATTCTTTGGGCTTCTATATTGGTCGTTTCTTCAATTTGCTTCTTCAACATATATATATATATATATATATATATATTATATTCCAAGAAGTTAAATAATTAAATAAAATAAACGTTGACGATATAAATAAGAAGTATATTTATTCTGTATACCAAAGAAATATTTAAGTTTTTTTTAAACATATATCATATTATTTTTAAACAATATTAATTTTATAAATAAATTGTCAAACTATTTAAGTGTTATATATACCAAATGGCAAATGCCAAAGTTGCTCTTTAATTGAAGGGAGGCTTCACATAGATTTGACTTAATTTCATAGACTCGCTTGTCTTAATCTTCTGATTTTGTAACAAAAGTCGTTAGCTCGTACTAATCATATCTCAAATTGTGCCTTCTTTAATTTTCTGCTTCGTTCAAATTATACTTTTTTTCTCGTTCCATTAAAATACAAAGTGTGGTACGAACCCTTATTTATTTATTAAAATTAACTTGTATATAATTATTAATATTTTGAAGATCATATTTTTTAATTAAAATAAAATATGTAAAATTATTTTTTAAAAAAATTAATCATAAAAAAATAAATTATATAAACCGTATTAATCTCTAATTATAACTAAAGTTTTTTTCTTACTTGTTTGGTTGTTTGGCAATTGGAAGTGCCTAAGATTTTTCCCTGAAATATTTCCTCGGGCGGCTACCCAACCGAATGAGAAAATTCCTTAATTTTGTTATAATAACACTTTGAATATGTACCAAACTTTTATCATAGTCACTCTTAATTCAATTATAAATTATATTTATATGTGAAGAAAATACCTACTAATCATAATTGGTCCATCGCCATCAAAGGAGGAGGAGGAGGAGGTTCCATTATTTTCATAGTTGACCAAGTTAAAATAATCAACAGAACCTGACAACACACGTGCTTCGAGAGAGAGCAGCACGTGCCCATCCTTTCTGTACTTCCTCTCCCATTTATTGCAGTCTTTATAGTGGTACCATATGACCATGTTTTGCTTTGCTTATATTGATTCATTTTTTGATACAAGAGATAGGATGCTTCAGCATACATGAATAATAGCGCTCAAATAATATATATGCATGCAGTAACAAAGAGAGTGAAGATGAAAACATCGTCAACATAATGCTTTATTTATATATATATATATATATATCTTTGTATATTTAAGTTTAATATTGTCCGAAACAAAATTATTTTTATAATACTTATAAAAAAATTAATACACACACACACACACACGCTTGTATCATTAATTCTTGTACAAATAATGAAGTACCAACGTGCAATATTCATCCACACAACATTGACAAAAGGATTTTATAATAATAAAAACAATATTATGTATCCGGTTTGGTTTTAGTAAATTTGATAGGTGCCCATTAACAACCAAAACAAAATAAGTAAGTTTAAGAAATGAAAACAATATAAAAATAAATCAAATTTCTGAGTGTTGGATTCCTTCACATATATGATGCGTCCATGTTCATTCTTAGCTTCCTCATTACTCACAAATCACAATATTAATAAATTATAAAAAAGCTGACTTGGTTGTAGTATGAGTGTATGACATGGGAATTATGAATCCATTTAGCTATCTCTAAATTAAAAGGATCCTAAAATTAATTAATCAACCAGAAGCCCACAAATGAAATAATTAATTAATCGTTGAATTGAATATTACCAGAACAACGTGAAACCTAAATTGTATTATATATATGAAGTCATCCACTCACTACAAGTTTAAATCTCAACCTAGTGCAAGAGATTCCGAATAAGAGCTGCAAAAGTCCTATCTCCTAAACCACTCCTTCACCCTCTTCACCAAAACCCCACACACTCAAAGACGTACAGCTTCGCAGACAGAGAAGTACTTACCTCGGTCTTCCATGGCGGCGATTCAGAAGCACCATAGCATCAACAAGACGAAGATAATGATGACGTGTCGTGAAGATCAGTTAACGAGACAGCCATCAAACATCTCAAATTACGAAGGCTACCACGGAGGCGAAGCTGCATCGATTCCATTCACGTGGGAATCGGAGCCAGGTACTCCAAAGGTCAAATTCCGAGACACAACTCTGCCTCCTCTCACGCCTCCACCATCATACTCTTACAGTAATTCAAATAATAAAAGATCCACTGTTAAAGCTCATAAGAAAAACTCTTCTTCTAAGTCTAGTAGTCTGTTCTATACTATATTCCCCAAGCGCGTAACTGCCAGAAAAGCGCGTGTTCCTCCTTCGTCGCCATCGCCAGCTAATTCTTCGCCCTATTTGTCGTCGTCTTCTTCGTCTTCGTCCTCGTCGCGTAATTCGTCGTCGCCGGTGAGGCTGAGATCGCGGTCGGTGCCGGCGTCGCCGATGAGATGTCCGAGGAAATTAGATCGGGATGATGATCGTGAGGCAGAGGAGGATCTGTGTGATGCGCCGGTTTCGGGTTTGTGTTTCGGCAATGCGAGGTCGAGAGGGTGCTATTCCTCCATGATCAAGAAGGTGCTGCTCGGAGATATTCTGTGAAAGAGGACGGTGATGCTTCGTCTGGTTCTTGTTAATAAGGAGTGGTTTGTAGTATTTTACTGAGAAAGAAGAGAACATTGTATGTGCCAAAATTACAAGGAAATGCATAAATTTTAACCTTAATTATATATTTTTTCTCTCTGTTTATTTTAAATTTAATTTTTTTTTGTTTTTACAATAGATAATAATTAGAGTAGCCTTATAGAGGGAATGTTCTCACATATATACTCTCGTTTGTGACTTGTGAACTTTACGTATATATGTATGTATAAAGTAAGAGGATGATTAAAAAATTGAAATATTAAATTAATTTTATTGAGCCATATTATTTTTGATAAACTTATATAGACTTGCTCATGTTTGTTCTTTGTGAATTCTGAATCCATTTCACATTTGAAAATATCAATTTTTATATTAAATCAGTTATATATATGTGACAAGTATTGCAGACTTTTTCTGTAAAGAAAACACTTAAAAATTTTAATTGGTGACACATTATGAGCTATCAATCTACCACTTCAATGGCTTTCCTATATTCAGGCTAATTAGTAAGTGAGAAGCATTTTCATTTGGAGCGCATCAAATTTAATTAAAAAAGTAATTATTGAAAGGGCAAAAATTTAAAATAATATATAAGTATATTTGTTATTCAATTCTTCAGAAAAAGTATAAGATGTACAGAATTTTTTTAAGAAGACTCAATGATGTAAAACTGTAATATAAACCTATCATATATTTTTATATTAAAATTTTTTTATAATGAATATATAAAAATTTGCACTTTCTATTTTTATTGAAAGTTTTTTCTTCGTAATCCCATCATAGTGTTGTCGTCAAAGTACAGCAATTTGATGAGATCAAATTTAACATTAGTAATGAAAGATCGATTGAAAACATAAAAACACAATAACTAAAACAAAAAGAAGAGGAAAAAAAATATTTTTTTATAAAATAGGGTTACTCTTTCCAGGAGCATTATTTTTTTTTATGACAGCATTATTAAGAAACATATTAAAACTCTAATTTATGACAGCATTATTTTTTTTTCGCACCATTAGGAAAAAATATTTTTAAAAATTAAGAAACATATTAAGACTATAATTCCATATTGTGTCATTAATTGATAATAGTCAACGTTTACTACATTAATTTTTTGATGTATTCTATTGCAACGTGAGGAGAGCAAATAGCAAAAAGGTTAGGCTGGAATCCTCTTGACTCTTGAGTTGTCTTTTGGCATGTGATTGCGGGAAAGGGAGAAAAAACAAGTGTAACTCGATCCTTTTGGTCATGGCACCCTCATTTCTTTTTATTATTTCCAGTTATCCTTTTCTATTTAAATAAAATATATAGATCAAAATTCTCTTTTAGTTTTTTTTTTAAATTTGAATTTTTTTAAATTAACGTCTCAAGTAAGTAAAAAAAATATTAATTCCAAGAGTAAAGTTAACATAATTGTTTTTCCCAGTGTGCTCTTTTTTTTTTAAATTATTAATATTTAAAAATTTATTAAAATCTGATTTATTTGATTTGAATTAGCTAAAGTTTTATAATAAAAATAAAAAAATTTTTAAAAAAATTTTTCATACACAAAATTTGAATCTGAGATCTTATTTAAAAAAATAAAATATTTACTATTTTAACCAAATATTTATTGATCTAATGTGCTATTTCATGCCTCATATATTTTAAAAAATGTTGCTTACACAATATATTTATTATTTATTTATTTATTTTAAGCTATAATAATCAAAACAAACTTCGGCCTAGCCTATTATCAAATGCGAATAGCAGGCACTCATCTTTATTAAGTGCTCAACTGTTCCAAAAAATAAAAGACCTGATCTACATTGAAGTTTTGATGATTTTGTGTCTGTATTACGTAAATTTTGATATAAATTAAAAATACATAGACCTTTAATTTTTTTAAAAGTAAAAATAGAGTGACGGAAAAATAATCTTTAAATTGTTAGTCTTTATGTATTTTGAAATAAATAAAATTTTATTAATACAAATGAAGCGCCCTATTCGTGAATAAGTCTGATTAAGCATATATGAAAGGGAAGAGAGAGAGAAGGATAGTGGTTAGAACTAGAACTGAAAGCCTTTTTGTTGCCGTAATTTCCATAACCACAAATAAAAGAAACACTCAATATTCTGTCATATCTCCTTACATATTATAATATTATATACACGTAAATAATCGTTACCCGCGTAAATAGAAACATATATCAACCATCTGGTGAGTACTTCTTGTGCCTTCACCAATGAAATTTGATCAGAATGTTCAGAACTCCATAATTGCAATCTGACATCCCCATTTAGTTTGTATCTGCTGAACAAATGCCAAGCTCTGCCCATTAAGTGGAGAAAGTTTAGAATATGCTGCACCAGATGCTATGTTCCATTGTTGGTGAAATCTGCAATTTTAGCAGCATATTCCTCAGTAAGCTAGGCCGATTGCAATTCCAAGTCTTGTTCTCATAGAAATTCTTATGAATTATATAATGTATGGTTCTCTAGTATAAAGAGTCTGATCGAAACTCAACAAAAACTGGGTGTGTAAGTAGACTTTACCACCTATAATACCCACTTCGATGAGTTCCGATTAACTTATTGCAGTCATTTGATACATTGTATGTAGCCAAGAATCTCTCCTTTGTTTCCCAGTCCAAGTAACATGCTCCAATTATTTCGGCAGCAGATTTACCTCCTTCAGTCCATTTGCGAAGGGACTCCAAGGTCTTCTGGCTCCTGCCAAAGGCATCAAAGATATTATCTTGTGATGCATAAGCTATAAAAAGACAAGCTCAGATCTTATGGATTAAGTTAAGATGGAAGAAGAATGTGAAACATCATAAAAATCAAATAGTAAGGTTGGTTCACTGTTGTCTTTTTATGCAGGGTGTAGACAAGTAAGCTTGAACTATATTTCAATCAGTTTAAGAAAAACATAAATCAGGAGAGTGATATTGATATAAGTAACCGAAAAACATTCCTTTTCATTCGGATGCCAAAAAAATTTGGAGGTGAGTGAGACTGACAGGGTAGCACAACTTGTAGCAGCAGCTCCCCTGAGACATTTTATCATTTATTGCACAGTGAGAATCTTCCTGTTGACCTAAATAATCCACCTCAGAAAAATTCATCAGAAATAGTTAAACAACAATCCACACCACGGCTCAAAGATATTTACTGTCATAATTACCTCCCTCCGGTTCCTGCTTTCTTCGACAATAACATGCCAACAACCTTTATCCAAGTTCAGTGTTCTGATTGCAATTATTTGGAACAATGAAATTACCCTATCTGCCAAAAGGTACACAAGTAAAATTTAATTCAATATATCAAACTGAGTACTATGACCAGTGTTTAATGATGTGCAATTGCAAATAAATGAGAGAAGTTGACGCGACATAATAAAGAAAAGAAATTAATATACATGTAAAACCAAAAAACACAACAACAAGGCACTTAATGAGAGAAAAAGCAACCAGACTTCCATGAATTGGATTAAGCAACAATGAAGAATATGCATTTTTTTGCCATCAATTATAGGTATCACAATTACACGCATGTATTTGCGCAGGACATGATATTAAGCTGTTCCATAGTTCTTCTTGGCTCATATTCCATCTGCTCAATTAAAAGACCTTCCAACAAGATTACAGCATCAGGAAACTTTAATTTAATGAACTAAAATGTAGTATTGTTGTGTCTATATACTCGTGCATTTATACGTATGCATATAGAAAGTAATATCATAGACAGATATTCTGAAAGACTTTCTATAAGCTAGCATCAACAAGGAGATTTTAAGATAGAAACAGAATAAATTAATGAAACTAGTATGAGCAAGATGATCTAATGCAGTTCAATGAATTAGATGTAGCATACAAGTTCTTGTTCATCAAAAGTATTGCTAACCAACTCAAAGTCTAGCAACTAAAGGGCGAATAGCAAGCTCACATCACAAAATACTGTCGAAAAATAAACTCAAGGCTATAACAGGAAGCAAATTACTAATATGTACAGATGGTGGTCATGAGTATATAATAGAAAAAAAGAATCCAAGCCTTCTAAATAACTCCCCCTCCTCTCTATATATTTTCTTATTTTTTTCATTTTCCAAAATAGAAAAAGAAATACAATAAAAACCCTTTAAAAACAGTTTTGTAAAAGAAAAAAATGTTTGCCAAAATCAACAAGAGCCTGTTGAAAATCTCAAATCCATCAATATCACCCATATCTCAAGCAACAATTTCGCCTATTAACATCTAAGGCAGCTCCAATGGTAAGAAAACTATGGCTTGATTAAAACTTCTTCAACAATAACTAACCCATTGTGTACGGTAGTCCAACTTCTCAGACAAAAGATAAAAGCATTTGCGAACCATTCATGAAAGTTCAACATAAATATATGAACAACTTGAATTGGAAAAGAAGTGTCTCACCTTGTTGTACTTTTTGAACAGGCCTCTATCTATCAAGAAGCTTCTCTACAGTGTCCTTCTCATATTTTTCCAAAAGAGATCGAATAATGGATTCATAAATTACAAAATCAGGGAGCCAATCATTGTCTTTCATTTTATAAAGCAAGGCCATTGCTTATCCAAAAAGCCTGCCCTACAAAGTCCATTGATGATAGTTGTTAAGCTGTATATCTTCGGATATGTAGACAGTGTCCTTTAACCCCGTCAACTATCTCATAAACAAGATCCTTCACATAAGAGATTCTCCCTGATTTGCACAATCCACCAATTCATTGAAGCATTGTAAGTAACAACATGGGGTTTCGAACCACACTCCATCACCATAGGAAACACAAATTGAACTTCTATGATAATGAAGTGTGGTCAGAAACCTGATGTTGTTATACCTTTAACCTGTAGACATTGATTGCTATGATGATAAGATAGTTAGGCATGACCGCATTTCATTTAGCAACCGAGTTGCTTCTTGCCGTCAACCCATGCCGTAGAAACATGGATTAGAGATTTGAAGGTGAAAGTATTCGGAGAAATTCTCAACTATCATTTCAGAGGATAAATCATGTGCCTCAATTACAAGTCCATCCTTACAAAGGCCATCAACGATTGTAGTATACATAACTACATCAGGCTTTTCTAAATAAGCTTCAATCTTTTGCAGCAATAACTCCTACAAGGCAGTAACAATTGATCAAGATGTTCAGAGTAAACAAACAACGAGAAGGTAGATGCTTATGGTGCATGCGATTGCATGAATCGAGAGCATCGTGGATCTGGGGAAAAAGAAGGAAGGTAGATGCAAAAGGAATAATTTGGGGAAGGCATACCTTAGATTTGTAGATTACAAAATCTTCACCAGAATCCGAAGTGATAGGTTGAACAGTTCTACGGAGCATATTCCTCCGTATACCTTTCAGTTCAGTTTCGCTTTTGATTAAAATTACAATTCAACTCCCTTCGTTTTAGAGAGATGTTAAAGGGTATTTTGTTTAAAAATTTAAAATAGGTGAAACTGTAAATTTTTTTTACTTAATTTTGATATCTTTAAGAAAAAGAAATGCAATTTATTCTTCCATTTTATGCGTATTCATCTCATAAGAAATATACTTTACAAAAAAATGTAAAATAATTTCGAGTAGAACATAAGTCATAAGATGGTAAAGTATAATTAATAGCCTTTCAAAAAAAAAAAAAAACAATGGCCAAAGAAAAATACTCTTTTCTAAATTTAGTTTCACAAACACTAAATCAAATCGACTGATCTGTGCTGGGTTTTAGATTTTCCAAAGATAAATGTTTTCTTCGCATAATATGTTAATACAATAACCACAGAGTTTTTTTTTTAATTAATTTAAAAATGTGATCTTTTAGATATTGAGAAGTAGTTGACCTCCACTAACCTAACTACTTAGTTAAGTTTTGGTAATGAAGTGAAAAATAATAATATTAGCATTCATATATAAAATATGTATATTCATGAATATAAAAAAAATAAGACTTATATGCTATTTTTTATATATTTATTATTAAAATTTTTAATTAAAATAAAATATAAAAATTATTTTTTAAAAGAACTAATTATAAGTAACGCTGTTTCATATCTATTATATTGTATTCAATGCCCATAAATGAGAAAACCTTCATCTTAGTATCAGTCAGCTAACTTTATTTTTTTCTTGTGTCTAACTTGATGACAGATGTATACTATTAATAAATGAGCCTAAATATTATCTTTAACATTTTTCTCTAAAAGAAAAAGTGGTGTAAAAAGTTTTCGTTTCATGGCTGCATTTTAGCATTTAATATATAGGTAAGTTTTTATTTTTGTAAGTCTCACACTAATAGATTTTTATTTTAAATATATTTGAGATCAAATTTAAAATTATCAAAACAGGCTAGTTCAGATTGGTCCAACCTATTTTCTTTTTTCTTTCTAAAATTATAATTATAATTTATTATATTAACTTTTTTTAATATTTTTAAAACAAATAAGAAAAAATATAATTAAAGTATATTACATAAAATTTATAAATTATAAATTATAAGATATATGATAATTAGTAATTACATAATATATATCAGAAACATAAAATAAGAATTAAATATTTGTTATCAAAACTTTAACTTCATTATTCATTCTTAAAAAAATGTTGATTAAAAAAATAATAAATATTTTAAATATATATATATATTTTAAAAGGACCAGTCTGGTTCTAATTTAATTTGACTCTTTTTTAAAAGGTTAGACTGAATTAATTTATTTTTATACGAATAAAAAATTTATTAATTAAATCTTAATTATTTTTTATGAATCAATCCATTTAATCAGACTCATTTTGAGAGTTCTAACCAAATATACGAAGAGAAGTATTAAAAATAGTATCGTCGTTATACTAAAATTTTATTTGTTACCTACTATTATTATTAGCTCCAAGGAAATTTCTTCCTATAATAAGCATATAACAAAAGTTGAACTTTTGAAATTTATATATGGACAATTGGATGCAATATACCCTTCAATCTAGCATAACTTTTTCAAGTTAGGGACAAAACTATCATAATGTTAATTCTTAAACTTCATCCGAATTTAAATTTTCCTCCCAAAATGTTTTATTTTTTTAAAAGGAAAACCTATTAATTGATAAAGAGGAAAATTGTATCTTCTGTGGCAAACCTGTGTTTTTACGTTTTACACTTCCCGCTGCCGTAACATCAATTTCATCCTATTATAAGCAGTTGGTAGTTCACTATCATTCACTGTCTGAGATTTTCTTGCAGAGTTTCTCATCTGTCTTTTAATCGTAAGCTGTTTCCACAAAAGGGGAAAAATCCAAAGATTGTTTAGAATAGCAGTCCTCTTATCTAATTGGTAATATATCTCTCGTATACTTGGAAACTTCAAGTGACAAATACAAGCCAATCAGTGCAAGGAAGGCATATGAATTTGCAGCCCATAGCAATAGATCTATATAATATATAATATATAATATATCTAAGAAAACTTAGCCCTTGAAGAGTCTGACATTGACGTTCATGTTTGTTTTCCAAAAGTCAATTGCCTCTATGCCACCAACGCTAACACGTGTGCTAGCTATTGACAATTTAATCTTGCCATTTGCAAACCTGATATGTTTTCTTCTTTTTCCCTAGTTTTCTTATTTCTCTCTGTTTTCTATGATTAAATCCTATAATATATAGTTATCTTTTCTTTATTGTATGAGTAAGAGCATTGACCAACTATTCCTGATTACCTTGCCTTTTAAGCACTTGTTGTTTCCCTGTTCTGAGAGATACTCCCTCACCTGTTGTATTTGTGCCTCAGAGAAAGTCCTTCCTCCTCACAAGTCACAACCCCACCACTCAGATCAGGACAATCTAGAGGCATGCTTGGATGTCCAGAAACAGGTAAATATTGGCAAATCGAGATTTTTCTTTTTCTTTTTTTATTTCTATTTTCCTTTTAGGAGAGAACTAAAAGCTACCCCATAAACTGAAAAATAAAAAAAAGTTCAGTTTTCCCTTTCCAGATGTCAATTGAACATAACAATAATTTGTCTCTAGAGACTCAGATCAGGATTCCTTTTGATTGTTTTTGAACTGACTGTTCTTGTTTTGATTCAAAGAAAGAGCAGGAGAGATAGCAAAGAACACAGCAGAGGCAGCAGAAGCAGCATCTTGTGAAATGGGAAGGAGGCATTTCTATGGACCCGCAGCTTCAGGGTCAGGGACAACCTTAAACACAGTGACTCCCTGTGCTGCATGTAAGCTTCTGAGAAGAAGGTGTGCTGAAGAATGCCCTTTCTCCCCTTACTTCTCACCCCACGAACCTCAAAAGTTTGCTGCTGTTCATAAAGTGTTTGGTGCAAGCAATGTCTCCAAGATGCTAATGGTTCATAACTTGATATCAATCAATCACCAAGTTGTTTTCTTTTAACAGTTGAAGTTACCATGTTTCTTATCAAACTTGTGATTCTATTGTATGTAGGAGGTGCCTGAGAACCAAAGAGCAGATGCTGCAAATAGTTTGGTTTATGAAGCTAACCTGAGGTTGAGGGACCCAGTGTATGGATGCATGGGTGCAATATCGGCTTTGCAGCAACAAGTTCAGTCATTACAAGCAGAGCTAAATGCAGTAAGAGCTGAGATTCTAAAGTACAAGTACAGGGAGGCTGCTAGTCAGATCATTTCTTCTCATGGGGCTTTGGTTTCCTCAGTGGAAGAACCCATTTCTGCAGAGTCACAAGTACAAGGTCTTCCTCCTCCAAAGCCATCATTACCTTCTCCTTCTGTTGTTCTTTCATCCTTGTCTTCATCTTCCACTTCTTCTGTATACACACCCCCTAAGAGCTCTATGAGTCATGGATCTATTTCCAGTGAAAATGTCCCTTACTTTGTCTAATCCCTTCATATTCATGTAGGACTAATTAACCATGGTTATCTCTCTCCATTCTTCTGATCCTTTGGTTTGGTTCAGAGGCTTCAAGTTTTTGTTTTTGCATATGGTTTACCCATAGACACTGTGATTTTCTTTTTAATATGATTTCTATTTTATGATCTTCTTCACCTGTAAGAATAATACATTCCCAGTGCAGGCACAGATAGTATATGTATATATATATTTACTTCCCTTCCCTGTTATCATTTACAACGGATTATTCTTGCTTTTTGAAGTAGATTTCTTTTAGAAAGAGATTCAAACTGAACCCTTGATGCAGAAAAATGTAAAAAAGTCAACTGGTAGAGTCTAGGTAATGGTAAAAGGAGAAGATTCCTGCAATGGATGCTCTCAGAAATATGATTTCACCATAGAATTGTTTGTAGCTGAAGGTAACATGGATGAACTTTTGTATTTTGTGTTGACAATTGAGCATTGCACGTGGGGGGGAGGGATACCTACATTTGACCGAAGCTTAAGTTTTACATGCGAGTCTGTGCCAGCTGAAGATTTTGAAGGATATCAAAGTTTTTAAGAGCTTGAAGGATGAAGAGACAAACAGGTAATTGAGGTAGTGATTTTTCCTGTTCCCATGTGAAAGTTGAAAATTAACGTGTATAGATCTAACTTGTATTTACAAATCTGCTCATTCTTAATTTCTCACTATTGTTTTAGTATCTATAGTAAAAGTTGTTCACAATAGTCCTTTTTCAGTTTTTTTTTGGGTAATTAGTCCTTTTTTTTTTGGTTATTTGACTTATTATGTTATCAGTTATCACAAAATTTAGAAGGCATCATCGTATTAAAATTGTATATTTGTAAGTCTGTGAAAGAAATGAAATCAAATAAAATATCTATTAATAAAATCCTTCAATTAAGTAGTCATAAAAAACTTAGTATGGTGAATAATGTTGTTAGTTAAGTGCTAAGTTATACATGTTTAATGCCTAACTAACTATTTTTTCTACTTAATAATGTTGAGAATGACCAATTAATACAAATAAAATGTAAAAAAAAAATAAACCAAACAAATTCTTTCTTTTTTCTCTGTTTCACATTACTAAATTGTCGTGCGTACAACATACTGCCATTCACAACTAAATATTATGTAGTGCTGTTACATCCTATCCTTTTAGTCATGTTAGAATAGTCTGAGAAGATAATAAACAAATTTTATTGATAATGATTTTATTCACAAGGAACCTAATTAATTAAGACTAAGCATTTATAAAAGATGAAATTGAAAAATATTTCATGCAAAGACCAAATTAAGGTTTTAGTCCCTATATTTGTTGTCAAAACAAGCAAACAATAAATAAAAATTGAATTTAACAGAATAAATTAATTTCTCGATAAATTAAAATTAAAATTTTTATTAAAAAAAAGCATCCATATTTAGTATGCTTTAAAAAGAATTATTTTAATAAAAAGATAACTGTAAAAAATTAAAAAAAAATGCAAGCAATTTTTTGTAAAATTTCTTAAGTAATTAATCTCAATTTATAATATATAAATATATTTTTAAATGCTTATCATAATTAGTTTGGTTTATAAATTATTTCATCAACGAAATTTACCTAAAAATATCTTACAAGGGATGTACAGGAAGAGCTATAGCAAGGCAAGCTATAGAACAAAAATCCCAAAATAGAAGGGATTTATGTCTAGAAATGAAGGAAATTAATAGAAAAGTTGATTATGTAAGTTTTGTTGTCATTATTAGAGGCTAGAAGGTTAAAAATATAGTTGTATGAATAACGAGCTAATGATGTAGTGGAGCACTTGGAGGATTTGTGAGTAATAATAATATTTGTTTGACAATTGATACAAAAGCTTGTGCGCTTAAGATTTTGAAAATCAAATAATTAAATGGCCTAAGCATGTCACCAAGCTATTTGTTTGACAATTGATATAAACGCTTGTGCGCTTAAGTGGTATGCCATTTAAGTCAATACTTGTACCAACAAAATCTCATTCCATCAAGCATTCGATTCCTTGACGTGTGAAACTCAATCAGAGCTAGAGTGAAAGAATAGGTCTCCACATTAAATAAATATATTCAGATAATTATATTATATTATATATATAATTATTTAATAAAAAATTAATATGTGTATAATTTATATAATTTATCTATCTTATAATTAATTTTTTTAAATTTTTTCACTTATATTATTTTAATTAAAAAATAAATATATCCAGAGAATAATATTATATATATATACATAAATTTATTTAATAAAAAAGTTGATACATATATAATTTATAAAATTTATCTATCTTTTAATTAATTTTTTGAAAATTTTTTTTACATATATTATTTTAATTAAAAAATTTAATAACAAAAATATAAACATTTTATATAAGTCTAGTGTGTGTGTGTATATATATATATATATAAAATATTAAATGAGAACATTTTTATTTATATTAAAGGTGAGCAAAATTCTTGTTAATTATTGGTTAAATTGAACAGATAAGATTAAAACATTAATTTAAATTTTATGGGTGAATAGTTAAAAAATCTCATTCAATCACTTGATAATTTGATATGTTCTATATATATATATATATATATATATATAAGGGATCCAGTTATATTTTTTCTGTAGTGTAGTTTGGAAGAAATATGCATATAGAGTATGACTCAGCCATTGCTTGAAATATTCGCATCTTTACCTTCACATGTCTGTTCGTGTTCATTTAATTCTTTTTTTTTTTTAAATAAAAACTCACTTGATATTTAAAAACTAAAACCTTAATTTTTGACAAAAGAAAAAAGAGAGGTATTTTCTTCCATGTCAAGAGACTTTTACCACGCCCCCTTTTATAACATAAATTTTTGTTGAGAGATATTTAAATTATATAATTTCTTCTATTAGGTTTAAAACATTATATTCCTATTTTTTAAAATAAAAAAATACAATAAACCAATCTTTCATACATTAAAAAATAAATTACAATTATTTTTAATTTAACTAAAATATGTTTATATTAGTTTATAAAATATATTTTTTATATTTATGACTTATATAATTTCATCAACACAAAATAAATAACATCAAAGAAAAGGTTGTTTGTATCTTCAAAATAAGAAAAAGTCTATATATATATTATTTTATTTTTATATATATCTTTTATTAAAGATAATTATATTTAAAATATTATCAAATATTAAATATAAATATATTTTTTTACGAGCATTCAAATATTAATTTGTTATTATATTATAATTTCATTATATTCAAATTTCATTAGTGAAGTTCATATAGTTTAAATATCTTTAATGAAGAGCAATTTATTAATATTTTATTTTGATAACAATAAAAGCTAGAGTTTTGTGATACGTCATGAATCTAGTTGGACAACTTATACTAGAAATTATTAGATATTAAATGAAGAAATGCATAAAATATTTGTTACTTGTATGGCATTTATGTGGGGTTGACGAGTTCTAGATTGATAAAAAAAGATAATTTAAGTGGTTGTGAAGATTCCCATATATATATATATATATATTAAATGTCAGATTTTGGATCTATCTATAATCAAATATAGAAACAATTTTGTTTCCTTAAAGATTCATATCTATTAAAGCTTTCACATGGACATTAGCTAATTAACAATAAAAGAGCTCTGATAAACTAGTTTATCAGACTTCCCTCCGTACTTCACACTCACAGTCACATGGACAGCTCAACACTTACATTGTATTAATGAGTCCTCACATGCAATCATTAAGTGGTACTGTATTGAAATTAAGAAAATAATGCAAAATTTTTCTTAAATTTTGGAGCATTGGTAAAATGAATCATGCCAAAGTCATTTTACCAGCTTGTTATATCATAATATTAGGGGAAAAGTTGCTTCAGTGGATAAAGGTTTATTTAAAAATTCACTTGTTTAAATTATTCAATTATTATATCCTCGAATAGGTATTAAATTTGTTGGAAGGAGCTAATATTTCTTACACAACAAATCAAAATTTAAATTTTTATTAAAAAAATATTTATATATATTTGATAATATCTCAAACAAGATTATAAGAACACTTGTGAAATATACATATTAATACACATAAACATATATATAAATACTTACATTCATTCATTATAATTTGTATATGTATTTATTACTTACAACAAAAGAATTTATAAACATTATAGATATCCAAACAAAGAATTTAAATTCCTTATATTTTAAATTTTATAGAATTTAAAATTTCATAATCCAAACATAACGAAAGTTTTTTATTTTTTCCTTTCAAAGGTTTGTTTTGTAAAGAAAATTTTTTCTATCAATTACCTGCGAGAGAAACAAAATAAACCGAATACATACAGTATAGATGTATATCCAAGGATTGCTGTTTCAGGCGTCTGATCATTTCATGATGGTTCGCATTGTAGATCTCATCATAGGTCTCACAAGTGTATTAAATATGGATTATCTCTAGAAGATTATACAAAAAAGCTGTACCAATTTCAGTGTTCTAATCTGGAATAAATATGTATTATCAGATAACATCAGAACAATCAACTATGGTTTATTAACGCAGCACACAAATAACTCTACAAACAAAAGAAAGCAAAAAAAAAAAAAAAATACTAGTATCTATTTTGGATTTGCTATGATATATGGATATTTCAATGTATTTCTTGAGCAAAGGAACAAACTGCTGCATGAGATTCCATTAGAACCAAAGTGCTATCCTCTTGACTAACTGCAATTTTGAGATCTTGAGCTAGTTTCGCAAACAAAACATCCATACTGTACGGATAGCAACATTGTCTTTGTCTCCAATAGAGAGTAGGCTCTCTAGATGGAACTATCTGATCATCACAAATACAAACCACCTGCATAGTCCAAGAGGCACGAAAGAAGGTAGAAACAAAACAAAAGGGAAAATCTTCTCTGGAGATGATTATGATAATTTAGGATTTAGGAGTCATAAGAATTAAGAAAAAAAACACCAAACCATTCCATTTAAAGAGCACGGCAAGTATCCATCCCGACCATACCCAAACCACACCCGACGCAAATGGGGAGTTTTTTCCAGAATTGGATCCTTTTAAGTGCACAGTCTGTGACCTTTTCACACATTAACCCATTATTGGATTAATTTGTAAGTAGGAATAAAAATAAATCACCGTTTTGTACATTAATTAATTAGTGGATTAATGTGTATTTCAACACACTTCAAATCGGATTCTGATTTTCCCCAACCTTGCCTTGCTTCCCATCAATTGTTAAGTTATTTATCCACACCAAAATGGGGAGGGGAGGGCAGGGTAGGGAAGGAAGAGTGCAGAAAAGATAATTGAGAGGAATGGTGAAGGGAACTAGACAACCTATAAGCTAAAAGTGTCAGGTGAAGGCTCATATTTGTATTTTATATCTAACATGAGGTTCATAAAAAATCTTTTGGCTTTAAGCATGTATTATATCAAGACCTAGCTAACATTATATTGTGCTGATATTTGATTTAGTACAGAGTAAAATCAAGGCAACAAGGATTAAACTCTAAACAAATTAAACATATATGCCTCCTTACTGGTCTAAAAGCTTGGGTTATTAATGAAATGAAATCTGCAACCTAACAGAAGATCCGTCTTTCACTTTACAAGTAGGCATGTCTTTTCTTACTGAGAAAGCCATAAATACCTTTTAAAAATATGAAGTTACATAATTCAATGTAATTTTCTGCAGGTTGTGCAAAGACACAAAGGGGTGCTAAGGCAATAGAAAACCCAGAATTCGTCCTTCATGTTGGAGGTACCCAGCATGTCGGTCAGAGGAGCATACATCAGAAGATTGATGGCTTTAAAAGAAAATTTAAAGAAAAGAAAAGCAAGAAAAGAGTCAATGAATCTCACAGATAAATATTGATCATAGATGGGTTATGGTTACTATTATAAATGATAAGCAGCATGGCTACAGAAAATCTTCGAAGATTGCAAATATATTTTAGTTGTTTGTCTATTGATACCCAAGCCCCTTCAACGCTACAAAGCATGGACACACCATTTTGCAGGTGTGTCTGACATGCATCAGTCCGTGTTGGAATTAAAAAAAAAGATTTAGTTGAAGAGCAGCGATGAAATTGGTAGAAGCAAAGAATGCCATTTAAATATAATTTATAATGGTTTAATTTGAGATTTAAAAATAAATAATAATGGTTTAATTTGGTAATTTCACATGTTTGTTTGTTGATCAATTGTTATCCAATTTATTAAGTCCTGTTATCAGTTAAAACAGCAAATATAGTTCTGTAGCTTCTACTGGCTGTTATTAACAAAAACAAAATGCAGCAAATCTTTTCACTGAGCAGGGTACTCGTCAATGATCCAACCAATTCTTAATCAACTCAACCAAAGAGCAGTAAATTTAGAATGATATAAATCCATGATAAGAGGAAATCAACATAAATGAACCTTGTAACATTTTTAATACCCCCAACAATGAAGATTCTACTTTAATCATAAGACAAGGCCACATTGTCTAGTTATCTGTCTTTACAACACATCACCCAAAACAATTATACCAGAACATGGATGATATAAATCAAATGCAAAATGTTAGGATCAAAAGGTTAATATTTTTCATCACCTTTATTGTTGCTGCTGGCTATTACAGTTTTAATTCCAGTCCCTTTCTCTAGTTGATGGAGTTGGTGAAACAAAAAGTCACATGGTTTGTCTTTCTCTAGTTGCATGTTTGGATGGGAATTCATTCTGATCCATGGTTGACATAAGGTGCAACACGGTAGTGGTTATTGCTTTAATGCATGCATCTAGAAGGACACCTCAGTGTCTGATCCACATAGCAATACCAATAAAACTGAAATATGCTTTATTTAACCAGTCTTCACCTCTGTCTGATTCACATAGCAATGCATCATACTCTAGATCCTAGATCAAGATTGCTTAGTAAGAGGCCAATGCAGCAACCAAACACTCAGTTCTCGAAACAAGAATGTCATTCAAATAACCTTTGAAGGCATCCATTATTCAACTCAACAATGGTTTATCACACAATAATAGATACTCAACCAATGAGTCTGCAGTCCCAAACTCCCAATAATGGAAGTGATTACAAGATGCAAGTAGCATGCAAGGATAGTTAACAAATAATTTCATGGAGGTTAAAGCACCTATTGAATGTCAAACTTTGATTATTGATCAGCGCACTTGTTTCTCAGGTAACTACCAAAATCAAAGATTTAATATGCATGCAACAACTGTACAGAACAAAAATCAATCTGCAAAGAAGATTAAGCTATCTAATAAAACTGTTCATGCTATTCTCACAAGCACCTTATTCTTTTTGCCTGCAGACAAGAGAAGCACTTTCCCATCCACTATATCTTCTGCCTCAATTCTCTTGTTTTCAATGCTTACTCTGTTATTGTTCAAGTAAACACCTCCTTGCTTTAACAAACGTCGTGCAGCAGATTTGCTGTCAAACAAACCAGCAGAAACTGCTAGATCAACCAAAGACATATTCAGAACCTCATTATAAGCTAAAGAACAAGATGGGACATCCTCAGCAATCCCTTCAATAGTTTTCCAGTCCAACTTTGTCTCAGACCCTGGCTTCAATGCTTCAGTTGCCTTAAGAGCCTCGCTTAAGCCATTTTCTCCATGAACAAATTTGGTAACTTCTTCGGCAAGCCTCCGCTGAATAGTATTAGGCACGTATCCAGGTTTTTTCATCTCTCCCTCCAACATGTTTATCTCTTCAATGTCCAAATAGGTAAGAATTTTCAGAAACCTGATCACATCAGCATCTGGAACGGAGAAAAAATACTGGTAAAACTTGTAAGGAGATAACAAGGAAGGGGATAACCAAATAGCACCATCCTCTGATTTACCAAATTTGGTACCATCACTTTTCAAGAGAAGAGGAAATGTCAAGCCATAGGCACCCTCGGCCTGTAATATTTTTCGAATCAACTCAGTCCCAGCAGTTATATTACCCCACTGATCACTACCCCCAATTTGAACACTAACACCCTCATTCTGGAATAAATACAAGAAATCATAGCCCTGCAACAACTGGTAAGTGAACTCAGTATAGCTCATTCCTTGTTCCGACTCCAACCTCTTCCTCACACTTTCCTTAGCTATCATTGAACCCACCCTGGCATATCGACCCACTTGTTTCAGAAACTCTAACAAACTAAACTCCTTCCACCAATCGTAGTTATTCAAAATCACAAGCGAAGAATCATTCAAATTGACATTCGCATTCAAGTTATCCGAGTACTTGTTTTGAGCTCCACCCAGAATTCTTCTAATAGTGTTGCTAATACTTACAGTATTCTTCTCCAAAGTATCGACATCAAGTTCGGGCCTTTCAAGGCTCTTCCCAGACGGGTCGCCGACGCGGGCAGTTGCGCCTCCGATCAAAGCAACGGCTTTATGGCCGCACCGGCGGAACCACGAGAGCACGATAAGCCCAAGAAGGTTACCCAAGTGTAAGCTCTCAGCGGTGGGGTCAAAACCACAATAGACCTTGAGGGGTCCACCAATGGGGTCCGCACAAGCGCTTCTGAGAGTATCGCTGGTTACTGATTCAAGAAGCCCTCTTTCTTCGAGGATTTCGACGACATTGCGACGAAGCACTCGATGTTGTTGTTGGGAGTCAGAGACAGAGTGTGAGATTTGTACGCTGCACGCGGTCCTGGTGAATTGAAAAGGGAGGGAGAAAGATAGATTGGAAGAGAGGGAAGAAGAAGACTTGAAGGGAGAAAGAAAGAACTTAGTGGAATGGGAGAATAGAAGGGTCCTTGAAGCAGAAATGGTGGCCATCGTGGTCTGATAATTCCTAGTCCTATTTCGATATGTTGGGGATATATGGATGGGGAAGCGTGATGAATTTAGACACCCCCACAACTATGAAAACAAGATGTGTGCAAAGGTTGGAAATTTTTGGTTGATATATCACCTATAATAAAAGACAAACTAATTTTATATATTTTGACAAAAACATATAATTATTATTTGTATAATATAATAATTTTAAAACATATTTTAACTGATATTAAAGGTCACTTTTAAAAATAAAATTATTAGTTTTATCATAAAATATATAAAACTGAAAAATTTTAGAAAATATATTTTTAATGTTATATGTTTTAAAAAATATATTAATATTATCTTAAAAGATATTTTCATTTTTTAACTTTAAGGGAGCATTTGTATATCTTCAAAATAGATTATTCCAACCAAGAATCCTATTTTAACTTTCAAATTATATATATATATATATATATATATATATATATATAAAAGCAATGATAAAGAATAGATGAAAAATAAAACTATTTTATTTACGGTTAAAGAAAAACATGGATAAGTAAAAAGAAAAAGATGAAAAAGCAAAGAAAAGAAGAAGGCTATTTTAATACAAAAATAATTGAAAATGAATAATGTTTAAAAAATAAAATGAGTGTCAAAATAAATTGAGTTAGCTTAACTCTTTAAAGACTTTTATTTTTGAGGTTAGGTTTGGCTCATCTTAAATAGATAATTCAAAAATTATAGTCTAATTTTTAAAAGACTATGATTGAATTGGGCTAATCAATAATTTTTTTAATATAATTTTTAAAAAATGATTATTTGATCCTAACATATATATATAATTTATTTTATATATTAATGTATTAGATTATAAGTCTATCGTGGTATGTAGGTCTAAAACAAGTTAGACTAAAAGTTCATCCTTAAAATGAGTTAATATTTTTTTGATTTAATTCTCTCTATTTTAAGGGTCGAGTTAAACTGACCTTATGAGTGTCAAAATGAATTGAGTTAGCTTAACTCTTTAAAGACTTTTATTTTTGAGGTCAGGTTTGGCTCATCTTAAATAGATAAGTCAAAAATTATAGTCTAATTTTTAAAATACTATGATTGAATTGGGCTAATCAATGATTTTTTTAATATAATTTTTAAAAAATGATTATTTGATCCTAATATATATATAATTTATTTTATATATTAATGTATTAGATTATAAGTCTATCGTGGTATGTAGGTCTAAAATAAGTTAGACTAAAAGTTCATCCTTAAAATGAGTTAATATTTTTTTGATTTAATTCTCTCTATTTTAAGGGTCGAGTTAAACTGAACTTATGAGTGTCAAAATGAATTGAGTTAGCTTAACTCTTTAAAGACTTTTATTTTTGAGGTTAGGTTTGGCTCATCTTAAATAGATAATTCAAAAATTATAGTCTAATTTTTAAAAGACTATGATTGAATTGGGCTAATCAATAATTTTTTTAATATAATTTTTAAAAAATGATTATTTGATCCTAACATATATATATAATTTATTTTATATATTAATGTATTAGATTATAAGTCTATCGTGGTATGTAGGTCTAAAATAAGTTAGACTAAAAGTTCATCCTTAAAATGAGTTAATATTTTTTTGATTTAATTCTCTCTATTTTAAGGGTCGAGTTAAACCTGACATGAGTGTCAAAATGAATTGAGTTAGCTTAACTCTTTAAAGACTTTTATTTTTGAGGTCAGGTTTGGCTCATCTTAAATAGATAAGTCAAAAATTATAGTCTAATTTTTAAAAAATTATGATTGAATTGGGCTAATCAATGATTTTTTTAATATAATTTTTAAAAAATGATTATTTGATCCTAATATATATATAATTTATTTTATATATTAATGTATTAGATTATAAGTCTATCGTGGTATGTAGGTCTAAAATAAGTTAGACTAAAAGTTCATCCTTAAAATGAGTTAATATTTTTTTGATTTAATTCTCTCTATTTTAAGGGTCGAGTTAAACTGAACTTATGAGTGTCAAAATGAATTGAGTTAGCTTAACTCTTTAAAGACTTTTATTTTTGAGGTTAGGTTTGGCTCATCTTAAATAGATAATTCAAAAATTATAGTCTAATTTTTAAAAGACTATGATTGAATTGGGCTAATCAATAATTTTTTTAATATAATTTTTAAAAAATGATTATTTGATCCTAACATATATATATAATTTATTTTATATATTAATGTATTAGATTATAAGTCTATCGTGGTATGTAGGTCTAAAACAAGTTAGACTAAAAGTTCATCCTTAAAATGAGTTAATATTTTTTTGATTTAATTCTCTCTATTTTAAGAATTAGAGTTAAACTGACCTTATGAGTGTCAAAATGAATTGAGTTAGCTTAACTCTTTAAAGACTTTTATTTTTGAGGTCAGGTTTGGCTCATCTTAAATAGATAAGTCAAAAATTATAGTCTAATTTTTAAAATACTATGATTGAATTGGGCTAATCAATGATTTTTTTAATATAATTTTTAAAAAATGATTATTTGATCCTAATATATATATAATTTATTTTATATATTAATGTATTAGATTATAAGTCTACCATGGTGCATAGGTCTAAAACAGGTTAGACTAAAAGTTTATTCTTAAAATGAGTTAATATTTTTTTGATTTAATTTTCTCTATTTTAAGGGTCGAGTTAAACTGACCTTATGAGTTAAGTCCATTTTGATACTTTTATACCAAATGTTATATTTTGAGTAATATGCTTACATATAATTGATGAGTTGAGTGAGTTTATTATATGTCAACCTTAAGGGTTTGTTAAAAAAAAAAAAAAGAATAAGAGAAATTAAAGAAAAGAGAAGGGAAAAAAAAGAAAGTTAAATGATAGCTTTTTTTTTTTGCTTGTATACTCTAAATTTTTTTGATTTAAAATAATTAAAATTAATAAAAAAAATTAAAAAGTGTTAATATAAAAGCTTTTATTTTTTTCTCTTAAAAATTTTAAAAATTAAACAAAAAAATTACTAATTTTTTTTCCTTGTCCTCAATTCTCCACCAACCCTAACCTATCACTATTCACTAATATAATTTCTATTGTCCAATCTCGATAACAAACTTCCATGCCATCAATCCTATCAACAAAGAGGAGTATGTGTTGAAGGCGGCAAACTAGTACCACCTACGTAAGTCCAACTTTGACTCAATCTTATTGACATATCCTACCTAATAACAAACACATGTACACACAAGTTATTTTACTTTGTGAATTATGATGATCCAGAAGCAAAGGTATAAGAAATTCTTGTATATATATCACATGTATGCGTGTGTTTTTATATATATATATATATATATATGTAATAGTCAAATGTCAATTATTCTTACGTAAATCTTTGTGTATAAATAAAATCATAGCAACTACATGTTGGTGGTTTCCATGTCACTTCACCATCCTAAACCCTCAGCTTTGTGAAGACTAGAATCATATTGACCATTGAGTAAGCATGAATGAATTAAACGTCACTCAATCCCTCTGCCTTCAAACTATGTAATACTCGCAAACAAAGATTTCTTTCATTCGCAAACGAAGACATATTTTTCCAATAGCTTCAAAATTGACGAGTAGACTCATTCAATGAAGAGGACAATAACTGATAGAACAAGCTTTTCTATCAGCTGTATGTTTACGAACTATAATACAAACTGCTTTATTACACAAACAAATTTATCAAAGAATTAAAAAAAGGTCAACACACACTTTTCAAGTTTTCATATGAACATTTATTCTTTTACATTAATAAACGTTTCAAAATTTACAATTCATTGCAGTCTTTTTCATAAATTAATTTATATATTTACGTAATTTTAAAAAACTAATTTGAATATAAATTCAGACTTTAACCATAAACATATATATATTTTTTCAAATTAAAAAAGAAAGTCGTTGGATATGCAGTAACAGTACTGTGGTCAGTGTATTTCTTTTTTTTTTGGGCAGTCAGTGTTCAGTGATTGAATAAAGGAAAGGGAGACGAAAAGAGGAATAAGGATATTAGAAAGAAAATAGTAAGCTGAAGGCAACCACTTTGATAATCATAAAATTCCCAAATTCGTCCAATAGCTTGCCCTAACCGAGCACACCATTCCTCTGATGCGATCACCACCGGCGGTGTTCAGAAAGCCCTCTTGCTGCCACCCATTCTTCCTCTAACCGCCCTCACAACTCACAACTCACAATCCACCATCTTTGTTCGTTTCGGTTATTCTCTCTCAAAGCTTGTCTTCATCTGTTGGCTGCTCGTTTTTTCCTTCAAAAAGCGAAGCATCACATAGACCGGAGCAAGGAGCTAAGGACTAGGGGCCGGTATACAATAGCATCTATTTTTCAGTCCCTTTCTTTGTCTCCGCAACAAAGGTAACTCCTTATTCTGTTGAATTTCGCTAATCTTAAGTTTGTGGCCATTTGACTTCATTATTTTTCTTGGTTAAATTCGTGTATGCTCTGGAGAAACGGGCATGTATAATACTGGGTTTGAGGTGGCATTGCTTGTATGAGTTGGCAATTCTGGTTGCTCTTGTTGGTTTAAAAGGTAGAGAGTTCTCGGGAGGTATTTGGTAGAAAGATATTGTAGATTGTTGCTGCTATGTTGATGAACTTATTTTTTACTTGGTTAATACTTAGTTGTCCGAGTTTATTACCTATTGACGTCTTATCATATGTTCACTTTAAATCTATAGTTAGCTCATTAAGTGTTTTTTGTGTAAAAAACAATGTAGAATTATGATATGAAGTCCCTTTATAAAAGGATTTCCTTCTTTTAAAATAAAAATAATTAGTTTGAACTTAATAGCTTATTGGATAAATTAGGCTCGGCTGATCCAATGAACTAACTTAATCTTGCTAAGCTGAATTGGCTCATTTGGATTGTGCATCCAACAGATATCTCCTGAGCCAGAACTCCACCCACTAAATTAGATACAGGTTACAAAAGAAAGAAGAGACCACATCTGGACTCATGCTTCCCATGTAATCAATCATAGAAATGATTAGATTATAATAACTTTATTGTATGGGACCTCTTGTCCTCCCATGTAATCTCTTTTCAATAAAATTCTTTCTTTTTCTATCCCAAAAAAAATTCCGCTAATTAAGAAATTTTTACCTAGGCCAAATTAAGTATATGGACATTTGGATCATACTTAATCAATTAAACGTGCAGTGCTTGATTGTACTGTTGTCTTGGAATGACACCACAGCACCAATTGTTGGTCAGTATGTGGAAACATTTCAATAAAGCTTTTGTCAGATCCAACTTAGAAACGCATGAGTTTCGCAGTTGGCCTTTTTTTCTTCGATTAAAAGAATATATTTTACTTTGAGTATGCGTTTCTTTTTCTTGGTTTGCACATCTAAAATAGAACATAACTGATAACATATCACGAGAAACTTCCTTTATTAAATGTTGATTTGGAATATCAATATTTGTCGTTTTTGTGCACTTTTGGTGGGCAGTGTGAAGAGGGGGACCCTATGCAAGAGAAAAAGATGGGTCAGTTATACATGTACATTTTTTTTATTATTATTTATATATTTTTTGTAATTTCCATAGTGAGTATATTTAGATGCTTTATTAAAGTAATTATGGTAGAATTTGAGTTGTATTAGGATTCTATACAGGTTGGGTAGTTCTAGAAGAATGTTTTCATGGCAGCAAAACAAGGAACAATTTATATTTTCAGTTATAAAATTATTAAAAGGATTATCTAAGTTCCTGTTAAATTTCAGAGTTTCTACCTAGTTCATAGTGGATTCTAGATCTAGAATGATACTAAGCCTTTACTTATTGCTTTTGTGCCTCTGTCTTGCTTCACCATGGTGGTGGTGGCCAATCAATGATTTACATGTGTATATTGTGGAGTAGATAATTTAAAGCTGACATTCTACGAATAATTGATTTTATGGGTCCCACTTCTTTGGTTTACCCGTCTTTTGATTGTTTATATTGCACCTGAAATTTGAATCTGGTTGTTTTCCTTTTAATGGAGAGTTGGAGACAGTTAGAATTTCAAGCACTTGGTGTTACTTCTAATTGTTTCTGGAAATTAGCTGAAAAGGGAAGCATTGAGTTACAGATTCGGACCTGTCTTATTCCTTTTCTTTCAGATCTACATGCAGTTTTTCTGTTACTGATGCAGGTGTTATGGAGATATCCTTGTTAAAGGTGCTTGTTAATGGCATATCCTCATTTTTGCATCTATCTTTATCTGGGAACTTGAACTCAGAACCTGTTTCAAAATATTACCAAAAGGCAGAGGAGACACTTAAGTTGTTGAAGCCAATAGTTGATGCATTTGTTAATTCTGAATTAACTTCTGATGAAGTGCTTAATAAGGCATTTGAAGAAGTGGCTCAGGCTGTTGATGAGTTGAGGAAGATTTTTGGGAACTGGCACCCATTGTCTAGCAAAGTTTACTTTGTAAGTCTCACAATAAATATTCTATGCCTTAGTATTTACACATAGATTCCATATTACGTGTTGCTAATTAAGGTAAAATAAGCAATGCTTCCATCATGGGGTGGTTATCCTTATCATTTGCATGTCACACGGTCACAGTAGTTAGTCCCATAGACAATCTTAGGGTAATTATTTTTCAATGTATTGCTTTTTGGCTAGTAAGGAGATCACCTTATTTACTGCTGTTTTGTATAAGAGGAACTCAGTTATGCTGCATTGAAATGGTCTATACTTTTATCATGTCTTTCTCCCTTTCTCCCATTTTCTTTCTGTTTTCTCCATTTTTCTTTAAGCATTACTTCATATTGTTTTACCCTTTTCTATGCTGTGCATATTCCCCCTCCCCACCAAAGTTTATGTTCCTGTGAGAACTAGAAGTTTTATTGGAGAAACAATGGTTTAGGTTTCCAATATCTTGATAGATGTGGTGGTATGGTGATAGTGTTTAGAGGTTAATTACTTAATGTAGTCATATTGGTGGTGGGTGTGATGGCATGGTAGCTTACTTGTTGCTTCAGAATCTTGCAACCATTTATTCTGCGTTCAATCATCTTTCTTCTGCTGGTCATCATCATCATCATTGTTGCCATCATTTTGTTTGATTTAGATTAATTCTCCTCTCATTGTTATATCTAACATCATATTCCATCTGCAGAAACTCAAGAGTTTTAAGACCCAACGTATATAAACTTAGTTCACTCTATTGACTTGTTATAATAGTTGTCCACTTTATCTGATTCAATTCGATTTAATTCCTGATTCAGAAAGTTATATCTTCTCTACGGGAGTTCATTTCATGGATGAACTTCCTTATCCATTACATATTTTCTCCTTGCTGTTTGATATTGCCTTAATCTTCTCCTTTCAAATGATAGGTGTGTTATTTTATTATCAAAAGAATCTTTTGCAGTATCAGAGTTATGGTCAATTAAGATTGTCATCAATTGTTTCTATCCTTTTGAGCTGATTGATGAGACAAACTGCTCCTGAGTGATGGTTGAATTCAAATTTAGTTTGTATTTACCATGTATATACTTGGTGGAGTATTTTCTGAGGAAACATATTGGCAGCCCAATATCACTCCTGAAAAGGTTGCTGTTTTCCTCGTCTTCACCTTAAGGAGAATATTATGATCCCAATTGCTAGGTATAGGACGCGAGTCTGACGTTGGAAGTATGGGATTTTGATGTGGGTTTTACATGGACCTTGGACTCTGCATGATGTGAGTAGGTTAGATGTGAATGGTGTGCAAGTCTTTCTTTGCATAAGTTCGATTGCCATCTACTGTAAGAGTAGATACCTGATAGTGCCTGCTTCTCATATATGTAATCATGCAATTTAAGCATGTTGAGTACCTGCTGGATTCTCATCACTTTGGCTTTCTTGATCACCAGGTCATCCAAGTTGAATCCTTGATATCTAAGATTCATACCTCAGGACTCGATATCTTCCAGCAGCTGAAGGCTTCTCATCTATATCTCCCTGATGGACTGGGTACTGTACATGTTGAGGTAATTTATACAATTAATCAAATACTTTTTCTTTTGAGGTACCCCTTTTAATTGGGTTTATATGTTCTTGTTGGGAAGAAACATAGTTACGATGTCTAATATCAACATAAAATTGCAGCAATGTGTTCAGAAACTTAAGCTTTTGGGACATGAGGGGGAAACTTTGTTAGTCATTAAAGATGCTATTAGAGAACAAGTGGAAGGCGTAGGACCTAGTTCAGAGGTCGTGGCAAACATTGCAGAGAGCCTGGGCTTGAAGTCTAACCAAGAGATTCTGATTGAGGCTGTAGCCCTTGAAAAGCTGAAGGAGAATGCTGAACAAGCTGAAAAGACTGCAGAAGCTGAATATATTGATCAAATGATTACTCTAGTAACTCGTATGCATGAGCGTCTTCTTATGCTTAAGCAAGCCCAGAGCAGTAGCCCAGTTCCTGTACCTCCTGATTTTTGCTGTCCTCTTTCTCTGGAGTTAATGACGGATCCAGTGATTGTGGCATCAGGGCAAACCTACGAACGTGCTTTCATCAAGAACTGGATTGATCTTGGGCTTACTGTCTGTCCCAAAACTCGTCAGACTCTGGCTCACACAAATTTAATACCTAACTACACTGTAAAAGCATTAATTGCAAACTGGTGTGAATCAAACAATGTGAAGCCGTCTGATCCCATAATGTCCACAAACTTAAATCAAGCATCTTTTCTTCATGGGTATATAGAATCTGGTGCAAACAGGGAATCTCCTGCTTTTACTCCTCCCAGGGGCAACCAGCCATCATCACCTGAGGCTGCTCGTTCTCGTTCTTTCAGTTCACCAGGTAAGACCTTGACTTCTTCTGGAGGAATCCACAGAGAGGCAACTTCACCATTTCATCCCCGTTCAACTTCAGAAGGTTCCTTAAGTGGCATGGCTAATGGGCAGTGCTTGGATATTGCAAGAATATCTCTGACAGGTTCTGATGAAAGGTCTGCTAGCTCAGATGAGCGGAGTGAGGATTCAGTTGTCCAACCATCAATGTCTCAATCTATAAGTGAATCTTCCAATGCCTTAAGCTCTGAACAATCTAAAACACAGGTTAGAGCTGCTTCTGAGTCCCCTGCACCTTCCAGTGTTCAAGGAACACAAGTTGATGGTGGCAGTGCTTCTCAGCTGTCAACCACTCCAGGCAACAGTAGGGATGCTTCCATGGAGGTAAATTCAGGGCCTGATGCTACTGGTGCTGCTGCCATCAGTGCTCCACAAAAGGAACCTGAGATCTCACCTCGACTGGTGGAGACAAGGTCTCGAAACCAATCTATATGGCGGCGGCCATCAGAGAGATTTGTTCCTAGGGTGGTGGCCTCTGCTGGTGAAACAAGAGCTGATCTTTCTGGTATTGAAGTCCAGGTTCGGAGTTTGGTTGAAGACTTGAAGAGCTCTTCTGTTGATACTCAAAGGGAGGCAACAGCAAAGCTTCGCCTTCTTGCCAAGCACAATATGGATAATCGACTTGTGATTGCAAACTGTGGAGCCATTAACTTATTAGTCGACTTACTTCAATCAACTGATACAATGATCCAGGAAAATGCTGTAACAGCACTTCTCAACTTATCAATCAATGATAACAACAAAACTGCAATTGCCAATGCTGGTGCCATTGATCCTCTCATTCATGTCCTTGAGACAGGGAGCCCTGAGGCCAAGGAGAATTCAGCTGCCACTCTTTTCAGCTTATCAGTGATTGAGGAAAACAAGGTTAAAATAGGGAGGTCTGGGGCAATTAGGCCACTGGTTGATTTATTAGGGAATGGTACACCAAGAGGGAAGAAAGATGCTGCCACTGCTTTGTTTAATTTGTCAATATATCATGAAAACAAGGGTCGGATTGTGGAAGCCGGTGCTGTGAAGCACCTTGTGGAATTAATGGACCCAGCAGCTGGAATGGTTGATAAGGCTGTGGCTGTTTTGGCAAATCTTGCCACAATTCCGGAAGGAAGAACTGCCATTGGTCAGGAAGGTGGGATCCCTGTTCTGGTTGAGGTCGTTGAGTTGGGTTCTGCAAGAGGAAAGGAGAATGCAGCAGCCGCTCTTCTTCATCTTTGCTTACACAGTACTCGATATTTAAGCATGGTGCTCCAAGAAGGAGCTGTCCCACCATTGGTAGCTTTGTCACAGTCAGGCACCCCAAGGGCCAAAGAGAAGGTATAGTTCTTTGGCTAAATTGCAAAAAGCTTTCCTCAACTTAGGGATTGTGCAATTTATCCCTCTCAACTTTAAAAACTGACAAAAGATCCATCAAACTTTATTTCTGTACAATATACTCTTTTAAAATTTTTGCCAAAATGTTTTGTTAAAATTGTGGAGTATACCCACTAAACTTTAAAGAATTGCCAAAAAATTCATTCAAACTTTCAGTTTTGTGTAACGTATCCCTTTAAACTGTCAATTTTTGCAAAATATTCCTTCAATTTTGTTGACAAAATCTTAATGTAGGGGAAATATTGCACAACTGAAAGTTCGAAGTGATTTTTTTGCAATTTTTAAAGCTTAAAGGATAAATTACTCAGTCCTCTAAGTTGAGAAAAAAAAGTGGGGGAGGGGGTGTTGCAATTTAGCCTAGTTCTTTCAAAATTTTTCCATATTTTAATTGCCCTTCATTCTAGGACTAGTGACAATCTCTTTTTTTTACCTGTTCAGGCCCAGGCTCTCCTTAACCAATTTAGAAGTCAAAGACACGGTAATGCGGGGAGAGGGTGATTTTGAGTTGCTGGCCATTTGTGTCTTTCAAAGGTTTTGAATTACAACGTATAGAACATCTCTAAATTACACATTACATGGTGCAAATAATGCGTGTAAAGGTGTTTTGGATTGTTTTTAACTTGCTTGTAGAGGTGAAAAATATTTATGGAGGAGTGATTGTTATCCTCGTGAAAACTTTCTGTATTGTGAAGAAAATTTATACATGTAAATCTAACTTTTGCTTCAAGAAGAAGAAATCTCATAGTTTCAGCTGAGCTTGGGCACGACGATGGTGGGCAAATATATATTGCTTACTGTTTATAGAAGCAATAATATATATGATGGACACATCGGGGTTGTATGTCAGTTTTGTTACGAGGTTATCAAATATCCAAAATGGATGCTTACACCCATGATTGAGTTACTTGTTACACTATTTTCTCAGTAGAAGAGAAATATGTATAATACTTTGCACACATTTTGGGCCATTGTTTGGCTTTCTGCTTTTGATGTATAAATTTGCAAGCAAGGTATTTTCGCAATGCCATTGTAACAAAGTAACTAATATTTTCCACCAAAATAAGAATAATTATTTATTGGCACACTTCATTCATCTTGTTAGTTGTTGCCTTTATTTAATTTTAAAAAGAAATTAATTCAACCGAATGTTCGTGGTTATGATTGTCTTGCTCTATTATGTTAGTTACTCTTTACTATTATTAACCAGACAATGTTGATACAACAAAAATGTGAAGAAAACCTAAATAGATTAACAAGTTTTTTCTTAAAAAAAGTAAAAAACAAAGTTGTTTTGTTGTCAAAGAATGCTATCTTCTTTTTGTTTTTTGGGTCAACGGAAGTTCAAAATCAGTAACCAGTGCCATTGTTATTGGTCCTGGGTTAGGTCGGTTGGGTGATTCTTCTAATAATTGAATTGATCATCAAGCTAAATTATATTTCACTCTTCTGTATATTCTCATTTTTTAAATTTTAAAAATTTATATTTATTTTTCTTGAGAAATTAAAAAATCTTACAATTTCATTAAAAGTATTTTGGTCAAAATAGATTAAATTGTAATTTTTATTTTTTAAAAAAAATATAAATTTTTAAAATAAAGAAAAAGAGAATATAGTTTTAATATCTTTTAAAAGAAAAAAGATAATTTATTCGTTTCATAATTGCATTATATTTACAATTGAATAGGCGTAACTTAGGAAGACGAGCAAATTGAACAATTTTTAAAGAAAAAATTAATCTCTTATTGTTATTCATGTAAGTTAATAACAATTTTTATAATTAAGTATGATTTTAAGTTTTGTATGCAAATTTTTCAATAAATTCATGACAATAATTTCTTTATAATTCATTAAAATATGATTGACTATTTTTTAAAAAATTCCAAAATTGATGAATTATTTGACCAGAGCTAATTTAGAATATGCAAGAGAGCAAAAAGTTTTGAAAACAAAGGAGCCTTAATCGTAAAAAGTTAAAAATGCTAATGCTAAAAAATTTTATCAGTCAATTAAAAAAAAAATAAATCAGTATTTTAAAGATACTAACTAATAAAATCTTTTAAATATTAAGAGTGCGGCATACAATCACTCACGAGAGATAATGGTGAGGTGATTGGCCAAGGACATTCTCCCAATGGATAACAACCAACAATAGTTTTAAATTTTGTACTTAAAATCTTGAATAAAATATATTTTTTTGTTAAGAGATGTCAAAATTATATATATTTTTTATTTTAAAAATTTATACTTTTTTTTAAATTAAAAAATTTATATTTTCATCTATTTTAATTAAAAATATTTTTAATAACATTATTGATTTTTTTAAAATATTATAATTTATTATAAAATATATTTGTAATAATTATAATATTTTATTATTATTATTATTTATTTTAAGTTAAAAATAATAAATTTATTTTATTTTAAGTTAAAATTTTTTTATATTAATGAAATACATATTTAAGTATATAAATAATACATATAAGAATAATTTAATTAAAATAAATAAAATTATAATTTTTTTTATATCTCAAAAGTGTAATTTTTTAAAATAAAAAATTATAATTTTAAGATCTCTTAAAAAGAATGTAATTTATTTTAAAATCTTTAATATAAATATAACAAAAAATTTGTCTTTAATGATTCACCGTGATTGAAATATTAAAAATAAATTAACATGTCACATATTTAGTAGAAACTAATAAATTTATTTTATTAAAATAAAGAATATCATACTATCAAAGAAGGTAGAGAAAATATTTTGACGTAAATTTCTTAATAATATATATAATATTAAAAATTTGTGTATTGCATGCTAATTTCAAACTTACTTTAAAATATATTTATTCCTTGCCAATAAAATACAATTGAAATTGAAACTGAAACTGAAACTCAATTCACAAATTCCCAAGAAACCACCAACTCAACATACATCAATGGGGGTTACAATACAAGAAACAATGTGAAAATCTGTCACTATTTTGGCTCACACATTCTAATTCCTTCTCCTACAATTCTTCCTGATCTCTCCCTTGGACCCAGTCAAGGGCTTGATATTTCCCATCTTGATCATGGCAACAACAAAGTCAGATTCAAAGGCCTTAGGATTCTTGCTGTATGCTCGAACCAGTGAATCCGTAGATCCGCCATTGAAGAGCACCTGATCAGAATGAAGCAGTCCCTTCTTGGCGATGAGATTCTTGAAGTAGTGGTTGTCGAAATAGTTGGGTGTGACGAAGTCCAGGTTTGCTAGGTTGTTGTCCCCTGACCCACTTGTGCTAGGACATGTTTTCCTCCTGGCCTTGGCAAATGAACTGTCTATATTGGTCTCTTGGTGTATGCGAGCTCTGAAAACTGAACACTTTGCCTTCCCAATTGTGTGCGCTCCTTCAACCACATACATACAAAAACCATCATCAACAGGTGAGCATCCCAGTTTTCTCATATCAGATGCATTCAATTGTCACATTATTAATCCTCATGCATTGAATAAACATGCTTTTTACTAGCTCCCTGTTACGGGAGTGACAAGGAATGCCTTATTATGTGTTCGGTGAAATGTCACATCCAGGTCCACCTTACGAATTTAATATGTGTACATATATAGGTGGAAGTACTTTTTTGGTCCCTTACGTTGCCTAGTCTTTGGTGACAAATTTTTTAATAGGTAAAGAAATATAATTCATTTACATATTTGACAGTGAAGACTTGTTAAGATATACTGTTAATAGAAAATACTGGGATAAAATTGAGACGTTTTAAAATGTCATCTCAAGAGATACAAGGGGAGAGAGGGTGAAAATTAGAAAGGAATAGTGGGAAAAAGAAGAGAGGCAAGTACCAGATAAGGCAACCATGTCCTTGGCAGAGAGACCATGAGCTTGAAACCTTGAGATAAGGTTGCTAAGTGTAGAAGTAGGAGGTGGGATCACACCACTGTTGGCTGCAGCCAAGCTAGCTGTCTTCGAATCCCTTCTTCCAAGTTTCACCTTCCAATCAGGCCCTCCAAGCTGCATATATCAGTGCATAGTCAGATGAAGTTTCACCAAACTGTAAATAAATCTGAAAACCTTCACATGAAAAACAAGTATATGGTATCCTTTTTTGGGTCGTATTTAGAGTTTTGCTCTCGTGTTATCTTTTTACCAACTAAGCTAATCTCTTTAAATATTTGGGTATTGAAGTTAGTACTGTTTGTGTTATGCACACCTAAACTAACTCACATTTTTAGTCTAGTCAAAGCTGAAATTAGGATTCACAAAAGAATTTCTTGCAATTTACTCTAAAAACTTAGCCTATGTTTCAAAGTTCAAATATTATTTGAACTCACAATGACAACAGAATCACGAGCAGCAATGGCTACGATGTCAGCACACGAGACGACACCAGGACATACTGCCTCCACCTTAGACTTGATAGCGTCAATCACTTCAAAACCTCTCACTGAGTTGTTGTTTGGACCTGCAGTTTTCTCTCCTTTGAAGGAAGAAGTGTCATCCAGTAGTATAGATCCATCACACCCCTGTTTCACACAAAATTTGTCACTTAACCTCTCAATTTACCTTTGGAAATTGCATGTAGCAGAATAATTATTTTGAAAGAAGCGTTTATGAGGTACATGAAGAGTACAATACAGAGGAAAGTTGGTTCTTCTAGGGAAAAAAGAGCTCAAGGTTGAAACATGAAATTGATAATTTGCTGAGAAAAGTGAGGGAAGGAGATACTGTGCTGCATTTGAAGTTCCAAAAACCATGAAAACCAAAATGTGGCATTAAAGTAGTAATGTCACATTTGAAAGAGACAGGGATAAAGAAAATATGTAGTGCAGAACATAATCATACTGCTGTTTTCTATTCAACATTTTAATAAAGAACTACTGAACATATAGAAAAAATAATTAAGATCATTTGCAAGAAAGGAAGATTAAGCTACAAGGTAAGATGAATGTTGATTAGGAGTAAAATTAATTACATTGACAAAGCAGTCATGGAAGAAGAGGCGAAGGAGAGAAGCTCCCATGCGACGTTCTTTCAAGACAGCAGAATGAACAACAGATTTGACAGTGTTGAAAAGCTTGGGACAGCTCTTAGAATAGAAGTTGGGAGAGAGTTCAGCAGAGGAGGAGCTTCCTGTGAGAATCAGGAAGAAGAAAGCTAATACAACAATTTTAATGGCTACTGATAAGGAAGAAGAAGTAGAAGAAGAAAGAGCCATTTTTTGTGTTTTGTGTGACTTAGGTTGAATAGAAGAAGATGATGGTTATGGAGGTGGGCATTTAGCAATTTATAGAGCAACATGGAGGAGTGTGGAGGTGGCAACTTTTCCTCACCTAATCATAAATAAAGTGCATGGAATGAACGGTTCTTCTGACATCTTAAAAATGTGTGGACTAATTCTATTTAGTTTTATCCTGAATTTTATTAACCTTATAATATGTTAATACACTTGTCTATGTAAACTTAATCTTTTTTAACTTGAACTGAAGTAAATAGTTAACAATACATGAATATTGGTTTTTTTTTTTTTCAAGTGCTTTGGGTTTTGAATTAGGGATAAAAAGTAAAAACAATAACATACCTTTGAATGCTTATCAAAATGCTATTTTTTTAATTAGGAATAAAAAAAATATAACATGCAGTCATACAGTAACAACCAATACACTAGAGAAAGATACTCTTTCTGGATAATTTGGTTAACATAAAATAAAATTAAGAGCTAGCACTCACGATAGAATTAAATTAATACATTTCTTAAAAGGTTAACAGTAATTTTATATAATTGCCTTTCAAAAGTTAAAGTAACAAGTATTTTTAGGCAACAAAATGATAATTTACTATTTAAAAATATTTGTTAGCTGGAAAACACATCGATAAGCAGGTGTAATGAACTTTATTCAAAGAGTGGGCATTCGTGCTTCCTTTTCCCAGAAATGTAGGGTCGGCATCTATAGAGATTAGAGAATACGCCAACAATTTTGACTATTCAACAGTCACACAGAGCCAAACTACTATTTTATAAAAAAAATTTAGGTGCGATTTTAATATTTTTATCATTAATTTTTTAATTAAAAATTAATAAGTGTATAATTTATTTTTTATAATTAGTTATTTTTTAAAAAATATTTTACATCTTTTATTTTATTAAAAAATTTAATAATAAAAATATAAATAACTATATATAAATTTAATTGTTATTTTATTTATTATTAAAAAAAGTTAGCATGCAATTATTAATCAAATAATTAAAGAAAAAAAAAATCAACAAATTAAAAAAAAAATTATAAGGGTTGTCACGTGGCTAGAGATCTCCATTATTAATAAATGAAATTGTGAAGATTTGATATATCAATTATTGTATGACTGTCAAGAGTGATGGCTCCCTAAGCAGGTTTAGAGATCCAATGTGCTAATAAATATCTCATTACCTTAATAAATTAAAACTTTAGATCCATATGTAGTATTATAAGTGATAAAACATAATTTTATTAATCAAGAAGATTAATTTTAGTAAAAAAGATTAGAACTCTAACTATATCTAAAAAAATTACTAATTTTAATATCTGTATTTAAAATTACTTGATATCAAAAATATTTGAATACTCACTCAATATTTAATAAATAATTATATTTTATTAACTATTTATTATTTAATATTTTATATTCATCGGATACTCATATTACTCATATTTATTATTATCTTTATTTTTTATAAATTTAAGTTTAAATTTTTATTAAAAAAAATATATTTAATATTTAAAATTATTTTAAATAAAAAGATATATGTATTCAACAAAATTTTTTTTTCTTATCTTTATCAACTTAGGTCCTGTAGACTTGGATCTTTTTTTTTTTATTCTGTAGGCTTTGACAATCGATTATATTTGCTCACCGGATCCATCGTCCGGATAAAGTTGTGCTTTATTAAACAAGATTTAAGAAATGAGACTTGTGGTTCCATCATATGCATCCTTCGCAGCCAGCAGAAATCACAGCATGTCTATTTAGGCACTTTATTAAATTCTTATATAACGTGGTCGGTTTGGCTCATCTTATACTAATATTGTTTTGACGTTTGATAATTGTCTTTGTATTAGCACGAATCTACTTTTTTGTGCAAGTGCTTCGTTACAGTGTCTCTCATTGGTTGTCGTTGTACACAAGGGAATAAAATGTGGAATCCTATAATAAGTAATTACTGATAAAGAGAAAATAATTAAGAAACAAGCATAACGTTAACGTACGGTGTCCACGCGCCAAAAGAAAATTATTTATATATGTTAATTTCAACCTTAATTACAACTATATATATAATTCGAACAAGTTGAAACTAGTGGCTTCTAATTATTGAGGTTTTAGGAAGTAAGTTTCAATTAAAATGATTACTTGAATTTCTATCTCTTTCACCTTTAGTAATGAGACAAAAACACTCAAAGCCTCACAATCAACATCAGCAGGAAAGTCGTGAATTTGTTGTAGAATGAGATAAGTCTTATTCTTGAATGAGATAAGTCCTATATATATATATATATATATATATATATATATATATATATATATATATATATATATATAGGGAATTAATCAATATTCATGAATTTGTTGTAGTCATTGTTTAATGTTGATGCAAAATTAAGAATTATTTCAAATACCCTTAAACTTATTTTATTCTTTAGAATTATTTTATAAAATTAGTTATAAAAATTTATATTAGTATTATTTTTATATATTTATATACATGTTATTAATAATAATATTTATTTTATGTATTTTTTGTTTTAAAAATTAAAGTTTAGGATATCTATTATGTATTTTTTGTTCCCAAAATATAAGGTCTATTTAATTACAATTTTTAAAAATTATTTTTTGTTCTTAAAAAAATAAAAAAACATATTAGAACAAATGTTTTTGATAGAAAAATAAAAAAATTGTCCATTAAATATATAACTAGTGATATATTAATTTTTGTTTTAACCTTTGTCCATTATTTTATATTATAATATCATGAAAGAAATTGAGTTCATCATATACACGTGCAAATTATTATAAAAAAATATTTTTTAATTAATTAAAAAGACTCTTTTACAAAAAGAATTAAACTTTTTAAGTTTGAATTGTTATTAGACGAACTCATTTATTTTTTATAAATTTCACAAAATTCTTATATGAACCTTTGTGACTAGTAAAGGGTCACCTTTCGAACTCTTCACATCTTGACCGTAACTAAAAATAAATAAATTATAATTTATCCCAAAAAATTAATATATACTTTTGGTGGCTAAACTTCCACAATTCAAAATCAACTCCACCACTTACAGCAAGTGATGAAGACCAATTTTAACAACCATGGATAATATCGAGTAGAAACGAACAATAATTAAAGACATCAATTTCTTAGTGGGGCCGAGTTTAAATATCTGGGGAGAATTATGATAGAGTTAGTTAAAAAGTTGGCAACGCAATGTTGATCATTTGACTGAAATTACAGAAAGTTATGATGCAATTGGAAGATAAGGCTCTCTATTTATGTCTCAACGTAACATCAATTGCACATAGATATATGGAGGCTTCACTGTTACGCAATTCTTTTGATAATGGCGTGAGACATTTGTCTTGGAATTTTAAAGTGAGCTTTAATTTTCTGCATGGGGGGGCCAGTATGCAGTATATATACTGCAACTTTAAAGTAAGGCAAAGACACAAAATTACAATATTTAGGCAGCATGTGATTTGTTTTGTTTTATGATTTCATGCAAAGTTAAAGGCCTTGTAAACGAAGACACACGTGTTGGGAAATTATGCTATTTAATCATTTTAGAGTTGGTAAGGCCAAAGATTTTCAGATTCTAAAAGATTTCTATAAGGTCCTACTTGATTTTTTTAGATTTAGTGTGTTAAATTATATATATGAATAATACTTTTATGATTTTAATATATATTACAGAAATTCCCCTTTAATTTTTGTGTCACAATTATTAACTTTGTGCATTTCTTTTTTTAAATGAGAGGGGTACTATAGAAGTAATTTATTTAAATTTTAAAAAAAAATGTTAATTAATGTAATTCATCTTAAATTTATTATATGTATAGATGAACCACGTTAACAATTTAAAATGGTATATATAATTGCACTAGCTGTTGTGAATAATGCTGTTTTTGGTATATAAAATTCGAACATCTAAAAATTTAAATTTATTTATACAAGATGTTCAGGTACATAATAATTTTTTTTAAAAAAATCTCTGATACATGTGTGTGTGTGTGTGTGTATGCCTAAGAATTATAATTTTTTACATATGTCAAGCTTAAATTTTTCATAAAATATTTAAAAATTGAAATATTTATCTACCAAATTATCAACTTAAATTATATGTTTAGCAAATGTGAAAAAGGAGACGAAAAGATAAAAAAAGAAAAGAAAATCTTACAGGAAAAACTAAAAACACTGCTACCTAAAAGCCTGAAAGCATGGAGGGATAAAAAGGGACCCATATATGGAGACTAGATAGTAAAAATTGATCAATGTGTTTGCTTTTGGATCCCCTGCTGGGCGTTTTCTGTCGGGCTCCCTGCTGGACTTTTTAGCGGCGGTTTTATCCGTCGCTAAATTATGTTTTAATATTATTGCAACGAATATTATTGCTGTTATAACTTTTGTTTAAATAATTAATTTAACAAAAGTTATAGTGACAATAATATTTGTTGCAAAAAAATTTAGCAACGGAAAAAACCGCTGCTAAAAAGCCCAACAGCGCCCCAACAGGAAATCCGGACGCAATGTGTTTGCTGAGCATTTGTTAAATTTTTTTTTATTAGTTATAAAGCATTTAATAATTTAAAATTTATAAAAAATTAATAAAAATAATAATTTTAATATTTAAAAATTTTATTAACTAATAAAAAATTATTTAACCAATATCTTTAAAGAATGGAGAGTGTGTGTGTGTGTCTATATATATATATATTATAGATGATAGTCAATATACTACTGCACACCAATGGCAACGGCAGCGTTGGTATGCCGAGGCTGCTCACACATTTTACCAACAAATGCTTTGATTAGCGTGCAGGACAGAAATCCCCTAATTAAATTCGTAGTCATAACTTACACTCCAAGATGGAACACAAGGTTGATTCATTTAATTACATTATAATTTGCATATAGTTTTTCATGTGAAAACTGATTAATTTTATTTATGTACTCATATTCAAAACTAATCATATCATTCATTCATCTGCGCCCATCTGAAAACTAAAAAGTAAATGAATGAAGGGATTTCACGTGAATGTTCAATTAAATTTTAGTATTTCAGTTAATTAGAGAAAAGTAAAATAAAGCCATCAATAATTAATGTCATTAGGTCAAATAATATATGGATATGAAGGTACTTAGATAATTGATCACATTCAAAGCAATACTTAATAATGTTATATTCGCCTCCTTTATTGAAATCTCCGGAAAACCAATAATAGTGAAGGAAGGTTTATTACAGAAATTAAAGGGATCAAACCAATAATATATATATATATATACACACACATATAAATCAATCAGACAAGAAATTGCACATGTGCGTTGGCATTACTACGAAGCCGATATATGAGCTTCAAGTTTGAACAATGTTGGTCAAACCAAATTTACAACTAAAAGTAGGGCCACGTATATATATGACTACACGTACTGTAATAATTGATACTTGTGAATTGTTCATTACTTTTAAGCTTATCTTCATCCTCAAGTGACAAGTCTACATACTCTGAATTCAACATATTAGGTAATCACATGCTCTAGCTATTATCAATTTAGATTTCCTCCCATCCTAAAGTAGGTAGTCTATAATAAATAAACTCAGCTTTATTAATAGTTGTTGACTCGAGTGCTTCATTTTTCATAAAACGTACAAGATATAGAACATAATTAAGCTTATGAACCAATAAAGTAGTATTGCTATCTGTTATTTACACCTCACTTTAGAGAGACTGAAAAGTAATATAGAAAATTAATAAAGTTGTGTACTTTTAGAATTCATGTTTGTCTGTTCTTTCAAATTAAACTCGAGAGAGATATCTAGTTAGTAATATAGTAATTTTCATTTTGGAAAAATTAATTAATAATGGGTTAGGATGAACTTTTATATATGTGAAATCTTTATTAATAAAATAATAAAACTAGCTTAATTATATATATAGTTGAAGCATTCAAGGAATGCTTGCAGAGTCCACCACCCTATAAGAAGAAATTAGTTAAACATCTTGTCTAGTAATGACAATAATTGGCATGCCCATGATTTGGTCCAACTACAGTTACAGTTACGATGAATACTTCAAACAACACTTCTTTTCAGGCAAATTTGTGACTATCGAAGTTGTCAACTCATTCCTAATGTTATCAACTACAGTAATAAATTTTATTTATAGGTGGCATTGCATATATATAGACTAAGTAATACTTACAAGAATTTTCATAAGCCTATCCTTCAAAATACATGCTGAAAATTTTCAGTCATTGGCGGTTTTTTGATAAGTTTTGCGTATTTTGGAGGCTAAGTTGATCAGAAAATATATGTTGCTAATGTATGTTGCATGTCATTCTAATAAGTCTATGTATATTGTCACATAAATAAATTTTATAGTGTAATTGATGGTATTACAGTTTAAGGAAGTTAATTATTTTTATAAGCTTTACGAGCAAAATTAGTAGTAAATAAATTTTAAAGATTAAATAATTTCATATTTTAAGATAAAAAAGTACTTTTACTGTTCTTTTAGCCCGATCTCACACAATTTATTAAATAATAAATATATTCAGAACTTAAAATGAACTTTTAAAAAGCCGTTTCAGGAAGCCGCCCCTAGCTTTTTGAAGTCGTTTTCGGTGACGCTACTTGGGCTTCGTCTAAAAATTTGGGCCCTTTATCTTTTGTTTTGGGCAGAGTTTGGACCGATATTAGGCTTATGTATCATAGCCTACAGCTACTTTTGATCCAAATAAAAAAAAAGACATTTATTTTTAGATAAATTAAAAAAAAAAAAGAGATCGAAGAGGGAAAAAACAAACCAGACAGTACTCAGTACTGAAGAACGAAGACGAAGAGTGAAGACATCTATCAATATACTTGGAACTCTCAGATTATGTATTCGCCCCAACGATCGCTAGCGCGTGGACGATCGGTATCCTCATCGGACACAGAGAGATCAATCCCAGAGCCAAGGGGATTGGAAGCTTCGTTGCTGCAATTGATTCACGACCACAATCACACCTCTCTCCTACTTCGCCAACAAACCGGTCTCTTTCTTTCTCTTCTCTCAAATTTGGATTTCCTTTTTGCCGATTCCTGAAATTGCTTTTACGGCGGTTCTGGTTTTGGATTTGGTGAGCTAATTTGGGTGTTTGATCGGCGCAGAGGGAGCTAAGAAGGAGGCCATAAGGAAAGCAGTGCGTGTTTCAGATCTCTTGGTGGAAGCCGTCAATGGCGGGGTTCAAGAGTCCTACATCAACGAGAAGCGCATTGAGCTTGAGATTCGAGCATTGGCTACAACTATTACGCGATTCATGAAGCAGACGGATCAATGGCTCGCTGCCACTCATGCTCTTAACACCGCTGTGAAGGTACTAATTATGACATAATAGCCTCTGTTTCTATACATTTACATTCTGTTTCTCTTTTTCATATCAGTTTATAGCATTATACTGAAATTTGAGATGGTATTTTGGTCCTCCGTTATCTTTTTGTCCTAGGAAATTGGAGACTTCGAGAACTGGATGAAGACCATGGAATATGATTGTAGAAGTATCACTGCGGCAATTCATAACATTCATCAAGAGTGATCTTGTGGCAACTTGACCGTGTAATGTTCCCTTTTCCTTTTCAGTTATTGTCATTATATTATATCCTTAATCATCATGTAATAATCTATTAGATGGCATTTGATTTGTATTTATCAAAGTAACCAGATGAAAGATGCAACTACTGATCAATCCTCTGAATGATAAATTATGCTTTGTGTCATGAAGCTTTATAATGCGAATAGCCACTTGATCAGCATAAATTACCCTTATCTTCTGTGGAACAAGAGGAAAAAAAATGATGTTTAATATTGACGCAACTGAATATCCCAATCTCGTGTATTTATGTGATGGCGATATGTTTTATACTTATAACGATATCCATAAGCTTCCATGAAAGACTATGAAATAGCTATAAAATTTGCTACTGAATATGTATACCTAGGAAATTTTTACTTTAAAAAAAGTACTCAAGAAATGATTCTTTATCCCATTCCGTTATGTATGATTTAGAACAACTGACCAAGCTTGGTTATCAAGGTGTATTTTTTAAAAAAATTCATTTATTTATTTCATCAACTTTGAGTTCAATTTCACCGTACGTATCGATTATTTATTTGCTGAAACTACCGGATGATAATGCATCCATTATCTTATCTTATGTTTTGTTTAGATGCTGAGTGCAAATACAATCTACTTTTCTGGCGGTTGAATCGGATTTAATTGATGTTCAAAGCTAGTTGTGAGTAATGGTTACTGAAGCAAACATATGATGATCTCTGAATTAAATTAATCCTTCCCTAAAAAATAAGGATAAAAAAAATCTTATTTTGCATGAAATCCTATTCAACAATTCCGGGGCGGAAAATGCTCCTTGGAGATATCTGTGTTGCCCTCCACAAACAACAATCACCGCCACAACGGCTGACTCCGCAAAAGTCAAAACCATCTTTTTAATTCTTCCTACTAGAATGTTTCTAAGCCCCTTATTTCCAGCAACAAAGGAGCTTAAAAATGAATGATCACTAATCTTTCAATTATCAAGCAGAAACTTAAAAATCTAGTGTCAGAGCCTCAGAGGGGAGGCTTTTATTGGGTCTACCTACATCAACACGTTGTGTTTGGATATTCTAAAAGAAAATTGTGGAGTTGGTCGAAATCATTAATTTATACATTAATCTCTGTAAATGAGTTAAAGAATGAAAATCACTCAAGTTTTGTATATTATTATATTTTGAGTTAATAATATATTTTAACAAATTTTACATAACTTCACGAAAAAATTTTCAGAAATCCAAACGCCACAGCTTTAGATTAAAATGACTGAGCACCTTAGCCTCTAAAGTTTAGCTAGTGGTTGTTTTTAGGTCTAAGTTGAAGAAAAAACAACACAGCCCAATAAAAATTTCCAACAAATGGAGCCGAAAGTATCCAAATTCCGTTGTGTTGAGGCATTTTACTAGCCCTTAAATTTAGCATCCGCAATGAGTGAAATCTGCATGATTTATGGATCGCGTCTTTTGGCTATGGAATAAATGGAAATGGATCCCCTGCTGTCCTATTTTTGTGCTGTCCCTGCTGTCTAAGAGATCTCGGCCATTACATTGATCGAACGTTCAGAGTCGTGCCACGTCTCCCTTTTTTTTCTTTTATCTCATATGAAATGCACCATTTCGACAGCATAGACATCAGCCTTCGTCCGCAACAGCACTTACAGTTTCAATATTATCTATCTCCTCTTTTCTACTCTACCTGATCATCAATCACACTTCATGATGCGATCCAAGAGAAAACAAAAGGTAATAGCTACCTCTCTCTCTATCCTCTCTACAGTACCATCATCATCTTCTATTTATAATTCAGATTTTCCACGTCCATTAATGCACTTTAATTTCTCATATCCAAGCTTCTGTGCTCCCAAACAATTCACTAATTTGTCTAAAGCTTCCTTCATCCACTAGTGTTGACATACTCCCCAACCTTGTATCTGTATGGTATACATCTACATCTACACATATATATATATATATATATATATATAATTCCAACCCCAAATTTTCAGAACAAAACTAGAGTAAGTAATTAATAAGAACCAAACATAGTCTAAACTCAAGCTATAGAAATTAATTTTAGGAGAAACAGAGAGAGAAAGAGAAAGAGACGAACCCCACGACTTGGCTGCAACCTTTCCGATAACGCTGCAACTTGTGCCAATGCGAGAAACTAAGGCGAGAACATTTTTTTTGGAAAACGAGAGCAACCATTGTGAATGTTGAGGAATAAAGGGAAAGAGAGAAAGAGGATTGCGTTGTTGTTGTGTTGCGGTGGCATCTGAATTTGTCGCCGTCGACGAAGACAACGGTTCGTGCTTTTAAAACAGTGCATTTCATATAAGATAAAAGAAAAAAAGGAGACGTGGCAGAACTCTAGACTCTAGATCAATGGAACGGCCAAGATCTCTTGGACAGCACGGACAGCACAAAAATGGGACAGCAGGGGATCTGTTTCCGGAATAAATATTATTACTGATTCTGATAGAATGATGTCAGCGTGTTCTGTACAGTATTAATACCGTTGACGTTGTAATGAGTATGACCCATTATTTACGTTTAGTTTCTAATAAAATAATACCGTTGACGTTGTAATGAGTATTACCCATTATATTTATTTCTTGTGGAAAATTTTCAAAAAAAATTAAAATCCTTATCCAAATGTTAATTAATGACAAAGGCGTTGTACGAGTGTGTGTTATATTAATTATTGGTTATAAGTTTGCAGATTTTCCTATTATATAAGGAAACGAAGTTCTATATTATTCATGCATTATTCTTCAAAGTTATAGATAAGGATTGTTAAATTGTAGATAAATTATATAAATATACGTATTAATATCTGATTAAAAAATAGTATAACAAAAATATAAATATTACACATAAATTTTTTCTTCTAAATTTCTATCCTTAACTTGTGTCCGTAAACTACATGTTTTGGATGGATTAGATGTTGTGGCCAATTGTTTGCGCACCAATTGTTTGAATTTGAAACATTATGCGACGTTCCTCTCATACTTCGTCAACTCATTAATATATTCCCTATTCATTTACATCCTGCCTGTTTTTGTGTTCGTGAACTCCGGAGACTATTTTTGGCAAAAAAAGCAGCTACTTCGAAATCAAGGTTCCTATATTTTGATTCTGTTCCTCCGTTCATGTATCAGTTATTTTGGCTGATGCTTTAGGCATAGGTTCCACCAGGAGATCTAGAATAGGCTGATTGCGTGGTGCTCTTTCTATTCTTTATTTCTGTTGCACTGATCCTCTTGTTTTAATGTATATTTATTTAAGAAAAAAAAAATCTGAAAACTATTATCAACACAAAATGAACAATCAATGTTAAAAAAATTAAGCTTAGTGAAAGAGATTAATTTTTTATAATATGATGAGTTAATATTTAAATTTTTAATAAAAAATATTGACATTTATTATTTAATAGTACTTAAAATAAAATTACTTCTAGTAAAAGAATATACGTGAAAAACTAAAAGTAAAAAGAAATGACAATCAACCATTCCAGCTAAGCCACTTCAATCTTAAAGAATTAGTTGTATCATAGGAAAAATTTTAGGTATATATATTGAGTTATTTTTTTATAGAATATATTGTATTATTTTATTTGTATATTAATTAATTATATTTAAATAATTTATTTATTTATTTATAATATGTAAGTCCATCAATATAAAGTTAAAAAAGTTAATGATCCAAAAAAATAGTTAAAAATTCAAAAAAAAAAATTTGTTTTATCCATAGCTAGGCAGGGGTTCGTACCCTTGTGAGACCATCTAAAATCTCACTTGGTAAGTGGGCATCCCTCTTGAGGGAGATTTCCTGACATCCAAGAATTAATTGAGTATTTGTGACTAGTTAAAATTATTTGCAGTTTAGACTTGTATAGTAATTTCTTAAGTTTTTATTGATCTCTTTAATATGTTACTGGCACTTTCCTTGATAGTCTTAAAATGTTTCTCCTTACTACTATTTTGTGTACCAAAAAAATATTAAATATTATTAAGTAATACACAAATAAAATAATATAATATATGTACTTAAAAATCTCCAGCTTCATATTTACACTTAATACAATTTATAGCTCAAGATTCCTTTTCAACTATTCTGACTTTAACCCAAATTTCACTTCGGTATTTATATACCCAAAAAAATTATTTTGGTTCAAATTTTAAAAGATACTTTATATTTTGTTTTCCTAATATTGTTAATTTTTTAACAGAAGTGTATAATATACCATTACATATGAAAGTGGGAATGAGATGTAGAGAAAATAGGTTGAAAGTAACAAATAATTCGAGTCGTATCAATGAAACACTAATCTAAAGAGATATTTTGTAACTTCTCGATTAATCAAGAAGCGATACTTCTCAGGATAAAACGAATCTTTCTTGCAAAAAATAAAAAGTAGGAGAACTCAATTTTTAGAAACACATAGAATGTGACTTTTGATGGTGTATTTCTATATATAAATAGGTAAGGTCTCTGTACGTGTTTGTAGGTTTAATTTTTTATTAGACGCGTTTCTTTATAGTTTTGTTCAAAAATAATATAATGGAAGGAGAAAAAAAAATTGTTAGTTTTCAACTGCATTCTCTTTCTAGTAGCTCATTGTTGTGTACACGAGTTTCATCTTCTCCTTGATCCATTTACTTCTTTATTGTTATATTCTATTATTTATACTCTTGTCTATTTATATTTTATTTGATACACTATATATTAAAATTCACAACATAAAATTAATTAAAAAAAAACATTTTTTAAGAGTTAGACATAATTGAAAAAGTAATATAAAATTTAAGTAAAAGTTCAAAGGAACTGTTAACCTAATTTTATTTAAATTGATCGTCATGGATTGCACCGTTTTCGGCATCGTCATCTTCCTTGTCCCTAAAAGAAGACTCATTCATCACCATATTTTATTCCAAGTGTTTGTTTATGACGTTTGATTATAACAAGTCTGACTTTTAGGATGACTACGTTTTTTCTTTTCAGTAAATCTAAATAAATACAATGTATTAGTAAGTTATTGATTGAGGTCAAATTGTGATTGATCTAATCAAGTTGAATATGACTTGAACATATCATGATTTTTTACAGAAAAAAAAATGCAAGGTTAAATTGTTTTAAAAAAATAACAGTACAGAAAATTATTTCAATCTTTTATCATTAGAGGTTCACTAGCATAAAGATATTTTTATCATTATATAAATTATATTTAGTAGGTAGTAGGGGTTGAATCAGAAACAACTGCACACGCGTGTCATTTTTCTAATTCTGTGTTGTACTTCATATTAGCTAGCAAGTGATAAAATTAGGGATATAATTGAAAGACATTAAATTCATATATTAGTCGATGAGGATAATTAGATTCGTCCAACAGTTGGAAACAAAACCGGAAATCTTATATCTTTGCTTTCGTAATTTTAATAAAAGCATAATACATCGATTTCAATTAATTTTTAAGAAAAAAATGTAAAACCAAAACCTCTTAAGAATTATGATTAATATTTGTAAATGTTTTTAATCTTTTTTTTTTGTCCAACTTCGTCACAAAAAAATTAAATATAATTTTTATATTTTTATTATTAAATTTTTTAATTTAATATTAATATGTATATAATTTATTAATTTATTTATATTATAATTAATTTTTTTAAAAATTTTTTTACATATTTTATTTTAATTAAAATTTTTAATACATAACAATTATATAAACAATAACTTACGGTGTTATCACTATATCTACTAAATTAAAGAAACAGTGTTGCCTTTGGGCTGTTTGCCAGAATTTTGGATCCTTTGTTGTAATTTTCTGTTTAACGCCTGCTTAACATTTTTATTGACAATTTTATCTGTTGTTAAAGTATATTTTAATATTATTATAATAAATATTATTATTTTTATAATTTTTATTTAAATAAATAATTTATAATAATAATAATAATATTTATTATAAAAACTTTTAACAATAAAAAAAATTATCACTAAAAACATTAAGCAGACGCCAAGTAAACAACGTCAAACAAAAAATCTGGACGCGTTTGCCAGCTCTTCGATCGATGCGTACAGACAAGGTCCACACTACTCATTCTTCTCAAATATATATACATATATTTTAATGCATCTGCATCCACAGAATTCCCCGAACGAGGAGAAAAGTTTTTAAAATATACTTATTGTATTTTCTCATTTATACCTTATTCAATAAAATTTAATTAATTTTTTTATTTTATATATGTATTAGTTAAATATTGTTAATTAATATATAATTAAAAATGAGATTGTTAATATATAACCTAAGAATCTCTCATGAATTATTATTATTATTAACGTTCTGAAATTTGGCTTAAATATTTGACTGTTTCCCTTTTCAGATGACATGCAGTACAATTATACACGCATTGAACTCGACAAACGTAACTAATAACTATATTATATATAGCTCATATCCCACATTTTATTAATTTAAACTGAATCGAGTGGAGACAATGGAAGGAAAATAAAATAGTATGGTGCTGGCAAATGATAATGATGAAGGGTTCTTCTCAAGAGATTTGGCATCTGGGTCAATGGTTTTGAACACAATCCAAGTTTCCCCCTTCGTAGTCGGTGTACATGTATTAATTAATTCATATTATCAAATAAATTATACATTAAGTTGATAATTAATCATGCAAGCAAACTAAAATTAATTAAATAAACAAGGGGGTTATAGCTGGTGGTTACCATATTCCCTTCTATTTAAACCAATTCCCCATTAATGTGACAATTCACAGCTCAAAGCCTCCTCGTCGATCATATACACAACAACATAATGGCTTCTCATTCTCATCATCTCCAATCTCTGCTTGTGCTTGTTATGCTTCTCATTCTCAATATCTCCAATACCTCTGCTCAGCTCACTCCTGATTTCTATAAAAAAGTATGCCCTCAGGCTCTTCCAATCATCAAGTCTGTCGTTTTACGTGCAATCAAACGCGAACCACGTATGGGTGCTTCCTTGCTGCGTTTGCACTTTCATGACTGCTTCGTTAATGTGAGTCAGTATATGTATATTCTTTTCTTTTCTTTTTTTTTTCTACAAGTATCTTAGGTAATCTTGTTTAAAACACTATGGAGCACTAAATGTAGACAACTAAAATAGTGGGGTTTTGAACTTTTGCGAGGGACTAGCAATAAAGTCAACCCCCATATTCTACTCCATAAAACCTTACCATGCACTCATGTCGTTCAACTTCTATATACTATTGTATACTATACATATGTGTTACTGTTATATATATGTATAATAATATATAAATCTATGCATAAACAACAGGGGTGCGATGGATCAGTTCTGCTAGATGACACCCCTAACTTCACGGGGGAGAAGACAGCTCTTCCAAATTTGAACTCCATTAGAGGTCTCGAGGTGGTTGATGAAATTAAAGCAGCGGTCGACAAAGCTTGCAAACGCCCTGTCGTTTCATGTGCAGATATCTTAGCTGTAGCAGCTCGTGATTCTGTATCCATAGTAAGTAGTAACTAACTACGTACATTCAGTAGTAATTACATATATTTTCAAAATTTTGATTCATTAGTCATATATATATGTATATACAGTTGGGAGGTGAAATCTTCAACTATCAAGTCCTATTGGGAAGAAAGGATGCAAGAACAGCAAGCAAAGACGCAGCAAACAACAATCTTCCTGCTCCATTCTTCAGCTTCTCACAGCTTCTCTCCAATTTTCAGTCTCATGGCCTAAACCTCAATGACTTGGTCGTCCTCTCTGGAGGCCACACCATTGGGCTCGCCCGCTGCAACACCTTCCGGTCCCGGGCCCACAATGACACCAACATCAGCCCCTACTTTGCGGCCCAATTGAAGGGCATCTGTCCTACAACTGGAGAGGACAACAATCTAGCACCTTTGGACGCCACCCCTTACAGAGTTGACACTACGTACTATAAAGCTTTGATGTATAAAAAGGGTCTTCTTCATTCTGATCAAGAGCTGTTTAAGGGAAATGGTGATGCTAGTGACAGATTGGTGAAGCTATATAGTGAAGATGTGTTTGCTTTTGCCAAAGATTTTGGAGCTTCCATGATCAAGATGGGTAACATGAAGCCTAAGTACAAAGAGGGAGAGATTAGAGTCAATTGCAGAAAAGTCAACTAATTGATTAAGAATATTAAGAAGGCGTGGTGATTAAGATAATTAATCAATGAAAAAGAATGTCAAGACGAAGTCAAAAGTGATCAGAGAGAAATTAAAAAAGTGTCTATATATATATATATATGAATGTATTACGATTTAAGTGTATCCATCCAAACAAAATGAATGTATTGTTTAATTTTTGATTGATCAAGTCGAAGTATGTTCATTAATATATGTTTATTTTATGTTTTATGGGTATATCATGTACAGTTTGTTACTGTATGTTTCATTGCAAAATGGAACGACAAAGCAAAAATGCATGCTTTCGATCTACTAAAAATGAATTTATAGAAGGTCTTCATCCAAAACTCAGTTAATTAATCTCTTACATATCACTTTAATTATATATTAGACAATCTTCCATTTATGCGCATCTCTTAATTATTATATTTACATATGCAACACTGAAAAATGGATTTATTAAAAAATCATCTCATAAAAAGTTCTTTAATGTATAAAAAGTAATATCATAAATTGATCACACACATGTTTAATCATTATTATTATTCATTCTTAAAAGCATAGGCTTGCATTCTATTTTTCCTTTTTAATTATAATAAGTTATTCTTAAACTTTATTTGTACATCCATGTTTTTAAACTGCTAATAAGGAGAAAAAATATCGTTTTACCGATTAAATAGAAACTCTTTGAATTATGTCTCTGTAACATCAAACACATCATTCTGTCCTATAAAAGTTAAAAATGATCATGCAATTTGCCTTAAAAAACTCTGTCAACCAAATTCGGCTGCAATTTGATGAACTCTTGTAAAATAATATTCTGATCAATAACGCTTGACCCACACTGTCTGAATGGTTCAAAATTAAAATCCTTAAGGATTAAGATCGAATGTTAATGCAGCTAAATAGAAGACAGCCGTCTAAAGGTTCCAGGTTCCGCATAATTAATTAGCTGATGTTTAATAATTGGAATTGGAGCTTAATTAATTTATCTAATGGTGCTTAATGCTATATTCTTTTGGAAGCTTTGGACTTTCTCCCTTCGTATATTGCCTTAAGTTGAGGCATGATTTTAAAGATTAGGGAAAGTTATATAAAGTGTTTGTTACAAAGGACATTTTTAAATAACTTAAGTTATATATATTGAATACTTTTTATAACTTAATACTAAATTATTAATTTATTATTTTTAAAAATTTGTACTGTGCCAAGGACATTTTTAAAATCCACGCTCTTTAATTTTTACGTACGTAAGAATCAATTTATAATTTTTGTTGCCCTTAGTTGAATATTATGATGATCACGGGCCTTTGGAAGTTGTTATTTAAGTGCATGGACCTCGAGATTAATTTTGGGTTATAAAGCATTTAAATCTTTAAGTTTCCTGAACTCCCATTACCCATAGCAAGATTATATATATAGAAACTATATTTTATAATTTTCTTGAACTTAGTTTTAGTTAATTATAAAATTCATACATGAGAATTCATTACAAAAAAATAACCTTTTTGTGGCGCTTAATTAGTGGTACTTTACTCTAAGTTAAAAAAAATAACAGTTTAATAGGTTTTAGAAAAAATTTTTATTTCGCGACGTCTGCGATCGAACTATGACACCTAAAGTGTCGTAAAATTTAAACTAATATTTTTTGAACTTTTTTTAATTTTGCAGTACTTAATATGCGCTGCTAAAATTTTAAAATTTTATTTTAGTGGCGCCTTGAAAGCGCCGTTATCATTTTGAAATAATTGTGATGTTTACCGGTGCTTATAGACATCACTAAAAGCCAAAATTTCCCCCGTTGTAGAGCGTCTTTTTCCCTCTTGAAGCATTGATCTTTCCCAAATAATTTTCCTTCGCATCTTTTTCCTCCCATTTCCCTCATTTTGAAGCATTGGACAGAATCTGAAAATCTCGTTTGACATTCGCGTTCGCTTGTTGAGGCTTCTCGTTTGACCTTCACGTTCACTCGCTCACCCTTCTTGTCCGGTGAGTTTTCATTTTTTTATTTTTGCATTTTAGTTTTCGATTTGGTTGTGGTTTTGATTTGAGGTTCGAGTTAATGGGAGGGTTTCGTCTTGGTTGTGGGTTTCCATTTGCTTGTGGGTGTTTTTTGGTTAGTTTAATAGTTTTTTAAAGTTTGTGGGTGGGTTTTGGAAGTTGGAAATGGTGTCAAGCTTGAGGAATTTGATAAAGGGGTTGTTCTTGTGAGAGCTGTAACGAAGGATTTGTTGGATGAAAATCATGAGGAGGTCTGAAATGGCTTTTTCATGGATTGATTTGAATGGTTTTGTGGTCCAAAGGGTTTGAAGTTGAAATTTTTATTTCTGTTATGTGACATAAACATAGATACAAAGGAAAGAAGGTGTGTTCCATTGTTTCCTTGCATATAAACTTAATTTACGTTACTAAATCTTTAAGTGATTAGTTTCTCACCCAAGCATACCGTTAAGCCTATAAGAATCTCCTTGGAGGGAATACCCAAGTGATTTAATCAGAGTAACTATGTAATATGTTATATTATAACTGTTTATCCATGGAAAATGTCAAATATTTATAGGGATAAAAGGATGAGGCATTAGTCAGTAGAGGAAGGAACATGTACCATAATAGTTAGTATATGGCATCATGATGGGTCTTAGTATATGGCATCAGGATTTTGTTATAGTTAACAAATCAAATTTTTTTACGAAGTTATTTATTTTAATTTTTAAATCATTGTAAAATTTGTGTGTATGATGATAAAAAAATATTGTATTTAATTGTTAAAAAAACTTAATTTCTTGAAAGTAAAACTCTTACATTAAATTACTTAATTTCTTAGATATTCCACTCATATTGGCCATCATCATACATGCTTGTCAGCATTCATAGCATCATCTCCACAATTCCATCATTCACAATTCCTTATTCACTTTGATTTCTTGGTTGAGGCCTATAGAAAAGTTAAAATGAGGTCTTTTCATATAATTAATCTCGAAAGAGTTTTATTGCACTGAGATGGGAGTGTGCTTTGCAGTTTGCTCCTTTATTTTTTTGCTACCAACTACTGTGTCTGACTAACTAAATATGAATTTCTTATAGGTACAAAAAAAGTCAAATACTTGTGGGTGTGGGCGTCTCCATTATAGCCATTGGAGTTGTTGTTTTCTATCTCTATTCATCTAAGAAGACCAAAGGTGTGGTGCTTTTATTTAATGTTTTGACCATTTTCATTTCTCTGCTTCTCTTGTGATTGATTGTTCTTTAGTCTATGATTTTTTTAGTATCAATCTTGCTAGTGTATATAAATTTTTGCTTTCTTGTACCTCTAATTACTGTTGCTACACATTTTTGCCCTTCAGTGATGTTTGGATGATCAATTTTGTAATTACGTTATTATCTATTATGGTAGCTCATTTTGAGACTAATTTCTTATAATATAGTGAATTAATGTTTAAATTTTTTATAGTGAAAATGCTTACATTAAGTGTCTAAAACAGAATTACATCTATTAGAAGAATATATGTGAAAAACCAAAAATAAAAGAAATGACAATCAACCATTCCAACTAAGCCAATTCAATCTTAAAGGATTAGTTGTGTCATACGAAAAATTCAAGGTACATATATTGTGTTATTTTTTTACAGAATATATTGTGTCATTTTATTTATATATTAGTTAATTATATTTAAATAATTTTTTTATTTGTTTATAATATATAAACCCATCAATATAAAGTAAGAAAAGTTAAGGATCCAAAAAAAAAGTCAAGGATTCGAAGAAAAATTCTTGTTTTATCCATAGTTAAGCAAGAGTTTGAATCCCCTTGAAACCATCTAAAATCTCAATTGGTTAGTGGGCATCCCTCCTGAGGGAAATCTCCTCACATCTAAGGACTAATTGAATATTTGCCACTAGTTAAAATTGTTTACAGTGTAAGTTGTATAGTAATATCTTAAATTAAATTTTTGTTCATCTTTCTAATATGTTACTGACCTTTTTTTTTTATAGTCTTAAAATATCTCCCCTTACTATTATTTTGTGTACCAAAAAAATATTAAATATTATTAAATAATATACAAATAAAATAATACAATATATATACTTAATAATCTCTCGCATCATATTTGTACTTAATACACTGTCCAGCCCAAGATTCCTTTCCAACTATTCTAACTTTAACCCAAATTTCACTTTAGTATTTATATATCCAAAAAAATTATTTTGGTTCAAATTTTAAAAGATACTTTATAATTTGTTTTCCTAATATTGTTAATTTTTTAACAGAAGTGTATAATATAACATTACATATGAAGGTGGGAATGAAATTGATGAAAAAAAAATTTTTTTTTAAGAGTTAGTCATAATTGAAAAAGTAAAATAAAATCTAAGTAACAGTTCAAAAGAACTGTTAACCCAATTTTATTTAAATTGATCGTCATGGATTGCACCGTTTTCGGCATCGTCATCTTCCTTGCCCCTAAAAGAGGACTCATTCACCACCATATTGTATTCCGAGTGTTTGTTTATGACGTTTGATTATAATAAGTCTGACTACGTTTTTTGTTTCAGTAAATCTAAATAAATACAATGTATTAGTAAGTTATTGATTGAGGTAAAATTGTGATTGATCTCATCAAGTTGAATATGACTTGAACATATCATGATTTTTTACAGAAAAAAAAAAAATGCAAGGTTAAATTGTTTTAAAAAAATAATAGTGCAGAAAATTATTTCAATCTTTCATCATTGGAGGTTCCATAGCATAAAGATATTTTTATCATTATATAAATTATATTTAGTAGGTAGTAGGAGTTAAATCAGAAACAACTGCACACGCTTGCCATTTTTCTAATTCTGTGTTGTACTTCATATTAGCTAGCAAGTGATAAAATTAGGGATAGAATTGAAAGACATTAAATTCATATATTAGTCGTTGAGGATAATTAGATTCGTCTAACAGTTGAAAACAAAACCGGAAATCTTATATCTTTGCTTTCGTAATTTTAATAAAAGCATAATTATTTTTTAAGAAAAAATGTAAAACCAAAATCCTCTTAAGAATCATGATTAATATTTGTAAATATTTTTAACTTTTTTTTTATCCAGCTTCGTCTTAAAAAAATTTAAATATAATTTTTATATTTTTATTATTAAATTCTCTAATTTGATATTAATATATGTATAATTTATTAATTCATTTATATCATAGTTAATTTTTGTAAAAATTATTTTATATATTTTATTTTAATTAAAAATTTTAATATATAACAATTATATAAACAATAACGTATAAGTACGGTGTTATCACTATATCTACTAAATTAAAGAAACAGTGTTGCCATTGAACTGTTTGCCAGCTTTTCGATCGTTACGTAGAGACAAGGTCCACACTACTCATTCTTCTCAAATATTTTATATATATATTTCAATTCATCTGCATCCACAGAATTCCTCGAACGAGGAGAAAAGTTTTTAAAATATACTTATTGTATTTTCTCATTTATACCTTATTCAATAAAATTTAATTAATTTTTTTAGTTTATATATGTATTAGTTAAATATTGTTAACTAATATATAATTAAAACATGAGATTGTTAATATATAACCTAAGAATCTCTCATGAATTATTATTATTATTATTAACGTTCTGAAGTTTGGATTAAATATTTGACTTCTTCCCTTTTCAGATGACATGCAGTACAATTATACACGCATTGACCTCGACAAACGTAAGTAATAACTACATTATATATAGCTCATATCCCACATTTTATTAATTTAACCTGAATCGAGTGGAGACAATGGAAGGAAAATAAAATAGTATGGTGGTAGCAAATGGTAATGATGAAGGGTTCTCAAGAGATTTGGCATCTGGGTCAATGGCTTTGAACACAATCCAAGTTTCCCCCTTCCCAGTCGGCGTACATGTATTAATTAATTCATATTATCAAATAAATTATATATTAAGTTGATAATTAATCATGCAAGCAAGCTAAAATTAATTAAATAAACAAGGGGGTTATAGCTGGTGGTTACCATATTCCCTTCTATTTAAACCCATTCCCTGTTAATGTAACACTTCACAGCTCAAAGCCTCCTCATCGATCATATACACAACAACATAATGGCTTCTCATTCTCATCATCTCCAATCTCTGCTTGTGCTTGTTATGCTTCTCATTCTCAATATCTCCAATACCTCTGCTCAGCTCACTCCTGATTTCTATCAAAACATATGCCCTCAGGCTCTTCCAATCATCAAGTCTGTCGTTTTACGTGCAATCAAACGCGAACCACGTATGGGTGCTTCCTTGCTGCGTTTGCACTTCCATGACTGCTTCGTTAATGTGAGTCAGTATATGTATATTCTTTTCTTTTCTTTTCTTTTTCTACAAGTATCTTAGGTAATCTTGTTTAAAACACTATGGAGCACTAAATGTAGACAACTAAAATAGTGGGGTTCTGAACTTTTGCGAGGGACCAGCAATAAACTCAACGCCATATTCTACTCCATCAAACCTTACCATGCACTCATGTCGTTCAACTTCCATATACTATTGTATACTATACATATGTGTTACTGTTATATATATGTATAATAATATATAAATCTATGCATAAACAACAGGGGTGCGATGGATCAGTTCTGCTAGATGACACCCCTAACTTCACGGGGGAGAAGACAGCTCTTCCAAATTTGAACTCCATTAGAGGTTTCGACGTGGTTGATGAAATTAAAGCAGCGGTCGACAAAGCTTGCAAACGCCCTGTCGTTTCATGTGCAGATATCTTAGCTGTAGCAGCTCGTGATTCTGTATCCATAGTAAGTAGTAACTAACTACGTACATTCAGTAATAATTACATATATTTTCAAAATTTTGATTCATTAGTCATATATATATGTATATACAGTTGGGAGGTGAAATCTTCAACTATCAAGTCCTACTGGGAAGAAAGGATGCAAGAACAACAAGCAAAGACGCAGCAAACAACAATCTTCCTGCTCCATTCTTCAGCTTCTCTCCAATTTTCAGTCTCATGGCCTAAACCTCAATGACTTGGTCGTCCTCTCTGGAGGCCACACCATTGGCCTCGCCCGCTGCATCACCTTCCGGTCCCGGGCCCACAATGACACCAACATCGGCCCCTACTTTGCGGCCCAATTGAAGGGCATCTGTCCTACAACTGGAGGGGACAACAATTTAGCACCTTTGGACGCCACTCCTTACAGAGTTGACACTACGTACTATAAAGCTTTGATGTATAAAAAGGGTCTTCTTCATTCTGATCAAGAGCTGTTTAAGGGAAATGGTGATGCTAGTGACAGATTGGTGAAGCTATATAGTGAAGATGTGTTTGCTTTTGCCAAAGATTTTGGAGCTTCCATGATCAAGATGGGTAACATGAAGCCTAAGTACAAAGAGGGAGAGATTAGAGTCAATTGCAGAAAAGTCAACTAATTGATTAAGAAGATTAAGAAGGCATGGTGATTAAGATAATTAATCAATGAAAAAGAATGTCAAGACGAAGTCAAAAGTGATCAGAGAGAAATTAAAAAAGTGTCTATATATATATATATATGAATGTATTACGATTTAATTGTATCCATCCAAACAAAATGAATTTATTGTTTAATTTTTGATTGATCAAGTCGAAGTATGTTTATTTTATGTTTTATGGGTATATCATGTACAGTTTGTTACTGTATGTTTCATTGCAAAATGGAACGACAAAGCAAAAATGCATGCTTTCGATCTACTAAAAATGAATTTATAGAAGGTCTTCATCCAAAACTCAGTTAATTAATCTCTTATATATCACTTTAATTATATATTAGACAATCTTCCATTTATGCGCATCTCTTAATTATTATATTTACATATGCAACACTGAAAAATGGATTTATTAAAAAATCATCTCATAAAAAGTTCTTTAATGTATAAAAATTAATATCATAAATTGATCACACACATATGTTTAATAATTATTATTATTCATTCTTAAAAGCATAGGCTTGCATTCTATTTTTCCTTTTTAATTATAATGAGTTATTCTTAAACTTTATTTGTACATCCATGTTTTTAAACTGCTAATAAGGAGAGACAATATCGTTTTACCAATTAAACCAGAAACTCTTTAAATTATGTCTCTGTAATCATCAAACACATCATTCTGTCCTATAAAAGTTAAAAATGATCATGCAATTTGCCTTAAAAAACTCTGTCAACCAAATTCGGCTGCAATTTGATGAACTCTTGTAAAATAATATTCTGATCAATAACGCTTGACCCACACTGTCTGAATGGTTCAAAATTAAAATCCTTAAGGATTAAGATCGAATGTTAATGCAGCTAAATAGAAGACAGCCGTCTAAAGGTTCCAGGTTCCGCATAATTAATTAGCTGATGTTTAATAATTGGAATTGGAGCTTAATTAATTTATATAATGGTGCTTAATGCTATATTCTTTTGGAAGCTTTGGACTTTCTCCTTTCGTATATTGCCTTGAGTTGAGGCATGATTTAAGATTTGGGAAAGTTATATAAAGTGTTTGTTACAAAGGACAATTTTAAATAACTTAAGTTATATATATATATATATATATATTGAATACTTTTTATAACTTAATACTAAATTATCAATTTATTATTTTTAAAAATTTGTACTGTGCCAATTTTTAAAATCCACGCTCTTTAATTTTTACGTACGTAAGAATCAATTTATAATTTTTGTTGCCCTTAGTTAAATATTATGATCACGGGCCTTTGGAAGTTGTTATTTTAGTGAATGGACCTCAAGAGATTAATTTTGGATTATAAAGCACTTCAATATTTTAAGTTTCCTGAACTCCCTTTACCCATAGCAAGATTATATATATAGAAACTATATTTTATAGTTTTCTTGAACTTAGTTTTAGTTAATTATAAAATTCATACATGAGAATTAAGACGTGATCAAATATCTCTAAACTTTGAATTAAAGTAAAAATATTAGATTTCAGTTAAAATAAACTCATATCATGTGTTTTATATATACTAAAGACTTTACATGTATAAAAATATATGTCAATTTTTTTAAATCTTTTAAATTTAATATAAAAATAATTATTATATTTTAAAATAATAAATTAAATAATAAAAAATTATTTAATTTTGTACTCTTCTATTATAATTTTTTATTATTTTTATTATTTATTTTTTTCTTTCTTCTCATCTCTTCACATATTTTATTTTATATTATATATTGTATAATATATAATTTAAAAAACGAATGACAAAATCTTTAGAGTCATATATATGTATATATATATATATATATATAAAGAATGTGAGAGAGAAATTAATAATTCTCTTCCTGATAATGAGACAATTTAAATACGTTATAACAAACAAATGATCAGATTAAATTTCAAAGCAGCGTTAAGTTCTCTTTTTTGAGAGAAAATATACGCAAGAGATGGGACACCTTACAGCTTACACTTAAAGATCATATATAGCTAGACATACACATATACTAAGGAACACTGCAGGTGCAATAGCACATGAAATAGTTAAGTATTATAGTAGTACATATAAATAATAATATAACAAACACAGAATGCAAGTTTTGGTGAGTATCGTCATCACTCTTCCCAAGTTATTCTACTTGACCTTGCGACAATTAGTACGAATCTGACCACTGCTCCCAGTCAAAGGACTAAGGTTTCCCATTTTGACCATTGCAGCAGCAAAGTCATCACGGAAAGCTGTAGGGTTAGTGCTATAGGCACTGACCTGAGAGTCTGTGGAGCCACCATTATAGAGCTGTTGATCAGAATGAAGAAGCCCTTTCTTGTTCACCAGATTCTTGAAGTAAGCATTATCGAACAGAACACTGGTGGTCACATCCAGTGCGGATAGGTTGTCGTCGTTGCCAAGACTGGTACAGTTTGACTTCAATGATGTCGCAAATTCTGTGTCAATGGTGCTTTCGTTGTATAACCGACCTCGGAATAACTGGCATCTTGCTTGTCCCGTTGTGTGAGCTCCTATATATATTTATGTATTTCAGCAAGATTATTATTAAAAAATTCGATAATGTTATGCAGCAAGAGAACTTGATAATAAATATTTAAAATCTGTATTTAGTTTTTTTTGGTTAATGAAAGATTAGTTAAAGTGAGTGAGTATATTGGAGATTTTGTTTTTGTGTGTAATTAAAGAGTTGTAAATATTGTTAATCAACGTGTGTAAATAATTGTCCCGAAAGTTCAGGTAGAGGCTGACTTATAATTAAATTACGATATAGTTGAATTAGATGTAATTGGTTATAATTTTTTATCAAAAAATAAAAATTTGATCCAACAATTAATATTAAAGCTAATTACCTGATAGGGTTACCATTTCTTTGGTGGTAAAACCCTTTTTGGAAAAAGCAGATATAAGGGCACTGAGATCCATCAAAGGGGAAGGGATATCTTGAGTGGCAGTGTCTTTACTTGCAGATGTTGAGTCTCTTCTGCCTAACCCAACTGTCCATGATGGCCCACCCAACTGAGAAACAATCACAATTCAAACACATATTAACAGTGAATTGCAGTTACGTTGCTATAGTTAATATTAATTTATAATATATGAAATCATTTCTTAGATTTCTATCTGGCTATTACATATATATATAATAAATGGAGATGAACTTACAGTAACAACGGAATCACGCGCTGCAACAGCTAGAATATCAGCACAAGAAACGACGCCTGGACAAGAAGACTCCAACTGAGATTTGATGTCGTCTATCACTTCAAAACCTCTCAGCGAATTGATATTTGCACCCGCTGTCTTCTCCCCTGTGAAGCTTGACGTGTCGTCTAATAGCACCGACGCATCACATCCCTACGTATACACACACAAACTTCATTCATGTTAAACATACATACATACACACAGACACACACACACAATGAATAATTACTAGCTAGCTTAATTTGGTTCTGATTACATATTGTGAACATTAAGTTGGAATTTTAGTAAAAACAAGAAGTAAATTTGAAAGAGCTTGTGTATGTCGTAGTCACTAGTCCGTAGTCACCACCCACATGATCGCTAAATTTCCATGTGAGCAATTATAGATAAATTGAAAAACTTACAAGTGCCCCAACTTAGTATCTTTTTTCCTTGCACCCACATAAATAATTCTAAACTGCACTCATCATTTATACTTATCAAATACTGGACTCTCACCAAATCAAAACCACAAACCATGCATACATACACACATACATGAACATTGATCAACATATACATATGTATATAAATGGTATATGTATATGTGGAGGCAGCATATGTGCATTAGAATGAAAGAGATGGATGAAATATAATCGTAAGAATTAATATGAAGAAGGTGAAGTGGTGAACGTGCATTAACAAAGCAGTCATGGAAATGGAGACGAAGCAAGGAAGCGCCCATGCGATGTTCTTTGAAAACAGCATTGACCACTGCTGTTCTTATGGTGGAGAGGGCCTTAGGGCATGAAGTGTCGTAGAAATTTGAAGACAGATCAGCCTCTGCATTCCCAAACCCAAACCCCACAATTAACACACAAAACCACACTTTGTAACAGTATGTTATCGCCATCTTGAACTTAGTCTATACTCTATAATAATCACACACACCAATCCTGAAACTCTTAATTAATATATAATGCTTGAGGCTTTGGAATTGTGAAGCAAACACTAGTCCTCAAGCTTTATTTATAGTGAGCCATGCTCCACTTCTCAAACATTTGGTCAAAGCAGGCCTAGCTAGCTAGCTACCTTACAAAATCATAAAACTCAACTCCCCATTTTTTTTTTTTTTAAGTTTTATCTTTTAAGAAAGCAAAGAATATGAATGGCACTACTGTATGTACGCATGATTATCCAAACAGAAGCGGTGAACTATCCACTTTAGTTAATCAAATTCGTTTTATACTTTTCCATTAGAATAAGATAATATGCACCAAATATTTCATAGAAAAATAAAAAAAACAAGCCACATGCATTATATATAATAGTATGTGTGTGTATCAGATTTTCTTGTCGTCTTTTCATTTAACCACTACCACAATCGGTGGCCTTTACAACACAACATGCAAAAAGTTTATACATGTAACGTAACATTTCATTTATAATTTTGTACCTGCCTAAATAAGTCAAGTTTTGGCAATTTATGTATTAGAGGTTTAGGTATAGTACGATATAGCCAGGGTCCATCACACATGGAATATTGCCTAATGAATAGTGGAAATTTATATATATGTACATGTATATGCTGCTAAGTTATAGTCAAATATTCTTCGTTTCAATTTTTCCTCCATCATAGTTTTGAAAAGGGAAAAAAAAAAAAATGCCAAAACGTTCTTTAGATTGACTTTAACTTTTATATAACTAATTCATTAAACTTTCAAAACCTAAAATTAAGTTTTTTAATATTTCAAAAAATTATTTTTTTGTTTATTTTGCTATTGAGTCTTTAATAAATTGATGTGGTAAAACTTCTTATTTGTGCATGTCAGCATATTTAGTTTAAAACATTATAGATTAAAGAGTTTAAAATTAAATAGCACAAGAAGTAGCAATATTAAAAATAAAATAGACAAAATGATTTATTTCTTGAAATGTAAAAGTTAATTAAGAGATCATTTTCAATTTTTAAAAATTTAAAAATTATTTTCAATCCAAAATTAAAAAAAAATTATGCATTTTTCACTTTTGAAAATTGAAAGGACTTTGCACCAGCTAGTGAATTAACTAAAATTGAGCAATTTCTTTTACCTATGCATGGGATTACCTTTTTTTCTTGCTACCATGATGTTGAATCACATTTTTCTCAAAATAAACCTGAATATTTACTTTGGACAAATTGAATATATATCATTGCTCATACGTACTATCATTATTTACAATTGATTGCGTTGAAAACAAATAATGAATAAGAGTTTGCGTCCTCTGCCTACGGAGTTCGGCGTAATTTTTGAAAATAAGAGAACAATAAAAAAAAATGGATTCATAATCTATTTAAAATGAATTTTTTTATTATTTCTTACTCTTATTACATAGCATCCATTCACAATAAATAAAGGGGAGTGACAATATTTAATCTGACATATAATTAAGTTGTTACTAGTTAATAATTAGTGTGAACATGTGGTAAGAGGAATCAAAATTAGTCAACTATGCAACCTTGAAAATCAAATTCTGCAAATCCGCCAAACTCAAGAACTTTCTCAGTGTTTCAACTATGAAATTCTGAATCACCACTTTTAATTAATTAATGGTGTACATCCCAAAGTGATGTTATATCATCAATTAGTTTGCCACATATATATAAACGGTGCATATAGAGTCTAAAAGGTTCATATTTGAACTTAATTTGTAAAACAAAACTGAGGTCGAAGGGAGTAAAATTTAGTAGTCTTCAAGTCAAATATTCCCAATAGATGATCATATTGCCTGAGGCTAATAATTAAGGGACACCTAATCATGTGTCATTCTAACATATTTGAAAATCATAAGTGAAAGGGTGGTCCACAATATTTCCTTTGTGAGTCTCTTTTCTTTTGGATAGGTTAAAAACAGTGATTGATACCTTCTCTTAAGCTGAAATTGTATACGCTACAATATTAATTAGTAGTTTGAAATGGAATTTTGGACAGCATGTTTGGGAATATGGGATTATTGGAATTAATATGCAAAACTACCAACTATCGTTGACTACAATTGGCCAACACCCCACTACACATACCTACGCCCATCGCTTACACTTTTATTTTTACCTTTGACTTTTTGTTTGACTTTTAGACAGAAATTTCTTTTTTTATACGGTAAAGTTATTTCAAAATTTCAATCGGATTAACAAGTAAAAGTAACAATATTATGCGAAAAAAAAAGATAAATATAAAATTATGTGTATATTATACACATATTTAATATTTATTTCTTTCTTCACGTCAAATTATGTTTTTACATAAAAAAATTTAGATCTGTTATTTCCAAATTATATTGTATATTAGGAGAAACTTAGTATTTCTTCCAATGAAAGGCGCACTTCTCACCCTCTCAAAGTTTCTTTCACAATAATTTAGAAAATGCTACACCAAAGGGCTAAAATTGAGTTTTTTTTTTTAATTTTTATTGGTGTGTATATATAATATATATTGGTACATTACAAAGTTAGAGTTTGAATTTAGAACTCTTGTTAATTATCCAGACTCACAATTATATATCATACTTTAGTGATTATTTTCTCTAAACCAATAAAGACCGTTTCAATAATTATGGCCCAAAATTATAATTGCTAGAGACACTTTAGCAAGATAGGGAATTAGGAATAGTGAAAAACCAAGAGTGGTCTTATGGCGTATAATCACAATTATGGTCTACAGCTATAAATTATAGTTTAATTGAATGCTTACAAATAATTTCTGAACAAGAAAGAAGATTATTACGATTGTACCCCGGTTTTGAAAACAACAAAGGTTTTATCAGTTGGGTATATAACTATATAGTGAATACAGCTAATCAGAGTTTGGCATTTGACGTGTTTGGATCGTGAGCGCCGGCTCTTGTCAATTACCAGAACTTTTATGTAAGGGGTTGTTTAGTGGATTCTATGCCCTTTCGACCCCTATACTATATACCAAAATCACAAAATTATTCAATTCTTTTTTCTCTTTTTCTATTTTTTCGTTTGAGTGGAGGGTCAAATGTAAATTTTGACGAAAGGAGGGTCAAAAGTTCACTGCATTAGTAGCATCTTGATACTACGAAAATAATTACAAACATCATAAAATTTAGTAAGTTGCAAGCCATTAGATTAAATGATCGTGTTGAAATTGGGAAAATATAATTACCACGTTACACCATCTTCTGAACATAATCAAAGTCGGTCAATGTATTCCATAATTTTTAAATTGTTCGTCATCTAGTTCTTGAGAAAAGGATTTTTTTTTTTTTTAATAACTCAACAGCATATAATTGAATCTTATTGAAAAAAATTCATATATCACATTTTTGTTAAGGAACCTAATAAGAAATAATGAAGCATCTTATCTGAATCTAGTCCTAAACTAAATGCCAAAGATGCCCTTGTATAAATTTTGCTATCAGGCACACATTAAAATAATTTTAATTGATAGGAAACAGAGTTTAAAATCCATTAAATAATGAACTATTGGTTTTAAGCCATCTCTGGTGATGAATCAACAATTCAAAATATTTTTCTTATATATTCTTGATAAACTAGTGTTTAGACATAGATGTAGAAGGATCTGTTTGAAAAATAAGAAGCTCCCTTGACATCTCTTCATTTGCAAAGAATTCTCGATAAGAAAATACACAGACGAAAAGGCTGATCCTTGAATAGGAAAAAGAGTGGATCCATAGGGTGCCAAATGAATTGGCTTATTCAAAAAAAGCCTTGTTCTTTGAAAGATTTCTTTCAATAGTTATATACAAGTCTATATAAAATAAAAAAGTAGGGTGCCCATGATGTGTATGCGTAGGATGAACCAAATCTTCGTTTAATTTGGGCTAGTACATATTATTTTCGATTTCTATATCAAAAATATACTTCCTTATTTTTTTCAAAGGACAAACAGTTTTTTGGATTTTTTATCATTCTATCTATTCATTGAATAAGTGATAATCCAATAGTTCTTACTCAGGAAATCCCCCAACATACCAAAACTAGTAGTCACCTAGTAGTAAGAGATGTAAGGATCGAGACATGTCTAAAATATAATCTTCTACTATATAATTCTTGATAGGAATATCATTTAGGCGTGTTGGAATTATAAGAAATCACTTGGTTACTATTTGCTTGGAATGGCTATCATGATGTTTCAAATATCACACATGGGTTACTAGGCATGCCAATTTAATATAACCCATTTGATATCTCCATATCTGAGAATCAACAAATTCTAACTCTGCATTATTCACAAAATGTTGGATATTCTTTCTTATCTCCGATTACTTGATAATTTTCACAAGCACAAATATTCAAGGAATATCAATACATTCTCTTATAAATCAGACAAAGTAATTGAAATTAAATCAAACAGAATAATTGAGGTCTCATTCATATTATTATGGATGGGTTGGATATAATAAGAAAGATGTATGGTCTAATGAGACTACTACGAAATATTTAGTCATGGGTGGGACAAACTCTTCTATTCTGGTTCACGGTTTCTCTTGGCTATATGGTTCATCCAGGGGGGAGAGATCCAACTTTAAGAAATAGTAAATGGTCTTATCAATACACAAATGTATAACTCCCCAAGAATTTCAATTGTGCATATATTCGTCACTGCAAGAGTTGGGTTCAAGCTTTCCCTAGCCCCTTCTCAACAATAGACTCCTGACATATACGAAAGAGTGCAATTCGTTCAATAAATTCCTACCTCTATCTATTTTTGAGATGTTTGAAATTTTCAAAACTCCATGGACATGCTGAAGAGAAATGTTATTTTCACTCGAACTACGACCTAACTTATTTAAATAGCAATTAATGTAAAACTGAGTCAAAAACAACGAACCCCTTTATGATAAATAGATTCATTTTGCAAGTTCATTATTACGGGTAGTTCCTACAAAAAATCAGACTAATGATTTATACAATACTTGAATTCTCAATGTAGATGCTATATAGTTAGTTCTCATCCTTCAAATACTAGAGTGTAATAAGAGCATCAGTAGACAACTCTCATGTTGATCCGAACGAACCATTCTCTCCACAAAAGTAAATCTTTACCTGCTAAGCAAGAGGATAGCAAATTACAAATTCTAACATGTATTTCTATTACTATGAAATTCATAAATGAAAAAGTTAATGGTGAGATTACCATTATCCCTTTTGTACTTCGCAAGTCATGCTAATTTGTTGACCAACAATATCTCAGCCCTCAACGATGAGAGAGTTGGCACACATCCAAATAATTTTGATTGATCGGAAACAGAGTTTAAAAAGAACTCTCAATTTTGTGGTTTTCTGGGATTTCAGCTTCTAACACTGCAATCTCTTCTCTAAGAATAATATCATGATTTTCTACTCTTACACCGATAAACAAAATGGCAAAAATTGGTCAGGTGGAGAGGGGCCTTGCTGCCTCTCCAGTATGCCTGATCAAGAACTTTTCTTTTATTACAACACCTAAAATACAAACTTCTCCTCCTCCACACTAGTGTCAAGTAATCTATCTCCCATCTCTCGAAGAGCAGCTGCTGTGGAATCATTAATTCCCAAAAGGTACTGCAAACGAGTCAATTTTTCAGGAGGTGGATCTTTCTTCATGTATATAGAGTATAAATCAGCAAGCTCCTCTGGCACTTCCCATGAGAGTGGCTGTGCCGGTACTGCTTTGTCACAAGCCAGCAAGTCATTTAGCGAGGCAACCTGCATAAAAGGTGAGAAAGAAATCACACCTGGCTATACACAGACACGTTTAAACCTATATGAAAATGTGACCATAAACACTCACCACTCCATCCCGGTTTCTCTGTCTTAATAGTGCCACAGCCTGAATGAGTGAATTAGATAATCTACTTTGTGCCAGCTCACGAACAACACCTCTTGCCTTCTCTTTATTGATGTTAAGATCAAATGGAATCTTTTCATATACTTCCTCCTCATCAAACTCTCCAGTGCCTGACGAGAAAATATCATCCACAGTTTTTTTGAACAGGGTTTCTCTTAACTTCTCTGATACCATGTTGTCTAAATCAACATTGGCTTCCTTGAGTTCCCTAATCTGCTTTATGCTGAGCCTCCCTTGTGTTACAGCAGTTTCAATGGCAGCCGCCATTTTTGTAGTGGTTATATTCTTGATTATCTTCTGAGCATATTCTGGAGGTAATCCTACTTGATTCTGCAACTGATTAAGCTGCTCCACCCTGGCCTTTGTCAACTGTCCATCAGCCAAAATTACCTCAGCTTGTTGCCTGAAAGCTTGCTCAGCTAGACTCCGATGTACTTCCACTATTTCTTTACTACTCAAACCCAGGATCCCACCAAGCTGATTTAAAAGCACATACTCTGAATCATCCTTCTTTGTAGTTATCTGAACGCCAAATGGAATCTTTGTCACTTCACCAGTTATACAGAAAAGTAAGTATGTCTTGTAAAGGTCAGTCCTATCTCTTTCTGGAAGGTCATCTTTAAGATTTATTTCCATTTGACCAGGCTTCCCCAACCTCTCTGTAAGTTCTTTGTTTGGTCTTATTTTCCTGAGTGTCTGGATAGACTCCCATTCTTCATCTTCTTCAGTCTGTGTCACTTCCTCCTTAACAGGTTCTTCACTTGATACATCAGCTGTTGTATCAGCTGACTCCCCTTTAATGTCCTCCACCAAGTCAGTCACAACCAAGGTATTGAAAGCTATCATCTTCTTGAGTTCTTTTGCAGACTCTGTACGGTTTCCAGCTGCTCGAGCACGTTTTATGTAATTAATAAATATTTTCTTTACCTATATTGTCATAAAAACAGCAGAGCAGGAACATTAAGCCCATCTCAAATTTTCATTAATGGCCATTAAATTCCTGATAAAGGGATACTCACTGCCTTGCTTGTAATAGACATAGCAGTCTCCCTGGTTAACCGCAAACCATGTGCAGCTTTTCTCACTGATTTCTTGGTTTCAGCATCATATCCATCAACCCCTGATGCAATTGCATCCTTGACAACCTAACAAGCAAAATACACAAAAAAGTAACCCACTTCAATGACATGACCAGCAGAAATTGAAAAACCTGATCAAATAGCATAGTTAAACTTCTTCAAATATCAATACCCTTAACAAGCTTTAAAAGAAGAGTTCTAATGGAGCTCTGATGTAAAACAATCAAATCCAACAAAAAAGATTTAATAGAATGTGCCTATGTGGATGTGTCTACAAAGTGATAAAGCAAAACCAAATAAATTTTAAGTTCACACTAACAATGTATTCCAACACACCACAAATCCAAATCTATACACCTCACTAGCAATACTTCAACAAATGCACATGATTGCATCATTAACAAAGAAAAATGGGTCTTCTGGTTCTAATCTTGTGTTAGAAAATAGAATAAATTTTCTGAAAGAAGAGAAGGAAAATTGATTAAAGCAAAATCCACTCTCAAAAAGAAAAGAGTAATCAGAACAAAACAATACCCACAACAAAACCTTTCTCTACTCTCCTATAAACCTACTGGGAAAGCCAACAAGAAGCAACATAAAAAGGAGAAACAGAGGTTGTAAAAGATTGGTCTCTAGAGTAAGACAAATCACAAATGAGATAAAGTCATATTGCTAATTTGCCAGCATGGATTGCACTTTTACAAAGTGAGACATCGATGTGCTTTGAAAACTATAAATATAACAAATAAAGAAACATAATACCTTTTCAAACAAACTTCCACAGATATCTGAGTGAGCAGCTTCAACAGTCTGTTGAGGTATACAGAGCAATACACGCAACCTCAACAAAGCAGAAACATCCTCCTCACTGAGCTCTCCATCAGCCACACATTGCTGAAGCTTTTGCCGGTAAATTTCTTAAAAACAACGAACTATTATTAGCTCTTGATACAATAAAATTACAACAACAAAAAGAAACACTTTATGCAAAAGCTTCACCTTCACAACAATTAAGAATGCAGATAAATAATTGATTACGGTTTGTACAACAGTATTATCAATAAATTTCACAAGAATACAAACTTACAAACATAAGTTGTATTATAATGCAGTCATGTAACATTCCAAATAGTTGTGAATATGACAAGAATTTTAGGACATCTACCTTCATGAATTTCACTAGCCTTTTGTGGATCAAAGTGCAGCTCATCACAGAGATTTTGAAGGAAAGCTGCTTTGCTATCAGCCATTTCCAAATTACCACCTGAAACTGCCTGTGCAAGTCGTTTACGGTATACCTTTGATGTAATATCAAGGGCAATGGCCTCTGCTTCTCGTTTACCCAACCCAAATATATTCCTTAACTGATTTAGTGAGGCAATCTGAAACAAGATAAATTTATCAAAACAGATGCTTTTTATGAACATCAAATGAGAGTTTAATTGAAGAAGAATATGAACAACATATATAGGTCAAGTTTCAGAGTTTTTTATCAACAGAAACAGCCCCTACAAAGCAAGGTCTCCATACAGCATTTGAAAATGTTGGAAGAAAAATTATTCAATCAAATGACTTTGGAATGCATCACTAATCCAAACTCAACTTCTAAACATCTTTTATAGAGAAAAGGCATGTTAAAAAGGCCATGTTGATATATGAATGCAGTGACCTGCCTTATTATCTTCCATGCGACCACCAGACAAGGCATCTGTAACATATGCTCGATAAAGGAGTTTCAAGTCCTCCATCTTTTTGTCATCATCATACTCACCACCTATGTCAAACATTTGTTAAAGTCAACCTCAAGAATTTAGGTTCATAGCTTAGACAGCAACAAACAAACCAAAAATGGGCAGTTAGAAAACTTACCTAGTAAAGAAATAGGACCAACACCACAGGCAAAGCAATCAACATCTGGATGATTCTTTAATGAGATAAGTAAATTATTGAATGCCAATATCTTATCAAGTTCCTCAACTGCTTGACTAACTCCAGAACTGGAAAACTCAAATTGCTTAGAAGGTACAAATTTACGTAGGTAAAGATAACAAAAAAGCATAAACAGAGAAGCAAATAGCGGGAAAAATTCGCTATTTCCACAGAAGTGTATATTGGTAAGTTAACATGCTATTCAAATTCAGTCCTTTATTTTAGGAAAACACACCAACAATGGACACTAAAAAACATAATTATAATAAAACTTTTTTTGTGAAGAAGCAATCTTACACAGCTCTAGTGCGAGATTTAAGTTTACTAAGTGCCTCTGAAATATTTTCCTCAACCAATTTCCTTGTATGCTCCTTAAACAAGTTCCCCGCAAGCTTCAAAGGAAGAAGTCCTTTTAGTTAATAAACAGCAGAATACACAACCACAAGGAACTCCTAACCAGTAAAAGAAAGGTTATATAGTTGAAAATTCTATTTATGAAAGAAAAAACACCTCATCAGAAAGACGATACAAACGTTGTGCTTCTCTAAGTTTAACAAGTTGTTCTGCATCAATATCTGGCAAGAATTTATTGTTTAGAGAATGACATAATAAACAACATGTCAGATGGATTCATTCAGTAAAAAACTAATAATAAATAAACATTCCCTACTTTAAGGCTTTACTGAATGGAATAAATGCATGCATAATTAACTAGGGAGCAATAAAGTGTATAAATTATTTCTCATCAATGTTAGACTGATATTGGAGTTCGGTTTGATGCCAATTAAAAGTGAACCAAACTAGCTTCCTACAATCCTTAGTACAAGTTTTAAGAAAAATTTAATAAATAATTAAATTGTGCAAACTTGACATGAGGACTAAGCATGAGATTTTTAAAAGCTTTCATAACATTAATGGCTAATTAAAGACCCAGATACATCATATAAGTACCTCTGCCAACTGATTTCAACTTGGAAGCATACAATCTCTGGGCATTATCCCGAATAGCTACTTCAACCTGGAGAACAGAGTATTGCGAGCTCATCAAATAAAGAAAAAATAGAGCTCCAAGATAACAAAAGAAACATGAGGACACAAAACTCAGAACCAACAGATCATATCAATGACAAATAACAATGCACAGAAAAATGAAATCCATGTTGAAAAGGGTTCTTTCTTCCTTTTCAGACAAATAACTATATACCATAATCCCATTGCACTAATCTAGTTGCATATTTATTGACAATACAGATAATGTTGCACAAGGCAGCCAGACATGACAAGCAATAAATAAGTACCTGGGAATCAGTGACTTTGAAAACACGCTTCCACGGTAGAAGGAAAGATGATGCTTCTCCGAAAACAAGATTTGACACATATATCAACTTCTGAAATGCCTGCACTAGAAACTCACCAACAATGGTCAAGCTTTAAAGTTTAATTTAAAGCCCTAGGTCCTCTCATCTATTTGCTGAGATAGTTGTACAACTGACTTACCCGACGCTGCTCAATATCAGCATCACGATCACCGACTTCAAGCCTTTGCCTAAAAATTTTCCTACCAATCTGATGGCGAACAAGCACCAAACCAGTAAGATATGGAACTGCTTCCATTCCACTAATTTAATAAATAACCCAGCCTGAATAAACAATTAGCACAATAATACCTCAATATGCATAGCCGCTGCATCTGGATCATCAATTCCTAAAGAATTTTTGATGTTAATGATCCTATCAACCTCATCCCCTTTAAGTTCCTGACCTCCAGGAGGAAGCACAGAAGACACAAACCTGAACGGCCAGTTCAAATGCATGTTAAAACGTCAATAATTCGACACAAAGGTTCAGTAGGCTCGCAGGAAATCTGAACCAAATTCTAACTCGTTTCTTACATAATACCAAGCACAATTTTGATAAGAGTAAAAGCAATTTGGCAACTCCATAGAAATTTAATTTGTTACTCACTGACTATATATCTCACAAATCTCTGCTTTGAATGCCTCATCTTGCTTGCTGACACCGTACCTGAAAGATTAGTCATTTCAAAATAAATGAAATTGGGATCGAAGGTGGTGAGAAGAATTAAAATATTTTAGCAAAATAAAGAACATAGAAATCTGCTGACGTTAGTCATTTCAATTTTTTTCAAAACAACGAATATCTGCTTCAATGTTTCAACTCAAAATATCAGAGCAAAAGTGAAAATAGCTTTAACTATTGGCTACAAAGTCCAAATTTGAAAGTATTAGAAATATATAACTTGCTCGACTGCTAACTCAGAAGCACGGGACGAATAAGTAATATCGCACCATGACAATTGACCAATACTAGACCACAACTACCTCTGTAGTGACAAGTTTTAGCAGCTATAAAGCCGTTTAGCTAATTGAGTAAAATAAAAAACCACAGAACTACAAATCACACTTACTTGTTTGCAATGCTTTCGATGTCTTCCTTCTTCAACCGAGCAGGGTCGTCAAACCCAGCCACGTAATTATGCAAGTTCACTGCTGCAACTTGAGGCGCACACGCATTCAAAGCGTAGGCGGCAGCCCCGCCGGCCACACCGAGCACCACAGCACCACCGAGCGCAGCATTTCGGCTCCCACCAAACCGAGAACCCAACCCATATCCAGCCGCAACAGCCCCAGCAACGATAATGGCGGAGGTGGCCAACCTCAGCGGCGGTGATAATTTGTCAACGAGAACCTCAATTCCCTGGAGCTCCTTCTGGACTCTGATGGCAGATGGGGGAGGGGCGGATGTGCTAGGCTGGTCAATGGAGGCCGATGAGCTTCGAGGGACGGAGACCCTGAAACGGCGACGTTTGGGAAGAGTAGAGGTAGTGGTGATGTGAAGAGGATTGGGATTAAGAAAGGGAGAGGGAAGAAGGGAAGGATGGTGCTGAGTAGAAGGGGAGGTGACGAGAGTAGAGGGATTCATGGCTCCCTGTGGGAAAGGAACCAAAGTCGACGTCGTGGAGGTGGTTGCAGAGAGTGGCTTATAGGGTTTAACGAAGTGAGGGAGGAAGGTGGAGGTGAGGGAGAAGGGACGAAGGAAGCGGATAGATAGGACTTGCGACTTTGGAATTATAGAAAAAGTTATAAAAACAAAGTAACAAATTAACAGTTACAGATACGGTAATAAATATTAATTTTTTAAAATCTTTTTTTCATTTGTTAAGTTTTCTTTTTGTGGGGGAAGGAACTTGAATGGGTCTGGGCCTTTGGACTTGGGCTAATGAACAAGAAGGGGAGGCACGGATCTAAGGTAGTTGGGACTTTATGCTGTCCATTCGGACTTTTTCAAAAGTGGAACAAGAGAGGTAACTAAATTTATTTAACAAAAAAATTGATTCAAATGTATAAATTTTTTTTCAACTTTTACTTGATATAACTCTTAAGTTTTAAAACTCAATAAATAACTCCTTAAACTTTTAAATTTTTACAGATAGTAACATCTTTTAAATTTTTTATTCAAAAGTTAAAGGTTAAATGTCACATTTTGGTCTTTTTATTTTTTTCTCCTCCTTTCTTTCTCTTCTATCTGATTGTCCATCGTCATCGCATGTCTATCACCACCACAATCATCACCGCAAATTACCATTGATAGAACTGTCCTTCATCGTCGTGTTGGAAAACCATTACAACATGGTGAATGAAAATCGCATGAAAGCTTCCTCACACTCATTCAAATTTCGTCTTCTTGGCCATTCGATTTTTATTTTTGGCAAAGCTTCCTTGTGCACTCGTCGAGAGGATTTGTTGGGCAATTTGATTTTCCTCCCTAAGGCTATTCGATTTTCAAAAGCCTAGCGCACGAACAGCAACCCTTGCAATAGATTCAGATGAGTGTGGGCGAGCATTTGCGATAGATTTGTTGCAAATCGCAGTCATGAAACTAACAACAAAATGTTCCCATCTATCCTTCATCTACGTCTGTTGCATCATCGTTATTCATTGCCATCGTCAAGAGGGAGAAGAAAAAGAAGAAGATGAGAGAAGAAAGAGAGAAAAATAAATAAAAAAAACCAAAATGGTCCTAGGCCATGTTAGCATATTTGCCTACGTAAAATTAATTATGCTGATATGGTATTTGGTCATTAATTTTTAAATGAAAAATTTAATAGATGCTACTATCTGCAAGGATTTAAAAGTTTAAGAAGTTCTTTATTAAATTTTAAAATTCATTAGAGTTATTTGCATCAATACAAAATTTAGAGGATTTTGTGTACTTTAATCAAAAGAATTTTATAAAAATTTATCAATATCTATATTTATGTTCATATTACATTTTAATTATTTAATTTATAGTATAAATATATAAAAGAGTAAAATGCTACAGGTTAAAAATTATGGAAAAAAAAAATTATTCAAAGTCATAAACTTATTAAGCCTGGATTTGGGATTGGGGGAGAGTACATGATACAACACACAGTGTTCATATAAATATCACAACACAATTCATAATTCAAGTCATAAACTTCCATCCTATCAAGTTTTATATTCGATCTTGCCGGTGAATGTGATTTAAGCCGACGAGAATGCTGCTTGACCCCACTGTTCGCGCCCATTTTTCTTGGAAAATAATGGCTATTTGCAGCCTGCGAGTCCCTTTCTTCCCTCTGTCGGCAAAAACTCCATACCCAAGATTCCGAAGCTCCGACCCCATTACCCGCCGCCGATGGTTCCGTTGTTCTTCTATTTCGACTCAAACGTTAGCCCACTCCCCTGCTGCCGAATCAGTTTCCATATCCCACGATAAATGGGAATCTGCCCGCAAGAAAAAGGTCGTTATGCGGGTGGGGTATGTTGGCACCGATTACAGAGGTCCGAGTTCACATGGGAATCGAACTTTTGCATCGTATCTTTTCGACATTTGCAGATGCCTTTGTTTCTAATATTTTGTTTGTTATCTTTTTAGGTCTGCAAATGCAGCGAGATGAACATTCACTATCAAGTATGTTTCTCTTTCCTCCTGTACTTCAATACTTGGTCTGGTTGATATTGGCGGCCGGTAGAAATGGGAAAATCCACTTCAGCGATTGTTCTTGAAGTGTAACTGTTTGTATGAATGCTCTAGTTGTGAATATTGAATTGTGTGGGATATGAAAACAAATAGGAGTTGCTTGAAAATTTTAGTGAAAAAATTTGTGACTTCAAATCTTAAAAACTTAAAAGTATTCATGAGTGGTAAAGTAGGATGTGGAAAGCTATAACAGACAACTAATTACTTCTAGTTTTAAAATTAATCTACACAATTTTTTTTTTCTAGTATTCTATAGCATGGACATTGCTTAGCTAGTACGGATGGGGATCTTACTAAAGCGTTGTAGTTTTAAAATTGTAGCTGTTGAGAAAGAACTGGAAACTGCCATATTCAAGGCTGGTGGCATCCGAGACAGTAATTTTGGGGATTTGCAAAAAATTGCATGGGCCAGAAGTAGTCGAACTGATAAAGGAGTAATTTATGATCTCATCTGTTTATGTAACTTTTTGTATTAGGTTTTCAGCATATGCGGGGGATAAGATTTCTATTTTAATCCTTTTCAATGTGCATGTATTCTAGGTTCACTCTCTGGCAACAATGATATCCTTTAAAATGGAAATCCCAGAAAATGCATGGTGTGGAGACCCTTATGGCTTTGCTCTTGCAAATCATATTAACGCTCATCTTCCTTCTGATATCAAAGTTTTTAGCATTTTGCCTTCACAAAGGCAAGGCTTGAAATGAAGTTCAATGTTCAGTATGCATAATTTTGAAGAATCTGTTAATTGTCATGTTCCTGGTGAAAACTTTACTTTCAATACCAACCTAGTGTATGCTTATTCCTGTTTTTATTTATCCTTACAGTGTTCTTATTTATGGAAAGTTTAGTACAACCAAAATATGTATGGTTGAAATTTATGTTTTATTGATCTTCCTAACAGATGTGAATGAGAGCAAGAATCTTTTAGGATGAAATTTTATTCTGTGGCAGTACTTCTAGTTTTCTACTTCTCTTTCATTTTGAACTAATTATTTGAATGTGTCTCTTTGAATTTAGGAGCTTTGATCCAAGGAGGGAGTGTATTTTGCGGCAGTACTCCTACCTTCTTCCTGCTGAAACTATTGGTATTCAGAGCCACTCTAACAGGGATGAAATTGATTATCACATCTCAGAATTTAATGATATTCTGGATGCTTTTGAGGTGTGGTAATTTAGTTTTTCTTAAATCATGTGAAATTTGCATTTATGTTGTTGCTGGTCACTGAACTTTTGATTGGTTACAAAAAAACTGCTAGAAGTCTTTGCTCATGTTAGTTAACTTCTGATGGTCAGTACATGGATTTATGACACACTGCTGTCATGACACCCTAAATTTCTATTATTCCCTTAAAAAGTCAACATATAGCAAATAACTTACATGTTTGAGTGAATTTCCCTCATGCACTTACTTTAATCATGATTCATGCATGTTTTTCTATATGGGACCTGTACCTAGAAGCATGCTGAAACTTTTAGATTTGTGATTGAAGTTTGGCCTAGGTATTTTTGTGATATTTTGTGCAATCTGCAATGTTTCTCTTATGTGTATGGACATGGTTAGTTTGACCATATCTCTCTCTCTCTTTTTCTTTTAGGGGGAACATCCTTTCCATAATTATACAGCACGGTCCAGGTACAGGAAACATTTTCCTCATAGGCAATCATCATTAAAGAGTGGTGTGTCAAGGACAGTGAACTCATCAGCTTCTGAATCAGAACATGATGATAGTGATGGAGAAGAAAATTTTGAAATTGATGAGGCATTTACGACAAATATCATGTGCCAAAGTGAGCAGTCTTCAGAAACTTGTGATTTTGGTGAACCTGCCATTGGCCCTTGCAATAACAAGGGTTTGAATGATCACAACTCTAATTTAGTTCGTGCAAAATGGTTATATGAACCTGACGAAGCAGACAGATTGAGTGCTTCTCATTTCAGAAAAGTTTTTCGCTGCTCTTGTGGAAAGCTGGAAAGAATGCTTAAATATAACTATGTTGAACTCTCCATATGGGGAGAGTCCTTCATGTTGCATCAGGTAGATCTTTTTTGACCCTAGGAGAACTTCCATCCATTTATTTTCTTCACACTCTTTAACTAATTGTGGTTGTTAAACCTTAGTAATTTATATAGATCGAGATGATGAATGCATATGTTAGACTAGATAAATATATAGTCATCTTCTAGGCACTATGAACTTAACTGCAAGCAAGATTAAGTCACTGACTTTCTATTTCACCAGTGTTTCTGTTTTGATGGTATACTAAACAAATACTTTGTACTTGTATCAGAAAGGTATTCCTAAGTGAAAAAGAACAAAAGCAAAATTATCCAAGGAGCCACAATATTTTTCATCTTTTCCTGTTTTACAAGAAATAAAGTTTAGGAATTGTCCCTTGAAGACTGCAAAATGGTCCTCTTGCATCACTTCTCTTTCTCCTTCGATTATTTTTTCCTGTGTTTATTGTCGTTGCTTCTCACCTGAATCCAAGGCTATGCTTTGTAATGGCAATATCTGATCCCCTCTGTCTACTTCTTTTGTTATCCTTTTGAGCATTTCTCTTTCTCTTCAATTAATTTTTCCTGTGTTTATTGACACTGCCGCTCCATGAGTCCACCAGAATCCAACCTCTATTTGTAATGGCAATATCTGGTTCCCTTTGTCCACTTCTTTTGTTTGTACTGGAAAAATTTACAGTAATGGTCATGTACCACAAATAGACACCCTTAATTACCTGTTTAAGACACAACATGTGCTAATCTGTCAACCCTTAAATAGGTAATCCAAATTCATTTGATGCTTCTCTATTAGAGACATTAAATATCTTATTTGTGTCTTTGTTGCTTTTATTAGTTCACTAGCATTATGACATTTTATTCTCTCACCAGATACGGAAAATGGTTGGGACAGCTGTTGCAGTGAAGCGCAACTTACTTCCAAAGGATATTCTAATGTTGTCACTGTCAAAGTTCTCACGAATTATCCTACCCCTTGCACCATCAGAAGTTCTAATTTTGAGGGGAAACAGCTTTTCGTTGAGAAAAAGACCAGGAAAGGTCACAAGGCCAGAAATGCTGGCAATAACTGAATCAGAAGAAATTAACAAGACAGTTGAAGAGTTTTACAGATCTGTGATGTTACCTCAAGTTTCAAAGTTTTTGGACCCATCAAGATCTCCTTGGGAAGAATGGATCGAGAGATTGGATGCAAACACAAGCATACCAGATGATCAGTTGAATGAGGTCAGGAAGGCCTGGAAAGTGTGGAAAGAAAATTTTGAGAGTACAGTTTGTGCTCATCCATCATAAATTCAGATAACAAGGTAACTTTGCTCTCTTATCCTTCTTGCAGTATCATCAGAATTTGGTCTCCTAACATGCCTCAGTTAAAGCATGCATAGGCAGACACCTGCATTTTTCTTTCTGGCCTTGCCAAAATTTTTCTGACCTTGCCAAAATTTTTCTGACTTGTGTTTCTAGCCCTTGCTAATCTGTAAAGAAGAAATACTTCTTCATATTAATTTTGATTGTCCTGTAGAATAAGTGTACAGTTTATGTTGCTTGATTCATGTACTGTAGAAATAGAAAACCATTGAGATCACATAATCTGTATCTTTTTCAGTACTGTACCTGGAGTTGAATGTTCAGTGTACTTGACCACCATAGAGTTATCTGAATGGACATTGGTGTTGGCTTTGTACTGATGTTATGGAAGAATTTGCCAAATCGGTTTGAATGGCTCATGGAGAACTGAAATGCTTATTCAAGAATTCATCCTATGGAGCAGGAGATAACTTCTCTAGAAGTTGATAAGATTTCAAAATGCAAGCATTAGCTCCAATTTCTCCAAGCAGCATATGTCTGTCATTTCGGGTTAGAAATGGGGGGCTTTCTAATACAGGCATTTCCCAAGATGTACTTGTGTCAAATGTTATGGAGAGTATAGTCTATGGGGTGCCGGATCTTGACTTGAATTTGTTTTTTATTTTTAAATATTCTTAAAATTTATAGAAAATATTTTTAATTATTGTATATATATAATTTCGAAGTGATCAAAACATAGAAATTAAAAACATTTTAAGAAAAATTGAACCTTTTCTATCAAAATTAAGTTATCAATGTTAATAACTCCAAACAAAATATAAAATAAGATTTAGCTATATTTAGCTAGAATTATGTTATGGTTAATACATGAATTTTTACGTCATTTTAAGTAAGTTCTTATATTTATATATATATATTTTTTACGTAAAAGTATATTTTGGTCATTAAAAAATATAATAATTTTTTATATATTATTTTCGTTAATTTAATTTTTTAAATAAAAATAATTTTAATATTATTTTTTATCTAAACTATACGTCTTATTTAATAAAATATTAATTAAAATTTTTTTATTAATATAAAAGTTATATATGATAGATAATTTATATTATATTAAAAAAAATTTGTATGTAATTAATTAAAATATTTTTAATATCTAAATCAATTATAATTATCAAATACTGTCAGATATATAATTAATTAAAAAGTTTATATATTTAATTAAAAATTTTTAATTTATTTAAATATTTTATTTTATATAAATTAATATGTTATATGTAAGATAATAATATTATTAATTAAATTATATTTTAACATTTTGTTAAATTAAAAATTATCATATATTTTAAATTACAAAAATAGTCATATAAATTTTTTCAATCAACAAAGGATGAATGGCTGGTGATAAATTCTTACTTTGGAGACGTAGTAAAGTAACTATATATATTTCCCTCTTGTTCCCTTTTACGTCGATAAGATAAAATGGCAAGTGTGAAGTGGAGCTGATGAACAAGTGCGCGCTTGTTTACTTCATTATTCTTCGTTTAGGAACTCGGTAAAGCTTGACAATGGTGTTCTCTTATTCTCTGCCATTCCCACAATCCCCATGGACTAACCCAAACCATAACTCCAGTATTCCGAAACTTTTTCCTAGGTCCTTTGGTTGCTACTGTTCTTCCGCTGAATCCTCAACCCAGTCACCTCCAAACCCTTCGCTTCTTCTCTGTCCTAACAAATGGGATCCTTTTCTGAAGAGAAAGGTCGTAATGCGTGTCGGATACGTTGGCACCGATTATAGAGGTCCTCTTTTTTCCCATCTTTCAAAATTCATATCTGTGTGTTTAATCTTTTGGGATTATATAATTTTGTAAGGTTATTTTCAGGTCTGCAGAAGCAACGAGATGAACAAATAGCCAGTAAGCTCCATCTGCTTGTTGCCCCGTTGGTTATGGTAGACAATAAGCAGAGAGAATGTTGATTGACGAAGTAAATGTGTTCAAAATTTGCACTTTGGGTATATATATTTATTCAATGGGTAAAATGAATTTCTTGTTATACATTTCCGTGTGCGTAATTGAGTTGCATTGACTAATATCCGGACTCATCTGAAGTTATGATCATATAAGTAATATTAAAATTTTAAGGAGTATATTTCATAAATTTATTATGTCTCGCCAAAATGAAAAAGGAAATGTTTTAAACTGTCTGTTGGATACTTAAATAAGCATGCCCAGCATCAATGGCTTCTTGCTAAAGCAATAGAAATTTGACATTTAGCTATTGAGAAAGAACTAGAAACTGCTATCTTTAAGGCTGGTGGCATCCGTGACAGCAATTTTGGGGATCTGTACAAAGTTGCCTGGGGACGAAGTAGCAGAACTGATAAAGGGGTAACCTTCTTGTTATTTCCGTTCTGTCAAATGTATAAAATGGTTATTGCTATTCTGTTTGTATGCCTGTGCAATGTGCATGTGCAAGCACACACATTATGAGTTCCCATCTTTCTTTTTTTTTTTAATGTGATGGCTAGGTTCACTCTCTGGCAACAATAATCTCCTTAAAGATGGAAATCCCTGAAAATGCGTGGAACGGAGACCCTTATGGCATTTTGCTTGCAAATCACATTAACTCATATCTTCCTCATACTATCAGAGTTTTTAGCATACTGCCTTCAACAAAGTAAGACAATTAATTTCACATGTTATGACTTCTACTAATCTTTTAATAAGCATTAAAAGCTACATTGTACAAAAATAAAGTACAGGAATTGATTTGAACAAGAGATTCTGATTATAAGAGCGCTCCTTGTTTGCTAATTAATGCCTTCTCAAACCATATGGTTTTGGCTTGTTTCAGGAGATTTGATCCTAGAAGGGAGTGCATTCTGCGAAAGTACTCTTACCTCCTCCCAGCTGATATTATAGGAATCCAGAGTCATTTTAGTGAGGATGAAATTGATTATCATATCTCGGACTTCAACAACATACTTCATGCCTTCGAGGTATAGCATTTTAGTTTCTATATCTTATGAAATTTTCCAAAGTTAAAGTTTGCAGATAAAGCTTAGTTAAGTGAGATTTGTAACAGAGAATATTTCTTTCCAAAAGGCTACTTTGTTTGAAGGGAATTTCCTATTATCATGCGGGCTTTTAATGTGCTTAACTAAGGGTTCTGCTTTGTGGTTATTTCCATGTACCATTTAATTGAATTGTTTACTTTTATTTTTCAAATACTATTGTCAGCCTTTTTTTCTTAATGAAATGTGCATAATGGCCATAAGTAACAGTAGTAGATTAATTTGTTCATTTTTTTTAATCGCTTGTAGTTTTGAATTGCTCTGTTCTTTTATTGTACTCATGAAGTGGAAAAAATAATATAAACATTGAAGAAGCATATTGTAGATGTCTCCATCTCTCCACCATCAAGCCGGAACTTAGTCCCTTCATTCAAGTATTTTGTCTCATGCAAATTCAGAAATTCAGACCCTTTCTTGCCTTGCTGCTGTGTGTATATGATGCTTTGTTGATTTTGACTAACCACTATCTATCTATTATTAATAAGAGGACCAGGTACATGTAACCTGTTGAAAGCTAGCCATATAATTACTTTTGATGCTTTCATGTAGGGAGAACATCCTTTCCATAATTATACTGTTCGGTCTCAGTACAGGAAAAAATTTAAGGCAAGGAGATCACCTGGAAATGGTGGCATTTCAAACAAAACAAACTCACCTGGTATGGTATCATCATCTGAGCCAGAGTGTGATGAAAGTGATGGAGAAGATTTTGAAAGTAATCAGTCAACCACTTTAACTAATAAGGAAAAGAGCCATGAATCTTTGGAGTCAAGCAATTTCAATGGACTTGTTGACAATTCTAATTTAAATTTTCAAAACTCTTGTTCAGCTGTTTATGCAAGATGGTTATATGAGCCTGATGATACAGATAGATTAAATGCTTCCCATTTCAGAAAGGTCTTTCGTTGTTCTTGTGGCAAGTTGGAAAAATCACTTGGATATGATTATGTTGAGATCAACATATGGGGGGAGTCTTTTATGTTACATCAAGTAAGTCTTTATTGAAACTAAATTCAATTATTTTCAGGTTGTTTATGTTGATTTCTTATATCTAAATGGCACCTGTGTGGAAAAATAGGCATTATAGGCATTCTATTCTTACAGTGCATTTCCCTGAAAGTTTAGGCATTATACAATTTTACTTATATGATGAACTTAAGAAGTCGTTGTTAGTTTTGTTCCTTTTCTTTATCCATTTTCCCTCTTTCCCCTATATTTATTCTTTCTCCCATTCAAAAATTATCCTCTGCTTTGTCTGCTTCACATCATCTCTGCAGTGTTGAAAGAAAAACTAACAATAAATTGATTAACACCTATGGCAACCATTGTATTATTGTGGACAGGGTGAATCAAACTGTCTATTCATGCTTACTAAATCATGTGGTGCATGAAAATTAGCATGACAGCTTCTTAACAGTTAACAATCTTGTAATGCTCAATGGTAAATTGCACCTATGTTTTTCTTGGACTGTGGCTGTTGGTATAACAGAGTAACATACTTCAAGTTTATAACTTACCAAAAGAAAAGAAAGATAATTGGACAAATTTAAAGAAGTTCGAATGCCTATATAGCATACTCAATGCAATTATGGTTTATCACTTGGTTCTAGGAATTTGCCTTATAGGGCCCTTTGGCAGAGATGTTTTTCACATGACATTGCTTCCTACTCATGCATACTTCTTTTGATATGATTAATCCATTGTCCACATTGGGTACCTAACTGCCTTTGGTTTAGGTTATTGACTGCAATTTAGTTGCTACTTTGTTACAGATGAGATAAAATAGCTTAAGGTGTCCCAAATTTAGTTAAATGCTCAAGTTATGACATTAATGATTAATCATAGACACACTGATTCTGACTCATCAGATCCGCAAAATGGTTGGAACTGCTGTGGCAATAAAGCGCAATTTACTCCCAAGAGACATCCTTGTATTGTCACTAGTCATATTTTCACGAATTATCCTCCCCCTTGCCCCGGCAGAAGTTTTAATCTTGAAGGGGAACTCATTTAAAATGAGAGCAAGTGCTGGAAACATTACAAGGCCTGAAATGGTGTCTATGGTTGAATCAGAACGAATTCTTCAGGCTGCTGATGAGTTCTACATATCTGTTATGTTGCCTCAAGTTTCAATGTTTCTCGATTCATCTAATTCTCCTTGGGCAGATTGGGTTGAGAAACTGGATAGGAACTCAACCATTCCAAACGCTCAATTGCAAGAAGTCAGAAAGGCTTGGAAAACATGGAAGGAAAAGAGATTAAATCCAGCATTAGATTCTGTATGAAATTGAGGTATACAGTAGCCGGTTGTAGCAACTGTTTCTCCAGAATTGGCAATCTGTTCTGTTTGTGAGCAACACTTTTATCAACCCAACTATTTCTGCTTGCAAAATCAGGGCCTTGAAAGATGTTTTTTTGTCATTTGCTGCGGTTCAGATGATGAAAATAATGCAACATTGATCTGATGAATAGACATAAGTATGCAGGTTCTGGTAAACCAATTTCAAGTTATATTCATTTATACATAATGTGTAATTGCATATTACGAAACTTGAAATCACCTTTGCCTTTTCCTCAATCTATTTGTATAAACTTCTGTTTGATAGCTTCCTCAGATGAATAAGTTGGCACCTTTCTCTGTTTCTGATTTGAGTCACTTCTTTTAGATTGTTTGTTATTCTATCTAGTTATTATAATTTATATGAAATCTCTCCTAGGAGATAGCTCACCTACTAGATAATACTGCAAAAAACAAAATAAATAATTTTAATAATATAGTTAATTTTGGTTTTAGTTATGGTTAGGTCAATCATCACCAAACTAATTTCTAATATCTATAAACAGCATTCAATGTAGTTGTTATTGCAAAAGAATCAAGTTATTACATAGGAAACTTGGGACTTGCGTAAACCACTGCCCTTGATAATTTCAAGCACTAACACTTTCTTGATTCAGAAGTAATTGATAATGTAAAGAAAGAAACAGAACGAGCTTGACAGGGTTTAGCGTTCTTCATGGACGATGACCAGTATCTCCAGTAGGTGCTGGCGGGGACTTTATGGGTTTATCCACCTGACGGCCTTCATGAGGATCTGGCGCAGAGGAAGGGGATGGCCTATTACATATAAACCAGAGCACTGTATTAGAAAAAAATGTAAATTATAGTGTGAATTACTACTCAGTTGTGGGTGTTCTTTTCTGCTACGTTTTAAGATATAAGTATCACCTTGCAGCAATGGAGGGATGATAAAGAAGCAGCAGAAGGCAGAACAAGCGTAGGAGAAACCACAAAAGCTTCATGTCTGTATAGATCAGAATATAGGCAAGACAATGATGAGAAAGCACAAAGAAAATAATCCTCTTGAGCAGTTACTTTGTGATGAAGTTGTTCTGTTTTTCAGTCATATATACGTATATATATATAATGGGAATCGTGATGGGAAATTCCCTGTGATGATGTTCAATGCCATTTAGATTTGAATTATTTATTGCATGGTCTACGTTGTTTAATCTTTCAGTTTCCCACTCAACCACCTCTTAATATTGTAAACTACTATTTCAGCAACGTTTAAATCGTTGTCTTAAGACTTGCTCGAACACAAGAATCTCAACGTTTGAACTCTGCATGCCCATTAAGCCCTAGTCTTTACTTCAAATGGTAGAGACTAAATCTTGTAATTGAACAAAAATAATATATAAGAAATTAAGAGTGGCTGAATAGTTTCATCACGATCTGCTATATAAGAACGCGTTCTAAGATTACGGCATGTTTGGCTGACCAATATTGCTTGAAGGAAAGGTTTTCATTTTCCAAAGCCAACTTGGACGAAGACTAATCAATGAATGCCTGTATAATTTTGGCAATCCAATCCATTCTTTCATTCGGCCAAACAGCTTCAATTGAGTCAGTAGTCAAAATCATCCTTCTGATTGTCTTTAACATTCATATGTATCTATGCCTTTGTACACTTTTATATTATTGTTGCCATTCATCTTTATTGTTTGGATTTTGACTAGGAATTGTAGGAATATTCTCAAAGGAGGAAATAGTTTATGTCCCAGTTCATGAGTAGGTTGCATATGATTTGTTTTTTCTTGTTAGTATCTTTAATTCTTAAAGTAATATACTTGAAAAGCATTTGGTTTAAGTAAATATTAATAAAGGAAGCTAATGTACCTAAAAGCTAATTGGGAGTTGCTATGGATTTTTATTTATTTTAAAATATTTTTTTTAATGAACTTCATAGGAAATAGTTTACGTTTGGCAAAATTATTTGATGTGTTTTGATCAATATTATTGTACTTGACCAAGTCTTTTAAAAAGTAACATTTACTTTTAAATTATGACAAAAACATGTTTTAAAAAAGGTAGATAAAAAATTAAAAATAATTATAATAAATACTATTTTGATTGGGATTAAACTCGTCTTAAAAAAATAATTTTCGTTTTTTTATTTTATTTTTAAAGAGAAACTTCAATTTTGCATCTTAAAAAAGTTACTTATGCTGCTATTTGAAACTATTTTATTTTATATTAAACATGACCCTGAATTAAATTGAATCTGAATTTAGTGGGATATAAATTCAAATCATAATTCATAATATAATTTAATAGAATAAGATTTGTGGTACATATCTGTTGAAGCCATAGAATTAGTGATAAAGTTCTACAACTATAATATCTCTATGTTCTAAAAGAATTTTGAGAGAGAGAAAACGTCTGACGATAGAATGTGTGAGTCTTCAAGATTAAGGTTTTAAATGTGACAACCCTTAATATAATAGTCTCTCTGATAAAATATCCTCTAAATATTTTAATGTAAATTTAAAATTTAAATTGTAATTATAATAATATAATATTAATATTTAATTAATATTATTCACAAATAATTAATTAATTAATAATTAATTAATTAATCTAACAGACCCAACACCTTAATTTCCAAAAATAAATATTTTTTTAATAAGTAGCTTTTATATTTGAAGCCATAGAATTAGTGATAAAGTTCTACAACTATAATATCTCTATGTTCTAAGAGAATTTTGAGAGAGAGAAAGCATCTGACGATAGAATGTGTGAGTCTTTAAGATTAAGGTTTCAAATGTGACAACCCTTAATATAATAGTTTCTCTGATAAAATATCCTCTAAATATTTTAATGTAAATTTAAAATTTAAATTGTAATTATAATAATATAATATTAATATTTAATTAATATTATTCACAAATAATTAATTAATTAATTAATCTAACAGACCCAACACCTTAATTTCCAAAAATAAATATTTTTTTAATAAGTAGCTTTTATATTTGAAGCCATAGAATTAGTGATAAAGTTCTACAACTATAATATCTCTATGTTCTAAGAGAATTTTGAGAGAGAGAAAGCATCTGACGATAGAATGTGTGAGTCTTTAAGATTAAGGTTTCAAATGTGACAACCCTTAATATAATAGTTTCTCTGATAAAATATCCTCTAAATATTTTAATGTAAATTTAAAATTTAAATTGTAATTATAATAATATAATATTAATATTTAATTAATATTATTCACAAATAATTAATTAATTAATTAATCTAACAGACCCAACACCTTAATTTCCAAAAATAAATATTTTTTTAATAAGTAGCTTTTATATTTTAATAGTTAGGCCAAACGAAAAGTTAAAATATATATATATATATATATTAATAATCTTATAACCATTCGAAATAGGAAGCTAGATAATGTATTACCAAATCTATATAAGATTATGTAGACTAATGAGTGCCTATATGCTTATTATATCTCCTTTGAAAACAATGTGATTTTTTCAAAGTCACAAGATTTTCATGTCAGAGCATCATGTGATTGCGGTGTATATCTAGGGTTTTCTTTGACTAAATAGGATGATCTTTATTTACAGGCTTACAGCTACCAAATGAAAAGATCAAAAGCTCAGAAAATATTGCACAAAATAAATTAATTTCTTCGATATGGCAACACCAAAAATAAACTCTTTTTTTATCCATTAAAAATAATTTTAAGATATATATATATATACGCACTAAAAATTTTACATGTACAAAAATATATGCAAATATTTTTTAATTTTTTAAAATATAATATAAAAAATTATTGTATTTTAAAATGATAAATTTATTTATTGATTTAATCTTCTATTATAATTTTTTATTATTTTTTTCTTCTCTCCTCACATTTTATTTTATATTTTGTATTATATAATATATAATTTTAAAGATTAATAACTAAAAATTCAAAATTATTATAATATAAATATATATATATATAATAGAGAGAGAGAGAGAGAGAGAGAGAGAGGCCAAACAATTCGTCAACTAAAAAGATGAAATAATTAATTGAAGAGATCAACAGATCGATTGAAATGAAGGAAAGTGAAGAAAGAAAATTAAATTAACAAAATTAGACACAAGATACACCGTCGATTAATTAATTAATTTTTAAATTGCTTCCATATTTGAATAGCTTTAGACACTGCTCGTTCAACATGTTGAGCATCCATATCGCCATTTTCTTCAATGTTGTCCTTCTGAGACACAATCCACAAATAATATTGTCAGTGGCTCCATGCACCAATCTGTAGTAGAATTTGTGTTGTGTCATTTGTGTGTACATGTGTGTCAGTGTGTGTGTGTGTTTAGATATATATTCATGAAATATTAATGGTTCATAATCATATATAGGATGGATTACTTTGGCTCCAACTGCTTCTAAACAGAAGGTGTCCACACAAGAAACCCTAGCTTCCACAACCTCCAGACCCAGCTCTTCAATGGCTTCCAATATGAACACCAGCAACCCCTGGCAACTCTTCTCGCTCAACACTTTAATCTTAAACCCTTTCTCTTTTGCTTCAACTCTAAGCTGTTAAATACCAATTAAGCGCAATTTAATTTATATAATTAACAATATATAACTGCAAAATTAAATCATGGGATTGATGAAAGAAAACATGATCATATATTTATACTTTAATTTCCAATTGATATTATAATATATATACAATAGCACAATTTTAGCACTAATGAGTTTTGACTCGGTCAGTGGTATTTGACGTTTCTTTAATTAGGCAAAAAGATCGGAGTTCCAATATCAATTTAAGCCAAATTAACCCCAAAAAAAAAAAGTTACTTAGAGCCCAGCTTGTAGTTGAAGATATATATATACCATGGGTAGAAGTGGATCATCGTTATTGTGAATGAACTTTTGTGCTGCAGCAACTGCTTGATTCAACTCTTCCAGCTTTTGCTTTAATCCTTCTATGAACGCTGACGTATCCAATATGATTGAGGTTTTACGGCGCCACTGCATAGAAAAAGAAAAGGAGAAAAAAAAAATCATCACAAAATGATCTTCATTTTTTCGAATTTGAGGCTAAAATGTATAAATATGCAACATACAAACTAGAAATAATATCAAGTAGAATAGCAATCATTATATATATAAATGAATACTAATTAAGGTGGGGGGTTTGGGGGGGGGGGGGGGGGGAAGCCCCAAGAGACAAGAAAAAGATCAGAAGATGATCACTATATATATAGAATGGAAATTAAATGCAAATGGGATTCACAATTAATTAATTTGTCTGTTTGTTCACTTAAAAAGTAAGCAATTAATTCTGGGTACACTGCAAAAATTAAAATAAAGCACAGATGGAAGTGAAAGAGAAGTTTGAGAGAGTAATCACGGAATGGGAGTTATTGGTGATTGAACGAAGCAATTGTAGGTTCCTATGGCTGTAGATGCCTGTTCTCTTGTGACGTTCCTGACCTCTGCACGAAACCATTCTCTTTCTCTCTCTCTCACAGACACTTCAATTCAGAGAGAACGAACTATAATTAAGTATAAAGCCACACTATAGTTGATGGTTTATAAAGAGCATGAGGACACACAATGTTGTTTCATCACATGTGAAGCAGTTTTGGAATCACCATATGCAACCGACTGCTTTAACTTCGACGCACCATTCTTAATTATAATCTTTTTTTGGTTTTATTCTATGTCTCATGCATGATGCATCTTAATTACTTTCATGATCCTAACTTCATTTTCTTGTCAATAAAGATTTAATCACAAGTACCTACAGCTATTACCATCTTGTTTCAGAATGTCTCAAAAAGATTCTATCGAAATAATTGGCAATTAATATGATTACATTCCAGTATTAAATCTAATGAAAAAATATTATTTTACATTTAGTAATTTATTATATCATAATTATTAAGGTTGATATATAAAAACGAATTTATAGTATCATCACTACTCTTATAAATTAAGGCGTTTGAGTTTGATTTTGTCATGTTTAACACCTTAATTAATTTAATTGTTTGCTTATTTTGTTTATTACAAGAAAATATTTCTCAACTTTTCTCTCCTTCATATTATAAGTTTTTAAATTGTATTTTATACACACGCACACACTGGCTCTTGCCTTAAAGCAGTCAAAGAGATCATAGCAGAGTAAAAAAAAGACCATAATGTAGGTGGTGTTGAGAATTGAGCGTCATGCCATGAAGTATATTAATTAATAATTAATTATATGGAGATGATAGGAGAAAACAAAGAGTATATATAATTAAGTAGTATGATTCTGATTTGTGAGAACTGAGACATTCTGCATGGGAAAGAGAGAATTAAACTGAAGTTACAGTGAAGAAAGAGATTGATGCATGGTGCATATGGACATGGACATGCATGGTGGTATATTATATTATATATAATTGATATTAATTAATTAATTAGTGGTACATTAACATAAATATATATATATTGGGAGAATTGGAGTAGTGGGGTTAAGGTGAAAGAAGACAAGGAATCTGATTGCTGGTTGGGGACACCATTCATATCCCTTACTAGCAACTAGCATTGCTAACTTTCAAAACCCTCCTTCTACCTCTTTCTTCCTTCTTTGAATCCCTCCAATACTTCCTCACGAGCTTCAGATTCTCTCTCTCTCTCGCCATGAAAACGTCAAATATATTTTGGTTTTATCATTGGTAACTTCAAAAAAATGCAGTAATTAAGTCATATACCATAGATATAATGAGGGTTGTGATTATATATATACTGACATCACTTTTTTATATCACACAATTATAATTTCAATTCTAGTATATGCTTTGATTCTGATTCATGCCACCTGAATCATGTGTAAGAGCTTATTTCAAAACATTAACTTATTGAGTGTAAAAATATGTTAAGCTAGCTTTTGTACTATTTTATATTTATCTTTAATTTTCTGATACTTAGAGAGGTTTTAAGTTCAAATAGGTTTGGTGTGAGAAGTTAGCATGAGATTTTAAATTTAAATTTCTGCTTTATCAAGTTAAAAAAAAAATTAGAAATCAAACAATTTAAGTATATTTTAAAACCTTTTTTACTTATATAAATTTATGATATAAGAACTTTAAAAAAAATTATTAATATTGTAAATTGTAAAAAAATGTGATCCTTTTTTGTTAAATGCTTTCCCTTTGCTCTCCAAATCTAAATCAATCTTCATGTATATAACACCGTTTAAAATTTTCAGGAAAAGAAATTGAGTGGGTTTTTCTTTATGCACAGTTCGGAAAGAAATTATTAAATTGCTGCTTTACTCTTGTAATTACCATAATTAAAAAAAAGATTATTGGAACACAGTAATAAGTTTTGCGCCTCATAACGTAATTAACCTCTGTTTAATTAAAATATCAATTTATTTGTACAAAAACCTATATGTATTTTAAATTGACCTACTTTGGACTTTGTCTGTCCTACTTAGATTCTCTTTGAACAACAAAAACCATATATTACAAAAATTAATGGAATTCAAATGCTACGATGCTATAAAAAATATGTATACTATAAATTGAGGAATAAGTGACTCTAATTGGGACAGTGATAGTTTTGGCCATAAAATGTGAAGGTGACATTAATTATAATTATATATCGTTGGAATTTTAAAATGATTTAATGGTACGTATAGTGATAATGATATAATCATACAATATCAAGGAAACTATCGAAATAGAGACAACAATTAATAATGATTGTGGGAGATAATGGTATTGGTAGCAAAACAATAGTGTTTGTTTTTCTTTTTTACGAATAGGAAACTAAAAAGAAAATTAACTCTTAACAAGCACCGCACAAGTGTAATTAGTAAAGAGAGTATGGGTCGTCCGATTTGAATTCTTCCATGTAAAAAATTGACATAAAAATATTATACGAGAAAATAGCTAAATAAAAAGTTGAATGATGAGTATTATTTATATAATATATATCATAGATAAATAATATATTTTTATTTTATATTTATTTTTTTATATAACAGTATCATATTATTATTTTTATATGAGAAGATTTTAATCCATAAATTCTCCTATATGTCTGAATTAATTAAATGATCCATGAAAATTAAATTTAACAATAAAAATTAATTTTATATATACTACATATATATATTTTAATTTTTTTATATCTTATTTTAATTAAAAAATTTAATAATATATATAAATAACTGCACATAACTTTAATCCATTAAAATAATATCAATAAAATTGCTCTTCAACTAAATCACGTAAAGTTCTATAAAAATTCTAAAATTTCTTAATCTCCCTAAGTAATATATTGAAATATTTGTTACTGAACTATTGGAAAATAATTTTTTTTTTCCTTTTTCGAGTAATATATATAAGTGGTTGCCCCAGAATCTGATTTTGGCGCTGAAAATTTTCCAAAATTAATGATAAAATGACGCCTAATTTATTAGGTTTGAAATTGCCTCATATACGAAGTAGACATCTCTTACTCTCATGAGATTATGTAAAGCCATCACATCAATTCAGTGGTAATTAACCATGTGTGTATCTTTTTTCATGTCATGTCAATTAAGTTTAAATTCTTTTGAAATTCAAATGAAATAACATTTGTCTTATTAATTATAGCCTCAACGGCATAAAGATAAATCCAAAATGGGTACTGTATCCACCTAATTAATCAAATGCACCTGCGAAATAATAAATTCAAGTTGACTACATAAAAAGTGAACGAAGACTTGAAAAGGGTTTATGGCTCTTTTAAGTTCACGGATTCATTACCATAGTTATACCATCTTTTCCACCACAATCCATGGATCAACAATATATGCTTGGGTGTAATATGTTTCAAAAAATCTGAAAGTAAAAATATAATAAATTATATATAAGTCTAGTTGAATTGATAAATTTAAAAACATGTAACAGCGAAAGTTGAAGTTGAGAACATAGTGTACGTAAAGACATGATAGACATGATAGTGAGTGCTTGCCAAAAAAATTATGATCACTGATTTGCGTTGGGGATTTCGGAATATATTGTACCAAGATTCTAAGATGAATTTGAAGGGAGAGGACAGAGTATGAATATGACCAAAAGAAACGTCTCTTACATTATTGTACTTTTCGAATTTGCTGCCCTTTTGGTCTCTTCTTTTAAATATCATCCATAAAGATTCTCATATAATGCACAAATATGTGTACTCTCATATGAAGGCAATTAATTAGGTGATCGATCAAAGCATATTTACAAATTAAGTTTGAATTTTTTTTTTTTTGTTACTATCATATTTAGTTTATATGATAGTGTTGCCAATATAAGATATTGTAACGGGTAATATATAATCTCTCGTACTTGAGTAAAAATTCTAAGTACTATAATTAGGACTGAATAATTATATATCCTATATAAAAAACAATATATCATGTTAATATATGTGTTGAATGAATATTGAAGATGTCTTCAGCAAAGCTGCATGCACTCCAGCTAGAAAAAGAAGCAATAATTAAATTATATATGTAATAAGGCAAACAGCCATAACCATCTTATTCACATGAATGGCCCTATTAATGCTCACAGCCAAACAGTGGTATATATATACAACTGTCCCCATTTCCCTACTCTCATAAGATTGTCCTTTTAATCCCTAAAGTACTCAATCTCCATTTTCAATGTCAGGTAAGTTTATTGAATAATGCAAAACTTTTTGGTTCTTTGCCAAGAGTGAAAACTCTTTCCATGTTACGTCCCTTTTGTTCTCTTTGTATATTTAATTTCTTTCCTCAACGACTGAATTAATTGAGGTGTCTATAAATAATAATAATAATAATAATAATAATAATAATAATAATAATAATATATAGTTGTCACGTCAACAATAGCTTGGTACATGGGTCGATGGATCCATGAGGTTGGAGCAGTCCAGATTGTAGTTTATTATAATGAAATCTTACACTTTTGTGTTTGTCTTTTAATTTTAGCCGAGCCATACTCCAAAAATTAACTTATATAGATTTTGTTTAAGACTTGGCCCCAATCACAGAGTGACAAAACTTTAAAAATTTGTAAAGTAAAATAAGCATAGAAAAGCTTATTTTCTTGATCATGAAAATATTTGATTCTAGCATATTTAGAATCTACAAAATAAATTTATAAAACATTTGTAATTTTGTTATCAGAAGAGGCTGATAATAAAATTTTGGAGAAAGATTTTTGAAGTTAAGATTTGAGAATTTTTATCAAAAAAATTCTATCTCAGTTTAAAATATATTCATTGCTCTTTTGAGGTTTTCGAATGTAATTTATTTTAGGAGGGTTTTGTTGAGAAAAAATTGGAATAATTGCCTTTGAATTTTTTTTGGATGGCTAAAGCAAGGTCATCTTCATTAGCAATACTTGTCTATTTTTTAGATAAATTTTTGCTAGACTGAAAGGCTAATAAAGTTTCAATTGAAAAATTTTTTACATTTTTTTTATTGAGTAATTTCTGTCCAAGTTGTTGATGGTAGAGATGTTTTGGTTTGATTTTTTTGAAGTGTTGAAAAGGCTTTTAAGGTTAGAGTATAATTTTTTGGATTTTAGATTGATTAAATAAAATACTCAATTTTTTAGTTTTAGATAAATGATTCTAATTGGGTAGAAGACCCAAGTTTAATAATTTTTTTAAATTTATCTTGAATAGTTTTATTTTCACTTTTGAGATTTTCAACACCCTTGACTTTATCTTTATCCTTCTTTTTTAGAAATTTTTTTTTTTTTTACAAAGACTCTCTGATCAAAAAATTTGAGAGAAACTTTAAAGATCTTTTGAGATATTTGATTTCAAAATAAAAAAATAAGAAAAGTTTTTAACATATTTTTTTAAGATACAAACATATATATATATATATATATATTGTGAATGGTCTTCATGAAAACTATTCCTTATATTATATATTGTGAATGATCTTCATGAAAATTATTCCTTATATTACATATTGTGAATGGCTTTCATTATTCATTTCATTCCTTGCAACAGAACGTAGAACCTGTTTTTTTTAAGCAAGCCCTTTCATTCCTGTGTGTTCTGGGGTTGAATTTGAAGGTGCAACTTACATGCATATATATAGTATAGGTATTGATTAAATAAAAATGGTATACTATTTGAGTAAGAAAAGTCACTCTCCTTCTGGCAGTGATTCCAACCACGACATGGTCCCACATGCAATTATTACTATTATTATTATTCAATATTCAAGGTATACGTGTGCTGCAACATTAATACGCGAAGTGTGTGGGCAAGCCAATAACCTCTCTCCTCTATCCTTCTTGATCCTCATCAATTTAATTATAATGCATGTGCATATGCTTGGTATGAATGTAATCAAACATTTATAATTATAATTTATATGATTTGATCATCACTTTACTCTTCCATTACGGTAACAAAGTAGTTACGCTAGTGTTATATTTCTGGCTTATAATCTTCTCAAAGATGTCACACAATTCTTAAATTAAAAAACTCATTTATATCAATAAAGGGCATCTAATGTTGAGAGAGTATTTTTACTCCAGTTAATTACTCTATATATACAAGCTTCATTACTAATATAACTTTTTTTACAAAATGAAATGAGCACTCAAATAATTACTAATTACTAATTACTGCTTGCGCTTAAGGTGCAATAATTACTGCGACAGACATGCATTTTAAGAAAGTTGAACTCTAATTTATGGTTGAATTAATACATGCATTTTCATCTAAATTAATAATTATTAGAATTTAGTACACTAAATGTCAATATTATTTGTGGGTGTCGTTCATGCATTATTTGTGGTTCCCAGACGCAAATTAAAGAGGCATGAATATGGATGGGGCAATGAAGCAGTAGATAAGGAGTTCAATATATTAATTGATGATATAATAGAGAACTGATTTATTAAAAATTTGAGTTTTTTAACTGTTAGATGACTTTTAAAGTTTAATTAAAAAATTATTTTATATAAATTTAAAAAAATAACAAACTCAATCTCTTATAAGTGATTCATAGATTAATTGGGCCAACCATTACTTAATTACAACTAACAACCAACATGTACATTACATTTACATCCGCCATGACACAACGCTATTTTGATTCTGGAAAAGATGACGTCGAGCCCCACTCCCGCTATCTATTATTGTTTTATTATAAGAACAAAGTAAACTAGGAAATGTTAACCTTAAATTAAATTATTATATTTAATTTAACTTTCTTATTTGATATAATATTGTAAAAGTTTGAGTAAATTATTATTTTAATTTTTAAAAGATATAATTTATTTTAATTTAGTTTATAAATTATAAAAATACTTAATTTAATCACTAAAAGATATATTATGTCTTAATTTAATTTTTAAAATTATAAATTGAGATATAAAAGGATGTATGATACTTATCCATAAGAATTAAGTTGAAACATAATATATCTTTTAATAATTATATTAAATATTTTTATAATTTATAGAATAAATTGAGACATAATGTATCTTTCAATTATTAAATTAAATATTTTTATAATTCAGAGATTAAATTAAAAAAAAGTTACATCTTTCAAATATTAAAACAGTAATTTACTCTAAAACTTTTTATTCTGAATTTTAATTATTTTGTTAATACAATTAATTATTTACACAATACATGTACATTTTAAAATAATAAAATAATAAATTTATTTAATTATTTTTATTACTATATGAAAATTTTATTTTTAAAATTTTAAATTAAATTAATTATTTTATAAAAAAAATTCATACATTTTTTTGTGTACAAAAATTACTTTAATTAATAAAAAATAAATTAAAAATATCACGTGTAATTTTAAAAAACTAAAAGAATAAAATATAATTTAACTAAATTTCAAAAAATATATAATTTAATTATAATTTTAAAGAGTGATAGTAGTGTCATGTAACATCATGCACCCATATTAATGTGTTAGAAGTTTATAAAGTTACACGCCACACCGTCCAAGCATGGCATGGATGATGAATGCCAAATATTCTTGCATGCCATATATACCATTCCAAGGAGTTAATGAAAATGTAGTACTTATCCTATTCATACACGGATGTATTACATATATTTAAATTTTAGTAAATTAATCTTATATACAATTAAAATTTTATATCTATAATTTATTAATTAATTTAAAAATTACAAATCACCCATATAAATGAATAAATTTACATAAACTAATTATTAAAGATTTTTTTATAAAAAATTTAGGTAAAAAGATTGACACTCTAATCCAAAATTAAGACAAGCTCTCAAATTTATAAAATACTTACAAAAAATTTATATATAACTCATTAATAAAAAATTATTTGAATTCGAACCTAAATTTAACCATCTCTCAAATAATAACAATCTCCTAAAATTTGGCAGCAAAAATTATTTCCTCATATATCTTTTTTTTTTTTCCCTACTTTGCCATGCTCCATGGCGAAGTATTGATGATCCCGCCTAGTTCGCCAAATATGGTGGCTAATTACGTGGGATATAGCACTGGGCCATGAAGCATGGCGAAGTAGAAAGAAATGAATAAATAGGATGTTCATGTGAGGAAATAGTTTGCGGGAAAATTGTTATTAATTAGTTGGGTCAAAAGGCCTTGTGGGTGAGGCACACCTTAAATTGGGGAATCCACAATGTTTAATTGTTGATTAACGGTATCCTTGGTTCGTCGTGCATACGTCATAACTATTCATTAGCTTCCACATTCAGGGATAGAGGAACTCGATCCTTCTAGATTTCATTTATTTTAGATATACTTATTAAGTTTAAATGTGTGACAAATTAAAATTGATTCATACATACATAAGCATCAAATTCTATGTATTGTGATCAAGTTGTTGCTTTCATCTTCATGCAACGTGCCTGGAGAGTCATCCTTAACCACATGTACCCGCCTACGTGACTTGCTAGCTCACCTAGGCCACCATTTAAGGCTTGGCGGAATCAAAATTCTTGCACAACATAGTTATTGGAGTGTCTTTTTCTAGCTCGTGGTCTTTGTCTTTTAGTGCCCAAAAAAAATCTCTAATATTGATTTTTGAGTAAAAAATTATGATCTCTATATATATTATACCTCTGTACAATGATCATTTTAATTAAAAGATTTTTCGTAAAAGGATGTTTCTGGAGATGATTTTAAGCTTTACCTAAATCACAATGATCTACATGTTTAAATTCATATATATACACTGATATTTATTTGTGTTATTTTTTGAAAAAAAAAACTTAGGTATAAGTTTTATATATTTGTTATTAAACTATTTAAATTAAAAATTAACATATATATAATTTTTTTGAAATTATTTTAATGAATTTTATTTTATTTAAAAATTTTAATAACAAAAATATATATAATTAGGGTTAAATTTAATATATCTTTTAAAAAAGTTATTGTTGAGGAAAACGTGGTAACCCTTTGACTCAGTCTGAGACTCTAAACCTAACATTCTCACAAGACAAAGTGCATACTCACTTTTTACTTTTTTTTTTTTTTTTGGGTCAAGCTGTATGGTGTATTTATAAAAAACTAGATGAGTAAATTATATTTTTAAAAAATATTAAAGATTATATTTCTCCCTTTTTATTTTAAAAAATTAAATTTTTATATATTGAAAAATTATAATTTTATTTATTTCAACTAAAATATTCTTAATAATGTTATTAAATTTTTAAAAAATAATAATTTATTAGATGAATATATTTTAAAATTTATTATTTCATTATTATTTATTTTCAGTTAAGTATAGCAAAATTATTTTATATTAAATTTCAAAAAATAATTTTAATATTAGGTCAAATACATATTTAATTATATAAATAATACACATCAAAATATTTTAGTCAAAAGAAATAAAATTATAAAATTTTTATTTCTTAATAGAAAAGAGTATGATTTTTTTAAAATAAAAAAATAAAAATATAATTAATTTTTTCATACATAACAACTAAATTATTCTATAATTCTACTAAAAATAAGTCATTTATAACATCTAAAACCCTATTTTCCGATGATCTGGATATACAAGGATGAATATTGGTGTAACTAGCATAGGGACAATTAATATATTAGAAGACTTCAACGGTTCAAACAAACAAATATAGAAGTCGGTAAAGAGATTAAAAAAATTAAGCTTTAATTCATTTAGAATACATTATTTATTTATTTTTGTCTAATTTTTTTATCCATCTCTTATTTAAAAAACTTCATTTATCTCTTTTTCTTGTGAATCCAAATCCGTATGTGTGGTGCTGTTGTGTGACCATAACCTAGCTTACACGGAAAGGACATAATTCGGTAACCATAAATGAATCACTTTTCTAATTGTTTGCTATAGGGCCCATTCAGCCAAGATTTTTTTTTTCAGAGGGAACAAATTGCAACTTAATTTTTTGTTTGAATTGAAAAGAAATATAATTTAAAAATTATATAATAATTTAATGAATTAATCTTTAAAAAATTTGAAGTTTTATTTAAATAGTTAGAATTTTAATATTTTCTTTTATTTTTAGAATATAAATATATATATATAAATTTTGTACAGAACGTAAGAAGCAATGTAGGTGTCTTTATCTTTTTCTATTTGATTGTGAGTGGGTCATGTTATATTATTTTATTTATGTATAAGTTAATTATATTTATTTAATTTATTACATTTTAAATTTAAATATTTATATAATATATAAAATAAAAATTTTTAATTACATTTTATTAATTAATACAAAAACAAAAGAATACGATAAATATATCTAGAAATTTCTGTGTGCACGCACGAGCAATGTGCCTCATCACGTGACCAACAGTAATTGTAGTTGCATGGCATGTCCTACTTACATTTCTTTTGTTCTTTAGTAGTACGGTGTTCCCTATTTTTTTGTCATTCATCAAGGCGGGAAGCTCGGAGTTTTTTCTTTTATTTTTCATTCGCATTGTTAATAAAGTGCGAAAGTTATATTTTCATATATATATATATATATAATTAGGTGCATTTAATAACATTCTATTATTCAATGGATGGATTTATATTAAGTCTATACATATATTACGGAGAAGTATCTCACGGCGTACGTAATATATCAACGAGTATCCATGTGAGAACCTATAGATAATATAAAATAAAAAATATATTATTAGTAAATACCTTTTTATTATTTTTAACGCATAATACAAATTAATATAATTTTTTTTTATATTTGAAATAAAGTAAAGGAAATTGATTAATTGACATGAATGTGCCAAGCCATTATTGGCATGTACTAGTGGATTTTTCTAAAATTAAATTACAGTAATTTTTTTCAAATATAACAAGGGTTAAAAAATACTTTTAATCTATTAACTTTAACTCATGGTTTAATTTTGTCTTTTAAATTTGATTACTTTCACTTTAATCCTTTAATTTTAAAAGTTAATCAAAATATTTTTAATTCCCAACATCATTAATTTATTTAATAATTTTTTTGAATTTAAACTAATTTTAATATATCTATGACATATTATATATTATCAATATTATCAATCTATTAATTTTACATGTAAAAAATAATAATAAATTTGGAGATAAAACTACATTTAAGTTTATGTTTGATGAATACTTAATTAATTTAAATTTCAAAGTTTAAATTTAGAGATTTTTTATATGTAAGATTAATATACTAATAATATTGGTAATAATATGGTATAAAGATATTAAAATTAGTTTTAACTCAATACTTTTTATTAAATAAATTAACAATGTTAATAATTAAAAAATTTTTATTAATTTTTTAAAGTTAAAAGATTAAAGTAAAACTAATTAAACTCAAAAAATAAAATTTAAATTTAAATCAAAGTTAAGGGACTAAAAATATACTTTTACTTATAATAATAAAAGCAATAAGACGTTATTTTTTTTAACTTATTCTCTTTTTATATATTATATAGTGTGGTTTTCTCTATTGGAAAAAACTGAATTTGTTACTAACTAGTATGTTAGTCTAGTTACTTGTCACTGTTAAAATGTCAATAACAAAAAAAATTAAATAACATTTTTTAAGAGTCTGTTTGGAATTAGGAAGAGAAGGAAAGGGAAAGAGTTGAAGGGAGAAGGAAAGAAGGGGGAGAAAATGTTAAAAGTAGTAATTTTCCTTTTCCTTGTTTAGATATTCAAAATAAACAAGAGAAAGAAAATGAAAAGTTAATAATAACATCTAACATAATTTTATTATTTTATCCTTTTTATTCCAATTATCTCCACAAATATTACGTCTTATATTGTTAAAACACATGCATGTGACGTCCACCCCACAATAATATATCTTTTTTTTATTATCTATAAATTATATCATATTTAATTATTCAATATAATCATTTATTTAATTTTTATTCTTATTACTCCTGAAATTTTAATTTATTTTTAAGAATTGGATTGGAAAGTACAAGTCATAAGTCAAATACATTTTACACATATAAATTTAGATTAAGTTCAAAACCATATAACTTATTGTTTTTTATTTTTGGTCAAATATAACTTATTGCTTATTACTACGAATTAAAGTGTAAATTTTACCTATTGTTGCATCATTTTTAAAGAAAAATTAGGACATATACAAATATTTTATCAGCTTTGAACTAAAACAAAAATAATTTCAAATTAAAACTATAGTAAGAGCTTATGATATAATATACTATTGTTTTGTTTGAATTTACATGTAGAAAGATGGGTTGTCTATTAATTAAAAGCTTAACATTTTAATTTTTTTTACTTTGAAAATTTTCACTGTTTATTTTTAAACAATAGGAATCTCAATTATCCAATTTTTTAAACTTACTTTTTGTCTTTGAAAACATTAATTTGATGAGTTATTACTAGTTAATTTTGCATCGATTGAGTACATTTGTTTTAGGAGCTAATAAACAGTAAATAAAAAATTGTGTGACTAAATCTGATAAATATATATCATAAATAATATATAGATTCGAAGAATAAAAACCATTTTTATTATTTATTATTTAAACTTTGAAAAAAAAAATTATTTGTGCATGCCACTAATTGGCAAAGGTGCGTTTCCAAGCTACCAAGAGTTGATTGATCTCCTTGTTACATTATTGGAGCTAAAATTGTAATTTTAATATAAATTACTCCTATTTTGCAAGTAATTAAAAAAATTAACAAATAAATTAAAATAAATAAATAAACAAAATAAATATTAGCACATTTTTTTCTCTTCTCTTGCAATATCTCTCTCTTAAACATACACCAAATCCCTAATTCTCCCAATTTAATTTGGAAATTATTTAGGTACCGACGTTCCAATATATAAATTCGTCTTCCATTCTCCATCTTTGAATTCATCTGGCCACTCGAATCAAGTATACGTGTCACCTCATTTCACCTCATTCGATTAATAAAATTTAATTATTTATTTTTATTTTATTTATTATACACATCCATTAATTTAGAATAAAAATTAAATAAAAATTATTGATCAATTTATAAATCTAAAAATTTCTCGGCCAGAAGTCAGAAATCGCTTGGATAAGGAGACGATTGAGCCATGTTCCACCTTTGATCGCGGTTTTTAACAGAAATCTTGGGTGAGATTATTTCAATTACAACACTTCTTACATAAAAATTTTAAAAAGTGCATCAATTTAATTAATTTTTATTTCATATTAGTTAAACTAAACTTACAATAATAAAAAGCTTAATTAAATCGATCGTAGTATTGAACTAAATTAGTTAATGACAGTAAATTTTTTTTCGAAGATATATAATCATACTAATTAATAAAATACTTTATTGGCAAAAGATTTAATTAAAACTTGCACTAGAAAATGAGAGGTGTCCACAATTGGGATGCAATTGAATCAAATATGAGTCAATTAAGGGTCATTCTCATGGATATCCCCATCTCAAACGTTAAATTTAGCTACGTGTCCTAACTCACCATCTCCAGTTATAGACGTGCATGATTTATCAAATTGCTAGTTATGTCTAAATTCAGACTCTTCAATTCACACCAACGTCATCTGGTAATTCTTTGTACATAGGATGACAACGATGGGTATCCTATTTGTTTTTTACTATCTATATTTATATTTATCTAAAATATATGATATTTAAACTTTAATTATATTTTTAAAAAATAATTTTAATATATGTATTTAAACTATCCAAAATTTAAAATATTTTAAAAAATAATAAATATTAGATATTAGATATACTATAATCAAAAAATTTATCAAATATCTAATATATTATATTTATTCAATAAAAATTTTTAAATATTAAAAATATAAATAGCTATAAAAAATATTTTATAATAAAAAAATTTACATAATTATTATAAAATAAAATTAAAAATAAAAATATTAATAAAAGTATAAAATTTTATTTAATAATATATATTATATAGATATTAGATATCGAACGTAAAATACTTTATATATCATTTTGTATTAGATAAATATAAAATATCTAAAATTAATATTTATATTTATTCAATACTTTATGATTAATTTTATTTTATTATTTATACTTTATTCAATATTTAATATTTATCAAATATCAAATATCTTTTTTAAATGAAACTATCAAGTATTTATAATAGTCATATATATTTTCATCCTTATTTTTGCCAAACCGTGTCAATAATATTAGTGACCAAGATTGAACGAAGTAAGAAAAGAAGGGTGTTGTTAAGTTTGATTATCAATTAATTCTTTTCATCATATATATATATTGATACTTTGTATAACGGAATATACGAGGATTTCTTGATTTTTATGTAATAAATGGCTCAAAAAGCCATAATTCAAGGGTAACGTACATGAATCTTAATGCAAAAATCCTTTATAAAGAAAACTCCCAGAAAGTCAAATGTTGCACTTAATTAAAACAAATCGTTTCCTCACGCAATGCGAAGGCCAGGCTAAATATGTGGATTCTTAACCATCACATACATTTGTGATTTCTGAGGTATTTGTCTCATGTATATTTCCTTTCATGAGAATCACGACAAAGTGTTTTTTCTTAAATTTTTTCCAATCAAGCTTATACAAGGATATTATATTGTTCCCTTAATATATATCCCCAAATGGACTACTTCTAAATCACTCACTAATCTAATCAAATGTAAGTATTATCTTTCAATTAGAAAATTTTACTTCATTTGTTACAAAATACATGTACAATTCGTGGTGATCTTAATTAATTAGTAAAAGCTGTTACTTCTCTCCTTAAATTAAAAAGAATATTAATTTGTGTAATATCATATAAATTCCAAGGCTATTAAACATAATTTTTGAAATTATGAAAATATTGGAGCATTAATTAATGAAATTATTAAAGTAATAACGCTGTTGGTAAGAGGAATGACATTAACATAGAATACAAGTTGAGAATTGACTTAAGGCAATCTTCATGTGTGCGTCATTTTGGCGTGGTTGAGATGAGGACCTACCTAGTTATGACTTGTGAAGGACACATAGAGTATTCACTTTGGATCGGTGCCATCTATTAATTTTTATGTCGGACCATTTATTTAATTGTCCCAACTCATTAAACTCACCTATATTTATATTATTTATACGGTAGCCCACCAGGATCTTGATTTCAATGTTACACTATTATGAAATGCAATTTTTATATTAATGTGAAAAAACTAAGTTCAAAGGTTAAAAAATGAATTGTAAAATTCTTCACGTTATCCTATTTTGGAATTATGTTCAATTTTTTGAAATATTAAGTACTTTTTTTGTCAAGAAATCATTAATTATCAATTAAAACAACATACGTTTCTCTGAATTAAAGTCATTTAATAGCGAAACAGGTTGCAGTTTCTATATCGACACTATATGTATTGGTTACCCGTAATTAATGTCATAAAATGTAGGTGCACGCTCGGTGACAGAGGTCAAAGGTCCAGCACATTTTCCCTATACCATTCATGACCTATTTCAATTTGGTATCACCTTTTTGAATTTGGTATTAAGAATTAAAAAAAGGTTATACTAATTAGTGTAATGCGATACTGATTGAAGTTAAGTGTGATTTTTATATATTTTTTATTAATTTATCTAATCAAAAGTTGATAAGCATATAATTTATATAATTTATTTTTTTATAATTATTTTTATAATTTGTATATATTTTATTTTGATTAAAAAAAATTAATAAAAAATATATAAAAAATTATATATAAATTTAGTATTTTATTTAATTGATAAAATTTTTAAATATTAAAAATTATTATTTTGTTATACAAATTTTTAAATCAGTTCTACTAATCAAGAAGAAATTCTAATTAATGTTCTTAGGACACATGCTAACATAACTCTAAAAATTATTATTTTTATTAAATTTTTTATAAATTTGAAATAATTAAATATATGGTACCATCACTAGGTTCTCTAAGTCTGAAATATTTCAACATCACAATATATATATATATGTGTGTGTGTGTGTGCGCGCGCGCAAATTCCCATCTCAATCTTAGTTTCACTTTTGGTTAAAGTTCGAATTCAAATTCAAAACCCACAAACTCAAAATTTTCCTACAGTACTAATTGGTAGTGCCATTCTTCATAGTTTAGTATTTTCAGGAAAATGTTAAACTCAAAATTTAATATCTAGCCTTAAACCAGTTTCCTAAAATTCTTTGCATTTATATTTATAGTAAACTAAATTAATTTTTCTTCTTTTATGGATCCTCTTCAAGTATTAAAAAATAAATAAATCAAACTCAACCACCGAAACTGCAGATCATTGTTGTCCTTTTTCATACCACAAATCCATATACCATTTACCAATACTTAACAGCCAAGAAAGTATAGTATTAATTGAATACGCAGCAGTAGCAAATCGTACAGGTACACCTGTCACATGAATTTCATTTTGCTTTTAGTTATTTAGTATATTAATCACATGTGTGTTGGGAATTTTGTGACTAATTGAAGGGTATAAAGGGTATCAAATAAAACATAGATTAACTTTGTTTCATTCTTCTATCCTATGATCCTGTTCCTATCTTTCGTGTCTGTGAATAGAACTCGCGAGTCCTGGCATGTAGAATCAAAGCCAAGAAGGTCCCAAAGAAACAAAGGGAACCCCAGATGATGAAAGTGTGTCTATAACATTCCATGCCCATGCATTTCCCGTCTTCATCTTGTTCCTTACGGTAGAGAAGAGCAGCCATGTAGCCAAACAGAAAAGAGCCAATGGGAATGTTAGCCACCACCACATTGTGGTTCACCGAGAAGTTCTTTGTGCCAAATAGCTCTGTGGTTGTGGACACTGCAATGGACGTGATTGCTCCAGTACACACTCCTATTATGGCAGTGCTGGTGTAGAGAGCAATGTCGGTTTTGTTGAGCAGTAGGAAGAATGATCCTGGTATTGGAGCCATTGATGCCAATATACATGCTGGTTTTGAAATTCTAATTTTACCCCTGAAAACTTCAAGCCATGTCAATAATAAAGAAAAATAAAAAAGATTTTCAAGTTCAATGTAGATTGTAGATAAACTAGCACATTCATAGTTATTATTTGCATTAAATGACAGTGAAAGGTGGTTGATAGGAAGGTATAGGATGTATTGAAGTTACCTGAAGAAGTAGTCCATGAGAGATGGCATGAGACGCCCAAAGAACCCAAAAGATGAAGATAATGAAACCAGAGATGTAATATTAGAGCAGCTTCTAGATTCAGCTATTTGTCCCAAGTTGTTTAAAAATACTAAACCAAGTGTTGCACCAAAGAAATAGACAAAGAAATATAACCAGAAATCTATTCTTCTCAGCATTAGCTTCACTCCAATTTCTTCTCTGACACCAATCTCATCAACTTCTCTGCTGCTTTCTTCTTCTTCTTCTTCTTTCACCTCATTCTCTGTCCTCCTCTCTTCATTAGGACTATTATTCTCATCCACAGTAAAATGATAGACTCTCAGTCTTTCTCTTTTTCTTTGCCACAATCTCACTAACTCGTTGATCTTCTCTGAGATTGGAACTAACAGAGGTAAGAGAAGGGACCCTAGAATACCAATCAGATTACTGAGTGGAGATAATTTGCTTGATACAAATTGCAAGCTGCTGATCATAGAATATATGCCCGTGGCAATGGTAATAACAAACATTATAACAAATCTAATACCCATTCCTTTAGTCCTCGTGACTTCTATTTCTCTACTTACAGGAACTGCTATTAGGCTCACTATCAGAGGTATGGCAGAGTTTAAGAGAAGAAAGGATCTAGCTTTTTTTTGTGGTGAAACAACATCAACAATATCAGTATAAATCTTTGCACTCAATCCTTGGTAACTAGTTGTTAACCCCACAGCAATTCTGTGATCTGATGGGAAGTTCCTTATTGTGATGACATAAGAGACGGTATTAATCCAACAAATGCTGTTCCCAGCCAGAACAGTTAGTAAGAAGACCTGCCAATAGGACAGAGAAGAAATTTGGTTGGTGATGAAGAGATATTGCACTCCATAACCAGTCAACCCAAGAGTTGATCCGATTATGAGGACAAGCCAGAGAGGTAGGTGAACAGAAGCCATGCCAGAGAACCAGCCAAATAGTTTTCCTGCATCAGAGGCAAAAGCAAGGTTGTTGAGCTGTACTTGGGAGATGGAGAGAAGCTGCTTTAGTTGGGAGGAGTAAGCAGGGAAATTGGTATTTGTCCCACTTATGGCTTGGAGCCAAATCATGCCTACAAGGCTTAGCCATTGAAGAGCTGTTGAAGCCATAGTGAAGAAGAAACAGAAGAAGAAGAAGAAGCTTGGGAAGAAATCTGAACTGCTCTTCTTGGCTAGTAAGATGGGGGGGTGGGGTGTGAGGGTTTATTTGTAGAGAAGATGAAGGAGGAAGAGCAAGACAGTAGAGGGCTAAAGTGTGAAACCAAGTTTCAGAAATGCTACCGCTGCCAATTGAATGACATAGTCATGTGACTGGCTGAACACGTCAAATGTGGGCTCTTATCGACCACCACGATTACTGGGAAAGATTGTGAGTGAAAGAGGAAAACAATACATATGTTATAATCAGCAGAAGCATTTATAAATAGATGTGACCTAGCAGTAGAATCCCAAAACATGACAGAGTAATATGGTCTTGAGTGCGGAGGAGGATGGAAAGTGAAATGGTACAAAATGGGAAAAATCCTTCAGGAGGCTATGATGGCTGGTAGGTAATAAATTTGCAGTAAATGGGAAAACACACAAAGAGCTTCCGTCCATGTTAAACACCGCCCATGAAGATTGAAGTATCTCCTCAGAGGAGGTTGGGTGGTAACAATATGCATGGTCAGTCTAACGTCATCAGTGAGATTGATGTGGGCCAGCCAGATGAATTTTGAACCATCCAAAGCATGGACCCACTTTGACATGAGGACCGTTTTATGGTTTTACTCTATCAGATAAAACTCATACATCAGAATCTGACTGGATGGTTGTGGACTTCTCCAGCAAAAGACTTCTTGCATATACATTTGACACAACAGAATAGCACAAGTCATGCAGTTTTGCTTTTGCCTCGTTATCATTGGCGAGTCGACACTCGACCCATATATAATTACATAAGCAATTTAACAAACATTTTAACTGCATTAAACAAAAAAAAAAAAAGAGGCTGTTCCTTCCCCATTAGTTTTCCTATCTCAGATGCAAATGTAAACTTGGAGATACAAGTTCTGGGGTTCGATGTTACTAGAAATATATAATATATATTACTGGAGGAGCAGAGAAGTCATGTCCCATGATTGCAACAAGTAACATTAGATGAATACTCAAACATAGCTGCAAGCCCCTTGTTTAGGTCAATGTATCAAGAAAAGATTCGTCTTTAGCAAAAATGAGAAGTAAGCAAAAGTAAGAATGATAATCAGTGGAAGTGAAGTCCATATTTTGACAGGACTACTTATTTGGGTTCCTTTGAAGGATCAGCGTGATACTTGGATGGCCAAAGCATATTAAACCATACTAATGCAGCTACAATATTGAAACATGGTCGTCTCGTTCGTTTGTGACACTTCGAAGGTATATCCAAGACATTTTCTTTCTTCGTTTTTTGAAAAAAAAAAAAAAAACACAGTGTCGTGGAACTGCCCTGGTGGCTTCCGCACTCTACGCCAGGTTCAGACCTCGCGCGTAACTTGGCGTGCTTTGGGCCAGGCTGCTTTACTTGGCGTGCGAAACGCCTGCTACTTTTTTTTTTTCCTTCCATTGATAAATTATACTATTTTTGCTTGAAGTTGTATTTACTACTTATTTAATTTTTTTAAAAAATATACTCATGTTAAATTTGTACGGAATAAAACTATAATTTTTATTTTAGTATGATAATAAATACATTTAAATTTATATAAGTTTTTAACATAATAAAGATAATTAAATAATTTTATTGTTTTAAAATAAACATATGTAATGTAAAATACTAAATTTATTAAAAAATAAATTAAAAATAAACTTTATGTAATATTGTATCGGTGTACAAGGTGTAATTATTAAAATTAAAGTAATGATAAGTGTAATTTTATCAAAATTAAAAAGAGATTATTAGTATATTTTATTTTATTTCTAATTTCCGAAGCATTTCTTTTTTATCATTATCAAACAACTCTCTAATATTATTGGTCATGAACAAATAATTATTTTTAATTATAAAACTTATCGTAAAATTTATACTTCACAATTTGTGCTTAAAATTTCTCCTTTTTGCAAATTTTTTCATCCAAAATCTTGAGAGTAAGTAAACGGAGGGGTTAATTTCTTGCAGAATTAAAAATTTTATGGGATTAAGGTTAACTTTTATAATTAAGGAGAATTATTTATACATAACTTAAATTTTAGAAAATTTCCTACAATTTAGCCTGTCTTTAACTATATTCTAAGATTTTTCTTACTTATACTCTTTGCATAGGTCTTTCTAGGATAATCAATTAGAGTTTTTCATTTTCAGATTGACTTAAAAATGAATTAAACCAATATAATTAATTATTAAAAAGAGTAAGTGTGGTGATTAAGTGTAACACCCCAACCTCGGTTATATATATATAATTTTTTGGTGAGAAAAGACTAAGCACAAGGCTAAACAATAGGAAAGAAACTCTCATAACATCTTCCACAAGAATCTACACTCGTTTTGCAGCACTGTCACACCTAGACTCAGGTGGTGACCCCAATGTGCCATGTGATCGGCCAAACAACTATGAATTGGAGTTTCCTCCTCCCTTGAAACCACGGTTCTTTAAAGGATGTCCAAACAAAGTATTTTAGCCTGACGTGGCAATGGATGTTCCAAATCCATTTGAATTTGGGAAGAAGAGCTTCGTTCCTCCTGTCATGATATCTGAAGACTCTTAATCCTCCCTGATCTTTGGGTTTGTAGATTTTTTCCCAATTGATGATGTGGGTTTTCTTTTTTCCCCTACTTGTGTTCCAAAAGAAATCTCGTTGGGCTTTGTCTATTTGGGTGCAAATTTTAATTACAAATGGGATGCATTGCATATAGAACCCCGTGGTTGGAGCACCCACAAGTGCCATTTTTCCCTCAACAAAAAGAAGCTTAGATTTCCAGTTTTCCATTGGTGTTGTGATTTTTTCCAGAATTGGGTATAAATAACATGTTTAAAAATTCATTTTAAATATTGAACTAGGTAGGTTGATGGCGAATGATAGGCCAACCATTAAACAGCTACATTTTCATCCAAAGTTGGAAACATTTTCTTGTGGCTATTAATCAATTAATTAAGCTTTAACAATTATGGGACGAGGCCAGGTTCCACAACTGGTATTTCCCAAAATGCTGATAACAAATACTTGTGTGTAAATCATTATAACTAATCCAACCAAATTATGCAAAAACTCTGGTTTTCAATTTATTTTACTCCAATCAAACTATATATATATATTATTATTATTATTACAAAAATTACCCTCTTCCTTCATTCTTCATTACTGTGTTATACTTTCCAAAAAAATTTTACTTCAAAATTAAGTTGATTTTATTATTTCTGGATTAAATTTTAAAAAATAATATAATAATAATTATTATTTATTATGAATTAATTGAGAATAACTATAATTTTATCTTGTTAAATAAATAAAATACAACATATTTTATTAATAATTAATATATATTAAAAATAATTATTTTTTTAACTAATAAACTTGATTATTTTTATTAAACTCAATAAAATAAATTGAGACTACACAAAACGTATCATAGTTTTCTCAACTAAAAAAACACACCTATCACGGTTTGATTTGATAATCTAAACTCAAATTGATAAATAAATATTCATTTTAAAAATATCTTTATATTTTCTAATCCGAATCGGCCAACAATTCTCATAACAATTATATAACGAGATCTGTGTGGGCCACACTCCACTATAGTCCAAAAAAAGTACACGATACGAACACGATGGGGTTTACACTCCGAACTAAACAACATGACAAAATTAGGAAGGAAGTGCGGATTGCGGTGGAACTTAGAAGTGCAACTGTGCAACAATGCAGAAATTTGGTCAGTGGTTAATGGTGTCCGAGAGGGCTTCACGGCGGAGCCGCCGTTTCCTCTCCAGCATCCCTCGTAGCGATGAAAACGGCGACGTTCTTCCCGAAATGCCGTACTTCGATTACACTCCAGCACCCTACAGAGGGCCTTCCACATCTGACCTCTTGAAAAGGCGCAAACAGTATCTCCCAACATGCCTCGGCCCCCTTTACACCAACCCAGTAACCCCACGAACTCTATACTTTATTTGCTTAATTCTTGATCAGGATTCAAGAGTAACGTATTTTAATTTGCATGAATTTTTCTATTTTTGATATGGTGGCAGTTAAATTTGGTTGAGGGTAAAATGCAATACCTGTTTGATGAAAATGGTCGCCGATACCTGGATGCCTTTGGTGGAATTGCCACTGTTTCATGTGGGCATTGCCACCCTGATGTGGTGGAAGCAATTGTTAACCAGACTAAGCTCTTACAGCATACTACTGTCCTCTACTTGAACCATGCTGTTATTGATTTTGCTGAAGCTCTGGCATCTAAGTTGCCAGGAGAACTCAAGGTTTTTTTTTTTTTTTTTTTTGGTTTCCTTCTGGGAATTTATAATTTCATGATTTAAACTGTTCTATGTCGCTGTGCTGATGAGGGATTTTCAGTTTTCAGGTTGTTTTCTTTACAAATTCTGGGACAGAAGCCAATGAGCTGGCTTTAATGATTGCTCGGCTGTACACTGGTTGCCATGATATAATTTCGATCAGAAATGGTTACCATGGAAATGCAGCAGCCACGATGAATGCCACTGCTCAATTTTTTCACAAGTTCAATGTTGTACAGGTGCCCTTCCAGCAGCTAAATGATAGGCCTCTCTTATGATGAGTACTTGTTGAAATCTATTATAAAGTTGTAGCATCAAATGAGGCTACAAGCTCAAAACACCCAACTTGCTTTCACTCTTATAGTTGTTACTGCCTCTATGCTAGTAGACTGGAGTCCACCATGCGCTTAACCCAGATCCCTACAGAGGTGTCTTTGGTTCAGATGGAGTCATGTATGCTAAAGATGTGCAAGATATAATTGACTATGGAACCAGCGGTCATGTAGCCGGCATTATTGCTGAAGCCATTCAGGTAATGCTATCATTTAGCAGTACAACTTTGAAAAAACAATATCTTTTGCAATGGCATGGATATTATTAAGTGAAAGTTCCATGTGTGACAGGGAGTGGGTGGAGTGATAGAGATGGCTCCAGGTTACTTGCCAGCAGTTTATAGCATCGTGAGAAAAGCAGGGGGTCTCTGTATAGCTGATGAGGTCCAATCAGGGTTTGGTCGCACTGGTAGTCACTTCTGGGGGTTTGAGGCTCATGGGGTTGTGCCTGATATTGTAACTCTTGCAAAGGTAAATAGCGTCTTATGTCCTAAGTCGCATCGATGCTTTCCCTGATGTTATTAGCTTTTTAGGGAACTCAAGTGGGACTTCTGGACTATTAATGACTTGCCATTTGCACACAGCATTCATGCTCATGCGTGTGATAAATAGTAACTATTTGTAAGATTACATGTATCTCATTTCTAGAAGGCATGTAGCTAAAAGTACAAACCTAATTGTCTTAACTCAAATAGCCAAACACGATTGTTCCCCACTTTTGGTGTATGGTGGCTATGATAGGTAAATTTGCAGCTGGGAATAAATGATTTAATTTCATATGGTAATGAAGGAAAGCTTAAACTTGTATGCTAATTTTTTTAAAATATAAATATTTACACTCGCTAAAAGTTTGGTTTTCCTCTCTTGCTTATATCTAATGTTGCATAATGCATATTACTACAGGTACTACATCAATAATGCACTCCTGCTTCATTGCCAATTGTTAACAAAAATGCTTACTTTAGAAAGCAATGTCTGCTATGTGATTTAGTACACTAATTTGAGGTCGTCTTTTGGTATCATAATATTGTCGGAAGTTCCAGGTCACTATATTTCATCTCCTGGAATTTTAAGTTTGATTATCCATGGTGATATCAGGGAATTGGTAATGGTGCACCTATTGGTGCAGTGGTTACAACTCCTGAGATTGCCAAGGTGTTGACATACCGCCATTATTTTAGCACATTTGGAGGAAATCCTGTCTGTACAGCTGCCGGTTTAGCTGTTTTAAGAGTAATTGAGAAGGAAAGACTTCAGCAGAATGCATTCGTTTTGGGATCATATATAAAAGAGCGTCTTTTTTCACTAATGGAAAAGCATGAAAGTAAGTTTTTCAAATTTTCTTAAAAAATTTTTGGTTGGCTTCCTTGGGGTGCGAGAAGATTTTTGGATGTTATTCATTAACGTATTTCACTCGCTATCAGTTATTGGTGATGTGAGAGGTAGAGGTATGTTGCTTGGTGTTGAACTTGTGAAAGATCGTCAGTTGAAAACTCCTGCGAAGGCTGAAATGTTGCAGATTACTGAGCAGATGAAAGGTCTGTTTCAAACTACTTATGTGACATGCTTTTGTACCCAAAAATGTGTGTATATATATATATATATATATATGATTTTTGTATCTTGTCTTGAAGTGGTGGTACACTATAATACTTAAGTATTAACGAGTTTAGATTGCAACAAATTTTCAGACATGGGAGTGCTAATTGGGAGAGGTGGCTTTCATGCAAATGTTTTAAGGATCACACCCCCTCTTTGCTTCACTAAGGAAGATGCAGGTCGATTGTTGTTGTTGTTATCATCACCTTTTTCTTTCTCTTATCAGCACTGATACTTATTTGCTAATCCTAACTATTCTGTGTGATTGTAGATTTTCTTGTAGATGTGATGGACTGCACAATGTCAAAGATGTGAAGGGTATTCAAATAAGGAGAAGATGGAGACCCTTGAGCATATCGATGATGGAAGTGTTCTGTTTTTATTCATTTTTATAATTAGATTAGTAATAATTAAATCACTTGACTAAGAAGATGTGTTGGAATTTTTTTCTCTTTGATCCAAATGGATTAATTTGTGTTAATCGACTTATTATTTATAGTTTTTGGATAATTTGATTTGATTTTTAATTTATTGTGTCAAAACATGAACCAAACGGTATGTTTATACATTCCTATATATACACACACATACACACACACACACACAAGTTGATTTTGAAATTAGTTAATTTTTTTTTTATTTGGATTAGATTTGAAATAACAATATGATGTTATCTTTTATGTTGAATTATTGATGATGTTATCTTTTTTTGTTATTTGTTTATGAATTAACAAAAAACAATTATAACTTTATCATGTTAATGAATAAAATGTGATATTTTTTTATTATTAAATATTATTATTATATTAAAAATTTTTATCAATGATGTTTAAATGTATTAATTAGGTTAAACAAAAATAGGTTTAAACACTCTAAATCAAACTATCCAAAATTGATTATCTATTATTTTAATTTAGTTTAGGTTAAAATTAATATTTTAACCTTTAATTTTATATTAAGTTCCAATTTCATCTCTTTTTTTGTTTTAATTTTATTTTTTACCTTTACTAATAGATGCAATTTCTTTTTTAGATCAAATATTATATTTATATATCATTATCACTAACATCATATATAAAACTGTTATGGATGTATTGTTTTTAAAACGTAATTAAATTAGTAAAAAAATTAAAATAAAACTAAAATGAGCATTAAATTAATTTTTAAATAACTTTTATTTTTTAAAAATTTTTAATTTTTAAATTTTAAATCTTTAAATAAAAAATTTAAACAAAATTAAAATTTCATAAAAAATGAAGAAAGAAAAAAAAAATTTAACCTCTAGTCTAATGTGACGCAATATAAACTTGTCACTATATTAACCAATTACGTGAACTACGGTTCCCAAGGAGGTACCACTCTCCCACAAGCTTGCGTGTTGCCATTCCTATAAATAAAATGTTTAAAAATTAATGTTAAATACAGATGATTAATTATAATGATAGATAATTTAATTTTTTTAAATAAAATTTTAATTCAAGTCTTATCTATATAAAATTTTATTTAAAAAATTTTATTCATATTCTAAAATTTTCGTTAAGTCAGATTAATTATAATTAAATAAAATTTGAAATTCTGATAATTGAAAAAATTAATTTTAAATATTAAATTAGGTTGATGGCGATTAAATCATAGGTTGACCATTAGACAGCTACTTTTCATGGAAAGTTGGAAACGTTTTCTTGTGGCTATAATCAATTAATTAAGATTTAACAATTATAGGACGACGCACAGCGCCAAGGTTCGACAGTTGGTATTTCCAAAGAGACAGTTGGTATATCTTATATATTTTCACTCATCATATTTTATTTTATATTATAAAATATATTATTTTATAAAATTATTAATTAAAAAAATTTATAATCATTATAGTATAAATTATATGATGCCTGGTCAATAATATTTATATAATTTTTTATTTTTTGAATTGGAAAATTTATATATAAATATAATAAAAATTGAATAATTAAATTTTATTAATTAAATATACAAGTAAAATGATGTTTGAAATGGTGATAACAAATATGTGACGGAGAAAATTTTGTGTATACTTAATGTACATATAATTAAGGATAATAAAGGATTGAAATTAAATTTTTTCAGTAAATTTTACTGTAAAGATTCCATCTCAAATTTTTATTATTTTCTGTTACACAAGAAAAATTCATATGTGGCGAGGCCTGTGTGGGCCACAATCCAGATTCCAGTACAATGCGCAAGATACGTGATCACAATCTACGTGTTGAGGTATACACTCTCAACTGACACGACGTGAGAGAGTGACGAAGCAAATGCAGATTGCAGTGGAACTTGGAAGCGCGACGACAATGCAGAAATTTAGTCAGTGGTTAGTGTTGTCGGAGAGGGCTTCACGGTTGAGCCGCCGTTTCCTCTCCAGCATCCCTCGTAGCGATGAAAACGGCGACGTTCTTCCCGAAATGCCGTACTTCGATTACACTCCAGCACCCTACAGAGGACCTTCCACATCTGACCTCTTGAATAGGCGCAAACAGTATCTCCCAACCTGCCTCGGCCCCCTTTACACCAACCCAGTAAGCCTTCGAACTCTACACTTTCTTTGCTTAATTCTTGATCATGATTCAAGAGTAATGTATTTTGCACGAATTTTTCTATTCTTGATATGGTGGCAGTTAAATTTGGTTGAGGGTAAAATGCAATACCTGTTTGATGAAAATGGTCGCCGATACCTGGATGCCTTTGGTGGAATTGCCACTGTTTCATGTGGGCATTGCCACCCTGACGTGGTGGAAGCAATTGTTAACCAGACTAAGCTCTTACAGCATACTACTGTCCTCTACTTGAACCATGCTGTTATTGATTTTGCTGAAGCTCTGGCATCTAAGTTGCCAGGAGAACTCAAGGTTTTTTTTTTTTGGTTTCCTTCTGGGAATTTATAATTTCATGATTTAAACTGTTCTTTGTCGCTGTGCTGATGAGGGATTTTTAGTTTTCAGGTTGTTTTCTTTACAAATTCTGGGACAGAAGCCAATGAGCTGGCTTTAATGATTGCTCGGCTGTACACTGGTTGCCATGATATAATTTCGATCAGAAATGGTTACCATGGAAATGCAGCAGCCACGATGAATGCCACTGCTCAATTTTTGTACAAGTTCAAAGTTGTACAGGTGCCCTTTCCGCAGCTAAATGATAGGCTTCTCTTATATGAGTTCTTGTTGAAATCTATTATTAAGTTGTAGCATCAAATGAGGCTACAAGCTCAAAACACTCAACTTGCATGCTTTCACTCTTACAGTTGTTATTGCCTCTATGCTAGTAGACTGGAGTTCACCATGCGCTCAACCCTGATCCCTATAGAGGCGTCTTTGGTTCAGATGGAGTAATGTATGCAAAAGATGTGCAAGATGTAATTGAATATGGAACCAGCGGTCATGTAGCCGGCATTATTGCTGAAGCCATTCAGGTAATGCTATATATCCTTTAGTAGTACAACTTTGAAAATGACAATATCTTTTAACAATGGCATGGATATTATTAAGAAAAAGTTCCATGTGTGACAGGGAGTGGGCGGAGTGATGGAGTTGGCTCCAGGTTATTTGCCAGCAGTTTACAGCATCGTGAGAAAAGCAGGGGGTCTCTGTATAGCTGATGAGGTCCAATCAGGGTTTGGTCGCACTGGTAGTCACTTCTGGGGTTTTGAGGCTCATGGGGTTGTGCCTGATATTGTAACTCTTGCTAAGGTAAATAGCGTCTTAAGTCCTATGTGGCGTGATGCTTTCCCTGATGTTATTAGCTTTTTAGGGAATCCAAGTGGGACTTCTGGACTATTAATGACTCGCGGCATTTGCACACAGCATTCATGCTCATGCATGTGATAAATAGTAACTATTTGTAACATTACATGTATATCATTTCTAGAAGGCATGCATGTAGCTAAAAGTACAAAGTTAATTGTCTTAACTCAAATAGCCAAATAGGATTGTACCGTACTTTTGGTGTATGGCGGCTATGATAGGTAAATTTGCAGCTGGGAATAAATGATTTAATTTCATATGGGAATGAAGTAAGGTGTAAACTTGTATGCTAATTATTTTCTTTAGATATAAAAATTCACACCGGCTAAAGGTTTGGTTTTTCCTCCTTTGCATATATCTAATGTTTCATAATTACTGCGAGTACTACATTAATAATGCACTCCTGCGTAATGGCCAATTGTTAACTAAAATGCTCACTTTAGAAAGCCATGTCTGCATATGTGATTTAGTAAACTAATATAAGGTTCTCTTTTGGTACCATAATATCATAATATAGTCTGAAATTCCGGCTCGCTTTACTGCATCTCCTGCAATTTTAAGTTTCATTATCCATGGTGATATCAGGGAATTGGTAATGGTGCACCTATTGGTGCAGTGGTTACAACTCATGAGATTGCCAAGGTGTTGACATACCGCCAATATTTTAGCACATTTGGAGGAAATCCTGTCTGTACGGCCACTGGTTCAGCTGTTTTAAGAGTAATTGAGAAGGAAAGACTTCAGCAGAATGCATTTGATGTGGGGTCATATATGAAAGAGCGTCTTGTTTCACTAATGGAAAAGCATGAAAGTAAGTTTCTGAGATTTTTCTAAAATTTTTTTGGTTGTCTTCCGTGGGGTGCGAGAAGATTTTTGGATGTTATTCACTAACGGATTTCACTTGCTATCAGTTATTGGCGATGTGAGAGGTAGGGGTATGTTGCTTGGTGTTGAACTTGTGAAAGATCGTCAGTTGAAAACTCCTGCGAAGGCTGAAATGTTGCAGATTATTGAACAGATGAAAGGTCTGTTTCAAACTGCTTATATGACATGCTTTTGTACACAAAAATGTGTGTATATATATATATGATTTTTGTATCTTGTTTTGAAGTAGTGGTACACTATAATACTCAAGTATTAACGAGTTTAGATTGCAACAAATTTTCAGATATGGGAGTGCTAATCGGGAGAGGTGGCTTTCATGCAAATGTTTTAAGGATCACACCTCCTCTTTGCTTCACTAAGGAAGATGCAGGTCGATTGTTGTGTTGTTGTCGTCGTCATCACCTTTTTCTTTCTCTTATCAGCACTCATACTTATTTGCTAATCCTAGCTATTTCTCTATGATTGTAGATTTTCTTGTAGATGTGATGGACTGCACAATGTCAAAGATGTGAAGCGTATTCAATAATCATGGACGAAGAACATGTTCCATCTCTCATTATCTCATGCACATAAATTATAAATAATGATATAAGCACTTATGCTTATTTGAACTTCTTAGGACTACTTCAGTCACGTAGTAACTTATTGCAGATATGCTTGAGCTTATGTGTATTTTGTGCTAGTAGAGAGCTTTGTTGCTTTGGTGCAACACAGCTTAATTGGAGGCAGGTCATGCAGCTTTGTTGCTCTGGTGCAACACAGCTTAATTGGAGGCAGGTCATGCTTGCGTCATACGCGAACTGCTAAATACTATGAAAAGTCAAATATTTCGGCTTACATTATTCTTATCCAGAATCCTTCTCTGAAGTGTCAAATTCTAAATAATTTTTTAGTGTAAGTGCGATCTAGGAATTATCTTCTCATGGATGGATATATGACCTCCACTCAAAACGGTCTGCTTTTGTAGTGTCAACCTTAGAAAAAAATATATATTATCCACTATATAGTGTTATGCATAAAGGTCCCCATCGTTGACATGTTCATCCCAAACTCATCAACAAGACTTGTTAAGCAAAGCAATAATAATGGAAACCAAATATTTTATGGCTTGTTAGGGAGAGGTGAAATAGAGGGAAAGGAACAATCAGCAAAATTTTAATTTTGTTATTTATTTTGATTTATAATGAAATTTCATAAATATTCTTTTATAATGTATGGATTGAAAAAGTGGATGAATTAGAAGGGAAGAAAATAAATAAATTAAATTTAAATAAAAAAAATGTGAAATTTTTTATGTTTGAATGCAACTTTTAAGAATTATTTTTAGCCTGTAAAAACATAAAAATAAAAAAACTGTTTGAATAATTGTTTTCAATAGAAGAAAACAAAAAAATAGAATATATATTTTGATAACAGAAAATACAGAATAATTAAAAATGTTATAAACTCAATTTTTTTAAAATAAAAAACACATAAAAGGTTTGTTTGATTATAAATTTTAAAAATTATTCTTATTTTTTAAAACAGAAAAACAAAAAAATTGTTTGAATTTGACAGAAAACAAAAAAAAGTTGAATATGTATTTTAAGAATAGAAAATATAGAACAATTAAAAGATGTCCTGAAATCTAATTTTTTAAAACAAAAGAAAAGTAAAAAATATGCCTTTTTATTAATTGCATGAATATAAATACATAAAAAAATACTAATTTAAATTCTCATAACTAATTTTATAAAACAATTTTAAAGAACAAAAAAATAAAACAACTATCCAACATGCCCCAACTCTTTTTTTTAATCAAGTCTTTTTATTAATAACATGTATTCATACATGAACACAATAAGTAGCATAAATTCTCAAACTTAATTTTAGAAAACAATTTTAAAGAATTAAAAGGAAAACATCGTTCAAATCCGTCCTAAAATGTTATATTTATTTTTCTTGTTCTCTCCCACAGAGCTTTTCTACTGGATCCTATGACTCCTATCTTAAATATAAGAATTCCGGTAAATATATCAGAAAAAAAATGTAAATGAACTTATAATTTCTACTTGTATATTACTCTATTAACTCAGCTTATACTACAGTACATATGAAAAACAAAAAAGAAATTAGGTGTATATCCACCAAGTCAATAAATATCTGTGTTCATCTCCTATTTGTTTGGTCAGGTGTATAGGTCAAATCTCATAGAATCTGCCACATTTCATTTTTGGGGTATGCTATGCAAGGAACTGAGATTCCTTTAGTAAGTTGTAACCTATTTTAATTGGAAAGTTTCATATCGCAAATAATGATTCTTAAGTCAATAATTTTAGCCTAATAAAGTCCTACAGATATGCTTAATTATCGTAAGCACAATGATGGTCTTAGAGAAGCATCCCATATTCTTTCTTGCACTCTATCACATGTTTAGTGAGTTTCATCCAGAGACTTCTACCAATATTATCCCTTTATATATTATCAAGGTAGCCACTACCCAAGTCCATTCTGTTCTGTCAAAGCTTCACCCAACCACTTGATAGATTCAGAATTTCTAATTATCACAGTTTCACTATGGATGGATGAGGCCAAAGGAAAAAATTGCACAATCTGTTTTGCATATAAATATGGAAGTGGTTAGCTCCATCTAAACCCACTACAGCTATATCTCATATTCTCACATTTCTATGGCAAGCCAGAAGATGATTTCCTTCTTAATTGATACTAAGGATGTTGTGCTTGTTAAACCATCAAAGCCAACACCTTCCACTGTTCTTTCTCTGTCTACTTTTGACAAAAATCCTGACCTTAACATCCTCTGTCATACAATCTATGTCTTCAAAGCAAATCCTGATCATTCCCTTAATCATGGCCAACCAGACCCTTCATGTGTGATCAAAGAAGCCCTCTCAAAGGTTTTGTTTTTCTATTATCCTCTTGCAGGGAAGCTCATAAGCCACACTGATGGAAAACTTAGAATCAACTGTAATGCTTCTGGGGTTCCATTCTTAGAGGCAATAGCTAACTGTGAACTTTCTTCTCTTCATTACCTTGACGGGATTGACGTTGAAATAACACAACGCTTGGTCTTTGATTATGCTTCTGAAGATGAAATTTCTGGTCGCCACCCCTTGGTTTTACAAGTGACCAAGTTTCTCTGTGGGGGTTTCACCATTGGAATGGGTTTGTCCCATTCTGTCTGTGATGGGTTTGGTGCGTCTCAGTTCTTCCGAGCCATGACTGAACTTGCAAGTGGAAAAGACGAGCCATCTGTGAAACCTGTGTGGGAGAGAGAGAGACTGGTGGGAACCATTCTTAAGGAACCAATCAAATTTCCCTTTGAAAAAACTTCCTCTGCTACCTCACCATTCTGGCCAAGTTCACAACTTTCGTATCAAAGCTTCAACGTGAAGGGCGAGAGCGTGAGAAGACTCAAAACGAGCTTAACAAGAAAGAATCACGATACTGAAAGTATCACAACTCTGGAAGCCCTTGGAGCCTACGTTTGGAGATCAAGAGCCAGAGCTATGAAACTGAACTCTGAAGGGAAAACGTTGTTCTGTTTTGCTGTGGGAGCGAGACAACTGGTGGATCCACCTTTGTCTGATGGGTACTACGGAAACGCTTTCGTGGGTGCCAATGTGGTTCTAACAGTGAAGGAACTCAACGAGAGACCACTGTACGAGGTTGTGGAGCTCATAAAACAGAGCAAAAAGGCCGCTTTTAACAGTGACTACATCAGAAACTCGATCAACATGTTGGAGACAATGAGAGAGATGAATGTTAGGATCGAAGGAACAGGATCGTCGACGGTATTAACAGATTGGAGGCAGTTGGGGTTGCTGGAAGAAGTGGATTTTGGATGGAAGGGTCCAGTGAACATAGTACCTTCACCGTGGAACATGTTTGGGTACGTGGATTTGTGTCTGTTCTTGCCTCCGAGTCATTTGGATCCTGCCATGAAAGGTGGGGTTAGGGTTTTTTTGTCTCTTCCTGAAGCTGCTATGCTCAAGTTTAGGGAGGAGATGGAGAACCTGGAGCATATTGGTGAGGATGACGGTGGTATTTAGAAAGATGGGAAAGGAGAGAAAAAAAAAGTTAAATTTGTTTTTTTTTTTTGGGGTGGTATCTCCTTCAGGGATGTGAATTTTTTTAAAAAATATGATGATATTGTGAAGAGACAAAGTGTGTGAAGAGTGAAGAAAGAAGACGTATTAAAGAACTATTTGAAAGCTTAATTTCCAGAGATAAAGGATTGAGTGGTTTCCTTAAGTTGACATTGTGTCATATTTTTATCCATAATGTTTGTTGTTGTTGTCGTCTTGTCTTCCAAGTACTAATGTGATATTTTCTTTCTAGTGATTCTATTTTGGCTAATCCTTCATGAAAATGTTCTTAAAAACTTGAATTCCGAGAATTTTTATAAATTTGTTATATATATTAATTATTAAATAAATAAAATTAAGAATAATATAATTTAAAAATAACTTAATATAATTAATTTTTTTAATTATCTATTTTAACTTCATATATTTTTTATTTTTTAATTAAATAAATATATGTATTATTTATATGAATTCGAGTGTATTATTCTTAATCCGATTGTTGTTTATTCATTTGGAGAGGAAAAAAAAATTTTAAAATTTTGTTCTTTTCTTTTGTCTTTTTAATGCAAACATATTATATGAAAAAATTGTAAGGTTTCATTCTAAATAAAAAAAAAATCAAAATCAAAATTTTATGCTTTTCTTTCTCCGCAATTTTTCTTCTCCGAGAGTCTTGAAATTATGAATTTTATTCTTTTTAGAACTTCTCGTTTATATATATGGATTTGATTGAGAAGATGTGTTGGGATTATAATGAAGTGAGGTTTAAATAGATTAAGTAATTAAATTAATATTGTTTGGATGAAACTAAATGATGGAGTGAGGTAGATTAAGATAGGGTCACACATCTCAAATTTTAATTTTTAAATCCCTCTGTAAAATTTGAGATATATTGTGTTCTTTATATTTTCTCTACTCTTTTTACGCTCTTATTTTTATTTTTTCTTTATTTATTATTTACTTCAAGGTATGTGAAAAAGAAAAATAGACTTGCATATTTTTCATCTTACAAATGCTCCAGGAATACCGGACAAAAATACTTTTCATTTACGCCACGAAAATTACTGATCAGAACATTTTCCAACCAAATTAACTGAATTGGAAAGTTGGTATTATTAATCATTAATCTGTTTAATTATGATCCAAAGCTTAATTAGAGAAACATCCCATCACACGGACAGAAGCATCCATCGCATCCCATATTCTTTCGCGCACGCTTTACTCTATCACATGTTTACTCCGTAATTTCTTCAAACCAATAATATCTGTTGAGCGATTGGACGGGATTAATTTTTAATCTTATCCAAAGCAAAAATTAAAGCTAGTCTCACCCAATCTGTTTTTCATATTTATAATTAATGTTAAAACTAAATTTATATATAATTATTTATATTTTATTATTAAAATTTTTAATAATTAAGTTTTATAAATCATATAAATATTACTTTTTAATTAAAAAATCTTATGGTAAATACATAAAATTTATAATTAAGTTTTTTTCTTGGTGTTAAGCACGGTAGGAGGTAGTCTCGTTTATTTATGAAAAATTGATATTTTTTATTGGGACAGTGGATTTGGTAACCAATGTTATCAACTGTAAAAGTTTGTAAAATAAAAAATAGTTAAAGGTTACAAAGGAGTCAAAGAGATTTGTTGTGAACTCTGAAGCTCGCGTTAATATGAGATAAAAAGAGTAGAGAAAATAGATATATAGGATCTGTTAAATAATTGTTCTGTTATTTTATTTTTTATAAAATTAATTTTAAAAATTTATATTAATATTATTTTTATGTATTTATATATATGTTATTAATAAAAGGTCATATTTTTTATATTTTTTTGTTTTAAAAAATTAAAATTTAAAATAATTTTTAATTATTCTGTATTTTTTATTCCAGAAACACATATTTTATATTTTTTATATTATGTCAAAAAATATTTTCATGCTTTTAAAAATTAAAAATAACTTTTAAAAACTATAATACCCATACACATCATATAGTTTTAAGAGCCTTTAAAGATATGATCAATATTTTTTTCATTAATTAGGTGTCACCATAGTCATATTTATCATTATATACTAATAGATTGACATATGCTTCTTATATTAATTTTTTTAAAAAAATTATTTTAATTATAACAAAAAGTAAAAATTTAAATAATTTTTTTAATCTCGAATACTTTGTCTGCCAAAACTTCTCATTCCCTCGTATGTTTTATGTATTTTATTATTTTAAAAATAAAAAAAGATGAAACACTTCAAGCTATTTAAAATAATATTCATACATGGAAAATTTAGAATCAACTGCATGCAATACATGCAATTAATGTTCTGGGGTTCCAAACTTAGAGGCAAATCCTACATGTGAACTCTCTTCTCTTCATTACCTTGACTGGATCCAGTTGAAACAGCTAAAAAATTTTTCTTTGATCATCCTCCTTTTCCAGATGAAACAGCAAAAGAAACAAGATTATTAAATTATTTAATTAGATATATATAAGGAAAACACCTTTTAATATTTTAATATTCATGTGATTATTTTTGTGGTAAAAAAACGAATTACACAAGAATTGAAATATTCTAAATCATAAGAAATAAACTAATTTCAAATTTTACCTTTAAAATTCACCGAACCTGTCAGTGCCGATCACTACATATGTAAGTTCTTAATCTTCCAAATAATTATAGAATAGCTTGTTGACCAACAAATTAATGGAATATAATAGGTAGGTCTTACCCCACACTAACTATGATCATCTCTTAATCAGGTATACAAAGTTGATTTTTGACACTTTTGTTTGTGTAAACTGCGAAATGATTAATTCTGCAGAAAGGTTGAATTAGTAAGAGCAAGCATATAATTATACAGTGAAATATCTTTTATCAAATGCCTAATCATGCATGTTTAATAATTTTAATTCTACCATATCACACTAAGGTAAAGCATCATTGGTCAAAGCTGCTATGATTTTTATTTTATGCAAATAGTTTAGTATTAGCATGCTTGACTAAATATATGATAAAGTACAAACACTTTTAAAAAAAAATTGCTAAATTTGTAGTTAATATGAGGTTGAACGATTTTCTTTGTCGTCTTTGTTTCCTTAAAAAATATTTAGTTATTATATGAAAATTATTTCACTTTTGAGAAAATTAATTATTCAAGTAATTAATATTCAAATATTGGCTTATAAGTACTATCTAAAATTTATTTAGTATGAATTTCGGAATCGTCGAATGACTACAAATTTAAACTCCTAAAATCTCAAGTTGTTTATAATAACAGCTCAAACAAAATATTTTTTTTAGCTCTTGTTTATATGCGCATTAAAAGATGAAAAAAAAATTATAATTATAATAAAATATCTAAATTTTTTATAAGTACAGATAATTATTATTACATTTTTTCAAAAATGTAAGAACTATTCATCTTCCGTTATGCATGCATGTTCATGAATTTATGGGAAGAGTAAGAAGGGAAAATTAGAAAAATCATTTAATTTGTTAAAATAACTTTCTTATTATTCTTTAATGCATAGTTTTTCCAAATCTCAGGAGTATGATAGTACGCTTAAAACTATAACTACAAAGGTATATCAAATTAATGACGTGTATTTAGTAAAAGTTATGAATTAATGTGATGTTAAAAAAAAAACACACAGAAACACATACTTTCAAATAGCAATGAGATTAGATGGATCGAAAATTTGAATTTTTATTAAAATAAATGTTGACATTTATGTCTAAACATACGTTGAATAATTAGGATTGCTGTTTATAAAAAATACATATAAAAAATATATAAATAAAAATTAAATTTCAATTAAAAATTTTATTTCTTTGTTATACTATTAAATGAATATTGGGATGAAAGATACGAAAATACTCCAAAAATCATATAAATAGATTAGTACAAACAATTACTACAAGCAAGTATTATGATGGACAAAGAATATATGTAGTTTTCTTTTTACTCGGAGTACCTAGTTTTCCCAAATATCAACAATTTTATAACATTATGCTTAGAAATATGACTATGGAAGTTTTATTTAGATTCCAGAGTTAAGTATTGGATTAGATCAATTTAGTTGGATTTTTTTATATAATTGAACTGATTTAATTAAATAACTAAAAAAATTATTTAATTCATCCAAAATTTTTTATTTCATTCAATTTAATCTGAATTCATTGTAGTTAATTTAAATTAGATTGGATGATTGGTTTTTAAGAAAACAAAAAAATAATAAAATTTTAACATTCAATATTCAATATTTTCTCAATCATAATCATATATATATTTTTAATAATAAAATTAACTTTAAAATTAATTCAATATAATTTTAAAATAAATTTAATTATAATAATAATAATAGTAATAATAATTTATACTTTTATTTAATATTTATATATAAAAAATATAAAAATTTTATTTTTTAATTGACTAGATTTAAATTTATCAAATTTTTATCTAATCGATTAATTTTGGTCAATTTTAATTACATCAATTAGGTGAATTCAATTGAAATTGTATCAAATTGAATTTGGTCAGTCTAGTTTTATTGCATTAAAATCACCTTGTTGATGACATCGCCGTTGAAGTTATCCACCCTTATCTAAATCCTGTCTATATAACCTAACTATCATATTTTTGTTGAATAAAATATAAAGTAGCAACGCAGCCAACGCTAAAAAAATGACAACAGAAATGTTCAAAGCTTTGTGCGCATGACTCACTGTTATCATAATCGGTCATCGCTCATCTTCCCATCGACTTCCTCAGCGACGCGCACTGAATAATAATGAATATATATGCATTGCTCGCTTCTTCTCTTGCTGACTTGTGATTCCATTTATTTTCCTTCTCATCACTTCCCTTTCGTCTTCTTGATCCTCAATATCCAAATAGCTTCCGTTCCCCTACTCATTCTTTCATTACATTCTGCTTAGATTGCGAATCACAGGCTATGGAATCGGAAACCTCGGAGTTCCCGTACCCCGTGGTTGGTGATCTTCAAATCTCGTATGATCTTTTCGGGTCCAAGAAACATCTAGGAGTCACACGTGGCGATCTCGCGTTCGCCAATTCTTCTAACGCTATAGTTTTCAGGGTCAAACGCCTTTCTCCTGAATCATCGCTTACCAACAAGAAAGTGCTGCTTGATGCTACCGGCAGTCCCCTGCTCTCTATACACCGGTACCATGTGAGCCCCTTTATTATTTTCCTTGTTTCTCGAGAAAATAAAATAAATTTCCGGGAAACTTCCCTTTGTTTTGTCAGGGGTTGGGGGAGAATACTGGTCGTGTTTGCTTTGATTTCTAGGATTTCAGAATTAGCGCAGGCCACAAATTAACCCTACTTATCAATGACCCTCTATACGAGCTTGGTTAGAGTGAATTAAGTGAAATTGATATATATATTGTTAAAGTAGTGTTTGGATTTCAGAAATTTGGAGTAAAATGGGCCTCTCTTGCGAACTTTTTGTGCCATGACCGATGTTTATTGAATAATTCTGTTTTGTTAGGACGGATCTTGGAAATGCTACACGGGGGACAGTATTGATGACAATGATTTAGTGTTCAGAGTTCATAGGTCCCGGAAAACGTTCACTACAGTTGAGTTAGAGGTGTTTCTTGGTGGTGAGACGTCTCAAGACTCAACATGTGATTTCAGAGTGATAGGTTCCCCTTTTCAGAGATCATGCAAAATATATAGTGGCAATGAAGTGTTGGCGCAGGTAGATTCTCGTCCTTTCACTTACTGCCACTGTTCTCTGAAATAGTTGCTGCTCTAGTGCTTTGGGTGTATAAGGTATTAATGTGTGTTCTTTCTAGGACTGTTTGACTTCAGCAGAAGATTTAGCTTTCTTATCACTTTTCTATAATTGAAGTTGGTTCATTGTTGTTTAAGATCAGATAAGAGTAATATGCAAGCCTGATCAATCTAGTACATGAACATGATAGTTGGATAAGTAGAACTTGAGATGTGTCCATTGTCCAATAATATTGATAACTCAGCTTTGTGAATCTGGTGCAATTAATGAAGTTGTTGATGTAATCGTGGTTGCTGTCACAAGTCATAACCTTAGCTGAATATATTGTACTTAGTTATGTTTTGTTATATCTAATTTCTAACTGCCTCTCTCAAATGTAAGGGGAACCCTTGTCTTAAGGAGTTGACTTAGGAAAGCTGTTAGTTACTTGCAGAAGGTGAGAAATGCTTTTTGTAAAGCTTAAATACCTCTGTAATGAATAAAAGATATGACTTTTCTCCCCTCATTTTCATGTTCTGGTTGCTGTATAATCTGCTCCCTCACAAACAAAAAGGGCAATGCGAGAACCTGATCTCTGGGGGTTGAACTCTCCCACCATTAGATCTCCTTGAGATTTGTATAGAATAATTTTTTATTGCTATACATATAGATCTCGAAGTGATCTATCAGTGGAGATTTTGGACTTCTAAAAAATTTGAGCTCTTCAAAATAAAATCCTAGCAAAAATACTCTGCCCTTCTCCATTCTAACAAATCTTTTTATTTATATCTGTCTTATCAGTGGGAATTTGACTTTAAAAGATTTAATATATGGCCTATCATACATCTCAATTTATGCTTCACTAGCTTGGGGCACAGGGGCACAGCAATTGAAAACTAATCATAGTTCCCCATCCATATACAACAACAAACAAAACTTTTTCCCACTAAGTGGGGTACAGTTCCCCATCCATATATCTAAAATTTTAAAATTGTAACATACAAATACAATAGCCCAATAAACTTTAGTTTAGGTAGAGGGTTGCTTTTGTTTTTTTACTTGGAAGGCTTTTATATACATGAAAATATCTATGATCTCGTACATATTGTTGCAGTATAAAGTATAAAAACTATGCCCTCAATCGAGAAGACATAATGCATTTATGCTGAAGAATCATTACTTCTGTATTGAAGTTAAAACTGCAGCTGCCAAGTTATAAAGACTTGCTGATCAGTTTTCTTTAATGGTTTTGAAGTATAGATGATAGAACCTTAGAACAGAAAATAGAAATTAAGAAAAGGAACTCTAGCAAGATATTAAATGCAGAATCTGAACATTAATAAATTGCAAGAGGTGGACCGTAGGTGGTACCAAACCCCAAATACAAAGTGATAATTTGAATAATTCCTTGACAACCTAAACTAATCCTAAGGGATATTTATAATCATATACCCAACTATGCTATTGATTAGGAAAACTGCAGAAAACATGAGGACTAACTAGAACATGGAGAAAAAAGTGCAGACATGCAGTGTTATGCAGAAAGTGGTTGAGCTACATCCTAAATTGATAGAACCTTCTAGTAAAGGTATGAAATGGCTGGTAGTTAGGGGCTGGTAAATGTTTCTTCCTCTTACGTGGCCCTCTTTTTATCGGAATAGTGGGGTTAACAGGCTTTGGTATCATATCAATAGATGACAGACGATTGATATTAAACCACCGGGTTCTCTAGCTTATCAACTAATTTAAGGGTATCTACCTAGCCATTTGTTATCATCAAGTAGTTTAAGAAATGGAAGGTGACAAAATAACTGAAAAGAACAATGTTATGACGGTTTTAGAAGGTTTTTATTGTGGCGTAGGAAGTTGCAAGATCCATTATACTCTACGTATTTTATTATTATATAATCTGGATAGTAGATAAGAGAAGAAGGAACTTTTGAAACTAAACAGAGTTGTTACTCTTGACTGACTCAAAAATATATATACTCTTGGAATCTAGAAAGTGTATTACATTGCAACATATCAAAGATTGATTCTGAGTTTTGCTTTTCTGTTTTGGGTGCAGACTTGCCTGATGAACAAGCTTAGCCAGACATTTGTCAGTAGGAGTAAATTTCGGCTAACAATTTTTCCCGGATCTGCTGAGCAGGTTTTAATTGTGGCTTTGGTTGTAATATTTTTGAATGGACGGAAATAATATTCCCAGAAGATAGCATGTAAATTGCGTTTTATTTTTGGCAGACTTTTCTCTCTCACTCCGCACTGTGAGAGTTGAAGTTTGCTGTTGCAGGATATTTCTCGCTATAAATCCCTTTTTTTTTTATATATATATTTAACAAATAAAATTTTGAATACTTCATATTTTATACATTTGGCTCTTCAATAAATATGGTAAAGGAGACCGTTGCAGCCCTAATAGACCGCATTGCAGTAATTTTAGATATTGATATCTTATATTATATATATCATATAAAATAAAATATAATTTTAAAAAATGTGATATGAGGAGAGAGGAGGAGGAAAATATAAATAATAGAAATTTAAAATAAATAAAGCGTGTGAAGCTTTATTTTATTTTGCCAAAAAATTGAAACTAATTATCTATTACTGAATTTTATTATTTTTAAATATAATTATTATTCTTTTATATTCTAATAATTAAAAAAATAACATTTACTTTAATATTTGTCGAAGAAAAAAAAATGTAGACCTTCAACTTATTTCCAAAATATTCCTAATAAGAGAGGATCCTATTTGCGAGGATATAAATTTTGAGTATATTACTGTCTTTAGTTTTAATAACACAAACTGTTCTCATTATTTTAGAAGTACGCACTCATGTTAACTTATATTAGAAGTGAGTTAAAAAGTGCCTTAGGTATACACTACTCTGAATCTCTCATCCACCTCAGTACAATTTGTCCCTTTGTAATTTGTATAATACCAATTTTTAATGAAAGAGACTCCAATTGCAAACTAAACGTAAATATATATATATATATATAATTTGACAATTAAAAATATTTGTTTATATAAATTATTTAAATATAAATTAATTCTTAAATATTGATAAAAATATGTTAAAACTAAATTATCTAATACAAATTATTTTTTTCAAAAATTTTTCTTAAAATTTTATTTTTAAAAAATTATTCAAAATTAAAAAAATATAAAAAACAACTTCAAATGAGTCTAAATCTAATCCTCTATAAATTTTGCCTAAATTTTTTAAAAATAAAAGCATAAACATAGAAAAACTGTTGCATACACTCCATAAAAATTTAACATTTAGTTCCAATTCCAATGTCACTTCACCACGAAAAAAAATACTTATAGCAAGAGAAACATATTTAAAGCGGTAATGATTATTCTTTTCTATATTTTAAAGACAAAACACAAATGAAAAGTAAACATAAGGCGGTAATCTGAAATGACCTCGCTACCCCTTTCCTCATGATGTGGCGGCGCATCATTTGTTCACATTTCTTCACGCGCGAAGTTAACTCATACTAGATTAAGCGATCGCCGCGGCTCGCGCGAGCCAGGTTACCGCCTCCCAGGAAAATAAAAGAGAAGGAGCAAAGAAGTGTCCACGGTCCAGCCATAAGTGGCGGGAAATCCTTTGTCGACGAAGCTTTCCTGGTATAGTACGGTGCGTTCCTGGTATAGTGCGGTGCGTTTTGTCAGAGAAGCCTAATGGGGAGGCCGAAAGGAGAAGCAGCCAGAAGCAAGTCACGCCCTTCAAGCAGCAGGTGAATTCTTTACTCATTCAGTTCTAAAGATTTTACAATAGCATTCATCTATTGCTCTTTCAAATTTATCTTACTGCGTGCTTTTCTTTTCACAGTCTTGCAGCATCCTTATTGCGGTCGGGTTCCGGCGCCACCGTGGGATTCGGTGGTTATGTCGGTAGTTCTCGGCTCGATTCTTCTCTCTCAAGTGATGACTCAGTGCCCTTTGCCGTATGTCTTTTCAACTCTTTGGCTTCTTTGGAATGTTTGCAATCCGGCAGCTTGAACTTGAATTGTGTTACTACATGGTCAAGATTAATTTGTGATAAATTATTTTGCACCTTACTTAATGTTCTTTACTTAATGTTCTTTCGTTTTTCACTCTCGGGTACGCAGGATGTAGATAGTGAAATGGCAGTGCACTTGAAGAGGCTAGCAAGGAAGGATCCCACCACTAAGGTTTTTAGTACTTCTCCTTTTGTTTATGGTCTTATGTGGATATTTTTAGGAGGATATCTTATCTTCCTTTCTTTTGTAATTTACTCTTTGCTTGATAAAATTTTTTTCTTCAGTTTTCCTATCCAAAAATGAGAAGAATGCAATGCATCACTGTTATTTTGCTTTCAAGTTTCTTAATATATAATATGATCTCATTGGCTTTTCATTTTTGTTTTTTAAATGACAGCTTAAAGCATTGGCGTCTTTAACAGTGCTGCTTAAGCAAAAGTCTGCAAAGGATATTGTCTTAATTGTTCCTCAATGGGTACAGACATTCATATATTTTTCTTCTTATGTTTACATTATTAATTATTTATCTGTGTATTCTTTTATTAGGTCTCTAGCCCTCAATGCCTTACTATTGGTTGTCTTGTCTGAAGCTTCGAGGATAGTTATTTCATTCAACTTGACTACGTAAGTCTTTCTTGTGTAGGCATTTGAATATAAGAGGTTGCTTCTGGACTACAACAGGGAGGTTCGGCGAGCCACTCATGAGACCATGACCAACATTGTTACTCTTCTCGGGTTTGAACTTCATTGAGTGAAATTTATGCTTGTTTATTGTTGTTTCTGCTGTAAGCTATTTGGACAAATAAGTCGTTCAGGAAAGGATGTTGCTACAATTGTTTGTGAAGTTGCAGTTAGGAACTAGTTAAATTTGAACTGAAGAATAGAAGTTTTGCAGACTTATGCCTCATCAACTTGGCTACGTTCCAGTATCATATTATGCTTTTCGATAGTACCAGTTTTAAAATTTGAGGGAACTTTTATCTGTCTGATTCAACATATAAGTTGCTTGCACCAATAGCTTATGGATGAGCATTTAGCTTGAAACAGAGTGCTTCTTTTGAAAGGTGTTGCAGACTTGTTAGATTACACTATCCATTAAAATGAACTATTTAACAGGAGTACTTGTCAATTCATATCTACATGCTAAATCTGTCTGCTTTAATCTGCATTGCAATCACTTTGTAGCATTTAGGTTTGACGTGAATTAAATATTTTGTTATTTGCTTGTCTTGAGAGCCTTTTGGAGTGAACTTAATAGACATAGTAAGAGCATTTAAAGGTTTTGTAGTTTATACATTTGATCTTTGTGCTCTGTAATGTCTGTATGCATTACTTATCTATGGTTGATTTATTCACACCCCTATCAGGAGAGACTTAGCTCCACATCTGAAGACTTTAATAGGACCATGGTGGTTTTCTCAATTTGATCCTGTTTCTGAAGTTTCTCATGCTGCAAAAAGGTCTTTCCAGGTTTGGTTTCTGTGCATAAATCTTACTATTGTTTCCATTTGTCCATTTTTGTCTTCAGGAGTTAAATTTTGTGTGCAAAATGCTTGTTTCATGCATAGGTTTTCATCTTAGTTCTGTTAAAAAAAAAAAAAAAGATCTTTCTTGAGTGTTTGCTTTAGTAACACGTATAAAAAGATCCATGGCTTGTCACTGTTTCAATATTTTTCAGCATTCTTTTATTTTAATGTAAATTATCTCTTCTTTTGGAATAGAAGTGAGAGCTGTAAAGGAGAAGCTTCGTCAGACCACTTCAATTAGTATCTTAAATAGTTTACATATTCACATTTCTTCACCTAATTGATAATTTGCTAGTCCTTCAAGTATTGTAGTGGTGTGGCAGTATGACAGAGGTTTCAATGATTTTCTCATTTTTCAAAGAAATAAGAGATTTAGACGAGTGAGCAAAATATGTTTTAAAATGTGGCAAAGTTTTTCTGGATAGCAGTATCTTATAGTGACTTGTGCTTGGCTTTGAGTAGGGCTTCTATCATGTATATAAAATTTATGACTCTGTACCAGCATCTAATGTTTAAAATGACTTGCAAGGGTTGTGGGTTGGTCTTAGGCTTGCTTATGTTGCCATCTATATTCAAGCATGATAGAGGTCCTATCTGCAATAAACCCTGACTTTCACTGAAGTAATTACCTGTATTGTATATTTGTGAGACCAGGATAAGAATGAATTATTTGAAGATTGGTTTTCTTTGGGAAAATTCCTGTTTGTTTGCCATGTAAATACATTATGCTGATTTGCACTAAAAGAAGGGAAGAAGCCAATATAGAGTAGTCTCAACTTCTGAATTAGTTTCTATGAATAAAAATAAAATCTAATGCAAATAATTTGTGTAAGATATCACATGTGCACTATTCAATCAGTATGTGTTGAATTCCTGTATCATGGGCAGTGTTATCCACCCCTCCCACCTTCCCTCCAATTTTGCCTGTGCAGTCTTGACTATTTATTTTAATATATGCATATGTATGCTGGTGAAGCAGATTAAAATATTTCACATGCTGAAAAATATGACAAAGCCACCACAACTATGTAACAACAATGATTATGTTATATGACAACAGTAAATTTCTGGTCCATTTCGACTAACTTATAATGTTGTTATACTTTCTGCGTATATTTAAAAGATAAAATTGTAATTCATCTGGAAAGACATTAAATTGCAACAATATATAAATGTATACTTGTATGTGGGGACTTGGAGTGCATGCCCAAATAATTGGGTGCTGTTTCCACTTGCATGTCGGTTTGGTTATTATAACATGTAATCTCTAAGTCTGTCTGGACTACCTAGGTATAGCTTCTAATTACTGCTTTTATGCTTGCACTTGCATAACTTTATTGCCAATTTATGCTATTTGTTTCTCGTGCTTTAATCATTTGTTTATTTGTGACCAACAGGCTGCCTTTCCAGCACAGGAAAAGAGATTAGATGCTTTAATTCTGTGTACAAAAGAGATGTTTATGTATTTGGAAGAAAATTTAAAGCTCACGCCACAAAATTTGTCTGACAAAGCCACAGCTTTGGATGAACTGGAAGAGATGTACCAGCAGGTATACAGTGACAATCTCACTTTAATATAATTGTGTATGAAAGTACTAAATTTTCTATTTCTCTTTTTAGTTGACTAAAGAATATGTTTCATATTATAAATTATGTTGGATGGAAGTCCTCTTTGAGTACTGCATATACCCGATACATATTTTCAATGTTTCCATGATGAATGGATTCCACATTGATGGTAGAAAACCTCACTTCAAGTTTTTTTTTCCTTCAAATTTTCTCGTAATTTGATTGGATGGATAAATCATAAAGATTTTATGCAGAAAGGTATTGAACTTTTGATGTCCCAATGGTCATGCAAGGAAGAAACAATGTCACACTCTCATGAGATAGGGGAAAAAATTATCTGAGTTCTATTTTCATTGAATTCTCCCAGCATAAAATGAAATTCTTTCTGTTGTATTAATTAGTCTTTAGGCAATCTAAGTTTGTCCTGTATTCTTCTTTTTGGCTATCTTGAGATCTATTCTGTTCATTCTCACAAATGAGGTGTGGGATTTAGTATAGTTGCTTTATACTGAGAACTTCTATCCTCTTCCTTCTTGACAATTTCTGTTTTTGTCATTTCTGAGAGTTTTTTTTTTTTTTTTTTTGTGGTCTTACAGGTGATATCATCATCATTGTTAGCATTAGCAGCACTTCTTGATGTTCTAATTTGCCTACAGCAAGAGCGACCTGGTTTTGAGAACATAACTGCTGAACCTAAACATGCTTCAAAGGCTAGGGTGGCTGCTGTTTCTTTTGCTGAAAAGTTGTTGACAGATCATAAATATTTTTTGGACTTTTTGAAGTCCTGTAGCCCTGCTATCCGGTCAGCTACTTACAGTGTATTGAAGAGCATAATAAAAAATATACCCCAGGCTTTTAATGAAGGAAATATGAAAACTCTTGCTGGTACAATTCTTGGCGCTTTCAACGAGAAGGAGCCAACATGTCATCCCTCAATGTGGGATGTAATATTACTTTTCTCTAAAAGATTCCCAGATAGCTGGACGTCCTTGAACGTGCAGAAAACTATACTGAATCCTTTTTGGCATTTTCTTAGGAGTGGATGCTTTGGTTCGCAGCAGGTCTCATATCCAGCTTTGGTTTTATTCTTAGACATTGTGCCTCCTAAAGTTATAGGAGGGGACAAGTTTTTTCTCGATTTTTTCAAGAACCTATGGGCTGGAAGGAGAATTATGCAGTCTGTAGATAGATTTGCATTTTTCCAAGCTTTCAGAGAATGTTTCATTTGGTCATTGAAAAATGCTTCAAGGTACACATTTTTATTTTAAATGTGGTTGTCTGTACTTGCAAAGTTGAGTTACTCAGTGTGCTTCTTTGAGTGAACTAATTTCCTTTTGTATCAGATATAATGATGGAGTGGATACAACAAGCCAGTTCAGAGTCACTCTCATTGAGAATGTCCTAGTGGGGCTTTTATGGCAGGATTTTTTTATATCTGGCAATTCAAAAGGCCATGAGAGGGTCTCCTCAGGAAAAGCAACAAATTCATCTGAGGACAGTGTTCCCCTTAACAAAAAAACAGTGGATATGCAGAATACTATGCCTTATTTGCAAGAGTTGGGGAAATGTATAGTTGAAATTCTTTCAGGAATTTATACGTTGGATTTCAATCTTCTATCCAAATTCATAGTGGAATTTGAAAAGAATTGCATTGGGATTCTTCATCAAGAAGCTAATACAGAAAGTATTGAAAGAATCATTTTGTTGATGTTATTGCTGGAGCAACATGCAGTGCTGAAAGGTGAAACATGGCCCTTGGTCTATCTTGTTGGACCAATGTTGTCAAAGTCTTTCTCATTCATAAAATCTTCCGTAAGTTATTTTGTACTGAAGAATTTTTCTTTTCCACTTTACTCTCTACCCTTGTTTTCAATTAAGTCATGAAGGCGTCTGAACAGTTTCAGTAATTTGTTGTACATACAAAAGCCTTGTTACTATTACTTCTGTATGTTAGGGTATACCTTCTTATAGATTCGTCTTAGTCACAATAGAGTTCCTTTGCCTACATGCTCACATTAACTTATCTCCTTATTTACTGAGCTTTTTGTTGATCCTTCAATTGTGCATGGAGCTAATCCAGTTTTGAAGCTTAGAACTATTTTGGTTCAACAGGCTGTTTTATTTTGGAACTATTTTTAGTAAGGCCTTCTGAACAGCAAGAATTTTGTAAATTTGAACACAAGATGGTATAGTTAAAGAGATGACATCCTAATGATGTGGGAGTTATAGTGTCACCTGTATTGTGCTCCAAACCATGTTGGCATGTAGAAACCAATATGTATGGATGTAATGTCATATTATAACTTATTGGTACTATTCTTTTTTTTTGTTTTTTGTGACTCAAGCTACGAACACCAATAAGGACCCCTACACAAAGTTAAACAGTGGAAATATCAGAGTATCTTGAACCCATTTCATCTGAAAAAATAAGTCTGGGACCCAGAATTTGATGATGGGATATGCAAGAAATGAATGGTTAAGGAGTTTGAGATTAATGAGTGGAAGATTAACTTGGGAAGATTCTTGGTTCTGATTTTTATTTAAATTGGAAAATAGTGGGTCAAAGACACATAGGCTTCTGATATTGTTCGATTTACTAAATTGGAATTTGATAGCAACTTCTTTTAAATATTTCCTGACTCATATATTCTTGATAACAGGATTCGCCAGATACCTTGAGACTTTTACCTGTTGCTGTTTCAATATTTGGACCACATAAGATGGTCCAAGAAGTTTTTATTCAGAACAGAGAGCATTCTTCAAGTCAGCTTTTATGTGATGGAAAGAAAGAATTGGAAGATGGTCACTTTATGCAGATCTTCAAGGATATTTTTGTTCCTTGGTGTCTAGGGGAAAATAATAGCTCAACCAGTGCACGTCTGGATTTGTTGCTGGCACTGCTGGATGATGAGTATTTCTCAGAGCAGTGGTGTTTCATTGTCAACTATGCAACTAGCCAAAACTATTCCGAATGCCCACCAGGCTTGCTAGATGCTGACCATGCTGCAATATTGGCCATGCTCTTAGAGAAAGCAGCGGTTGATATTACTAGGAGGAAGGTAAAAGAAGATTCCAATAATAGAAAAGGCACCAATGCTGACCCTTGGAATCATGAGCGTCTGGAATCAGCTGCAATTGCTGTTTCCCATTCCCTGCCTCCTTTTAGCACTGCTCATGTGCAGTTTTTGTGGTATGTCCATTCAAATTTATCAAAGACATAATGCAGTAAAATCTTGCTTTAAGAACACATGTCTTAACCATTAAATTAGTCAACTGTGTGATTGGTGCATTTTTTTTTAAGATCCAAATTTTAGTTATCTTCAATAAATTGAGCTGGTCTCACGCCTAGAATCAAAAAGAAGTCCTGTGTCTGACTTGGATATTGTTTGGTTGGTGAATAGAGAAGACGGGAAGGAAGTCAAGGGAGCATTGAATTGATTCATCCTTTTGTTAGGTTGCCTCTTGGTTGAGAAAAAGGAAAGGATCTGGGTTCATTAGATTACGTTTTCACGGGACTCAATTTTCTATTGTCTCTACATGATAGGGTTTGGGTGGGACAGTGAGTAACCCACATTATTCATAAAAAAAAAATTAAAAAATGTGTTGACTCTTTTAAACAACATTTGTCTTACTTTCTTTGTAGAAATAATATATATATATATATATTTTTTCTTACTAATTCTTCCCTAATATCATTCCCAAAACCAAATTGCAAAGCAACTATCTTAGCCAAAAAAAAGCAGTAGTTTCCTCAGTAAGTTTTCTTTTCTTTTCTTCTATAATGTACAGAACTTTTTAGGGCAAGTTCTTCATCTGTGATATATATGGTAGATCAACCTTTGATTCTATATTTTTGGATAACAGAAGAAACATTGTAAGAGCGAAGAAAGGATACAAAAGAGGACGATAAGATGTCATCATGAGCTGAGTCATCAAGAAAAAACAAGGAAAAGTTAAAACATGTTAAAATGATAGGACCCTCCTCTTGTATTATTCCAACCCTCCTAACACAGTAGGAATTTGACATAACAAACAGAAAATAGGAACAGAATACAGCAACCAATTCAGTAAGAGTTTCAGAGTATCATCCTACTGGAATTGCTACAGCAGTCTATAGCTAAACCAGATAACAGCAAAGAAGAAAATAACATAGATGCCTGACTTTTGAGAGGTCAGACTCTCTCCCTCTAACTTAATTCCTTCCTGCCTCCACTGATTGCTAACCTCCACTTAAAACCTTTCCACTACAGTCCAGAGTTAATTATGCTATATGGAATTCCTATTCTGCCCTTTGCTCCTTTCTTTTTCTGAAATACACTTTAGCTTCTCTTTCCTTTGGGCCTGGCTTACTGCCTTCAGTTCTCTCCCTTCTAGTATAGGTTGCCCAAGTCTCAGGCCTATCATAAAACAATAAAGATCCAGTTGCTTAGCATGTCTGCCAGAGAAACCTCAAAGAAACCATGTTGCAGGCACTGAAGAGAGGCCAAAAAGACAATCTTAAAAGTCTGAGCACTTTGCCCAAGCCAAGCACATATCTCAGCATTAAACAAGGTAGATAGCACATTGCCTTAATTAGTCTCCTAATTTTTCCTCTCAGCCCCTAAAGTTGATACAAACAAAGAAACTCATCCAAATTTAGAGAACACACTCAACTGGCAGAATTCACCAAATACATCAAATAATGTCTTCCATAGTGGTAGACTTTGGGGTAACTTCAGGTCCTTAGTCATAATTTTGTTTTAGGGACTATCTGAACTAGCCCTTTGCTTTTCAAACAATTTGTGCCAACTGAACGATAGCTTTAGGAAAGTGGACATCTTCTATTGTCTGTAATGATTTATCTGAAAGTTTAGCTGGGTAATATTTCAAGTTGGTAAAGGAAAGTACTTAACCAAGTTCCTGGCTTTCATCTACTTAATATTGTTCTGAATCCGATATTAATAATATTTATTATTTGAGTGGTCATAACTCTAACCTATTTGTTTTACCTGCAGCTCTGTTCTTGGTTGTTCAGCAGATGGAAGTTCTACTTATTTCGTTTCGAGGAATGCATTGAAACTCATCTATGAGGAAATTTTCAGGAAATTACTTAGTTTTATCCAGGGTTCATCTTTCTCTTGGGTTCAATATGTAGCTTCTGTGTTAAGCAGTGATGCAAAGATCAGGGTAGAGTTTGATAGTTCTGCCAACATCTTTGACATGGCTCAATTTGCCCTTGAGGTACTTGATGGTAGCTTACTTTGCTTGAAGATGCTTGATGGAGAAAGTAGCCTAGTATCAGGAATTTTATCTACAATTTTTGTCATTGATTGGGAGTGTAATTTGGGTAAAGCTCTGGATGATTCACTTGATGACGAAACAAGTAGCAAAATTAATGCCAGGTTCACATTTGGTGTATTTATGCGTACCTTCTGTCACAGGATAAATGGTCAATTCTTGAAAAATATTTCCTTAGATAGTCATAAGAGATTGGAGACTATTTTAGTTCAGTCATTAAGATCTGCAATATTCATTGAGGACAAACTTATAACTGATGAAATTACATCATTAAGCTGTACATGGGTGCTTGAAGTTATTGAATGTCTCTGTGTGGATAGAAATGAGGAACAAAATCTGCTACATCAGCTGCTGAGCAGGGGTGAAACATGGCCTGTGTTTGCTGTTCCAAATTTCAGCTTGATGAAGGTATTGACTCTGAATATAAATATGTTCCCATTAATATTCAAGTGAGTGGATTTTTTTTTTTTTCAATATAATTTTGTTTACTAAATAGAATGGAAATATTTTGTGTTGAAACAGTTTTGCCTTATCAATGATCATTTTGTACCAAAACTGAAAGTGAGGTTTTCCTCGTCATTTCTATTTCTTCAATGACTAACCATAATTTTGAGTGGAAGGATTTGAACATAGGGCCTTCTACTTATTTATGGGAGTTAAAGCCATTAGATTATTGGTCCATCACCATCAGCAAATTCGTTAACATGTTCTCATACAAGGATTTGGTATTCCTAAACCCATCCTGAGTCACATGACAAATTTTGAGTTGTTTTGGTGTTCCTTAACCCATCCTTTCCTTTAGGCTTGGATCCCCAAACTTATTTCTCCACCTAGATAATTGCTGACAGGCAGTAGTTAACCATTTCTGCTTCTTTCTTTAATATTGTTCTGCTATGCTCATTGATTTTGTTATATATGTTATATTATAATCATGGCTAAGGAGGTGCTTGGAAATACATATGCTGAATTCTGTAACCTCTAGTGATGTCTGAATCATGGTGTCAGTTCTGTATTATTTTTTTGTTGGTCATTATTGAGTGAAGCTGCTCTGTCTTAGTGTCAGTGTGCTAGTAAGCCATATGTTTTGTCATTTTGATAATGTTAATTTATCTTATATTTGAATTGCAGCTATGACCCCTGGATACCAGGTTTCTTGCTTACTATGTCTGATATGTAACTAGTCCATATTAGTGGTAATTACTTAATAATTTCTCCTGCAATGTTACTTAAAGGTCCGGTCAACCAGCTCCCTGAATTATGGCGTTTGTATTTATCAGTTGGTAAAGAGAGCTTCCCTTCAAAATAATAAACACTTCCATTCTTTTAATTACCTCGGGTGCCAATTTCTTCTGCAGTTCTTGAGCTTCTTCTTCTTGTTTTTTTTTTAACTTTGGAATCCAAAGTTTGGATGTTTTGGGATGATTTTGGATTTTCCAACTATTTACTTCTCTTTTTATTGATAGATTCTTTTGCTCAACAAGAGAGAGACGATGACAGCCTAGTTTTGTCAATTTTTGGGCTTTAGCTTCTGTTCTTGCTCAATTAATTAGCATTTATATGGGCTTTTTTAAATTTAAAAAAAAAAAGACTTTTGGTCTAGCTTTTTTTTTTTTTTTTTTTTTTTGACTTCTCTTATTAATCACTAGAAGATTATAATGGGTTATATAAAGTGTCATTAGGGTTACATTGTTCTAACAATTTATTGATGAAGCAGATCTGTAAGTTACTTTGTGACTCTTATCTTCAGTCTCCTCTAATTATCAAAAGCAAAACTCTCTTCAAAAGTCCCTAATACTACTTTGCTTATTTGTCCTGCATCAGTTTGGATTCAGCCAAGTATAAGCTATAGTAGGGAGACAAGCCAATAGTGAACTAATCTATTTTGGAATCTAGTGATCTTGCCAACTTTGTTCCAGTACTCATACTCTTAAAGTTATTTGGTTTTTCAAATTTATGTGTAAATTCTCAAAATCTTTCCTTATGGCTTCTCCAAATAAAAGGTGTTGAATGTAACAACAAAATTATGGCTGTGTTTATATGCAAATATTGCAATGTACCAACATATAACATGTGCTTAAAGCTGTGTAATACTACCAGCGTAAATAAAATAGAATAAAGATGAAGAATAAAAACTGCTCCTTAGTCCTTACTCACCATAAATATACACCTAATGCAGGCTTCAGGACACCAAAGGTTTGTGGCTTTAATTGACAAATTAATCACAAAAATTGGGGTTGATAGAGTTTTTGCTGGATGTGCAATGCGTAATCCATCTGCAATTGAAACAAGTCAAGAGGTTACATCTTGTGCTTGGCTAGCAGCTGAAATTTTGTGTACTTGGAGATGGCCAGGGAGCAGTGCTGTGGTTTCTTTCTTACCCTTACTGTGTTCATATGTGAGAAGTAATTCTCCCCAGGAATGCCTGTTAGATGAGATATTAAACATCTTGCTTGATGGTGCCCTAGTTCATGGAGGCCATGGCACAAAGAGTTCCATTGGTTTGTGGCCAGTTCCAAATGATGTAGTGGAAGGTATTGAGGAACCATTCTTGAGAGCGCTTGTTTCCTTTCTGTACACTTTGTTCAAAGAGAACATATGGGGGACAGAGAAGGCAATGAATCTGCTTGAACTTCTTTTGAATAAACTTCATATTGGTGAAGAAGTGAATACCAATTGCCTTAAGATTCTTCCTTTGCTTATAAGTATACTTCTAGAACCGTTGTGTGGGCATGTGAAGCCAGGTAGAGATGCTAGTTCTTGTTCTTTGGAGGAAAATTTTCTACTGGATACCACAAAAGACTGGCTGGAGAGGGCTCTAAGGCTCCCACCTTTAGTCACATGGCAAACTGGACAAGGTAAATTCCTATTTCCTGAGATCACGTCACTTGTGGTATAGTAAAGACCAGATTATTATTGGAAGGGTAAAAGAGTTGAGCTGAATCTATTTCTTTTATTAGTGTGTGAACTATTACATGCATACTTTTTATCACACTAGTTTATGCACGTGCATTTTGACACTAGGTTAATTCATAATTGTGCTATTAGTTCTGTTGATTGGGTTTAAACTTCAATTATTGATGATGCTGTTTCTAATTGTTGTAGATATGGAAGATTGGCTTCAGTTGGTGATTGCCTGTTATCCTTTCAGTGCAATTGGAGGTCTGCAAGCACTAAAGCCAGGGAGAAGTGTTGGCCCTGACGAGAGGCAACTTATATATGAATTATTCCAGAAGCAGAGGCATGTTGCTGGTGGATCAGCTTTGATCAATCAGCTTCCAATGGTGCAGATGCTGTTATCGAAACTTATGGTTGTTTCTGTAGGTTATTGCTGGAAAGAATTTAGTTACGAAGATTGGGACTTTCTCTTGTCTAACCTAAGGTGTTGGATTCAATCGGCAGCTGTTATGATGGAGGATGAAGCTGAAAATGTAAATGATGCTCTTGTTGATAGTTCATCTAGTAATTTGGGTGGGTTGTATGAGAAACTTGAGCAAATTGTTCTGATTTCAGATCCATTTCCTATCAAAATTGCCGAAAATGCTCTTTTGTCATTCTTGCTTTACCTACAGCATTTTAAACTTCAACGATCTGAAGAGACAGATGACTTTGATTTATTGAAATTAGAAAATTTGGATTTTATTAAAGATAGAGTTTCAGAGGGTATCCTTCGAATACTCTTTTGTACTGGCATCTCCGAGGCTATTGCAAATGCATGTTGCAAAGAAGCTGCGTCAGTCATAGCATCATCTCGGGTTGAATATACATTTTTTTGGGAATTGGTAGCTTGTGGTGTCGTTAATTCCTCAGCACAGGCTAGAGATAGAGCTGTGAAATCAGTTGAATTTTGGGGACTAAGCAAAGGATCCATTAGCTCATTGTACTCTGTACTTTTTTCTTCCAAACCAATTCCCTTATTGCAGTTTGCTGCTTATTTTATTCTTTCAACTGAGCCTGTTTTAAGCATGGCTATTCTAGAAGATAATGCTTGTAAATCAGACATTAATGTTGCTAGTGACCAGGACTCCAGCCATCTTGATATGTCATTGGAAGAAAAAGTCTTGAAAGAAGAAATATCTCACATGATCCAAAGGGAACCTTATGAGGTTCTTGAAATGAACCTACTTGCACAACAACGAGTAAGGTTACTTTATATTTTGAGCAAATATTTTCACCAATTTTTGTATCCGTTTTTCAAGCAACTTCATTGTCTATTTTCAACTTTGTGTGATGGCTAGTACCTGTAGCTCTAATGATTCACCCCCCCCCCCTCGCCCCCAAAAAAAAAAACCTGCCCCTTAAAATTGCAGGTAAACCTCTTCCTTGCTTGGTCTTTGTTGATATCGTATCTATGGGCATTGCCTTCATCATCATCACTGAGGGAGACACTGATCCAATACATACAAGATTCTGCTACTCCAATTGTATTAGATTGCCTTTTTCAGCATATTCCTCTAGAACTTTCCACAGTGCAGAGTCTGAAGCAGAAAGATGTAGAGCTTTCTGCTGGCCTATCAGAGGCGACAAGTGCTGCAACCCATGCCATCACAACTGGTTCATTGTTGTTTTCAGTGGAATCCCTTTGGCCAGTTGAATCAGTGAAAATTTCTTCACTTGCTGGAGCAATATATGGCTTGATGCTTTGTGTTCTTCCTGCTTATGTTCGTAGCTGGTTCAATGATCTGCGTGATCGTAACACATCATCTGTCATTGAATCCTTCACAAGAACTTGCTGCAGCCCTCCTCTCATTACAAATGAATTGTCCCAGGTATGGATAAGTTTGCTGTACAAAAAAATTAAAGACATTTTAAATATGTGGAAACTATCTATCTTTGAGACACCAGGAAGGAAGAAACTGTTAGCTTTAATGATTCTGGCAACTTTTTTTAACTTAAAAGTTGAACACTTTTAATTATTTATTATTATTAATCTATTCGAGGGTTTTAATACAAACCAATATTTATTATTATTAATCAGTGCTGTACCCTAGTTTTGTCATAAATGCAAACTTGATGTATAACATAAGGATAGTTCTACATTGCCTTGTAGAATTGAGGGATATTCAATTCCCCTCTGACATTATAAGATAAGTTAAAAGAAAAAGTAGAGATAGCTGAATATAGCCTTGTAAAACTGGCACAACAAGCTTCTTGTTTCTGTTGTGTTTTGCTATTGCACAGCAGGTTAAAGGTAGCTCATACACCTTCATTGTCAGTCTATCCTTGGCTACAAGTTTCAACCTTTATAGTTGAGTCCCACCGCATTGTCTGTGGGCATCTCCATAACAATGAGCAATTAGCCTACACCAACCTTGAATGTTGATTACTGTATTCCACCTACTTGCTATTATCATCATATTCTCGCAGAACCATTGCCCATGATTTTACTTCTTGCTATTATCATATTCTCATGTCATTCAACCATGAAAAGGCACACCATGAACATTTGTTGGTTGCAGAAATCACAAATAGCATGTTTGAGTCATCGGCCTTGATGGCTAATAGGCTAAGCATGATCCATGCCGCAATAAATGTAACTTGCTATTTGCAACCTGATGTTCAGTGGCCAAAAAAGAAAAAGAACTACTATGCCGGTTTTCCAAGGCCTTAGTCAACCATCCACTACTTTACTGTACATGTTTCATAATATTATTCCTTCGTCAGAAGGGTATGAATCTTCCTCAAGCCTACAAGGGCTTGGTAGAACTAACCATAAAATAAATATGAACCTACGAAGGTAGGCTAATGTCCTTGCAACTTCTAGTCTTCACAGCAGATTGTATTTGGACTCAAATATATTTGAGATACCAGATTGTAATACCTCAATTGCATGAAGAATAACGAGACTGTGAAGGAGGGTAATGGGGTGAACAGTTGTAACTTTAATATATTCTTTAATAGAGTGCTGGCTTGATGTTGTGCTGGAATGGTTGCTGAGAATAAATCAGAATTAGTTACAGAGGATCTGTATTTACTTGGTCAGCATGCATTTGTTTACCTATGAATGACAATCTAGTTCTGATATATACCTCATTTACAATGCAGATTAAGAAAGCAAAACTTGATGATGAGAATTTCTCAGTTAGTGTAAGCAAATCAGCAAATGAGGTTGTTGCTACCTACACTAAGGATGAAACCGGAATGGATCTAGTCATTCGTCTTCCTGCATCTTACCCACTACGGCCTGTAGATGTTGATTGTACAAGGAGCCTAGGGATCACTGAGTTCAAGCAAAGGAAATGGTTGATGTCTATGATGTTATTTGTTCGTAATCAGGTAATTTGTTAGGATTTTAGTTCAGTTTTGCATTTTGCGGTTGGCTTCTGCTTCCCATTTTGGCTAATCCGCAGAATAATGTACCAACTTGTGAGGCAAAAGGATTTCAGAGCAAATTACTTTACTGTAGAAAATATTGCCTGTAGTAAATGTCTACTTTTGTTCAATTGTTGCTGAACCAATACACCTTTCTTCGTGAAATATTGTTTCAAGTTGGATATTGTGAGAATTATTGTAGGAGGATTGCACTAAAATTAACAATTTTCTGGTCCTGCAGAACGGAGCGTTAGCAGAGGCTATAGGAATTTGGAAGCGCCATTTTGACAAAGAATTTGAAGGTATTGAGGAGTGCCCCATCTGTTACAGCGTCATCCACACTACCAATGGCTCCCTCCCGCGACTTGCCTGCAAGACATGCAAGCACAAATTTCATTCTGCTTGCCTTTATAAATGGTTTTCAACTTCTCACAAATCATCTTGCCCATTGTGTCAGTCTCCGTTCTAAGGTTACATTGGAACTAATGAATTTAACCAATACTGCTTGTTGTGTGATCTCTCTGGAAGTAGTGGATCTTGAGACTGTACGCAATAGTCAACTCATATCACGACAGCTACCTTAGAAACTGCTACTGCTTCGAAGAAGTCAGGATTTCCAGGTTCGTTCTCCCTCAAGCTTCATGATAATCAAAAGGAGTTTTACCCCTTGAAATTCGAGAGGAAGCCGACTAGGGAGTTTTGTAGTGATGACATAGGTATCATATTTTGACAGGTGTATATTTTTTGAGCACTCCGCATTCTGTCTAGAAGGGCCCAGTTCTGACCATAGGAAGTTGTCTGAACAAAATTTGTTGTACATCTAGAGAATATCTTGCTTGGCCAGTGATTGGCAATTCTGTATTTTAATGTTTTTGAACATACAATAATATCTTTAAAGGCTGCACCTTACATGGGCAATAAAATGCTCAGGAAATATACTTGGTCTGCTAATCAGGTTATTAACATTCAACATCTGAAAAAGGTGGAGCTTGAATTAGTATCCATTTGCTGTTCATGAGATTTGGAATTGCCTACCCGATAGCATAATGGCCTGGGCAAATTTGGCGTTGGAGAACAGTTCTTGTGTCTGAATTTATTCCAGTAGCATCCATCATAGCCTCGCGAACAACAATAAATTTTAATGCAAATAAAATGTTTTTTTAGTTTATTTCCTCAAGTACCAGGCTGGTCCTGGCCAATGCTAAGGTTAGCAACATCTCAAGTCTCCAAAGCTGTTCCTTTTTTACTTAATATATTGTACCAGACATCTCTGCCCAGCACCCGAGCTGCATCATGATGTTATCTAGTAGGTAACACCTACGTAGACATATGAATAAATAAATATTACACGTGATTATGGAAGTCTCCATCTTATTAAAATTGCCTATTTTATTGTCAATTTTCATTTATTTGTATGGCATGGCAGGCACTGATTGGTGCCGCTTGAGCTTGACAGGCAAACGGAAAGATGAAGCTCTTGAAATTATTATTAATTCTCAAACTACAATTGTAAATTAATTTACATAATAGTACATTGCCTAGAGCAACATATTTAATGCTCATTAAACAAATTGAGTGAACCATGCAGTAAGCCAAAACTCAACGGGAAACGTACAAAATAAAGAGGGTAACTGTCAAAATAAATCTAAACTGGGGGAAGAAAAGCATATGATGTCAGTCACCGCATGCAAGGAACCAATCCCCTTATCTCTGCTCCATTTCCATTAGACAAGAAGTACAACTTTTTCCAATTTTCCTCTGAGAACACTTCACGCCGTATTAGCCTTTGCCTGCCAGAGATGAAAAAAGGCAACTAAGAATCTCACTGAAACAAATGTCAAGATAGAGAGTTTAGTTGCATTCAAGTATCGGTTAATGTTGAGCTTCCGAAATCATACAAGGTAGATTATTGCTCCAACCATGGCCAACAGATGATAGATCAGGCAGACAAGTTCAAATATAGCAAAGTAATATATTGGGAGAGAAGAGTGAGTAAACAAGTGATTATTGGCAATAATAATTTTGCCTGAGGACAAGATATAATAAATATGCAAGGATAATACACTGTAAACATACCTTAAATAATAATGGCAAACAGTCTCTGCTTCATCTAAACTGTATCGAGGAAACATAACACGAGCATCTACTGGAACATCTGGTAAGTCTTTACGAAGCTTTCCTACTGCTGTTGAATGAGAAAAAGCCCCTACCATCATATCATTATGCACCATTGACCTAAAAGCCTTCACCTGCAACAGTGACATGGAAGAATTTCAGCATTTGCACAAAAGCCTAATTGTTGACCCAAGTAATTCTAAGGAAGATGATTAAAACAATAAGACACTAAGGCTTTTTTGTTTGTTAACCCAGTACAAAGGATAACCAACATTCCCAAGGAATGCATCAAATGTAGCCTATTTTCAGAAGCAAAATTACAATATAAAAAAGCAATGAACCAACCATTGTAAGCTCTCTAGCATGTATTGGTCGACAAAAACGGATTGATACTGGCTCCTCATATGCACTGAATGTAAACCAGTTATTATACTGAAGAAAGGTGTCCAAAGGAAATATGTAAGACAACCAAAATATTGCATAAACAAATTTTCAAGAACTGAACAACTTTCTAACTTCAATTATGTTGAATAAGGCTTACTTGATCAATTGCAACTAGTACAGGCATATCTTTAACAAGTGACAACTCTTTCCTCAAGCGAACCACCACTCCAACAGCTGCATGTGTATGATCAATTCCAGTCTTCACCAGTTCATACAAATTTGTACCTTCAGGAATCGCCAGGGAATCAACATCTTTTAACCATCCAACACCAGCACCTTCACCCAATGGGATTGGATCAAAGATTTGGCATGGTAGCTGCTTTAAGTAGGACTCATTGTACTTCAAAAAATCCTGAATATAAATGACCCATCAGATCCAAACAAATACTGTAATGATTGCAGAATTTATTCAGCAGATGATATCAAGATTAATCATAAACACCGTTATTAATATGTATACAATCAAAATGAAAACAAGTAAACCAAACAATTATCTTCTTATGATTGACACCTACTATACATGAATATATCTTATTTTTGCAAGACATGCACCGAGATAGCATAAATGATATTGCAATTCTTTATATAATAACACTGGATATTATGGATGAATCTCTTCGGGCCTGAATGGTCATGGCAAAATATTTTAGATGGGTATATAGCAAAAGATAAGGTGAAAATAAGTATTCAGTCAAATTATTCAGTGTTTGGGAATTGGGAGAGAGAAAGAAGGGACAAATATGACAGACATGTACTGATCACCTAGCCTTCAACCACAATTTATATTCTTCTGTGATAAAATTCAACCATGATTTTATTAATTTAATATTGTATGTAAACAAAATATTATACCCTCTTCCAAAATGTTTAAGTATGCTCAATGTTCCTACAAATTGCTAATTTATAAGTTAACTGCTAGGTTGGCTGGGTTAATGCAATTCCTTGCACATGTTTCCAGATGGCAATAAACTGTCCACTGGAACTATCTAAACATGGCCAATTGACAACCATCATAAGCAACCCTATGGCATTTATGAATAGATCTATTTTTACCAGTGTGATCATTCATAAAGAGCATTTCTTCTTTCTTCTAAGTCACACATTAAGCTGATAAAGAGAACAAATAACTTAGATTAGCAACAATGTAAGCAATTTTCATTTAATTTGTAGTTAATATTTTGGAGTGTTTTACTCTTTGTTCCAAAGAAATTCTGTAAAGGAGCATAGATGCTGTCACTCAGGATGATTATTTACACAACGAATATAATGTTAATGATTAGCTCGGCAAGAAATATAGACAAATGAGACTGAATTACATGTGATGACAAGGGTGAAAAATATGCCCAAGCAGAGACCAAATGTTGATTTGAAATTAAATCACTTAAATATTTCGTGATTATTGGTTAAAAAGAATAGATGAATATCATTTTGTTTTCATCTGAAATTATTTGAGTTGGGAAATGAAATTAATAGTTCAATCTCATGTTTTAAATCCGTCAGGCAATAAGATATGTGGCTCCAAAAACCATGACATTGGCAGCTTCTCACTCATAACAAGACAAAATGAAGAGAGATAGAACTTAGCATGCTTGCCTTAAGAACATTTTCAGCCTGGACAGGTGTGTCCCATAGACCAGTATGTGGATGCTTATAGAAATATCCTCCATGGGTCCACTCCCGGCCTCCGGGAACGTAAAAAACTAGCCAACCTTCTTCTCGAGCCCATTGAACAAGCATTGCAAGTGCAATGCTCTTTCCACAGCTAACAGGACCATCTAAGACAATTTGCTTTCTAATCTTGGAGCCTGAAAAACTTAAATACACATTATATTGACAGACAGATGCATGATCATTGAGGTCTACATAGAAAACAGTTGTAATAGGTTTTAAAATGTGAAATTAACCCTTTATAAAAGAATTAAAAAGAAAAAGGTATTACAAAGATCACATTTCAATTTATCTTTTTCTACCAACCAAAATGAAGATAATTTGAACAAAAAGGGGCATCTAACAATCAAATTTCTCAGATGTTAAGAATTATAGAATTAATAATTAGCCACACCTATTTTAACATCATTGACAAGGATAATAGATCATGCAGCACCATGCTGTTCGTAAAGTTAAAAACAATAACACAATAATATGATAGATCAAGGCTGATCTAAGTAACAAAAACTCATCCATTAATTGGTGATGCATACCCCATAGAACAGTAAATCTGTTTATCCATGAGATAACTATTTTAACAAGACAAGAACCTGATGTTAACTTGTTATGAATCATGAATCATGAGTGAAGTTTTCAAGTATTAAAACAAAGAAGGACCATCCTCATTTGGGTGTAAGTTTGATCTTTTTTTCAGGAAGCATTAATCCGAAAAGCAGTAATAGGAAAACATTATGAGGAAAAGTGTCAAATTTGTAATCTAGGTTGCCTTCTAAATTTGAATGTAACACCAATGATCTTGCAGAAAAAAATTCAGGGAAGAATTATATCATCGATTATTAGTATCTAGCACCAAGGCAAGATTAGAGGAAGAAAAAAAGGAAATAAAAAATTAAAAAGATGTACAAAAAAATTACATCAAATCCACACCTTTGCTATTGGAGGGCCACATTGGGGGATCAACCACGCGCCTAAAATTATCACGAAGATCCAAAAAACTCTGTCGAACAAGCAAAGCAGTTCGCATAGAGTCCTCGAACTCATTCACCATACCCATTGGCAATCCCTCCGGCAACACTGCATTCAAACCCTGTCTTCTAAACCACAGCACCCCGCAGATGCAAATCCAAATGGGTCATCATTAACAATGGATACAAGCTATTCGAGAAAATCAGAGGGAAAAAAAAAGGGTGTTAGAGATTGTACGTGAACTTGAAGTAGCTGCAGGTATCTTTACGGGTGAGTTGCGAGAGTGAAGGGGTTGCGGTGAAGAGGGGGCGACCATTGGGACCTACATCAAGGGAAGGGTTTTTCTCATCGGCGGCAAGGAGGCGTTGACGTTCCTGCACATTGAACCCGGCGTCTCCGGAATCGGTAGCCCGGGAAGCGGAGACGTTGGGGGATTTATTTGCATCGGGTTTGAATTTATCCCTCTTGGCCTTAACGACAGTGGAGTAGGGGCTCTCAGAAGAGCAACTGACGGCTGGAATTGTAGTGTTCTTGAGCTCCCATGGGCGTGTTCTGGAGCTCGTAGCTGCGGCTCTTAAAATGCACCGCAACATTTTCCTCTTCTCTGAAACCACAAAGATTGAGAGCTGAAGTTTTGGGTTTTGGGAGACGAGAAGGGAGTGGCTTGAACAGAAGGTATATGACTGTAGGAAATTTGGAATGATGTAGGGGTATTCCGGTACTTTAGGAATTCGGACTCTTGGCCCGTAAGTATTCTGAACTTGGGCCTCATGTTTATTTCTACATATAACTTATGTTTATCGGCGTCAATGTGAAATGATTTGTATTTAATCAAAGATTAATGATTTTATTTAGAAGGAGGTATCTGGAAGCAACTCTATATATATATATATATATATATATATATATATATATACCTTTGATAATTAGTGATAAAATATGCGTAATAATATTTTTTAAAATTTTATATATATATATTTTATTAAAAGCAATCTTAATCATGAAAATGACAATATTTTTAATAGTAGCATCTTCTTTTGTGATTGGTTGACAGTTTTGCATGCTACTCAATATTAATTTTAATGTTTCTTATTGCATTTGGTGGAGAAGAAAGGTGCTGAACGAATTGACAATTAATCATGTACAACACTTTTCAACCATCTCATTAATTATTGCGAAAACTTACTTAAGGAAAAAAACCATTTTTGGAAGGCCATTTTATGGATATACAGCTCTTAAATTAGACTTACATTTTATTTTTATATTTTACTTTAGTCTATTAATTTTATAAAATTAATTAAATTTTTTTAATTCTTAATTCGTTAATTTATCTAACAAAAAATAATTAATTTTAATTAATTTTAATATCTCTATTTTATATTATTATTAAAATTATCACTCTATTAATTTGACATATAAAAATAAATAAATTTATAGGTAATATTATATTTAGAATTAAATTTAAGGAGTACTTAATTTTAAATTTAAATTTAGAGGTTTGTTTTTTACATATAAAATTAATAAATTATTAATATTGACAATAATATTATTACATAAAAATATTTAAATTAACTTCAACTCAATATTTTATTTGGTAAATTAATAGAGTTGGAGATTAGAAAAAAATTTTTTTTTTTTTTTTAAGTAAAAGGACTGATGCAAGAGTAAGATGGAGTTGACTAGGTAAAAAATCAAACCACATTAAATATTTTTAATTTCTATTGCTTATCAATTCATTTAAATTTTACTATAGTAGTGATGAAATTACTACCAGACCTACTTCCACATTTTCTCTGACAATATAAAATTAAATAGTGAACCTGATCATTCTTTGTATTGAATTATAATTTAATATTTAATACACATCTAAAAAAATGAACAATGACATATAAACCCAGTACTAGTGAAAACATTGACACATAAGCAATATTAATTACAACAGGAAAGCATGCAGAGTTAGAAATAGTTACGTTCTAGATCTAGAGCCCTACACAGTTTTTGGAAGCAGTAAAGCCACCATCCACCACAAGGTTATGACCACTCACATACCTGGACTCATCACTGCCTAAATAAAGCGCCGCCTCTGCAACATCACTAGCTTTCAGTGTTGCACCCTTCAGATTAGCTAACCCACTCACTATCTCCTCCATTTTCTCAACTTCTTCTTCACACGGTACGCCTCCTCTTGAACCTAAATCATCATCATCATCATCTTCTTCTTCCCCACAACTACTACTCCTCCATCCATTAATGAGCATCGAAGTCGCCACCCCAAAAGGCGATATACAATTAACTCTTATCCCATATCTCCCCAACTCACATGCTGCGTTCTTAGTAAGCCCAACAATTGCATGCTTCGAAGCTGTGTACGCGTGTGGGCCCATCCCTCCCATCACCCCTGCCACGCTGCACGTGGAGATGATGCTCCCACGCCGTCTCGCCACCATCACTCTCGCTGCGTGCTTCATCCCAAGTGCGGTTCCTCTCACGTTGATGCTCATCAGGTGGTCGAATTCCTTGGCGTCGAACTCCATGATGCTCATCTTGTGCTTCGACTGCCTCCCGAGGATGCCGGCGTTGTTGAAGAGTATGTCGAGGCGTCCGAAGGTTGAGACGGTCGTGTCGATCAAGCTTCTTACGTCTTCCTCTAGTCCCACATCGCAGTGGACGAAGATGGCCGAAGGGGATAAAGAGGTGGCCAGTGCGGTGCCCAGGGTGTCTTCAATGTCGGCGATCACAACTTTGGCTCCGTGTTGTACAAACAGTCTTACGGTGGCCTCTCCGATTCCTCTGGCTCCACCTGTTATGATAGCAACTTGTCCCTCCAGCCTATACACATAGGAAATCTTAGTGTGAGTATTCTATACTGGTAAGCAATGTTTGAAGCATACTTACAAAATGAAGTGGCACATAGAGATTGAATGAATCACAAAATTTTTTTAGCTATAATATATACATCATTTTATTCATAGATTGTCTAACAATATTATGTAATATCTTTCACTTTTACATATAAAGTAAGTCTACAACAGCAAAAAATATGTAAAAGTGAAATATGTAATATAATATTATTCAATGATATATATATTGTACCTAAAAATTTCTTATGAATCACATATTTTTTAATCATATGGAACCGATTCGATTTGGGGAGCCCAAAAAAAGTGTAATATTTAATTAATCAATTAACTAGTTGCAGTGGGAAAGCAGAGTAAAATAGAGAAAAGCATGAATTCGGATCCTAGCATTTGAGAATGCATTAAAAGAGATAAAAAAAAAAAAAGTTTAATTAGTTCCTAATACATTGAAGGTCTCTCAATTTTTTTTATCTCTTTTTAAGTACAAAAAAATGTAGATCCAAAGTCGAAATGTATAGCTCACCTTTTTGGTATAAGGGAGTCACTCTTGACCTTGTCTGTTGGGTTGTTCATGTCACTGATAATGTTTTTGTCTGGGATCATTGGAGCAGCCGAGCAGATGCTCATGGAGCAATTTGAAACAAGAGTTGTGGATGCTGAATATGCATACGTATACGAAGAAGAAGAAGGCAAGAGCTTTTATAAATAGAAAAGTTCAAACTTCAAAGTCCAAAACAAATAAAATAATAGTAATATTAATATGGTCATGCACAATTGCAAAACGTGATCAGATTTGCTTGGGTTCAATCAATGCAACCTCAACCTCCGCTTGTCCCTCAAGAAATTCCAATAATATGATATTTCTGTTTTTCTCATTTGTTTCCGAACTATATAATAATTTATTAATTCCCCTCTCCGTTGAGAAAATAATTCCATGCAATCTCATAAACTATTTGATATCAGGGAAAAAAATAACAAAAGTAAACGATTTGAAATGATAAAATAATTTTGTCCATGATCTTGTTCTTTCTGTTGAATAACAAAAACTGTGCGCAAAACGGAAAGGCATTGGCCGAAAAAGAAAAAAACGGAAAGCAGACTAAAGTAATAACATATTGCTAACTCCGACCCCAAAAAAAAAGTATATAGCGAGCGTGAATGACATGAAACATGTTTCTTTCTTTGATTGTGTTACTTTTTTTTCCTTGAACCAAAAAAAAAAAGAAGAAAATTTTGTGGTGGCTCTAAGCCCTTGTGCATGTTGAAGCAAACAAATGGAGTACTGTTCTTTTCTTTCATTAACGACGGTTATTAACTTGTCAGTATATATGAAGGAAAAATTAAAGGATATTTTTAATCTGTTTGTTTCTTGCACCCAATATTCAAGATGATAGACTAGGCCTTATATTGAGAAGCTGGCCCTTGTTTTTCAATAACCAAACAATAAATTCCGTGTTTTCATGTCATGCTGGGAAAATTAATTTGATGGCATTATTGAACGTCTTTTTTGAATAAATAAATAAATTGAAGCAGGATATATCGTGAAAAAATGCCAAGTGCATATTTCTTGCATGAAAGGATAAATTAAATCCAAATTAAAATACATGTATTTTTATGCGTAAAATAAAAGAAACAACGAATTGAAAGCATAGACAAATAATGAGTCGACGTTTACACCGGTGGACGAATGAAGAGACGTTTGCATTGATGACATGACAACAACAGCACAACAGCCCAAAACATGGAAGCATTAAAACCATATTGTTCAAAGCTAGGGTCAGTATTATATAACTGGCCAAAGGGGTCGGTATTCAAAAATTAAATTAATCGTGTTCAAAGCTAGGCTTTTTCATCCAATTTTTCAGGTGATTTAAATGATTGTCGTGAATTGCATTAAGGGTGTTCTCGGTTTGGACAATTTAAATTAAAATTGAACTCCTCATACCAGTTGACAAAAGTATTTTTTATATTTTTAAATTTTATATCAATTTTTAATTTTATATTTAAAAATTTTTTTAGTTAATTTTATTTTTAAAATTTTAAATTCTAATCAATTTTATTTTACTTAATGTTATTCAAATTATTAATAAAAAATAATGTGACATATGATAATAAATTTTAAAAATATGGATAAAATTAAGTCAATATTCAAACGTTGAATAAGAATATATATTATTAAATTATAATGTTTTCACTCTTAATTACTATATAATGTGAAGATTAAATTATTCAATTGAAATTTCAATGAATATTTCGTATATGACTTAAATGATTTTATTATTAGTTTTAAATTTTCTTTCAAATATAATATAATATAAATATTTTTTACTAATAATTTAAATGATGGTAAGTTGTTAAACGAAATTGATTGTAATTTAAAATTTTATGAACAAAATTAAAAATTGATATAAAATTTGAGAACATAAAAATTATTTTTATCCATATTAGTTTAATATAATAGTACATATATATTGATTTTAATTTATAGTGTCAAACTAAACCAAAAATAAATGATTAATTTTTTACAGTTTGATTTGGGTGATATAGATTTCTTTTAACTTAATTTAATTTAGACATTTAAATTTATCTAACTAAAAAAATTATTTTTAATATATAAATATAAATTAATTATAACAAGAAAATATAACACTTCATTCATTAACAAGATAAAATTATAATTATTCTTAGTTATTCATAAAAAAATAACAATTATATTATTTTTTTAAAATTTAGTTCAAATTATAAAATTAACCTAAATTTTCAAAATCAAATTTATAGAAATATTATAATATAAACAAAACGATCAAGTAATAAGACAAATTTAGTCTCTCAATTCACAACAGAGGGTAAATTTTTTTAATAAACAATGATTTGGTTCAGCATATCCATTTTGTTTGATTTTGAACACTTCTATCATGCATATTCTAGTTCAAACTTTAGAGTTATAATCTTAAAAAAAAATATTAGATGTACATTGTGTTATTTGTACATTAACTAATAAAAATTGAACTATTTATTATTATTATTATTATTATTATTATTATTTTATTTGTGGGTCTTCTAGTTAAAAAAATTAAATATTATTAATTAATATATAAATGATATATTACAATCAATATCCCTAAGAAATTGTTTGTAATCCTCTTGACTTCGATGTAATTATACAGGGCAAAATAATTGCGGTCTATTTTTTTGTTGACTTTAATTCAAGAAACTTTTAGATGTCATCAAATTATTATAAAGAATTGAACCATTAATAAATATGTTGATATATTAAATATACTATTAAATATAAAATATGGTTGACATGTTTATGCATTTATTTATAATTGATTTAGCTAACTTATTTATATTGATCATAGCTATCATAATTTATTTCTTTTAATTATTTATGTGTGCAACTTTTCATCTCTTTCATATCTATTTTTGTAATTAAGAGAAGGAGAATCCTTAAGTATAATTTTTTACTGCTTAACACCATATAATTAGATTTTAAAAAAAAATCTTCATATATTATGCTTTTATTAGATAACTTTGGTAAGTAAATACATAAGAAATTTTATCTAAGTTGAATCCTTAAGAAACGAGGAAATTGAGAAATTATTGACACGAAATACACTATTATCTCTCTAATAACAATTATTCTTAGAGTTATTTATGAACTTGCGTATAAATATCAAAGAAAGTATTAAAAAAATCTATACTTTGCTTCGACATTTGTTTGTTTGTTTTGGGTTATCTTTTTTATTTTTTGGATGGTATGTTGCGTCACTCTCTTTTGCGTTCAAGGCCAATGACGGTGAAAGGTCATAAGAAGGGCTAGGCCCAAAATCAAAGCCCAACAAGCTTGGGTGTAAAACTCTAGGGCTCTTTCCGATCCAAAACCGAACACCGTCGTCACTGTCGTCCTGGCGTAACTTGGCTCCCTCCTCCTCCTCCCTCGTTTCCTCTACCCGCAGAGACCATGCTTTCAGGGGACATACCTCCTAATCAGACTATATACGTTAAGAATCTCAATGAGAAGGTCAAGAAAGAAGGTATCCTTGCTTCCTTTTACCATTAGAAGAAAAAGTCTTTGATTTTCACGGGTTCTAATATTCTGGATTACTACCACTATAATTTTGCTTAGTATGTCATAATGATGGTTTTTGTTTCTTCTTTTGTGTTATAATTTATTTTCTGGTCGAAATTGCGTTCTTTAGTAAACCACCAGAAACCAATTACTGGGTTCACTGCCTTCCATTTTAGCTTCGGGTTTGTGAACTTTCAGGGATTGTCTTTTAGCACACCAATTTGACAAGATTGTGGTAAAATGTGGAAAATAGTGAAGGGAATTTAAGATATCTTTATATCAGGAATAACATGGTGGCAACATTACCTTCAAAACATGAATTAGGTTTATTTTTTTGAAGAATTTGTTGGTTTGAGACCAAAGGCCATCCATGTATGGTTTTATTTTGTTCTTAGGACAATAGATAGCTCCTGTTTAGTTAGTTTGGCTGTGGATGATGCTTGGGTTTTATGGTTTAGAAGCTGTAATTCTTATCTTTCTTATGGTGAATAATGAGATTTAATTTTCTGATGTGAATAATACATTAAATGGCGTAGTGAGCTTATCTCAAATTGACAATGCCGAAATGTAACTGAAACATCGATTTGATTTCACAGATAGTATTTCTATCTCATGTTGGAATGTTACTGGTTGTAGTCTAGATAACTTAAATTGGAGTTGGTGTATCTCTTAAGGTTTGCCTAAGAATGTATAATGTATGACATGATAGTGGACATAATTTCATCAATAATACGTGCCAGATATAGTAAACTTGCCTTATGGTTTCCCATGATTTTGCATTTGAATATTGTCATTACCTAGGACCTTCTCCGTTTTTGTCAATATCATTGGTATGTACATTTTCATGTTTTATTGTTGAACATAAGATGGAATTTAGTAATAAATTATGTTTTCTTGTGAAAATGGCAGAGTTGAAGAGATCATTGTATTGCTTATTCTCTCAATATGGAAGGATTTTGGATGTTGTTGCTCTAATGACACCCAAGCTTCGAGGACAAGCATGGGTTTGCTTTAGTGAAGTAACTGCTGCCAGTAATGCAGTGCGACAAATGCAGAACTTCCCATTTTATGACAAACCTATGGTATGCATTTTCTTTTATTAATTTTTTTTGATGTCTTCAGACACTTATAATTTTTAAGTTTTTATATTCTAATTGCTTGGTCTGGTTATCTTACTGTCTTTCCAGAACGTTGCAGGTTCACGTAGTTGTCTGTTGTCTTATTGTTTATCATGTTTATGCTAAAAAAATACTTGCTTGTGAAAATTATTATTTACTAGTTTATTTGATTTTTGGTTAAAGACATCTATTGTTTTTTAGGCATTATGTTCATTACCAAGAGTGAGAGAAGGATCTGGATGATATATATTCTGTTTTATTTTCTTTTTTTTTTTAAATAAAATTTGTTGCTATTCTGGATTCTCTATCTTTCCATCAGCAATATTGAAGTATTACTATTTTCTATAACCAATTTGATGCAGCGAATTCAATATGCGAAAACAAAGTCAGATTGTATTGCTAAAGAAGAAGGAAGTTTTGTTCCAAGGGAAAAGAAGAAGAAACAAGAGGAAAAAGGTGAACAGTAGTCATTTGTTGTTTCCTTTCGAATAAGACATTTTCTTGTTCTCTTATTTATACTTAGAGGTTAGAGGCTTAGCATACTCTACCTTGTTAGTAACATTCTTTACTAAAAGTTGTAAACCATCTTAAGCAGTTGGATTGTAGCTTTGTTTTACTAGTCATTCATGAAAAACAAATAGATTAACTCAGCAGTTGAAATTAAGTATAGTAAAAGAAAGCAAGAATGCTCTATTTTGTCATTAAATAGGGAAAATAAATGAATAATTAAAAAAAGATAGTTTGATCAAATAAAGGAGAAAACAATGATGGTTGATTATTTGAACAGAACTCTTATAATGATAAGTGATAATTGATGTGGATGATAAAACATGATAAAAAATTTAGATGTAGCATAATAGAGAATCAAATATGATTGGAATTTTTTTGTTAAAACCATATACAAGTAATTTTTCTAGCTCTAGCTTGCCTTTACACATGAGAAAATTTCTGATTATGCATTGTACAATAGTCCAAATTTGTGTTATTTGTAGATGACTGCTTTTCAATTTTTGTATGTTTCTAGAAAGATAGGCTAAATTAATCCACCTACCTGCTCACCAGCCCCCAATTCCACCCCAAAACATACTGACACAAATTAAGAAAAGAAAAAGGAAAGAAGAAGAAAAGAAAAGATGGGCTTTGAAGTTATACATCACAAGCAACAGAATGAATCAGGATTGCCATTACAACTTTCTTTAGAATAATATCAATACTACGCGTCTGGACATTATTTTGCAGCTGTGTTATAGATAGTTAAAAAGATTATAAACCTGCCTTTGATAATCTTCTTCTGATCTTGATGCATAAGACTTAATATTAATCCCTAATTGTTTGACTAACCTAATATTCCATGTTCAGCTGAAAGGAAGCGACGAGCTGAAGAAGCACAGCAATCTTCTGTGCCTAATGGTACTCACAGTGCAAGTAATGGTGGCTCAACGGTATGTTCTTTCAAGCAATGTAGCCTTACCATATACTAACCTGCACTGTTACTTTCCTCTCCTTTTTGTTAAGTGTTTTGGTTGTTGATGTTGAATATGAACGGTTTAGTTGTGCTGATGTGGTGAATCCACATTTCCCCCCTTCCTTCCAACAAATTTGGGCTATTGGAGCAATCTTTGTATCTCATACATGAAAGGAACTTAGATTTTTGGAAGGAAATAAATGATAATTGTCATGATTTTTCAGCTTGACCGTTGGCCTGGCATGGATGGGAATGTAACATTTTGGAACATATAATTGTTGATAAAGCTTTTTGACTAAAATGTTTCTGCTTATTATTTGTAGGCTGCATTCCGGCAAGGACCAGGGGCTCAAGAAGCAGCTGCTCCGAACAATATTTTGTTTATAGAGAATTTGCCCCATGAAACCACCAGTAGAATGCTTGAAATGCTCTTCCAACAATACCCAGGTTTCAAGGAAGTGCGTCTAATTGAAGCCAAGCCAGGTATTGCATTTGTAGACTTTGAGGACGACGTACAGTCCTCCATGGCCATGCAGGCTCTTCAGGGCTTTAAAATCACTCCTCAGAATCCCATGATTATAAATTTTGCTAAAAAGTAGATCAATTTTCAGCAGCCAGTGGTATTTTTCCAACTATTCCCTATAGTTGGGGAAAGGAGAGGAGCACTTCTAAGTATTTTTGCATAGTGTACCGACGTAGAACATTAAGAAACTAGCTGCGGAAGCTGTAACTTAACAGGAAAGTAAGAAAAGTGCTGATGCTATTTGAGAATTGAACAAAACGTTGTAGGAAGAATGAGAATGTGGCGGTGTAATGTCTAGGCTTGTATGTGGTTTATTAAAACTTCCTGAGTAAACAATTCTATGCTTGTTTCAAGAATTGAATGTTATCGAACTCCTTTTTCTAGGGCTTCTGCATAAGATTTTTTTCCCACGCACACGTGATTAGTCAAGCCGCTTTATGCAGCCTCTCGGAAATAAGGAAGGGGTAAATTGCTTTAATATTATATTTAGTCAAATTATGTCAGATATATTTTTAATTTTAAACATTATAGCCAGCTTTCTTAATATTTAGATATATGGTAGAGAAAATTTCTCTAATTTGTTTTCGTTAAAAATTATTTTTTTATCCTGTATGAAATTAATTTTATTTTTGCTATAATAATAAAAATAATTAAACTATTTTTTATTAAAAGGGAGTGTTTGTTGTATGAAAAATTAATTTTATTAATATTTTAATATAAGCTAATTTTCAGAAAAGAGAATAAGAAATTTCCAACTGGGAACAACCAATGACGCCGAACTCCTAGGGCATCATACATGGAAAGATGCGCTTACAATATTATTGGAGCTAGTATTACCGTTCATTATTCACGATTCAGAGTTCAGACTACATTGAAGGAGGCGCATTCTGATATTATTAGGGTTTTAGAGATTCGGATAAAAGTTTATTTTATTAATTAAAAAATTTTTAAATATTAAAATTTTTTTTTTAAAATTTTAAATTATTAAATACTTTATCTATCAAAAAAAAAATATTTTTTAATTTAATTATAATTTAAAATTATAATAATAAAATTGTTTAATATAAAATTTAAAAATATAAAAAATATTTTTATTTAAAAATATTTAACCAACTCGTTACCAAAACCCATGTTATTACTGGATCGTCATATTGACGGTTCTGAAAAGAGCATATGGTACGCTGTCGTACTCGTGATTGTTGAACCATGTGCACGTAGGATCTGTACTCTCCTCCCTCAGATACTCACTCCACCATATGTCATCCATCTGCTCCTTTTGCCAATTACCAAATGTACCCATATTTAACTGTTAATATAAATATTTAGAAACATAAGATAAAATGGGTAATTTCGTCATAACAAATATAAAATCCTTTATAATCACACTACAGAAGGTCAACACTATGAACTGAGTCTGACATTGACATCTTCCTCTCCCCAGTCTTAACCAATTCAAAGAAAGCAGAGAGAAATCACTCTGCTCTCTGTTAACGGTTAACTGAGAATTTTTTCTTTAACAATCCTCTCAATACATTGTTCACATTTCATCTTCCTTCTCATCACGAAACATGGAGCCACCCCCACCACCCATAGCCGCCGCCAATTTCTTCAACCTCCTCACAGAGGAAATTCTTTGCCTCATCCTTGACCATCTTGACGATGACCCCTTTGCCAGAAAGTCATTTTCTCAGGTCTGCAAATCCTTCTACTCCCTCGAGTCAGGCCACCGAAGAGCCCTGAAACTCCGTCGTTTAGAGTGTCTCCAGAGCACCCTCCGCCGCTACCCTTCCATATCCCAGCTTGATTTCTCTCTGTGTCCTCGCGTGGAAGACGACACACTGGCTTTGATATCTCTGACATGGAAATCATCCCTGCGCTCTATTAACCTTTCTGCGTCCAAATTCTTCACCCATAAGGGGTTGTCCACTTTGGCTTCGAACTGCTCGTGCTTGCTTGAGATTGATTTGTCCAATCGGACGGACCTTACGGATTCAGCTCTCAAGGCAATAGGGGAGGCCAAGAATTTGGAGACGTTGAGGTTGACGAGGTGTAAATCCATAACCGACATGGGGATTGCTTGTGTGGCTGTTAGTTGCACAAAATTGAGGTCCATTTGCTTAAGGTGGTGTCTGCATGTCAGTGATTTTGGGATTGGTTTGATTGCTATAAAATGTAAGGAGATTCGGAATTTGGATCTTTCTTACTTGCCGGTATTCATCTTTCACTATGCTTAATTTCTGGCCTTTGTCTAACAGCTACCAACTATATTCTGATGTTAATCATTCAGAATCTGGAAACACTCCTTGAGAATTTGCTCTGATAATTGATTGAGACATATGGGATTTGACCTTGAAAGTTCTAGTGTAGCTTGATCCCGAAGTTTCCAAACAGTGTATTTTCTTTGTTTTGTGGGATGCTGTATATTCTCTTCATGACTCTAGTAATATGAACTCGAGTTTAGATTTAGTAAGTTTAGACAATACACTCTGAACGACTGAATTCATTACTTTGGTCTAATATTGTGCATCTTGGACTATGACTTAGCCAGAAAGAGCTTGATATGCTTACTCAAAGATGTTAATATGTGTAAATATAGTTTTGTTGGAAGAATATAATCTCCTGTTGATGATTACTGGGTCAAAAGGTTATTTCATAGTAGAGTCAAAATTCAATGTTTGCCGCTACTGATAAAAAGTTTTGCATTTTATTTTCTGTATACTGTATCAAAATTAACATTTGACTCCTAAATGGATAACTTGCATCCTGATGACACTGCAACATATACATTTAGCCACTTTTCTTGCTTGTGAGGTTGCATGTATATGCTTCAGTTTTTTCCATGCAATCTGAGATATGTATGGGGGAAGTTTTCCAACTCAGTCAACATTCAATTGGCTGATGCTGCAGATTACAGAAAAATGTCTTCCTCCTATCTTCCAACTTGAACATCTTGAAGATTTAGTTCTTGAGCACTGCCTTGGCATTGATGACGATGGCCTTGCATCCCTTAAAAAAACCTGCAAGTCACTAAAGGTACCTTTTTGTTTTCTGGCCATTAGAGGCCCATTATGCCTTTAGGGTACATAATGGGACTGAGGAGGGAGATGATTCTATTAGATAATGAGAGGTGGCCCTCTCTGGTCTTCCTTCACTTACTGGCGAAGGTAGGATTTAATAGAGTCTTCAGGCAAGACTTCACTAGCTGACCTGATCTTTCCATTTCTAAATATCTTCTCCAACAATAAGATGAGTACTCTTATAAGGCATCAGACTTAGACAAAGTTATTTCGGTTTTTGTTAGTTACTCAGTAAATACATAACAGAGGGAGTTTTTTGAAACACCCAATTATTTAGTGTTGGGCTGTAACAATTATTTGCTTGTCATATTTTTATTAGGAAATCTATAGGAAACACATAAAAACTGTACATAAGTTTTTGTCCTTTTATAGGAGCTACTTTCAGTTCAAAATGCAAATCAAAGTCCTCAAGTTCTTCTTTCTTTCTTGACAGATGCTTAACTTGTCAAACTGTCAGAACATCACTGATATTGGCTTATCTTCCCTAACAAAGAATGCTCAGAACTTAGAAAAGGTTATCCTATCATATGGCCTCTCTGTAAGCATCTCATTCTAGTGATCATATCTTTAGTAATCATTTAATGAACTAACCCTTGTGCCACGTTTAATGAACTAAATCTTTCTGTTTTCAGTTCACAGCCGATCTTGCAAGTTGTCTCCATAATTTTCCTAGACTGCAATCTGTTTACTTAGATGGTTGTCTGGTTAGATGTTCTGGGGTAAAATCTGTTACTAATTGGCAGTCCTCACTCAAGGAACTGAGCTTAAGAAAGTGCAGATTAGTGACAGATGAGTGCCTCTCCTTCACTGTGCAAACCCACAAAGAACTAAGGAAGCTAGACATAACATGTTGCCGCAATATAACATATGCATCAATGTACAGCATAACAAGTTCATGCCCAATGCTTACTTCCCTAAGAATGGAGTCTTGTACTCTAGTCACTGCAGATGCCTTTTTGTTGATTGGAAGCTGTCAATTTTTGGAGCAAATAGATGTCACAGATACTGAAATCAACGATGAAGGTTTCTTTTGCACCTTACATTTACTGACAAATATATGTATTTTACCTTCAGTAAACGATTTATGATGCTTGATTTGTGTAGGACTTGAGTCAATTACAAGATGTTCCAAATTATCTAGTCTTAAACTGGGGATATGTTTGAAGATAACTGATAAAGGACTTGGTTATATCGGAAGCAGCTGCTCAAAGCTCACTGAGCTTGATCTATACAGGTTTCTTAGTGCTCAACTTCTTCAAATTTTAGCCCTTCTTAATTGGTGGGGGTGTTTTCCCAGCATTTTTGTTCCATCTCATTAAAATCTTAAGAGAACTTATACATCAACTGACAATTTAATTTTGTTTTGTTTACTTCCATAGGTGCTCAGCAATAACTGATGTGGGCATTGCTGCAATTGCTGATGGTTGTCCTTCACTTATGGAAATTAACATTGCTTATAACACTAACGTGACTGATAATTCGTTATTGTCTTTATCAAAATGCTTGAAGCTTAGAACACTGGAAATTCGAGGATGCCCTTGTGTCTCATTGGTGGGGCTCTCAGCCATTGCTGTCAGATGTAGGCAACTGACTTTTCTGGACATCAAAAAGTGCAGTAATATTAATGATGATGGAATGATTCAACTTGCTCAGCACTTACAAAACCTTAAACAGGCAAGTTCCCTCTTCTTTAGGTGTCTAAAACTTAGGAGGAAAATGAATACTCATAAGTTTAAGCTGTTAAATAAAAACTATGAATAGTTTTATTATAATATCTAACAAGTCCCCTCATATGAAAATCCATTGAACTTGAAGCTTATAAGTCCACCTAGGTTGTGCTTAAATTTCATTTCATTATGAAAAATGAGAACATTCCTTGTATTGCAGATAAAGTTGTCTTACTGCTCCGTGACAGATATGGGGCTCATGGCTCTTGCTAGTATGAGCTGCTTACATCATATATCCATCTATCACTTGGAGGGTTTAACTTCCAATGGCCTAGCAGCTTTCCTTTTGGCAAGTCAAACTCTGACTAAAGTGAAGCTGAACTCAACCTTGAAGTCATTACTACCTCAATATATTCAGGATTACATGGAAGCTCGTGGTTGTGAGCTTGTTTGGAGGGATAAAGCATTTCAAACTTCCAGGTATTCACCCACTCTTTTTCATCTTTGCCACCAATTCAGCTAAGTTTGAATTAGAAATAATCTTACACTCCTACTATTATTCCATCTATTTAAGTGGAAGCTATGGGCATGTTAACAGGTGGGAATAGAACCAAGGAGATGGAGGTTAGATTCCGGATCGTTGTTTAGAAGCTCCATAGGTAGAAATTAGGCATTCTTGTATAAACTGATCAGCTTACATAAGTTCATCTATCAGTGTTGTTTACACATGATTCCTGAAAACTCTATCATATTAAAGTAGTATTTTTTTTTCCTTTATTGTTGACTCTTACTGAGTTCATAAATGACATGCATAATAGACTGAGAGATTAAACAAGAAATTAAAATTCACTATTTCTAACTAACTTTGTGAGACCAAACCTTTGTTTGGCCTTACTCACTTTAATGTTTGGCCTTACTCGCTTTAACAAATAACAACAAAGAGAAATTGAGGTTATGGCTTTTGAGTTTGGTCTCAATGTGGGATAGAACAAAAGTATGACACAAATTAGCTCAATCAAACATATGTATTGGTGCTGCTTAAAACTGGTCAAAGTAGACAAGATAGGCCTCACTGACCTGAAATGTTGACTTTGACTGCTTCAAAAGAACACTCTGGAAAAGTCAAAGCCCATCAAGGATAAGCACAGTGAACCAAGTAGGGCTTTATTACGTCAAGGCCAGGCTGACGCAAATATCTTTTGCTAGTATCTCGCTCACGCACTAGGAAATGGTTATTATATGCTCAAACCTAATATTATTATATTTTGTTCACGTTTCTCTTTTAATAGCTAAGACTAAGACTATTGGCACTTTCCACACAAATACAGGAAGCTGCCTGTTGGGAGTGTAGCAAACGCATAAACACAGTTGATTATGTTTTACGCTAATTACATGATGTGTTCTTATTATAATATTCACGGTAATTAACACCCATTTTCAGCTACTATATAAAAAAATGCAGATATTAATACAAGGAGTAAAATATGATGATATTGCCTAACCCAGAACACCCCTCAAGGCATGACGTACGTGCATGGCAGAAACTTCAGCTTCTTTAATTGCGGTCAAATAGTATTTGAGCGAATTTATTAATCTACTATAGATTGGATTTGCGAGGAAGGTCTCATGAAATTTAAATAATTAAGATTTGAATCTATATCTTCATCACTAAATTAACTTGATGGAAACGAGGGATTGAAGTCAAGTTTGGACCCCCACTAATTCCACAGCATAATTAAGAACGTAAATGTTCAAAAGATTTGTGAAATCTGAGTATCAACGTCCTCCATATATGTATGAGAAATTATATTGATGTTTGAGTTTGACCTATTCTTCTACCAACTACTATATGGCAGTCAAGAAGACTCATCAAAATCCCAAATGACGGAAACTATAAACTACCATCAGGAAAGAGGAAAGGTCAATCAAAGAAAATGAATCTCACAAGAGACAAATAAAGCGTTGCTTTTTCCATTGTTTCATAGGCCATCCAGTGTTGAAGATTCTTCAATTCTTAACTTTTGTTTAAGCGTCTTCTTCATATAAAATATAATTTTGGTTGAACTATAGTCTCTCATCTCCAATCTCTAGTCAACCCATGCTCAAGTTTCATCATCTAATTAACCATAACACCCTCTTTCTTAACTTTCTAGAATAAATTGGTAAAGTGGATCCTAAAATAATGCAAGTTTTCTCACTTTCATAATATAACATCTTAATCTTTCATATATTTAGTCATTATTGTGTTAATTCAAAGCATGTTATTTTGGGAAGACATCTCTCCAGACACCTCCATCTCGCTCTTAGGTGCTGTAGTTTTTTCTAGAGCCTAATTCCTTTGTTTTTGTGTTGTTTCTTCTAGTCACATAAAAAGCACTTTATTTTAGCCGAATCACTAACATAGAAGAACAATATATATATATTGTCCATGAATTTACATGTTTAAAAAAATGTCAATAATATAAATAAAAAAATCATCTGAGTCGACAATTTGAGTAAATTAAAAGAAAAGACAAATTAAATTATAAACTGAGAAGGATCAAAAATAAATAATTAACATTGAGAAATCAAATATACTTCAGAAACCAAATTTAGTTTTACTTCATTCACCACAACTACGTACCCACCGATCCACGGTCTACTTGATTTCAACTGGCTCTCAAGGACATATAATTTGAGCTACGAGGAAATTGCTTTCTTTTCTTTTATGTTTAGGCAAAAAGAAGAACGCCTTTTACAAGAAAACAAAATTATTGAATCATAATTAATTAATTAATTGATTCTGATTCTAGTTTCATATTAGCGACACGTTTTACTTGGTTAAATAGACTCTGATAATGTCATTTAACCACTTGATTATATATTAAAAGAGTAAGCAAATTAGGTGAGAGTCAAAAGATCAGGATCGGTTTGTTTATATATTTTTATATATGTAGCTAATACTATTATGGATTTAATGACTATGCATATATATTAAAAAACATTATCTCCCAATAGCTACAAACTTCCAAAAGCTAATACAATTATGGATTTGATGACACATTATATATTGTGTGTGAACTCAGAATCTAATGAGCTTGTAATCTACGGTTTCTAGATGTTGTATATAAAGTTGCTAGCTGGCTTAAATGCGACAACATGGGCCTTTATATACAATACATAAATTAATTATGACACCCACTTAAAATCTCTGCGCACTTGGGAAATCAAAAAGAACAACAAATTACAAACAAACAAAAGAAGAAGAAGAAAAACTAAAGCGTTCATTAATGTACATAAATTATTAAAATAAAGAGATCTTCTTACCTGTTCACTAATTATGCATAACCATTATTGGATTATACCGAAGTAACGATCGAGAATATGTAAGTAACCACATTTTTAAATTAAAACGTTTTGTAAAGGTTTACCTTGAATTATTATATCAGACAAACACATCTCGCTAGGTTTCTTTTTTGTTTTCTTAATTAGGTCATATTAGTTTAATTGGGTAGAAATATATATAGTAAAGAATGAAAGAGAATAACATAGGCAATCACAAATTGTTCATTGTGTAGAATATTGTAATTTTGTGACTACTGCAGCTTCCGTATGAAGTACGTATGCGGTGACGAAACCTAAACCCTACAATCCTCCCCACTCTTTCTGTGATTTTTTTTTCCTTTTAGATAAACATGCGTTTGGGAATTGGGTTGCATCTAGAATTAATTTAAAATATAACTGATTTTTTATTAGATCATTCAACTTAATTTAATTAGCCATTTGTAATTATTCTCTCAATATTACTCTTAAAGATTTAAATATATATATTTTATTTTCATGTAATCCTATTAATAGGAAATATATCTCAAATTCTATTTTCTTTCTTGTATATAGTGTGTGCTTCCATTTATTTAAATGGATGACATCTTTGTTAACAAAGTTAACACGAAAGTTGACAAAAAGATTTAAATTTTAAACAGTGACATAGGTATAAAATTTAGTATGCTTACTAATTTTTCTTATATATATATATATGATAAATATTATTAACCGAACAATAAATTTTATTGAAAACCTTATTTTATTAAAATTATTCTTAATTTTGATTCCCTCTCGGTACCCAAATATTGTTTGCCAAAAGGTGTGTGAAAGAAGGGAAAAGCAATAAGAAAAAGTGATAGTAGGCCATAGAAGAAGGGCAATACAGTGAATAGGGTGGTGGTGGAGTTGGAAAATGTCAAAAAGTTGCAGAGAAAGCAGTTAGTTTTTACTATTTTGGGGGAAAAGAAAAGAAATTTCTCAAGCGTTTTTGTGTCATGCTGTGGCTATGGGTTCACTAGGGTTTGTCCCATAAGCCAGCTTTTGTCTACACTCTTTATCTGATCCCAATGCAATAATATTCTAAGTTATAACAACATAGTATCTCTAGCTATTTCTATCTCATATCTCCCTATATATTATATTTATATGTGTCCTATTCTCTCTTCTCAAAAACATTATTGCATCCAAGTTTCCATGCTACTGAATGATACGTGTACATGTAAATAATCACAATTCAAAGATATTTTATAGTTTTATATAATATATCTATATATATATATATGTTGATTGTTCATACCAAACAAAAAAAAGAAAGAAAGATGGAGAAACATACATGTGTAATTTACTTTTTGCTAAATTGTTTGTTTTCCATCATTTCTTCTCCAAAATTTCTGCAAAAATTGTACAATGGACCGAAAGCTAATGACCCTTTACAAGAAATGGAATCTTATACATGGGGCATCAATTTTGGGGTTGCATACATCATTTCACTCGCTTCAACTTTCATGGTAATCAATTTAAATTAATTTATGATTGCATAGTATTTTAACATGTAATCGATTAAAATTGAGTTTTATAAATTCACGGAATCGCATACATAAGCAAACTTTATCCATTCAACTAAATAGTATTTTATCTTGGATCATTCTTACCTAGAATGGTGTAATGTAATCCAAAGAGGGAACACACATTAAATAGCAACTCTATAATTTTATGTGCTTATTCAGTTAAAAAAAACAGAAAACGGATAAATATGTAACTGCAGTGTGCAGACAAATATTATCTTAAACAGGTGTCGTCGAAAACCGTGGCAAATGTGAAGTTGCAATTACAGTTATAGAATGCAGATAAAGTGTAGTAGCAGATCAGAAGCAGAGTCTCCATTACCATTACTATTTTCCACAACTTAGAAACAAAAAATGAAGTAAGAAAAAGATTTAGTTACATTCCTGATTCCACAGCCATAGCCACCACCTCTTTCAGTCAAACCCACGAGGTTTGACCAGAATTATTAAAATACCAAAAAAATTGTACACGGTGGCAAATTTTCCACGGTCAAAGCTTCCCCACCTCCTAGCTTCCTTCCCAGAAGGTACCCTTCTCCAATTGAAAAAAAGGCCTTGTGCAATACGTGACCATCTTCTTCTCTTCCTCCTTCCCCTTCATATTAAATCTTCCTTCTCTCTTTCAAACGGTTTCCTTTTCCTCTCTAACTCCTTCAACTTCGCCTTCTTCTTCTTCTTCTTCTTCTTCTCTCTCTCTCCCCTCTCTTATGGCATCTTCCTCTGGTAGTCTAGACACCTCTGCTAACTCCCACCCCAACTTCACTTTCTCTACGCACCCATTCATGACCACTTCCTTTTCTGAACTTCTCGCCGGCGACAACAACCACCCCGTGTCCGGCGCCCTCGATAAGCCTCGCGGTTTGTCGGATCGCATAGCCGAGAGAACCGGGTCGGGTGTGCCCAAGTTCAAGTCGATACCACCTCCTTCTCTGCCTCTTTCTCCTCCTCCCATCTCTCCTTCTTCTTACTTTGCTATCCCTGCTGGGTTGAGCCCAGCTGAGCTTCTTGATTCTCCGGTTCTCCTTAATGCTTCTAACGTAAGTCTCACGCGCTTTCCTTCCCTCCTTCCTTCTCTGCTCCTGTTGACTCTGTTTGCTTGCTTAGGATATTAACAACTAGAACAAATGAAATGGATTTTTGAAGGTTTACTTTTATTTTTTGTTCATTTGGAATCAAGAGATTGACCAAGATTTAGTTAGTTGACTTTGTAATTTCTGTTTCTCAGATAATTGCTTTAAACATGGGAATCTAACTATTTCAAGCTCTGTTCTAGATTTTCTGTTTTTGGGTTTGTGGGTTTTCATTTCTTCTGGTGACTTAATTACATCGTTGAACTAATGGTATGCGTTCTGTTGGATTTTGTTAATACAGATTTTGCCATCTCCGACTACCGGAGCATTTTCTGCTCAGGCTTTCAATTGGAAGAGCAGCTCTGGGCAAAACCAGCAGAATATCAAAGAAGAAGACAAGAATTTCTCTAGTTTCTCGTTCCAAACCCAACATAGGCCTCCTCTTCCACCTACAACAACCTTTCAATCTTCAGATACCTCAAATCAAACTGTATGTGACCTATTTACATTCAGATTCTCATCTATGTGAACGTTGATTCTCTGCTTTTCTCTTTATATTACTACTTCTCTGATTTGTTCAACCTCAATTTCTTGTACAGCAACAGGCATGGAGTTTTCAAGAAACCACCACCAAGCAAGACAGTTTTTCTTCAGGAAAGAGTATGGTGAAAGCTGAAAACGCATCTATGCAGAGCTATTCCACCGAGATTGCAAGTGGTCAAACCAACCATAACAGTGGGTTTCAATCGGATTATAGCAACTACCACCCACAATCTCAGACCTTAAGCAGAAGATCAGATGATGGTTACAACTGGAGAAAATATGGGCAGAAGCAAGTGAAAGGAAGTGAGAACCCAAGAAGCTACTACAAATGCACATACCCCAATTGTCCAACAAAGAAGAAGGTTGAGAGGTCTTTGGATGGGCAAATCACTGAGATAGTTTACAAGGGAACACATAACCATCCCAAGCCTCAGGCTACCAGGAGAAACTCATCATCTGCATCTTCTCTTGCAATTCCTGCTTCTAATCCTGTCTGTGCTGAAATCCCAGATCAATCATTTGCTTCCCACGGTAATGGACAAATGGATTCCGTTGCAACACCTGAGAACTCATCCATATCCATGGGAGATGATGATTATGAGCAGAGTTCCCAGAAGAGTAGATCAGGAGGAGATGAGTTTGATGAAGATGAACCTGATGCCAAAAGATGGTAAGCCTTAATTTTAATTGATATATCGCTTTTAAGATAGTTACAGAATTATTTGTGTGGTCCACTTCATTCCGAGATTAATTTTCCCATTAATTTTCCAGGAAAATAGAAGGTGAAAATGAGGGTGTATCAGCACCTGGAAGCAGAACAGTGAGAGAACCCAGAGTTGTAGTCCAAACAACCAGCGACATAGATATTCTAGATGATGGGTATAGATGGAGGAAATACGGGCAGAAAGTAGTCAAGGGCAATCCAAATCCAAGGTGAGAAAATGAAAAGCTCACTTTTTGTTTTACTTAAAATAAAAATCTTTGTCAACTTTTTGAAACTTGTTCTACTTCAAGTTCCATTAAAAATAGTATGTAATCTCATCACTGGGTTCTTCACTTTAAGTTCCATTAAAAATAGTATGATAATCTCATCTCTGGGTTCTTCACTCCATATGCCAATGCTAATAATAGCACACAATCCTTCACTTCAATATGGTACTATTTTTGTATTTATCTTTTTATCACCCCCGTCTGTTTACATTACCTCACGTGTGCAATTTTTGTCTGATCTTGTGTTTAATTTGTGAATTGCAGGAGTTACTACAAATGCACACACCCAGGATGTCCAGTGAGGAAGCATGTAGAGAGAGCCTCACATGACCTAAGGGCTGTGATCACAACCTACGAGGGAAAGCATAACCATGATGTTCCTGCAGCCCGAGGCAGTGGGAGCCATTCTGTGAATAGACCTCTGCCAAGCAATACCACAATCACCAACAGTGCACCGGCAGCCATAAGGCCTTCGGCCATCACACACAACACTAACAATTCCATCAACAATTCTCTTCAGAGTTTTAGACCACCACCATCAGCACCAGAAGGACAATCACCCTTCACCCTAGAGATGCTTCAGAGCCCAGGAAGCTTTGGGTTCTCTGGATTTGGGAATCCAATGGGGTCTTACATGAATCATCATCAGCAGCAACAGCAACAGCAACAGCAGCAATCTGACAATGGGTTTTCTTCTAGAGCCAAGGAGGAGCCCAGAGATGACATGTTTTTTGAATCTTTGCTATGCTAAAGAAAAGTGTTTTTTTTTTTTGCATAGTTGTGAAAGGTGAAAAATTTGGGCGTGGGGGAGATAGGTTTTATTTGACAAATAAGAAGATCAGGTTCATTTCATTTATTGCATTTTTTAATTTAGGTTTGTTTTGTTGTATATTTCCACAGGATGGTATACTACTGTATATTTCATAAATGTTGTATGTTTCCATATGGTGCTTGTACAATTTTTTGATTGTTTTGAGGCTTGTCTTGGGACAGAGAGCCTCAATGTAATATTTTGTAGGATATTTTTTTTCTCTCTCGTTCTTCCTTATCACTAGAAAGAATAGGAAATTTTCACAAGAAATCTGGTGTTTCTTATACAACCACCGTCCCTTTTAAGCTCAATACCGTGATCTGCTTGTCCCATCTTCCTACTATAATTATTATATTCTGAAAGAAAGGCATCCAAAGCATTTTATTTGTACTGAAAAAATAATTTGTATAGTTAAACTATAAAACCCAGATTAATTTTTTTAAAAGGAAAAATGGCAACGATCCCATGTGGAACATTAGGAAGATGGACATGTCACTGTAGGTGTATTGAAGAAGAGGATGCGCAAACGCAATGCTGAGTCAAAGATGGAGAGCTGTGGATTGCTTGGAGGGTAAGTTAGTCAAAGGTCAACTTTGGTTTTTCATAATTTTTTGAAAGAGAAGAAAACAAAAGGATCTTTCGAGGATGCCAGCCAGGTGGGACCCACTTATCTAACCCACTTGGAATGTCAATATTATCCTTTTGGGAAATGGGCAGATTCATAGTATGAAGAGCGAAGGCCAGATGTATGAAAGGGGCAGTTAGGCTCTTAAAAGAGTGTATGTGCAAGTAGGACGGAGACATTGACGTGATGCACACGCTCCACCTTACGCCACTGTTTATTTCCCCATTGGGCCACATTCACCCGACCCGACCCGCCGTCCTGGACTTTATATATTCATTCATTTGTTCCTTTCTATGATGTAATGTAATCTAAGGTTAAAAAAATAAATAAAATATGTTTAGTTTGTTAATTTGCGTTTGGCTCCTATCAATGACTTTCTCGTTTTTTATTTCTTATCTTCTAGTTGAGTTTACAGCTTGCCATGAGTTTCAGATTATCAACTTTAAATTAATTTTAAATATTTATAATAGTCTCTATCTCAGTTGCATGATAAAGTAAAGAAAAATTTCTTTAAGTGCATATAATTTGTCATTTTATTTATTTATTAATCAATAATATTTAATTACATTTTTTTTATATTTTTTACAGTATGTAAACTTATTAATATAAAATAAAAATAAATAATTAAATATTATTAAGTAATACACAAATAAAATAATACAACTTATATGCAATTAAGAATCTCACTAAAATTCAACCATCCTAAATAGTTTGTGGGGAGTGATATTTTACTGTAGACTTTGATAATTATGTCAATAAAAGCAATTGATAGTGTAATGTAATAAGAGATATCCAGAATAAAAATCACCACCAAAGATATGGAATTTCAGAATAAAGACTGTAAAGCAATGAGCATCACACATGATTATTACTCTTCGGAGTTTGATCGAGCAGTTTTTTCGGTTATTCTATATATTGAACACTAAATATTAGTTATGTGGATTAATTTATTACACTAAGTATTCATTTATACAATCAAATATAAGTTTACTTTTTAGAATCTTTCTAGACAACTTGGTTTAAGAGCAACAATTTAATACTTTTAAAATATTCTAAATAAATTATATATAGTGTTTAATGATTACTATTTATTTTTTCAAACTAGCAATCATTAATGTGGAAAATAAATTTTAATATGAACCTAAGCCCATAAATCTTAATCCTTAAATCTTATGTTTTTATGACATAACGTTGTTTGAGTTTAGGGTTTTAATTTTAGGGTTTAGACTTCTGGTTTCTATAGGTTTAATTTTTAGGACTTAAAGGTCTGAATTTTAGTGTAAATATTTTTCAGGTTATGATTCTAGAGCTTAAAGTTTATGTTTTTAGAATTTATAAATTAGTGTTTGAAAGAAAATTTTATCATCTTGAAAAAAAGTTATAATATTAATAATGATTAATTTGAAAAAATTAACTAATTATTAAATCTATATTATTCAACCACTTTTTATAAGCATTTCTAACTCTTTGATTAATGTGCTACTCAACTTTTTAATTATTACAATAAAAATAGTGGACAGAAGAATCAAAATAGAAGTTAAACCCACACTTCGAAATGGTTATGATTTTTCTCTCTGTAACTTGGACATGCTCTTTCCAAACTTGCTGCAAGGTCACCTATTTGTGTACATCCTCCTCATCCTTTCCTTTGGCCCTTATTACCTAGCTTTTTTTTTTTTTTTTTTGCTGGAAAGAGGCAAGAAACAAGAGCTACATAACAAAAAATATTTAAGTGAGAGAATAGTGTCTGAGTCCAAAATTAAGACAAGCCTCCGATTTTAAAAAATATTTGTAAAAATCTTACAAATAAGTCATCAATGAGAGATTATTACAAATAAGTTATCAATGAGAGATTATCTTGATTCGAACTCAAATTATGTAATTTTCATGAGTGAAAATCATATATTCAAATTGAAATGTTTTTATATGACCACATGGTTTCAATAATTATCAGTGTGTAATATAGAATTTCAAGGTGCTTCAGTGTTTTTCATTATTATTAAGTGTTAGATGATGGCTGAATGAATGTAAATGCATAATATCTATAAAAAAACTATTCATTTATATGTTAGAGTAGTGAAATCAATCCAATAATACTCATTGGAATGTTGTTGGTGTTTACAAGCTATTTAATATTTATAATGAGAAATAAACTCTGTAATGGACAAGTAATACCTAAATCCAAATCCCAAGCGGAGCTTTCTGATAGATTGTTTCGTTTTGGTGGCCCAATATAAGCCCATTAGTAATACATCTGGGCCTAAATAAGAGTAAGGCCTGAAAAAGGGGCAACGGCATAATAATGGCAGTTTCGTTATTCTACGACGATATAATGGCACTTTTGGCAAAAAAGTTCTTATTACCGACCGATTTCTACTCTTAACGCCGTTTCCGTAGTCGACCAACGCGTTCAATGGTGACAAACCCCGCCGCCAGAAATACAAATCTCCCGCGTGGCGCTACCCGTTGATTTTCCTATTTTGCCCTCAAAACTTCGCTTAATTTTCCATTCCTTCCCTCCCGCTTTTGTCGCTGTGACATCCCTTCTTTCTTCTGTCATTGCTTAAGCGACAATTCATGGAGCCCCCCATAGTGAAACACAACTTCTTGAGGAACATTCTTGTTCGTTTGTTCTCCTTTGGCGTTCTCGTCTTCGTTGCACGGTTCGCTTATATTATCACCGTCAAAGGCGGATCCTGAGACACCGGCGATTTCTGTTTCTTCTCTCAGAATCTCAACTTCCCCGGTCCGAAACTACGTGTTCACTCCTCCTCTTCCGCTGCCGTCTCCGGCGACGGCGGTAGCTTCTCCGCTAAGAAATGGCGAAGATCCGTCGAATACTACACCGCCATATTCGAGGATTTAATCGCCGAGGGGTCTCTCTCCCCCAATTCCAGAGCTCTCTGCGTCGACACCCCCACCGGCGAGGACGTCTTGGCGCTGAAAGAAGTCGGTATCGTAGATTCTATTGGAATCTTCAAGAAACCATCGCTGCCATTTATCATCCACGGAGAGGGACGCCGGCAACCCTTCGATGGAGATACCTTCGATTTCGTATTTTCCGGCAACGGAGGCCTCGAACAGTCACCTCGGCCGGCGGAATTCGCCGCCGAGATCGGCCGGACGCTTAAACCAGGTGGGTTCTTAGTTCTGCATACGGCGGCGGCGGTAAAAGATGCATACAGTTTCAATTCTTTCCTTGAATTGTTCAATTGCTGTGAATTCATCAGGTCTCGCAAGATCAACTATGTGGACCCTCCGACCATTCTCGAGATTGTCATGAAGAAAAGAACTAGAATTCTTAGAGAAACATCTTCCAGCGATAATTCTATGACCAAGTGCTCCATTCCAGACTACAAGCGTGAAATATTAGGGAATGCAGAGCCATTAATACAGAAAGAGCCATTGAAGCCTTGGATCACTCTAAAGAAAAATATAAAGAACATAAAGTACATTACTTCTATGGTTGACATTAGCTTTAAGAATAGGTATGTGTACATTGATGTAGGAGCTAGAAGCTATGGTTCAAGTATCGGAAGCTGGTTTAGGAAGCAGTATCCAAAACAGAACAGAACATTTGAGGTTTATGCCATTGAGGCTGACAAGTCATTTCATGAAGAGTATAAGACAAAGAAAGGGGTCACATTGTTACCTTATGCAGCTTGGGTTAGGAATGAGACATTGTTCTTTGAGATTACCAGAGACCCAAGTAAGAAAATCATGGGGAAAGGTAGAGGAATGGGTAGAATCAATCCAGTTCAGACGTCTGCTTATCATATGGGTGATAACAATAATAAGATTCAGGGTTTTGATTTTGCAGACTGGGTAAAAAGTTCTGTGACATCTAGGGATTTTGTGGTTATGAAGATGGATGTGGAAGGGACAGAGTTTCATTTGATTCCGAGGTTGATTGAGAATGGGGCTATTTGTTTGATCGATGAGATCTTCCTTGAGTGCCATTACAATAGATGGCAGAGATGCTGCCCAGGTCAGAGGAGTCCCAAGTATCAGAAGACATATGAAGAATGCCTGGATTTGTTTACGTCACTGAGAAATAATGGAATTCTTGTACATCAATGGTGGTGATAAGTAATTAAAAGCAACTTGTCTGCAATATTTTTTCTTTTGAAATTTTGGTATAGATTTTATTTTTTCTTGTTCTTGGTCTCTAGAGTATAGGACTTTTTAGTCTTGAAATTGATTGATTGTTTCACCAATTCTTATGTCCATAATCATACCTGAAAATGGAGAGTTAAATATATGAAGGATTCTGTTTATTCTCTCTGATGTGTCCAATTCATTATGATACTAAATGTTAGAGTACTCGAGATGATTCTAATCTGTCTAAATATATGAAACTGTTACACTAATCCCAGAAAAACAAGACAAAGAAATAAGGTATCAGTATAGGCAATACAGCTCATAATCAAATAAAACTAATATTTGAGTAGCAATTTAAAGAGAAAAAATGACAGCAGCCTGTAATCATAGTTATTGCATGCGATAATTCCCTCTTAACAAGTTCAAACTTACGACTTAAAATCCCATTAGAGGCAATCACAGAAAAAGGACATGATAGTAGAGCCATTGAGCAGCACACCAGTTTGAGCATAGAGGCATCATGAATGAATCAGTGGTACAAACAAATGACACTCGTTGCTGACAAGAACCATTAGGGGTAAAGTTGACCCACCCTCATCTTGTTGATGTTGATCTTTTTATCCAAAAAAATAGTATGACATAATGCTACTTTTTGGAATTTTTTACCTTAGCATAATAATAAAAATTTGTATTCTTTAAAATATGACAATTTGTCATATTTTTATTTATTCTTTAAATGACTCTAGTATCCAAGGAATACGATGACCCAGTTGAATTTCATATGGCTCTTGAGGATTAGATGTGACATGGGTCAGTTCGAATTTTTTGACCTTAACATACCAGTTAGAGTTTGAATTATTTAAAATATATCTGCAAAGTTTAAGTTCAAATATATTAAAAATACTATTATTACTTCAACAAAAACAAAAGATCATTACATGTAATAATAGTTACCACGAAATGTCCTTTTACATATTTGCAAAGTTTTTTTTATCTTAGTAAATCTAATTCCAACTAAATTTAATTGAACTAATTTAATTTGATATAATTAAAATTGATCAAAACTAATAACCTAATTAGATGAATTAGATAAAAATTTATAAAAATCAAATTGATTCTTAGATGATGATAAATGTCATTTAGATTCAACCAAATTAGTTGATTAAATAATTATATATTATATATTAATTAAAATTTAAAATATATTAAATTTTAGCATAAATATTTTGTTTTATAGTTAGAATTATTTTAAAATTTTCTTAAATTAATTTTAATAAAATTTTTATTATTGAGAATATTTATTTTGTTGGTTAAAATTAGAAAAAATATTAATATTAATATTTTAATTTTATAATATTTTTAATTAAAAATAAATTATCAAATCTAATCTAAACTAATTTTATTTAAATTGATTAAAATTAATTTAAATTAAATCAATTGATATTTAAATGATAAGTTAATTGAATAACTTTTGATTGATCCAAATCGAACCCAATTTATTGCTACTCACCCTAAAATCATGCTTGCATTTATGTGTTACAAATTGTACCAAATTTATCCTCAATTAAGACATTCTTTTAGACATATTCTTTAGAGAGGGAAGATTAAACTTGATTAGAAAAAAAATATTACAACACAACGTTCTTTCGATTTCATATATTTATAAAAGTATCTATTACTAATTTGCCAAAAAAAAAAAAAAAGTTATCCATACGAGAATGTGATACACCTATCTTTTAGTTTAGAATCACCAATACGTCTTTTTTATTTTAGCATTTGCCTTATTTTCGTGTAATTATTATATCGTAAAAGGGAGCCATTAGCTCTGTTGCTGTGTTTCTCTCTCCCTCTCGTCCATCCAGTGATCTCTCAATTCTCTCCCTAATGGGTTCTCTAACATTCCCTCTATTCCTCTGCTTCTCGCTCTTTTCCTCCCCGAATGCCTCTCAACGAGTCTCATGTGACTCCATCCATGGAGGCAGGCCGGGAAAAGCTGCTTCCCAATGCTCTCGACGCAGCAACCGACTCCCCCATCAAGTTTGGAGTATCCTACTTTTGCCATGCTGTCGGTTTCGTTAACTCCAGGGGTTTGTGGTTCGGGAATGACCCACTTGACTTCTCTATGCCTCTCTTGTTGCTCCAGCTTTCACTTATGTTCATCTTCTCCAACTGTTTCTACATCATCCTCAAGCCCTTGGGTCAACCCTTCATTATTTCTCAAATTCTTGTAAGCTCATAACCTTCCTTCTTATTAATTTTCATTTTAATGTTATCAATACTATTAGGGTTATTACTTATTAGTTGGTCTTCTATTGCTGTTAAGACCGGTATTTGGAACCCCATTATAATTAATCAACGAGGGTCCTACAATTTGACTTTCAGGACCTTCTGTTCCTCTGTTGGAAGTTAATTAGCGTCTTGTAATTTTCTTATGGAGATTGTGTGACCGAATAATGTGTTTCTTGACAAAGTCAATTCTATATATCAGAAATAGAATGTAGTAACATCATAGTAGAGAGCTGCAACGTTCTTCGATTGGACACCTTTTGCTTTGTGGATTCTAGATAGAGGATAAAGTGAAAAATGAAAACCACAACTATTTTTTGAACCAAGTGATTTTGTAAGTGTCTTTTACAAAATGTTCTGCTGACCACAGTGGCAGGTCCTCCCTAGCATTCTCACTTGTTCTTGTAGTTGCTTAAGCACTGATCTATGGCCCAATGCTTTTGTTAGTTGATATTAAATGTGGGACTGACAGCCACCAACGTGTTTTATTGCTGACTATGATTCTTTGATCTGATGATTTTATTTTGAATCTGAATCAACAACCTGACTAGTTGTAATTGATTTAGTTATCATTGCTGGTTTATAGTAGTGAGGTAATGCCAGTGATTTACGTCTGACTTATTTCTTCAATGATCTATGTTTACCAGGGTGGTTTGACTTTAGGACCTTCAATTCTTGGGCGCAACTCAACATTTGCCAACAAAGTTTTCCCACCTAGAGGAAAAAATGTGCTTGACACATTTGCATTTTTTGGTTTAATGTTATTCGTCTTCCTAATTGGGGTAAAGATAGATCCAACCATGATTTCAAGATCAGGTAAAAGGACCTTCGCGGTAGGAGTTTTAGGCTTCATTGTTCCTTACACCTTTGCTGGACTGGTTGTCTATATCCTCAACCATTTTTCTTCATTGGATCATGATATTTCTAAGATGCTTCCCATTGTGGGAGCAATGGCATCTATGACAGCCTTTCCAGTAATTACTTGTTTTCTTTCTGAACTCCAGATCCTTAATTCAGAGATTGGGCGCTTGGCCTCTTCTTCTTCAATAGTGTGTGATGTTTTCTACTGGTCAATCATGGCAATGAAGTTTGCCTCAAGCTTAACCCAAACAAAGTCGTTAGGTGTATGTTTCGGATTTTTCTTATCATCTGCTTTTCTTGTTTTGTTCATCATGCTTGTAGTGCGTCCTGCCGCATTATGGGCAATTCGACACACTCCAGAGGGAGAACCTGTTAAGGAAATCTATATTTTTGGAGTTCTTGTGACACTTTTGATCTGTGGACTTTTGGGTCAAGTAATTGGCCTACATGCATTTTTTGTGTCTTTCTTGCTGGGGTTGGCTATACCAGATGGGCCACCATTAGGAGCTGCATTGGTAGACAAGCTTGACTGCTTTGTTTCAGTAGTACTATTGCCTATCATTTTTGTCATAAGTGGATTAAGAACAGATGTTTATGCCATAACGGCGCTGAAGAATGTGGGTGTAATTAATTTAGTAATTTTTGTTGCTTTCTGTGGGAAGATTTTAGCAGCACTGTTGCCTCTCCTTTTCTGTAGGATGCCTTTCCGAGATGCCCTTTCTCTTGGTCTTGTTATGAATGGCAAAGGCATAGTTGAACTGGCCATGTTGACTAACTGGAAAATACAAGATGTAAGCCTTTTCTTTTATAATTGTGTACAATTCAACTTAATAGAGCCTGCCTTTTGTATGCTTAATGACAGGGATACTTCTATGCATCTGCAGGTTGTGACTGAAGAATTTTTTGCAATTATGATTCTTAGTTTAGTGCTTATAACTGGACTTGTATCACCTCTTGTGAAAGTCCTTTATGATCCTTCCAAGAGGTTTCTTGCTTATAAAAGGAGGACACTTTTCCATCACAACAACAATGAACCACTGCGAGTACTTGCTTGCATCCACAGACCAGATAATGTCTTGGCAATGCTGAACCTCCTTGCTGCTTCCAATGCCACCATAAGAAGCCCCATTGATTTAAATGTGCTCCATCTTGTGAAGCTAGCTGGTCGTGCCTCCTCTCTACTCGTTGCACATGTGCCACGCGAAAATCCTCAGAAGCAATTCCCAACTAAATCTGAACAAATTTTCAAAGCATTTATGAAATTTGAACACAAGCTTGGAGGACTGGTTACACTGCATTGCTTTAAAGGGATCTCCCCATATGAAACAATGCACAATGATGTGTGCTACTTGGCACTTGAAAAGAGAATAACATTTATAATCATTCCTTTTCACAAGAAGTGGATATTTGGAGGGAAGGCAGTGTCATCATTTGCCTTCAAGCACCTCAACAAGAATGTTCTAGAGAAAGCTCCTTGCACAGTTGGGATCCTCGTTGATCGTGGCAATCAGCAGAATTTTTGGTGTGATCATTTTGTTAGGGAACCAATATATCGGGTAGCTGTGCTCTTCTTTGGGGGCGCAGATGATCGGGAAGCTCTTGCCTTGGCAAGGCGCATGTTGGAACAACCCCATGTATATATCACTCTAATTCAATTTTCTACTTCAACAGATATTGTTTCTGGGACAGAGAGGAGCAAAATGCTGGATACCCAGATCTTGAGCGACTTTAGGCTCAGTGCCTTTCGGAATGATAGAGTTTCTTACAAAGATGAGCGAGTAATGGACGGGAGGGGTGTGCTTTCAGCTATTGAATACATGGACAATGTTTATGACCTTGTTTTAGTTGGAAGAAGGCATGGAGATTCACATTTGATGTCTGAACTTAAGAAATGGAAGGATGGAGAATTGGGAAGTGTGGGAGAGATTCTTGCCTCCTTAGACATTGGAGCAAAAACATCAGTTTTGGTAGTGCAACAACAAACCAAAGTATGGGGATTACGTGACCCGGAGGATTCCACCAATTTGAGAAGAGAAACCAATTTTGAGATTTGACAACAATCTCTCTCTCTCTCTCTCTCTTTTTGGTTTCAGTTTCCCTTTACATGGCTCAGGTTCATTCTATAGTAATAACAAGAGGTGATGATATCTCATGACCTTTATTCCAATTATTACTCTGACCTTTATGTCTAGCAGGAATCATAATAAATTCCTGTAAACCCATCCTGCCTTCAAAGAGGGAGGCCATGGAAGTGGAGGTTTTTTCAAGATTTTTAAGTATCTTGTTTTTCAATAGAAATATAACATGTAAATGAATTCTTTTAAAAATCTCAGTCAACTTGTCATATTCTTGTAAAAGAACTTAATAACAACCACTTAGCTGCACATTTCTGTCATTTTCTAAATGTGTTCTCACTAGAATAGTCTACTAGTTAAGAACTAAGAAACTAAAGGCAGATGATGGATTGTGTTTAAGTGGATTGTGAAGTATCCCCAATTAGGGTATAGATATGATGATCATGGATCCTAGTCACTAAGAATGGGTTTGTAGGAAAAAAGAGAATCAGTCCAAATAAGCAATAAAGCAAGACAAAATTAGGGACGATCCTAACAAGAAGGTATAAAACAGGATTTGGAGTGTTAGGCTTAGGTACCCTTAAGTGAAGACATAATCTGCTTCTGAAGTTGAAGTTGCATGATACCACCCACAAAGGGAAGACAATTACAGCGATGAAAACCGAGGATGGTTGATTATAAAATTGTGAAATGGTCTTAAATGGAAGTATCTTGGTTTAATGATGGAGGACAAGGCAGCACAGATCAGTTGTTGTGGTATGACTCATGAGGATAACTAACTATTTATGTATGTGCTCATTGTACGGATAGGTGGATCATGGATGGTACACATGTTCATTGTCGCCCACAGTTTTGTTTGTTTGACTTTTTCTAACATGTTTCTTGGAGCTCAGCTATGTCTGGTCTTGCACACAATTTTGTTAGATTTTTTGTATAACGTGTATTTATATAAAGTCGTATTATATTTTTGTCTTCTATTTTTGTATGAAAGAACTGTCTTTGTTTTTATTAGTGCATTCGTTTTAGATCATATAATATGTTAACGAAACATATATTTTTATTTTCTTTTCCAGCAACTAATTACTATAGAGTCATCAGTCATGGTCCAGATAGGTGGATTAAACAGAATATTTTTCTTTTCTTTCATCTTAGTTTACCATCCACTTGCATTTTTTGTCTGGGTGAGTGTGGGTGGTGAATTGAACTTTAGATCTCAAAACAAGACTCCATAAGGGTAGAGAATTGTTCTAGTCGATATTTTATGCTTGGTCATATCATATTAAGAATAGTTATATATTGCAGAAATAAAGTAAAAAAGCACTTTAAGGGGAATCACTTTGACACCTGAAGGTTTGAGTCATTTAAAGAAAGGTGCTGTAACTATTAGCATTTGACATTGATAAGAAAGTTTACTGTAGCAAGGGATAAATTTTTAGATTTCGAAATAATCAAATAATTATAAAAATTAAGTGTTCCCTTAACAATGCCTTTAAAGGAATAAAACGGAAATAATTGGGATGAGAGATAAATTAAAAGATTTTGGTAGGAAGGAAGAGTGGGACTTTAAAAAATAAAATTGAAGTTTTTATGGTTGAAAATGTAGGTTGAATAGATTGATGGAATGAGACATGGCCATCTTTTCCTGGTATTGGTATTGATTCCCTTATGGTGAGTGGTTTTTATAAATTATAACCATCATAAACCTGATGGGATCTACAGTACTATTTTTTTCATTCTCAATTTCTATTAAACCTTTTCACTCCAAATCTTGAAACGTAAGCTGGCAAAAAATAATTAAGTTTTCCTCCCTAAAGATTATACTCTTCACAATTCCCAATTCACATATAATTATTTAATTAGAATTTAAATATATAGAATTAACAAAATTTACTCTAATTAAATTTATCATAGAATATATTAATAAAGATTGAATTTAGTAAAAAGAATTAATTTTTTATAATGTGATAAATTTAATTTTAAATTTTTATTAAGAGAAAAGTTAAACAATACTTGAAATATAACTGCTTTTAAGATACCTCGGAAAATTAACAATTAGCATGAGTTGAGTGATATATTAGAAGAAATAAAAAAAGAAAATGAAAGTGCAATGTCCAATGAGCAATGAGCGATGAAAAGTAAGATGGGAGGGAAACAAAGTTAAGAGAGAGGGTGAAGCACAATGAGGGGATGTCTCCCACTACGAAATAGAAGGTTAAGGCATTATTTGCGAATGAGGGGCGTGAAGTCTGCGTCTTGATCTGCTTTGTCCTAACCATCTCCGTGCAACCCTCTTTGCTACTTACTAAGTAATTCCTTGGGATCTCCCTCCAATTATCTTAATCCATTTTTTAATTCATAACTAACCCATTATTTTAAATTATTCTTAATTATAGGTATAGTTAGACGTGCAAGTGCAACATATATATGTGAAAGATTAATTAGATCAAACTCTTAATTCTCTTGCTAGTTAAGTTTTGGATTTCAATAAAATTAACTTGAACAACATTTAACTATACGAATTAGCAACTATATTTGGACTAATTAATCATATATCATATATAGTTGCTATGAAGCTTTGCTTTGTAAGGAGGACATAATTATTCAATCAAAACCACTCATATGATTATTAATTATAAACTATTTTGTAAAAGAGGGAGGCATGCACTATTTAGTTTGTGATTTTGGTTCACCAAAGCAAACGTGCATCGATCTATGAATACAACGGATGAAGAGGACTAAAACCAAAGGAGCCAATTGATTGACTTGTTATATCATATATATATATATATATATATATATATATATATATATATATATATATATATAGATGAGTTGGAGTTGGAGAAAAGGATGTGCAAATTAAAAGGAACTGCATATATATATATATATATAGAGAGAGAGAGAGAGAGAGAGAGAAGGGAATCCATGTGAAGAAGTGAGTGATTAATATATATGGAAATAAGTTAAGGAAGATATGCCAGCTTGTTTCCTTTTTTTTTATTTTTTGAGCCTAGCGTGGAGATGTCGCTACATATTTCACAACTTATTTTGGAGTTCAATCTCACACACACACACAAATATATATATATATATATATATATATATATATATATATTCCTCCTTCGTATATAAACTATCTAATCTGGTTTTAGTTATTTCAAAACTTTTATTTTTTTTTATAAATTATGCCCATTTTCATATTATAAATATTAATTTATGATAATATAAATTTGACTTACATATATTTTTGGATAAAAAATGTGACAAAATCTAAAAAGGAAAGCTTTTTTTTTTCTTTAAATGGTCAGCAAATAGTCTATTTTTGAGCTAGGGTATCAATTAAAATTTTGAAATTTGTTTTTGAGAAAAAAAATGGAGAGGGAAGGAAAGAAAGTAAAATTATTTTTTTAATTTTTTCTTTACTTAATAAATATTTTTTTAAAAATTATTGAAATATACTTTAATAATACATATATTAGTCAAAATCAAATATGTGATGAGCTTAATTAATATATATTAAATCCTTTTAAATAGTTATAATGCCATCTAGTTGTACCAACCCATACCTTCAATTGACCCATGAATGTTAAAGATTAAAAAAAAAAAGAAAGAAATAAAGTTGGGACATGGAGGGATGGAAACATAGACTCATAATCATTAACCTTAATTAAGACATAATCTACAGTAATGCATAAATTCCCTCTTTTGTTGCCTTTGGAAAATTTCTTATATTGATGTCCTTTTAGTCTTATTTTGACTTTTTGTTATGAACAACAATGTTTATTTGATTATTTAAATTTAGTTCCTATTCTTCATTATCACGATCACTCAACCCGACTAGAAAATTATTATTAATGGTAATTACTATATTCCTTGAAATTCAATATAGACATATTTGTCCAACATATGCATGTTCCATTTGGGAACTTAGACTCGGTTTCGCATTAAAATATGGATCTAACATTCAAATTAAACTCCTCCATAATTGGATGTTTAAATGAATCCACGCTCAATAAATTTAATTACCGTGAAGAAATATGCTTCATTTAATTAAAGATAAATAGACGTAGAAATATCAGATCCATTTTTTGCAGTAAATTTGATCTCTAGCTTGCTAATTTACTTGTATACTTATTTAGAGATTATTTATAATATATAAACCTTCTGTTTCACCTAAAAAGATCTCTTGAATGCATTTTGGGCAAGCTATTCAAGTTATACATATATATATGTTACACATTTTGTTTTCACTCTAACTGTATAACATGTGATCAAAGTGAACAAGAAAAGGAGGGCATTTACATGCAATTTGTGGGTGTAATTCTATGATACAAAAGTACAAACTTGAATACCCATCTGGTTTACTTTCTTTCTTTATTTTTTCCATTTACTTCTTTTTTTACTATTTAGAAGCCAAAAGATTAAAACTTGAAAATCAAACAATAGTGGCATAGCAAGCAATGAGCAACCAAAAACAAATTAAAGACGAAAATCAAATGGGAAAAAGCAAGGTAAATTTTCTTATCCACAAAATCAAAAACCCACATACACATTTCAAAAGGGTCCCAAAAACGAAAAAAGAGTCCTCTTTTGCTCTGTTTCAATAATTGAAACCATTTTCGGTCCCCTTTTTTTCTTTTCTTCCCCAGAATGCCAGATTCCAGCACCGGCAAACTCCAATACCCAAAAAAAAAAAAAAAGTTAAAAAACTACTAGTCCTCCGAAATACTCTCCAAATGAGGCCGCCATATTCCCACGCGGCCGCTCCGGCGATCCCGGCGCGACGATTTCTTCTCCGACGACGCAAGATCGGCGACTGCGATGTATTTACCCTTACCAACACCATCACATTTTGAGGATGAAAAATGAGAGTCACACTTGTTAGCGGTCTTATTCTTCTTGTTAGTAGAGGAAGGCTTCTTGCCGAGATCAATCCGTTTCTTCTCCGGCAAGGAGGAGGCCGGGATGAGGAAGTAGATGCTGCCTCTCTTGAGCTCTGTTTCCGGCGAGAGAACGAGAATCCGGCGAACGACTCCCTGAGAGGTTGGTTTGGTGAGGAGGTGATTGGGATTGGCCTCGAGAACCTCACGGGCTGTGACTGGACGCGTGATTTCCTCAACGCAGCCGTTGAGATGCACTATTCGGATTAAGTCCAAAGCCCCGCAAGGAAGAACGCAAGCCAAACAGCACCTTAAGCTATTCCCCATTGTGCAGAGAAGAGAAGCGTCTGTGTGAAGTGTGAACTATGAAAAGAGGAAGGAAAAGGAAGGATTGGAGGATGAGTAGTGAGGTGGGTATATATATATATATATATATATATACAGGAACAACCGTAATTGTATTATATAAAATGATGATGGTAATAATGGAAGTGGGATTTGAATTGACCAAAATGCCCTGGGAGATTATGAAAATGACTGATTGAGTGATTTTCAATTCACATGGTAGTGGGGTTCCTTCTCTCTCCTATTTACATGGAGCCGCCTTGTGTTGTGGTGCTTGCTTCAAAAACTTCTTGCCACTCATACTCAAATTTCCCAACTTGCTTCTTTTTTCTTTAAAATGGATATAATAATGCTAATTTAATTTCTTACTGGTATGCATGACCAAATAATAATTTGAATCTAAGATTATTTACTAAAGCCTCAGAAATAAGTTATGGTCTTATAATTTAATTGACCAAATAACAAATGAAAAAAATTATATATATAATTTTTATATTTTTATTATAAGATTTTTTAATTAGAGAGGATTATATATATAATTTATATATTTTATGATTAATTTTTTTAAAAAATATTTTTATATATTTTATTTTAATTAAAAATTTTAATAATAAAAATATAAATAACTCTATGTAAATCTAATATATGATAAATTGTCCTTTTGTTTTTGTTTTTGATAAAATGAAATTTTCATTAAAAAGATAAAAAGGTACTTTATTACCTCTACCTTTTTGTTTCTTCTTGAAACGTAATTTTGTTTTGTGCTTTTGACTATTAAGCTAAAAATATATGGTTTATCCGGCATTCTTTTTATTGTATGCTTTTTTCTCATTTAAACAACATTTAAAATGAGTAAAAGGACACAAAGTACATGTTTTTGTTTATGCATCACCTTTTACTTTTTAATCTATGTGAATATTAAAAGAGGAATATATGGGAGAAATTTACGTATTGCAGACTAATTTCAAAATTATATAATTTTTAATTAGATAAATTACTGGTGGTAAACATGAATTAGATACTATACACCCAATAATATATATACTCCTACTAAATAGTTGGCATGACAAGACGAACTATAAACTCTTCCTATATATATTAATGACTCTTTCTGGCCAAGGTATATATATTATGTAAAATATTTAATATTTTTCTGCTCTCAACATTATTTTCAAAATCATAAAGTCATCATTGTTTTCTGTAGTGTATAATTATGTTTACTGTAACTATAAACTGAAAAAATAATTAATTAAAAAACAAAAGAAACAAATCACAATTTCCCGTAAACTGAGACCTTGGGTGATTAATATTAATGTTATGTTAGATCCAGAAGCTGCCATGTAAAGTAAATTTATATTGGCACCTCAACAACATACACGTTCACCGATAAAAAAAGAGACAAAAAAAAAACCCATAATAGGGATTAAATTTAAAGCCCTTAAATAATCCTTAATTTCCTAATTAATTCTAACACCGTAAATATAATAATAAGGACAAATTAACCAAAAGACGTAAAAAATGTACGAAAATCCGTGTTCAAGATCTATGGTTGAGTGGTGGGTGAAGCTAAGCTATATATACAATTTTATAAAATTCTTAATTAATAAAATATATATAATAAAAAATAATAATCATGAGGAATCACTATATATACAATGGCTTCCTCAACATGCATGACCAAAATGGATGAGTCATCGCGAATATTGGCACACTAGTTCTGGTTCTGCCATTTACGTTTGCCAACAGAATCTCAGAGGTCATTACATATATAAATAATTAATCTTCACCCTTCAAATTAATTAGTGACTACATTAGGTGCCTAATATGGGCAATTACACTAATTATGTCTTTAATTTAAGTTTGTATCCAAAAACCTATTCTATTAATGGTTAACGTAAGCTCTACACTAATATTCTAATGGATAAGAGATGTGAGTTTATATATTGATGAATCCTAAGAATATACATATATAGATAGTAATTAATGAAAGCAATAACCTAATTAAGGATGTATAATTAATCATATCTATCCCCTGTGATTAGGTCTTTAATTACTATTATTTTTTGTGTGATTGTACAGTACTATTGGGAGCATTAATTTACATATTGCTTTGTGTACATTCAAATTAATTTATTCTAATGTTTATTTATTAAATTTTCATTAAAATGATTTCATATTATATATTAATAAGAAAACTGCTATCAAAGCTTCCAAAATTAAATAAAATATCACATATTAATTAAAGAGGTATTCCCGTATTTATTTATTTTTCATTATTCAGTTTGCTCTGAATGCATGAAGATTCTAAAATTGTTAATATAAAGACTAATATAAAGATCATGAATCAATTTTGTTTAAATTTATGTAAAAGAAAAAAAAAAAAGGTGCTAGCTAGCCAATAATAATTTACAGTTATTGATATTTAATTATATATCTTGTAAAGTTGTAATCAATAAGTTCCAGTGTTTTATTTTGTATTTCTTCAAAAAATAATTAAGGTATATATTTTAATTTTAATGAAATGTATGAATATACTTAAATTAATGATACACATACTTAATAATTAATCTGCCGGTTTAGGTAGAAGGATATATCATTGTACCAGTCTGGCCAGTGACTCAACGTAATTATTGAGACCATCATTTCATCGTTTAGCATTATAATATTTTCCTTTTTCATGTGAAAATTAATTTATTTCCTTTTGTTTTTAGTTAAATGTGGACCTATAAGCTACCTGTTTCGTATAATTGGAGGGTATGGGGACTACCATGATGTGATATACCATTTTATGATGAAATTAATTAGTTGATATAAATGATTATTGATGAAATTAATAAGGTGTTTATATATATATATATATATTGGTCTAAAAATAACTAGGTTATTAATCAGAAAGCTTGGTAAAGCGTGTGGAAAATTAGGGGTCGATCTCTTCTTCACTTACATCCAAAAAGTCTAGTTGTATTGTACAAGACGATCTACCTTATTATTTTAAGGTATTAATTTGTTTTGGATCAGAATACGTGTTTTCTGAAAAAATAAAACATTTCTGAGAGGGCTAGAGATGTCTACGTAGTTCTAATTTTAGAAATTTATTTCTTTAATTTTTTTGTTGTCTCCACTTCATTAAAAAATTAATGTTAGTTTTCCCCTCCCCTTGCATTTTAATTTGTTGTCCTTTTTGTACTGGAAATTATGCATTTATTGAAGTGTATATGTATAGCTGGCTATTTCAATTATTCTCTATCCATACACATCCTTTTTTTCGTCTTTTTAGTTTTCTATTTTTATGTAAAATGTTTGGTATTTTATGAGCTCAAGTACTTTTGAATATTTCTAGGTATTTATTTAATGTTATTAGACTATACGTATTCATTGCAAGGAATTGAATGCAAGCTAAGCAGAAGACAAATCTATCCACTCCTCCACCGCCCAAGTCCAAACAGATAATTAAGAAATTAAAAAAAATCAATAAAAATGAAACATCATTTAAAGAAAAAAAAGCAACATATATATACATATAATTCAAGAAATTAAATGAAATATGTTTCATGTATATATAGTTATATACTCAATTGAAAACTGTGAAATGAGATGAAAAGCGCAGAAGAAAAATGGCATGAAATTTAATAGTGTATGTATATATAACGTATGTCGATCAAGCTAGCTAGCAACATATATAAAGCAAGCGTTATCTAAACGCACACCAGTTTATTTGATTTATACATATGTTCCAAAATTAATCTGATTGGTTCTTGAGCATGAAGACGTACAGAATATATGAATAAAAAATAGTAAAGGTAGCATGCATTATATATATGTGAGTTGAGAAGAGTTTTTGTCAGGTAGTGTATAGTGCATGGTGCAACTTATAGAGGACGAAGCTTCGTCACCGACCACAGCAGCAAAAACCTCAATCAACGTTTCTCATAACAACGTATGCAATACGTAGTGGTGGTTAGAGAACGCACGAGCCTAACTCATTTGTAAGATTCCCAATTAATTCATGTATTCATGTATTACTATTATTATGTAGCATTTCAATCTAATTACACTCATGAGGGGTATGTATATATAATTACATATATATACTGTTAATTCATTATTGAACAACGTGAGCTTACTCTGTCTCTTTACACTAAAGCCAAGGTGGAACCCTTTTAATTATTCTATCTCTTTCACTTTTGTATTTTAATCTGTCTCAGCTACATAATAATAACTAAGAGTAACTGTATCAATCATGACTAATCATAGTTTTTCTATGTCTATTAATATACTATATATGTGATTATGAGTGATTATATTATATATTGATGAGTTTAAACTGTTTATTCTTATATCAATTAAGAGTACGTAGCTTCTTTTAGACGCCATCTGTTCAGAGGGTTATGATCTTGCCACCATTTTTATGTACAAAAAATAATTTAAAAACCTAAATTGAGTATTTACTGTTAGTAGTATTTCCGTATGCTAGTTTTAATAATGCAATTATATATATTGATATAATTTATTAATTAAAATTTAATGTAAGACTTTCAAAGTGTATTTAATGGCCGTTGAGACTCCATCTCATGAGAAATCTTAGTAAATTATGAATCAAGCTATATATTTGTGTGAAATCAATACTACTCTATATATATATATATATATATATATATTATATGTTATTGAGATTCTCCAGTTATAAATGCTACCATGCATAATACTATTAATGATCTTCTCGAATTAAAATCATCAACCTCAGTCCCACCACAACTGTTAATTATATATAGTGTCATACGTCAATGAAGTGCATGTTCTACACCATTTTTTTCCTCATCCCAAGAACCCCCATCATCTCTAGGTACAGGAATTGATCGAGATATATAATTATATGTGGATAAATTAAACATAAATGGCAATATATATATATATATATATAGCTGGCAATATTGTTGGGTAAAGGTTAAATGTTGAAGGAGATAGCATATATTGCCACTTGTGAACAAGAGCCAAATCTAATCGCACCAATGGTAATGCTTAATTTAATGTAGGTTCAATGTATTAGGATTGAAATGAAACCAAAGTTGATGCGTGTGATCAGCCATATATATATATATATATATATAGTTTAAAAAGCAGAGATTGAAGCGTATTATGAGTGTGTAAGTTTGAGAAGGATTCAAAATACAGTTGGTGTATATATATGCATTAATGCTGACAAATCCTAGGTGAACGTGGGTAACTACATTTTTTTATTTCGTAAACAAGAACCAAACGACATGTGAGTTTAGTACACGACAAACTTTGGACATGTACTAAAGTACTACCGTTACCCGTAAATTCTGCTTAACTGGTTTAGAACTTGAGATTAGATTACTGCGTAGGAAACCGACAACCTAACTTCATATTTTACAACCATATCCCAATCCCCACCTCCCGAAAGATCTTCTATATATCGATCTAATTTTTTTAATAAATTCATTGTATTTATGAAAAATAATGCAACGTATGTATATACACACTACAATTTACAACTCTGCATAATTATTGTAGGATTTAAACAAGAAAATAGTTAAAATTAATTTTATCTTCTCTTGATTAGGAGACTCTAGTGAGCAGAACTCAGAAGGCTATCCAAAGGGGCAGGGAGACACGAAATCGAATGCCCATACATCAAGAATATTTACAATCTTCAAATTAAGGAGGTGGCACTTTTGAATTAATATTTTTAGCATTATATATATATATATATATATATATATATATATATAATGTCAAGAAAGTCAAGTGTAACTTTTAAATTAAAAGGAAATATCATTAATTTGTTTTTGTTTTTTACAGTATTTTTTTATTGAAAGTAATTATAATTGAAGCATTAAATAAAAATACTTTTAATGATGATTTGAACTTTAATTTGTTGTGAGAGATTAATTTTTTTAATTAAACCTAACTCTCATTAATAAGAAATATCATAATTTAAATAAATCTCAAAAGAGACTTTTAACTTATGACTTGAAGACTGATCAATAATAATAATAATCATAATAATCAAACAAACTACTTCACGTAAAACTAAAACAGGAGAAAAATATAATTCGATCACCATATAAAAAAGATAGTAAACATAATTCAAACATTGACGTAGGGTGTAATGCAATTTGATCCACAACTTTGGAGGGTTGGGTTGTAAAGATCAATTAATAATTGACAATTTATAAGAGAAGAATGCACAGAGCATGCATATATATAGATACACAAACGAAGCATGGGGTTAATTACAATATGAATGATAAGTCCATCAAATTAATTTTGGAAGGGAAGGGACCCAGAAATAAATTTGGTGAAATGTGGATCACTTGGTATGTAAAACAAGAACGACTTGATTTCCGGCACCGTCTAAATCATGAAATAAGTGGCAAGATTATTGAACATCAATGAATGGACCCTTTATATTAGGGCATCACCACCTTATGGCTATTTTTTCTCAGGGACCCATTCATGTAAGATTTGTGTCTCTGAATTATATATGTGGTTTTGCGTCTATGCTTTTCTCATTTGATATCATATATATATATATATATATATATATATATATATATGCAAATAACAATAATAATGTATATTAATTATATATATATATATCTAGTTAGATAATTTGTAGTTATCTTTTAGTTTGTGGTATAGGGAATATGGAACCTACTTTTCTTGCATGCATATATCATGTTGGTATATCTCGCCCCAATATTCCAAATACGTCGGTTGCAGTCCTAGCCAGATCATCATCTATGCACGTAGTGAGAATTTTAAATTGAAATAGACGTCGAATATAGTTTAATTCGTGGTCTATTTTATCCGACAATGCATGCCCAAGATATCAGAGTTTCGAACGTTTCTGTATGGAATTTAATGCACTTTTTTACATATAAAAATTTGTTCATAAGTTATATCGAAAGTGATGGATTTAGGTAATCGTCATATCATGTACATTACCAACAACAAGATTGTCATATGAATCAAATGGTTTATGTGATTAAAAATCTCCAAAATATAATTATTTATAATGAATTTAAATTTTTTATAAGTATTTTTTATTAGAAATAATCTGTTTAAAATACTGTTAAATATTAAATAATTTACATCTCTCCTAAAAAAATTTTAATTTTAATTTGTCAACAAAGAATAATCCCTTGCCATGAGACCCAATTAGATGCCATTGCTTTAAGAGTTATAAATATTAAGATAAGTTATTTAATTTAAAATTAATTTTTTTATTTTAAAAAATACGTTTTGAATGCAAAAGATTTCAACTTAAAGTTTTATATAGTTTTATGTTTAAAACAGGGATTTTATCAAATTTTATAGCTGACACGCGATTTGGGTATACAGTGTTTAATGAGACTAAGAATCAATACTTTCAGAATTGATCCCATAAGAAAAATGTGCTCTTAAAATAAGATTGATAGAATTATATACATACATACATACATATATATATATATATATATATATATATAGAGATATGGATATATGAAGTAGATGCCATTGCTTTAAGAGTTATAATGTTATGGTAATTAGTAATTTAGTTTAATTAGACTAAAAATCAATACTTCAGAATTATAATTGATCCCATAAGATCAATGTGCTCTTAAAATAAGATTGATAGAAGACACATGCATGCATGTTTAAACGAATCTGGACTGATATAAAGTTAAGTCGTCTGCAACTATATGGAGAAGAACAGAGATGGCTATGGAAAAGGCCAAGACTTCAATAAGGCAAGGGTAGAACGGAAAGCGATCTATATTAATTATATTACTTATTGCAATTAAAATGATTTTTGATACCTCAAAACACAACTAACACCAAGAAACAAAAGGTACAAAACATATTTATTTTGAGTAGATCATGAAGGAGATCGTAGGCGTGTAATAATTAGATTAAATAAAACGCACGGAGCATTTTTGCAAGCACAAAAGTATACAAATGCATCTTCAACTTTTTAATTATCATATTGTTAATTTGATGAGTGGAATATAAAGTAGGTGAGATTATATGTATACAGTGCCTTCTCTTTTGCATTATTATATATACGATAGATGTTTAAAGACATTGAATGGGATATTGGAGTGTCTTGAAAAATGGTGTCACAGGCATTACATAATACATATATACACTCAAATCTAGTATAAAAACCAGCTCGAGCGCTGTTATGACATCAATTCCCTCAAATTCTCCTACATATCTTTTAGGTCATATCTTGGTTAATTAGTTAGCGTTACTTCCAACACCTGCTAATTAAAGAAACATCCATGTATCTTGAGCATATCTCTGCATCGAATTTACTACATATATATATATATATATATATCCATGCATAGATGTAATCTAATGCAGCCTAAAAGATTTTTGATCTTTCTTCTTTGCAAAGAAACTAAACATATAAAATTTGAATATAAAATGATTATATTTAAAGAAAATGATTATATATATAAAATGATTTTTCTATATTTCTTCTTTAAATATAATCATTTTGTTGAAAAATTTGATAACCAAGATATAAAATGTTGTATTAAGTCTAGATTTTTCATGCTTCTGCTATGTCATAGAAAGAATTGAACAGATTCCCAACTAGTTCTTAGTTCTTAATTACATTTGGACTTTCAACGGCCTAAAATATGATATTGGACCTGTAATAAATGATGTTTAATGGGTCAGTTTAGTAGGCCAACAATTTCTGGGGCTCAGCACTATCTATGTGTCAGTGTCGTGAAGCTCCATGAAGTGCCACGGGATAGACCACTACCCTATTAATTATTAAAGACCAACCCAATCATAGAAGAGTCCCACATTAGAATCTCATCTTTGTTTGTCCCAAAAGTGAATCCTACCATTACTGCATTTTTGAGCTTTTCTGACTTAAAGCTTGTCCTTTTCTTGTCTCATTAATTTCATAATGGTGGTCACCAAAGCAAACAAAGCAATGTTAAAGATAAAAAAGAATATCTGTATCCTCTAATATTGCAAATTACTGTCTTTTAACATTGCAAATATCCTGTAATATTGAAAACTTGATAGGTAAAAAATAATAATGCTAGCTTTTCGTATTGGCCCAATAATACTAATAAGTGAAGCTTACAGAATTGTGTTGGCAGTGGGAGGGAGGTTGTGTGGAAGCAAAAGCATGAACATTTTTCTTTCTCCCCCCTCCATGAATGAAAATTTGAGTGGTTGGTAATAAGTTCCACAAATCTCTTCTTGTCCTTTTCACTTACCTAAAATGGATAGCTTAGCTTCTATCTAACGTTTTGATTCCTTAAAGATAGTTCTCTTGCAACTCACAAAGTTTATCAGAAAAGAAATAAACTTTTCGCTTCATATTAATTACTGCACTAAGTGAATAAAAGCCATATCGCTTGCCGGTTGAAGAAGAGTCATCAATGGCATCCACCACCAACACATTCATCATTCTGGTGCTCATCTTCACCATTGTTGTTGCTACAAGCAATGCCTGGAGACCCAAATTTTCATCCATTCTAGTCTTTGGGGATTCAACTGTGGACGCAGGCAATAACAACTTCATCCCCACATTGTTTAAGGGAAACTATTTTCCTTATGGCAGAGACTTCCCTGGTCACGTGCCCACTGGTAGATTCTCTAATGGAAAACTGGTAACTGACTTAATTGCCTCTTTTCTAGAGATCAAAGAGACCATCCCTCCTTTCCTGGACCCAACGCTACCAGATCATGAACTTCTAACTGGAGTCAGCTTTGCCTCGGGTGGATCAGGATTCGATGATTTGACCACAGCTGCTTCTGGAGTCATCTCTGTTTCCCAGCAAATAAAGCAGTTCAGAGCTTATATAAGAAAAATCAATCGCATTGTGGGGGAAGAAGAAGCTCGAAAGAGACTCGAACGTGCTCTTGTTATTATCAGTGCTGGAACTAATGATTTCAGTTTCAATTTTTATGACATCCCCACAAGAACTTATGAGTTCGACGTAAGTGGGTACCAAGATTTTCTGCAGAATAGGCTGAAAACCTTCATAAAGGTAACTGCTTTATAATGTGTTAGCAATACCCAGTTCTTCTATCAGTTCACAGAACATCAAGTTTAATACATTTACTAGAATTCACCAAGCCACATTGTTTGTGTAAAATTGTATAGGAACTATACAACCTTGGATGCAGGAAGATAGCTGTCGTTGGGCTTCCTCCAATCGGTTGCATACCCCTTCAGATAACAGCAAAGTTTAAGGACCCAAAAGATAGGAAATGTGTAGAGGAAGAGAATTCAGATTCTCAACTATACAATAAAAAATTAATAAGGCTATTGCTTCAGGTGCAAGCAACGCTTCCAGGAAGCAAAGTTGTTTATACAGACGTATATGGCCCATTGATCAACCTCATCAATCGACCTGAAAAATACGGTGAGATATATTATAATTACACATATGTACTTAAACCCATTTGTCTAAAACACGATGAACAGACACCAAAATAAAGCCGTACAAAGAGATTTTTGTATTTACTCACTCTTATGGGCATTTCATCGAACAGGTTTTGAGGAAACAAAGAAAGGGTGTTGTGGGAGTGGGTTTTTTGAAGCAGGTCCTTTTTGCAATGCAATCACACCTATATGTGACGAGGCTTCAAAGTACGTATTCTGGGATAGTGTGCATCCGACTGAAGCAGCGTATAAGTATATTGCTAAGTACGTAGAGGAGGAAGTACTGCCCAAGTTCCTGTATAATAGCAGCGAAGTACCTTCAGAGACATTGTACTTGTAAATGAAATCCTACGGTAGGACAAGTTACGACGTATGCTGCTTGAATTGGTAACAAGAAAGGCATTAGATTTGAAGGTGGAAGCGATTGTTCTCAGGACATTGAAGAGTTTAAGAATACTGGGAAAAAAATGTATTGAACATACACATGCTTGTAGTGTGACGTCAGTAAAGTGCGTTATGTATAGTTGTACAATTCTTTGGTGGGTGATTGATTTTACGGCATAATTAATGTTAAACAGTTATAGTAATAAAAATAATATATTTGGATTATATCTATAACAATATTAATTGTTATAAGAAATATTGTTTTATCACATCATCTCCATAATTAATGTTATGGGAATGAGGATTTAGAGATTATTTATGGGCAAAACGTTCTGAATTTGACTAATTTGTCAATACCTTATAATGCTTCCAAAGTCTCTTAACTTTCTTATCCAATTTATGATATGATCCTAGATCCCACGTTTCTTGGCCTTACAAAATTTGAACATATATATTTTTTTAAATCTCTTTGTGTATATTATTTGATCTCTCTATGATTTATATCATTGTTACTAAGCTGCTCTATGTTATTTTTCTATTTAATTTTAATAGAACTAATTGAAATTGACCCCAAAAAGAATTCACTAAACAAATTGGTTTAATCGTTAGAAAAAAAAAAAGTTAACCTTTGGTCCTCTTCATTTTAATTTCATTTAAATTCATTTTGGCCTGAATATATTGTTTTTCTAAATTAACACAACTGCAAAATTTTCATTTCTAAGTCTCAAACTAACAGAAATTTTGGCTAATAGAATAGAACCTCTCACATGTCTAGAATCAATAAAATAATAAAAAAAGCAAGAATTTTTTAAACATAAAAATACACTTGAAATGAGGTGCTTATATTTTACAATGACCACTATCATTTGTTTTGTACTTTTGTTTGCAGTAATTATTAAGTTTGAATTTTTTTTCCACCAAAGATAGCACTAGATTAAGGTCAATTTACATAATGTTTTGATAAATATTAAATTATATGAGAGTTTGAATGAATTTTTAAATTGTAATATGCAAACTAATTTTAGTTAAGTCTAAAATTTGAATGAAAAATATTACAAGATGGTTAAGTAATAATAAAACAAATTACATGAAGTTAAGTGACACGCTTTTAATCACATCGGTGATAAATTGGTTTTAGGCCAAATTTCATGAGATAAAATATAATTTACCTATTATTTATTCATTCAATTATTAACATGTGACTACACTCAATTTTTTTTTAAATGCAAGTACAGAGTCTAATAACAAAGTAAAGACGTATCAAAAATAGGCATCAACCAATTTCTTTAGCGAAGAATGACCACCAACACAGCGAGTCTAATATCAAAGTGAATTGAATAGTGCCAAGGTCCTATCAATTGAGCAAGAAAAGTTTAGATATATATATATATATATACATATATACAAATTGCAGGAAAGGAAATAGAAAACTTGAGATTTCCGTTAGTCTAAAAGACTAAGCTACACAAATGGCACTCACTAGACATTTCATTTTGATCACTTTGATGCTTCTTTCAGCTACCAGAATCGTCAACACAATCAACCCCAAGAACCCAGATTTCAATTTCCCATGCCTTCTGTTCTTCGGAGATTCAACTGTGGACACAGGCAACAACAACTACATCAAGCATGCATCAACATTTTTGGTGAAGGCCAATCATTACCCTTATGGCAAGGATTTTCCAGACCATATATGTCGCCAATGGTAGGTTCTCTAATGGAAAATTAGTGCCTGACTTTCTTTCCTCTTTCTTGAAACTCAAAGACACTCTTCCTCCATTCCTTGACCCCAATTTCTCCGACCATGACCTCCTCACCGGCGTCAACTTCGCCTCCGCCGGAGCAGGATTTGATGACTTGACCTTGACTTTCACCCATATGATTCCTATGTCCAAATAGAACTTACGCCAAAAGGTTGAAGAAGATTGCAGGGGAAGAAGAAGCTGATAAAATACTTGAAAATGCTCTGGTTTTCGTCAGTGCAGGGACTAATGATTTTATTTTTAGCTTCTATGATTTCCCCATAAGGGGTTTAGAGTTCGAGTTCAACATCAGTAGGTACCAAGATTTTGTGCTCAGTAGGCTTCAGACCATTATTCAGGTCCAAGTTCTTTCATTTCTAGATTCATACATACATACATATATATATATATATATATATATATATATATATATATATACTTTCATTCTTCATGTATAAAAATGTAGAACTTAATTTACATTACAAAATGTAAAGCGGGAACTGTGTGAACTTGGTTTGCGCAGAATAGCTGTAGCAGGGCTTCCTCCTGTGGGATGCCTACCTTTGCAAATGACTCTAAAATTTGAGAATCCCAAGCATCGAACGTGTGTGAAGAAACAGAACTCAGACGCTAAATTATATAATAGAAAGCTGGGAAAGCTATTGCCTCAACTACAACAAGTGCTTCCAGGAAGCAGACTAGTTTATGCAGACATATATAGCCCAATAATTGACATGGTGAATCATCCTACTGAATATGGTAACTAAGTTTGTGAGTTTCAATGTTTTTCTGAGAAAAAAAAAATTGTATTTGAGTAAGTGTTAATGTAATTGTGTGGCCAAAAATGCAGGTTTTGAGATAACGAAGGGATGCTGTCCATCCAACGGAAGCTGCTTATAGATATATTGCTCAATATCTGGAACAGAATGTCCTCCCCAAGTTCTTGGATAGTACTACTCAACTTCAACAGATCAAAATCTAAGTTTTGTAATAAAAGAAATTATATCTGAAAACTTAATGTAATATACATATAGACGTGGAAATAAAATATCGCATTGGATAAAAGAGATGTGGAAATAGTCTGTAATATATGTAAAAACTTGAACAAAATTTCAAATGATCTTCAGTGTCCTTCACCCCACACTTAATATACTAATTGGAATGGGTTCCCTGTTCCACAACTTTGTAGCTACATCAAGGAACGTACACATGCTTGTGGCCTGATGCGGAGTGCGTCATGCAGTTGCATAATTCTTTTCTGACATGTAAGAATAAATTAATTCCTTCAAATTTAACTAATCAAAATTTGAATTTTAATTAAAAAAATATATAATTAATAATATTTTAAACAGAATTATTTCAAAATAACAAACATCTTTTGTGACAACGTGGCTGCAATCTAAAAGAAAACTCGCATCCACCATAGACTCTGTTTTCTTAATTAAATTTATATTTTCAGAAATATTTACATTACCGTCTCAATACAATTTCATGCTTATCTAGTGGTATACTGCTATATTTTTTTTTCCTTTATATTGTTTTTTATCTATTTGTGATGTAAAAAGATTTATTAATATTTTAAAAGCATATTAATATATTAAAAGAAAGCGTTAATATGTTTAAATTATAAAATACAAGTAAATTTGTTCATATGCACCTACCTCTTTACCATTCCATACTTGAAATAAAAGATGCATTACATTGTCTTTTTTTTTTTTTTAAACAAAGGATAAATATAATTTTATTTATTTTTATTGAAATATTAAAATATTTATTATTTATATAATATTACAAGTATTAAATATATATTTAACTAATATAAGATTTATTTTTCAAAAATTCAAAATAAATAAAATTTATAATTTCAACACATAATAAATAATATTAAAATTAATTTTATTAATTCATCTTCTGATAAATTATTTTTTTAATTAAAAGAAAAATATTCTCCTGAAAGCTATTTTGACATATTTAATTTTAAATGAATTTATGTATAATTTTAAATAAAAAAATAATATTAACATTAAAAAGATAATAAAATAATTTAAAAATTAAAAGGTAATAAATTATGGTAGAAAAAACAAACACAGCAATGTACTCAAATATATGTTGTGGCCAAAAAAGAGTTTTTTCTTTTAGTGGTACATTTTCATCTTTTGTTTGATAATTTGACTTGCAAGATGCATAAATTAATGATTTAATCTTTAAAATATATTAATTGTCTCAATTTAATTTTTAAAAAATAAATTTAATTTTTAAAAGATATATCTTAGTAAATATTTTAAATTTTGTTTGTCCAGTTGTTAATCAACAAAAAAAAAAAAGGTTCAATTTTTACAAGACACTGCGTTGTGTTTCCTTTCAAATGCATTATGCTCATTATGTGCGGAAGCGCGCAGGGCTACAATGGTGGGCGAAATGCACTAAAATCCAGAAGGGTTTTGATGATGATAAAGCAGGACCTAGTGATGCGAGGCTTACAGTAGTTGCGAAGGATGGGTTTAAGGCTCCCATGGACGTTCACAAGAGTGATCTTATTGGGAAGAGCAGGTTATTTGCCCAGAAGCTTCAGTGTGATTGCTGGGTCTCACACTCGGTGGAGATCAGCGACGGTGATGATGTGGAGGTGTATGTTAAAACTGTAGTGTTGATGTACTGTGAGGATTTGAAGAGGAGGTTAATGGGTGAGGGGGTTTCTAAGGTTTTAAGTTTGCTCAAGGTATGATTTGTCAGTAACTTTCCTCCTTTTTTCTTGCAGCTATGGGTGTGACGGAATCTATTGTGAAGTTGAATTCTTTTTGTTGATTTGGGTATGAATTGGCGCTAAAAAAAATTAAAAAGCTTATTGGGATCCATGTTGGCAAGTGAGCGGATCCTCTGTTGTTGCAAGAGTTCTCTGCGGTTGTTTGTCCTAGCCTCAAAACCGCATCGCTTCACATCCTTTCTTTCATTTTTTTCATAGATTTCCAGACTAAGCACACCTTTTTGAAGAAGATGCAGCTTTTGCTTTTTCCATCTGCTTCCTTACTCTTATCTAAAATTAACTCTGGAACCACAGTTTTGACTTCAAGCATAGAGTTTAACTAGACAGGAGTGATTCAAAACAAAGATCATTCTTACCTCATTTATAAACCCACGATTTCATTGTTTTGATTCAGAAGAAAGTTGCTTGACTGCTATTATTGATCCATTTGATAGGAAGCCTTGTGTGTTGGAGAGTATTACGTAATGATAAACAAGTATAATAGAATTTTCATTATAGTTACGTTATTTTGTCCAAGATACCTTGTAAATAGAACCAAATCCTTCTTCTCCAACCTTATTAGATATATCAAAGTTATTTGTGGGTGCTTTTAATTGGCGTAAAGTAAATAAATCAGTTTGTACATCTAAATCCTTTAGTTCTGTAAGTATAAGCAAATAGAGATGAGAAGAAATAAATTGTATCTGTTAGATTATAGGTATAAAAATAATAATAAAATTATTAACTTCTTTGTATAAATTATTAATTTAAGTTGAATAAAATACATGATCAATTTATTTTATTTTTATCTTTTCTCAATTTTTTTCTCTATTCAAATTTTAAACTTTTTGAAATCTTTGAGAAAATACTTGAAAATGCTTTGGTTTTTATCAGTGCGAGCACTAATGATTTTACTCATAACTTCTATGTCTTCCCCATAAGGAGTTTGGATTTTAACATAAGTGGCTACCAAGGCTTTCTGCTCACCAGACTTCAAACCTTTATTAAGGTACTCAAGTATATGTTCCTTTCACTTCTAGTTTCCTTTTCACTTCAAACTTTAGACACTCGTTAAGGTTAAACATTTAATGACTTGAAATGTGTGAAAAGTCAATAAAAGTAATTATTTTTAATATTTAAATACTTTATCAACCAATCAATTAAAACTTTAGCTAGTGTTTCAATAACACTACATAAAACAACCATATATATATATATATATATATATATATATATGACGAATGCTTTTATGATAGTTCTGAATCTGACCTGCAAAACATAAAGCAGGAAATGTATGAATTGAGAAGAATAGCTGTAATGGGGCTTTTTTCCGTGGGTTGCAAACCTGTGCAAATGACTCTGAATTTTGAGCATCCAAAGTGTGTGGACAAACAATTAAAAACTAGAGAGGCAATAGTCTCAACAACAACAAGTGCTTCCAGGAAGCAGGCTAGTTTTTTCAGATCTCTATACCCTACAAATTGACATGATGACTCACCCTAATAAATATGGTAATTTAATTTGTGTTTCCATTTTTTTCATGTTCCATTTGTGGTAAGTGTTAATGTAGTTGTGTGTGGCCAAAACTGCAGGTTTTGTGATAACAAATAGAGGATGTTGTGGGAGTGGGTTGGTGGAAGTGGGTCCTTTGTGTAATGGGTTAACACCCACTTGTGAAGATGCTTCCAAGTATATGTATTGGGATTCTGTACATGCAACAGAAGCTACCTATCGATACTTTGCTCTATATTTGGAGGAGCATGTCCCCCCCAAGTTCTTCAATAATACTCAACTTCCAACACCATAGCTCATAAATAATCACTCTACCTGCATGCACACTCGTAATAAAATAAATATCATGAACAAGTTATAAATATTAGGTTTATACTTATGTAACTTTGGGCTAGTAGTGGCCTGGTGGTGGTGTAACCGAAAATAATAGCTTTTATGGGTTTTTTGTACTAGTGAACATTGCAGTTTTTATGAATTATATATATGTGCCTATATATTACCGTGGTAATGTTATATAACCATATATTGATGATGTTTAATCAAATTTGTGGGACTCACGACTAGCTCCAGTTGGCCATATTTGTTGGGCCGGCTGTGCATTTATTAATTTTTCTTAAAATTTGATTATACTATATTCAATATCCCTCTCATTTAAATAATATATCCGACTTCATGTACATTGAAATCCAAATTGGAACGAAGAAGGAAGGAGATAATAACAAGACATCATTAACAAATGTTCACACAGGCTTGGAAGTGATGGTGTGAGGCAGACAGGCTTCAACGAGCACTGGGACTTCCATATATCATCATCCATGAAAGGAGGATGGTGGTTTTTGTACATTGAAAACACCAATAAAACCATGATTTCAATAAGTAATTTGTTTGGACCATTATTCAATAATTATATCTGGTTTTGATCCATTCACCGCTTTATCCTAGAAGGAGTAGAGAGAGGTGAGCATCAAAACTGAAAATCCCGCATGAGCTTTCATCATCAAACTTTTTGAGCGCTTCAATTTCTTAGGAAATAACATGAACACTATAAATAATGATCTTCAAGAGGAGCTAGCTCAGAGCATAACAGAGCAATCCCACTACATTTGATGCAATGATTCATAAACAAAAATCTCCGTAGATAGGGAATGCAAAACACTGGACAGAACTATCCACTATTAATATATGTTTTAAATGATTGCTCTGTAAATTTAAGAAGAGACAGAGAAGGGGTTTGGGGTGGAGAAAAGTGAGGGAATTGTTCTTCTGAATAATGTGGAGAAGCAGTTGACCATCAACGTGAGCGTAGCAATGGGGAGGCATGGTTATGCTTTCCCTCGTAGGTAGTGATCACCATGGCTGGATCAGATGAGTCTCTTTCTATCTGCTTTCTTACTGCACACCCCACGTGTAAGCACTTGTAGTAAGACCTTCAATTCACCCATTAATCACGGTACCAGCAATAAGTTAGACAAATATTTTTTTCAACTAAAATGAAGAGTGAGCCTTTTCTTAATTTTTTTGTACCTTGGATTTGGACTTCCCTGCACAACTTTCTGCCCGTATTTCCTCCATCTGTACCCATCATCTAGAACATCTACCTCACATCGTGTGTGGACTACAACTCTGGGTTCTATCACTGTTCTAATTTCAGGTGCCGATATGCCCTCATTCTCACTTTCTGTTTTCCTGGAAAATTAATCTGGATGTGAACTGATCCACACAAATAACATTTCAAGGCATAACCAGACAGGCTTAGAATTAACACTGTAAATCATCTTTTAAAAGCGTTGTACGGATTACAACTTACCATTTTGCAGTGGCATCAGTTTTATCTTCATCAAACTCACCTCCTCCTGATTTCCACTGCTCAAAATCCTCCGTCTGTCCAGTAGATGATGAGGTTGTCGTACTAGACTGAGGCTTGGCATGGTTATGGTTATGGCTGCCCTTGTAAATTATCTCCCTGATTTTCCCATCCAAATATGTCTCAACCTTCTTCTTAGATAAGCAATCGGGGTATGTGCATTTGTAGTAGCTTCTTGGATTTTCACTTCCTTGCATTAGTTTTTCTCCATATTTTCTCCAATCGTACCCATCATCTCGTAATGACTGTGATTGGGGGCGTTGACTGCTGTAATCTGTCTGGTTTATAGAACCAATATCTATGGCTAAATGATGGGTGACCCTAGCAGTAGTCCCACTCTTCAACTGGGAATCCACAGAGGAACGAAGAAGTACTAAGAAATAACAAAAAGCCGCTCCAACCAAAGCTAGTATGAAATTGATCTTCATGAATAAGAGGGTAAGAACTCCAAGGAAAAAGTTAAGAAGATCCACTTCGAATCCAAGGTCTGTTTGCCTTGAGAGACTGAATGACATGAAAGCAAAGGAAGCACAAGAAATCAGGCTTAATACGTCTGGTTTTGATCCGTTCATGGCTTTGTCGTAGAAGAAGGAGTAGAAAGAGATGAGCATCATTACCAAAAATCCCATATGAGCTTTCACCAACAAACTCCTTGACAGTTTCCATTTCTTAGCAAACAACATGATGCTGCATATGCTGAAACTTATGGCACTATAGATAATGATCTTGAGCAAGTTCCACTTCCCAAATAATTGGATGAAAGAGGAGCTCACAGCGTAACAGACTAATCCAACTACGCTTGATGCAAATCCCACAAATCTCCATAACAAAGGTTGAATTAGCAATTCCAGAAGCCTGATATGCATCATGTTGTTTTTGAATTGAGGTGTGATATCGATGATACAAAAAGTTAGAAAGACCAATAAAAGGGTTTGACTTCTGATATAGATGGAAGGGAACTGTATAGTGTGTTAACATGTTTGTCGCAAACATGCTTGGCTTAATTCTTTGTTTTATATATTAAAATAAAGTTACAAAATTTCATAGAAAGACCATGGAATTTTTAGATTTTACGACTCTTTTTAAATTAATGAAGAGTTCAGCTTTTAAGACTATTTTTTAATTTTTAGGTCTAGCTAATCAATTTAGTTGAAAAAATATCTAATTAATTAATAAAGTATTTAATGATTTTAAGTTAGAAAAAAGTCAATAGAAAATAATTTTCGTTGATTAAGTACTCTTTCGTCTAATAAATATGTTTTTCCTTTTAACAAGTTAGCATTTAGCAAGATCTTTAATTTATTTTTTTTTGTTCAATATTTTGTAGTCGTTTTCTCTGATTTGACATTTACAGGAAGGAAGAGTACTCATCCTGTTAAGAAATACTTTGTTCAATTTGGTTGATTTTGAGAAATTTAGAGAGGGATTACTTCTTATAGCAATCAGTAGAGGTTGATTGAAACTTTTTCCATAACATTTTGCTGTATTTTTTGAAGTATTTTAATGCAAATGATTTTATTTGTTTTAAATTACTTGTATCTAAAAATTTATTAATTTTAATTAATTTGAGGTAAAAACTCATAATAAAAATAAAAAATTTATAAAAAATTATTTTTATAATTCAAACTTAAAAACTTACTATAAAGTAACTAACTATCCAAAGTCAAATTATTGCCAGTGCTGAGTACGGGATAAAGACGAGTGCTTGGGAACAAAAATTCTTGAATGAAGATATGAAGGCCCTTTAAACATGTGGAAGATTGAAGAACTTTTAAGAAAATAAGAATGTGATACTAAAAATATAAAAATTATATCTAATTTTTTTTAATAAAATTATCAGATAACTTCCCGCCACTTTTCCTCACCCCCACAACTACCTATACCATAAACTACGTCATTTCTGAGGGGAGGAATTACTTTACATGTAATTAATGTTTTCAAGCCATAAGGAAGGGTCGAGAAAGCCTTAGCCTACATGACATTAAGTACATATATATTAACCTATGGTTTGCGCGTGTAAAGAAAAGGACAAATAAAAATTTGTAACTTTATACCTTATTCAGAAAACTTGCAGGGACCTATGAGTATGGTGAGGCCCCATGGTTATGGTTCCCTACATACGTAGTGATGACTTTAGTTCTATCATACGAATCTATCAGCACGTGCTTTTTGACAGGACACTCACGGTATGTGCACTTGTAGTAAATCCTTCAAGTCACAAATTAAGCACACAGCATCAGGGACTATCTAGGAATTAGGGAAGCAAGATTTAAAGCAAACTCAAGATTGAGCTTTTGTACCTTGAACATTGTCCCCCCTTCAACACTTTGTTACTATATTTCCTCCACTTGTTCCCGTCGTCATTATTTACATCCGTGATACCCATGCTTGTCTGGAACACAACTCTGGGTGCTATCACTGTCTTATCACCCTTCATTATACTACAAAATTGTAGGGAAACTGTACATATCAGGGAATTAACCATGTTGTACATTTTGAAAAGTGGTTAACTAATTAAAACTTACTATCTTCTGGTATCAGCTTCATCTTCATCAAATTCTTCATATCCCTTTGACATGGGTGATGTCTCCAGTGCTGCAAATGATTCATCTTGGATAAATGAGGAATTTCTCCGAGGCTTGGGATGGTTATGAATGCCCTTGTAAACTATCTCTGTAATTTTCCCATCTGAACACCTCTCAATCCTCTTCTTTGATGGGCAATTGGAGTATTCGCATCTGTAGTAGATTCTTGAATTTTCACTTCCTTCTATTGCCATTTTAGCATATATACTCCAGTTGTATCCATTATCTGAATCTGCCCTTTTGCGAATTATAGCCATTTGCTCGACCTGGTGGCTGCTATTATCTGTTCTGCGATCATCTATTGGGAATCCATTGTTGTTGTCAGCTCCTCTGTCTGCAGTAGAATCAATATCAAGAGCCACATGATCGATGATAGTGACAGTCCCAATCTCTATCTGGGAATCCAAAAAGGAACGAAGATGTATGAGGGAATAGCAAAAAAGAGCTCCAACCAAAGCTAACATCAAATTGATCTTCATCAGTAGTAGAGTAAAGCATCCCAGGAAATAGTTAAGCATATCCACTTTGAATCCCGTCTCAATTTGCCTTGACAAGCTCAATGACATGAAAGCAAAGGCAGCACAAGAAGCCAGGCTTAATATGTCAGGTTTTGATCCATTCACGGCTTTGTCGTAGAAGAAGGAGTAGACAGAGGTGAGCATCAAAACCAAAAATCCCATTTGAGCTTTCACTAACCAACTCCTTGACACTCTCCATTTCTTTGCATATAACATGAAGCTGCAAATTATGAAGCTTACAACACTGTAAGTAATGATCTTCAACAAGTTCCAATCCCCAAATAGATAAGTGAAAGAGGAGCTCAGAGCATAACAGAGCAATCCAACTGCACTTGATGCAAATCCCACAAATCTCCAAAACAATGGCTGCATAAGCAATTCTAGAACCCGGATGAGCATCATCTTGCATGGATTGGTTCAGAAGATGAGGGTTTGTGATAGATGCATGGAAGGAATACAAAGACACTTGGCTTAGGTGGTCCCTTTTTTATTAACGACCTGTGATGAAAATTTCTTGGAAAGACTCAGAGATTTCCAGGCAATTCACCTTTCTGTATGACACGGTTGATTGTCGTTCTTCCCTACACGTATAGAACGCAGAAGTCAACAAACAGGAAACTAGTAGTTGACTGTCGTATTCTAGGTTGTCCAAAATTTCTTACAGCAAGCTAGCAGTAGCGGTCGACCAAGCTGGCGGTCGATTTCTCCAAATTTTTGTCTCTTTAACAAAGCCAAATGCCAGAAATAAGCACTGTGAGCGTCACTGTGGTGAAGAAAAAGAAAAAAGAATTTTAGCTTTGTTCATACCTAATCCCTCAAATTCCGTTATAGTTTCATCTAATATTTTTTTTTTTGGATAAAATTGTAGTTTCTTCTAATCTTGGATTCTTTTTTAATGAATAAAATTTTTATTTCTCTGATTTGACATTTAGAGGAAGCACATGTACAGCTTATCCTTTTCTTAACAAAGCTTGATTCAATTTGGTTGATTCTGCTAAATTTAACGAGGGCAATCAATGGGGTTTGACTGAACTTTTTCCATAATATTTTCTTGTAATTTTCAATTATGTTTACTACAAATAATTTTATTTTTTAAAAAAATACTAATATTTAAAAATTTATTAAAATTTAAATAATTTAATTTGAATTCACTAAAATTCTATAATATATTAGAGTTGTTTGAACAAAAGTGTTTTTATACACGACATTTGGAGCTCCAAACCTCACTGTAAAGTACTTACTATTCGAAAGCCAAATTATTTCACGTTAGTTCTAATATTTGGAGTACGTGATCAACTTTATTAACGTGAATAATGAGAATGCCATAGTGGTAATAAACAAATGGCCAATGGAGGACGAGGGTTAAAGGAAAATGTTTGGGGGAAACAAATAAATCAAATGGACATGGCAAGAAATGAAGTAAAAGCGAAGAAAATAAATTGACACGTAATTAATATTTTTAAATTTATGTTTCCCAATGGAAGGATCGAGAAAGCCCATTAATTAAGCTCTGTAGTCTGGAGTGCGCGTGTAAAGAAAAAGACAAAAAAAAAATGTAGAAAATTTGCAGTTTCAACGAAATTCAGTGAAGTCAGAAAACTTCCTTTTCCTCTCAAACTCTTCGCTGGATCTTCAAAACATCACATCTTAAAAACCAAGCAAATAATGAAGGCTTAGTTCCAAAAACAATCATGATTCCGAATTTGTTGTTGCAGCCTATGCTATGGAAATTTGTGGGATTTGTGTCAAGTGTGATTGGACTGCTCTGTTATGCTCTGAGCTCGTCTTTCACGCATCTGTTTGGAGAATGGAACTTGTTGAAGATGTTTATTTACGCTGCGTTGAGTCTCATAATCTGCAGCATCATGTTATTTGCCAAGAAAAGACAACTTTCGAGGAGTTTTCTGTTGAAAGCTCATGTGGGATTTCTGGTTCTCATGCTCACCTCCTTGTACTCATTTTTCTACGACAAAGCCTTGAATGGGAAACCGGATGTATTAAGCCTGATTTCCAGTGGCGCCTTTGCTTTGATGTCCCTGAGCTTGTCAAGGCAGATTGAACTTGGATTCGAGGTAGGCGTGTTTAATTTTTTTGCAGGCTGTCTCACAGTACAACTCATGAAGATCAACTTGGTTCTCGCCTTCCTTGCTGCTATTTTCTGTTATTCCCTCATTGTCACTCGTTGCTACTTGGATTCCCAGCCAGATAGTGGGAATGTTAGTATCCAAGACCCTACAGCCATAGTCATAGAACTTGCTAGTTCAAGTGGGGTAGAAAGAGGATCTGACATTGATGACAACGTAAGAGGATAGAACAAACTATGATCTCGTTACTTTCTAATATATATTCTCTGACATATTTTCACCCTCTGCTTTGGTTAATTTGTTGTTGTTGTGTACAGATGCAGCATTTGAGAAGAAGAAATGTGACACAGGGTATGCAAAAAAATGGAGGCGGGGCTTATGAAAAGGAGCTGCATGTATTTGAAGACGAGATTGAAAGGTTGAAGAGAGACAAGAATGTGTTAATGCAAGAACTTGTGAGGCAGAGGCAGCAACAGCAAAGCTCACAGGAGCAGTTAACGGCAATGGAAAGCAAGTTCTTACAAGCCGCAGAGAAGGAAGAACTTATAATGAAGTACCTTGCTAAAGCAATGAGCAACCAATTACCACAAGAATTTGTTAAACCTCAGGATCCTAAAATGAGAAGAAAGCGAAAGCAGGTTTGAAGAATGGGCAAGATCTTTTGACAGATGGGTAGTGGCTGGTGATGGGTGAACCAGCGATGGCAGCCATGGTATGGATCAAGTAGGGGATGTTTTATGTTTTATGACAGATCTCGTTGTCCAAGTTCAATAATACTTGTTGGATATGATGGGAGAAGTCTTTAATTTCTTTCAATGCTGCTCTTCTTTAAAGTGATATAAATTTCATGGAACGACTGACAAAGATTCCTGGAAAATCTGCAATTCTGTATGACGCGCACAAGCTGTGAACATCTAGTCAATGACAAAAAGGAAAGCTTTTGTTCTGGTGGAATCTGCCAAGTTCCTTAGCACTAGCACTAGTAGTCTTCCAATTAAATTTTGCAATTTCCGCGTATGCAGATCTTTTTAAGAACATAATTACCAAGAAAAACATCAAATTTTGAAATATTTTTAATTAAAGCAATAATTAATAAATCAGCTTAATTTATAAAACGCATTATGAACATATTAAGTATAATTTTAAGAAAAGAACTTACTTTTGACATATATACAAATGATTCGTATTTATCCAGGTTCCGTGAGTGCTAATGCAAAATGCTTGAACCTACTTATCAGTGTGCTGTCCAAATTTCCCTAATCTTGGTATGATTTTTCTGTTATTGGAATATTACTTGTGGCCATCAGCCATGTTATGGATCAAGTAGGGGATGTTTTATGTTTTACAACTGATTGTTGAGGTACTAGTATTTTAATTTGAAATTTAAATATTTTGTTTCTTTGTATTAATTGTTTTATTTTAGATTTATTTAATTTTTAAATTATTTTAAATAAATTATATCTGTCTAAATTATAGATATAAAAATAAAAAAATTATTAATTTCTTTGAATAAATTATTAATTTAAATTAAATAAAATATATGAATAATTTGTTTTATTTTTAATTTTTTTTAACTCAAATTGTGAGAAAATTCCAAATATGTCTCAACCTTCATCTTAGATGAGCAATTGGGGTATGTGCATTTGTAGTAGCTTCTTGGATTTTCACTTCCTTGCATGAGTTTTTCTCCATATTTTCTCCAATCGTACCCATCATCTCGTAATGACTGTGATTGGGGGCGTTGGCTGCTATAATCTGTCTGGTTTATAAAACCAATATCTATGGCTAAATGATGGGTGACCCTAGCAGTAGTCCCACTCTTCAACTGGGAATCCAAAGAGGAACGAAGAAGTACTGAGAAATAACAAAAAGCCACTCCAACCAAAGCTAATATGAAATTGATCTTCATGAATAAGAGGGTAAGAACTCCAAGGAAAAAGTTAAGAAGATCCACTTCGAATCCAAGGTCTGTTTGCCTTGAGAGACTGAATGACATGAAAGCAAAGGAAGCACAAGAAATCAGGCTTACTACGTCTGGTTTTGCTCCGTTCATGGCTTTGTCGTAGAAGAAGGAGTAGAAAGAGATGAGCATCATTACCAAAAATCCCATATGAGTTTTCACCAACAAACTCCTTGACAGTTTCCATTTCTTAGCAAACAACATGATGCTGCATATACTGAAACTTATGGCGCTATAGATAATGATCTTGGGCAAGTTCCACTTTCCAAATAATTGGATGAAAGAGGAGCTCACAGCATAACAGACTAATCCAACTACGCTTGATGCAAATCCCACAAATCTCCATAACAAAGGTTGACTCAGCAATTCCACAAGCCTGATATGCATCATCGTGCTTGGTTTGGTTCGGAAGATGAGGGTTTGTGATAGATGGAAGGAATACAATAACACTTGTCTCAGTGATTTTTTTTTTTTTAATTTATTGATGTCCTGTGTTGAAAATTTCATGGAAAGACCCAAAAAGTTTTCCAGGTAAGTAAGTCCGCCTTCTGTACGACACACACTAAACAAGCACTATGAGGGTCTTTATAAGTCAAAGACCCGAAATAAAAAAGTGAACTTTACCTTTCTTATCTAATCCACCAAATTTCTTGGCAGTTTCTTGTAATTTTGAATTTTTTTTTTATTTTCTTTATGAATCACTGTCAAGTCAATAAATTAAGTGTTGGACATGGCATAAATTGACATGAAAGTTTACATTCATTCAACTCAAGTTTTAATTTTACTATTTTACACTCAAAACACAAATAAAATTCATGAAGAGGAGTAATAATTATTAAAAAGAGCAAAACATATAGGTTGTTCCAGTTGAATATAAATTGTATGTTATTAATATGTAATTATGTACATATCTTTCAATTTTGTATTTGCACTTGCTTTGTAACTCTCAATTGGTTCTTGCTCTCATTCATATAGTAACACTATTTACTTCTCTTTCAAATGCTTTCAGCACTGAAATCCCTGATCAATTATTAGCAACCGAGAGTAATTCCGAGACTAGTACCACTGGAGCAGTATACAAAATCTATTCTTATATCCTGACGCAGGATATGAATCATAAATACATAGCATGCTTCATTGAATTTGAATATAATGTTGGTAGGATTCTTAACAAGGTAATGAATTTGATTTCAAGTTTCTTGCCTGTGCGTTTCCCACCTGCAAATCAATGCTCACACTTAACTATGCCAAATTGTGTGTTTTTTATCAACAATATAAAGGTTTTAGTACCTTCAAAACTAACACAGTTAATTAGATCTGTTATACTATAAACAAGTAATGAATCGGCGAATTAAAATAGAACGAGAAGTGACATTGAAATTGTTGCCAACTGAAATGAAACAAAGTAAGGCCAGAAAAGAAAAATAAAGCATAATTGAACAAATAATGCAATTAGTTAGAAAAATAGCTGTCTTGTTACTCATAGCTGTGATTTGCTCCTTTTTATAATTTTATGGTATAGGGATTTGCCTAACAAGAAAAGAAAAGACATGGAGATCTGGGAGCTATTTCCAGAAGAGTACTTTTGGGAGTAAGGAATCCCATTTGATTTTTGTGTATAGAAGGAAAAGAAATGGAAGTGAAATTCTTATTTTAATATTTTTTATTTAAACTGAAGTTTCACATTTCTTTATGATATATTTGGATTAAAAAGATGGATGAAAAAGGAAAAAAATTGAATCTAAATATATATATATATATATATATCCAATAAAATTTTTTCGGTTTCTCTTATCTTTCATTTTTATTTTCCAAACAAATCCCAAATGATGACTAAGGCCTAAAGAGGTATTAACCAAAACCACAAAAGAAATCATGGCCACATAGAACTAATGTTATAATATCTCCTTATAAATTAACAAGTTTTATTCCATGCTACTGTCTCCAAAATTAAAATTGGTGTTAAAATCTAAGTCGGATAAGGTCTGAGTTCAAATTTAAGTTGTACACAGTTTGCGTTTAAATTTGAGTCCAAGTGAAAGGAAACAAAAATTAAAATCGTCCTCATATGGTTTAGCAAGACTTTATCGAATTTGGACAAAGCTGAGAAGTGTGGATCATCATTGCCATTCGATTCTAACTGGCTAATGAGGAATAATAATTATTCATACAAAAAAATTTTATTACTCTTAATATAGATCTCAAAAAGAAATCTACTTCTTTGCTACAACATTAAAAAAAAAGTTAAGAATCCAAAAAGAGGTGACAGCGGTCGGTGTCGTTTCTTTTATAAAGTTCTATATTCTGCAAAAACGAATTTCTTGAATTAATCAATTGACTAGCTTTTGTCCCTCTTTCTCTACTAACAGACAAAAGGAAAGAAAGAAACAAAACCTTGTTTGCCGCCAATCAAATTTCATTATCCCAATTAGTTTAAAAAATCCATTAACTCAAACAGTAATGTACTGCATTCCCACTGCATGAATCTTCTCTAAACAATCCTAGAAAGGATTGAAAAGATTCTAAGCCCTGTTGCAACTTGAATCAAGAAAAATCCAAGAAAATGAAAACAAAAGCATTGCTACATCATCAAGCTTTTAGTCTTGAACTCTTTTAAGCAAACAGTTGAAAGAGAACACCAATTTGAACTCATATTCTACAACAAATTTGTTGAATCTGCAGCACATGGCATTAGCTTCAAGAAAACCTTCCAACCCATCATCCATAATTTGATCGGGAAAAAAAAGTGAGACGAGAAAAATGATGCTTAGCAGAAAAACATAGAATTGTATACATACATTACAAAGATCACAATCCTTAAAGACTAGATTTTGTGAAAATCAAAACTTTTGTATTCTAACTTACACTACCAAATACATACACACAACAATCACTATCTTTTAGTTTTTACCTTCACTTTCGGCTACCAGTTGATCCACCGCTTCCCTGAAACAAATCATTAAGTTTTGCTTCGATGTCCTCCACTCCATACCTAATATACTTATCAACATGTTTGCCCACTTCTGGAAGACTCTGAAACCTTCCAACGAAGTTTCCATATGCAGGCAACAACATCTTTCCCAGAGAAATTCTTATCTCTTCCTTTAGTTGCTCATCAAAGATGAACCATGCAGATTGAGCCCTACATATCTCCTCAAACTGCATGTTGAACAACCTGATCTTTTCTTTCATAGTCTTTGCAGCAACACTAGGTGCAGCCATTGATCCATTGTCTGGTTTCAATAAGCTCAGAACCTTATTCCATGAGCTTCTTTGGTAGCTCACATGGTATTGTCGGATTTTTGCAGTGTGTTTTCGGATCCAATCATCGCCCAATAGAGTTCCCAGCTCACTATCTTTTGCCTTCTGAACAATGTACCTCCCATTGTTCATCATGAAGACATAGCTCAAAGCAGAGTCTTTATAGATTTTGGACTTGGCTTCCAAATTGCTCTCTAATAACTCCATAATCCAAGCCATTTGCACGGATAGTGAAGAAGAGGATGCTACTCTATCGTCAAGCTTCGGGTACTCCTTCAATGGAAGCCCATTATCTTCAAACACTTGCTCCAGGGTCTGCCGGGACCGGCAGGCGGCGCGGAGGTAGTTCATCACATAACGGGTAATCGGATGAAGCCCGCCACCGGGAACAGCTGCCTTGGGCGGATCCCGACGAATCAGATTCTCCAATTCCATGAAAATACCTCTGATTGCTTCACCTAGCCTCTTCCATATTGTGATTGCCTCGTTTCTAAGGAACACACAGTACTGGTCGGAGAACAAGGATTCAAATTCTGGAATTAGGTCCCTCAATGTCTCGAACACGTCTAAAATTCTGAACAAACGCTCCGGCGATCTGCTCCCAATCGCGACGGCATCGACGAAATTCAGAAGCTGAATCGTCGATCCACGGCAAACCTCCATGAAAGAGAGATCAGAAGCAGATGAGAACCCGAAGAACACGCGGTCGCAGAGTCGCCGTTCGCTAGGAAATAGTATCCTGAGAGCGACGTTGGAAGCTTTAATCCATCTTTCAATCTCGTCTTCCAGGTCCTGCCATGGCATCTTGTGAACGTCTTCGATGCTGAGCTTCTGCAACCCTAACCTCGAGAAGCTCTCTTCCAAGAATTCTCTCCTGCAACTGCTGTACACGTGCGAGCACTCCTTTCCAAACCCAGCGGCCACCATGCGCTTTGCGATTTCATGAAGGTCGTTGATCGTCACCGACGGCAGCGCATCAATCACGATGTCATAGTCTGTCACCGGTTGAGCCACCGGAATCTGATCCTCCTCACCGTTCCCCATTACTCCTTCAACTTCAGGGACTACTTCGTCGTCCTCTGAGTCAGACGACAAGTTCCCAGTTGACTCGCCATTCCCGTACGGCCGAGTCAGGTCAAACGACTCACCACCGCGTTCCATTAGAGACCTAAACTCCACCTCAACCCGGAACATAGCCTGCTGGAGCATGTCCTCGGCGCGTACCAAGCACGCGCCGACGGTCTTATCCGCGGCCACGGGGTTCCACTCGGCGAAGGTGGCAATTAACTCGTCAACGGCATCGAGGAAGGCGGCAGAGTCAGCAGAGTCAGCCCAGATCGGCTGATCAGAAGAGACGTATTGAGAGATCCGACGGTCAAGAGACTTGAGGGTGTGATCGAGTGCGGCGCACCCCCTGGGATCATCATCTGTGACTTTATCAGATAGCTTCTCTCTGGAAAACCTGCCGTCAAAGGTGGAGAAGATTTGAAGAATATCATCAGCCATGTTGTTATTGTGGCCCAGAGTCTTGGCTATGTGCCGCGCCACAGCTAATAACTTCTCTTCGCCGTTCTCAGCCATATTGAAGCAAAGTGGGTAAGCCCAATGCTTTGTGGTTAAATAGCTCAATACTCTTGCACATGGGAGGGAGAATTTTAAAAGGACGAAATTGACCTTGCAAAAACGCGGTTTCTGTTGGAAAAATTGAAAGAGAGAGGGACAAATCACAAATCATAAAAGAGAAGAAAGAAAAGTACAGAGAGACCGCACAGTTTACTCGGACTGGAACGTGGAAACCGGTGACTAACTGTAGTTGCTTTGTCAGCTTTTTAATACAATTTAACTCATTAATAAATTCACCTTATGCTAATCTTACCTGTTTGCACTTTTTCAGAACTATGTAGTAATTTAAATATTAAAAGAAATTAAAGTATAATTTCAATGAATTTTAAAAACTTATTTTGTGTTATTTTTATATATTTATGTATATATTATTAATAAAAATATATGTTTATTTGTATTGTATTTTTTAAATTTACTTAATTTTTAATTAAATCTCTATGCTTTCAGAAAAAGTGTAATTAGATTCTATCATTTTAATTAAACTCTAATTATTAAAATTTGACCAAAATGCAATTGAATTTTCTCATATTTAAGAATAGACAAAAGAAAAAACTCTCTTAAACTAACATATATGTATAACTCAACCAATCTTTTTCATTCAAAATGTTTAAAACTGCTATCCCACACACAAATAATTTACGTCAAATCCATTATGGCATATGAGCTAGTATTTGGTGCCTTTTTTAATTTTAAAAATGAAAGGGACAAATTACACATTCCCTAAGTTGAGGGAGCTAAATGGAATTTAACCTTCAAATTGTATTAGAGTTATGTTCAATTCTGTTGGAATAACTATCATATATTATTTTAGCATTTTGAATATACATTATTTATTTTAACAGAAAAATAAAAATAGATAATAAAGTAAAAATAACTTATATATTATATGACGTGCAATTTAAGTTAACTAAACTAGTTTCAACTATATGTATATTTATAGTGTCTAAATGGCACAAAATTAGTCTGGCTAACAAAATTTAACATATTTATAACAAAATTTAATGATAAAAACTAAATTAAAATTTTTTTAACTTATAAAAATATAATTATAATTTTTTAAATTATAAGAATTTAATTAAAAATTAAGTAAAAGTATAAAAATAATTAAACCAAAATAAAATGACAGAACCTATTCTCAAAGTGCCTTCCTTGAAACTACAAAAATTGAATATTTCAAAAGAAAAGAAAGATATTAAAAAAAAATTCATAAGGGTGGTGTTCAATTTTCCTAAAAGAACAGACACAGCTTTTATAATAAAAAGTTGAGTCGACAATGTAAAAATTAAATTGACAAATCAGAGTATTAAATCAAGAGGAAAAGAAAAAGTTCATAGATTGGTGAGCATTCTCATTCTTGTATTGTGCAGCTCCTTCTCTATGCATTACTCTTTTGTGTCTATTTTGTTTCTTTGTCTTTGTCTCTTTGTAGTCAACCTTTAGCGATCTTGATGGTGATTGTAACGGTTATAGAGTAAGGATTCTCCTGTTTTTCCTGTTTAGTTTGGTTCATCTTATAAAAATTATATTAAGTAGTAAATATAAATATTTTTTAATAAAAATTTAAATTTTTATTTATGAGATTAATCTTTTTTATTAAATTTATCTCCTCTTAATATATTATTTTAAATATGATAAAGTATTGACCAGTTGATATTAATTTATATAATTAATAGATAACAATATTCTATTAATTTAGAGTGGGAGAGACGGGTAGATAGAGAAGTTTTGAGATATTTCATAAATGATATTATAAGGCTATTCATTTCGCTCTTGGTAAAATATTTCGTTCTTTTAACATCATCTGAAGCCTTTGAAGTTTAAGGCATATGAAAAGGTTTGTATCTTAATTTATATTAAACTATATTTTACAATTTTTATTTTAAAAATTATATTTGACTATTTCTTTATTCATTTTTTGTCAATACAAATAATTTTGCATGGCATGATGTTGTAATTTTATTTTTATTACAATAATAAAGTTAATTAAGTAGTTTTATAGTTTTAAATGAGAGACATTAAATGAGAGTAATACTAATTTAATCTTCGGTATAATTTATTATATATTATAATGATTTTAAATTTTAATTTTGTCTTTCAAATTATATAATATATAAAAATATAAAAGAGACAGTGAGGAGTTAAGAAAAAGGAAGAGTTATAACAAAATGAAAAATTATTTAACTTTATAGTTTTTATTATATTTAAAAAAAAATTTAAAAAAAATTGATATACTTCTTAAGTCCACTAGTATAAATATACGCACACCATTAATTAAACGTTACTTTTGTTAAATGTCAATCTCAAATTGATCCTACTAACACCCTTACTAAATCCAATTTTAAGTGGGTTAATTTCATTCAACATTGTGTCTAAAGCTAACGGATTGATCACCAGTGATACCTGAGCACTTGATATAACATGAATTTATAAGGAAAAAAACATACATTGAATTGATTTATCATCAATCAATGTCTGCCTAAATTATCGGTGGTGGTGCCAACCTGGCTATGTACAATCAAGTACTACATACGCTAAGGAGAGCAAAAAGCCACTGAAAATGGGTACAGTGGGCTCAACATTGAAACTGTGGAAGGACACCAAAAAATGAATGACTGTCAGTTGGTGGTGGTCTGGTGACTCTGTAGTAAATTTGACAAGCTAAACAATTCATTATTACACATATCTCAGGACTTTTATTTTGGCCTTTTGACCTAAAAGTGCCACCAAAAATAAGTGTGTATTTATTTGCCCAGCCACCAAAAGAAGAAATAATGTGTCAAGCGTGAACATATATTTTATCAAAAGTCAACAAACTGTGAATTCTATACACGAAAATAACTACTAACTACCTAGTTGAGGAATGAATCATGCAAGTGACAATAACCTAATTTCCTTTTTTTTTGTTTCAATTCCTTTTTTTTTATTTGTGGGAGAAATGGAATCCTCCCAAAACCAGAGATCTGAATCTCAAGTTAGCACTGAAAGGAACCTTCGTCTCACTTTCCTCTCCAATCTCTACACGATCTTTCAAAATTTAATAGGCAGTTGCCGTTGCCGTTTAATCTAAGAAAATCATTCTATTTTCAATTCGAATAATCGAATCTTGCTTCCATGTTACCTCAACACTGTTCACTTGAAGCTCGCAAAAAGCAAATCGAATCAAACATACCAAATCTTCCACTTCACAGAATCAGATTTTCTCTTAATCACCAGCGCTAATGGCCTCTGCTCGCGTCTCCCCTTCCGGGAAACTCACCATCCACATAACGATCGCCACTCTAGAAGCCTTCCTCACGCGCCTCTCCCGCCACGCCCACCGCGCGTGGGCCAATCGCCGCCCCTGGACCGAACTCATCGACCGGACCGCCATCTCCCGCCCACAATCGCTCGCTGAAGCCGGCTCCCGAATTCGAAAGAACTTCTACTACTTCCGCGTCAACTACCTAATCGTGCTCGCTCTGGTTCTCGCGGTATCCCTCCTCTCCCACCCTCTATCCCTTCTCCTCCTCGTTGCTCTGATCGGAGCCTGGCTGTTCCTTTACGTTCTCCGGCCATCGGATCAGCAGCTTGTGATCTTTGGCCGTGCGTTCAGCGATTGTGAAGCTCTGATTGGGCTGAGTCTCGTCACCGTCGTCGTGATTCTTCTGACGAGTGTGGTATCGCTGCTCGTCTCGGCCTTCACAATGGGGTTGGTGATAGTGTCTGCTCATGGAGCTTGTCGGGTTCCTGAGGATCTGTTTCTCGGGGAGCAAGGGCCAAGGGCATCTGGGCTTTTCGCCTTTGTTGGGAATAGTGGGCCCGCATCTTTGGTTGGTATCCCTGTGGGCCCATCTGCTGTTTGATGCTAAATATATTTCCGGATTCCGGATCTTCGGAGTTCAAGGGTTCAGAATGAGCCTCTTCTGTTTATCTCTTCGTCAATTCTTAGGAATACAATTCTTTTTATTTGATATTTTGATGGCCATGAAAACAAATTCATTTTAAACTTTACACTGATAAGTACAAGTATTCAGTATAGTTACGATATTCAGCTGAAGTATTCATATTTTTTTTATTCAATTTATTTTTAAAAAGTATTTAAATATAATTTGTATATATTCATGATAAAAATTAATATGTATATAATTTATATAATTTATTTCTTATATGATTTAGTTTATTTCAAAAAAAAATTATACATATTTTATTTTGAATAAATAATTTAATAAAAATATAAACACTATATATAAAATTAGTTTTTTTTTCATTTTCAATAAAATTAACGAAAAAGAAATTGCTGAAAACAAGAAAAGGAAAAGATAAATTGGAAAAGGAATTAAATGAACAAGGCATCAGCAATTGAGCATCACCTCAAAATATGAAAAATTGGTGACTTTCATTTTGCATCAATCCAAGTCAATGACCCTCGATAAAACAGTACACAGTAGAGTAACGAGTTAGAGTTCCTTGCCTCTTTCCATGAAACATGCTTCAAATTTAGATTCCTAAACAAGAACAAAGTTGGCAACTTCTTTCCTAGATTTCACCTCATTCAGAAAATAAAAAACGTTGAAAGCCAAATTTACCAGCATTCGCAGCGATATTACTTATGCAGATCCTTGACTTGATTTCCTTCCCATCTCGGTCAACCCTGTTCTTAATGGAAGAAACTCCTCTCTTTTATACAATTTTACATTTTTCAATATCATCAAGCAAACAAAACTCACAGACGCCTCTACTTCAGTACAAGTACAATGACCATTCCATTTCGAAATTTTCTAATGCAGCTTAAGTTATGGAGGTTATTGGGTTTAGTATCAAGTTTCGTTGGGCTGCTTTGTTTTGCTGTGAGTTCGTCTTTTGAAAACCTATTTGGAGCACGGAGTTTTCTCAAGATGTATCTTTATGTTGCGATAAGTTGCATCATATTCTGCTTCATGTTGTTTGCATACAAGTGGCAACTTCCAAGGAATCTCTTGTTGAACACCCATTTGGGTTTTTTGGTTCTGATGGCCACCTCTTTGTACTCGTATTTCAATCAAGGAAAACCAGACAAATTAAGCTTGATTTCAAGTGCTTCCTTTTCTGTGGTGTCTCTGAGCTTGTCAAGACAGATTGACCTCGGATTCGAGGTTGATTTGTTCAATTTTTTCCTGGGTTTACTCATAGCTCAACTCATGATGTTCAACAAGTGGTTGGCTTTTGTCGGAGCGCTTATCTGTTATTTGCTCATGCTTCTTCGTTCTTCTCTGGATTCCAAGCCCCATACTGACTCTGAGACTGTCAGTGTCAATGGACACGTAACCCTACAAATTGATGCTTCAAACGAAGTTGAAGAAGGAGCTCACTGTGGCAGCGAGAATGGATTTTTCACCATTGTGAGGGAAGATAGAGTGCAATTTGCTCCTGACATTGAAGATAAACTTAGGAACACAGTGGATGCTGGATTTGCTGAGGATTGCTGTCATGTCTTAATCAGTTGGCGCAGACAGATATTAGATAACAAGCTTTTGACAATCCGGTTAGAGAAGCTGAACCTCAATGAGATTGCCAACGTATCTCTGAACTTCCTCGAAAACAAGATCCAACGTTGGATTATGGCTTCCAACTACCTTCTCAGGACACTTTTGCCAGATGAACGGAACCTCTGTAATCGTGTCTTCTCTGGATTCACTGCTTATGGGGATTTCTGTTTCACGGAGCTATGTAAAAGACCCATGATTCAACTACTCAATTTCGCCGATGCCATCGCCGCCGGGAATGGCTCGCCGGAGCGATTGTTCAGAATCCTCGGTATGTTTGAGACACTGAGACACCTCTTACCGGGCTTTGATTCTTTATTCTCCAATCAGTACTCAGTCGTTCTCAGAAATAGGGCCTTCGATATTGAGAGAAGATTAAGGGAAGCAATCAAAGGGGTTTTCATAGACCTGGAGAATCTGACTCACCAAGACCCAGCGAAAGTGGTTCTTTCCAATGGTGGGCTTCATCCCCTAACCCACTATATAATGAACTACCTAGGTGTCTCTTGCAAATCATGGCGAACCCTTGAACGTGTTTTTAGAGGCAACCCAGAAACTGAAAATGGAGAGTCATCATCGTCGTCATTTTCTGTCCAGGTGACTCGGATTATGGATTTGCTAAACAGTAGTTTGGAGACAATCTCACGAAAGTACAAGGACTCTGTTTTCATGATGAACAACCTGAGATACATTGTTCAGAATTCGAAACGCAGTGAAGTACGGATGGTATTGGGTGAAAAGTGGATCCAAAAACACGTGAGGAAATTTCGGGAATACCTTGTGGAGTACAAGAGTAGGTCATGGGGTCACTTGGTTGACATGTTGGATGACACGGTAAGACCAGCTCCCGAGAAGGTAAAGGTGTTTATGTTGGAATTTGAGAGGATATGTGAGGCTCAATCGACATGGGTTATGTTTGATGAGCAGCTGAGAGAAAAGGTAACAAGTTCATTAAAGAAAAGATTGTTGCTCGCATATGAAGAATTCATGGTAAGATTCCATCGTGTTGTGAAAACAGAAGGCACTTATATGATGCAAGGAGAAGATATTGTGGCTGCATTAGACAAGTTGTTTACGGGAAGAGATGAGCTCAAAAACTGCAGGTAATGTACAGTGAAATTACTATCATTTATACACGCATGGAGTGAGTGCATTTTCTTGTATGTTATTTCTGAAGAGTGCTTGAGCTTTTGAAGTATCTGTTTTCATAGTTCCTTCATTAAGATTGAAAAATAATAATGTAGGTTCTAAATATAGTAAATCTGAAGTTGTGTAGTGTTTTACTGCAGAAATATTCAACCATCATGGACCGTAATCATGCCCACTGCCGAAGACTTTTATGAATGGAGCAAACATGCTCAGGAAAAAATACTTAATTCTACAAACCCTAGGTAACCATTATGTTCTTTATTAATAATTTGATTCACGAATATCTGTTCCACTTTCAAACTACTAATGAATTAACAATATGTATCATGACCTTATTAGCATCTGACAAGCATAAAAATAATGTGCCCGGGTTTTTTAAAATTTTGAAAGATGCTTATTCAATTGGCCTTGTGTATGACAGAAATCACTACTGGTGCATCCACAAGTTTAACCAAGGTTGCCAAGCAAGCAAACAGGTGCAACTAATACAAGATAATCCTAAGATGTACAAGACTAGGTACACCGGCTTCCATACCTGCAGATTCTGCAAAATGATTCCTGAGGCTCCAGAAATGCTCTAAATAGCTGATAATAAGGATTCACTTGTTAATTGTCCTGAATCTTCAACTCAAGCTCTCAAACAAGAATAGTCATAAAACAGGGAATAGAGTTCAACTACAAACTTAGACCGTGTAATTATAAAGACTGATCCTAGAAATGGAGTAGAGAGGGAAGATAACAATGACCCAATAGAAGAAATGTAGTGTAATTTCCAAGGGATTGAGAAAGTAGAAGATAGATTCATTTTCCCCCAACACTGGAGCGAAACTTGGGAGGCAATTGCAGCAGGGTTGGCCAAGGAGTGTTTCAATGTCTACGTCAGCTGGCGAAGACAATTCCTAGGTAGAAGAGAATTTTCAGTTCTTGGAGAGTTGTTAGAGTAATTTGTAGGCTAAGTCCAAAATCTACAAGGATCCTGCTTTGTGCAGTGTTTTCATGATGAATAATGGGAGGCACATGGCTCAGAAGGTAACCCACAGTGAAATGGGAAAGCTCAGAAGGTAATTCGAATACAGATAATGTAATCATGGAACATATGGTATAAATGAGAGACATATATACACAATGGTGCTTGTTAAGGAACACTTCAATTTTCAAATCCATTCGTTGCTTTTACTCTTATATTTCCCGAGTCCTTAACACTGAAGATTTGTCTTGCATACAACACTTAATTTCTCTCCGCTTCAGTTCCCTATCCCTTATGATTTCTAGCCTGTGTCACAAAGGTTGTCTTTGGCAATAATAAGGTGAATTAGAGGAAAAGTGAGAAAGTATGGGTCATGTGCATGTCATATGTAAATAATAACAATAATAATAATAATAATAATAATAATAATAATAATAATAATAATAATGTTTTGTTGGCAAAGAATCGGTCAACTCAAAGTTTTTAAGTTTCCAAGTCACTCTCTTTTATTATCTACATAAAACAGAATTAATGGTGTTATAATTGGGATTAAATTTAAAAATATTTAAAAAGTATAAGAATTTATTTAATATATATAAATATCAAATTAAAAATTGGGACAAATTATAGAACATGTTTCAATGACTTCGCAGTTTACCTTAGTTTATTATCATCACAACAGTTTGCACTGTGAGTTGAAGAGAGCATCCTCGCTCTCAGATTTTGTCATTTAAAAGATGTCATCCCAAGGTTACCTGTTGCTACTCCCTTATCTCAACAAACTTTGACACGTGGTACAGCCTGCATATAGAATATTAACAAGTCAGTCTAAAGTTATCAGAAATCTGCAGCATTATATAAAAAAAAATATACTTACTTTATATTTTTTATTTTAAAAAATTATATTTTTTTAAGAGATAAAAAAGTTTACGATTTTACTCATTTTTTATCAAATTACTATTATATTTATTATTTATATAATTTATATAAAAAATATTTTTTAACTTAAAATAAAATAAAATAATTATTTTTAACTAAATAATAATAATAATAAAATATTATAATTTGTAAAAATATATTTGATAATAAATTATAATATTTTTGAAAAATTAATAATGTTATTAAGGGTATTTTAGTTAAAATGAGTAAAAATTATAAAATTTTTAATCTTTCAAAAGAGATGAATGTAAATTTTCAAAATAAAAGAAATGGAGAGTAATGTTGACATCTATTATAGGAGAGAAAGTGTAATTCACTTAAGAAAGAAACCAAAGAAAAAAAGAGCTAAATAAAAAGTGTAAAATAATTATTCGTTGAGATGGAAAAAAAGAAGTGTATTTTTAGTCTATTAACTTTAACTCAATTTTATTCTTTAAATTTAATATGTTTTACTTTAGTTCTTTAATTTTAAAAAATTAATTAATTTTTTTTAATTCTTAACATCGTTAATTCATTTAACGAAAAGTATTAAGTTGAAGCCAAGTTAATATCTTTATTTCATATTATTATAAATATGATCAATCTATTAATTTTAACTATATATAAAAATAATAATAAATTTTTAATTTTGAATTATGAAATTTAAATTAAATACTCATCAAACCTAAATCTAAATGTATTGTTACTTCCAAATTTGTTATTTTTTCTACATGTAAGATTAATAAACTAATAATATTAAGAATAATATATCATAAAGATATTAAAATTGGTTCAAACTCAAGATTTTTTATTAAATAAATTAACAGTGTTAAAAATTAAAAAAAAATTGATTAAATTTTTAAAATTAAAATATTAAAATAAAACTGATCAAATTTAAAGAATGAACTTGAAATTTGAGTCAAAGTTAAGAAGCTAAAAATACTCTTTTGTCATATAAAAATCATACAAACAACCCTAAGAGGATGTTTGGTACACAGACTAATTTTTTATTTTTAGGAATCACATTTTTGGGAATATTATTCTTAGGAATATGATTCCTATAAATTTTAAAAAGCTTGTTTGGTTTACTTGAAACATTTTTTAGAATATTTGACAATATCACATGTCATGAGAATATAAAATCTATTATGCCTGACTGCTTTTCACCATTTTTTTAGTTCAATTCTTTATTATTGGATCATTTTAATGTTATGTAATTAATATTAATAAAATTATTTTATGAAAACCTTATATTACCTATAACTCTAACAAGTTTGAATTTTTAATTTTCTATAATTTTTTTGTTTTAGAATTAGAGTATCTCAAAATTATATCGGAGGGGAATTAATTTTTTTGGATACGTAGTTAGATAGTAAGATAAAAAATTTTTAATATTTGAAATTTGTATTTATATCTTTTTCCTTCGATTTAATTTGATTTGATTTACATTCATTTATCTAATTAAACTTATTTAATTTATTAAATATTTTTTGTCTCAATCAAACTAATTTAAATTAACTTTTGTTCATTTAAATTAAATTAAATTGTTAATTTTTGAAAAAAAAATTTGTAGTTTTAAATTTTAACTGTAATTATCTTTTTTGAATTTGAACCATGATAATTAATGTAAATTTGTAACAATAAAATTAACATTAAAATTAATTAAATATAACTTTAAAATGAGTCAAATTATAAATAAATTATAATAAGATATAATTAAGTCTTAGAAAGATAATTTATTAATTTTACTAATATAAAAATATTTTTATGTCATAAAAATATAACACTTTCATCCCCTTAAATAAGAATAAAAATTTATAAAAGTATGAAAATATTCTATTCTTAGAAATATAATATTTTTAAAAATATTTTTTTAATTTGTGTATGAAAACAATATTTTAAACATCTTATTTTTTTAAAAAAAATTTAAAACTGTATACCAAACAGTCCTAAAAGTTAACTCCAAAACAAGTGTTTAAATTTTCAAACAGTCCTAAAATAATCAGTGAGAGGAAATAGAGAAACTAGCCCATCAAAATTGGTACTGCCATGCATTTAAGAAAATAGAATGGATCAAGATAGTTTAGAAATAATCTAACCTCTAATTTTTAAATCCCTTCAAATTAAAATGTTTAGTAAAATTAAGATTCTTTATCATTTTTCATTAGTTTTTTTAACCTTTTTACATGTTTATTGTAATATCCAATCATTAAATAGTGAGCAATAGCTTTATTTTTTTTCTTATCAAATTTTTAGTGAATTATCAACTCTTAAAAATCAAAAGAAGCCTTTTTCCTCGTAGACTCCATCACTATCAAAAGTTAGCCTCGGGTGTTGTGACAAAGAGCAATTAAATTGGGTCTTCAACTCCTAGGGAACAATGTTCATCTAACTTGGAAGTCCACAAATGCATCCTCACGTATGGAGATATGTGGGTTTGGTGTCAAGTGTTGTTGGACTGGTGGGTTATGCTATTTTTGACAGTAATTGCTGCCGTCTCAGCGATTCATACTGAGTTTTTTTTTGTTGGGCCAGATACTCTTTGAGTTGAATACAGCATCCTCACGCAGATATTGTCATTTAACAGATGCCATATCTCTACTTCACCCTTTGCTACTCCCTCATGTAAACGAACTTTGACAAGTGGTACAGCCTGCACATAGAATATGAACAATCCGATATAAATGTATCACAAAATCTACTGCGCTATATAAAAGAAAAAAAGAAGAGATGTATGAACAATCAAAAGTAAAATTATTCTCTGTTGGGAAGGAAATTGCTCAAGCAAACTTAGTTTTACTTTGGATAATGGCTTCTTGTGGTCTTTGAATTCTCATACTTAGATTTCACGCCTTGACTAATATGAAGATAATTTTTGATTCTGACGTTTCTATTATGAAACATGGCAAACTTGTATTCATAAATATAATTGACTCTGACTAGGTCCTTAAATCAAATGCCCTCGCCCCTCTTTCATTCAGAAGAGTATGTCCAACATTTCTTCGTGCTGTCAATATCATGATTAATGGGTTTCCATTTCATTTCAAATACATTGGTTTTCAGCTTGAATACTTTCGAAGAAAGAAGACAAAAACAAACTAGCCTTCTATGAAGTTACCTCAAATTTTAAGTCTTTAGCGAGGAAATACTTCCCTCTCCAGTTCCCAACTTCAGTGTTTCTTTTTACGTTACAATCTCATCAAGAATTAAAGTATTAACAAAAACTTTCCTCCAATTCAAGTTGACAATGTCCATCCCTGTTCAGAAATTGATATTCCAGCCTGAGTCATGGAGATTTGTAGGTTTTGGGTCAAGTGTAGTTGCACTTCTTTCTTACGCACTTAGTTCACCTTTCAGACATCTATTTGGAGATTGGACCTCCATAAAAATCATTCTTTATTTCCTGGTTAGTTCCATAATCTGTGGGACGACGTTATTTGCAAAAAAATGGCAACTTCCAAGGAGTCTCTTGTTGAAAGCTCATGTGGGGTTCTTGGTTCTCATGCTTACCTCTCTCTACTCCTTTTTCTACGACAAAGCCATCAATGGAAAACCAGACATTTTAAGCCTGATTTCGTGTGGTGCATTTGCTTTGACGTCGTTGGGCTTGTCAAGGCAGACTGACCTTGGATTTGAACTGGATGTGCTTAACTTCTTCCTCGGATTTCTTACACTTCAATTGATGAAGATCAATTGGATGCTTGTTTTTGTCGGAGCCATTTTCTCTTATTCACTCACAGTTCTTCGTTCCTATTTGGATTCCCAACTAGAGAATGAGAATGTTCATGTCTCTCAACATGTGGCCATAGAAATTGGTCCTGACAATGACAAGAAAGAAGTATACACCATTTTGGGGATCAAGAAAACAGAAGATATAGTTAATTACCCCACAAACCTTGAAGCTAAACTTAGAGACGCAATAGCTGCTGGGTTTGTTAAGGAGTGCAGTAATATCTACTGCAACTGGCGAAAACAAGTCTTGAATGAGCGGCTGCAGAACATAGAATTACAGAAGCTCAACATCAAGGAGGTCTACAAGACACCATTGAACTACCTCAAAGACGAGATTGAACGATGGGCTAAAGCATCCAACTACGTTGTAAGGAAACTATTGCCCAAAGAACGGCTTCTCTGCAATGGCACATTCTTAGGGTTTTCACATTATGCTGATATCTGTTTCATGGAGGTTTGCTGGGGACCAATGACTCAGCTTCTACATTTTTCCGATGCCTTTGCTACTGGAAGCGGATCACCGGAGCGTTTGTTCAGAATCCTTGAAGTGTTTGAGACATTAAGAGACCTTTTACCCGATTTGGAGTCCTTGTTCTTTGATCAGTGTTCTTTGGTCATTAGAGATGAGGCAATCAGAATCTGGAAAGTGTTAGGGGAAGTTATAAGAGACCCCTTTTTGGAAGTGGAGAATATAATCTGTCAACGTCCAGCAAAGGTAGCTGTTCCCGGTGGTGGGATTCATCCAATTAACCACTATGTAATGAGCTTCCTCTGTGCAGCTTGTGAATCTTGGCGGACCCTTGAGCAGGTTTTCCAAGACAAGGGACTTGTATTGAGAGACCAGGTGGCTTCTATTACGGAGTTATTGGATAATAATTTGGAGGCCATATCTAAAGTCTACAAGGACTCTGCTTTGTGCTCTGTTTTCATGATGAACAATTGCAGATATATAGTTCTGAAAGCAAAAGATAGCGAACTTGGAAAGCTATTAGGCGAAGACTGGATCCAAAAACACGTTGTGAAAGCCCGGGAGTACATTTTCCACTTTGACAGGAGGAGTTCATGGAATCAGTTACTTGGCATGTTGAGTCTCGATGATAATGAAGTTACAGACTCAATGACAGAGACGCTCAACCTGTTTATCTCGCAATTTGAAGAGATATGTGAAGAACAATCTACGTGGGTTATCAACGACGACCAGTTAAAAGAAAATATGAGGAGTTGCTTGACAAAAAATTTGTTGACCGCATGTGGAAGTTTTATTGCGAGACTTCAAAATGGTGTAAAAACTTGCGGGTATCTGTATCATAAACTCGAGTTCCAACAAGTTGAGGTTGGAATAAACACTTTATTCCAGGGAAGAGATAATCTCAAGAATCGCCGGTAAGCCACAATTTTATTTTTTTTGTTGAGCAGCTGTCAACTCAATAGCAGGAAACAATAATGGTTCGTAGCCTCATTGCTTCTTCTGATTAGTCCTGTTCCTAGAGCTTTTCAAGCATTTTTAGTACACTTTTGTACTTCTTATTTCAGGCTACGAAAAATTTGTAGGTTCTGATGTTTTCTTGCATGATGTTTTACGTGCAGAAATATCCAACCAATATGGACAGCTGTGTCATCCTCAACAAATGACTTTCATGAATGGAGAAAGTATGGTCAGAAAACAATTCTCAATTCCACATACACAAGGTAACAATATCATGTTCTTAACCTACGAAAAAAAAAAATGAAAGATTCCTTGACATACAACAAAAAATAAAAATTAAGCATGGGATAGTTATCCTACTGGAGAAACCAAAGGCTAGAAATATACTAATTATCTGAGATATAGTAGGTAAACAAATTTATGGTTAAATTTTCAGTGGCATATGCTATGGAAGTTTTATTGTTATCTAACTTGTTTCTTTGACAGAAATTATTACTTCTGTACCCACAAATTTAGCCAAGGTTGCCAGGCAACCAAACAGGTCCAACAAATACAAGACTCTCCACAAATGTTCAAGACTTGGTACACTGGCTTCCATACATGCAGAATAATCCAACATGCGACTTTCCATTATTGAAGGGTAGTTGGAGCGGAGGATTATAAGCTGTTCCACGTGGAGTGTTTACAGGGAGACTAGATCTATTAGTCTGTACATGAATTTTCAACTTTGAAGTCAGTATAATATGCCTCTCTGTCAAGCTTTTAACTTAATTATGAGACATCAAAGGCCAAATCGTACCAACCACCTGCAATCTCATATTGGAACATTCTTGGTATTTTCAATTTCGGTGACTTTTTCGGTTTCTTAGGTGCTGTAGCCTGAAAATTATTGTTTGGTCACCTGTACAAATTTTAGATAATATGTAATAACAGCAATGAAGCTAGTTTTAGATATAAATGTCTACATCATCAATACTAGAGCAATACTGAATGCATCAAGGACAGCAACATCTACCCATCATCAATACATGAAAATATGACCTGCTATGTATAATTTTTTAAAAAATAAAGATATAAATGAAACCAATTATTTTTAAACAGTATGAATTCAACTCATGTAAAATTATGTTTGGGTTTGATTAATTTATTAAATTAATGAGTTTGAACATATAATTAAATTTAAAAAATTAATACTCAACTCAGTTAATATTAGAGCAATACTGAATGGATCAAGGACAGCACCATCTACCCCATCATCAATACATGAAAATATGACCTGCTATATATAATTTTTAAAAAAATAAAGATATAAATGAAACCAATTATTTTTAAACAGTTTAAATTCAGCTCAAGTAAAATTATGTTTGAATTTGATTAATTTATTAAATTAACGAGTTTAAATATATAATTAAATTTATTTAATTAAAAAATTAATACTCAACTCAGTTAGTATTAGAGCAATACTGAATGCATCGAGGACAGCAACATTTACCCCATCATCAATACATGAAAATATGACCTGCTATATATAATTTTTCAAAAAATAAAGATATAAATGAAATCAATTATTTTTAAACAATTTGAATTCAGCTCATGTAAAATTATGTTTGGGTTTGATTAATTTATTAAATTAACAAGTTTAAACATATAATTAAATTTATTTAATTAAAAAAATTAATTTTAAAATATTAATGATCAAACTATTTAATTCATAAAAAAAATTAAAAAGTTCATTTAACATGACCTTACTGGCTCTTAAAGCAACTTTCTTTGCTTGAGTTAATTTCCATTTCCTCTCCGACTCAATGTCCTGCCAACCAGTAGTAGAACAAAGTATGATGATATGAACCAAAGGATTGCCACATTAAACGTCATAGATTTTCAGGTGAATCTACTGAGTACCTTTGACAACCAAACCATCTCTCCCAAAAATATTTGAAGTGAACCAAACAAATTTTTAAGAACTTTTAAAAATCGTATTTCTAAAAATAACATTCTAAAAAATGTAATTCTTAAAAATAAAAAAATTATCCATTTATCAAACGCGCTCGTGGTTTTTGCATGATTTGGCTTAGCTTTACAGTGAGGGAACGGAGTTAGAAGCCGAATGCAGTGAGTCCTGGACATTTTTTTTCTTGCGTGAAGGACAAGTTTCTCAACTATCCGTTAAACAAATCGGCAAAATAAGGTAAGTCTCTGACTCGTCTGTCTATTTCTTGCGTGACGAGCTTGCGGGCAAGGACAATCTTTTTTTTTTTTCTTTTTCTTTTTTCTTGTGTTAATCGAGCACTCTTTTTCTTTTGGTCCAAATCAAACGCGTCAATTGATTGGAGTGATATAAAAGGCAATTTCACCAAAAACTATTTTATTAAATAGTAAAATCCAAAAGTTTGTAGAAGAAGAAATTTAACTCATTATTGACGACTTTGCAATATTAAAAATGTAGTAAAAGAAGAAAGATCATCTGACTCATACCGATTTTTTTGTTAATTTAATTATTTGATTAATGAGATGAATAAAAAATTAATTAAAAATATTAAATTAACTATTAAATAATAAATTTAATTCTATCAATTTACGTACTATACATAGTTAAAACACATCGTTTATATTTTTTATATATAATTTATAAAATTAATATATTATATATTTTTATTATCAAATAAAATCAAATTCATTATTTAAATCCGTTAATGCTACATCATTGTATCAATAAACTTTTTATCTATATCAAATTTCATTAATTAAAAGATTAAATTATTTAAAGTTTAATCTTTTAGAGATGAAATTAAAAATATTTAATTTTTAAAAATTAAATTAAGATAATATATATATAACCAAGTCATTAAATTTACTCTTAAAATTAAGTTAAAATATGCATATTCATAAAGCTTCCACCCAAAAATGCTAATAATTACACATTCTAGTGCTCTTGACTATTGTGCCGTCTCAACTATTCACCATAAAATAGTAAAATCCTAACTTTTGACATCTATAATGATTCTTCACCAAAATCACAAAGATTAAGAGTGTGTTAAAAAATGAAGAGAGAAAAGAAAGAAGAATAATTAAAGGGAAAGAAAAGAAAAGTTAATTATTAATTTTTTTTCTTTTTGTCAAGAATTTTTTTAAAATTTTTTAATTTAAAGTATTTAAAATTAATAAAGAATGAGAAGTAATATAAAATCTTTTATTTTTATCTCAAAATTTTAAAATTTTAATAAGAAAAAAAATCTTATTTTCTTTTCTTCCCTTACTATTTTTATCTTATTAAGCGCACCCTAAACCAAAACAATGAATTGGTAACACAAATACATTTTTATATTTCTAATTAGATATTTTAATGGATAAAATAGAAGAACTTGAAGTTCTGTCAAATTCCAAATTTCAATTAGTCAAAAATAATTTTTAATTTTTGCTCTATAGGAAAGTAAACATTTTCTTTGAGAAATTTAAGACAATTAAGAATCAACTTCAGCCACATTTTGTTCCAAAAAAAAGAACACTTCAGCCACATGCAATTTTTATTCAATTTTTAACCAAAAAATAATACGTAACAGCAAAGAAGCATTAAGTTACATCATCATATGGAGGTCTTTTCCAGACCAATAACACTATCTAAAAATATAAATATCTGACATCCCATCATTTTTATCTTTGATTAACTTGTATAAAATATGAACGATATTCTCTCTAGAATAACATTCAATTGTCATATCAAACATATAATAAATTTACTTTCAATAGAGAATTACTCAGCTTTTTTCTAGGGTAACTATATTTTACCAAATATGGCCTAATCACAAAATTCATAAAAGGATAACAGGAAGAAGGAAAGGCAATTAACAAATGTCTCTACAAGCTCAACCAAATTTGGCGAAAACAGGACACACAAGGGAAAAGTAGTTGGCGGGGTAAATTTCATTAGTAGTGTACAAAAGCAACATTTTATGAAACTCGTAGTTCTATCATTTACTTAGACAACTGACAAAAGAAAAACAAAGGAAAGAAAAGAAATGGAAGAAGAACAAAAACACGATTTGCTTGGAAAACCTAGGTGTCAAACATAAAGCAGATAATTTACAGCATCAAGAATGAGTACTAGGACATGTAAAAAAATGTTCTACGAGATACAAGTTGGATAAACAGAAGCCTAGAAGCCAAAGTGCTCCCTTCAGTTTATTGTCATGATTGTAAACCTATTTTGTGACAGTGCACATCAATGGAAAAAGAGAGAGAGAGAGAGAAGAAGAAGAAGAAGAAGCAGCAGCAGCAGCAACTGCAGATAAGATTAGAATTCACAGCCACTCCAATCAAGTGCTATCATTAACATATCCACTGGTCTCGTCAACAACTTTTGTCCAGACATTTGCAATTTTCTCAGCATATCCAACCTATTCATTCAGAAGGAAGCTTAATTGATGGGAAAAGCATCAATAAATGTCACGAAAGATAGTATGAAGTAAGAAGCACCATGTGCACAATAAGAAGACATTTTCCGAAAATTGATTAGAATATTTAGTTTTTCCACCGTGGCTAATATTATAATGAAATTAGAAAACAACTTGGGAAATTCTCATATGCTCAACCCCCCACCCAAAATAAAAAAAAAACTCAAATCAGTTTATTTGGGTGTACATTGCTGGATCATATGACTATTTCCACTCCAGCCGATCCTCTAAATGCATATGAAATCATCTCGTTTATCTTCTTGGTCTCATTGAGACATCTAAGTGTAAGAAGCCAACTACTCTTATTTTTTCTTTCACCATGCATCCTATCTCTCAATAACCGAAAAAAAAAAATCCCCAAATACCATTGTAATCTTTACTTGTCACATCAAACAACCTTAACTCCCATCTTAAGTCAACATGCTCAGAAATTTACGAGATTTTTTTATTCAGTTATCTCATAAGTTACCACTTTCCAGAGAAATGTGATAAATTGACAAGGAGACAAATGAGAGGCCGACCTATATCTCTCACTACTGAGTCACACTCTTAGATAATCTCACCCATTGGATTTTATGCCACAGAACAGAAGAGTTGACAATTGATACTTGTCATGCGTTATATATAGAGACTATTAAAGAAAAATTCAGATTCTACATAAGACTTAAGTTCCTGGGTAGATAATAAAATATGAAAAAGACCAACCATATGGTATACTCATACCTGACTAACTACAAACCCTTTCAACATGTTTAAGAAGTCAGCCTGCCTCTCTCTGTCAAGCCTTTCAAGTTCAGTCCTATTGTTTTCCTGCATTAGCATCATCATCAAACAATGCTAAGTCACCAGATTAAGTAATATAAACAAAGAGTATACATGACTGGTAAACGAATCTTGTCAAGAATCAAGATAAAGGCTTTGAAAGTTAAATTTCCTACAACTCCAAATGCTTACAGCCTTAAAAATGATACAGCAGGATGGTAACTGTCTATCATCGCTGCCAGTTTATGGCTCACTTGTCTACACATGAGCTACCCAATAATATAGATGTGTCAAATTTTTTATGTTCAAGGAACATCAACTGCTGAATACAAAATTTCATATTCTATGATAAACATGAATCTCAAAGAAATCACTGATACATATCTGTTCATATGTTACAATCTATAAGTTTTCAGCTGTACGGCTAGCAAAAAATTAATGAGATGTTAATCTAGGTGACAGAAGAAGGTTGTAAAGGCATCCCATGGAGGGGTCTACCTACTTCAAAGAGGAGCCACCTAGGCATAAACCAAACCAGCTTAGCTAAATAATTAATATATGAAACAAAGAGACAAACTATATATTTCCAGAAACATAACTTGGTGGCAAGGGGTAAAAAGAAAGAGAAAAGAATAGGAAACAGAACAAAACAAAGAGGAGAACCAAATAGGCTAGCAGAATAGATCAGAAATTCTCAGACAAAATCCAAATTAAAATTCATTTACTGTCAGACTGTATGTCTTCCATAAAATATGCATACTAAACAATACATAATTCTAAAATATGAGATGCTGTCAGCAAGCCTAAAACAGAACACAATAAATAGAAGCATAATAGATGTTAAAAATAAGGAACAGATAAAATTTATTGAAGAAGGCATAAAATGAATTTGACATTAGTATATTAGAGTTCAAATTGAATGAGAAGGTCATAATATCTTGCAAAAAAGCTCTCAAAAAACCATCATTTAAGGACGAAATCTATGGCAAGCAATTTGGAGAGCTATTTATTGAAAAATGAAATAAAAGAAAACAAAAATGCTTTCTTGAAAACAGATTATTTGAATTATCATGTGTACAGAGTTGCTAAAAAAGAAGTCGATGCCTCAAAAGGAGACAACAATATAAAGTATAAACAACAACAAAGATAGCCCTAAATGTTTTATCATATAACAGTGGACTAGCTATAAAGAAGAATAAAATGAATCAATGCAGATATTAAGAAGGGAAATTCTATAACCATTTAAAATACAATCATAGAGATGAGCATACAACAACCTCGTAAACAGGACATCAGGTACCACCCTAAGGAGTTGGCATTTACAAGTTTAATTAACTGAAAACAACTTGTGATTTCTGATAACAGGCTTTATTTATTTTTAGGTCAAGGATCGAATTCACAACAGACTAACATAAAAGTCATGTATGCTTCAGAAGTGTTTCCATTGTGTATAGATATACAAAGAAATAGATATACAGATTTACAAAATTATAAGATCTACAAATATATAGAGTTGAACAACTTTCTGATAACTACAGGATGACAAATAACAGAAATCTTTAAGATGGCTAAAATTAACCAAATCGAAGAGCATCAATGCCAAGATTTCAAAAATCCAACTCAAACATGCTCATATGTCGACCAAGAAATCACACAAAACAAAAAATGTGATCAGGTTTAACAAAGAAAATAGGATTAAAGGAAGTCTTCTTTGAACTTTAAGCAGTGGACTCTTAGACAACCAAGCTTGACAACATTTTGCACCACATATTATCCACAAACCCTAAAGCTAAAAGGAGACAAACTATTTAGATTATGAAACAAATAAAGTCATAGAACACTTAAAACCATACCTTAATCCGCTCATATTCTCTCATTGCAACATTTTTGGCATCCTCAGTGACTCTAATGGTTTCTTTTAGCTCCTCCAACTTGCGAATCCTTGATTTGTCTCCACCAAAAATTTTTGATGATGCTGCTTCAAGTTTTTCAGCCCTTGATTGCAATGAAGATAGTTCTGACAGAAGAGTCTGCACCGTCAATAGTGCACTTGTGCGATCTGAGAATGCACCATGGACAGCCAACATTAACCCAAGATATTCGTGAAGTGTGTCCTGCTAAGCACAAATTTGACACTTATCAACATATTTAGCGGATTACCCTTAAATAAGAACATGGCCTCTGAAAGAATATGCCAATCTATAGTATCTATTTAGTTAATGGGAAGGTAAGTCCGATACAATGCTGCAAGAAAAGATCAAATATGATCATAGAATTTAAAAGCTGTTAATCCATCAAATTAAGAGATTTTGCAATCAGTTCTTACATCATTGGTTTCTTATGGCATATTAACAGGGTTGGACAACACTATATGAATGCTATCAGACAACTTAAAGGGAAAAATGTAATTTAAAATTTATATCACTATGTTATAATTTACCAAATTCTTCACAGTTTGAGCATTCAATTCTCGATGGAATCTGCTAGCTTTGACAGCAGCTGTTGCCAAACCTTTCATGTCAGCAGCCCGTACCCTCTGACAGTTCAAGACAGCCTCTTCGTTCTCAAATTTTGTCAATTTAATAAATGCCAACCCTAATTCTCCCATCGTTTCTCCCATGTCTTGCTGGGATTTGACAAGTGATTCAGCCTGCACAACAAGATACATGAGCAAAAAATAATAACCATACTCCGGCGTAGGAATGTAAGAAACAAGGTATCAGATACATTGGCAGGCAAGAGAGAAATATGCACATGTTTATGAGCTGAAACTAAAGAAATAATGACAACATAAACCCGCATGAAAAGAATACCTGCTGAGATGCATTGTTGATTTGTTGTTCGAGCTCTTGCATCTTTTCCTTTTTTTCCAGGAAGTCCTTGTCTTCCTCCACCACTGGTGGCTTTGAACCACCCCAATCATTTGCCATGGACTGCTTCAACTCCTTAAACAACCTCATCAAGTCTCTTCCCCCTTTCGCTGGCTGCACAACCTCCTGGGGTGCAATCACACTTTCCCCCAACAACTGCTTTGGAAGCTTTGCTGCACCATCAAGCACCCTTGACGTCACATCCGTCGTCATGGGTAGTGGAAGCTTACCCTGAACCTGCAAGAACACCTTGAACTCGTCGCTTTTCTTTATCACAGGATGTGCTGCCAATCTGCGCAAGTACTTCTCCAATGCCACCCTCCTTTGCTCCACAAATTCTTGTTTTTGCATTACCTGGCTCTCCACTATACTCTTGTCCGGCCTGGGTGGTATAAAGAACCCTCTACATGACTCCGCCAAACGATCTGACAGAGTCACTACATCTCTAAACCTTCTCCGAACACTAAATTCCGATCCACCAAACTCTGATATGTTTGTTCTCGTAGTGATCAAATACGTGACATAACTATTGCTACCCGGCACAAGCGAATTCGAGGTTTCTTGCTCCTTAACTGGGTTAGACACGGTGATTTTTAAATACTCCGAACTCGAAGACGGCGACCTGGAGGGACCTTGCGAACTGTCCGAACTTCGGCCGGGGCTATCAATACCGTTGATATCATTACCATTATTCCCATCAAAAGGGCTGAAAATCACATCACCATACGATGGTGGGTCGATATAATGATTATCAGGAGCACTAGGGTTCCCAAATTCGCGATAATGTGGCGGGGATAGCAGAGGATCGGACTCTGCTGGGGTCACCACGATCGGCGGCGAGAGGGGATGCTGAGTGTCGGAGAGTGTTGACATGGCACTACGGTAATTCGAATATGATTTGCTGTTCAAAGGGTCGTCAAGGACAAGATTTTCCACTTCTTCCTTGGAAGCATAGAGATGAGCTTCCTCAAAGCCCTGATTCTCAGAGTCCATCATTTTTCAACTTTAACAATGTAAAAACGAAAATTCGAAATTGGAACGCGAAATCGACTCTGCGATAGCTTCAATCAGCAAATTTGTTCGAAAAGTGTGGAGCTACAACTGAATTTAATCCCTTGCTTGACATTAGGGTTTTAGATAAAGTACCACAGGTTCACAGTAGCTAGGGACGGGGGCTATCGTGCGCAGGGGGTGACTGGTTCGGGAAATCAGCTTGCAGAAGAGGAGTACACGGCGGGGACATGAGAAGCACGTGGCTTCGAAGGCAAATCTGAGAGAAGAAGCCAACTGAAATGGCAGGAGCTATGGTTGTTGGAGGCTGTGGGCCAAGATTGACTGCATGTATGAACATTTCGTCATCCTGTGACCACTTCATTTAACGTTCAACTTTTCTGAAGTTACTTTGGGAACTGATCGTACGGTCATCGTTATGGTCAACTTTTCTTAATTCTATGGTCTTTGGATTTTTCTTTAAATATTTTGAAAAGATGTAATCCGTAGAGATAATTATTATTAGAGTTGCTCATCGGTAATACTAGTTGCTTACATGTTAATATTTTCATAACAAATTTTTAAATATTTTTAAATTAAAACGAAATTGTAGCAGTTTTATTTTAAAAATAACAAGAATATCCAATATACTTTTTGATTTCTTTCTTTTGTATCACAATTTTTATTTTCATGTTTTAATAAAATATTTTTAATTTTTTTTATTTATTTTGGAGACCAAAATAAATCAAAAATTCCAAAACCATATATATATATATATATAACTATAAAGAATTATACAAATTATAAATCAATATTCAAAAAAATGTTTATTTAAAAATTGAGGTGAAAATAAAATTTATTGAAATTTTGCTTTTATATTGATTTATTATTTAAAATTAAATTTATGTCTTTTACTTGTACTAATTTTTTACAATACGACAAACTAAAATTTAAATAATTTTTTTAAATATTTCTAAAATTTATATATATATATATTTAAATATTAAATTATTTTTATAATCTTTATACTTTCATTTAAATTTTAATTAGGTCTTTATCGTTAAAAAACTTGTAATTGATCAAATCTTAGCTATAATGTAACAAAATTTTAAACTACTCTCTATTGTCAAATTTTTATTAAAATTATATTAAATTATATTAATTTTACTAACATAGCACTCTAAATATGTATGATTTATATTAATAAAGAAAAAATAAATAATAATATAAAAATAACTTAAATATATGAAATAAAATATAATTTATGTTAAATAATATGAATATATTAATTTAAATTAAATAAATTTATAATATTAAAATAATATAATTAACATATCATCAAAATTTAAATATATTAATGACAAAAATTTAAGTTTATGAACCAAATTAAAAAAAATTATTAAATTATAGAAACTCAATTATTAATTTTTAAATTACAAATATTTAATTAAAAATTAAATAAAATTATAAGAACCACATAAATAATTTATCCTTATTTAAATATTTTCTATTGTAACTTCTTATCTTTCAATTATTTATTAATTAAAAAATTAAAAATAAAAGTACGTAATTTTATTAACCCTAGATAGTGGTAAAATTCTTGTAAGTACCTTTTATTTTTCTCTGGCTGTTTGTCTTATTTAAAAACTTTAAAATTAAAATTGATCTTTTATTATTTTAGTTGAATTTAGAATTTTTCATTAACATTTTTTTAAAATTATAAAAAATTTATTCTATTATTTTTATAAATTTTTGTTAAATTTTCAAGTTCCTAGAGACTCTATAGATCGTCGAATATTTGTAAAAAATGAGAATAAAAAAGTTTTTTTTTTCCTGATGTTAATAAGAATATGCGCGAGAAACCATTCTCTATCTCCACCTTGTCCTATTGCCATCCATGAGCATTAACACTAGCTTTTGTGGTGATTTTTATTGCCACTGATATGTATCAAAAAAATTAATATAATGAGTGAGTCAATTATAGTTTTTTATACATAATGTTTTTCAATATATATTTAATAAATTTGTTGAATATATTTCAATTTTTTAATATATATATAAATTGAAATAAAAATTAATTAATTAATTATATATGAAAGCTCAGATATATATTGAAGAGAAACAGTACATAGCAAGGATGAATTAATAAGATAAAGAAAAAAATTCAAAAATAATTAAAACATTCAATAAAAATTAAAAAGAGACTAAGATAATAGTAATAAATATTTAAAATATAACTTGAATTATCTCTCAACATGCATTTTATTTTGGGCCAAAACTATTAACAACCATATAAACATGCGACATTAGACAACTCCATGCATGTACGTAAAATATTAGCTCAAAAGTTTATGTTTGCAAATCCAAACATGAAGTCCAAGAATGAGAGTCCGTCTTCTTCTCCGAACCCCAAGAAGCGAAGAGTTGAGAGAATTGACTGTTGTGTGCCGAATCATAATTCTAATACTCTCTCAGTCTTAAACATGAACAAGATTGAGAATATTAATTAATGGAGCACGCCAAAATCTTGATTTCATGAATTTTGTTCCAGTTGGATTTAGATTTCACCCTACAGAACAGGAACTGATCATGGAATATTTGAGGAAGAAAGTGATGAATGAACCAATAATACTTCACATACCAAAAGTTGAATTATATCAACACAGTCTTGAACAACTTTCCAGTAAGTTTTTTCTTTTTTTGTATTTTTTTATACCTTTTATTTATATATATACATTAATTTCAATCAAGATTCTTTTTACTTAATGTCACGCTAATTATATGAAAAAAAAATTAAATATAATTTTTATATCTTTATCATTAAATTTTTTAATTTAATACTAATATATAATTTATAACTCATCATTTCATAATTGATTTTTTTTAAAAAAAAATTTCATATAATATATTTTAATTAAAAATTTTGATAATAAATATATAAACAACTATATATAAATTTAATTAGTTTTAATTATATTTGGTAATATATATATATATATTATAATTTTGTGCAATATTGAATTCTAATATATACAATACATGCATGGATCATTCATCAAGATTTTCTATGCTTTTTTAACATTGGATTTTATTATGATTATTTAATTATATATTTTCTATTGATTGCATGCGTAATTAAATATACACATTATAATTAATCTTAAAATGTACGTAGATATAAAATTATTAAAGGAAATATAATAATAATTTTCAAGATGATTCGTAAAAATAACTATTTCACTTGAGAGGTATTTTTAGTGGTGGTGGTCCAAAGCATTGTTGCAAAATTGTAAGGATGTTAAGGCCAATACAATATTGACAAGCTTGGAATTTATTACTTCTCCTTTGTGAAGTGAAAAATGACTGTTAAGTTTTAGTTTATTATATATTTAAAAAAATTTAAATATATTTTTTATATTTTTATCATTATTTTTTAATTAGAGACTAATACATTTTTAATTTAAAATAAATTATTATTTTAATCTTAAAAGATATAACTTATTTTAATTTAACTCCTGAATCATAAAAATATTTAATTTAATTTTTAAAAGATATATTATGTCTTAATTTAATTCTTAATTAAAATATAAAAATATATATAATATTTATACTTATAGATTAAATTAAGACATAATGTATCTTTTAATTATTAAATTAAATATTTTTATGATTTAAAAATTAAATTAAGATAAATTATATTTTTTAAGGATTGAAACAGTAATTTATATTATAGTTGATACAATTATCTATTATATGATGAGTTGTTTCTAAATATATATATTGAGCAATTATTTTTTCTTATTACCTTTACCTTATCCTCGCCCTCTGTTCTCTTCGCTATTTCTTTTGACTACAGCATAAAATTATTGCTTTCTTATATTATCCTCTAAATTCTTTCAAAACGAATAACAACTAAATTTAGCATACAACTTGTCAATACTATATTTATAGCTAGAGTCACTTAAAGTTTAAGTTTTAATACAAGATTTCTAGAACTCTGATTAAGAACCTACTTTCCACTTGGAAGTTGTTTCGGCGAAAATATTTTAATAAAATTTATGTTGAATATATTAAAGTGCAATGTGAAAAGGTGAAGTAGATAAGGTCCCATATATATAGACAGATTAAAAAGAATGGAAAAAAGTGTTATTAGTTTAGACTGTTTCAGAGGATCCTTTCTCATATTTTACATTTAAGTGTCTGAAGATTTTGATACATGTCAGTTCTGTTTAGATCTTTATCTAGACTTAACCTAATTCTAATTCAGTGCAGGCAATATCTTCACAAATGACTCAAAATTAAATATACGTTGACCAAATTTTAATAATCTCCTATTTCAAGTTAATTAAGTTCAATAAAATATTTATAAGTTATAATAGTTAAGAAGAAGTACATTTTTTGTCTTAAATTTAAGGTCAATTTTACTCAATAAAGTTAAAATAATTTGTAACAGATATAGCCATTTATCAAAAAACTAAAATGTAACAGTATTGTTTTGTGATTTTAATTAAAATAGGAAAGGCATTTGACTTACTTTATGTGGGATGTGAAGATTTGTGAACTAAGAAAAACTATTAATGTTAAATGATTTCTGTTCTTCTAGTGCAGAGCTAAATTGACAAAATTCTGTAAAATCTTTTGACACTATATTCAAAAGATTCTCACTATTCATGCTCTGTAATCTACCTAACACAATAGAAACAAGGTTAGCAACAATCATTATATTAATGGAATCATACATACCACTCACTTTTTTTATTTGCAAACAGAATTTGGTGAGTAAACCTATCACACCTGCTTCATCTGAAATATATTAATTACCTAATGTCAAAGTGATGTGCTAATCATTATATGATCTCACTTATGTTTAAACAAATTAAAACTTATTTTGCTCAAGTATAAACAACTATATCCGTGCTTTAGGTTGTTATACTACTCAACTAAACTAAACCTTTTCACTTTAGTATAACCCTTGTTCATATTCCATTAGTCTGAATTGTTTCAATTATAGGATACCACATGCCATGGACACTTAATTTTATAAAAGGTACATTTAGTCAAAAAGTCTAGGGGAAGATAAACATTGTCAAGAAGGTAGACATAGAAAGGTCCTATTTTTTCAGGTCATCATCACCCAGAGTGGTAAACTGAAGCGGGAAATTAATTACACTTTTCATCACTACCAAACAGATCATTTCAACCTCTCCTTAACTTCCCTATTCATTAATATTTATATATTTATCGGTATCCTGGAGTTGGATATTTCTTGGCTTCTCTATCAGAAAGTAATTATAGAACCAGGAAAATGAAGAATGGTCGTAAACAAAACTTTATACTAAGAAAAATGCATGGTACAGAATCTAATTTTTTTTTTTTCTGAAGTTGATTAAGCTAGTGGGTGCACCAAAACCTCTTTACTCATGGCCAATCATTGTTCTCTCAGAATTAAAATGGGTTGGTTCTAGGCTTCTCCTGCTATACTAATCTATAAATAGCTTAGACCAATTCTCCTGTAACACAAGTTACTACATTCAACAAAGTCAGAGACAACAATGCAGATTTTCCCCCTCCCTGGCAACTCATTTGGCTGTTGGCTCTTACTAGGCCAGCTCACTGTTATTGCTTGCCTTGCTGCTTTTGCAGATGCAGAGACTCATTACCATGAATTTGTTGTAAGTGTTTGCTTAATGATCATTATGTGATCAGTTTTTCATTATTGTCAGTAGCTGGTTAATAAGTACCATAACTACCACAATTGGTTGAAACAGATTCAAGCTACGCCAGTGAAGAGGCTGTGCAGAACCCACAACATACTCACAGTAAATGGGCAATTTCCAGGGCCAACCGTGGAAGCCAGAAATGGAGATTCTCTTGTAATTAAAGTTGTAAATGCTGGACAGTACAACATCTCCATCCACTGGTAAATAGCATCATCATTATTCATCTTGACATAATTTCTTGCTAAACGTTTTGCATTTCAGTCACAGCAATTCCCACGATTCTAATTATACATACTTGGAATTCATCTTCTCAGGCATGGCCTAAGAATGCTGCGAAATCCATGGGCAGATGGGCCTAGCTATGTGACTCAGTGTCCCATCAAACCAGGGGGTACCTACACATACCGTTTTACCATCACAAATCAGGAAGGAACGCTATGGTGGCATGCTCACACCAACTTCCTCAGAGCCACTGTCTATGGAGCTTTCAACATCTATCCAAAATTGGGTTCTCCTCATCCTTTCAACATGCCTAAGAGAGAATTTACTCTTCTTCTTGGTATATCTTGAAATCCTTCTCTTATTCTGCTATACTCATCCTTGTTATTTTTGTTGTCTTGAACACTCTAAGCTATTGAGCACTTAAGTAATGAAAGAAAGCAACAAATTATGTTGTGATGATCAACAGGAGAGTGGTTTGATAGGGATCCCATGATTCTCTTGAGGCAAGCACAATTTACAGGAGCAGCTCCAAATGTTTCTGTGGCATACACCATTAATGGTCAACCTGGAGATCTCTACAGATGCTCCAGCCAAGGTACGAAACTATTCCAGTGAAACTTCTAGGTGCATTAACCTTATCTAATGATTGCAAAGGAAATGACTGATAAGATATGATATAAATACAATGAAGAAACTGTACGAGTTCCAGTAGAGGTCGGTGAGACAATTCTCTTGAGAATCATCAACAGTGCACTTAATCAAGAACTCTTCTTCACAATTGCTAACCATATGATGACTGTCGTTGGTGCCGATGCTGCTTACACCAAGCCTTTCACCACAAGAGTCCTCATGATAGGACCTGGTCAGACAATCAATGTCTTGGTCACTGCTGATCAAGCCCCAGGCAGGTATTACATGGTTGCACGTGCCTATCAAACCGCCATGAATGCAGCTTTTGACAATACCACCACCACTGCAATCCTTGAATACAAATCTGCTAGCTGCAATAACAGAAAGGGACAATCTTCAAGACCAATATTGCCAATTCTACCAGCCTTCAATGACACAGCCACTTCAACTGCCTTCACTGCTGGAATCAAGGGTCTCTTCCATGCTAATGTATTTACAGATGTCGATGAGAATCTATATTCCATAGTGGGATTGGGATTGATCAATTGCACAAACCCTAATAGTCCTCAGTGTCAAGGACCCAATGGAACTCGCTTCACAGCCAGCATGAACAACATTTCTTTTGTACTCCCAAGAACAACCTCCTTAATGCAAGCCTACTATCAAAATATACCGGGAGTCTTCACCACGGACTTTCCTCCTGTTCCTCCTTTGCAGTTTAATTATACTGGTAATGTGCCACGAGGACTGTGGACACCTGCTCCAGGAACGAAGCTCTACAAGTTGAAGTATGGCTCTAGGGTGCAAATTGTCTGGCAGGATACAAGCATAGTAACAACAGAGGACCACCCAATGCATATTCATGGATTCCATTTCTTCGTGGTTGGCTCAGGTTTTGGCAATTTCAATCCAGCAACGGATCCAGCCAATTTCAACCTTGTTGATCCACCTGTAAGGAACACCATTGGAACACCTCCTGGAGGATGGGTAGCCATTCGTTTTGTGGCTGATAATCCAGGTAACATACTAATAAAAAAATTTTGATTAATGATTAGTCTTATACAGCTTTTTATAATAAATACTAACTAATTATGCAAATTTCATTTGTTGATGCAACTTAGGGATTTGGTTTGTGCACTGTCACATAGACTCGCATCTTAATTGGGGTTTGGCAATGGCATTGCTAGTGGAGAATGGAGTTGGGCCATTGCAGACAGTAATCCCACCACCAGCAGATCTACCTCCATGTTAAGGTTTAACAGAGAAATATTTGTAATAAATTTTGTGCTTGAAGATTACTGGCTTGCTTTTCACGATCTCTTCAGATATTCGCTATATAGATATATAGTACGTTATGTGATTCCAGGTCCAGAATAGGACAATTTCAGCTGTAGCTTGTCATTTGTTTCTTAATTGGGTGTAATGCATATGATTTTAATCATTACTGTTATCAGTTTCACTTAAAAAAATATTTCATTGTGAAAAGTTCAGAGCACTACATGTCGAAACTTTAGACATTGATTATCATTTGGTTCTTCAATGGTAAAATATGCCTGCAAAGGAACGGACAGTTAATTATCTACAAAACAACCAAAGCAATTTATTAAAAGTGTAATTAGCTTTCAGCGGGACACCACCATGACCAACCATGTGCACTTAGCTTAGTCCTAGTTGGTGGTGGACGTCTAATTAATAAGCAGGCAAAGACATCATAAGCCCTCCTAATTAACAACCAAGGAAGCTGAAACGCTAATTTAGTAACTTTTATGATGTGTCCTTGGAGCCAATAATCATATCAACAAGCAAGTAAGCTGAAAAAAAAATAATTTAATACATGTATTATATTATCTTATTTATGTATTAGTTAATCATATTTAATAAAATTTTTTTCTTTTTTATAATATATGAGCTCATCAATATAAAATTATTTACATAGAACAAATTATCTAAAAATGTTATTAAATACTTATTTCAAAATAAAGGTAAGTCTAATAATTCATTTTTATTATTATCACTGGATATCTTGCACATCTCTCTCGTTATCTAAACTATATAATCTTGTGTTTAAATACAATACGACATATATACACTGATGTTTAATCTTCATATATCCTTTGTAATTACCCTCTTAGGATTTGTTGTTGCACCACTAAAACAGAAGCAGAACCACAAAAATCTGGAGACGTAATGTAGTCTCCTATGACCCCCAACTCTTCATCCTCACTCCAATTGCACAAACCACTAAGAACCACAGGGTTCATCCCTTGTCTCCTTCCCACTATCCAAAGACCAAAACTCCCATCGTTCATCCCCTGAATTGCCATCACTGTCTCTTCCCCATTCTCCACCACCACCTCTCTGTACTCCACTCTCTCCTTCTGCTCATTCTTCACCCAGAACCACGTCACTGTCCCGTCGTCCATCTTCTTCTCTATCTCGCTCTCCCCTTGATGGTTAAACGACAAAAACCTGACCACCCTGAGAATTACCCCCTCATTCTCCGCCATACGATCCGCATACACCAACGCCTCTCTCGAATCCGCTCCTCCTAGAAACAACATTACCACTTTTCTTCTGGATCGGCGAATAAATGAACCCCCGAGATGCAAGCTCCTGTCCACGAGGATCCCCACGGAGCAAGGCGCATGAGTTAAAACATGGGAAATCACGTTCCTCACGTTCACCACGTCGTCTCCCTTACGGAAGGGCATGATTATGAAAGCAGCTTTACGGTGCAAGGCTAGCTCACATATGTCTTGGTACATAGTTTGCTTGGAGACGACGGCCGTGAAAATACAGAGCTTAACGAACTCGGCACCTGTGACTTCCTGGAAGAACGTGAGGGCGTTGTCGGTGTGTGAGGACTGGTATTTGAGCGGGACATTTTGTTGGCTATGGTCTATGAAGAGTGGGTAGGCCCGAGCCGTGAGCTCGAATAAGTGAAGGGCTAAGATGGAGATGGGCTTGGTTAGGGATGGAGTGGAGAGTTCGAGGAGGTGGATGAGGGTACTTACGGTTTGTGTGTCAAAGATGGAGACGACTATGACAAGGTCTGTGTTGGGAGGGGTGTGTTGGATGGTTCTCCTTTTGTTCACCATGTACGGCTTTGTTGGGTCGTAGAGGATGCAGATGAGAGGAGTGCATGTTGCTGTTACTATTGTTGTCATCAGCACTAGTACTGTAAATCCTGGGGACTTTAGGATCTGCATGTGTATATATATGCACACACAAATACAAACATGTCTTTATATATTAATTATTCATCTTCATGTGCAGAAAAGAAAAAGAAATTGAAGATGTTGGTTATGCATGTTTAATTTACGATTTCTTATGGATTACCAAATCATGGATTAGTATTTATGTGAGGAATAATGATTGACTTGCCTATTAATTAAACCTCGCATATATATATATATATATGAAAATGATGATGTGGAGGAGATGAGATGATGAGCTTACCATCTTGTCCACCCAATGGACAAAGAATAAGAGTTCAACCTGGCCTCTTAAACTCAAGATGAGACTGAGGGTTAGTCCATCTTTGAGAGGCGTCCGCCAATAGAGAGTAGTAATCCAAGTAGAAAGAAATTTGGTTGAATAGATAGTTAAACCCATGATGAACAAGGGAGACCAATTGGACCAACCAACAGCTCTCATGGCATACACATCAGTATTATATCCTATCATAATGTACGTGAATGGCATAAGAAACTCTGTAATAATTGTCTCTGTTTTCTCCACAATCTTGCTACCTAAAGGAGGACCGTCTGGGATCACCAACCCCAGCATTAACGACCCATTCACAATGCCTACCCCAATCATGTCACTCAAAAACCCCATCACAAAAACTCCCAACAGAATAAAAACCACATAAGAAGTATTCACTGCTTGCCCTTCCTGGGTTTTCTCAACAATCCAGTCCATTACTTTTCTAAGAAATGTCACAGTAAAAGCCGACAAAACCCCATAAGAAATCAAAAACCACAACGCATTCCTAGATCCTGTGTCTGCTTGCAATGCAGCCTCGGACAACACTGTCAGTCCAATACCCATTATGTCACCAATCAGTGCTACGGATAACGCTGTTCGACCCATTTCAGAGCTCAGAAGGTTGTTTTCTCTAAGAAAAACGTACAAGAGAGGACATGAGGTGAGTCCCATGTAGGTGGAGATGGTTCCTAGTGAAGATATCTTGGCAAGGTTTTCGTCCATGTTCTTTCTCATGGTCATTGCCACAGAAAAACCTGCTACTGTAGGAACCACTATACTAATCAAAGCTGTCCAAACATACTTCTTCCCGGTCTTCTTGACGAGGCCGGCGTCCAACCTCACACCGGATATGAAAAGAAAGAACATGAAGCCCATTACCCCAATGTTGTTGGCCACAAACTCTGCATGCCTTGAGATTACAGGGTTTGGGAACCACGTGTAGTGTCTTAGAACTGAGGGTCCCAAAACAATGCCACCCTTAAATTAAAACATACAATTAATCAATTCTTGAATCAAGATATACATAAATATGACGATATATATATATATAACTGATAAGAAGTAATTAAGAAGCTTACGTACGATGATCTCGGAGACGATCCTAGGTTGTTTGAGAGGCTTAAGGAGGAAACGAATGAAGCGGGTGATGAGGACAACGAGAAATAACTGGAAGAGTATGATGGTGAAGGTCTCGGAGAGCGGGCTGTCTCCACTGAAGATGGTTTTATTTGAAAAGTCGGAGAGATGACGACAAGTTACGGGAAGCATGACAGACTCAGCTTTAACTTCATCATTTTGGATATTGGTGGAGACGGACACATGATGTGAAGGGGGTCGATAAAAGTGCCACCGCCATACATTGGCTGTGTGTGGTGGTGCCGGAAAACCGTACGGTGCGAAAAACCTAGCCATGCATGAAGGAAGCCTAGCTTCTAAATGAAACACATGCTATATAATTAAAGGAATAATGTGGTTTAACGTCAAAGTGGGAATGAGTGGGAGGTGAAATGCTTCCCTTTCAATATTCTGGTGGTTCACCATTTTTCTTAGTTGTGAGGTAAACATTACACTCAGAATTTTTCTATTTTTGTTGACACTAATTATTTCTCTTAACTTTGAGACCGAAGACGCTACAAAACACACATTCATATAATACACAACCGACGACACATAGTATAAGCGTCTATAATTATATCAAATTTTAAGGAATAATACATAAATAAACCTGTATACTTAAAAATTGGAGAAATTAAAGCAAAGATACACACACACTAGATGTTTAACATGCACAAGAATACATATCATTTTTTCTTTAATTTTTAAAATATATTATAAAATAATAATTATTAGATTTTAAAATAATAAAAATTGAATTAACTCTTAACTATTCTCTTCTAACCTCTCACTATCTATACTTCCTCTTTTTATTTTTTTTACATCATATATTTTATTTTAAATTGTATATTATATAATTGTAAAATCACTAACTAAAAAAATTCAAAACTATTATAATATAGATATATAATTCTAATATGTTAATTTTTAATTTGGTTTTAATTTGGACCCCTTTTCCGTTTGTTAGTTTCAAGCTCAGATCTTTTTGGCATGCACCCAATTGAACTTTGTTTATTTCGTTTGTTTCTTTTCAACACTTTGGACGCCTAGTGTAAGTGTTTCTCTTTCAAAAATATGATTTTTATCATAAATCTAACTGCGAGCTTTAATTGTTGATAATGATGATGAATGGTGGTGGGGTATGAATGAATGAGGAAATGGAGAGTGAGGAGGATTTGGGCCAAGAAGGCCCACAGCATGAGACCCCATAACATGAAAAATTCCATCCAAATTGTAGGGCCGAGCAATCAACATCAGAACCCATTGTAAGATTTTCAGAATCCACAGTACCACGCCCCACTGGGCCCATAAAGAATGAATATCTGAAAAAATGATCAGAGACATTCAGAGCAATTTTTGGACCCCCATACAAAACCAACAAAAAAGTCAGAGGAATTGAATAGGGCGCAGCTCAACTTTAGCCGCAAAGTGTCGGGTACAGAATTAAATGGATATACAGCACAGTCCCACCACCTGCTACACCAAAACCCACACTTTGATTTTTATTATGTTAATTTACACTTTTTTTAATTCTAATTTTTTATGATAAAATTAATACTTAAATCTAAAATTTGTATGATGTCACGTCTTAGAAAAATATTGTGAAGATATCAGAGGTTAAAAAAATATTATGACAAATAAATATAATATTTATTTATAAATTTTATTATGGAAGTAAAATTTATTATTATATTATTATATTATTTTTTTATATAAAAAATTTTTAATCTCATTATAATGTGATACCTCAACTTAATTCTAATGTTTTCTTTTTATTTATTGAAAGTTAAGGTACATTTTAAAGCTAAAAGTAAATAGCAATGATCTATTTTGATGGTATATATTTTATTAAGAGCATATAATTGCAATGCATATTATTTTTTTAATTTATATATTTAAAATTATTTTACGTATTTTTTTAACCAATATCATTAGTATTGCATAAACTTTTCAAATCACTATAAAAAAAATCCTATGTCATTATGTATATGATTCAATTGTTAAAATTATTATTTTATAAAATTAAAGACTCTAAAATTACATAAATATATCAATTTAATATATTGATAACCATCTCTTCTTTTTTAATTTTTTCAATTTTATAATATTTTATATTTGATCTCTTCAAAATTCATCCTACAAACTTCAAAATAAAAATACTTTAATTTCTTACCATGGCTCAGTACCACTTTTATGTTAACACGAGCTCGCTTGTAACCAGAAGCATCAGTTCTGGCCAAAACATTATAATTATTTGTTCACCTCAAACTAACTGGACCATTAGTATCAAAAATGGATAATGAGAAATATATAAGTATACACGCACATATTTATCCAATATCGTATCGTTTTAAAGTTGGTATTCGAATAGAAGTGGGATTCCATCACTTACAGTAAATTAGATTCATGGTAATCTGTATAGATTATGTTTAAAATGCTTGACTCAGACCCAAGGTTTTGGAATCAAGAATTCATAAGCTAAAAAAGTTTTTTTTTTTTTTTTGCCCTTAAAAGTTTGAGCCAGTTGATGGTAGAAATCATTTTTATTCTCAGCAGTATAATGATTTTGGTCTGCCACTCCACTGCCACTGCATTACCCTAATTAATTCCTGCTGCTTACTGTTCCATATATATGAGAATTCAAACACTCTTAACAGCTAGCTAGCTTAATTATTTCTGAAATCAATCGCCAAAATCAAGACCATGTGTACGTCCATTACATAATATATTGTCCACCGCAGTACCATATATATATATATATATATTTTGAAATAATGCCCTCAAATTTCAAAATCCCCATATGTATGTATGATATACTGTGGGAAGAGGTGGTGCTTCCTGTTGAACCCCATCACCTACAAGTCCTACATAGGAGATGAAGATCTATATAAATATTTTGCTTTATTCTACAATAGATATGCAATAATAACAGTAGAAGCTGCGAGATCTAATACAGGAAAGTTGGTTGCTTTGTCCCCGTACAACAAGGCACACCCTGTGCCCTAAAGTTGATTCAAACTTTTAAATCCTTGAAACAAGCCCTCAATATTATATTGCATCCCAACCTCACATAATGGCCAACCAGATGATTTCCATTGCATCTATAACAGGAAATGGATAGGCAACATGCAAGAGAAAACCGAATTAAAAAGAAGGACAAAAGAGGGATTGTTCCAAGTCAAATTCAGCATCATCATCCGTAAGAACTTAAGTTTCTTTGGCCCGTTGGGTTATTTAATTCTTAGTTGCATGGGTCATCAACTAAAAGATAAGTGAGGGTAAAAACTAAAGAGAAATTAAAAGACATACTAAAGGAAAGTTGATTTAATTTGTATGTGAGTGAGAGAGATGTTAACGAGGTAATTAATGTTGGTCTTTACATTAACTTTGCCTTTAATGGGAATTTAATGATGGAGATTATGAAGAAGTAAATAATGGAAGAAAAAGAAAGCGACGAGACATGTGACCTGAGCCAAGTAGGGAAGGGGGTCAACATCCACAGTAACTAACCCACCATTATAACTGATGAAAAGGTCTGCAAAAGTTGCAGTCAAATAAAATGAAACCCTAGCTTAGCTAGCTAGTAGCTAGCTCATGGCCTCCAGTTATAACTCTAAAAGATATAGCTTCCTACATCTCCAAGGGAACACTAGGGTTTCACTTTTCAGATCAAGGACAGCAGGAGAAAAAGGAGGTACTGCTAGGATCAGACTCTACCATACCATTAAATATCGAACAAACTCATCAGAAGAAAAAAGAAAGGAAAGAAAAACAGAAAAATACAAGCAATACTTTTAGACCTGTGTCAGTGACTGGAAAAACTCGCATCTTTTGTATTGTACATGTCAGTCAACTAATTAACAGGTCAAGACTGATCAGATAGTCACTGCCTTAGTTCGAAAATCAAAACATCCTTTGCAAACTTTGTAGTAGTTGCTTTAGTCCTCCTTCTGGAGAAGAGGGCTGTATGAGCTTCCTCCGGAATCTTCATAAGTGAATCTCGTGACCAAAATGAAACAAACAAAGCTTGCTAGCTAGGGCAACAGAATACAAAGCACAAAAAATAAATCTAAGAGACTCAACCCAATCCATAGCAACACCTGTTTTTTAATTAAAAACGAAAAATTTATAGAAGCAAAAGTTAAATCTGACTATTTGGACTCAACCCCATACAGCTATACCACTTAATTATAGAACTTGCCATGATCTTTCAGATCATCAAGATAATAAATCATGCATCGAAATCTTTTCTGCAGGATTATGTGCGTGTCTGAATCTGTCAAATTGAAAGAAAGACAGACAGATCATCAAAAGCAACCTTTTAAAGACCGACCCACGAGAAATGATCACTGTAAGCACCAATCTAACAGGATCTACCAGAATCAAGAGAAAGAAGGAAAAAACAAAAGGTCAGAGAAAAAAAAAAGGGTTCTTCTTAGTCTGGTTTTCCGAGCTCCGACAAAAATCAGAGCAAAAACAAGTGCCAAAAAAAAGATCTTACACATACATGTATAACCCCAGATTGAGTACTAAGAAAATCCGTACTAAATAAACAAAAGTTCATTAAAAAAATGTTAGGTTCATTGAGCAGAAGCCTTAACCATGGTCAAGACTTAAGACACAACGGTCAAGATGACCTTGACTCCTGTTCGAGTAAAAACAAAATTTAAAAAAAGAAATTACAGTATAATAATAATGAAGAAAATTAAAGGAACTATAATTTTCAGAGTGAGATGAGATGGCCAACCATGAATAATTAAGCTTGGTGTGGATATTGCACCTTGTGAAGTTGCGATAATACCAACAATATATATATAGCAAGTAAGAAGAAGCCATGAAACTCAGGATAGATAGCGCCAAGTACACTAGTGTCTATAGAAAGATCTTCAGTGTCACACGGCGCTATCCCTCCTGAGCTTTACAGATTTTCCATACTCTGATCTCTGCTTGCTCAAGTTTAGACACACAAGAAATCAATTAATCAGATCGACAGAGAAAGAAGAAGAAGAAGATGAGTTGGATGAGGAAGAAGAGGGGAGGGGTAAGAAGGGTATTTATAGGAGAAAAGGTACGTGGGGGTAGAAGAATTGACTATTGTATTTGAAAATTTCTGCACCATGAAAGCAGCAAGCAGCTTAATTAGACTGGCAAAAAAACCACAAGAAATAAAAAAAATAAAAGAAATAGGTTAAGTAGCTAGCTGGTGCCACTGCTTTTTTTGCGTATGTGAGTGTAGGGACGGCATTTTCTTTTTGTGTTTGATTTGGCATTTTGATTTCATTAAATTCCAATATTTTAATACAAAGTACGTTTTCTTAGCTTGTACGCTGCCGACTACGATATTTGTTCCCAAAACTTGGAATACGGTGACGCGGATTAGGGAAGACGTCAAGACGGAGAGAGAACCTTAAATTTCTCCCCCCCCACGCTAACTTTGCCGGGTGGTTACCTCACCCCTCTCACCCTAACCTAATTACCATCAATATTTTTATTTATATATAATTATTTATATTTTTATTATTAAATTTTTTAATTAAAATAAAATATATAAAAAATTTTTAAAATAACTAATTATAGAAGAATATGAATGGTATAAATCATATCATTATCAATATTTGATTTAAAAAAATTTAATAATAAAGATATTAAAATTGAATTTAAATTTTTTTTATTTTATGATATTGATTAAAGTTTTATCTAATTAATTATTAAAATTTTTAAGTGTTAAAAATTATTATTTTTATTAATTTTTTATAAATTTTAAATTATTAAATGTTTTAGTGAAATTTTAACAAATGTCATAATGACACTAATTAGTAAAAACCTTGTAATTTTATCTTCAAAACATTATTTTTAGCTTGTCATTAATTCAAATTTTATAATAAATGTGATTTCTAAGTCTAATCTTGTTGATATGATGAATGCTCACAATTCGAAATTTGAGAAATTTTATTCTGTTAAATACACAAAATTAATAAATAAATTAAGAGTGTGCTTCCTAATATGTGATCTTGGTTTATATATACATACATATATATATATATATATATATGTTGCCAGAAAAGATGCAGGTACGTGATGAAGTAAAATTTTCACGTGTATAGCATGCATGTATTACTGCGCCTAGACTAAATAATTGGGTTATGTATTCCAAAATTATGTATATTCAAGATGACAAATATATTATTGGCCAAATGGCAGACCAGCTAATAAAATTTGAATAATATAGATTTAATTAAATTTGTATAAATAATAATTCTTTTCAAAAAAGAACTAAAATACAAAATATTGATAAAATGAACTAGAATAATTTAACTTACAATATGACAAAAACTTTTAACCAAATGGGCAAAACAATATTTTTGTGTGCTACTTGTTTTGTTAAGTTGGGGCTACCCTACACCGAAAGTTGCTCCAGGACGAGACAATTTGAGGATCTCAAATACTTATTAATGAACTTTTTCCATACATGATTTATTTACATTATTTCTCTTAATATTTTGATTTGACAACACAAATTGATTATCATATAGCTTCTAAATGTCTCCTCCACCACCCAGAACACTCGAATTGGGGGGAAACTTCGAGAACAAATTTAAAACAAGACATTCACATGCCTATTATTATATAATTACCAATTAATGCTCGCAATTAGACGGCATTAATGAATGTTCATGATTTTTATTTAATTTTATGAGCATCTAATGCAAAACAAATTTGGGTTTTGGGTTTATTAGAGAACTTGATCTAGTCATATATATCTTAGTAATTTATGAGTGTTAACTATATATTCATGATATCGTCTGACCATCTCTAATTTTGAAGGATTTTGCTATTGGAGGGACGGCAATTTGTGAACAAGATCTGTAAATTAACAAATAATTAATATGGCTTCCTAAAATTACAAGATCAAGAGACACACATTGTCATTTTCATCAACATATAGATTATTAGAGAGAGGGGTTGAATGCAATCAAACCCTTGGTATTTGCTAAAACAATAACTATTAATTGATTATTTCAATTCCGAATGAACAGATGGAATTAAACCACTACATTTATGCTAGTCATTGAATACGATATGATAGATATCAAATAATTTTCTTTTGGGCCTAGGTTGGTAGGATGTTTTGAGACTAAAGTGAAGGTATGAAAATTTTAATTATTAATTGATGTTTATGTATTAAATATAATGAGATGGAATGGTTTGGAAATTATTTTAAACTATATAAATCTCTTACAAAACTATATAATTCTCAATTTTCAAACCAAGGATTTAGATATATAATTTGGATTCTTTATTATTTTTTAAAAATTTCATGTCACAAAAAAATAAAAATTTTATTATTCAAACTCAATCCATCCCATTAATATTAATTTTGTAATACTCAATCGAATTTCAACATATTTTTCTTGACCTATTTTTTCTAAAGTAATTTTAAAGATGCATTCTTTTATATCTACTTAGCATATTTAAATTTTTATTTTAAAATTTTCCTAAACAAATAATATTCAAGTTAATAAAATAAAAATATTATCTTTTTTTATTTTTTTTATAAATATTTTTTTATTAAAGATAATACTATTCAAAGTATTATCTGACACTAAATATAATTATCTCTCTTAATAAAAATTTAAATTTAAATTCGTCACATTATAAAATACTAATATCTTTTATTAAATTCAACTTCCGTTACTTCTCCTCTTAGTCTTTCAAGTAAACATATCTAAATTGCTTGAAAATTTATTGTTATTATTTTGCGAAAGAAATATTTGATCGCAATTAATATTAGAGGTAAATAGCTAGCCATTTTTATTAATTATCACAGTATTTAAGTCCGTGGTTATATAAATTTATTCTGGCAGTACAAAAAAAACAAAACGAAACGAAACAAGTATTTATATACGCACAGAACAGTTGTTCCCGAAGGCTGAATAGAAAGATGAAGAAGCATGACTACAATATATGTCAAGATTATGCCTTTATTTGCATATCCATACAGAGTAATCAATATTTTACATATAATTCAATATCTTACTAAAAAACCGATATTCATTATCATTAATTGAATGTTAAATTTGTAACATATCGATAGAATAATAAACAATATTTTATTAATTTCAAATTTTATAAGTATGATATTTATTATTATAAAAATTTAAAATTCAATTGTAGATTTAGTTAAAAACCTATATATCACATAAAAATATTATTTAATTATGTAAAAGTTATTTTAATGAATGTCAATGTCAAATAATTCCTCTCTTGTGTATATATAATCAGTAATTAGAGAGAGGAGTAATGTCTTGATAAGAATTAATTAGGAGGGGGTGGGCCTAGTGTCATAACATCATTGGTGAAGGGAATGCCGTTACACGTCCTGTGGGTTTCACTTTTGGGACCCCAAATTAAAAAGCGATCATCGATGATGAGGTAATAATCTCAATTCACAGTCAAAAAACATCATTTCCATAATTCCATCTCTCTTTTCATCTTCTCTCTTAATTTCACTGCTTTTGGCTTTTGGCAGTCATAACTTGCATAATGGATGTCCATTAGCCATTACCAATGTCTTTCTAAGATTCTGCTTGCAATCACCTCAAACCCTTAGTGCTTGAAGATGGGGTATTAGGCATGCCTCCCTCCCTCTATTTTCCTTCTTTGGTCTTCCAGTTCCAATGTGAAAAAATAAATTAAAGGTTAAATATATACATATATATATATATTAATCAAAGTGTGATTACAATTATTTTATGACAGATAATCAAATTATAGTCAAAATTATCTAATATTTAGATTAAGTATAGTTAAATAAAACGCATTACATCTTGGTTAAAAATTATAACTTTTTTATTTAATGATAAATGTTCAATTTCATCATTAGTATTAAAGTTAAAGTTATTGATTTGATTTTTATCGAAACAGTGACTAAAGTAAATAACATTGATTAAGATGTAGTAACAATTATCTTATAATAAAAATTTAAGGCGAGCCATACTGAGTTATAATTAAATTACGTAACATTTGAGTTAAATATAATTAAATAAAGAAATTATGCCCTTACTAACCACTGTAAGCGCTGGAACCAATATCATTGTGTTTATGGAGGTAGTTGCTTTGTCATCAGGAGAGAATATGACTAAATCTAGTAGACAAATTTCTTCCTTGACCATCATTGTGTTTTGAAACCCAAACACCCCAACCATCCTTTAATTTTCTTCCTCACTGTTTGCTCTTTTCAAGAACTCTAACCCATATTTTTATATTAGTTGTACTCCCTCATATCAAACAATTCATTGATGATAACTAAGATTTTGTTCTCCAATATTCATTATTGCTGTCACTGTATTAAACAATATTTTCAATATGGCCGAGATGCCAATGCTAATGCTTTGCGCTTTCCTGTATGTATATAGCGACTTTAAATTATAGTAACTACTACTTAAACAATTAATGTGCTACCTTATTTAGAAGCACTAGTCAATGATTGTGTTAAAAGTCTACCAAAATTTATTTTTTCTTCAAATTTTAATATATAATATATATTACTAATGAGTGATTAGTTTGAATTGTAAGCACTTTATTATTTTTAAACAGGGTCTTGAATTTAAGTTTTGTTTATAAAAATATATTTATTTTGAGAGATTTATTTCTATTATGAGATCTCAAGTCTTCAACCAACTTAAGTCACATTAATCAAAATTTAGCTAGTTTATAAAAATAAATGTTATTATTTTTATTTTTTAAATATAATTAATATAAAATAATAATTATTAGATTTTAAAATAATAACAAATTATTTAACTTAATAATAAGAAATTAGGAAGTCATTTAATTTTTTACTATTTTCTTTTAAATTCGTATTATATTTATTTTCTATATCTTATGTTCTTAAATTGCATATTTTATTTTATATTCTATATTATAAAATATATTATTTTTGAAGAGAGTGACTAAATGCTCAAAACTATTAAGTATAGATATATTACAGGATATATTTACATCAATAAAATATATATATCTATTTATTTTGCTAATTCTCTCATAAAAGTAATATGAAACTCCATGGACAAATGTTAGGTTTGGTTGTAAACACTAAACAGACGAGCACAACCACAACCCACAATTGTGAAACGTATGACAGGAAACAAGTGGGCTGCTTATCTATGACTATGAGACACAGCTTGAATTCTATGAATTTTATTTGCCTGATTATCTTTTAAAATTTATATAAAAATATTATTTATAATAAATTTGAAATAATAATAATTATAAAAAAGTTTTATATGGCCAATCTGATTCCTGTGGCCACATGATGCTTCAAATCTTGGGAGGTTGTAGGTAGAGACAGTGGCTAGTGTTGTTAGATTATTGTCTATTAACGTGTTGCATGCCTTGCCTTTGTGATTTCCCATTTTCCTTCACTGCCCTCACCTCATGTCCTTATCACCTTCGTTATTTTTATTCAAAAAATATAGTAACCTCAAATCAAAATTAATTAAATTATTCATTTTTACCAATAAATTAAAATTATTTTTTTGTAAACCATGATAAAAATACATTTTTTTTTAATATTAAAGTAAAATTATATACATTAATGTTAAGTTCTAAAATGTAGTTGTGACGACCGTTGCGAATTTAATTGTCAAACAAAATATCATGTGCCTTAATTCGATTTTTATTTTATTCCCTTTCTCCACTTCTAACTCTCTAAGCACAGTGGCTCTTGTGTAAAAATAATAGTAGAAGCTTGGAACTTACAATATTTGGCTCAAAGTGAAAATGGAGGGAACGTATATAAAATAAAATTTTAAGGGTTGTGTTAATTAATATTCTTAAAATATTAATTAAATTTTTATTTAATTGATTGTTAAAATATTTAAATATTAAATATTTTTAATTTTATTAATTTTTATAAATTATAAATAATTAAATTTTTTATCAATTAATTACAAAAATTAATCAGTATCTAAACATATTGATTAACAAAGTTTGAATTCTCCTTTTGATCTTTTTAATTTATTATTTTTTTCATTACTCTTCCAATTTTTTTGTTTAAATACTTTTAATTTATTTTTTAATCAATATTGTTAGAATCGAATCGGATAATCCGATAATCGATTAGTTTAACAGTATAATTTATTTTTAAGAATAAGATCAATTTGATCCAATCAAAACCAAAAGAGTAAAAGAAAAATTAGAGATTGACTTTTTTAATGAACTAGTCAAATCTTTAATTTTGAATTAAAATAAATTATATATGTTGTGAATCTTATAATTTAAAATTTTATATAATTATTGAGCAATTAATATGATGTATAAATAATATAAATACTTAAATTATTATGATTTGAATCTACATAATTTTCATACATTTAATTTACTTATATAAGTTATCATTATATTTAAAATTTATAAGTGAAAATATCATTTTTATAATATAAAATATATTATTAATATTAAAATATTTAATTATTATTATTTTTATATTTATAATGTCACTCGATTTATAAATTAATTAACCCGTCATTTGATAGATTTTCTAATTCAATGATTGTTTTAATTTTTAAAATAATATTTTTTACCTCTCCCCATTTTTTCGGCTCTCATGATCAAATTAATACATTTTAATTAATAAGTTATTGACATAAATTTAGAAATGATGACAAACGGGCGCCTATATATATTTTGTTATTATATGTATCTATCTGAAATATATATTTAATATTTAATACTCTATTTGAATCTCTAAAAAAATGTCATTTCCAGTATTTGTATCTAAATCTACTTGACATTTAAAATATCTGGAAAAACCCAAACTGAAATATCTATTTAATACTCAATAAACAATATGAATATCTATCTACTAAAATTTTTTAAAATATTATAAATGACTTAAAAAAATTATTTCACTATTATAAAAATTTCATATGATTGTCATAAATTAAAATTTTAAAAAAATTCTAAAAACACATTAACGAGATTATGAAATTTTACTGAATAATAAATATTATATTTAATTATTTATATTATTTAAACGTAAAATATCATTTATCATATCAACCGATTAATATTTAATAGATATAAAATATTTAAAATTAATATTTGTATTTATTTAGTATTTAATAAATAATTAATATCTATTATTTGTATCTTATTGAATATCTAATTAATATCAAATATTTTTTTAAAATTTAAAAATGTATTTATTAAAAAAAATTAGTGGAGTGAAATTAGTACACGAGTGATATGTTTGGGTATGTAATATGTATACACAAGTGTCCAAAAGAGGATATGAGAAGACTGAAATCAGCTTTTTGGGAGAGTGGGACATAGGTGCAGGAAATGGAAGTGAAAGAATTGAAAAGGAATAAAGCATCAGATATGACCAAAACACCCAGATTTTGGTCCAACCCAATAGAGAAATTTCAAGTAAATCAATCGTAATTTATGTACGTCATAGCCCGAGGCTCTCAGTCTGTTACACTGTGTGAGGGGGCATTACTGTCCATGAAAACAAACACACACCCCACTAATATTTTATTTCAAACAATGCTGACCGTTGATTTTGATTTTTATAATTTGTATTATAAAATTTTAAAATAAGCCAACCGACAGATCCAACACTCCGTAACAAAAGCTTTTTTTTTTTCTTAATTATTATTCGTTTGAATGAATCTGTTAGACATTATGAAAAAAATTTAGATAAATTTGTTATGTCTTTATATTTTGTGTATTATTTAATTATATTTTTTAAAAATTATTTTAGTCATGTTATAATTTTAAAAATAAATTTTATTAATTTAATTTATCAAAAAATAAAAATATTTTTAATATGATTCTTTTATCTAAATTATATTTATATCTTAATTTTTTATTTAATAAAATTAAAATTATCAGATATGTAATTAATCAAAAAATTTATACATAAAATTAAAAAAATTTTAATTTATCTTGATATTTTATTTTATGTAAATTAATTTATAATATATAAAATAATTATATTAATAATTAAATTATATTTTAATATTTTGTTAAACAAAAATTTTTTTTAATAAAGTTAAGTAAAAAAATAATAGATATTTTTAATTTTTAAAAATTATTATATCTGTAAAAAAAATAAAATATAATTTTTGTTATAAACTATAATTAACTAATATAAAAATAATATGATACTTCTTAAAAATCTCCGAAACATTAGTATGTGTATTAGAGTGTTGATGTGCGTGAGAGGGTGATGTTATGAGAGCTACTCTACTGTAGACCCTCCCACACATAATGCATTCCAGTGTCAGCCTTCTACCCAATGCTCTGATTCTGATTCTTATTTCTGATCACAGCCACTTACACTTTTTTAGATACAGAGAGAGAGAGAGTGTGTGAGACTGTGACGATGTGAAAAGGAGAAATCAAGTCTCCCAAAACCCCTACTTGGAACTAATATAGGATAATTTTTACATAATATTGTCATCATTCTTACACCAGCCAATACATTTTTACAATTAAACATGACATGTTAATAATTAAATAGATAAAATAAAAAATAATATTATTTAAAATATAATTTAATTTTTTTATAATTATTAATTTTAAGTATATATATTTAACTTTTTATTAAATTTTTAATACATATAATTATATTAAAACTTTCGCATATACAAATATATATATTTTATTTTAAAAATATAATGTAAAATAATTATTATTATAATTTTAAAATAATAAATTACATAATAAAAAATTATTTAATTCACTCATATTTTATAATTTTTATAAATTATTTTTTATCTTTTATATATGTCTATTATTTTATAATATCACTTAAAAAATATATAACTATTATAATACAAATAAATTTAAATTTATAAAATCTCTAATTTTTTTGTGAGTGCCATTTTTCTATTTATTTTAAATCATGATTATTCTTGTTGTTAGAATAAATATTATATTTACATTTAATTTTTTATAAATATTTAAAATATAATGAAAGAAATAAAAAATAAATTTGATGTGCTTCAAGTATTAAAAAATTGAAATAAAGAATACTTAATTATAATTAAGTTTAGATGAAATTACAAATTTAAGTTTATAATTGAAGTAAATTGAGGAGATTTTAAAAGAAAGAAAGAAAGAAAGTTATTGAAATGAAGAGAGGGAAGTAGGGGAAGGAGTAGAGTAGAATAGAGTAATAGGCATAGCGGTGACTGCGATGGGAGTGTGATAGTGTGATGGGTGCAAGTGCCGAGGCGTCCAGCAGAGTCCCTCAGAGTAAGAGTCAGAAAAGAGAGATATGGAATCACTCTAACTCTCTAAATATAATAAAATAAATAAATTAAAATTTTATTATATATAAATTAACACTCTCTCATATATATATATATTAATTTAGATACGCGTGACAATAATATAATAATTTTATATATATATGTAATTTATATAAAAAAATATTATTTAAGTAAACTTCATGATTCTGGTAATTAAATTATTTTATATTTATTTCTTTTTTATAATATTATTACGTGAATTTTTTGATCAATAATATAAAGGTATTATTAATAAAATATTTAATTAATGATAAAACATTTAATTAATAAGACTCTCATTATGTTACTTGTTTAATGAAGGGATCATTGTGGGCCCCAATTATAGAAAAATTTGGATATGGACATCGTAAAATGATTGCAGTTAAATTAAAGAAAAAAAAAAAAAGTATGGATAAGACGTTCAAATATATCCTCCTCCAACGCTGCCTAATTTTCTTTCTTACTTTACACAGCAAAGTTGTTTTAATTCTTCGAGGAAATGTCAATTCTCTCGTCTACTTCTTTCTCCTTTCCTCCTCATTTTCCTCCCAACGTATCTTATTTTGTTCTCATACAATGAAATAATAATATGTAAGTCATTTTGCTTTTTCATACCAACAATTTCTTTCAATTATTTTAGTACCTTAAATGTATTATTAAGATTTCATTCGTTGATTAATAAAATTTTTAAATATTAAAAATTATTATCTTTATTAATTTTTTTATAAATTTTAAATAATTAAATATTATATCAATTAGAATAAATTTTAATCAATGTCCTAAATATATTAGTTAGAAAAACCCTTATTATATTTAGTAACTTATGCTTGTCATTACTAAAATTTGGATAAAATACCCACTGAATTTCTCTTCTTATTTCATGGACTATCTATTAACATATAAATGTGAGAATTCTCTTAAAAAAAAAAATTCAAACTACTAAATTAGACAATTAAATTAAAATAAAATATATCTTTTCATCTAGAAATTAGTTACTTAAATACACACACACTCTTTGTCTTTGAGTTGCAACAAAATTTGCTACACATGCGAAAAAACTACCATTAGAAGACATATTCATTTAATGTTTTAGGTCGTCCCTAAATTATTTTTCAACCAAATATATTATTTATTGTGTTAAAACAATGGCAATGTCTCAGATTTTTTACTGAAAGTATTTAACAACAATAAAAAAGAATCGCTATCAAAATTTAACTTTCTAATTAGCCACTGAATCTATACGTGTTTTTTTAACTCGCTCATATATTTTTAATTTTGTAAAAATCATGGATAAACCTAATTTATTTAAAAAATTTATGTTAATTTTTATAGGTATAAGGTGGATTTCGTAGATGAAGTTATGACAATGGAGAATATAGTAAAATTCATTGATCAATGGAAGACATATAATATATAGTATATAGAAAAGTTAACGTTCGAGGATATGGATGGGATGGGTGTTAAAAAACAGCTTTGAGGCATGAATAAAAGAATTAATTATATATTTTATCTAAATAAATAATTTTAATAATTATATATTTTTATTTTGAAAATTCAAAATTAAAATTACCCAAAGTTTAAGTTAAAGTCTTTTCATATTAATATATATTTATTTTATTTAATCATTTCGACTTTTGTATATACTTATATATTACAAACTATGCAATTGAGGTCCCTGTTTTTATTGTCCCTGTATATAACGAGCATGTACATATTACACAGATATGGTCCACTTCGTACATTTTTTTTTTCATGCACGGAGCCAACCACAAAACAAGACCGATTAATTAGCTTGACCGAAAAAGAAAAATAATAGTAAACTCACTACTTAATTAGAAGCAAGAGTAAGCAAGCTAAGCACTTAATTAATTTGAACCTTACTTTATTTTCAAGGACTGGATGACTTTAATTTTCTCTTTTCTGAAGATCTTATCTTCAACCAATTGACTTTGTGTGATAGATGACATTCTTAGCTATATGTCAAGATCGAAATATTTAGTGACAAGTGATATATATATATATATATATATGTAAAATAAGAGAGATCTTAAGTAAGAGTTAAAAGAAGTAAGTAATTGTTATTAGATTATAAATTAGTGAATAGTTAATACAAAAATCAATTTCCACGTAATATCTAGCTAATCACATTTAATAGCTCTAATATATATCATAACTTCACAAAAGCGTCTGTCACAATTTTAATTCTAAATATGCAGCACAGCTTAATTACTAAAAAATTAAAGGCATGTAATTCACATTAACTATATATATATATATATATAATATTGAGAGGAGTATTGACAGAAAAAAAAGAAAAAAAAAGTTTGAGAAATTGGTTTAATGGAAAAGTAAAGAGAGGGAGAAGATCAAGAGAGGCTGAAAAAGAAAGATCTCGAGAGGGTGGGAGAAGGAGTTTTTGTTAAAATATGGAAAAAAATGTATTGGGTCCCTGCAAATAATTTCTTTAACTTTTAAAATTAGTAATTATACCCTAATTTTTGTATATTTAAGCAAATAAAGCTTTTTATTTAATTCTCTCAATTTCAACTTTCGATTCATTTGTTTTTGACTCTGTTGTAGATGAAATTTTTTAATTGTATTGCGCCGCTCTAGATATATATGTCAATTGGTGAGAGACTCAACAAAAAAATTATATAATATAAAATATGTGATATAAGAAAAATGAAGAGTAAAATTAAATATAATAAAAGAATAAGAATTTAAAAATTTTCTTATATATTATTCAATTTATTACTTTATATAAATATAATAATTATTTTTTATATTATATTTTTAAAATTAAAAAAATTACGTACACTTGTGTTTGTAAAATTTTTAGTATATTATAATAATTTTAAAATCTTTTGAGTCTTTAAAACTTAAAATAATATATGAAAAATTTAAAGAAAATAAAGAATTAAACTATATCAGGAGAATAATTAATTTTTCATTATTTTATATTATGACCTTGTATATTATGTTTCAGTAGTTTTTAAAATTGATTAAAGAATTATAGAGTATATAAATGTGTTAATTTCTGATTGGTAAGAAGAGGGTTAATATTTGAAATGATTATATGAAAAGGGAAAAGGAATTCTGGGGGCATAGAATTCTGCGTACAATAGCAATAAGATCCATAACGTACTCCATTACTTAAATGGTGTCATCTCACTGAGTGATGCTATCAGAAAAATAAATGGGTTCCATCATTTCCTTCGTTGACGATATTGCAACATATTCTGCATACCAAATTTCTGACTAATCATTCACAGACAATGCTTCCATCATCCTTCAAATCTTTCCTTCTCCTTCCACAAATTAACGATGTCGTGTCACTCTTCTTCTGATATCCACTCTGGAGGTACTAGCTGGCTAATCAATTATATATATACATATATATTAATAATTAACCACCCCTAATTATTAATTAATTGCAGATTATATATATTTTAATTTCCTTAGAATAAATTAATTAAGCAGCGATGGAATTGGAAAAAGACAAGAAGAGGGGATGAATTATAATTATGAATTGACGAATAGAAAATTAATTTAGTAATTTTAAAGGTGCAAGGAAATTAATTATGGGTCCACACCGACATATGTTCAACTTTGCACTCCAGTTTGTCTGAATCAGAGTAATACATGGTTCGGCGCATCCGGATCAAGCACCCTGACCTCGTCTTATTTGGATGCAATATTTCTGGGACATTTAGGAATCCATCCTCCACACGTTATATATATATATATATATATAAATCACTCTTACTTTTCTTTTAATTTGTTCATTTTTTATTATTTTTATTATCGTAATTTACTGTTCTTTTTACTGAGTTATATATATATATATATATATGACTTATGAAGCCTGCGAGATAAATTAAAGCACACATTATAGTATATTGTACATGCAGTGTTGTGAGTTGTGACCTACATCAACAACAACGTACGTACGCACGCTAATATATTAACCATAAGGTCTATATATACGTACATTTGAGTATAAATATTTCACTTATTAGTTTCTTAAGTTTCATAATGTTGCTTCGCACGAGACTGTCTCGTACGTACTCGATCAATTATTGTAAGTCCTAATTAATCTCGTTCTATATAACCAAGTCGAGTCTCCATCAGATTTTATAGCAGAATCGGGTTCCTCTCAGTCTGGAAAGGTTATTGTTATTCACCAACTTTTTGTTTTTTTGCAAAAATTTAAGCTATTTTTAAATTACATTATATTTAAAATTAATTTTTGTTCAGTTGAAGGTGTTGAGTTAAAATTTTTTTAACGAGTATGCTTTTAAAAATTTAAATTAATTTTTTTTTATGAAAGTGAGACTGTTATTATATCAACTAATAAAAATTATTACATTAACCAATAATAATCTACAACTTTACTTAGCTAATTTGGGTGTTGCACTATTTAATACACTTATCAAAGCTAATTAATTTGCTTGATTTGAAACTCTAAAACACCCCAATCAATCCCCCTTTTTTAGCAAATCCTAAGGTCCCTTAATTTCTCCCTTTTGAGTTTTGGCCAAACCCTCTTAATTTGCTATCAAGTTTTAATTGATTATGATGATAACGTAACGGGTAGTTTCCAATATATTGTCCTGTACAACAGCTAGCCTGGACCAAATCAAAAGGAGGCATGTATGTGAATGCCTGTTATACATATATGAAGGTCCTTGCACACAGTAAAGCTTTTGGTACACGATAATTAATGGAGAAGTAGTAGTAGTAGGCACGTGGTGGAGGAAAAAGGAGAGGTAGGGGCCAATCCCATGTTTGGAAATCAAACAAAAGAAATAAATATGATAGCAGCAAATCTCCTTCAATTTAGCACTTGCATGCGTTACTTCTTAATTTTATTTAAAATATTATCAAATATTAAATATAAATATTTTTTTAAATAAAAATTTAAACCTTATTTTATTATGTTATGAGAGACTAGTTATTTGCACTAAATTTAATTTTCATTAATAATATAATAACTTCTTATATTTTCAACCTAATTACTATTTTTCATGCACTAGATCTAAATCTCATTAGTGATATAGTAACTTCTTGTATTCTCAACTAATTATTAATTTTCATATACTAAATTCAACTTCCATTGATCATATAATAATTCCTTGTGTTCTCAATCTAATTACAATTTTTAGATGTGTGAAAATGTCTTGAATTATATATGTATATGAGTATGGGAATCTTAATTTAATTTCTTCCTCATCTTCTTGTCCTATCACAACTCAACATGGATCACATATATTCATACACTTGTTAATTAATTAAATGTGTTGTTGAACTAATTAAATAAAAGTTTAGAATGTAGTAGCACAGGATTGAAGATTGAAGATTGAAGTGAGATATATTCAGTGCATTATTGAGGACCCTACGGGTAGGTGAGCTGCGTAATTGATTTGAGACTAGAAGCTTTGTGGTCCTAAACATTCTCATGGGCTGCCATGTCTTGCGCCATAATCTCTCTACATTATTATATATATAATTAAGATACTGCATATATATGTACCACAAGTGTTTCATTTGGACTTTGGTCAACATCCAACCATCAAAAGCTATAATTATTAGTAACACATAATTAATATATATTTCTTATTTTGTAGTAAACCAGAAGTCAAATATATTGCAATTTATACAGAAAAAAGATACTATATATATATATATATATATATATATATAGTGGTATTGCTGGTTGTTCATGTGTTCCATTGAAGTGGGAAATGATTAGGATTTAGATCATATGTTGTTGGATGGAGGATATTCTTTACTTTTTTTGTTGTGGAAAAGTTTTTTTGGGGGTCCAACTTATGGCTGTAATATGCTTCAAATTCTAGTTGCTGTTTCCAAATATATGATGTTTTATATGGTATATACTTGTCAGATCTGTGATATTTAACAATTTTATATATACATATAGATTCTATATTTTTTTAATAAATGTGATTAATTATGGTCTTCTATCACCTAGCCAAAAATCCCCTTCCTACACGGTAAGAAAGATGAAGAGGTGATCGGGTAAAGCAAACCTGAGTGTTGGAGCAGTTTCATTAAATTGAAAACTATAGATCAATACTAAATATTGCATTTAGCAGAAAGAATTAACTATTCACAACATTACAAATTAAAGTTTAAATTTATATTAAAAAAGATCATTTAGTATTTGATAGTGTATTGAGTAGGATTGTCTTTAATAAGATAATATATGTGAAAAGCAAAAAATAAACATCCCCTAAAATTGGATAATTTAGAGAAGCCATGCTCTATATATATTGGATCTTTTGTTTGCAAATCAGGTCTCTCATAATTCTCTTTTTCTTTTCTTTTTTTAAATTTAAGATATCTTCAAATTACATTAAATTTTAAATTAATTTTTGTAGGATTAAGAATGTTAAAGTAAAATTTTCCTAACAAATACACTTATAAAAATTGAAACTTATACCTTTTTATTTACAAAAATAAAATTGCTTCCACTTCGAGTAACAATTTATTAGTAGTTCTGTCACAGTTATACAACACTTGAACATTGAACACTACAGACAATATATTTTGGTTGCCCTATATATAATTACTTCGATATAAATAAATAGCACACTAACTATCCTTGCGCTTTCTCAAAAAAAAAAAAACAATCCTTGCGCCATTTGCCTGCAATATTTTCCGCCATCTCAAAACTCAAAAGCACTTTTCATCCTTACATAATTCTTAATTATAATGACTGAAGCATATATCTTAATAATGCAGATATGTGTATATATATATATATATTCCTTTTTTTAAACTTGAAAGGAATTAATGAGTAGCGAGTAAAAATTTTCAAATACTATATATTTCTAACTTTTAAAGACAAATTTTCAAGGCTAAAAAGCACGTTATCTATAAAATGGAATGGCCTTTGGGCTCTACCTATCCATGGGCCTATTATAACCCATATATAAAGAAGGCTGCATAGGCATAGGCAAAATTTGCAAGTCCCATTTTCAGAAAAAAAAACACTGAATTAGTTAAAGGTGGTCCACTTTACGCTGAAGCTGACTGTAGAGTATGGGCTCTGATTGGATGGATCAACAATTTGTTCCATAAAACAGACCTTTTGATAGACCTAAGACCACAATTTTTTTTCAAAAAATGTTTTACATCAGCTTTCGCATGAACATGGATTATATATTAATACAATATCATTGAATAATATAACATTTTTATTTTATTTTATTAAATTATTTTTAACTTCACGTCACCTGTCAATCACTCATGGAATAAACTTGCTTTGTTCTTATTCCTTTGGAAGGATATATATGACATATACTTGTTTCAGTAAATTAAAATATTTGCCGACAGAATAATTTACTGTCCATATATCTTAGTGATATTTGTGATATGATATTGGTGAAAAGCCTGAAATATTGATGCCTTTGTTTGTAATAATGTGGATACGTTTTTTAACCATATCCATGCCATTTGTGCATTCCTTCTTCACAGTCTAATCTTAACTCAACTCACAAGTCATGGATACCAACAGTAACTTTAATTTAGGAAAGATGTAGTTGTGTAAGCATAAGTGTATTAATGAAATATAGAAAATTGTGCGGATAGGTAAAATTTTATTTACATTGTAATAATAATTATGTTTGTTATCCGTGCGTATTACACGATCTGTGGAGCAAGAATTTGTACAAGAATAGAATAGGATAGGATAAGATATTGAACTATGTCAGGAAGCTGGGTCAAACTCAAACACAATACCTATATAATAGTAAAAGGAAATTGACAAATCATAATACCAAATCCTTAATGATTTGGAAACCTGGAGTTGAATACTTGCCACAGCACAAAGCGACGTAGTCCACAACCTAGAAGCCTTGTTCAACTCCGTCTCCTACTTGACTTCTGAAAGATTTGCATGCTCGAAAAAGAAGTCACAACTAGGAAAGACAAGGGAGAAACCCTGTAATCCGTTATCTTTGCCTCTCCTGATTCTTTGGAATGGAATTAAGCCTCTCTCCTAAGTGATAACTGTTTACGCTGGAAGAACCTCTTACATTCAAATCCCATATCGAACCTTCAAGATTCAAAATCTCACGCATAATTTCTGTCCAAAACCAACCTGAAAGTGTCAGTTTCTCAAATACCCTTTTGGATTTGGAGGCAGAATCGGAGCCTGATTCATCGTTTTTCTGCCTACAAATCCAAGCCTGTTCATGGCCACGGACGTAACGGCCGAATTCCAAAACCCAGATTTTCGACCCGTTCCGCAGCCGCCAGATTTCCATCCGGACCTCACCGAGTCACCTCATGATGGCCTCCATTTTTGGCAGTTCATGGTCGCCGGTTCAGTCGCCGGCTGCGTCGAGCACATTGCAATGTTCCCTGTTGACACCGTGAAGACCCGTATGCAAGCTCTTGGGTCATGCCCGATTAAGTCTGTTGGCGTTCGGCAAGCCCTTCAATCGATTTTGACATCAGAGGGTCCGTCTGCACTATACCGTGGCATAGGCGCAATGGGTCTCGGTGCTGGACCAGCACATGCAGTGTATTTTTCGGTTTATGAGATGTGTAAGAAGTATTTCTCTCATGGGGATCCCAAGAATTCTACTGCCCATGCGATTTCTGGTGTGTGCGCTACTGTTGCGAGCGATGCTGTGTTCACGCCAATGGATATGGTGAAGCAGAGATTGCAATTGAGTAATAGTGGTTACAAGGGTGTTTGGGACTGTGTAAAGAGGGTTTTGAGTGAAGAGGGGTTAGGAGCGTTTTATGCATCTTATAGGACTACAGTTTTGATGAATGCACCATTTACAGCAGTGCATTTTGCAACATATGAGGCTACAAAAAGGGGCCTTATGGAAATTTCGCCACAGAGTGCTGATGATGAACGTTTGCTTGTTCATGCAACTGCTGGAGCTGCTGCTGGTGCTTTGGCTGCTGCCTTTACAACACCGCTTGATGTGGTTAAAACCCAATTGCAGTGTCAGGTATAATTTTCTTTGAAACCTTATGCTTTATTCTTGTTTTCGAAATTTGCATTTTGCTCAATTGGACTTATTAGGTCTAGACTTGCGATTGTCAGAACAGTTTATCTTAGCTTACCAGACTCTGAAATGTGAAATGCAATGCTAAAGCTCAACATATGAACATTGAGCTCACTCTAGAATTTGTGCCTAGAAGGGTGGAAAATAACAATAGAGGATGTGATTACATTCAATGTATGTTGATTCTTTGACTGGCAATTTGACATTGGAACTAATTTCTGGAATCACTCCTAGATGTTATAATCTCCCGTGCACTATGTAGTAATAACTACTGGTAATGTTGTACAGAAACTACAACTCAAGCATCCTTTTCATTGGTTTTCCTTTAGATAGAATTTGCTAATCAATGACACAGAGAGAGAGAGAGAGAGAGGATGGAAGGGCGAATATAACTACGTGTATCTAATGAGAAGAATCACCATATCTTTTTTAGTAATAAGCAGCGAATAGAAATGTTGCCTAGAGTGGATTTGATACACTTGAAATAAAACAGAGAAAATGGAAAGAACAGAAATGGATTAGATGGAAGAACTTTATCAGATTCCAAATAGAAGATGGAAAATATACAGGTAGAAATCCTTCTTTGAGTGAAGGCAACTCCTAGTCATTAGACTACACAATCAACATAAACCACTATCTAGCTCTCATTTACCTTTATACTCTCTCCCTCTAGCTTTCTCTAACTGCTAATATAACAGGAAGTAATCATTCTAACAACTTCACATGTGCTGAAACTTCCTCTGCCAGCTTACTGCATTTCTTCTCCTCTTAATGTTGGTTTCTTCATCTTATCTTCAAACGGCATCGTATCAGGATTTGAGAAAGAGATTGATATGTTTGATTGTCTGTTTGACTGATCCCTTTGTTCCACTCCACCTATGAAAATATGGAATATCTGATATAGCTTATGTTTTGGTAATGTTGGTTTCTTGTATAAGTTCCTTGTGCTTCTTTGAAGTTTCCATATGATTTCAATCTATTGCACATAGGCTATAGTAAACCCTCTTGATGATGCAGGGTGTTTGCGGATGTGATAGATTTAAAAGTAGTTCAATTGGGGATGTCATTAAAACAATAGTGAAAAAGGATGGATACAGAGGGCTCATGCGAGGATGGATTCCAAGGATGCTCTTCCATGCTCCTGCGGCTGCAATCTGCTGGTCCACATATGAAGCTGGAAAGACCTTTTTCCAAGGATTGAATCAAAGACAACACAGTCGTACTGTCAACTAAATAAACCAGCTTAAGTAGAATATTCATTATTCTGCAGTTGCTATACAGATTATTGCCTGATAATATTTCATTATATACATATGCGGTAGGCTTCAGCCTTTTGAGGATAGATACTATTCTGTTGTACAAGCAGACGATGCCAATTTTTATAATTTTAATAAAAATGTTCATCATTTGCTTACATTGTTTCTGGATTCTGGGTTTAGCTTATTGTTCTTTACATTTGGCCAAATCATTACTCCGGAAAAAAAAAAGAAAAAAACTTTAGACTGGTGCAAGATCTCAACTTCACTTTGATCATGTGAAAGGCAATGTGGTAGTCTTGTTGCCAGATGGTGTGACATCAAGTGGCACGGCTCTGGATTGATTTGAGACTAATTTTTAAAGTAGATAGCGCATATATCTGCTTAGAAATGGATAAATTAAAAGCTGCTTTGAACATTCGGAAATAGTTTGTTCAAGTAATGACTATTTTATTTCATATCCCTATGAACTTTTGAACGGTAAGGTAGAATGTAAATGAAAGAAGCTATTCGTAAATAGTTCAGTCTCAACTCATATATATATATATATATATATATATATATATATATATTATATTATAATAAATATTTAAATGATATTATATATATATATATAAAATAAATACTTCTTCTATATATATTTATTTTTGAATTTGTTATATTTATTATATTTTTATATGAAAATATCATTTTGTTAATAAAATATTTAAAATAATATAATTCATATATTAGTGTAATATATAAAATAATTTGTATATAATCAATTTATATTTAATTAAATATTCTTTTATAATTAATTTTTAAATATTAAATTTTAGAATCACATATTTGTGATATATAATTTTTTTAATTAATTATAACTTATTACACTAATTTAATTTATTTTTATATAATTTTACATAAATTATACAAGTTAAGTCTAAACTTTTATTTAATAAAATAAATTGAACCTGATCTAAATTTTAAATTCATTTTAATTAAACCAAATGAACCCAAACAATTTGTTTATAAAATGAGCTATACTCCTAATATTGTGAAGTAAAGGTGCCCGTAGGTTTATGATGAACTATGCTTTAAATCGTTAATGGAAGCATTTGAGAATCCTTTAATGCCTACTTAAAGATTAAAACCTTGTAAGTTTCCAGCACCATATTAAGAGTAATATATTGGACAATCAACCATACATGAATTTCTGCTTATTGCTGATGTTTTATAACTAATTATCGTATTTCTACACCACGTATTAAAGACAAGTCTAAAGAAGAAAAGTAATAAGGCTAATTTCTAGGAATATCTAGGACAGCATTTTTGCTCGATGCATGAGGCATAACGGACTTGGTAAAGCAGGATTACATTAATCAACAAATCGTTATTTTTCAGAGCATCACCAAAATCATATTGGTCGTAGTACTAGAGTTATCAACAAATTAGGTCTTCCAACCAAATCAATGATCCAATCAGATCCTTATTTGCATAAGTAGTATCAATACCTCAACATTCTCAAGGAGAGCAGAAAATCTCATGAACTTACAACCTGTCCAACTATTACAGTGATATCATCAAGCTTTCCACCTATTGCAGTAAAATGCCGCGATTAGCCCCATCATGGGTTAAAGCTTATTAATGCTTGCACTACTAGTATAGCTGATGATACTGTACCTATAAGCTTCATTCCAAGAATCTTCTTCCAGAAGGGAACCTCAATACCCTAACAATTGATTAATAGAAGGAAAAAAAGAAAAACAGTTGGTCAATGGAAATTATATGGATGGTCCAAATGTTCAATGATACATAACTGTTGGAAAAATGTTTTGAACAATTAATTGGTAAAACAGATGGAGCCTGAACGTCAAATTCTTTTCTCACCCTGGATCTGGCCTCCAGCGAATAGGGGGAATCAAAATTTGAATCCATTGCATGATTGCTTGCCGAGTTAGCTAATGCCTTAGCTAACAACAAATCAGTTTTGAGTTAGCAAAAATCAAGTGCTCAATCTAAATATCTCTTTGATCAGTTAAAAGGGAAGTGAATACCAGCCTCAGCAGCATCTCGGTATCTAGCAATAATTGAGACAATTTCATGGTCAAAAACATTATCAAAAAGCCCATCAGATCCCATTACTATTGTATCTCCTTCCATCAGCTCCACATTGTTTACCTGTTTCATATAGGAGCTTATTGAAGACTAGATAACCGAAGAGTATGAGACTTTCTAGTTTCTACCTACTTCGGAAGGTTGCACAAGTGTAGGTACTGACTCAATAAGGTAATAAATATCTTTCCCTTCACCCAATCCCCCAATCCAAGAAATATTGTTTGAAATACCACTCAAGGTTGTCGGGGTTAATGTAATATCCCAAAAAAGGGGGGGAGGGGGGGTTGAATGAAAACAAAATTTCTGCGGCTAAACAACAAAATTACAGATTAAGGAAAATGTTTGGACAAATCTGATGCATTAGTGTTGAAAACAAAAGCTTAAACTGTCTCCGCCATGAAAAACCAACATTTTTGAGTTTTGACTGATATTTGAGCACACAAAACACACTGTATAATTTATTAATTTAGCAGCATTAGGTTATACAAGAGAGTTTTGAATATTAGCTCATTCAGGCAGGTTCAGGACTTGAAAGAAACATGGGCATGAATTGGACAGACACTGACTTGACCTAAAGTAATATTTTGAGAAACGAAGTTAACAAAGCTTGCATTGTTTGAAGAGACAGAAAGGTAGGAGAAAACACATATAATTGTATTAGAGACGGTTGTTAAATCCTACCACTGCGTCAAGATATGTTTGGCCTGCCATCTCAGAGCTCAATTGGAATGGACAATCAAAGTAATGTTCTTGGGGAGAGGTGGAAAAGATTACACGACCTGGAATAAGTACATTAACAATGTTAATTTGCCTAAGTTAGAGTTGTTTTTTCTTTTTTTTTTTTTTTCTTGTGGGGGAGAGGGGGTAGTTAGGGGGTTTGGTCAACCTGCCAACCCACTCAAATGAACCAAACTGCAAGCTTGGGTCGGCTTGGTTTGGGAAATCTGGTAGGTTATGGCAAAAAAGATTCCAACCCAATGAAAAGATTGAGGAATAGACAAAATTATGAAAATAAGCACGGGATCTTACCTTCGCGAATAACTCTTAATCCACAATCCCCAACATTGGCAATCTTTAGAGTCCCATTCTTCTCCAGCATAGCAACAATGCTTCATAGACAGAACTCAAATGAGCTAAATGGTGGGGTCATTTAAGATGCGAGTTTATTCAAATTGCTACTCTTGATAAAGCAGCAAAAGACTTACACAGTAGCTGATCCTATAGAGGAAGTAGCAGCATGTGCTTTCCTTATAAGAATCTGAGGATCATAGTTCACCTGCCGATTCCATCAATGTGACATGTTTGTTAGTTAACTGTAGAACATGCACAGGACCTATCTCATTAAGAAACAACTCAAAATAAAGAATTTCATTGTTTTTAATACGTAAATGTACTAGGAAACGAAAATATAATAACTTTGATGATCAATGTCTGCTTTTAGGTTATACAACCTCCTCATCCCCCACAAAACTGGAAGCTTTAGCCAGCAATTCACGGGGGAATACTGATGGATCCACGTCCTCTTCAGCCCAACTGTGAAGCATAATAGGAAAGTATTATTCCTTTCCCAATGAAAGGCTAAAGGATTATTGACATTACAATAACTACAATAAATTTTAAAGCATTGAAATAGATGACTAACCTGTGTAAAGATAATTCAGCAAGCCATTGTAATTTAGAACTATGTTATTTGAGTTAAGTTTCAACAGAATGCGACAGAGGTTTAGCTCGGTTTTATCAAAATGTGAGAAACTATTTTGGTTTCTCTTTCTTTTAATGATGAATGTTTTCCATTGACAAGAACCAAAATAATGAGAATGTCAGTATCATACCCAGAGACACCATCAGCAACAGCAATAACTCCCCCATTATAGTTGCTCACAAGGAAAGCGTCTTCCCCACCTCTGTCAACCTTAGAAAGACCAGGACTTGAGCAGGTGGCATACGCTCCAAAAATCAGAATAGTTATATATGCAGTTAAGGTCATTTAGTACAGACATGAGGTTATAGTATCATTATAAGAATAAAGGAGAAAAGTGGCATGCTTGTGCTCATTACCTTCTTTGGATGTGGAATGAGGTAAGTCCCAACAGAAAATGATACCTCTGACTCTGACCTATAATTTCTGCAATAGAAATAAATCCCCTAGTAAAATCATCACTAGCAAAGCCCTAAAAAAGTAAACACTTTAAGAACCAGAAAATGTAGACTAGCGCACTGAGTTGGATTAAGTTCAGAAGGAGCACAAGAAAGAACCATCTTCTTCCTCTTCTTAATAGTTTCATGTACACGTGAACGGGTAGAAGATAAGAAATGAACGAGTGATCGAGACTGAGATTGAGAAATTGCAGCCCTCAATACGGGAATTGCCATTTTCCCGCTTGAACACCTTCCCTGGCTTTACCTTCACACACTGCTATTCAAGGAAATCAACGAATATCGCTTTTGTGGTCGGAAAACCATTCTAACAGAAAGCAAGATAGCATAAAATATTTTAAATTTCAGCACGCTTTCAGAAGGCACCAGTGGTCTAGTGGTAGAATAGTACCCTGCCACGGTACAGACCCGGGTTGGATTCCCGGCTGGTGCACAAATTGTCTTTTCCCATTTTGTCTTAGAAAATAATTCCCGTTCAGCATTTCTCGTTTTTCTTCCTCATCTGGAGTCTGTATACAGTATCGGGTATCCTTGTCTAGTGTCTACACTCCGAACAATGAACGCTACCTCCATCCCTTCGGTTGGTTTTATGCAAGTTAAATCCATCGATATATTTCTTTTTAACTTTTTGCGAAAAAACTTGAAAGGTTCTTCAATTGCTTTTTTGAATTGAATTCGTTTTATGTAGACAACTCTAACGAATGCGATTCAGACACAAATCCCGATGCAAGGCCAGAATATTATCAGCCTATCTCTATCCTGGGTGATGACGGCAATGGAGATGTCAACTCGGACGAAGAATACTGCCATCATTTCCACCAGCTTCCAAACGGCTACTGCTCGCATCAAGCGGAGAATGGGATGTCATCCCTAGATCTAAATGACGACGTGGATTAGATGAGTAGCGAGGAGGATGAGGAAGAAGAGGAGGAAGAGAGGATGAGAGAGGCTTCAGAGTGGGCGCTACGGAGGGCATTCAGAGAGGATGAGAACCGAAGGAATGCACCGCTGTGGGCGGAGAACGCCACGAGAGTGAGGGAGGCAATGCGTGGAGTCTCCTTTGGTGGAATTATTCTCGATTGGGCTGCTCAAGTTCCTGAGGATCGCTGGATTGATCAACTTCGCAAATTGAGGCAACCATCCAACACTTCAACTTCATTACAACACTCAACAACTTATTCTGATAGATCATAAAATTCTCTGTTAATTTCTGCTCTGTATTATTTGTACGAGTTTGGCTTTGTTCGAAAGGATCCAAACAAGTTACTTTATTTGATTTCTTTTACTTGTTATTGTATATAGATTTGACTGAAAAAAGTTAACCTCTTGACATAGAATTAGTACGTAGTATATTTTGGTTTGTGCATCTACAAGCAAAGTGTAGGCAAATTTCAGACACAATGGACTCATTGGTAACTTTCAATTTTTTAAGTAAGCTTCATAAAGTGGATAATATCATTAAATTACATGAACTGAAACATTCCCACACCAGGTACATAACTTATCTGACCCATAAAAACGAGTACGAAGCTGTCAATCTGTGAATATAATAAACACTACAAAATTGACACTTGACTTCCATTATAATTTTTAAGTCATAACTTCTCTTTGCCAATCAAAAATTGCTACAGATTATTTCTGTTTTCCTTGGGAAGCCACAGAAGAAGCAAGACCTCACTGCCTTCTCAAGCACCAATATTTTCAATATCAGCACCTTTATCCATTCTCTTCACAATCCCAGCAATAACCTGAAGCGTGCAAAGAATAAAACATGAAAAAGCTAGAAACTACATTAGAAAGCTAACAACCAGTTGCCCAACAGAAATATTGGTCAATTCCATCATACTAGTATTTGCTGCCTAATTTCCTACCTTTCCAGGTCCCAATTCATAACTTTTCTTCAGCCCCTTGGTTAGAAGGGTCTTCACTGTTGTTTCCCATTGTACAGGGGAAGTAACCTGCAAAATGAATTACAGTTGCAATTATTTCCATTTTTCAGCTAATGATAGACGAGTTAAGCTATCAGTAGCATACCTGGCGAGCCAATATCTTCTTTATTGTATCAGGATCTGCATGCGGCTGGGCATCAACATTAGAGATGACTGGAATTCTTGGGATTCTAATATCTGTTGCTGCCAATGCTGCTTCCAATCTTGACAAAGCTGGTTCCATGAAATTAGTGTGAAAAGCACCAGCAACAGCTAGGCGTACCTGCCAAAGTGAGGAAATGGTGTTATTTCTTTGAGGGAAGGTAGCAAATTAGCAATAGTCCAATGAGATTAGGGGCAAAATTCATACTGTCATTCGAGCCTTGAAGGACTTAGCCTTGGCTTCTACTGCTTCTACTCCTTTTATGCCTCCAGATACAGCATAGTTTCCCTATCAAAATGGAAAACAGCCCACGTTCGTTAGGTACTTATCATAAAGTTTAGACCATAATTCTAACCGAGTTTATTAAACTAAGAAGGAAGATCCGTAAGAAACTTACAGGACATAGGTAATTTGCAATTTGAACCTTCTCAGCTTCAGGAACTTCCTGATTGGCTGCATCACACAGTTGTTGGACCTTATCTGAGTCCAGTCCTATCACACTAACCATGGCACCTTTAGCAGCATCAGCAGCTTCCTGAATGAAAGGAAAACATTAAGCATGGAAATTACAAATTACAAATAAGTTCATGTAATCAGAGAAGGAACTTGAACAACTAGCAGAGGTTGCTTACCTGCATGGCCTCACCTCTCAATTTGACCAGCTTGAGTCCATCTTCAAAGCTTACAAATAAATAAAATATTGGGTTCAATAGCACATTAATTTAGAAAATGCTAACCATCTTAAAAGATTTGAAACTTAATCACTGAAAGCTGGGGAGCTGACAGATAAAAAATTCTGACAAGTAGCATTGCTCCATGGGCCACTACAATATTGTTATGAAGTTCAAAGCAAACCTCAGCATTCAACAACAAATATTGACATTCAGAGGCATCCCATAGTTGGGGTCACATGTATCCTCTTGGCTTTTCTAATAACACTGAGCATCATAACATGGGTACCATAACTTATATGCTATATCATACAGAAGTGTTATGGCAAAAAGAGAAGGGGCATAGAGGTGTCATAGTTATTCCTTTAATTTTGTATAGCTTTTATGATAGATGGGACTCTATAAAGAACCGTTATAAAGGAAGTGAGATAGAAAAACCATTGCAATAATTAATTCAGGCAACTCACCCGAAAGCCCCAGCAAATGCCAGAGCAGTATATTCTCCAAGGCTTAAACCACATGTAACATCAACAGAGTCAATAATCTGCTGACCTCCCTCACGTGTGCATAGCAGCTCCACTGCAGCTAGACTTGTGACATAAATAGCTGGCTGACGAGTAGAAAATCAGAAGGTAAATATTGAGTTATTGACATTTATGACAATCATTGTAAACAACAGGGATTATATTAAGAGAAAATTGATGTATTCATTAAAGCATACTTAAATTCTGATAAAAGGTGTTGAATTCTTTTTTCCCCTTTCAAAGTAAAATAATGGAAGATCTTTAGATGTCCCATTCTGGATGAACATTACATGAACAGTTTTTAATTGGGTAGAACACTGAAATTCGTAAAAGCACAGGATATATGATACCCTAGATTGTTCAATAGATACAGTAAAAAAATTCTTAATAAAAGCAGAGCAGAATACCTGGCTAATAACTGTTGAATCTAACTTTTCTTTTGGTCCATTGATGCATAGATCAAGAAGATCAAATCTGAATGAAAGAGATATGTTATAGTAGTCACAATAGAGAGAAATTAACAATGCAAGGGAGTTTTCATCTAAAAAAAAAAAACATAAGGGAGAACGTTTAGTGTAATAACTACCCCAATATGTCGTTTGCTTTCTTGTACAATAATGCAGCAGCAGGCACATTTTGAGCCTCTTTTCCCATTCCAACAGCTTGTGCACCCTACATTCAATCAAAAGCATAAATATATATATATATATGTTTTCTAGTTAGTGGAACTATACAAATAGCACAAAGCATTATTTAGACCTTCAACCAGTAGTATTCTTACATACCACGTATACAAATATAGACACTGACATCTATATTTCATTTCACCCCTACAACAGCCAAGAAAAAGGTGATTGCACGTCGCGACAAGTGCAATGCGCTGGAAGCCCGAGCTTACCCTTCTAAATCTAATGTTCTGCCCGGTTACATATGAACTTTTCACCATTACAGAAACAACATCCCAGCTTCAAATTCAGTAAGACCAGGTATAGAAAAGTAAATAATTAATTATTGGTTTACGCTTTTTCCCTTCACACCCTTAGTCCCTTTGAATTTGAACTTCGCCCCAGATATAGACAGAAGAACACCAATTTCAAATCTGTTCTTTGCCAGAAAAACAAAAATTCCAACATTTTCCACAATGACATTTCCGATAAACCCAAAGAATTAAGAGTTGTATAAACAGTACCTGGCCAGGGAAAAGAAAAGCACTGCTGGGCTTGTAATCAGAGAACAAAGCATCATCTACGGCGGTCTGAGATCCGACCGATACGCTCATGAAAACCCTAGAACGATCAGGATGTTTAAGACCAAAGCTTCGAACCCCATTTCGGGAAGCGGAAAAGCACAGGGAATTGGAGGGAAGGAAGGGTTGGGAGCGTGGAGAAGGGGAAGGGATCTTCTTGAGAGAAATTGAAGGGAGAGTGAGTGAAGAGGACATGGCGGAGAGAGATGGAGAGTAGAGAGAAGGGTTTCGAAAGATAAGGGAGTGAGGAAGTAAAGAATGCATTGGGTGTGTCTGTGAGTTATATAGAGAGTGAGCAGTACTGGTTGAAGGGGTTCCAGCACAGGCGGAGCTTACAAAGGTAGACGTTAGAGGCGCCTTCAAAACCAAGAAACCGGCCAACTACCGTTTTGGGACAAAAAATATTTTTGCTTTTTATTTTATGATAAAATAAAATACTTCTAACTTCTAACACTATAATTATTTCCACTAATTGTATCGCGCATGTAACTTCCGAATGTGAACTACACAATATGCTTTTAATTATAAAGTCATACTCAAACATCAAACGGGATAGTTGCGATCACATTTACTTTGTGTTTTGATTTTAAACTTGATTCATAATTTTGAATTGCATGAATACATATTATACCATGTAATTATTGTTAATTTTGATCGATTATGTCAAGTATAACTAGAATATAATATAGGAACTCGATTATACAAAAGGCTAATTAAAAAAAGTGATTTAAGCTCATAGATTTATTTTAATAGTTTAACTATAAAAATAAATTAAAATAAAATATATTAATATTATTTGATCTCATTTAATAAAAAAAAACTCTTTATTTGTTATTGTTAATTTCCAACTATTTAGATGAATATTAAAAATTGAATTTGTGTAAACTTTTTTTTATAGATATTCTTTTTCTATAAACAATCTTGTTTAAAATACCATCGAACACAAACTATAAATACTTTCAAATCTAGATTTGCTATATTGTAAAAAACTAATCTTTTTTATTAAACTTAATTCACATTGATATTTATGTGTAAACTTTAAAATTAAAGTAAAACAACTTGTAAATGTAAATTTTAGCATGGGAATACTGACTTTACAGTTGGTTAGCAAGAATTAATAAACATGATTTTAAAATAGATCAATAAACATAACAATATTGCCATGTTTGAAAAATATGAGTAGTTTCATCAAAAAAGAAAAGAAAAGAAAGAAAGAAAAGAATATTAGAGTTAGTTTTGCAACTCTTAGATGCATAAAAGTATTCACCCAAAAAGATAAACAAAACTGAGTTTAATTCGAAGCATTTAGAATTCAGATCAATCACATGTGAAGTTGTAATGTTTATACATTTCAGGATTGTATGACTAATATAGTTATACAGTAATGGTCAGGGCAATAGGCACTTCGAGCTAGCCTAGGTTCTTTCAGTTTCTGAGAGTAAATTACAAAGGGTAGATGACAATGATCATGATGGTGAGAGATGATGCAAGATCCCTTTAAATACTTAAAGTTTACTAGCTAACATAAAGTAAATAATTTCTACGTATAAATAAGAGTTCATCTAGAAAAATGAAATGAAACAAAAATAAAATAAAAAGGATTAAGATTGAAAACACTAAAATGGTATGTACAAATCCCTTGGAATTGTAAAAATTGGTGCACTGTGCCAGTCTTCACAAGTTCTAGCGAAGCAAACAAGTGAGTAATTGACAGATCGACAAAGGATGAATTTGGAAATGTTGAAACTAACTGGAGGCCTGTACTTCCTGCAGATACAAACAACAAGAAAGAAATAAGAACAGTTGCTAAAATATTGTGCAGATGGGTAAAGATATTAAGTTTTATAACGTTGGCTCATGTTGGTGACAATGATGGTGATAAGCTTATAACAATTAGCTAAATTATTTGATTAAAAAATAAGGCTAAAGTAAATAAATATAGTTTCCTTAATTATTTGTAAGAAAACTTCTCCTTGAAATTTTGAAATAAAATTTAGATTGGTGAAATTTTTTAGAGAAATTTTCTTTTTTCACAAAGCGAACAGAGATTTTTTTTTTTTTCTTTGAACAAATTTTCCAATGAAACAAATTGAGCCTTTATAAAATTCCCTTTCCTTTCAAGGTCACTCGGTTTTTAACTAGGCATAACTAAGTCAAAAGATTAACTATTTAAGCACTGGTGAGACGTTTGAACTTTCAAATGCTGCAGCACCAAAGAAAACTGATTGCAAAATCGTTACTTTCATGTTTCAATTGATACTGTGATGGAACAAATGATAGAGAAGCTCCTTGAAATTCATTGTACCTGCTCAAGAATTCATTTCTCTCTAAATATATTCAACAACCTGAAGTTCGCTATGTCTGTCCCTTTTGCTCCTTATAACTCTTGCTTTTGTGTCTCTTATTTCTAGAACCTGAGAAAATACAAATTCAACTATAAATCCCATGAACTACAATAATATTCAGCAAAGACTTGAGAAAAACATGCACTAAAAGATATTATATTTAATAAAACTTAACAGAATTTCTATCCATCTACCACATTGAAATATAAGAGGATTACCAAATGGTATCCAAATCCTAGTTATCAACATCATGACACGAAAACATGAGACATGATTTATCATATGTAAGTAATTCACATGCATTAAATGAAGCTACTTCCTGTAAAAGGTTCCATGCTTTCTTTTTGGGAAGTGGGCATTGTCATGGTTATCAAATGTAATATTTAGTAAGGTGCTTAACATATGTTGAGTCACCCACATAAATGCTTCAAATGGCTTATAACAAAGAGACATCATTCTATGTACCTCTGGTCTTGAGTTGAGAACTCCATTGGACATTCCGACATCCACCCGCCATATGCTACAATTGTATTTACTGTAGGAAGAAAAGAATTGAGTTAGGTGAACTGAAATACTCCAAAATGCAGTACTGAATAACATAGACAGTGCATGTGCCTTTAAGTTACATATCAAGTCTGATACCAAATCATTAAATATTTCTACACCCAAAGATCTGCACTACTTGAGGCTTTTTTAGAAGAGTTACATTATTTTCTTACCAATTTACACCCATAGTTTGAGGAGTATGCCCAACTACCATGGCCTTAGCATCAACTGCTTGTAGTGTCTCTTCAAGAATGGAATATACCTGAAGATCATATTGTTTAGTTTCACACTATCATTGTATGTCCGTTCATATTTAAATACTGCAAATTATAACTGTCTCATCAGTGTACTTGCCTGTTTAGCTTTATAATCCACCAACTCTGATGTGTCCCTTGAGTACAATCGATTCCAAACAACACTGTCATAGCCTCTAGTGGCTATGAAAGGCATTTTGGGACCATCATCATTCTCACTTAGACCTCTCATCCAGTCTGACACTTCTTTATTCATCCTCTCTATGCCATATGCAACTACAAACGATGGAGGGCAGAAGACAATGACAAAGAAAAAATTATTACGTATTTCAAATTTAAACAAGGGAAGGTTTTCAAATATTTGAAACAGGGCAGGCAACCATGACTAAAAGTAGATACTTTAATACAAATTCAAGATCAGGATAGGCACTATCAAAATGCCATAACAATATTTACCATGGTGAGGAAGAAGGCCACCATGACAGAAGACCCAGTCATTGACCTTAAGTACAACGGGATGCCTTGCTAACTCACACGCCAATGAGCCACCAGGTCTGAAAAGGATTGATCTGGAAATGACTCCTTTTTGCCTCTGTCCTAATTGTTGGCAAACTTCATCAGAAAACAACAATAAAATATCACATTTGGAATAGAATTGCTCCTTTTCTCAATAGTAACAATTGTATGCCACTTAAGTAACAAACTATGTCTATGTGGTGCCAGACAATATCCACAAAGTTGACTAACTTATCCTCCATTAGCCTTTGTTCGAAAGTACGTGTTTAATGAGTCCAAATTAGATGCCTGCCTTAAAGTTAGTTCTGATTATCCAGTTTTGTACATGAGTATCTGTTTGGAAAACTCATTCAACTTGTGAACTAGTTGACTTGCAATTCAATTCTCTTTCTTCAGAGAGGGTGGTCTAAGGCTAGGTCCTTCCAATTTGTGGAAGGTCACAAATCCCAGAAATGATGTTCTCTGCAAGTCCTGAGGAGTTTAAGAGTTGTGCAATGATAACACATTTAACACACAATGGCGCACTCACACATAACAGATTAAGTCACAAGACGAAATTCCCCCACCCCCAAAAAAATTGAAATAGAAGAGAAGAGACTTATTGGTAGTAGATCAGGGTGTTCTAATTCAAAATTTATGGCAGATGTTAATATATCAGAGTCAAACTTGACCCAAAGGGAGATTTGAACTCAATCCAACTACATGGAAGATCTCAAGCATAGGTAATTTCTTCATCAAACAAGTGATTGAAATTGTATGTCATATGTTTCCCGACCAGATAATTATATTCTACGTTTCTTCAGTAATTTGATAAAAATAGACTTAGAAAGGGTCATCTATCAGGAAAATTTTATATTTTCTTTTAAAAATCAATAAAGCATAACCACGGAGGAAATAGTGTGAATGATAAGTTTTACATTCTTTTTTTGGTATGTTGATATGTGGACTTTGGAAATAATCTGTTTTGAGTAACTCAGCAAAGCAGTTGGCAACAGGAAAAAGAAATGCTTAGTGAGATTAAAATTTTAACAATTACAAAATTAATATATTTACTTGTGTCATAGATAATATTAAAAAATGTATCATTCATGAGCCTTCTCCCTTCAGCTGAAGCTTTGAGAGAGTTGGCTCTTGACATTTTCTCATCACTTAGAATCACAAGAAAATATAAGTAAAAAGGGAGACAGAAAATTATAATACCTTCACTAAATTCCAGGGACCCCAATAACTATTAGACATTCTCCCATCTTCTTTCCAGCTTTCAGATACATCAATCCAGCCAGCAAAGGTCTCCTCCCAGTCATCTTCAGAATCATTAATATATTCCAGAAAATTATTAGACTCATCAAATCCTCCAGATTCAACATATCTGAAATCCCCTTCCACATTCATGGTCTCATGGTTGCCATTTACCTATATGAACCAGATAAATTAATTGGAAAACACTTCCAACAAAGATATATTACAGAAAAAAAAGAACCAAATTCCACAGATTTATGAATAATTTGAACATAGACTTCAATGAATACAGAAAAACAACAATAACAAAGAGGGAACAATACTATATAATGTATGGAATTATTATCTGACTCATCTCCTTAGTATTTTTAATTTTCAATGGCACAAACCTGAAACACAGCTCCACCTTTTGCTCTTGCCTGTATGTCCAATGACCGCAGCAAAGACAAGATAGCAATTTCATCCTCACCTCGATCTAGTATATCTCCAAGTTGAATCAACACCTAGTGCAGAGAAAATAAAACCGTCATCTGTTAAAATCTCTCAATCATAATGCTAATCCATTTATATTTTTTTTCATGAGTCAGAGAGTAGATTGCAATAAAGTTTTTCTGTTTTCATAATAAGTACATGTTTCAGAATTATATTAACTTGGTTTTTTTTTTCCCAAAGATTTTGCTAAAATACAATAGGAATTACTTGTTCCACATTCCAATTAAAAATATAAGCTATGCATTTTGAAAGATAGGAAGCATACAGTTTCTCCACCAGTCCACAAATTTTGATCATCAGAGCTCAATACACCTGCCATCTCAAGTGCAGATCTAGTTTGCCTAAGGTCTCCATGTAGATCTCCAACTATTCAAGAAAGTAAACCCCAAACCTCAGTAAGACATAAAACACAAAGAAGATGTGACAAAGATCAAAACTAGGTCAGATTATTCCAAAAAGACATTGTTGAAGACCATCATGTGACAAAGTAAAATATTGGCCAGTGGCCACAATCCTGTCCATAGAAGAATATTCAAGAAAGTATTTCATCACATTGAGTTGGGAATCCATATTACATTTTCACAATCTAAGGCTATTAAATAAGGAAAAGATGTTTCTCTCTGATTGTATATAGGTTCCATCACAAAGTGCTAGAGACAGAGATGTGTTTTGAGACTACATGAAGAAGATTCTTTAAAGAGTTGAGACACAGACTTATACAATAACTTTTAAGAGGTCAAGGATACATCAGTAATCAGTTGAACTTTAACCAGAGTCATTTTTTAGCTGAACTTACCGGAATAATTGAAATTTTCATTCAGTCATATTCCATCATGAGGAAGAATGCAATAGACAATTTTGTCATGCAAATTAATACTTCTCAAAGCATAATATACCTCACTATGGGAAACCAAAATATTAGGAATACTCCTGTAAGGCTTTGGTAATTAAGTACTAAATTTACACAATGCACATCAAAATTGCACATTCCCAGAGAAATTGACCTCATTCCCAACAAAAGATACATAGAGATGCTGGTATGCACATTTGCTCAAACTCAATTGGAACAGAACAAGATCAACCAAGGAAAACTTTAAAATCCCCTTGGAAAAGCGAGAGGAAGTAAATAATCTAACAAAGAAACCAAATGAAAAGGGAAAAAAGAACACGACTTGGGCATTGCTAAGCATATTCAATATGAAAACACAGAAATAGATACAACGAACTCCAGATAAGAAAAACAAACCGGCAACAATTCTGCGACCAGGAGCAGAGACAAAAGTTGGGGGGTTCCCATTGACAACTATGGGTTTCAAGGCCCTTGATGTGCTATGATTATTAACATCAAGAAGTAAAGAAGACGAAGAAGTTTCAGTAAGTTTTCTAGGGTGAGAAGGTGGTGGAAGGGATATCGAGTTTAGACAGATGGAAGCCATGGCTTGTACTTGGTTCCCATTATTATGAAGGCACGGAGTAAAAGGAGGAAGCTTTAAGACGACAAAGAAAGTCCATAAAACCGAAGAGCTCCTCAGCCAAGCATTTGGTATCTTTTGTTTGCATATGCCCGTGGACGGAAAGGAGCTTAATATTTTTCTATAAATTACCATTTTTTTGTCCTTAAATTTATTAATTTATTCCAGTTTTATCCTTTAATTTCTTTTTAATTTAATCTCTTTAATTTTTTATCGTTTCAAAATAACTTCTTGTTTGCCACAAAAAAGTACATAGGAAATTGTTACTATTCAAATAAAAGCATAACCACAACCTATGAAAATAATAGATTCCAAATATTTATTCTTTTACATATTCGTATATGTAAATGCTATTTTTATCTCATTAGTGGAACAGCTCCCTGATCAAAATTCTAATACCAAAATGTTGAAGTGAAACTTTTAGCAGAACGAGGATATTTGAAAGTGCCCGCAGATGAATATTTTCATCAATAAAAAATAGTAATAGAGATGTTAATAAAGTAAAAACAAAAAATGTCAAACATAAAAATTCGTTTATAAATTAAACAAAATACTTTTTTTAATATAATATTTTTGACTTATAGAGCATAGAAAAAAAAAATTCTAACGCAAACATCACAAAAATGAAATGCAATTACGAAGTTAAAGATACGCAAATCTAAAAATTAGATCGACAATTGTCTATGTCCAACGCAAGCAACGGAAAAATCTACTAAACAACAAACTACAGTATGTCACAATTCACTCTGGGAAAAAGCTACAAAGTCACGAAACCTACATATATATATATATATATATATGTATGAAATTCGATGCTCAAGGTACAGTGTTATCTTTAATGCTTATTGGGCACGACACTCTGTAATATCCCTAACGAAGACATTGATACTGTTGTTCCGGATGACCAACAATCTGCATTTGCAATTGCCAGCTTGTGTTGAAGCTCCCTGGCTCTTTTCCTCACATTTCACGTCACATCACTATCTCCAAATCCATATACTTTTGCAGATATCCAGCAATCTCATCTTTTCTTATCACTTCAAGCTCTTTCTCCTTCACCCATCAATCCTCTGCTACGACTATGAGCTAACCGTTTAGTGGCTGATCACAGCTATGGGGTGGACCAAAAAGGAACACCAAACCATAAAAAAAAGCATGCATCTCTTGATAAAAAAGAGTTTTTGCGCATATATTAATTCTCACCTGAATCTAACATTTTGCTAGCAATTCAATTAGATTTGTTCTGAGTACCCATTTGAATTTCAGAGCAGTGTTTTTAAGGAAGGAAATAATTACTCTGTTGAGAAGATATGTATTCGTTAAGTTGTGACATTTAAGCTAGCAAAGAGTTTTCATGATTAACAATTATATATTTTAATATAGTTGTAAGGGCTTGATTTATCAGTTAGTATTAGACTAAAATTATTATTATAAATTTGATTTTAACCAAGTAGAAAGAATTATATTCTAACTAATAATTATAGATACGTGGTTAATCGAACAATTATATTAATTTGAGATAACCTGTGATATGCAGGTTCAGGCCCAGACATATGGTGACCTCTGAAGTTCTTAGGCTCTTTTCTTCATGTCTCTCACCATATCAGTCTCCAAATCCATGAACTTGCTGAGCTAGCACCTAGCAGCAAGGCAGTCTCATCTCTTCTCACCAAACATCCAACTTATCATCACCATTGCCTTGGCAAGGACTATAGTTAGTGATATCGTTGTTTTCTAACGTATAGGATATGATAGAGGACTCTAGTGTAAACAGACTGGCCCCCCCTAAAATTATTTTTATTACATGTGTATATGTGTGTGTGTATTATTTTATATATGGCCTGTATTAAAAAAAATTATAATATTTTTATAAGATTGTTTAAAACACTAAAATTTATGTATGTAAAAAACATGATAATATAACAAATATTTGATAAAATATATTATATCAAATTATATATTAATTTAATATATGTTACAGTTTAAATTATAAAAAAATATTATTAATTTTTACTTATTTTTAATAAATATGATATTTTAACAATTCTATATTTTTAAGAACAATAAATTTAAGAAAAACAAACTTCTAAGATTATAAAATTTATCAAGTATAATAAATTTAATAAGAGTAAATTTTAATTTTTTTTAAAAAAATTTTTTTTTTATTTTTATATTAGACTAAAGTTATAAAGAAGTAAAGATTGTCATTTATTATTATATCTTTTTTAAAGATATTTTTATTTTTTATTGTTTTATATCATGTAATATTTATTATTTTTTAAAAATTTGTAAGGATATCGTTTTCTTTTGTTATTTAATATATTTAACTTGCCTTATAGTTCTTAAGTTTTTTTTTATTTATAAATATAATAAATTATTTTTCGTTATCATTATTACCAAATTATCAATAAATTTTAACTTTTTTAAGTCTTCATTTACACATCATTCATAGAAAGTTAATTAGCGAAAAGAATATATATTTTAATAAATTTATTTATCTTAAAAAGAGTAATAAAGTGAATTATATAAAATGATATTTACGATAACTATATTTTTTCTTTATATATAATAAGTGATGAAAGATTATATAAATAAAAATAGTGGTGTGTGTTATAACACGTTATTAATTTATTTAATTTTAATATAATATATTATTATAAAAATAATTAATAATTTTTTAAAAATATATTATATATTTGATTTAAAATGGGCATTGAGAAGCTAAAGAAAATGATAGAAAAGAGCATAAAATAAAAAAACTCAACAATCTCCCTCAATAGAAGAAGGTTTTGAAGCTCATAATAAGAAAGCTTCAAGTCCATACCTACAACAAAACACTGCAATTCAGGTGCCTCTATGGGCTATGGCATACCACACCGTAATATATCCCTAAGAAAGGCATTGATATTGCTGTCAGATGAGCCGCCATTTCCAATTGCAAGCTGACATATCTGCTGAAGCTGTCTGGCTCTTTTCCTCATATCTCTTCCTTCATCACTATTCAAATCCATAAACTTCTTCAAAACCCCACAAATTTCATCTCTAGTCACCAAAACGTCTTCACCAATCTCTTTCTTCACTCTCCATCCAATCTTCCAGTCCTCCACTATGAGCTTACTGTTCAGCGGTTGATCCACAAGCAAAGGGAACGTAAGAAAAGGAACACCAGCAAAAATACCTTCTCTTGTAGAATTCCACCCACAGTGAGACCAGAATCCCCCTATAGCAGGATGTGACAACACCCTCAATTGGTCACACCACGCGAAAATCAAACCCATATTCCCACAAATCTCTTTCAATTTCAAACTCTCTTCGCGTGCCACCCAGAGAAATCGAACCCCGCTTTCACGCAAACCAATTGCGATCTCATCAAATTGAGCACTTGAAACAGAGAGAAAGCTCCCCATTGAGATGTAAAGCACGGAGCCACAAGGTTGGGTGTCTAGCCACTCAAAGTAGCTGCAGTCATTATGGTTAGAGATGCTTGAAGCGTCTTTAAGACTAAGATAAGGTATAGCTGGGCCAAGAGTATAAATGGGTATGGAGTTGGAAAACTCTGTTTTGAAGACTTCAATGGCTTGAGGTTCGAGCTCGTGGATAGAAGGGAATAACAGAAACTGTACTTTGGGCATCCATTGAGGAATTTTTAGGACCCAGTGCAATATTCTCCGGCTTTGCCAACTCCCATCATTCAGTGGAAAATCCACCAAACGCGTCGAGGATAGCCCAGGGATATAATCAACACGTTCATCGCCATTTTCTGTTTGAAACAAGCGAAAGCAAAGTACAGATATGAAAAGAGGAACAAAGTTTTGAGTCACATTATCAAATTGGCTTCGATTTTTCTGTAAGAACTATTAATGAATGGGGTAACATTCGAAATACAAATATACTTTGATATTTAAAGGTAAAAGCAAAACTTAGAACTCAAATACACTATAAAGTAGTTTTGATATGAAATTTTCCATACTTTTATTGTTTACGCTACAAAGAAAGAACGTAAATTAAACAAGCCCAAGAGCATTTGAATTTCGGCTTACATATCAGAGCATATAGATATAGATATCTCACCCGATAAAGTAACAGGGTAGTGTCCGTTTTGGTGGAAAAGATGATAATGGTGAAGCACGGAGAAAAACGACGCCGACATAGGGAAAAACGACGCAACCGGAATATTCCTGCGGTTTCCGACGGCGACCACCCAGAGCAAGTAAGTGTCGTATATAATCAAGGATGGAGGTGGGTGAAGGCGATCCAGAAGCTGCTCAAACGGTGCCTCCATCTTGGTCATGACAGCATCCAAAAAGGTGATAAAGTCCTTTGCGCGACCCAGTTCGGAGGGGATGACATTGGGTATGGATCTGAACCGGATGTTTTCGTGTTTCGGGTCGGATCCGATGAAGCCGAGCCATTCTTCTGTGACAACGAAGGTGAAGAGGATATTGGTGTTCTTGGATAGCAGGAGGTTGCAGAGGTGCATCAAGGGGTTGATATGGCCTCGACCTGGGTAGGGCACGACCACCACGTGGCTGGCCAAAAGTGGTGAAGCCTCCATAGAGATATCCAAGTGTAGCTACAAAGCGTCGCAGTGAATGATATGTAAATTTTGGAATAGAAAGAACGAAGGAAGCAAACTGGCGCAGTCTTCTTTTATTGTGAAGTTATAAGAGTAAAAGGCAAGGTATGCTTTTTATACAGAACAAGTGGTGGTGGACTCATATCATACTCTTAGTTGCAACAATTACTATTAATTTCTTATATTGCATGATCACACATAATTACTATTAATTTCTTATATTGCATGATCACACATTATTTACAGTCTTCAATATTTTTATCATTGTCCTACTGATAAATACTTCAAAACCGAATGAGAGACAAAATGAGTAAAAAATAGAAGAGTAAATTTACATTTTTTAATTTTAACTTAAAAAAATAATTTTTTTACATTAGTCAAATATATATTTAATTATTCAAATAATAAATATAAAATAATTTGATTAAAATATATGAAATTATAATTTTTTAAAATATATATATAACTTTTTAAAATAAAAGAGAAAAAGAGTTTTAAAATCTTTAAAAAAAGTGAGTACAGTTTAACGTAATAATGGTACTTTCGGATTAGTTGAGATATGTTAATGCATTGAAGAGACACGACAATAACAACCACGTTTCTTTTCTGCTCTCGATGCCATGCGCAATTGCAAACCCATCATCAATAATTCAGTGCCGTACGTGGTCCTCCCGTTTCAACTTTCATATTTAGTGCTTGCTTTTAGGATATTTTGAGTGAAATTTGCAACTCTTGGGGTGCTTCACCATTCAATTTTAATTAGTTAACTTTTTTTGTGGGGATCAAGTACTTCTTCATTTTCTAATGAAGTTAACGCACAAGCTTGCCTACATTATGTCATTGCCTCTATGGCTTTGCATTGTGTAAATGTAGTGCATCCCTTAAAAAGGCATTGATATTAGCTTCACATGAGCCACCATTTGCAATTGCCTCTTGACATATTTGTTGAACCTGTCTTGCTCTTTTCCTCATATCTCTACCTTCAACACTATCCAAATCCATAAATTTCTTCAAAACCCCACCAATTTCATCTTTTTTAACCAAAGTATCCAATTTGACCTCATTCTTCACGCTCCATCCAACCTTCCAATCCTCTACTATCATCTTACTGTTAAGCGGTTGGTCCATGAATATTGGAAATGTAAGAAAGGGAAGGCCACTATAAACACCTTCTCCTACAGAATTCCACCCACAATGAGTCCAAAACCCCCCTATAGCACCATGCATCAACACCCTCAATTGGTCACACCATCCCAACACTAACCCCATATTCCCACAAATCTCTCTCAATCTTGAACTCTCTGATCCACGTGCTACCCATAGAAATCGAACCCCACTCTCGCGCAAACCAGCTGCCATTTCGTCCATTTGAGCTATTGAAATAGAGAGAAAGCTCCCGTGTGAGATGTACAGAACAGAAGCAGAGGGTTGGTTGTCTAGCCATTGTAAGTAGGTGAAGTCACTTTGGTTAGAGAAAGAGATGGTAGTGTCTTTAAGATTAGAATAAGGTAAAGCAGGACCAATAGAGTAAATGGGCATGGAAAACTCTGCTTTTAGTACATCAATGGCTTCAGGCTCAAGCTCATAAATGGAAGGAAATAGCATATACTGCACTTTGGGCACCCACTGAAAAGCTTTTAAAGCCCACTGCAACATTTGACGAATGCGCTGGCTTCCGTCTGTGAGAGGAAAATCCGCCAGACGTGTTGACGAAACTCCCGGAATATAATCCACTCGGTTTTCGCCGTTTTCTGTGTGGCGCTCAAACAAAGTGAAAAAGTTTGTAAATTATTATCAAAGTCTCAGTTAGCAAGAAATATGGAACAAATATATAACAATATATGAATATTGCGATATTGAGGTGACAAATGCATGTACAACACAATAACTCTGTTTTACAAGTATTAAGCATTGTCAATTGAGAAGCATATCAATATTGATATGTTTAAGTCTATATAATCAGATATGAGACTCCATTTTTTTAAGTATAGAACTTCTTCGTAGATTGTGAGTGAATATGAACAACTTATATAACATGTCATAAAGAAAGTAAATTGTTGTGTAGTGTGTTCTCACGATGACTCACCTAACACTTTAACAGGGTAATGCCCATGCTGTTCCAAAAGATGGTAATGTTGGAGGACGGAGAAAAACGACGCGGACATAGGCCAAAACGACGCAACAGGGATACTCCTCCGATTCGCTACGCCAACCACCCAAAAAAGGTAAGTGTCGTATACGATGATAGCGGGCAGCGGCTGAAGCCGATCAAGTAGCTGCTCAAAGGGGGCTTCCATCTTGGTCATGACAGCTTCAAGGAAAGCAAGGAAGTCGTTTGCGCGATCCATCTCCGATGGAATAACATTGGGTATTGAGCCGAATCGTATATTATGGGGCTTAGGCTGGGAGCCGATGAAGCTGACCCATTCTTCAGTGAGGACGATGGTGACGAGGATATCGGGACTCTGAGAAACCAGTAATTTGCAGAAGTTGATCAAGGGATTGATGTGGCCTCGACCAGGGTAAGGTATGGCCAACACGTGGCATTCGGTGGTTGGTGGAACTTCCATGGAGATAAAAATGTTGCCGAGTGATGGAGGATTGAGCAACCGAGCAACCCAGCAAGGGCTTTTATGTGAAGCAGTGAGTGTACGAGCTCTGCTCTTTTTTTGTCTTTAGCATACGATGATGATGTAAGCCATGACGAGCTTCTTGGTCTTCCCCCGACATAGCTTTCTGTAATTTGAATTATGATTCTGTCGTTGTCATAATTCTTCAACTCTTTTTTTTTTGAACTGCAGGAGTATTGCATTTTAAAAATTTGTTATAGTCTAATAAATTTGATTAAAATTAATGAAAATTTTTTAATAAGATTAAAATTTTTTAATAAATTTTTTTTCATATATAACATTTAAACTTAAAATTTTACTTAAAAAAATAAAATATATATATCTTTTTAACCAACCATGTATCTCTTAAACTTTAAAATACAAAAAATATTTTTAGTTACCTTAATATATATTTGAATGTCTTCAAATTTTTTCCTGAATTAATTCACGCCAAACAATTTCAATCAAGTACTTTGATTTACTGCGTAAACCGTCATAATGAAGTTATGACTAATGATATTACTAAAAAGAATTATTATAAACTGTTTGAACATTTATGAATTTATAAAAACTAAAACAGCTAACATAAATTTAAAGATTGAAAAGTAGGTATTAATATTTTGTGTTAGATTTGAACTGTGCACAAATACCATGGTTAATGGCCTTGGTTCAATAATTCCTTTCAATGCCGTGCCGGTTGAGGAGTCTAAATCAAAGTTGATTTGTGATGGGCAATTAATAGTCTCGATCCTTGTATTAAAAAAATAATATATTTTTTATATTTAAAAAAATTAAGAACTTGGATTTTTAATAGTGAATTCGGTGTGAATTTTTTATTTTTTTAAATATAAAAATGTAAAATCCAATTAATACAGCATATTCCTTTTATAGCACTGCCCAAACAATAGGTAATTCATTTTTTCTTTGCTTGTGCTGTCAATTTAGATATAGATACGCACCATCTAAACTTAATTGGGTCAGATTTGAACTGTGCACAAATACCATGGTTAATGGCCTTGGTTCAATAATTCCTTTCAATGCCGTGCCGGTTGAGGAGTCTAAATCAAAGTTGATTTGTGATGGGCAATTAATAGAGTCTCGATCCTTGTATTAAAAAAATAATATATTTTTTATATTTAAAAAAATTAAGAACTTGGATTTTAAATAGTGAATTCGGTGTGAATTTTTTATTTTTTTAAATATAAAAATGTAAAATCCAATTAATACAGCATATTCCTTTTATAGCACTGCCCAAACAATAGGTAATTCATTTTTTCTTTGCTTGTGCTGTCAATTTAGATATAGATACGCACCATCTAAACTTAATTGGGTCAGTTTTATTGAACCATATATAACACCTTTAAAAAAAGTGAGTTTTATAAGAGGGAAAAAACGATTCAATCACCGTTATTCATGTAGCATTGTTGAGTACACACGGAATCATTAAATATAAAACTTAAAATTTGGGATAAAATACCCAAGCCTTAATTACTCCCTTGCCTAGCTATATCGTTGCAGTCTCTGTTATCTCCCTAACAAAGGCATTGATATCCTGAAACGACCGACCATGTGCTATTTCACGTCGACACAAGTGCTGAAGCTTTTTGGCTCTTCTCCTCATATCTCTCACTTCATCATTTTCCAAATCCATAAACTTTTTCAGAAGCTTTACAATTTCATCTTTACTCACCAAAGTGTCAACTCTGACATCCTCCTTCACTCTCAACCCAATCTTCCATTCCTCCACAATCATCTTACTATTTAACCCTTGGTCCATTATGATTGGGAAAGTAAGAAACGGTACACCTGCAAAAACACCTTCTTTTGTAGAATTCCACCCACAATGCGTCCAGAACCCTCCTATTGCAGGGTGATTCAACACCTTCAATTGGTCACACCATCCCAAAACTAACCCCTTGTCTCCACATATCCCCTTCAGCCTTGACGCTTCTTGGCGTGCTACCCACAGAAATCGAACCCCACTCTCACGCAAACCAGAAGCAATCTCCTCAATTTGAGCACTTGAAACTGAGAAAAAGCTTCCCTGTGAGATGTACAGAACAGAGTTGTTGGGTTGCTGGTCTAGCCACTCTAAGTAGCTATGGTTTGTCATGTGGTTGGCGTTCAACGTGGTTTTGTGATCTCCAATGTTAAAATATGGTATGGCAGGGCCAATGTTGTAAATGGGCAAGGATAACTTTGCTTTTAGGACATCAGTGGCTTGAGGTTCAAGCTCATACATGGAAGATAGTAAGAGATATTGTGCTTTGAAAACATGTAGAATACCTTTCCTGGACAATTCCATTATTCGCTGGGTACGCCTACTTCCATCGTTAAGAGGAAAATCTGCCAGACGTGTTGGTGGAACTCCAGGAATATAATCCACTCGTATGTCGCCCATTTCTGTGGAAAATCAGTATAAGTAATTTTGTAACAAATATTTTGAGAATAAGTGTTTTAAGTTTATCTTCACCGGACAAATTTACTGGGTAGTGCCCATTTTGCTCCAAGAGGTGGTGATGATGGAGCACCAAGAAAATCAACGCCGGCATAGTCCAAAACGACGCTACAGGGATATTCCTCCTATTTCCGACGCCAACCACCCAGAACAAGAAAGTGTCATACACGATGATTGCTGGCGGTGGCTCAAGCCGATCCAGTAGCTGCTCAAAAGGCGCTTCCATCTTGGTCATGACATCTTCCATGAAGCCCAGGTGGTTGGCTGAGCGAGTCAGCTCCGACGCGATAACATTTGGTATTGTGCCGAGACGGATGTTAGCCGGTCTGGGTTCCGAGGCGATGAAGCCAGCCCATTCTTCGGTGACGACATAGGTCACGAGGATATCACTGTTAATGGCTACCAGCAATTTGCAGAGGTTCATGAGCGCGTTGATGTGGCCTCGAGCTGGATAAGGAATGGCCAACACGTGGCAGGCGACGGTTGGTGGAACTTCCATTGAGGTGAAACTATGGGAAGAATGGAAGAAGATACTGGAGCAAAAGTGAGGGCAAATGCTAACAAGTATTTAGATGTTGATGAGATTCGAGTGAGAGGTTCATGGCGGTTGGTAATGGTATCCCTTTATAGGTCTATAAGTAATGAGTTGTTAATTGTTCATCTGCACTCATTTAGGAATAAAGTACATAATTGATATACACATACATTCAACCTAGATGACACAAATTTTCCAAGGCTAAGCTTTTCTCCGGTTCCACAAGTATCCAAGATTGACTCTTGTAGGAATTTATTTTTTTATTATCTATATTTATATTCATTCAAAATATTTGTTATTTAGATACTAATCATATAAAAAAAATATCATTTATAATATTTTTATTTAAAATTAATTGATATTTAAAATATCCCAAGCACTCAAAATATTAAAATAATATACGCACTGAACCTATCGGTCAATAAATGAAGTCGATAATATACACGTACACTTGACCTATATAGAATCCAAGGCTGATTAAGCTATTTCTCTGGTTCCACAAGTGTCAACTAATCATATGCATCTACACTGACTCTTTGAAATTTGTGGTCTGCGTTTCTTTAGTCTTTGTACATTTAGTAACCAAGTGTCCCAGTGATAACAATGTGCGTGAAAGCTAAGCAACTCACCGATGGACCATTCGGTACCCCGGATAAATTTTTTATTTTTTGAAATTATATTTTAACAATTTTCAAACATGACAACTTTTTAAATATATATATATATTTTTTAAATTATAACTAATTATTTTTTAAAATTAATTTTATTATATTAAAAATAAAAATAATAACAATTTATTATTTAAATAATATATATACATACATGACTAATTAATAACACTTAATATATATATAAGTATACATACATATATTTTAAAAAAAAAATTGTACTTTATTTATATATAATAAAAAAAATTAAATTCATTAAAATTATAATTTATAAATAACATTAATAATATTATTATTTATGTAAAGTAAAGTTAAATATATATATTTTAAAAATAACATGTTAATAATTTTTTATCGAGGTAGCAAAAATTAGATAAATAATTTTAAAAAAATAAAATTAAAATAATAATTTGTGATATCTTGTCATATTTTATAATTTATAAAATAATTTTTTTAATACAAACTTACTAAGACAGCATATATATTAATTTGTACATAAATATATTAATAGATAAACAATTTATATATATTTATACATAAATAATTTTAAAAGATAATAAACTAAAATAAAATACTATAAAAATTTATTATTATATACGATTGATCACATAAACATCTATTATAAAAGTTATTATTATTATTATTATTATTATTAAATTTATTTATTATCATTAAGTTTATTATTATTAAAATTAAATATATTTATTATTAATTTTATATTATTATTAAGTTGATTATTCATATATATATTTATTATTAAATTTATATTATATTATAAAAATATTTTATAAAATTTTATAAAAATAATTTAATAATTTTATTATTTTAAAAATATTTTCATGTCATCAAAATATAAGATTTTTACTTTCTTAAATAAAAATAAAAATTTATAAAAATATAAAAATACTCTATTTTTAAAATATAATATTATTAAAAATATCTCTTTACTCTTTATACCAAAAACAAAAATATCATATTATGAACTTCTCATCTTAAATTTTTTTTTTTAAAATTGGTCTTATACAAATGTATTGAGGTTCATGTCAGAGGAACCACCCTTGGCAGACACTAGTCCTTAAATTCTCTTGCTCCCTCTCTCTTATTTCCTTCGCTTCTTTACTCTCGACGTCCATCACCATCCTAAGCACTTCTAATATCTCGTCTTGTTACAAAATCTTGAGCCTCTCATCTCTTAACTCTCCATCCATTCTTCCACTCTTCCACCGTTTTCCTACGATTCAATGCTTGATCCAAAAACAGAGGGAACATCAGAGTCGGCACACCAGCGAACACAGCCTCTAGAGTTGAATTCCACCCACAGTGGCTCCAAAACCCCACTATAGAGAACAATGGGACAACACCTTCAATTGGTCACGCCATGGAACCACTACACCCTTATCCCCACATTGCTCTTTCAACGTAGAAGCCTCTGAGCGAGCCACCCAGAGAGAACGAATGCCACTAGTTTTTAAAGCCGAAGCAAGTTCTTCCATCTGGGGAGATGATACTGAGAGGAAACTACCCAAGGAAATGTAAAGTACTGACATATTTGGTTGAGAATCTAGCCAGTTTATAAGTGATGAATGATGGTTTGGAGGTTCAAGATCCATGAAAGGTATGGCAGGACTGATAGGATAGAGACGGAAGGGAAATGTAGCTCTTAGAGAATTAATTGGTGCAGCTTCTAGATCTTGGATTGTGTTGAGCGCAAGATAATCTGTTTTGGGCACTCGTGAAATGCTTTCTAACACAAGCTCCAAAAATCTCCGGTCGTTTTGATGAATTAGGTTTCCAAGATCAGCTTGTTCTAACAGGGTTGGCAAAATAGGTGAGTTGGGTGAGTTTGAGTTAATTGGGTGAATTCAATTAATCATTTATGACCTGTGTTTATTTTTTAAATAAATTATAAATGAGTCATGATGTATTAATTAAGGGTAAAATTCAACCCGTCAATTAATCTATTAATATATAAACTTACTTATAAATTCAATTTTAATATAAATTTTGTAATTATAAATTATTCTTAAAATTTTTTTATACAAATTATTTAAAGCTGCTATGAAATTATTATTTTTTTTTAAAAAGGAACAATAGAAAAGTGCGTGAACCGTGAAGGACAAAATTTAAAGACTTTTTTCCTGTCCCTCCCTATTTCCTCAGCATTTCTCTTTCTCCACTAAAAGAAATGAGTTGTTGGATACTGAGTTGATCCAATCCAACTTAAAATTTTGTAGTTAAATTTTGACTCAACTTAAAAGGACTTATGAATTTAAATGGTTGGGTCAAAAAAGATTATGTCTTGATTGGATTGGATTAGTTTAATGGGTCCATTTTGCCAGGCCCAAGTTCTGAGCAAGAGAGTTTGGGTATATGCTCTGTATGCTTATCCGATCACTAGTTGGTTAATAGTTATCACTTTAATACACTAAAAAATTATTAAATAAATAAATAGAGAGTGAAGATTAATTTGATTCAAAATGGATTTGTGATTTCGGAGTGGTATTCAATTCTCATTTAGTTAATGTTGCTATTACTGTATTATTTGTGTTATTTTTAATTTTAATTTTAATAGAAATATTATTCATTTGAGTATTAAAATATGAACACTTTTTATAATTTTAATAGATAATTTTTTTAAAGTTGTGATTAATATTGCTTATAAAATTGCCCTTGCTAAGTGTTAGCTCTATTATAACAGTCGTATATCCAAATAAAAGAAAATTGTTTTAGATAATGACAGCTAGCATAAAATTTATCAAGATTTTTCTTTTCTCCATAGCTTTAAATGAAAATTGGAGCACTAAACCAAGAATAGGTCCACAAAATGAAGATGAACAGACCAAGGAATCTATAGCTCATATCTCACGTATTTCCATTCTTCAGAATGAGGTAAGCTTAATATATGAGGATGTGATCCTCATCTTTTTCCCTTTTCTTCTCAAAGCTTCAAGTTTCATTTGTAAATGGACATTAATTCATGATATGATATATATATCCACTAGTAAGAAATTTTGAAAGAAATGGAAAGAGGCCTAGCATTTTTTGGGGGTCCTTTTTGAAGTTGTGATCAAGAGTCTTCAGAGCATTGAGTTAGAGAGCTAAGCAAAATGAGAACAAATCAATTGAGCTACCACAGAATATTTCAATTTCAGTCACTTAATATTTCAACAACCATGTCTGAATCCTAACCCCCAAGTTGTAACAAAACCTCTACAACTACATTTCTTAGTGACGGTCATAGTTGTTCAAATTCAAAGCCTCAGTTAGCAATGTCTCTTAAAAATGCATCAAGGTTCACATCAGATGACCCACCTTTTGCAATGGCTTGGCAACAAATACCCTTTATCTCTCTAGCTCTGTCTCTGATTTTCTTCCCCTCTCTGCTTTCAACATCCATAAACCTCCTCACTAACACTGCAATTTCTTCTCTTCTCACCAATACTTCATCTTCCAACTCTGATCTCTCTACATTCCACCCATTCCTCCAGTCATCCACAATCTGGCTCCTATTAGGAACTTGATCCAGAAAAAGAGGGAACGTCAGAATTGGCACACCAGCAAACACAGCTTCAAGAATAGAATTCCAACCACAATGGCTCCAAAACCCACCAACAGAAGAATGTGACAGCACCTTCAACTGGTCACACCAAGACACCACCAAACCCTTATCCCCACATTTCTCTTTCAACCTTGAAGCTTCCCCACGAGCCACCCAGAGGTATGGAATGCCACTGGTGTTTAGTGCTGAAACAATTTCGTCCATTTGGGCACTAGAAACTGAGAGGAAACTACCCAGAGAAATGTATAGAACTGTTTCAGGTGGGTGAGAGTCTAGCCATTTTAGATAGTCAAGGTTGTGATCATGATGTGGTTGGAGTTCTAAGTAAGGTATTGCAGGGCCAATAGGGTAGACAGGGAAGGGGAATGTAGATTTCAGAGAAGTAATTGCTTCAGGTTCTAGCTCTTGGACTGTGGTGAGTAGAAGATAGTCTGATTTGGGAACCTTTGAAATGCATTCCAATGCGAGCTGAAGAACTTGTTGGTCGTTTTCATGAAGTACTGTTCGAACGTCTAACAAATGAGCCGAAGAAATTCCAGGGATGTGCTCTGCTTCACTATCTTTTGTCATTCAGAACCACACAGATCAAACATGCACTAATTAATAATTTACATTAAACTCTGCAGTCACTAGGTAATAACTAGCCATGAGTTTACTGGCACTCTTATTTTAATTAATTCTTCATTAGCATTGGCTATACAATTACAAAAGAATGCCTCTCAAAGCTAAGAGAGGTTGAAGAACCAAATGCAAAACTTTTAAGCATCGGACTCCTGCTTGGCATAATGATCTTCCTACATTTTAGTTGCTGTGGTATCAAATATATTTGAAAACTAGATTTTGTTTCTAATATCCGATTAAATTAAATTTGATTAATAGTAATTATAATCACAATTCACAAATGAAATAAATAAGACTATGTGTAGCCTGCGGGTTTACTTACTGCATGTGAATATATTATAACAAGATAGTCTAGATACAATTTTTAACTGTTTAAATTTATGTAAATCAATCTTTTTAAATTTTAAATTGAACGCAAATTATTATTATTTTTTCTTTTTAATATGTTAATCATTTAACATATAAAATAATTTAAGAAGTAAACAATAAAGTGGTATAAGTTTAGTATCAAATTATTAGTGTTTACCCAGAAGATCAACGGCGAAAGGTCTGTCACGAGTGAAAATCTGCAAGTGATGCAACATGGAGTAAAACGACGCCGACATCGTCCACAACACCGCCACTGGAATATTCCTCCGATTCCCCACCGCCGTTGGCCACCGCAGCTCAACGTCGCCGACGATGGCCGTCACCGGCGGCTCAAACTGGTCCAGAAGCTTCTCAAATGGATCTTCCATCTTCGTCATCACAGCTTCGTAGAACCTAGGAAAATCGGCAGCTTTCTCACGCTCCGATGGGATGACATTGGGGATGGAGGCGAAGCGGATGTTATCGGGCTTCGGATCGGAGCCGATGTAGCCGAGCCACTCTTGAGTTACGACGAAAGTGAAGAGGATCTCGTTGGGTCTTCTAGATGCTAGTAATTTGCAGAGGTTCATCATAGGGTTGATGTGGCCTCGGCCGGGGAACGGCATCGCCACCACATGGCATACGCTCGTTGGATCCTTACCGTCGGAGCTAGGCATCGCCGATTAACTAGCTCGACTGTGAAGCTAATTGGTGAGTGAGAATGACTATGGATTCTTGATTTGAACTGTTTACCATCCATAACTAGAGAAGTGGTATATAGAGCAAAGTAATTTCTATTAAAAAAATGTTTCTGACATAGCACTTCATGACGGATTTGTCACTAATAATATATCAAAGTTTGAATTTGGTCAAAGTGATCCTTAGGGGGTGCTTTTTTCTTCCATCATCCATTTGGCTAGGTGTCAAGGGAATGGCTAAATGTTGGAAATAATTACCTGTCTTCATGCAAGAGTCCAACTGCTTTATTTGACTAAATAATTGATCAACTCTGAGAGAATTGATTAGTCTCTTAAATAGACACTCTTGTTCTGTAAAACATCCTGAACAAATGCATTGAGATTATTCGCAGATGATCCACCTTCTGTAATTGCTCCAATACAAACCTTTTGAATTTCTTTTGCTCTTTTCCTTAGCTCTTTACCTTCATTACTCTCTGAATTCATAAACCGCCCCACAAGCCCTGCTATTTCCTCTCTTGTCACAATACTTTTAGCACCCAACCCTGCTTTCCCCCGCCATCCAACCTTCCAATCCTCGACAATTTGCTTACTGTTGGGAGTCTGATCATAGAATATAGGAAAAGTGAGAACTGGAACACCAGAAAACGTTGCCTCTAAAACAGAGTTCCATCCACAGTGGGACAAAAATCCCCCTACAGAAGAATGGCACAAAACCCTTAGTTGGTCACACCAAGACACTGCAAACCCCTTTCTTCCACAAGTTTGCTTTATCCATGACATGTCTCTGCGAACTACCCATAAGAATCTCACTCCACTATCGCCTACCCCTGCAACAATTTCCTCTATCTGCTCCCTTGAAACAGAGAGAAAACTCCCTAAAGATACGTACAAAACCGAGCCTCTTGGTTGAGAATCTAGCCATTGTAAGTAGTCAGGTTCATTGTCATTTGTGGGGTGGTTGTTAATAATGTCAAGAGATGGGACTGCAGGGCCAATAGAGTAGACAGGAAAAGAGTAGTGGGCTTTCAGAAAATCTATGACTTGGGGTTCAAGCTCGTAGATGGAATTCAGAAGGAGATATTGCACTTGTTTAACCCTTGATATGCATTGCAATATTAGCTGCAGTACTTTTTCATCATTTTTGTTGAAAACAGTGGGCAAATCTGCTATTCTCGTTGAAGAAACTCCAGGTATGTACTCCACGCGCTTCTCTTCATTCTCTGCCAAGCAAATAAAAAATCCTTCTGAGATCTCTACCATGTTACTTTCCATTAATTTAAACCTATAATTCTAAGAGCTCATATTGCTTTTGTAGTACTAGGTTTCTCAAGAAGTTGTAATGCCCTTTTACATAGTAAGTAAAGTACCTGACAGATCAATTCCCAGATGCCCATTTTGGCGACAGAGATGAGAATGAAGGAACATGGAAAACACTGAAGCAGAACTAGTCCATAGGAAAGCCAACGGAATATTCCAGCGATTGGCAAGAGGAACAATCCACTGCAGCTCGAGATCAGCTAGGAACAGGGTCACCTGCGTGTCAATTTCTTGAAGCAGAGTTTCAAAGGGAGCTTCCATTTTGGTCATCACAGCCTCATAGAACCCAGGAAAGTCGAAACCACGAACTAGCTCAGATGGAAGCACGTTAGGAATAGTCGTGATTCTTATATTGTTGGGCCTGTTTTGATCGGAGCCAATTAAGCCTTGCCACTCTTGTGTCACAACAAAGGTTATGAGAAGCTCTTGGTCATGGGGTGCCATGGAAGAAGAAGCAAGAATTTTGCAGAGGCTCATCATGGGATTGACGTGGCCTCTGCCTGGGTACGGCACCGCCACCACATGGCACACCATTGCTGAATCTTATTTGCTACACGCTTGAAGCCGATGCTCAGTACTTCGTAGGGCTTCTCAAGTCTGCATAAAACTAGATAGTTACTGAGTATGACTTCTTAATTGCGATTGTTTTTGATTCATAAGATTCATATTGAGAGGAAAAGACTGTTGCTCGTATTTGTCATATGGTTGGACTTTTAATATTGAGTTGGACCACAAAAGAATTAATGTTGAGACTTGAGAGTTGAGACATAAAGCATGCGAAGCTGTAAAGAATCTCACCGAATCAATGTTGCTCCAAAAGCCTCCAGACAAAATGAATTAAATTATTGATGGAGTGTTCGCCCGTTTCTACAAAACGATAATATAGGGTACCCACATGGCCCATTCTGTATTGGGCCGGGGCCTAGCCCTAGCCCATTTATCGTGCTAACGTAATTACTTTTAATGCTTGGTGACTTATTTTTCTTTGCCAATTTATTATAATCAACAAGTGCTTCGCATGATCAGACTGAGAAATAAAGAAATAGTACAGATAAAGCTTCTGATTCTTGAATAACTGCAAGAGTTTGTACATAAATTGATAAAACTCTTGTCAAAAAACAAAGAACCAGTAACTGAAACCTGGAAGTTCATCCATATTTCACCCAACGACACCACCACTGCACTACATACCTCTAACGACCATTGCCTAATACAGAGGCCCAATCACATTAAAAATCGAAACAAAAAGGACAATTAATGGGATGAACAATTACTCAAAAAGCAATGATGGAAGAATGTAAACACCATCACTACTTGTGACACAAATTAAAAGGGTAACTTAATTGGACTTTTAGATAAGTCCTTTACTCTTCACACATTCTACCGCATCCGTGAGGATTTGCTCAATAGGTGTGAACTCTAGACCTAAGTCCATCAACTTCTTAGATGCATTCTTTGCTCTCAGCAAGCCAGGTTGAGTATTCTTTGGCAACCTATACACACACATAACAAGCGCAACAGAATCGACAAAGTTAGTTAATAGTGCTAGCTACTTCACTATATATTAATTCGAACACTGAAGCATACCTAGCAATGTTATATTCAGGGTACATTTCAGCAAGCTTTTCCACAAAATCACCATAGTGACGAATAGCTTCCACGCACAAGTGTCTTCCGGAAGCTTCTTTCTTCTCAAACGCCAATATATGAGCCATGGCTATATCTTTGAAGTGGGCCATTCCCATGAAGAAGTCCTCGTACGTCTCAGTGTCCCCTTTATTCATTAATTACAATATAATCGGGTATACAGAGGACATATTGTGAAGGACTAGGAAGCTCGAAAATTTTGTTGATTAGTTAGAATTACCTTTAAGAACGCCAAGGAGGACAGCCATGCTTGAATTGAGTCTGGGAGAAATGAGAGAGCCCAGAGCAGTGCCAGGGTTTATCATAACAACATCGTAACCTGTCTCTTTTACAAAATCCCATGCTGCTTTCTCCGCTAGCGTTTTAGCTATTGGATACCATAGCTGGACCATAAGTACATAAATTGAATATTATTAGTCAAAATGAATAATCAACAAACACCACTAATAAACTTGATAAATTAATCATCTCAATTTTGCTAAACTGGAAAGACATGGAATTTACTTTATATGGAACAGAATAAACCTTGATAAACCATCTTAATTTATTTTAAATTTTAAAATGTAATTTTTTTTTTTCATTCATCAAATACATATTTAATTATACAACAACAATAAATAAAATTTTTTCATTCACAGTTATACGAATCAAGTGTTGTCAAATTATTTTATCTTTACTTAATTTTATAGTTAAATTATTAATAATTAAATTTATCTTAATAATTTATCTTTTTATTTTTTTATGATTTTCTTTTATTTTTAATTATTAGATTATATTTCATCTGTTTAACTCTTTTTATAAGAGTATCTAATGATCTCTTATATTTATGAAAAAATCACATAAGATATATTTTTATAAATTTTTCTATTATAAGTACTACACTAACATTTTTTTTAATGTCCTCATTTTTTATTTTATTATTTTTAGTTTAATTACTTATCTAACGTAATATTTTTATTTTTGTAACTTTAAATTTTTATTCATGTTAATTTTTTATTGTTTATATTTAATATTATATAATAAAAATAAAAGTATTTTGATGGGAATGAATAAACTATTTTATACCCTTCAAATCATCATTCATGCATGATTTAAAATTATGAAATAGTTGAAAAATAAAAGTTCAGATAAAAAATTGAAAAAAAAAAAAAAAAAAGCACTCACTCCCTTGGCTCTGCAGTATTCAAGATCGGTCCAGCAGTCCTCTGATTTGACCTTGTCCGCAGGCCAATTAGGACTTGGAATAATAGCAGAAATGGAGGAAGTGGCCACCACTCTCTTCACTCCTTCTTCCCTGGCCGCCTTCACTACATTCACCGTCCCTTTAATCGCCGGTTCCAATATTTCCTTCTGCACATATATCAATTATATATATTATGAAACATAATGAAAGGAAGAGAGTATATCTTAATTAATATATATACTTCGTACCTCTGGATCTTGAACTTGACCGATGACGTTAGGACATGCCAGGTGGAACACACCGTCGCACCCCTTTATGGCGGCGGCGATGGAGTCGCTGTCCAGAAGATCCATCTCGAACAACCGCAGACGACCCTTTGCTCCATTCAACGCCTCCAAATGCTTCGTCTCATTCTCGTCCTCTGTATTTTATTTCATTAGTTCATTCATTCATTAATTCATTCAACCAACTCACTCACTCATCTTCATTAATTCCTTCTTAACTTATAATAATAAATTCTAGTTAATTAATTCTCAGGTCTTATCATATTTATATAATTAGTTACTGCAGTTTTATGTCTCGTCACTAGAAACTGTATAATTGAAACTTATGATTAAAGTTTATAAATGTGTAACTGAGATCTTGGACGGTGGCATGGACTGTGTAGCCACGGTCGAGGAGGAGGTGGACCAGCCATGAGCCGATGGCGCCGCTGGCTCCGGTGACGCAGACGACTTTCGAGTCCGACGACATGGGAATTGGGATATATATTTAACGGAGTGTTGTTGCGGTTACAGAAATATTGTTGTAATGACGAAGGCTTAGCAACTGTCGGGTATATAAAGAAAAAAAGTAACCACACAGGTGAAAAATATACACCTGCATGTGGGATTGGTACTGTCGATGAAAGTGATAGATTTTGTTCCGTACTCTTCGCTCTTCCACATGCCTTAAGCTCAAAATTGAGATGTGTCGTCTTGTCAAACACTAACAAACGAATAGTCTGTAATATATATAAATGTTTACAAATTTTATGTCGAATAAAAGAAAATAACTTTTTTAATATATTAATATAGTTTGAATAATATATTTAATTAAAATTAATATAAGGTATATATAGTTCAAATAGCTTAAAAAGGTATTATTTCTATTTTAAAAAAATTCTTAAGGATTTTATTATATCCTGAAGACGCCTGACAACTTAGAAAATTCCTTCAATTTCAATTCTTTTTTCTAACAATGTCACTGTTGTCTCACGAGATCAATTCCCATTACAAAAAACCTTACATTACTAGAGAACTTCAATTATGAGCTTATTTGATTCCAGTTTTTAAAAGTTATTTTTTATTTTAAAAAAATTATTTGAACAATTATTTTTTAAAAAAATAAAATATATTTTTTGAGAATAAAAAATAAAAAATAATTAAAAGATATTCTAAACTTTAATTATATAAAATAAAATAATACAAAAAATCATTTTTTTATTCATAACATATATATAAATAAATAAAATAATATTAGTATAAATTTTAAAATATTTTGTAAACTAATTTTAAAAAATAAAAAAATACGTCCAAACAGGCCAGTACAGTTTATGAATTAGTACGAGACATGGTATTGTAAACATATTTATCTTATTAGCCAGTAGACTTTCAGATAATATTTACAAAATATAGTCAGTAAATATAAATCTATTTATGTGTGTCAAATACGCAATGATAGTGTGTCACAACTGAGCAAAGCGGTGAAAAATTAAATAAATTGATTAAAATCCATCAATTTATTGATTTATTTAAAAATATAATATATTTTATTTTTATGTAAAAATTATATAAAATATTTATTATTATATTTAATTATAATTTAAACTTAATATGTAATATTAATATGAATTTAATTATTATTTTACTAATTAAAATTTTCATCAATTCAAAAATTAATCTAATTTTTAAAATATCAGTGATAATAACAATGATATTTAAGTAAAATTTTGGTACAGGGTTAAGTAATTTTGATGGTTTTTTCTTGGTCAGATGCATATTATATATATATGAGATATTGTTGTGGACACGTGGAGAAAGAAGGGCTATTGATTGGGACATGAAAGGCACTAATTTTAGGCACTTGCTGAATTATAAAAGAGAAACCAATGGTAGAGCGACTCGTTTCGAGAAACTCACATGATTGTAATGGAATTTGACAAAGATGGAATCAATAATTAACGATACAAACAAAAATGTGGAGGCCCACACTCCTCCCTATCACACTACACCTCACTGCAATAATTTACCTCTCCAAGCACCAACTCCGAAAAACATACGACCTCATTGTTACACGTAAACACTTTAAAATTTGTTTCTTTTTCATAGGTTTAGATTTACAGGCACTTGAACGGCGGTAGATTCTGGCCATCTTCAACGATCAAATTAGTCAATGGATGGATAAAGAGGGAAGAAGGTTGAAAGCAAAATGAGAGCAGAGTGGTTGACATGTGATAGCTCAATTAGAGTTTACTAAAGAGTTTAAAAAAAAAAGGTATACTTTGAGAGTAGGGTAATAATTTTGCTTTTTAAATTTCATTGGGTCAGTAAAATTTGTAAAGTAAAAAATGTTAACAAATAATTTAAGTCTTACTCATTAATTTAATTATAATATATCTTTTATTTATTTTTTATTTTTCTCTTGTTTAAAAAATTTTATCATATAAAATACTTAAAAAAATTTTTAAAAAAATTTAACTCATAATATATATATAAAAGGAATTTGAACTAATCTCATCTAATAAAATATTGGCTTATCAATGACTAAATATACAGTACAGCACATAATATTTAAAACATAAAAAATTTCTTTTAAAATTCAAATTATGAGTATAAATAATTAAAACTTTAACTTGAGACACATATGGTTACAAATTTTAATTTATTTCCTTTCATTTTTTCTATACCTACTCACTTTATAATTGTTAAGAATAATTAATATCGACTACCTTATTAGCCGATCGAACAATTATTAATTTATTAACCAATAAAAAATTGATTTGAATATTTGAATCAGTCATTCTTCTCTTTTATTTTCTTACGACGTTGACTTTATCTTATAATTCTCACTTGATATTAATCAGCTGTCTGATATTGTATAAATAAAAAAAAATAAGTCAGACAAAATCCTTTTTAATAGGATATATCATCCCAACTTTTCACCCCTATATAAATACCACCTCATCCCTTCTACTTGAGCAATTACAATTCCCAACTTTTGACAAATATTTGGTGAATCAACTCGAAGACTTTCCTCATCCACCTTAAAGTACCTACAATTCGTATACTACTCATCAACAATAGTTTTGTTTAAATGAAATTAAGTTGGTTGGATTGAAAAGGTTATAATTACAATGATAAATGAGACTGGAACTGAACTATATATAGTGCCAATGAACTTTGAGTTAAGTAATTACACTTGTTTCTAATGTTTATGATGTTCTACAAATTAGTTCCTCGAGATTATAGCCACTGTGATTTTTCAAAAGTGGTTACATAAATTAAAGGGACATAGCTGTGAACATTGAATAATATTTGTTACATAAGATCTAAAATTCAAGAAAAATGTTTTATATTTTAGTATAATTAGATTTTTTTAACATATTAATTTTTTTATAAGAGTTTTGGATGAAAAACTTAATAAATTTTTTTTTTTTTTGCACAAATGACAATGTTAGAGGAGTTCTTATTCAATTTTTATAATTAAAATAAGTTATTTATATGACTTATAACCCTCCCCCAAGAAAAAAAATACAAAACTTGAATCCCCATATATATATATATATTATAGGAAAGGTTGGTGACAAGAAATTGAAGTTTGAGAAATTGAGTACCTATATATTAATCTCATATTTACTTTATATTTTCTTATGTTCATTTTCTTTAGTTAATTCTTTCCGTGTTTTTGTCTTTTGGTTCGTCCTTTTTTCTTTCAGACAAAGATTCAATGTAAAATAATCCCTTTGCTTAATTACACAATAAGCAAGGTAATAATTACTGATAGTATCTTTGATAATATTTAAAAATTATAATTAATTTTCTAGATACAAACTTTATATTATTAGTGTAAATGGACCAAATTATTTATAAAATAATGAGAAAAATTTTATTTTGGTCTTTGATAAATATGATAATTTTTAATTTAATTTTTTCAATATTATTTTTCTCAATTTAGTCTCCGCAAAAATAAAAATAATTTTAATATTGTCATTCCACCCAAACTTCTTCAATAATTTCTTAACACAATGTTGAAATATACTTTAGTTGATAACATGACGGTCTCACTTGTCACATATTAATTTACATAAGATAAAATGTCGAGATATAAATTAAAATTTTCTAATTACATATATACATAAATTTTTTTAACTAATTTCATATATGACGAAAATTTAAAAATTAGAGTTGATTTGGATAATTTCACATATAAAAAATTTTAATATGATGTGAATTATTTACCACTTATAACTTTTATATTAGTAAAAAAACTTATAGTCAACATTTTATTAAGTGAGACGTCAAGATATGAATGTAATTCAGATAAAAAGATAATATTTAAAATATTTTTATCTTTAAAAAATTAAATTAATAAAAATAATATATAAATAATTAAATTAAAAATTATCAACAACTAAAATAATTTTTTTTTCTTTAAAATAATTGAATACAAGTGGTCAAAAGCTCAAAATTTGGTTCAAATCATCTCATATTGTTATGGGTGTATTTAAAGTCTAATAACCATATAGGCCCACAAATCTAAGTTGAAGACAACGAAGCCTAATATGCTATTTGAGGCCCAAAAAGCAGCAGCCCTATTTTTTTTAAAAAAAAACATACGTATATATAACAAATTAGTAACCTTCATCTAATCTTATCATATATATTAATTATAAAGATAATTATTACTTATCTCTAAAATTAATTATTAACATATAACTTAGAAAATTTATTATTAAGGAGCTATAAATATATCCTCAACAAATTTTTTAAAGTTACACAGTTTTAATCGCACATCATATTCTGGCCAAAAAAAAATCACACGTCATATACAAAAAACCCTAAAGTTTACTTTCTATATATATATATTTAGCATTTAATCAAATAATATATTCACCCTTTTTTTTCACTATGCTCTCCAATTTGTTCTCTATCATCGTTCTAACTACATCGCATGATCAAGAAATTCAATCTCTAAATGGAATAGAGATGAATATTTTTTGCCTAAAAATGGTATTAATTTTTTTCTTGTACGGAGATTCATCATGATAATTAAGACGCACGCATGACATAATTGTACTGTGTTAGCCTAAGAACGATCTTTCTTTTTTTAGTGAAATTCAATCAATTACTAATTGTAGTATAATTAAGCGTAACTTAGAAAGAATTTTGCAGTGTAATTTTCACAAAGTAAACGTTATTTACTCACTCATTTTTATATGTTTATTTTGAGACAACCGTACTCTTTGACTGCCATAATATATTACTTTTACCTGTTTTTATATTCACAAATATTTTAAATTTGTTTATACTTGACCACAATCCACCATGAAAAGAAAAAAAAAGAAAAGAACATACTTATTCTGATTTTGTAACAGAAGCTAAAATAAAATTGAAAAAAAAAGAGGCAATCCAGATTGAATCTTTGTGATTAATTCCATCACAAAAAGACAATGATACACCATGCTTTTGAAATATCAAACAAACAAGAGGAGTCGATTTCTTCAGAAACGTCGACCTCGATCAAAATTGAGTCCGTGACAGAAAAATTCCACTACTAAATAAATATTCCATCAAAACTCTTCAATTTGATCCAAAATTGCAGATATTTTAGATTCATTTCCCACGATCTCTTTAGAGAGTTAGAGATATTTTGAAACACAATATTATAAGAGGTTGAGAAGTTAAATTCTTTCATGGTTAAATTTTTTTTTCTAAAACTTATAAATAATTTTTAAGATAAAAATATATTTTATATCTTTAAATTTTACATTAATTTTTATTTTCGTTTTTAAAATTTTTTTATAATCAATTTTATTTCTAAAGTTTCGAATTATAATCGATCTTGTCTCATGACCTATTACTATTTATTTTACTAACAAAAAATAATGATGTGATATTTGACAATAAATTTTAAGAATATACTTTTAAATTATAATGTTTTCACTTTCACTTCATTGTTATCTGACATAAAAATTAAATTCTTCAATAACAACTTTAATAGATATTTCGTATATGACTTAAATAATTTTATTAACGGTTACATATTTTTTTTCAAACGCAATATTATATCATCATTTTTTGATAGTAATTTAGATAATATTAAATTATGAAATGAAATTGATTGTAATTAAAATTTTTAAAAATAATATTGATTACAAAACTGATGAAATTAAAAATTAATGTAAAATTTGAAGATATAAAAAATATTTTTATTTTTTTAAGATAAAAAGTTTTGATCTCCTAAAAAAAATCCTATTTTGAATTAGATAATTAAAAACTACAAATACAATGAAATTCAAATTGATTGAAATTAAAGGTACGTACGTACAAGAGGTGCATGGAGGAGGAATAAGAAATAAAGATATTTGTTGAGAGATATTTTGGGCTCTTTGCTTTGTCCTCGTGGACTTCCTCTGCTAACGTCTCTTCACAAAGCGACCCTACCACCAAAATATCAGAAAAGTTGCTTTCAATCGAAAAAAGAAAAGAAAAGATGAAACAAATTAAATACAAACATAACATTTTTTGTAATTAAATAATTAAAATGAGGACCTTGATTCTGGGTCTTTTATCAGCATTGAGTTTGCGAACTTGGTATCTTATCTTCTTGGAGAACAATCTGGTCTGGCGCTTCTCCTTGTACCTTAGAACACTCGCCTCCCTCCTCGTTCTCTCCTCCTCCATTAATATTGGAACCTCTCCCATCTAATTAATTAATTGTTCATGTCAGACATATATATATATAACAAAGATAATTTGATAGATGAATAATTAATATTGATGAAGGGATATTAATTATAAATATTAATTATATATATGTGATAATTAATACGAGTACTGACATAGTAGTAGCCACTGTTGGAAGGCACTGAATTTGAAAGAGAATAATCATCTGCCCAAGGAGAGCCTCGATCAGACCATGCGTCCAAAACCTCTTGATAATTCAAGTTCAAATTCAAAGACGCAATCTTGTTCTTCTCGTCATCCTTCTCGTCCCAAAACCCAACAATTTCTCTCTTTATAATCTGCTCCTTATTACAATTACTATTACTGTAATTAGTGGTACTCACATCCTGCTTTTCGGGTTCTTCTTCTTCTTCTTCTGCTTCCTCTGTCGTATCAATGGCAAACATTAATCCCTCTCTCTCCCATTCCGTGAAATCCCAGTTGAGGACAGGTAATTGTGCGTGTGCTTGTGCGTCGCGGTGACTGTGTTTGCTGCCCAGAACGGCGTCGTCCAGTTCATCCAGAATATCCAAGTCTTCATTGGAATCGGGTAATTTGGAGAAGATGTCATCTGGTACTTGTTGCTCCTCTTTCTTTGGACTTCGAAGCAATGAATTGAATCCCATATCTTGTCTTTCTCGCTCTCTGTTTTCTGTGTCTCTGTTTCTGCTTCTCTGCTATTTCTTTGCATAATAATCCTTACTGCTATTACTACTACACTATGCGCGCGTGTGTGTGGACGTCAACTCAATGTAACCTATGATGACTACGCTATCCGTATAAAAAGCGCAAATACGCCTGCTTTTTTATTTTATATTCTAAATCATTTTAATCATATTTAAAAAAACCCCTTTATTGCGTCATTTTCAGTCAATTTAGTAAGTAAAAGGACTACGTATTCATATTGTATTTTGTATTTAGTAAGTAATGTGTACTTTTTATTTAATTCAATAATTCAGGCATGATAGTTTGTTAATTCATTTCTTGTATAGTGAGCTCAAAATAATTTAACGAAACGCTTGCAAATATATTTATCTTGAATATTTACAGATAAACAAAATAAATAAATAATTTATAAGATAAAAATAATTTTTATATCCTTAGACTATACCTTAATTTTTAATTTTGTCTTTAAAATTTGTTTAAGGTTAATTTTATTCTTAAAATTTTAAATTATAATTAATTTTATTTTATAATTTAACATTATTTAAATTAATAATAAAAAATAATAATATGATATTTGATTTAATGTTAAAATATTAAATAACAAATAAAATATTGACTTATACTATCTTTAAAAATATAAAGTTAAATGTCATATTATCATTTTTATTAGTAATTTAAATGATATTAAAATATAAGATAAAATAAATTATAATTTTAAATTTTAAAAATAAAATTAATCATAAAAAAATTTAAAAATAAAATTTAACAACATAAAAAATATTTTTATTTAATTTATAATTTCCAAAATCCATTATCCACTAACCATTCATAAATCATAAACAAAATACAAAACAGAGTCTTGTGAGATTATTCATATACAGTAATCTTAATCATTGTAATTTGTACTTTGATATCAAAATGTTTGATGTCTTGGTCTTCAATCATTCACGCAACGATTGACAATTATGAGAATTCCACGTTTCTATTCATTAAATTTTTATTTTGTTTTTTTAAAAAAAATAATTGTACTATTTCTATGATAATTTTGAATTGTCATAGAAAAGTAAGAATTTCAAATACTACGTTATCTTTATATCTTACATTTCAGACCATCACATTCAAGAGATACCAAAAGAAAAGAGGTAATTAATGTTGAATCTGCTTAAAAAGGAGAAGCAGCCAGCTCGGATGCATACCATTATGTCTCAAAACAAGAAGATAGTCTAAATGGATATTTGCATCCACTCGACTAACGTGTAGTGATTGATGGAAGTGAAAGAATAGAAAGTGGCTCCATTGTTGTGTGTAGATTAGATGGTTGAGTCACGAGTGAGTGAAAGACAGATGAAAATGTTTTGTGCGCATCGATTCAGATTCCCTTCCAAATTTTGTAATTTATTTTAAGGATAAATTAATTTGGAGATGATGATATTATTGACTAAAATATAACCACAATTATTATATGTCGCTTCAAGTGAGTCAAGTCTTAGTTAAACCGTGACAACTAATATAACACATATTTCATCAAACATATATCTAGCAGAGATCCACTTTCATTAAAAAAAAAAAAAAAACTCAATTTCTCTTCGTTTCTACCATGAATTTTGCATTAGACCTTCATCTGTTCATTTTTGCTGCTCCACTTTACTGGAATATCCATCCTCTGCTGTTTTTTAGCAGTAATTAATTTGCTTTCATATATTGAAACTGAGAATGAGAAGGGAGAGTTGAATAGATCCGTTTTCTTTTTAGAAATTCTGAGAGCTCAAAACAAATGAAATATATTGATAATTAACTGCGTCCTTGCTCTGTTCAAGGTGTGCAAACTTAGTCGCAAGTTTGCTTCTTCTTTTTTTTTTCTTGTTTCTTTTTATAATTTGAATTCTGCATTCTTGTAATCAATGTGTTCATTGTAGTTATAATGGTGATCTTCCATAGTCGAAGGAGTTGAATATAACCAAATACATCACTGTTAACTATTCTATTATTGGAGTTTTTTAATAGATTACTGCTGAAGAATAAATTGATGTTAGTTATATTTTGTATTCTTAATTGTTTTATTGTAATTTATGATATCCGTTACAAATTTTACTGTCATATATACATATAATTCAAATCACAAAGCTTGTCCTCTTTCGAATTTTTTAGTTTTTTAATTAGCACTCTGTCTCACTTCCTCTCAATTTAATGTACTGAGGATTGTGAGTTGTAATTTTTACCTACTTCTTACGTTCATATCAATGATTTTTCACCTCTACAACAAGTATGTTTGGTATGAATCGCATTACTGTGTTTTTGTACTTATGGATTGAATCTATTTAAATATAAATGTAATATATATATGATTAAATTCTACAAATGTAATCAAAACTGTTGGTTATGCTATTATTTATTGCTTAGGAGATAAGAACATTGTCTAAAAAATTACAGAGGCAAGTTGTGTGAAAATACTACCTTGATTTTGGATCATTAGATTTTTTTGTAGTTTTAAGTCATTTTGAAATTATAGAGATGTTGCCTATGAAAATAATGTAAAAACGACGCTTGAACGGTGCAATTTGGTGTTGGAAAAGTGCAGAACCCGGCGGACGTGGTGAGTCGTGGTTCAACCTGGTGAGAGGTTGTAACCTCCCGCGTTTCACGTGCATTCTTTGCTATATATTAAAAAAAAATCATAAGATGGTTTTACGAGTACTAGAATACGGATACCATGGGACCATTGAGGCACGCCTATTGAATTGATACAAAGGGGCTTTGAATTGTATTTATTCTATATTTATTGCATTTAATTGCAAAAGATAACTGGTCCTGCAAAGATTCCAACGCGGGTACTAAGGAGCTTTCACGCGTTATTGACCATTAAGGCAATGCCTCTGTGCTGTTACAACAACCATATGAGTTTTATTTATTTTAACCTACTTACATTTAATTATTTGTAAAGTAATTATTTTACACTCCTAAAGAGGTCATTAATGCTTAATTTGTTAAATAAAATTTTGAGCAAAATAAATATTTTACATATAATAATTATGAGTTCACCTAGAGTTTAATTATTATAATATATTTTGTAGTTAAAGTCTAATGATAGTTAATAATATTTTATTAATTTGTTAATCATTAATTGGGTCTTGGCCATACATGCAATATATATGTGGGTTGCTTCTCTTTGTTTTGGAGTCTAATAAACTTTGTAGATGAGAGGATAGTTCTTATGATTATTTTATTAGGCTCTATATTCATACTTGAGTATTTTTAGGTTATAAGAAGTTTATAGTAATTTTTTTGTGAAAACTCAAACTCTCTTAAAATTATCCATTATGATTTCACTTGGATTCTAACTTATCATGTGAGCTTGGTTGGTGTGAAACTAAATTCTTCACTTGGACAGATCCATGTGGTGGGTTTTCTATTTTGAAAGGATGTGGACAATTCAAAAACTTTGAGTCCTTTAAGACCTTCATTTTAAACATCAGGGTACATATCTATATTATTAAGGTCTTTTTTTATGTTTTACTTTTGAGCCAAATTATTATGAGTTTTCTTGATTTATTATAGTGTGAGACGTTTAAGCAAGATTATAATAAATAATTTTAACATTGATAATTGTATAAAAATGAGTTTTGTAAAGGAAACATTTTTTTAATAAATATTTTGACTAGACATAATTAATAATTTTTAATTTTGTCTTCACAATCTTTTTTGGTTCAGCAATTATTTATACTGAAAACTTTAAATGGGACTAATTATGATAAAAAAGAATCCCTAGATTTATATCTAATTATTAAGAAAAATGATTTGGCTCTTGGAGAAGCAAAGTCACAAGAGTTAACTAACAATTCTAGTGTAGTATATAGGGTAAAGTATTGGAGAGAAGTATACTTCTCCTGGTTATCGTATGGCTTTTGGAGGAAAAAAATTTAAGAAAACAAAAAATGTTCAGATAAATCAAAACACATAAAATTAAAATATCTTATGGTTTGTGAAAGACTGCAAAATAATTAAAATATTCATTGAGCACATTAATACTAAGATGATGGTGGCAAATCCTGTGACTAAAGTTTTGACGCTTATGATTTATAAGGATCATGTACTCTTTATGGGATCATTATAGTTTTATAGTAGCCATAATTTTTTAAGAATCCATTATAGTTTACTAATTTCATGTAATCATTTGAACAAGTGGGAGAATGTTAAATTTCATGATAGACTTAATGTGGCCTTCATAACCACTTGAAATGTTATATACCGTTTATGTTAAAATATAAAAGTCACAACAAATCTATAGTCACCAATAATTAGATGTAGATATTTGACTAAAGTTATTTATTTACATTATGTTATGGGATGCACATTAAAAAAAAGTTAATGCATCATTTGGTATTCTGGTGATTATACACATAAATAGTCTTCCACTTAATGACATGAAATAATATACAACTAGATGCCTTTATTGAGCTTGGAAGGAACATCTTGTATGTAAGCTAAACATGAAAATCTTTAGCTTGACAAACTGATAACTTCACTAAGCTTGATGGAGTGATAACTTCACTTGGATGTGTTGATAATACTTTTGGTTAGTATGTCTATCAAAAGTTTGATAGAATCAATCATGTGAGCAATTTTGCAATTCTTATGCTTGATGTTAATAACATCCTTTTTTTGCTAGTAACTCCATGAGTTATTTAGATAAAACAAAACACATGTTATCATGCTACTTTGATGTGAAAAAACCTAGGTCAGGTCATATACATTTTGGGTCTTCAAGTTTGCCATGACAAGTCTCATGGAATTCTTAGTTTGTCTTAGGCAGCTTATATTAATTTAATGTTGAAAAAATTCAACATGTTGTCTTGTGCTCATTATGTTGTACCTATACAGAAAGGTTAGTAGTTTCAGTGTCCTCAAGATGATGATGAGAAGACAACGAGGGATAAAATTTCACATTTTTTTATTGTTAGCAACCTTATGTATACTCAAATATAAATGTGTCCAAACATTGCATTTACAATTAGTGTGTTTGGCAGATATGTGTGTATGATCATAACCATATTAGAAAATTACTTAGAAATTCATGAGGTACCTTTAAGGTACAAAATATTATTTGTTGACTTAAGTCTGAATCATTTGAAATTATAAGTTATTTAGACTCGGACTATAACTCTTGCATAGTTGAATGTAAGTCTACTTTTGGATACATCTTTATTATTTCTGGAGGAAAAGTACTAAGAAATCTATGACAGCTACCTCAAGTATGAAAGCAAAACATGTCGCTTGTTATTATGCTACCCGTTGATCTGTATGGTTGAAGAATTTGATATCTGACATGCATTTTGTTAATTTTATATCACATCCCACTAAATACTTTGATATGATGTTCTTGTTTGCTAGAGAAAAGATTTTTGAATCTCAGACTCATTTCGTTTACATTTATGGTGAACATATTCTATCAAATCTATTGACTAAAGACTTACACATAGGAGTATTTAAAAATGATGTAACTCATATGGGTTTGATGAAATCTTTTCATATAGTCTTGATATAGTGAGAGTCTGGATTGATTCTTTATTCCATTTGTTTAGATATTGAGATATTATTATATCACTAGTTTGTTTCGTATTTTGAACTTTGTATTATGAATATATTTACTCTATGTCTATTGTTTTAACTATACATTATATATTTCATTTGATTAGATATTGAGACATTATATCACTAGTATACCTATCGAATTTAGTAATATTGTGTTGTCTTAATTTTAAACTATATTGAGACTTTATTATCTCACTAGTATTTTTTATCAAATTCATTAATCTTGTGTTATTTTATTTTAAGTTTTATTTTAAGTTAATCATAAATAAATTGATTTTATAAATTGATTATAAGTAATCAATGATATGTTTGATTATTTGCAGAGCTTGACCTAACCTACAACCTAGTAAAAGTCAGTAACTATCTTATCAAGTTATTGACTGAAAGAGTCATAATAATTGTTTAGCATTATCCAAGTAAGAGATTATTGGAGTTTTTTTAATGGATTATTGCTAAACAATAAATTGATGTCAGTTATATGTTGCATTCTTAATTTATTTTATTATAATTTATGGCATCACTTACAGATTTTATTGTTATATATACCTATATGTCAAAACACAAAGCTTCTCGTCTTCTGAATTCCTATTTTTTATGGTTAGCACTACTCACTCTCCTCGATTTAATATACTGAGTATTCTGGGTTGCAATTTCTACCTACTTATGTTTATATCAATGGTTTTTTACCTCTACGACAGAAATGTTCAGTCTGAATCACATTACTATTTTTTTGTACTTATGGATTGAATCTATTTAAATATAAATGCTATATATATATGTGTGTGTGTGTGTGTGTGTTTAAATTCTACATATATAGGAAAATGAATGTGTGGTAGACCACTTAGTAATTAAGAAGATTAACTTTGCCCTTTACTCTAATTAAAGTGGAGGAATTTGGTATTGATGCTCCATTATGGATAGATGGTATAGTTTATAATATCTACCGCTGAAATGATCACATAATCATTCAAAATCCACATCATCCATCATTTTATTTGTAAATTATTTATTTTATTATAAAGAGTTCGATTAAAAATCTCAAACACACTATCGACACACCTTTAAATTGAAATTACAGGCCAAAATTTTTTTTTTGTCCCAAAAAAAAGTAGGGTGAAAGTTTTATATTCAGAATAGCAGTCATACAGAATTTATGGTTGCAAACCACAAATCATTTTGCCGGCCTCATTCTCATATGCGTATGTATTATTACAAAACAAAGAACACGGATGCGCGCGGACAAACAAACCCTTTTAAGAGAGGTTGAAACCAAAAGTTTAGCTGTGAAACTCAAATGTTCCGTTCAACTCTTTCCATCAAATGTTCTCCCAAATCACAAGATTCCAAGCTTCTAATCTTCCGTTCTGAGGAAAAGCTCAATGCCCCTGGTTTGCATACGACCACCTCTTATAAACCTAAGTCTATGTTTTCTCTAGGACTGTCAACTGATTGATTTACTGAAAAAACAAAACTATGACGATGGCGTTCTGTTCGATTTCTCAGCGCTCAATTTTCAACTCGCTACTTTGAAACACCCTATACCTTAGGAAATATGAAAGAGGCGGTAATGGATTGTGAAATATTTGATTTGCCCGATTCTAAGCTAAGCATTAATGGATTGTGGAATTGATATGTTCAAACACGCTTAATCAGAATAAGTTCATCAAAGAGGATGCAATATAAAGAGTTCTGAAAAAAATTGACCACAAATTGGATGCTATCCAATTCATTCATCACTGATCTGCAGAAGACTTCGTAGGTCATTCAACTTCCGTATATTCTGCCTCTTAATTCCATTTCTAAACGAAATGCTTGCTAGACATTGTTTTTCTCCGTAGATTAAGTTCATTTTCCCCTGCTCTGCTTTTCTTTTTAGGTACTCTGCCGCTTGCACCTGAACTGACATTATAAAACACAATTTACAATGAAGAAATGCATACTCATAAATAAAGCATATATTCCAGACAAGTCATTCAAAATTCCAAATGAACGTTCGTTATTTTACTTCATAACGTACACAAAGACAGAGTAAAAGAAGCTTCCTCAATTTATAACTATCAACAGCAGACTGCAGACAGATAAAAGACATAATATGAGCAATAAAAACCATAAGCCAAGGAAACTTGAGCAATTAGCATGCTTCAACACTGGCACGGATCTTTTTACAAGATTAAAACATCGTTTTTCTGCTCAAGTTACAAAAATTTAATACTACGAGTCTGCTTGGGAGAAATGAAAATTGAAAAGGTACACCATTTGTCTAGATACGTCCCTCATTTTCATTCCTTGGAATCTAAGAGACTGGGACACAAGCATAATTAGACTAAACGACAATTTGCTTTCTTCCAAGCATAGATAAAGTATCTCACAATTGTAGGGGTGTAGGCAAATGCTGTGCAATAAGTTTATCTCACCTAGTGCATATTCATATGGAAAAATATGCAGTATCCACGCCAAGTGGAGTACTCATCTCGAGACATTAGTTAGTAATGCCGTTAAACATCTTATGCAAAGCAACCGTATTATCAACCAAAAACATGTAAGAGTCCTAGTTATCCTTTTTGATTACACTACTGCAGCAACAGGGTCTCATTGACAGCCATGACAGAGAGGGTGCTCTATAATACAGCGCAGACAGCAATAAGCCCAAATAACTTGCAGATATTAGCATCGCAGTATACCAAAATGAGTCACACTGAAATCACTGCTCTCACAAGATTCACTTATGCTGAAGAATGACATGAATCTTCTCAAGAAATTAAAACAATAGACGAGGAGATACCAGAGCGTGAAGCAACAGATGCCATTGCAGAGTTCTTGAGCCTCGTAATCATCCTGATTGCATCCATATTTTCAGAGTATGTGTCTGTTCCAGGCTCTAGAACGTCATTCTCCCCAGGGCGCGATAATGCATGTTCACATGCCTAATTGCCAGAGAGGAGAGCAATTATAGATAGAAATCATACAGAAACACTAACTCGGATTTCAAACCAAAAGTCTGAACTAAAACTACTTGCGGAATATTAATCAGCACAGAAGTAACAGTAGGAAAATCTGACTCTAAAATAAAACAAAATTGCAAGAGCACAACGCATGCAGGTGAATTTTTTATTATATACATCACGTGTAACAGGTACCTTCTCTGAAATAGAATGAAAACCGTTATACAGTGCGTCTTCCACAAAATTTAACCATTCCGCAGACGAGACTTCCAGCCATTGACAGCTTGCGGACTTGAATTTCCTCATAACTAAAGCTTCGTATCTCAAAGCTAGGCAACTCTGTACAAAACCGTATGGAGGCACATCGTTGCTAAAATCAGAAGCCATAACTAGGTTCAAATTTTCCAAAAAAAAAAAAAAAACACAAAACAAAACAAAAAAAGTCACCGGCACAATTCAAATTTCAATTATGGTTGAAAGCAGAAGTACCTCTACATCGCCGATGATGGCAAAAGCACGTACGAAAAAATCGAGAATGAAAAGCTTCTCCTGGACAGTCTTCGAGGCAATTGAACGAATAACAGAGAGAGATTCGGATCTGAGGAACTCAGTGAAGCTCGATCGAACTTGCATCAACGATTTCACATCCTTGGAGACCAAAAGTGATTGAAGAACTTGAAGTGTTGCATCGTCGAAACTGAGAGAAATAAATTTTGAATTTGTTAGCGATGAGAAAGAAAGGAGAAATTAATAAGAAGAGTCAAGTGGACCTTCTGGCATTGATTAGGGAGCGAAGGAGCGAGAGTTGTTCCTGTGCTGAGCCTGACATTATTTGCAAAAGAGAAAATGGCGGGGAAAGCTATGAGGTTAAAGAAACTTGAGAAAAAGAGAAAGAACCATAAGCGTTGGAGTAGCGGGAAGGACGAGTGAATTCCCAGCGTGAAATTTAACCGAAGGAACTGCTAGTACATACATATGGATTCGGACTATTAAAATTAGTACATTATATTACATTAAAATAATTACATAAAAGTATCAATTAAATTTTTTATGAACAAATGTCATAATTAATGTCAAAGTAATCTAATCAATTTTTATAGACTAAAGTTATAGGTTTAATTTATACTCAATTTCAAATTAACCTCTTAAATTTTCAATTTGTCACCATTTTTGTGCTTAGCAATATACTAATATTTCAATGCAATATCAATAAAGAATATAAAACAAAGAGTTTAAAATATTAAAGGACGGACAAATTTTTCATACAATGAAGAAGATATAGTTTAGAACTTGAAAAGCAAATGTGCAATAAATTTGGACAGAAACTTTGAATTAAGAAAAAAGACTGATAAGAAATTAGATTATAAAAATTAAAAAAGTGAAGATGCCTATTATGAATAAAACTTATTATTCCTTTCCTTTATCTCCAACTTACAAAATAAAAATAAAAATTGGTGATTAAGAGTAAAGGAATGAAAAATACTTTCCTACCTCCTCCATTTCACTCATTAATTTTTATTTTAATATCAAATAAGGGCAAAATTTTCCTACCTATTTTCTTGCTCTTCTCAACTGATTTTTTTTCATCTTCAGACATTATATCAGAATACCTTGTTCTGTGATTTTCTTTCACGATAATTCTACAATAAAATTAAAAGGGTTATTTTAAAAAAAAAAACCATATTTATACTTACATACCCAACTGCTTTCCACGCGTGCTTGTATGAATTGTGAAACAAGATAATTTGATTAAGCCAGCGTTTTCCCTTTTTACCCGACGGAATTTTCATTTACAATTAATAATAGTGTTTTTTTAACTTGAGAGAAACTTTCGCATTGAATAATTCAACTTAAGATGTATAGCCTGGGTTGAGCCATAGATCAAACGGGCCTTTCCGTGAAAATTGATTATGTACATTCTTGTTTTTGCTACAGGTATCCCGTTAAAAACAATTCTCGAACATTAAATACAAATATATTTTCATTAAAAATTTAAACTTTTGTCTTTCACTTAACCCACCCACTAGAAAATAAAAGCTTTATTTGTATATTTAGTTCGAACAAATTCCTAAAGGAAGAAATAGGAAGACCGGTTGAAAAACAATAACTCAACAATCCATAAAATGAACATCATTAACAGAATTGTCATATGTGCTACAAATTATTTAATTTCTTAGATCTTGTTGATTAATATGGATACACATGCAGAGACATGATCGATAACATCCACATGTACTGTATCTAGTAATACAATAGTTCGGCTGAAACGCAAAACGATTTTTTAAGAGGTATTGAATGATCTAAGACAGTTCCGGTGGAACCTGCCTGCAAAACCCATGCACAGCCTAAGCCTGCCTGCCTAGTTTAACCCAATCAGAGCACTTGTGGGTAAAGGTATAGTTCAAATAATATACAATGTACGCCCAATGTGCCATTATGTGACCGTCATGGATGTTTGCTTGCAAGGAATACCAAATGTACAAACCAAAGGGGATTGTAAATAAGAGCCATGCAGTTCCTAACTATAGATCCTCTAAAATGCAAACTTTGATAAAGTGATAAAGTGCAAAAGAAAAAAAGTAAGAGATAAATTAAAAACCCAGCATAAATAAATTATGATCCACTTGTATTTTTTCTTTCTTTTTCTCTCAACACCTCACTACTACATCAAAATTTACACTTTTAGAACATCTATCCTACCAACCCATTGATCATGAGGAATCAAAAAACCGGCACGTAAAGAATAGCATGCAGATAAATGCTTCTGCCACTAATCGATTGGATTACATGTAAATTTACAATGTGACAGCCAAATCATACAAGGTCTTGAGAAATAGCCAGAAGTACTAGCTGAATCCATGCATTACTTGACATTCTAGTTTGTCAACCATATGTTCAACCATCTTTTTCCATAAAGTGTTTAAAACTCAAGTATCATTTCTTTTTTATGATTTTTCTTTATGCAGGCAAGCTGGACAAATTTAAAATCAATCCCCTACAACTGTCGATAGGCAATAATGAATGCAAACAGAATGCAAACAAACAAACAAGACAGGTAGAAATATCATCTGTCAAATAGTTTTTTTGGCGATTATAGTTGTAGCCAAAAACATGATAGAAACCCACTGCTACAGTAAAAAGTCTTTTGGGCGATTATAGTTCTAGCCTTAAACATGCAATTACACCATCTGTAAAATCTTATTACTAACATAGAAGCCCATGGCACTTGCTCCAAATATTTCTGAATAATAAATTGTTACTAAAACTTCTTAGTTATAATGACAAAATAAAGAGTACATTACACTTACTTGCCATGAGATTTGGCTAAATTATACTTACCACCTCTCTAGTTTGGAAAATTACACTTAACCATTTCTAATTTATGTTCTACCAATGAAGATAACTAACTGTGCAACATAAGACTGTGATCTTATTTTTAATATAACTCCATTAAAATTCATAGAAAATCTAATGGGATTTATTGATCCATTAAACGACAACCGACACAAACATTCCATTATTGCCATCACCTGCTTGTACCAAATGCCACATGGGATAAGCCAGGAAGGTAAGCATTTACCCACATAATGACATATGATTCAAACTCCAAGCAAAGTAATAAGCATGTTTTCATGAAAGCAGCACTCACCTGAAATAATCAACCTACCTTAGCAGCAAGCAATTGGGAGACTATCCATTTGCCTCTATAAAAACATTCACATGATTAAATTAAACCCTGCCTACAAGAACCCACCAGCTAGTGACAAATGAAACAAAAAAGGAGCGAAGAGGTCTTGCTCAAAGTAAGCGAACAACCTACCTCTTTGCTTCCAATTCAAGAAACCAGCCAACTGAATATACTAAATCCCTCAGACCATAATTCATAGTACATAAAATGCTCATTCTTGAGGCTCAGTATGGACGCGAACGGTTCCCACCATAGTGATCCCGCCTATCAGGACCAGAGTTACCTCCATCTCTATAATTGTCTCTGCGTCTATCTCCACCATAGCCACCCCTATTGCCCCTATATTACAAGAAACAATTAATATTCAAACTAACAAGATAATTAATGAAATTAATATTCAAACTAAGAAGATAATTGCTGAATTTGAGCTAAAATAAATCAACCTCTTCTCTATAAACATGAAGAGATCATATACATGTAGAAAATGGTAATAGTGAAAAATTGTTTTAAGTGCAAAATACAAAATCATTATTAAGATATGGAGAAAATTTAAAATATTTTTATATATTTGCAACATTTTATTCTGCTTAATAGTTAAAAAAAATCACTAAATGTGCTCAAAATTGAAAATATTAATAATAATAATTCAGTTATTATCAAGAAACACAAGGTTCATGTGGGAACCAAGTACCAAGCATAAATTGAAATAACAATCACAGTATTCATTCATTACTACAACTAATTATGTCAAAAGCACTTATTTATTGTCAGTTATGTAGAAACTAGAAAGAGTGATAAAAAATACCCATGGCCATATGCAGGTGGAGCCCTTGGTGCAGATTTCTCTGCCATGGTAACACTGATTTTGTAGCCCCTCAAATCAAAGTCTGCAATGCAGATATTCATAATTAGTACTTCTTTCCATGAGAAACAATATAAATATATCAATAACAGCATATTAAGCTAGATGTAGTACTATTGTAAAAACCGCCAGCAGAATGTGCAGCAGAGGGATCTTCATAAGCAAGGCAAGCATCACCCTTGTTGTTTCCTTTCTCATCTGTGTATATTTTTATGTTCCAAGGCCACTGATCTTTATATCCTCTCTTCTGCTTTATTCGTCCAACCTAAAATGACGTACAATGTTAGCATAAAGTACTAGAGTTCACAAGAATCACAAATACAAACATATATGAACAGAAAAAAAAAAAACTGCCAAATTCTGGTTCTGCCTCTGTAGTTATCAAAGAAAGGTAAATTTCAGAAGATCCATCCCCCCCTCCCCCTTCCCCCAAAACAGCAGACATAAGCAAACTAGGTTAACTGATACAACCATAAAGACATGCAAGGGAACCAAGAAGATAAGATATATTTTAGTCTGAAAGAAGCACTTTAATGTAAAAAGTTGCTTATAAAAAATTGACAAAAATGATCCTCCATCTAATGAGCTTGTGAAGAAATCAACAGATGAGAACATTACTTGTCCAATGCCTCCAAAAAGTTCCCTCAATTCTTCAATAGTAACGTCTGGTGGTAAGTTTGATATGTAGATTCTAGAGTTGTCGCAGGAATCCCCACAATTCTCATCACACTGCTTCACCTTAGCAGGGGGTTCAGCAGGAGCTCCACTAAAACCACCTCGACTACCAGAACCATAACCACCATCATATCCGCCTAGGTTAGCACCATAAGATGGAGGGTATGATGTGGGTCCACCAGTGTAGCTTGTAGGTGGAGGAACTGCATCTGATCCATAATTTACATTCCCACTGTAGGAATCATAGGTGGGTGGATAGTTTCCACCAGCACCACCGTAAGATTGGGCTGGAGGAGGAGGAGCTTGAGCAAAACCACTATCTTCTCTGCCTTGATTACCACTAAAAGAACCACCCCTATTGCCTCCTCTACCATCATTGTTATTATTCCTACCACTGTTATAGTCATTACCTCGTCCTCCATCGTAGTTAGCAGATCTACCTCCTCGATTACCGCCATATCCACCACCTCTTCCTCCCCTATCATAACCACCACTGCCACCTCGATCACTAGCACCAGAAGGAGATGGTGCACCGCATTTGTTACATTCCACCCTTCTCGCAAAATTCAAATTACCACAACTATGTATAGAAATTTCCAATCAAATACAAAAAGTAAGAGTTAACAGGATATCCATAACTATAATTATTCCAAAAAAGATCATTCTACTGAGAAAATAACAATCGCAAAATTAACCAAGAAAAAGAATTTTAAACCTTGGGTTAGGGCAGCGCCAGTCTCCATCTCTGCCGCCTCCCCCTCCACCTCCGCCTCCGCGTCCACCTCGTCCTCCTCCTCGTCCACCGCGATCTCCGCCTTGATATCCACCACCACCACCTACAATTCACGTTAAATTAAGACATGACAGAACTGAAAATAAACAAGCAAACAAGATAATACACACCTCGACCACCGTATCCTCCACCATAACCTCCATCTCCTCGACCTCCTTGACCACCGCCACTGCCCTTCGCTCCATAACCTCCGCCATCACTTCCTCCATAGCCGCTCTTTCCTCCATAACCTCCGCCATCGTTACCACCGCTGCCCTTTCCACCATAACTTCCACCATCATCACCGGCAAATCCACCACCACCGGTACCTCCTCCATAGCCTCCGCCCCCGTAACCACCTCCTTGATATCCTCTTCCACCCCCTCCACCGCCGCCCTCTTGATATCCTCCTCCACCACGACCGCCTCCATAACCGCCAGCAGCACCATATCCACCGCTACCCCCATAAGGCGGAGGCGCAGAACCACCGCCGTCTTGCCCATAGTATCCAGACATGATCTGATCTAGGGTTTGCTAGCACCAGAAAGTGAAAGAAGGGTTAGATATTTGGGCATAAATAATAAATTGGTGTATATAGACATGGTATGAAGAATAAGATATTTCTCCTCGGCTTTTTAGTCATTGGCAACGTGTACCCAAACAATATACGATATATCTTTATTTTTTTTTCAAATTTAATTACTTATAGTATTTTAATGATAAAAAATAATTATTTTTTAAAATAATCCTTAAAACAAAATATCATAATATATTTTGGTTAGGAAGTGTCATCTTTATTTAAGGGTAAGAAATGTAAATGTGCATGTGTGTGTTTCAAGATTTTTTATTTTAATTAACTCTTCACCGCGCAACGCGAGTGCCTATATTTTCACTTAAATATTTGTTTAACATTATATTAAAAATACAAATTAAAGATAAATTATCTAATGTTTTAAAGTTTAATAAAAATAATAATTATATTTAAATAATAACAAAATTACTTAAGATATAAAAAAATTAAGAGATAATCATATAAAGAAGAAAAAAAATTAAACATGTATTTGTAATTTATTTATATTAAAAAATTAGATCAGCTAACCCAAAAGGAAATTTTAAAGCATACATCTATAATTTATTATTTAAATATCATATTAAATATAATAAAAGTTGGGGGCATACATAAATTTAAGATAAATGGATACTTTGATTCATCCATCTTTTCTATTATCCATCTGTTATTTGAAGTTTTGCCTCAGTTTTTGTGTTAGATAATAGAATGGTGATGACATTAAAATTTTCGTGTTTGATTCCTAATAACAATGCCTTATTCTATATAAGCACCCATTTATACTGAGTTTTTCATGTGGATGAAATCACATAACATTATCACTTTGATAAAATCAAACAAATACTTCTCACAAACAGCATTTATACCAACGGCTGAGATAAAGCCATAATAGCATAAAAATAAAGTAGTTGTGTTCTTTCTTTTTTCCTAAAAGTTCTCCTATTTTCCCTCTTTTTTACTAGTTACCAACAGCACCATTGCAGGATTTCTCCCTCTAACCGTCATTGTTACTCTATAAACAGTATCATTAAACTTGTACCTCGCATAATCATCCAACTCAATAAACTTGTCACTTTCAAGTTTCAACAAATCTAGATCCTCCTTCACAATAAATCCTCGTGGATCAAGTTAAATTCCAATCCTATACAACCTTCACACTTAGATAATAACATGACGCTGTTTGTTGGCACCAAAAACAACTTTGAAGTAGTAGTATGCAATTCTGGGAAGGAAATTTTCCTATCTTACTCTCCTCTCTTTTGTTGATGGTTTTCCTCACCATAACAGAAACTCCTATTAGAGGGAAAGAAGCTGGGCAAGAACTAGGATTAAGGAGTCCTGTCATGTTACAGGTAATTTGAAATAAGGAGGAGAAATTTAGGGAAGTCATTAGTTTTGCTATTTTTACTTTTGCTATTTTGATATGCTGTTCGTAAGAAGCAACGGTTTGATTCTACTAAATGTGATCCTCTCTCTGGATCTAAACACCCACAATTTTTGCAATTTTCTGTTGTCTGTTGTTGCTCTCTCTAATCAATCTTTGTAATTAAAGGTATCTTTTCAATTATATATTTCTTCTGGCCTAATTCTAACGTTGTTTTGACATGAAAATTAAAGTGAGAGATCAGGGTTGTGTTAATTTTGTAATACAGGGCGAAAAATGAGTATTTCAGAGACACAAGGAAGCAAGTTAGCAGTATTACACAAGCATGACTGGCTGATTCTTCTGGTTCTTGCGGCACTAGACGGATTCTTGAATCTGATAGAACCTTTTCATCGCTATGTGGGGGAAGGGATGATGACAGATCTCAAGTTCCCATTCCAAGAAGACACTATACCAATGTGGGCTGTCCCAGTACGTATTTAATTTGCTTCCTGATTCATTCACAACTCAATTGTAACCAAATAATTAAATCTCACTTCAATTCTTCTTCTTTCCTGGAAAATTAAGATCTTCGCTATTGTGCTCCCCATCGTCACATTTGGTGCATTCTACATAATCAGAAGGGACATCTACGATTTCCACCATGCAGTATTGGGTACTGAATTTATTATTGCTGCAATTAATATTTTGCTCTTTCATTGCTACATTTATCATTAATTTATTTCCTGCTGATTAGTGGCTTCTCTGGAACAATATATAGGTGTCTTGTTCTCTTCATTAATTACTGCAGTTATCACGGACTCAATCAAAGATGCTGTAGGTCGACCACGACCAAACTTTTACTGGCGGTGCTTCCCTGATAATATGCCGGTGAATTTTTATATTTTTTCTTTTTTAAATATTGTTTATATATATATATATATATATGCATGTTTACTAATTAACCTCACATTATACATGCGGGTGCAGGTGTATGATAATTTTGGTGATGTTGTTTGTCATGGGATTCCACGTGTTATAAAGGAAGGATACAAAAGTTTTCCAAGTGGCCACACTTCTTGTAAGTCAAATTTGTCAACTATTTTTTCTGTAGGTTTCCATGGATGACTGGCTATGACATTACTATTCCTGAACTAGTATTTAAACCATAATATATATTGTTTAATATAGTGGGATGGGATTTAATATTTAGGTAAAACTTTAATTAAGTATTAAACTTACATAAAACTAGAAAACTTGATGTGAGTTTGACTTGGAGTGATCCAACAACATAATTCACTGATTTAACTATTGCCTAAATTATTTGTATATATAAATGCAGGGTCATTTGCGGGTCTTGGTTTCCTTGCATGGTATTTATCTGGGAAAATTAGAGTGTTTGATGGGAGGGGCCATATTGCCAAACTATGTATTGTGTTACTTCCTTTACTATTTGCTGCTTTGGTGGGAGTTTCTCGAGTGGATGACTACTGGCATCATTGGACTGATGTGTTCGCTGGAGCTCTTATAGGTCTGTCATTAATGAGAAAAATTAATGGTTGAATATTATTGAATGACTTATATATAAGGTGTCATAATATACGTACTTTAGAGTTTGAATTATTCATTTGTAAATAATACGCCTATATATATTAATGCCTCACTCTCTCTTTCGTCTTACTTGTCAGGACTTACTGTGTCTACTGCTTGCTATTTGCTGCTCTTTCCCCTTCCTTCTCATGAACAAGGTATGCTTTGTCCAACTTCTTAGATGCATGTCATTTTTTGTAATTTGACATTTAAAAGAATTTTTTAAATTGATCAAATACAAATTGTTTTTTAAATACTTATCAAATGATTTGATCAAACAGTAATTTTTTTCTTAAACTCAATAAAAAAGTATTTTAAAATAAACAAAAATTCATAATTTGATGAGGTGTGTCCTAACCCTAACCTAATTTGAATAAAATGTGTAGGTTGGGCGCCTCATGCATATTTTCAAATGATGGATGACGAGGAGAGGCAAAGTGGAAAGACGGAGGATCAATTGGAACAACAGACAATCGATGTGGTAAAAGGGTTAACAATTAATGAAACTATTTAATTGATGAATTAAATAATTGATGAATGGCTCATAGTATTTTTTTTTATAAAAAAAGATTTAATTTTTAAGTTTTTATAATATAGTAGTGTATAAAAAAATATAATAAAGATATATGATGTTTGGATTTCTTACTGTCGCTAAATCGTACTATTTCTTGATATCGACTAAATTTAGGCTATTCATGTGATTCGATCATTCGGATCAAACCACGTCATGCCCTTCTTGTTTTTTTTCTTTCAAAGTGAAGTGTTTTCAACTTTTCCTTTAATCTAATAAACCGAAGAGAGAGAGATGGGTTCATTGGGTCTAGCAGAGAAGCCTCATACTATGTGCATCCCATACCCAGCACAAGGCCACATCAATCCAATGCTAAAGTTGGCAAAGCTCCTCCTTACTATGGCTTCCATATCACCTTCATGAACATAGAGTTCAACCATAAACGCCATCTAAAATCATGAGGTCTAGATTTTCTTCGAGAGTTGCTGCAGTGGGAGTGAAAAAAATAAAGGAAAGGCCTACACTACGTTTTGACAAGTTTTGAAGAAAAAAAAAAAAAAAAGAGCGCGACATAGCTTGATCTAGACGATCGAATCATGCAAACAACCCAAACTTAGTCGACAGTAGAAAAAAGCATGGTTTAACAATAGTAGGAGATCCAAACACAGATATATGCCGACTGAATGACATGATTGTCTAGAGGCTAGAGCCTTCCCTTGGTTTGACACTCTTTCACATAAATATTAGTTGGAGACATTTTCTCTTTCGTTCAAACATTAGCTAGATTATTGATTTTTTTTTTTACATTCTAGGTTATTGATTTGTTAACATATTTGGGGACAAAATGCTAGTACTATACTATTAGTCATTTGCTCTTTTTTTTTTTATCCGTTACATAAGAAAAGAATAAAATAATAAAATAATTAAGTGATATGTTTTATAATTATACAATTATTTATTCATATAAAATTATACAATAAAAAAAATATTGTGAGATCAAAATTTATATTTTTATATCATCACGCTTAAATTTTTAATTTTATTTTTAAATGAAAGAAGATTTAAATAAATTAAATAGCAGTTAAGCATAAAAAATAATTTTGAATTTAATGAAACTACAATTTCAATGAAAAGTCTCTAACCAACTTTTTAGGCCATGCATTTTGATTCATCGTTATCAACTTTTTCTTTTTTAAATATTCATGAAATAGCATGTGTATAGAGGTCGGTCTTATAATACTAGAATTTTATTTAACTTCTTAGAGAAAAGTAACGATAAACAAATAAAAGATAATGATAAGTGTAATAAAATAATATATATATTAATTTTTAAGATATTTGAATTTTAAAAGATATTTTTATATAATAAAGTAATATGTATTATTTTAATTTATTTAATATGATAATTATATATTTATTATATATATAATAATGATTAATATTAATACTAGTTTAATTATTGTTTGTTCAAATTGAACCAGTGAATCATAAAATACTAATTTTATTAATTTAATAATTAGTTCAATTTTTAAAATTTTAAGATAATATTTGATACATATTTAAAAAAATTTTAAAAATAAGATATTTAGAATATTATATTCTCACAGATTAAAAAAAATTTTGGGAATAGAATATTTTTATACTTTTTTAGATTTTCATTCCTAATTAAAGAAATGAGAATCTTGTATTCTTATGGTATAAAAATATTTTTAAAATAACAAAATTATTAAATTATCTTTGTAAAACTTGAACAAGTATTTTTATAATATAATATAAACTTTGTAATAAATGTATATTTGGACAATCAACTTAATAATAATATAAACTTAATAATAAATGTATTTAATTTTAATAATAATAATAAAAAAAAACACACATTAAATAATAATAAACTTTATAATAAATGTTTGTGCTACATTTGTATGCCAAACGCATTTAATAATAAATTTTAATGATATTTTATTTTAATTTCTATTTTTAAATATTATTTTTTGTATAAATATATATAAATTGTTTGTGTATTAATACATTTATGCACAAATTAATATGTGTTACCCAACACATTTGTATTAAAAAATTATTTTTTAAAACTATAAAATATTATAGAGTACCAAAGATTATTATTTTAATTTCTATTTTTTAAAAAATTAATTATGTAATTTTTGATATCCAGACAAAAAACTATTAGACTATTGTTTTTGTGATATATATACATAACCTTACTTTACTTAGATAATAATATTATTAATATTATTTTTAAATTATAATTTTGATAAATTTAATGATTTTTTATCATATGTAAAAATAAAGTACAAATTTTGTTTTTTTTATAAAAAATATATGTATGTATAATTCTCTCTCTATATATATATTATTTAAGTGTTATTAATTAGTAGTATATGTATGTATGTTATTCAATTAATAAGTTGTTATAATTTTTTATTTTAATATAATATAAGTAGTTTTAAAAAAATAATTAGTTATAATTTAATATATATATATATTTACAAAGTTCTCAATGAAATATTTCAAAAATTGTTAAATATTTTAAAAAATATTAAAGTTGAACAAAGTATAAAAATTTAATATTTTTGAGAATATTATAAAATATTTTCAAAAATATTTTAAATTAAACCAAATAAATTTTTAAAAATTTATAAGAATCATATTCTTAAAAATTACAAAAATATAATTTTTAAAATTAAAAAATTTATCCATATACCAAATTTCCTTAAATTTAACATCTACGCCTGTGCGCCTCTCATGACTCGTGTGCATCACTTTCATCCTTTTTTCTTATTCAGGGAAATTGAAGACCCACGAAGGCAAACCCTCATCATCCCTTTTATAAATTCAGGAATTTGGATAATAATAAGAAAAAACAAAATGTTGGTTTACTAATTAGTAAGCATACATATGGAGCAGCATTATTGAGATTGCACTATACATATCCTGTGTCCCTTGCCTATGAATGGATCATAGCCATATCTTGTTGAGTTCTTGGAAGTCAATGTAGGTTGGGTCATAATCATATTATTGAGATTCTTAACGAAAAATTCACATACCATATTAATATTATGATGGAATTAATGATTGGATTGCAAGTATTTATAAAAAATAGGGAAAAACGTGTGAAAAGACCTTGTAGTAGAAGTTGTGTTACATAACACGAGACTCGTCCATGGAAGCTGAGAGAAACCATAAGAAATCTAGATTGAAGGGACAGAAGAAGTGAAAAAAGGAAAGGCAGGCATTGGAAGATGTCACCGGCGTCACCTATGGCTGCTGTAGCCACACCAGAGACGTCCATGTGTATGCACAGATGTTGACACCAGAAAATTGTCATGTCACCTTTGTATCGAAACCAGAAGAAGCCTCAAGATGGATTACGTGGAAAGTAACTAAATTATAAATTAGATAAAATAAAAAAGGCAGTAGTGGTGATACCCCTATAAATCTGAGGTAGCCTATGCTTCTTGATGCTGCCGTCGCACCATTCAAGTACTAATGGTCCATTGTCTTCTCTTCCTTTTGCTTATAGTGTTTACCTTTGGTCTAGCTAGTAAGTTAATTATTTACAATTTGTTTAGGGGTCTACTTTCACTACAGGCTAGAGGGAAGAAGAAGCACTTGAAGAGGCTCAATGCTCCTAGGCATTGGATGCTTGACAAGCTTGGAGGCGCTTTTGTAAGCAAAATTTTAATTTTCCAAGTGCAGTTCCTTCAGATTAAGACTCAACTTAAAGATAAAGTGCGCATCTTGTGTATGGATTTATATATACTTGTATATAGGCTCCCAAACCATCTCCTGGACCTCACAAGTTAAGGGAGTGCTTGCCACTGATCCTTATCCTGCGAAACAAGCTTAAATATGCGCTCGCATATCGTGAAGTTATTTCAATTCTCATGCAACGACATGTTTTGGTTGATGGAAAAGTTAGAACTGATCAGAAGTACCCTGCAGGCTTCACGGGTATAATTTCATTTTACTTGTGCCTCCACATTTTTATATTTTTTGCTCACTACCGATTACGCGTTTAATTTTTCAGATTTTTTGTCCATTCCGAAAACAAACGAGAATTTCATACTCCTCTATGATGTCAAGGGTCGCTTTCGCCTGCGATCAATAACTGAGAATGAGGCAAAGGATGGTTTCTTTTACCTGTGTTTATGAGTTTGTCACTCACACATTTTATTACTCCTTTTTTTTCTTCTTTTTTTTTTTTTGTAGTTCAAGCTCTGTAAAGTAAGATCAGTGCAGTTTGGGAAAAGGGGTATTCCCTTTCTGAACACATACGATGGGCGAACCATCCGATATCCTGACCCACTTATCAAAGCCAACGATACGATCAAGCTGGACCTAGACACCTACAAGATCATTGAGTTCATCAAGTTTGAAGTTGGGAACGTTGCAATGGTGACTGGTGGAAGGAACAGAGGAAGAGTTGGAATCATAAAGAGGAGGGAGAAGCATATGGGCACCTTCGACACCATCCATGTCCAAGATGCTGTTGGAAATGAGTTTGCAACTCGTCTGGAAAATGTTTTCATTATTGGGAAAGGGTCAAAGCGTGGGTGCCTTTACCCAAAGGAAAGGGAATTAAGTTGAGTATTATCGAAGAAGCAAGGTTGAGACGTGAGGCAGAAAGGGGTTCATCAGCATAATGGCTATAATCGTACTTTGAGAGTTCTATTTATATATTATCCTTGTAAGACACTAGGAGCCTTGTGTGTTCAAGCAGTGACTAGCTAGTTTGAATTTGGCATCCCTGTTCATATCTAATATAAGAATAATATGTAACATGTTTTTACTATAGTTTCTTTGCTCAAATGGTTTTATATGCAGAAGAAGCTCACAGGCCTCGCTTTACTGATATTTTCATAGTAAAGTCGGATAGAAGGGTAACCTATTGAAGAAAAAAAAAACGTCTCCGTTAAAGGGGAAAAGGGCTAGTTGAGCAGGTTTAGTTGCAGATATACATCATGGAGCCACACCTTCATTAAGGAGCATCTGATCAAAGTGCCAAAGACCTGCAAGTCCACAAATTAATTTCTGCAATTCACCAAGCAAGAAGAATATATACAAATCTATAGTATGGTATAGGACTCAAGTAGAAATTACCATGTCCTTTGCCCACCCTTCTTAACTGAGCCACATATTCTGAGATCTTCTTAATGGATTCAATCTGGTGCAGAAAGAAAATGAGGACGATGATAATCATATTCTGATAAAATGATCTTTCCATTGTCCTACAACAATAGCAAGAATCACTCGAGAAGTTGCTTTACCTGTTCGGCAAGAAACTCGCTTTCAATAAAATCAACAAGTTGCACATCACCATTCTCATTTGCCAACTGCATTAGTGATAATATCCATTTTGAGCAAGATTGTCTTACTGTGTATAATAAATTCAGATTGGGCAATTCAATATGGTGAACAGAAGTTAGTGATTTTACCTTGTGTAGATTGAGAAGTTTCTCATTGTTCAGCTTTTCCAAAGACAATGCAAGTTCCATTGCTGCATAACAGGGCAAACCGTATTAGCACACTGACAAATCATAACTGTGCTTAGTCAAGTTAGTAAAATAAATAAATAAATAACAAAATAACAAATAGATGAAACAACACTATCACGGATGCTTCATGTATAATTCTCATATGTAATTATAAAGTTCACATTGACAACCTCACTGATATTGAGAACTATAAAAACAACACAACAAAATTCAGAAGTTGAATATTTAGAGGAACGAAACTGGAATGAATTATTGACATAGTTTAAGCACAATCGAGATGAATAATTTGTTCTTATATGAAAATAGATGAGTTCACGAAAATCAAAGATACCTCGTGACCGATTTAAATATCATTAATAAACTTTGATCGCTAAATTCTTTAATCTTTATAATCAGAATAAAAATCATCACGCCATCACCTACATAACTTACCATTTAATGCATCACCCTTTTCTACGTGATCATAGTCTGAAAATGGCATCAGCATTGACTGCAGCTTCACCTTTCCTCCTCGTTTATTCTAGTAATCATAAGAAAGAACAACATAATATCAACGCCAGATAAATGACCGAAAATTAAATGATTATTGTGAGTTAGGAAAAGAAAAGAAAAGCAATGCAACAAATACCTGGTATTCCATCAACATCTCAGCATGCTGTCTTTCTTCCACGCTCGAATCATTGAAAAATCTATAAAAGTTGTATGTAATTTATGAACAATTAATTTTGAAGCAAATTCTTAAGTACGTAAGAAGGAACTCAGGATTTCGAGTATCTACTTGGCTAGTCCCTTGAGAGCAATATTGTCTCTGTCAAAGTAGGCATACATGGCATGATACACGTAGGAGATACCGTATTCCACACTGATTCAAAAGGAAAAAAGAAAACTGCAATAAAATACTTGCAGAATTATAAAACAAATTAAGACAATTTTATCTTCCTCAAGCAGAGACACAAAGTATAAACAGCCTGTGGCGTTTCTAATAAACATTAAAGGGATAACAAAATGAAGGAGAAACCAAGGTTTTTTTTCCTCTTTTAGTCATCAAGGTAAGGCATTATGATAGCGAAAAATTTATATAAGGAAAGTGGATTCTGCAAATTAAATGAAGACAGCAAGAATAAGATAACCCAGGAAAGTGGAGGAAGAAAGAACGAAGACTCCATGTATTAAAAGCGTTGTCCATAGGAGAAAAACAAAACAAAACAAAACAAAAACAATGAGAGCAAAATCATATAACAGTATACCACTGTCAAAATGGAGCATAAAACACACAACAAGATGCAACCAAGATTCAAATATAACAAGAATGTGAACCCCACTTGATCTGTTCGTTGAGGGCAGCCGCACACTGGTCCTTGTACTTGTGACGAGCCAGTGATAGTTGTGGCTTAGTGGGAATGACAAGGAGCTCCTTTTGCACTTCCTCGAAGGGTTCAAAAATCACATCCAAAATGGGTGGATTATAAGCGTCCTCAGAGGCCGGAATCGCAATCCCACTACCCGCATTTCTCTTAGAGAATCTCACGGCGGTCGTACCGTTAGGAGTTCTCACAGAAGCAAGAATGGGAGAATGGAGAGACAGAGAAGAGAGAAGCTTGGGTCTCTGTGAGAAGGAGAATGTGGTGGAAGAAGAAATGGCTATAAGCATTTTCAGAAAGACGGAGAGCGACCACAAGAAGAAAGAGCAAATGACGCAGCAAAATTGGAGAAAATGAAGACGGCAACGCAAGAAGGAGGGAGGGATACGATTACATTATAGGAAGATTCTTATGTGGCTTCAGGGAATTTGTGGCCGTTCATGAGGGAACACGTGGATGGTGAGGATCATTTATTGAGAAGTAGCGCGTGGTTGGCTCGTGGTGTGGTGTGGTGACGGTGCGATTAGAGTATAACAGAAAGAAAATGGGCCGTATCCTTGGTAAAACCGTGGTTCTTGAGTTTGTTAAACAGAAAATTCAATTGATGACCCAGGAAAATATATTAAATTGAATTTTAAATTTTGCAAGACAATGAACAAAACTTATTCAAAAATTACTTTTATATTTTATAAAAAAATACATGAAACTAGAAGTTCCTTTTAAGACCCAATTATATAATCTTGAATTGTAAAAAATCTTCACTTGTTCATGTTTTAACCGGAGAATTTAATAAAATTGCAATTACTAGCTAGCTTATATGACATTAGTTAAAAATGAATATATTGAGTATTCTTAAAAGATAAATCTTATTGTTATTTAGGTTTTTTAAAATAAGAACTTTTAATTTAGTTCATTCTTTTTTTTTAAAATAAAATAGTTCCTCGTTAGGTAGAAATGGAAACCCACGTGATTGTTAACCAGTAATATGTGTTTGGGTATTTTAACCCCAAAAATAATGACTTTTTTTTTATTTTAATACATCAAATCAATAAACAGCGATATAAATTTATAATATATATTTAAAGTTTTTATAATATAATTAAAGTAATTTGATGACTTTTTTATAAATATTTATATAAATGAATCACCAAATTGAAGAAAACATGGACTAATCACATCAAACTGTCGCTGCATTCAGTGATCCCCACCCACTAACGATCGCTAGTACTGTAGTACAAAAGATCTTATACGTTCTGTGGCTAAGAAAAAATGATGATTCTAATAAAATAATGAGAAAACGACTTACGAGTGGCGACTGGCGAACATGCAAGCCGACAGCTGTACCATAAAACAATCGTCGTTTGCTCCCCTCTCGTCATCGTCTCTGGGACTGTACCGAAACGACAATAAACAAAAAGTGATTCTACTTTCTTTCGTCACCGGATCTTCTTCGCATGCAAAAACAGCGCTATAAATTTCATCCAGATCCTAGTAGATCAGACGAGACCATAGGAACTCCATAGTACCACTCACGTCTCCAATTCAGCTTCTTCACCCATGGATTCTTCGTCTAAAATGAATATTTCCCTTCTTCTATACCTTTCCTTCTTTGCTTTATTCTCTCCCTCTTCACGTTCCAGGGTTCTGCCTTCCGATTCTCAGAAGGTCTCCGTGGGTTTATACTATGAAAGCTTATGCCCTTACAGTGCCAATTTCATCGTCAATTACCTCCCTAAGCTCTTCAGCGACGACCTAATTTCCATCGTCGATCTCAAGCTGGTTCCATGGGGTAATGCCAAGCTCACAGGAAACAGCACCTTTGTTTGCCAGGTACCCCAATCAAACATTCCCTTCCCCAAATTGCCATAAGCTCTTCTCTTTTGAGGGATATTTAGCTTTAAAGTTCGAATTTTCACGTCACGCTGTGTTTATGAGTTTCGCTTGGTCGAATAAACATGTTGCTAATTTTTTGGATTCATGAGGATTGCAGCATGGCCCATATGAGTGCTTGCTGAACACCGTTGAAGCGTGCGCAATTGGTGCCTGGCCTAGCCTGGTAAGACTCTCCCTTTGGTAGTGAAGGAGACAAAGAAAGTAATGAGCAAACTGGTCCAAACTCCAAACACTGGGAAGATTAAGTTTTCCTTGTTTAATTCGTTTCTAGTGGAATCTCAAGTAGAGTTTGAGCTGTCTTATTTTCATGCATGAATATCTAGAAACAATCAGGTGGTTAAGAGCTCAAGCTCAGCCTTTTATTCTTTGTGGTAGAAGTGTTATATTTTGATATATTTCCATACTTATTTAACTAATGAAAATGAAACGTTTACTGGAGCGATATATTTTGATACACTTCCATACTTACTAAATAGGTAATTGTCCAACCATGGACAGTTTAATTTGGAAATGAAATATTGTGCTAAACGCTCTGTATCTTCGTGCTTTCATACAAAATTAAAGAAACCAATGCAGTAATTTTCTTAGGTTTATGAAGTAAATTTCTTCACATTGTTTTATTGTCAGTGATCATTCTTAGTTTGATCTTACTGTTGGTTCAATATAACGACCTTTATGTTACATGTATACCATAATGTATGAGTATTTTAACAAAATTCATCTTTTTACAGAATGAGCATTTTCCTTTCATATATTGTGTTGAGACTCTAGTGCAAGAGCGTAAGTACCTAGAGTGGGAATCATGTTTTAAGAAATTGGGCCTGGATCCAGAACCTATTGATAATTGCTACACCAATGAATATGGAAAAGAGGTTAGTGATTTTTTCTGACTTTTGGTTAATGTTTTATGGTGTATCCTTACAATAGCACCCTCTCGTAGAGATAGTAATGTGTATATAGTTGCTTTAGTTTCAGTATTTACTGTTAAGATTTAGTAGTTTGTATTTTGCATCTTTCTTTCGCCATGAAATTGCTAGCCAAATAGTATTTATTGCCAAGTTTGTGAATTATCCTTAGTACTTGTTGGCAGTTGGAACTGCATTGCCCTCGACTTTCATCAAAAGTGCTATACCTACTAAACAAAATTCTTTCTATTGGTCACATCACTTTATGTCATTAAGAAAGAGACGGAGACGGAAGTGATTAAAGATTGCTCAAATACCATTTTAAACTTAGAAGTTTTACAAATACAGCTAAATGAAGCAAAGTTGTGGAAAGTTGAGAAATATGAAGGCTGAACTGTCAATAGTGTGGCTTATGCCACTTAATCAATCTGTTCTTGGCAATGAAGAATATTTGTGTCCTTCTTGGTTTCTAGTTTAAAATGGAAATTTCAGAGAGAAGCCCACTTTCAATAGAGATTGAAACCCTGCCAATGAGACCCTTTCTCTATTTTGTAATTGGTGGTGTTTGGTGCTAATATACTACAGAATGAAACTAGTACATATAAGCTACCTACTGCATCTCTGAAAATGGTAGTATCTAGAGCGTGAGCAAATGGCATAACTAACGAGGAGTTATTTTAATTGATTCTGGCAATTACTTCTGCATGTTCCTTGTTTTGATAATGAAATCTAAAGCAGTCTAATGTTCGCTTTGAACCACTTTCTACTGATAGAAGACTCTGCTCCTTTGCTGCAAGCCTGCAACTATTACAAAAAGCGATATTATGGAACTACCAGCTTGTAGCTTCTGAATATTCATCTCTCTTTGTGATAATTTGACAAAATCCTTTATTTATTTATTTTTAATTTCAGCAAAGTCAAACTTGAAAAATGATAATACTGTTTCCAGATAATCAAGAAAATATGACAGATGGCTGAGTCTATAAATCATCGTTTGGCTGAAATTTTTCTCAAGTGGCATTTACCATTTTTATGCAGCTGGATCTAAAGTATGCAGCTGAAACAAACAGCCTGCAGCCTCCTCATGAGTATGTTCCATGGGTAGTTGTGGATGGGGAACCACTCTATGAGGTTAGTTCTGCTATCATGACTCGGGCTAAACACACACCATTCCCACTATATGAATTTTTCTCGAAGCTATACCCCTAATTAACACATCATAATTAAAATTTGTCTCTAAATAGCTTTTGTTGCCAAATAATAGCTGTGGACATAAGTGAAATTACAAATTTATAGCCATTTATAGAAAATTGGATGTTTCTGGTGTTGCAGGATTATGAGAACTTTATAAGCTATGTTTGTAAGGCATATAAAGGCACTGATGTCCCCAAAAGCTGCAGCCAAGTATTCTTCGATAATGTTCATATGGTGGATGCAAAGCATAAACATTCAGTTTGTGATAAGGAAACAGTGATGCCAAACTTATGGGAACAACTAAGGTCAACCATTACATCATGGATAACCCAGATGAACTTTGCATGAGCAATATAGATGTGCCAATCCTGTATGATTTCATAGTGTTTTGATGCTGTCGTTATCTGTAAACTTGTGACGAGTCAGTATTCTCTCAGCAAACTCTTGTACTGTCTGTGAATGCAATCAATAGTACCATCTCAAACAGAGAGGCTAAAATTTATATAAACTATACACGATCAAAGCAGCACAAAGCCAAGAATGACTACAACAGATACTTCTTAATTATAATGCTCAGTTTGTTTTGTTAGAAAATAAAAACTACTTGCTTTTTTTTAAAAAAAAAAATTCATAGATACAATTTTTTTTTGGGGTGTTTCAATATAGAAAAGAATTATTTGGGTTAACTTGTAGTTTTATGATTATGTTAGCTCATGGCAAGTGACAAAGGTCCTAATACTATGTAGTCATGGGCAACAAAATACTTTTTTTTTATATCTCAACTGCAACTGCCTATAGTCCCAACTCTCAAATAAGCATAACTCAAGCTTGCGCATCCGGGGAATCAACACAACATCATTGAAGCAAGATGATTTTTAAGACTAGGAGGAGCATTGGCCCAAAATAGAGAACAACGCTCCCATACAAATGATAGACATGATAAAAAATGGGGATGTGGATGAAAAACACCTCAACTCTGAGTTATCCATTACCATCTCTAACCACCTATAATAAACCATGTAGTTAGTGATAACTTTCATTAAATTTTATTAATTATTATGATATTGTCACATCCCTCATTTTAGTTTCGATGCTCTTCGTGCACCGTAGCCTCTTCTAATAGGAACTGGATTACATATTCATAATACTAATAAACAAGAGAATAATAACTTTCACTCCTTTTGGCATACACATCTACAGTGTCAATGTAATCTAAAATTTTCTTTACAAAACAGTAAAGGCTTCATAGTTTGTTAACGGTAATTAGACAATGCTACAACAATTTGAACTTTGGGAAACAACTTGGCAAAGAAGTATGTGTTGATAACCAACCAGCTTTGTAGAAACATACTGTTTAGCAACATGTCCTATTTGAGTTCAAAGCTCGATCTTGAACAATTAAAAATTGTCCACTAATATTGGTTTACATCTGAAGCAAAAAAAAGAATAAGCTTCCTCGAATATAAGTAATCCTGTACACAGTTTGATTAAATTTTTTAGGGCCGTTCACTTTGAGTAATATTCATATCAGAGTCTGCTCTATTTGGAGTTCAATAAATCATTGAACAAATGAATGCACTTCATTGTTAGGAAATCATCTTGGTTTCTCCAAGTTATTATTTATTAACAACACTTTAGATGATCAGTGACACAAAGGACATAAAACCCAACCTTGAAAACTGTCTTACCGGTCTCAGGTTCACTACAGATATTTTTCCCCATTGCCCCACCCATCCCTTTTTCAGTATATAAGCAAAGCCATCAATACAAAATATAGATTGAATTTAACAAATTGTAGGATAGGAGAAATTATGAGATTTTCATCAGCATTTACTCTCGTAACACTAGTTCATTTTAGTAGACTGATTGAGTAGTTTAAGAACCAGACCTGATAAGCTTTTAGAAAAGACTGCCAAATAGCATGGCTCGAGATAGTTTTGGACTCAAAGCATAAATTGAAGTTGCAGGCTTATTTTGACACTGGAGGAATATAGAGCCTTCATTTATATGCACTGGACTATTTACTCTGCGGTCCTCCCCAGTGTCAATTTTAGTGTCAACACCATTATATAAGATACTCCACTTCTTGAGCTTAAATGCAGGCCAACTTGAGATCACAAGAATGCAATTGCTTCTATTCTTTTTCAAACTGCATATCTTTCCCAAACATATCATAAGCTAGTATTCTTCTTGAGAAGGTATGATAATGACTTAAAACTAGCAAAACTAAACAATGAACACCAAAGTTCACATTTAATTAGTCTATCTTGAAAAAGCATCGTATTTCAGGCAACAAGGTCTACTTCATCTCGATCTGGCGGAACCACATCCAATCTCATCATGCTCCTATATTGATTAGGAATGGGAGCCCCGGCATGCACACAAAGTTCCACCACAGCTGGAGCCTTTCCATAATACCTCTTCAGATTATTATTCAGAGCAGGGCCATTCAAATCACGAACATGCCAAACATGATTTGGATTCACAAGATCATCGACTGTGGCTTCTTGCCATGCATGTAAACCATTTCGAGATTGATGCTTTGATGCTTTACACATTCTCACCTTGTGTCCCTTAGGACCCACCTGGACCTCAGGACAATAGCCACAAGTATTTACAATATACTTCTCCATCATCTTGTTTGCTCCAGATATCATCTCAAACCATGAGTCTAGTGTCTTTATACCTAAATCCCTTAATTTGCTTCTTTCTTCATCCCTCAACTGATCTAGACAGTTACACTCATTCTCTACCAAATACTTGATCTTCTCAACAGGCTTCATCAAGATCAGAGATGACTCAGGTAAAGAATTGACATTCTCAAAGGAAAATTTTCTTGTAATTTCATCCCCCTCCATGACTGTCTCAAAATCTACTATTCTTCCTTCAATGCTATATACAGGTTTCGTTCTTCTTTTAGTGGGATGCTTTTCAAGGTCAAGACCAGCTTGTATACAAAGTTCTATTATGGCAGGAATACGCGGAACAATGTGCTTCTCATCATGCCCAACTCTTGGTTTACCAACACGGTCAAAAAGATGATAGCATTTTGGAAAGAAGACCACATCTTTAACCCCTCCCCTTCTCCAAACATGCATAGCACTCCGGAAACCACTCTTTGGCCCTGTACATGTCCGAATTTCATGACCCACATGGCCAATGTGAACCTCATTACAGAATCTAAAAAGACAAAAATCATTAAAAGTGAATTTAACAAGTAAAAGCTGTTATAAATTGTTAGGTTTGCACTAGAAAACTCCACACAAGTTGAAAGACTAGATCAGAAACACAAAATAATCAGGATTTAATATTTTGGGGGTTTTAGGTAGACCTATTGATATTCATGTGTTCTGGTTATCACATAAAAATTAACTCTTCACCTCTTACTATTATCAGGTCCTATATCTTCATATCTTCCCTTATCATGCTTCATAAGAAATTAATTTTTATGAGAACCATAAATGAGGTCAAAAATCTAGTAATACAACTCAAGAGGCCATGAGAGATATACTATCCAAATCTTTATGGCTATGTGGGCGTTGCTGCAAAGAATGAAGAGACAAGTAAGAATTTACCCGAAACTAGTTTGGCTGATTAAAATCGATCCCTTAAATTATGCAGTCTCAACTCTGAAAGGTATATAGAAAAAACGAATCCCCAGACAAAGGCACTCAATGGTATATGCGTGAGGGGGTTAGTGTGCATATGTCTAGCAATATGAGAGGAAAGGAAACAAGCACCTACAATTATCCTTAAAAGAGCCAAGTCAAGCTCACTTGTTGACTGCAAATCTGATATTTCACTATGCCTATAATTCAAAATCTCAAATGGGAGTTATGACATGGTTTGCTTTCTTTAATAAAGTTAAAGTTCAACATCTCGATCTTCATGGAATAATGTTCTCCTCTCATATTGCTAGCACACACAATCAATAACGTCGAATGTTGCTAAAATATTGGAAATCCCAAGGAAAAAAAAATCTTGACAAAAGGCTTAAACATATTGGCAATACAAACCAAAACATCAGGAGATGCTTATAATGTTTTCCTGCATATGAAATGCAAATCTATATGCCCACTTGAAAGTATGATAATCAATGAATAAACATTCATAGTGAGCTTATAAGCATTAGTAAGCCCAAAGCGATGAATTATGTACCTGCAGCTTTGGACGGGAATTACTTTCACAAGTTCCGACAAGCCAAAGAGAAGAGACTGACGAGCTTGATAGACTCGATGAGCCACCTCGACGAGTTCAGGAACCAAAAGCCCATTGTCAGGGGGTTCTTCCAGCATCCGGCAAGGCTGTGCCTTTCGAGCTTCTCTCTCCGCTTTCGCCCTTCGAATTAAAACTTTCATGGGCGTCACATATGGCTTTCTCTCTGACTTTCTCCGACAAGGCTTGGGAATGTCGGAGTACAACGGGTCATCTGGATCATCGCCGAAGTTGAGCCTCCTCTCCGTCGACAAGGATAGGTTTCCTTTCAACCGATAAGACAGTGGCTTCAGAAGAGAAATATCCGATACGATTCTAGCACGCATCACCTAATGAGATTCTGATCAATTGAGCAAGTAGAAGGAGAATGCTGCTGTGACAATAACGGAAACAGGGGTATAACGTATGGTCTATGGAGACGCCGGAGCTCCGTCGTCAATTATGACAGGAAAATTCACCGGCAAAAGATGATAAAAATGGAGGCCTGATCCAGCCCAAGAAACAGGCCTGTTTTGAGGCCCATCCGATTTCTCCCTCCTTAAAAGAGAGAAAGAACAAAGCAGACTGTTAAACACAGAGCATAATTAGATGAGAAGAAAAAATGATGAGAAATTAAATAAGAAAAAGTGATTTGAATTTATACTTCAAGTGAAACTTACTTTTCAAGTTTGTGATTTATACTTACCAGGTATTCTGTGATTAACAAGAGAATCTAAATTCATCCCAAAGCATCTTTTGGCCACATGTAAGATATCTAGATATTGATAGTTTTAACAAACAAAAAAATTACTAGATATTTTTAAATCCTCATAATTTTTATGCCAAAAAGTAAATTTTGTTAATTAAAATACCTATGGCTGAATAATGAGTAGTGACTAATGAGGAGAAAACATAGGATTTTGCTCCTGAAGGAGTTATAGGAGAACTTACAAAATAATGTTGGCATTGATGCATGTGTATTTCTTTTACTTTGAAGAATTAGTATGTGGGAAATTAAAAAAAATTAGTTAAACAGAATTTTATCTAAAAAATATGAGAAATTAAAAAACATGTCATGGCCTAGAAAAGTTACAAAACAATTCCTTCAATTTAATTTTTAAAATGCAATTAATAAATTACCCTTTTAAAATAAAGTCTATTTAAAAGGAGAGGACTACTTTAATTTTAAATAATATGCAATTTCCTTTTTAAAATAAATTACTCTGAAGGGATCTCTCGTCAGCAGGCTGTAAGAAGAGTCCAGAGAGGACTACTTTATAGGTGTTTTGTTTTGTTTTGGGGGTTTGTTGTTTTTCAAATTAACAGAAAAACCATCTCATTTAGATAATGATGCGTTTACGTATTTTATTTATTATTATATATTAATCTCCCACACCCATAGTTAATTATTCTCATTTATTATAGTGCTCATCGGTAGAAATTATAACAAACGTACGCATTTCGTACGCTATGTTGGTATAAAAACGAAAGGTAATTAATTTGAAATACAGACATACTTCCAAGCAAGAAGGATTTGGAGAAATATTCAGAGTGTTTGTGCTACCGACTAAATTATATTCATATGTTAAGCTTGAAAGAAAAGTAGCATTAAGTACACAAAACCATTTACATACCCAACCTTGCTGTAACGGCATGCCTCTTGCACACATTTACACAAACACATTGCCATCATCATCACCATTCACCATACTATAAATACATCCTTGTGACACACAGAACTTAACACAGTTTCTGGGTAAAGTTTTAAGAGTGCATTTCTATCTTTACTTCATTCTCAATCATTTTATTTAGAATTTCCCGTTTCGCAATGGGAGCTGGGGGAAGTAAATTAAGGAAATTGGTGGGTGCTTCAAGTGTTTATGCCCATAGGCATTTACAAAGGTCTGTATTGGGACCAAGAGGTTATGTTCCAGTTTGTGTTGGTGTGAATGAAGAGAATAGCATGAGATTTATGGTTCATACTAAAGCTCTCAAGGATGCAGATTTTTGTGAGCTCCTTAGAAAATCAGCTGAGGAATATGAATTTCAGAATGATGGGATTCTCAGGATTCTTTTTGAAGCACAAGACTTTGAAGATTGGATTATCAAAAGGTACAAGAGAAAGAAAATTACGAAAGCGAAACCCAATAGATTATATCTTCTCAAGAGATCTAGCGTGGAAGAAAGAAACAAAAGATATTATGTAATATCAACATTAGAGACTTAGGGTTTATTAATTTGAATGTCATTTTGATTTTTTATTTTATAAAATTAATTATGAGAATTTATACTAATATTATTTTTATATATTTATACATATGTTATTAATAAAAAATATATTTTTCTTTTTTTCTTTTTTTTGTAAAATTGAAATTCATAATATATTTTAATTTTTTTGTACTTTTTGTTTCTAAAACACGTTTTATTTTTTTATTTTTAGTTAAAAATAATAATTCAAACAATTTTTTATTTTTAAAAAATCGAAAAATTGATTTCATAGAGATAGAAGTTGTGGGGGTGAACAGTAAATTTTTCTAACTGTGGAACCGTTTACATAATGTAATTTTCTTTCTTTAAATTTGGCCTTATCAAATTTATAAAAAATATATATATATTTGTCTCTCTTCCTTGATTTCACTGTTCACCTAGCATTAAAGTTCCACTTCCAAACCAATATATTACAGTTCTTTTCTCTCATTAGGTTGTTCCTTTCACATTAACAAATTCCTACTGAAATTACTTTCACGAAGTCATGAGAAGAGCACATGAATTTCCCAAAAAAAGCCTATAAGTATCAAGTTAAATGTATATTTGAATTAAGAAGAATAAATTAAGAAAAAGATGAAGGGAATGAAAGTTTTAATTTACTCATTCATTAAATTTATATTTAAATATAATTTTTGTTCTCTTAAAATGGTTTTGAAGTAAGAAAATATCAATAAATATATAACAGAAAAAAGTGTTAAATTTAAATCTAAATACATTGAATTAAATTAAATTTTTTTTTTTTTACTTTTATTCTCTCCTCGACTATTTTCTTTGATTTGAATATAACTTAAGTCTTGATGATCTGTCAACATATACTTATATCAAAACGAGTTTAAAATTTTATATTATTTGAAGAAATATTGAATATTGAATTTGGTTTTACTTTTTTTAAAAAAATAAAAGTCAAATTGGGAATTGACCTATATGATTAACTCTAACTATTGTATTGCAAGTTTACAAGACCTTCAGCGTCTATTTGATAATGAGAATTTGAAATAATTAAAATTAATAAAAAAATTAAAACAAGTTAACATAAAACTTTTAAATTTTTTTATTTTAAAATTTTAAAAAAATAAATATATTTCATTTCTTTCTTTTCCAAAATTTTTCCCTCAATTAAGGTTTAAGCCCAAATCAATTGGGCCCAACCCAAATATCCAAGGTACACCATTAGATCATTCAAATTTGAGTAATTAATACTACTTTTTCATAATTAAACTAAATCAAAGTGACCACTTTTTTATTTTAAAAGTTTTGTTAACCAATACCTTATAACATTAGTTAAATTTTTTTCTTTAATTAATAAAATTTTTTAACATTAAAAATTATTAGTTTTATCAACTTTTTATAAATTTAAGTCATTAAATTTTTGATCAATTTAAATTTATATTAATCATAATTGAAGAGCTATGTGTTAAAATTTTAATAAAAAAACAAAAAAAAATGAGTGTTAAAATCAACTACTATAAAAAAATTAAATTAAATTAAATTAAATTATTTTTAAATCATATTTTTAACTTTATTTACTTAATTGTAATAATTTTATTTTTATTATGAGACTTTAATTAACTTAAATTAAATTAATTAAAATTTAATAAATTTTTAAATACCAATTGTTTTGACCACAAAAACCAAAGGTAATTTGAACATACAAACATGCATACCTTGGAGTCAAGAGGAAGAAAGGGCTTATAGAGATACACAGAGTTTTTCTGCAAACTGACTAAATTAAATTCATATAGTACATAAGCTGGCAACAAAATTACCGCAAGTACATTATATTAAACGTAATGCATATATATCATATCCAACTTTACTGTTACGGCATACTTAACTTCTTCTCTTAGACATTTATACAAACACATTACCATCATCACCATACATATATATCCTTGTCACATACAAAACTTAGCACAGTCCCTAGCTAAAGGTTTTTAAGAGGGCATTTAATTTCTTCTGAGATACTATTTCCCTTTTGGCAACGGGAGCTGGAGGAAGTAAATTAAGGAAATTGGTGGGTGCTTCAAGTGTTTATACCCATAGGCGTTTACAAGGGTCTGTGTTGGGACTAAAAGGTTATGTTCCCATTTGTGTTGGTGTGAATGAAGATAATAGCAGGAGATTTATCGTTCATATTAAAACTCTTAAAGGTGCAAATTTTTGTGAACTCCTTACAAAATCAGCTGAAGAATATGGATTTCAGAATGATGGAATTCTCAAGATTCTATTTGAAGCACGAGATTTTGAGGACTGGATCATCAAAGTATACAAGAAAAAAAAGATTTTGAAGGTGAAATCAAGGCAATAGAATCTTCTTAAGCGATCCAATAAAAAAAAACGAGAAAGGAGAATATTTTATGTAATTTAAATCATTTGGATTTAAATTCTTTTAATTTTGTAAAAAATTAAAGTACTAATTTCATAGGGATGGAATTTGCCTAGATATGTTGAGTCTTATTTTTTGGTGTTGGATCCTTTACACATAATGTATTTAATTTTCTTTCTTTATTTCTTCAAATTGGTATTATTCCAACTTCATTGGTATATATCTCTCTTCTTCTTATCTGCAACTTCATTTCCACACCAATATTAGTCCTTAATTTCCAAATTCTGTTGTGTGCTATTTTTGGAAGGATTTGGCATTTTGGTGTTTAGTCTTTATTCTTTCTTTCTGCCTTTTGTCTTCACATAATAATCATATTCCTCTCTCTCTCTCTCTCCAAATGGGTTTAGATAATTTTTTTATAGCTTTAATTTATGCATGCCGATTGAATGTTGGCTAATTGAGCAAATAAATTAATGTTGGATCCTTGGGATTTTAATTTCTTATTATAGCTTTCCCAAACAAATTTATTGGTAAACTAATGAGTTCCAGTTTTTCGTTGTAAAATCTCTTAACTGACATACGGAGAATCTAAAATAACAAATGAATAATACATTTATAATTAATTAAATATATTTTAACATGAATCTAGAAAGTATTGATGTATTTGAGTTTGATATCTTACTGCTTTTACCTTTGTAGTAAATAATTAATAAAAAATCCTCAAAAATTTTGGAAAATATTTCAATATTTATTTGATGTTCATATACAAAATGACTAATTCTGGAGATTAGTTTCCAAACACGTATACTTCTGACTTAATGTTACAGCATAAATAATTTGAGTCACCCAAAATCACAGCGTCGATATGTCCGAGTGGTTAACGAGACAGACTCGAAATCTGTTGGGCTTTCCATGTGCTGTTCGAATCACGCTTTCGACGATTCTCTTCCAATTTAAGGGAAACTCTTATCTTTCTTTCTTTCTTTTTTTCAGAACTATTTTTTTAATATATTTTATATTTTCAGATAAAAAAAAGACGAAAGCCCAAACTTATATATAAAATATAGCATGTATATGTATGTGTCATGTTTCACGTTATATTCCATCAATTTTACTCTCTTTTCCAAATTTAAATTTAATTTTTTTATCGATAATTTTTATATATTAAAAATATTATCAAATATTAAATATGAATAATTCTCTCAATAAAAATTTAAATTTAAATTTATTATAATTTAAAAAATTAATATTTTTTATTTTATTCAACTTTCTTTCCTAACCTAAACTTAATAATAACTCTTGAGTTTGTGTATTCCTAATCCCCAAAAGATGTTCACGGGTAGAGGTGAATCAAGTCACAGCACTGGTTGGGAGTTAAAGCCTCTTCACCTGAGGCTCGAGATATATATCTGGGACCCTCTCCACTTTATTAATTGGATTCATGAGTTTATTTATATACATACATACCCAAGAGATCACATCACATACGTACATAGTAACTAATATATATCTAGGTATTAGGTATATTTTCAAATCCAGTAATAATTAGCTCAAGAAAAGTGCTAATATTTCAAGATATGATTCATGAAGTTACCAAGAAGTAAAATGATGTTAATGAAAACCGAACGTGTACGTGAGTTGGTAAGTATAGTAGTACCTGCCACCAAGTACTACATGAAGGATACTATATATACATGTATATGTATTATTCAACTTTTCATAATGGGAGTAGGTAAAGTGTAACTAACAAAGATGGTAAAATCCGAAGGAAAAACCAAAATGACAGAGAAATAGTGAGTAGTGAGAGAAGAGCAAAGAGAATGAGATTTAGAAGAGAGAGAAAGTGAGTGAAAATCTGAGGCACAGATATGGGTGTCCACTGTCGGGGACCTTAGCAGCAATTTGTCAAAAGAGTAGGGACCTACTTTCCCTGCCTCTTCACTCTTCTTGATTTTTTCTTTTGACTTTTGAACCTTTTCTTTTCCCTCTCAAATTTTTTAGATTAATTCATTAAAATTAAATATAAATACAAATATTTATTCTTAAAATTTCACGTAATTTTTAATTGAACTTGTGTAGTTTTAATTAAATATTTTAAATTAAATATTTTATACTATATATATATATTAAACTTTTCTTAGTGTGTAGCTAGCTAATTATATATTAATATAATTAATTATATGTCATGTCAATTAATTAGAACATAAATTATATTTTTTAAAGAATTAAAATGACACATAATTGACAGCCACAATATAAAATTTAACCACATATATACTAACAAAGATATAATAGCATGAGTCAAATTAAAATATTTAAAATTTTAAAATTTTAAACTATAAAATATAAATTAAAAATTAAATGAAATTACTTCTAATTAAGGAGAAATTAATAATTTGACTCTAAATTTACATTATTCAATACATCTACATATTTATAATTAACTTAAACCTAATTTTGCTAACACAGATGAGGGTTTCAAATGTTTTTTTATCTATAGAAATTGCATGATCTAGATTTAAATTTAAGTTATCTCTCATTAGTAAATTTTGTGTAAGTACTTTTTTAATTTGAGAATCTGTCTTGACTTTGCTCTGACATATTATTCTTTCACTTAAAATTTTTTTACCAATAAATAAATAAACCTAATCTGCTAAAAAAATTTCTAACCTAAACTGCGGGGGCAAATTAAATGGAATTGGATCCTTTACATTAATTTTTTTAAGTATATATAAGAGTGATAAAGCCTAATTTATACATTTTAGCTAGTTTCTTTTTTTAAAAAAAAATTGCTCTTCACTCAATTATGGAGAATTCAAAGACAAAGTTAAACAGGCAACCACGTACTCCCTCTGCAGTTTGCAATTAAAAAATGCCCATCTTCCTGCGCTTTTTGTTTGTATACAGTAAACATTGCCCTTTTCTCTTCTCATTTTACCTTCCCTGTCTTCTGCATTCTGCACCACTGCACTGTCAAAATTTTCAGATTAATCAATTAATAATCCAGTCAGACCCTACATTACATACATCAAATTACACATTGTAACCTACCATGCATTTTCGAACCCTCCAGCTTCCCATGTGTTCACTCACAGTACATGCCATCTTGTTTCCATAACTTGCGTCCAGTCACTTCTTTGAAAACAAAAAACAAATTGATCAAACAAAACTAAACACGTTCGGTTTAAGTCATCAAAATGCCAAGTATATTACGTCGAGTAATAGCACCCATGTAAGAAATTCTCTATTGACAATTTTTTTTAATTAAAAAAATTTCATTTTGTGCAATATACACTATTTATTCACATTTTTACATAAATACTTGTCTGTGTTAGCAAAATTGAGTGTTTTTGTACTGTATCATAAGTTTGATGATGTGATGTTTTGTGCAAAATTTGAAGTTTAATTGCTTGGTTGTTGTAACTAGCTACGCACAGATTTTAGTCGATAAATACTGAAGAACGAATTTCCAAAATTGCAAGCCATATATATATATATTTGTTAATGTTCTTAATTAATATGAAATTACACTCATCATAGGAACTGAAGTACACGGAATTGCACTAAATATTCAGTTTTGATATGTTTTTTTTTTCTATCTTTATCTTTCAATATTGTTTCTCTTATATATATATGATATAAGGACCCTGCAACACTGAAGATTCGGGTCCATCTCATCTAATTGAGAAGGCCTCTAAAATTAATAGGTCTATCACTAGGCACTAGCTACCTATAGTTACCTATATAGTTGACTTGTTCCATATATAGGCCATATATCTTAATCTTACCGTCATGCTCTTCATCGTTTCGCCCACATGAAAATTAATCGTCCCACTTAATTTGGTCCATAAATTAAGTCCATCAAATAAATGCCTTACGTACGTATGACTTATAATCTGATGCAACCTAATTATCAAAATACTCTCAATCTCAATAACTCACCCACTTGCTCCACAAATTTAAGCATGTGTGCTCCCTACATTACTCCATCAGCGTACGCACGCACCTGTACACTTACCTTGCCATTAGTGCAATTAATATTACAAATTTAGTAGTTGAGAAGATTTATATATATACATTTTTTTATATATAAAACTATTCAATTAAAATAAAATATATAATTTTTTTAAAAAAATTAATCATAAATGAAATAAATTATATAAATAATATATATGTTAATTTTTTTATTAGAGAATTTGATAGCAGATATATAAAAATTAAAAATAACCTACTTTTGGTTTCTGTAAAAGATAAGTAATAATATGGTTTAGTCTATGAAATATCATAATATAAATTTTAGTTATTAAAAAATTATGATAGTTAACTCATTAATCTCTAAATCTTTAATTATTAATAGACAAGAGATGACGTGACACGTTAAATACGAAAGTTGACTATACTAAATAGTCAATAAAAAATAAAAAAATATATACTTTTTAGTCTTGGTCTACAATTTACTTATGTCTGATAGTGTTTTTGTTCTAATTTAGTGATACTAGTCATTTACTAAAAGAAATCACTCATGCGTGTGCATAAAAGTTTGCTGACGGAACATATTATATAATACTTTAAAAGTTAGAATCAAATCAAGTTGAAGCTTAAGCTATTTCGATAAACATAATGGTTTGATGGAATTGCTAGGTGCTAGCTAGAAAAGATTTAAATTTGTGTAGCTTATAAGTGAAAAATAAAATATATGTTACATATGTGATAAAAATATTACACACTAGTACTGATTTGTTTATTGATTATATAGTTAAAATATTATATATGTTTAGTTAGAATTATTAAGAAAGTCGACATATAATAATATCTCTTTCTATATATTATTTTTATGATGTTATTTCACTTCAATAACTAAAGGATATGTGCTAGATAAATATTAATTAAAAATAAAAAATATTAAATATTTATTTATTGGATATTTATAATTAAGTACTTATATATGAGTTTATTTGCTACAAATTATAATTTAAAAACATAATTAAATATTAATCTATGATTAATTGATTTTACTTGTTACACTAAGGACTAACAATACAAATATTTTTAATCTTTTAAAATAATTTAATATTTAAAGTATCATGTTATTTTTTTTGTTGATAGTTAACAACATAAAAATTAACAGATTAATTATTATCATCTTTTAAAGATCAAAATATGTATTATAATTTTTTAAAAATTATATCATATTATTATTTATCTCTTAACCATAAAAAAATATGTATTTCTAAAAATTACATCTAAATTATTTCTTAACCTATATATATCTCTTGTTATAACTTCATTTCATTAAATGAATTTTTTACCATTTGAAGATGCTTTTTGACTTGACTCTTGATATTTACAACAATATTTCTAACCCCAACAAAAAAAAAATAGATTGTTAACTAAGAAAAGAATTTGGGGAATTGTTTGAAAAGAATTTGAATTATGAAATTAGGTTTTGTGTGTTACTGTTGTTGTTGGGAGTTGTTGAGGGAACAAGCATAATTGAGAAGGATTTTGTTGGAAGAGGACGAAGCAGGCAAATTGGGTGCGAGGATAGTGCACCATGGGATCCCATGCCACGCCCCCCAATATATACATATATAGGATTTGATTAATCAGTATACTAATAATATTAATTAATAAAAAGTTGATTGGTTCATATATAGAATTATTTATTATTAAAAATTATTATTATTTTTTATTTTTTTCCTATCATCATGCCCCTATACTTATAAGTCTTTCATATATAATAATACATAGCATCCCGTGACATACGTCATGGGTGAATAATTGAACTGATAGACCCCTCACTTAGTGATTGTGATCATACGACATATTCTTCTCTTCTTTTCCGTTCTCTTATAAAATTGCCTCACTAACTTTTCTCATATAAATTCTTTACATAATCTCCCCACACTAACGTCAAAAGTTTTAAAATGTGTGAAGGACAATGTTAGATATGATATCAATTCTAATATTATTTTTTATTTCGATTTAATTAAAGAAGAATGAAATTGAAACACGTACGTACACTACGTAATACAACAAAATAAAATTCTTTTGGCTCTGCCATCTAGAATTGGAGAGAGGAGTGGATACGTCATCAATGATTGTGATGACAACTCAGCTCATAAAAGATTTACATCCATTTAGATTAATTGCATTATTAATAATTAATTAGTAAGTAATCCCAGGTATTGAGTAAGATCGTATCTTGTATGTATTTTTTTAACTTTTTTTCTTTTCGATTGGCTGCTTTGTTAATAAAGTATTGGAAATAATGCGCCAATCATTTGTAACAATTACAGTAAACAATTCCAAGTGATGTCGAAACGTCCAAATGTGATTCTCTAATCAAGTAAGGCATCCTTATAAGTCAATTATTCTTATCTAACAAGAAATAAATTTAATAAATATTTCAAGTGAAGAGAAACTAATTAAGTATGTTTTATTCATAAAAAAAATGATTAAACAGTAAAGAGTAAAAGCAAAATAAATTGAAATTATGAAAAACCCACTCCCAAGTCCCAAAAAAACAAAAGGGTGGCATTTTTTTCAACCAAATCAATAATTGGATGTACTATTTGTAAGCTTTGCCCTCACTTGTCTCCATGAATTTAGCGTCATTAGACACCTAAACCCCATTTTTTGCTCCTAACTCTCACATCAAAACCATTCAACCATCCTCATTCCAAACACTCAAACAACACGCTTAACGACAACCCTTTAATTACTAACTTCATTATTGAAAGTAGCTACTTAATTTGAAAACAATTCTTCTTAATCATGCTTACTTATCAGTTTAATTGCTAAAATTAATTAACACCATTGTTATAATCTTTACATAAACTATCTTTCTACAGCATATGCCAAAAATAATTAGTAGATTATGTAATTACGAGTAATTAATATTTCTTCAAATCATCAAATTGTATACTCTGCATGAGATGAAGGAAAAAGAAATAAGAAAGGGGAAAACAATGAAAAGATATTGGTGGTCATCACAGAATAATTGAGAATTCAAATGCAATGGAAATTGGAAAAGAGGGTTAGCTTGGTCGTACTAATTTTGTAGGGCCCTTAAACTGGAAAATTGGTCCTCATAGATCCCCATTCATACCACCAAATTTGGTACTACATATTATATATTGTCAACAAATGCCCCAATTATAAATCAATATTTGCAATACACACACACACACACACACACAATGTGGGCGTTAATATTATATGGTGCAAAATGGTGCATGGTACAGGGACACAGCCCCACGTGTTATTGTTTTGTCCGTTCATTTTTGTGCCTACAATACAAACTAAACAATGGCATGTGCTCAAGGGCAACCCTCCATAAGATTAACTTCATTTTGAGAGAGCTCTATGTGCAAAGGATAAGATTAAGTGTCATATTCAAATATTTGTCTTGTCATTATATAATTCAACACACCATAATTCAATCATTTAAAATTTTTTCCTTCTCTTATGTATCATATTCTTTGGTATATAAACAAAGTTTATACATCTATATTATAATAATTTTGAGGTCTTTCAATAAGTAATTTTAAAAATCATAATTATATATAATAAAAAACAAAAATAAAAAATATAATGTAAAGATAAAAAAATAATACAAATAACAAAAAGTTACAACAAAATGATAAAAAATTAAATAAATTTATATTATTTAATTGTGAAACCTAGAGAGAGAGAGTGTGTGTGTGTATATATATATATTACTTTCCAAACCAATAACTCAATAATAATAATAATGAGAGTGTTCAAATGGTGTATGTGTGGGGCAAGAAATAGGTATTGCAATGACATGGGATATGAAGAAAGCAACCCCACCATTCCCCCAAACTAATGGAAATGAAGAACGCAACCCCACCATTCCCCCAAACTAAAAACCAATGGCATCCACCAGAAAACCTTCCATCTTCCACCTTCCCACTTACCCTCTTAAATGAACTACGCTTGCTGTTGCTGTGGACTAGTTTGATTGATATATATATATATATATATATATATATATATATGTATATGTATATGTCGCACATGCATCTCACTGATTAATTGCTGCGTTACTGTGTATGTGGCCATCAAATTCATATATGCAAACTAGGATTTTATTTTTTCTCCTTATTATATATATCTAACTTCTCTTCTCATGAGCCACCTACTCTGCCATATAACATACGTAAAACCATATATCAGTAACCTAAGATCCCATGTGGGTCTCTACTCTCTATGTCACAAAACTTTATTCATTAAATTGATAAGTTTTAATCTTTAATGTACATTAATCTATATATTTAAAGGCAAACATGTAATTAGACTAATTAAATTATTAATTTATGAAAAAGATTATGGCAAAGAATATGCAGGGATAGCTGATACACAAATTTAGCTATTCTTGATGGTTTTTTTAATTAAAAATAGCTACAATTAATGAGCCATATAGGGTAAACGCATACGTTATATATGTAATTATTTTACAGTTATAATAACAGTATGCGAGGTGAAGTAGGAGTAGGTTTTTTTAATAAAAGAAGATGGGGTGCAATGCAATAATATTTCAGTTTTTTCTTTTTGACTTCAAAGAAATGGAATGGTTAAAGTGGCCACCGCACATAATAAAGAAAAAACAAAAGAGAGTGAGAAATAAAGTGCCCTATACGAAATTGTGTGATTCCACAAAAGGCCAGAAAGAGAAAGTTCCTGATAAATGAAAATTCATTATATAGAGAGAGAAGAGAGAAGGAAGAAAAAATAATGCCTGAAAAAGAAGATGGGAACAAAAAAGCAATACAAGAAATAATTAATTTCAGTACACACTATGATCATGAGTGGATAATGGGTCCAAAAATCCAAATAATAAAATTTCAGAAATGTGGTTTTGTTCGGGAGTGGCTGGTGGGTCTGTATATGCTATAATAACATATAGAACATAATCAAATGTATAGCTCTGGGGATTAAAATAATAATACAATAAATAATATAGAATGTAAGGAACGGTTGGCTGGTGGTCGCTTTCATACTTAGGTGGTGGTTACCCACATTAAAAAATCAAATTAATAATAATAATAATAATAAGAGGAGCCAAGCAATCACAAAAAGGATCCGTTTTTCTTTTCATTGATGTTCGTGTATATGGTATATCTTTTTTCTATGGGTGTTGTTATCACAGAAAGAAATGTCAATTATAGGTATGTTAAAGGGAAAGATGATGAATGAGTTAAAATCTCAAAACCAAGAAAACATATATCTAAAAATTTCATGTTGTGTAAGAAAGCACCTGAATGCATAGTGGAAAATACTGTGTTTAAAATGATAAGCGCACGTGTGCATCAATATTACAGATGGATTGAGTCCAGCAGATGACCTAGATAGAGAACCAACCTGGGGACCAGATGAACAGTTTCCAGGAGTAGTGCTAGTCTTATGAATATTAAACAAGAAGAATAATACTTGATCACTGCTTAGCTTTCTTCTCTTTCTTCCCTTAATTTCTTGCTCTAGCTAGCTAGCACCACCAAAATTAATTAAACAAGAAATTAAAGCGATCACATTACAAACCATGAACTTAATTATTTGTAAATATTGGGAGAATATATTATATGTATCATTGTCATTAATTCCTTGCTCTTCCTTCCTTCCTTCAACTTCAAACCCTTCCAAACTTACTTTCACCAGCGAATGGAGTTCCACAGGTCAAGACAAATATTGCGAATCGTCATAATGAAAGCAAATGAATGATGTGCCTTGTTGCTAGCTAGTCTCCTTAATGACACCATATATATACGTACGTACCTAGTGTATGTGAGAATGCAGCTCCTTCGTACACTGACCCTCAATTATAAATGTAATTGAATACATAAATGAAAAAGAGACAAAAAAACGAATTAGAATGAGTGGAACACGCACCAAAATGAAAGGCTTTAGGAATTAGGAGTTAGCTATTTGTTATATATACCCAAAACCAAAGCAATTTATAATAGCTTCAGTTCATTCAGCTCTTTTGATCAACACTCTCAAAATCAAACGCTTGCAATCAATTGTTGATACATATACACCTGGTAATCGGGATTCGGGAGTATATGTATATATATATAATATATATAGTTCTAGGTTAATTAATTTGAGTTTTGTTGATGGGGTCGATTCATCAAGTTCAGAAAATCGCCCCTAAATATTTGACTTATATAAGGCCGTAATCACTAATCACAATTACTTTCCTTAAAAATAAAAATAGATCATAAAGAAAAAAATTTATCAAAATTAATTATTAAATTAAAATACTATACAGTAGTCGTAGTAGCAGCCGCAGCAGCACTAGCCGTAGCAGTAGAAGCAGCTACACAGCCACCTCCAGTAACACCGTTTTCGCCACCTACTCCATCACCACCACCGACGCCGCCACTACCAGCAGCATCGCCACCGCCACGGCCGGTGCCACTCGTGTCGGCAGCAGCAGCAGCGACCTTAGTGGCGGTAACCGTAGGCCTTTTCCGCTTCTTCTTCTCATAAGGAATCCCTCGGGCCTTGGCTTGTCCTTCCCTCACTTCTCTGAGGTAAATCCTCACGGCTCTGGCTCCGAACGGGTTCGACTCGGGGCGTCCGCCGTTCTCCTCGTAGGCCGCTCTGAGCCGTCCAATCAGAGCGTCTAGACTCCCCCAAGCCTGCTTGAGAGGGCAGGCACAGGGGGCAGGCGGGTTGGGGTGCCCGAAATAGGGGCAGCCGGTGATGTGGACCTTGGTCTTCCCGAATTGGTCAAGGTACTTCAAGAATTCGATGACGTGAGCTCCACTGCAACGCGCCAACGTCAATGGCGGCTTGTGGTTCCTGAGGTACTGCAAGAAGGTGTTCCAGTCTCGCCGCTTCTGTGACTCGTACCGGCTCGGCGGCGTCGGCGATGTCGTGGACGCAGACGGAGCCTCGACGGTGTTAGGATCGGGTGCAGGTGGAGCGGAAGCGGAACCCCCCGATGCTGCTTCCATGATGAGAAATGAAATTAAGATTGATGTTGTTGGTTGAATCAGTTAGCGATTGAATGTCGAAGTTGAAGGTAGAGAGGAAGGAAGGAGGTAGAGAAAGGGTTTTTAGGTTTAGAGAAGAGAGAGAGAGAGAAAGGAAGAAGAAGAAGAGGAGAGGACGAAGGGCTTTGGTGATGGGACGTAAAAAGTATAAGATGAATGAATGAGAGAGACGCGCTGAATGAAGGTAAGCTTAGCTTAACTTTGCTCTAAGCGAGAGAGAAACGAGAGATCTGTTTCATTTTACTGTATTTACAATTTCACATGGTGGCCCCTTTTTGACGTGACACCTTCGCTATCCACTCCCGGAGGTCCCTTCACTCTCTCTCCCCCACCGTGCTTCTCAACCGCTTCGAAAATTATTGGAATTTCGGAAACCGGAGCGTTTGGCCCAACACGGACATGCACTGTGGTTCGGATGGCAATCAATGAGGTCTTGCCCAGGTGAAAATGTTTCATGCCCAATTAGTAACCCAACTTCATAAATCCGAATGATTATTATATATTAGTATAAAACATGATAAATTAATGATATCAACTCTAAACAAAATTAAAATTAAAATTAAAATAACATGTATCTTTTAAAAATTAAGTTATTAATTTACTCACAAGATATCCTCTATTAATTAGAAAAATAATGAAAAAAAATAGTTGTTCTCTTTAATTTCAATATAATAGAAATGATGTTGCCTGTACGCACTACTTAATTCGTGATGTATTGTGTACTATATACAATCTTTTATTGACTGTGACAAGACATAGCGAATAAACAAAAGTAACTTGAAATATGTATTCTTTTAAAGTACACCTAAATTTCTATATATTCAGCCATCGATGATGAGATGGGGACTCATGCATTGGTGTTTCCTCTTTGCTACTCCTCATGATCGAGTTCGGATTCGCTGCCATTACTTTTGCTGTACCTGCCATTACTTTTAGCGGCGGTTTTTTGCGTTGCTAAATATTATTGCAACGAAAATTATTGCTGTTATAATTAATTATTTAAACAAAAGTTATAGCAGCAATACTTTTCGTTGCAATAATATTAAAAATACTTTAGCAACGCAAAAAACCGCTGCTAAAAGTAATGGCAGGCTAATGCGGCAAAGGTAATGGCAGCGGATCCAAAGGCCTCATGATCTATGCTTTCTTAAACACAATAATAGAAGCCTCACGCCATAATTACCTTTTCAATACTATATATCTACGTACGTATCTATTCTAATAATATATATTTACCTAAATTTTATTTTCATTTGCTTAATTTAACTTTTTTTAATAGTTGGTATATTTTAAATTAATCACACCTAATTTTAGGACGAAACATAGTTCGTCATTTTTATGGCAGATATAAACTTATTTTCAAATATTTTGTGCTTTATGTCTTTAGTCAGCACTTTGGTTCCTCCAATTTTAAATAATGTTTTTGGCACACGTGAATTTTTTATGATTTAATGTGAATCAAAATTCTTGATTTTTTACATCTACACATAATCATGAATTTCAAAATTTAAAATTTGAATTACGTTTACCCCAAACACTCAGCACTTTAACAATAGGAAGGACAAAAAAAATTATAATATTATCAGAGCACTTGAATATTTGCATTGATAGACTTTGGTTTTAGAAAATAAAATTATAAAATAAATGAATATTAGTTAAAGTAATAATTACTTCATTTTTAAATTTTGTATATAAAAATACTTTTATTCAAAAAATTATATTTTTATTATGTCATTTCAATTAATTTAAATTAAATTAGGCAAAACTTAATTTACATGTTGATTAATCTATCAAATATTTGAGAGATTCATTCGCAGAATATTAAAAATAAAAAACGAAAAAGGTGTAATTATATGAGGAATCTATTGAATAAGATAATGAGTGATTGTATCAATCCAATTATGGAAACCCTAATGTTCTCTTCAAATCCTTTCGTAGACGTCACTCCCACGACTTTTTTCCTTAAACCTCGGCTTTTTATTACTCTGCCAAACTTCCCTCTGTGTGTGTGTGTGTGTGTGTGTATTACAGTAATTTTCAACTAAGAAACTAATACGTAAAGACGGTAATTATTCTAATACTTGAACTAGCGATTTAATGTGCTTTCAAAATAATCTTTTATAATAGAAAATTTTCCTCCTTTTACATGAATTTCGAGAATATATTATACCCATCTCTTTTTTACTCTTAATCGCCGTTAGTTTTTTAAAAAAATTAATTCCACAGGTAAATATAATATGTACGGCAGTAAAAAGTAGGTTGGACTTTAACTTTTTGGCATAAGAACGTAGGACGATTCATCAAAATATATGAACGTAACTTTATAGTACATTACTCATAATTTTTTTTGTCCATATTACATACACATTAAACAAAACACAACATGCCCAACTGAAAGGATTTGGAAAATCACAAAATTGCAAATTAGTCACCACTTGATTTGAATTTTGTATCCTCAAGATTTTCACAATCCTTGGCATTCAATGTTTGAACATTTTAATGGAATATTCTTTTTTTTTCTCAGTCAATCAGATATACATCATATTTTTTGTTCAATGTACTGTTAAATATAAATATATCTTTTAATAAAATTTAAATCTTGATTGTCATATTGCACAAAATTAATCTTTTCAATTAAATTCAAACTGGTACATCATATTTAAATCATATTATATTTAATAGCCACAACCAATAGGCAGGAACATACTAGTGGCGTACAAATTATTCAGACTTAAGGTTTAGTCTAATCAAATGGGTACCAACTTGTCTCATAACTATTATCCTTTTCACATGTGGATTAATAATAGTTAAGGATTAAAAGAAACCACTCTTTCAAATCCTTTTGAAATCATATATAACAATTGTGTTTAGTGGGCAATTTTCTTCCAAGAAATCTAACCTAGCTATATGATTAATTGAGTATAAAGTGTAATTAAGTAAAGTTATATTTGTGATTTAAGTGTGTACAATATTAATCTTTTAGATTAGACATCTAATATAGTATAGTATATATAGTGGGTCTCTGATTCCTCATCCCCGTGATGCATTGTCGAGAATAAAATCGCTGGAAGATTTATCATAAAAAATACATGTAATAATATCCTAATTAGAGATAAATATTAAATATGGGAAATTAAATAAAAATATTAGGTATGTGCGAAATTGAAACTAATCTAGTAACCAGTAATGAGCCAACAAGATCATCTTAAAAATAAGAATTCCAAGAAGATTCCACGCTAAACAAGATAAAATATTCCTTGTTAACTTCCAAAAAACAAAAACTAACCAACATTCACAAGCAGATTGAACCAGTTGTTATGATTCATAAACACACACGTGAATGCATGAATTGGTCAAAAATTATTTTAAAAGAAAAAAGAAATGATTTTATAAAAAAAAAAAAGATTTTATCACATTTTTTATTAGATTATGAAAATCTAAAATTAAGCTAAAGGTTTTCCCCTAAAAATTAAGTTAGTACTTTCAAATTTGTAGTTGAGTTAAAAAATTATTCACATGATATATTTTTATTAAGATTTTTCGCAACAATTAAAAACTTGGAAACCTACGTATTTGAATGTTGCTGGTTTACATGGTTAGGTATTTTTTCAGGTTTTAGTATCTTAAAAGCGTGGCAGGTGAAAATAGAATCTAACAGACACAGAGAGATGAGAGATTGGTGTTGGATATGGCAATGTAGGGATGTCCCAAACCAACTACCAATAGCCTTTACACATTGAGATTCCCTAATATCACAGAATTAATGAGAGGTGAAATGAAGTTGGAAGTTCAAATTGTGGGGATGGATTAATTGTTAGCTTTACATGCTTTATAATATATAATTATAAATTACTTAATATATAAATATATATGTCAAAACTAAATTTGATTGAAAAGTGTTACGGACACCTTACATGCATGCGCATTTATTTATAATTAACTTGTATTTTTTAAATTAGTCAATTCTTAATAGGAGTATTTGAATTGTGAGTTCCCTTTTAATTAACAAACTTATATGTATATATTCTCATTGTTAGTTTTGAGCTATTAGGTTTTTATAAACTAGCTAGGGTTACTTAATTTACGGATTTCTTAAATTCAATTTACAAAAAGTAAATTAATTAAACTAATTATTATAATAAATATATGTTAAGCATGCTAGACAGAGAGATAAGTGATAATGTGTGGACAAACTTACATATGTTTTAATTATTTTTTTAGTAAAATTTAATTCACCAGTAAGCCAATTTACGTTAACACTCATTTGTGTGTAATTTATATGATTTTGATTCTCTTTAAAAAACAAACAATGTTAATTTATAAGAAGCAATAAATGAAAAACACAAGGACCTAATCTATATAGGATGAGCTTTTTGTTTATTTCTCTTATTATTATTTTTTATCTCTCCTATCACATTATAAATCTTTCTTTTTTCAATTAGAGACAGTTTAATATATTCCAATTCTTTGTGCTTATTTTCCCTATTTGAATTGTTAGGACACCCTCAAAGTAATTTTTTTGGTTAACAATATATAGAATAATAATTATAGGCGTAAATTTAAGAAAAACGCATTAAACATTGAGTAAATTACTATTTTAATATTTGAAAAATATTGTCTCAACTAATTCTTTAAAATATTAAAATTTTTAATTTGGCTTTCCAAATAATATTTTAAAAACAATTTAGTCTATTAGTTACATGAATGTCCGAACAATTTTACAGTAACCAGTACATGATATTCATGCAATTAACATAGGATAGGAACTAAAATATCTAAAAAAACCATTTTTTTGAAAGACATAAATAATGATTTTAATATTTTTAAAACTAAATTAAAATAAAATATATTATTTGATTTTTAAAGATACAAAAATAATTTATTAGTAAAGATATATATGGACCTATGATTTAGTGCTGGTCTAATTAAATTACCCCTTAAAGTTTTAGGCATCTTAGGGTGAGTCAAGTAAGGATATATATATATGGATTGTGAAAAGCTTCACTCAATAGTCAAGAGGGTTTTGTAAAGCGGCAAACTGATTCTATGGGCGTGACGCATTTAGTGGTAATGAATTGAAAGACGCATAATGGAATAAGTTCTAGTTGTTTGTAGACTAACAATTTTATGGCAAAATGATAATGTAGACGTCAATCTCAATATACCCCACAATAATCCCTATGCTTTCTTCTTTCTTTACAATACTCATCCTTTTGCATATTTTTTAATCAAATCTCCAGATTATGTTTCGTAGCTATGATGCCCCCACCACCAAAGATTCCTTCTGATTATTCATCATGCCAAGCAATCAAAGGAATACATGTATAGCCAATGAACTAAACCTGATTTCATAATATTAATTAATTTTTAAAAACTTATCTATAATTTTAGACATTTTCGCTATGAAAATCTTAATTTTAACAAAATATTACACATATTGATGAACGTTCTTTATAATCTTAACATCCTGGTATTAAATTTATTAAAAATTCACATCAAACATTTATTAAACTGCAATATTAATTTTTTTAAGAAAATAAAATAAGAAATGTTCTTTAAGGTTAGGCTACAATGAAAAATTCTTAATTAGGTAAGCTTGTTATGCTAACTTACTTGTATGTTGACTAGTAGCTAGAATTCAACAAAATTTTTTTATATATATATATATCATGTGAGCCTTTTAATTTAAAATAAGAAAAATTTAATAAATTTCATTAATCAATGCATAAATAAATAAAGTGACATAATTTTTATATACTTTAAAACTTTCTAACTACGATTTAGATCCACTTTAATCCCAACTAGGATGTGTGCTCAATTTCAGTAATTAGTGACCCACCACTTCTTTTTTTTTTTTTTCACATACATAAAAATTGAAGTAAATAGATGACGCTTTAATTTAAAGTTAAGACAAATTTTTAACTCAAAATATATTTATAAAAGATTTACAGATGACTCATTAATAAAAAATTATTTAAATTTAAACTTAAATTTAAATCATGTAATTATCATGAACAAAATGATTGAATTATGAGCCAACCCTCCTTGACCCACTTGACTTCATTACACCCACATAAGTTAGTCCTGTTTAATCAAACTTTAATAGATAATAGTTTAATCAAACATTTTAGCAGATAAAAACTAAAAACTTAGTTGAAACTGAAACTAAAAGGCATTTGATAACGAGAAGCTAAGGAAAAAAAAATTAAAGGTTTACTAAACGTACATAAAAGATAAATATCAAATGAAATCATTAAAAAGAACGCACTTAATGGTTTATATATATATATATATGTGTGTGTGTGTGTGTGTGTGTGTGTGTGTGTATACATATATATAGCCATATTATTATAAAAGTATGAGTATCAACTTCTCTGTAATAAGCCAAACTTGATTATTAAACAGGTATTTTTTATAGAATGATATTGATTTGATTAATTAAGCAAGTGAAGCCAAACTTCACCTAAAGGTGACTCAAACGACCTGACTCACACCAAGCTTATTTTATTTGTTATTTTATGTCAGAATTTAGTGACTCCTTTTTATTTCTCTATAGCTAGAGGAAGGGAGTTAAAAAAAATTAAGTATAATTTTTTTACTTTATTATTAAATTTTTTAATTAAATAGTGATATATATATAATTTTTATAATTCATTGCGATTGAGTTTTTTTATTAAAAAATTTAATAATAAAAATATAACAAATCGTAACTAATAATCAAAGAAAAAAGAATTATATCAACCGTTGTAAAAAGAGATATTCATGCATTGACTAGTTTTAGCAAATAATAGTAATTTTTTATTAAAAAAATATGAATGGAGTAGCCTCAGATGGACTTTAATTTAGGCATGTCAAAGTTATTTTTAAAGTTTTACATTTAACTTATTCTATAATGGTACTTTATACTTTAAAATTAATTTATTTTACCTTCACCAATCATGAATGCCTCGCCTAAAAGAAAACAATTCTTCCTATCAAAAGCAATGTTATATTTAATTACTTAAATATAACTCGACTTTGATGAATTCCAAATGAAAACCACATTGTGACATAGTTATTACGTGTCCTCAATAATGACCCCATTAATGGAGTAACAAGCAATCTTTCGTACTTTCCAGTATCCTTTGCGGTGTCCATTGAGTTCTCACTTCCCAAGTCACAACCTTCGACATTTGTCTTTCTATTTTTTAAGCTTTGGGATAAGATTAGGCTTTTTTTTTTTTTAAAAAAAAAACGTACATGAGCATCATACGAAAAATTAAGTCCATTTATTGCATTATTTTATTTATATATTGATTAAAAAATTTAAAAAATTAATTATAGAAAAGATAAATTATATAAATTGGATATATGTAATTTTTTAATTAAAAAAGTTGATAAAAAAATATAACATCTATTTGAATGTAATTTTTTAAAATTATTTTTCATTTTTAAAAACATAAAAATAAAAAAAACTTATTTGAATTACTGTTTTTGACTAAAAACAAAAAAAATAAAATGTTTTATGAGAATAAAAATATAGAACAAATATAAATTATTTTGAACTCTAATCTTTTAAAACAATAAAAAAAATAAAAAATAACTTTTTTTATTAATAACATATATATAAATATATAAAAATAATACTAACATAAATTCTGAAAACTAACTTTTTAAAATAATTTTAAAAAATAAAAAAAATGACATTCAAATTATACTCAAGTTTTTTAATTTAAAAAAATAATGAGAACTAAACATAAGTATTCTCGCAAAAAAAAATATTCACTACACCAGTCAGTATTTTTTATTTATTTTTAAATTCATGTTAGAAAATGGAAAAGTAAATTCTCTCCTAGTCATATATGTATGAATATGATAAAAATCGCGAACTGTTTATTAAATTTAAAAGATGGAAGAGCATGGACTACCATACCATACATCGCCGGATAATATAATCTAAAGCTCCGAATGCGAGTAGACTAGAAAGCAATGAAGTCAGGGTATTAGTATTACCACGTTTACATTTAACATGTAGAGTATGAAGGAGATGAAGGAGGCAAAAATTCAAACATTCCCATCATTTTTTATTTTTTGGGTAAATACATTCCCACCCTTTAATATAGTTGAATTTCTGCAATACATAATATCAATTTATAAGATCCGACTCACACCACCAGAAAAATCAGTGTGGAAAAGCTGGCACACTTAGTTCACAAGGCAATCAAGAAGACAAGAACATCACCTTGCTCTCCTTTTTTCGTCTTTGGATTTGGAGGATGGGGGATCAAGAGAAGAGATCTAAGATCTATGTTAATTATTAATTATCATGTAAACTCGTGTGATACCTTTTAGAAAAATATACTTTTGACATGCTTGTAAGATTACATATAATGCAGAAGTTACAGGTTTAAATATTACAAATAATTTTTTTTTTTAATAAATGATAAGATTGCGTACATCACACCTTTCTCAGAACCCACTTAATAAAAACATCATGCATTGAGTTATCCATTATATTTCTAACATGTTTACATATTTATAATTAACTTAGCATACTTACCTTTTATGAATCATGTCTACTTAAAAGTAGTATTAGACTTTTGGTGAGACGCTTCAAAAAGAGGACCAAATGGAATCCAGAAATACTATTGAACTAAGTCCATCAAATCAAATAATCAGTCACAAGAGACAACAGAAAGTGCTACCCTAAGGTCATTTGATGTTCCGCATATATACATCCGATAAGTTCGCATTTCAGTTTGAGAAGCATTAGGATCCCGAGCTGCATAGTGATTGCCATTCACTTTATCGCACAGGGAAAATATAATCTCCCTGAGGATTGGTTCATGGCCGTTGAGAAGATTGCCCATGCTCAAAACTTTTCTCCAAGACTGATTGGCCGTGGGAGGACTAAACATATTGGACACTACTGCTCTCTCATGATTCCTTACTTCCAGTTTCTTGTCAAACTCCTGAGCAAATAGCATAGAGGAATTACATGTCAATCCATGCTTGGGAAGATTTAGTGTGGGAGAGGACTTCGAAAAAGTTCTTTCAATGTCTGTAATGAGATTCTCTAATAAAAACTTTTGAAGAACCTCATAGCAAACGCTTAAGAAACTTCACCAACGTTATTTCTACTATTGGCATTGAGGCATCTCACCTTATTAACGATGTCTTCTGTTGAGCCTGTTCCCATTCTTGGAGTATAGAAGCTGTAGAAATCACTAAAAATTTCTTTAGAGAGGCGTGGTGCCCGTAAAAGCTTACGATGAAGAGATGCTGCAACAGTCAATAATTTCTCAACATGTTCGAAAACAACAGAGAGTCGTCTTAGATCTTCAATAATCTCACTATCTGCAAACAGGCGATTCACTGCAATAAAATGGAACTAGAAGTAAAATATTGTTCTTCTCAGTGAAGAGTCAAAACTAATGAATAGATACCTTGCAACGGCTTCAATCCAGATGCCATGGTAAGGTAAAGTTGGTCCATTTTAGTCACCATCTGTTTCATTTCACCATAGCTAGTCTGGTTTAACGTGTCAGCTGCTGCTCTGAAGGCAGTACAGACCATCTGCTCAAGCAATTGATGTGGCCGCAGAGTTTCCAGGTAATGAAGAACCTAGAAATTTTGGGATGCCATCTAAATTAGGGAGAAAACAAGAGATACAGGGAGAACATATCTCAATTCTCTAGGAACCCCAATACTAGCACAAATACTGTCTTCTCTTTCCATACATGGAAAACAAGAAATTGATGGAGATTTGAAGAACATATCACAAGCAATTCAAATGCTTGCACAAATACTGTCTTTACTTTCAACACATAGAATGTGCAATTTTATTTGACAAATATAAGATTATTTACTAGAAAATGTAACATGTAAGTGAACTATAATATTTAAACTTTTAGCTGTCTTTCATGCAATGCTGGTGAGTTCAAATTGGTTTTAAGGCAGCAACTAAGCAACAATTACTACAGTCTTCTGCATTTCACACATATTTTATAAGTGAATGCTTTGTTGAGTGTTACAAACCATGAGCTATATTTCTAACTCAATTACATCTGGATGCATCATCATATTCAGTAATAATTTTATCTTAATGGTCAAAATGTGTCATTCACAGTCATTTTCAAAATCATATCATGAAAAATATTGGCAAACACTGGTCAAAATCATATCACTCACAAGAAGTTAGTCACAAATTACAGCTAGATCAAGATGAAGTATAGAAGATAACGAGGCCTCAGAATTGTTAAGATCCACCCCTTGGCTCCACATAACATGAAAAATGATGATTTTGGCTACACGGTTTATGTTGTTGAGCCATCAAATCAACCCAAAGAAGATTCAAAAAATCATGCATTCTACAAAGTTGTATGTATTGTAAAAAAGCAGGTACATTTAAGCTGTTTTTTTTTAACCCGTAAAATCACGTTGGTCTAAGATGCTCCAGTATCACACTGAGGACACAGAAGCATATAGAAAAGTTAACTCAGAATAAGTTTTACATAGAGGCCATAAGAATCTGTTCACAATACAATTTGTATCCTCCTCATTTGTATCCTTCTTTCTTAATATAATTCCTTCTTATATTTTTTTTAAAAAAATCTGCTTCACTATAGCACAAAATACAAAGCAAAATATCGATTTGTGGAAAAAGACTTACTTTTTCTCCTTCTCTATTTGGATCAAGAAGAGGCTTCTGTTCAGAAGCAGGAAGAGCAGGTACACTCCCCCAAATCTTTCTCCACAGATTCCCTTGCTCAGACATTCTCTTTGAAAGCCGCCCTCGTGGAGGCCAATTATCTTTGGAGTTCCCAGTGCCAATGCCACTGGATGATTCTCTGTCCTTAAGGTCATCCTCTTCCCAATCTCCAGGTGAATGCCACCTAATGAAATCTTCAAAAACAGCATCTGGATTTGCTGCTTTAAAGGCTGACATGTCTAATATCATCCAAGCCAGTTAAAAGTCAGTCACAAGTCTTATGTTATTATTTATTGGTATTGCAGAGTCTTGGCATTCTTAATTGACCATGAACCAATTTATTCCTGAAGATGACTTAAATAGATCTGCCCACTCAATAATCAACATGGGAAAAAGGAAAATGGAAGACATGGCAACCAAAATCTGATATCAACCGTCACTTTTGATGACAAAGCCTCGAATGCAAGCATGGGAAGAGACATGAATTCATACCAAGGGGGAAAAAATATATAAAACAATATTAAAAAAATAAAGTCTAGGTACAAGATTAAAAGAAGAGGGTAGACCACCTGTGTGGGTTACATGACAATAGATATTATCACTAGTCAATATAACTCTAGCACTGATGATATTATTTTACAAGTAAGTCTGACCAACTATTACCTGAAGTTAAAATATCCTTCTCCAGTTGTGCAGAAAAATCCTGCAGAAGAATAATAAGTAATGTTTCTGTAATTAGTAAGAATGTAAAATATGCATGGAAATGGCAAATATATTAATCGTACAATATGTCAGATTGCAAGCAAGGAATTCGATGAATTAACCAAATCCAAAGAAAAAAAAAAGCTCCATAAAGTTCAAGATAAAATGTGGGTCCCACAATTAGTAACTTATTATCCAGTCCAATCTAGATAATATTCCTATCATTTATACATCATGAACCTTTGTTGTAAGTCTTTATATTGTTTTGAAGCCCAGGCCTGCAACTATCCATAATATAAGTTCTCTTCAAAAGTAATGTATAATGCAATAAATGGAGCCTAATACAGAAAAAAAAATTTATTTTTTACTTCACATGTTAAATATCCTAAGCTTATCTTCTTTCATTTTATTATCCAGTGCACTTCGTGCACTGGTCGGTAGAGATTTTGTAGTCATTTTACCATGTAATACATATGATAGGTCTGTGCGTTCCAGGATACTGTAGTCAACTATTAGTAAATGCATAGCATACGCGTTTAAGCTTACAAATGAATCACCGAAGGCTTCAACCGCCTGAAGCCGCTCCTCATGCATGTCTTCTGTCATAAGTGGTGCTTCCTGCATGATTGCAGACAACATCCAGAGCAAATTTTAATATGGTGAAGTAATGCATTATAATGACAGCATTGGGTGGTGCCTATATGTTAGAGAAACCTGGGTGTATGGGGCATGCATGCTTTGATATGACTTGAGAAGCATCATAAAATCAATAATACCAGCTGAACCTCTCCTGGTGCATTCTGAAGGTTTTTTATCATTAGGCAGGTTCGCATCTTCAGGCTTTCTAACATCTCTGGCCATTCTTCCAGAACAATGTGAATCATCAGAAATTGAAAAGCTGCAGCATGAACAAAGAAGTTATGCACCATGGATGGCAGAAACAACCCCCACAATCTTCAAGAATATAAAGTAAAATATTGTAACAGGTGGTACAAATCAATTATTTTTGAAAGCAGACATTTGACAAGCAAAAGCTAAACCAAAATGGCAACAAACAAAAGAACTATGATAGGTATTCTCTCCTATAGGAAAATTCCAGAAAAGAATAAATTTTTTTTTTTTTTTAAAGCAAGGTCTGCACTATCCTACTTGCCAGTCAGAACACAAATACTTTCAAAGGGATGAAAAATAAAATTTAAAATTGACGGAATTGATTTAGTTCGGACATCTGGCATGATATACAACTTTTACCAAAAACTATATATATATGTGTGTGTGTGTGTGTGTGTATATGTATATATATATAAAGAAAACATTAATGATCAACATAAATATTTAATATCCGCCAGATTTGGATGAAAATGACCAAGTGGGCTCTCACTTGCTAAGTTCACCTGTCAACTTTCCCAGAAAACTTTTCACTGGATTTCTGCTTATTGGATGTTTCATCTCCAACTACACTTTCCTCCTGCAATTCAATTAAGATCACAGTCATGGCACAAAATAGATATAGAAATAATTACTACTTACATAGTAATCAATGTAACAAATCAAACAAATCAAAAGAACAAATTAAGTTTGTGACCTCAGTTGAGTAGTCTGTATGATCCTCACTCCCAATACAATCTTGAAAATCTTCATTCAATTGCCGCTTCTTCTCAATGCATATTGCAAGCTGACCATAAAAGCAGAAAACGGAAGACACCATCTTAGCCTTATGACTATGTATGCTATAGCAAATAAAGACTAATACATCTTCCTGGCCAAGCTGACCAAATTATTTGTATTTTGATTATATAACTTCATCCAGGGGCAGAAGCTTCCATAATTTTAATTTTGCCTCAGCCCCAGGATTAGTGTGTGAGTGAGGTGTAGTAAGTATCAAGTATGTCTAAAAATTATCTCTGATTTTCAAATCAAAATGATCAACAACTTTGTTTTCAAACTCAATACACTGTAATTAATGATGATTAGAAAACAAGCCACTCCAAATTGAAGAAACAGTAAAATTTAGAATATTATAGAAAATAAAATTAATGTTCTTCATAAAGTTTCAAATAAAATATAGAAAGCTAGCTTTTAGCATGAAAGGGGCAAGTTTTACCAAAAACCTTTCAATGATAAAAAATGAATTACCATCTGAAGTTTCTGGTTGATCAAACAGGTGGAAAGGTCAATTAAACCATTTGCTGGCATTCGGGGTAATGGCTGTGACTCTTCCCAACACCACCTAACCTCTCGAACAAACTCTATCCATAGCACAGCAATAGCTGATATACAAACCAAAATACATCATACAAATAAAAAATACAGTACACAAGATATCTCAGACTCGGATAATCAATGTCTCAGGGCCATGGGTGATCAATGTTGCTACTGTCTTTGATATGATTTAGAACAAATAAACTCCAATAAATTTTGGTACCTACCTCGTATATGGCAGTTGCCAAACCAAAGAGAATGTAAACAAAATTGTGCAAAAAGAGATTCAAGAGGTGCGTCTTTTATAGCCCGAGAAGTCTTATGTTCACCATCAGAAAAATCTGAGAGTTGTACTCCTGCAGACATTACATCAGCAATTATGGCACAAGGTAAGTATAACTTCAAACCTTAACCACTTAATCTCACTATCATACTCTCACTTTCATGAAGCAATAAAATCAGTTAAATGGAGTGGTGTGTAATATTTGGACAAGTTTGGACTAACAGGTTATTTGAACAAACCTCAAAGAGGTTAATTGTAATTTACTCTAAAATTCATTAACTTTCACTAGAAAACCCTTCTCTACCAATTTGTAGACATAAGTGACACATGCAAAATATACCATAAAAGTTTTTTTTCTTATGTTGATTGATTGCTATTTCAAGCTAATACATATATCCATAATAATGTATTTACATGATCCTATAGTATATGTATATGTTGTATGACAACGCCTTGCACAGAACAAAGCTAAGCAGAAACTTATGCAACACTAAGATTAGTTAATAAAATCCAAACTAAAAAACATGAACAGTTCGTGTCCTTGCATTTTAAACAATTTTTATACGCAAGCAGATTTAACTATCTATAGATGACTTTGATTTACTCCATTTGATAAGATTACAATAAACAGTTTGTCCTTCAAAGTTTAGGACAAATCCAAAAATTGCTTCTAATAACTGAATTAACAATAGTAAAATTGCACGTTTTATTTGTTTTGCAACTAAAATTTTTGTCTGAAAATATGAATGACATTAAAAGGAAAGACAAAATATATAGGGTGGAAGAAGAGTTAAGAACCTTCATGAAACAGTTCTTTCATAACACGATCTATAACCGTTGGTGAAGGTATAACCATTGAAGAATTTAAATTATCCGAACCTGGGTTTTCAACTGCCACAAGTGAGGAGGAGGAAAAATGTTGGAACTCTACCAGAATGTAATAGCATTACCAAGTAATAAAACCTAAAGTGTGCAAAAATAAATGAAGAATACCATAGAATGCACCAAAAAAATTCGAACCTGAGACAAAGTCTTCCATAAATTGGGCCTCAAATGACATTTCTAATGCATCAACTAGAAGGTGAAGCTGGGAAGAAAACCCAATTCGATTCCCTTTGGAACCTTCAAGCCTATATGTATAGACAAAAGAATAATTAAAAAAAAATAAAACCTTGAAAAAAATTATTTAAGCATAAGAAGCAGATCAAACTTCAATTATGGATTGCAGAAGTAATTGCACAAAAAAATTAACAGGCTATACAGATTTATTCCCACTATCATAAAGCAAATTTGTAATGTGTTTAAATCATGAAATTGTGCAAGGAACTTAGAAAATGCTTAAAAAAGAAAAACAAAATCAGTAGTGACTTGCTTTATATAAAAGGGCAATGAAGAATTACATAAAACCTTCAACCTACATATACATCGTAAGTGTAACAAATATTCATTTTGACACAGACGAAAATGATAATGCTGACACATGGCTTGGGATGGCAGACTAATCTTAAGGTCTACCTTCACATCTATCCCGCTGAACCCTTATAACATATCAAAATTCTCGGTGAATGGTATTTGTGAATTAACCAAGTCTGAAGTTGGTCAATGATATGAATCACATGCTGAATCTGATTACCTTTTATCATGTACTTTGCAAGCCAGATAGACAATAATTACTAGCATAAGCAGCATGCATAGGAACTATTTATCATGGGAATTTTGTTTGTCCATATACAATTAAATTTCTTACAAATTTGGAGAAAAACTTGGAGAGATCAGCCACTTTTCAGCTTCATGAGGTGAAGCATTTTCCAGTTCAGCCATTTCCATAGAACTTTCAACCATCTTCTCTGAACATATTGCAATCAATTCAAATCCTGCATGCAGCCTATGCATAAATTAAATGGAATTGGCATTGAAATTGACATTAGAAAGCTTTGTGGCAAAAATGAAGCTTGGAGAGCTTTTACAAATGAAAACCAAAGATCTAATATCACCAAATGTATTCCTACTCACCAAAAAGCTTCCCAAAGGAGCAAATGAAAGCAAATAATGATTGGGCAATGGGCAAGTGAGAACTTGATGGACCCCAATATTCTATAAGGTTCAGGAAGGAATGTAGAGTAGGAGGGGTATGGGCAGGGTGTTATGTAATGGTTTTGGGCAGAATAGGGCAATAGGCATGTGTTACAATTCCATTGGGAGGGTTTTGGTTAATCAGTATAGTGAGAGACTTATAAATATGTGAAGGAAGAATGGGAGAGGGGATGGTTTGGGAGATGGCTAGCATCTCAAAAGTTGCAACAATGTTGTTTTGCTGCATTTTATTACTTGTTTCTCTAAGGCAACTCTGCCATGGTGGTTTTCCATTGTATTTGTTGTTTTAATCTATAAAAAAACCAGTATCTTCCATATAATTTCTTTAGTTTACTACTTGGGGTTCTATCAATTTAGTATCAAAGTTGGTTTGCTGTGGCACAAGGGTTACCTATGGAAGGTTTTGACCGTGGTAGAGCAAAGCAACACTGAGTGAAATGTTGTAGAGTGTAGCTATCGAGACTTTGGCTCTTCAAGGGTGGTGCTATGATGGGAACTAGGGATAGTATGGAATGTCCTTAGGATAGTATAGGCTACTCAAGTCCCATATCAAGTAGAATGAGATGCTCAATGGAATACTTAAGTAACTTGGTTCTTCTCCCTCTATGGCTAGCTATTGAGAGAGGGTTCCACAAGTCACTAGGTATAAGAACCTAGACCTATTTCTACAATATCTACAAGTTTCTACTTCTTTAGATTTACCTCTCACAGGATCTTCTGCAGAATACCACTCACTCCAAGAACAATCGTCATCCCACTGTGTCCTATTGGAGGTTTCACCAGTAGGATTTTCTCTAGAATTAGTAAGTTCAGCATCAGTGCCTTTGATATCATCATCGTCGTCATAAGGAATCGTTCTGTATGTTAGCCTCATTGCAAATTGAACTTTAAAAAGATGAACGGACAGATCGGATGTGGAGTAGGCCTACAGTATCAAATGATTGTTATTACAGGAAAATTTGAAGGACTGTCAATTAGAAGTCAAATTTTTGCATAAAACTTCCAGCTATAACTTTATAGGGAGATAGAGATTATATTTGCAAATAATGCAAGCAAAATATGGAGGTAAAGTAGACCAGAAAATACTGAGGAGAAAAAAAAAAGATATCATATAGAATTAATTTTCTCAGAAAGGTACAACAGCGGAAGTGTCAATCCTTTCATGCAAATCAAAAATAAAAATAAAATTTCAAAAATTGTTGTCACCACCTAGAAATGTCCACTCTCAGTTAATTAATTCATGTATCAAGATCCATCACCCTGTTTCCCAGGCCATTTTACTAATTGGTAAAACTTGTTTTAGAGAAGTAAATACAACTAGTTGCACAGAGGAGATCAAATTATAGAGTAACACAAGAAGGGATATTAGATCAGATAAGGGTTAATGATAATCAGAATACACTGGAGCCAAAATTAAAGAGCTTGGGGTAGGAGCTTACAAACTTAGATACAAATAACTCATAAAGCCCCTCCAAATGCATAAGTTTTATTGGAACCTGGCTACCAATTCTATCTGCTTCGAATCTTCTAGTAAATACAGTTCCCATGTTCTGAATTCCAATATATGCTTTCCGAGAAGGATCATGGACTGGAACAAATGCTGGCCATAAACTACACAAGCAATATAATGAGAAATTAAAGTTACATAAATATCAAATAGCATGATATATTAAAAATCTGTTTATTCAATCATTAGTACAGATGTAACATTTTTGGTTCAATAATACAATAACCTCTGCAATCTGCACTGAAAACAATAAAAGGCAGGACATAAGTTAAATATTAACGTGAAGCAGCATTAGTTACCATTTCAAATCAGACATAAAATCTGATATACCAATTGAGATAAGTTATGGTGAATTTTCACATTTCATCAAACATTATTACAAATCAAGGAACAATAGTTACCTTGAACAATTTGAAAGAGCAATTGCAACAGCACTCAAGAGCTTGCTAGCCTCTGGCGCATCAAGCACCACACCGCTTGCACTTTGAGGAGCAATCACCTAGCAACGTACACAACAAGAAGCGTTTCCTTCATGATAACATCAAATTCCCAATTAAAGGCAAGATATAATGTCAAAACATACCAAAAACTCCTTTACACCGAAACACAACTGCAGATCATGCAAATTAGAATTCCATTCTGTAGCTTTGCCTGCATCAACCAAAAGCCAAGATAAAAGGAATAACAACAATCTCCTTAGACCTACACCAAACCTTCTATAATATAAAAAACAAAAGATAACAATTACCATCAGAAATGGACTCAAAATAGTATTCCATGCAATAACTTTTCATGGCATACTTCATTTCAGACTTGACCTTGTACAAATTACTGGAACTTGCCAAGAGAACTGCTCCTTTTTCCTACAACCACAAAGATCGGGAGTTTCATTCTGGTCAAAAACAAAAATGGCATAAGCTTTGAAAATGCTACTTTAAATGTAACACCCCACTCTTTCACCAACACTGGATCTGAAGACAATGTAGTAAATATAATTGAAGCATGAAAACCCATATCATATTGAAAACAAACTGCAGTTCAAAAATAGCACAACAGTGATTTCAGGTTAAGTAACATAAACATCTACAGTATGATTTGATTGTAGTACTGTTAGAGAGATTAATGAAACCAACCCTAGGCCAACACAAACAGCATGAGCTTTAGGAAGAGTTGATCCTTAACATGGTAAAGTCTCTTTTACCAAGTGGTCAAAATTTTGGTCCTTTCCACCCTCATTCATTGGATTAAATTAAATTCAGCACAATTTTCCTAGGCTTTATTCACCTAACAGTGTAAGCCCAGATTCTATCACTTTTAATGCTAAAAGGAACAACCGCCTACCAGAGAAAGAATACAGAAATATAAGTACAACAGGCTCACAATTTCAAATACATTATCTTACCAACTTGATAATGTACAGAAAATCTAAGCAACAAGCCATCTTGTGCTCAAGGAAATGTATCAGAAGTGATCTAGGTCAAGAGTTTGTGTACAGAACTATAACTGACTACTTTCTGCAACAATATAATGTATAATCCAGGAGGTACCACGGCAAGAGAATTGCATATATGCATGAATGACTGACCAGATGATTATTTACTCTTTACATTTTATAAATATGAACCTCGAATGTAAGACATAATTAAACCCCAAATAACCTTAAAGACCTCAACTAAGAAGCAGCAACGTAGCATCTTCTCTAATTGCCTTTTCTCTATAAAAACTGATCGTCAGGAATGGATGAAGAGAGAAAAACTTTGGTGGTGTACCGAATTGATAGATAAGACAGGAAAAAAAAAATCTGAAGTCATTATTAAATGTAAACTAAAGACACACTGCATGTATCATGCGTACATTCCTTGCAGGGAAAGAAAGAAAAACAGTTAATGGGTCAATGAAGCTTTAAAACCAAGTAAGCTTACCAATAGATTCTTTGGACCATCAGCCATCCAAAGGCGACAGACCGCCTCAATTTCAGAAATAAACCTATAAAAACGATAAGGTAAATGATATCATAGCGTAATTTACAGGGCCCAAAATGATATGCTTGTCAAGAACTAAACAATTTCAACTGGGGGCACAAATACCTTTCCCATGATGAAGCAAGGGTGAAATCATCAAAATGCTCAAGCTGCATCAGTATTGAATAACAGAAAACAATTTAACATAGCTAGCTCAAATTTGTCAAAATTGATAATCTACCTTTCATAGAATTTAAGCTAACATAAAACAGGAAAATCAATTAATTACCACAACATTCGATCTGATTGATTATGCTAGCATTCAAGTTAATTTCGGTTTTTGTTCAGTGTTTTAATCATATTCAACGCAAGAACTTACCGCTTCTTCCGGAACTTCATCGTCAGCATCAGCATCAGCATCTGCCTTGCTGTTGCTGGAGGAAGCCATGAATGATCTGAGAATGTCCGGAATGTGTATCACATACAGAGAAAAAGACACTGTCAATTTCTTTTTTCTGATTGAACCAAATTATTTCGTCTAACACTGAGATTTCGATCTAAACGTGCGTCAATGAATAAAGGGCAGATTAGATCTTCGAAGTTCCAAAGGTGAGGTTGCCGATACTTCAAACTAATGAACTTTTCGGCTTTTATTTATTTATTTACGGTGGCTTTTCGTTTTACCACGGATGGTAAGATAACGTATTTTCTTTCACCAAAATTCAAAAAAAAAAAAACGTATTATTTCGTCTTCCCGTCCCGTCTTCTGTCCGGCTGGTGAAGAGATACTCGGCGCTATACTAATAGCTCAAGCAATATGCTATTTTCCTTTGGATCAGAACCCGAGAAAGTTTTTTTTTTTTGTACACATATAATGTAAAGTTAAGATTAAATTCTTTGAACGAAATTTACTGTAATTTTCTTTTATAAGTGTTCAGTCTTTTTTTTAAAAGTAATTTGATTTTAACGAGATTGTACTTAATATTCTTCTCATTTAAAAAATTATATTTGGTGTTTTGAGATTTTATATAATAGTATAATTCAATTAATTTTTTATTAATAAATTAATATTTTATATAGTATATATTTATTCTAGTACAATAAAATTATTTAATTGTATTTATTATTATATTAAAACTTTTATATTAAATTATCATATAAATTTAATTATATTTATTATTATATTAAAAATAAAATTTCAATCTTATTGTATATAAACAAATTATCTTCACTAACAAAAAAAGAAAAACGCACGGAGAGAATTTCGCAAACATAAAAGAGAAATGAAAAAAAAAAAAAAAAAAGCTCGTCATCCTCGTATGGTCACACCATCAGCGCCAAACAGTGAGCTTTGTAAAGCAGAAGGTCTCGCCTCGAAAGGGACATCAACCAACGTCTGAGTAGGGAAGCAAAACACAGCTTCATAGGAAAAGCAAGTAAGAGGGGGAAAGCGTTCTGGTTAGGTAATTTGATATCCTTTGTGTTTTTGTTTTTGTTGCTCGTTGCATTTCTGTCAATTAGAAGCATACTGCTCCATACCCTTTCGGTTCTTTTATATTTGTGTTATCATCTTGTCGTCATTATAAGTATATGTGAGCTTTTATATTTATTGAACTGTTTGTTACCGACAATTAGAATTTTTTCCAACACTAAACCGAGGCATGTTTGTTACGCACGGGCTTGTTCAAAAAGTGAAGAACTTTTCAGAAGCCTGTAATGTAGACCGAACCCAAGAAAGGATGTATTTGTCTGCCTTTACTTTTCTTTCTGACAGGATAAATTTAGGCAAAGGAGGAAAAATGATGAAATCATACTGCAGAAAGACGCCAAGTGTAGGTTTACACTCGTTAGCAAATTGAATGTCAGATTAATCTAAATGTCACTACTTCTTACCAGTAATGATACACTTCTGCAGTAAAGAGTGAATGAAGAAAACAAGTTTATTTAGATTATATGCATATATCTTTAATTTATTGATGAAGTACTGACCAGTATTGAAAGTATATTGCTAAGAAATGTGAATCAAGCGCTGTACTCAACAATATTCTACTTTCTAGAAAACTTGGCTTTTATTTTGTGAATGAAGTGACAGGTTTTTCTACAACTGTATATAATTGTGTTTAGGTCTGTATTAGCATTTGCTACATTGTTGTTTGGCGTTGTAGGATAGCTTGTCTTTCTAAGATCTCCAATTTTGTTGGAAAAGATTGCATTCAGATGTCATTACTTGGGGGATTTTGTTGGATATATAAGAAGGGAGTTTCCAAGCATCTGTTACTTTTATGTGGAGTGTATCAGTCAAGCATTTGGAAACAGAATTTATCATCTCTTATGGAATAAATTCTTCTGTTAGAAACCAACCCTTATGAAATGCCAATATGAAAGTTTTCCTCCTTGATTGCCAATTCACTTAGTAAGTTGGCAATGATTTCATTTAAAAATTGTTCTTTCTTCATTCTGGACCAGATCTGATCAGGCTTGAATATTTCTGCTTGGATATGGTTAGTAGGTCTGGTTTTGCTGTCAAATGTGTATGATTGGGTTGGGTTGGATCATGAAGACTCTGACCTGGATCTGATCCATTACCATAGTTTATGTTTCTTATTCACTTATTTCCATTACACACTGCTTTCAAATTTATGTATGATATGTATTGGTCCTTCATTGACTTTTGATTTTTTGTAAATTTAGAATATCACAAAAAACATGGGGTTGCCAAATGCTTCTGCGGACTTATCAACAGAAATGGAGGTTGGTGCATTTAGACGCCTCTTTCCACTACTGTTTCATGAGCGTCATCTTGCTGAATCTATTCGGCCTGATGCCAGACCACTTGGAAGAGCTAGAGATACAACTATAGCTCTTGGTTAGTTGCTTTCTTCATTTATTTACAATCTATAAAATCTTTATCTTCTACTTAGTGTTAAGTTCATGTTTGGAGCAAAACTGAGATTCTTAAGTCTCTTCATCAGGGGCTGTTGCATCTGCTAATGGATCTGCTCTTGTTAAGATTGGATCAACTGTTAGTGACTCTCCCTCTCTCTATTTCTCTATGATGACTTTGTCTACTGAGGTTCTCAATTTTATTGTTGAATGCATTTTAATGACAAAATACATTCATTGAGCAGACTATGTTGACTGCTATAAAAATGGAACTTATGACTCCCTCCTTGGAGTCGCCAGATGAGGGTTGTATAGGTAGTCCTTCACTCGCTGCACAACTTGTACTGTAGTTAGTTTTTCCTGTCTACTTATGTATGTCAATTGCTGTTATTTCAGCCATTGATTTCCACATGCCTCCCATTTGTTCCCCAATTGTTAGGCTGGGCAGGCCAGCTGAGGTAGCAGCAATAGTGTCAAACCAGTTGTCCGACACTATTTCAAGGTACGTTTTTGGTTTGACAATGATTTCAAAGAGTTCTACAGTTAGTTGTAATAAGATGTTAGAGAAAAGTTGTTTCAACACTTGTAAGTTGTAACCATATATTGGCATCTGTTGTTTATGCAATGTATACTTGTTTACATTTTGTTAATAATGTTTAAGGCCGTAAGAAAAAGGGTTGTTATATATTCATTTTTGGATCTATTCTATGGAGGAATGTTTTGTCTATACATTTCTAAGTTGGGTTTACATTTTGATGACTTTTATCCATTTCATTCTCTTTCATTAATGCTTTAACGTGATGCAAGTTCTCAAGCATTGATTTAAAAGATCATCTTTTCCAGTACTATTTGTTGCAGAACAAGAATACATGTTTAATCTATGAGATGCGTTAGGATCCCACAAACTATTCCAACCTGATTCAATCTGTCTACTGTGCTGTACTACTAATATATATATATATTTTTTGACAAACTGTACTACTAATATGTTGATCCTTCTGTTTTTATCAAAAAAATAAGTTGATCCTTTTGTGTTAGCTTTATTATTCTTAAATGCATGGTTTCTTTTTCAATTGTCATTGGGGGTTGAGTCCAACCTTTACAAACCAATAATCTGGAGCAGTGTTGTCAAATTGGATTCCTGTTAAAATCTAAATTTTTTCTTCTTATTGACATTTATTTTTTTTGCAGTTCTGGAGTTGTTAATTTGAAAGAATTGTCTTTGGTCAGTGGCAAAGCTGCATGGATGGCATATTTGGTAAGGTTTTAGTGTTAACTGTTTGAATGACTATGAGTGAACGACATGAAAGTGGCCATCTTTATCATACAGGATGTTTACTGTTTGGATGCTGATGGTGCCCTTTTTGATGCTGCTTTACTTTCAGCAATTGCTGCCTTATCTCATTGTAAGTTTACATCTTCTGTGTCATTCCATCATAGTGTGAACATTTTAGATACTAGATCACTCTTGCCAAGAATTCACTATAAAACGATACTTGCCCATTCTGCTGGTTTTTTCTTTACATAACATATAATATATGTACAGCAATCTTGAAGAACCCATCATGTAATGGAGATCTCTGTAAGAATGTGAAGTGTAAGCCAGTGCCATCTTCCTACCGTTGCTTATCTCAAATTGAACCCTTTGCATTTGAATAGAATGAACTTAGCATTACAAGGTGGAAGGACTTCTTTCTTCCCCTTCTGCTGTTTTTTTTTTTCCTCCTTTTAATGGTTTGGAATAACGTGAACAGGTTAGTCTTTGACCCAAGAAGGAATAGTAGTCTTTAGTGGTATCAACTATCAAGCATCTCAAACCCACAAAAGTCTTTAGTGCAAGGCCATTTTTGTAGAGTCTGGTCATTTGACATTTAATTCTTTTAATGATTATTAACCATTCTATTTCGAGAAGTTCCTTGCTTAGTTATCTTCCAACAATTTTGCTTCTTTAGTAACTATGCCATTATAGTTGCATTTTCCTTATTATTGTGTCAGTTAATAATGCTTCCTGCTATGTAAGCTGCAAAAATATTAAATTTCTTGTTTATCTATGGCTTTTCTAGCTATATACCAAGAAAATTAATACTGTTAACATTCATATAGTGAACTGCTAGTTTAATATGGCTGTTTTATGAGTTGTGTTGCTTCTTATACAGTTTCCATATTTGGCAGTGCAAATTCCTGCAGTTGCCATGAACAATGATGGCAAGATAGTGCTAATGTCAGAGGAAGATGGACAAAAACTGGAACAGGAGCCAGTTAATAAGGAGAAGAGGAAGCTTACATTAAGAAGCATTCCATTCTCATTAACATGCATCCTTCACAAGAACTACATCTTGGCTGACCCTACTGCAGAGGAAGAATCCATCATGCAAACCCCGATGACTATAATTTTGGATTCTTCTAGTCAACTCATATCTCTTTACAAGCCTGGTGGATCGGTTCTTGCCTATACGTCTGGTATTCAGGTTAGTTTGCACTTTACAGTTTACACCAAGAAACTGAATTTTCATATGGGGCTGATGAACAGCCCATTATGTTGGATGTTATCAACTACAAGCTATTGTCCTATCTCCACCGAATTATATACATTTTTATTCCCTTGTATTGGAATGACATACAAGAGATATCAAAAAGTTTTCATGTGCCGCAAGTGATTCACATATAGAGGCTTTCTGATCTAACATTTCTGCATTGTTCCCTCAATTAGATTAGAAGTGATTGTAGATGTTCCTTTGAAGACTGAAATTGCGCCGAACTATTTTGATACTTCAAAATAGTAGAAATATTAATGTCCCTTATTACCCAGAAGGGGAGAAAAAAATTATGATGGTACATAGATGATGGAAGAGGAAATTGTACAAATAGGAGTTAGTGATAATTGTTGTGATTTCAGGATTGTGTGGCATTGACCAGGCAAAGAGTAAAGGAGCTACAGAGTATCTTAGATGAAGCAAATTCTGCAATGGACGTTGAGTACAACAGAACCTGAAATTAATTTTCGTCTGGTTCAGCGTTTATTTCTGCTTTTAAATTCTATCTGTACATTGTAAATCGTTATTATTGAGGCATTTCTTGATTCTTGAAAATTTCTTTACAAATCAATTTTCTTAGCCTTTGGGGGACAGGTTTTTCACATTGTTGGCTTGTATTGTAAAATAGTAGTTTTGCTTGATTTCATATATTTAGTTTATATTTTTCTGGGATTATTATACATTTCCCATTTCATATATTGTCCTGAAAACACTTCTTAATGCAAAGTTGTAGGCTAATTAATTACACCAACACCATATTTAGACTTAGAGATAGCCTTCCTCGTGGGAATTGCTTATAGCAGATGGAGCTGCGAATACAATGCATTTAGATGATAAATTTAGAACACCAAAAAAAGATTAGAACCTTTTGAAGTTTTTAAAATACAAAATATCTCATTTATTTTAGTGGATTTTATCTTTTTTTTTCTGTGTTTATTTTTCTCCTACTATATCATGGAAGATTTTTTACGAACTTCGAGGATCTCATTGCCCAAAACACAAAATAGGACCAACTTTAAACGTGTATTAATTAAGATGCTTTATTAATTTATTTATCAAAAACTACCAAATCACATTTGAAAATTTAAAAAATAAACTAAAATTTGTATAAAATTAGAGAAAGTAAAAGTGCATTTAAGCTAATTTTATTTATTAAACTATCAAGCTATGATTCATCAAAAGAAAGTATTAAACCATTTTTTAATAAAATAATAAAATTGTTATCCTATAAACAAAACACTATATCTTTTAATAAAATAATATTATTTATTTGGATAGTTTGAAGAAATTTTTAAACCAAAGCATTCATATTATGTTGACATAATAGTATATCTATTAGCTTGAGTTTATAACGTTAAATTAAATCATAAATGATCAATTTTAAACGATTTGACTATTTTTAGATTGTTAATTTTATATATTTAAATTTATAAAAAAATAAAATAATTTTTTTAATATATAAATATAAACAAATAACAACAAAATATAGTAACATTTTATTTCATTAACAAAATAAAATCATTGATGTTCTTAACCAATACATATTCAAACAATATTATAAAATAAATAAATAACAATTACATTAATGTTTTAAATTTAGTTTAAATAATTATAAAATCAAACAAGTTTCAAAGTTAATAGAAAAAATATAATATAGACTAATTAATCTAATTTTTTAAATAAAAATTTTTAATATTGCTCATCGAAAAAATTAACCTAGTACAAATAAAAAAAATTTAAAATATTAAAGTAATTTAATACAATTTATTTTGATATTATAAACATTAAACACACACATACATCACTTTAAGAAAATTAAAAAATCATAAATTAAAGTAAAAATTTTAAAGATAATATATTTAATATATAAATTTTTTAATATAAATAATATATATCATAATTATATATATTAGTGGTTTGGTTTTATTTTTTAGCATTTTAAATTGTAAAATGCTTTAAAATAAAACCAAATCGTCAAAAATATATTTAAACCAAACTAATTTAAATCAAATTTGATCAATTTTGTTTAATTTTTAGTCAGTTGAATTTGATTTGATTATAGTTGAATTTGATTTGATTATAAATCATCGATTTTGATTGATTTTGAATACTCCTATTAGTTTAGGTATTTGTCCAGATCTACAGCACGAACGACATGTCGGACCGCAAAATGGTCCCAACTAGACGTCGTTTATAGCCCAATTACATTGAAACGACTACGTGGATCACACTCCCTCTTAGGCTCGTAGTTCATGATCAGTTGATCTCAGGGCCACACGGGCCACACCCACTCGTTCACTAGCTGACTTCATCAAATATCATGCGTTCTCTCTCTGTCGCTCTTCTTTCTCTCTCTCTACGAGACTGAGGGATAGAAATGGCACAGATCTCCGCAAACAGCACTTGTCCTCATGGCCCAAAAACCCTAAACATCCATTGTTATGGAAATCCATAAATGCCCCTCCCCCTCTCTTCATCATCACCCTTATATCAAACGCCACTCATCACGATTCTTACATGCTAAATAAATAAACCCAAAACTGAAAAGAGGAGAACCAAAGAAAACTAATCAAAGCAATCTTCTACATCCTTCTATCTGATTCTCGGCTTCTAATTAGATTCCATTCTTCCCCCTTCCCTTCAAATCGGTACGTTGCTTATCTTTCTTGTGTCATTTCAAGATTAATCTTCTTTGTTTTGCGCTTCATTGTTTTGTGCTGGAGTCATGTGGAAGGTCGGATTTGGGTTTATTGTTTTTGCACCGTTCGTGGTCTGTTGGTTTGTCTCTGAAAGTGGTTATCTTATTGCTGATTATGATGTTAACCGCTTCTTGATTGGTTTTGTTGTTGTTGTTCTTGTGTTGATAATCTCGACGATGGGATTTCACTGCTTGCTCAGCAGCTTACTGCACTTTATGCTTCCTAGAAAGAGAGCTTGCGAAGGTGTGGTTGTAGAAGAAGAGACTGAAAACAAGAACATAGGTGCTGCGTCGTTTCCTAAGAAGAATCGGATCGGTTGCTTCCCTGCCTCCTCGCCTGCCGATACCGCCGATTCGACGGTGAACAACAGCAAACAGAGCTTCAGTAGTAGCAGCAGCAACAACAATCACAGTAGAGGAAACTCAGTTGAAGGGGCCTCGATCATGGCTTTGGGTGATTCCAATCCGCCCGATATTGATGAGGATCTTCACAGCCGTCAGCTCGCTGTGTATGGCCGTGAGACGATGAGAAGGCTCTTTGCGTCTAATGTCCTCGTCTCCGGAATGCAGGGTCTTGGTGTCGAGATTGGTATAGTCACCGAACACTTTCTCAATTGCTTGTTCTTTGGTTCATATATCGACGGTTATTATCTAAATACTTGGCATGGGATGCCTGATTTCTATGTGATTATCTGATTACAAATGTACTGCTTCCAAGAAGTATTTTATGTCGTATTTTTGAGCAATCTTAGACGTGGTTTGTGAAAGAAGGTGAAGGTTGGAGTGGTTTGGCTATTCTGTTTGCACTGTATCTGTCCTCTTGAACTGTACTGGTTTCAAAACTAGTTGTTTTTCATGATCAAATACCTGTAGTTATCCCTTAACGTTATCTGCTCTTCGTGTTTAGCCCTCTTCAATTATAGACTTTATTGCTGGTATGCATAAGCAATTTGAACCATTTTCTTGGTTTATCACTATTTTTGGTGCTGTAGTTTCATGATATTTGGTTCAAATAGCAGTTCTGTGATGCCAAATTATGCTTGGTGTATTCTAATAAGTCTGGGTGTTTTATGACCTCCAGCCAAGAATCTTATTCTTGCTGGTGTTAAATCTGTGACCCTGCACGATGAAGGGAATGTGGAGCTGTGGGATCTGTCAAGTAATTTTGTGTTTTCAGAGAATGATGTTGGTAAGAACAGGGCAGTGGCTTCTGTTAGTAAGTTGCAGGAACTCAACAATGCTGTTCTTGTACTGAGCTTGACAAGTAAGCTGACAAAAGAACAACTTTCTAATTTCCAGGTACTTCCTTTGCCCTTTCTTTCTACTGCTTTATTTCTTTGTACATACTTCATTTTGTTCCATTGAAAGCATTTGTATGTATATCTGCTATTTATTGAGTAATTTAGGTTGTCTTTTGGTTTGTTTGGATTTTAAGGGTCTCCTCAGTTTGGCATACATGTCAATAGTGAAATAACTTGCATAAGCATCTCATGCCATCCATTTAAACATTACCTTATATGACCTTTTCAATTTTTGTATGTGCTCATGTTTACGGCATACATGCTAATCAATAATGATGAATGATCCAACAAAAAATATTGTAACCTAAATGGAGAGTCAATAGTTCACATATTATCATACCTAGTCCCACATCAAATAGAATGCGATGCTCGATGGGATACTTAAGTGGCTTGGGTCTTTTCCTTCAATAGCTTATTTTTGAGTGAGGGTTCCCCAAGTCACTTGGGTTTCATCATTTGGTATTAGAGCATGGGTTGCTGATGACACAAAGAGGGCTACCTGAGAAGGTTTCAAACCGACTAAGGGGCTGATCACAGTAGAGTGAAGCAACGCTGAGTGAAGCGTCGCAGAATGCAGTTGCCAAGACATTGGCTCTCCAGGGGCGGTGCTATGATGGGGATGAGATAGTATGAGATACCCCAAGGTAGTATGGGCTGCTCAAGTCGAGTAGAATGGGACGTTCGATGGGATACTTAAGTGGCTTGGTTATTTCCCTTCAATAGCTAGCTTTTTAGGGAGGGTTCTTTAAGTCACTTGGGTTTCATCATAATGATAATTTTCTTTTCTTATTATTAGTTATATAACCAGTCTAGTATTTATAAACATTAAGAGTCCATTTTTTCAGTCTCCCCTCCCTAGGGCTGAAAGTATTTTTCTTTTTCAAAAACAAAAGTTCTTTAAGAGAAGCTAAATAGATTAGCATCTGGTAAAGCTCCAAAAAAGCCATTTCCATTTGTGTGGTATGAATAGTCGTAATAAACGAAGGAGACTTTTTTTTTTGTTTTTGGGATGTATGTGATGGAAAGGAGACAACTACACTGTTACAATGGCATTAAGTGTTTTTTTTTTTAATCACATAAACATAACTGTAATATTATTTCTATTGTACTATTGTTTGATATTATTGGTAGGTTAACATTACTTTATTGTAGAATGATTGATGATGATGCAATGTCATTTGTGAGGAGAAACTTTGAAATTTCCTGACCTTATTTCCATGGATATGTGTCATGTTCAATATATCTTGTTAATCTCATATACTCCTCAAGTTGTGCAAGCTTTATGTTTTAATAGTGTAAATTAATGTGAAGTTTATCTGGTTATGCAAAAGAAATAAATGTATTTCTATCTGACTTATTTTTTATTTTGCAGGTTGTTGTATTCACTGATATCAGCCTCGAGAAAGCCATTGAGTTCAATGATTACTGCCATAGTCATCAGCCTCCAATTGCTTTCATTAAATCTGAAGTTAGAGGCCTTTTTGGTTCTGTGTTCTGTGATTTTGGGCCTGAGTTCACTGTTTTTGATGTGGATGGAGAGGATCCCCATACGGGTATAATTGCATCAATTAGCAATGACAACCCTGCTCTGGTATCCTGTGTTGATGATGAGAGGCTTGAATTTCAGGATGGAGATCTTGTTGTTTTCTCAGAAGTACATGGTATGACAGAATTGAATGATGGAAAGCCAAGGAAGATTAAAAATGCTAGAGCATATTCCTTTACTCTTGAAGAAGACACTATAAAATATGGTACCTATGAGAAAGGTGGTATTGTCACACAGGTCAAACAACCAAAGGTTTTGAAGTTTAAGACACTCAGAGAAGCACTCAACGATCCTGGTGATTTTCTTCTCAGTGATTTTTCTAAGTTTGATCGTCCGCCTCTCCTGCATTTAGCATTCCAGGCTTTGGATAAGTTCATCTCTGAGTTGGGTCGCTTCCCTGTTGCTGGTTCAGAGGATGATGCACAGAAGCTCATATCTGTTGCCAGCAATATTAATGAGAGCATGGGAGATGGGAAATTGGATGATATCAACCCAAAACTTATGCGACACTTTGCCTTTGGTGCTAGGGCAGTTTTGAACCCCATGGCTGCCATGTTTGGTGGAATTGTTGGACAAGAGGTTGTTAAAGCATGCTCTGGGAAGTTCCATCCACTTTTTCAGGTTAGTATGATTTTTGGGTGTTCATCTTGTTAGTGCACATCCTCTGGTGTTAGGATCATTTTATATGTTGCAAGTAAATTGAGCCCTGATGAAAACACTGCCTACTTGTGCCTGGATCCAATTATCCAATGCAATTGAGAATGAGCTGATGAAAATGCTGTAGTTTGTATTATTTATTGCTTATAAGAGTAAATATTTTATAGGTGTTAATGGCTATAGGATATAATTAGATGCACAAAATTTGGAGTTTGGTTTTTCCACTTTCCTTTGGTAAACATTTAGCTGCATGACTTTGTGAACGTCAATGATGTATGTTGAGCTTGGAGTTCTGTGATTTTCAAATTATTGCAAAGCAGATGTGTTTGTGTCCAACATTTGTTGGATATGTCATGACACTTCAAAATGTACTTGGACTCCTGTTAGTTTTGCCATGATGCAGTGCTATTGTGTAGCTCTCTGTGATCTGCAGCATTATTAGTCTCAAGCTGGAACATTGTCTCTGTGGAAGGGGATTGCATGTCACATTGCTTCAACAGCAATTAATTTCATTTTAATGACAACTCCCTAGTTTTAATAATTAGTAGGCTGATTTTATGATTAATTTTCTACTGTCAAGTGCCAGTGACCGACTGGACAGTGGAAGAGGAAGATGAAGACAAACTAGACTAGTACAGATTCTTCACTGTCTTCATTCTCATTGAGATATAAAAGTCTCCATCAGGAAGGAATTGGAAATTAAGGACCAGGAAAGAAGAGATTGCCTTGGCTCTCTTTATCTTCCTACTGATGGAATTGATAAAGCTTGCTAGTTGTAGAAGGATGTGCTACTAAGAAATAAGAAATACACAAAGCAAGATCTATAAGTAAGAATGGGCAAGATTGTTTCTTGCTGACTAGCCATCAACCCTTTGCATATAAAGCCATCCCAGCATGGAGATCTAGCCCAACTTTTTATGGTTTTACCAATGTAATTCTGATCAGGTTTTTAGGTTATAATTCATGGAATGATCTACTACTAATTATAAACTTATTTGGATTTTCAAGTTGATATTCCTGTCTTCAGTTAACTTTATATTTAGTGAATTTGTACCCATTTAATTTATCCTTATTGTATCCTCTACTTTAGTAGTTAACCATATCAACGTCTCTGTATGGTGTTGTACTCATATTGTATTTGCCCCTTTACTTAAATTGATTTGTGTACCTGTTCATGTTCATTAATTTAGCATAGTGATCTGTGCTTTGAAAAAGTTTGCATTATTACATGGCATGCTCATGCACACATGTAAACACACATTTGGCACGCCTAAGCTCACCTAGATTGATGTATATGCAGTATTCAGGACTAGGTTCTCCTTGATGGATGTGAATGTACACTGGTTGATTTAAATGATCTTTTCACATTGTCCTTAAAGAGGGGGCAGGATGTGACATCAAGCTCATTAGTCACGAACAACATTAGTATTATGAGCTTTTTCCTAGGCGCAAATAATGACAGTCTATCAGCAAATATATTTTGTTTACATGCTCTGCAAACTGGTGGTTTAGCATGTTTTGTCATTGGCCTCTGTAACTTGAGCATTCCTTAAAGATTTTAGATCACTCTTGGAGTCTTGGTAATTTTTGTTTAGTGATTGTGGTTTTAACTTCTCGTTCCCTCTTTGCAGTATTTCTACTTTGACTCAGTGGAATCACTTCCTACAGAACCACTGGATCCCAATGATTTTAGACCAGTAAATAGCCGTTATGATGCACAGATTTCTGTTTTTGGGTCCAAGTTGCAGAAGAAATTAGAAGATGCTAAAGTGTTTGTTGTTGGTTCTGGTGCTTTGGGATGTGAATTCTTAAAGAATCTTGCGCTGATGGGAGTTTCTTGTGGGAGTCAGGGGAAGCTGACAATTACAGATGATGATGTCATTGAGAAGAGTAACTTAAGTCGGCAGTTCCTCTTCCGTGACTGGAATATTGGACAAGCCAAGTCTACAGTTGCTGCATCAGCTGCTTTGTCTATAAATTCTTCTCTGAATATTGAAGCGCTGCAAAACCGTGTTGGCCCTGAAACTGAGAATGTGTTTGATGATACGTTTTGGGAAAACTTGAGTGTTGTGATCAATGCACTGGACAATGTAAATGCTAGGCTGTATGTTGACCAGAGATGCTTGTATTTTCAAAAGCCTCTTCTTGAGTCTGGAACTCTTGGAGCCAAATGCAATACCCAGATGGTCATTCCTCATCTGACAGAAAACTATGGTGCTTCTAGAGATCCTCCTGAGAAACAAGCACCAATGTGTACTGTACACTCATTCCCACACAACATTGACCACTGCTTGACATGGGCTCGATCAGAGTTTGAGGGTTTGCTTGAGAAAACTCCAGCTGAAGTAAATGCATATTTGTCCAATCCAAGTGAATATACTAATGCAATGAGGAATGCTGGTGATGCTCAATCAAGGGATAACTTGGAGCGTGTTCTTGAGTGCCTTGACAGGGAAAAGTGTGAGACCTTTGAAGACTGTATTACCTGGGCACGGCTTAAGTATGCTACTTTTCTTGTGCCTTTTTGTTCTCTTCTGTAAAATAAAATAATGTTGTAGTGAGAGCATGATAATTTTTTTTTGTGTCCATCACTCAAACATGGGTTTCTAATTCACAGGTTTGAAGATTATTTTGTTAATCGGGTAAAGCAGTTGATTTATACTTTTCCTGAGGATGCTGCTACCAGTACTGGAGCTCCATTCTGGTCTGCTCCAAAAAGGTTCCCTCGTCCGCTGCAGTTCTCAGCTTCTGATCTGGGTCATCTCCATTTTGTGATGGCAGCTTCTATACTACGAGCAGAAACTTTTGGCATCCCAATCCCTGACTGGGTGAAGGACCCTAAGAAATTGGCTGAAGCAGTTGATAAAGTGATAGTACCAGATTTTGAGCCCAAGAAAGATGTGAAAATAGTGACAGATGAGAAGGCTACAAGTCTCTCTACTGCTTCTGTAGATGATGCAGCTGTCATTAATGATCTAATCACCAAGTTAGAACATTGCCGGGCAAACCTGCCACCAGGTTTTAGGATGAAACCAGTCCAGTTTGAGAAGGTCCGTTGCTCTCTCTATTGTTATACTCTGGTACTTTTCTTTTTTCACCAGATGTATCATTATTGTTGATGTTATTCCGTAAAACTGCAGGATGATGATACAAACTACCACATGGACATGATAGCTGGGCTTGCCAACATGAGGGCAAGAAATTACAGCATTCCTGAAGTTGACAAGCTTAAAGCCAAGTTTATTGCTGGACGGATCATTCCTGCCATTGCAACCTCTACTGCCATGGCCACTGGTCTTGTCTGCCTTGAGCTCTTCAAAGTTTTGGATGGAGGGCACAAACTTGAGGACTACCGAAATACATTTGCCAACCTAGCACTGCCCCTATTCTCAATGGCTGAGCCAGTTCCGCCAAAGGTCATCAAGCATCGAGATATGAGTTGGACTGTTTGGGACAGGTGGATTCTGAAAGACAATCCTACTCTCAAGCAACTTCTTGAGTGGCTGAAGGGGAAAGGCCTGAACGCTTATAGTATTTCATGTGGAAGTTGTCTGCTCTATAATAGCATGTTCCCCAGGCACAAAGAACGAATGGACAAAAAATTAGTGGATCTGGCAAGGGAAGTGGCCAAGGTGGAATTCCCTCCATATCGTCGTCACTTGGACGTAGTTGTGGCTTGTGAGGATGACGAGGATAATGACATTGACATCCCGCAAATATCCATTTATTTCCGTTAGGTTGTTTTCTTAGGTGTCTGAGGCATGAGTTAGGGTACAGGACTATCTTTTAAGTAAGTTTGACTCAACTGTTCCATATTCATAATCATAATGAGTACACAACACAAGCGAACATTCATAACTAATTCACAGTTCATATGCGAATTGAAATGCAACCTCCATTCCTTGCATTATTAATGCTATCAGTATCAATTGCGTATCATTGTACTTAATTTGACCCTTCTCGTGTTTGTCAAGATGTTAAGTTGATCAATGGTCAGTGATATCTGTGTTTATGCTCGATTGCAGTGCTTGTTTAAGCTTAATTCCGGTTGATCTGTAAAATAATGATCGGTAATTTGATTGAGAATTATAGATCAATATTCAATACGATCGAGTTTTTTCGCTCTATATACGCTTGGAGACTCTTGCTTATTAATTAAAATATTGAAGTGAAATGTTAGGAATAGTGGATTAATTAATTCTCCATTTTGAGTGCTTAAATTATTTTGTTTTAAAAAATGTATATTCTTTATTTGTTAAAATTGTTAGATGTGTTATACTTATTTCTTTATAGGAAAAAAAAGAAGGTAAAATTATAGATATTTTGATTAAAATCATTTGTGACATAATAAACCGGATACCTAACTAACGATACCCTTGTCAACGTCATTGTTTACTTTTTTCTGGCCTGACAACGTCATTGTTTAAAAAGGATCTATATCACCTATTAATTTGGCCCAATTGGTTGCTTTAATTTAGGAATTTTCTGCAGTTACTAAATAAAACCGAGATAACTATACAATGGAAATAAAGCAAAACATTTTTCTTTTTCACACCGAATAAAAAAAAGGGCAAAGCGTGATTCATTTCATTTCCAATTATGTGGACCCAAATCCAATTAATGGAAAGATAGTAACTCAATCAAAACCGCAGGTAATATCCTAAAGGCAAAACAAAATCATTCAGCTAATTCACAGCCCAGATCAAAAGTCCATTTTTGATTTCTTTATGAAGTGGGTCATAGATACACTCATACAGTCATACTCATGTGGCAGACCAACTGGTCCCACGTTCTTTCTACACGACATCGCATTGCCATCATCTCCATTCATTTCATATATACATCATCATCCATCATCCATCATCCATCATCCATCATCCATCATCATCACCACCTTCACTCTATCACTAATCACTGCATCAGGTGTAAAATAACTACTTAATCATGGAAAATTTTTGGAAAATTTAAAACATTTAAATTTAATTATGGAAACATAAATCCCTGAACATGAGGTATGGTAATATAACTACTTAATTGTATTGTTTTTTCAATATTTATTTTTGTGTTACTCTCGAGTCTCGCCAGTCGTCACACAGCAAAACAAAACCAGTGTCCCTCTCTCCTTCCCATTTTCTGTGTCAGAGGTTCAGGAAGGAAAATATGGCAAGCTTCAGAAATCTGAAACCACCGTTTTTGCCTTGATCTTCCTTGTGAATCTTGAGCTACATTTGGTTCTTTTGAAGAGTAATGGCCGCTGCCTTGGAGTGTTGGTCGAGCCGGGCGAGCACAGACGAGGACATGGTTGAGCAGGTCCTGATGAGGACCCAAGATAGATCCGAGGGCCAGACGTCCGCGAGCTCTTCCGGCGGCGGAGCCAAGGAATCGTCGCTGATGCAGAAGAAATTACAGAAGCTGAGTCGGAACGTATCCGAGGCAATAGCCTCGCTAAAGAACTCTCTCAATCTGGATTCTGCTCGCGACCCACCTTCCAAGATGGATAATAATTCTCAAAAAGTTGTTTGGGGAAGTGTTGTACGGAATCTCACTCAGCTCTATCCTGGTAGCCAGCTTCCGGAGAAGCTCATGTCTAACATACGCAGGCATTACGATTCGTTGCCTCTAAGGTGGGGTGCTGGTGAAGTTTGAATTGTCGGGTTCAGTTTGTTTCTGATAGAATATATGCTTGGATTATGCTGTTTGCTTGTATTAAGTTCACTTCAGTGATTGGCTTTGTTTACTTCGATGCTAGAGGTTCTCAGGTTTACTTATCTGTAATTTCGTTTACCTATTTAGCTATTCCTTGAGTATTAAAACTAAACGGAGCATTTGGGTGAATCTGTATTCCTGTTAAAAACTTCAGAGACCAAAGACGCGTTGTTTTTTATTCTCCTAATTTTTGCATCAAGCTAACCGTCTTTTCCACTTCATTTCATTTTCACAGTTATGCTCAGGCGGAATTCGATATGAAGGATGTATTTCTTCACATCAAGTTGATAGAGCAAGCATCAGCTGATGACCAGCCTGCAATTTTAATTCAGGAAGAGTCTGACAATGAAATTCAGGGGTCTGTGTTCAAGCTGACATTTGCTTGTAACTCTCCAATTTCATGGCCGGCAATGTCCAGTGCACTGGACGGTTCATCTATTTGCTGCAAGAAGATACAGATCTTTGAGAAGAAAGGTTTCACCCTTGGGATTGTTCTTCTTCTTGTTCAATCTGGGCATGATAGATTGGTCAGAACCCGCGTTGAAAGTGCCCTGAAATTTGCCATGAAAAAACCCAAAACTAGTGCAGTGAAGCTCCCATTTGGGCTCTGTGGATGTCAAGAAGAGAACTCCAAGAGGAGAGAACTCGGGGAAATCGAAGAAGACGCAGGTGACTCATATTATGGAAACGGGTTTGAGAATTTGAGCCAAAGGGTTCAGCTTCAGATGCCTTTACCCACTTCATCTTTTCTTGTATCCATAGATGAATGGCAGACGGTTCAGGCAGGTGGAGATGAGATAGAAAAATGGTTATTGAGCTCAGATAGTCTTGATTTTGTAGAACAGGTTGGACCCAATTCATTTAAGGGGGTTTACATGGGGAAAAAGGTTGGAATCGAGAAGCTTAAAGGGTGTGAAAAAGGAAATTCTTACGAGTTTGAACTTCGTAGAGATCTGCTGGAACTGATGACTTGTGGTCACAAAAACATTCTGCAATTCTGTGGTGTTTGCATAGATGAGAATCATGGATTATGCGTGGCGACAAAGTTCATGGAAGGTGGATCAGTTCATGATTTAATGCTAAAGAACAAGAAGCTTCAGACTAAGGAAATTATAAGAATTGCAGTTGATTTAGCTGAAGGGATCAAATTTATGAATGATCACGGTATAGCATATAGAGACCTTAATACACAGAGGGTTCTATTGGATCGACATGGAAATGCGTGCCTGGGGGATATGGGCATAGTCACTGCATGCAAGAATGTTGGAGAGGCCACAGAGTACGAGACTGATGGTTATCGGTGGTTAGCTCCAGAGGTTTGCCTCTAATCACATTAATTACAAGTTAGCAAAACAATTATTGCAATTATGAAAAATTTTCTCATTTATCCATCTGTAATTCTGTGTTGCATTTGCCTTGCCTAATCAATAATTTTCTCCTCTAGTGTTTTCTCAAGGGAAAAGAAAAATGAAAGATCAGGCTCTCAAAGTGGTGCCTAACTATCTATCGCATCCCAAAAAATAGGATCTTCCTCCTTTTCTACGGTTTAGAAAACCCAGACGCCACATCTAGATCCACATGGCTCTCAGAAAAGCTATAACATTACTAGTTTGAGAATAGAATAATGCTCCTCTTCCCAAGAATAAACTAAACTCATCCTCAATCAGAATTTGATATGTGCCCTAGGTCTCATTGATTTAGTTCATAATTGATACCAACTAGGGCACTTATGGAAAGCAGTGATTGGAGTCAGTTCTATCCAATATAGAAAAAGAAGAGGTTTTCTGCTTGTGATGCTTATGTAACCATACTTGATGCCACTCCTCTAGCGATTTTAGAACTTGATCTATCTACCATGTTATATCTAGCGATCTTACTCAAGGTTTCTTGAAACATTTTACTATATCTGGCATGTCTTCATTCAGAATATTTACTGATACTTGGTTAACATTGTATCAGTGCACTTTGGACCATCGCAATAATGTTTAAACTACAGTAATTTCTTGGATCAAATTGTTGTATGAATTTTCTTGTCTCTCTCTGTTTGTTCTGTGTGCCCTCATTCCCTCTTGTTTAATGACTAAAATTCTTGTCAAAAGTATTGGATGTTCTGCTCTTGATGAGCTAATACAACACTGAAAAGACATACTAGATGTTCAACTAAGGAGCAATTAGAGTAACTTTTGTGTGTTTCTGAGGACATTTTTTAGATCCATTGTATGCAAACTGTATTGTTGAATTGCTTACACTTTAAAGGGACTTTATGTCACTTGTCTTGGCATCATTGTTTGAGCATGCCTAACATGTCTTAATAATTGTTTTTGCTTTCACTTTATGTAGTGTATATCTTTATTTAAGCACTCTTATATATTTAAACAAACCAGTGTGAATGTGTAATGCCAATTATACCAGAATTGATTCCACAATGGAGCCCACATGTCTTGAAACTTTAGCATGATATTTGTCCCAGTCTTCCTAGTTATCTGTCCTATTGATAAAGCTACTCAGAAATCCCTCTCAACTCGTGTGCAGGCAGAAAAGAATAAATGAAAACTATGCAGTAGCAAAGCCATTGTTACAAATCAGCTGCACACTAATTCATACTTGTGCTGATGACATAATTTGACTTTGGGCAGCTGGGCCCACTGTTACAGACAAATGAAAAATTGCCAGCTGCACAGTTGTGCACAGATGTGTGTAGCTAATGTGGAGAAATTCTTTAGTAACTTGGGTCTACAAAAAATTGATACCAAATCAATCACAAATAGATATGATAATATGTCAAACACAGTACTTGATAATAAAATTTACCTTTGACATGCTTACATGCTTATTCAAAATTTGCTTGGTCTATAATTTTTTGTAGACCCACTTTACCTAAGGGCTTTATTTGGTTGGGAGTGAGGTAGGGTGAGGTGGCTTTTCTGACACCCCAATTGGGGGGGTTTGAAATGAATATATTTAATTTCCTCTTATAACCCCTTTAACTTACCTTCTGTAGATCTAGCCAACTTATTCTTACTTCAAAAGGATTTACTGAAACAACTTCATCAATCAACCCATAATTCCTTGGCATTCCATCATCATCATCATAAACCACCCACACCTGGCCCTTCTTAAAGCTTCTCTCAACTCTATCTTTGCCAAAATCATGAAAATCTGAATCCTCCACTGCCATATTTTCCATGTCCCCTCCACTCGAATTACTGACACTGTGCTTCTCAATTTTCACTCCTTTACTCTTCTTAGAAGACGCTTGCTTCTCCCCAGTTACTAAGTTCCAAATAATGAATAACTGAGTGGGTTAGTATCCATTTTTTCATTAAGCTACTAGAAAATGGAGTGAGTTGTCTTTCTCACCAAACTCTACCTTACCCCTTTATTGAGGCCTCACCTTCAAAACTCCCAGTTAAGTCCTAAGATTTTTTTCAACTGATGTGCTACTAAACTTAATCAGTGGTATGCGTATATGCTCTTTGAAGAATGAAAGTCGATAAAATATTCTACATTGTAAATTTGATATTTTACAAGGAACTTGCTCTGAGCTCGTAAGTAATTTTGCCTATAACTTAACTACATTCTAAAAGAAAGGGTAAAGGCATCAGTTTGAATAAAAGTGAAACTTCATACATTTCTATCTGATAGATAACCTATAAACTATGTATTTATAGTTTTGTCAGTTCCCCTTCTCTTTTAAAGCATACCCTTTCTTTTGACATGAAATATCCAATCCCCAAGCTGAATTCTTTTCTTATGCCTCCCTTTTTGAAAGCAGATAATTGCAGGTGACCCAGAGAGTGTGACAGAGACATGGATGAGTAACGTTTACAGTTTTGGGATGGTGATATGGGAGATGGTTACTGGTGAGGCAGCCTTTTCTGCGTATTCACCTGTGCAGGCAGCAGTGGGCATTGCTGCATGTGGCCTTAGACCTGAGATCCCCAAGGACTGCCCTCAGACTCTAAAGTCTCTCATGACCAAGTGCTGGAACAACACCCCTTCAAAACGCCCTCACTTCTCTGAAATTCTATCCTTATTGCTGCGACCAAACAAACAACAATAGGTAAGACATCTATAGGTCTTAATAGAATATAATCTGTTGATAGTAATTACAGAGATATGACCCCTGATGCTTATGAGGCAGTGACGAAGATTTTAAAGTCCATTGTCTTTCTTTCCCCCATTTTATTTTTGGTTTTGCAAATTTGTATTATCACCTATAGCATCAAAAACACAATATTGGGGGTGACTGTTACTGTTCCCTTAGAAATGTCTTTGCCATCATAGATTATATATTAAAATAGTCTTCCGTTACAGATTCAGTCTAACGAAAGGAGTAAAGAAACTTAAAAAAAATACAACTTCCATTGATTGGTTAGGACTTCGGATACTTCACATTGTCATGTGAAACTAGGATGATTTGATGTCTTGTGAGGGCCTACCAGCAGTGGAATAATGGGAGGTAGGTTCTTCTTTGTTTCGTGGTCCCGTTGTCTCTCGATTGTGTTTCTTGAGTGGTGAAAAGTGAAAACTGTGGGAGTCAGAATTTACCTTCATCCTCCTCTGACATATCATCTTGCAGAATTTTACTTTGTTTTTGTTTTTGTTTTGTTAATTCATCATGCAGATTGTTAAATATCATTTTAAGAATTAAGATAAACATAACAACAAACAAATAATTTTTTTTTAAAATAGAGTTGGCTATTTCTAAGATAAACATAAAAAGTTAATATTTCTTTTAACAATTTTTATACTTAATTTAATTAATTTGTTTTTATTTACCAGTTATTTAATTTTTCGTTATCATTACTTAAATAGGTGATGAGTACATCTAAGAATTTCTGTCCTCACTTGATCTTCATTTTTAATAACAAAAAAAATGATATTGATGTTGTATACAAACATGTCTTTTTGGAGAAGAATGTGTTATACCCATAATTACAAGATATACAAAACTTTTTAAATAACAAGTAAATTATGTGGACGGGATTACATCAAATCAGATGAGTGACTTTTAAGTGATAGAAGAGAAGTCTGTTAAATCTTAAATTAATAACTAATAATTAAAATTAATGTAAAAGTTAAAGAAAACATTTAGGAGTAATCATAACAATCTATATAAATGAGCTGAAAATGAATTATCCTGGTACAAAAGCTGCAAATTGATCTGGATATTTGAATTTCGATGATGTTTTTGTATCAACCGTGTGAATGAATCGTTGGGTGATATTATATACATATTCATCCACAATTGTCTCGGTGTCTTGTTCTAATGTTTCCATGAGTACCAGATTTATTTATCAGAGGGGTCGATCAGCCAAGAAGTTTCATGTTCCATGGGATCATCCTATGGTGTCACGACCTACGAAGCTTTATTAGTTTGGATTACATTTATACGTAAATTTTATATTTTTACTATTAAATTTTTTAATCAAAATAAAAATAAAGTATATGAAATTGGTTTTAAAATAATTAATTATAATAAATATAAATTATATATATTATAATATTTTATATATATTATTTTTTAATTAAAAATTTAATGATAAATATATTAAATTAACACTTAATTTCTATTTTAAAATGCACTGCAGAGTGATCCCACAGTCAAAATAAAACTTGGAGAAGGAGCCTCGCTGCACATGCTACACGTGGCTTACTCATGTATGGGAAAACTAACTACGTATTCCATGTCTGCTTTTCTGTTCTTTTTTAGTTCTGGTTGTCAAAAGCTTCTCTGTTCTGTAATGCTTTCACATTTTGACCTTACCATAAATATCAGGATAATTCTGGTTGTATTGTATGTCACTCTCATTGTCACACTAATTTAAGAATTTAGATAAATAATATATTTTTATTTTGTATCTATTTTTTTTATATTATATTATGTTATTAGAAAATCTGATTCCTAATTTAACTATCTTTGTCAATAACACTTGTTTTATTTATATTAAAAAAATTGACATTTACTCATTTAATCTTTACCTTCACATCCTTAGTTATATATATATATATATAGTATATTAATTAAGAATATTTTATTTATGTAAAAATAAAAAAATTAATCATTAAGTTAAATTGAACAATAATTGAGATTAAAACATTAACGTAAACTTTATATTTGACAGTTATGTAAAATTTAGAACATATTATATAAAAATCATATAAAATTTAAATAATGTTTTAATTTTAATTGTTCAATTTAATCTAATGATTAAAAAAAATTATTTTATCTTTTGCATAAAAAAGTATTTTCATATATATATATATATAATCATAATCAACCCTTATTTTCATTATAATTAAATTTCTTATTTATTGTCTAAATTTAAAACTTCTTCATATTTTTAACGCATCTAATTTTTTTGTTTTTGTTTTCATTCATGAATCATTTCTCATTTTCTTCTCAACTACCTACTTGTCAACATTTTTTCCTCTTTGTATATTGGTCCCATTTCTTTTCCCCGCTTATTGCAGCAACATAAGGTAAGGATTAAAGACTCCACAAACTCCTAATAAATGATCAAGAGATGAATGTGTACTTTATATAGAAAATTGAAGTTTTGGGAGATACAGGACGTACATTATATATATATATAGAGAGAGAGAGAGAGAGAGAGAGAGAGATGTAAATTAGATATTTATAACATAATGTATAATAGAAAATTTCGTATGTAGAGTACATATAGATTAGACGACCTCTTGTGTAAATTAGATGAGGACTACCTTCCAATATAAATATCGTTACAGGCTTTGTAGCCATAAACTTGTACAGAAGCTTTCTTTTGTATATTTCTTCCATGCATGTGCAGGTCTGGCATTTTTTGCTTTGCCTCACTACCATTGGATTCCAATGGAAGCTTCTGGATATAGGTTAGTTAGAGATGAAAATGATAAATCAATGAAGAAAACTTCAAGGCCAGCTTGGATGGGAAATATGAATAAGATGATAAAAGGAATATTAAATAGTAAAGTAAATTATATTTTCTTTTATTCTATTTTGGAAAGCTTATACATTTTTCTCTTAAAATACTAAAAAATTTATAATTTTATTTTTTTATTAATAAATACCTTTAATTACATTATTACCGTTTTTAAAAAATATATATTTTAAAATTTATTATTTCATTATTATTTATTTTTAGTTAAAATGATCAAATTATTTTATTTTATTTTATTTTTTAAAAATTATATTAATTACATGCATATTTAATTATATAAATAATAAATATAATTTTTTTATTAAAATAAATAAAACTGTAAAGTTTTTTATCTCTCGTCAAAAGGCAGTGTAAATTTTCTTGATACATTTGTTTTTTGAGTTTAGATAAATTTGAAAAAAAATGAATGATATGTTTTTCTCAATGAGAGAAAAATAGTAAAATGGGTGAGTGAGTGGGTATCTTAAAAAGTTAGTGAAATAAATTGATGTGAAAAAGTGAAGTGGTCCGAAGTGCAAATGGTCTACACTATGGTTTGGCTGAGGAATGTCTAGAGTATGGAGTGGATCTCTTTACAAAATTTGGTGTGAAATGTTAAAAGAGTTTCATCTCCCAAGATCTTTTTTTTTTTTTTCACAATCACTAGTATTTTAAAATTTATTAAATTTTAATTAATTTTATTCAAGTTAACAGAAGTCTCATAATAAAAATAAATTTTTTTAATAAAATTTTTTTACACATAATACTTAAACTTGATATCTTACTTAAAAATAATGAAGTTTCTATCATTTCAATTAACTTGAGATTTAGTTTTCTTTACTTAAAAAAATAGATAATAAATAATGTTTTCTTTACACGCTTAATTCTTAAGATAATCCAATGATGAGAAGTAAAATTATTTATATTTTTAATTCGAATTTGGTAGGTATCTCTTTATTTATTTATTTTTGGTCAAAATACAAGGAACTTTTCTTAACTTTTGTCTTTTTGCAGATAATTTTTAAAATTTTTAAACTCAACAAGGAATTCTCTTGAACTTTTAAATCCATTAAGTTTTTCATCCAAAAGATAATGATTAACAGCCATGTCAGATAGTTTGACTCTACGTAGGCAAAAACACTGATATGACACTAGGGGCATTTTGATCTTTTTCTTTCTTTCTCTTTCTTCCTCCTCCTCTCATCTTTCTTCCTTTCACCATCGTCAAAGTTGTCAGAACTCTCTCGTTGACAATTTCTGTTCGTGATTTCCAGAGGCTTTTGTTCACAATGGAAAGCCGGAGGCAACAAAAATCATGAACGAAAGATTCGAGTTGCCTCTAACTTTTTGTCGTCATTTTCAGAGGTCAAAGGCCTCGACGAATTTTGCGAATGTTTGCAAAAGTCAAAGGCAACAAAAATCGCGAACATTTGTGAAAGTCAGAGGTGATGTAAATCACTAATGTTTACGAAAGCTGGAGGTGATAGAAATTGCAAACGTTCGCGAGAGGCAGAGACAAACGTCTAAAACGCCTGTTACGATTTTTTGCGCCATTTTAGATAACCTATTAAACTAATTTCAACACAAATATATCAAAGCCTAATAGGCATGCCACAATGGTCGTAGAAACTGCGACAAAACCAAAGCTGTCTAGGTTTGAAACTCCAAGCGACTACTTTTGCAATATTTTTTTCTTCCTCCAAAACGACATTGTTTTACCTTTCAAATTTCATATATATACTTTATCGAAATGTCACCGTTTTGTTTACTTAGAATGATGCTGCTTTAAAGGCCAAAACGGTGCGTCATGAGAGACGCTATTTGAAACGACGCCATTTTGAAGGCTAAAATGATGCGTTTCGTCGAGCTTAATTCATCTCCCTCCTCTAACCAGGTCGCATGATCCAACCCGGATCCATGTAGGACCCGCATGGGAAACCCGTCATTTACAGGTCATTTTCGGCATTTTTAGCTCCATTTTCAATGACAATTCAATCATATTCTCAATAGAAAACTATCCTATGACTTCAAAATTGAAAAATTGGTTCAAAAATAGAAAAATCCAAATCACCAAAATTTTTGAAAATTTTTTCGTTTGTTGTTGCTGTTTACAAACCTTCTCTTGTAATTTTCGTTTGCTGTCACCTTCTCTCACAATTTCCTATCGTGCATGTTGTTTGACCTTAGGTGAGCCATCTGTGGTTGTTCGTCTGTTTTCTGGTAGAGGGTGGGGTGACTGGGCGATGTAAAGGGAGAAAGAGAGAAGAGAGGAGGAGGAAGAAGGAGAGAATAAAAAGACCAAATGTCCTTAGTGTCATGTCAACGTTTTTACTTATGTGGAGTCAAACCATTAGACGTAGCCATTGATTGTTATTTTTTTTATGAAAAGCTTAACGAATGTTACTATCTGCAATGATTTAAAAGTTCGAAAGAATTCTTTGTTGAGTTTTAAAACTAAAAAAATTATCTGCAAGAGAGCAAAAGGTCAAAGGATTCCTTGCATTTTGGCCTTTATTTTTTTAAAATTATGCTAAGTTTGTGTCTATAATGATTACTAAGATAAAATAAAAAATTATTGTAAAGAATAATGAATTTCATGTAGAATCGGAAAGGAGATTCCTTTAGAAAAAAAAAAGGGATTGGTTTCCTACTCCCACAACTCATCACAATGTTAAGGTTTTTTTATGGTATTAATTGTTGTATGTGTTAATATATATGTAATAAAATATTATCCACTAAGTTAAATTTATTGATCTTGTTCAATTTATTTTAATGAATAAAAATTAAATCTAATAGAAAATTAGAAATTATTTAATTATAATTTTTAAAAATGATTTTTAGTTTTAAAAATATAAAAATTTAAAATTTTTTTAAATATATATTTTTGATAAAAATAAAAAAATATATGCTTTAAATATAGAAAACATCAAACAATTAAAAAATATTTTAAATTTTAATTTTTTAAAACAAAACAAATTTTTTGTTAACATGTATATAAATTCATGTAAATAATACTAATTTAAATTTTTAAAATTAATTTTATAAAAAATAAAAAAATAAAACAATATTTTAACAAACCGTTTTACTTATCAAATTAAAATTTAAATTTTAACTGATTATCATTAAAATAATATACATAAAAAACCCAAAAAAAAAACAAAATAAGTGTGTGAAGTGAAGTTTTATAAAGTTATGTAAAATATGTTGAAATCATTATTTTACATATTAGTTTATAAACAAGTTAAAAAAATAATATTTTATACGTAAACCTGTTTACAAATTAATAATATGTTTTAACGTATTTCACAAAACAGAATTACCGTACAAACGACACATTGGACCGCAAAATAACCCAAACTCGACGTCGTTTACATTCCCATGACAATTAAACGACGACGTGGCTTATACTTCGGCTCTTTCATCTTAGGCTCGTGGTTCATGGTCATAGGCCCACACCCACTAGGCACTAGCTGACTTTGTCGACCTCGCTTTGTTTCTCTCTCTCACAAATCACAATGTCCTTTCTCTCTCTGTGAGACTGATGGAGAGAAATGGTACCGACGTCCTCAAACGCAATTGTCCTTACGCCCTCAAAACCCTAAAGGAACAATAGTTATGCAAATCCATAAATGCCCCTCTGTCTTCGTCTTAACCCTTATATCAAACCCCACTCATCAATTTTCTTCCTTCTCAAACGAACCCCAAACCGAGTGAAAGGAATCAAAGAAAACTCCTTGATCTTTCTTTCTGATTTCCGGCTTCCAATCAGATTCCATTCTTCCTCCTTCCCGAAGTTCAAATCGGTACGTTTCTTAGCTTACTTGCGTCATTTCCAGATTAATATTCTTTGTTTTGCTTCATTATTTTGTGCTAGAATCATGCGGGATGTAGGGTTAGGGTTTATAGTTTTGACGCCGTTGATCATTTCTTGGTTTGTCCCTGAAAGTGGTTGCCTATTTGCTGATCATAAATTTAGTCGCTTATCGATTGGTTTTCTTCTTGTTCTTGTGTTGATAATCTCGATGACGGTGTGTCGTGGCTTGTTCAGCAGCTTACTGCACTATATGCTTCCTAGAAAGAGAGCTTGTGAAGGAGTGGTTGTAGAAGAAGAGACTGACAACAAAAACAACATAGGTGCTACGCCGTTTCCTAAGAAGAATCGGATTGACTGTTTAGCTGCCTCCTCGCCTTCTGATACCGCCGATTCGACGGTGAACAAAAGCAACCAGAACTTCAGTAGTAGCAGCAACAACCACAGTAGCGGAAACTTAGTTGAAGGGGCTTCAATCATGGCTTTAGGTGATTCCAATCCTCCCGATATTGATGAGGATCTGCACAGCCGTCAGCTCGCTGTGTATGGTCGTGAGACAATGAGGAGACTCTTTGCGTCTAAAGTCCTCGTCTCTGGAATGCAGGGTCTTGGTGTCGAGATTGGTATGATCATTGAACGCCTTTTAAATTGCTTTTCTATATAGTGATGGTTGTTTCTTGAAGATTAGATAGACATGGGATGCCTGATTTCTATTTTATTTTTTGCACCTTATGGTTTACAGTAATTATTGAAAGAAGTTGGTGGTAACTGATAAATCTTTAGCTTTTAAGAGTCTGCAAAACTTGAATGCTTGATTGATTTGGTGATCGTTGTAGTGAAATACTACCTACCAATGGTTATCATCTCTTTAGCTTGGACCTTTAAGCTCTCTTGCTATGGTAGAATTAAATCCTTGAATAAGGAATTAACGAGATTATTGTTGTTTGATTTGGTGATTTGGCGATTTGGCTACTAGTCCCCTGTACCCTCTTGCATCTGTGCTTGAAAATATAGGGGGAATCTTGGTAGGGTACCTCTGAAGTTACTTCTGTCGAATTTTTTGTGCAATTTTACCCAGTGTCCTCTTTGGTTCAAGCTGTGTGAATAATCAAGGCTGGGGTGTGTCCTTTTCTGTTTGCACTGTACTTCATTGCTGCTCTTCAGTCTTCCTGCCCTCCTGCCTCTGTGATGGTCTAAAAACCAGTGCTTTCCAATGTTAAATACCTGCCATTACCCCTCATCTGCCCGTTGTGTTAGACCCTCTTCAATTTCAGACTAAATTGTTCAGTATTTATTGATGGTATAATTAAGCAATCTGAACCTAATTTGTTGGTTCATAACTTTATTTTTATGCAATGACTTCGTCATATTTGGTTCTAGTAGGATTAGCATTTTGTTTGTGATACCAAATCTTGCTTGTTATTCTAAGAAGTTTGTTTGTTTACTACCTGCAGCCAAGAATCTCATCCTTGCTGGTGTCAAATCTGTGACCCTGCATGATGAAGGGAATGTGGAGCTGTGGGATTTGTCGAGTAATTTTGTGTTTACAGAGAATGATGTTGGTAAAAACAGGGCAGTCGCTTCTGTTAATAAGTTGCAGGAGCTCAACAATGCAGTGCTTGTACTCAGCTTGACAACTAAATTGACAAAAGAACAACTTTCTAATTTCCAGGTATTTCAATCTCCCTTTCTTATACTTCTATCTGTCTTGGTACTTCATATTTGTTCAATTAAAAGCGTTTACATGTATATCTGCTATATATCTAGTAATTAAGTTTGTTTGTCCTTTGGTTGTTTTAATTTCAACCGAACTGTTGGAGAGTCTCTCTGGTTTGGCTTGCATGTCAATGGTGAAATAACTTGCATAGTTTGTCATGTAGTTTCCATTAGGAATGATTGCATTGGACAAAAAGTTAGGGTAGCACTTATCATTGAAAAATTTGTAGAAATGCTGCTTAGGTGGTTTGATCATGTACAAAGGAGACTAATAGAGGCTCCTCTATGAAGAGTAGATCAAATGGAAGATAGTCCACTAACTAGTGGTATGGAGAGGCCAAAGAAAACAAGAGGAGAAATTATTTAGATGGATTTAATTATCAACAATTTAACTATAAAAATGAGCCGATATAGAATGTATTATTTGATCCATGTAGACAACCCCACCTAGTGGGAAAAAAGGCATTGTTTGTTGTTGCTGTATCTCTATGGATTTATGTCACGTTTGATGACTTCATCTATTATGTTGCTAAGGTTGTGCATATTTTATGTCCTAACAGTATAAGCTAATGTAAAGTTTGTCTGGTTATGTGCAAACATGAGTTTATCTCTATGTGATCTATTTTCATTTTGCAGGCTGTTGTGTTCACTGATATCAGCCTTGAGAAAGCCATTGAGTTCAATGATTACTGCCATAGTCATCAGCCTCCAATTGCTTTCATTAAATCTGAAGTTAGAGGCCTTTTTGGTTCTGTGTTCTGTGACTTTGGGCCTGAGTTCACTGTTTTTGATGTGGATGGAGAGGATCCCCATACAGGTATAATTGCATCAATTAGCAATGACAACCCTGCCCTAGTATCCTGTGTTGATGATGAGAGGCTTGAGTTTCAAGATGGAGATCTTGTTGTATTCTCTGAAGTTCATGGTATGACAGAATTGAATGATGGAAAGCCAAGGAAGATAAAAAATGCTAGAGCATATTCATTTACTCTTGAGGAAGACACTACAAATTACAGTAGTTATGAAAAAGGTGGTATTGTCACACAGGTGAAACAGCCAAAGGTGTTAAAATTTAAGACACTCAGAGAAGCACTCACCGATCCTGGTGATTTTCTTCTTAGTGATTTTTCTAAGTTTGATCGTCCGCCTCTCCTGCATTTAGCATTCCAGGCTTTGGATAAGTTCATCTCTGAGTTGGGTCGCTTCCCTGTTTCTGGTTCAGAGGATGATGCCCAGAAGCTTATATCTGTTGCCAGCAATATTAATGAGAGCTTGGGAGATGGAAAATTGGATGATATCAATCCAAAACTTCTACGACATTTTGCCTTTGGTGCTAGGGCAGTTTTGAATCCTATGGCTGCGATGTTTGGTGGAATTGTTGGACAAGAGGTTGTTAAAGCATGCTCTGGGAAGTTTCATCCACTTTTCCAGGTTAGTATAATATTGATGTGTGTTAGTGAACATCCTCTGGTGGGGGGCTTATTTTGTTTATCGCAAGTGAACTGAGCCATGAGAAACACATTGTTTACTCATTCCTGGAACCATTGCAGCTGAGCATGGGCTGATGTGGAAAAGTTAGTTTGGATTAGTTATTTCTTATAGAAGTAATTAGCTTTTCTGTTCGGGTATTTATGTCTGTAAGGTTGAATTAGAAGCACCAAAAATTTTGATTTCAATGGTTTTTTTTTTTCAGGTGCTAACATTTTAACTATATAATTTTCTGCAAGTCTATGATGTGTGTTAATGCCTACGTTCTTTAAAATTATTGCAATATGTCCATTTGAGATATTTTATACTAGAATCCCATGAAGTACAGAGATTTAAAAAATGAATGTCTGAAATGCTTTTTCTTTGAGCAAGTTGATTGCATGTCTCGATGCATGAGATCATGAAATTCCTTTTAACGACCACTGCTCAGTTTTATTTCTAGTTTACTCCGTTAACCTGTTGCTATTAAAGCCATCCCAGCATGATAAAATTTAGCCCTTTTTATATGTATTTGCAATAGTATATTATGCAAATAAGATTATGATTTTTATAATTTCATGTTTTGTTCTACGAAAAATTTGTTGAATGATCCACTAATGATTGGTGCTTATTTTAATTGTCAAATATTGATTCCAATCTTAATTTCATTTTTGGTGAATATGTATTAGTATTACAATAGCTGTGTTGTATCTCTACTTAAACGATTTGTTGTCTTCAGTCGATATTGATTATTTGCGATTTCTATAGCTTGGGTTACCTATTATGTTTGCATATGCGTACCTCATGATTTTGACTCTTCAAAATAAATAAATAAAAGAAATAATAAGGAGGAGAGAGGAGACTTAATCTATTGAGTTAAGCTAATTGTTAAACTTGGTTATTCTTATAAAAGCAGTTTGATGCTTGATTTTGACTTTCTTAAATGCTGTACCACGGTCTGTGCACTTCTCCCGGCGTTATTGCGTCTAGCTCTATCTGCTCAGCTTTGTTTGTTCTACAAAATAAGTGGTTTACCATGTTTTGTCGACTTGGTCAGTGATTATGGTTTTAACTTCTCTTTCCCTTCCTGCAGTATTTCTACTTTGACTCAGTCGAATCGCTTCCCACAGAGCAACTGGATCCCAATGACTTTAGACCAGTAAATAGCCGTTATGATGCACAGATTTCTGTTTTTGGATCTAAGCTACAGAAGATATTAGAGGATGCTAAAGTGTTCGTTGTTGGATCTGGTGCTTTGGGATGTGAATTCTTAAAGAATCTTGCCCTCATGGGAGTTTCCTGTGGAAGTCAGGGGAAGCTGACAATTACGGATGATGATGTTATTGAGAAGAGTAACTTAAGCCGGCAATTCCTCTTCCGTGATTGGAATATTGGGCAAGCTAAGTCTACAGTTGCTGCATCAGCTGCTGTGTCTATAAATCCTTCTCTGCATATTGAAGCATTGCAAAACCGTGTTGGCCCTGAAACTGAAAATGTGTTTGATGATGCTTTCTGGGAAAACTTGAGTGTTGTGATTAATGCCCTAGATAATGTGAACGCAAGATTATATGTTGATCAGAGATGCTTGTATTTCCAAAAGCCTCTTCTCGAGTCTGGAACCCTTGGAGCCAAATGCAATACCCAAATGGTCATTCCCCACCTGACAGAAAACTATGGTGCTTCTAGAGATCCTCCTGAGAAACAAGCGCCAATGTGTACTGTACACTCATTTCCACACAACATTGATCACTGCTTGACATGGGCTCGATCAGAGTTTGAGGGTTTACTTGAGAAAACTCCAGCTGAAGTAAATGCATATTTGTCCAACCCAAGTGAATATACTAATGCAATGACAAATGCTGGTGATGCTCAGGCAAGAGATAATTTGGAGCGCATTCTTGAGTGCCTTGACAAGGAGAAGTGTGAGACCTTTGAAGACTGTATTACATGGGCTCGGCTAAAGTATGCTACTTTAATTGCACCTATTTGTTCTCTCTTATAAAATATAAAATAATGTTTTAGTGAAAGCACTATGATTTTTCTTTCTCTGCATCACTCATTGACATTGGTTTCTCATCACAGGTTTGAAGACTATTTTGTTAATCGGGTGAAGCAGTTAATTTATACTTTCCCCGAGGATGCTGCAACCAGTACAGGAGCTCCTTTCTGGTCTGCTCCAAAAAGATTCCCTCATCCGCTGCAATTCTCAGCTTCTGATCTGGGTCATCTCCATTTTGTGATAGCAGCTTCTATACTGCGAGCAGAAACATTTGGCATTCCAATCCCTGACTGGTTGAAGAACCCTAAGAAGTTGGCTGAAGCAGTTGATAAGGTGATAGTACCTGACTTCCAACCCATGAAAGATGTGAAAATAGTGACAGATGAGAAGGCTACCAGTCTCTCTACTGCTTCTGTAGATGATGCAGCTGTTATTAATGATCTAATCATCAAGTTAGAGCGGTGCCGGTCAAACCTGCCACCGGGCTTCAGGATGAAACCAATTCAGTTTGAGAAGGTTCGTGTTTTGCATCTATACTTGTATTACTTACTGTCATGATTCTTAACAGTGCTCATGATGATATATGAAATCTTCCACTTGCACTCCTTGCTATGACTTTTTGTCCCCTTCTCCTGAATGTTAAAATTCAGTTTCATCAAATAAATGACAAATCAATTATCAATATTATTCTGTAAATCCGCAGGATGATGATACAAACTATCACATGGATGTGATAGCTGGGCTTGCCAACATGAGGGCAAGAAATTACAGCATTCCTGAAGTTGACAAACTCAAAGCCAAGTTTATTGCTGGTCGTATCATTCCTGCAATTGCAACCTCAACTGCCATGGCCACTGGTCTTGTCTGCCTGGAGCTCTACAAAGCTTTGAGTGGAGGGCACAAACTTGAGGACTATCGTAACACATTTGCTAACCTTGCACTGCCTCTCTTCTCCATGGCTGAGCCAGTTCCACCAAAGGTCATCAAGCATCAGGAGATGAGTTGGACAGTTTGGGATAGGTGGATTCTGAGAGACAATCCTACTCTCAGGCAACTTCTTGACTGGCTGAAGGAGAAGGGCCTGAATGCTTATAGTATTTCATGTGGAAGTTGTCTGCTCTACAATAGCATGTTCCCTAGGCACAAAGACCGAATGGACAAAAAAATAGTGGATCTTGCAAGGGAAGTGGCCAAGGTGGAACTCCCTCCACATCGTCATCACTTGGACGTTGTTGTGGCCTGTGAGGATGACGAGGATAATGACATTGACATCCCTCAAGTGTCCATTTATTTCCGTTAGGTTACTTTCATCCCATCAGCTGTCTTAGACATATCTTAGATGAGAGGACTCTCTTTTCAGCGAGGTTACTCTACATATTTATAATGGTTTCTCAAACCAACATTGTCAACTATATCACAGGTCATATATGAATTGAAAATCAACTTAATTCCTTGTAACTTTAATGTTATCATTTGCGTGCACCCCTTATTTATTTGTTGAGATGGTCAATTTTTGGTCAATCATATTTCTGCATTTAACCCTTTTCCCTGATTCTTAGCTGTATGTTGTGTATTACTTTATTTGTGGGTTAACGAATAATATTAAACTATCTCTTCTTACCTTATAGTGATAGGTTTATTATAAAAAAATAATAAGAGTAAGTTCGAATATGATTTGGCTAATTTATAAATAAGGTAGCAATATATGTATCTAACAATTTTTTCTTTTTCCTTATTTTGGGTTTCAGTTCCCTTGCCAGCTGGCTTTCTTTGCTCAGATCATATGTCTAAAATTGTTCAAGGCATGTAATTGTTTGATTTGTCTGAAATTTGAGACCTCTAAGATCGTTGGGATGTAAAGATATGTGTGCTACATGAGATGGGGATCTGAATTTTGATCAAAAGGTGTACTTTTGTCGAGGCCAGCCAATTGATCATTCCTTGCTGGCCAGGGAGCCCTACCTTTTTCCCCGTCTCAAACGTTTAAACAGTTACCACTGTTTGACCTATATTCTTGATTTTTTGTTAACAACTTTCCCAAGATTTTTGAATAGTTATTAGATCTATCTTCTGGTATTACTGGGTATTCTTGTATAACATCCGAGTGTTTTTTTTTTCTAAAATATTTTGAGGTCACATTCTCTTACATTATTAGTGTATTTAGAACCTTTATGGTTAATTACTAGATTTAGTAAAAGTAAAATTTTCTGGTGTGGAGTATTTTCTTTTAAAAAAATTATCTTTCAAAAATACTTTTTATTGCAATTTTAAAGTGTACCGTCAACTTTTCGTTGTATAATAGTACGTAGTTTTATTTATATCTATGTACTAATTTATATAAATTTAAGGTTTATGTTTTTTAGTGTCAAAATAATATATTTTTGAATATATTAATATTTAAAATATATATGGAATAGCTATAGAAGAGTTTGAATAGATGTAAATATTAAAATTAAAAGTTGACCAACATTCTAAAAATTAACATGTGGAAGCCACTAGTTTGTTTTAGTGAGATATACATATATATATATATATATATATATATATATATATAAATTCCTGAGATGGTGTCTGATATAATATTTTGCATGTTTGACATTACTAAATTTATATTTTAATATTTATTAAAGTATAAATTTCTGAGAGAGACCAAACAATGTGCATCAATAATGGGAGTGGGGTTTTACAAATTAAGTGTTGGCTCACATGCTTAATCATAGAGAACCCATTTCGAAGGATAATCATTTAGTTGTTATTATTTGGATGAGGAACTCGAGGCCATAATTTTATTAGTTGCAGTGCAAATGAGGTGTGATTATTTACGCCTAAAGTACTCTTAAAATAATGATCAGCATATCGTTTAAATACTTTAAATTCCTACTTCCCTCTCCCTTGTCTGCTAAAGGATAGTTTTATTATTATATGCAAAATTTGCCACCTTTTCATATCCTGAATGTCCAAAATAGCCATGGATATCTTTAGGTTCTCGATTGGTCTTTCCATCATAATGAGCAATCTTCCAAAATTCTAATTGCAATAGAGGAACATAAGAGATGAATGTTAATCCGAGCAAGCATATCTTTCCCTACAAGAAATTTGGTATTCATTATAATTTAAAAACTTTGGAAAATGTCATAACATCAGAAAATAGTAAAACACATATTAATCGGCACTAATGTTGGCTCAGATAATTTCTATTCATTTTTTATCAGCACCTTCATCAAAGTCTCTGGAAACTCCAACTCGGAAATCCAGTTGTTTCTGATGCTTCGTGCGACGGCGCTCATCAAAATTGTCCCACCCTTCAAACTGCAAGAAGTTAAAAGTATATTTTCTTAGGATGTCATAAAACTGTTCATTCTTAGACGTAACTTTGATGACGGAAGTGTTCTATTGAACTGAAATGAAATGACTCTGAAAGAAGTATCAGAAGTTCGCACCTTGCGAAGGATGTCCATTGTTATTTCTGTATTGTGGAGATCCAGTGTGGAGAGCTGAAGGCAAGTCTTGAACAGTTTGGAAGGAAGAGACTTCATCCCATTGTTACTAAGATGCAAAGCCTGTAGAGCGTCCAAAAACACCAAGTATAATGGGAGGGAAAGTTAGTAATAAAGGTTTTTAAAAATCAGGACAGAACATATGAAAATACCTTCAAACTACTCAAGCTACTAAATGTCTCTGGCAATTCTGACAGAAAATTTGATGAGAAATCAACCTAGTCCACAAGAAAACCTTGGTAAGCATATTAGATTATATACTTAATCTAACAAAAAATATACCATCCCCTTTTTTTTTTTTAATGCCATATCACCTAGATACCCTTGTTTCTGAAAAAAGAAAGAGGGTAGAAGATAAACAAATGTAATGTACCTCAACAAGAGAATGGCATTTCCCAATAAACTCGCTGATGTTACTCATCCTGAGAAAAGGAAACATAACTATCAGCATAATTATTTCCCAACAAAATTTGTCAATTTGTTTAAATATTTTTCCGCAACACAAATTGCCATATGAAGGGCGAGAATTCCAAAGAAAATAGTTAGTTTGGTCAATCCATTAGAGGTATCCAATAAACTTTGGATTGAAATTTGAGAAAAGGGTTTGAAGAAATGCACATGCATTCTCAAAAGAGATTCTTCCAACAACTGAAAAAGGAAAAAAATCATGTCTCTGCAACTTGCTTTTCTTTTTATCTAAACAATTGACATCAACATTTTTAACCAGAAATTAACATTCATAGCTAATTTCTTTTCTTTTAAGATTGAAGGAGACTGGGGAGGGTTTGAGTACTTTGTGTGTATGTGTGTTTGTAAACTTTGTATGAAGGCAATTCTAAACATGAAGTTTTCTATTTGGGTTATTAAAACCCCAACATGTAAACCAGGAACCTATAAATCAATGTCGCAAACCTAATACAGAAGGAAAGTACAGGGCAACAAAGAAACAAGGCATGTCACTTTGACCAAACTTGATGATGCATGAATGTGTTGAGTAAATAAGTAATCAAACTTGAACAAGTTCGTGCTTTCAAATGTTACCTATTATTGTTGGCTTGCAAAACCTCAAGTTGTGTCAGATGTCCTATTTCATTAGGGAGGCCACCCAACTCATTATTGGAAACATGCAGCTCCTTTAAAGAGGTTAGAGATCTCAGTGCAGCGGGCAAAGTTGTTAAACTGAAAAAATCATGCCAATCAAGCATGTTATGTAAGAACAATATTGAGAATCCCTAACCTACTTGAACTGACACAAAGATCTATCAGGAAAAATGATTGGAAGCATTCATTCAAATAGAAGTAATATTATTCAAACAAAGTACCCAAACTAGGAGATTTCTCTGAATTACATGGCAAGTGACCCAAAGCGTTTTTATATTAGATCCCACAGGCAAGATGTTAGAAAGAGAGACAGCAAATAGCTTCCTTCTTTGCAAACGTCCTTCATCTCCAGAGCAGGTGACCAAATACAGAAAAACGTGATGATTTGGATGAATCAAAATCCATTTAATGGGTCTCCAAGCCAAACATGCAAATAAATATTACAAACTTCTGGACAATCTTGGTATCAGCAAGGACCATGCAGTTCGGACTCCTGATGTTAATTTGTTTGATATTTTATTTAAGGTAAGGCAAAACAAAAATGCCCTGAAATCATAAACGATAGGATTTACTCACTGGTTCTGGTTCAATGATAATACTGTTAGGTGCTTCAAAGTTGTTAGGCCTTCCCAGCTAATTGATTCATCCAGTAACTCATTTGCATTAAGGAATAGTTTCTAGAAAATTTTGAAAATAGCAAGCTGTGTCAAATGTTGCTTCACTAAAAATTTTCATATGTAGCTGAAACAAAAAACCTACAAAAAGAAAAGTTCAGCTTACCTCTAGACCAGTGAGGCATGCAATTTTTACAGGTACATTTTGAATTGAGTTGTTGCTGCAATCTAGAACTCTTCCAGAAGATCCACAAGCCCAGACTTCATCAGGTATGGCCTATTAATATAACATTAAGTAGGGAAAATGAGAGAATATTTCACACTAAAATTGGCAAGTAACAAAACTAATACACAAGAAATTTCTTTTCTTCTCGGGGTTTCCTTTTGCCTTTTTGGTAGTTTCCTTTTCCCTCTCCCTCTCTTTTCTTTATTCAGTAAGATACGAGCAGTTTCTCATGACTAACAAACATGATTAGCTATGGTAAACTCTAAAAGGACTCATCAATGTTATTGTTGACCTTCCAGTAATAGTTTACATAACAAATTTCATCCCCTGGTTTTCACACCCTAGGGCTTCATGTGTTTATTCCCGTGTTACATCCCTTCAATTCAAACCAAGAAGCAAATCTGAAAAATGTCTAACTGCTATGAATATTAAACATAAATTTAAATTTGATTTACTATCAGTATTAAAAAGATTTTCACACTGACAGTGAACAAGATGAGGCCAATATTAATAAGATTTTTAAGACGTCAGATAAAACCTTAAATTCTTTAATAATGCGACCTTTCTTGTTTACTTGTAGTGTCAAAAAATTTTATACTGGTAGTATATCAAATTAAACTACATGAAACATTACAGACATTGTAAAGCAATAAATCCCCAGGAAAGTGTCCACTGTTAGATTAACTGGGAAACCTTGGAAATTAACATTTAATAAACCAGAAACAGTTTGTCACCTTCAAGTTGCATTCGGACAATGCTATAACTCCTGTAGCAGTCCATCTTTCCAACCTGTTCTTAACAGGAAGTTTCTTTGCATCACTTCTCGAGCTTGAGTGGTCATCTCTTCTTGACTTGGGTAAAACCTGAGCTTTTTTCAAGATTGGACCATCCTTCACGCGCCAAAAGAAAAAGGAAGAAGAAGATTAAAGAACTTACTAAATGCAATTGTTTTGAGTGCCACAGAATCAAAAGTAATTTTCCACTAGTGCTTGCACAACCACAAGTCTTAACTGAACTGCTTGATTACTGGCTTCTAACTAGCTAGTTGTTGAAAGGATTGACCTACTATGTTCTTTCACAATGGCTTGTTTTTAGCCTTCCCATACATTGACCCTATAACCAAAAGATGAGTCATGCTAGAGTACAGTTGAATCGGTTTAGTTTTAATCCACTTTAGTTGATTTAATACGATTGCGGCCATTGTTTTCTCTCTATGAAAAAAATATAACATAAAATCACAGAAGTGTGCTTAAATTCTATTTCCACAGCTTAAAAAAAGAAACCCTCAAGACAAAAAAAAGAAAGAAGAGAAACATGAAACTATACAATACCCCTTGATGTAAACCCTGGGAAGCCACGAGCATAATCTTGGATCCATTAGTCAAATCTAATGCCGTCAACGTCAGAGAATCCTCCAAAACTCTTCCTGTCAGATTACCCAATCAACAATCAATAAATCGGTTTCTTGCGAGAGACACGATGGCTTCAAAAAGAGGAAGAAGAAAAAAAAAGATGGATGAAAGCTGTAAATTAAACCTTTGAAGATGAGCTTTTGGCCTCGAGGGAGGACATTAGTTGCAGGTAGGAGAAGGGACTTGAGGTCGCTGATGGTTGAGTCTGGTGAGATTGAGATGGGTATCGACCTACCACTGAACTTGACGTTGACAGTGATGGTGGCCTCGCCACTAGGTTCGCTTCTTCCGGCAGTGACAGACCTCGCTTCCATGCCACCTATACCTAGCTCTCTGCCAGGAAGACGATGGACCGACAAGCTCAATTTCTTGATAGAACAAGTTTTGGGATATGGAAACTACCATTGTGCCCTTCATAATCACAAAATCTTACCTTGGCTGTTTATTGATAAAAAAAAATGTAATTTTCTATAAATTTAAAAATTAAAGTATATACTATATATAGACTTAATATGGTATATCGCTGACACTTCAAATAAACCAACAGATATGTGAAAAATCTCCTTGTTCTTAAAATTTAAGGATTTTGAAGATGCTTGTACTGATAAGCGAAGTAGTGGCTTTCCTTTTCTGTTCATTCTTGATGTCTGAATAAGTGAAACACTGAAAATAACCATTTTATAAATGTCATACGACTCTTAATTTTTTTTGCCCATATTTAAACAAATCGAAATTGAATAACATCAAGATACATCCATCAAAACTAATTTTTGAGAAATAATATATATTCAGTTAGAATCAATTTACATTTTGTCAGCATTTGGTAAGTGTGGTGTGGTGTGGTGGGTCTGGACTGAAGTAAAGTGACGTGAAACCTCTGAATCAAAACACAGAACAAAAAGGTAAAGACTAAAGGGTAGCATTGTAGCAGCCAAATGAAGAGGCAACAGTACACATTACACAATATATTATTGGATCACATGAGTGAGTAGAAGTGCAGATGCTGAAGGTATCACAATCACAATCATCACCTTCTCTAGAATCTAGATATGTTCTGAAATGTTAAATCAGTCTCACGCAACATGGCCATGTGGGTTCAGTTTACCATCTCCTTCTTCCTTCCACTTTTGTGAGTCTATGGCTAATGGCTAATTGGCTGGCCATGCCACCATGTGAAGCTTTTCAGAAATCGGAACCCACGCACTTGGGCGAACGCTTTTGCTTTTGGAAATTGGAACGAAGGCATTGAAATTATTTAGTTCTGCCACAGTCCCCACACGCACACGCCTTGTAATGGGCCAACCCTTGTAATTTGTCATCTTCTACAATTCTCTTTCCACTATTGGCTCTTTGAATCAGAATTAAGTCTTTGAAATTTGTTGAAATCATCATTTTATATATTAATTTATAAATGGATTAAAGAATAAAAATAAATAATATTTTGTATATTAACTTAAACAATATGTTTTAATAAATTTTAAAAAATTTTACGAAAAATGAATTTCAGAAGATCCAAACACTTTTGAAACTTGCAGTACTGATCTGGTAAGGAGATATTGGTTCTATTTGGTGTGTATTTCAGAGCATGCTGCTTGCAGCGCTCACTTGTCACTAAATACAAATGTGAACAATTTTTTATTTCTATTATTAAGTTTTTTTTTTTAAAAAGCATAAGTTATAAATGATCTTAAATATTATTCATACTTCATAGATATCCGTAGAATTTAACTAAAAAATTTGTTAAAATATATTTCTCAATTTTTAAAAGTTAAAAACGAGTTAACTTTTTTAGGTAAAAAATTTTCCTCATGAACTCGTAATCATACTTATAGTCAAATGATAATTTACTGTATACAGCAAATTACAAATTAGCCAAACCTGGTATGAAAAGCCATTAAAAAAACTTACTATAAATATATTAAATGAAATTATTTAATTAAAAATTTTAATGATTGTGCAATTGGTCTTAGATGTAGAGTAATGAAATATGAGCATGAGTTTTGGATCGTTAAAGAGAATAAGCCCTTTTGAAGGTGGTAAGTGCATGTACTTATTGAGGTCTAAACTCTGAAGTCTGAAGGAATTGTTCTGAAGTTCTGACTAGTCTTAATCAGAGAGTGCGTGTAATTAGGACACAAGAAGATCAGATTTCAGATCTCTTGCATTGCATAAAAATTTTAAAAACCAGGGTTTCATCTTCTATAATTAGACCCCATTTTATCACAATCTTTTAACATGAGCCTCTCAAGTCTCATCGTTTATTTCTCTCTCTTAAAACCCCCATCAAAGCAAGAAAAACCAATCCCTCAACCACCTTCCTTCAACCCTAGCACCAAAATAATCCCTTTCCACCATTTCCATTTTCATTCTCTCTCACTTATCTCCCTCTCGCTCTCTCTCCTCAGTTAAAACAGTGTAAAAGAAACATTGCAAACTGCAAATTCACCCGCTTTTGCAGCTCCTCCTTTAAACACCAAAGCCTAAACTTTAAGCAATCAGAGCCTACCCTCTTTCCCCATTTCTTCAAACAAAACCCATTTCCCAAATTCCTTCCCATTTTCTGCGATTTTCAATTCTATTCCAATTCCGATTCCCCCATTTCATATCTCAATCCTTCTTCAGAAAACCCATTTCCCAAATTCCCCCCATTTGCAAAGGAAGCTGGTTTCCTCCCTCCCTCCCCTCAATGTGGCGGCCGTGGGGCAAATCATCGCTTCGTATTCATAACACGTCGTCGTCGTCGTCGTCATCTCCATCTTCCTCCTTCTCCTGCTCCTCCTTCAAAGACATCCAAACCCTCTGCGTCGACGAGCCCCCACAACCCTCCACCTCCTCCTGCCGCAAAGCCTCCATATTCCACCGTGTCCACGCCGCTAATTCCCTCCTCCGAACCTGGTCAACTCAGCAACCCCACCACCTCAAGCTCTCCAGGTCCCTCTCCCATCCGTTACCCAAATCCGATGCCGCACTCTCCGATCCACCCACCCGAACCCTCATCGCCATACCCGAATCGCATCCTCCCCCTCCGCCGCAGCCGACGATAACCATTCCGGGGGCGGAGCAACGCGTCGTGGTGTACTATACGAGCCTGCGGGTGGTGAGGTCGACGTTCGAGGATTGCAAGAGCGTGCGATCGATTCTGCAAGCATTTCGGGTGACGGTGGACGAGCGAGATCTGTCGATGGACGTAGGGTTCATGAAGGAGCTACGGGAGATACTGGGAGACAGGAAGCTCACGCTCCCGCGGGTGTTCATCGATGGAAGGTACATCGGCGGCGCGGAGGAGGTGAGGCAGCTGAACGAGACCGGCGAGCTTAGGAAGATCGTGGAAGGCTTGCCCGCAGCGGATTTAGGGATGTGTGACGTGTGCGGCGGATATAGATTCATCCTCTGTGAAGAGTGTAATGGTAGCCGCAAGATGTTCTTCGAGAAAGGTGGATTCAAGACGTGTACGGTGTGTAATGAGAACGGTCTAATCAGGTGCCCCTCTTGTTACTGTGCTCCTCTCTGTTGATCACGCTGATCACCAATCAGAAGGAAGAAAACTTTAAGACTCAATTTTTTTTCTCTTTGTTTTATTATTTTTAATTTTATGGGTTAATCGCTAATCAGTTTTGTAGTTTTATGAGTGTAAGGATAATGTGTAGTGTAGGACCCAGGCCCAATGTGTGGGGTTAGATGCCATGTCAGCATCTGCCTCTGGATTGCTGTGGTGTTGTTTTAACAACATAATTCAGAATAATTGCTGACTTGCTTACTTGACGTCACTATTTTTGTACTTTTTTTTGGGTCTAACCAAATTATATCTTGATTTTTGTAAAGATTACAATTGGTGGATATCCAGTAATCTAGATAAATTTGTGTATAATTAATTTTTTGTAACAGTTTGATGAATTGGGGTACGTGCTCATTTTTTGAGGAATGAAATTAGGATTTTCTTTTCCCAAAGTTTGGTGGAGATTGTTTGGGATGAGAGAGTACAATGAGGCAGTGTACCCCACTGAAATTTTTTTACTATATATATAATGGAGAGTTCATATGAAATCCTTGTAATGGAGGGTACTCCTCCTGATATTGGTGTGGACATAGCATACTAATTTGGTACCATAATCATAGACTATTTATTTCTGCCCATTACGAGGTTAACAAAAACGGATAAATATCAGCATTATTTTAGTAAACAATTAATACAGAATTTAATAATAAAAGTATAAATAGCTGTACATATATTTAATTCTTTTAGAATAACTTTATACTCAAACAGCACAAAAGTTATATAAAAAAATTTATAAAGTACGATATTCATAGCAAATTAACTACATGATCTTAAGTATCAAATTATATTATCTTCTAGTGTTGTGTACTATTTACAAAATTATGTTTTTATCAAATCTTTGTTATTTCTCATTCTAAAATTGTTTCCGTTTGGCTAAGTTTAAGCTCAAGCCTAAAACGTTTTATAGTTTTCCCTGAAAAAGTCCAGCTCCAATATTGCAAATCTTGGCGTGTTATGAGGTTTATTCTAGTTGAGTCTAACAACCAAGCGAGTTATGCATGTTTGATATGGGCTTTGGGCCAAGCCCAACCCTTCTGACCAGTGACCACAAACAAGTGTGGTGATAAGGATGCGGAGCAGCTATAATGAAATTGGCGCTAAATACTTACCCCTCCAAAGCATGGGGTCATCTGTGGTTGAATTGAAGAAATGGACTCACAATACCATGTGTCAGGACATTTTCATCAAATAACTTTGAATGTTAAGAGCCAGTGAACTCCATAGTAGCAATACTTACCAACTTGATAAAATCAATTAATATCTTTTTATATAAAAAATAACATAATGTTAAAATAGACACAGAATAAAAATATATCATTCATTTATAATTTTTATTATATAAATAAAATCTACCACTTAAAAATATTATGTCTATTTCTCTCTTTATATGACATCGTTATATTATTAAAAGAATTTTAGATATAATATTTATACCATATCATTCATAGAATACTAAATAACATTCTTCTCAATGATTTTATCTAAATTTAAATTTGTGTTTTCAATTTTATTGCTACCACATTAATTAATAAATTATAGATATTAATTATTTTTTTATGATAATATTATGTTGTTCCATGGACTGAGACTGACAGCGGTGCATAGTTATAATCTTAATTACTAAACATGAAATTAATTTTTTTTAATTCCTTTTACAAAACATTCAAAAAAATAAAATATTTTGTTAAAACATTTTTTGGTGAACAAATTTTATTATAAAACAAAGGGGCCCTAAAAATACAAAAATGTGGGGATGAATCAATATAATTGTGTCACACTCACAAGCAGGAATAGGTGGTAAGCATTTTTCTACAAAAACCAGAGAGGTTACCTTGTCTATTTGCTGATCAATTAAGGAGATGCATGAATGGCGGATCCACTTCAATTAGGTTATGAGTAATAAAACTGAATTTCCAAACAAGAATTAATTAAAAGTAACAATTCCAATTTCATTATTAGTGTCTATAAGGTCGTAGTGCGTGCAGGCGGAGCATCAATTTCTTGGAAATTCTCATGTCATAATTGTGGTTTAGTCTCAAACACATATATTAATCACTCTATGTCTCCATTTTCTTGGGGGTCACATTCCAAGAAGATTGCCTTTCATTATCCCTCATCTTCTTCACTTCCAGTACTTCTCTTTGACGCCATGATTAATTTTGTTTTCTCTCTTCTCTTCCTATATGCTTTCATTCTTGTGTTGCCCAAGGTATAAAGGCCCTAAATGTGAGGCTAACTCAAAGCTAAGATACAGTATATATATTTTTTAGACAAAGTGCAATTGAATAAAAACTACAATTTTTGGTCCAATAATATACACTTAATCAATTGTGTCTTTAAGTCCTAACTATATATCCATTGAGAACGTGTATCTTCTATCGTAAACCTTGTCCTCTCCTAGACCTAGCTCTACTTCATCTTCAAGATTCATCCAAACAAAAATTTGGTCCTCATGATATGTACTATAGGTTGAAAGTGGGCCTTGAAGTAATAATAAAATTGTTGACATATAATTTAAAAGTTTTACAAGATTAAATCTTAAAAACAACATAATCTCTTTATCAGTAGAGATAATATTATATACATCTCACTATTTTTAAATCTAACTAAGTTGTCCTTATGATATATGCACTATACTCATTCAGTTCACGATGTGAATTTATTAGCTAGGCAATAGAATACCAATAATAATGAATGAATACACACACACACACACACACGGATTGTGTAGTTATGGACCTCTTCAAAAATATCTCCCATCTACTTACAGAATTAACGTAAAAGTTAAGTTTGACATCTTTTGCAAGCAACAAAGAAATAATAAAGCAAGAAAGAAAAAGGAACTTTACTAAGGTTTTGATTAGGAATTGGCCTATATGTACGTATATAACTGATGTAGAATATACGCAGTCGATGACACAACACCAACATGTACGTACGTACTTACGTATCTTGAATCCAACCCCTAAACTTTTAGTGTACGCTAATTGAGAATTTTTACCTCTCTTAATGCTTTCTTAATATATTACGTATAATTAGTGACAATGAGATCTTTTAAAAAGGTTATAGCTAGCAGGGAATGTAAATACAATTAATTAAAGAAAGATATGTCAAATGACACTTACAATGAATGGAAGAAAATGAATTAATTCAGAAGGATATATATATTTACAGGTCATGCATTATTTTATTAAACTAAAGAAGAGGAGTGAGTGGAGATATATATACATATGATCAGTGATGAACAGGTTAGTTGAGGACGACGACGTATGGCACAAGATAAATAGAAAGGGGAATTGGGACTCTCTCTTATACCCAAACACTGCCTTCTTCATTTTCTATATAGCAGCTCCTTTTGTTAATCTTGCATATATAGCTCTCATCTCGTCTTTAGAATAGTGGATATGGAAGAAGGATTCATGGTGGTGTTGACGGTGATGATGCTTTGTTTGTTCCCTTTGAGCCTCTCTTCTTCCTCTCTCAACAGCCAAGGTACATGTTCTAACTAGCTGCTGCAATTAACCAAAATTAAATTAAGAGTAAATATTAATTAATTTAATGATTAAGGTGATACATGGTGTTTAAATGGATAATGTAGGTTTGGTGTTGTTAATGTTGAGGGATAGAGTGGCGAGAGACCCGTTTGGAGCTTTATCCAATTGGAATTCCCAGCGCACAGACTCTTCTCCTTGTTCATGGTTTGGAGTGCAATGCTCTCATGGCAACGTGGTTACCTTGTGAGTCAAGCTTCTCCTCTTTGTTTTTTTTTCTTAATTTCTATCTAATTCTATATGCGTGTGTCATTATGCAACAACTTTTTGTCGAGTTTCTTAATTAGAAAGCACTTTCACATGATTACAACAACTTTTCTTAACTAATTTATGCTCACCAATTTTTAAAAACTAAATTGATAGTTTGTTTAATGTATTGATTTTGTTTTAAAAAATACTGAATTTTTAAACCATATTATGCTTTATTTTCTCCACCAAATCATTTACATGTGGTGGGTTGTTATGTGGTGTTGCTGTGATAATATTTCTCTTGTATGAATGCCGTTGATTATCTGTAGTTTCATTACGGCAAATTTATTTAACATATTGAGACTATCTTATAAGTATTTTTTCACAAGTTCAAATTATGGACAGTCTCTTGTCTTGTTGTATCTTTGTTGTTAGAATCGAGCTTGTATAATTTCTTGAAAGATAAAGGCAAAGTGGAGAGGAAAAAATAAATAAATAAAAAGACCAAGGCTCAAAATTGTTTTGATGAAATTAATTTTGAGAACTTAAGTTAGTATTTATTTCATGCATTTATGGACATATTATTAATAAAAAGACTTATTTTTTATATTTTTTTCATTTTAAAAAATTAAAATTTAGAACATTTTAAAAATTATTCTATATTTTTTGTTCTAAAAAAAATTCTATTTTTTAGTTAAAAACAGTAATTGAAATTTTTTTTTACTTTTTTGTTTTTAAAAATAGAAAATTTTTAAAATCTGCATCCACACTGGCTCAAAATCATTCAGAATTGGCTATTCTTAGACTTCAAAGTTCCTGAAGGGACAACATAATATTTAAATAAATAAATATTTTGTTTTTCTCCCTCTTCGGCATTTGATACTCTGCTACTTCCAATTGTTACAAGTTTCAAAATTCTACTTGTTCTGCTTCTTTGGCACTCAAATGTATAACTATATCCTATATGCTTATCTTGCTGACATATTTGTGAGGATGAGCAAAGGCCATGCCTAAATCAACAAGTATTCAACATGCAGGAATTTGAAAGACCTGCGTCTCGAGGGAACACTACCACCTGAAATTGGGAAGCTAGCACACTTAAAATCTATGTAAGACAGTTAGAATATGTAAATGCCTTAATTGATTATAACAAACAAGTTTTACCAAATAAAAAGAAGAAAAAAAAAAATCCTCAGCACTGTGTGTGTTGCGCTGCAGCATTTTGCGCAACAACTCTTTCTCAGGAGAGATTCCTAAAGAGATATCACAACTAGAGAAACTGCAAGTACTTGACTTGGGATATAACAACTTTACTGGTCCTTTTCCTTCTGACATTGCTTCCAATCCATCCCTTACTACCCTGTAAGTTCATCATTTAATACTAAATATTTTGTTCTTCTCTTAGTTCTTGACACTACCTTGTTATATCATCCAATTTATGCTGCAGTTTACTGAACAACAATGACTTTCTTACCAACAAGAGGATTTCTGAATTTTATGAACATAAAGATCAATCTTCTGGTGCCCCTAGTAGAGTAGCCAGTATTAGCATATCTAAATTCTGGTATGCATATGATAATATTGTTAAAGACTATTTTATGCCCACCAAGTCATTAAATGAAAATTCATGATTAATTCTCGTAACATGTGCTTGATCAGATTGTGTTGATCAGTATTGCCTGGTGTGTGTGTGGGTGACATTTTGTCTCAGGTACATAGGCCAGCATGAGGATATGGCATACAAACGAAAACTGCTTCAAAGAACAAAAGCAAGTAAAAGGAATGCTAAGAAAGAGTCTTTTTCACCATCACCATCACCATCACCTTATTTCTCTTCATTACCACCAGACTCTGAGCCTTTCTCACCATCAGAACCACCATCTGCATCTATCCCATCACCATATTCTCCAGAGTTTTCTCCTTCTCCATCACCATCTGCTAGTTTTGTCTCTCCTTCACCTACACCTTCACCAATGGTGTCACCAACCACAGGCATTTCAGTTCCAGCAAATCCATCACAGTCCAGTTGGATTTCAGGGCCTTCCCCTGCTTCATTTTTGAACCAAGAGTATACAAGCAGTTCCAGGCGCCAAAAATCTGTGATCATTTGGTCTACAGCTGGAGGTGTATCCTTACTGGTTTTTGTGTCAGCCATTGCTTTTGCTTGCTTCCGAAACAGCAAGGTGGTCACTGTTAAACCTTGGGCTACAGGATTAAGTGGGCAGCTTCAGAAAGCTTTTGTAACAGGTAACTTCTGCTCTCTTTGGATTTTGTCCAAAACTGATTTCTTCTCGACAAATCTTAAGGAAACACTCCCATATCAGCTTTCAATAAAGTTTTTTAAGTGCAAGCTCTTAAGTTTTTCAATAAAAACACATGTGGAAGAACTTTTTTGAAACAAACAATCATGTGATGCTAAGCTCTCAAAAATATCCACGTTATGCTTAAGATGTTACTTTTAGATTGTTCCTTGAACGAATCAAACCCTAAGTCTCTATTTGTTAAGGAGCTCTCTTATGGGGTTTTCTCAAAACCACTTTGCTTACTTCAATAATAGGTTCAGCCATGGATTTCATACAGTTAAAAGTGCCAAAACTGAAGTTCATTTTATAGTTGTTCACACCTTCATTTACAAGAATTTGTGGTGAGAATCTGTGATTCAGGCGTGCCAAATCTTAGACGAGTAGAAATTGAAGCAGCTTGTGAAGATTTCAGCAACATTATTGGTTCTATCCCGGAGGGAACTGTTTATAAAGGGACTCTCTCCAGTGGAGTTGAGATAGCTGTAGCATCCACTGCAGTCACCTCATCTAGAAACTGGTCAAAAATTATGGAAGCCCAGTTCAGAAAAAAGGTATAATGGCCTCAAATGTAGGGTAAAAGTCACTTCCTCTGTGATTTCATTCCCTGATTTTACCTTTTTCTTATGGTTCCAGATAGAGACATTATCCAGAGTGAACCACAAGAACTTTGTGAATCTTATTGGGTATTGTGAAGAGAAGAAGCCGTTCACAAGAATGATGGTTTTCGAGTATGCTCCAAATGGAACCCTCTTTGAGCATCTACACAGTAAGTTTCATTTTGTTCAAAGTTTAATTTATTTTAGACTGTTTTAGTCTTTAAAAAATATAATTTGTCTTAATTTAATCTTAAAATATAAGTTGTGTCTCAGTTTTGTCCTACTTTATTTACGCTCAACTAAAACTAACGTTTTTGTTGATGTAGCATGGATAGAAGATGACATAACTATTAAGTGTCATGTAATTTGATGAATTATTTTTTTAAAAATAAAAAGAAAATTAAGGCAGGATTAAATTCTATAATCGTGCCAAATCGCAGCATCCTATAAATGCAGCGTCCTATTACACAGAAGAGATTGTAAAATCACAGCTTAGTTCTTCATTTGATTAACGCCAAATCTTGCAAGGAGCTTAGTTGTAATGAAGATAACCCCTGTTGCAATTTGGTGCGATAATAGAATAAGCAAGCATTAAATTAAGTATTTTTGAGACAAATTACATTTTTGAGAGATTAATATTTTATCATATTTAATGTACCAAACAATTTCTGGACATTAATATTATTAGTATATGTATGAATTGCAGTTAGAGAAGCAGAGAGGTTAGACTGGGGAATGAGGGCGAGGATAGCTATGGGAATAGCCTATTGTCTAGAGCATATGCATCATCTGGAACCACCCATTGCCCACAGAAACCTGCAATCTTCATCTGTATACCTGACTGAAGACTATTCTGCTCAAATATCAGATCTTAGTTTCTGGAATGACATGGCTGCTATAAAGAAACTCTCAGCGGCCACACAGCTTTTGGAAACACCATCAACATATACGAAGGGCAATGTTTATAGCTTTGGAGTTATACTGTTTGAGTTAATCACAGGGAGAATTCCTTATGATATGGAAAATGGGTTTCTTGCAGAATATGTTAGAAGGGGACAGTCCTTGAGAGATATGGTGGATCCAACTCTGAACTCTGTGAAAGAAGATGAGGTTGAGAAATGGTGGGAAGTGATGAAAAAGTGTTTGCATGCAGATCCAGATAGAAGACCAGCTATGAGAGAGGTTGTTGCTATGTTGAAGGAAATTACTGGAATGGGACCTGATGAAGCAACTCCAAAATTATCACCTCTTTGGTGGGCAGAACTTGAAATTATGTCCACGGATTCGACCTGAGAATTTTATCCGTGAACAAGAAAAAAGTTGGGTGTTAATGTGAACCAATGCTCTGAATTTGGAGTTTCATGCATTTTTTAGTTCTTTTTTTCTTTTTCATGTACATAAATTGTGTTATAGATTCAGTTAACAGAAGGAGCGTTTAGAGAAGACGATAACTTTGTCTCAGTATGGAGAATTATATTTTGAAAAATATTTGAGAAATGCGGAGTACAGGTACACCCTCTTATTCTTTTCTTGGAGGAAAATTTTAGTGATAATTTATCAAATTGTCCAATTATAAAAATTTCTATAATTCAATTGGTCTCGGCTGATACAATTAAAACTTCTTTAATACTTAATATTCACATTTTAATACCTAGTAAGGATTTAATGACTTTTTTTTTCAAATTTTCTTTATTAGAAAAGTTGTGGTATGTCTCCTTTTCCGTTTAAGATAATATCTATTTGAATATTGGCTTTTAGCTTTAAGAATGTAAATAAGTCAACTGGTCTTATTTAATTAAACAAGTAATTAAAATTTATTTGTTAAGTTAAATGAATTTAAAATTTAAATTAAATTTGACTTATTTTGTTGAATGAAAATTTGAATTAAGACTCATATAACTTGAAAATTAAATAAATATAATAAGTTATAATTAATTATAAAAAAATTATAAATTACAAATATATAATTTCAAAATTTAAACATTTAAAAATTAATATCATAGAAAATAATTTAATTGCAAATTGATTATTTCATACATTACACTACTTTATGAATTTTATCCTCTCAAATATTTTATTAACAAAAAGATATATTTATACAAAAAAAAATAACAAATTAAGAAAAATATACATTTTAATTCATTATATATATGATTTAAATATTTATTATACATATAATATATAAAAATATTTTTATATTATTTTATTTTTAAATAATTTATTTATTAACTTTTTAATCTCGACTCGTTAAGCAAACCAAGCTAACTTATTCATATATTTAAACTCTTATTTTTAATAACTTTTAATAAATAAACGGAGGTGGCCTCATTTCTCACATGTCTCATTTTAAATTTACTTGGTAGGACCCACGGGAGACATGGCTCAAAGAGTCGAGAAAAACAGCTAATGAAAGAGATGATACAACCGAATCCCCAAAGAACAGCAAATAAAACAAAGAAACAGCAAATGCCCAGATGGTCTTATTCTTATATTCCATGGAATCTTCAGCGCAACATGTGCTTATATGTTCTTCCCTTTTTGACAAAAACTGAGGGATTATTTTCTTTCCTCAAGAGGGAAACAATGTTATATATTACTATTAGACACGTGAATTCTTATAAAACCCTGTCAGTGTACAAGAGGAAGCGTAAATTGTCCGAGACAAATTCACAACATTAGGCTAGAACAAGAATCATCATCTGATTTGATCATGTAAAAACACATTGCTTAATCTCCTCAGAAGAGATTACACCAACAAAATTCACAAATTTTACAAGGCTAGACTGAAAACTATACAAAGGTATACACTTAAGCAAGCTGCAAGCACCAACAAAATCAGTGCTTGTGGTATATAACTATACTTCTGAAACAAAAAGAAAGGAAATTTGGCTTTCCTTACAGCATTTTCACAATCCAGAGTTTATATTTCCTTATGTGCAGATATACTAGACAAGGTCCTATCAGGTTTGCATCAGAGAGGGCCTTACAGAGCTTGACAAAAGTATCTAGATTCCCAAATTGTTCGATCCTGTTCCTCAATCCTTGAATCACGGCTTCCCGGTCCAAGTACTCTGGATAGAATCCGGACTCGAGCATTTTCATGACTGTCTCTGCAGCCTCATTAAAATGGCCTCCTTTGATATAGCCTCTTAACAACCATGATAGACTCTTCTTCTTCTGTAGTGAGCTTGAAACTTCCACCCGGGTCAGAAGCCTCTCTGTGGCTCCGGCCTCCTTCTGTGAGGCACAAATGGCAAGAACGATGTTGTAGAGGTCCTCGTCAGGTTCCTTGCCCACAAGCCTCATCTCCCACAACTGCTTCTCGGCCTCTCTTCCTCGGCCAGCACAGATATACATTGCAAGGAGCCTCTCATGAACCACTCCATATTGTGATGGGTTACCATCTAGGATAACCCAATTGGACAAGCACACCCCATCAGCTAGAAGATCGGATTGATACTTCTCTATGAGCTCAACATCTTTTAGATCTAGTTCAGCTATTAACCCAGTCCTTGCAAAACTTTTCAGTTTGCGTAGAGCTTTAGCAACTTCATTCAGCTCCTTAACCACAGCAGTCATTGCAATAAGGTAACTGTAGACCTCTGGCTTCAACCCTGATTCTCTAAAATTAATCACCAGTCTCACTGCACCTCTATAGTCACCCTCAACCTGGAAAAGGAAAGTTATATGTAGTCACTCACCCTTGTAACAGGTATTGCTAAGGAGTGATTAAACAATGGCATTCATTATGAAGTTGCTACCAAAGATTGTTCCAAAATAGACTGAGCTAGATACAATTGATAATTGGAAAAGCTATTCCCAAGACATACATCCCCTCTCCTCCATCTAACAAAAAACTAGCATAAAATGCATACTGCACATCATAGACGAAAACTGGTAATACCCATGTTATCTATTAGCCACACACAGCTCTGGCCACAAAATAAAAGCTACAAAATTTGAAAGTAATATCGATGTGACATATTTGAGTAGACACACGTACTTATGAACAGAACATAAATCAAAAGCTCCTTAAAAATGGTAAAATAACAATTACGGATAAAGTGTACACTAATCAAACAAAAAATTTATCAAGCTGACCAACAATTGTGCTATCAGTTCAGCATTTCAACTCAAAGCTGAGCAATCTCAGACATTTAGTACAGTCTTAATGATGCAACACTAATAAGGTGAATCCCGCATCTCCAATTAACAGGATATCAAAGGGAAAAAAGAAAATAATAAAACAATTCATATACTTATTGTTCTTCTACTATGGGGTTCTCAAACACCGCTAACAAGATACCTTTAGGTATGTGAATCCCAGTTAACAAGAATTGCAAATTCTTACCATCATTTTCCAAGCAAGATAACCTGTTGGCCCTCCTTTATTCCCTTCCGGATCATCCTCAGCATAAGGAATTCTACGCCTCAAAATCTCTTCCACAAACATAACCGCTCTTTCCTTCTCACCCATCTCCCAATACAAAGAAATCACATTCTCTATCATGCTGAACCTAGGCCTCAACCCCACACAATCCATATCCACAAGGAGGTCAACGACGTCGCCAACACAATGCGGTTCTTGAATCAACTTCTTCACCCACCCACACATGATCGTAACCATCAGCTCCATCGTCTCCTTATCCACCCGATTCTCCTTTCGAAGCCAATCAAACACCTCAAGTGCACACCAAGAGTCTCTCCCATCTTGAGAGAAGTAGACCAGCACAAGCTGCAGTTCCCTCGCGGAGAGGCGGTCGTTCATATCTTCGAGAATGTCAGAGGGGTCCCTGGCCATTCGCTCTAGTTCCTCGATGGCTTCGAAGAAACCTTCGCTCATTTCGTCTTCGTCGTCGCTGGTCAAGAAATGGTCCAATTCTACCGATTTCGATAGCCTAAGTCTTCTGACTGAACTGGGTTTTGAAACAACAAGTGCAGAGTTTGGGTACTTGTTGCAGACTCCAGTTGAAACCCCATGACACAATTTGATGGAAAGTATACAGTTAAACGAAGGAGAACAAAAACGGCGTCGCCGGACTGGTAAAGAAAACACCAAACCCAAGTCGGCCAATGGAGCAAACCCGTGTGCAGAAGCCATTTAGTCACACGGGTTTCTCTTCGCCTTGATAAATTCAATTCAACAGCCAAAAGAATTACACTGCAGAGGAATTATATGAAAAAGACAAAGAACCGAATCTTCTCTAGTGTTTTTACAAATTCAAGTCATCCAGCACAAATTGGTCGAACTGAGTCCCAGGATAGGAAGTCCCCGCCGAAAATAAAACCCGATTTTCCCACAATTTCTCAGCATCCAAAGAAGATGCTGTTTGAGTATCAAGATTGAAGAAAATATGGAAGAATCAATCTGTCAAATGAAGAAAAGTAGTGGTTTTGGCGAAGGAAAGGAAGCAGAGAAAGGATATTGAAAGAGAATACAATGAAATTTGAAGGATAGAAAGCCCAAAGAATGAGTGCGTTCGGTTTATTTTGGCACCATAACGAGAAAGCTTAACTCGAGCTCTTGAGGGTACAGCATTTGACGTAATGATACGTGTACCAACCGAAGCTACACAGTACACATCTAACGAGAGCGAGAAACGAGACGAGATGACCTTGTCGTTTGAAGTATTATATTGATTTGGGCCCTTATACAATGGGCCATAATGGCCCAAAATTCCAATTGGTATAACAAGTTTAAAAAGGGTTACATGGAGCCCATTGACCAAAACATTGCGTCCGAATTCTCTGTCATAAATTTTTTATTTGGTGTCTGTTTAACGTTTTTAACAGTAATTTTTTTATTGTTAAAGTCTTTCAATAAATATTATAATTTTTTTAAAATTAATTATTTAAATAAAAATTATACCTACAGTAATATTCATTATAATAATATTAAAATACATTTTAATAATAAAAAAATTTATCGCTAAAAACGCCAAACAGACAGAGAATTACAATAGAGAATCCAAAATCCAAAAAAACAACTTGCTCTCGTTCATGCAACTCGCTCCTGTCTCTTTCTTTTATTGTATGTTAGTCTTTGGTTTCTCTTCCTTAGAGATTTTTTCTTTTCCATAGTAATTATTTTCTCCTTCCATTAAAGAACCATTTTTTATTAGAAAAAGTTTCTCCCTCTCTTTATGTACAAAGGATCCTCGATAGTTTAAAAGAGAGCTGTGCTCGGCAGTCTTATGTTTAGAGAAATTTTTTTTTTAAAAAGTACCATTTTACATTCTAAAATTAAAAGAAGAAAAAAATGAAAGAGACTGAATATATAAGACTGCCGAGTACAGCTCCCTTTTGAACAGCTGAGAATCCATAGTGCTCTTTATGGGAGTTTGCTTTTACTGTCGTTTATGGGAGCTCTTCTCATAACATTTTGAAAATATACAATAATTTTAAATTTACATTTATAAGTTTAACATTAAAAAGAAAAGCCGTTGCTTACTAAAAAGATTGTTTTCTAAGAGAGAAAAGAGGGGTGTGTTGTCTCTTGATTTATATCTTTAAATTCTTCTATTTATTTGTATAAAAAATTACAAGTTTAAAGAAAATATTATACGTCATTAGACTTGAAGTACGCAAGAGACTCAGATATTAATTTTTTTAGTGAGTTGCTTAAGTCTCTAATTTATTTCTCTTATTTTATCTCTAGAATTGCATGCCTTTGTATTTTTTGTATGATGTATAAGCTTTGTTAAAATTCTTATATTAAATAGCCTTAGTGCCTTTTAATCATGAATAAAATTTGATTTTCTGACAAAATAAGCCTCTCTATTTTTTTTTTAAAAAAGAATACATTAACAATTTTGTACTTAAATTCAAAGGCTTATTTAGTTTAATTCATAAAAATTTAGTGACTATATGAATTATATTTTTAAAAATAAAAATTTGTTATATGTTAGTCATTTGTCTAGTAATCTAAAATGTTAAAAAAGTCAATAAATTTATAATTAAAAAATTAGAAGGCCAATTTAGTTTAGTGAAAATAAAGGCAACCAGGATTATATTTATTAGAAATTAAATGACTATACTCTCAAATTAATATTTCAATTCTCACTAAAAAAAAATTTATATTTAAGGTATGATCGTTTTTCAAACAAAAATTCTTCTTGTAAAGAATAATTATAGGAAATTAAAAATAATAATAATAAAGCTAACAAGACTTGTTTGTTTTGTGGGATCCATCCCATAAATAAATAAATAAATAAAAGGCATTGACATGAAATGAAGGTAAGAATAATATACATTTAATTAATGTAAGATTAGTAAATGTATTCAAGCCCATACATAGGATGATTTGCCTTCGGTCAATAACTTCTCACCTGCATTAATTACTATTGGGGAAAACACAAATAAATGGAATCTTAATTTATTTATTTTTTGGTGAAGGACTTAAGAAAAGAGCAAATTCAATTGCCAGAGAACTTCTATAAATAAAGATGAATGTTATTTCATTTTGAATTAGAGGCAAAATAGCAAAGTTGAACAGAAAAAGAGAAAGCATCTTCGAGTTTGTAAAAATAAATAAAATAAGAGTATGTAAAGGAAAACCTAAGACTGAGTGGGAAGAAAATTTTTAATATCATCTCCAATGCTCTGAAATATTACAGAATTACATTATTTGAGTAGCAAGAGAGGGAGTGTGGTGAAGATATGTTGTAATTATCTTTGACATAGTAGATTTCTTTTTTCTTTTTGAAATTGTGACATGATTTTTGTTATATTTGGTGTTCTTTTCGTTCACATACTCTTTGTATATTTTTAATTTTTAATTTTTTTATACCACGATAGTTGATCAATCTAAAATTTTGATAAGTGACTTTGAAGTTTAATTTGTATATAAATAATATTATTTAAAGTATTATTAGACATTAAATATAAATATTTTTTTAATAAAAATTTAAATATTAATTTAACATGTTATAATTTATAAAGAACTAATATTTTCTACAAAACTTTAAGTTTAGTTTAAAGTTAATTTTCTCAGTTGAAAGTTAATCTTTTTTGTAAGGAGTAAATATACAAGTAATTTAACTCAGGATTAGGCATTAATAAAGATGAAAACATGATGTGGCTGCTTCACCCAAGATTTACTGCACAAATTAACATTTGATTAATTTGCTTCTAGGTTTATTAACTCGGTTGATAATGTTGTGCAATTATATCATACGCATATAAAAACATCATATAAAAAGGTTCTTGTTTGAAAGGGCTTTACAAGCTTAGATGATAACCCACGGAACCATCAGATCTGCTACATATTAATATATAAATACACACACACACACACACAAATATATGTATGTATAGTTAATCAAGAACAATTAATTAAGTACGTACTCTTGTATTTCGTTTTTTAACCGTGGTTCTTGGCTCTTGGGAGAGCACAAACTTGGAACAAATAATAGTATTTTCAAAGGTATTTCATGCCAATTAATTAGGCTTGTGTATGTGTGTGTGATTGTAAATTGTAATTATCAAAAACTCTCAAAAGATCATGGATGATGTTTGATGATAACTACTTGATCCATGAAAATAAAGCTAAAACTTCAGAATATATTATATATTTGAAATTCACCAAAAGCATAACATATATAGGTACTATGAACTAGCCGATAAATATAAAGCAACCTAATGTCTCCCCCTAATTTGCTGGAGTAGTATTACATCCACTAACGTCATATCTAAGATTCATAAGCGATGGCCTTCCCCTTCTCCTTGTATCTCTGGTTCGCAATAGCATCTTGCATTTCTGATGTCTCTTCTCCATTTTTAACTGATTCATCTAGCCAGAAAAAAAAAAATATATATATATATATATATATATATATATAATTAGGAACCATTATATATATATATATATATATAAACAAATCAACTTGATTTGAAAAATTAAACATACATAAGCTTGTAAGATAGAGAACAGTAGTGTGAAACTATATATATATCCCTATATCCTATATGGTTTGCTTTCACTGGAGTCTTTCTATAATCTATATGTACAAGACATGAGTCATGACTGCATGCTTCAACATGATTACACAGAAAAAGACTATAGATAAGTAATTAAAGGTATACTAACTATTAATAAAAAAAAAAAGGTTTTTCATAGAGATCTCACCATTAGATGATTTCAAAATCTATATCTGTATCTATATATATGTGTGTGTATAGAATAAAATTTTCATTTATATTACAAATTATAAAAAATTAATAGAAAAGAAACTCAACAACTCAAAATTAAGGTTGAACATTTCGTAACACTATATATTATATATTATATTCTAACCCTAACCTGTGTTTGTGTTAAGCAATATTGGTCCCAAGGGGGAAGGATTAGAGTTTGAATTGCACATTAGCTTCATGTCAGCACCCCAATTACGCATCATTTCCTGCACTTGAATTTGTTCCTTATTATTCCATTGAAGTGCTTTCAGCCTATTCATTTCAGCTTTGATCTTTTCCATTTCATCTGCAAAAACCCCCCACACAAATATATAATACAATAATTAATTCATCAAGTACATCATTAACAATACAACACATACCCAAAAGCTATATATATAATATGGGTCACCTTCTTTAAGAAGTCTCTCTTTTTCAAGTGTAGCCATTCGTAATTTCACTTGGTGTTGCTCAATCATCAAAAAGCGTTGCTGCTTTTCATAAGCCGCAACTTGTGGATGAAGAAGGGCTATCTTAGTCTGTGCAAATTAGCATTAAGAACTAATCTCAAAATACCTTCAAAAATCAATATATATTTATGCCACAAACTATTATACGCAGTGAGGAAAAACCATATCTATTGAGGACTTTGATGAAACGATAAGAAGTCTGATTCGTAAGGAGCAATAACTAATTAATTATTCATATGTATTGACCTCCAGTAATTTTGCTTGCTTCTCCATCTCAGCCACATGTTGATTTTTCCTCGTTCTGGATCTCTTGGCAGAAAGACGGTTTGACATGATTCTGTACACAAAAGAAGATCATAAAAAACCCAAAACTCTCAAAGATATATAGGTTATCAAATAGTACTGACAAATATACCAGACATTTTCGAACAAGATAATATGTAGTAGTCTAAGTGATAGTGACAAAATATTTAGTAGTGAACTAGTATATATATAAAATTTAGAGTGTCACATTATATTTGATGATATCAATATATATGAGAAATATGTTTACCGTTTGAGTTTCTTAGGATCCATTTCGGGGTAAAAGTTGCGATTCGAGTCCAAATCAATGGCTTGGCCTTCATCAGAAGTTGGGTTCTCGGCCTGATCAGCATCATCATGAGTTAGGATCTCCATATTCATGTCATTGCAGTGTTGTGCTTGTGCGGGATCAGAGGTTTCCATTGCATCACCATCAAGCTTCTCATGATTTAGCCATGCTTGATCAAAACATGAACCAATTCCTAAAGTCAGATCAGTTGAAGCAAATTCCTTATGTGTTTGCCCTAATTCTGGTGAGGCAGCGTCAATCTCTGTCAAGCTTCCCATCTCACACTAATTATCTCTATAAATAATTCCCTGCAAAACAAGAAATCACAAAGAGGATATATGGATTTAGAGTTACATATTTTTGCATAGTTTCTAAACCCTAGCAAATAGAGAGAATATATATATATATATAACATAAACTTGTGTTCTTACAATAGAGAAAGGAAAAATTCCTAGGCACACTGACCCTATTGGTTTCTTCACTTATATATACAGGAATTCAAGGTGATGAGAGACAGAATATTTACCTAATTTAATTGGGGAATTTTCATACTGTGTATGTTACCAAAACTGGATATATTCTATATATTTAAAAATTGATTAGACGAATAATCTCTATGGCCAGATGACAACCTATCAATAATCTTATTATATATATATATATATATATTATCTTATATATGCTGGTGAGGGAGGCATGCAGATTTTTCAAGTTTCTGGACTCTCAATTATTTACCAAATGTTGAAGGATTGAGACAATTAGGAACAGTAAATTACTTACCAAATGCTGAAGGATTGGTGAGAAACTAATTAAATGCTCAAATATTAATTACCAAATGTTGGAATATTTAGTTGAAACAATAATTCAATTGCTTGCAAAAATATTGATGAGATGACGAGAGAGGAAAACACTCAAATATTACTTTCCATTGTAAGTTGTTTGAAGGATTGAAGAAATTCAAAGCACTGAATTATTTACCAATTAATGCTGAAGAATTAAAACAGAAAAACACTCTCAAACATTACTTACCAAAATTTGAAGGATTAAAATTAAAAAAAAATACGCACTCAATTACTTACCGAATTAATGTTGAAGGTTTGAAGCAATAACGGTAATTAGTACATCTTCATGCATCTCCTCAGTGTAAGAACATGTCTTTTCGCGCTGAATCTACAATGTCGAAGATCGAATCTTTATGTTATATATATAGGTCCTTCCTTCAGTAAGTGAACTACAAATTAATGAGAACGAGATTCACTGTGTCGCTGTATTTCAATTCATAATCTATATGTTTAAGTCTTTTTATTAATTATTGAATATATCTTTCTAGTATAAAAGTGAAGGTTGTTTACAAATTTGCTCTCTCCCCATAATATCCTTATTTTTTATAACCAATCATTGTAATTGTTTTTTACGTCTTTTTTAAATTAAACATTACAACTGTTTTTCCTTTAACAACAAATTTTTTTATTAATTATAAACAAAGAGTCACAACTACTAAGAAACAAACTTTTTATATTATAGTAAATAAAATTAAAAAATTAATGAAAGTTGAAGTAACAATTCACGTGCTATGCACGTGTGTCCTCAACTAGTATAATAAAAATTCAAAACAAGAGCTGCATCGCTGGCTCTTCCATTGTTTTTTTAAATTAACTTATAAAATTTCAAACTTATTATGTGGGAGTTTTTGCCTCTAATTAATGTTGTTCCCTTTTGTTAATATATATAGCTTTCACTTTTTTTTATTAGGATAGAAAGGTCTTCATTACTTATGATTGTGATATATCTAAAAGTACCAAGGAATTTTGGCTCTTACATATATGTCTCTTCAAAATTTCCTTTTCCTTAATTTATATAAAAAATAAAAACCCCATTTTCTTTGATGTCTTCATATTGTCCCACCCTATCTCGCTCCATCAAAGGTTTGTCTTCGTATATAGTTGTATTGCGTATAGATATTTTAAAATGCAAATTTTTGTATAATGTAAAAAAAAAAAAATACAAGTGAATCTTAATCTATTCAAAATAGATCTCTAATTTATTTTTATTTTTTTTTATATTTTACCAATTTTATTAAAATGTATACTTTTGAAAATTCATAGTCGTGATTTTTATCAATAGTACATATTAGTAGTCATAAATGAAAGAAATTAACTAACTAAGGTTTTCGTCAAAACGGATAAATTTATTATAATCTCTACTACATTATTTTATAAGAAAAATTATTAAGTTTAAGGTGTAAACAAACACAAAGCTTATTTACATTTTATGTTAAAATTTCAATTAATTTTAAAATACGAATTGAAACAGCAAAGATTGAACTCCGAAACTGATCTTTAAAAAAATTATTATAATTTATAACTATTATCCACCACTTGGAAATCAGTAATTGACAGATTAATTTAAATATGACTAAATGCTTGTTAATTAGGAAAGAATGCTCGAGAGGAAGAAGAGGAATGAAAACAGAATCTCTATAACAATAACATATTCCCCTTGAACTTAAACTTTTCGTGTGTTTGGATTGGATTGAAAAGAATGAAGGAGAAGAGAAGGGAACCTTATTTGAATTTCTAAATTTTTGTGAGAAAGAAATTAAAGATTTTTTACTAATTTTTCTTAATTTTTTTTATTTATTAATTTTAATTATTCTAAATTAAAAGATTTTGAAAAAATTTTAAATAAGAAAAAGATAATCTAACACTTAACTTTTTCTTTCTTTCTTTTTCTTTGTTTATTTATTCCCAAACATACCCTTAGTACCCTTATAAAGTGTGGATCGTGACTGTAATAATAGAGAGAGGACAAGAACTTATAATATATTCAGTAATTAGATCAAGATATAAGGAATTTGCAAAACACTATAATTAATTAAGATTGTCGCAATAGACAAGAAGCTTGTTGGATGAATCAACATGAAGTTCATGGAGCTAGGAGAGTGGATCTGAATCCAAGTGATCAATGCACTTAGTACTTACCTTGAGCAAACAATATATATATATATATATATATATATATATATATATCGCCCTTTTTTAATTTAGATGTACTAATAATGCGCTTCTCATTGGGATTAGTTTGCACAGGAGGAATTTTCATGAACCAGCGTCACAGTTTTAACTTTGAAGCGCTTAGATATCCTAATAACATCTGCACAGTACATTAGTTGCCTCACTTTATAAGCAGAACCTGCGATGAATTTGACCTTAAACACTTTAGAGTTAGAGCATCTTAAGTATTTTCTGGGGATAATTTGAAGTAAAAAGTCTGCCTGATGTCTCTGACCATGTTAGAAGAGAATGCTCGTGAGTCGAGAGAAAGAAGAAGAATGAGAAGTACTGAATCTCTGATTGTATATATTACTTGAGTAGCTTCAGATTGTACAAGTATGTGTATGTGTGTGTCTGTGTGTGATGCTGCTAGCCACGCATAGCACATATAATCGAAGGCTTACGCAGCTAACTTACTCTTATATAAGGTTCTAACCACCTAATTCTAACGGAACTTTGACTAAAGTCTGACTTAACTAACCTAGATATACTCGAACGATCCTCATAGTGTTATATCAACACAAAAATAAATGAACTTCAGAAAACACAGGTAAATACTTTTATATTAATATAATATAGGAAGCATTCTGTAAATAACATAAGATGATTAACTACATATATAGCTCTATATGACTGTAGATTTGTAGGGTACGCAAACAACGCAGAGTTATCTAATTGTATGTGTGTGTGTGTGTGTGTGTGTAGTTCTTGCAGTATATATATGGTTCAAGAACACAAGTATATTAGAAAAACTATATTGAGTACAGATATATATATATATATAGCTATGAAATTATAATATTTTCTTAATTAACAGGCTTAGGAAAGTGATTTAACATTAATCTCCCATAAAAACTGGATATGAAGAATTTGCTCTCTAGGAGAGAATGAATCAAACAGTATATATATATATTGAGTAATTATTAACATAAAATTTTAGGGTGTGGTTAAGAATAAAAAGAAAAAGTAAATTAAAGAAATTAAAGAGAAAGAAAAGGTGAGGAAAAAAAATAAATATTGGTTTCTGTTCTTTTTACTTCAATTTCTTTCAAAATATTTTAATTTGAACTAATTAAAATTAATAAAAAAATAATGTTAAAGATGACTAATAGAAAGTCCTCTAATTTTTTTTGCTTGCACAATTTTAAAAATCAGATAAGGACAATGTTAAACGGAAAAGAAAAAATTATTGATATTCTTAGATAAGGCCATATGAATTGCAGAATGTTCCGAAAGTAATATTTATTGGCGTGTAACTGAAGACGTACACTTGAAAATATCACGTTTAATGTTCCTTTTTCATTTCGTCAATTCATCCTCTTAGCTTATACCCTCACCTCAGTTTAAACCTTTAAACAGAGAAAAAGGAAAATGATTCGTATTCTTAGATGAGGTCATATGAAGCATAAATGTTTCCAGAGAAAGTTATGTTTATTGGCTTACGTGTAACTGAACACATACACTTGAAAATGTTGCACTATCACAAATACTTTACACTGTCATTACAAATTGCAGATTCCTTCTTACTTGTTTCGAAGAGTATAGTGCAAGCTTCAATACGCTTGTGTAGATGCCCTAACAAATCACACGAGATCCTTCCACCTTCCTCTCAATGATAGTTTGCATCTCCAAAAAACACGCTCTGTCATGTCTTGGTTTATGACTGCTCTTCTTTTTGCATGTTTAATGTCTGTACTATTGATTTTCTCACTTCTCCACTTATCTCTTCGTTAACGTTCTTGCACTTTATCTATTAGGATTAGAATTTCTCTTTATTCAGTACTGTTTAAATTCTGTAATTCCTCTCACTTGGTACTTTACCTTTGTAACCACTTTATGTTTTAATTAAATTCTATACTATTCACCGAAAAAAAATGTTGCACTGTATGTGACGTAGTTGTGAAAATTTGAATTTCATCAAATTTAAAATATACATAGAGAATTTAAATTGTTACAATCTAAATTATTTATTTGAATAATTATAATATTTGTAAAATCTCTTGAATATATAAGTGTATATTTAAGTGAGTATGTATGCATGTATATATGGATATATGAATATAGATATTTATGTTAATTTGTTAATATGCATATATTTATATCTATTTATATACTAAAAAAAGATATAAAAAAATTAACATTCCAAAAATATAAAAGAAGAAAATTTTGAAATTTTATCTATCTAACAGAATGAACTAATCTCTTATAACATAGTTAATTAATGTTTAAATTTTTATTAAAAAGAGATGTCCACATTTAATATATGATAGTATTTTAAATAGAATTGTCTCTAATAAAAAGATACTTAAATAAAATTAACAAAAATAAATATCATAAAATTTTTAAATTTCATTCCCTCTTAATGTAAACAAGGAATTTTTTAAAAAAGTAATAAATATCTCGAAACATTACTTTTTTCTTTAAATTATCCCGTTTAAACACTACTTAAATTTCTAACTTGTCTATATGTTGTCCTTATCCCTGTGTGTGTACATACATACATACTTATATATAGTTAGGGAGAGAGAGCAAGCTATGAGGCTTTGTTTATGATTAGGGTAGAAAGACCCCTTATTAAGTTAACCAATAATTAATGAAATGTAATTAGTAGAACTCTATATGCTTAACTAAAATTATATATATATATCTATATTATAATAATTTTAAAGTTTTCTTATCATAGTGATTTTACAAATTATATATTATATGATATAAAATAAATAAATAAAATACATCATGTGAGAAAAGAAGAGAAGAAAAAAAATAAAGATAGTAAACAATATAATTAGAACAGAAATTGAAAGTTAATTAACTTTTTATTATTATTTACTTTATTATTTTAAAATAAAATAAATATTATTTTATATAAATTTTAAAAATAAAAAGACGGCATGCACGTTATTTATACATGCTAATTAAGCATCTATAGTGTATGTCTCTATATTTACATATATATATATATATATATAGTTAGAGAGAGAGAGCAAGCTATAAGGCTTTTTTATTTTAAGAACTTAAGGTATCTTTAATCTACATTAAATTTGAGATTAATTATTATCAAGTGCACATTTATATATGTTATGAATATAGTATATATATAAATAAAGGGAGAGAAAGAACAATTAAGGTCCTCTTTGATTATATTTTTTTAAATTATTAATTTTTAGTTTTTAAAAATAGAGAAAAAACCACCTTAAGTTCTGAGACTTTTTTTTATTTATAAAAATTTAAAATATCTTTAAATCATATTAAATTTAAAATTAATTTTTTAAAATTAAGAACATTAAAATAAAATTTTATTAATAGATGCATTTTTTAATATTTAAATTTATGTTGAAACTATGTCACATCAACTAACAAATTATTGGTTACAAGCCGTGTCATGGATCTTGAAACAATTTGAAAACAAATAATAAATCAACTCGCACACATGATTCACAAGAAAAATATAGATATTTCAAATTCAAATATAAGATTGTCCTTTACTATTTAAATCCATCAAACCATATAGATAATTAACAAGCCATGTCACAAACAGAAGTAATTAAACTCCATCAACACAGAAACATGAAATTAAATCCAGAGTTGCAGTTGCAGACACTTATTATAAATGAGATGACGACAAGCTTGCTAAACAAATTGTTCAGAATGAATCCACATGCATAAATGTAGAGAGTTAATTATTATATTTAATATTAGCCATGTGGGTCCATGTCTCCGGAGGGTCCTGCTTGATCATGAGGATTATTAGATGGGTTCTGTCCAAAGGGTCCTAGTCCTCCTACCCCAAAATCATCAGTTGAAGGGTTCATACCCTGAGATTGGAAAGGGAAGAAGTGTCCCAATGCACCAACCAGTGTGTCCATATACGCTGCTTGAAGATCAAAGAAACTAGGGTTTGACATTGTGTTCATAATTTGCTGCTGCTCATCCTCATTCCTATTCTTCAATCTCTCAATTTCAGCCTTAAGCTGCTCCGTCTCCCCTGAAACATCCATCATCCTTTTCCCAAATTAATTAATATAATTAATATAAACATTAATTAGAGAGAGAAGAAGAAAAAGACCTTCTTTGAAGAGAACATCAGCAGAAGCAGCTTCAAGCTGATGTTTCAGTAAAGCATTTTCTTCTTGCAGCATTGATTTTTGACTACTGTAGTTGTCGATCAGAACAGTGTTTTGGGCAATTTCAGTCTGCATTTGTTAGAATTTTGGTTAGCGACAAATTAGATATATTATAATTAAGGCATGTATATCATATATATATATAAGAGCATCAAACAAAGAAGAGATATTTGTTAATTAAATTAATTAATTAATTACCTCTAAATTTTCCTCCTGAGTTTGAAGTAGCAGCAAGTGATTCTCCCTTCTGAGACGATATGCCTCTGAATATCTTCGATTAGCCGAACGACTGCAACCCCCAAAAATAATAATAAAAATATATATGTTATAAAGATTTAAAGAAACTTCAATGAATGAATGCCAAAGATCTTATATCAAGTATATAGGCGCACGCAAAGGCACAAATTAACAATCATGCTCTTGCATATATGCAGCTATGTAGTGCGAACAAAATTATCAACTGTATTAATTATAGAAAAATTTTCAGTTCCATGAAGTGGATTCACCATAATTAATTGAACTTAAAATTTGCCAATTCTATATATATATGTATCGAAATTTCCACCCAACTTATAAAAATTGGAAACTTGTGAATGATAAAACTTAAAATTTGACATTTTCAACCAGTATATCTCATTTTTAAACTCAAAACCTTCATGTAAATTTCCATGGATTGAATTAAATGAACAATAATCTAAAGCACAAAGATATGTATATATATATATATCACCCCCTTCATTCTCTGTAGTTTTAGAACTCACTAACCTCAATTAATAAAAGAGGAGATAATATTTCTTTTCGTTGATATATGTTTGACTTATACCACTCCAATATGAGGTACAATGTACCTTTAAATTGCTATGGAGAAAAGATTTATATTCAGGCAAATCCCAAGGACATTTTTGACTATATATAACACCAAAAAATAAAATAATTGTTCAAGTGACCTAAAAAATAAACATGCTGTATGAAAACCACCTGTTATTTACAACAGCAGGTGCAGGTACCATTTCACCATCCCCAACCTGCTGGGGTTGGAGCTGCAAGTTATGCTCAGCTTCAGCAGCAGCAATTTCAATGCCTTCTTCGCGGTTGTTATCGGCGTTATTAGGGTTTTCATCACGCAATCTCCTTCTGTTTGATCGATGTGCAATTGGTGGTAGACCATCACTACCTCTCTTACCATTTGAGCTTGAACCCTCCATTTCTTCAAAATATATGATCAATGTGTGTCCTATCAAAAAACACATATATGATAGTTAGTATATTAAGAAAAAATGAACAATTTAAAAAGTAACAATCAAATAGGAAGCAAAGCAGTTACCTAAATTCCAAACCTTTCTAGCTTTTCCTTTATCTAACTTATGCCAAACTTGCAAATTAATGTTAGATATATGTACTGATGGATGATCTATACTCACAATAACAAGAGGATTGGAAAATGATATATATATATATATATATATTGAAGAGATTTCAACCCTTATATATAGCTAGAGCTGCTTACTCAATAAGTCTCTCAAATTAAGTAACTAATGGTCACGTATGAAAATGCTTAAATGGTAACTTATTAATATATGTATATCATAAATGCACAATAATTAAATGAGATTCAAGTAATTACTTATGGATAGTCAATTAGTGTTAATTCAATAAATTGGAGCGTTAAACTACTCAAATATAGAAGTATTCAGGAGAGAGATATAGAAAGTGCATTTAAATGTGATCCATGATCAAACTTGAATTTGGAGTTATGTCATAAATCAGCAGAGAGATATAGAAAAAATTTAAATTAATAGTTTATATAATGAAATATATATATATATATATATATATATATATATATTAGTTTATATAGTAACAAAATAAATAATTGTGCATTTAGGCATGAGGGGCAAAGTGAAATAATGGATTAATGTGCGTTACTGACACTGTTAGTTCTGGATTTAATATAGTCTATGACAGCGTTCTATATATATATAAGGAAAAATATTGTGTAGTTTAAAAGACAAATGAATTCAAAAAATAAAATATATAGTTTAATACATACAACAATAAATAAAGTCTTTCCTGGATCAATTAGCGACGCCAAAGTTCAATAAATACGTTGAGGTAATTATAACTATATAAAAACATTAAAAAAAGCTATTATTGCTTACAAAAGAACAATAATTAAGTTAAATCTACTTCTGTTTCCAATAAACCAATTAGACATTATATAAATAACACCATTACCACCGGTTTAGGCGTTTAGCTTGTATATGTGATATTAATATACAGGGCAAAACACTTTTTATATTTTTAAATTTTATATTAATTTTTAATTTTGTCTTATTTGTGATAAATTTTATCTTTAAAATTTTTAATTACAATTAATTTCATCCTACGATTTAATATTTTTTAAATTATTAATAAAAAATGATAACATGATATTAGATGAAATGTTAAAATATTATTTTAAAATTAATTATGCGAGACAGTCATATTATAATTTTTTATTAATAATTTAAATAACGAGACTAAATCAATCGTAATTTAAAAATTTATATATAAAATTAAAAATATACTTTTTTCTAATATATATGAAAGCCTGAATTATCACTGAGAATGTGGCAAATATCATTTACTATCTCACTATATATAAATAAAATAATATATATAAATATTTCTTTACTTTAAAAAAAAAAAAGTTATACAAAGTTATACATACGAACCTGGACTCTCTTAAAATTTTCAAGTGGAGCACTATCATTAGAATCAGAAGTTCAAAAATGTATTAAATCATAATCTAAGATAATAAATCTAATGTCTCGGATGATAGGATCTATGTAGTATGAGTCTCCGATCTCCATTTTCATTTTTCATTGTGTGTGCAATATTCTTGTTTGAAATTTTCAAATGAACTTGTGAACTTAATTAAAACTCCTTTGCTGCTTCTAGAGTGCCGTGAATTCCCTTAGAATTTGTTTTCACCATTCCTTCATTCCATTTAGCAATAATAACTACCAGAGTTTGGTAGTTCTCGTTGTCTCTGAAAAACGCTCCCCAAGCAATTAGATTTTGTTTTTACCATTTGCTCCATGAGATCTAAATACATGGCACTTGGAGACTCCTATTTCGGCTCAATGAATAAATTCTTTCCTTCATATTATCTTTGTCAATACCACTATCTCCATTTTCATGTCTGAGAATGACCCTTCTTTCCGTTTCAATAGTTATTTTTTTTATGATCTCATGAGATGTAATTTCCACGTAGTAAAAAGGGCCTTGTTTCTAATACATATTATTTGATATAAGCCTTTTTATATTCTATATGTTATAGTTATTGCACCGATCAATGCTAATAGAGAGGATTAACAATTTGGTAAGTTAATTTATTTAATAATCTTGCATTGTGGCCCAAATATTATATATAAATATTTAAAAGATTTTTTTTAGAAAAAAAACCTAAAACTCAGCTTGGGCACCATGTCAAAGTACCTTAATTAAGACAATGGTCAATAATGTGAAAAAAAAATTCAATCTGCCACTTCATTTCCTTCCCCGCCTCATGATCATGTAATCTAAATGATGGTGTTATTTGGGAACTACTTAGTTTTAGTCTGTTACAATTTTTTTAATTTATTAAATAAATAAATTTGATTGATATATTAAGTTTGTTTAATTACACATGCTAATTTCAAATTTTCAAAATTTTAAAATTAAATTTGTTAATTATGATTGTAAACAATTTAATTAACAATCAGATATATTTAAAAATAAATTTACTTATTGTTGAAAGTTTATCGTACATCATAAATATAATTTTAATATTTTGAAATATACATCATTTCAATTTTAACCCAATTTACACTAATAATTCCATCTCCCATATAATATAGAATGTATTAGTTAGATGCCAAATAAAATGATATATATATATTAAAATATTAGCTAGAACCAAGTTGATGATAAAATTAAAAAAAAACTAAATTAATATGGCAATGACATCTGCATTAATTAATTTTAGTTAATTTTTAATTTAATTTTTATCATGTAAAATTTTGTAATTAAATGTTTTTATACGTATCTTTGAAAATTTATTATTTAATTCTCATCTTAACAAAGACACTCTACCACACCACATCTGCACGCCATATAATTACTTTCATTTTTATTATTAATTTTTATTATCGTACATAAATGGCCCAAAAAAAGAGAAAATTAATAAAAAGACAAAAATGACCCAAATTTAATATATAAAAATTTTAAAGTGACAAATAAATTAGTACGATCAACAAAAATTAAATATAAGGGTTTATTTATTAAAATATTAAGAATTTAATTTAAAGAGTATTTGTAAATGACCCAAATTTAAATTAGTCTTTTTTTCTATTTTTCTTAAAAAAAAATCCAGTGCTCATAATGACAAAATGACAGAATAATACAGCTGGGCTGAAGCCTTGTGGCTCACCTTGATATTTTCTTAGTCTCTGATTTTGTTTATTACCTGTTTTTTAGTTTTTTGTCAAATGTCAAGCTTCAAGATTCAACCTTGATGTGCATTTTTAAATGACAGTATCTTCCATGTGATGTGCGTGGCCATGTCCGCTTACGCTGCAATGGTTATTTCCTTTCCCAACTCCTTCAAACCCTTCTCTCTGTTTCCTTCCATAGTCAAACCCAATTTCTCTTCTCGCTTCTTCTCTTTCTCCAGATCCCCTACTCCACTATCCCGCCGGAATCTCACCTCACCGCCGTCAGCCACTATGCTACACCACAACCCCCTCGTCTCCGACGTCTACGCCACCGCTATTGCCGGGGGTGTCGCGCTGTCCTTGCTTAGACTATGGCAAGAAACCGCGAAGAGAGGACTCTTTGACCAGGTCTTAATTTTCCTGATCTTTCAACTTTGAAATCAGAATCAATAGTATACTTTGGTACTTAGTTGACTATAGAGCCTCTTCACTTTAGTCTTTGTTTTCCCTTTTAGCAATTGGGTTTTCTTGTGGAACATTTTGCTTAGAGAGCTCTGAGTGAGTTCTGTGTATCATTGCTGACTCTCCTGATAGATTTTACTTTTCGATGAGTTAACTTACTATTACTTTCATTTCCCTATAGAGTTAGTGAAATTCCCAAAGGAACTAAGAATTTACGGTGCGTATAAATCTTACACAGGGATAAATTTGTTTCCAGCAGGATAAGAGTTGGAGATATTCTGATCGATAAATTATCATTTTCTCTCAAAATTAGCACATGTTGTGCTAATTTCTAATGACAAATTCTTAAGTGTTGACTATATTAGTGCTATAGTCTTCTATTTATGAAGTAATGAATGGCATATTTTTGTGCTCCTTTTCATTGGAGTAGTACACAATGCTATCTCTCATAGATAAGGCCAAATGCATGGTTTTTCATATAATGTTTCATGTTTGTCAACCAATCAAGAGTGGTTTGCTGTAATTCTAAATACTTATCCTGTTCACATCTGCAGTCTTCTCATCAATTATCTTTCCTTTAGAAATTGAATAGGAAACTTGTACATATAAGCATTGGACTGGCATTCATGCTCTGCTGGCCACTATTCAGGTAATAGTATTGTTCATGAGGATAATCAAAATTTGAAGTTGTTACACTTTACCATGTTGAATTACATTTCTTCAATCATTACAGTTCTGGGAGTCGAGGATCACTTTTGGCCTCTCTTATTCCTGGAGTCAATATAATACGGATGCTTATCATTGGACTTGGTTTAGTGAAAGATGAGGCCACAGTGAAATCAATGAGCAGATTTGGAGATTACAGGTTGCAATTTTGAATACATCGATTTCATTGAGAATATATAATCTGTAGAACTTCTAATAAGTACCTATTTCTACAGTTAAATCCATAAACAAAAAAAATCTCTTTCTGTCAAGTGACTGAGCTGGTCAATCCTTATGTTTCACTGTTTTTTTTTTTTTGTTGAAACCACGAAGCCCACTAGACTCTATGTTTCACTGTTTCTTATTGGTTCTTCTGGTATACCCAAAGAAGTAATAGGTTATGATTTGGATTAGCAGCTGAATTTCACTTTTGGCCTGTGAGTTCTCTTTAAATTCATGTCCTTAAAGAGAATGAAAACGATATTTGTTTATTTGCACTTCCATAGATTGATCATTGAATGTGTCTTTACTTTATATATTCATTTCTCAGTTTTTCCTCTGCACCAGGGAGCTTCTTAAGGGACCACTGTATTATGTGACAACTATTACTTTTGCATGTGTGATGTACTGGAGAACTTCCCCCTTATCCATTGCTGCAATATGCAACCTGTGTGCAGGAGATGGTACTTTTGCTAGAGCCAATTGTATTTTCTTTCCTTATGTCTGCATTTTGGCAATGTTTTAGCTGCACTGAGAACTTTTTGGAAAAGGAGAAAGAAAGAAAGAAGAGAAAAAAGAAACAATAATTTCTTACTCACTGTGAGGAGCAGAGCAGACATTCTATCTACTTCTTCTGGACCCTTTCAATTCTATAAGGTGACATTGTTCTTAATTTGTTATTCAGGTATGGCTGACATTGTTGGGAGGCGGCTTGGTAGCAAGAAGATACCTTACAACAGAAACAAGTCCCTGGCTGGTTCAATTGCAATGGCATCTTCTGGATTCTTAGCATCTATTGGGTAACTTTCTGCAGACATCTGTTGCTCTATTTACTTTTTCCCCAATTGAAAACCCGTGTCATCTATCCTCCTATTAAAAATCGGTGTTTTGACAGGTATATGTACTATTTTTCCTCATTTGGGTATATTGAGGAAAGCTGGAAACTGATTATAGGTTTTCTGATTGTGTCTCTTGCCACGGCAGTGGTGGAATCCCTTCCTATCAGCTCGGAGGTTGATGACAACCTCACTGTTCCCCTCACTTCCATATTGGTGGGAAGCCTTGTTTTCTGATTTAAAGCATATTGTAGTGACAAAGTAGGCTAGCTTAGGTATTAATCCCCTACATATTTCAATCTAGTTAGATGAAGCAGTTTCTGCTTTATTTAGTAGCTTGCCTTGTCTATATATGACTGGAATTAGATTGGTTGCTTGTATTACATATTCACCATCAGTACTATTATGTGGACAAGGCAATTTCCACTCTGGCCATCTATGGAAGGCTTATTATTCTATTCAAGATGGCGCATTGGATGTTTGATTGTTGTTTTGATCTTTGCTTCTTTTTTTTTTGTTCAATGGTGTAAGATATCTATCTGAATGGAAAAATGCTTTGTTTATTGTAGTTGTATGTGAGATTTAAATTAAGGTAGCTTAGCCCTTCTCAACAATCATTTGGGGCTTGTTTCTACTTGCACCTAAAATTCTGTCTGTAACCAAAGGTCAAAAAATGAGAAAGCATTTGTCTGAACGCTTCTGGAGGATATATTATGAGTAAATTATTATTTTAGTTTTTAAAAGATATGTTTTTTTTAATTTAATACTTGAAAGATAAAAATAATCAATTTCGTTCTTAAAAAGTGTATTATGTTTCAATTTAGATTCTATACTAATGTCAATAATGAGATGGTAATGAAATTGCTTATATAACACTGTCTTGAATTGGTTTGTACTAGTTAAAGGCATTGTTTTGCTCCTTGAAAAGGAGTACCAACCAAATTGAGATAGTGTTATGTTAACAACTTCAGTAATATTTTATTATTTACACTATTATAAGAATTAAATTGGGACACAATGTATTTTTTAAGAATGAAATTAATGATTTTCATCTTTTAAAAATAAAATTGAGACAAAATATATTTTTTAAAAATTAAATTTGTAATTTTTATCTTTCGGAGACTAAATTAAAATAAAGTATATTTATTTAAAACTAAATTAATAATTTACACAAATAATATCCTTAGGTGGTGTCGGTTAATAGAAATTTTAAGTTTCCAAATATGTGAAAATTTATTTATAAAATATTTGAGCCTGACAAAATTGAAAATTTCTAAATGTGTGTTAAATGTGCTCTAATCATTCTCAAATTGTTTATAAATACGTACCTAAATATTTTAAAAATTAGATTGTCCGAGTATCCTCAACATGTTTTGAAGTGCAAGAAGAAAGCAGCAAGCCGTTTGTCATTTTTTATTTCTCATTCTTTTCTTTTCTTTTTTTCTGAAAAAATAAATAAAACAGGAATAAGAGTTATAATGGAGTTGCATAACAATCTGTAGGAAATAGAACCCTATATATAACTATACACTGTCTTCGTTATCTATCCAGTGAACTGTAATCCTCTAACTATTAAAGTCACGAAGTAATGCTTGTCTGTTTTCAGCAAAAGCTACACAGTCCAAGGGATTGCCTTTTTCTTCTTGCAATATATAGAAATTGTAGCTGCTTTTAGCCAAGCAAGAAGATGAATGGTTTATTATAGGGACAGGTTCAATTATGAAATAGTACTTATCTGTAAATATCATTTAACCACATGGTATTTGATATAACCCAAGATCTGAAAACTCCAGAAATTATGGAAAAATACTGAGTCTTGATGTATAAAATTACCAGAAACAGACATATCACGGTTAACTTTACTAAAGAACAAGTATAAAATACAAACAAATATAGAAGAAAAGGGAGGCAGCATTGTCTTCACACATAAATAAAAAATGTTCCACGAAACGTTAAAAATAATTAAATATTATTAACTAATATATAAATAAGATTGTACAATATATTCAATCAACTTTTCTTGCTCTTTCTTGAGATACGCTAAAAATCTCTCGAAACTATTCCATAACTTTTTTTCCTGTGTAGACCCTCTCTTCTACGTTACAAGGGCTAAAATGTAAATATCTAACGTACAAGTATTTTACTCAACTAACTACGATTGTAGCTTGTGTTGACATCAACATAGCGTAGGACAAAACGGTGACGACCACAAATCACTGATATTAGATATATTGTCATCAACAAGTACAGAATAATATCCGGCACAAAGTTGAAAATACTAATCTGCTGGGATTAATCACAAAAGCACTTCTTACAATGGAGAATTTCTGCAAACAACTTGAGTGCGAGTGAGATTATCCTCATCATGGTGGTGGTGGTGGTGGTCATCATCATGGGAAGAAGTTTTGCAGAGTGCAACATTCATGGAACCTCCATCATCGTATGCTTCCTATTCAGAAGCAGCAGCACGTCTCTTGAGACATGGAATGATGAAGATGGAGAGCATGAAGAAGAAGAAGAGAAGGAGGAGAATTAGGAGAGTGATCATGCCGTGTAAGGCGAAGTGCTTATCATGAGAGAACTGAATCTCACCATCTTGTTGCTGCTGAGGACTATAAGCAGTGTAAGGAGAGGCCGCCATGGTAGGAGGTAGCTAGTGTTGGAGCAAGCATTAATGGCAGTAGGGCCATTATATTGGTATTCGGCTTCCCAATATATATCTTGTATGCTAAGATCTTCAGAGTATGAAACGCCTGACTTTTCCACATGCACCAAAACGTCGGTCTCAACATTATACTGTCTTACTTAATTCTTAATCCAAGATAAACTCAATGGGAAGAAATCAAAATTAATACATTCTCTTTAAAATATAATAAAACGTCTTTTATTTTGAATTAAAATTAAAATTATTACGAAAGACTGATTGGTTTGAATAGTAAGTATACTTTATTCTCTTAAAGGTCTCAATTTAAATTTTATGGATTAAAAAAAAATTATCAGAAAAGCTCTATTCGCATTAAATTGAAGGAGGCAAATTAGGTGGGCCATACTTATATGGTCCTCTTGGCTTGTAACAGTGTCTCACCCCATCCCTCTCATATTAATTAATAATATTTTTTTATTTTAAATTTAAAAATTCACATAATATATAAAATAAAATTTTTTAATTAAATAAGATGAGACAACAAGTATATCTAAGAATTTTTTCGCGTGTTACATCCTGCAATTAATGAAGCAAAGTCACCAATATCAGGATGAATTCCTATAAATGCTCCTTCTCCATTATCATATTTTCGATGCATATTTTTAGAAGATATTTTAAAGTGTTTGAACATTTTGTTATATTACATTTAATTACAGAAATTAAACCATTTGTGAGTGCTTAAGATTACACAATATTGTGAAGCTTAATTAGCGTACACATATACGCTATCTAGGAAATTGTATGTTATTATCATAATTTTAAAAATATCATGAATTTCCTCTTTAACCAAAAAAATGTTTAAAACTTTTAAATATCTATATGAAATTGAAGGGTGAGTGGAATGCATCCACAACGAAATGACTTATTTATCTTGTAAAAATTAAATAACTAAATTTATTTGTGCTTCGTATATATATTGTTATCTTTTTTTAATAATATTTTTATACATCATAATTTCATTTAAAATATTGAAACTATCTCTTCTTACACATATTTTTACGGACTAGTTTTTTTCTCATTAAAATTAAAAATAAACCTAATTTCCATATGACAATGAGCCATACCTTTAATTTTCGTGTCTAATTATTCGTCTCTTTAAAAGACAAAAAAGTTATAAAACCCATGGAGCTTTGAGGATTCTCGGTTTCTTGACACTGACATCTTTAATTACCTTTGATTCCATAGTTATTTTTTCCTCTCTTTCTTTATTCAAATTGTTTTCTTTTTTTTTTTTCGCTTTAAAGGTTGAGTTGTTAAATTTAGTTTGATTAACGAGTTTAAAATAAAGCAGTGTTAATTTTTTCATTCATGAGAGTGCTCTGCTAACGAGTTTAAAATGTTAAATAATAAAATGCAAAGAATTTATTAAATTGTGTGTATATTAGTAACTATTACTCATCTGATTTTTTTTCAAAAAAACTAAGATAATAATTTAGTCCTTGCGTCCATTTACTTTAAAATGTCTTTTTACAAAAAAAAAAAAAAAAGCTAAATTTTTAAAAATAAAAGCCAGGACTTTAATGCAAATTTTTGGAAAGTACAAATGTTCTTCTAAAACTAGAAAATAGTCTCCTAAACTATGACGCTCATGGACATTTAGATCATTTTGTTTAATTTTTATTAATTTCATTAACTCAAATATTATTCTAAAACCTTTCATTGGTAAAGTGAAGCATTCCTAATTAAATCCTACAAAAAATTGAAACTCAAAATCATTTTGACTATAAAAGAATAACCTTTTAATATAATATTCTTTATATATTTAAGGGCCAAAAATAGTACTATCAAAACACCTTGTGACAAGCTATTGATAAATGAGTGGGAGCCAAAGAAGATTTTCTAATTAATATTATAGTGTATATATTATACAATAAAAGATAATAAAGAGTTGGGATAAAATTCTCACAATGAAATCTATTGTAAGAATTTAATCTCATCCTTTATTAATTATATTTGTATATAACTAATACAAAAGAATTGTTCGAGCCAAAGTTGGTTTATGTAATAAACCATAATTTTTTAAAAATTCTATACTTATTCAAATTGGTTGGGCTTAACTTTTTAATTTAAATTTTAACATTTTTTTATTTACTATATATATGTTATCAAACAAAGAAAAGATATGAAAAGTATGCGTTTAGAATAACAGAATGGCAATATGCAAAGATATCAATGTAACAAGTATTCTTATTTTGCATAAGTTTTTTTGTACTCTATACATCCTTGTTCATTGTCGGTGGCTTTTCCTTTTTATTACAATTATTTTTTTTAGAAAATAATATACATTTCATTTACTTTAAATATCTAGTGATATTTGGTTTTTATTTTTATTTTTTTAATTTTTGGTGCTTCACATATTAACCCAACTTAAACCTATTTTAACTCATGCATGCAAATGAGTTTAATCGTTTAGACTTATTTTTAATAATTAATTCCTTTTTTTAATACAAACTCATTCAATTAATAGCTTAGATAAGCTTGTTGGAGAGACATATTTTTTTTTTAAGTAGATGAAAATGATAATAAGAAGAAGGCACACTCAATATTAATAAACAAGATACTAATAATATGTTGGAGAAATTAACAGAGGAATAATTCAAATAATTAGTACACAAGCATAAACTATAAATAATTTGACTTAATCACAATTACTTAATTAATCATTAAATGTCAGTGAATCTCTTTAAGAAAGAGGTGTTGGGTATTTTATGGACTTACATATATATATTAAATAAATAATTGTATGTTAATTATTATCATAAGAAAAGAGTTTGGCTCAAATCAAAAGTGATCTAATTTGGTTTAATGTTAACGGGCCTAAATTATAAGTATGAGTTTATATGTGTAGATATCTTAATTATAATTTTTAATTTTATAATAGGCTAAATTAAAAATAAAGAATCCTAATTTAACTATTTAATTAAAGTTATGGTCCCCAAATTATAAGTACAATTTTTCTTTGATATTCCATAATCAGACAAGAGAGAAACTCTATTCTCATAAACTTGTACTTATAAATTTAGAAGACTCTTAACCGCAAGATTGAAGAATAAGTTATGAATTGAGGTACGTTTTCCCTTTTAATTATTTATCTTGTTGATGATTTAACATGATTAATATTCTGAATTTAATTTAGTTTATATATTCAAAATATTTTTTTCAATAATTGATATCAGAACCAATTTTATGTTGAATCATTAGGATTAAAATTTTCAGTTTTACAACAAAGCACACTACAATTGCTTATAATTATCATCCATAAATCTACTGTCGCAGTTAAAATACGTTCAGATTAAATTTTTATATATCGATATGTTTTGGGAACAATTTGTGTGCGAAAAAAAATTCATAAATATATCTATGAAATTTATGAGTGTATTAAAATTCTTGCGACAAATTCATGGGCTATATATATTATATACAGGTTTGTATGAAGGTTAGGTACGGTACGTGTGTGTGTGTGTATATAACTTGTTGCACATGTATAGTTAAACATGGGATAAGTGTTTGGTTCAAGTACATATATATTGTGGATTGAGCAACATATATGATAATTGAGTAAATCCACATATACACGTTGGTGCAAGTCAGAGTAGTTTATGCGCTCATATATATTATGTTCGTTCTACGTGGATTCATTGCACTCGCTATATGTCTATCATTTATCTTTCAATTTGGCTTCCCCTTGCAACAAGGTGTATATAAGTATAGATATTTAGATTTTATATATGTAAATAAACGTATGATAACAAGTTTTGAAAATTTATGGTCGCTTGTATATACACACACATATAGGTATATATATATATTAAATTTTGAATTTGAAATTCAGAATTTGAGTTATGACAAATTTTATTTTATTTTAAGAATTTGAAATTTATGATAAGATTTCTTAAATTTCATATATATATATATATTAAAATTATAAATTACTTTATTATGATTTCTAAGGATATAATGTAAAGTTTTAAATTTTTAGGAAATTTAGATTTAGATATTTATAAGTTTATATATATATTTTAAGATGAATTAATTGAAACAATATATCACCAAAGTGATTTCTATTGTGAAAATTAATTAGTTTTGAAATATAAATAGTTGTGTATATGCAATTTATATAAATATTGATTGGCCTAAAAAAAATATGTATTTGATATAATTGCATATACATCTGTGGTAATAGATACGTGATAATTATTTGATTTTACATAAGAGCAATAAATCAACTTAAAGGAAGATTTATTATTTGATATGTTACTTTATTATTAGTATCAAATTACTACACCAAGATATCACTTATAAGTTAATATTTTGTCCAAAGATGAGATATTAGTAGAGTGTCAGATATCTTGTGATGAGGTTTATTTTTTATCCAAATATATTATTCCATTCTAGTTTTATACTCATATGAGTATTTTATTTATTTTGTTCTGATTCATTTTTTGCTTTAGAAACTAACATAATTGTCAAAATCAACCCAATTTTGATGTTAAATAGCACAAATATTAAGGCATGACAAGAGAGTGTTCCAAATACTCGTAAGGTCAATGAAAGACAACAATGTGCGAGATCTTGTCCCATTACCTGAAGGTTCGAAGCCTATTGGTTGTAAATGGATATTTAAAACTAAGAGGGATTCAAAAGATAATGTAGAAATGTTCAAGGCACGTCTTGTCGCTAAGGGCTTTTACATAGAAAGAAAGCATTGATTATAAAGAAACTTTCTCTCCAGTTTCATCGAAAGACTCTTTTAGGATTATAATAGTTTTAGCGACATGCTTTGATTTTGAGTTACATTAGATGAATGTCAAAACAGCATTTCTCAATGGCAACATTGCTGAAACAATCTATATGGTGCAACCAGAAAACTATGTGTCTGGTGATGCAAAGTTGATAGTTTGCAAATTAAAGAAATTCATCTATGGACTTAAGCAAGTATCTCGTCAATGGTATTACAAATTTTACCAAGTTATTAACTCGTCCGATTTTGAGATAAATTTAGCTAATGATTGTATATACCACAAATTCAGTGGGAGTAAGCACATTTTTTTGGTTTTGTATGTCAACAATATACTGCTTGCCAGTAATGATATGTGCTTATGGCATGAAATCAAGAGCTTTTTAGCAAAGAACTTTAAGATGAAAGATCTTGGTGATGCAAACTTTATATTAGGGATTCAAATATATCGAGATCGCTTTCGAGATATCCTTGGATTATCACAAAAGGCCTATATCAAAAATGTTCTTAAAAGATTTAGTATGCAGGATTACAAATTAGGTGATACCCCTATGACTAAAGGAAATAAATTCAGTCTTAACCAATGCCCTAAAAATGATTTTGAGAAAAAGGACATGCAAAAGATTCTTTATGTTTCAGTAGTAGGGAGTCTAATGTATGCATAGGTTTGTACGCGTCCAGATATCGCATATATTGTTGGCATATTAGGAAGATATTTAAGCAATCCAGACATGAATCATTAAAAAATATCCAAATGATTCATACAATATCTATTGAGACAAAATATTATATACTCATATAACTGAGATAAGATAAGTTAGAGATTATTGAGTATTCAGACTCTGACTTTATTGGATGCCAAAATAGCATTAGGCTATATCTATCTGCTATTTTAAGGAGTAGTGTCCTGAAAGAATTCTAAACAAACACCTATAGCTCCTTCCACTATGACAGCTAAGTTTATAGCATATAATTATGAAATATGGTTGCGAAACTTTGTCACTGGGTTGCGAATTATAAATGAAATTGAAAGACCATTTAAGATCATTTATGACAATAAATCAGCAGCCTTATATTCCAATAACAATAAGAGTTCAACGAAGTCAAAGCACATAGACATTAAGTTCTTAGTTGTTAAAGAAAGAGTTCAAAGTGGATAGTTGTCTATAGAACATATTGGCACAAACTTTATGATTGCAGATTCGCTTACTAAAGGACTACCACCCAAGGTCTTTCATGAGCACACTATTCATATGGTTGTTATGTCATTTGAAAATGTTCAATTTTAATGAGAGTTGGTAATTTTGCTTTTATGTTATAAATACATTCTTTAGTTATTTCAATTTATAGATATTTTAAAGATATTTTCTGCAGAAATAAAGTTTCTTTCAGCTTATTCACACTTTGAATTTGGTTTGGTTTAATAAGGTTTAAACCATACCAAATTCATGTTACAGATCCATACTTGATCTATATCATTTGATTACATTGATGTGTGTGATCAGGGATAATTTAGTTATTATAAATGTAACAAAAGTTGCCTTGGTTCTATGTTAACATAATTGATGGACGAGATTGTTCGGAAATACTCTTGATTATGATACTAAAATTTTAAGCTCGTAAGGTTATTTTGTGACATTCAATTATAAGATAATATATTTGTATATATATATATATATATATATAGTCCAAGTGGGAGATTGTTAGGTATTTTATGGACTTATATATATATTAAATAAATAATTGTATGTCAATTGCTATCATAAGAAAAAGGTCTGACACAAATCAAAAGTGATCTGATTTGGTTTAATGTTAACGAGCCTAAATTATAAGTATGAGTTTATATATGTAAATACTCTAATTATAATTTCTAATTTTATGATGGACTAAATTAGAAATAAGAAATCCTAGTTTAACTATTTAATTAGAGTTATGGTTTTCAAATTATAAGTATAATTTTTCTCTAATATCCTATTATCAGACAAGAGAAAAACTCGATTCTCATAAACTTGTGCTTATCAATTTAAAAGACCCTTAGCCGCAAGACTAAAAAATAAGTTATTATTTATGTTCTTGATACTTTAACATGATTAATATTCTAAATTTAATTTAGTTTATGTATTTAAAAAATATTCTCGGTACATCAAACGAGATTTTGAATCATTTTATGTTGAAAAAACATGTGCTGACCAAAATAAACTTGAGGTATGAAACTTCAAAAGAATTTAAAACTGAATTTCAATTAAACGCAACAATTTAAATCCTGGGAGTTGATAGTCTACACCTATTTTTCATTTGCAAAAAAGAACTCAAATTAAAGAAGCATTTGCATGTGTTTTGTTAAAATTTTTGGAAAAGCAGACTATACGTCGTCGTTTACCAGTAGAGTTCGTCAAGTGTGGTAGTTTGAATCAGAGGAGGGCCCGAGCTCAAAGTGCAGGTAAGGGAAATTAGCCATTTCATTTTTCTGTTTATCTCTTAATCGATTATCGATTTCGGGTTGTGTGAGATGCAGGGTTGAGCAGAAGCGGTACTGTGATCATTGCCTCTTCTTCCTGTGTTCGCACGATTTATCCAGAAGCTAGAAATCGTCTCCTTCCGACAATTCCCGGTAATCTCTTCCTCAATCATAATTCATAAAACACTAATTTTTGCTTGATCTTCAATTAAACTGCGGTTTCTTTTATCTCCTTCTTCAAGTTCTGATCTTGCCTTCATTTTTCTTGTTTTTTATATCCTCTTTTCAGTCTTCTGCACCTTCATTACATAATCAATCTATATTTAATCTCTTGGCCCTCTTCCAAATTATCCATAATTCGAAAGTTTACTGGTTTTGATCTTCATTGGTAATGGCGTGTGCGTGTTATGGCAATGTTTCATTGTACGATAAATTTATAACACTGGTAATGGTGCCGGTTTATTTTGGGATGAAAATGAATAAGTTTTGCCAGTTCTGTGTCCAGTAATGAAGAATTATGGATTCTTTTGGAATTTTTTTTGGTTTTGGTGGGGCAGATTGATGAAATTGTTCTTTCTTTTCTTTTCCTTGCAATGTTAAACTGGATCTCAGAAATATTTCACAATAACTGAAAAGAAACCCAATTGGTAGTTTGATTGGTATGGTGGTACAAAAATTGGGATTATGAGCTCTGGGTTTTAGGTTAGGTTGAGCTACTGAATGGGCATTTATATGAAACTGGAATTTTCTGTTGTAAGGTCATACTTTCCTTCATGGTCAATCTTGAGATAAATGTTGCTCCATTTGTTGCGTGTATACACACTTCACAACAATGATGACGAAACAGTTTTCAAAGTGCAGAGTTTGGTACTAATGGTGAATCCCTTGACCAAAAGTCCAAAATTAGTTAAAATCCTCCGTGTTGATTTCTTTCTGCCTTTTTATTATGTCTACATCAGTATTTTTCTTTTCTTATAAGACATGTCTAGATCAGTAAAATTCAATATGACTTTTGAAGTCCCATTGTTTCTAATCCATTCTGTTCTTTTCATCCTCGTTCATGTACATTATTTTCTTCAAGTCTGCTAGTTGAACCTTATAAGGAAATTTGCATGTGTGTGTTGAATATGGCCAAAGCCAAACCATCTTAATGTTAGATGATGCATTAGTATCTTTCAATGAACTTACTCTTTTAGTTGATATCTTGGTATTTTTTAGAAATCTAGGTTCAAGTTAGCACTTTATATTTGAAGCAGGTCATGCATTGCAGAGCCAGAGATTGCTGTTATTTTCCCTTCAAGCGATGCCCTTTGATAACATTACATTATTATGTTTCTTTTCTTTATTAATAGCTCATTTACAATTCAATGTTACTTTTCATTAGGGAACGCAGAAGTAACCTTAATCAAATACACATGTCAATTCCTAACGAAGAAAACATGCCATCACATTCTCAGGTATGCTGTTCAATTTTGAGTAGACATGTTTCAGCGTATGGGCAGTAGTGAAAAAATGAGATTGATGCAAATTTCTAAAATTTGTCACATTTTCACTAACTTACGTTGCAAATCATCCTCCTGAAACTCAATATTGAGCTAAAAGTTCTTGATTTTGCTGGTGCTTTTCAATTAGGATCCATTTTTGAAAGAAATTATCAACGGAATTCATTGTCTTTCACTGGTTGCTAAAATAAATTTATGAATGTATGATCGTTGATCTCTCTCTCTCTCTCTCTCTCTCTCTCTTTGTTCAACTTAACAGCTGAACTGGTGAAACATAAATCACCTGAATAGTAGCACCTTTCCTCTTAAGCTCAGCACTAGTGGGAGAGATCATCAGACTGTTTCACCTTGAATTTACTGTAGATTTAAGAATATGGCTCGTACTGTCACAAGGTGGTGGAGCTGGATTATTCTAGATACAATATGCTGATTATGCTGTCATTGTGAAATATATCCGTTCAATTTTCTTTCTTTAATGGAGGTTATGATGATCATCACCGATTTGCATTTTTTAATCTTTGCATCACCTGTGGAATCACTCTTGGTACTGTCTGGACTTTGGAAGCTTATCCCTGGCTTATGCTATTGGCCTGTTTGATGTTGATGGAACGATGGTGGCAGTCTTTGGTGCTATTTGATGATATGTAGTTCTAATGGTCCTTGATTAGGTGGAGCATCAAATTTTACAGAAGTATGGAAATCAACCGAGAGCATCCAATTACTATGATAGGAAACATTCCACATCTAACGCTATCATATCTCGTCTTTTCTGAGCGAAGCAGGGTTAACTAATTCTTGAAGTTGAAAATCTGATGGCCCTCAACTTCTAGCATTTTATTCTTAGGGTATCTCCTTTTTGGATAATGATGGATGAAGTTAGAAACTATGAATCCCATACTCTCCAAACGCTCAACCCTTGCCTTTGTTATCAAATAAATTAATTGGATAAAATGGCAGTATATGGTACTCTAGCTTTCTAGTAGCATTTCATAACAAGTCTACTTTAAACTGCACATGCGTAGAGTAATCAGCCTTCTGTTGGTTGATTGAAATGATATAAATATTCAAATGCATCTTTAACCTGTGTCTGCTATACTTATTTGCATTTGTTGGGATGTCTTGCAGCTCTCATCCCATTTTTTCTGGGATATCCTGGATTCAGTTATCGTTGATGTGGCATCGGAGTATCACAGAATAGCAAGGCTGGGTCTGGATCGTAATTTAGAAGAAGAGGAAGAAGAGTTGAAGTTGTCAGCACAAGCCAGGGTCAGGGTAGCTGATCCCAGTAATAGTAATGAAATAAATGGCAAGTATGTGGTTGACATTTTTGGACAAACCCATCCTCCAGTAGCCAATGAAATATTTGATTGCATGAATTGTGGTCGATCTATCATGGCTGGGAGGTTTGCTCCTCATTTGGAGAAGTGCATGGGAAAGGTGACTAGTTGCTCCCTTAGGATTGACTCTTAATTTCTTAATTGGAACATGAGCTTTGTATCATAAAATATCAAGGGACTTCATTTCTTTTGTTCATAAGATTGAGACCCTCTTCTCTAAACACTTTTTTTTCCTGCATCTTAGGGTAGGAAGGCTCGTCTGAAAGTAACAAGAAGTAGCACAGCAGCACAGAACCGGTACTCACGAGGCAATCAAGTTTCTACATATTCCCCTTATTCAGGTCAGTCTAGCACGAACCGGTTAGCCAATGGAACCTCCGGTGTTGCTGGTGAGGAGTACTCAAACGGGACATCTGAGCGATGAAACTCAGAAACAGCTTAGTGCAATGGCTAATAGATTCACTTTCAGGCTTTACTGAAGCATGTACTTGTTCAGTGATGAGGAAGAGTCTGTTTGTTCGAAAAGAAATTTTCTAACTTTGGGCCCTTAACAATCAAGATTGTACATATCCATGATGATGTCCAGCATCACAAATGCTGTGAAAATTCGTGTTTGGAGCAGATAAATACTTCTTTTCTTTAGAAAATATATATATAGCTTGATGACTGTGGATTAATTCCTAATTATTGTGTTACGGCTTTTATTTTTCTCAAAAGAGGATTTTATAGCAGATGATATTTATTTCAGATTCAGTGGTAAAAGCATAATGTTTTTCTTTTTAATAGAGGTGTAAAAAACCTGAAAAGGAAAGAAAAAATTCACACTTCAGACTTATGACACTTAAGAGGCAAAAAGAGTTTCGAGTTAAAAAGTCTATATTCCGTTGCCGGGAATCGAACCCGGGTCTTTCGGGTGAGAGCCGAATATCCTAACCGACTAGACTACAACGGATTGTTGAAGACAACTGCAAACTAAAACTAGAAGTCATAATAATTAATTGTAGAAATGAACTCTTTTTTTTTCACAACTATCTTTTATAATTTTATTTAAAATACTATTAAATATTAAATATTAATACTTCTATTAATAAAAATTTTAATTTTAATTATGAATAACTAACCTCTTTTATTAAATTAATTTTATTCTTTAATTAATATCAATTCTCACACTTTCCCAACTATTTATTTCACTAGACCAACTCTATCATTTAATTAATATTAATTCTCATACTTTCCCAACTGTTTATTTCTCCTATCTAGCTAAATTGCTTCATCAATTTCTTAATGATAATGATGGAGAGTGATTATGATAAACTCAAGGACCACAAGGCGACAAAAATGTTGGTTCAAATTGAAAGTTCTGAATAATAAATCTTGTTAAATTACTTGTGATGAATATTTAATTGTGAAGCCACAAAAGAAAAGATTTTGTTTTGATTGGTTTGGTTGAGAGATGTAAGATATTGTGATGCATAATTGAGAAGCAAGCCATTTGACTACGTGCAAGACAGACATGACCTGTATCCGTACTAATTTAAGTCCGTGCTTAACTATAATGGCCTTCTAATGACTTGTTCTTAAAGCTGCTTTGACTTTATTACATTATTTTATAAATATTCAATTCCCTGTTAATCCACTCATATATCGCATAGATTCATATATATCCCCTGTTATGAAAGATTCGATTGGTGTAATAGCATATATAATAATAATATTCAAGCCACAATTTTTTTTTCAAAACATATCTTTCATTTATTTTTATCTTTTTTTTTTTTTACACACATAGGTACCAATTTTGACAATGACCTAACCTGTTTTTTATTGAATACATGTGAATTATTATCAAAGATACATACAAGTTCAATTTTTAAACATGTCACTAATGACATTAAACCTTTCAATTGTGTCACTATATTTAAAAAAATTATTTTTACTTCAAAGAAAAATTTTTAATTTTTAATTCTCTTTTTACAATAGAAAATTTGCTACCACTATTATTTAGAAGTAAACTTTTTTAAAAAAATAATTATTTTCTTCTACATAATTTTGGCCAAAGAATGACTAAATATTTTGAAACTTCTTATTCAATAACTAGAGTTAACCATAAATTGAATCGGTGAGTTTTACTTTTTGTCAATTTTCAAATGTTTTTATGTGTGTGTGTGTGTTATAATATTTGATAATTTAAATTTATAGACAACTCTTATGTTCCATTGCTCTCATCTCTTTGAATTGTCTACCACAAAGGTTCCATTATTTATAAAAGAAAAACAACCTCTTCCAAGAAACTAGAATGTGAATGCTTGAAGTAGTGCGAGTTGAGTCGTGAGTGTGAAAATGACTCCTAAAGTAAGCACTATGATAAAGGCACAAAAAATTAAACGTATTTGTTTCTAAAATTTTGGATTTTTTCAAATTTATTTTAAAATATTTTAAAATTTTTTTAAGATAAATCATAGCTAAATTTATGTCATCATTATTGCTAGAAAAAATATCAATTTGACGGAAAATATTTTTATGTTTGCATATTTTAATCAACATTTAATCACTAGTTTCACATATCTATTAATTTAGATGTCATTGTAATTAGAATGATAATTTTTTTGTGAATATTCATTATAAAAATGACATTAAAAAGGTTAAGACGAAATTCACCTAAAAGACTTTTAAAATAAAATTAGAAATAAGCTCAAACATTATGAATGAAAAAGGTACTTTTATCAATGTATTACTACATCTGTATTAATTTATATTCTCTTATATATATCTTCTCGGATTATATTCTTATCAACAAAATATTATAAGCTTGTATTTTGTCCCTACCTCAATTATTTAGTTTTTAAGTTACAAATTTACAATTTTGATTAGGTTAAAGTTATATTTTTATTCCTTAATTTTTTAGGATATATTTAGAGTTCAAGTGGAAATGTGGAATTACTCAATCAAAATATGATTAAAGCTTAAATAAGGCTATACCATTTTAAAAAAATTTAGCATTCTTCGTTTAGATATTTGATACGCAAAATTTAAGAGCATCCAAAATTTTTTGAAATTGCATAGAGAAAGTACTCAATGATTATTTTAGTTTCATCTAAATTAAGTTCATATGATTTCATATATGATTTTATTGTTAATTTTTTAGTGATATATACAAATCATATTTGACTAAAAAAATTTGTTGAATAGACAAAATTGAAATTATCTCATACAATGTTATATAAGAATCAAAACATTAATTTTAGCTTGATTATAATATTTTTATATTTATTATTTATATAATCTAAAGAATATTTGAATAATATAAAATAATTAAATGATATTATTTAAGTCATTATTTGGTCATATTTTAGTTTTGAAAAATAAGATGAGCATTGGATGGAGGGACCTTTTTCAGTTTGAGCCACGTGTTATTGTTTTTGACCCTTGAATCACTTTCACGGTACTATTCCGAGTATCAGATTTGATAGAGAAGTGGATAATGTTTATGAATATGATTTTTTTTTTCTTTGTAAAAAGGCATTGGTACAAGAATTCCATATTTTTATTTTTATTAATTATTTTAAAGATTATATTTTTATCATTTTTTGTTTAAATTTTTAACGAGCCATTAGTCATTAACTTGTAAATTGGATCTTACCCTACAGATTAGGGGACTAATTGTTAGTTTACTCAAATTTTAATTTAATATCATTCCATTTATTTTTGACTTAGTCAACTATATATATATATATATGTCATATGAGTTTAATATTCCTTAATCAAAAAACTTAATATAAGTTGCATTAGTAATTTTGTCTCCTTATCCCTTTTCAAAAAGAAAATTATCTCCTTAATTATCTTTTTTATTTTTTTAAAAATAATAATATAGTAAAGTATTTTTAAAGTTATTAGATAATACGCTAGTAATATATTAATAAAATTATTATATATGTTTAAACTATAAATAATTTTAGTTTATCATAATAAATTTTTAAATATTAAAAAATAAAATTTAGAGAAATAAAATTAATATTTAAAAATTAAATAAAGGTATAAAATAGTTTAGCATTTTGAAGAATGGAATGGTCCCAAGAATGATTCATGAATGTTAAACTAAAAAAGTGAAGTTGGGGTATGAAAGAGGATATAAATAAATAAATATATATATATATATGTATGTATGTATGTATGTATGTATGTATGGCTGAAAAGGAGGATAACACAATCTGTATACTTATTGAATCACCATCACCAGCACTTTTGCCTGCTACTGCTAGTGGGAATGGAGGAATGGATGGCTTCAAAATTTGGAATCATGAGCACAATAGTGTAGGGTAGGGACCTAGGTGTCTCCCCACTGTATGTATAGGAGAAAATTTACGCCTAATTTATATTTTTTTTATTAAATTTTTTAATTAAAAATTAAAATATGTATTAATGAAAGAGTTGAGTTTAATAAAATAAATTAATTTTTAACAATGTAATAAATTAATATTTAAATTTTTGATAAAAATATTTATATGTAATATATATTAATATTTTAAATAAATTTTTTTAATAAAAAATATATATAAAAAATAAAAAAAAAATATGACACTATCAAATTAATTATTATTTTATGTACATGTGTACACTCTATTGATTATAGGTGCTACCTAGGCACCTTTTCCATTAACATTCTTGGAGGCAAGGGGGGAAGTTTTATCTGAATTTTCAGGATAATCATTAATCCACAATAGGAGAGGAAGAGGCTGGTTGGAAGAGAATATTTATTTATTTTTTAAAGTAATAATAAAAATAATTAAATTAACATAAAATTTTTAATATAATAATAAAAATAATTGAGTAAATTTATTATTTTTAAAAGAATATATATTGTGTAAAAAGTTATTTTTATTAATAAAAAATTTAAATAAAAGTTTTTGTTATATTTTATCATAGTTTAGCTTTTAGAAAGTGAAGTGTAGTTTTTTAAATTAAAGAGGCATTAAATATAATGTGACTATACATTAAAAAAGATTGGTGATTTTAGTTTTTGAATATGCGAAAGAAAATCTTGTATTTTGTTCACTTAACAATTATTTTTATAATAGTAACATATTTGTTAGTATATTACACTATTATTCTCAACAAAAGTATTTTTACATGAAAGACTCGAGAATTGTCTTTTAATATCTAAATCCAAGAATATAAAGAAAGAATGAAAGAATAAAGAGCTAATAGAAAGATTAAATTTGGTAATTACACTTTACTAAATCGTATTATTAACCTAGCCCAATAAATTCAATAATAAAAATATTCAAATATATAATTATCAGTAATTACACCGAATCACAATCGCCTAATTTGCGATATATACAAGTTTACAATTAGAGAATGTCAAAGGTTGAATTTTTGTCTAAAGCTTTTTTAAAAATAAAATAAAATAAAAATACATTTAAAGACATACTTTTTTAATATGAAATTAATGAACTTAAGTCCCATGTTAATTAGTTCACAGGTACTCTTCTAGCTCCTGGGAACTCAAGTTGTAGGTTGGATAATCATCCTTAAATACCAATTTAACAAATAAAAGGAAGAGTAAGTTATTGTTTTAATTATGAAAGATGTAAATTATTTTAATTTAATTTTTAAATTATAAAAATATTTAATTTAATTTTTAAAAGATATATTATGGCTTAATATAATTATTAAAATTTTAAATTATAATATAAAAAGATGTATAATATTTATATGTAAGAATTAAATTGAGATATAATATTTTTTTAATATTAAATTAAATATTTTTATTATTTAAAATTAAATTAAAATAAATTATATATTTTAAAAATTAAAATAATAATTTATTTCAAAATGAACGGTTTTCGTATAATTAAGGTGACTAATTCCAGAAATAATGAACATGAGAGAGGTTTCAGTTTATGCATAGTTAGATAGAAAGTTATTTTCGTTTGTTTGACTCGACATTTAACAATAAAAAAATTATGTTTATTTATTGTCTGGATTTTATATAAATCATATATGAATTTATTATGTAAAGTCGTGAAATAGGTATAAAAAATTTAAATTATATTAAATTATTTTTAAATTAAATTATTTTTAATTTCATCTATTTGAGTCGATAAGAATATATATTTTTTAAAGACAACCTTGATCGATCCATATTAATTAAAACACATGTAATAATTAAAACTTAATTAAGAGCAACTTTTTTATTAAGTAGTTCGTAAGTTTCTAATGATAATTACTTTTCACTTTTAAAAAGTCTATATAGCAATATGTGGAGTGTGGCTTCATCTCCAACACACAAGGATTAATTTTACAATAATTTAATTTTTCTTATAAACATAGTCCTTGAAATTTAATGTTTATTAAATTTTAGTGATATAACTAAACATACTTTATCTTGAAACGTTGAACATATATAACTTAATTTAATCAATTCATATAAGTTAATTAACATAAATTAATTACATCACTTAGAATATTAAAAATGGTAATTTCAAATTTAGTTAAAAGATGAGTTTTGAATCATTCAGAGTTTTGTAAAATAAGAGAAATAAAAAGATGAGTTTTGAATTATCCAGAGTTTTGTAAAATAAGAAAAAATTAAAGATTATCCAACGCTCAAATTAATATGAAACAAAGAATAAAGAAAATAGATAAGTGATATGTATAAAACATATTTAAGAATTCTTATATAGTAAAAATTTCTTTCATTCTGATGCAAAATTAAAAATTTTTTAATTAAGTGTGGCATATTTATTTAGATCATTGAATCGAGTTGACTAAATCTAAGACTACAAAAAATAATAAATATTTATCACATAAACCATAAATGAAAAGTTTAATAAAAAACCAAATTAAAAAAATTTAAACTATAAAAGAGTCAATTATAAAATTTTAAACTATAACAATTAAAATAAATATTGAGTAAAATTATTTGAACACAAACCTTTACTTTTGTCTAAATCACTTTCATTCTCAACATATGTGTATTATGAATCTTAGTCCGTGTGTAGCAGTCATCATGGTCATGCATAAAGACAATGAATCTTGTCATTAATTATAAAAACATAATTAATTAGCAGAAAGCAAAGCATATTGACTTTATAATTAAGTTTGGTTTTACCTGTCACTTTGGAATCTAATTATTTTAAGAGAAAAGAGCAGCACCCAGAAACAAATCCTAATTAAAATATAAATTACAAGATTCAAAAGCTTTTGGTGTACTGTGTTGAGTTGCATAGTTAACCCGATAGTGACATCATTAATCTCCATCCTAAAAAGGTTAATTAAAATATTAATCACTTTTATCAAACTAATATATTGAATTTAATAAAAGAAGTTAATCTTCTATCACATAATAAATTAAAATTCAAATTTTTATTAAAAAAAAATATCTGACCATCATATTTCGCGTACACGTACCCTTATTCCACATGTAATTTCCATAAAACCAAACTACGTATCCTAATTAATTAATTAATTATGAATGGTACTTGTTGTTTAGTTATTCTTAATCCACGATTACTCAGATTCTCTGGAAGCTATTTATTTAATTTGCCTTCTGACTCTTTACGGATGAAGTGGAATTGCAAATAGACTTTCAAAGGAACAATGTCTATCAATCGAAAAAACAGAAAAAAGAAAATTTTACAACGCATGATAATTGAGTGTATAATAGTAATTAATACTTTAATTATGAAAATATTAAAATTATTAAACAGTAGTTAATAAAAGTGCAACAGCCTACAAACAACAGATTCTGTGCTTAATCTCATGTTTAATTGGCTAAGGAACAAAAATAGGACACAAATCCTAGAATTGCGTGAGCCTAAGATTAACATATCATCAATCATCATGGATACCACTAGTAATTTTGCTAATAAATACTTTGGAGATAAAAAAGTATTTTATTGGTTGATGGATTAATTAAATATTTTTTGTTGAAACTATTTTTTAAAATTTTTTAACTTTATATAAAATTTTAATTTTGTCATTTATTCATTTTTTGTTTAAATTTTGTTTTTTATTTTTATTTATTGATGTAATTTTTTTTCTTATCTAAATGTTGTTAGTCATATTTAAATTTTTTTTTAAAAAATTGTTCTAATTAAAACATAATTAAATTTTAAACAAAGTCAAAATATATTTTATTTTTTTGAAATTTTTTACTTGAACATTTGAAACACAAAAATTAAAATCTTAAAAAATTTTAAAATTATATAAAAATTAACTTAATGATTATTTTAATTTTATCTAAACTTATTTCATAACTTATCTATACTTTAATAAAAATAATTTTACATAAAATTCGTGTGTGTGTGATATATATATATATATATGAGTATGTAATTAATAATATATATAAATAATATTTGATTAAAAAATTATATTAATTAATAAAGATAAATAGCAAAATTAAAACCAATTATAAGACTAAGTTAATTTTAGATCATATTTTTTAATTAATATCTTAATTAATAAAATCCTATTTATAGAAAAGTTAATTAAGCTTAAGAGAGTGCGCGGGCTCAAAATAAAAGCTAGAGACAAAAACACATACTATTTTAATCTAAAGTTTGTCTCCTATAATAATTATCGAAGACTAGGATATTGATGATGACTCATTCTCAGAACATAACATTTCTAACCTTTTCCAATTACTCTCTTTTTCTCTCTCTCTCTCTCTCCACTTTCTTCCCTTCCCCCCTGCTTTTTCTCCCATTCCCTGCATATAAAATCATTATCATCATGAGTTCTTTGCCAATCCCTTCTTCCATTACTCCCCAATGGTGGTTTCACCTCCATGCTCTATGCATTTGCTGTACTATCTTTAGTTTCAAGCTTTCTTTTTTATATTATTCCACTTATACTTCAAACACCTTCCATTTCCTCTGCTCCCCTATAATTCTTCATGGAGTTCATAATTAGAAGCTATGAGGGTCAATCTGATAGAGCTCAAGTGGAAGATCTTGAGAGAAGATGCGAGGCAGGCCCACCGGAAAGTGTGTTCCTCTTCATAGACACGATGGGTGACCCCATCTGTAGGATCCGAAACAGTCCCATGTACAACATGCTGGTATATTTATATCTATATAACTAGATATACAAATTCAAAATTGCCCGTGTCTTAATTTCCTCTGTTTTCTTCATATTCTTTGGTCATATCGTGATGCCCACCACCTGTTTGATGATAGGTTGCAGAGATGGACGAGGAGTTAATTGGGGTGATTCAAGGCTCTATAAAGGTGGTTGCAGTTCAAAATCATAACTTGGTGAAGGTGGGCTATGTGTTAGGGCTAAGGGTGGCTCCCAATCACCGGCGAAAAGGGATCGGCTCGAGCCTGGTTCAGAGGCTAGAAGAATGGTTCAGGTCCAACGACGTGGACTATGCATATATGGCCACAGAGAAAGCCAACCATGCCTCGGTTAGCCTCTTCATGGACAAGTTTGGCTACACCAAGTTTAGAACTCCAGCAATACTGGTAAACCCAGTGAACCATCACTGTTTCAGAATCTCATCCAACGTTGAGATAACAAGACTCAAGGTCGAACAAGCAGAATCACTTTACAGAAGATTCATGGGCTGTTCTGAGTTCTTTCCTGATGATATAGACAGTATACTTAGGAATAAGCTTAGTTTAGGGACATGGGTGGCTTATTATAAAGGAGATAGTTCATGGGGTGATTTTGGGAATGGTGAAGTTCCTAGTAATTGGGCTATGCTTAGTGTATGGAATAGTGGGGAAATCTTCAAGCTAAGGTTAGGGAAAGCCAGACTTTGTTGCTTGTTATATACCAAGAGTTGGAGTTTGATTGATAGGGTTTTCCCATGCTTGAAACTGCCTACTTTGCCTGATTTCTTGAACCCATTTGGGTTCTACTTCATGTATGGGGTGTGTCATGAAGGGCCATTCTCTGGGAGGCTAGTGAGGGGGTTGTGTGAGTTTGTGCACAACATGGCTGCCAAGTGTGAGGATAGAGAGAACATCAAGATTGTTGTGACAGAAGTTGGAGGAAGAGATGAGCTGAAGCATCACATTCCACATTGGAAATTGCTGTCTAGCCTTGATGACTTATGGTGCATAAAGGCCTTGAAAAATGAAGGGGCCAACAGGTTTCGTGAATTGACCAAAACCCCACCATCAACACCTCTTTTCGTAGACCCAAGAGAGGTTTAAACTTTTGGGAACAAATGGAAAAATCCTTTTTTTTTTTGGGTCATTTCCAAACACATCCTTAAATTTTTTAATTAAAAAAAAATCTGAACTAGTATCTTTCAGGATTTAGATTTTGCCAGCCCGTTGTATGTCTTTTAACAACATAGTTTCAGTTGCAAATTAATTATCAAACGAGATTTAAATCTTGAAAGTTGACTGTTCAAAAAACTATTTTTATTAACTTGGCCTCTTAAATAAATATACACTTTAGCCCTTGAAGAAGAATTAACTTGTGTAAAATAATAAATTCAAGGACAAAACTCTCAAAATAAACTGTGTAACTACTCTCAAAATATGGTGGTTTTGCCTAATTAGAGCCAAACCTTCCCTCATGTGTTGTAGTTCGACAAGTCCATTGATCTGTGTGGGTGAGGATTTGCCTCTGGTTCCTTTCACAATGGGTGACACAAAATCTCAAAAAGATTTCCATAATTAGGCGCCACCCTTAAGTGTCATTGCTTGAACCTCCATCCTTTGCCTTTGCCTCATGATTCTCATTATTCTGAGTTATCAATGAAGATAGTGGTCCTCACTTTTTCCCTTCCACTCATCTAAATGCATGTTTGACTTAGACTGGACCCTCATCCCTTCCTCTCCAAATCATTTCATTACAGTCCATGACTAATATCCAATAACACTCATCACATGCAATATAAATTATCTTTATTATTTATATATATGTGGTGTCCTGTATCTGTATCTGTATGCATGTTTGTGTTTATGCTTCTTATTACTTAGTGATCCTATCTGGGCTGTTTCCTCCTTTATTGATTTGTACGGCATTACTGTCCCTACTCCCAACTCTAACTATATGAACGAAATGATGAATACTGATTCTTTAGTGTTGCTGTAGCTCATTGGGGTAAAAGGAAAGCAATTTAATTGGTGAGGGTTTTGACTATCACTGGCAAAGTTTGAGTTAATAATTAGGGATCTATAATTATGTCTTCTGTTCTGCTTCTGCAGAATGGGAGGTCTTCAGTCCAGGGCCAGGGCCAGGTCCAGGGCCAGGGCCAATGCCAGGGCCATAAAAGAGTTGAACTTAATGCATTTCTTTAAAGAAATATTTTCCATGTTTATTTTCCTTTCTTATGGAAAAGGAATGAAGTTAATACAATAAAACAAGCAGAAAGCAACTATCTATAATTGTCATTGGTTATTACTGCTACAAGAAAACTTGCTTGTTTCACAAATTTCTAACCCTTAGCCCTAAGCCATCATGCATATTGTTGGAATGGAGGAGATGAAAGTAGTGCAATGAGTTGAAACAATTAATGTGGAGACCACTTGCCTCGAATGTGTAGCCTCAGATTTAGATTGATCTCTGACCTGAAAAAGAAAGGATTTTGATATTGAGGAGTTAAGAGTTATTGCTGTTTTGTTTTATTGGTTGAAGATTTGAAGAAAATGAACAAGGAAGACCATTAGACTGATCTGGACCACCTAGTACTATCTCTGTGACAAACTAGTAAACAAAGAAGTGGTCAAATTCTCTCACAGTGACAAATGAGATTCTTAAGACTTCGATAAGTCTAATGAATTTGGTTGATCATTCATTTAATTTATCACTTTTATTCAAACAATTAAACAGTTTCCATGACTTACAATTTCATGTACTCCTCGTTGTTTTAATTGAGAAACTTGCACTTCATTAAGAAAAAAAGAAAAGAAAAGAGTATATGATGTTATTCATAAATAACTCAAAATTCAAAGAGGAATTTTTTTCATTTTCCCCTTAATATTAAAATTATTATTGTTATTTGTTTGACTAAAAGTATGAGTTTTGGAACAATGATAAAATTGTTACCATGTGATCTGAAAGTCATAGTTTAAATTTTAAAAACAATTTCTTTCCTTGCAAGAATAAAATTAGGTATATCTAACATTTCCTATACTCTACTTAATAAAAGCTTGTGCATTAGACTCTCATTTTTTTTTATTCAAACAATTAAACATCTTCTTCATTGTTTTAAATGAGAAACTTGCACCTCATTAAGGAAATAAAAGAGTTTAAGATGTTATTCATAAGTAACTCAAATTTCAAAAAGATGAATTTTTTCATTTCCCCTTAATATTAATATTATTAAAGTTATTTATTTGGATAAGAAAATAGACATCAGAATGCAACAGAGGACTCTTTGTCGTGGGTTCTATGTAATGATGTAATGGGCCCTTCCTTGATATCCAAACGAAACACCTATCCGACTGTGTCGTATTTGGGCCACACTAAAGGAAACAATGGGCCCCCTGCTTACCCTTAACACTTTACTCTTGTTCACATTCTCTAATATGAAAATTCATAATGTATAACACGATTGATTGAATAAAAGAAGTGTCCTTAAAAATGGGAAAAGTAGAGAATTTCACAATTTTCTTGTTTGATAGTCACGGGAAGAGGAAGGGAGAAAGAAGTAAGAAGCATGGAGAAGAGGGAAAAGGAAAAGAAAAAAAGAGTCAAGTGAAGATGTAAGGTATAAGGAGAAGGGCCCAATTAATTAACAATATTATTAGAAAGTCCACTTGCAATGTGTACAAGTCATGATTCTTGTCCTCAACTCTGAAAGCAGCATTGAATAAGCAAGGGTGAGGCCAAGGCGTGCATTAAATACTGTGAAGCAAACGTCAATTTTTATCGTGTCAATGGCAGCAACTTCTTTGACCGCCACCCTCTGCCTGTCTCATGCAGATTTTCCCACAAACATTGACCTCATTATATGGAACCCTATAAGCATATCTTATTCTATATTTTCCTTTTATTTTTATATTATAATTGATAATTTTAAAATTTTTTTTGTTAAAATTATCTAAAAGTCTATTAGATTATAACTAATTTAGTTTGAATTAATAAAAATTTAGAGTATAATTCTCTTAACAAAACTTTTTTATATTTAATTTAAATCTTATATATTCTTTCAAGAGAATAAAATACCTATTATTTTATTTAAGTACTTGTTCATAATTTAAAACTCTGAATATGTAGTATTTGAATTTTGAACCTTTTACATAAAAAAAATGAAAATTCTTAGGCTGAATCCCTACCCCAACTAAACTCGTTATATATAAATGTAATTCTTATGTTTACGGAATTACATCTTCTCTTTACTTAAAGTTTAGTCAAATTTGTGGAAATGAATAATTAATTTATCAGCAAGTTAAGGTTTAAAATATGATATATATAATTAATTTAATAAATTTCCTCTGAAACTTAAAAAAGATCCAATTCCTTATGTTTACCATGAAGAGTTTATTAGTACACTACTGATTAGTGACTACACATAGATCAAAGGAAAAGCGCAGCAATGAGGATGTCATGTGAGTGGACCCACTATGTGTTTGAAATGTTGACCTTTATGAACTTTTCATTTACTGTGGCAATATTATATTATGATGAATGCAACAACACAAGCTAGATTTGGACTTGAGAACAATCAATTACTGTTAAAAGTGTCATGTATGATTGCTTGACAGATAAATAAGTAGCTAGTATCAGTATATATAGCACTCGCATCCAAACAAGTACACAAGTCTTTTGTCTTCTCTTTGGTTTCACTTCAGGCACCCACTGTTATGTTTTCTGTTATCATGCACTTACAACTTCCGTGTTCAAAATACAAATTACATGAAATTTACACTTTGTAATTTTCATTTGAATTTGATGCAATGTAACAAGATTTGAGGAAAGACAAGCAAGGACCAGGAGCAGGACCAGCACAACACAACCAATGTGTAAGGGGCCAAGCTGACAATAAATAGAATTGACCATTGCTTATTTGTCTCATATAAGTTGAAAAGTGATTAAGAATGTTTCTACTTGCTTAGATTTGTTTGAAACTGTAAACAATCATAGAAAAAATAAGCTGTATATACTATATACACTTAATTGTTTTTGATCAAAAAAATTTATTGAGGAAGATATAAATACTGTAACTAAGTATTTTTGAAAGGAAGATATTTGGAAACAACAATTGCAGGGAAAGATGCGTAAGCATAAATAACCAACAAAACAAAAGTGATCTGTACAGAAAGTACTGGGTAACTAGCTAGTGCTCATTGGTTTAAGTCATTAACATTAGAAGGGAACACTTTGCTTAGCATCCTCTTTAGAGAACACCCTAATAAGGAGGATGAAGTTTCTGATATAGAAATAGCAGAATCACTTACCCCCCCTCCATTGTCACTATTGGTAGTACTGCTACTAAGGCTCTCACTCTCAAGCTCACGCTCACGCTCACCGTCGCTGATATTCTCAGAAGTGGGAGAATCAGTCACAATCTCAAGCACAGCAGAGGAATCATCCCCATTAACAGAACCCATTTGAGAATGATGAGTATCAACAATTGCAGACACAATGGGAGCTCTGCAAATGGGACAACTGGAATGCGAAGCCAACCACATATCAATACACTCCAAATGGAAAGCGTGAGCACACTTGGGTAAGCTCCTTCCGATCTCGCCGTCTCCGAAAGCGCTCAAGCAAATCACGCATTCCAATTCTCGCTCCTCCTCCTCCTCGCCTCCTTCTTCCTCTGCTTCTTCGTACACGAACACGGGGATGGCAGCGATGGCCGCCGAGTCCAGCCCTTTGCTCGGGGAACTGCCGGAAAAAGGGGAGTCCTGTAGATTGAAGCTATGGAAGTGGTGGAACCGGGAAGGCCCGAGAACATCGGAGACAGTCACAGGGCGACGTCGGCGGCGGCGGGCTTGGGCCCGAGCCCGGGCATGGGCATGCGCGAGAAACCATTTGGCGTAGAGGTGGAGGAGGAGGACGAAGAGGATGACGAGAAGGAGGGAAATGATGGCGGCGAGCATGATGTTGCTGTTGTCGGAGAAGATGGAGTGAAGGAGCTGAGAGAAGGAGGAGGGTGAGTCAAAATCGGAATGAGAGTGAGATTGGGCTGACGAAGTCATTGTATTGGGAGAAGAAGAATGGAATGGGATGGAAGGTGAAGAGTGTAAGTGTATAAGAAAAGGGTTACGTGAGGAAGAAGGAGGGGAGGTGAGGATTGCATAAGCATAAGGAACATTTGCGTGTAGAGGAAAGTAGAATGGTGAAGAAGTCAAAGAAGAAACGCAGGAAACGAGGAGGGATGCATGGAGAAACAAAGAAAGAAAGAAAGCAGAAGCACTGAAAGCAGAAAGAAACAAGGAAAAAAATTGAAGGACTCGTGAAGGCGACGGCAGTAGGGTCGTTGGGTTTGATTGCCATCATGTGCCATTGCTTTTTATATAATATATATTTTTTGCCTTTGATTATGCCACATATGCCACATTTGGGCTACATATTAAGCCACCTTAAATGATCTAACCACTGCAGAAAATAATTAAAAGAGGCAAGGCAATTAATGAAGGTTGAGTCTAGATTAATTTCTTGTAACATAACAAATTAATATTTAAATTTTTAATTAAAAGATACTTATAATTAATGTTTCACAATATCTAACAAGATTTTTGTGGAAAAATTTAAAAAAAAAATTCATAGATTTGTTAATAAGCATTCTAGTTAATGTTTCTTTTAATTGGTTAATAAAATTTTTAGAGTTCAGACATTAAAAATTAGATTTTGTTAATTAGTATCTTTATAGATTGGTTAAAGTTTTATTTGATTGACTGATGTAATTTTTAAATATTTATAATTCTTGTTGACTTTTTATATATTTTAAGATATTAAACATTTTATTAACTAATTAAAAAAATTTTAAATAGTGTACTAAAGACATTAGTTAATAAAATTTTTAAAAATTATTATTTTTATTAATTTTTTATAAATTTTAAATCATTAAATGTTTTATTAACTAATAAAAAAATTTTAATAAATATTTTAAGATACTGATTAACAAAATCTAATAAATAATATTTATTACTCTCTCAACATTTAATATTTTCGCCTGTAACTTAACTAATTCATCTTCTTTTATTTCATCAAAACTACACCATTATCTAAAGTCCTACTCCCTTTCAGGTAACAAAGTTTGGTGTCCATTTTATTAAAAAAAACAACGCCATTATAAAGTTTATTATTGATACTTATTTTGTATTGAGCATTTTTATTAGTATTGTTGCATTTACTTTATTTTTAGATAAAAGTCATATAAACGTTATGATCACGTTTATATGACTTTTATCTACTCTGTGGTTAAGTTTAGTCTAAGCACAATTATTCATGTAAGTGATAAAATGGAATTTTATAGGGAAAATTAGTGATCCACACATGTTTTGAGTTGTGAAATCATGCAACATAAAAGAGGATCAAAGGTCATGGAAGAATTGAGGTTCTATCATAAACTCTAAGCTCCAAGTCAAGACTAAAATGAGCAAAAAAAGGAAAAAGAGTAGTGTATGCTCAAAGTTCATACTAAAATTCTTTACAGTAAAAATCTTTGGATTTTGGAGCAATTTTGAAAATAAGTTTAAAATTTATATTTATTAGTAGTGTGTGATGATATTTATATTTATTAGTAAGAATAGAAAAAGATAAAAATAAATTTTATATCTTCAAATTTTATATTAATTTTTAATTTTATTTTTAAAGTTTTAAATTATAATCAATTTTATCTCATAACATGACACTTGACATAATGTTAAATATTATGTCACTATTTTCTATTAGTAATTTGAATGATATTAAATTGCGATACGAAATTTATTATAATTCAAAATTTTAAAAACAAAATTAATCACAACAAATTTTAAGAACGAATTAAAAATTGATGCAAAATTTAAAGATATAAAAAATATTTTTGTCTACAAAAATTCATAAAAAACTTCTTTCTTCCAATTTAGTCCTCTGATACTAGTACATATAATTGCAAAGAAAATGTTAAGTCTTCACACCCATTTATACCGAAAATAAATACAATTATCTCACTTGAACGTCGAGCAATTCTAATACCTTCACTTAGCATTTCCCATGGCAAATTTAGCACAAAAAAAAGGGCAAAAAATGTAAATCTCGAAAAATAATTAATACTTGATGAAAGCATTCTTTTTTAACTTTGAATGATGAAGGAAGTACTTGGAAAAAGCTAAAAATTGAAACTTGAAAGAATATTTTCATATTTTTTTTCAGTGTTAATAATAGATGGGTGATTTAGGGGGAGACTAGGTGGGAGATGGGTCAGAGGATGGGGACCCCATAGGTGTATTAAGAGGAGGACGGAGTGTTCAGGGGTGGCATGTGAGTGGAAGCAGAAATCACAGTTACAGACAGTGTAGAGTACAGACCTCTTCTTCATTAGCATACTGGAATCCTTTTTTCTTGCTGCATTCTATGATGAGTGCACTCACTCATCACTCATCAATTCACATAGCCTTAGACCAAGCTTTAGGGCATAAATCTTTTCAGAGGAGAGATAATATGATCATGTTTTAAGGCCAGAGATACATACAGAATGAATGAAACACATTTGAGTAATGATTTTTTATGAGCTTTAGTTAGCATTAATTTTATATCTATTTTTCTCTTTATATAATATTTATATAAGAACATTATATTCAAATCCCGAACTTCAAGGTAATTGAACAAATAAATATGTGGGGTGCTGTGGAAGATGACTCTAGCCTTTAGCCAGGCCATCCAGAAGCAATGCTGTTGGAATTGTACGGTTCTACCCTTTTTTTATAAGTCTTATTTTAATAAAAAAAATTGTTTAAAATATTATCAAACAATAAATATGAATACTTATTTTGACGAACACAATTCTAGTTCTACTTTTGATTAGCAAGAAATGGTGTAAGGAGATTAATATCAATCAAGTCTATTATAAGAAATTTGTGGGAATGATTCACCAGAAGAGTTTAATGGAATAATGCTATTGCTATGAGCAAGAAATCAATAGAACTATTTTTGTAGTGGTAGGAAACAAGGTGTAAAACAATGATAGGTAGGCACCTTTCTAGCTACATAATGTGGAAACTTGCTTGATGTTTTCAAGATGCAGACAATTAGGAAGTGTAAATCCTGCAATCATGTATGATGGAAAGGATTTGAAAATACTGATCACATCATCAGATTTCATTTGGCATATAAATCAATTAGAAAGGATTGGACTAGAAGATCCAATTTGGAGGAATATTGTCGCAAGTAAAAATAGAAATACCATCCTGAACCTCTACATAATTGGAAAAACAAAAAAAATGCATTGAAAGGAGTCTATCCCTTCATTTAGCATTGCTTGCGAAACATGTATGGGTAGTTATTGATCAACCTAGTGCTTTCTATGTTAAGCTTTTGACGTCCATTTTTCAATAAGTCAGTTACTCGTGATAATTTTTTTTTGAATAATTCCTTTTCACGTTAAGATAAAAAAAATTATTACAATAAATTTAATTATTAACAACTTAATAATATAAATAAATAAAAATAAAATAAATTAACATCATTTGATCCGTATAATCAAACTCAATTAAAATGTTTGTTTTGTTGTAATTTTTTCATGTTAATGTTTGTAATGAAAAACTTAATAATAAACAATTAAGAATCCAAGGAAGAGGAGAAATGACAGTTCAACGGTAATTTTCTAAGGAAACATTTATAGATTACAAATAATCAGTGACTCAAGTGATGACATATGATATACTTTTAAATTATATTTGAAGTGCGCAAACAGAAGAAAAAAAAAAACCACTAATCAGTACGAGCAGCTAAAAATTAGTTCCATATTCAATGTGTAAAAATACTTGTAAATAGTTAAAATAATGAAAAATTAATTACAAATCTTTCATTCTTATCCATTATTGCCCATCCAAAAATACCCATAAACAAATCGTATCAAAATTTTGTCCTAAAATATTACAATTTGGTAGGGTGGGCCTTGCTCATCTTTTAACACCTTCAGCAACAGGAAGTTCTAATTATATATGGGATCAAAACTAAACAAGGATAGATGTACAAATCCAGACATCATTTACACTTTTGAGTATAAATAATATTGAATCTGATGAACTAAAGAGCAGGACTCCCTACAACCGAAGCAGAGAAAATTAAACAAATTATGGTTATTTTCAATATTGTGCAGTGGACCTTGCGGGAAATAATACATTTCGCAAACAGATTGAAATAAGAATAATGGAGAATCGGTTCATGAGTCACAGGCTCACGGAAACTGCTCATCTGTTAAATCTCAGTCCATGAGTTTGTATCGTTTCTCTTGGACACCTGTAACTCCCATTTGTATCTCTATAATCGTATGAAGAGGCACCTGGAAATGAGCAGATCTCACTGTTAGATATCTTTTGTATTTTCAAGGTTCACAAAAAGTGATGACAACCTAAAAAATTTTCCAAAATAAAAATATTTTATGGCAATCAAGGAATTTCAAGTCCAATATAACCAGAAATTCTTTGACTCAACTCATTTCTTTAATGTCGAGCAGTACAACATAAAGAACACCTAGTTCTAAGATAAAAGCATGCCATACGAAGACACAGAAGGAGCCATTATCATATCCACTACTGAGAACAAATAATATAAGGTGACAATATTCATTTAATACGAACCCAAAAACTACCTCTATATGTGGAATTTCTTTCAAAGGCCGGTCAGCAAAATAAGCATATAATGCCCTCAAAACTGCCTGCAATGGGAAAAGCAACAAAAACCTCTAAGATTATAACCAGTCAACCAATGGGGCTATATCTTAACAGCAGCACAAGTTTAATGCCGTGTGTACAACCTGGTGAGCTATCACAACCACGGGTGCTCGTTGTCGCTCAAGCTCAATAATCACGGGCTCTAACCTGCATCATTATCAAAACTGCTTTATATAATTGATATCAAACAAGTTGAAGTTGGGTGCTAAATTAAATAATGTAAAAGATAATATGCATCAACCTTTGAATGACATCCAAATAAGATTCACCACGAGGATACCTGTACCTAAGCTTGTCCTTTGTGCGGGATCTGCAAAAAGAAAACAGAATAAGTATTACTATGGGCTTTTGAACATTGCTAAATATCATTTTGCTCCCCCATAAGTCCCCGCATGACCTCCCTCTTTATCTAATTCCAGCTACATTCAACTTGCACGCATGAGAGGGAAAGAGAAAGAGAAAGAGCAAGAGAGAGAGTGATTACAAATCTGCAACATACTCATACTCCTCTGGCATGTTCTTCTTGATTTCATCATATGTCATTCCATCACAGACCCCAGCGTTTATCTCATCAAGTGCACGCCATTGTATCTAACAAACATACAGATAATAAGTGGGGGAACACCATTAATTTGTAGTCCACCTAATCCACTGGCAAAGGACATGACCGCATGCAACCATGAACTAAAAGTATGAAACTAACCTTGGGAAATCCACCAATTGGACTTGCTGTCAGAATTGTTCGCTGCAGTGTGCTAGTCCAGATCTAGATCACCAGTTACAAACATCACAAGTCATTCATTATTTCAATATTTGCGTGCATGTTCATACATGAACTCAACTGATATGAGATTACGTTCAGCATTAAATTGCTTTAACTTCAACAAAAGCCTACAAGAGAACCTGGTTTTCATTATGGCATATATGCAAGTCAAAGAAAACCCTGTAATGAATATTAACTTGAATGTTTCACTTCTTGCTCACCTGCTCCTTCATCAAGCTATCCTAGATTTGAACTTACAAAAAATGTTTCCTCTCTATTCTCGTTGAATTTTAACATTATCTTAATTATCACCAACATATGTGCCACCTGTCTTAAAATCTTAAAAAACGAAACTAGTTTATTACTTTAAGGAAGAAGGTTAGTTCCTTGGATTTGTCTTCTTTTCACATATTTCCTAAACCTATCCATACTGCTGTCTGAACATTCTAAACAACTCAACCTCCAGAAGTTCAATCACTAGTTTTGCATTACTTTTTCTTACAAGAGGCCCTAACAAATAACAATAACAAGAATTTCCCCCAGCCCCTTTATTTGCCCATGCAAATACTCAATCCAAATAGAGGAGCTATAGTCAGAACTACATTTTTTTTGGCCGATGTCAGAAATACATTAATCACTGAACATTTAACTAGTTCTGTTTTGTAGAATATTGTTTACCAATTTTTGCCATGATCAAGTGATATATAGGCTTTATTATTCATACTAGATCACAGTGCAAGATACACACTGTATCCAGCATTAGCAGCAAAACAAAAGTACTTGAAGTAAAATGGCTTTCAAGCATCAACTTTTCATCAGCATTGAGCAGAAAACAAAGTATACAACTGGAACAGCTTACAGAAGCAGCACGTTCTGATTTGAGTCGCTTTTCTATAAAGTTGGCAAGCTTCTTTGCGTAAAGTTCTCCAGCCTCACTGTTGAAAGAAATTGTATTTTGTTCTAGTTAGGTAAAAATTGACAGCGATGGTTGCAAAAAAATGAAATAGATATGACCAAAAATAAATAAATAAATAAATAAATAAGCATCACTTTAAGTGATAGAGGACATCTTAACATGCATCCAAGAGTCCAAGGGCAGGATGAAAATGTTACCTGTTAGGTCAATGAGCCCCAAAGAAATAAACAAGAACTTGGCTAGTACACCAATCAGTCTCAAAATTATAATAACTAGAATACCACGACTTCATATAGACTAAGATTACCCTTTTCAAAGAGACAGGAACACTAAACTCATTAGATTTATAAATAAAAGAAAATAAATATTAAAATGAGTATGTACCTTAATGCAGTATCTCCCCCAATTCTACCTCTTACATTATCGTGGCTTTCTCCATGCCTAGTAAGTAATATTGGGCGTGGTGTAAGATGAGTATTTACCTGCAACAGACAAATTGAGGTTCATAAACCAAACCCGGATGTATGACATTAGTTTCTTAATATATGATATTTTCCAGCTATCTTTAATATGCTAAAGGGGAAAAACAAAAAAGACATTTTCATTTTATAAGAATGAACATAATAAAAGCATGTCCATTCTGATATTCGATTAGTAATGGCAGGAAGCCTAAATCCCTGTAAGATTCCTTGAAACTATTAATAGGAATTTAAACAGATGCAATGTGATAAGTTTTATTAGTTAAGGTTCTTAATCTAATAATGATTAATATTTAATCCTACATATGTCTCTTGGCCATAGTCTATAGAAATCTTACAATTTAAAATTCAAGTTCAGTTAATGGAAATTTCTGTTTGAGGGTTTGAGAGCGAAGTTTAACCCTTTTTTTTTTGCTGCGTTCTCACATGTATAAGTTTGTACTTCTGCTTCATAAAGCTAAACTGTAGCCAGAAGTTCTAGCAAGACACACTTTTCCAAGGCCATTACAAAAGCTTAATTATTTACTTGGATTTTGATAGAGTCCCACAACGAGCAACCAGGGGTATTCCATGTGGTACAAGGTAGTTTTCTCTCTTACAAGCCAGCCAGTTTTAAGGGTGGGTTCCCTCTGTTTGCTTAGGTCTCCATCAGATTTCTTTAAGGTGGCCCAGGTGGGCCAATTCAAACCATTACAGCATACACTATATGACTTAGTTGTAAAGAACTTCTGTGTCTAATATCTAGAACTAGAAGGAATGGAATCTCAGAGATAATTGCATTTCCACTAATTTTCTCAATCTGGGATCACATGTAATATTAATTAACTTCATTGTTGGACTTGTGTACATGTGTGCATGAGAGTATGCAGAGTTTCAAGTTATTTAATTTAGGACCATACGGGAGATAAATCTTTTTTGGAAAGTGGAACTGGTAAAGATAAAATTTGCTTTAATTTACCAGTATTCAAGGAAACTTACCAAGAAAAAAACAATCCGGCCAGGAAGGTAGCCACTGATATTATTCACCTAAACCAAAAGATAGACAAACCAAAAGTCACATTAGACATACTGTATAAATGGGTAAAAGTTAACTCAAGGAGACACAAATATCTCAGTGTGCCAGAGCAAAAAAGCGCCTGGAGAAGTTTTCATAATAGGAAATTACTTTTTTGATATCATTGGTACTTAAACAATGTCATACCAATTACATGACAGATCTTATCAAAAAATATATGGGGATGTAACATTTTGGTCACCCTTTTGACCAAGCATTATAAAATTGGTATGATTCTATGCATAATGGTAGAGATTACGTTAAGCAAAAAAAAAAAAACAAATTATTGGGGACGTTACTGAACACTTGAACTTTTAGATCTGGACGTTCTTTGGCGTTGTATCATAGCCTAGTGAACCAAGAGGTTTGTAATTCAGTTCCTGTCAAGCTCATTGCCTGAATCTTAATAAATAAAATCCAGGGCAATATATACTTTCAGTAAATTACAAAAGGTAGTTCTTTTGGAGTGGAGCACTCCTGTTTGTTCCTTTCTAATAAAAGCTTGGTACGTGTTCTGAGCGAGCCTTCGCGTGACGTGAACGGTACCTATGAAGTGGAATCCGTCTGTCTTGTCTTCCACCTCATAAGGGAGTTGCGTTCCGAGGGACTAAAAAGCTCCACTGCTATTGTCAAGCTTGGACATACTTAACACTGACCCAATTGAGACCGTGGCCACACCTTGATAAAACAGTGATGATGTGGTCAACCCTGGATACGTGGCTCTTCGATGGGGGAAGGACCACGCTAGTCGTCTGAGTGCGTGGTGTGTAGTGGGTGCGTCTTAGTGTCTTCTTACTACGAAAAATCAATGAGAAAATATCAGATTCTCGTTCTCGAAACTCCACTCTTTTTCTTAGGAGGATTGGCATTTGGCCAAGATGTGATCTATCTCTTTCCTTGGTTGTAGTGGAACTTTGGTTTTCTTTAGCGAGGAACCGTTTCACTCGGCGGACAGTCGAATGATCAAAGCGAAATGCTTTAGGCATCATCTTTTGAGCATGTTCAGCTTCAAAAATTCCTGGAGTCCTACGGCATTATCACAGAAAGAAAAAAAACATGGCTAGTAGATAACTTTTTTGTTTTTTTAGAAAGCGATCAGTTCTTTCGATCTTGTTCGGGCTTGGAAAGGTTTCCTTTTCCAATTCCAGAAGTATCGGAGCCTATGTAAAAGAAGCTGTAGAAGAGCACCACCACGGTTCAGGTCCCGACACATGGGGGATTAATTCAGCTGCAAGGATCGTGAATCAAGGGAAGGGAAGAATGAGACCAGAATTATGAAGTCACCCCCGACCGAGACCTAGATGGCAACCTAACCTAGTACGTCATAATTGAGAAAGGGAACACCCCCCCAGAGCCAGAACACAGGCGCCGACCTCTCCGCCACCAGCACAAGTGAATAAGAGAGGATCACGTCTCCGAAAGTGGCGGTATCACCGTTACAAACCTGTTATTTGTACATACTTCAAGCACAGTGGGCGAAAATATGTAGTTATGAAAGAATAATCTGATGACCTGTCTAGTATCCTAACCTTTTAGACCGAGTGGATAAGCTTTTAAACAAAAGAAAATCATAATTTTATCAAGCTACAGCTGAGGCACCTATAAGTTCAGATGGTCAGTTTTTCACGAGAAAAGACTCATGAGATTGCATATGTTAGGAAGGATATTATTGTGCAAATACACCCATTTTTTATATTATAGAATCAAACTTTACCAGAATACCCACACCAGTAAAGAAGACCCAAAAACGTTTCTGGACCAGGCAACAGGGTGGTTTACTGAGTCACCAATTTGACAGGGCAGTCCGGTCCAGATTCAATAAGAATTGTATAAATATAGACATTTCAGACAGTAGCAATTTGCCTTTCAAACACTGTTTCACAGTTCAAACTCTGCTTTCAGTCAATCACATTTCAAAAGTTAAAACAGGCACATAGTGGCTCAAGTTTCCATAGTTACTTTAAGTTAGTTTAGAAAAAAGCCATTCCAGCTTCCAAAGATACCATGGTTAAGATCCAGTTTATTGCTAAACCAAGGTATTATATCTGGTTTAACTACTAGTGTCCATTATAAATTTTAGTAACTCCAAATAAGCCATTAAACTAATAGAAGTATACTGGCTTACAAATGGACGACAAACATTTAGATGCAATCTGTGATGCTGGGTCATCAGTTACCAGACAATGAGCTATGTATAAGGGTCATCTCCAACACATAAAAGCAGTGACACAGATAAAGGTTAAACTTACTTGTATTTGCCCACCATGTCCACTGACCATATCTATCATTTTTATGTATGATCCTTCTTCTACTGGCTCATAAACCTGGAATATGAAATCAACATCATTTAAGGTGAAAGCTTTTCTAGAACAATTGCTAGAGGTGCAGTTAAAAGACTTGCCCTCTCATAATTGGCAAGGCGATTTTTGAAGTCTTGCATCCCAGCCTCAAAATCGGGTCTGCAAAAGGAACTTGTGTGTTCAGACAGATTTCCAGCAAGAAAACATGCTACTGGTTCTAAAGGAAACATACTCTTCTGCATAGTCAGGACTCTGTTGAATTTTAAGACGTATATTCCTTTCAATTATGTTCACATCATTGCATATTGTTTCCAGAAAGATAATCTGCAAGAAAAAAGATGAACAAGAAGAATTCAAAATTAACTACATCGGTCCTATAAAATATACTTAACAAAGCCCTTCTATGACTCCAGTACCTTGCATCTTCCTTCAGCCAATTTCATTAGCATGTTCCTTCGGCTCTTGGTACTGTTTGTGGCATCAAATATCCCAACCTAGAATCAAATTAGAACTGATGCAAATGAATAGTAACAAAGGCATATAAAATAAGCAAAAATATCTAACGAGAATGAACTTACTTGCCCACCTTCTTGCATCCAAGATATCATATCTTCAAATGCCAGTGCTGCTACCTAGTGGCATGTGATATATTAAAACTATGTACACAGAAATTTCAAAATGGTGTTAACATACCAGAATTATTCATGATAAACCATTTATTAGAAGTAGCATTATTAATGGGTCACATAATCATAAAAGGTTGATGCCTGCAATATGAATTTTCCTTTTGGATATTTCATTCTGCTTTCAGAATGGCAAAGCCATTCCATAATTGATATTGGTCAAGTCATTTTGCATTATGACATTACCCCTTGACCATAGACCAAACCAACATATTGTTAAACTTTGTCAATCAGGCTCTAACACCCACCATCTGCTATTCCATCTGTGTAAGGTTTTGGAATGATGTTGCATTTAGGAGTTGCTTAAATTATTCAAACAATACAATTAAATTCTGTTCAAGTGACAAATGTTCATGGTTGAGAAGGTGTTCTATGAAATTCTTAAGAAAAAAACTAGTTTTTGTTTATATTCTTCTCATTTCTGTATCCAGGCCATATGTTAATTTTACCACATTGTGGATTAATGCTGGTTATACAAGATAAAAAGAAACTGAACTAAATGACAAGTTATATGAAATAAATAAATTTAACAAACCTTAGAAGCATCATCATCATAAGGCTTTGCAAGTATAACACTTATGGCTGACTTAAATGCAAATCTATAGATTCTAACCTGCATCACATTTAATCTACTCAAAGCAGGGCATTACTGGCCAAAAGTTACCTCATTGCGTGCCTCTATGCCTTCAGGATTGTCAGCTCGAAAGAAATCAGCAGACTGCAGATGAATAAGACATAATATGGCACTTACATAATAAAAAATGACTAAATATCGCAATATAATGATTTCAAGAACAAAATTGAAGTTTCAGAAAGGAAATCAAATCCAACTTTATTTGCACAGAATAATTTTTATTAGAGAAAAAAAAAAAAAGGAGAGAAGGAACAAAAAGAGGAGAAAAAATGATAAGAAAGGAGGATATCACAGGAAAAATAAAAGAAAATAAAGAACCTTGTAGGCTCAAAAGAGTAACTAAGGATTTTCAATTTTTCTGCATGATCACATGCATTGAGACAAATTTTAAGCCCCTCAAAAGTACAAGAGATTATGTTTAAACGATAGATAGAAAGCCGTTACCTCTGCCTATGTTGCTTTCATAGCCAGAGGAGGGTTATGTTAAGTAGTTGACAGCAAACATAAAACTTTGTCGAATCCTTATGAATATAGATCAACAACGTGAACATATAGAACACGTTGGCGTCGCTTAACCCGTATAACAAATCCCACTTAATGGGAAAAGGCTTGGCTTGTTGTTGTTTGTTGTATTAGATAGAAAGCAGTTACTAAGTAAGTAACAAATAAGAAGGCATAAACTATTTCACAGATGGTAAAAAAATAATTCAGAAGACAAAACTCTGGCAATAATTAATTATACCAAACTTAATATATAATAAGTTTACCTGATTAGCTCCATGCTTAAGGCGACGATACTGAAACAACCAAAAGTAAAAGTGATTTAACCTTCATAATTGACAAAATATCATGAGGTTCAAGACTACTGATCACCAAAAAAAAAAAAAATCTAGTTAAGAATGTCAACAACCTTCCCAACATTGAAGTGTTTGGTTTCATGACCTAACCAGCGAAGATATCTTGTCAGTTTAGCTGCGGTAAAAGTTTTACCTCGAGCAGGCAGACCCACCTGAAGTAACAGAGGCTAGCTAGAATTATTCATTTTCACTAATATCTTTTACTCAACTTGATAAACCTACATTCCAGGGGAAAAAATTGACAATTTTGCCAGGTATTTCCAAATTTGGACATTCAAAATAGCTGTTTTCATTTTTAGTCTCACCCAATTTAAAACAAAAACTCCAGCTTCAAGGGGAGAACAGAAGTAATGAAGAAGTACTACTAAAGCTATGAACACTCAGGTAACAGTAATCACTTATACTAGAACATTACCAGGATAATTGCTAAATGTCTATCCTCTTTGGGACCCAGCATCTGATCAGCCACAGCTGCAGCTGCAACTGCTCCAGCAGCTGCTGGCATTGAATTCTATCAATAAAAACATTGAAGGATATATGAAAATATTAGTGAACAACCTCAATAGACATACTGCACTTGCATTAATTAACAATAAAGCAAGAATTGAGTCATTCATACAAACCTTGGTATCAGTATCCAAGTTAAGATCAGTAGAGAAAATACTTGAACTAGATGATTTTACAAGTCTAGGAGATCCAACACCCCTGTCGACAAAAAGTCCTCTCTGAGCCTCTTGCTTTTGCACTGGTGAAAAAGTTCCCACTGACTTAGATTCAACCATTCCAGAACCTTGATATACCTTAGATGGATCTGGGATAACAACCTCCATCTCCTAGTTGGAACATCAACATAACCTATCAGGTATAATCAAGGTTATCAAATCGCGATTCAAATCATGAAAAGGTAAGCTAATTTTCGAATCGTAAATTGTAAATCATATCAAATCCTACGATTCACGAACACAACAAAAATTAGCTTGGGATATTTCATATTAATGTCTTGTATGTTTCTATTATAAACAAAATTCTCAAAATTAAGTACCTTCTAGTCCTGTTCATCAAGACTAAGGGCTTGATTGGGAGTTTTGAAGAGAATGGAGTGAGGTGATCATTAATGAAGTGGTGTGAAGTGAATTATACAAACTACTCAATTGATTGAAAGTTTTTAAAAAACAATGGAAAATAAACTACTCTCCATTAGTTGGATGTTATAATATGTTTTAAAAGAGTGAGGTGATTTAAAGGATTAAAATTCACAAACCATCCCAAACCTTACATTGTAAGAGTTTGAAATTTAGACTATTGAGTGATTTATGATAGTTTACAAACCATTCTAACTCACCCCACACCATTTGGTTATTAAACATCTAACCAAGGGTTAAGACCTCTAAACCATCCTACTCTATTCCACACCTCTCCCAAACCATCATCCCAACCAAGCCCTAATGTAATCACTATCACTGTTAGAGAGTAAAGGAAGAAGAGAAAGATTTCTTATTTGAAAGCAATAGAATGAGAGAAGGCGGCACTGTGCTCTCTGTGTTGGCTAATAGGTATATTTTATAGTTTAAACAAGAGTTTTAATATAACTGAAAGTCTAAAACACTATTTATCTTTTAATATAATAATTTGAGTTTATCATTCGCTGCCCACGTGCGTTTCCAAAGCTGATATAAATATATATATATATATATATTGTTTTAAAATAAAACACAGTATCGTCTTCTTCCTGGTGACCTGGGCACACGGGTCAGTCATGACCCACGTGACCTGACCTAACATTTTGCAGTCGCCAGAATCGCCGGAACCGTGCGATTCACAATTTCCGATGCAAATCGCACGATTCCGGCGAAGAAACGATTACATCTTTGAACTGTATCATTTTGTCGCTGGATCGTATCGAACCGCACGATAAGAATCGCAAATCGTGCGATTTCTATAACTATGGGTATAATACGTAGCAGCATCGAGAGTCAATATAACCCATTAGCATACTTTCTTATGTGTTTTTCTCTTAGCTGCAAGAAGTGGGCATTTTTCTTTTTATACATACTGAATACTGGTGTGTCTCTTAATGAGGCTTTTATGAATTATAAGAGAAAAGAAGAGTCAATGAAACCCACTAAAGTACCCAGCATCAGCCAGCTAGTCACACTTACAGAGTACAGATTACAGGTGTGTCTGATCTGATATGTTGAAGACTAGAATCTACTTTCTCCTCAATGAATTAACCTCTTTAACATAATACACTTACAGAGATATATTACAGAAAAAATAAAGGGACATGAGAAAAAAGTCTGGTAAAGATGCTATTAAGCACAAGACATTAAATTGAGGACAGGATATCCTTAAAACAGATTTCACAAGACGTTGTATTAATTAGTTATCCTCACCTTAAGTCGCTATAGAACTTGACCATCTAGAAAGTAAATTTTAAATTTAGTGTGACTTTGAAATTTAAACCTTTACAATTGCGGGTCGCTCAATGGCAACACCAAAATCCCCGATGGAATACGAACTGCTGCCAGACCAACCACTTAGTGACCTGGGGTTCTCTGTCATGTTAGCAGCATATACAGAAGCTAAATTCGCAGAAGTTGAGGGAGCTGGGACAACATAATGTTCAAGATCAAGTTCCAAACCCACAGAAGAGCCATTCTGGGAAAAAACATAAAAATGAAAAATAAGAAAAAATTTCTTAGTAAAAGCATGCCAATGACTTTTTTTTTTCAGACAGATTAACCACAAATTTGCAAAGGAAAAGAGAGAAAACTTTTTTTTGGGGAAGGGGGGAGTTACGAAGGCCAACACTGAAGGCTGACGAGCCAATTTGTTGTATTGACAAGGTAATGTAAGAGACAGACAAATTGTTTAAACAAATTATTATTGTAACCAAGACTAATCCCTTGACCCTTAACAATATAGCATTTTTCACGTAAAATAACATAACCATTCCTTTCACAAATTAGAAAATTGCTATGGAAGAAACTACAGCTTTATATGCAGAACAAAAGCTAAATTTGGTAGGCAAAAAACTCCAGACTAGATCACCTACAATAAAACTAAAAAGAGAAATTAGCTGATCATATTCATAATAGCAATGGTCAGAAACAATGTCAATTTTTGCATTGACAGGAAAAAATTATTTACTAGAACAGGGTGTAGTTTCTGATTGGGAATTAAGCAAAAGACAAATATACTGTTTCTGGTTGTGTGTGTGTGTGTGAGAGAGAGAGAGAGAATGAGTTAAAATAATATATGAAAAGAAAACTTAGTATATAACACAACCATTCCTTTCATAAAGTAGTAAATTGCTATGGAACAAACTACAGCTTTAACTAAAATGACAGTTTAGCAACCAAAGTATAAAAAATCCTCTTTAAGTTACCCACATAAACTGGCATAACTAGTCCTAAATGGTCGACTTCAGACAGTAGAAGTTATTAAGTGCAAGACATTCTGCAAGTTAACACAAGGATTTTCAAATCATCTATTTAAGACTTCCAGCTTTGTCCAAGATCTAACAATGAAGTGGAGAATTAAAGTAATGATGTGGAGTACCATGATGGCATGATCCATGTACAGAACCAAGTCAAAAAATGTCAGAGCTCACTGACGTGAAGCACAATGAAGGTGGCAATAGGAAGCAGATTTTTCTTTTTCATTCTATTCTTGTTATTTGTGCTGCATAATTGAATTTTTAAACAAAGAAAAAGAAGTAACTTCCATAAAGAGTAGCCAACTCCTCATGTCACCCACACTGTCCAGGGGAAAAGAGAGCATAAAGGAAACTGATAGTTGAGACTCACCTCACTGCCCGTCTGAGGCACTGAATTTATGCTGACATCAGGAATGCCCCTTACAGACGACAGACGGAAGTTCTCCTGATAAGCCCTCCAACTAGCTGCAAGATCAAAGGGAGAAACCCTATCTGCTTTAACAAATACTTGATACTCAAGAACTTCATCATTATCAAGCCTGAATAAAGCGAGCCTGGGCTGTCTAGCATCCTCCTGCAATGCTCCCCTAATTAGTAGGTGGTTTGGTCCCTCCTCAACAAAACAAGGTGCATTGCTGTGCTTAGGCTTCAGAAGGAATTTGAAATCTAAAGTTTCTGAAATTTTTGGAAAAAAATTTAGGGCTTTAGTTTTAATAAATAATCGCAAGTAATTAATGAAATAATAATGAAAGAGATAATAACTAAAACAAAAACATAAATTATATAATAATTCGGGCCACCTTAATACCAAACTCCGCTGGGGATGAAGCCAACAAGACTACTACTCAGAGGGGTCTTTGTATTGCATTTATGTTTCCTCAGTCCCAGAAGCTTTAGAAAATATGTACTGTTTTATTGAATTTTCTTATGTAGAGAACTTTTAGAACTAATTGAGAGAGGAGAAATAAAGGGAAGCAAGAAAGATATCTGGAATTTAGACCTTCCAAATATACAATAGGAAAGACATGGTTACAACTTAAAGGCAAAGCAAACAAGAAAACAAACACAAGAGAAAGTAACTAGGAAACCATTACCATGATTTGGTGGAACAACAAAACTCAACTCCCACATTGATGCAGATTCCCGTTCCATAGAAAGCTAATATTGTCACCAAAGAAACCAAAACAATTAGGAACATGATTGACCCGGGATCATACTAAACAATCAGTAGTAGTCAAATTAACATTCAGCATTCACCGAAACAAACTCAAAACTGGGGTTAAAGCAAAATTACAGCTTTAGTAGGATCCCAGGAGCCCACAAGTGGAACAGAGCCATAGACGTGAGGGACGAGATCCCCTGTGAGCTTGCGGTTCTCCATCTTGAGTGAAACATAGAGCTGTCCACCTGCTTGCTCAAGGCTATTCCGATCTTCCTCGCTTCCATGGGACCCACCATCCGTATCCTTTGACACACCCGTCCCCATTTTTACCTACTCTCTCTGCCTCAGAAACAAATTATAATATTTGTGGCAAAAGAAAAAAGCATAGAAGAAGCTAAAGCAGCTATTGAAAAATCGAGGTGTATTCTTATTCTCTGCAAATATGGATATAGTGAGGCGAAAAGAAGTGAGACAGATTCGAGGGAGGGAGATAAAAGGATAGATACCTTTTCTGGTGCGAATCTGCTTGGAATTATCGGCAACCAAAAAGGCAGAAGATGGGAGTGAGAAAGATAGAATAGAATAGGCGGAGTGTGTGAGCTAGGTTTCTCTGTGTGTTCTTCTATATTATTAGTATCCATCTACCTTCGTAAGCAGACACGTGTTGTGAATCCTGAGAAACGGCTTTTTGTGCTGCATACCAACTCCTGTTTTGACTTATATATTACTTTTTTCCGCTTTTATATTATAAAAAATAGTTATTTTATTATAAATAATTAAAGGAGTGAATTCCACCAATTTTTTTTAATTTAGTAATATTATACTTATTATATTTTTAATTTTAAAAATTATATTAAATATCTTTAATATTTGATATAATATTACAAAAAAAAATTTTTAGTTTATTTATGGTATTACTCGTAGTGTATATATGTGTTTCTTTATTTTAAAATTTTTTTAAATATAATATATGTGTTATTTCATTCATATAATATCTAGTAATATTATATTTCATATTTTATTTTATATATTAAGTAAATTTATAATAATAAAATATATATAAAAATAAAATATATTAAATAATATTATTAAATATTATACGGATGATATGTGGTACTATTTCTCATTTATTTTATACCATCCCTACCGTATTGATATGTTCCTCCTTTGCTGTTTTCTAAGGATTACTATAGTGCCGCTGCCACATTACTTTCATTATTGGTTTTGTCTTTATGATTTTTGGGAATCAATTATCTGAAATTTCTTTAATTTGGAATTATCATTGAATGATCCTTTGCACTATGAAATTTGCCTGCAATATTTAACTCCACATACCACAGAAGCATGCTGCATGCATGAATATTTGGAACAGGCATGAATTTTGAAATATCGTATTTTGCTGAAATTTAAAATGCAAAAAATATATTTGTTGAGATATTGTTAATTAACGTTAAATGTATATATTGTACAATTTTATTTATTTATTATTTAATAATATTTAATTAATTATTTTTATTTTAATCAGTATTTTGAAAATTGAATTAAAAAATTTGTTTGATCACAAATTAATTGATTTAATCGATTCAGTTGATGATTGAATTAGATTATGTCATAAATATGAAAACAATAATAATTAAATATTTTAATATCAATAATATATTTTATATTATAAAAATTATATTTTAACTTATAATTTTTAAATGTAATGAGTAATTTATAAAATTAAATTATATATATAAAAATAATATAGGCTCAAATCATATAACTTAAGTATTTATATTATTTATATACTATATCAATTGTTTCATAACCATATAAAATTTTAAATTCTAATATAAAATTTATAATGTATATAGTCTAATATAATTCAAAATGATATGATTCTTGATTTTTTTTTATTTTAATCTCTTCTAATCAAATTAAAATAGTTTGATCATCCATCCAATTTTTAAAAATAAACTAAATCCTTAAACTAACCAATTATTACTTCAACTAATTAGATCGTCAAATTTGACGATCTAATTTCTAACAATATTGATTTTAATATAAAGGCCTTATAATATATATATATATATTATTAGGTAATACATAAAAGAAGTGAGACAAGAATTTTAAAGTATGTTAAGTTTATTATAAATTAAATATGTAAAATCGTAAATGATCGGATCAATCTTGGGTAAACATATAGTCTAATAAAAGAGGTATATAATTAGTGTATGGTTTAATTACTAATTTACTTAAAAGTGTGTAAAACTTTTCCTCTACATAGGCTAGATTTTTCGCAAACGAGGGATACTTAATGCTTTACTTTTTGAAGCATCAAGATTATAAAACGAGGGTTCAATTAGTTCATGATGTGTAATCTTACAAAATAATTAAGAAAGCACATGCCTGTTTAATTAATTTGTGGGCAAAGCATTGTGAAATTACATAAATAGTGAAGTATGCCTGTTTGTCAATTCTACCGTTGATGTATTAATTACATCAAACAGTTGTGCGAAGAGAATTTAGGATACAGATTTTCTAGCATTCGATGCGAAATTGATATTGTTTGATATCATTAGCAATCTTCTTCAATTCCTGAAATGCTCGTGTAGTCTCCGCATCAAAGCCACCTGCAAACTGAATATATACGTACCCTGGTCGATATTAAGACAATTTTACTACAAATTGGCCAGATTATAATTTTCTATATATTATTAATTTACTTAGTGTTTGTGGAGTGAAAATGAAGAGTGAATTTTCGAAGTGCGAAATGCATCAAGTGCACTATTTTATAACACAAAAATAATGCACTTTACGAAATGCCCAATTCAAAAAATCTAAATCTGAAAATGAGAAGTGTGGTGTACCTGGTGTACTCTGAACGCAAACCTAACTCCCTGTAGCAGCAGGTTGTCTTCCTGCAAGGCCTCATTACTCTCCAATTCCTTGCTTACTCGTTTCATGTATGCCTTCGCCAACTTCAATGAACTTAGCTTCATCTGCATGCAGTCAATAACCATATGAATGCACTTCTTGTTTCTAAATATTTAATTTCAACTCTTAACGTTTTGCTTGTAGCTAGTGGGCATGCATGTGTCTTCATTATAACGTACAACACAAACATATATTGCTACTTCTAATTACAACAATGATTTCTGTTGACACTAGTATGTACACTGTACAGCACTTATTATCACACTCTTAATTTTGCTAGTTTTTGTTATCTATCTCAAGCTAACCATGAGTGCAAAGTGTTTTATCTGATGCGTATGTTTTATATATTAGATATATATACCAGTCAGTATCATTTCCTTCCATGTACCTTTGCTTCAAAACTCAAAATATTCCGTACATGATTTGATTTATCATCTTGTTTTTCTTAGATAGACTAAACAGGAGGTCCAATAAATAATTACTTCAAAATCAACTCACTCTTCAAATAGCTTTATTTGATAGGGTATATATTAAAAAAATTAGCTTATGATGACAATTAATACTTTTTTTTTGGTAGAGACAATTAATACTTTTGCGTGAGGGAACAATTGTTCTTTTTTTAAAAAAACTTTTCTTAGATTAAAAATGTGTTTAATACAGGAAATATTTTTAAAAATAAGTTGAAATCATAAAAAATATTTTTCAAATAATAATCGATATTCTTTTTATAATTTTTTAAAGAAGTAAATTCATTTATCATATAAATATTTTCATTTAATTATAGTTAGACTAAAAAATAATAAAAAATTATAATTATTTAAGTCATTTGATTTAGAAAACATGCATGAACAAAATTTAAGTTTGTACAACAAACATATTTTTAAAATGTTAAAAACTTAAAAATAAAAACTAATTTTAAGAAACGAAAAAATAAAACTAAAATTTTTTTTCAGAAACTAAACACACTCTAAAGTTTAAAACAGTAAATAAAATTTGGACTTAATTTTAGATATGTTTAAAGCAATAAAATAAATTACTCTCAATAAATATATTTTTTTGAGATTCAAATTTATATCCTCTTGATTAAACTACTATCATCTTGGTGGAAGAATTTGGATCATTGCTGCTCATGTTGGAAGTGTACTTGTTCAAAAAATTATGAGAATTGTTGATATTACTGATGGAATATCATGTAGTACTACACTCTTACTAGAAGATTAGAAGCCCAAAATTTTGTATCTGCTATATATGTACCTGACCAATAAGCCCTGTGTCCATCATCCATTGCCATGGAATATGAAAATTCCTATACCGCTTACTCGTGCTCTCCCTCGTCCTCTCCGTAGAGCTCACGCTTCTCTCCAACCTGCACATTCAAAAACGAAGCTGTGATTAATCTCCGGCATCGCACACATACATCAAGTCTCATTGAAATTCCTAATTAATTTTGTACATGCTCGCCTGTCTTGCAGTGCTTGCATCCTCTTCAAGGCCTGACTCAACGCCTCTTTCGGAGTATCCTCGAACGACGATACTTCAGATTCAAGGTTCTTCAGATCTCGGTAGCTACAAGCCGCTTCACGAAGTGCGTCTGCTTTCTGTTCTGGCCACTGCGGAAAATGCTTCAGGACCGACCGTTCGTCCACCAACGACGATAGCTCCCCGTCCAGCCATTTCACAAATCTCTCTACCTCTGACATATCTGTGTATGACGCTGATTCTACCTCTTTTATTAACAAATTGATGAATTCTCCTTGTCTTTGAACGTCTGATTTGATCTGTGCATCAATGTGAAAATGCGTCAGAATACGAGAATTTAAGTTTTCAGACAAAAATTAAACGCAAATAATTAAGAGATTGCATTTTGATGGAATGATATAATTTGACTTTTTTTATATATGTAAACGTGCCGTAGTTTGTATTGTGTCACTTTGTCAAATATGTAATATTCATTATATGATTTTCTTGGAAAATGATACCACAAAAAATAGTCAATTCAGACTTCAGAGTATTAACGGAGCTTCATTGATAAAATAATCATAAGAGATGAGAGATTTAAACTTACAGCTGAGAGAAAAGTTGAGCGGTTTTCAATTTCCTCTATCATATTTCTGGAAAATGCAACTACCGGAACACCATTGGGATTTACTCTGTTCTCCATGCTTGCGTCCCTTCTTGTGAGGGAACGATACAATTCTATCACTTCCGGCACGCGACGCACCGCTTTTAACCCAACCAGCGATTTTGGTGGCGCCGGAGGAGGCGGTGGTGCCATTACCGCCGACACTTTCATTCCCTTTTCATCTCTGCCTGAAGTTAGAGTGGTAGAAGCAGGCTTTGGAGGAGGAATCGGTGCTTTTGTTGCTCTTAGTTCCTTTCTTGGTGCTGATTCCGAGAAATCTGACTGCTTAGTGTGCAAGATCTCATTCGCTGGAATCGTATCAGAATTGTTATTGCCGTCCATGGAGTTCTGTATCTTCTTCCAGAGTATGCTCTTCCTCTCGATGTTGTGTGCTTTGAGTGATGCTATTTGCGTCTTCAAACGAGCCACTTCTTGTCTGAGTTCCTGGTTTTCCTTCTCGAGTACCTCATTCCTCGCCATTTGAACCTCAAGGTTTTTCTTCATTTGAGATTCAGTCTCTTCTTTAGGCATATTTTTTTCTTTTGATTTTTCGCTGAATGTGGTCATCGAATTGATCGTTTTCCTTTTTATATTTGGTCTTGCTCTTGAAGAACGGTTGGTACGTTCAAAGGTGATATCTGCAACAATGCCCCCAGAAGATGTTGACAATGGCCTTTTGGACGTGGTAAGTATGTTACTCTTGGTAAGGGCGATTTGGACTTTTCAGACTAATTTCGATTTTTCTTTGCTATGAGGATTCATTATGATGCCTTTGTAGCAAATTTTTTTTTCTTAGATGTGAGATTACTTCGGCTTGGTGGCAGTCGCTACTATGTGATAGCTGTATTTAGAGTGTCATGTTAGGTACAACCTTAAATTCTTTGGTCAAATTTACATTGCCTTTCTATTTTTTTTATACTTCTATTATTCTATAGTTTCAATATTGTTTTCAGTATTAATGGTAAATTTATACCACAAAAGCAAGTTTATCTAGGTTATATATATATATATATATATATATGGCCATAGTGAATGCAAAGTTTAAGTTTCATTTCTATGTTGAGTCCTCTCCTCCCTCATCCTTTTAAATTTGATTTGGAGTTTCAATTTTTTTTTCTTGTTTAAAATTATGATTAAGTGGTGTCCGGTTGCCATTTAAAAGGATTTAACAAACTAATTATCTTGAACTTATTATGTTATCTATAATTCGTTCATACATAAATAAAAGTCAACCAAAAAATTATAATTTTAATATAATGAAGTCCTCTAAATTATTGTGGCAAATGCTCATTGGAAAGCCTATATATATATATGCTATGTGACTATGTCTACGCAAGAAAACCTTAATTTCTTATGTGTTAGTTTTGATAATTTGACAAGATTAGAATTCAAACTTGAAACAGTTGCTTTTTAATTTTACATCGTGGCAAAAACAGAAGATAGTACCGAACTGATTACAAAGTTCTAACCTCCCCTTGTAAGGAACTTTCTTCTCTGCAAATCTGCGTTGTCCAAGTGCAATCTTTGAAATGGGGTGTGTTGGAATCTAGGTCAATCTAGTTTTCATTATGATGGCCGCCTTTCATCTTTAGTGAAATCAGTGCCCTTCAAGTAATTGAATAGCTTTTTTTTTCTCTATTATTCTTTGCTTGTGAAGCAATAAGAGGAAAGGACAAAGGAAGGTAGGAAATGTTACTGTAGAGAGGTTCGGGGTGAAAATTTTTACAAGAAAAAGGAAAGGTGCTGATTATAACAGCACACCAAATGAGATCACTTTGAAAATTCCCTCATTTTTTATGCATGCTGTTTCTTTCTCTCTCACCCCCCCTTTCTTCCTTCTTACTCTTTACATTTGCATAGACTTCAAACCCCTATACTCTTCATCTCTCTGCAGCCATACGAGAAAGCGTATTGTGATGATGAAAGTTAATCATCTAGGATTTTATATGAGGAAGTGTTAATCATACATGAATTAACAGAGTGAACAAGAATAAAGATAAATAGATTGGTTTTGCGTGGTGGTTGAGATGAGCTTCTCAACTCATTTAGGTGAAAACATGAAAGCACTCAGGCCCACAAGGATTTTTAAGCCCTTAAAAACGATTTTCCCAAAAAAATGAGCAGCTTATAAACGTTTCTAGAAAAACAAGTTAAGCCAAATTTTACATAATAAGTCATTACAATATTTGGTAATCATGTACATTATTCATAGAAAGCATTCATTTCCAAACATCAAACTACCAACTTTTTTCTTTGCCTCACTGAATCTTATTGATGCAACTTTTGGGCTGAGAGTCGGCTTCTCGTGCTACTTTCGGCAAAGCTATTCACTTCATATCATCCTTAATAATTAAAAAGAAAAAAAAAAAAAAGAACCTACAATTGGAGACATATCATGAGCAGCATAAAGCATTATAGCAATGCACGCTTTGAGGCATCTAGCTTTACTCTTTGGAATGTTCATACCCTTTGTAGTTAGAGGTTTTCAACTGTTGGATTTGTACTCCTATCTATTAGGACTGTACTCTAAAACTTAATGGCTACGCACATCTATTCAAATCTAATGTATGGTTAGTTTTTTGTTGTTTGGTTGCAGGTCTCTTCTCTCTCTTTTTCTTCTTCAATGTAGCTAAAAAAGAAAATAAGTGTTGAGGGAGTATTCTCTATGTAAAAAAAAAAGTCATGCATTGAAATAAACATCAACATCAACATCAACGTAATAAGGAATTCTGTTTCTTTCAAAATGCATGCCCTGTCAAGAAGGGAAGTTGTTTGCACCTCATGGAAGATTCTGCATTTATTGTATAGTTGCAGGCAGGACTGCTAGTTTGAACATAGCGTAAATCTTTTTTATTTTTCGTTCTCTACTTCTCTTGTCTATTTTAAATAATTAATCTATTCTTTTTTAAAATCATAAGATTTATTATAGACCTTTCTTGTAAAAAAAATTACAATTATACGTGTTTTAATCAGAACACCTTTATATTAATTGTTTATGTAATATTATAATTATTATATATATATTGATTGTATCTCAATATTAAGAGAAGTTTATGTATATTTTCGGAACAAAAAAATTATATAATTTAAACATTTAAGGAAGAATAACTAATTGCTAGTTAAACTGACTAGATCAGAAATGATCTGCTACATGCATTTCTGTTGAGATATTAATAAAACTGATCATGATCCTTTATAACTTTTTTTTTTTTTAGATGAAGTGACATCTCTATTATTATTTAGAGTTTCATCATTGACTTTTTGATGAAAATTAAAATTGTTTTTATTATAAAATATAGTGGACCTGAGAATACTTATCGTGTGATTCATCCTTCCATTTGCTTCTTGCATATGAGGTCCATTTTGGGGTCGAATACATAATTAAGACACCTATACATCCAAATACTAGTCCACAAGGTTGTGTCCCTTTCCCTTATTATGCACGTTCAAATTTTTTTTTAAAATTTATTTTTGCGAGGTGCTTGACTTCAGATTTTATATATCTACTACTGCAATTCCATGGTGTGGAATAGTTAACATTAACAATAAAGCAAAAAATAAAAGTAAGTGTAGAAATTCATGAAATACTAGTTTGATGTCATGAAATTAAGGTCATTTGGAATACAAAGGAACGAAATACTCGAGCTTCAATTATTGAGTAGTCAAAATAAAACCCTCTTCTATATATAGGAACTGCAAACGCCAAAATTATGGTATTGGTATGGGTATGGTTTATAGTTGAGTCTGACTTGACTAGATGGTTTCTCTTATTGAGGATTTGGAGGTCGGCCATTGGCAGCACATACCCTTGAGCCCCATTCAAGAAGTTCTTTGCTGGTATCATCCTTGTGAACAATCACTTCAATGAAGCACAAGCAATCTTTCTTCTCATCTGTTGCTGTTGCAATTGCTTCTGAAAGCTCCTTTTCAGTACGGACCTGTTACAACAGAACATGACAATTCAATTTTCTGACAATTTAACCATTCATTTTAAACACTCATTAGAAAACCCCTAAAACAAATTCACCTTTTTTGTCCAGCAATTTCCTTCCCCATTGTGGATTGCATCCACCAAGCCTGTGTAGTTCCAGTTCTTGATAACATTATAAGGACCATCATGGATTTCAACTTCTATAGTGTATCCACCATTGTTTATTAGAAAGATGATGGACTTTTGATCATTTCGTATCATTGTTGATACATCTTGTGCAGTCACCTGCTAGCCAAAATGCTTATTAGAGTTTTGGAAACAATGAAGGAAATTGCTCATTTATAGCCATTGAAGCTTAGAGATAACAATATTAAAGCTCCAATTCCAAGTTGGACTACACAGAAATTAAAGATGATTAGAAATGGGATCATCAATATTCAATATTGTGAAATTGCTTCCAATCTCTCTGTTTTTCAGGCTTACAAGTGACAACACTAACCTGAAAACTCCCATCACCAATGCAAGCAATTACACGTTTCTTAGGCACAGATTGTGCATATCCAAGCGTTGCCCCAACAGACCACCCAATTGAGCCATACTGCATTTGAAACTCGTACCTGGAATACCAACTTATTTTCTTTTTCTATTATATTCCTAAAAATCAACAAAACACCAAATAATACATGAAGGCTTTTTGTTTACTTACCCACATCCTTCTGGCAATTTCAGTTTCTGACAGTTGAACCAGGAATCTCCAGTCTCAGCAATCACAGCAGTATCAGCAGACAGCATCTTCTGTATGTGTTGAAAAAGAACATTAACCTTCAAAGGATCATCAGGTGCACATTTGAGAGGTTGACCTTCTGGGACAAAGATCCTGGAGTAGTTTTCATAAGCAGTGATGTTCTTGTTAAGCCTTTTTGCTAGTGCTTGAAGAAAGTCCTTCATTAGAACACATCCAAAAGCAGGGCCATTTGCCACTACCACACGGTCAGGTTGCACAATGACTGCCTTCTCCTTCTTAAGAAGTAGAGAGTAACCTACAGAGCTGTAGTCATTGAAGATTGGTCCAACAAATATGTATGCATCCGCTGATTCAACAATCTCAGCACAAAAGGCAGTGCTCACAGCTCCCCAGTAAGTCCCAATGAAGTGAGGATGGGTCTCTGGAACTAGTCCTTTTGCTGATGGCATCACAGCAACTGGATAGCCACAAGCATCAGCCAATTGGACAAAGGCATCACAAGCCTGTGCTACACGGAGTTTTGGTCCTCCCACGATGATTGGTTTCACCATTTTGTTCAAGAATGCTGCTGCTGCATCTACAGCTGCATCAAGCCCTAACTTGTTGCTTAATCTGCATCAGCATATGAATGAAATCTGAGCTCCTTTCAAACACAAAGTTCCTGAAGAGAAAAAGGTTTTGAGCAACAAACGAAATCTACCTGGGAGAGAGAGCAAAGGGAATAGGGTCTCTGCTAAAAGTTGGATGACGGATTGCAGGTAAGTTACAGCTGACACTAATGTAGACAGGCTTGCTTTCTCTTAAAGCAGTTGAAATTGCTTTATCAATCAATTCATGAGCATCTTCCAAATTGTTTACCACAGCCTGCAAACAGATTTTAAAACCATATTATAAGAATTAGTGTGATGGAGGATTGCAAGAACAGTGGGAATATCAATATGAACAATGAATGAACCTGAAAGCAGGTGACAGTTTGGAAGCATCTGAGTTCCTGGCTGAAATCTGGCAAGCCAATAGTGTGATGGAGGATTCTATTAACCCCAAAATCATTGGTATTGGGACCCCCAACAATGCATATCACGGGAAGGTTCTCGCTGTAGGCCCCAGCAATGGCGTTCAGAATGCTAAGCCCTCCCACAGTGAAGGTCACAACACAAGCCCCAACCCCACGAGACCTAGCATACCCATCAGCCGCATACCCAGCATTGAGCTCGTTGCAGCACCCAATGTTGTTGAGCCCTGGTTCAGCAATCAGGTGGTCGAGAAGCGTGAGATTGAAGTCTCCGGGAACAGTGAACACATCGCTGACTCCAATTTGAACGAGGCGGCGAGCGAGGAAGCTGCCCAGAGTGGAATCGCAGGAGACGGGAACGGCGGGCTGGTTTGCGTCTTGGATGGGAGAAGAGCCATTGAGGGGAGGGCATCCCACGTTGTTGTTGGCGGGTTTGGTGGAGTCGAGTGCGCCGATCATGGTGGATTAGCTAGCTGCCAGGTGATGAAGAAGATGAATAATGTTGTTGCAGAAGAAGGCGACGATGGATTATATATGGAGGAGATTGACGATTGAGAATATTGTGGAAGAGGAGAGGCAAATGGGAGATTAATTGGTGGAATGGGAATGAAGGGGTTGCTCTTAGACATGAAATGGGAGTGAAGAAAGGAGAGAGACTCGTTCCCCATTGGCACTGAAGAAGAAGAACCACTGATACTGAGATGCTATTGTCATGCAACATCCCCTGTTTTTTCTCACTTTATTGGAGGAGACTGAAATTTCGCCTTGTTCTTTCATGAATGTTGGAGAATATTATCTAACTTTCATTTTCATAGTTTATCTGTAAAAATTAAGATATTTATTAAATTTACAATAACATAAAAGTTTGTAACTGAATGAGGACGCCAGTGGCATCAAAATTAAGAACCTAGTCGTTCATGATTGTCATTGCTTTTGGGTTCTTGTCTTCTTGATCATGCATGATGCATGCATGTCGCAGTGGAGACGTTAATGCTTCAAATTCTCAAAATGTCGTGGTATATCATAACTCATTCGTGTGTATAATGTATTCTACGATTCTAGTAAGTGACATCAGACAGGGGAAAAGAGAAAAATATTATAAAAAATTTTAAAAAATAAGGGTCAAATCATAATTCCAATAATTATATTATATTGAATATAAAGTGACTTGTGGATCCCACACCATTTCCACTTGGCCACCTCTTATTGGGCCATACAACTAATAATTTGGTGCCCATCTTGACGCCCCTAATGATGTAGTTTTCGTCGATTTCTTCTTTCCATGCTATCCGTAAAATTTGATGGGTTTTAGGTCGATTTGAGATTATTTTTAAATTTTATTCAGTTTTAAATATTTTTTTATAAATGGAGTTTTAAAGAAAGTATCGTGGGACAGTGAGAGACAAGTAATTTATGTTTTCAATTAAAAAATATTTTTATCAGCATTTAAAAAATAATTTGTGTTTAACTAATTTGTATAAAAAAATTCTATTGATTGTCAAATTATTAAAAAAGACATTCATATATTTATTTTGTTAGTAATATCATTCAAATAGATAAATACATAAAAATGTTCTATACTCTTATATATATATATATATATATAATTACTCTGAAAAAGAAGTATAATATATACATCAAAAAATTGTGCTTATGAAAGGTTTTAAGAAAAGAAGTTAAAAGTATTATGGTAATTTTGGATAGAAGTATTTATATTCTAAAATATTTAATTTTTAACTTCTACTTTTGTTTGTCGAAGCTACAATTTCTAATTTCTGCTCCATACCTGAAAAAATGCTTATGCTACCACTCAAAGCACTTTTACGACGTAGCAAAGAAAATGCTTGCAAGCTTCTATAACTATAATCACCAAAGGAATAGTAACATAACTTGTCAGAAGTGATTAAGAGTAGTTTCCAGAAACATGTATAAAGGTTAGAAAGCGCAGAGTTTTGCGTTAAAAATTTGTTAGTGTATTCTGTTTTCTTGTATGAAACAATTTTTTTGACTACATCATAAAAGATAAATGATGGAACTTTGACATCTAATAGCTCTTAAACCAACAGAAACTCTGACTCCTCTCTTCTGTGAGCAAGCCTCTGTACAAAAGGTTAGACATAGTAAATCATACCAACCTCTAGCAAAGAAGTATGAGGCACTTTCAGAACAACATCAAGCTCTCTGCTATTCTTGGTCAGAAAAGCAAAAACAACGTCTATTGCAAGTTTCTTCAATATAGATGATGATTTCTTTGCCTTTGCATGGGAATGCCCTAGTATATAAGCAACACCAGACTCCTTGGCTTTCAGAATCTGTAATGACTCTTCTTTACACGGAGACACTTCAAGATGGCCTTCATTATGTGAAGATGAAATCAAGTTCTCTTCACAATATGAGTTTCCAATATTTGTAGACAACTCATGTGCAAGTTCTGGAACACTATCCTCAGTTTCTACAAATTGTATTATTCCAGACAGCAACTTATTCTCAAAATTATAATTCTCTTGCTGCAGATCCTTGTAACCATACCTGACAATGCAACGAAACATACCATATTCCTTCAGGCCAACCCGACTGATGAGCATGCGTTCATTCTCACTGACATAAGGGACTTGAACAGATTTGACACAGACAAAAACTAGCACCTGATGGAATGCTGGCAAGTTTGTGACAAAATGACCAAAAATAGCAGGGACCCCAGAAGCCAGATTAGTGTAAATGAGTCCTACTCCAGGGACACGGACTATTCCTAGGCAAGGTCCTAAAGATAGTATCCTGCTCATTGAAACCTTGTTCTCCACATCAAATTGGTGCTTCTTCATTGTTCCATAGTTCCAAGTATACATTATACCCATTAAGATAAAAGATAACACAAGTGGGATCCACCCTCCTTCAGGGACCTTGCAGATGGAAGCTGAGATGTAAAGCAGTTCAATTGATCCAAACAAGAGCAAACATGCGATGGCTTTTGCAATTCCTTGCTTCCACACTATAATAATCACTAGTATCATCAAACAAGTTGTGACAAACATAACAGTGGTGACAGCCAGTCCTACAGATAAAGCCAAAGAGTTTAATATACTCATAAATAATTTCAAATACTATAACCATAAAGGGAAGGAATTATACCATATGCATGCCCAATCTTGTTTGTATCCCTAAGGCCAATTGTGACAGCTAAAGAAAGGCACATCAATATCCAATTGACTTCCGGAATGTATATCTGCCCATAAATTTTGCTTGAAGTATGAATAATCTTCACCCGAGGAAAACAATTCAGTGCACAGCACTGGCTTATTATGGAAAAAGTAGCAGAAATTACTGCTTGACTTCCTACAACAGCTGCAAAAGTGGCCACTATGAACACTGGCCAAAAAACAGTTTCTGCCAAAAAAAAAATATATGAATGGCACAATTAGAAACAGAGGCCAACAAAAGCATTGACATATTGAGTTGCTTAAAATAATTTCTTGCCTGGTATGGCCTTGTAGAAACTTCTTTGAATATCATCATGGTGCTTTGAGAGGAATGCAGCCTCACCCATATATGCCAGAATCAGGCAGGGATATACTAGACATGTGAAAGCTATCTGAGATTAAAGTGCAACTGTTAAAGCAAAATTCCTTTCCAATAAGGTACACTAAAGGCAGTGGCATCAGGTTAGTTAACTACATCTCAATTTACCTTTATCGAGAGAGCAGAAAAATGACCCATGTCAGCAAACATTGTCTCCACACCTGGGACAGTATTGCAGAGGAAAGCATCAAAATAGCTTCCAGAGCTCTTATTTAGCTTATATTAGAACTAGCATAACTGTGTCAGGAGTATTGAAAGTTACCTGTGATTGAAAGAACCACTCCCCCCAATGAGAGCCATCCTTCAATGCCTGTGGTCCTCAAAAACCTCAACATGTAGAAGGGAGAGAGTGCCTGATATATTTGTGGGTTCCAATAGATTATGTTGTATATACCAATACCACTTATACAGAAAAGCCACGCTGCAACAACTGGGGCAAACAAGAAAGCAACTCTTTGTGTCCCATGATGCTGAATGGAGAAAAGGCCCACTAAAATTACGCATGAGATTATAACTACATAATCTGCAAGACAAATCATGTAACATTTTAATAGATTGTCAGTGGCTAGCTACCTACTGGCATATAATAATAAAAGAAGTTTGCAGGACTTACTATCATGGAGCTGAGTGATTTTAACTTTAACTCCCGAAACAGCTGAAAGAACTGAAAGGAGATATAAAGGATGTTATAGACCCAAAGGAGAAAGACATTTTAAAGTTAGTATAAATACCAACTTCAGAGCTAACTCACAATCTTAAAATAAGTAAACAAAATAAAGATTGAAGCATGACAAGCATCTCTTGAATAAAACAATAACAAATGTTTGATGACCACTGATGGAAAAGTTAACGTCTCTTAAAAATGTTTGATTACAAATATGATGCTTAGTGTCAAATTCAAAGAGTGATTCCATTCCTCCTTGCCCCTTCAATTTCTTAAGAATGCCAATTACAGCTTGGTAGCACACCCGAATGCTAGAACTTAGAGATGGCAGTATACCTTCTTCCTTCTCTGACCACCATAATAAAAATACTTGTCCAAGAACAACCAATCATGTCAAACTCAATAGGACTATCAATTATCCATAATGACTAACAAGCTCCTCAATTGACCATCTATAAAAATTTCAATATATAATGTTCTCGTGATAGAAGTTCCACGCTATCTACCTCCTGAGGCAAAAATCCACCAATATATATTGTCACTAGACAGAAGATATTTCAGTGCACAAATCTTCTTTATATCTAGTAATTAATAACCTGCTAACAGTAGCAAGGTTAATGGGGGATTGCATACTTCATGAGTTTTCAGATTATGTTAAGTTTCTTTTACTTATACAAGTAATGCTAGGTAGCTGAAAGTTAAGGTGAAAGCTTACAGGAGTCATGAAGTAAACATCATTATAGAAGCTCAGGGGCTGCTCCGGATCAACTACCTGATATTGCAGGAGTAAGTACACCATCTCCAACTGCCATACAGGTTCCTAGCAGAACAAATATCAGCAGTCCTTTCTGGAACCTAGGGTGCTTTTCAAAGAACAACTTAAGAAGAGCAGACTGCCAGGTGTCTGCAGAGTCTTCTGTGGCATAAGCAGATAACTTCTCATCAGTGGGCTGTTGATTAGGTAATATGCTTAGTTTTGCATGTCGACAAAGAAGGGAGTATAATGCGAAGGTACCTCCTGTACAATGCATAAACATTTGATGCCAGTAAGGTTTATTTTGTTTAAATGTGATACTTTCAGAACTAATAATCCATACGAAAATAAATGACACTTCTTGCTGACTATTCAACCCACAGCAAATTGACAGAAAATTTCTTCTGTTAGAATAAAGAATAGCAGTTATGTGTAAACGAGTCCTGAAAGTAATCATACTTAAATAGCATACTATACATAATTATATCTCAAGAAACTATTGGGGAAAAAAAAAAGAAGAAAAAAACTGTTCATAAGTACAATTAAGAGAGAGAGACTAGCTTTTGATATTCTTCAATTCTACATGATTTCCATGCCTCACATATATCCAGAAGTTATTTGAGTGAGATTATAAAATGTATCCTTTGAAAATAGTTATAATTGGCATGGCTTCACCAGAAAGAAAAGAAGTATAAAACAGAAACATAAAAGTCGAGGAAAAACAGAATAATGTTACAAGGTTCTACCTTCCCCATTGTCATCAGCAGACATCACAATGAATACATACTTGAAGAGTGCAATAATAGTGATAGTCCAGAAAATAAATGAAAGAACCCCAAAAATTTCCTCATCATCTTCTTTGAGGCTTAATTTCCCCGAGAAGGTGGTCTTGTAAACATAAAGTGGGGAGGTGCTGAGATCACCATAAACCACTCCAAGACTTTGATAAGCCAGAGTGAGCACGGTTGCACAAGATGTCCTCTTTAAATTCTGACACAGGAAAAACAAATATAAGCATATACATTAAAGGATAACAATTTAGAAGTTACCATTCCATCCGCTTTTAAGTTCTAAGTATCAAGACTGTACGGCAGTGCATCGTCCTAATTTATTGTTTTTTTTTAATTTAAAAATGAAAATGCTAAAATTAAGATCGTTCTCTAATTAGAATGGCAATTGAACTCACAAACTCTAAACAATCATAATTGGAAACTAGTTCATATATAATGTAGAAGAGGATTTACATGCTGACACTAATGAGAGTTTGATGACTCCAATGTTGAATAGCACTGCCATATAATATTAGCGATAAAATAAGGAATCTATCCCGATATGATCCATATACAGTGAACAGATAATAAAATCTCACCACTCAACTCACACAAAAAAAAAATTTTAGTTACATGCAGGCCATTCTAAAGTACTCTATTGTGTATAATCCCTAGCAGAATCCAGCAATGTCCTTTGGAAAAACATCACAAAATCATGTGATATCTAAGTCGTCATCGATTAAACGGGTAATCCCATTTAGCTCTAACAATCAGATCACGACCTCCCAGAAATGAACGACATTACACGTTTCAGAGAACCTCGACAAAGAAGACAATCACATAACAATGACGGCGTAGAAATGTGCTCACAAAGATTTCAAAAAGAAAAATGATTTTGAGGGGTGATACTTTGTTAGTTCAGAGTGGAAGAAAAAGAAGGAGCACCTGTTGAGATATTCCATGCTCTACAAATTGCTCAGATGGGTTCATGGCTGACATGAAAAGAGATAGTGGGGGCAGAAGGAGGAGAAAAAATGGGAATTAGTACAGAGAAATAGGAGAGGGAGAGAGAGTGAGAGAGAGAATATATAAGAGAAGTAAAGAGAAGAGAATGTAGAATGTGGAGAATGAGCAGTAGTAAAAGAAGAAGTAGAAACGAGAAAGGCAAGTGGTGTGTGTGACCATAGAAGTTGCAAAATGCATTCAATGCTCTTTAACTTGCCTGCTTTTTTTCATTAAGCAACCAAACACCTTCTAGGCTTCTACCCACTCCACTCCGGTCCCCCTGAAAAAATTAACTTCAATTGAATCCTCCAGGACTAGATTATTCATTTCAATTTATTTATCACTATTTACTTGGATTAAATTTACTCAAGTCAGAAGATTTTTTAGGCTTGATCTTAAATTTTATGTATAGAGATGGATGGAAGGAAGGGTAACACTGTAAGCGTTTTAATTTTTAACAATTGAAGGATTAAATTTATAAAAATAATATGTGGAACGCTAATTGTAAAGTTCACTTATTTTTTATGAACAAAATAGAGTTTTCTTGATATTATTCATTAACCAGTTATATCATTTTTTTTAAAAGATAGAAGTTTAATTATCCCTTCAAAGAACAAGACAGTAATAGTTTTCCCCACCTTGGTGGTTTGTTTGTTGAAATCGACTTTATGTCCCTGAGCAGGTTTGCCGAACCCAAGATTGAGCAGAGCATAGCATGAAGCAATGAAATAGGAGAGAGATAACAGATCCTACAAATTTTGAAAATTGATGAGCAAATTCTACTGCTTGCTATTCTCATTTTCTATTTTAGTTCTTGTTTATCTTATCAGTTATGTTAATGCTTATAATCACTGAGTAAAAAATTGTCCTCTTGTCAAGTCAGGATCGATTATGAAGAGATCGATTTTTTTTTCTTTTTATTTTTGCCTTCTCTCAATTAAAAAATTTAATTTTTTTTAAAAAAAATTTAAAAAGAGAGAGACTGAAAGAATTATTTAGCTGGATTTTAAAAGTGTAAGATTTAGTCTCACAAATATACTTCTTTTTAAACAAAAGCTACTTCTGATCAAAAGCCTCTCTTGGTATGATCAAGCTAAATTGTGAAACAGTAAAGCATCCTCCTTGCCAGTCAAAAAGTCATTATGGGATGCCTTTTTCTTGAGCCCTATTTGTTTTATATATATATATATATATATATATATATATATTCAAGATTTTAAATCTTAAATACTATATATTTTATCATGTTGTGTCATATTTAATATCTTTTTTGGTATCTTCACTTTTTAGCCGCTCTTTCATCTAAGTACTCCTTTCTGAAAGGAAGAAAACAAGACTTTCATGGGAGACTCATGAGCACGAATGTAACTTCCAGTTGAACTGAATTAGTCAAACTATGCCATACTTCTTGTGAGTCAAAAATCCGAATTCACAGGGAGTTTCTTTTATTCTTTTTTGTTTAGTTTAATAAGAAAAGAGGAGGTTACCTTAAAAAACGAGAATGACCAAGTTTTAGTGTGAATGCCTAGTTTAAACTTTCTGGGTCATTAAGGTTGTATAACCTGTGACTTAAAATACAAGTAGTTTAGTCATGTAGTAAAATTAGGATTTGTTTCAAGATATGAACTTTTGATATGAGACAAAAAAATATTGATTTTTTTCCATTAATCCAATAAAAATTAATTCTCCTTTTTGATATTTGAAATTAAACCTAACTAGGTATTGAGTATAAAAGAATTTCATGAACAGATTGAGTATAAAAAATCATTGATCTATAGAAGTTCCATTCTTTTATTTAAAATTCAAAAAAAATAAAAAGAATAAAGTAGTGGTTACATTTTACCCACAACAATAATTCAAAATCTCGTGTCAATTAGAACTTTCGGCAATTGCTAAATAAAAAAGATGGTTTTCCAATTAAACTGGGAGGTGTGGGACAAAGGAATGTGCTATACCAAGCCAAAACCTCTCAATTTCTCACCTTATTCTACACGGTACTTTTCAAGCAGGAACAGATCATAGATTTCTGATCTCAAAGAAAATTTTAAAAATCAAAAGTATATGAAAAACATTTAACCCGTGTTGTGGGGTTGTAAGTTAAATTTGGAATGCAACGTTTCATACACAATTTGTGTTGCTCTGCATTATTTAGCAAATTTATTCGAGCTATGATGTTAACATTTTAATAAACAATAAAGATAGAAAATATACAAAGCTTTTCCTAGCCTCCATTTCTCTTTCTTGAAAAAATTTGTGATGGATTAGTTATTTGCCTAGTTAGTAGTAAAATTGATCATCTTTTGATTCATCTAACAAATTGATAATAGCGTCAACTAAGCAGGATAATAGTTTAGATACCAAAAAATTGCTTCTCTTTCTCTTCCATAATGCTTACTAGGATTTGGTTTCTTGTTGATATTATACTAATCTTTTTATGGGTTTTAAGCAATTTCTATTTATTGATTATAAAAAAGAATCCTTTAATATATTAACACCATATAATTTACCAATTAAACATGTATATCTTATTTAATTAATGGCTGAGACATACATAAATATGGTAAAACTAAAACCATCTTATTCTTGTCTTTGTCAACAAGAAGCTAATTAAGCCAACATCATTTTTGGAATCTAAACAAGATCAAATTTGTTGAATAAAGCACCTAGACTAATCATCAAATCAATCTGTTCTTGACTATGACAAGGCAATCCCACTTTGATTCTCCCTCTACAATCATGGGATTTCAGCAACACATAATGTTAGTTATGGGCAAAATATAATACAAGTCAATGAACTATTGAACCAAATCATTCTTAATGTTATCTAACCTTGACAACCAAATCATTCGTTGTCTCTCTGAAAACTGTAAATGGGGTCCAACCGTACGTGCACGTATAGGGATAGAAAGAGAAGAAAACTTGAGAGTGGAAGATTTGGAAAATGGTTGAAGAGTGAGATTAGAATAGGCACTGTTTGGTATGCTTTCTATATCACATATTAATGGCTTGTCCCCACTTTCATTCACTTGCCTTCTGACACTAAATTCTAACCTCTCGTGCGTGCAAGATCGCAGGTATGATATTCATAGAACCTTATCCTCTAGTTGCTTTCATGAAGAGAGAAAAAGGTTAGGTATTGACATTGTTTTCACGAGAAATTCTTGAATATATCACATATCATATACGTACATATACTGTACTGTGTACAGTTCAGATTTGATTTGCATATTTTGACAAGTGGGTCCCACATATACAGATCAAATTTGAGCCACTGTACGTATGTAAATGTGGTAAACACGAAAACTTTTCTAGCTCCAATGTATCTGTGCTCCAGTCAAATGCAGACATTATCTGGTATGGCCATACAATTCTTAGTTTTCTCCACTCTGCTTTTTGGCTTCTTGGTTAAGGAAATTTTATTTTATTTTCAACCAGCACAAGAAATAAAACTTATAAGCTGAGAACAAACAAAAATGATAATTAAATTAATCTTCCTTTTCTTTTATTAAGCTAAGTAAACCTAAAACTCTTCTAATTTTCTCACTTTTCAGGTATTGCCCTCTAGAATTCTTCATCCTGTCCATCTGTTACAAACTCTTAAGTTAGAGATTTAGTTAGATATCATAGGACAGATTTAAACATCCCAAAACCAATATGAAAGGGACCATGCATGAGAATACAGCTTGAGATGACAATGTCATTTACAATAGTAGTTGAGAGCTGCTGATAATGTTGACTACTTCAATCTACAATTGTATATATCACACTATCACTATTGTCGCCATGCAATAATTTAGTGTCCAATAGCAATGGATAAAGTACTCTCTTGTCCACTTCAATTATTGGCCACACTTCACATCCACTTTTCTGGTGTTTGACATTAGAAATGAAATTGAGAAAGGGTAAGGATCTTATTCATACACACCAAACCCATTTGAATCTGAAAAACTTAAATTGATACCATGTCTGACTTAACTCTCTATAACAAGGTTTTCATGTGGCTATTTTCCAACATATTCATTCTCTTGAGACAAATATGATTTGGCCAAGCTGTTTACTATGTACTAAAACAAGGATTATGTGTTCGCCATATAGTTGCAGGTGAGGAAATAACATAATTTTCCAAATTCATGCATTGAGCATTGTTGTCTAGATGCTTATTTGTTATAAAAATATAAAAGGTTGATTTTATTATGTATCCACCCAAAGTCTGCATAATCGTGCTATTCCCTCTCAACAAGTATTCAAATAGAACTATTTTGATGCAATGTTTCAGTATGATTCTGGTGCTATGCAAATGAATATGAGCAGATAGGATCTCTACATTTCTTTAACCTTTGAAATGAAAATAACTCCAAGTTTCATGTCATGTAAGGAAACTCAAAAAACATTCACGAAGATTGGAGAATTTCCAGGCACAAAGAAAATACAATTACAATGCAGAGAAAGTATGTAGAGCCCCTGTATCTTTCTCTACCAGACAAAGGATGGGCAGTGGTGGTGGGGCAAAATCTATTTCTGCACAGAAGTTTTTAAATAAACTGATCTACAAAAGATAAGTCTATCAAATAATTGTGAATAGACGTATAATCATGTTAATATTATTGAAAATTGATATGCTTACATGTCTCATCTATATTAATTTAATTAACTTATCTTTTGAAGACCTAATTTATCTAAATAATTTCTTAGATGTGCAAATTGTGCACTTCTTCATTTGTATATTGACCAATAAAATTTAATTATTTATTTTCATTTTATTTATCATGTAGACCTTCCAATTTAAAATAATAAGAATTAGATGAATATCATTTGTCAGCGGTGGTAAACTAAGATCTTCTCATTTATCTAAGCTTGTTTGTCAAAAAAGACAAAAGATCTCAAAGTTGCACAGGTGGGACAGAAGATTAAATAAAGATGAAAAACAGCTAAAATTCACTTCACTCTTTCCCTTGTTCACACACCCTTTGCTTTCTCAAAGACCAACTGGAAACGAAAATGCTAGTTGTACGAAGCATTATCCTGCACATCTGTGCAGCTGGCAAAGAACCTCTAAATATTTTCCATTTCCGGTCAAGTTCAATCAAATGAACAGTTGTGCTAATAATGTAAACAATTGGCAAAACTAGAATGAGAATCATCTGAATAGTTATCAAGAAGTCATCAACTTCAGTTCTCATTTTGTATTATGCCAAACAAAGGCAGTTATGATAAAAACAGATAAGTCAGAACATTAATGCTTCAGGAACCAATAAGAATTATAAAAAGCAAACTTACCTATGAAAGTAACGAGAAACTGGGCATGCGCAGCATCATTTTAATATAAGATGAAGTTTATATATACCAATGCGAAGAAGCACAAAATTTGTGAAATACTAACAAAAGTACACTTGTGACTTGAAAACTAAAAACTCAATAAGAAGGGCATCAACTATACATGCCGTAAACAGGCGCAGGCCAAGGCCACAGAATGATCAAACCACCAAAACTACCTATTCAGCTTTTGACAAAATGGAAGAGGGTTCAAAACAAAGGAAATAAGAAATAAGAATCCAACTTTCAAGGCAGAAAGCCACCACCATTGAAACTAATATCACGAGGCAGATGCTTGGGAATTGGGGTCACCATGTCATATTCACCAGCATAGCCACAAGGAACTCGCCTTCAATGGATAGAATAGAAATTTCAGACTATCTAGCTTCATCAGTAAAATTTATGACAAAATTTTGCTCCTGTCTCTGATAAGGAAATCATCAGTAGCCCATTGGAGGCATGCCAAAAGGAGGCATTGGTGGCATCCCCATTCCACCCATAGGTGGTGGTGAGGGAGCAAAACCTCCACCCATTCCTGGCATCGGTGGTGCAGGCAAAGCAGGTGGTAGTAACTGAGCATACATATTCTGGAGGTCATCCAAAACATTAGTTAATTTAATACTCAAATAAAAGATGGAAAATAAGTTTTTCTTATGAAAGGAAATTTGCAGACAAAAGAACCTGCTGAGCAATTATGTCTTTCTCCTCCTTCACTTTAGCTTTCTCCTCATTTTGCACATCAATTTTGTCCTTGATAAGCTCATCTACCTTACTTGTATACTCTCGTATAAACTTTAAAATAAAAGAAAAAAAGACTGTTATCAGCAAAAGGAATAAATTGTCTAATAATGAATAAGATGAAAGTGGAGAAAAAACCTGTAAGAGATATGGGAAAGCAAAATCAATCATATTGTTCATCCATGACAGCTCCAGAGCAACATCAGGCCGTATAACATCATAACAAACAAAAAGGCAAGAAGCAAAACACTCTTTCTTCCCCTGCATATATACCCAAAGAAGCATATAAATACCATTTGTTTGTTAGAAAAAGAGAAAAATAAAGGACAAAGGGCATGAGGAAGAAAACAATGGGAGCATAAAAAGAAAAAAAATTAATAATAACAATAATTTACAAAGTGAAGCATTGGTCAAACTGCACATTGCCAAAAGGGCCTAACCTGGCAGGTAGCAAAAATATGAATACCAGAGTTTGATATTTCAAGCAAAAGGATCAGAAAAAACAGACCTGCTCAATAAAGTAGACTAGTAATTCCTCTGAAAGTTCACGGTCACCAGATTGAGAGCAAGTTTCCATACAGTCCTTGTAATGATTGTCTTTCTTTGACAAAGCAATGGACTGCTTCCATCTTCCCGCTTTCTTATAAATATAAGCAGCAACACGTCTCATCTCAAGAAGCTCATGCTTCTCAATCTGATCATATGTATTGTTAATGACAGTCAATAAAAATTCAAACTTCTAAATTTCCCATGAGTTCAGATCTCAATTTTTACAAATTGTCAAAAGACAAAATTGGTGGATTCACCTTTTGTGCAAGACCTATCTGATCGAAGTTGTCATGCAGATCTATTGATTCACGAAGTCTATCATAGTCCTCCTCCTCAACATAAATTTCATTCAAAGCTTCATTAACAGCAGCCACATTGTTGCTTTGAACTGCGATCATGTATGGCTTCACTAATCGGATGTGGCCAGCCTAAAAACCAGAAAAACAACAAACAGAATCAATACAAACAATCATTTTATACCAATTACTTATCTGCACAAATAAGACGAGCCAAATCAGGCCATACAAATAACAGACATGCATACCTTCCGCATTATATCCACAACACGAGTATGGTCCACACGAAGGGCAATCACGTTAAGGAGATCATTCAGGAGATCAGGGTGTTCCTGCATGTAGAAGTGGACAGCCTTATAGTAGAGCTCCACACTTGCTACTTTTACTATAACATCTTTGAACTGCATATGGTCCCATGCTTCCGGAGAGTGATTCATCACAGTGGTTGCCGCATTGTCAAACTCATCATATTGTATATGTAGGTATGTAAGTTCCTTCCAGTGCTGCTGTTCATCACAGGCCCGAATAAGCTTGGGAATATTAAGACGAGTAGCGAACAACTTAATATGCTCCATTAGCTTCTCATGACGATATCTTGCATACAGAACTCCCAACTCAGTAAATATGCCCATATGTGCACGTTCCAATCCTAGACCACTTTCCATTAGTGATATGAGTTCGTTGAAGCATCCTCTGTTTTGATAATACTCACTAACCTCTTCCAAATCATCCACCTTCATAACAATAAAATGTAAAAAGCACACAATCAACAGCAGATAGTTAGATAAAGCAATCAACATTTTATGATATTCAACATTATCCCAGCTAATATCTGCCAAATGTTTCTAATAGTAACTTTTGGCCCTGCTCATTTCAAAATTTATCTCAATAGCTTTCATTAAAGGATTATCAAAAGAATAAATTCAATGATTTCAGAAAAAGTAACACCTGAATGATGATGTTGAGACCACAAATCTGAGCCAAGCGGAACTCCTCAGCATCAACACAAGCAAAACAAACTTCCTTCCATGTTTTTGAACTGTTTGCTTTCCTGGCAGCATCAACAGCACCCTGGAACTGTTGAAGCTTCACCAGTGTGACTGCTAACTTAGCCCAATTAGAAATAAATGCATATATGATCTTTGCTGCCTCATACAGGGCTTCATCATACAAGCGGTCTCCAACATTTGGAAGATTAGCAACATTTGGCATCAATATAAACTCTTCAATTTCTCCAAGCCGATCAATCTTTGCATATGCATAAATGAGCTCTCCATCCACCTTGGGTTCTCTGGTCTTCTGCCTAACCATAAGAAGGTACCTTACCAGGTCATGGTATACATTTGTATCTTCAGCAGCCTTTATAACCTCTAAGAATTGAGTGGCATCATCTGCACGTATGAATGACTCAATTGCATCACTCACTAAGCCTTCTCTTAGTTGTGCCTTACCCACCTGGCTCCATACAGCATCTTCTTCTACCCGGAAAGCAAACTCTACAGCTCGATCAATGGTTCGAAGATTATCTAGCAGGACATTAACCGCCTGAACATTCAAATTAAACTTCTTAAAGATGACAAATGCCTCTTCATATAGTTGTGCTTCCACCGCCAACTCTCCCACTGCAGGTCCATCAAAGTTGTCTAACCTGTTAATGTAATCCATAACTCTTGATGGATCCGCCTTGATTGCAGTAAGGATCAGCAAATTTTGAAGATTAAAGTTTCCACTAAAGGCTGAATTTTGTAGCACAATTTTCTCAAGAAGCTCAATTAACTCATGGGGAAGATCTGCAGTCATAAAAGCTTTAACTGCAGCTGAAACTTGATCAGGACTCTTGCTTTCTGGCAAAGCAGTTGACACCACTTGATCAATTAATTGCCTTCTATACTCATTCTCAGGATTAAGAACTTTCTCCCAGAGGTCAGCATCCATCCTTTCCACAACATATCTGACCCAAGAACATCAGGAAATAACATGAGTTTCCCACAACATTATGAAATTCGATGACATCTTAATGAAAGACATTATACATACCTGGCTTGGAGTTTAAACAAGGAATTTTTATTTGTAACATTAACAAGCTCATCATCACATTGCCCTCTTTGGTAAGCAACAACGGCAAGGGTAGGATCCCGCTTCTCACAATATTTACCGACAACACGAGAATCATAATATGGGTTGGTAGTGAGAAAATGCTCTGGATTGTTGTTGCTGTCAATAATTATTTTACCAAGAGCATTATGCACGTGCACATCCTGGCTTCCCTCACTTACAAGATGCTCCAAGAACTGAGTAAGCAAACGGAGACGATTCCTGAGAATAGAAAGTGAAATGAGAAAGGGGAATACAACAATGATACTGGAAATACAGGATAGATAGAAAACTAACGCACCTCTTCTCACATTCTTCAACTAAAGGCTCAACTGGCAGAAGTGAACGTACTGAAAGTATAAGACCTTTAATGAAATCTTCAGGGCATTCATCATCTAACAACTGTCCAATAACTAGAGGAGCATTTCCTGGATTGACCTATACGCAAGTATAATGCTTGAGTTTCATCATATCTAATCATTTCAATACTTTCTCACAAAGATTTAAAGCACCACCAATTCCAAGAGACCAAGAATCACCAAGAAATTATATACAACCCCTCACAACAAATTTACCTTTTGCACGTAGCCTTCAATGTAGCGAAGCATGTTATTAATATAGAGATAGTGAGTGAGATCCGGAACAAAGCCAAAACGGTCACACACATTGATTAATGGGCGTGCATCTGGAAGCTTGGCTTCCATTAAAAAATTCTTTGTCTTCTCAGGATCATAAAAGTTTGATTCCCTAGTTACACGCTCTACCTCCTTAAGTTGTCCAGTTTTTGCAGCTGCTTCAATGTACTTGAAGTGAATGTCAGGATCCTCACTGTACAAGTCAGAATCAAAAGCCAAATTTACAACCAAAAATAAAAAAGAAAAGAAATGCAAAGCTAGTGAACTCAAGTCATATTTGTTTACCAGGAGCTCAAATATGAACCCAAGAAAAAGTATAGTCCTTCATAAGACTTGAATTGCAGAAAGAGTTTAATGCATGCATCAATTCCAAGTTGCTCAGAATATTCTTTAGCAGTCTGCACATCTTGAACTAGTAAGATTCTCTCTTAAAAAAAGTCAGCCCATAAAAATTTTATTTATAACAAATTCTTGGTAAAATTATATCATGCCCCAATAGAGTACCTGCACAATTATTTGAAGATTACCCCTCAGGTTAACCAGTAAAAGATCTTTCATGCACTCAAGTGCCCATTCTCTTGAAAGGGTCCCAAAGAACTCAACTAGGGCCTGAAAAGTACCATAGTTAGGAATGAAATATATATATATATATATATATATGACAGAATCATTTCAGTGCCTAAAACCCAAACCTGCGGCTCAATGGCATGTGTATTCACAATGACACGTTTGATGTCAGGCAACTCAGTATAATGCTACACAAGACAGGCAAAAAGTTTCAAGACTACATTTTGACAAGAGCCAATTACTGCCAGTCAACAAAATTCAAGACAAGAACCTGGAGAGCCCGTATGAAAAGGCCAGCCTTTTCACATAGTTGTGCAATACGGGGACGATCATAATGACTGAACATGCCATTGGCCAATATAGCATCAGCAACATTTGGAAATGTCACAAGATTGATCTCCAGCACCTAAACAGGTTAGAACCAAATAAGATAAACTACTATATAATCAGAGTCCAGGGAAGGAGATAAAAATACATAAAATTAAAGAACCTTTGTTTGAAGATGGCCATGTTCAGGTAGATTAGGTTTCAGGACATCCAACAAAAAGGCAGTTGCCTCACGGATTAAATTCCTCTGAAAAGAAAAAGAAAATATATATATATATATATATTTTTTTTTTTTTATGGAAAAGGATTGAAACTTATGGAGCTAAGAAATAATAAAAACATAATAGTTTAATTGGTTCTTGTTTTAACAAATAGTTCTCAAAATTATTTGAAACATAAACATCTAACGCCCGAGCAAGCAAATTATCAAAAAACAACATCTAATCAAGTTTTAAAAGTATTTTTGTATTTTTCCATTCTTCATTTTCTTTATTTCTAATTAAGTGGAAAATACAGTTATGCAATTTTCAAAAGACTATCATTTCTTAAATTCCTTACGAATGGTTCTTCAGAAACAACACAAAACAGATTCTATTACTGACAGCTCTGAAAATAAATTAGAATAATGCAAGTTTAGAGGAGCAAAGAAAAAAGTTATATATGACAATGCCATTTTTAAACTAATATGAATTACCTATAATATCAATGTCAAAAAAAAAAAAAAACGGTATACTCCAAATAAACCTGAAGAAAGAGATCTGTTATTGTGTTGTAGTCAACTGGGCAACCTCCCTCCATTTGAGTCATCATCAGAGCAAAATTAACAGCACCCTGCCACCAAAAAAGATTTCAATCATGCTACATGAAAATATTCAACACGGTTGTTTGGAAGCAAAATAATTTCCTGAACAGACAAGCAAGATCTTAAATAATATGGAAAGGCAAACATCATAAGCAACAATGTCCTATTTCCATTTGGAAGCACTAAGATTCATAAATGGTACTGGGTTAAGCTGGTTATACTATGTTTAGAACAGAAATTAAGAGCCCCAGAAAAGTTATCAATAAGAGCCCCAGAAAAGTTATCAAATCTCACACAACATACTGCATAATAGCTTAAAATCATTGTATTGAAAAACTGCTTACCTGGGGGTCTGCCCGCAAAATTGTTTGCAGAAGGAACAGGTAATCGGGTGTGTATCCAACCTTTAGCAAATAAAAAAGGCATCAGAATTTACAACCAAACAAATAATTAAACTAGGTAATAAATGAGACAAATATATAAGCTTTATCTCATTATAGACAATGCTACCATATGATTAATATAAAAGCTCTTCAAAGAATTATTTTATAACCTGCTTTGAATATATAAGAATCTTGTCAAATTCTTTCCTCTCAGCAAAAGCTGCAACAACTTTTGGTGTGGCTCTGGCTTTGATATATATTTTCAATGCAAGGTCATTATCCACTGTCTGCATTATAAGGCAAGCTCACAAGATTAGGAAGACAAAGGAAAAGAAGTATAAATAATAAAATAATTGACAAATAGAGAACGTATTCCCTCATGGAGCATTGAAAACTGCAGTAAAGGAAGCTAATGCCTTTTGAATTCTAAATGTCTAAAACAGAGGCAGGGAGTGGCGAATAAAGTAGGATTTGAACTTAATTTCAGAAGCCTCTAAATGGCAGCATAACCAGTTAACTGATTACAGAATTGTCCCAGTTAAAAGAACAATGTTCTTATAGGACCTCGCTTATCCTACTAGTACATAGAAACCAGCATCTAGGTATTAAAGTGCATGCCAATTCTTTTTTTTTTTTTTTGGTTGAATATAGATAAACAGAAATTTAAAAATACAAATAAGACCTGCTATTTGTTATTTCACAAGAGTTAGTTAAAAATTTAAGTTTAAAAGCATGAGAGATAGTAGTATATTACAAAAACTGATGACTGTAATTTAAGTGGAATCAAAATTTTTGCAGGGCATACTGTCACCATTTACAGAATAAAAAAAAATGAACAAGATGGACTCAGTCCAGGGCTGCTAATCCACAGGTTGCATTTTCCTTCCCCAAACCATCTATAAAATTAAATTAGTAAGTCAATATGATAAGGAGAGAATAAATTTAAATTTCTACCAGACCTTCACAAGGTCACCGAGTTCCTCGCTACATTCAAGTTTGTCCTCTGCTAACCAATTTTCCAGAAGATTCTTTTTGTTCTGATTTACCACAAGCCGTGAAAGTTCCAATGATTCAAAAGCATTGAGCTTTCCCCTCGTTAAAAGAGTCCCAAAGTACTGCAACAATGGTGGTGTTTGCCCAGCTTGCACAGGTACACTCTGCAGAAAATTAACAGCATAAGCAATCAAGGACTAGATAGGAAAAGTAAATCAAGATCCTTTCAAGGTTGCATCCTAGTCCCACAGTCTCAGGAAGGACACCCATATATGAATGCAGAGGCTTAACAAGAACAAGAAAGACATGATTGGTCATCAAGTTGAATGCAAAAGTATACCTGAAATTTAGTAACAGTATCAGGAGTTCGAAGTATTCCTTGAGGAGATTCTGCAGCAAGCTCTGCAGCTTCCTTATACTTGGTCTGAGCAAATAATTCTTGAAAGCGCTGAACAACCTGAGAAAAGATAAAAACTTACACCATAACCCGGTGAAGAAATAAATATATTGGAAAAACAAACAAAGAAAAGCCATTCTTCCCATGGGTTAAATAGATTGGGACGAAAAGGTAGGCAAGGTAAATTGTATGCTACAAAGTTCAATTTTACTGGTAGGAATTCAAAATTGAAGAGCATAAAAATCATGGTTGGGACTTTGCATACACTTTGATCAAGATTTCCCCAAGTAACATTAAACTCATAATCTGCATGCTGTACATTCTGGTATTTGTAGTCAAAAAACTATTTATATGAGTAAATACCACAAATTAGTAATTATATGACTTTTCATAATTATCTTGCAGTTTTACAGTCAGTCGCACAAATTATTGTTCTAGCTAACACTCCTCAAATGCTTTTGCACAACTGTAATCAAATAAGACAAAAAGGATGCACTGAAAAATATTCAAACCAAGCAACATCCCAGTTCAAACAAAACACAAGTCAGTACGTAAACTTTAAAAACATTAGTAACAGAACAAAAGTAATCAAATGCAACTATAAAGTTACCAGGTCTTCTGCACCAGGAAGGTTTCCTCTTTTTGCAAGATTAATAGCAAGTTCCAAATTGTTTAGCTGCAAAAGTTTCAAACACACATTCCATAGTAAGTTCCAAAATATATTCCTCTTCTGCCCAAAAAAGTAACATGACACATAAAATACCTGGCCACTAACAAACGGTATAATGGTTTCCTGATTTACAGTGGCAAGCAACACCTGACCACGTCTATTAATGGAATAAAAGCCCCCTACTGATGATGCCTCTGTAGTCAAAAATATAGGATCAGGGCTGATCTGGTTTCTATAAACTGCTGTGGCAGTCTCCAAATCATAGACAAATAGAAGTCCAAGCTTTGTGATGACATAGATCAAACCATATTTATTTGAAACCTACACAACAAAAATAAACGAAATATTAAATATAGTGCCTATAAGGAATTCAGGATACCAATTTAGGGTTACAACCTGCATTGACACAGGAAAGTCATCAGCAAAGTCTGGAGGGAAGAACAGGTCTGCTTGTTTCTTAGTAAACGATGGTTTGCCTGATTACAAATTCCAAAAATTACTGGACGAGTATCAAAGCAAGCACAAGTTTGTAATGAAAAATAAGGCATCAACTTTAGAATAGCTCAGAAAGAATTCTAACTAGATTCATATGCTTATAGCATCAAAAGGAACAAACCAGCAATAAATCAATCATAAATTTAGAAGCCTTAAGCTTGGGATGCATGTAAAGGTAATAAAGAATATTACTAATAAAAGGCATCTTTCAATTATCTCATGTCATTTTATTCAAAAAATATCATTTATCCTTCTAATTTGTATTTTAACTCCATTTGAAAAGGATAGTCAAATATTTATAGTATTAATGAAGTTTCTAAACTTCCACCACTCATTATATCTTATTTTGTTTTCATACAACATGCATGTCTGTGTCCCTGGCTAGTAAATTCTAGTCTATACCACGCTTACCTGGCTGGGCACCAAGTTCAATAACATGCATCTTTGATGAGACCTGTCCACCATTGACAGTCTTTGATGCAAAAGTAATAAGAGTAGAATCCTTATCATTCCCTGGAATCTGACTATCGCATAAAATAATATATCACACAGCATTGAATTGGCAGCAAAAGGACAAGCAACACATTCAAAATTCATATAGATGAATTGGAAAGAAGACAGCATTACTCTAAACGTGGCAAATGATGCAGCATGTGCTTCAAGAGCCTGACTACGTTGCTGTTCCACAGAGAATAATTGCATGTTTCCTTTCACTAGCTGTGGTCTCTACAACCAACAAATTGTAATATCATTAAGAAAACGATTAACAACTACGTAAGTTTTGACCTTCAGACTCTCATACAATAAATGATATTTTTAGAGATCTATAGCTAATAAAAATGAATAAAAAATCATCTTCAACCATAAGATATAATTGGATAACCAATTGTAATAAAAACCAGATAGTTCTATTAATGTCTTTAGAAAAAAACCTCCCAAAAAAGAGAAACAGAAACATTCATTAGCTTAAAAGCAAGGGTACTCCCAGCTCTCTGTACACAATGTAAAGAAACCCCTCTAGAATACCCAGTGACTGCACTCCACCAGTAAACCAAATAAAAACAATCATAAACGTAAAATTATTTTATAAACAATAACCTTTATAAAAGAAAAAAGCTAATTGCATGTAAAATTATTTTATAAGAAATATTTTAATAATTGCATACCTTAATATCGCTACAAACTACACAAATAAACAAAATCAAATTAAAAAAATATCTAAACGATAAAGCTAAAGCTAATTCATATAATGAAAAAATTGTATGGAAAATGTTAGAAATTATAAGAAAACTATTCATAAATTTTCACTTAATTGAAATGGTCCTTGACATGGTATAAGAGCCTCTATGACCTAGCAGTCAAGAGTTCAATCCTTGGCACCCTCTATTCTCTGAATTAAAGTTTGCTTTATCCACATTTCAAGCCCAATAAGCTTTCATGTGAGGGGACGTCAAGTATTACTTATTTTGATAAAACTATTAATGGGCCTTCCTTTAACAGCTTAAGCTTTTGAATTGAATTGGTCCTTGACAGGAAACATCAACATAATGTATATCTTGATTGCATCAACATCTAATTCATGAGTTGCATCTAATCATGTACTTGCTAACTATCTATATTATATGCCTTCATAAGATCAGTTAGTAATTCGCTAGCTTATTCGATGAAAGAGAGAGACAAAGAGGTTTGTTAGACCATCTAAGCAATACAAAATAAGTCCACCCAGCTGACTGTATAAAGATAACAGTTAGTAATTACATTTCAAGCACCTCAATACAAGTCCTCCTCACAAACGGTCACATCAAAAGGATCCCATAGGCGGTAAGATCGACAAACTGTACAACTTAGCAAGTTGATTCATAACCACAATGATACAAGTAAGGAAAGTGCTTATAGCTAAAGAAGATAAATCACATACCTCAGGTGAACCAGGGGCAATTCCAATCAAAACCAACCACTTTTCACTAGGATCACAACGATAATTGATAATTTGATTATTAGCCAGATTAGCTGTTCGGTCAAACATCTTCACTGGCTGACTATCACCTAGATATGAAAAATGGTAAAACTATTATATTCACAATATTAAAAAAAAAGAAACAAAACAAAGCAGAACATATTATGGACTAGGAGTATAACATGTAAAACTGTCAAAATCAGCTAAAATTATATCAACAAAGAGGCAATAGAAAAAATTGTTTACTCATGGGAAATTACAGTGTCTTACCTTCAATAGACCAATGATAAACAGAGGTATGAGTGACTAAGCCTATCACCTTTGGGGATATCCACTTCCAAAAAACAACCTAAAGAAAATGGAGCACATGATAATTAATAATCACAAATATAGTCCAACACATTATCCGGCAATAGTATTCTTGAAAGGGCACCTGCTCGGTCATCTGATGTGATTTCATCTTTGCTTTCATTTCTATATTAAATACTTGCAAATGATCCTGAGTGGTCCCCGGCACTTGAGCTGCAAATAAAATGTCATACCCACGAGGCAAACGAAAGATATATGTATCTATACTGCAGCTGGCCAATAAATAAATTTTCAAAATGACATGAACCATAACGTTGACGATGTCACTATCAAGAGGTGCATGACTAGAGGATTGGGCCGCTACTACCCATTTCCTTATAGCATGAACGATAACATCAATCAATACACAAGATGTAATTGGGACTGGTAACACAAGCCAAAACCTTTAAACTTACCTTTAAGAGCAAGAATTCTGGTATTAGGGTTCATCAAAGAAGAATCAGCAGTAATGGGCCGTCGCAAAGGCTGCATGGGCATGTTCATATCGATCATAACAATACTGTTCTGAGGTGATGTTTCCCTTACACATATGTACTTATCTGATTCCATCGTCACATGATTAAACGTAATGAATTGCGGGTTTATTCCAACGCTTGCCAACTGCAAACGATAACCAAATGCAAATAAAAAAAGGGCAAATTGAACAATCCCTTATCCATAAGCAACTGTAAAAACTACAAAGAATCATATGTTACAATCGGGTCTTTCCACGTAGAGTGAAAATTATATGTGGCACTAGGATCAGAAGATGAAATTGAAGTTCACTGGAATTGGCAAAACAACATTAGTCCAAAAATGTTTGCTGAAACAATCTCCAAATGTGATAATGGAAATGCCAATAGAGGCAGCGAGGAAAAGGGAAACCAACCGTTAAGGCCTCTTTCATGGCCATAGGGGCATTTGCAGCCATTGTATTAGGATCAAATCAAAGCTCCAAGAAGAGGGAATTGACTGAGAAAGAAATGTCGAAAATGACGAAGACCTTTGATAACGCTGCGAGATCGGAAGCAGCGAAGCCCAGAACAGAGAGAGAGGGAGTAGGAGAAGAAGAGGGACAGTGAAAGGACCAGAACAAAAACTGGGGGTATAATGGGAAGAGAGAATCCTTCTAAAAATGTTTCGTTGTCAGAATTTGTTTCCCTTTTTTTTGTATTATGCTGAATCAAACAAAGGGGCCTGAGGCAATAATTATTGGGCCTAAGGCCTTGTTATAAATGGAGGAGGTTGGACCATTTGCTTGAAAAGTATAATTGGGCTTTCTTTTTATGAGTTGAGCTACCCACCCTTGCTTCATCAAATTAGATATAGACTTACGGCCCAACAAAAAATTATAAGCTGAGCTAGAATTCAACAATTGATAAGAATGTTAATTTCGAATTACAATCCCTTCTCTAAAAATTTTAATTTTCGTGATTTTGTATAAAAATTCTCAAATTATCTTATAAATTCCAAAAAATAGTAGTCTATAGTTAATTTTTTTAAGTAATATTTCATATCTAAATCTGTATATAAAAATATTGTGAGAAACTCATTAGATTTGCGACTTCACTCACAATATGGAATCATGTTTGGCTTTCCAAGCCGAGCTTTGGAGAATCCTTATTAGTCTAAAACTTATTTGGGAGCATGGCTTCAAGAAAATAATTATAGAAAGTGATTCTATTGTTGTTATGTAGACTATCAACTCCTTCAAGAGTTATTTAAGCAACAGTCTTCAATTAATAAACGCATTCGCTATTACACTTAAAAACCTTGAAAAGTTAATCTCAAGCATGAAAGCACATGTAATAATTATAAGTAGTGAATATTTACTAATAAGTAGTCTTTGAAAAAAGATTAAACAATATAGTGTTAAATTAGTAGCCATATTTGAACGAGTGGTTAGTCACTCCTTCGTGTCAAGAATTTGCGTGCTTCAACTGACTCTGTATGTTTCTAGATTAGCTACGAAGACGTTCTAAACACTCAACACTTCGAATTCTAGAAACAACCAAATGCCAAATAAATTTTCAGCTTACAAATGACAACTTCACTTCACGCTTAAAGATTTGAAACCTCGACTTTTTCCACAAATATTTGGCAACACCACATCGTAGAATGTTCCAGCTTTTCTAGATACTACTCACACCAGTTAATTAAAGTCACTTTTTTCTATTTTAAAATATTTTTTTAAAATAAAAAATTTATAATTTTATTTATTTTGATCAAATTAATCTTATATTTATTATTTATATAATCAAATAAGTATTTAATAAATATAAAAATATATTTTTAACTTAAAATAAAATAAATTTATTATTTTTAACTTAAAATAAATAATAACAAAATATAATATTTTTTCAAAATATATTTTATAATAAATTATCATATTTTAAAAAATTACTAATATTATTTGATTATTTTAGTTAAAATGAATAAAATTATAAATTTTTTAATTTTTTTTAAAGATGAGAATGAAGGATTTCAAAGTAAAGAAGAGAGAAATATAATTTTGACATTTCTCAAAAAAAAATATAATTTACTTATCATTTAATAAGACAGTTTTGAACATCAAATATAATTATTTATTTGAATAAAAATTTAAATTTAAATTTATCATATTATATACGTATATAAAATCTCTTCTGCCTACTTAGAAATGCAACAATTGGGGCTTCAAAATTATGAAAAGTGGTGCTCTAAATTTTTTTTACTATAATTTAATAAATTTAAATATTAAAAAAATTTAAATCATTTAAAATTATTCTCTTAAACAAAATAAAATATCTCAAAATTAAATCTCACTCAATTTAAAATCTCTATTAATTTATAATCTAATTCAAACTATAATAAAATTTGAATTCAACATTATAAATTTTTATATTAAGTTTTATTATTCGGAATGGAATTTAAAAAAAAAATTCAACATTACAAAAAACAATTTGTAATTTTCATATTTTAGAAAATAAAATGCTTATTTTGATTACCCTTTAATTAAGATGTATGAAGGCATATATATATTTTTGACTTGTACTTGAATTCAAATCATAAATATCATATATATTTCTTTTAAATATTTCTATTCTATTTTCTTTAGGTTAAAAAATGTATTTTTATTTGCCCCAGACACACACACACACACACACATACAGATAATTCGTCAAACTAAGTTATACGACTGTTCATTCATTTATTCATCAATATCCTTTTGTACCATAACAATATGAAAGTTATCAAATATGCGAAATTTCATATTCTGATAAGATCCTCTCTATGGTATTTTCCTATATAGATTGTATTGAAATTATGAAAATTAAGTCATTTGTCCAAAGCTTGGTTCTTGTCCGGAATTTATATCTCATCACTTTATAGTTGCCAACCTGGAGGCTTCAAAAAATTGTGAATCTATGTATTCTAATTACAGGGATGCACTGCAAAGGTAACGTAGCCACTCATGGTATCATTATGATAGACACCCATAGGGTGAAGGCATATGACATTCATGTGTCTTTCACTAGCACTCACGAGCATTATGTTGAGTATGTTAGAAACTATAATGGTCTGAATTGTATGAGACAGTGCATCGCTGGCTTGACATGTTACCTTGTGATTTTCAACCCCTTCACCGGTGAAAATAAAAAATGTAATTACAAAATTATTTGGTACAGTTTAATAAAAAGCATTTAAAAAAATAGGTTCCAAACAAGAAATGTGTTTTCAGAATTTTAGAATAATAATCAGTATGATTTTTGTAGTTTTTTTAAATAAGTAAATTATTTTATCATATAAATATTATTATTTAATTTAAATTTAAATCAAAAATTAATAAAAAAAATATAGTAATATATATTTTTTGTAATATTGAAATATAATTATTTGATATAATTTTGTATTATATTCACCTTTTCAAATTATCAAAATTTGTCTTTAAGAAAAAGTGCATGATATTAAATTCTTATTAGTCTCACATGCACTTACTATTTTTTTCACTCCTCCTATTATTGTCACACTATCATCATTGACAACCAGGCTCTATTTAATTTTTTGTTATTCTGGAATTTAAGAAGTGGATTATAGTTCATTTTAATTCTTGAAATTTATAAATTTAGAGATAAATATTTAATATTTTTATGTATCTCACATCTAACTTAAAGCTTTTTTGCATCATTTTAGAAGAACATTATCTTTTGTATTTTTTATGGTACATAGTGAAGCTTGATTCTCTTTTAAAAGAACCTTTTTTTTAAAGTTTAGATTTTGATTTCTTGATTACTAAATAATTGGTATTTTCTAATATTTGACACACAATAAATAGAATCTCGAGTAGTTTTATACATGTACGTTAAAATAATTGATGCAAATGAAATTGTTACCCAATAGTTTGAATAAGTCATTTGGGGGAAAATAATGATTTTGGGAAGAAATTTCAAACAAATCCTTCAAGTAGTTCCAAAGGCTACAAGATAAGACATTGTGCTAACTTTTAGTAATTCTTTTTACTTGTGGAGATTTTGCAAAGTGCTCAAATTGACAAGACATATGAAACTTCAATCAAGTTTCATAGCTAATAACTTTGATGAGTTAAAAAAAATTTTAAAATGATTTTTGAAAATTGGTGATGGGAGCATTTTAGAGTCTAATGATGGAAAAATTGAAATCTAAATTTTAAAAGATTTTCTTACAAAAGATAAAACATATCTCATTAAAGTTATTGTTGATTCAACATATTCTTCTTTTTTAAATCACATTGATGACTTGAAATATTTTTAAAATAAAACTATCTCTTGTCTCATACTAAAGAATGTTGATACAATAAATAAATACATGTTGTTACTTCTTCAAATTGAATAGTATCTACAAATCATATTCTAATAGTGAATCCCCTGATGATTTTTACACCACTAATTTTTTAAACATTATTAAAGGTTTAGGTTTGTCTAATCATAAATTGAAACTAAATATTGGTACCTCTGTTATGTTATTGAAAAATATTGTAAATAATTATTAAAGTTACACAACGAGACTAAACTAATAATTAGTCATCTGGGTAGATATGCTTTAAAAGCTAAAATTATATCATGCAACAATATTGGTTAGATGATTTTAATATATCAAATAGTAATTAATCCATTTGATTCAATATTATTAATTTCAGTTTGCAATGACTATTAACAAAAGTTAAGAACAACCTTTGAAAAATATTGGATTATATCTTCCAAAACCTATATTTTTGTCATAGATAACTATATGTGACAGCTTCTAAGTAAAAAGTAAAAGAGGTTTAAAAATTTTTATATACAATGAGAATGAAAACATTATTATCTCAACATATAATATGGTGTACAAGAAAATCTTTGAGAATGTAAAATAGAAAATTTTCATAATAGAGTTGTCTTACATCTCAAATATTTATTTTGAATTTATTGATATTTAACTAAGATTTTTTTATGTTCTTTTTTATTTAACATATAATGATCATCTAAGTTCTTTGTATTTTATGGTATCTTCACAATATCAAATGCATACATTTTTAAATTTTTATATAATATTAATACTAGTAAACAAATATTTATTCTTTGTATCTTAATATATAACAGAATATATTATTCCGTGTAGGATACGGGCTCACTACTAGTTATATTATAAAGAATTAATTCCCTTTGTGTGAGCAAAACAGCATAAACAGATAAATTATAATTTATTCTTTTTTAATTAATTTGGTGTATCTCTATTTATTTATTGACACAAAAACAAGAAGCAGGAGGCACGATTGTTGTCCCACATTATGTATAATCTATCTTTTTGTCCAAAATGCTCATTTGTGGGCTAAAATCATTGTAAATTCTGCCCAACAAAACCACCAAATTGCAAAACCCATGTGCGGCTTATCCTGCTCTTCTCTCTGCCATACGCTGCATTTCAAACACAAAACTTCCAACTTGCCGTTGTCTCCTTTCTTTTTCACTCATTTTCAATTTCTCACTCTTTCTTTCACAACGTTTCTGATTTGGATTATGATATCATTTTCAAATGTTACATTGCTTACCAGACCAACCCAATTCTCATCAACTTGTCACTCTGTCTCTTTCTCTAACCTCTCATCAAATAAAAGAGATAGCAAATGTCAGAATTCAAGTGCACAGAAAATTGAAAATTACAATTAAGGTATGATCTTCTAACATCACATCTTATGTGTTCAATACATTGTCATTTTGATTTTCAACATTCTATAGCATCAAACATGCTAAATTTTAAGTTAGGCACGGTGAAGTAGGAATTGGTAATAGGTATCTATTAGCATTCGTTTAAAATAGCTAATATTTAAATAAATAAAAAATATTATTTTTAATATTTGTATTTAAAATTACTTAGTACTTGAAATATTTAAAACATTCAAAAAACTTAAAATATGAAAAAAAATAATAAATAATAAATATTGAATATCATATAATCAAATAATTTATTTAATATTTAATATTTGATATCTACCCAATAAATTTTTTAAAATATTATAAAATTTTTTAACGTAATTATTATAAATTAAAATTAAAAACAATAATTATAATATATGAAATTTTATTCAATAATATATATTATATTTAATAATATATATTATTTAAATATTAAATATTAGATATTTTATCTGTCTATTTATATCAGACGGATATAGAATATTTAAAACTAATATGTACACTCATCTAATTTTTAAAAAATAGTTATATTTTATTATGTATACTCTATTTAATATCTGATATTTATCAAAATATTGAATTTATTTTTTGAAGAATACCATCCAACTAAAATTACTATACCCATTAAAGTGATTATGAAAGTAGAGAAGGATCTCACAAATTCTCAATCAATTAAAGATAAAAACTTTATTTTGATATTTTAAGTCTAATAATTTTTTTTAAATTTAATCCTTCATACTTATTTATTTTTAATTTGATCTCTCACAATTATAATTATTATCAATTTGTTCTATTCATTTACAGATCATTAAAATAAATAATATATATATTAATTTAAAGAATTAAATTAAAAAAATTATTAAATTAAAAAATTGTTAAATAATTAAATTTAAAAATTATTAAATATGAGAGATTAAATTGTGAATACACAAATATAAATAATTAAATTAAAAAAATACTAAACCTAAAAGAGTTAAACAGAATTTTTGTCATTAATTAAACGTCGATGAAGTAGGATCGCACAACTTGTTCTTTTTTATATATAAAATTTGATAAGGACCAATCAGGTTTATTTTATAGCTGCAATATTTCTTTTTGAAGTTAGCAAAACATAAATAGCCCCTGAACAAAACAACACATTGTTGGCGCGTGTTGATGAGAAACAAAGGTATGGAGTATAAATAACCCAAAAAAATAATAGATGTAAATTTATTGACAATAAATTGAAATAATGTGACTTGAATAAATCACAACAAAAGCTGCAAATGCTTAGCACTAAATCTTCGATTTTTGACCCATACTGACAGCTCCAACCAGCTATACTCTCCCAATTGCGTTCCCTGTCATCACACCGCCACACTAACCACTTCTTCCCACCTATTTTCCATTTTCCCACATTTGCCCTTTTATTTTTTGCTTTTTTCATATTGTCCCCAATTTCCCAACTTGTCTTTACTTTCATTCCCTCTTCCACCCCTACCCAATCCCGATATTCCCAACTTGTCCCTTCTCCTTCGTCACCAATCCCACTACTACCACCATCCTCTGTTCCCGTTGCTGTTGCTTCTGTGTCCGATTCCATTCCCCTCACAAGAATCCAACCCTCCGTTTCCCAATTTGCGCTCAATTTTGTCGCCAATTTACCAATTCTTTCCTTAGCTACACTTTCAGCATCCAATCTGATTTCTTCTTCCTCTTCCTCTTCTTCTTCATTGAACTCTGAGTTAGCCCAGTCGAGTACGCAGCGAGGAGACGACTCCGCGAGCTTATTGGGAGAAGCAGAGGACAAAAATGGATGCTGCAGCAGCTGATCGCAGCTCCACCGTTGCTTCGGTTCTCTCCTTAGACACTTCTCGAGGAAATCCCGCCCGAGCTCCGACAATTGAACCGGGAACTCCGGTACGTCGCCGGAGTACCCGATACGACTCAACGTATCGCCGCCGCGATCCTCCCACGCAGGCTTCCCGTTGACCATCTCGATCACCGTGCATCCCAGCGACCACACGTCGGACTCCGGCCCCTGAGACTCCCTCCGAATCACCTCCGGAGCCATCCACAGCGGGCTCCCACGCGGCAGAATCGCCTCTGCGCGGCCCTCGCCAGAGACTTCCATGGCCGAGCCGAAATCGGCGAGCTTCGCGACGGAGCCGTTAGGCCCCAACAGTACGTTCCTCCCCTTCACGTCGCAGTGCACGACGCCCGTGGAATGGACGTGCCTCAGCGCGTTTACGAGGCACCACGTGTAGCATCTCACTAACCGCTCGTTCATGTCAGCATTCCGAGACGCCAGGTCAGCAAGGGTGCCACCCGGCAAGTACTCTAAGTGCAAATTCCGATACGACGTCGTGACGTCGTCGCCGAGGAACCCCACCACATAAGGTGACGGCGACACCCTCCGGAGAATCCGAATCTCATTCTCCAACGCCTCCACCTGAGCCGGAAGACCCGTTTTAAGATCCACGGACTTCACCGCAAAAACCCGACCGTCCGATTTCGCAACTCCAACACTCACGGTGCCAAACGCGCCCTTACCAACACACTTGCCTCTCACCCAAGAAGTCATCGAAGAAATTGAGCTCCCCTCCACGTACTAGTACTACTCCAAATGGCATGTGCTGCGCGGGGATATATATATATGTACACACAACTAACACAAGTGCGTGTTTGGACAACGGTGTTGGAATTATGCTTTTTTTTTTCAATTATCTCTAAGTCCAACATGGAATTTTTTTTAAAATAAAAAAGTGGTGAGAACGTTAAAGTGGAGACATGAGGCTAGGAACTCCCTAGTGGTAATGTTTTTGACGTAAATGGAGGGATATTGGGTTTTCTTCTCTCTTTTGTTTTTTAATCCTTATCCATAAAATTTGAGTTTGGGTTGAATCATAGCCGTTGATCTTACGTAATTGTGTTTTTCTCTTTTGTCGTACTCTAAGGAATGATAATTTTAGCATGTGGTGGGAGTGAGAGGTGGGTGTTATTGTTGGGTTGGCTAAGACAAAACACATGAAGAAGAGAGGAAGGAGTAGTAAATTGGAAGTGGATGGGGCAGTGGGCGACGTGGCAGAATAGTGTTGGTCCACGTAAGAGGAGAAACAAGATGCGAAGGTGTCTAGATGCCCACGATGCCGGGATGTGGCTTTAGCCACAGAGTTGAATCTAAGTTGGAGCATGTTGACGTGCAGCACCAGCCTCCATTAGATATTATAATATTAAATTTATTAAAAAATAAAAAGTATAATTTGTATTTTATAATTAATTTTTTACAAATATATTTTTACTTAAAATAATCTTATTTAATTTTTTTTAAAATTAAATTTAAATTTATTATATTGTGATAGATTAATTTTTTTTATTAAATTTAATTTTACATTAACTATTTGTATTTTCTATTTTTTTTTGTATGTTTTTGAAAATTTTGTTTGCAGGTGGAGTACTTAAAAAGAGTCGTATCTTTTGGAAGATCAGGGACAGCCTTGTGGGATCCTCTTTTTTCTTGTGTTGGTGCGGTGATATTATTGGCAGAATTTTGCACGCGGTTCTTCACTTCCTCATTAAGCATATGGCATGTCACTCGTGGTTATATCATTATTTGGATTTTTAATTCCAGATAAGATTTACCCTAATTTGCATTTCCCAACTTTTGCCTAAAATTTATCACCACAAAAATAAAATAAATCATCCAAAAACGACAAAACACTGAATTTTGCGCCCTTTTGATCAATTTCTCTTACCATAATTAACAACTTTTTAGTTAATTTAGTGATTATGTGGAATGATTAGATTAGGGTAATTAGGGGGATATATAGATATTAATAATAATTTTAATTGGTTTCGTGCATGCAAACTAAAGCTTAGTGGGTGAATAACTTTGGCGGTGGAGCCACGTGTGTGAGGGATCTAACTGCATGTAATGTAAAGGAATTGAATTGAAGTTGACGAAAGGGATATGAAAATTGAAAAAAAAAAAAAAATTAAGGACAAAGCGTTACGGCTAGGGAAAGGGAAACGAAGGGATGGATTGTCCACATAAACACGTAGACAAAAGTAGGGGGGGAAAATAGGAAATTTCTTAATTTTTTCGAGTGTGAAAGTGAAACAAATATTGAAAATTGCATGCGAACCTTAAAAAGGCAAGGACTAGAAGAAAAAGGAGAAGAAGAAGAAGAAGAAGAAGAAGAAGCATATTGAGTTTCCAACACAATGCCATGTGGCTTGCGACGAAACGATCGACGTCGTGGGCGGTGGGGCCACCACAAGGACAGTGCATAACTAAGGTGGCGGATTTTCTCTTGGTAGCGTTGCGGGATTAAACAAGCAAGCAACGCGTATAACAATGTATGGATGGTTCCTTAATAGCTTCAACTTGGATTTTGAATGGTTTTGCTTTTTTTCCCACGAAGAAACATTATAGAGAGAACACGTTGATTTGGATGAGTTTGTTGTATTTTTTAATTGAAATTATTACTATTTAAAAATTTACTAAAATTTAAATAATTTAATTTAAATTAATTAAAATTCTATAACGAAAGTAAATTTTTTATATACAAAATTTGAACTTAGAGATTTTGTTTAAAAAAATTTTTGAATCGAAGTTAGGTGAAGCTAGTGCTGTATGGTTAATATACTATTATGTGACGAGTTGTAACTATTTAGTGTTCACATGTAAAGTCTTGTTCTAATTAACTAATTAATCTGAATCTGCGTTGACGAAATTAGTAATATGTGAGGAAAAAAGAAGTGAAAAGACGTGGAGCGAGACAAAAGAGCAGCGTGAGACATTTAGATCTGCGAGAACATAAGAATAGTATGAGAGGCATGCAATGCACACGAAACTCACATTCCATCTTTTGCGCCCAACACGCAACCTTTAATCCCCCCCTTTTGTTCCTCTTCATGCCTTCCATTAACTTGTCTTACAACATTTTTTTTTAATAATGATTGTATGATTTCATTATTTTTCGTTATAGAATATATATTTAAGATAATCAATAAATTGTATAAGAAAAAATAAATTTAGAGCTTTTTTCATCATTGATTTCAAAAACTATATATAATAACACAAATTAAGGAGTTTTTATATTCTTTGATTGTTTTTAAGAAGAGAGTGTGGTCCAGATATAAATACGAATTTTTTTTTATATTAATATGCTTTGATTGTTTCTAAATTTTTTGGTGATAAAAATATGTTTTATATTCTTAAATTTTATATTAATTTTTAATTTTATTTATGAAATTTTTTTATAATTAATTTTATCTCTAAAATTTTGAATTACAATCTCTTACAACTTAATATTATTTAAATTATTAGCAAAAAATATTTATATAATATTAGATTTAGAAGAAAATACAAAACTGTTAGTAAAATTATTCAATTCATATATAAAATATTTATTAAAGTCTCTATTGATCAATTTAATCTTTACATCAAATAGTAATTAAGTAAGAGTGAAAACTCAATAATTTAAAAATATATATTATTATTTAGTTTTTGAATATTATTAAAATCTTGTACATACTCTTAAGGTTTATTATTAAATGTCACATCATTATTTTTATTAGTAATTTGGATAAAATCAATTCTAAATTAAAATTTTAAGAATAAAATTGACTACAAAAAATTTTAAAAATAAAATTAAAAATTAATGTAAAGTTTGAAGACATAAAAAAAATTTTATTTTTTAAAATTAAAAATTATTTGAAACGTGTACTTAATTACTTTCTAGTGTTTCTTGTTCTACTTCATCAATTTCTATTAATCGAAATATAAATTTAGAGATGTCATTAAATTACACCGCATCTAATATTGATAATTCGTTAGGTCATCATTGATCATATGTGTTAAATAACAAATGCGGTAGCCAACATAAAAAAGAGTGTTTTCTTTACAAACAACTTTTATATGTGAATGATAGAAATTAACAATAATTAACAAAGAAGACCAAGTAAAACCAAGATCTAGAAATTTGGTCTTCCATCAAATTTTAATTTGCATACGCATAAATTAGAGTTTACAATTGTGTTATTTTCGTCTAAATTACACATGCATGTGGTGCAACTTATAAATGGATCTAGCATATATAATTTGACTCACATAAAGTAAATTAAAATTTAGAAAAACTCATACCTATTTAGATAATGGCCATGCCAAATTCATGGTCGTCCCAAAAAGGCATATATTATATATAACAATTGAAGATTCACATGCATGATTCATGAGGAGCTAGCTAATCTATCTGTAAATGACTGATTCTTCTAAAAAAAAATATCAAGTCGAATAACTATGAAGAGTTTAACAATAAAAAATTTAATTTTTTTAAAAGTTTAAATTCTTCATATCAAGATCTGAATTATAATTAAATTGGAGAAGTATATATGTATATACGTCGACACCACCAAATAAGTAGAACGTAGCACATACTCTGTATATATATGTGTCTGTGTGTGTGTGTGTTTGTCGGTAATTAGATCCTATTTGTTGGATGCATGAACATAAGCTCGTCTTCTTGTCCCATATTGACTATTTAATAAGCTTATCTAAACATTAGACTTGGTTTGCACAACTGTTATGAAACACGTTGCTCCTTCCACGAAGTGTCGTCAAGTAAGAACGTGTCATGTTCTTAGAATTCCATACCCTTAAACGCACCTTCCTCCTATATATCCTTCAACCAGTCAATCTCAAGTCAAGCCTCATAGACATATATATTAGAAGGTGTTTTTTCTATTTAATTTTTAAAATATAATATATATTTAATTTTTATGTCTTTCGCATTTTATATTTTATATTATAAAACATATTATTTTGTAATATTACTGATAAAAAAAGACTCAATATTAATATATATATATATATAATCAAATTTAAAGATGTCAATTTTTTTTTATCAATTTTTATTTTGTGAGGGGGAAAGGAGTGATGCATGCATTATTCAGTGGCATATAGGTAAACGACAAGAAGTTTAAGATACGATATTCTACAAATTATTGGATCTTTATTCGACTGGCAGTCGGCAGGCCAGACGACGACGTAGTCTGCCATAAACGAAGTCAAACTGTACGTACGGGTTCGGCTTCTTAATTAAATATTTAAAAATATAATTATTCACCTTTTCATTATTAATAATTTTCCCAACATTTTCATTTCATTTAATTTTGTCCTATATATATAATTTTAAATTTCTTTCTCTTCAACCTCGTAGACCTCATATCACAAACTCTCCATCACTCTGCCAACCACCCCCCCCCTCCAATTAATAATAATAATAATAATTCAATTCCAACACCACCAATTATATATATACTTGTCTCAGTCAAAGGTTTGAGACACAGGCAAACAACTTATTAAGAAAGAACCTTCTGCTTTGGAATAATAATAACAAGAGAAGATGTCAATTAATCAATGCCACCCATTTTAACTCAAAAGTTTCGGTTGATCATAGTAAGAACACGTCAAGTTGTTAAGATCATATATAGCACAGAAATGTGTGATCATATCTTATTTTTTTTAGTTTTAGTTAATGAGTGTTTAATCAGATAGATAGAGTTTTAATGAAATGAAAAGGTAATTAATAGAGAAATAACATGCGTGAGTTTTTTTTATTTTTCTATAAATATTTTTTATTAAAAATAATTCATTAAACTTAATTCTCGTTATTAACTTACTAACGTATAAGTTAACCACACATCACTTCTACAAAACTAACAAGATCTTGGATTCAAGAAGTTTTCATTTTCCCTCTAGTTTACAGATTCATACATCTACGTTATAAGAAGTTTACAAGTATATAGCTAGTTTAATTCATTTCCCACAGATCAAGAATTGTGAGTTTAACGACTCATTAATTAGAACCATCTGCTAGGGAATAAAAGAACTTTTATCATAGTGAGAAGATGTCAATTCAACCATTTTCATTGTAAGTTTTTATTCAAATAATCGTAGGGAGAATATGTCAATTTTTAGAGTCAAATCGCAAAGAAATTGTCATAAATTTTTCAATTTGATCGAGCTGTGGATGGCCGAACGTTACTCAAACAAAAAGGTAGCTTAATTTATATGCATGTAAGTTGACCGAACATTTCTTTCACTATAAAAAAAATTGGATTCAAAGAGATTTCATTTTCCAACTAGTTTAAAGATATAATTACGTAAGAAGTTTCTAGCCACTTGAAGTTAGAATATATATATATATATATCATTTTTTTCATTCAGATTTTGAAGTTTTCCTCTTTTCTTCATGCCGGTATTGCTAAAGAAGTGCCTGCATCACAGTTTTAAATTATTTAATATTCCTAATTAATCAAAGAAATCATTATCGCTCAAATAAAAGAATTGAACTGTCAGTGTTACCAGCATATTCTTTTAATTAATCTCCTCGAAATTATCACATCTGATTTGTAGTTTACAAATTATTAAAGTAATTAGACGAAAAGCCTCTAGATTTTGTATTAATTCGCAGTTGAACTTCATTCTTTAGCAAATTAAGATACGAAGATAGTTATATTTCTATTTATCAACTTGAGTTCAAGTCCTTTTTGAAAACACTCCTTAAGAGTAAAATCTTAAATATATTAAGTTCACATGAGAAAATGTGCCTTTGAATGACATCTCTGACTAATTGTAACTATACAGAAACTTGAAAAATCATTGAAACTTGAGAGCAATTAGGTAACAGATACAACACTCAAGCTCTCTCTTTCAGTTCTGGAAAACCTTTCTTGTGGCCAAAGCTTCATTTTTCTCACGTGTAGACAACCAGAATGATCCAACAAAGCACAAAACTTAGTCAGCAATCCACTGTTCAATCAAAGTCTATCGGTTTGATTAAGTTTTCCTCTTCGTATTATATGACAGGAGTAACTTAATTTGAGTTTCTAGATCTTGAAAGAGAGATTGTTGGCAATTTTGCAGGTAAGTACATAGCTATAGCAGAATCAAAAGTACACCATCAAAGAATAAGCAGCTGTAAACTTCCGAAATTGATAACTTTCATTGAAAAATGAATGTATAAGATGATCATATTCTGATTACATCAAGATCAGCATAAGAAAAAAAAAAGAATACAAGTTGTTTTTGTTAATAACTATGGATATGGGTACAAAAAATTCCTGAGTACAGGTATGTACAGGAAAAAATATAGCTAAAACGGCTTCTTTAATTCCTTCAAGAATGAAGAAGAATTATTTGGAATCCCTACTCTTAAACCTTGCTCGAGCTTTGAAGCTCCCAAGCAGAGAATAAAAATCCCTAATTCTGTGTCGTTAGTTAAACTTTTTCTCCTGAACCAATAGAGCTTCATACATAGTGATCCAACTTGATTAGCATAACACTTATATCATCAAGAGAGCCTCGCGACACTGACAAATCTACGAGCCTTTTACAGGCCAACAATGGCTGTGGCCTGTCACTCTCTATGCAAAAAGATCGAGCAATATCCACTGCTTCCTGATTGGTAACCTGGAATCAGAGTGAAAAAGAGATTGGTAAATACCTCAGCAATCAAATTCAGCAAGTAGATTTTTGACAACACATGATGAAGAATGTAATTAATTGCATAAGTTCAATACCTTGTCCCATAATCCATCTGAAGCTAATATTAATAAGTCATGTTCAGGTTCAATTTTGATAACTTTAGTCTCAGGTTCTGCTGTCACCCATTGCTTCAGGTGGCGATCTCCGATTCCTCGGGACACAGCTAGAGAACCTTGGATCCTCCAAACACCGCGGCACAGATCAACATAGCCACCCTACAAGACAATTCAAACACAATTTACTTTAGAAACTGATAAAAACAACCTCAAATATGTGTTCCAATAAGTAACCAAAGGCAAAGAGAAATTACTATATATCATCAGATGCTTACCAGAGCTTCAATTCTGTCCCTCTCGTCTTCCTTTGACGGTCGGTGATCGGATGTGAGGGCCTCAGCAGTGCCTCCTCTGCAAATGACAGCGCGACAATCACCGGCATTGGACACAACAAGCTTTCCATTCCTAATCAGTGCCGTTACACAGCAAGAACCACCTCGGATGTCCTCTTTTAGGAACTCAGAATCTGTGGTCAGGTAACCATGCTTCACTGCCTCCTCAATGTCATCATCTTCATCTCTCCTCCTGGTGACTTCTTGCAAGACGTTCTTTTCTAAGTTATGAGCAGCGAATTCTGCTGCTTTTGCTCCTCCATGCCCATCAAATATGCCGAAGAAAGCCTGTCAAGACGAAGAACAACACATTTGGAATGTTAGACTTACTTCATTGTACTTGCAAGCATTCAAATATTAGATGCTAGCTTCAACGAATTAGTGATGACCCTTCCCAAAGTTCTTTTGTTTCAAGTTTCGATATTGTATATAAATCAGACGTCATGGTTTTATTCATTTAAAAATCAAACTTTCTAGAAGCAGCTATGCCTTACTAAACTTGACCAAGTCTTCTCAAAACAGTTCAGTGTAAAAGGTAAAGTTCACAATTACTAAGTTTTGGAAAATCCAAACACTCCAGATAAAATCAGAAGACAATCTCCTGAAAAATTCAATCACCAACAAAAAAAAAAAAATTCACCTGCTTGGATTCTCCTTGAAGATTAACAGCAGCCGAGTAACGATCTTCCATGTACTCCCTCCTTCCCCTCTTGCAATACACAGAGAACCCGTGTCCTTCAACCTCCACGAAATCCCTAGCCGCCGCCGCCGCAGACGGCGTCACCGGAGGCACAAAAGGAAGGGGCGCAGTGGGAATATCAAGCCTGGCGGGTCGCTTCCTCTTCAAGAGGGAGTTGGTGGGTGAGGTGGAGGATGATGAAGGAGCGGAAGCAGAAGCAGAGGCGGAATTGGAAAACCCAATAGGGGACTTCAAGAGCCGAAACCCAACGGGGGAGGGCGCAGAAGGGGAAGAAGAAGAAGTAGAAGAAGAGGGAGGGTGAGAAGGCTTGAGGTGAGGCAGAGATAGCGTGAGAGACTCAGGGAAAGGAGAGATGATAGAATTCTTCTTGCTGAAGAACAAAGAAGAGGAGGGAGAGAACACTGGAGAATTGGAAACGGCGACGGAGCAAGACATACTGTTACTGCTACTGCTACTGCTACAGCTACAGCAATCTCTGGTAGTTCTTCTTCTGATGAAGCCGATGATGACTGATTGATGATATGTGTGTAATTTACAAAAGATTGGTCAGAATGAAAAGGTGGAATTTATGGTTTGAGATTTTGGGTTGGGTTGTGTTGTTTTGTGTTGTGTGTTGAGAGAACTAAGAGGAAGAAGAAGAAAGGAGGGGAATATATAGAGGATAGTGATGAGGAACGAAGGCGGCAGGTGGAAATGCGTCATAGCGGGCCCACGTATTTGCGTGTTTATTGTCTGGCACAAAAAAGAAATCAGAATCCACGTATTAAGGGTCAATCTTAAATAAAAACGCTGCGTTTGACCAGATGATACATTGGTTCCCCTCTGGTTAAATGTCTTCTTTGCCCCTTACCCCTTTTCTTTCTTTGACTTCTTATTCCTCTCCTCTGCTTCTTCGGCTGCTCCTAGTAACATTACGTTATAATCTAATTCACAATATTACCATTTTTTAAAAGCTTTTCTTATAATTTAAAATATTTTTAATTTAGTTTATATTATTAACTTTAAATTCATGTATGACATGGAATGGTTAGAATGAGTACATGAATATATCATGAGAGGAGAGAAAATAAACGTAACAAAAGTTGGTATATGTATTATTTGTATAATTTATTTTTTATAATTAATTTATTTTAAACAAATTATATAATTTATTTTAATTAAAAATATGATAATAAAAATATAAATAATTATAGATCAATTTAATTCATATTCATAACATAGAATTTTAATTTACAGGTAAAAATTTAATAAGAAAGACTAAAAGATATTTAATATGTTTGTTGTTGTTGTTATTTTTTTTCTTAAGATGGGGTTCAAGTTAATGAATTGAAATGTGAACACAATAATTCAGAATGTCGACTTGTCATTGAAAAGGAATGGTCACTTCACTTTCAATTTTTAGAAAAAAAAAGAAAAAGAAAGAAGGCTAAGAACGTAAAATCACACCATAGAGACGGTGGTGTGGCGGTGTGAGTTGGGAGTGTATGTTGGACAAGTTGGTAAAATGAAGAAACGGATATTTTATTTTTATACAACTTGATTGACGAGAAGTTTATTTTTTACATATTACTCAAAATAATAAATTTTAAATTATTAACTTGAAATAATTGTGCATTTATAAATTTATTTGATTTAATTATTTTAATTTATGATTATGTATTATTGAATTTTTTTATTAGAGATGAGAAAGATAAAAATTGAAGCACCCATTTTAAAGTTACGAGTGCTATACAAATAATGAACCAAATTGATACTTTACATGCTTCATGTGTATATTAAAATAGTGACAAAAGTGGAGGAGGGAAAGGTTGTTAGGTTTAGATATTCTATTATTTTAAGTTAAATTATTCACGTTATTCTTATAATTTTATTTAACTTTTAATTAAATTTTTATAATTTAAAATTTTGTAATTAAATTTTTATAATTTAATAAAATTTTAAATTATTTTATAAACTTAAATTTTTTTATCAAATTTTATTAAATTTTGATAATATTCTAATTATATATTATTTTAATTTTATTAATTTTTTTTAATTCAAGTTAATTTAATTATATCACTTAATATAAATTATATTTTATTTCAAAAGTTAGTTTACATTATTATTTATTTTTTTATTTTTATTAACATAAATTATTTATATTTAGAGTATTAAAATATTATAAAATGACAATATTAATAAAATGTAATATAATTTTAATAAAAATTTTGACACTATAAATTAATTTAAAAATTTATTAAATTATACAGACTTAGTTAAAAATTAAGTAAAATTATATAAACTTAAAAAATAATTTAAGCATTATTTTATTGTGTATTAGATAATAATATTTAATTTATTTATTTCTTTACATTATAAAGTGACAAAGTCTTTAAATTTTATATTAATTTTTAATTTTATTTTTAAAATTTATTTATAGTTAATTTTATATTTAAAATTTGTTTATAATTAATTTTATTTTTAAAATTTTAAATTACAATCAATTTCATCTTATAACCTAATATTGTTCAAATTATTAATAAAAAATTATGATATAACATTTAATATTATATCTTTAAAATTTTATTTTTTTATCTAATATTTTAATATTACATCAAATATCATGTCACTATTTTTTTAATAATTTATACTCATAAAATTAAAGTAATTATAATTTAAAATTTAATAAATAAAATTGATTATAAAAAATTTTAAGAATAAAATTTAAAAATAATATAAAATTTAAAAATATAAAGTACTATTGTTTTAAAAAATTATATAATATATAAAATAAAAAATTAAATATCATTTATCAATATACACAGACAAACGACGTGTTGGAAAAGCGTATTCTAGAGGAATAGTAAATACAAATAGCCAAGTCCACAGAAAGGCTAAGCTACGGAGTGAGCTGATGACAGACGAGATATGGGACCCACTTTGTGGTTTGGAAAAAGGGATGATGCGGCGACGAAGGCAACTTCGTAGATATATATATATATATATATATATATATATATATATAATACATTTATCCATTCTTCATCAATGTGACCTTTCTTAATTTCTAATAAATGAATCTTGTAAATAATAATGGTATAGATTATATTGATTTTATATAATGTATAAGTTATTTTTTTATATATTTATATTTTATTTATAATTATTTTATTTGAATATTAATGATTTAGTTCTTCAAATATTATTTTTCTCTGAATTTAATTATTTAAAAATGAATAAGTCAAAATAACCCCGGTATTAAGAAAGTTTCTGCAAAGTGATAAATAGAAGTTTATATAACTATTAACTTATGATTAAGATGTCCAAATGACATTCTTCTATTAAAATGATGTTATTTAAGTAAATTTTTATTTAAATTTGAGTTTTTTTATCAATCACATGACTTTACAGAAGTTTTCCAAATAAAATTATGTTGGAGAAAATGTGACATAGAAAAATTTTTGTTATAGATTAATAGTTACATGGATTGGGAAAATTTTATCGAGTAAAATTATACTCTCTTTTCATTTGCTTTAAAAATTACACTCTTTTTTTTTAAGATAAAAAATTATACAATTTTACTTATTTCAACCAAAACACTCTTATATTTATTTATTTGTATAATTAAATATATATTTATCTAATATAACAAATTATTTATAAAAAATTAAAATAAAATAACTGTATAATTTTTAATTAAAAATGAAAAATGAAAAAATAATTTTTACTAATAAATTATAATTTTTTTAAAAAATTTAATAATGTCATTAAAAATATTATAGTCAAAATAAATAAAATTGTAAGTAAAATATTTTAATCAATAATATTTTAATATTTAAATGGAAGGAAATGTAGATTTTAAAAATAAAAAATAGAGAAGTATAGTTTTGACACATCTCAATGAATAATAATATAATTTATTCTTATTTTAATAGAGAGAAAATTTTTAGAATATTCAATTAAAAAATTAAATTAAGAAAAAGATAATCTTTTTTTTTTTGGCTATGTTTGGAATTATTATTTGATATTTTTAAAGAAAATTTTTAATTTTGTTTCATAGATGTAATAAAAAAATTGTTTTTATTAATAACAAAAATAACTTTTTTAAAGTTAAACCAAACACCTCAACTTGAAAAAAGAACTAAAAATCACAACAATAAGGAAACTTAAGGGAACAAAAGCAGATTACACCTCAATTTTTAACATCACAAAATATGTTATACCAAACCAAAAACCATGGAACCTGCTTGGGAAAATAATTATTTTTTCATTTAAATATTGTGATTAAGCCATGTTTCTTTCTTTTTTTTTAAAAAAAAATACATTGCAAACTGATATAATACCAAGAATTTTAAATTTATTGGTTGTGGTGGGATTTGCCAACGTGATACATATTGCAATTCTAATTCTGAATAGTAAGCATGATGATGAGTTTGTGATAACAAATAATATAGAATAGGACGACAATATAAAAGTATTTAATACACGTAAAAGGTTTAAGTTAGTTGATAAGAAGAGAAATTTTTAAAGAGCTGTCTGAATTAAAAAAACTTGTAAAAGGGTTAGCTTTATATAGAAAAAATGCGACGTTTTTAGTCAGGTAAGGACAGACCGTACAGACGAACAATTGTAATTTGTAACAGAAGGACATTTATTTATTTCTGCAATATAAATGTGATATTTGTTATTTAAAAGTAGAGATTAAAGCTAATTATGATTAAGAGTTGAACCAGTCAAAATGAACCAACTGATCACCCAACCCAGTTTTGCCAGCCAGTTTGCTGGCTTGGATTGGCTCAATGTAATGGATTCAAACTATTTTACTCACACAATTATATTTAAAATAAGGCTAAAATTCAAACTATTTTATCTACACAATTATTGACCTAATTTTTTTTAAAATTCTCAATTTGTACAAAAAAATTAATCTCATTCATTTTTTTATCTAAAATTCTCATGGAAGGTCAATTGTCAAATCATTTAAAAAAAATTGTACAATGTCTAAAATTTTAAAAAAAATTTATACCAGGTCTAAAGTTTATAAGTTTTTTACATTTTAATATAATATATTTTTTCTTAATAATTTAAATGGAAAATTTGACACAAGAAATTTCTTACATAAATTACAAAATTTTTTTAAAAAAAATAATTTAAGACAACTTTTTTATAATTTAAAAAAGTTATTTACACAACAAAAGAATTCTAGAAGATTTCTCCATTTTAGCCTTCAAACTATGGGCCACCTTGTGGTATTCTTCTTAATTACCAAAGATAAGATCTTTCCATCTTTTTTCAAGTAAAAAATGTTGTAATTTTCAAAACATATGTTTCATAACTCACAGAAATTATGTTACATTTGAATTTCATAACCTACAATGGGCCACCTTGTGGTATTCTTCTTAATCGGATCTGGTATTTTTCTTTGGGCTTCGGCATCTGCTCAATTTTTCCATTTTGTTGATTTTCTCCTCATTTACTCAATGCGTTGCACCGTTTGCTTGATATTCATTTTCACCAAGAAGCTGCATTATCTTCTAGTATCAATAATGTCTTTTGCCTTAATAAAACTTTGGTTAAAATGTCCCTAACTACTCTTAATTACAAGTTATGCGCCAAAAACTTTTTCAATTATCAAAATTAACTTAAAATTTTACATTTTATATAAATAATCTTATCTATCAACTTTTTATTCGAAACTCTCTAACAAAAAAAATTGAATCATTTAAAAAATTATATTTTGATATAAATTCATCTTATTAACATATCATTATTTTGTTAAAATTTTAAATACAAAAATTAATGAAGTAAATTTTTAGAAAAATTACAAATTTAAAAATTTTAAGCTAACTTTTATAATATAGAGTTATTTACACGTACAAAATTTTTACATTTTAACCTAATATGATAAAAATCAAAATATCTATTTATATATTATACAAAATAGATAATTTTTGTTATACATATCACACAGATTTTTTATTAAAATTCTATGTTGTCCTAAAATTTCATGTCACATGTCTTCTCAGGATTAGGGTTTTCTGCACATACAGAATGGTTTCGCTAGTTCTCTTCATGATATACTCCCAGGTTAGAGCAACGGTTCAAGATCACTGGTTTAATGTGAAGTTTGAGTACCCTGCACAAAAAATTGATTCACTTGGGAACAATTCAATAATGAAAACAATTTTGATATAACTTTTAAAAATTGCCATCAATTTCTTTAATAAAAAATTTACCTATATATAATTTATCTAACTCATCTTTTATGATATAAATAACTGTATTTACATCTAGTAATTTTATAATCCAGTATACGTTGCCTTCAATGGATAAATAAAGTTTGATTATTCATTGGATGGCTGAAATTCTTCAACTTGCGTAAGCAAAGAATGGTACAAGTATTATAATCATCAACTCAATAGTCATTGGGCACAATGGATTAGAAGTTGAAGAGAACAGCAAAATATGATGTTAGCAACTTTTTTTTACCTTTTAGAGAAAAGAAGAAATTTTTCCTTAAACCATCCCATTATATCAAATCAAAACTCAGCCTGTTATTTTGTAACAATGATGTTAGCAACTTAGCATACCATAAAAATGAAATCAATACAGTAACTAGTATAAACATCATCAGCATGGAAAATTTATTCTCATCCACAGCAATGTATGCTGTGTAGGAAGGTGTCCTAAGATTTTCCAATTTCATCACCTGATGAATGATATGGACAAAGGAAGAATCCCTATAAACTCCAAGACAGTAAATGGGAAAGAGTCCGGAAACAAATTATCCTACATGACCAGTCCAACAAACTGATACAACTAGATGATAATATAAGAACAAAAGCATTCATACAAGACCATGAATATACACCAGAAATCTATAACTTCACACACACAAATGACTGCTACAATGACAAAAATGAACTAGAAAAACTAATTGTGGGAGTAATACTACAAAACTCAGTCCCTTAGATGTTGATTAACGAATGCGATCATATCCGCACATCATTACAGGTCTGTAGGCTCATCACCGTTGTGTATAATATACTCCCAGTCAGTAAAACGATAAGAAAACGCAAACAGAGAAATCATACAACATACAAAAAGGCATCTTTCAGAGGAAATATAATTATATAAATATAGTTGCTCCAGTGTTCTCCCAAAGCAGCAGCAGAAAAAAGTTGCGGGAGGGATTAGAAAAAGCAACACAATTTCTATCGCTTCAAGGGAACGAGTCAAATGGGAACGGAAAAAATCCACACTAACCAGATAATGAAGCATCCACAATTGAAATTCTCGTCGCCATAGAAGGATTGAGAAAATATTATAGAGAAAAGAAATTCAGAGGAGCATACAAACCCAGGCTATTTCAGCTCAGACGAAGGAATGTAAACCCTAATTTCGGCTACATGGTTCAGACTTCAGAGTAGGAGGCGCAAGGGTCCTATTCTTATAGAACCAATGGGAGAATTGATCGGACGGATAAAACGAGATCCAACGATTTAGGGTTTAGCGGCTGATATTCCTTCTTGAATTTTTAGGTGGGTCATTGGGTTTGCCGTGTTGATTGGATTGGTCTTCATTACTATTGGGCCAAGTCCATCTCACAGACGTTGTAACAGAAGAGTCTATTGGGCCAAGCGAAATATGCCTCACCCTCATCCAAGTTGGAGAAGAGATCTGATAATGTCCAAACGAAAAATAAAATTTAGTTCAAAAAAATAAAATTTAAGTAAAAATAACAATTATATAAAAAAAATTTAGGTGCAGAATTTATATCTTTATCATCATATTCTTTAAAAAAAAATTGATATATATTATTTATATTATTTATCTTTTTTATAATTAATTTTTTTAAAAAAAATTATACATTTTATTTTAATTTCAAAACTTCATAACAAAAATATAAAGAAGTACATAAGTCTACTTCATTATATAAAAATATGTATATATCATATTTTTAGTAAAGAATGTAATAATGAAAAAGCTTAAACTCTTCATATTCCATAAAATATAGAGCTTTGGGTGAATCTGATTCCACAACCACAAACCTAAGCTACAAGGCATGGAACCAGCGCGATTTGCCACTGATTACACACAAATAACGAAGGATTCCAACATAGTTTCAGCTTAAAAGTGAACTATTCCAATAACTTTTGTTCATATATAAAATGGACAAAGTTAATAATTAAATTAGAAGACAAATTTTTTATGATGAAATAAATAAAGGATTAAAAGTACAATTAGTAATTAACCTCAATGTCGAGAACAAATATTCTTGACAATAACTGGAGCACTATATCAATTTTCTTTTGACAGGCCAAATATTTAGGTATGATTTCCTTTGAAGTTAGCATAATCGTCTATCATAGATTCCTTGCCTGCCATTAATCAATTAATGCGCCTCTTCTACCTTCCTTCTCCTTGATGCCATTAGTTAATTAATTAGCTTGACTTGGACTTGGATTAAACGTAATTAAGTCATTCTTTACATTTGTTAATTTGATTATACAACATTATTTGAGTGATCAACTTTGTGTTAATCACGTGCTTTATATTTATATTTCCCTTTTATATAATATTGTCATAAAATAAATTAAGAATCACCATAAGGTATAATATATATATGTATATATAAAAGATATAAAAGTACATTTTATATTTTTAAATTTGTTTAAAGTTATTTTGTAATTAATTTTTTTATAAAATTTAAAATTACAATTAATTTCATCATATGCCCTAACGTAATTTAAATTACTAACAAAAATAGTAATATAACATTTATTAATAAATTTTAAGAGTATGAATAAAATTTTAACAACATTCAAACATTAAACAATAATATATATTTTTAAATTATAAAGTTTTTACTCTTATTCAATTATTATCTAATGTGAATAAAATTTTTTAATAGATACTTCATATATGATTTAAATAATTTTATTAATATTTTTATATATTTTTTTAAATGTAATATTATATCATTATTTTTTATTAATAATTTATATAATATTAAGTCGTAGGGTAAAATCAATTACAATTTAAATTTTAATGACAAAATTAATTATAAAAAAATTTTAAAAATAAAATTAAAAAGTAATATAAAATTTAGATAAATAAAATATGTTTTTACCTAAATCTAACATCAATATTATTTATATGCTCTTTATCTTTCATTCGGAAGAACCTAAATATTTCTTCCCGTTCTTATATATTGAATTCTACAATCTCTCAACTCGGTTTTGTTTTCTAGATATTTTTCATAAAATGAGTAATTTCCTTTGGAAGACCTAATTATAAGTTACATCTATATGAGAAATTTATTGATACAAAATTAAAAAAAAATTCTCACAATTATTATATTATTTAAATTAACTCTAATTAAACATACATACAATGTGTTGACAAAATTATCCTCTGTTAAGCATATCTTATATATAAATATTGCAACTAATTAATCTTCTTTATGTAAAAATGATATATAGTTAGGTTGTCATTGGTAAATAAGCAAAACAATCTTCTCACCTAAACAACTTAATTTGACAAGCGTCTTTGAACGAAACGTCCAAATTTAATTAATTATTAGAATACACTACAATTAATTACCACATTATCATCTAAGTCTACATATTCATCATCGATCCATGAAGACCAATGCTCACCTGGTTAATTTTGTACTAATCTAGTCAAATTTGTTAGGCTCAATGTTGCCTATGACTTACACTCAAATTTTACATTAATTAAATCAGTAAATTATTAATTTTGACAATAAATTTCAGATAGAGATTTGGAAAAAGATTAATTGGAAGTTTGAGATGACGATAACATAGTATAATTTTAAATTTATTTGAAAGATATATGAAATTATTATTAATTTTATTTAAAAAATATTTATCTAAATCATTAATTCAATTATATATTGGTACCTCTCTTGTTTTAAAAATTATGTAAAATCAATACATCTGAAGTTTAATAAAATGTTAAACAAATGTTATTTTAAATGTAGTTTTTATCAATAAAGCTAACATTTTTAGTATTAATTTATTAAAAAATAATAAAATTATTTTACTATCTTTTCTGACACATTAATTATAAGTATTTCATGTTGAAATTTAATGCAAATTTAATTATATTACAAATAAAATCTCAACCTTATTCTATATAAAAAGTGATCTCTATTACATAAAATAAATTAAATAAAAAATTAATGTAATTTTTTAAATAATAGTAAAAGTAATTTAGTCAAAATTTATGAGAATTTTATATAATTTACTCTATAATTTAATATCTCTATTTTTAAATTATCATGATTAATATTTCTATATATAGTTATATTTTATTTTATATGTTAGTATTTTGAATTATCTAAAACCATGATTATCCATTTAATAGTTACAAGGTCATTTTCGAAAGTTACAGAGACAAGTCTAACCCTTTTATGTTTTGTTGTTAGAGACACGCACGCAACTTCATCGTGTCGCCACAAGCTACGATTTGTGAGTGTGATATGATAGTTTGCTCATCAAACCAAAACTCTATTTATTTATGTATTTTGTTTAAACAAAAAGTTGGTGACAACCTCCAAGAGAAATAACGTACCATAAAGAATAATTTACGTCAATTACACGTTCGGAAAAATTAAATATAATTTCTTTGAATTATAGTGCTTAATTAATTACAATTTATTTAAGTAAAGAAAAATGGTAGTAAGTAGCATGTTTAAAAAATTAATAGATGTTCAATCTAAATAATTATTGTATAAATTTAAATTATAAATAATTTTATTTAATTATAGTTATTCAATTAATTTTTACATGTCAAGAGATCTTTTTAAAAAAAGATATCTACCAAACAAAATTTTGAATGATTTTAAAACAAATAAATTTTTTTTTTTTTGTAAATTCTTGACTATTAGTGATAACCCACATTAATTGAGTAATTAATTACAATTTAAATATTCAAACTTTGAATTACAAAGGTTTATGCTCTTCTAGAAAATTAAATAATAAAACGTTATATATCTTTAAAAATTAAAGTTTAAAAGTTATGTGATTGTCATGTAATATTTTAGACAATAAAGTAATATATTGACTCTAAATGCATATGTGCCTTCGTAGGCCATATATAACGTAAGGGTTTTAATTTATGTAACGAATTAATTATGGCATATATTCCCCACTTGCACGATGCATCAGTACTAAAGAAAATGAATAAAAATTAAATATTATTATTTAACTGTGGAATTTTTCAGAAAACTTATATACAATTATATGACGAAGCGCGTAGATGACACTTCTGAAAATAATTAGTTGATGTAGTTAAATAGTTTATTTTTAGGTTTTGATCTTAACTGAAAAAAAAATTAATTACCAGTTGATCTCGACCGTTCATAATGTCTGTATTCTTTATTATTCATTCATATACACATCTCTGTATGGCCGTGGAATTGAATCTCATACTTTTGCAATGATTGAAAAGGCCTATATATATACTTATTCATTTAAGAAGAAATAATACTAATAGTTTCTTTACACCTTAAATAAATATTTTCAATTAACTTCATTTTAATCTTTCACTTCATTCCTACCGAAATATTTTCAATGAACAACGCTCTAGTTTGACATTTAAATTAATCTCACTAAAATCAGATAGTTTTTTTAAAAAAAATATATGGTGGGGTGCATGGGAAATGTATCCACTATATATCTAAGTCAAAATTGATAATAATTTTTAAAGATAATTTTATTTTAATTAAAGTTGCAACTTCCAAAGAAAAATTGAAGAGGATAAGGTTGAAGAATCATCTCTACACGTGGTTTCTTGAGATACGTTTAAGTATGGTGCCATTCACAATACTTTTTTTTTTTTAAAAAAGGAAAAATTATGTACTTTAATTAAACAAAATTTAATAAAAGCTTGAGGTGTCTAAAATAAACGTTCCCATGAAAGAGGATATGGATGAAACTGAAAAAGCGAAGAGTGAGAGAGCACATATGGTGTATGGCCCCCCCATTCAGATGTACCACATGTCCTAATTGATAAGTCCTACCCTTTACTCAGTTACATAGAAAGGGATAAGATCATCATCAGATTTCTAGTTATTTTAATAACTTGGATATATGTACTTTAAGAGTTAATGTCATTAATCTTATACTTCTGAATCATATTGCTAAATTTTATGTATATATATACTTCTTTATTTGATGTATGTTATATATATAGGAAGTTGCACCTTTGACTTATTATGTATTTCCTCAATCTATATTTACGTGTCAATAATACCATTATTCGTGTTTATTATCCATTACCTAAAATGAAATGTAAAACTGAAACCAACTAAATAAAATCTATTTTGTGTTACTAGCTAGTGTACGTGTTGGGAGTCTGCTCAACAATTTAAGAATTTGCATCATCTATACCTTTTATTTTATAAAATATTTTATTCTTTTTCTTCTGTGTTCAAGGAATATATAGTATTTTATAAGTATATGTATATTTTGATAAAAAAACATATATAATGATAAACGATGGCCAATTGTGTATATAGCCAACTGTATTTTAATTAGTTGCGTTGATGTGATTCCAGTGATTAGTTCATTTCATCTATAGGGTGATCGCGTCCAACCATGGCTACGATCTCTCTGAGGCCAAGTCAACGTTACTTTAATTCAAAATATTTCAATCTTAATCATGTTAAAAGAAATTTTAATTTTCTTGATATAAAATTATTTGATATTTAAAATATAATAGATACTAAATATTTTATAAATTAAAATTAAAAATAATTGTAATATTAATAAAAGTATAATTTTTTTTATAATATATATTATTTAAATATTAAATATCAAATATTAAATATTTTATTTATTTATTTATAGAAAATAAATATAAAATATTTAAAATTAACATTTATATTTATCTAATATTTAATAAATAATTATATTTTAGTATTCGTAAACTATATTTTTTAAAAGAAAGCCATCATTTAACGCAGTGAACGTCCATTTCGGAAGTCTCCTCCTAGTAACCTTACCGTCACTCTTGAATCTGCTAAAATATATATAGTATTAATTAGTCGATTGTATATATCTACTCAAACATCAAAGATGATCCTCGCCTTTTAACTCAAATATCCTGTATGACAAACACATCTAGATATTAACTATATATATATATAATAATTAATTATATTAGCTAGAGCTTATTGAATATATCGTTATGGTTATATATATAATACACAATTGTTAATTAAATAAATTAAAACGTGGTATATAAATTATGTACAATAGGACAATAATTCATCGATCCCATGTGCAATCAACTACCTTTAATTAGTTTCTTAGAGTTATTCCGGCGTTAGAATCTAATCGTATATTCAATTGTATTAATTAAACAAATTTTATAATCAAGGGTCGCAATCATGTGCGTATTCACAATAAAAGAAATAGCTATTATATATTTGGCTTAAATAATTTTTTAATCTACTGTAATATTGACGTTTAAAAATGGACATATATATCATTCTATTATATTGTGAGTTCATACATATACAATCTCCAAATATCGTCACATCGTTTCATAATCATATCTAATTGTTCGTGAATTTCTTCAGATTTCTCTTATTTTCGTATAAAAAAAATCTCTCGCCCTTAATTTATGTCTAATTAACTCAGCTTTAATTCACACTTTTCTAAACTCGTGTAATTGTTTAATGTGATATTTTAAATTTTTCCAATTTTATTCTAAGTCCTAATTAACTCCTCTTTGACTAACCCACTACCACAGTGCTGTTGATCATTTTTTTTTTTGGTATAATAAAAATTTAGGTATAGATATGATATTTCAATATAAAGTTAGTGTTAGCTTTGAAGCTCAGAGAACATTAATACAAGATTTACAGATAATACATAAATAAAAAATTACTTGAATTTAAATCTAAATTATGTCATTATCATGAACAAAAGGTAATTAAATAAGCCAATTCTCATTATCTTCTTAATCATTCTTAATTCAAAGTATTTTCTATAATGAAATTTGGATACATTAATTTGGGGAAACAATTGGAATTTGAGAAATTTCAATTTCACACACACACACAAAATTATATACATGTGTGTGTGTGTGTGTGTGTGTATAGGTACAATATAGTATATTGTTGTGCTGAGAGAGTAATCTTGAAAAAGTGTAGAATGTCAAATTTTAATTAATAAAAGTGAAACCAGTTCTTTCATAAGAATAGTAAAATTAATATATTTTATCCCACATTAATTATATTTAATGCTATTAGTTAACTTGCAAATGAGCATAGGTATAGCATTTGTCTTTTTGGAAAATACAACAAAGACAATATTTTTTTTTAAAAAAAAAGAAGAAGTAGAAGAAAAAAAAATTAAAGAAGTCATTATCTATGCAGGTATACATTGCTTTTTCACTTAAATGGATCATTAGGAAATAACGAAAAGAAAACATCGAAAAACGACCTAACGGAGATACCAAAAGACATAAAGAACTATATTTAAAGAATGGTAGTGGAAAAATAATTACTAATATTATGTTCATCAAGAAGAGCTCTATGTAACCTCTAAAAGTCACAAAGATTTGGATGCAAAAGAACGACATTGTTTTCTCTGAAGCGATGTTTTCCACACGCAGATGACTTGTCTGGACAAAGACATCATGGGGATTAGGAAACACTTGAATATATAATTTCAATATCTTCAATTAAATTCATTTATAATTAATTAAGCACTCAATTTAAATTTTCTTGCTTTTTCTTGGCTATGACGAAACACCAAGTAATATCACCATGGCCTCCAAGCTAGCCAAAAGTCACTATAACCAACAAGCACCACAAATACGATAGCCATACGTATGTAAGTATAGAAATGAGCCCCAAGAGATGTTTAAAAGCCACATAAAAGAAAAAAAAAGTAATTCATAAGATAGTGATTTTATTCGTATAATTTTAATTTATCATTCCTTTCTTCCTTGCCATGTATGTATATAGGTGTAAAGTAAAACAATTAAATAGTCTTGTCACAATGACTATGAGTATATTATACATATTCGATAGTATTTTTTTAAAATTATATTTAATATTTTATATAAATAAAATATTAAATAAGATATAGATAATAAAATATAATTATTTATAGAGTATTAAGTAAATATAAATATTAATTTATGATATTATATATTCGTATGATATAAATGATGAGCAAGATATTCGGTGTTTAATATTTAAATAATATATGTTATTAAATAAAATGTTATATTTTTAGTTTTAATAATTATTTTAAATTTTTTTATTGTACAACAATATTTTGTAGATATTTATTATAATATTTAAAATTTTTTATTGGATAAAAATTAGATATCAGATATTAAATAAATTATTTGATTTTAGAATATACATCTAATATTTTATATTTATTAATTTTTTAAGTATTTTAAGTATTAAATAATTTTAGATACAGATATTCAAAATAATATTTTTTTAATTTGATTAGAATTTGAGTACGGGATATTATAGACAAATATGAATACAAATAATATAAAAATGAATAGATACTTGTCTATTATCATTCCTACTTGTGAAAGCTTTGAGTTTACAATGTAATAAATTAAATTTTTAATTAAATAATTAATAATGCCCTAAATGTTGGATGATATCCAGTTAATTTACTTTTAACCTAACACCATTTTTGAAGTAATAGTCAATTCATGACGAAAACTTGAAGTGACACCACCACCCACTAGATAATTAAATTAAATTCAAGTTAAACCATTGACTAGTTATGCAATTCCTGAATTATATCTTAATTAACTTGTACGTAATAATAAAGTCATATATTTACGGTTACGACTCAGAGCATCTTATCACAAATCACTATTATTGTACTAATGAGGTTAAATATAGTAAAATAGGTTAATTAATCACAATGCAATGAATTAAAATTTAAATTTTTATTAAAATAATATTTAAATTTAATATTTGATAATATTTTAAATAACATTATTTTTAATAAAAAATATATGAAAAAAAAACCACTATTATTTTTTATTATTATTGTGTAGATATATATGGTTGAAGTTTCCAAAGCTTGTATTGTATGCGAACGCAAATAAGGATAAACTGGTGAGAATTCTGATGTGTGTTGTATTATGTGATATCATTTTGCAAGTCGATCCTTTCCACGAAAGTGACTCGTGTGTGTCCACATTGTTTCATTGGTGGGCGTAATTAATTAAACTTTGTTTTTATCTTTCATGTTAATTAATTTAATTACTTTTCTTTGCTTTGAAAAGAAGAAGATGAACCCAATTGGCTAAGCTTCTTATCCATTTCCATGGAAAACGCGGCAAATATACATTGAATATCCGAAACAGTTCAAGTAATTACATGCTGATGGTACTGTGTTCTGAACAAATGTCATGCATGTGTTATTTTCAGAAAACTGCATATACAGGAAGTAGTGAATGCAGTTAATTAAATATATGCATACAAATTAATTTGTCTTCATGTCTATATATTTTATAATATTATGAAAATGATAAAGAAATAAAATGAATAAATAAATATTTTTTTAAGGAAAACCCCAGCTATTCTTGTAAAGGTTTTCTCGGAGTTAAAAGCCCTTGCATGTGAATTATTATTATTATTTTTTTTGTCATGTGAAAGGAACATTAAATGGTGAATTAGTGCTCCACTTGTTATAATGAGAATATATATGTTCTGCTAAACTATAAAATAATGAATAAGTCATTGTCAATTTGTCAGACTGTGAATTCTAAAATGGAAAAAGGGCATTAATATATATCCTTATCGGAAAAGTTATCTAGAATTGATAAATTAAACAGAGAAAAGTAAACTGAACGTACTATCTCAATTAATCAGCAACGCACCAAATTATTCTGATCCTCACACTTAAATTATTTAAATGATTTTTATTATTCAATTTAAAAGTTAGAGATCACATCACCCTGGTTTTATCGTGCAGAAAACTAATTAAGAATATTTCCTTAAATATATTGTTCGAGATAAGTAATATCACACAGTTTACTGTCAATTTTATTGATTAATGGATGATTAATTTAAATTTTTTAGATTGTCCTCTTGTCGCTTTTTTACAATATTACTAATAACTTGACACTATAAAAGTTAAAAAAATTCGTCAAAAATATCTTTTTCAACCATTAATTACACAACATTTTGTTCCTTATAAATACTTCCTCGTTTTTCCATGTTAATCAGTTATTAATCCTATATTAAAAGAAGTTTGTCGGAGCCAATTAATTAATTTCGTCCGAATAAGTCATCAAATAACTATTCAAGAAGTTACGTATAAATTAAACGCAAAGGTTAGTTTTGAAAATATATTAACTATGAGTTGATGTGTTGAGAAAAAGAAAAAGAAAAAGAATCTTTGTAAATTCTATTACTTAATTATTCCCTACAATTATTAGTTCCTATCTTTTATAACTAAGTAATTTCATTTGTCAATTTTATGTCTATATATATATGTGTGTGTGTGTGTGTGTTATATGCTTGTTTATTGGAATTGTCGAACCTATGTTGTTTTTCATATTCGTTTGGAAAGCCACCATCACTCTTGTAAAATAATAATAAGGAAAAATGGATGATTTCAATGTCCATAAAAGCAAGCAATTAGATCGTAATTATATTTAAATTTTCTTCATATATAGTGCGATCAAAGTCTCCTCCATGATCGTAATATATATATATATATATATTACCAAACATATATAATATTCAATTTCATTTCAATACAAGCTTAGAGATTATACCAAATAATATAAATTATTGGTTCCAATTATATGTGACAAATATGTCAGTAATCAGAGCCACGTGGATTACGCGTCAGGCCCTACAAGGGGAGCCGCGCAAGTTACTGCCACGTAGGTTTGTTGAAAATATGCGCAGAATCATTTTGATTTTTGACTTTTTATTCCCTCATCATATAATTTATTTACATTTTACCTCTGAAAAATCAAAATCAAAATCTGGTGACGTACCTTTTAATTTTTATAATTAATTAGCTATTTTAAAAGATCGATTATGGTAAAGGATAAATGTTAGCGTATTGCGAGCACAAGACAAAAGAAGGTTGTAAAGATGTAAAAGAAAATAACATATTATTAATTAAAATGAAAAAAAAAAAAGAAAAAGGGCAGTGCTAGGAACAGCGAACGGCATGGCGCCACGTAGGGGAATGAAGACGAAGGAGGCGGTGGTCCCGGGGTAGAGTGTGGGAGCACCCGGTAGCCGGTAAGTATGGAAGTGCAGAGTGGAGAAGGAAAAAAACGGAAGGAAACGACAACGTTTCACCGCCTCGACAAGCATTATAAATACGTGTATGGAGATGCAATTCCTCCATCAATTCCACCATATCATATTCATACGTGGTGTTAGTCCCTGTCTCTTCGTTTCATAATCTTCTCCTTCTTCTTCGTTTCTCTTTTCTTCTCTCTTCCCATTATCTTCTTATTAGTAATTACTCTCTCTTTATAAACCTTTCTTTCTCCTCCTTCTTCGTTTTCTTAATCCATCATTATCCTCTTATATCTCTCTCTCGTTAATTTACTGCCGTATCACAATGTGTGGAATACTTGCTGTGCTTGGCTGCTCTGACAATTCTCAATCCAAAAGAGTCCGCGTTTTGGAGCTTTCTCGCAGGCATGCAATTTTTCATCTTCCTATAAATTTCATTCATATTTTGGCTTTCATTCTGGATTAATTATTTCCTCTTCTTAACATCCATCCTTCAGTTCAAACTTTCTTTCTGTCTTTTTCCTCGTGATATATATATATATATATATATAAAATATCCTATGTGACAGACTCAGTTTCTGGGAGCTACAATTAAATGTTTAGTATTGAGTCCTTAAAAAAATTTGTTGATATATGTATTTATTCAAAATTTTTATGATAAATCCCTTTGATTATTTCGTAGTATGAAAACCTATGGAGAATTAGCCGTCTGGTATATATGTAGTCTGTTAATTAAGGCATTGATATTGAGACTAAATTGATGAAGATTAAGCTATGTGAGTCTGTGGGGTTGCGAAAATGGAATGGATTAATTTTAATCAAGGTTAAAATTTTTATATTAAGTGTTGGACAATATTTTAAATAAAATTACTGTCTTTAATAAAAAATACTTGTGAAAAAAAAAATTATGTGAGACTAGTGTAGTAGTATAGTTGATTTTCCTCGTTTTAATGTCATTTTTTGAGTATAGCCGTTAAATATTTTATAAAATGAGTTAATTCAGTTATGGTCCATTTACATATTTAACGAGTATCTAAGGATAATTACAGAGGAATTTGATAAGATAAGGGAAAAACGTATGAAACATATAATGGGGTAAATTAGTTATGATTTTATTTTTTTTCTTATGTTTTTTACTTGTATAATATAACAAGTACTAATTAAATATCTTTTTGATTAATAAAAAAAGTATTTTCTTAATTCAAAATACATAAAATGAGAAAAAAAAAGTTGAATGAAGAAATGGAACTTTTAATAGAATAAACGAATATAGTGACATATGTTTTAATTCCATCATTTTGTGCAAGTAAAGTTTGAGAATTTAGAATTAAGGTGTGGTGATTGATGTGACTGAGTGCAGATTGAAGCACCGTGGTCCAGACTGGAGTGGGCTACATCAACACGGTGACTGCTATTTGGCTCACCAACGCTTAGCCATCGTTGATCCTGCTTCTGGTGATCAACCTCTGTTCAATGAAGACAAATCCATTGTTGTCACGGTACATATATCTTCACTCAATCTTACCTTTTCTTTATCTTTGCCTCATCGTCTTTATACCATTTATGGCATATTTCATATACAGGTGAATGGGGAGATTTACAACCACGAACAGCTCAGGCAAAAACTCTCCAACCACACCTTCCGAACCGGCAGTGACTGCGATGTCATCGCACATCTGGTCAGTCATTTTTATTCATTTTTGTAACAATTTTGATTGTTTTACTTGTCGTTGATGTGAAATGTTAATGAATGGATTTAACAGTATGAGGAACATGGAGAGAACTTCGTGGACATGCTGGACGGTATCTTTTCCTTTGTTCTTCTGGATACACGCGACAACAGCTTCCTGGTTGCGCGAGATGCCATAGGGGTCACTTCCCTTTACATTGGCTGGGGATTAGATGGTAATTAATTAACAAAACAATTAATCTTTTAAATTTAATAATTTCATGTATGTATGTATGTATTAATTTAGTTTAATCTTTTCTTGAATTGAATTAGGGTCTGTTTGGATATCGTCCGAGTTGAAAGGGCTGAACGATGACTGTGAACACTTCGAGTGGTTCCCTCCTGGTCATTTGTACTCCAGCAAAGCAAGAGGGTTCCGCAGATGGTACAACCCTCCTTGGTTCTCTGAGGCCATTCCATCTGCCCCTTATGATCCTCTCGCTTTGAGACATGCTTTCGAAAAGGTAATTCAAATCTTCATCTTCATGGACTTCTTGTACAGTACTTTTTGTTCATATATATATATATATATATATAACTTGAGTGGTGATGCAATTGGTGTGATAATAATAAACAGGCAGTGATAAAGAGGTTGATGACAGATGTGCCATTTGGTGTATTATTATCTGGAGGTTTAGACTCTTCCTTGGTTGCATCCATCACTGCTCGCTACCTTGCTGACACAAGGGCTGCCAAACAATGGGGAGCAAAATTACACTCTTTCTGTGTTGGCCTTGAGGTGATCATACGTGCTTCTTTATAACCAATTAAACATTATTTATTCTCTTCAAAATTATGAATGACAATGCAAGTTTAATAGTTTCTTTTTCCTTTGATTTTGTTGTTAAATTGTGATTTGGTCTAATAATGCTTCATTTTATTGAGCAGGGTTCACCTGATTTGAAGGCTGCAAAAGAAGTTGCAGACTATTTAGGGACTGTCCACCATGAGTTTCACTTCACTGTTCAGGTCACTTCAACTAAAAAAATACTACTTTCCATTTTTCAGCTCAAGATTAGATTAGAGACCCTACAATTTACAACTAACTTAAAAGTAGTTCTAAAGCATATCTATACTGTGTATGCAGGATGGCATAGATGCCATAGAGGAAGTTATCTACCACATAGAAACCTACGATGTGACGACAATAAGAGCCAGCACACCCATGTTTCTCATGTCAAGGAAGATCAAATCATTAGGAGTGAAAATGGTAATCTCTGGAGAAGGCTCTGATGAGATCTTTGGAGGGTATCTGTACTTCCATAAGGCCCCCAACAAGGAAGAGTTCCACCAAGAAACTTGCAGAAAGGTCACAGATTTTTTATGATCACCGCTTGATTAGCATAAGGGTTTGAGTAAAAGTGCTGATAGATTTTTTTATTCTTTTTCATGTGTAAAGATTAAAGCACTTCACCAATATGATTGTTTGCGAGCCAACAAAGCAACATCTGCCTGGGGTCTGGAAGCTAGAGTACCATTTTTGGACAAAGAGTTCATCAGTGTTGCTATGAACATTGATCCTAAGAATAAAATGGTACGAACGGAGTTATCGGATTTGGTTGGATTGATAAAAAACAATGTTTGCAAAAGTTCATTGAGTTTGCAACACAATCTGTGCAGATAAAACGAGAAGAAGGTAGAATTGAAAAATGGGTTCTGAGGAGAGCCTTTGATGATGAAGAGCATCCTTATCTGCCTAAGGTGTTATGCAGTTTGCTATAATTTCTGCCGACCATTATGAAAATTATTTGATGAAAGAAACAAAAATCTGAGCTTTTATTTTTGTGCAGCACATATTGTACAGGCAGAAAGAACAGTTCAGTGATGGAGTTGGCTATAGTTGGATCGATGGCCTTAAAGACCATGCTGCAAAACATGTAAATATGAACACTAACATTTTTTTATCTCCGAACTAATCCCATTTCCCCCTGTTTTCATACAATTTCTGTAGCTCATAATTGGTTGGTTCTTCACATTGCGTGCAGGTGACTGATAAAATGATGCTTAATGCTACAAATATCTTCCCACATAATACACCAACCACCAAAGAAGCTTATTACTACAGAATGATCTTTGAGAGGTTCTTCCCACAGGTAGGCAGGGGACAAAAATCCTTCTTGTTAGAAGACATTTAGTACACTGTTATTCATAACCCTGATATCTTGAATACATGATATTTAAGATTCTTGTTAGTATGAAATACTACCCAAAATGGAATCACCAAGCATCTTTAGTTGAAGGGGCTGGTAACCTGGTATTGAATATATGGTATTGAATCGGTTTTGCAGAACTCTGCTAGGCTTACTGTTCCTGGAGGAGCAAGTGTTGCATGCAGTACAGCAAAAGCAGTAGAGTGGGATGCTGCCTGGTCAAACAATCTTGATCCTTCTGGAAGGGCAGCACTTGGAGTGCATCTCTCAGCTTATGACAATCAGGTTAGCTCAGTGAGCAGCAAAACTGCAGAACCAGAGAAGATCATACCTAAAATGGAAATTAATCCTCTTGGAGTTGCTATCCAGGGCTAATGCCCATAAAAAGGAATAGTTGTGGGAGAATGAATGTTGTAATAGGGAAGAGACATAAATGAAGAAGCTTTTGCCTGCTATATAACTCATTCCAGGCAGTGTTATTTAGATAAAAAAGCTTTCTACCTAGTGTTGTTGTATTGTTGTCCACATCTTGTACTCAATTTGAATACCGTGATTTGAACTTTTATCGTAATATGTTGGGTTACCAAGTGAAGTTTTCTGTTTCACTTGTCACTTCAATGTGAACTCCTCCTGTATGTATACTTCCATGTAGTAAAGCTCAATGTTCAAGCTTGTCAAATCTGAGGGACTCATTACTAACATATTATTTTTGCAGGACAGATAGTGTTGCCCGATGAAGCACACATTGCAGCCATGCTTTGATCTTGGTCAAGAAGGTCAATCTGAGGCTGTTTGAATGTTAAATTATTTCCAAAACAATAGGATCTTAGTGTAATTTACGCTTTACATAAATAAACAAAAAGAAAACCTGCTTTCTCTTCACTCGAATTGTTTTACAGGTGAAAGAATTGCAATGACCCAACCTTAATAAAATCACCACCACCTAATAAAATATTACAAGAAGAAGGAAAGTGAAACCACAATTTTTAGAAGAACAAAGCAGTATAGAACAGTTGATTCCAAGTATCAGGCAAGCCAGGAAGGCACCAATGGCTGCAATCTGCAGAGAAGTCAGGGTTTGCCCTCTGCTCAGCACTTAAATCACCACTATAAATGGAAGGATGACCATCCTTCCTCAGTGCTGAAAGCATTGTGATATCCAGCAAATAGGCTGGCCTTCTCATTTCCCTTATCACCATCTCCACTATCCTCATCTGCTCTGGATATCCTCCTGGGTACATTGTGCCTCTGATTGGTGCTGTTTCCCCATAGCAGTTCTTTATTACTGTTCTTCTCGTTGTTGTCCCTATACTATTCCATTCCTTGGGGCTGCACATTAATTTCCTCTACTTTTAGCATAATTTAAATTAAAATTTAGGGAGATATTTAGGTAAGTGTGGTCTAATCAATCAATTTAATTATGAATGTTAAAAGCAGACCTCACCACAAAAGATACCAATTTATTCCAGTCCCTAAGGTTGCATATCAATGTCTTCCAGATTTTAGAATAATTTATAATAGACTCAATCTAAAAAAAAAAAATGTAGATCAAACTAATTATGAAAAATAATTGCATTAGTTTTATGGCTGCATGATGTCAATGTCCAAGTCTAAATAGGAAGATGTTAGTCTCAATGTCACAGCATTTTTCATTGGTGTGGATGTATAGTCAGTCATAATATAACTACAAAATGAAGGATAATGTTACAGATCTGGACCATCTCTATTGACCTATCTCACTACCTCTATCCCATGGGATTATAAGATTTTGAGTCTTATATGATATTAATGGAGAAAACTTACATATAATTGTTTAGATTTCTTTAATCAGAATTTTGAATTAAAATAGAATATATGAATAAATTATTTTTTATTAAGACAACTATGATACTGAGTTGAAATAAATTTCTAGACATTATGAATCTTTAAATTTAAACGTGTACTTTATGTTGGGTGATTGAACATGTATAGAATGGGTGGCCTGGGATAACCACCCACAAAAACATAGTTTTTCAGTATAAAATTTTGAAAGTTTTATATTTTCAAATAAAGCATGTGTTTAATATCACCGACAACAATTCTGTATTCAAACTCTTTTTTTTTTTTTTTTTTTAAAACATGGCATGCATTCTGGTGATTCTCCTGCACGAGGAAAAACTTTCTCCAAGTTTAACGGGATTGTGGAAGAGCAATAAAGGTGTAAATTGCTCTTCATGTAAGAATGAATGACCTTAGAAACACATTAAAATTATGAACATTTTCAGGACAAAAAAATAAAAAATTAAAATTATTTATTCTAGATTCGACAAATGAGATAGTTCTTAGTAAGACTGCCATGTAAATATGAAAAATATTTTTAGTACTCTAGTATAATAAAAAAAATTTAGTATTACTATTATTCATATTGTGACCAATAAAAAATTCTTATAAAAATTTAAAATTTAATTCAATTATAATTTAAAATTAACTGTATAACTATTTTTAAAGTAATAAATTAGATTAGGTATCAGGGTATACTCATAACACTCGAAACATTCTGATTTCCTTTTTCTGGTTTCTACTAGAACAAGTTGAAACTAAGACTTAAACTACATGTTATAGCTCAAAAAAAGAGTATTCCTTGAGTATGAAACTATATAGGGAAAAACATGTTGCTTTTGGCAATTTCTTTTTGAGGAATTCTTGTATACACCTAATTGACATATAATAAAGCATAATAGAGAAATAAAACCCCATTAAAAATATTCCATTTCAACCAAGAAAAATTCTCCCTTTTTTTTTTATACATTTTTGGCAATCCCATTATTTGTGATAGAAACATGAATTTCAACCAGGGTCCCACTCCCAAAACTAGATACAGCTCATCAGATAAAAGCAAATTTCTAGTGCTTCGAGCTACTGCTACGATTAACACTCAGAATCAATACAATAATGCAAGGGCGGGAAATCACTTCATGATGTGATGAAAATTTTAAAAAAGAGATTTTACTTAACAATAAATAAATAAATTAACTTGAGATCAAATTTTACAAAATTTCTTAAATTTTAGTTAACTTTATTTGATATTTATTTTGTATTGTAAAAACTTCCTATACTAATTATTTTTTATATCAAAATTAATTTTATGCACAATAAAATTATAATTTTATTTTTAATGACAATAAATATAATGAATTCTTAGAAAATACATATTATGTCAAAATTTTTAATTTTTTTTCAGAAAATAAATTTTTAAAAATCACAATATATTTAAAATGTTACACAACTTATATAATATTTTTTTAAAAAAATCATGTATAATTTAACTAAATATCAATAAGATTTTAAATACTTGGAGAGAGAGAGAGGGAGTCCCTACTTGTAGTGTGTGGGGGAAATGGCTTGGAAGAAGACTTTAGTTGTGGTTCTATCAATATTGTTGTCCACCCAAGTAGCCCATGTCTTGAGACCTCTTTCCAAAGTTGCCAAACGATCCATGTCTGGATAGTATTTGCCTCTTAATTCTATATAATCCCACCTGCACTTAATCACCCATATGAAATATTATTTTTGTTTTTACTATTATGATTATTACTTTTTTTGGGTAAAATAACCCAATTAATAGAAAATTTTAAATCAAAAAATCATATCAAACCCATATTGGTTGAATAAGCCTTACCCTTTAAGAGATCCTTGATGAGTCCACCAGTGCCCTGTGTTAAAGGACAATACATCAGCACTCCTCCATGCCTCACCATTCCCATCTATCTCATCCAACCTCAGAATTCTCTTCCCTTCTACCATATCAACCTCTACCAGATAAGGAGCTCTGTAGAATGAAAGGGTCACACCATAGTCCTGCATGTGCCACATCAAAACCCAATTAGGCCCTGCTTCCATCTGTAAATTCTTTAGTTTTTCGTAGTCTTTGATCATCGAGAAATATATGTTTGAAACCTACACATATTGTCAAATTCACAATTCAAGTGTATTTTAATACGAAATTGATGCAGTGAATATTTCAAAAACTTGAGTGTTTCCAAACGTAATTTGCATAGCAGTAGTTTTAGGTTCCCTCAGCAACACCTTTACTGACAGATCCTTTTAAAAATATGATGACCCTAAACCTCTGAACCATAGTTTACTCACAGAAGAAAAGGGTAAGTGACGCTTCGGCCCAAATCTTACATGGAATGGAAAATTGTGGAAATGTCAAGTGGGTGCGTGTGATTATTGCTCAGAAATTTCAGACTCACCAAGAATCTGAAGGTTGAGAGTGGGTCTCCCCTGACCAGTTGCGTTAGTGCACGAGGTACTGCAGAATATATCATACATACCAATGACTGCCATTGGTTGCGTCCAAGCGAGTCACCCACAAACATTACAGTTTTCCCCTTCATGTTCAGCAAAAACTCAACCCCATTGAACCTACCATGAAAATACTACTAAACCATTCATACTATGAAGGAGATAACACAAGAAGATTACACAGCTAGCTTCAGCACAAAATGCAGCACGATTAAACTTTATTTCTCGTTTGTTTTCCATTGTTCTGGTACCTTGGGAGCTCGCAGTCGAGAGGCCTCCATCTGTATTTGAGGTAATCGGAATCTGGGCGACCGTACATTTGGCAGTCGAATTCTGGGTCGATGATAGGACAGTGAGAAGATTGGTAAAGTGGGTACGTTTCGTCACGAACCCAAGTGCCCACGAACAATGCACAAGTGCTTTCGTTGGTTTGGATCATGGGTCCATGATGATGGTGGTGGGAGTGGTTGTGGTGATTTCTGAAGCTTGAAAACAAAGCAGAGGAGGAGGCTGGACGCCATTGAAGAAAAACTAGGAGAAGAAGAGCAAAAAAAGAGACTAAAACGGCAGAGGAAGTCATTGCAGTATGTTATGATGGAGAAACAGAAAGAAAAATGGGGAAGCCAAAAGGCCCAAGGATGAGAGGTGAAGAATGAAGTTGAACAGTTTTGCAATATAAAAAGAAGAAATTTCTGACAAAAACGGTGGGGAATTTTGTCTTTGTGATGTATGTGCGAGTGAAGGGTAGAGCTGAACGTGGTCTCGTGTGTTGAAAAATGGCTTGGATGTTGGTGAATTGGTGATCATTAGGTGATTTTGGATTTTTTTTATTTTTTATTTTTTGTGTGCAAAAAAAAGTAATGGCTAGTGGTGGTATGGTATGTATGTGCCAGATGTTTATTTAATTTTATATTTATTTTTGTTTCATTCACAGTAATTAAGTCAAAAAAATTTTATAGTTGAATATTTCAAAAATATATCTTTAAGTAATATTTTTTTTATTAAATAATACATTAACAAATACTTAAATAATTTTATCCAAATCTGCATTGGATAAAATTATTGGATCATTTCACATATGAATACAGTGAGTATTTTGTACTTTCCTTATTTTGTCAAAAAAGTCACTTACTTTTTCACACTTGATTAGATGGAAGATCATTGAAACTGCAAGGTAGAGAAAATTACGGTGAACAAAGGTTCCAAACTCCAAAATTGAGCACTATTTTTCTTTGTGCTTTGAAGAGAAAATAATGTTATCTTTGTATTTTCCAAACTTATCACATCTAACATTTTAAATCATAAATTTCAACCAACAGCAATTGAAGCTTATTAAAAGATATTAATTTTTTGTAATATAATAAATTTAAATTTAAATTTAAATTTTTATTAAAAAATATTTATATTTAATATTTAACAATATCTCAAATAAAATTATCTCTAATAAAAAAATATAATGAGTTCTAATAAAAAAATACATCCATGAAACAAAACAAAAATCATAAATTTCAACTGTAGCTAATATGGGTAAGTGGAGTTCATGGTAGCCTCCTTTTAAGAGGTGTTACTGTTATTTGAAGGATGGGATCTCTCAATAGCAAGACGTATATAATGAGAATACTTGCTTGGCCAACCCACTTGAAATGAAAACTCTGTTTTGCCCCTTTTCTATTAAAAGAGCACTCTCTCTCTCTCTCTCTATATATATATATGTGTGTGTGTGTGTGTGTGTATATATATATATATATATATATAAAAGCAAATTGTTCTTTGCTTTCCTTCAACTACATTCATGGAACATCATCTTTTGTTCTTGAAAAAAATTGTGGGAAAAGCCTGAGTCATGATCATCACTTTTGTTGTCACTAACCTCATAATTTTACATTAAACTTAAAAGGCTAGGTTAAGGAGTAATGTTATTGAAAGGCTGAACTTGAGAAGAAAGAAAGAAAAGTGATGTTTACTTGTCAAGCATCAATTCAAAATAATGATGTCTAATAAGCATTAATTAATAAGGACGTAATTTTAGCTTTTTTTTTTCTGAGAAAGAAAAACGATAAAAAAAAGTCAACATTTTATGGATATATTATTTTGAGATGTGGACTAGCTAGCTTGTGATGAATCATCAAATACAGCTAGCAAATCATAACGAATAATGGAACTTGAGGTGTGAGGAAAATAGTTTATTATTGAAAGAAACATTAATTCTTGGACATGGTTTCTTTCATAATTATTATGAAAAAAAGAGATAAAATTCAAGTACAATTATTTATGTGTTTGTCATTCGATTTTAATTTTAATAAAAATATCGCATGCAAAATAATAATTTTCAAAGAATTAATAATGATATTTATATTGTATAAGACAGTGGAGTTAACAGCCCCAGAGATAATATTGTCACAAAGTTTGGGGTGTGATAAATTCTTAACAAAATGTGTACAAGTACACCTATAATTTTCTTTAAATGTGATAAAAGAAAATTTAATTAGGAGTTTTACAGTTATAGCATTGAAAAACTTGGTATCCTCTGAAATTAGAAATTTTAAGTAAAATGTACTGAATGAAGTAGAAGCAACATATGTCTTTTGATATTGATCTAAGCAATAAATCAAGCTATCGTTTGATGTAGAATTCCTGTTCCTTTTGTTCTAGGTACTTTATCATATTGTTTAATTTATTTTTAATGGTGATTCTTTTGGTATTGTTAAAAATCACGGTTAATTTTAAGAAGCATCTTAAGGGATGATTTTAAAAGTAATTATAATTAAGATATCTAAAAAGGCCATTATATTTTAACTAAACTTCACATATATCCTTATGATTCCTTATAGATTTATTTTCTTATGATTTCATTAATTTCATACAAGCTATTGTTATCTTATCGCATATATTAGGTACTTCATCAAAAATATGTTCTTTCAATCTAATTTCTGTTTGCAATTTATGTATGGAAGGTTGATGAATTCTTGATTTTGATTATCTTAACTTTCCAAAAATTATTTTAGCCATTTTAAACTTCTACCTTCTAACATCACCTCAATATCTTATAAGTTATAGCATTTTCAAATGCACTGTAAGTCAATAAATGCTAAAAGTATATTAATGAAACTCAGGTGACTTAATAAACCTTTCTTTAAAAATGAAGGGAAAGAACTTAGGCAAACCATACTATTTTTGGAACATCTCATACTACTATTTTTATTTCCATCATAATACTGTTTTTAAAGAGTCAAAATCTCAGTGATTACATTTTACGACACTTCACTCGTCGTTGTTTCACTCTATTATGGTGAGTCCTTCCGCAAGTAGTTCTTTCCATACCATCGGCAAACCAAGTTCTGATGCCAAATAATATAACTCAAGCGATTTGGAGAATTCTTCTTTAAAAAGTAACTATTAAATGAAAAAAATAAAACTACTTAAATATTTCATCAAGTATTTCATTTTACTCGATGTAAGAGTTGAATAGCCTATACTACCTTATGAACATCCCATACAATCTTCATCCCCATCATATATACATATTTTGGACAGAAGAAATAATGGTTCAACCATGAGCATTAAGTCATACAAGTGAAAGATGTAGCAAGGTAAAACTTACAACATATGAGAGCTAAGCCTACAGCTTTGTAACAAAGTGCAAGAACACGAATCAGAAGTGAGAGAATAAATTAAGCAAAGTCTCTTCTCTTGAACTATTTATTGATTGTATTGGATGAGTTTGTTATGACTTCACCAGAGTGGTTGGATTCTCAAGTACCAAAAAAGACATCATGTTTCATGTCTCATTAAATGTTTTCTCCAAAACCATTCCAAAATCAGCTATTTACATTTACAGCTATGCACAAGTGTTGTTTGTGAAAAAGCAAGTAACATTTCATAATGACACTCTTCTTGGTCACTTCCGTCTTTCCAAAACCGTGCAAAAATAGACAGCCACCTGAAGCATAGTTCAGGTGGTGGTGGTGGGAGGAGGAGGGACTTGGGTTTGATGACAAATCCAAATCCCAGATTACCAGAAACCAAAAACACTGGCATGAAACCAGCCGCTACCTTGAGTACTGTGTGCACACTAAAATTAGACTCTAATGATGCTCTACATTGATGGTTAGTTCAAACCTTCTTCAAAAGACCTTCCATGGTTCAAGCCAGACAAAATGATTGGTCAAATAATTTCAATTCTCTTCACTGCAGTTCATCATTAAATCCAAAATCCTACTCAAGCCCTGTTAATTTTCCTTCGTTTGTAGTACTTATATGCGCTGTTAAACATGGAAACATGTCTTAAAGGGCCATCTTCAAGTGAGAGTTCTGGACTGGTTTCATTCTGCAACTGTTTGCCTTGAAAAGTTGCCTGTTTCACATGTGAACCAAAAGAACCAGTCAGATAGTGTACTTAAAATCAAGAAAATGTCTCAACAAAAGAAAACTAGAAGGCAAAAAGAGGGGGCACAAAGTGTAGATCACTTCGTAACAAATTCAAAGCAGAGATGGAAGTACCATGGCAACTGGATCAACAGCAACATTACCAAGACGATCATTGTTGCCGGCAAAGGTACTGCCAAAAATCACATTGGTCAGTTACACAACATCACCAACTCCTAAGATAAATTTTCAAAACAGAGCTTATCCTTATCTTTAGCTAAAAAAATATCAACGAGTCATTCTGTTACTAGATTGACTTACTGGGGCTCTAAATTGGAGGACCCAATATCACTGAAATTAGCATATGAAGAGTCGGAGACTGATTTAAACTACTTTATTTTTACTAAGTTAAAAAGTACATCACACTTTTATTTTTTAAGTACAAAAGGAGAATCAAACTTACAACATTTTACCTAAACCGCTATCTATCCAACCGCTTGAGCTACCCTCATTTTCGCACATCACACATTCAAACACAAGGCAAAAAACAGAGTTTACATGCTAGCACTATCAAATTGCATAATAAGATATATACAACCTGTAACTATCAACCATCACCAACACTCCCAAACCCACAATCCCCCCCCCCTCCCTCCCTCCACCCTCTCACTGGAAGCACATTTATCAGATGGCATGACAGACAGAATATCTTCATTTTGCAGATGTTCAGAGCTTGCCTTTTCATAGGTGATTTCAGTTCTCCATTTGATAGGAAGTAAACCATCTTACACCCAAGAACCATAATGATGAGGATAGGTATCAACGCCATATGCCCATGAGGTTGCACGTTGTAGAAAATTTGATGTTAGAGGTACAAAGGAAAGGTTGAAAATTAAATATAGTCACATTAAGAAGGTCATGATGCAAAAAGGAAATACCACAGCTCGCTAAAGGAATTGTGCACCGAATTCTTCATTCTCTTTGTAATATTATATTGTGAATTCAATCATTTTTTACAATGAAAACAAATTAGGAAAGTGGGAAAGAAAAATTATAAGATGATCTCTTTTAAAAGTAAAAAAAAAAAATTCAGAGAATTCCATTCCCTATATAAATATAAGTAATTACTAAATATACATTGACATCTTCAATACAAAGATGCACCATGCACTGAGCAGGTCCGCTAGCTATGACAATGGCGAAAGACATGTAAATAGACACATGCTTCGCCATGAAAGTTTAGTGGCCTGAATTTAAGATGAAAATGGTCCTGCTAATTTCATCACGTTGGTCCAAGTAGCCATCTAATTAGTATTAACAAGAGTTCAATCTTCATCAGTCTGAAATATTTTATACAATACAAGCCATACAGAATAACTGCCGTTTAATGGTTCAATTCAGAATCAAGCTATAGTTGCGATTTTGGATTAGCTTTCCTGTCTAACTGAGGGTAGCTCCGCACATTCATGCTGGAAATACATGAAAGTTACATACAGACGCTCATAAGAACCCCTAGTAAAAAGCCAACTGCTGATACCCATAAAGAAACCAAGAAAAAAACCCTCCCAACATGAACCAAGGGAGCAAATGTTTTACTGACAATTATGGCATGTTTTGGTTTACACAACCACATGACAACAGAAATTTTGAATAAAAAAAACTATTAATTACATTAAAAAAAAAATCTTAACTTTGTCTTGTATGGTTTGAAATATGTATTCTATGTGTGATTATGTGTGATATACCGCCAAAGAGATCTCAAGAACAACAACTAAAGATGAAATGCATTACAAGCAAGACATCTTTGCATAAAGTTATATAAATAATTACCAGGAAGATGGACATCAATTGAAAACTATTCCAATAATTAATTTTATCAAAGTTATAAGGTTCCTATAATTAATTTCAATATGCAGATTACTAGTCTCCTTAGCTTTCTTTTCCTTCATTTTCCCTGCCCAAGACTTCAGATTCTAGATACTAAACACAATTGTAGTTAGTTGTTACAGTCTTCCTTTCCTTATTATTTATAAAGAAAGCATTTACAGCACTATAATTTTGTTTACATGTATAGTTAGGAAGTAGACAAAGGTTAGACGTACTCCTCCATTTGTAGATTAAGCATCCCACTTTTGTCAATTTCTTCGGCTTGATATACTTCAGATGCCAAGCTGGACTGATTAAAAAGAGTACCGCACCTTGCAGATGAAACATCATGTGGTTTTGGTTGGTTCTCTACAATATGACACATGGAAAGTTGTAGTCCAGTTAGCACAGAAACTTGATTACCTATCCCCTTTACAAAGGGACTAATGGGAATCATAAATAGTCGTTTTTTACATTTTAATAAAAGAACAATAACTAGTTGTTAACAAACCCGTTGACAGAACTACATCTAGACGATTCTTGGTCAAAATCTTCTGGCACATGATGGTATCCTGAAAGTCAAGGAAAGTATAATCCATAAACTGTGATCTCTCAGAATTTGTCATCTTTGCAAAGCCAAAAGAAGTGGTCCACGTTTCTAGCACACTGGGAACAGCAGGCAAAACTAGCCTCTCCACTCCAAGTTCCATTAGCCTCTGATGAGAAATTCAGGTAAGAAAACTGATACAAAAATTAATAAAATAATTGGATCTGCTGGACTTCATTTTATTTATAACTAATGAAAAGATTATAAATTTTCAACTTTATAATTGCTCTCACAATGTAATTAACGTCAGAACTGAATAACTATTCCTTTCCATATCATTAGTTACTATAGCAAGATTCTACTGCATGTTGTATCAGATCATTTGATAAACGAGCTGGTGAAAATTGTATGAAGTGGGAATAGGCTTTTAAAAAACAGCCAAATAGCCAACTAATTTACCAGAAATGTCTTGAACAAAGCATATACATAAGCATTTACAAAAACAAATATCTATATGAGTGGTATTAAATTATTGGCAATTGGAAAAACTATTCTATATAATTGCAAGCATTAGGTAAAACAAAAGAAGGATAACAAAATTGTGAAGAAAATTTTAACAGACTTGCATCTTTTCATGCACTCGCAGGGGTTTTGATAGGGATGAAAGTAGTATGGGCTACGCAAGTCCCACATCGAGTAGAATGGGATGCTCGATGGGTATTTTAGTGGCTTAGTTCTTTTCCTTCAATAGCTAGCTTTTAAGAGAGGGTTTCCCAAGCCTCTTAGATACCTATCAATTGGTATTAGAGCTGGTTTGCCAACGGCATGGAAAGAGCCACCTGCGGAGGGTTCTAACTTGTGGAGGGCCTGACCCACAAAGGAGTGAAGCAATGCCAAGTAAAGTGTCACAGAGTGCAGCCGCCAGGACGTTGGCTCTCCAAAGGCGTGCTATGATAGGGATGAGAGTAGTATGGGCTACCCAAGTCCCATATCGAGTAGAATGGGATGCTCAATGGGATATTTAAGTGGCTTGGTTCTTCCCCTTTAACAGTTAACTTTTGAGGGAGGGTTCCCAAGCCTCTTAGGTACCTATCAAGTTTCTATCCTTTTTTTCTTATTATTTAGAGAAATTAAAGGATTTTTCTGACTTCAATGTTCAAATAAAGTACCTATTCACCATAAATTGCTACCTTTTATGTTAAGGCTTAAATCTTATAGACAACTTGGTACAACTTGAGTCATATATATTAATGTAGAATGCAGATGAGAGGGAGACTAAGGATAACTTGGAGATGGGTAATGAGTAATGAGGCAGCTACAAAAGGACTGGAGAAAAAGTGTAAATGTAAGGAACAAGTACTGGAGAAAAGAATGCAGAAAGATTATTTCAAATATTTTTGAATTACGATTCGTGCACCTTACAAAATGTAATCAGGATTGAATTAAAGGGTTACTAATTTGGTTTGGTTGTAAATAGTAAGAAACTCAAATTTATTTTTCAAATCAAAACTGCATCCTGACTTTTTTGATATCTAACATAATTGATCAGTTCAAAGACATACATTGGCGAATAGCATGGGAAAAAAAAGGGGGGGTGTTCTTAAGGCTAATCTGGTCCATGCAGAAAGAAATTACTAAAAATTCAACTTCTTAAACAAGCTATGGCCCAACTAGGTTTAAAGATTCTGTTAAGAAGTCATACTTGTATTGATTTTCCTATTAGCTAAATAAACCTAGGCCCTTAACTAACAAGAACAATAGAAAGTCTATAAATTTTGCTTTAAACTTTCCGAGCACCATTCATGTGCAACTGTCAAGTAATATATGAATATATTCAGTCTAACAACATTCAGTGTGTAAAAAGCTGTTATCCCCATTCCTATATTGGAAAGAAAGTTGTCTGAAGAATGTGACAAAAAAATTTTAACATAATACAACAGAAATCCCCCCGCCCCAGTGAAAAAAAAAAAAGTGAAATCCCTTCTTTTCTGGACGAAAAAATAAGATTTGAATGAAGAGAAATAAAGAAGTATTTGAAATAGAGAAGGAAAATGAGCCAGAAAAATGTATGCACTGGAGATTACCTCTTCAAGCTCATCCATTAAAATGCGACACATTCCAAGTCGGCGATACTGAAATCTGGTACCCACAAGAGGTACTTCTGCTACCTTCTCTCCATAGACCCTGAAAAGGAAATAGTTTGTCAGTTGGCCATAATAATAAACGTAATAAAAATTTACAGCTCAAAAATGACATGTAATCACACAAAGCCAACCACTTTACAGTAGCAGATCCTATACTCACCTAACTGTTGCTACACTTATCAATTCTTCATTTTTCTCCAGAAGTACAGTATAGAAGCCCTGGAAGTTCAATCTGTTAAGCTCTGACCTACAAGTTTAAAAAAAAAACAGATATCAAGCATTAGCCAAAGAATGTGACAATAATGTAAAACAATTTAAATTTAACGATACACCATGATATCAAACAACGTTAAGATAGTAGATGTGATGTTAAGATAGTAGATGTGAGCACCAACAAATCCATTAGTAATTACAGAACAGTTTAAATGAGAAGGGACCTAAAAAAATGCAGAAGGGCCAATTATTTTATCTGAAGCAAAACCCTTAGGAACTTTGAATCATCCATGAAGATTATCCAATACTAACTCACCAAGAAACAAAAACTGCTGACCTAAAATTATCTTGTCATGGCACTTGCATTGCATAAAAATGGTAAGAATACACACACACACATGGTGTGTCTACTTGCACAGTTTTGATATTAACCAACATCATAACATATTATTAAAGCAAAACAAACAACTTGTGGTTTAAGACTCTTCTTTAAATAGTTCACTGTTCCTCATCTTCTAAATTACCAGGACCAGAGAAATAGTTCACTGTTCCTCATCTTCTAAATTACCAGGACCAGAGATATGTAAGTTATGAAAATATGAAAAATTTAAACATACAATAGTTACAAACTATACTCCAGAGAACTGGAAGTTAAAATATGTCCAAAACTATACATCCCAGTACCAGATCCATCCTACATGATAAATGAATCCACAAATCTCACACTAACATAAACATACATCATCAAAAAGTTGGGGCAGGGAAGGAAGAAGAATTGATTCTTCTTGGTTCTATTACTTTAATATTACCAAGGTTTACAGAAAAGTAACAATGTTGAGAGTGAGACACAGCTTACCAGTTGACAATGAAATACAGATAGATGTTAAGAAAGAATCTAATATAGATGCTATTAATTTTATGTTGGACCCGAGCCCCAAAGCATATAAAAACCTATCCACCTAGACTCTTAATAAATTGGATTTAAAAAAATTATGGTCTAAAGTTGGCCTAAAATTGAAAAAACCAAACCTGTTTATTCCTAAAAGTTAAAAGTAAGTCGCCAGTTCATATCATATAAAATAAAATCTGGTCAACTGTGGGAGGTAAAATTCTCTTGATACTATAAACTTAGGGAAACTTTGACCAGGACCCAGAGGTGAAATAGTATGGCCAGAAAATTATAAATATGTCAATTCAATCCACGAAGGCATGTGAGATTGAAAGGAAAAGTTTCAAAACAATACAATTGGAAAAATACTGAAAATAATCAACAGGAACCCCACCTAATGAAATAATACTTGATATTCCATAGATCAAACCTGAGGTATTCAAAGTTCATCTAATAAAAAGAGAGAGGACATAGAAAATAGCATTTTACACAGCATCAACTAGGATTTTAGGGTATAGCCTCCTAACCTTAACATGGCAGTTATCTCTCTTTGAATACAGAATCAGATAAAATAAACAAATCTTACAGTAAGAACTTTGGGGAATCTTCAAAATTCAAATTAGTCATAAATTAATGCCTAAGGGGACAATAATTTACAGATTCAACAGAAGATGTTCCAAGCATGAATTGGGACACAGAAAATATGCAAAAATTTCAAATAGCACTAAAAACATAAATTGAAGGATTAGAATTTCTGACCATCTGCTAAAAAGAACATCTTCCATGAGATCTCTGCCAGAGTAAACTTCCTGTAAAGGCTCAAAACATTCATGCATCACTGAAAGAGCAACATTGAGTTTGCTGTAACTCTCTACAAAGAAGTCATTTTTAGTGCTGCCAAGATCATAACTCTCAGGGTTGGAACACTTCAGCAATGTCCAACTTAAATTGTTCACACCCATTGGAACAGGTTGTCCTAATAATTTATGGAGGCCTGCATATATCTGCATAAATTATATAAAAGAATGTCAAAATTAGTGTCGTAAAAGCTTTCTAGCAGTAAATATGGAAGACACATTCTCTATAATATTTCTCTGGCATTAAACTTAAATTATCTTCAGCTTGTCACTCATGTCTTAATAATAACATTTACTCACAAAATCTCACATCACGTATTGTTACAAAAGCCATTAAGAAGGCACCATAGGATTACAAGTTGAAGCCAAAAAAAAAAGAACCCACAAATTATCAAGCATTAAGAACACGTTTGAATTGCATGCATTTGCCCTGTTATAATTATATATGCACCTTTGAAGAGGCGTTTGCTTTTAGGGGTAAAAGTAATTTTGCCTCCTTTAATAACATGACATCTGATTGGGCTGATGTAACTTTTTGCTAGTGTGGCTTAAACTTTCTTTGATGCCAAAAAATTAGCCAACCCATTAAATGTGATTTTACAAATTTGTCCTCACTTGTTACATCTAAAACATACTTGAGTTTTTTACTTTTTGGTAATTAGGCACCTAAATGTGCTTACACGCCTTACACCTAACACTACCCAACCAAAATTCAAACAATTATTTCTGTATGAACATTCTTAAACATCAAACTCATCCTTTCAAAAGTTTTTTTTTTCTGAAATTAATTCTCTCCAAAAGTAACTATCAGCTAATTATCCAAACACACACCAAGTATGTATCATGAATTGTCAAACAGAACCACAGAACATGATTTAATTATTCTTATAAAGAAGAGAAAAGGAAGGCAAATTTATAAAATATAATACCTTTTCACAGCTTTTTCCACAAAACCAATTTTCCAGATATTTTCCTGACTTATATACAGAACTTCTGCTCAGGCACTTGGCATGATCTACATAAGATGACAACAATGATATTGTAAGCATTACACTGTTGATCTTCATATGTGTGTGCTCAAATACATACACACACGCACACGAAGAAGTCCAGGCCTGCATGTAAATTGAAGCATACATGTCATATATCTTACATTTATGTTCACACTGAATGCAAGTAAGGAAATTCCCATGCTCAGCCCCTTCAATTTTACTTAGGCCACAAATCCCACAACGACACGATGGACAAAACCAGTCACCTTTAGGGATGTCCTGGATAACCAAAGAGAAATCAGTCCAAGAACTCAGAACCAAAACTAATTATTACCATGAATGTATTAAACTGAACTATTTTATAAAAAGAAATTGGTTAGTCTACCTCCAAACCTAGACAGATCATATGAAAAGAGGATGGGCATTGATCACATAAAATTAGTTCACCGCCATAGTGACAAACAGAACAAATGCAGTCATTCTCAGCTCGATATACACCCTTCAATGGTTTTTTGGTAGTTCCTTTTGTCCTATGATCAAGCATTATTTGCATCTGGCAATCTAGGAGTGACTGGCCATTTTCCAGAAAGATGCAAGCAGCAGCAGGTCTGCGATTATTGCAGACATTAGCATGATGTTCGAAGCCACCAAGACTATATACAATCTGACAACAGCTACATTTGATTCCATCACAAGTTATTCGCCCCTCAGCGATAGGATGACATGTGCCTGTTGCCCGGTACTGGACCTTAGACCTTGGTAACACCACATTGCAGTCTATTAACCAAGACAGCACATTTTGAGGCTTCTTGTGTGATGGACAAGGAGCACACACCTTTTGCACCCTTTTGCTTGATCGTAATAACCGAATAGGTAATCCTTTTCTCTGAAATTTAGGTAGTCTGGATTTCCTCAAGAATTTGAGCTTGCTATTCCGAGTTGATCTGCTTGCTGGTAAACTATTTACATAATGTAATTCAGGTTCCTTTTGAAGCAATTGGGATACACAGAGTAATAATTTATCCATATCACCCTGATTTATATTCTCCTCATTTATGCCCGTAACATCTAGAGGTATCATGCTAGAACCAATCCACTGAGGAAGACATTCTTCAATATACACTCTGCATGCTCCTCGAAGTGAACCAAAACACTGATTTTTTGGCGACTTGTAGATCAAACCGCTTCCTCTTTCAAGTGGGTATTCAAAATTCCATCCTGCTGCTAACAGGTGCTTTCTTGCTTTTAGTATCATGCTTTTTTTATCAGCCTTGGGGACCTTCTCTAATGCATTTAAGTAATACTTCAAAACAGCTTCAGGGCAAAATTCAGGTTCAACCACATCTTCAACAGAAGGAGGAGGTGGCAAATTTTCGGGATGTGAAATAGTACTGTCAACTTTAGGATTCATCCTTCTCTGATCATCTTTGGACAACAATGAGTCCACATTATTGTCCTTTTTCAAATGTTCACAGACTTGACAAAGTGACATGTAAACCTTTTTGCCCTGTTTATCAGGTGAGATGTACCTGTATCGCCGTTGTGATGGATGTAACTTTTTAAATTCCGCCCACTCAATTTTCCATCCGAGATAGGCAAGATGTTTTTTGACTTTTGTCTTCAATTGCTCCCTGATCTTCCTTTTAGATGCAAGTGCATATTGATTAACAGCGTCAGGACAAAATTTGACTCCAGAAAGTTTCAGAGGCTTCCAGTATGTGGACCTAATTCGAATTCTCTGTCGTCTGTTTTCTTTATAACAACTAGCACTGGAATCTACTTCACCAGCAGCATCAGCATCAGAGCAGGAAATTCCTTCTGCAATGTCTGGAAAGACCTCTTCAACTGGAGATATAGATTCCTTCTGCACCAGGACTTCCTTCTCAGGGAAAGACATGTTTCTGTCTGCCATAATATGCATATTTGATGCTCCATCCCCAGCAGGGTCTGTACCATACTTCTCCTGGACAAGAATGATGCTACCACTGTTTTGATCATTATCCAAGAAGTTTGATATGTCACCTTTTTCCATAGGGCTCTCAGCCAATATAACGTCACCAGCATCATAATGAACATTTGATTTGCTATTTAATTGCTTGTCAGAATGTAAAACAGAATGAAAGTTGGCCATATCACCTTCCCGATTCAAGTGAACATTAACAGCAGGTTCACTGGACTCTTGTTCCGGTGCTTCTGTCAAGAAACCTTTCGAAAGTTCTAAGACTCTGAAAATTTCTTTTAGTGTAAGTGTGGAGTAGTCATTAATTACCTCAAATACCAGAACTGTCCACAAATTCTTCACATTACATGTCCAGTCCCTGACCTTGTCAAAATCTTTTTTAGCCCGTATGTCATACCAGATTTGCTTTATTGAAACTGGAACATAAGTATCCTGTTCACACTCCTCAACCAATTCAAGAAATACCCACATCCCACGTCGCTCCCAATCCTCTGTAACTTCATTCCAGTCATGAGTAATACGCAACTGGCCAATTCCAATCTTCATTTCATCGCCCAAATCGGGGAAAAATATGCACCTCTCCTCCATTCCATCAAAGTGATCAAAGATAACACCTTCCCACCAGGCTTCTTGATAATTCACATCGACACAGAGACCAAAGGGAAGGTCCCATATACCAAACTTTATCATAGGAGGCAATGGTCTAATTATTCCACGTTCATTGCAAATTGTAGAACTGACGCCATCCAAAGCCGCCGGAACAACCACCACGTCAACAAGATGATTTGATCCATTATCATCTAAAAGATTGTCATATTTGACATGACGCTTCTGCTTCCCGCATTGTATAACAGTCCCTGGGTGCCATGAGCCCAAAAAGCCCTCTTCCTCACTCCTCACCTGAAAATTTAAACTTTTTCTTAACAAGCTGGAAATTTCAGATGAAAAGAAAACCACATTTATGGTTATTACCAAGTGGTTAAGCAATCGAAGTGATAACGAGGGAAAATATTGGGACTTGCAAACTACACCCTATTGACTTCATAGTAATGAGACCATATAAAGTAATCCAAAAATCATGAATGGAAAAGACAACGCACAACCAACCGTTAATGGGAACTTAATAACAAAACGATCAATTAGAGAGCTAATTCTGCTAAAGTGAGGATGACAACTATTGTGCAATCGTATTGGAATCAAGAATTAATAAGAAAAGTCAAAGGACGTCAAGGGATCACTAAAAGAAACACATACCACATGTAGAAAACACAAAACCAAATTATTATCCAACTTTTTTAAAAAAAAAAATGATCATTGAAAAATAAAAACAATCGCTAAAAGAAAACAGAAATCAAATTCACACAGAATGCATAGTCCCTGAAATTCCTAACAAAAAAAATATACATATGTAATTGCTTCTTCAAATTTTTTTTTTTTTTTTTGAAAAAACAAATCCGGAAGTACAAAGTGAAAGTGGCGTTACCTCCACTCTCTCATTGACGGAAAGTTTAATTTTTCCAGACCCTCTCTTGCGCTTTTTCCTCCTAAAGTACTTCAATTCTTCCACCGCCATTGGAGATAGGTCCTGAGATTACCCAAATGTTCACAGGTGAAAATGACGCAAAGGCAAAGGTAAAAACGCATTGATAAGAGGAAATTGAACCACAATTAATAAACGCATTGATACGTAAAAACGAAACCCACTACTTCTTGGGCTCTAATACTTTGTTCCCAAGAAAACACTCACTCGCGCTCTCTCACTGATATAAATTATAATACACTCCCAAATCCCAATGAAACTGTGATTCTGTGTTTCGCTCCCTTGTGGCTTCTTGATTCCTATTGGGTCCATGCCAGCGTGTCATACTCATATGCTTACGTGGCATTTTGTACGGCTTCCATGGCATACTCCTCTTCTCACATTATCTTTCACTCGTTCTCCTCCCGCTTCCCCTGAACAGCTCAACAATTAAATTCAGAATTCGGAGAATCAGTTTAGGATGGCGGGCCCCACTAGATCCTCTCCCACTGGATTGGGGGTTTTCTTTTTTAAAATTTTTTTTAAGTATAATTTTTATATTTTTATTATTAAATTTTTTAATTAAAAAATAATACATTTATATTTTATAAGTTCATCTCTCTCAAAATTTATTTTTTTAAAATTTACATATTTTATTTTAATTAAAAATTTTGATAATAATTATATTAGCAACTGCTTATAACTTTTTTTTTTTCTGTTTACTAGGAGTTTTGTAGAGAATGTAAAGTGGGAATTGAAGTTTTGTATTATAAAATTAATAAAGTTAATTAACTTTTAAGATATATTTAAAGTTTAATAATTTTTTTAAAATATTTTAAATAAATTTTTGAGTTTTTAAAATGTTTTTAAAAAGTCTTAATTATCCAATTTATTACATGACATGTGGTATCTCATATGCCATTTATATTTAGGTGACACTTATGTTGTTATGCAGCATCTTAGTAGTAATTTTATGAATTCAAGTCTATATAAACTATACATTGACTTATTACATATTAAAAGTTTAGTAAAAAATAAAAAAATTATGTGTGTAGTTAAAATTAATAATTACAATATATATATTAAATAGTTTTTAAATTATATTATTATCAATTTTATTCACTCAATTATTAATATGTAACAAATTAATTTAGTATATTTTTTAGCCGACTCAAGTAGGTGAAAATATTTTTCCTTATTTAATAGTTCTTTTTTTTTTAATTATTCTCTCTCTTCTTTCTCACATCTTTTATATTCTAAAAAACTTAGGACTTGATGTAAATAACATTTTGGGTTCAAGAATTTGATAAATATTATATTTTTTTATATTAAGAGAAATATAAGAAAAAAATATTTGGTCATTAATTTATTTAAAGTAAGTTTTTAATAGTACAGACTCATTATTTTTTTAATACAAAAAAATATATTATTTTTTAAATACAGATGATACAAAATTAATAATTTGATACAAAATTAATAATTTGATAAAAAAGTAAAAATTTTTAGTTGATTCATAAAACCCCAAAAGATGATACTATTTTCTTAGAAGATTTAATAATATATATAGAGGAAGGATCAGTTCACCTTTTCTTATTTTTATACTTTTTTATAGGTTTTTTTTTAAGTTAATTCAATTCAAAATACTGTTAAATACAAAATATAAATAGCTTTATGAATAAAAATTTTGAACATTGCCACAATTCAAAGGGGTTGGCTTTGTTAGAAAAAGTATTCTTGAAATAATTTTTTCCTAATAAATATATTTACCTCTCAATTTTATTGCATGTCCTAACTGCAATCTAGGGTTGCGGTTTGAAAAAGTGGAGCATAACTTCTTTCAACTTTTTTTTTAAATTAGGAATAATTTTTATATATTTGCTATCAAATTTTTATAAATAAAAAATGATATGGATATAATTTATACAAATTATTTTTTTCATGAATGGTTCTTTTTAAAATTTTGTTCTACATATTTTACTGATTGAATATCCTCATAATAAATAAATATATATATATTGAAAGAAGTGTATTTTTATTTATTTAATGATGACCTAATTAAAACATTATAGAACCATGAAGATTGAAGACCAAAAAAAACCTTCTTTAATATTTATTAATCTGTCTTTTTCATGCATGTCGTATGCTTATTCTCTTTACACCCCTTTGTGCATCAAGTTAATGACTCAAGCGATCGATGTAAATAATACTTAATATATTTGAGTTCTTGTAATTCACTCTCTTTTCTTTTATATATATATAGACTTCTTATGTCTTTAAACTAATTAATTTTTATCTTTGACCACAACTGATAGACGAGTTATATTTTTATTCCATTTTATATTAAAATTGATATATATATATTTAGTTGTTTTCTCAAATAATAAATTTTTATAAAAGAGTTTTTTCACAAAAGGGGTGTTTTCTCTACCATAATAATTTTATAAAGGATTATATTTTTTTAAAAAATATATATATTTACTATCAAGTTATAACTCCATAGTATCATGTTGATATTATTTAAAAAACGTGTCCACATATATCATCGTTTTGTTAAGAAAAACAATAAACAGTAATTAAGATAGCATTTTATTTATAAAGGTTTAAATATACTTTGGATTCTCATTATGTTGATTTTTATAATTTGGTTCAATTGGATGGAATCAATTTTGTCCTTTAAAAAAAATATGTTACTGTTAAGTCTTTTCTTTTTGTCATAGTTTTGTTTATATAATAAAAAAAGGACGAAGCTGTGATTGATTTTCTTACATCAATGTGAATTTTGATCATATGAATGGTAAAATTTTAATCTAACTTAAATATATATATAAATAATAGAAAGGGCTTGTTTCATATTTTAAAATAATAAAAAATAATAGAAAATTATTTAACTCCTTACTCACATTATTTAACTCTTCATTCTTCTCACATGTTTTTCTAAATTCATATTTTATATATATTAATATATGATTTTAAAGGTTAATAATCAAAACATTGTTATAATATATACATATATATATTATTGATTATTTTAAAAATATTTAGATATCATTATTTTATGAAAGAAATAAATAAATAATATCTAAAATTTTTAACTAATGAATTTTATTTATAAAACGTTTAAAACAATAAAAGAAGCAAAATGTATTATCTGTAATATAGAAAGTTAAAACCACATTCTACAGGACTACAGATGGTATTGTTTATAGGCACTCACTAGCGGTTATATTATACTATATTAGAGATTTTATATGTACAAAAAATTATATGTCATTTAAAAAAAAATTAAAATATAATATAAAATAATAATGATTAAATTTTAAAATAATAAAAGTAATTATTCATTATAATATAAATATCGACACACTTTTTTGATGCAGCTTAACTTACACACTTTATTGTTCCCTAATGTCACGTGTATCACGTGTGTGAAATGAGTTCAGTTGCCACGAGTCAAAATTGTTATTTCCTCAGAGCTGCCAAAACTCATGCAATAGCCACAGCTATATACATGAAAAGCTAAATTTGGATATTAATAAAATTTAAAAAAAAATATAATTTATATATCTAAACTTTATATTAATTTTAAATTTTGTTTTTAAAGCTTATTTATTGTCAATTATATTTTTTAAAATTTTTAATTATGATTAATTTTATTTTAAAATTTAATACTATTAAATTTATTAATATAACAAATTGACTTAATGTACGATGTGATATTTTTTATTGATTTAATATTTTTAATTTTTTAAATATATATTAATTAATAATATTTAGTTAATTTTTTTACTTTTTCATATCATATAAATATATAAATAAAAAATAAAAAATTAATTAAATATTATTAATTATATAAATGAGATGATACATGTATGCTGTCATAGGTATTTGGGTCTAGATTAGGGTTTTGTGAGTGATGTAGATGGTAAAATTCGAGAGGATATGACTCTAATTAACTCCAACTTGTTCATTTTTTCAAAGAATATATGTCCAGTGTTGGTTCACACACACTTCTATTTATATACCCTATATAAATAAATATTTCTTTCATTAACGATTGCGCATTTAATTTTGATTTTTTCATTAATAAGCTTCATTTTGTTACCTTAATTAAATATCGCAATGTCTTCTGGCGTTTTAATTATTTTTGTTGTCATTTCTTCGTTTATATATGAGTTTTTTTACGTTTGTTTAATTGTAAATTCTTTCTTTTACTCTGGAATTGATTTTTTTGCTTATATTTATATATTTTTGTTTGCTATCCTTATTAGGATTGTTCTTTTGTCAAATTAACGAGCTTTTCTTGAATTTCGAATTATTTTCTCTAAACATTTGATACAGGCCTAGTTTTTATCCATTTCTTTAGTTTTTTTTGTTTAATTAATTTCTTTAATTTATTTACACATAAATTGATTTGTTTTCTCTCTTAATTTTGATGAACAAAATTTTGTCAGTATATCAATTTTTTTTAAACAATATATATAAAGAGTTTTTCTCCTTATTATTAGAATACAATTACTCTGATTTATAATGAATTAATTAAGTAACTTCTTTAATTTTTTGAATTATTATCTCAATATTTGAATCTCTTCTTGGGATTTCTTCTTTGGCAATAAGTGTCACAAACTTTTTTATTATTAAGATCAATCAGTTTCCTAAAGAGCCTAATGCCTATTTATCTTAGAATATATAAAACAGTTTCCCCCACTTATTGAATTTTCACTTCCATCTTTTTCAGTTGTTTTCTTGTTTAGTTTGATTTCTTTATTTACTGGAATTTATTTGTTTCCTCTCACCTATATATATTTGATAAATAAAATATTTTTATAATTTAAAAATTCCAAAATAAAATAAAAATTTTCAATTTTATTCGTATTACTTATTAGTATGACTAATCTATTTTATAATTCACAACTATTTTCTTAATATTTGTCCACCTTTGATTTCTTAATTTATTCCTTTGAGGAGATACACAAATTGCTCTCTTTCTTTAGATTGAAATTTTTTTTCTGAATTCTTTCCATGTTTCTTGATTTTAATTTCTTTCAATATTAGAATTGAATTGTTTCCTCTTTAAATTCTGATAAATGAATTTGCATTTTTTTTCGTATACATATTTAAACTGTGAAGATTTCGAGCCCATTTTTGGAGGCCCAAATATGTTTGTTCGGTCCACAATGGATCCAGATTGTCCTTGTATGTTCGGGTTTCACAGTTTCCCCTCCCATTCTCTTTCGTTCTTCCTCTTCTCAACGATCTACGACGCAGTTTGTTTCAGCAAAGGTTAGCTTTCTGAAGAGCATAGACTTACCCTCTTCTCTCTCTCTCTCTTCCGTTTCACATTCTGATTTTCTGCTTCGTTTGTGGTTTTTCCTTCTTATATTTCCATTTTTGTGTAATTGCCTGATCTCCTCTACTTTCGTGTTACAGATTCTCCGAGTTAAGCTGTTCATCTTATGCTATTAGACATTATTTTTAACAAAGATTTCTACAGAATGTATTGAATCCACCCAACCCAAGTTATTTATGGTGTTTGGAACCTTGCTAAAGTGATTTGAGTTAAAAGGACTGAATTTGGGGATTTGCAGCTGTTAATTGTCTTTTAGTTTTTTAATGGATTAACCGCTGTCTGGATTCATATCATATGTTCGTAATAACTTTGGTTGAGTCAATGGCCAGTGAGTCCCATTGTAGGAATTTTTTTTCCAAATTAGAAATCATGCTTATCATTCAGACAAGAGTCTTCATTTTAGTCCTATGGAACTTAGCTATATGAACTCCTCTTTATTGTATCATTTCGCAATCTTATAGATTACATGATAGTGGGTTAAGCTGCCATCAAATAAAAAGCTATTTTTCTGAAGTGTGGGAGTGGTTTGGGAATAGTATTATTTCAAGGTGGTAGTATACTTGATTGCTGAACTCTCATATGTGAAGAAATGGTCCAAAGTTTTGGCTCTACCCTAATACTCTCTTTAGGGAAACTAATTTCTGTTTTAAAGAACAATGGCAATATATTTTTTAGTTTTTATTCATGGGACCTATTGCACCATATGGGTCTGGTCTGGTGCATTGCAAGTGCCACATCGATTGTCATTTGTCACTTACATTCTGGATATCTTGTCATTGAACACTCAACGGTCATAATTTCTTTGGAATTTGATGCTTGCTGTTATGTTGCTGTTTTTTATCTGGTTGGATTTAAAATGATATTCCATGAAGGCAGGGAACAAGCATTGCTCAAATTTAGGGTTTTAGAAGGCAGCACTGGTGAAATTTTGTGTATTTGTATTGGATTAGTATATGAGACTTTAGGCTTTGAACTTTATCTCAGAATTGTTGATGAATTTTGTTAGTGTTCAGGACTTCAGGTCCAGTTTTGATGATTTTGCTTTTACTGAGCCATTGTTGATTTTGATGAAGTATGAGGCTGGAAGTTATGTTACAAACCCACAGGAATGTGCATTTCTTTTATTTAAGTGCATAATGATTTTATATAGCCAAAGATTTGTTAGAGAGATATATAGGCGAACTGTGCCTTGAAAATTTATATGATAATATAAATACTTCGAAGTTAAGACAAACTTATATAAGAACCATAGATTTATGTAGAAAACATAAAAATATGTGTGGAGGTATATGCCCCGTGAAGGTTGTTCATAGAAGTCAGTGATGTCAGATTATCATGGGTTTCCTACAAAGTTATCTGCCAAAAATAAATGTTGACTTTGGCAAGCCAATTTCAATGATAAAACTTAAAGATGGATCTTTAATCTTGCCTGTAAGACATATAGCAAACAATAGAAAGAACTACTAATTCCTTTTAACATCATTAGGCAGATTTTGCCGCAGTTTATATATATATAGGCTTTGGACTCTGGGTGTGAGATAAGATGGAAAAATGTAGCAGCTGTAAATATTATATTATTGTCAATTAAGGTCTAGCTAGCTTGTTGATAGGCTTTCGAATTTAAGGTTTCTAAGCGTGTTAGGACTAAGACATCAGTCCGTGCCTTCTCACTTTCCATGGTTTAGGATTAATATAACAATAACATCCAATCATGACTCTGGAGCCTATGAGGGAGTTGGTGCTGGTTGTCTTAGGCCTTGTAAAAAGATAGCTTGGTTAATAATAAGACGATTGAAGAATTCTGCTGAGATAATAAACTATTGGGGATATCAACAGGGAAATAGGAAGTCCTCTATATTTAGGTTTCCAAGGTAGTTTGTTATCTGATTTGATCATTGTTTAATACCAGATTCTGTTTTTCTACTGATGGAAAAGATCAAGATCAAGTTAGTTGTAGCTAATGTGCGGTAGATAATGTATGAGCTGAACATGCAATTCAATTTTTGTTGCACTGCACTTTGTGTCTTTTATTCCTAGGGATTATTAGTTAGTAAGCTTACAATGAGGGCATTCCAATTGTTGCAAAATTTCTACATTATACCTCTTTTTGGATGGAACGATGGCCTTTCACTGATTCACTAATATTTTGTGGAATGTTCTTGCAGGTCATATATTCAGCATCTAAGAGGTTGTAAAAAAATATGGCCAAGCATCATCCCGATTTGATTATGTGCCGGAAGCAGCCAGGTATTGCCATTGGAAGACTCTGTGAGAAATGTGATGGAAAGTGTGTGATCTGTGATTCTTATGTGCGTCCTTGTACACTTGTCCGGGTTTGTGATGAATGCAACTATGGATCCTTTCAGGGTCGATGTGTCATATGTGGAGGAGTAGGAATATCCGATGCCTACTACTGCAAGGAGTGTACACAGCAGGAAAAAGATAGGGATGGTTGCCCCAAAATTGTTAATCTAGGGAGTGCCAAAACTGATCTGTTCTATGAACGTAAAAAGTATGGTTTCAAGAAACGATGATGAGGATGGCTGGATTTACCTGGATCCGTTATGTCCTTAAATTTGCTTTTTATGCATTTTGTATTTCACTTAGATGTCAAAACCGTGTAAAAGGTTTAAACCAGTGTACCTATACTCTTATATCTGTTGTTGACAATGAAAGTAAGTGACCAATGATAATATGTGGAAATATTAATTAGAATTTAAGCATCCTTTTTGTCTAGTCAGCAACTTCCCAATCTTCCCACTTTCGTATATTCCCATGATTCGGTTGTTAGAGCCTGTTATGAACTAAATCAGGTATCAAACCCTTCTCTAATATTCATGAAGGACCTCCAGGCACTAGTCACTTGAAGTTGACTCATCCAGAATTCTGGTTGTGGGTAGTTTATGTATTGCATTTACTTACCAGTTAACAGTTTCAGGGGAGAGAGCATACTAGAATCTTCTAGGGTGACGTTTCGACATTGATACAAGACAGAATTGTCAACAATGCCCTGTCTCTGTAACTACAATGCTCTGGAGCATGTTGTGTAGTACTGATGAATCTCATCTAGATGATGAAGCTTGCTTGGTTTGATATGCTCGACTCAATAAAAATATAATGAGTCTAAAAATAAAAATTTAAATAAAAATCTTAATTTTTAAAAAAGTTTGATTAAATTAGATTTGAACTTGGGTTTAAACCAGACGTGAAGCCGGACTTATTCTTTAAATAAATATTTAACAAAAATTATATATATTAGAATATAAAATATAAAAAAATTACATTTAAACTTGATATTTTTTAACCAATAAGAAAAATTTTATATTTCTTGTTTTATTTCACTTTATAGAAATATATTATATATACAAACAATTTTATTTAATAATATATTCTTAATTATTTGTTTTTATGTGAAAAAGTCAAATATAATGCATTTTTAGTTTATTAATACTTCTAATTTAAATTTATAACTTACAAATATTATATTATACTATACTTTAATTTATATTAAATAAAAAATATAATATATAATTAATTTTTATTTTTGAAAAATTTTAAATTTGGATAGAGCCGAACTTTTTTCTTGTTATTCGGGCTTGAATTCAACCCAAATAATGCACTTAAAAATGGGCTCAAGCTCATTTTTTTTTAATATATACGTGCAAAAATTTAGCTCATTTTTTAACAAATTCAATCCGTGATCAATCTAATCTCATTCCTCTTGTTGTCTTAACATTATCTTTGTTATCCTTCTTTTTATTAATTATTACAAAATATTATTATTTAACATATATCAATATCAATTATTGAAAATTATTTATTTTACTTCCGTAATCTTCAATATTATGACAAATGAATTATTCTCATCTAAAATTGAGAATCTAACCTAATCATAATTAGTTTATTTGATGTTAACAAAAAAGCTCATATAAATAACAATAATACCAATAATTGATTATTATAGAAGTATTGAAGAGGAAAATAATATCCAATGAATGCTTTATGAAAGTGATTCAATCACAAAACAATCATTTTCCATTCTCGAGCCTCCGATAGATGTAATATAAACCTAATCATTAATTACAAAATCTGATCCAATTTACTAAGGATTGATTCTTATTCAAATAAGGAAGATTTGAAAAGGGAATAATCACCAACTCAAATGATTCTGAGTGTATAAATTAGTTGATCCTATTTGTGGTCTTGTGCTACAATCGACAAACCAATAGTTCATAGAACTAGAGTTGCAGCTTGCAGATAGGGAGAGACATGGCTTTTGTCGCTCGCTTATTCTTGTTTCTTTTTCTTGCCTCTGCAGTCACATGCTTTACTGATGATGCAGAAAAGGGTACTGTAAATTGCTTTTTCATTTAATTCAAATTAAAATTAATGAATCGTATATATGCATATATTTGAAATCCCACTTTCAAAAATGTTTCTTTTTGGTTGAGATTTGGATAAAAATTTCAATGTATATATTCAACTGATTTGTTATAGTTGGGATACAAGTGATTATGAGAGGGAATTGATCTAAGTGTGAATTATGTGAAGTGCGATGAAATATATTAAAATATGTACGTATTAATCTGTTATTAGGTTAAAAATTAGATTTATATATTGTTTTTTATATGTTTATTATTATTAAATTTTTTAATCAAAATAAAATATATAAAAATATATTTAAAAAAATTAATCATAACAAAATTAAGTTATATAAATTATATTTATATTAATTTTTTATTAAAAAATATAATAATAAAAATATAACAATTTATAACTAAAAATAAAAATAAATCACTGTTTATATATTAATCTATTGATGGATTAATATAAGATTTAGTACATTTAACAAGACATACTTCAAAGGATCCGAGTCTTCATGTGACTATTGCTATTCTATTTGAACAGTAGAGGACCGAAAAAGGGTATACCAAATACAGGATTATGGACCCACAGAGCCTAATCCTAAACATGATCCTCCACCTTCAGGTGCACTCTCCAACTCATAATTTATTTCTAGTGACTGCATAAAATATCATTAAGAATTACTAGTTTTATGATTTGCATTTACACACTATTATTTTATGGATTTAGATTATTTTATCTGTTAAATTTTTTATGTAAAAAAGATATAAACACATCAAATTTCTCTAGTTTGAACTTTGTAGGGCATATTGCTGGTCTTTTAATTTCAATGGGATTTATGTCTATTTTTAAAATAGATAAAAAATTGTATAATTTAAATATCTCTTAAGAAATAAGAGTATGATTGTTTAAAAAATAATAATTTTATGCTTATAAATCTCCTTCAATTTTAAAGAAGAAATTCTATTTTTTTAATCCTTCTACAACAAAAAACTTCTATTATTGAAACAACGCTTTTTTAAATAAAAAAAGCTGAGCCTAATAACTTATAACTTATTTAACCAAAATAAATACTTTTTAAATAATTAATTTCTTTGGACTACATAATTATTTGATTATTGCTATTATTGTATTTGAACAGTACAGAACCAAAAACAGGTATACCAAATGGAAGATTATGGATCCACAGGACCTAATCCTAAACATCATCCTCGACCTCCACGCGTGCTCTACAACTTATTTTAATTTTTAAATTTGATTAGTTTTATTTTAATCTTTTAATTTAAAAAAATTAATAAATTTTTTTCAATTTGTTAATTTTAATATCTTATATGCCATATTATCATAAAAATCATCACTCTATTAATTTTACATGTAAAAATAAATAAATTTTGAAATAGTGTTATATTTACATTTAAATTTAATGAATATTTAATTTAAAATTTAGAGTTTAAATTTAGGCATTTATTTTTTTTTACATATAAGATTAATAAATTAATAATGATATAACATAGAAGTATTGAAGTTTCTAACTTGACATTTTTTGTTAAATAAATTAACTCTATTAGAGATTGAAAAATTTTTGATTACTTTTTTAAAATTAAAAGATTAAAATAAAATCAACTAAATTTAATAAATAAAAATAAAATTTGAATCAAAATTAAAGAACTAAAAATACTCTTTTATTTTAAAAAATAATACTAGTTTTGTGATTTGCATTTACACACTATATTATTTTATGGATTTAAATTATTTCGTCAGTTATACAAAGAAAGAGATAAATACATCAAATCTATTTAGTTTGGACTTTGGAGGGCATATTAATTTAATTTCAATGGGATTTAATTTGTGTCTATTTTTTAAAATAGAGAAAAATTGTATAATTTAAATATTTCTTTGAGAATATAATTTATTTTTATTTTTTATGTGAAAAAGTAGTTTATATGATTGTTTGAAAAATAATAATTTTATGCTTCTAGTTCTCCTTCAATTTTAAAGAAGAAAATCTATTTTTTTTATTACTTTCTACAACAAAAAAACTCTGTTATCGAAACAACTTTTTTTTAATAAACAAAATCTGAGCCTAGTAACTTATATCTTATTTAACCAAAATAAATATTTTTCTAAATAATTAATTCCTTTGGATAAAGTATTGTTTAATTGGTCTCTACGTGATTAATGTTGTCTTTATTGCCGACATTTATAATATATATATATATATGCTGACAACTTGGCCATACAAAATAATGTATAGTTTTGGTTACAACTTGCAAGGAAACATGATTTTACATGTTATTAATTAATTAAATTTAATTTAAAATAGTAATGGCTTCACATTTTGGATACCTGCTACAACATGTGATCGCCACAAAATGTGTTGTTGTAGCCGTTGACCTTCCTATTTCGTGTGTCAATAATGGAATTGGATCCCCTGCTGGGCGCTCCCTGCTGTAGTCCCTGCTGTGCTTTTTAGCGGCGGTTTTATCCGTCGCTAAAGTGTGTTTTAATATTATTGCAACGAATATTATTTCTGCTATAACTTTTGTTTAAATAATTAATTTAACAAAAGTTATAGTGACAATAATATTTGTTGCAAAAAACTTTAGCAACGAAAAAAACCGCTGCTAAAACGCCCAGCAGCGCCCAGCAGGGACACGCCCAGCAGGAAATCCGGACGCGTCAATAATATCCACTTCTCCCTTTTGGGGTGAAAATAATTAATATACCGCAAATTTTTTAAAAAAAAAGTATTATTTTTATATATTAATATCATCAAGTTTTTTAATTAAAAAATAAAAAAAATATAATTTATACAATTTACCATTTTTATAATTAATTATGTTTAAAAAATTTAATTTTTATTAAAAAATTTGATATATATAATCTGCTCAATTTCATTATTGGTTGGCATTGGTTTTAAAGTCAAAATGAAAACCATATTAATTATGGATCCCATATATCCTGCGATGCAATTTCAGAATTATGAATTGTGATTTGGTGCTCCAAACTTCATGTTATCATTAATTGCAGGGTCCAAGACATTGAACCATGCAAACTTCCCAGTGTGATGATGCATGAAAAGCAAAGTGATTTGATGTGTTGAGGCCACTTTCCTAGTCATTAGTGCTTTAAAATCATGTCGCTGAATACATTAATATAATTATATGAGTTTTATTAGTAAGTGTTATAGAGCACTAATTAAATAATATTTTATGATGTTATTTAATATATTTTTAAATTTTTAAATAAATAATAATAAATGTATAATTTATTTTTAAAATAAGACATATTTACTTTTGTAAATATAAAATTTAAATTTTTAAAATGTTAAATCTTAAATTATAAAATTGTAAACTTTAAAATATCTATATACAAAAATTACCATATGAAATTAGTAAAAATATATGAAAATTGTCAAAAAAAATAAAAAATAAAATGTCAATATATTTGTCAAGTTTATGTTTTATAATTTTATAAATTTTTAAATCTTAAATTATAAAATTATAAACCATACATTTAAAAATATATATATGCACACAAATTATCATATATAATTAGTTAAAAATTATTTAAAAAAATTATCCAAAAAAATAAAATACCTTACAAGATTTAAGATCTTATAATTTTATAATTTAAGATTTAAAAATTTGAACATTTGAATTTATATTTATAAGGCTAAATTTATCTTATTCTAAAAATAAATTATGCATTTATTATTTGTAGTTAAAAAAGTCTTAAAATACATTAAATAGCGTGATGAATTGTTAATTTCAAAAATATTTAATGATCCTTAACAGTAGCAAAATCCTTAGCATAATTATATATTAATTACTCCTTTATATAAGATTTATCAAAATTCAGTTAATATTTCATATTCTCTGTAAAATTAATTAGTATACTGATAAAATGAAACTCTTTCCCTCTCTCCATTTAAGAAGATCCCCCTATGTCTCTACTTTCTGTAATATTCTCTAGGTTGTAGTTTTCTTTGTGTTTCCTCTTTCTATACAAAAAAAGAAGAAGTCCAGTTAATATATAATTAACTTAAATAAAATTTAGAGTAAATATAATGTAATACATGTGATACAATATTATATATATATAATTAAAAACGTTAGCATATTATATTTTCGTTGAACAATTAATTAATAACAAAATGAAATCTTAATTACTTTTCCTTCTTTTTTTTTTAAATTAAACTCTTAAAATTGGTTTGATTATTCCTCGAATTTTATAAAAACCCTTAAAAATTAATAACAACAAAGCATGCGTGCGAGCAAAGGATCCATATAATATAATTAATTAATTGATTAATGCAGCTTTAGAATTTACAAATCGCAAGCATATTAATAATTAATTAATTAGCTTAAATAAAACTTTAAATTTGAGTTATATATATATATATATACAACTTTTATTGAAAGAACTTTATTTTATTATAAGACTTTTGTTAATTTAAATCAAATTAATAAAAAAATAATATAGATAATTTTTGAATACTGATAATTTTGAATAAAAATTAATATATATAATTAATTAACTTACTCTTAATTATTAATTAATTTTTGTGTCCATATTGACATACTAGAGACTTTGTATTCACAAAATTGTATATTATTTTTTTATTTTTAAAATATAATAATATTATTAAATTTTAAAATAATAAATTAAATAATAAGAAGTAATTTAATTATTCATTATCTTTTTTTTAATTTTTCACTATCTTTATTTTTTTTTTCATATTTACATCTTTTATTTTATATTTAATATTATAAAATATATTTTTAAATTTAATGACTTATAATATTGATGTATATAGGTAGGCGCACCTCCGTTGACCCTATATGAACGGCCTCTCAATCTGATGTAGTAGCGAAGCTACATAGCTCTCGTGTTTCTGTTGTTATTCAACGTGTAACCCACAAACAAAACAACAATTAAATTAATTAATTCATAAAAGTTGCTCTTCCCTCTATATTATCTCTATAAATATGAATGAACTTGCCTATCAATTATCATAGTGCACTCACTATTGTTCTCCTATTATACCTATAACACAGAGAGAGAGAGAGAGAGAGAGAGAGATGGGTCGTTCATTGTGCTTGTGTGTTCTTCTCTTTTCTTGTTTGCTACTTCTATCATCTTCATCAGCTCGCAACACTTTTCTGATCTTCTCCCGTCAGTATACTCTCTCTCTTTCATTCCTTATTTATTCTTCTCTTTCTACTCTCTCCATCTCTTAATGCATTTCTTTTCACTCTGCAAAATTTGTTTTATGGTAAATTTGAATTCATAACATAAAATTATGTATACTGTGTTACCATGTTTACAGAAAGGTTAGAGTGTGTGTTTGCAAGCTGGATTCTGCATTAGTTATTTATTTCTGCTGCCTTAGTTGTTGCTACGATCCATGTTTTCGTCGCTAATTACCAAAGTCATTGTTTGTCTATTTTCCAAGTGACGACAACTTGTTTAAGTATTAATAATTTATTTTATATGCTCTTGTTTCTCTCAAATTCTTGAACGCTGTGCTTATCTATGCCACTGCATGCCCGTACCCTTCTCAAATTTCGATAACCATTATTTCATCTTGGTGTTGTTAAACAAATCAATTTTTCATTGATTAATGTTATGCCTTTTAATCCATTATATTAATGTTAATTATTGCTTTTTTCTTTTAATTATTGATAGAGGATGCAGGTTGGAGCATGCGAGGAAGGTCTTTGAAAATGAACCTTGAAGATTATGGTGAAACAACGGCAAATCATGGCCACGATCCTTCCAGAAATGGTGGAGGCAGGAAAGGCAGAGTTTAGAATTTAAATATTTACTTACTTTTTCTTAAACATTAATCTTCACTCAGTAGTCATAATATTTTAATTTCTTAGGGAGTCTCTTATTAACTACAATTAATTTATATTCCCTCCCTTTTTCTTAATTACTTGTAATCTTAACATCTTGTGACTCTTTTGTAACAAAGTAATAATAATAATTAATAATAATAATCATCATCATCATCATCAGCATAATACTTCTTTGACTTCTGTGTAATTCAGGAGGGAGAATAAAAATTTTATGTGGAGAAAAGAAAAAAGAAATCGATATATCTACACTATTACTTAAATTCTTTTTACAATGAAATTTACACTTAACAAAGTATGAATTTAACAGTTTAAAGATATCACCAATCTCAGCAAAATGATGTCACGTGTTTGCCTTTTGCATTGTAAGAAACTATAAAGCTCACGAGCCATAAGTGATGACAAAGTTGATCAGGAGCTTCGGTCTTATTATCTCCAAAATATTTAGAGGAATCACAATATTTTAATTTTTAACTGCTGCTACCCGTGAACGTCTCTCTTTTTTTTTTTTTTTTTAATATCATGGTTGTAAACACAATTAGCCATGCAACCCCATACATCAAGGCTTTTTTATAATAGTGAATCAAACTACACCAAAATTTAATTATGAGATATAATATACTTTACACGAATTCAGTATTCAGGGTGATGTATATGGTTTGGTCTTCTCTCAACCATACTCCAAAAGAAGAAAATTAGAAATTAGATGCTTGTGAGATTGAGAAAGCACTCAAGCTACTAGTGCAACAATTTGAAATTGTATCTTCAAGTTTTAAGCAGTATTTAAACACACTTTTATTCAGACTGTATAACATATCTTACTGTTGATCGACAGAATACCCACCAAAACCATTATTTAGAGAGTATATATACAACACAGTCATGTTATGATATGATCAGTGATCACTTGCAGCTTTAATTTCTTCGTCAATTATTATAACTTCAAGATTTGAATTCCTTTAATTTTTTCTTTTTGTTTTGTGCTGAAATGGCAAAAACTAGCTATTTTGGTCAGAATAGCTTGAAGAAGGAGGACTTGGAAGGTTTCTGACTGCCCAGCCAGTGTTGCATATGGACTCCAATGGCATCCAAGTACAAGCTACTCCTTCCATGGAAACCCACCACCTTCCCTTCTGTTGTAGTTGAAGTGAAAAACTTTCCCACTTCCTCACCATATGGACCATACTTTCCTCTACTGGTATAGAAAGTCAGTGACTTCATCACTATATGTCGCTCATCATTAATAACTGGTCCATAATACCCAGATATACAAGTCAGAACCTCATGTGGGTAATCCAGTTTTATCTGAAACATTACATTCAGCATGAGTGGGTAAGCTAATACCAGAAAAAAAGGCAACTATCTGGATATAATGAATTGTTCTTGAAGAAAGTGGAAGAGTGGAAGTATCATATATATTATATACCCGATGCATTGTTTCTCCTACATTGCTTCCATGCTTCACAGACCAAATAGATTGTCCATTTCGATCATACTCAATTTGAATTGAGCAAATGGATTCTGATACTCTTGTCAAATATATCTGCTTAATCCCAGAGAAGACTCCATCATCCCAAGCTTTACCTCCATCCCCACCCCATGGACCTGGTCCACATGGAGCTGGTTCTTTTATCACCCCACAAGAAACCTGGGAAAGACAAAGGAAGCAATTCAATAAACGATTTGCAAAAGATATCCGAATTATCTCTGAAATGTAAAAAAAAAAAAAAAAAAAACATGTAACTTGAGTTCTATTAATAAAAAGTGTCTAACTTGCTCATATGTCTATTTATAATTAGCTTTCTCTATAGAGATATTTTGTAGATCACCTCTACATAAGAATCTTTTAATGTTATCTTCATGGGTCGTGTATAAGTTCTTCAAATGATTAAGGAATATACCTCTTCTAGTGGTGCCTGTTTAGCAAGTACCAGTTTTGCAGGCCACTGGGCGCTGTCTATTTCAGCAATGCTTGGTTCTTTTGGAATGATTGCTTTGGAAGGAGGAGGTGTACTTGACACTGGTGTTATTACTTTCCCTTCTATAACATGCACGCCAATAGCATCTAGAAACAAGCCTTGTCTTCCATGGATGCCAACCACCTTCCCTTCTTTCAGCTTCGTGGTGAAATAAGTTCCTTGTTCATCTCCATATGGTCCATACAACCTCTTGTTGGTATAGAAAGTGAGCGACTTTATCACTACAGGCCCCATGTACATCAGAGGTCCATAGTATCCAGTTATATGAGTCAGAATTTCAGATGGGAAATCAAAGATTATCTGCAAAATCATGCACAAAAACTGCTCATAAACCAAATCTGATATTACCATAAATTGATCTTAAGTAAAGTAATGACGTTTTGCAAGCTTTCAATTCACCTTATCTTTCTTAATCCATCCTGTTCCACCTTGTTTATTTCCCCACATGGCCTCTCCCTCGTTATCATACAAGACTCTTATCCACACAATTCCAATAACATTGCGCGTCAAGGTAATTTGCCGAACTCCAGTGAAGGTTCCATCATTAAATATACTCCCACCAGAACCACCCTTTGCCTCGTATGTTACCATGCCTTCAACCTTTGGGGGTGCCTTTTCTACATGAGCTATCTGAAATACATGTGGTGCAAAAAAGAAACCATACTTGACATAAGTGATGCATAATATCAAACACTTGGAAAGCAAGTCCATGAAGATTCTCTTACCTTTTCTTTGTGATCTTTGATAGTGTCGGGTTCTTTCATGCTGGGGCTCTTGGCAGACAAAGAGAACTTGTTGTTTGGTGGAGGTTTACTCAAACCATCCTTCTGTCTTACAGCAAGAACTATATCATAGTTTTCACCCACACTTCCCTGTATTACAGAGTAGCCAAAATTCTCAGTGGTGTTGGATAAGTATTTCTGTGAATGAACCAAAGCTTTGGATGGGTTTGGCTGCTGCAAGGGCTTCAGATAGACTCCAATGGCATCTAGGTACGAACCACACCTGCCATGGAACCCAACAATCCTTCCCCCAGACATAGGGAATGAAAAATATGTACCCTCTTCAACCCCAAATGGCCCATATTTTTTCTTGTTACTTTCAAAACTCAGAGACCTAACAATGGTTGCCCCACCCCAATGACTTAAGCTACCATAGTATCCATGAATTGAAGTTAGGAACTCATCTGGGTAGTCAAGCTTCACCTGCAACTCAATCAACAAATGTGGTTACTATAATGCACAAGTTTAATTATAATCTAAAAGGCACAAATACAAAATATGTCACCATAAGATATCTAATGCCTTGGGCATACAACCTACTTCTACCTTCACAAATCACATATTTGCTTGTTACCTTTTTGCTATTTGATGGAATACTTTACCTTATCAGTTTTATGGCCTCCATTTCCACCATGTGTATCAGACCAAATAGAACACCCTTTCTTTTCATATTCAATTCTGATGGAGTCAATTCCAGCGCCATGAACGATCACCAATTGCCTAACTGTTGAATATATCCCATCGTCCCATCGGGAACCTTCATGGCCTCCCCATGGCCCAACTGTCATAGGTTTCTTCCCAGAATCCTCAAAACTCTGCAATTCAAAATTATATAAAAAAAAAAAACTGTGTAATAATCAATTTGAATGGCAAGTAACATAATCTAAAAAAGTTTACTGTACCATTTTCTGCCTCTGGGCCAAGCTTGGAAGAAGCTAGAGACCGAAAATCGCAGGTGAATCGTTGAGTGTAGGAGAAGGCTTGGACGAATTTAAGGCAGCAAAAGGGCGCGTTTGTGCGTAGGGATTTAGTCTTAAAAAATGATAAAGACGAAGAACTAGGCAGAAGAGAAGCTAATTCGGTGCTCCACCAAGGAGGGAAAAGATTAGAAGGAAGGGAATCAGATTCACATTCCCCAATACAGAAATCAATTCAATCATGGGAATAAGAAGGAAACATAGTCTTTCACTGACAAAAACAGAACAGATATTATTTCCTATCTATCAGCAATGTTATTCTCATTTTCATAGAATGGAAGACAGCGATGCAAACAGCAGAGAATGACATATCCTGATTCCGGAAGATAGCGACAATTATACAGAAGAAGAAGCGGCTTTTTCTTCTTCTTCTTCTTCATCTTCTCCAACGCTACTTATTTTATTGCTTCCTCCATTTTGGGTATGTGTGAGATGATAATGACGGTGATGGTAAAGGAGAACTCTGACGAGACGACGCTATTGCTTTTGCAAGCACAGGTACCATTTGGTGAATGACTGAATGGTGAAGGTGATACAGTTTTCTTTAACTACAAGTTTAATTTGGTACTCAGATTATTCTGTTTTGGTTATTTCTTCGTGGTTGCATTGCCTCGAGTTAGAGTTCACGAATCACATTAGAGGCCATGGAAACTCCAAAGTCCAAACCATTCTTCTGTTATAACAAGAATTTTAGATCATATGTGGGCTATTTATTTTGTTGACTAAACTATGCTCTCTTTTTCTCTCTTAAAAATTAAAACAATCAATCATTTTTATTCATTATAATATTTGTAATGATATTATTAATTATTTTTTTAAAAAATATAACTTATTTAAGACCTAGATGAACATTAAATGTTACAAATTTTTTGTAAAAATTTAAATTATAATTCATCATGTTGTAAAAAGATTAACTTAATACAATTGGATTGGATAGTATGTGATTTAATATGCATTAGATGAAAATTAATTTAAATAATATATATATATGTATATGTATTTTAATTAATACAGCCAAAAGTTTTCTTTTATTTTAAAAAAAATTAAGTGTAATTTTTATATTTTTGTGGTTCTTTAATTAGAAATTGATTTATATATAGTTTATACAATTTATCTATTTTATAATTAATTTTTTTAATTTTATATTTTAATTAAAGTTTTATTTTTTTGGGGTAAAGTCAAAGGGTTATTTTAATAAGATTGAGTCAAAGTGATTATATAATTGGGTTAATATTTTTGGGCCTAATCAGAATTAGGACTCACGAACATTTAGATATCCAGGCCCAGCCCAAATTGAAATTTAGGAAAACACTGGTTATTGCCCTATGGGTGTTCCAAATCAATCAAACTAATCCATCATTAATGTATACATTTTTTATATCCATATTTATATTATTTATTTATTTTTATTATTATGTTGTTGTTATTAATATTGAATTTTAGAATAAATATTGAAAAAATAATTAGATTTAATATTTTTTGCAAAAATTTTGATTGTTTAAGCCCAAAAACTAAATATGGAATTTAAAATTAAAAAAAAAACTTTTAGAGACGATAAGATCTTTCTTAGAGTGAAAGATGATCCCAAAGGAAGCTCTGATGTTTCTATTTCATGTTTAGAGGTGAAGTGCGAGTTGGTACTGATTTATGGTCTTTTTAATTAATTATATGACAGATAAACCTTAATATATATTTAATATATATATTTATTTATGTCACAAATATTTATAAATATAAATGAAATAAAAATAAAAATATATAGAAATATGGATCCTATAAAAAAAATAAATAACACTGACCTAAAAAAGAAACAGATACACAAAATATATTCACATATACACTCATTTATTTAATAATTATGAACTACTTATAATAGGGATTCGAATTCTATTAATTTCTTAAAAAATTTAACAATATTAATTTATGAAAAAGAAATAGCGGGACACACAATGCCTTAAACTATAAGGTAAGTTTTGTGTTTATTTTTTTTTCTTCTTTGTTTTTGGTTTATCTTTGTTTTAGAAGGTTGTATTTTTATATCAAATTAAGATCATTTTATATATAAAAAAAAACGTAACAATATCATAATAAATAAATAAATAAATACAATATTAATTGAATGATATGTTTTATTGATATAATAAAAATTATAAATGAATAATATATACATTAAATGAGTCATAAATTTCAAAATTTAATGGTGTCTAAAACTAAAAGTTACTATTTTGATTACACTTTTTTGTTATAAACCTATAATATATTCCACATGATAATGGGAAACTAATTACCTTTCGAAATAACACATAAAACTTCTCCAATTAATACTATTTTTTTCATACATATAATTCAAATAAATCAAACAAAGAAGTATATAATTAAGAGGTACAAGCTCATTCTACTTCAACCACTATTTGGTTCTCCTTTTTATTACGATTTAGAAACACGATTGAGTTTTTTAGAAATGTTCTTCACCTATTATATTTTTTATTAAAAATTTTAATAATAAAAATACAAACAATTATATTTAAGTGCGATTTAGTAACACGTTTCAAGAATGCTGTTGTTCATAAAACTAAAATCCATAATTTACGGATAAATAGATCTCTTGGACTCTAAGCGATCATTCGTTGCGCGTGAACTTTTTCGTGTGCAAACTCTTTATATGATGGAAAAATTTTAAATTAAAACAATTCATTTATATATATATATATATTAAAACAAATATTGATCAAAATGTAACAATAATTGCCTTATAATAGAAATAAAAAATAAGAGTTTAATCATAGTTGAATTAAGTTTAATTAAATAAAAGAATTACATCTTAATCAAAAGTTATAATTTTTGTCTTTAAAAAAGCGTTTGATTTAATAATTAATACTAAAATTAAAGTTACAAGTTCGACTTTCAATTTGAGTAAAAATTGTGCTGGGACTAACAATTATTTCTTTTAATCTATCGATAAATACTTGATTAAACAACAAATAAATAGAATTTTGGACTCTAACTGGTAACATTTTAGCCGATTTATACCTGTTGGAGGCAAACCCAGATTTGAGCATTGTGTAGGTTCTTTATAGAGCAAGTAGGTATGAATATGATTGATTTGATGAAGTGAACAAGCAAGGTTAAGATGATTATTTTGACAAATTGGAGTGAATTGTTTGCCTTTGAGAATGCAGTAAAAGAATGCACCAATCATATTGCTCCCTCTCACTTTTTCACCACTTTTGGTGCCATGACAACTCACAAAACCATACCTTCTTTTTTGTTTCAGGCTGCTTCTGTTAAAGTGGACATAATGTAGTCACATATCACATCAGTATTCATTAATGCTGCTGCAAAATTTCCTTGCTTTAATGTCAATTATTAGCTTATTTTTATTGATTTTGGAATTAGACTTCGACTAAATTATGTTGATACTTGTTGAGATTATAATTTGATTTCTACTGAGAGATAATAATTTCACCAATTTTAATCAACTCAATTTATTTTATAATATAACTATTCTATATTTGTCAAAAATATATTTAATTTTGATACTTGTTACATTATAAAAAATATATAATAATATTTTAATCAAAATAAGTAAATGGATCTAAATCTTATTGCCACACATGCCTACCACTTGGAACCTGTACTTCTTGAAAGACAAAAACTTTTACCTAAATCGAACCCCAATTTATTTTCCTAAAACGTTATGTAATAATACTTTGCAATGAAAGAAATTCAGAAAAACAACAGAAACACAAGATATCACATAGCAACTATGTAGTTTTTAAATATTAATTTTAATATATAATATTTTTATGATAAAATAATGTTATACATTTTAAAATATTCATAAAGCTATAATAAATTTAAGAAAGTCATAGTTCATGCATTTTTTTAAAATTAAATATTTTACAACAAATATAAATAAATAAACATTATAAGTATTTTATGTTTATTAAATAAAATTATGAGTTTTTTGTATAAAAAATTAATAAAAATTAAATAATTTTATCTTTATTATAAAATCTTAACTAAATTAAATTAAATTATTTAAAATTTAATAAAATTTTAAAATTCGGTGATTTAAAAAAAAAAACACCTTGTACAAAATAGGCTGTAAAGTGGATCTGACAATGATATTTAATGAGTGTGATGTACAAATTCTTGATTAATGTTGGTGGACTGGATTCATCCACAGATACAACTATATATCTCTTCATAGGTAAGTAGGATTTTAATCAAAATAAATGAGCACGATAATTAAAAAAATATTTTAAACATGTTTTTTTAAAAAAATTGAGTAGAACCTTTTAAAAAATTGAAATCTTTATAATATAAAGTCCTATTTGAATATCACTTGCATTAATTAATAAGGAGTTCCGTAAAAAAAAAAAATGTTACAAAATAAATGTACCACGTTATGTTAATTAGTTCTGGCAAATTAATGTCACGTCCACCCATTAATTAATTTGTATGCTTAATTTTATAATAATTTTCACTTTTAAATTTGAGCCAATGTTGTAACTATACACTGAATATTGTCATCACTCTTCCTAATGAATTTTGATATTTTGAAATTCGCAAAACATCATAGAGTTGAGAAAGAAGAAGAAAAATAGAAAACAAAAACTTATCAGAGTTCTATTAATTATTTTCTTGCACGAATTGGGCACTTTGATTTCATCATCTACTCAAGCTCTCGTGGCTTGAAATTAATTCATCTCCCAATTTGATCTGATAATTAAAAAACATGATTTAATTATAGTTTCAAAAGTTGTTTTAATTAGTATCTATTATGGACATTTACAATTAGATAATAATTTTTAAAAGAACTTTTTAAAAAAATCAATGATGTGTGTTATCAAGAAATGTTCTATGAAAAAGTCTGAGAAAAATGCAAAAGACTTTTTTTTTTTTTTTGTAAATAGCACATTGAATTTTTAAAATCAACAATTAGGTTTCTAAACTTTTACATTTTAATAAATAAGTTTATTTGTCTAATTTTCTTTTAACTATCTTAATTCATTTAGATTTTTCACATATCAGAGAGACTACTACCATAAAAATTGCGCGGTTCAAAAAAATTCATTCTAACATGTTGGAAGTTTGAAATAACAAATTATGAGTTACCTTGTCATTAAAAAAAATTTAAGCAGAAGAATTTCTTTAATGAAAAAAAAATCTTAGAAACCTAATAATTAATTTATAATTTTAAAAGTTTAGGAACTATTTGTTACTAACTCAAAGTTTATAGATTTTTTTGCAAATTTTCCAAAAAGTTTGAAAGCACTTAGTTAAAAAAATACAAGTCTTACTATACTATAAGTTACAAATGATTTTTAATTATATTCTTTGATTTTGATGAGTAGGGGAAAAATGAAAACAACAAAGATCTTCTGCCCCATATTTATGAAATTGTAAAAAGCTTAGCTTGCAAGCATGCTTGGTTGGAAGTTTTGAACAGGGCGGTATGAAATGAATTAGAGTAAAGTGAGTTAAACAAATTAATTTATTGATTGAAAGTTTTTTGTTTTAAAAAAATATAATATAGATCACTCTTTACTAGTTAAATGTTATAAGATTAAAATATCATTTTGGTCTTTTATAGATAATATTTTTTTCTTAATTTGGTCTCTCAAATTCTATTTTTCAATTTACTCTTTCATATTTTGATATGTTATCAATTTGGTGTCTCTATTTGAAAATAAGTAATGATTTTGATGACTAGAATGTTTGGTAATGATTGGGTAACATTAAAAGATAGTTAAGTTTCAAATTTTCTCTTCTTCTTTTTTAACTGAACAACGTTTGGTACTAATTGAATATCATTTAATATTAGTGATCAAATATAACATTTTAATCAATTGAAAAAAGAGAGAAAAATTAAAACTTAACTAGACTTTAACATTGTTAAGTTAAAACTAAACATCCAAATCATCATAATTGTTATTTATTTAGATAGAATTCAGATAGAGGGACCAAATTGATAACAGATCAAATTATAAGAGATTAAATTAAGAAAAAGAATTTCTAAGAAATAAAATTGAGAAAATAATCATCTATGAGAGATTGAAATGATGTTTTAGTTAATATTATAATATAATTAATAAAGTGAGATTGTTTGAAAATTGAAAGGATAATATTTCAATATTATCCTTGTAATAAAAGCTCTTTTAAAAAAAATTATTTTGATTATAAGATCCAAGTTCATTTTATATTTTCTTGTCTTAGATTTTCTTTTAATTTTGATACCTTATGTCTCATACTTTATTACTATATATTGATATCGAAGAGACAATGTTGGAGACAGAAGTATAATTTTATATTGAAGAGTAAATATTTATGTTTTATATATATATATATATATAAGTATGTATATGTATGTATTCATATGGGATAGTTGTGAAGAGAATAAGAAATAAAAAAGAAGATTGGATCAATTGTAAAGTATTGCAAAAAATAGCACGAGATTGAGAGAAGTTGAAAAGATGTGTTTCTTATAATAATAAACTTTGGGTAATATATATATATATATATAGGAAGGTAAGAAAATAGGTAAGTAAATATGAGTTTAAAAATGAAACAACAATTCGAAATGTTATCAAACACAACTCTCTTAAAAAAAAATTAAATTCTAGTCTATCACATTAATTGTAAGAGATCCTAATCTCATTCACTACAGTAACCCTAGTTGGTTATTTAATATGAATTTAATTTGAAGTACTATTTATTGTTAAAAAATCATTGCTTAATAAAATAGACTTAACCAAATACATATATTGATGACGAGCTCGATTTATGGTTGCTTGAGATCATTTATATTCCATTTAAGATAAGTTGTATACGTACGGTTTATATATATATTTATATATATATGGAGTTATGATCAATTAAGTTAAATCTTTCAAAGCTAGCTCAATGCATAATTACAATTACGTACAAACATGTATTTTGATCTTCACAAATTTCTAGGTTTGGTAAAATATACATTTAAAGGGATATTAATTTCAAAGTTGAATCTAGTGATGATATAATATTATATATATATATAAAATAATTTTTTTTAATTTTTAAACGTCATAACAAGGTGACTTAAAAGTCAATAATGAAAAGCAGAAGAAATTAAAAAAAGTTAAAAAGTTGAAATTAGAAATTAATTAATTAATTAATTAATGTTACTATAGTTATTATTGACATGGCTAGCTTTGAGGTGCTATATATACATCACCCCATGTGTCCCTTACACACCATATTGCTATTGCTGAACTGAACCCATAACTTCATATTCATATTCTTCTTTCTTTTTCATTTCTTCCGCTAAAACAGGAGGCCCTGAGAGAAACATTCATACATATATAGTGTGTTCGTTGTATTGTTTATTTCCATTCTCATCGCTGCAAGGTTTCCTCTCACCATTATCTTCCCTGAAGAAGCAGAGGGACCTTTACCTTCATCGATAATGGCAGCCCAACAGCATGTCAAGACCTCTCACGACGTCGTCGCGATCGACAAAGGAGGCTATCTGAATCACAACGCTTTCGATCCCAGCGCTCCTCCTCCCTTCAAGATTGCGGAGATTCGAGCCGCGATTCCCAGCCATTGTTGGGTTAAGAACCCTTGGAGGTCCCTTAGTTACGCTCTTAGGGATGTATTGGTAGTCGCCTTGTTGTTAGCTTCCGCGATTCGTTTCAATTCCTGGTTCTTCTGGCCTCTCTATTGGCCCCTCCAGGGCACCATGTTCTGGGCCATCTTTGTTATCGGCCATGATTGGTAATTCCATTATTCGTATAAAATAAAATTCATGTTTGGAATTTGGATTCTGTATTGTCTGATACAATAAGTATTGATGCTCGTGTTGTGGTGTCTGCTGTTTCTTCATTTCTTTTCTATGACCATTTCTCACTCGTTTCAAATTCACACTCCATAAAATATATTAATTATTAGTTAGTACTTGGTAGTTACCATAGGCTTTACTCACTTGTGTTATAGGTGCTGAGTTTCTCTCATCCATTTTGAACAGGACAAATAAATACCATATTTTGAATTATAATTTAACACTGTATAGTGTATACTTTGTCCTATTGTCTTGAGTCGTGTCTGTTACACATATGCGATTCTTTTCTTATGATATTGATGTCCATTACTATGAGTTTTAGGCAAATGAATTTTACCTTTTGTGTGAATTGTGCAGCGGCCACGGAAGCTTTTCCAACAGTCCCAAGCTGAATAGTTTTGTGGGCCATATCTTGCATTCCGCTATTCTTGTACCTTACCATGGATGGTTGGTTACTGATAGGAAACTTTCTTGTTCATTTCGTCCTTTAAAGTTTTTTTCTATGCCTCATCTTTAATCTGAGTTTTATAAAAATCATTTTTGCAGGAGAATTAGCCATAAAACCCACCATCAAAACCATGGACATGTTGAGAATGATGAATCTTGGGTTCCAGTATGTGTTTCCTTCTCTACCTTGCTCTAATTTCAAAAAATAAATAAAAATTTATTGAACAAAAAGGAAAATTTTCATGAGGCTGTTCATGATTATGGGTCTTATTTATTTATTTCTGTGTCTTTTTTCTCAGTTGCCAGAGAAGCTTTATAAGAGTCTAGGCAAGAAGACAAGAATGCTGAGATTCACTGTGCCTTTCCCCATCTTTGCATATCCCTTTTATTTGGTAAGAGCTTCCTTTTTTATTTTTGTAATTAAACCTGACAAATTAATTGTGAGCTTATCTTTGGAGAGTTTAACCTTTTAGGAGGTTAAACTTTGCACCCTTAAATTTTTTGGATATTTGTATAAAATATTTTTTATTACTATACACATAAATCTTGAGATATTAATTATAATACTACTGCTAAAGCTTACCTTGTGATATGAACTGCAATTTCAGTGGACTAGAAGCCCAGGAAAAGAAGGCTCTCACTTCAATCCCCACAGCAAATTGTTCTCCCCCAACGACAGAAAAGATGTGATAACTTCAACTCTGTGTTGGCTGGCCATGTTTTCTCTGCTTCTCTATCTGTGCTTCATCATGGACCCTATTCAAATCTTCAAGCTCTATGGTGTCCCTTATTTGGTGAATTCATTCTTCCGCTGTTTTATCTCCTCTCCCTTAGAAGTTCAATAAATAAATTAACCCGGACAAGTTAGTCCAACCAATCTTTCATTTTTTTTGTTGACATGAGTTTCATTCTGAAAATAATTCAAAAGTAAAATAATGAATACTTTAAATTAATATGAGAAAATGCACTCTTAAAATTGCCTCAAGAAAAAAATCCTTTATCTACTAAACCAACATGAAGAATTCGCCCTTTAAGATTGAAAAAGAGATTTTACCGTCCAAGAGTCTTAAGTAATAGCTTTTTTGGACATAAACTGACACATTTCAACTCATTAATTTCCTACATGTGCAGATCTTCGTCATGTGGCTGGACACTGTCACATATTTACACCACCATGGTTACAAGCAGAAACTACCTTGGTACCGGGGCAAGGTACATTAAAGCCTGTAAAAAGGCTTGAATGAAATCTACAACTGATTTTACAATTTCTTAATCTTTGTTTTCTTCTTTTCTTAATTTACAGGAATGGAGTTATCTAAGAGGTGGTCTAACAACAGTGGATCGTGACTATGGTTGGATTAACAACGTCCACCATGACATTGGAACCCATGTCATCCATCATCTTTTCCCTCAGATCCCTCATTATCATTTGATTGAAGCGGTACCTACCTGCTATTCTTATACCTCAAATGTATATCATTACACGCTTTCTATTTATAAAGCATCCATACTTAAAAAATAAAGTGATATCTCATATTTGATACATTTTCATTACTTATATCCTACACAACCTGATACTATCTCATATTTGATATCTCTTTTTTCCAAAAAAACAAAAAAATGCAGACAAAAGCAGCAAAACCAGTTCTTGGGAAGTATTATCGTGAGCCAGAGAAATCAGGGCCAATCCCAGTTCATCTAATCCAGAACTTGATAGATAGTATCAAACAAGACCACTTTGTGAGTGACTCTGGAGATATTGTGTTCTATCAGACAGACCCTGAGCTCCACAAGCATTCTAGGACCAAGTCTCAGTGACTTTTTAAGTGTCTTCCAAATTTGGACGCAACATCCATATTTAGAATAGTTCTTCATCTCTCATGTTTCTATTTTTGTTTTCTTTAGATTTCATAAGAATGAAAAAAAAAAAAAAAGAGAGAGACAGAGACAGAGAAGGGTCTTACTTACAGTCGCCCTCACAGGCTCACATCAATAGAATTGCTACATAGAGACAAAGATTTGGTTGTCATCAACGTAATGTAAGAAAACTGCAATTCGCATGCCTTTTTGAAAAGAGGGAAATCAATTATATCTCTGCTTAAATTGTCGTGTTTCTTGTTAATTGCAGAGAGTACTCACATCACATGGGTATGATTCAGAACAAAATGGCACCCTTCATTAATATCAAGCTAAAACAAAGCACTTACTGTTAAGTAAAAAGAGAAATTATGGCTTCGTTTCACCTCTTAAAATCTTTCATCAATGTTCCCTTTAAACTCCTGATAATTAAATTAATAGCTTTGTTATCAATTATTAGGATTAAATACTTGTCAACAATTCAAAGGTATTAACTTAATTTCTAAGTGAAGATTGTATCACTTAATAACAATGTACATTCTATTGTTTTAATTAAGAAGTATTCTTATCTACAAAAAGAATTTAAACTAGGGTGATACATCCCATAATATGTTAAAAGAGATCTTATTATTATCCTAACACAATTTCATTTGAAAAAAAAAATAGATACCATTTTTATATTTTTGTCATCATTTTAACTACATGTGTAAAATTTTTATAATTTATCACTTTATAATTGGGTCTTTTAAATTTTTTTCATATGTTTTATTTTAATTAAAAAAATTAATTATAAATATATAAAAAATTGTATCTAAGTTTAATTCATTTTATTTTTTTTAAACATTTTTATGAATTATATACTCAATGATACTTTCAAGTAGAAAATAATTTAGTGAACACAACTCATACTAAGGGTATAAACAAACCGAGAGAAATTCAATACCTATAAAAATTTATTTGTGTTTAGTTTATTTATTAAATAAACTAACTTGAATATAAAATTAAGCTTGTATAATTAAACTAACCAAACTTAAAAATTTGATACTTAGCTTATCTAAAAATAAAATAATATAAATATATTTTTGTACATATTATTATATATGTATAATAAATATTTAAATAATAAATATTTTTTTTATATAAACTCAATACCCCTTCTATATATATTTTTAAATTTGTTATATTTTTTATGTTTTTATATAAAAAATATTTTTTTTGGGTAAAATGTTTGAAAGGACAAAAGTTATTGATTAGTGTAATAAAGTAATTAGATGTTTAAATGATCTTCTATGATATTAATTTTTAGATGTTTAAATTTTAGAATCATAAATTTGTGATTTAAACTTTTTTAATTAATTATAACTTATACCTATTTAATTTATTTTTGTATAATTTTGTATAAATTATATATGAAGTGAGTTTGATATAAATTAATAAGAGATAATTTTGTTTAAGACATTATTAATCACTAAATGTAAAATATCTCTCACAAAGGATTCAAACATTAATTCATTATACTGTGAGGGACTAAATCATTTAACTAAATTAATCAATTAGTTTTTAATTTAATAAGACAAAAGTATATTTTATGTCTGTATATCGATTTTTAATTTCATTCTTATAATTTTTTTACAGTTAATTTTATTCTTAAAATTTTAAATTATAATTAATTTCGTTCAACAGCTCAATGTCATCCAAATTACTAATAAAAATTTTTAATTTGATAATAAATCTTAAAAATATGAATAAGATTTTGAGAACATTCAAATACTAATCAAAAATATATATTCTCAAATTATAGTATTTTCACTCTCATTCAATCACAATCAGATATAAAAGAATTATTTAATATATAACCTAGCTGATCAATTTCATCAACAACTTTATATTTTTTTTCAAACACATTATATTATTACTTTTCGTTAATAATTTAAATAAAGTTAAATTATGAGATAAAATTAATTATAATTCAAAATTTTAAAGACATAACTAACTATAATTTTTTTATAAAATATTATTAAAAATTAATATAAAATTTAAAGATGTGATAAAAAAATATGCTTTTCATTTAATAATTAATCTTCATCTTTGGCATACCAAAAATAAGAGACAGATATAGTGAGGTGACATTGTAACTAACGCTGAATACTGAATGAAGTGAAGCATAAGGCATAAATGACATTCCATTAAGGAGTCCTCGGAAATTTTAACCACATATAGTGCCCTAACTTTGTGGGACATGGTAACCCTAGAATATATTTGATTGAAGGTTGAGGTAGTAGCTGTTACCTGTACGGCGTTGCAGGAAAGGACGTACCATAGTCTATAAGGATGGCCTTCTACGAGTGGGCACACACACTGCTGCAAGCCTGCCACTTTATCAGACTCTGGTTTCCTCAGGAATTGTTAAAATTAAAAACACTGCAAAAATCCCAAATTTAATCATTGCTCAATTAGGTTAATGTTTGATTGTTTCAATATGATAATATTTTTATACTTTTCAAAACTTTCTTATAAAATTATTTTATAAAATTTTATGTTAATATTATTTTTATGTATTTTTATAGACATTATTAATAAAAATATTTATTTTTTTATAATTTCTTATTTTTAAAAAATATAATTAATAATATCTTTTGTATTTTTTTTACTATCCCTTTTTTTTGACAAAAAAAATGTAAAACATCATCAATAAAAAGGCAGGAGATTCTAACTTAGGTTAGAATTTAAGTAATTTTTTATTGGTAAATTTTTGTAAAATTTTATGAGCTCCAAAACTTGCCTTGATTCTGAACCACGATGGCATCATTTTTCTTAATTTTTTTTTTTAAAAAGAAAGGCACAAAATATCCAAATATATTACATTGTACTAAAAATTTTGAAGGCCTAAATAAGTTTTTTTTTTTTCTGGGAGAAAAGTGATACTAAATGAACATTAGACAACACACTTGAGCAATTACATCATTAGGCATCACATCTAGAAATTACATATAAAATCTCCAAACAAAACTATCACAATTTCTAAACAGAATTCTACTACAATATTTAGCACAATTACAACTGAATAAAGAGAGAAAAAAAAAAGTTTGAAGATGTTGAGAAAAGACACAATAAACCTCTCATCTCTCTCTGAAATGAAATCTTTTACACAACTTTTTTCTTTAAACGAGTATAATCTAAAGTTGTATTCTATCAAATATTCTCTATGAAAGAAGAAGATCTTCTAAACAAAAGAGAAAAATTCACACAGGAAGAAGAAAACTTTCATATTAGGAAGAAAAAAAAACAAAAACAAAAAAGGAGATGGAGTTGAAACTTGAAACCTACCGGAGGAGTTGAAGTGAGATAGTTATGGAAATTGCAAAAATTGGAACACAAACATTGCCAAGAAGAAAGTGTGTACACTTGGAAAGTTGAATATATCTGTTTATTTGAATGTTATTTTGTTTTTATATAGGCAAATGGGCCAAAGCCCAATAAAAAAACTACAAATCAATCATTCTAGGATTAGAGATTTCAGTAAAATAAATAAACATTAAATTGTTGAGATCATAAGGAGGAGTGTTAAGGTAATTGAACCTTCTCTGAAGGGTAAGACTATAGTTAGCAAGCTAATCAGTGCATTGATTAACCCCAATCCTTTTCAACCCAAGAAGAGATGGCTTCATCAAAGCATTGTTTTTTACATTTAAAATTATTTTATAAAATAGTTATGAAAATTTATATTATTATTATTTTCACGTATTTATATGCATGTCACTAATGAAAACACTTATTTTTTGTATTTTTGTTTTAAAAATTTAAATTAATAATATCTTTTAATTGTTTTATATTTTATTTTTAAAAAATAATTTTATTTTTTATTCAGTTAAAAATAGTACATTCCAAAAAAAACCTTGTATTTTTTTATCATTGAAGCTGAACATTGCTATCTACTATGCGTTACATAATATGGAAATCGTATGGACCAAGATCGTTAGCCCAAATCCAGACTCGAAGGCCGTATTCTAACTTCGGAAAGCCCAAATCTTACTTGGGCTTATTGTTACATCTGGGCCTCAACAACACCCGCCCTGCTCTACTTTAATTAAATGTGTTGTTCCTTTTTAGACAGTGATTTTTAATTAGTTTCTATATATAAAATAAACACTGAAAAATATATGTTCAACCTATTTGAGTGATGAATCATTTAATGTATAAAGATTCATTTTTTTTAAATTTACAATCATGAAATTTGAATTATAAATTTATTATGATATTTATTGATCAATAGTGTTTGGCACTCCAAAAGTTGAAGAAAAATGTTTTCGGAACTCGAATATGTTAAATTATACATCAATTTATCATATATAGATATACTTTAGTTAAAAAATTCAAATAATTAAAAATTAAAATAATAACTTACAAAAAGGCATAAATGTGAAAACACAAAATGACATTGAGGCAGACTTGGGAAAGCAAAAGCCTTTTTCACTTATTTGAATCTCTCCCAAACAATGGAGAAAAAGTGCTTGGAAATGGAAGGCTTGAGTTGCTTTGGTGGGGACCCCACTACTTAAAGGAACGAAATAAGACTAAATTCAAATGTAATTTTCTTTATATTTTTATTGTTAAAATTCTGAACAAAAACATGACATATAAAAAAGAATAAATTATTATTTTAGTCTTTAAAAAATTTAATTTATCTCAATTTAGTTCATTAATAATAAAAATATTTAATTTAGTTATTAAAAGATACATTATATCTTAATTTAATTTATACATATAAGAAATTATGTCTTTTTTGCCCCAATTTAAGATTTAAATAAATAAATTAAAATATAATATATCTTTTAAAGATTAAATTAAGTATTTTTATGACTCAATGACTAAATTGAGAGAAGTTACATTTTTTAATAACTAAAACAATAATTTACTCTATAAAAAATTAAGGTTAAATTATTCATATGGTCTTTATAATTTCACTTAATTTTTATTTTTGTCCCTACAGTTTAAAAATTTATAATTGAGTTCTTATAGTTTAATAAATTCTTTTAAAAAATTTGTTAAATTTTGATGATATGCTAATTATATATCATCTTAATATTATCTTTTTATTTAATTCGAGTCAATCTATTCAAATTACTTAACATAAATTACATTTTATTTTATATATGTAATTTTTTTACATTATTATGTATTTTTCTCACTGTTGACATAAATCATACATATTTAAAATGTTAAAAGATTATATGTTGACAATATTAATAAAATTTAATATAATGTAATCAAAATTTGACAATAGAGACTAATTTAAAATTTTTAAACTATAAAAATATAATTAAAAATTGAGTGAAATTATGAATACTATAATAATAATAATTTAACAAATAATTAAAAAAATTGCATTAAATAAGAAAAATATACCAAAAATAATATACATTGTGTGTATGACAGTAATTTATAAATTAGGTTTGATTTGGATATTAAAAATATTATTGACTAATTTTATATATAAATTTTTTAATATAATATGAATTATTTATTATTTATAAATTTTATGTTAATAAAAAAAATTTTAATCAATATTTTATTAAGTAAAATATTAAAATATAGATATAATTTAGATAAAAAATAATATTAAATATATTTTTTTAAAACATTAAATTTACAAAAATTTATAAAAAAATTAAATTAAAAATTATTAAAAATAAGGTTTTCTATGAGAACTATAATGATGAAGGTTTGGCTTGCCTCCAGCATTCCTGAAGAAGATAGAGCCAAAAGTGGGTGATGTTGGGCTACACAACCCCAAAAGAATTTGCTCATCACTCTATTGTTCACTGACATATTTTCTGTCATCTCTCTCTCACGCACTCACTAACTTCTACAAACACCAACACATCCTGCCGTGTCTCTCTCTCCCCATATAATTCCAAACTCACTTTTTATTTAATCTATCAGTTTTTGCTCTTAGTATCTTTTATTTAATTTGAAATAAGGAAAAATTAGTGTCCCACTTTGTTTCTTAGGTCAATTAAGTACTATCAATAAAAAATTATTATTAACATTCTTACATGACATATCTTTGTAAAATTAAATTTATTTATTTACTTATCTTTTATAAACAATATTTATTTACAATATTTCCATGCCCTTACGTAAATAAGAAACAATAAAACATATAAGAATCAATTTTACTTTTTTTTTTTAAAGTGTCAAAATTTATCATTATGCTCTTTATTTCAAAAACATATATTCTTCCTCTTGAAAAATTAAAAAAAATTCATAATTCACATATTTTGATTAAATTACTCTTAATGACTATTAATTTTTAAAACAACCATAATTTATTATGTAAATATATTTTAAAAGTTATTATCTTATTATTATTTATTTTGAGTTAAGTATAATAAAATTATTTCATTTTAAATGTTAAAAATAGTTTTTAATATTAGTTAAATATCTATTTAATTATATAAATAATATACATAAATATATTTTAATTAAAATAAATAAAATTATAATTTTTTTAAAACATAAAAAAGAAAAATATAATTTCATAATAGAATTAGACTTATATACAATTATTTATATTTTTATTATCAAATTTTTTAATTAAAATAAAAGATGTTATTTTTTAAAAAAATTAATCATAAAAAATAAATTATATAAATATAATTTTTAATTTAAAAATTTAATGATAAAAGTTTAAAAATTAAAGGTAAGTATTTTCTTTCATAATATTGAAAGTCTAATTTACCCAAAAGCTAAAGTGCAGTGCTGTTGCACTCATCATTCGTTTCCTTACTCGTGTTTAGAAGGAGGTACGTAGCAGCCTAACACACAATTAGAAGCATTCACGCGCCCAAGAGCGTGGTTGTGTTTGTACAAAACAGAAAATATAGCAGCAATTGACGACAAAACATGGCAAAAATGACTAGTCAGCGCGCGTGGAGACATGCCACTGAACCATGTCCAATCTCCATGAACAAGAAACAGAGCAACAGAGCAACAAAGATTGCTATTTGCTGTTTCTCACATTCAAATCCAAATCCAAATCCCGCCACACAGAAACTTCTCTTTTCTCCATCTATCTATGTATCTATGTCTCTCTGAATCTCTGATATACCAAATTCAAATCTCACTTTTATTGCTTTCTTTCTATTCTATTCTTTTCTGCCTTTACCAACAATCTGAATGGAAGTTTGAGATTCCACACAAAACTGCCTTTCACTTTTCCTTTTTCTCTCTCTCTCTTTCTTACTTTCTTTCTTTGTTTCTTTGCTCAATTTCCCAACATTATGAAGAAGAAGCTCTTACCCTCTCATCTTTCTTCCCCGTCTTCATCATTATCGTTATCTTCTTCTTCTTCGTCTTCCTCGTCCCTCAGTTTCGACCCAACCATGTGTACCTCCAAGAAAGCAACTGCAGGTTGTCTCACTGGCATCCTGCGCAGAATCCTCTGCTCTCGTGGCCTTCCCACACACCCATCCGATCAAATCAGAGACATTGATTCTCTACCCACTAACGAAGACGATCAAGAATTGAAGACTAAGCAGAAGATTGCAGCTACTGCTGCTGCTTCTTCTTCTTCTTCTTCTTCTACTGCTACTGCTACTCTTTCTGCTCCTGGGATCGTCGCGAGATTAATGGGTTTGGAATCGATGGTAGAAATACCCACCGAATCGTCCGCGAGTTCGCTCTCGCGAAGCCGATCTATGAACTCTGTGGAATGCTTCGGGGAATGCGATCGGATGCAGGGGATTCATCGGAGGGTGAAGTCCACGTTGTCGTTTCGGGAAGTTCCGAGCTTTCTCATGCTGGAGAGCGACAATTTCTTGGTGCTCAGCTTCGAAGGCAAAGAACTTGAATCCAAAGGAAGGGTAAGAGAAATGGGTTCCGCGGAATTGAAGCAGAGACGGAAATTGAAGGAAAATCGGAGAGAAAAGGTGTCTTCTGGGAAGATTTCAAGAGACAAGGAGAAACAGAGCAGAAGGGTGTTCGACGAAATGTCTTTGAGGAAAAATGATGGGAAGCTTCTTCGAGAAGTTACCAACACTCTGCCTCTGTCCACCTTCAAGGTCTCCTCAGAAAATAAGAACACTGATTCAGGAGCAGAGAACTTCCAGCAAGTTCTGAATGGTAAGAAACTGAAGAGAAGGAGAAGGAGGAGGAAGAAGAAAACAAGCTGTAATTGCACTGCAAAGACGACTGAACTAGTGTGCAATTCAGAAGAATCAAGCCCAGTTTCTGTCCTTGATTTTGATCGCCACGTTCCTGCATCAGGTTGGTTTCTTAAATTTAATTTCAAAAATTTGAATTTGATATTGTTTTCTCAAGTTTTGAATTTCCTAACTTGAATTTGATAAAACTTGTTGCTTGTTGCAGAGGTAGATTCTTTGGGAGTAAGTTTGAGTTCTAGAAGAAAGTTGTCTCCAGAGCTTGGAAATGACCAACACTTTCTTCTGCGTTTTGATGGTAACTTGATGATTGAACAAAGGAAGATGAAGGCAAATGAGGGATCAAAGAGAAGAGAGAAACAGAGAGAGGAGTATATAGACATGTGGGGTGAAGCTTGCAGAAAAGCTGAAGATGAATTAGTAGGTTCAAACCATCTATGGAAACAAGCAGATTGGGAATGCATAAGTGAAGATTTTGAGTCAGAAATTTTTGATCACTTGCTAAATGAGCTCGTAGATCACCTACTTGTTGGACTTGGAAAGCCCATTGAAAACTTGTAACATTCAAAAAATTGTAAAATAATTAAGCATCTTAAATTAAGTGTAAAAAGATTTTATGCTCTTTCTCTTCTTAATTTCCTTCTTTACTTTTTGCTAGGAAATCAAATCTTATTTTACCTCTATTCACAGTGCACCAAGCAAGATGCTTCATCTTTTTCTTATGCTAATTTCAGTGCAGTGAAATTTCATCAATATAAATAAGAAACAAAAGCATTTTTTGTGTAAATTCAATATATGTAAATATATTAATAAATTTCTATCTAGTATAATTTAGGGGAGTTTTTAGACTGTCAAAATGGGTCAAAGTGGGCTGCCCGTGGGTCAATTGCCAAAAAAAAGTGAAAACAAAAAATAATATAAATTTAAAATAATTTTGTGTTACCTTATTATTTTATTCTTATAAAAATAAAAATTAATTCAATGTAAATATAATACTAAATTTTAAAATAAATATATTAATTCAAACATATCATTTTTATAATAATAAATTTTATTTTATTTTATTTATTAAATAAATTAAAAAATAACAATAACAATATTATTTTTTATTTACATTTAAAAATAATTTTAAAATATTAATTTTTTTAAAAATAACGTGTCGCTTAAGTAAATTTAGACTTTATTATTCAAATCCATTTAATAATTATACCTATCTGTATTAACCTGTTTATTAATCCGCTCATTTGAGACTACTAAGAGTTTTTCTGTATGACAATTAGACTAAAAAATTTTAAATTTTAAATTTTATTCATAAGTTGAGTATTTTTTTTATTTAAATCTAAAATAAAAGAATTTGAAAAATGTGGACAGGTGCTTTAAGACCAGACATCTCATAGATGCATGTGCCGTAATCATTATTAGTATAGAAAAACATGGTACATAGTACAAATCCTGTGGCATACCATAAAAATCATAATTTTCAAAGTTGAGTTGTTAGAATAAAGCACTTTAATAATGCCCTCATATCATCACTGATACCAAAGAAGCATTTCCCACTCAAAGTACCGTCCACTTGTGTGGCCGCCTTTGGCTTAGGCTTTTATTATTATTCTTATTCTATGGGGTAAGTGGTAACAAGGAAGTAGTTGCTTGCTATCTATCTTGAACCAAATTCAAATTACTACTTCACAAAGCACAAGGCAAGTCAGCTTCAAATTCATTAGACAAATGGAAGTATAAAAGTATAATGCATATGGTTTTTTCTACCAAAGAGGACAAATGCTCCATGCACTAATATAATAACAAAACTACTTTTGGAAACAAATGCCATATGACATTGACAACCAATACTTTCATTTCATCCCTATTATATCATCACTCACCTTGTTTGAGACTTGCTCATTCTTTTTTTTTTTTGGTTAAGGAATTTAAAGGAAAATTAGTTGCTTAAAATAAAGCAAAAAGGTATATATTCATTCCTATTTGAAAGATTTCTAAATAAATTGAGTTTACAAAAGATATAATAATAACAATAATTAAACCAATTATAAAAAGACATAAAAACTATATCATATATATTTAGCAGAAAACATATATAATATGTTTATATATTCACTTATCATTAACTTAATTTACTTATTGCATAAAAGTGAATCTATTTAAGAATCCTTATCATAATTTTTTTAAATGTAGACAGAGATAGCAATTGTTGACGAGTTATTTTTCTTTCAAAATATAGATAAAAGTCCTTTAAATATTAATTATTAGATTCTTAATAAAATTATAATAACTATTTCTTATAAAAAATAGGAAAATTATCAAATTATAAAAAAAAAATCTATATGCCATTTTAAAAAAAAAAATCACTTAATTCTTATCCTATTTTTATAAGCCTATGTAACTGCTAATGTCCAATGTCCCAAAGGAAAAAGGTTGATAAAAGCCAAGTGCTAATAAGTAATGCTATTGTGAATGCCTTTTTGTTAGTGCTCCATCATCTTCACCATTGAGAATTACGGAACCAATGAATATAAAACTTTTATAGCCGAAAGCAGCAGGCAGAATCAGACAAGGTTCAGGTGGAGAATGTGGAACAAGACAGAAACAAGAAGTTGCAAATGAACAGCACCCTATCTTGATTCTCAATTAAAATTGCAGAATAAAAGTGATGCTTTGAACAGATATTAGCTATCATTTGCAAATATGAATATGATTCTGCAACTTAGCTAATGGTAGTATATGGAGAAAGATTGAATCAGGTTACAAATAGAGTCTGGTTTTCAGTGATGCAAGAATTGCAAAATGTACAAGCTACAAAGTTAATATAACAGGTTACTCAGACAAAGTTACAAATTATGTGTTTTAAATCCCACATCAGAAATATGAGATTCTGAAATGGAGAAATGACTATCGATATTCGGAGGTCAAAACTTAGTGAAATTTTGAGTGTCTGTGATCAAGTTTTTCAGCAAAAATATAACGTAGCAAAACTTATTTAAAAGAGTAAATCATGTGGTCACATGTCATTTTTTTATTAAAGATTTTAATAGTAAACATTTCAAAAGAACAATTGGCACAGCGAATTTATCATCATCTCCAACCTCACTATATCCATCACCAATCTTACTACAACTTGTTTCATCATGGTCAATTGAAGATTACAACTCAAATGAACCGAACTAATTCAAGAAAGCAAATATAGATAAGAAGAAATGGAATTAATTGCCCTAGTAACAGGTTGTTGCTGCAGCCTAGAACTTGCGTCCTGCTCAACTTCTTTATTCCTGCTCTGGGAATTTATTGTACTATACTGTCTACCAATTTTGTTCTAAATATAACAAATTTCTATAAAATTTAAAAAATGATTGAATAATACTTGTTAGGCATTACAGGAAGGAGCTAACACAAGAATTTACGCAGTATTCACCTCACCATTTGCTCCTGCTCCATGTTAGATTGCTCAAGCCAAGCTGAAACTATATCAGTTCCATTGTTAAGATGGCATTGGATCTGCTGCTGTTTTTGCTCTTCAATGCTAAATTGACCAGATTCTGCAGGAGTATCCTTAACAATTGAATGAACCCACGAAACATCTGGTTCATCAACATTTTCTGGCACTCTGGTATTACTACTGCTTCGAAATCCAAAAGAAGCAGATTTCCTAAGCTTGTTCAGCTCTTCTCCATGGATGGTCCAGTCTAATTTTCCATCAGGGGAGCCCCAGTCCGAGAAGGGAGAAGGTTTTGCAGCTGCAGAAATTGGAGAAGAAAGCTCTGGATGACGGTTTACCACACTGCGCTCAATGAAGCTCTTGCTCCGCTTAGAAAAGGCAGCAATTCTTGGATTCAAGGCCATTGTGGATGCTGCTGCCCCAGATGGATCATTTCCTGATGGTGGTGATCCCATCACATTTGAATTGGAAAGGCCAGAAGAATAGCTTCGCAGATGCAGGTTTGCATTCTGACACGCCTGGATTTCAGTTGGAGATTGTAACTGAGGCCCCACAGCATCTAGCGAGATTCCCTGTAATTTAGGCAAAATTGATGGATCAATAGACCCAAAAATGTCCTCAAGGTTAGTAGGCTTCACTCCTAAAAGCCTATTTGGCTCCCCGGCTTGATCACCCAGAGAGACAGGAAAGGATGGATTATTATGAATGGAATTCTTCCAGCCAGATGGGGAAGAAAGACCCGACATCTCATCCATCATTAGCTGCTGCCTACGTCGATGATTTTCAAGTCCAAGCAAATCAATATCTACATTGACATCTCTAGCACTTGAAGCAGTTTTCAATCTGCTTCTTGGCAGTTGCAGCGTAGGAACTCCCCCATTAGACTGAGTTTGCCACATGGCTCCACCCATGGGAGAAGATGCACCAGTGGGAGTCAGAGGTGGAGTTGAGGTTGGAGGTATCATGACTGATGGAGAACCCAGCGAGAGAAGGCCAAGTGATCCAATATCCAATGAACAAGAACTAGCTGAAAATGATCTGGGAGAAGGTATAGCTGAACCAGTGGAAGCATACAAAGGGCGAAGTTCCTCGGGCTTATGAGCAAAGAAGCAAACTCTTCTGGTGCACCGACCCTCATCCTTGCAAAGACGCGTCCGATACTGAGCAGGGTGAAGCCAGCACTCAAAAATACCATGTGCATACTCACAGGCATCCCCCTTGCTGCACGATCCCTTCCGAAACTCTGGACAAGGGACACAGCTATAGTGATATTTCCTAGGATCACGTCGCCTAGCATTTTCCCCTGGATGAACAAAGGGGCACTCCGTCCAATCATGAGAATAAGCTCTTGAGCAAGGCTTCACCTTGAATGTATACATCCTGAACTCATCGGTTCCATATATCCCACTCTTTATGTCTGGAAGAGAGAGGTCAACAGGATAATCTTTCTTCTCAGTCCCATCTTTTGAAACACGTGGTGAAGTAATATCTTGCTGTTGTTCACCCTCCATTTGGTTAACTGTTTCCTCAAATGAAAAACATTCCTCATCAATTAATTTGGTACCTTTCAGTATGGCTTCTAGCATCCTCTTCCTTGAATTGAAGATAGAATTAGCACCAGAGACAATCAAGTCACAGGGTCGGTTACCATTAGCATCAACAGCACTACCATCTGCACATGCATCAAGCAGAAGCTTGACAACTTCAGGGGATGACGCAGAACCCCCAGCAACAGCACAATGAAGGGCAGTAGCTCCATCTGATCCACAAGACCGGTTAACATCAACACGACCTGTTCCAAGTATATAACTTACTACAACTTTGCTTCCAAACATAGCGGCAATCATGAGGGGCGTCCTCTCTTCATAACTCAATTTCTTTGAGCCAATCCTCCTTCCATACCACAAACCCACCTCATCAACATCAAGACCTTCTTGTTCAACTGCGTCTTTGAGACGTCCTAAATCATCTAATGCTGAGAGTTCAAGCAAAACAGAAGTTCTATGATGCAGTCCTTCTAGTTTCCCATATTCACCCTCCATAGTGAAACCTGTTTGAGAAGGTTTCCTCTTGGAACCACTGCACATAGAAATATCTTCCCTTCAAGCCTCCACAGGAGCTGCAAAATCACAGCAGATAAAATAAAGATGCTATTGTGTCAGATAGGATGTCTCAACTTAAATAATAGAATATTTCTTGTTTAAATTCATATAAAACCAAATAAGAAAACGGACAAGGCAAAATACGGGACGGATTTTTCCATTTTGCGGATGCTGGTTACTGTTTTTGAGGCAGCTAACGAGGAGGCATGTTTAGAGAGTTACAAAATCAAGAATCACCAAGAAGTTGGTAAAAAGCATTCGTTTTGATTATAAATGTTCACATAGTCATCCATAATAAGAATTCTAATTTTAGCACAAATTCAGGCAACTGAAGAAACGGAAAATTGTTATAAACTAAACCAAAAAGTAATCTTTAAAAAAAAAAATTGCAATTCATTAATTTCAGATAAAAAGAAATAAGAATATAGTTACATGGTTCTCGTAAGCTCCCTCCACCAGTTTACACTCGCAGGCCAGGACCATAAATGAATAAACATTTTGTGAAATTTTCTTAGCAACTAAGCAAAACATATTTCAAATACCAGATTCTGAACTGAAATTCGAAGACCCATCAACAAGATTTAGAGAAATTATCCTGCAATAATCAAGAAGCATATACCTTAGACGAGAAAAAAAAAACACCACCAAAGCAGGTATAGGAGCAGCCCAGGGTCTATGGTTTTCTTTCTGGTTTTAACTTCGACGCTCGAGGGGAGAGAGAGAGAGAGAGAGAGAGAAAGAGACTTTTCGGCCTCCTTGTCTTGATGGATTGGGTCAAAAAGTCGATCACACATTCCCACCGAGCCGCCTCACCGGTTCCTTCTCAGTTCTCATTCTTAATTCAACTTTTTTTTTTAAAAAGAGAATATCTAAAATGAAATTTGTTAAGAAAATACTAAATTTTATTAAAAACATTATTCATTGAAATAAAGTTTAATTAAAAATCGTATATTTATTTTAAATTTTATAAAAATTATTATATTTTAATGTCAATAATGATTTAAGACATTGATATATATTAATTTATTTTTTTTTTGAAAAATATGTATTAATATATAAAAATTAAAAAATAGTTAGTAAAACGTTAATTTTATAATATTATATAATTTTAAAAATAAAAAATTATCAAAACTTTATTTAAGATCAAAAGATATTAAAAAATTCATAATTCTCTATTATCTCATATATTAACACTATATATTATATGATTTAAAAATTCAAAAAATAAAACATTCAAATCATTATAATATAGATTAGTGTTTTTAAATTTTTAAAAAATATATTATTTTTTATTTTTTAATAAAAAATAAATAATTTTATTATATTTTATAATAAAAATGAAATAATAATAAATTATGTAATATTAACTCTTCCTTATCTCTGTATTTATATTATATTTAATTTAAATATTAAAATATTATTTTGGTTAACAAAAAATTATTTAAAACTTATAATAAAAAAATTTTAAATATATCTATTATGTCACATCATTTGTGTATTACTTAATTATATTCAATCAATTCTTCTTACTTTTTTATAATATGTGAGTTTATTAATATAAAATAAAAAAATTAAATAAATATTATTAATTAATAAATAAATAAAATAATACAATATATATACCTATTAATCTCTCATATAATAGTATAGACTTATTATATTATATTAATAAATAATATATATAAAGATAGTACCATTTAAAAAAAGTTAAGTCTACCATATTTTTATTTATGTCAGGGTGACACATTTTTAATTTTAAAGAGAAATGTATTTTTTTATTTTTTATATGTATTTTTTATTAAAAATAATTTTATTTAAAATATTTATATAAACACTTCTCTTAATAATTAATGTAAAAATAAAATATTATAATATATGTATTTAAAAATATGTCATATAATAATATAGACTTATTATATTATATTAATAAGTAATATATATATATATAAAGATAATAGCATTAAAAAAATGTAAAATCTATCCTATTTTTATTTATGTCAGGATGAGGCATTTTTTTCTTTTAGAGAGAAATGTATATTTTTTTTCGTTTTTCAACATATATATATATATATTTTATCATAAACAACTTTATTCAATTATATAAATGTTTTTCTAATAAACATTTATTCAGGTAACCTTTTAAGTACGAGATATGTAAGAAAAATAACGTAGTCTTTCCAAAATAAAAGCACGTGGGCCAGGCGGCTCATAATATCTAAAGAATGGTCCAATAAGAAAGTGCCACATATTTATTGTTACATAGGAACGGTCTCACCAAAACGACCCTACCTGATATTCCGGACGATCACGCTGTACGCGTTTGTGGGTGACGTGGGTGTACCAATACCGTCTCCATCCAACTTCATTATTTTTTTTTAACAAAAATTAATAGTCATCAATTTCATTCTTCGGAGAACTTTGTCTAATCTCACTGACTGTTACTAACAGATATTTAACACTCCTGTCTCTATTCTGCCAATATCAACGTCTTTAATTGGTCTGTCGTTTTCCAGTGGTGGACTGCATGGCTGGTTTCGATTTTTTCTTTTTGCACTGTAATGCTTTATTATATTTTAATGAGAACAAACAATAATGGTTTTCTTAAAGTTATCGACTCTGAGAGGTATGTTTCGATGGTTTCTAAGATCTTTCACCTTTTTTTTCTCTCCAAATTAAATCACACTTATAATCATAAAGTAGTGGTTCGTAGATTATTTTGAAGGATAAAATTAACTCTTAATTCCTTAATTTTATATAAAATTTTATTTTATTTGACTTAATTTTGTACCTTTTTTAATTAAATGATGTATTTTTTTTACCAGAATGCTTGGATATGTCACTAATAATACAATTATATATAGATTGATTTTCTAAAATATATGAGAGATGTAAAATTATTAAATGTATGAGAGATATAAAAAAACAAAAAATTGAGTTCTACTTCATCTAGTATGGAGTATTTTGTTTATTTCTCTTTTATCTTTTTATATTTTTTATACTATTAAAATTTTATCATGTCAAATATTTAAAAAAAACTTTTTTTTCATAAAATTATTGTTATTAAAATAGGACTGAATTAGTAAAAGAGTTAGAATGAGATTAGAATGTTTTGTAAAGTAATTTAATTGTGACTTTCAAAAGTTGTCATGTTTTTAATTCAGAATTTTGAATTGTCAATGACTTACCTTTAACTTCTTTGTCACTTTATTTATGATTTAATTAGATTAATTTTACTTAGATTACACATGCGACCAATGATATTTGCAGAAAGCAGAAACTGCATTAATTAATAAAAAAAAGACAACATTAAAGGACAAATAATTAATTGAGTTTATTTTCAAAAAATAATTTTTAAGAGTGATAATTTTATAACAAAATCCACTTTTATTTTGTTATGGTAGGTGTAAAATATTCATTTTAAGAAAATATTTGTTATTAATTTTTAAATAAAAATATAATATATTGTTAAATTATAAAATAAGTGTTTTTAATTAAAAATTGATAATAAAAATTTGAAATTCACATTTAAATTTAATCAATCATTCTTTTACACTCGTGCTACTATAATTTTTTTTTTTTTGGAATCCGAGGTTGATGGTACAAAATATCTTACCACAATTTCCTAATAATTTAGACAATAAAAGTTACTATTGTAGTAACTTAAGAAACACAGGCATTAATCCAACAAATATAAGATTATGGTGACGTAAAATATTCCGCAGATAATTTATTTTATGAATTGTATGGATATTATATTATATACAAAGAGAACGAGAATGTGGATAATCATTATTATTTAATAGTGGCATTGACTACGAGCATACGAGATGTTAGAAAAGTAAGGTAGTAAGTGCACGTTCCAAACCAAAACCACACAAAACCTAAGCCAACATAAAACACGCTACAAAACTACATAGTAGACGGTAGACCACACAAAAACAACTCTCTCCTGTCTTCATAAATTCAAAACATTATTTGAGAGCGGTCCATTTGGTCCTTTTTGATTCATTTGATCATCTTTAGTTTATGTAATTATATAAATTAAATTTAAATTTATTATAAGATTAAAATGTCACCCTTTCACCTAAATTTTTATCTATAAAAAAAATTTTAAACATTCTTTTCACTTTCAAAATTAAAAATATTTTAAATACCTTTACCTTATGTCTCTGCTCGACTGAACTGATCTAATTTGATTCTATTAAAATTGATTTAAATCAATTACTTGATTGGATAAAAATTTATAAAAATTGATTAAATTAGTTAAGTTCTTAAATAATGATAAATGCCATCTAGATCAATTCGAACCAATCGATTAAATAACTATATATGTAAAAATTATATATTATATATTAATTAAAATTTAAAATATACTAAATTTTATAATAAATATTTTAGTTTATAATTATACTTATTTTAAAATTGTCTTGAATTAACTTTAATATAAACTTTATTGCTGAAAATATTTTTATGGTTAAAATTGAACAAAAAATTAATATTAATCTTTTTTAATTTTATAGCATTTTTTAATTAAAAACTGATTATCTAATCTAATTAGATGGATTGATGTCCAAATGAATAGGTTGATTGAATTTTTTTTAGTCATCCAATAAAATTAGTTTGATTAGATAAATGAATCAAATCAAATTAAATTGAATTGATGTGTTGCTCACCCTTAATTATACCTAATATATTAGTATTGATTTGTTACTTAGAATAATAAGAACTTTATTTTTTAAGTAAAATTTTGGATTTGAATCTTACTTTAAAAACATATTTATAACTCAAGTTAGATTAATCATATTTTAGTAAACTTTTAAATACGAAGCATCTTTATTGTTATATAACTCATTAATTTTCATTAGATTGACAATACTAAATTTTTTTAAAAAATTGAACATCAAAACAAACTTTTCATTTCAAATATTCATTGTCGTACGTTGCAAGGTACTTTCTTGATTTTAAATTTATTACCAACGCCAAGTTTTTAATGTGAAGATGATTCAAACTCAAGTTGACAAGTGAATGTAAATATCTTATTATATATTTTTGTGTTATGTTCATTTAATTCATTCGTTTGTTTTAATGCTACACACAAGCTGTAATTGTGTTGGGCCAAGCCAAGTAAAAGAAAATGAAAGCTCTAATTCTAAAATTGATTGAAAACTGCAAATATTACAATTCACTGACGAAGTCAGTATGCCCTTTTGTCATATGTCTGCGTAGGAATGTTTCAAAGTTTTGATTCTCGAGAGTTTGGAATGAGAGAAATTGGGATTATACCCAATGGCCATGTTTTGGATTCTGAGGAGAAAAATAGTTGTTTGAAGCAATTACTCGAGCATTTTATCAAGCAATCCTATGGATTATGTGTACTGAAATTAACTATTTTGTTTAACTTTCGCATCTGCTGGCATCAATAAGATTATAAGACAATTATTTATCTAATTTCATATTCATCACTTTGATGAATTCTTTTGCTTAGTATTTATTTATAATGAGTGTTTTACAATATTGGATAACATTTCTGGCATTATGAGTGTCTTACATTATCAGTGTTGTACATTATTGCACAAAGCCTAAAACTGAATACTAAGCTTCAAAATTTTGTTCTTAACATGCTTATCACTTTAAAATAGTGAAATAGCATATTTAAGTGCAGATGATGGGATGCATTGGTGTTAAAATAATTCTCACCAATCCCTTTGGTTACTTTTTCCTGTTCCACACATTTAAAATTGTTGACAGTGGATTGAGGTTCTGCCTCTTCCTTTCATCCTTTCTCATCTTCTAGTAACTACTTCTACATGTTGATTTTAACTTTTTAAAGTTCAAGTACTTCGATCATTCAGTTAGGCGCAAAGTTAAAAATAGTGCAGCAGACAAGTTGCTATTTCTCTGCTACATCTGCATACAAGTATGGTGTATCATTTTCAAGTTGTAGTTGGCTAAAAAAAGAAAATAATAATCATAATAATAAGCTTCATTGAATTAACAAACAAGGAAACACAAAAGCTCATGTTTCATCAACTACACAGCATAACATCTGTCGAGATGATGCTAAAAAGATCTGCTTTCTTGTATTAAATATGAAATTTTCTTTTTCTAGTAGAAGAATAAAAAGTGACAAATAGAAATCCTCAAACAAATAGAAAATGCAGGGAAAAGTTGTTCAACTATGAGTACACTTTGAGCATCATTGAACAACTTTGTTGGTAATAAGAGACAACTCTTGTATCAAATCAACTGCTACTCATAATAGACTCAACACATCAAATCCATCTGTTAGCTGTACGATACCTTTAAAATTGATGAAAATAGAAGAAAATATAAAATTTAAATCTAAATAAAGAATATTAAAATTAAAATTTCACTTGCCCTTTTCTTTTCATTATTTTTTCTCTCCAAAAAAATTTTTTTATTTATAGTGAAGTCTAAACTCTTCCAAATCTGTGCCTCTTTTTTTTTTTGTTTTTTTCTTGTTTGATTCTTCCCATCTTTTGCTTTACCAAATACTCTGGGCTTATTGCCTTAAGAAGCAAGCATCAACTCCAACTTCTCTTGTTTTAGAACTACATTTTTCTTGGCAGAGTGGCATTTTCTCATGAAGGAATGCAGTCTGCAAATACATGTTTGGGTGATAGATGTAAGATTAAGAATACTAGACTTCACTGATAGGGATAGAGATCAAAACCAAAAAGATAAATGTTAGTAATATACCAACACCAAGGATTATAGACTCTTTTACCACACTTCCATACAAGTTACAACTTACAACCAACTGAGCACCAAAAAAATCGTGGGATTTACTGACTACCAACTGGTATATCCTGAAAGCTAATAATTACATGAATACATAGTGAGCAAAAATTTAGTTTAGGTTAATTTTAGCTGGAAGGCATGCTCCAGGAGCTTGCTCTTCCACAAAAATGCCCTCACAGGTAACTAGTTTCATGAAATGCTGGGCTTCTGGGTGGTATTTTTTCAGGGCTTCATCGAAGCTTCTGCCAAGAACATTTTCAACCCAATCCTCCACTGCATTTTTCTTGTCAGACAACCAAGCAGCTGCTAGTATCTGTACCATGACTTCATAATCAATTTCCAGCATAACCCCAGATCCAAATATCCTTCGAAATTGTATGCTAATGCTTTTTAAAATTTTCTCAGCTAGTGCATCAAAATTGAATGGCTTGAAAGCCACCTTGGCATCAATTTGACCACAGAAATCATCTAACCAGTCCTCTTCAACCTCCTGGAGAGGCATATTCAAATCCAGATAGGATCTTGATGCCTCCAGGACCTGCACCTTGCATGTCATTGCTCGCTCTGTGGAGTCACTTTCTGTCAGCTTTCTTTTATTCAGAATTATTGGTTTAGTGGTCCCTTTTGTTGGTTTTACCCTGATATTTGTGCCACTGCTTCTTGTGGCATCCTCCAAAAAATGTCCAAGTAATAACTGCATTTGACATTTTTTGGCTTCAACGATGCTTTCCTCAGAAAACATAGGCTCCTTCTCCAAATGGAAAGAGACATCGCCTTTAGAGACTGTAGAGGTTACAATAAAGATCGTGTTATTAACGCTGATTTCCCTCCCGTGTGAGTTTGGAAATTTACCTGTTCTAATTGCTTGGAGCAAACTATTCTGCACTAGAAAATCAGCTTTATCTACATCTTCAAGTAAGACAACTGAATGGGGTTGTTTACTCAACTCCCCAGCAATATAGTCCACAACTGTCTTCCTCCTAAGCACATCATAACAAAATGATTTTTGGCATTCAAAGATTGAGTTTAATGGGAACCCCCTGTCCTGGAAATTCAAATCCACAGAGATTAGGCTTTCTGTGCTTCCCAATATTACCTCTGCAAGTGTTGAGGCGATTTTCTTCTTTCCAACTCTATCAGGTCCAAGGAAAGCAAGCCATATGTCTGCTCTAGCGTGTGAGCCACTATGCTTTCCAGCGCCAGATCTACATAGGGACAAAGTTCGATTGACAGCATATATGGCCTCATCTTGCCAGCCAACCCTTTCATTGAGAAGTTGATTAAGTGACTTGAAATCTACTGAATCCAATTTCCCTTCCAATCTGGGACCAGAGCACGTTGAAGATTGAGCAATTTTGTGTGAATTATTTTCATTCACAGCATCAAAATCAGTTGAAATGGAATCTGACAAGTGCTGAAGACTCTCTCTATGATCTCGTACTTTTGGGGTTTTTGGCTCCTGAGCAGCTGATGTATATATTGTTCCCAATCCCAAATCTGTGGTCACAGAAATAAGGGAGGAAGATGATCTGTGATTAACCCGACTCATATCAGCCACAGGGGAAGGGGCAACCCAAGGGTTCAGCACATCAATTTGCTGACTCTGTGAAACTATTGCTTCCCGGTCAGTTCCAGTATTAAGACATGTAGTATCAGAAGGTATTGAAACTCGTAATATCTGTTTGGCTGGGTAAACACTAGTTAACTCTTTAGGCATGCAGGGAGTACGACTAGAATATTGCATTGCATCAAATGCATCTTTACTGCTGCTTTCCTTGCCCAAACCAAATTGTAAGCCCTCAAGAGAACGAACTTGAGGCCCTGTGTGAGATAAATTAAATTCAGGCAGTGATCTGGTGTGATGAAGACGTTGGCAAATATCACCCCATTTCTTTTGCAATCCCAAGATAGTAGTAGTATTTAAACTCATCAATTCTTCATTAGTCTGCACTGGATGATGAAGTACACTCTTAAATAAATAAATTCACAATTGAATCGATGAAGTATGGCAAGTGATGGAAAACATTGTTACTGGTAGTGGTAGATTTATAAATTAAATTATTTAAATGCAGGGGGAGAAGTATATATACATTAACACTATGGAAAAAAAGGAACTTACAGCTCTTCATGTGAAGATATGTACAAACAAGTTACAATATCATTTTCTAGATAAAATAATTATAGAATTGCATGACTTCAACATGAGTTCTAATATAGAGAACACGTATGATTTTCTCATTTCCTAATATTCACGATGGAGGAAGTCTTTTCAATCATTGCAGATGCAACTGTTAAGATCAAAGCTAACTATAATACTTTTGGATGTATAATATGATTTTTTGTTCCAAACATCCTTTCAGAAAAGCCACTAATCCCTTTCAGTTCAGAAATCCATTATCTGAATAAACATCTGTAGTATATTTCTCAGTTTGATTATCAAAAGCCATGGGCCTAAGGAAAATTTGAAAAGATAAATTTTCCAAGAGATATGGTGCCATTTTATCTGGTTTGCTACATCTAACATACTTATTGCCAACTTCTCCTCCAGATCTTAGACCATGTATCTTTCTTTTCAATTCTACAGTGTTGGCAAGTTAGAATTGTTACTACATACCTGTAACTCACTACTTTTGTAGGTCAGTACAGCAAATTCCTCCTACCATAGATTAACCACTGATAACCAATCTCTCTGCCTTCTTACAAGTGTGTATGTGCATGTGAATGTCTCTGCATGCATTGGACAAGGAAAAAAAAAGGTTTGGTGATCATTACTCACCTTTGCCACATCCAATCGCCTCTCTGTATCCACATTAACCTGTTGCAAGTTTGTTGAGTTACTTGATGCCGAAGTTGTAGGACCTACCTTCAAAATATCAGCAACTTCTTGTTCATACTTTTCAATGCATGCATGACAGAGTGTAGAAGATTGATTTGTACAGCTTACTGGTTTTCTGAATTCAGAAGGTGCAGCAAAAAAACCACCAAATGGCACAAAGGACCCCATCAAACTGTAAGTTTATCATGAGCAGGGAACTGTGAGATCCAATAGGCACAGAAAATGTCAGATGCTAAAATGTACATCATGAGAGAGACTTGGAAGTATCATCAATTTAAATGAAACATGTTAAAGTTAATATATAGATAGCACATCACAAACAAGTACTGTATAGTACTCAACCAAATATTCAAAACCTGTACAGTACTCAACCAAATATTCAAAACCAGTATATCTTTCCTAGATTATTCCATTCATATTGATTTTAGCATATCAAGAACAGCCAAAGGGCGTCTGTTATTTGTTCGAAGTATACATTTAAAGCAACTATTATGCGTGAACCATTTTTCTACCATATCAAGCACTGCACTCAAAAGTGTATTAATTTTGAATCATGAACTTCATTAAGTAAGTTCTAAATCCACAATAACAAGCGTAGGGTAGAGGCTTCAGATTTTTAGGCAGACAAAAGTAGAGTTAATGAAAAGCATAATTTGTTAAAAAAATACTTAAAAATGCCTCCTTGCTTCTTTTTTTTTTTTAATTAACTGGAAGGCCAAGCCCAAAGAAAACTACACAGCATCAATTCTGGGAATATTAACCCCCATAACATCCTGTTCTGCTAACAGCTTACAAAAACTATCAGGAATACTATCACACACCTGAAAACTACTCATACTAATAGAACAATTAGCTAAGTAATCGACCACTCTATTGGCCTCCCTATATTGGTAAGTAACCCGTACCTCCCAATCAAGACTTAAAAGTTCTTGGATTCTCCTAACAAGACCAGCACATGTATGTTTATCACAGCAGCCTTTATTCACCAAGTCAACAGCCACATGGGAATCCATCTCAAGCCAGACTTTGTTGAACCCCTTAGCCCAGGCCATTTCAAAGCCAGTTCAGTCCCGAAGTTCTGCAGCAAGGGAACTACATGTCCCAACAAATCTGCTAAAACCGCATATCCAAAAACCATCCAAGTTCCTGAAACCTCCACCACAACCAGCAAGATTATCTTGTGCCTTAAATACCCCATCACCATTACATTTGATCCACCCACCCCTAGGAGCAGACCAACTGATAAGCCTTTCCTCATACCTGTTTCTAGACATACTACAGAAGTTCAGTTCCTTCTCCGCCTTATTGATCTCTTTGTTTCTAAACAAAATTTCGACAAACAGGTCAGTTTTGCCACTATTCTCATTGTCATAGACTAATTTGTTCCTTTCCTTCCAAAATCACCAGCAAGCAATCCCAAATATCCTTTTCCATTCTTCAGAATTATTACTTTTACTAACCTTCAGGTTGTCCTCAATCCAATTAGCCAGATTTGAATTAAAGAAGTTACTCCACTTGTTCCCAGCAAGCAATCTTCTCCAAACTTTCTGCACACCCACACAATCCCTCAAGCCATGCAGGATGCTCTCATCCTCTCTCACACAAATAGGACACAAAGCTGAATTAGCTATATGTCTGTTGCTACGTTGTTCATTTGTGAGTTATTTGCCTTTGTAGGCCAACCATAAGAATGTTCTAACTCTCTGAGGACCTGACCATCTCCATATAAAATCCCAAACACTGCTTTCCCTATTCGAGCTGGCACCTGATATACTCCTATAGGCATAGCTCGCTGAAAAATTGTCATCACTAGAGCCTTCTCATTCGGAGGAATACAGGCCAGGATTTTGTTACAAATATCCATCGGCAGAGATGCTCTGATCTTCTCTGTGTCCCACTCTCCCTCTTCCTGGACATGGCTAGCAACATTTCTTTCTGACTCATCTTCACTTACAGTGGTTGTGCTCCACTGCCTAAGGTTATCAAAGCCCTCCAACCAGTGATCTTTAAAAAAATATTTAAAAAGGCCTCCTTGCTTTTTGATTTCAATTTTGACAAAGCAGCTGTTCTATTCTAATATCTCTTCACACAAAACGCAGAGGATAAAGCAAATAAGGACAAGAAAGATGAAGGGGAAAAAAATTGAATCCCAAGAATGAGTTACGAAATAATATAAGAATCCTACAATACAGCCGAATCAGAGTCGTCAGATTTTCATTTTATTTATTTATTTCCCAAAAGCCTTACATGTGAAGTATTTTATTCCAAGTAAGTCCATGTTACACATCTGGAGATGTGTTATTATTTCGATTAAACCAAAAAAAGACAAGTATAAACTTCAACCAATAAAACGTAGAATAAAGAAACCACCTGGATTTAGAGTAGAGTCCTTCAATCGAAGGGGTGGCAGATGTCATGGTTAGCAGATGCAGATCCCAATCCTTTTCTACAGTTGGGAACGAAGCTAAAAACTTAGAATATACATCAGAGGTTCCTGCCGTGCCCATCAACCAAAATTTACCACAATGAATCTCCAATAAGCTTGTCAATTGTGAGACAACAAAGTTCACAGCAGCACCAGACACAGCATCCCCTACAAATGCCTCAAGCTCTCCGAAGTTCACAGCGATACCTGCACCAGAGCATTGCTCAACAGCACGACTCAAATCCTTAAATTTCAAACCCATCTTATCTTCGCTTCCACCTTCAACAAAGAATTCAGCAATCTCCTTCTCAATGCATATTACATTCAGCCCACCCATTTCAACTGGCAACGTGTCCACTCGACCTCTCTGTACCATCTCTGTGAAACTCCGAAGAACGCCCTTCGCGTAAACACCCATCAACAAGGGATTTTTCTGTGTCTTCCTCACAAGAACCTCTGCAATTCTTCTACAATTCTCATCTACTTCGTATCCAGGATTACTCATGAAAGGGAAGCTGAAACTCGGACGAATCATCTCCGAACCCGTCAGATTGCACAGAAACATTGGTGGGTAACGGTTCCGTGAGAATCGAGAAGCTTGCGCGAAAGGTGGTTGAAGCAACGCAAGCTTGATGTCGCAGCTTCGAAAACCCGCTTCTCCGAAAACTCTGCTCACAATCGGATCATCGAGTATCGATAGGATGAAGTGTTTGAGCTCCACCTTCAAGAACGACGCCGCTTGCTGCTGCTGGCTATGCATCTGAAGCAAATGGAAGCTCTCTGGGTGCCTCCTCTGGTTCGCTTGGGATCGCTTGATGGCGGCCATGAGCGAATTGGCTATAGGAGGGTCATCCTCAAGTGCCTTGGAGGTAGGCAATCGGTCCAGAGACACACCTACCGAGAGCTCCAGTGCCCGGAACTGGAGACGCGGAGAGTAAGAGCAGCTACGCGCGCGTGTGCAAGCCTCCCGGAGTGTAGAAGAAGGCAAGGCGAGCAAGGCAGAGACAGCATGAAGCGAAGTGGTCTGCGCATGGCTGCGCCTGCGAGCAACCGCCACTGCGTCATCCAGAGCACGGGCCGCCTCCTCCGTCAAGCATTGCTTCGCGGCGCTGACCGGCGTCGGCATCGCCGGCGAGCATATATACCCTTTATATATATGTATGTATAATAAATGCAGTGTTGTCACTCCTAGTAAGCGAAGAAGCAGTTGGGTCTGAACTTTTTGCAGTGAGCAAATAAAATATTAGCAAATTACAGGGTTTACTTCATCATCATCATCAAGCATAGAATAAATTATTGGAGCAAGTACAAGAAGACAAGGAGAGAGGCAGAGGAAAGGAGGGAGAGAGCAAGATTGTTGGGGATGATAGTGGCGGTGTGTTGGTCTCGTGGCAGAAGATGATGATGTTTGTAGGTTATGATGCTGTGAATTGCTGTAATTGGTGTGGGACCCTTCTCTTTGCCCATGAATCAAACACATGGTGAGCATAGATTCTGAGTTCCTCTGTGATGGAAGAAGATCTCTGAAATCTCTATAACTCTATTCCCAATCCTATCCAAATGGCCTTTCTATATGCCCTTTTCTTTTTTAATGAATTTTCAATTTTCCAATATTCAGAAGTGGTTGTCTTTCATGGCGAGGGAGAGAGAGAGAGATGCCGTGCCCACTGAAGCAAATAGGCAAACGAGGGTCAATGTCAAGCTTTTGAGTCTAATAGGACCTTTTGATCTTTGTTTCCTTCCTTTTGGATAGTGAGGAAGAGCCATTTCAGTATCATCAAATATAATATAATCTAAATTACTTTATAAACATACAACAAAGATATGAATGAGATTAAGATACGATCATTCTGGAATATTTTATAATATTTTTTTTAAAATAAAAGGTGGTCCAACTCTGATGTTACTTACAATAATTAAATAAATTTTTTTCATCTAATAATAAAAGAAAACATTTTTATTTTTTTAATTAAATAGTAAATTTTTTAAGTATATATATTATATTATTTTATTTATATAAAAAATAAAAAATGAAGAAAGATAAAATAATAGTACAAAACCACTAGTGACAAAAATATTAGATCGCTAATGCTCAGAGCAATCTCTAGAAAGGATTTGATTGTTCTGCGATTAAAAATTGATATTTTTTATTATAAAATAGAGATAAAAAAATAATTTTTAATTTGTTTAAAGTGAATATCTATATATATGTAATTTTATTTTTAAATCTTTTTTATTTTAAAAAATTACTGTAAAAAATAAATATAGAGATCTAAAATTATTTCTCAAGGAAATTTTTCTTTTTATTTTTTCCCTTCTCTCCTGTACCAAACCAATTTTTTCTATATAAATCTTGCTAAAATATATGAAAACAAAAAAGTTGTTATTTAACAAAAATTAAGTAATTAATCATAAAATTATAAGTATTTAAATTTTATAATTATTTCAAGACAATAAAAAATTGATAACTATAACAATAAATTTATTATTTTTTATAAAACATCCGATATTCTATTTTAAAATTTTAGCGTATGATTTTGAATTTTTGTTTTAGATTTTAGATTTTAAGATATTTCAAAAAATTAAAAAAATACTAAAGGTTTTGCTAAAAACTACAAAAGCACATTACCGTATTTAAAAAAATTGAAAAATTATATTTATTTTAAATATAAAAATAACAGAAAGATTTGATTTGATACGTTCAAGAAGAAAAAAAGAAATACATGAATGGCTTATGGACAATTTGATGTAATAGCTGTCCACGTCAAATGTCATCGCTCTCTTGTATTCTAATTAACAAAAAAAAAAGTAGTTTCAATTTTTGTATCTAATAGTTGTATTTATATAATTCATTTATTGTATGATTATTTTTTAACATATTTTATTTTAATTGATTAACCTGTTAAGTCTAATATTTGTAATTATATATTAAGATAGCTTGCTAAACATTTAAGTCTATCTTCTGTCTTTTAATTTTTAAATATTAAATAAAAATAAATGTTATATTTTAAATCATAACAAAATAAAAATTTATTTAACTTTTTATTTTTGAATATATTTATTTAAATTATTTATCTTTAATACATTATTTTAGTTTATATATGTTAAAATATAATTTTAAATAAATTTATAATGGAAATATATATGCCCTAACTATAATAATTAAAATTTTGTGTGTGATGAGATTTTTTTTTGAAAAAAATAATTTTAAATTTTTTTATAAAAAAGTTATAATTTACTATTTATTGTTTTTAGTAGTTTCTATTACCATTTGTAAATGACTTAATTTATTTTTAAAAAAATTTGTCAAATGCCATTTATTTTCAACATAAATAATTTCTCTCTTCAAAAAAAATTAATTAAATAGACTTAAGTAATTGGATACTTTTGGCCGAAAAAAAAAAGAAGAAGTTTAAGAATTGCAATTTAGTGGCTTGTTCATGAGCAAATAAAAGTACAAAACACAACCTTGAGAGTACTTTTCATCTATTTTGAGAAAAAAAAAAAAGGAATTTTGAGAAGTAGAAAATATCAAAACCAAAAGAGGAACATATAATAAAAAAGATATTTGAGTGTGTGGGTGAATACTTTCTCATATATTGCAAGATTTTGACAGCAACGGATGATAAGCATCGCTATATGCGATCTTTTTATCACTTTCATTCAAGATTCCCCATTCCACTTCGATCGCCCTTTTCCTCCGTTCATTTTTATTTTATTTTGAACATATGTGAATAGAGTAATGCATTGTTTTATTATTTTATAAGTTATTTATTTATTTTATTTTATTTTTATGTGCACTTAATTATAGTAGATTGATTATTTAATACTAAATTAAAATTTTTAATTTTTAATTAAAATATATCTTTTTTTACTTAATTATACTTAATTTAAATGTTGCACAACTCCACTATAATTTAAATCTTAGTCAAATTTAGTTAGTCAACAAACTATTTCCCTTGTACTTTTTAATGAAAAAATAATATAAAATTTTTTATTTTTATCTTTTTTTTGGTTCAAAATGTCAAATATTGTGAGTTTTGTCAAGATATTTAAAATAATTGTATTTTATACACTAATATTTTATGATATTAGTTTTAGGTTGTGAAAATGAAATGACACTGTTTTGAATGCTATGAAAATATTATTATTATTATTATTATTATTATTTAAATTTTAACTTCATAAATTTATACGTTTTATGTTATTTTATATTTTTTTATAATTCAGTATTTTTTAATGATTCATGAATCTTCATTTATGTACTTAAAATGCAAGAACTAATAAAAATAACAATATTTGAAAATTCTGTATATTATATCTCTAATAAAAATCTAATAATAAATTCCAAGAGTATTTTACCCAAATGATATAATATATACTTATCACGATAAAAGTTCAAATCCTTCTAAGATTTGTTTTTTTTTTTTTAATTTCCTAAATCTAATATGTATGTATATTGGAAAAATTAAAAAAAAAAAATGAAGTGTGCGCGTGAGCGTGAGCGTGAGCTGAGACGTAATGGAAAAAGTGGTTTCACATTATTGGGTTGGGGTGGTGGGGCCCAGGAAGGAATATAAGTGAGTAAGTGGTGGAGGCAATTCACTCATTCAACAATTCAATTTCATTATATTGATATTTTAAGTAAAGGCACATTTTGTGGACTCCCTCGCTTTCTACTAAAAGTACCCTTTTTTTTCTTTATTTGGAATATTCTCAATCTCAACTCATTTTGTTTCCTCCCATTTTTAAAAAATTCTTAAATATATATATTATTTTATTTTATTAATATATTATTTAATTTTTTATTTTTTATATTATGTAAATTCATTAGTTATAAAATAAAAATAAATAATTAAATATTATTAATTAATACACAAATAAAATATAAACCTTAAAAGTCTCTTTTGATTGCTATCCTCCATCACATATTACACAGTGCACGCTTCACAATTTATAATTATTTTAGTGAAAAAAATATTTTCACAATAGTTGAGTATATAATTTAATTTTTTATAATTGTTAATTTTAATTTAAAGTATATTATTTTACTTTTTTTTATCAAACTTTTAACATATAAAAAAATTATTTATAATTTATATAAACTCAAGTTCATGAAATTAATATTCTTTGTGAGAAGTATTTTAAAGTTTTACTATAAATTTTTTTAATATAATAATAAAATAAAATAAATAATTTTATTATTTTATAATATATATTATATATAAATATTATTATGTAAAAATTTCAATGATTTTTAAAATTAAAAAAAAATGATTTGACTTTCCTATAATGTATAAGATCTTGTAAAAAAACTTTTACTACTTTTATCATAACCACCCCCACCCTATGTCCTACTTCCTACCCCCACCACCACAGCACATAGGTGGGAACAACCGTCCTGAGTTTGTGCCAAACTTCACATGCTCTCCAAGCTTTCCCTTTTTTTTTTTTTTTAATATTTGTTGGGTCATTTCATTACAAGATTCAATAACATCTTATATATTTGTTGCTAACTATATTTAATTAATATATATAAAAACTTATTAAGTGATAATCACTTAATAATTATATTTAAATATTATTTTAACATATTTTAGTAAACTACTCATTAAATTTATTTTAATTTAAAATAAAATAAAATAAAGATAATTAATATGAGCTCTCAAAATTATTTGTAACAATGTGAACTCTCTTCACTAGATGCACAATTCATCCCACAAGAATCATGCCTTAAGTGTGTAAGATTATATATTGTTTCAAACCCACTTCTTATATAAATTGTCTTATTCAGAAAGAACAAGAAGCAAGTGAAGAGAAGTTTTTTCATTTTTTTTATTAATTGATTTTGATAAATTGTTACACATAAATGTTCAGAGAAGTAAAATGTTATTTAAGTATAATTTAAGAGAATAAAGCGTAGTCTCCTCCAAAAATTACTCCATCGACTATTGCTTTTTAGAATTTTATTCATTTATTCTATTTTTTCGTTAACTCTAAAAACAATAAATGTTATCTCAATAAATATCAACTAAGTTTGAAGTAGAGTTTTTGTTAACCCTGTTAAACAAATGGTTTAAATCTTGAATAATAATAGATGAAGAGATTATATTTCTATTAACAAAGTTGGAGGAAATGCTTTTAAATCACTCAACATTGATAAGGGATATTTATATTATTTTTCTTAATAAATATATAATATTTGATTACTTAAGATTAAATAATTAACTCAATTGATAATAGGAAAATATCATTTCTCTTTATCAAACTAGTTGGATACCTAATTAATCAATTAGTTCGCTTAAAGCCTGAAACAGAAGAAATTACTAATATGTTGCTTAATTAATATTGTAATTCATGTGCCATATAAATAATTTATTATTAATTATGCCATATATTGATTCTTGTATCGCTTTTTAATGTCACTATAAAGTCAAAACCACATTAGAAAATTTAATTGCTTCATCTTTAAATGTTAAAAGACAATCTTAGTTAACTCATTTAAAATTAAATGAAATAAATTGGTTAATAAGTAATTTTTAATATATATCTTTTTATTTGAGATAATTATGTTTGAGACACTATCAAATATTAAATATAAATAATTTTTATAATAAAAAATTTAAATTTAAGTTTACTACGTTAGGAGAGATTAACTAATCATTTTGTTAAATTTAATTTTCATAATGATTAAGAAGTGTATTTAAGCCAAACAATTTGTAATGTTGCATTTATAAAATATTAATTAGTCCATAAATATATAATACATTGAATCTAATCATGATAACAATGATTCCCAATGTTTTATATTAAATTGACTGAGTTTTTCCCTACATTTCTATTAATCCATACATGGCACTTGCCTATCGTTTACAAGGTCAAATAAATCACAAAATAATATTGAACTGTTTACCACTTCATAATCCTTTTTGACAAGAATCACGCCTTTTATCCACCATTTGTGCGTATAATGTTTTGACTTTATTCCACAGCTATCATGAATGGCTCCTAAAATTACCTAATAAATTAGTTCAAATAATTTAATGTAAACACTTAAAAATTAATTATATTCTAAATTTTATTCTTCCTCAGTGGTATGTTCTAAATCATTGACAAAACTAGTTAACTAACTTTTTGAATTAAAAAAATTCCGTATTAAATTTTCATCAAGTGAATCTGTTCTAATGTTAATTTATTACTATATGTTATTATTATTAACAAAACCAAAGAATAATTGTGAGAAGTATTATTATTTTACTTCTTCCTGTTATCAATATCTTAAAAATAAATAAAAAATTATAATTTATTATTAAAATATTTGATAATTTAAAATTATAAAAAAGATAATAATAATAATACTTTATAATATTTAAAAACTACGTCAATTAATTAAAAAAATTAATCAGCAAAATTCATTAAAAAACAAAAAAGCCTGGATCCAAAGCAAAATATTATAGATCCAACCACTAAAAGATAAACAAATGGTTAGTCCACAGTCTTTGTGGCATTAATGGAGTTCGGAAAACTTTAACGATAAGATATGGATTTTGGTTTGATGTGACTCCATTTTCATAATGTGAAAAAAAGGGGCCTTTTTCATGTCATAGTGGGATAAAGTTGAAGAAAGATAATCATAAAGTTAAAGAAAATAAGGTCACCTTGTCGTGTCTTCAATATCTCTTTGTAATTAAATAACTGTGAAACCAAAGGCTCCACTTTTGATATTTTAGTAAAAAATAAAAAAAAATTTATAAAAATTATAAATTAATATCCATCGATCTTACTATAAAAAATTATTACTGATAGTTCAGTCTCTCGCTTTCGTACTATATATTTAACTCCTGCAACATTCTTGACCAATATGTTGATACTTCTTTCCTTCAACTTCATTAGCATTAGGAATTTTTCCGATGCCTTAACTTCATTGATAATATTACATTTATGTTTTGTGAAAATAATTTGATTTTGTCATCTCTATTAAATTTTTATTTAAAATTTGATGTAACAATTAGTTGAATTGAGTATTACAATTGTGCATGAGTTTAAATGAATAAAAGTTTAGTCCTATAATTATTAAATTTGGTAATAATTAAGCATTTAATCAATTATATGATAGAAATATAAAATTGGACCATTTCATAGGAGAACAACATCGTATATTTTTAAATTAGAATAATTACAACTTTAAATTTATAGAAAGAGACACTGTTTCATTTCATTTCCAGGTTTATTTTCAATATTCATATAGTATTGAATTTTTTATATTACATTTATTAATAAAATATTTTTTAATAGAAATTACATGATCTAATTTAAAGTTTTAAGTTAAAGTTATTTATTTATCAAAATATGAATAACAATAATAATAATAATACAAATTTCAGTACTACGTAAATATTTTCCATATCTGTTTGTGAATTGAAGTGATCATTTTAAATGCTTATCTACTTTTAGAATAAAGCAGTGTAATTGGTGAGTCAATAACATCACATACTCCACTAAAAATTCAACGTGCTTCAAATCAATGCCACTTGGTACTCCCAATGGAGTCATTTCTCATAAGAGATAAATCAAATGTTGTAATCTTATCTCAGATTTTGTGGACATTTCTGTTTTGGCATCATCGACTTAGTTTAAATGCTAGAATTATAATAAAATAATGTCAAACATCTTTTTCTAACTTCCTTATCACATTCTTTTGGCCATTTAAATATCTTGTAGTGAAAAGCAACTTGCAACCACCAGCTAGCCAGGCGTGCCTTGCCTATGCAAATTCCTTTCTTTTCTATCACTATTTTCTTGATGGATCAAACTGTGCTGCAACTTTTTCAAATTATTTTGTCGTTCTGTTATTTAGTGTTGCAATTTCATGTATCATCTCCAAGATTCTCCAAAAAGGCACCAAAATGGTTTTCCTTTTTATTTATAATACGGCCTTCAAAAGCAACTGGCCCAACATTTAGGCTGCTTGAAATGAGTCCACCAGACCTTTTGTGACTATTTCCTATTAAGGGTTAGTCTTTTTTATAGAGTCAAATTGTAAGAGATGATTGGTTAATTATAATCAAGAGTGTTTTAAATCGATATGTGAGATTAAACTAAACTGAATTAAATATAAATAAAATAAAATTGATCAATATTCAATTTAAATTGATTGATATAAGTGATTTGATTTAATGTTCGATTTCTTGTGTCAAAAATTGAACCAAAGCACATATAATATTATTATTAAATAGATGTTATTTATTAAAAAAAAATCTTCTCTTACAAAAACGTATTATTGGGCGACTAAATTTGCCTCCTCCTTTGATCTTTAATTTTATGTTACACTTTTTTTTTTATATAAATTTGACTTTAAAAATTAGGTTGATGTTATAATTTTTGAACTAAATTTGAAAGATTATTTGTCCTCAAAAGTTTATTAAAATAACCTTTTAAGAAATATATCAGTAGTATTGATCATACTCGGTAAATATCCCAATGACCAAATTGATCACTCATGAAAGGGAAGCTGAAACTCGGACGAATCATCTCCGAACCCCGTCATATTGCACAGAAACATAGGTGGGTAACGGTTCCGTGGGAATCGAGAAGCTTGCGCGAAAGGTGGTTGAAGCAACGCAAGCTTGATATCGCAGCTTCGAAAACCCGCTTCTCCGAAAACTCTGCTCACAATCGGATCATCGAGTATCGATAGGATGAAGTGTTTGAGCTGCACCTTCAAGAACGACGCCGCTTGCTGCTGCTGGCTATGCATCTGAAGCAAATGGAAGCTCTCTGGTTGCCTACCCTGGTTCGCTTGGGATCGCTTGATGGCGGCCATGAGCGAATTGGCTATAGGAGGGTCATCCTCAAGTGTCTTGGAGATAGGCAATCGGTCCAGAGACACACCTACCGAGAGCTCCAGTGCTCGGAACTGGAGACGCGGAGAGTAAGAGCAGCTACGCGCGCGTGTGCAAGCCTCCCGGAGTGTAGAAGAAGGCAAGGCGAGCAAGGCAGAGACAGCATGGAGCGAAGTGGTCTGCGCATGGCTGCGCCGGCGAGCAACCGCCACTGCATCATCCAGAGCACGGGCCGCCTCCTCCGTCAAGCATTGCTTCGCCTCGCTGACCGGCGTCGGCATCTCCGGCGAGCTTATACACCCTTTATATATATGTATGTATAATAAATGCAGTGTTGTCACTCCTAGTAGGCGAAGAAGCAGTCGGGTCTGAACTTTTTGCAGTGAGCAAATAAAATATTAGCAAATTACAGGTTTACTTCATCATCATCATCAAGCATAGAATAAATTATTGGAGCAAGTACAAGAAGACAAGGAGAGAAACAGAGGAAAGGAGGGAGAGAGCAAGATTGTTGGGGATGATAGTGGCGGTGTGTGGGTGTTGTGGCTGAAGATGATGATGTTTGTAGGTTATATATGATGCTGTGAATTGCTGTAATTGGTGTGGGACCCTTCTCTTTGGCCATGAATCAAACACGTGGTGGGCATAGATTCTGAGTTCCTCTGTGATGGATGATCTCTGAAATCTCTCTAACTCTATACCCAAACCTATCCAAATGGCCTTTCTGTATGCCCTTTTCTTTTTTAATGAAATTTCAATTTTCCAATATTCAGAAGTGGTTGTCTTTCATGGCGAGGGAGAGAGAGAGAGAGAGATGCCGTGCCCACTGAAGCAAATAGGCGAATGAGGGTCAATGTCAAGCTTTTGAGTCTAATAGGACCTTTTGATCTTTGTTTCTTTCCTTTTGGATAGTGAAGAAGGGCCATTTCAGTATCAGCAAATCTAATCTAATCTAAGTTACTTTATAAACATACATCAAAGATATGAATGAGATTAAGATACCATCATTCTGGAAAATTTTATAATATTTTTTTAAAATACAAGATGGGCCAACTCTGATCTTACTTACAATAATTAAATAAATTTTTTCATCTAATAATCAAAGAAAACATTTGTATTTTTTAATTAAACAGTAAATATAAATTTTATTAATACATAAATTTTTAAGTATATATATTGCATTATTTTATTTATATAAAAAATGAAAGAAGACAAAATAATAGTACAAAACCACTAGAGACAAAAATATTAGATCACTAATGCTAAGAGCAACCTCTAGAAAGGATGTGATTGTTGTGCGGTTAAAAATTGATATTTTTTATTATAAAATAGAGATAAAAAATTAATTTTTAATTTATTTAAAGTGAATTTTTATATAAATGTAATTTTATTTCTATATAAATGTAATTTTATTTTTTAATCTCTTTTTTAATTTATAAAAAATAAATATAGAGATCTAAAATTCTTTTTCAAGGAAATATTTTCTTTTTATTATTTTATTATAATTTTTTCCTTCTCTCTTGAACCAAACCAATTTTTTTCTATATTAATCTCGCTAAAATATATGAAAACAAACAAGTTGTTATATAACAAAAATTAAGTAATTAATCATAAAATTAAAAGAATTTAAATTTTATAATTATTTTAAGACAATAAAAAATTGATAACTATAACAGTAAATTCATTATTTTTATAAAAAAATCTGATATTCTATTTTAAAATTTTAAAGCATGGTTTTGAATTCTTGTTTTAGATTTTAGAATTTAAGATATTTAAAAAAATTAAAAAAATACTTAAGGTTTTTCTAAAAACTAGAAAAGCACATTACCGTATTAAAAAAATGAAAAATTATATTTATTTTAAATATAAAAATAACAGATAGATTTGATTTGATACGTTCAAGAAGAAAAAAAGAAATACATGAATGGTTTATGGACAATTTGATTGTCCACGTCAAATGTCATCGCTCTCCTGTATTCTAATTAACAAAAAAATTAGTTTCAATTTTTGTATCTAATAGTTGTATTTATATAATTCATCTTTTGTATGATTATTTTTTAACATATTTTATTTTAATCGATTAACCTGTTAAGTCTAATATTTGTAATTATATATTATGATAGTTTGTCAAACATTTAAGTCTATCTTCTGTCTTTTAATTTTTAAATATAAAAGAAAAATAAATTTAATATTTTAAATCATAAAAACATAAAAAACTATTTAACTTTTTATTTTTGAATATATTTATTTAAATTATTTACTTTTTCATATATTATTTTAGTTTATACATGTTAAAATATAATTTTAAAAAATTTATAATGGAAATATATATGCCCCAACTATAATAATTAAAATTTTGTGTGTGATGAGATTTTTTTGGAAGAAAATAAATTTTAAATTTTTTAATAAAAATTTTTAATTTACTATTTAGTGTTTTTAGTAGTTTCTATTACCATTTGTAGATGACTTAATTTGTTTAAAAAAAGATGGTAAAATGCCATTTATTTTCAACTTATAGAATTTCTCTCTTCAAAAAAATGTAACTAAGACTTAAGTAATTGGATACTTTGGCAAAAAAAAAATAATAAGTTAAGAATTGCAATTTAGAGGCTTTTTCATGAGCAAATAAAAGTATAAAACACAACCTAGAGAGTACCTTTCATCTATTTTGAGAAAAAAAAAATGGAATTTTGAGAAGTAGAAAATATCAAAACCAAAAGAGAAACATATAATAAAAAAGATATTTGAGTGTGTGAGTGAATACTTTCTCACATATTGCAAGATTTTGATAGCAACGGACGATAAGCATCGCTATATGCAATCTTTTTATCACTATCATTCAAGATTCCCCATTCCACTTCAATCGCCCTTCTCCTTCGTTCATTTTTATTTCATTTTATTCTGGACATATATGAATAGAATAATCATTGTTTTATTATTTTATAAGTTATTTATTTATTTAATTTTATTTTTATGTGCACTTAATTATAGTAGATTGATTATTTATCACTAAATTAAAAATTATAATTTTTAATTAAAACATATCTCTTTCTATTTAATTATACTTAATTCAAATGTTGCACAATTCAACTATAACTTAAGTCTCAATCAAATTTAGTTAGACAACAAACTATTTTCCTTGCACTTTTTAATGAAAGAAGAATATAAATTTGTTATTTTTATTTTTATTTTTATTTTGATCAAAATGTCAAATATTGTTAGTTTTATCAAGATATTTAAGATAATTGTATTTTATACAATAATATTTTATGATATTAGTTTTAGGGTTGTGAAAATGAAATTACACTATTCTGAATTCTATGAAAATATTATTATTATTTAAATTTTAACTTCATAAATTTATACGTTTTATGTTATTTTGTACTTTTTTTATTAGTTAATATTTTGTAATGATACATGAATCTTCATTTATGTACTTAAAATGTAAGAACTAATAAAAATAACAATATTTGAAAATTCTGGATAGTATATCTCTAATAATAAATTTCAAGACTATTTTACCCAAATGAAATAATATATACTTATCACGATAAAAGTTCAAATCCTTCTAACATTTGTTTATTTTTTTTAATTTCCTAAATCAAATATGTATATTGAATTTACATTATTGGGTTGGGGTGGTGGGGCCCAGGAAGGAATATAAGTGAGTGAGTGGTGCAGGCAATTCACTCATTCGACAATTCAATTTCATCATATTGATATTTTAAGTAAAGGCACATTTTGTGGACTCCCTCGCTTTCTGCTAAAAGTACCCTTTTTTTTCTTTATTTGGAATACTCTCATTGTCAACTCATTTTTTTAAAATTCTTTAATATATATTGTATTATTTTATTTATATATTAATTATTTTATTTATTTTGTATATTATGTAAATCCATTAATTATAAAATAAAAATAAATTGTTAAATATTATTAATTAATATATAAATAAAATACTATAATATATATTTTAAAAGTCTCTTTTCATTACTGTCCGTAATCACATATTATACAATATATACTTTACAATTTATAATTATTTTAGTGAGAACAATATTTTCATGATACTTGAGTATATAATTTAATTTTTTTATACTTGTTAATTTTAATTCTAAATATATTTTTTTACCTTTTTATTAAACTTTTTTATTTATAATTTATATAAACTCAAGTTCATGAAATTAATATTCTTTGAGTGATACAAATTTATCCTCACACAATTATTTTAAAATTTTATTAGAAATTTTTTTAATATAATAATAAAATAAAATAAATAATTTTATTATTTTATAATATATACATATTATATAAAAATATTATTATGTAAAAATTTCAATATTTAAGATCTTGTAAAAAAACTTTTCCTACTTTTATCATAACCACCCCACCCTATGTCCTACTTCCTACACTCACCACCGCAGCACATAGGTGGGCATTGTGAGTTTGTGCCAAACTTCACATGCTCCCTCTGGTTTCCTTTTCTTTTTTTTTTTGTTAATACAGAAAATTCAATTATTTTAGATTTGAGCTTTTGTATTTTGTTTTTTTAAAATAAAATGATATTATTTTTTGACCTTGAACAACAATTTTAATGTAACTAGCACGCTATAACTAGAATTAAAGAGAGAATCTAATTTTTTGAATAGATTGTATTGTTGAGTCATTTCATTACAAGATTCAATAACATATATGGCTTATATATTTGTTGTTAACTATATTTAATTAATATGTGTCAAAACTTATTAAATGATAATCATTTAATAATTTTATTTAAATTTTATTTTAATATACTTTAGTAGACTAGTCATTAAATAAAATAAAATAAAGATAATTAATATGAGCTCCCAAAATTATTTGCAACAATGTGAAATCTCATCACTAGATTCACAATTGATCCCACAAGAATCATGCCTTAAGTGTGTAAGATTATATATTGTTTCAAACCCACTTTTTATATAAATTGTCTTATTCAGCAAGAACAAGAAGCACGTGAAGAGAAGTTTTTTCATTTTTTTGTTAATTGATTTTGATAAATTGTTACAAATAAATGTTCAGATAAGTAAAAGGTTATTTAAGTATAATTTAAGAGGATAACATGTTGTCTCCTCCAAAAATTACTCCATCAACTATTGCTTTTTAGAATTTTATTCATTTATTCTATTTTTTGGTTAACTCTAAAAACAATAAATGTTATCTCAATAAATATCAACTAAGTTTGAAGTAGAGTTTTTGTTAACCCTGTTAAACAAATGCTTTAAATCTTGAATAATAATAGATGAAGAGATTATATTTCTATTAACAAAGTTAGAGGAAATGCTTTTAAACCACCGCTACAAGAAAAAAGGGTATCAACGATGACTTTTTAGTGGCAACAAAAAATGTCACTATTGAAACTTATTTTTCAATGGCAACACTTTATCTCGCCACAAAAGATCTTCAATGGTGAGATTTTATTACACATCTAAAAAAATTTTAAATTGTATTAGGTGGATCAAACATGAGACACTTGCATGGTGAGTAAACAGCCAACCATTATGCCATAGCAACTTCAGTTTTTTATAATTCAACATTTAATATATAATACAAGTCTACTATGTCAGTTTATATTTGAGTTTTTACGCCAAAACAACTCAGAACATGCCAAACCAATAGCTACTCTCCGTGCCCTTACTCCTAGATTCACGCCCTTCACCATCTGCCCTTCGTAGCCATTCACCGTCTGCCATTCACCTGCTTCCTTGGCTTTCGACGGTCATTTTGAACCGTATTTTCTAGGTACTCTGACAAATTTGACCGAAGATTGAGGACCTCGCATTTTCTTCTGATATGTGCTGGCTTTTGCTTCGTTGTACTCAAGAGGGAGGAGAAGAAACTTTGGTTTGTTCAGGTATTCCTTTCCCACTTTCTCACTATTATATTATACTTATCGTTCTATTGCTCATCGCATTTTCCTTTGCTTTGTTTCTGTTCATAAATTTAGGTACTTTTTTTTTCTTTTCCTTTATTTTTGTTAAAATGTAGGTAATTTGTGACTAATGTATGGGCTGCAATGGAGTTTAAACGGGCAAACAGGTAGCTCAGCTAGATGAAACTTAGGGCAAAAAGGTGTTCGTGGAAAAGGCTATGGAAAGAAACCATTTGGTAAGAAATCTTGGCAACAAGCAGAAGTGGAAGCTAGTGTGTCATTCGCAATTGAAGGTGTACATGAGGGAATGCAAGCTAAGCTTCAAGAGGAGCATGCTCAAATGCAATCTAAGATAGAGAAGAAGTTGCAAGAAGAGCTTAGCAGGAAGTTCCAGAAAGAGTGTGCTCAGATGTAAGAAGAGCTTCAACGTCAAATGCAATATTAGCTTCAATGTCGGATGCAAGCAAAGGTTGACCAAAGGATCCAAGCACAATTGGATATGATAATGTCAAGATTTCATCAGGTATTGTGTTGTTGATTAATCGTTGATGGTAATGGTCTGAAATTCAATTGTTTATGATAATGAGTTAAAATTTAATGGCATTGTATTGAAATTTTATAGTTTTATGATATTGTGCTACAATTTTGATGTTGAACAATTAGCTTAGTTTTTGACTTAAGATGTGGGTAGTATGCTGTCCAAATGTAGGCTTGCCGTCGAGTTGGTTTTCAATATGAATTTAGACTGCCTTTTAGGTTGGAGAAGTGGCCATTCAACTATCTAAATTTATGCTGCTGGATTTTTAATATGAATTTTGTGCACCGACGTCATAAAAGGCTAGATATTTAAGTGAATTTGAAGGTTAAGATTGTTCCAACTTGATATTGTCATCTTGGTATTTTATCTTGTTATAATGAATGCATTTTACAAAAAATTTAAGTTGAATTGTGTGTCAAATGTTGATCAAAGTGCGCCACTACATTAGTGACATTGAATTTGCATGTTGTCTTGTCTTTTGTCGGTGATATTATTTTTTTCTTAATGTTGTCTTTTGCCACTACTTATTCTTAATGTTTGTATTTTGAATAGGGTCAAATTTTTAGAAAGAACAACAACTCTGTACAATAATGATAAGTTGAATGTTTTGTATTTTATTATAATTAGCTCTATAATTATTGTAATTTATATCATTATTGACAATAATGTAATGCCATTTTTGTGCAATACAATAATATTTTATTTTATAATTTTATTATGTAATATTCTTTAAGTCACAAGAAATATAAAAAATACAAAAAAATAAAAAACAAAAGGAATTTTAACAGAAGGGGGCTTTAGTGGCAATAGTATTTGTCGCCACTAATTTGAGTTTCAATGGCGACGAAAATGTCACCACTGAATCTAAGAATCTGTGGCGACTTTTGGCTATAAAATTTTAAATTTTGTGGCGATAATTTCCCTTCTTCAATGGCAACAAACTTTGTCGCTATATGTGTTTTCAATGGTAACCTTTTTTTGTCATCACCAAAAACTTTCAGCAACGAATCTTTCAGTGATAACATATAACGACTGTTTTGTTATTATAATAATTTTTTAATGACGACATTTTTACTTTCAATGATGATTTTTGTTGCTACTAAAAATCAAAATTTTTGCAGTGCATTCAACATTGATAATGGATATTTATATAATTTTTCTTAATAAATATATAATATTTGATTACTTAAGATTAAAGAATTAACTCAATTGATAATAGGAAAATATTATTTCTCTTCATCAAACTAGTTGGATACCTAATTAATCAATAAGCTTGCTGAAACCCTGAAACAGAAGAAATTAATAATATGCTGCTTAATTAATATTGTAATTAATGTGTCACATAAATAATTTATTACTAATTATCCCATATACTGATCTTTGTATCGCTTTTAATGTCACTATAAAGGCAAAACTACATTAGAAGATTTAATTTCTTCATCCTTAAATGTTAAAAGACAATATTAATTAACTCATTTAAATTTTAATGAAATAAATTGATTAATAAGTATTTTTTTAGTAGGTATATTTTTATTTGAGATAATTATTATGTTTGAGACATAATAAAATGTTAAATGTAAATATTTTTTATAATAAAAATTTAACTTTAAACTCGTCACATTAAAAAATTAACTTATTTCACTAAATATAATTTTCATCATGATTAAGAAGTGTATTTAAGCCAAGTAAGTTGTAATATTGTATTTATAAAATATTAATTAGTCCTTGAATATATAATACATTGAATCCAATCATGGTATCAATGATTCCCAATGTTTATATTAAATTGACAATGAGTTTTTCCCTACATTTCTATTAATCCATAAATGACACTTGCCTAGCGTTTACAAGGTCAAATGAATCACAAAATAATATTAAAACTTTTTACCACTTCATAATCCTTTTTGACAAGAATCACGCCCTTGATCCACGCGTATAATGTTTTGATTTTATTCCACAGCTATCATGAGTGGCTCCTAAAATTACCTAATAAATTAGTTCAAATAATTTAATATAAACACTTAAAAATTAATTATATTCTAAATTTTATTCTTCCTCAGTGATATGCTCTAAATCAATGACAAAACTAATTAACTAACTTTTTGAATTGAAAAATTTTCATCAAGTGAATCTGTTCTAATGTTAATTTATTACTATAACATTATTATTATTGTTAATAAAACCAAAGAATAATTGTGATTGATTCCAATAATTGTGAGAAGTATTATTATTTTACTTCTCCCTGTTATCAATATCTTAAAAAAAATAAAAAATTATAATTTATTAATAAAATATTTAATAATTTAAAATTATAAAAAAATGCTTATAATAATAATTTTTAATATTTAAAAATTACGTCAATTAATTAAAAAAATTAATCAGCAAAATTCATTAAAAAACAAAAAAGCCTGGATCCAAAGCAAAATATTATAGATCCAACCACTAAAAGATAAACAAATGGTTAGTCCATAGTCTTTGTGGCATTAATGGAGTTCGGAAAACTTTAACGATAAGATAGGGATTTTGGTTTGATGTGACTCCATTTTCATAATGTGAAAAAAGGGGCCTTTTTCATGTCATAGTGGGATGAAGTTGAAGAAAGATAATCATAAAGTTAAAGAAAATAAGGTCACCTTGTCGTGGCTTCAATATCTCTGTGTAATTAAATGACTGTGAAACCTAAGGCTCCACTTTTGATATTTGAGTAAAAAATAAAAAATTTTTATAAAAAGATATAAATTAATATCTATCGCTTTTATTATAAAAAATTATGACTGATAATTCAATCTCGCACTTTCGTACTATATATTTAACTCCTGCAACATTCTTAACCATTATGTTGGTACTTCTTTCCTTCAACTTCATTAGCATTAGGAATTTTTCTGATGCCTTAACTTCATTGATAATATTACATTTATGTTTTGTGAAAATAATTTAATTTTTTCATCTCTATTATATTTTTATTTGAAATTTAATGTCAAATTTAACAATTAGTTGAATTGAGTATTACATTTGTGCATGAGTTTAAATATATAACAGTTTAGTCCACTAATTATTAAATTTCGTAATAAGTAAGCATTTAATCAATTATATGATAGAAATATAAAATTGGACCATTTCATAGGAGAACAACATCATATATTTTTAAATTAGAATAATTACAACTTTAAATTTATAGAAAGAGATACTATTTCATTTCATTTCTAGGTTTATTTTCAATATTCATATAGTATTGAATTTTTTATATTACATTTATTAATAAAATATTTTTTTAATAGAAATTACATGATTCAATTTAAAGTTTTAAGTTAAAGTTATTTATTTATCAAAATATGAATAACAATAATAATAATAATAATAATAATACAATTTTCAGTACTACATAAATATTTGCCATATCTGTTTGTGAATTGAAGTGATCATTTTAAATGCTTATCTACTTTTAGAATAAAGTAGTGTAATTGGTGAGTCAATAACATCACATACTCCACTAAATAATTCAACATGCTTTACATCAATGCCACTTGGTTCTCCCAATGGAGTCATTTCTCATAAGAAATAATAAATCAAATGTTGTAATCTTATCTCAGATTTTGTGGACATTTGTGTTTTGGCATCATCTACTTAGTTTAAATGCTAGAATTATAATAAAATAATGTCAAACATCTTTTTCTAACTCCCTTATCACATTCTTTTGGCCATTTAAATATCTTGCAGTGAAAAGCACCATGCAACCACCAGCTAGCCAGGCGTGCCTTGCCTATGCAAATTCCTTTCTTGTCTATCACTATTTTCTTGATGGATCAAACTGTGCTGCGACTTTTTCAAATTATTTTGTCATTCTGTTATTTAGTGTTGCAATTTCATGTATCATCTCCAAGATTCTCCAAAAAGGCACCAAAATGGTTTTCCTTTTTATTTATAGTATGGCCTTCAAAAGTAACTGGCCTAACATTTAGGCTGCTTAAAATGAGTCCACCAAACCTTTTGTGATTATTTCCCATTAATGGTAAGTTTTTTTTATGGAGTCAAATTGTAAGAGATGATTGGTTAATCATAATTAAGAGTGTATTAAACTAAATTGAATTACATATAAATTAAATAAAATCGATCAATATTCAATTTAAATTGATTGATATAAGTGATTTGATTTGATGTTGGATTTCTTGTGTCAAAAACTAAACCAAAGCATATATATTATTATTAAATAGATGTTATTTATTAAAAATATATCTTCTCTTACAAAAATGTATTATTGAGCGACTAAATTTGCCTCATTCTTTGATCTTTAATTTTATGTTACACTTTTTTTTGGATAAATTTGACTTTAAAAATTAGGTTGATTTTATAATTTTTGAACTAGATTTGAAAGTTTATTCGTTCTTAAAAGTTTATTACAATAACCTTCTAAGGAATATGTTATCGTAGTATTGATCATATTCAGTAAATATCCCAATGACCAAATTGATGAGAAAAAATTTCTGAATTAGAACTAAATTAATGGCACTAAGACTAAATTGATAATTATTTTTCAAATATTAAATTGATGATAATAAAAATCCTTGACCAATATAATAGAAAAGATTAATAAAAAAACTTACTTATAATTTTTAAGTTTTACTATCAAAGTTTTCAACAAATATCTGATTAGTGAATATCTTTCTACAGTTTTATACACTTTGTTTAATAACTTGATAACAAATTTTACATATTTATACATTTGGAGTCCAAATAAGGTCATTTTTTCACAAAACTAAAATCAGCCCAAAATTTAAGGGCCCATATTCAATTTAAGCCATTTTTAAAGTATAAATTGGATTTATTTGTTTTCCTGAGACATAGTAATTAAATTCGGGCCTAGCGGTAAGGCCCAATTATAAGCTCTAATCTGAATGATAGCTTCTTCACTAGCGCCGTTGCCATTGCTTGCTGCAGCGTCCATCGCTCCTCGTCTGTTGTTAGCCGTCGGAGTAAGCTTCTCCGCCTCCGTCGCGTCTTCGACCGCTCTTGATCTCAACAAACACCGTTCTTGTGCATTAGGAGCGTTTTTAGTGGCGCTGTAGGTATGTTGTTGCAGGGTCAACTATTTCTTTGCACGTTTGCTCTATTTTTGAGTTTTCTTACCTTGATTCCTGTTGAAATTTTTACTGAAGAGTGAGAAAATGCTCCTATTCTTGTCATTTATTCTGTATCCTTTTTTATCATACTGCTAGGGTTTTACATTTGAAATTATTCGCGGGTTGAGTTAAAGGTTTGTGTCTGTATATGTTTTAATGAAATGAACTCAAACTATGCTCAATTTCTATTTATTTATTTGTGAATTCAGTAGTCTCCTAGCGGGTCTATGCCTTCTTGGTTTTAGTCATGGGCTATCTCGTGCCGTAAGGTTTCTCGGTTATTTTTGTTGATTTATGGTGAACTTCAGATCATATGGTATTGGAAAATGCGATTATTTTTTCTTTTGTAAATTTCCGTGTAATTTGTCGGGTTTCAAGCTGGTCCCCAATTTGGGGGATAGAGTTTGTAAGCTAACAGCTCGAAATGTTTGATTAAAGCAGAAAGAAATGACGATTTTTAGAGTTGCACTTAGATCATTAAATGGCGGTTTGTCACACCAATTTCATCAGGCCCATTTTCTCAGAAGTCTCTCTACATGGACGACTTTAGGTACTTTTACATTTTCTGCTTTCTGCGGTGCTTTGTCTGTCAGCATTTTTTCATTATTCCTCTAATTTATTTTGATTTTTTCATTTCGATTTTCAATAAGATATGATTTTCAGTACGAGAGACGAATCTGATTTGGATTTCCCTCCATAATTTTTTACTTTTATATTCGGATTTGAACCTTACTTGACTTCAAAATGGAATCAAGACCGTACTCTTTAATCTCTCTGAAAATAAGATTTTTCCATGCTTGTTCTCTTTATCTCTTTAAGATTTGTTCCTTAATTTGAATTAGGCAATGGACCTAATGACCAGCAGACTAATAATTCGTTTGAGTCTGCTGAGGAATTTGAGCACCGGATATTTGGTGAAATTCCCAGTAGCAATTCCACAACTGATGCCTTTTTTCAAAAGTTTGATCAACTGGGGAAGGCTCGAAATAGATCTAGAACTGAGATGTTGAATGATCTAGATGAAAGTTTTAATACATTAACTGATGGAATGGATGGAAAGCTGAAGGAGGCTGCCACATACTTTGAATTCGATCCTGAAGAAGTACAAGAAGATGGTTATTCTTTTCGATATGATGCAAATTATACTCGTGATTTGACATATGATATAAAGGTATTTATTGCTGCCTTATTTTTCATTGATTCAAACTATCGTATATATGTAATTTACAATTTCTTTCTGATCTTTTCTATTTTGTTCTCTGCATTATGTATAGTTTGCCAAAGGTGCCATGTGGCAACTTAATACTTTAGATTTTGCCTGGTGTACTTTTATTAAATGTTTAATATGGAATATATGTAAGTAATATTTATTTGTCTCTGAATTTATTATTACCATAGTGATAAATTAAAAAAGATATTTGGTGGTTTATGAAATTGTATATTGGGTTATTAAAGAGAAAGGAAGAATTCAGAAAAATACTTTTCAAGAAAATACTTATATTCTTGATTTTAAAACTTATTCTAGAAGAACTATGTAATCTTTTCAGAGAATGACTTTATTTTTGTTAAGACATTCTTTAAATGGCATCAACTTCCACTAGCAAATGGGGAACTGCAATTTCAAATTCGTTGTCTTCTTAGCCAGTTTTGATATGCAACTATGCGTTTCAGCTTTGTTTGTTTTTGAATAGTTGAAACTTATCTTTTTATACTATAACATGAAAATTTGTTTCAAATTCCATTTATGGTATGGTCTTTATGAATTTTTTTCCCCTGTTGGTGTTTTATTTTTTGTCGAGTGTAACATATATATATATATATATATATATATATTGGCCAAAATCAAGTGTAACATATTAGTTTCCTGATCTATGCATTATATTTCTTCTTGCAGGATCTTGATCTTACAAAACCAGCTGCACAAAAACTTCCCAAATTTGATGAATTCACTGTAACCACTGAAGAAGTTCTGAAAAAAGCAGATTTCAGGGTCAGAACTTATGGATTCATTTGGCATAGTCTGTTATTTCATCTCTACGATTATGAGTCTGTGGATATTAGACGTAATTGCTGTATAGTGTATATGTATTTCTAACTGCGATAATATAGTGCCTTCATTGTAGCTTGCATGAATTGAACTAATTTCTCTTTATTTTTTTTATATAAATTTATTAGTATTTAATAAATTATAAAGAGTAAAATAATATATTGGATTGATTATTTTCTTCAGGGGTTGCATTTTTTATGTGAGAGAGAGAGTAAAGGGACAGAACATATAAAGGATTAGAATATATCTTGTGTAGAATGGTGTTATCACTTTGGATATGTTGTGATGGTGTTCCATTCTGTCGACTTTAAGACAGGAAGACACCAACTTAGCCTCTCCGTATATATCATAAATTTAGATAATTATGACAAAGATGACTTGCTTAGATTGTTAATTTTAATCAAGATGAAGACGTGTCCTTTCAGTTGCTTTAGTCCATTAAATTCACTCTAAAATATGTGATTTAACTTGTAATTGTTGCCCACATATTTATTATGTTTTTATATTAAGCCAACATTCATTTATGGGGAAACTCAGTTCTTATACCATGTAAGGGCAGACAGAGGTGAGGCAAAATTCTGTGGATTGTTATCATGACATATTTGATATTTGTTTTTTCTCTGGCATTCAAACTTACTAACTGTAGGGTTCGACAGTTCTGATCAAAGTTGATTAACTTATTACCTGTTTCACTCTCGATCGAGGATATGATTTGTATTTGCTTCCCAATGTAGACAAACCTTCCCATTTAAGCTATTTCTGGGTTGATTCTTACTGTCTATGTTTTGTGCAGAATGTACGGTTCCTGGCAAACTTCATAACAGAGGCTGGAATCATTATCAAGAGGAGCCAGGTAAGCTTTAGAGTGCTGCTTGGCTGGAGACTGTCTAATGATGATGAAGGGGTTATGGAGAATGGAATCTCAAGCAGTTATTAGCACCATTCTCATTATTCCTTTCTCTCATTTTGTCCTTTTTCCCATCTTGCCAAGCAGAGCCAAAGCAGAAAATAAATGTCATGAACTTATGTTAGAGGTTGAGATCTGACTGACTTTTTTTCCTTTTCATTGAGCAGACTGGCATTAGTGCAAAGGCTCAAAGGAAGATTGCGAGGGAGATTAAAACCGCCCGAGCTTTTGGGTTGATGCCCTTTACAACAATGGGGACGAAGGCATTTGTTTTTGGTAACACCATGGAGAATCTTGATAAGGATTACGCATATGAGAGTTACGGTACCCACATGGGTGCTGATATGGGAAGTTGAGAGATCCTTGGAGCGTAGATATGCTTATGCTGTGGGGTTAAAATAACGTACACTATCCAACCTGACCACCTTTCTAGAGAAACACCCCCCCTTCCGATCCTTTTTTTTTCCTACGCCTGGTCCAAGAGCCAGCTGAACTGAGTGAAGCAAGAATTGACTTTGCGGGGAGCCTTGATAAACAGGTATAAGCTGCTTCTGTATCTTATTTGAACAACATATCGAAGCCGAATGGAGTTATTAACCTTGTTTGAAAGAATTTTGTTATAATTCAACTTCTATACGAATTCAGGTTGGATCACGTGATTTAGACACAGGTTTCTTGCAAGTGATTGTATTTGTGACCAATCTGGTAGGAATCATACTGTACCTAGTAAAGTCTTCTGCTTTGCAGCTTCCGTTACTAATAAATCTTCAAATGACCAGCGGGCTGTCTGGGGTTTCCGGGATGAATCTTTTTGTTTTAAATCACACACATATTCTGTCTCTCTCTCCATTTAGCAATTTGGTGATCGTCAAATTGACTTTTCAGTGAATCTCGGTTATGTTGCTTTGCAGCGTGCATTACTACCTACCTCTATCATATTATCATATTATAGTATTTCTTCGGAGAAAGTATATTTTACTTTTTTTAATTATGATTATATAATATATTATTTACTTAAATTTTAATTTATAACAAATATTCTTTAAATTATTCAAAATATTAAAATTATATTTAAAAAATTTTACAAGTTTTATATTTTTTTCTTTTTGAAATTTAATAATTTAAATTAAAAAATAAAAAATAAATTATATGATAAGTATATAATTTTTAAATTTAACTCTAAAAATAATAATATTTAATATTTTAAATAATTTTAAAAAATAATATGTTACAAATTAAAATTTAAATAAAAAATATTTTATAAAAACATAGATAAATTTATTTTCTCCATTTCTTTAATTTCATTCCAACTAGAGGCAGGGGTTACTGTTATGCTTTATTTACTTATTTTTGGGTTACACCTTTTCAGGTGAAGAAAGGAAAACCTAAACTTAAACAACACTTTCCAGTTTGAGATGAATTCTAAGTAGATTGAAACTCTGATGAAACTCATTTCTGGCCAACAACCTCTGGAGGATGTCAGTTTGGGATAAATGAATGAATTGTTTCATTTTGATTAAAACCTAATCAATAATGAGTGAATACTTTTTATTTCTTTCTCTCACTTAATTCTCTCCATACTTTTTCTTTTCTTTTCATCAAATTTCTCTTTCTTTACGTATCTTTCTCTCTCTCTTCATCTTTCATAATTATTTTAATCTCCGTCCTCTCTTTCTTTCTCCTGATAAATTAGACAAATTAATTATATTAAAAGATAAAAATGAGAGTTTATAGTAAATATTTTTTTTAAATGAGATTTTTAGATTTTAGTATTTTATAAAATAAATTTTGGTGAAATTGCCAAGATATAATGTCTTAAAATTTGCTAAGGATCATTGTCTCTTGGAGTTAGTATTAGAGCTTTTCTTTTATTTTCTTTTTTATTTAAAAAAATAAAAAAGAGGAGAAAGCAAAGTAACAATAATAATAATAATAATAAAAGGAGGTTTTCACAAGTTGTTCTTTGTGAAAATTGTTGATCTAATTTTAAATATATTTTAATAGGAAGAGATACAAATTCTAATTTATAACAACAGAAATTTTAGGAGAGTATTAAATGAACATTTATAACAATTGTAAATCCTTCCTCTTCCTATATAGATAGTTAGACTTTTTCTCCCTCCCATTAATTTATGTTAATATAATTTTAATTACTTTTCTAATTCTCCCTCACCTTCTTTATATGCCTAATCTATATATTGCTATTTAAAAAACAGTTATGCAAAACAAGTCGCGCATTAATTTAACAATTAAACTTTCAAGAAATTAATATTCTAGAAACTTCCATGACAACTCACTCTGAGTTTTCTTTTCTTGCAGAGACTGAGAGAATTAAAATAAACATTGTTTTACCTGTCAGCCAATTTGCAATGAAATGAAATATGCTTAAAGTCAGATCTTGTAAGATTTGGAGGAACTAATTCAGTGGAAGTTGTTTTTGTATTATTAAATAATTATTTATGACATAATTTTTAATGAAATTTAATGTTAAATTAAAAACTTTAATTATAAATATTATCATCACAAAATTTGAAATAATTATTTGATATTTTATTAATATATATATAAATTAAAGCACAATATACATTTCAAATATGAAAAATTAGAATAGTTATTTGAATTTTATAAAATTGCTATAAAATTTAATATAAAATATGAAAATAATTATTATTTATAATAAAAAATTAAATGAAAAATGAATTCATGTAATAAAATATTGAAAAATTAAGAGTGTAACATTCTATAGCAATGTTAATCAAAGCCATTCTAACATCATGAATAAGGATGAATTTAATTTGTTATAAAGTCCATCGTCCAATTAAAATTTTTTTATCATAAATATTATTATCATAAAATTTAATATTAATATAAAAATATTATTTTTAATTTAGTAACTGAATTAAGAACAATAAATTAGTATAATAAATTAATAATATATTAATAAACATAAAAATAATATCTCTCTCTCTCTCTCTCGACGAGGTTCACGTGCCGCAAAAACAGTAAACTCACACGTCAACATTACATGATTCAATGCCCCAAAAATAGTTAGGGTAGCAGGTTTTTTAAATTATAATTAATGCCTTAATATAATTTCTTAACCATCACTGCACCAGAAATAATGTTATATATAGATTTGAATTTTTTATGTAAAAAAAAATATTATATAATGAGAAAAAAACATAATATTAATTAAATGATAGGCCCTTATGTAATAAAAATCATATGTAAATAATTTATTTTTTATTTTTATTTACCTCTTCTTATAATACTATTATATAAGTTTTTTGTAATCCATCATATATTTACAATAATCTTGCCATATACGGTACGTTTTGGCAGGGTGACCTTTTTTTTCTTGGGAATCTCAAAGACATCCTTAACTTATTCTCAAGATATTTCATACTCAAATTGAAGTTTGATGAGTTTGAGAGCTAATGCAGAATGTTGTATAAACACATATATTTTATTGTGACTTGCAGAGAAATTCTAATTAAGATAAAATTCAAATTATAAATACATTTGAAAGTTAAACTAAATCGTGTTTTAACTAATGATTTATTCTCATAAAACCATCGTAAATACTTTTTAATTCTTTTAAGATGCACGTGGTCTTTGTGAGGATTCTTGTTTCATTGTTAAAATTCAAATTATATAGTTTAGTTTAGTTAGTTTGAGAAAATAATATTTCTGTGAACTATTTTAAAAATAAAATTTTAAATGTAAAAGTGTAAAACATCAACTTTAATGTGTTCTTAAAAATAGTCAAAAAATATTCATTTAAAATTATGATTAGACTATTATTGAATAATTATAATTAAATAAAATTAATTTAATTTAAATCTATGCAATAATATTTTAAATTAGATATTTGTTAATATTTTTAACATGTTATTGATGTCTGACGCTTACCCAATAGTATTAGGAGTGTTTTTTTTTCCTTATTGTCATATTTTGTATACAAAAAAAAGTTCATTTGAATAAAACTGAAAGATACTTATAGCTCTTAAAGACATAATAAATAACGTCAACAAACTAATAACTAACGTATATCAGTCTTACTTCTTATGATTAGAGCTTAATATTTTCGGATTTAATTTCTTTCTCTTATGCCTTTTCTACTTTCTGCCCCTTACTCCTAAAATGGTGATATTCACTTAATCTTCAACAGTTTGACTTGACGTTTGCTAATTGCTAGTTTGTCCGTAACATTTAATAATTTAACCCTAAAAATTATTTTTCTTAGTTTAATCATTAATTGCTCTCAATTTCAAAACTAAATCATTAATTTCTTAAAAAAATTTCCAAAATTTTGTCCTTTTAATAAGAAAATGAAAAACCATTTTTCTTTGCAAGATTGCTACTAATTGATTTTATATTACATCAATTATGAATTATGAATATAGGTTAAGTCTAGTAAAAAAAATTTTGATAATACTACAAACTAAGATTTAAATTTTTAAAAAAATAAATATTTATATTTAATAGTATTTTAAACAAAATTATTTTTAACAAAAAAATATTTATAACAAATAAAAAAAAAATCTACTATGAAGTATGAACTATAATCATAATACAATAATTAATTATAAATTAAAGAATAATTTTTTTTATTATATTAAATTTATTATGATAATTTATACTTTTAATATTATAAAAAAAGTAAATAATTTTATAAAAATGATTATAGATTTATAAAAATAAATATAAAAAATAATATTTTATATTTAATAATTCATTGATCACATAATTAAAATTAATTATACTTAACACCATTAGGACATTATCAAAGAAGCTTGTTCATGGGTCCACGCGCCTTTAGGCATCGCCACGACGTCTCGTTGCTATAACACTAATTTTCATACATTTTTTTTTTTTAAAGAAAAAATTTTCTTTTCTTCTTACACTTCGTGCTGTCTGCTGCTACTTCAACATTTCTCCATATTTCTTTCTCAAATGAAGAAGAAGAAGCGTCCATCTCCCAAATGACCAATTCACCCTTCTCCTTTGCCTCCATCTTCTTCTTCATCATCCTATTCTTCTCTCCGCAGTTTCCAGCCGCCGTGAACGGCCTCGGCTCCGCCTCCACCACCGCCGTCACCTTCGGCACCAGCACCGTATGCGGCATTGTCGCCGGCGAGCCCACCCAGAGGATCCAATGCTACCAAAACGGGCAAACTCTCCAAGTCCTTCCCAATGTCTCCTTCCAAGCCATCTCCGGCGGCCAGAGCTTCTTCTGCGGCCTCCGGTCCGGCGGCTTCACCCTCCTCTGTTGGGACACTAATGCATCAAACCCAACCCTCCAACCAAAACGCTTGTATCACAGCACCACCATCCAAATGACTGATCTAGCGGTTGGAGATTCTCAGGTTTGTGCTAGAGAGGTTGACTCTGGGATTGTGAGGTGCTGGAGAGGAAATGACAGAAATGGGCATGAGTTTTCTTCACCTGAGGAGGAACTTCGGTTTCGTGAGGTCACTTCTGGAAGTGGGTTTTCTTGTGGGATTGTGAAGGGAAACAACAGTGTTCAATGCTGGGGTCAGAGAGAAAGTATTGGAGGTGAGATTCAGAGGCAATTTGAGAATATTTCAATGTCAAGCTTAGTTGCTGGGGAATCTCATGTTTGTGGTTTGACCACAAGTGGGACTTTGATATGTAAAGGACTCAATAATTCTGGGCAGTTGAATCCTCCTTTGAGTTCACGGTCATCATCATCATCTTCTGCTTCTTTTTTATTCTCAGACCTCGCATTGGGATCAAACTTCACTTGTGGTATTAGGAGCAGGAATGGTTTTGTTGTGTGCTGGGGAGGAACAAGAACAACCAACAGTGACATGATCCAGAATGTTTCATTCGAGTCAATTGTTGCTGGTTTGGACTATGTTTGTGGGCTAACGACAGGAAATCTGTCTGTGATCTGTTGGGGACCTGGTTGGTCTAATAGTAATCTTGTTCTTCCACTGGGAATGGTAATCCCAGGTCCATGTGTTAACGATTCTTCTTGTAGTAATTCTTGTGGTACATATCCAAATTCTGAGGTTCTGTGTCATGGGTCTGGAGGCATATGTAATTCCTGTCAAACACAGAATCCACTCGCAGTGCCATTACCCCTATCACCACCGCCATCATCATCATCATCACCAAATTCTCAAATCCCACCTTCTCAAGAAACACACACAAGAGAATTGTTGATATTTCTGATTCTTGGATCAGTAGGTGGTTTTGTGGGTCTGTGCTCAATTCTGTACTGCTTTTGGATTGGAACATGTCGTTTGTTAAGTCAAAAAACTGACAGTTCCGTACAACCCACGACCACTGAGAACAATGTGGATGCTCTCCCTTTCCCCACTAGTTCCACCACTGACACACACACAACCATAAGATCATTTTCCAGCAAAAGACAAAACTCCCGGACGTTAAGGAGCCACAGAAGAAGTGGGTCGTCTTCAAAATTCATAGAGAAGACAGAGAGTTTCACGTTATCAGAGCTAGCAGCAGCCACAAACTTCTTCTCCACACACAACGAAATAGGCTCTGGAAGCTTCGGCATTGTGTACAGAGGCAAGCTAGAAGATGGGCGTGAAGTAGCCATTAAAAGAGGAGAAACAAACTCAAAGAAGAACAAGTTCCAAGAAAAAGAAAGCGCATTTGACTCAGAACTCGCATTGCTATCTAGGCTTCATCACAAACACCTGGTGGGCCTAATTGGGTTCTGCGAGGAAAACGACGAGAGACTCCTCGTCTACGAATTCATGCCCAATGGATCACTCCATGACCACTTACACAACAAAAACAACACCGACAGAGCCAGCAGTGTCATAAATTCGTGGAGAATGAGGATCAAGATCGCACTCGACGCAGCCAGAGGAATCGAGTATCTTCACAATTACGCAGTACCCTCTATAATTCACAGAGACATAAAGTCATCAAACATACTTTTGGATTCAAATTGGAACGCAAAAGTGTCGGATTTCGGATTATCCTTACTGGGTCCAGATTCAGAGCAAGAACTGATATCAACAAAAGCAGCAGGAACAGTGGGGTACATAGACCCAGAGTACTATGTGTTAAACGTTTTGACTACAAAAAGCGATGTGTATGGATTAGGGGTGGTTATGCTGGAGCTACTGACAGGTAAAAGAGCAGTATTCAAGAGCGAAGAAGGAGGGTCGAGTCCTATGGGGGTGGCGGAGTATGCGGGGCCCAGAATAGGAGGAGGGGAGCTATGGAGTGTGTTGGATTACAGAGTGGGGGAGCCAGAGGTGAACGAAAGTGAAGGTTTGGAGATAATGGCGTACACTGCTATGCACTGTGTGAACTTGGAGGGGAAGGAGAGGCCTAGTGTGAGTGAGATTGTGGGTAATTTGGAGAGAGCTATGGCTTTTGTTGAAGGAAGTCCTGGAAGCTTCTCCATTGCTGCGTTTTCATCCTCTGCTCCTTTGGAATGAATGAATGAATCAAACAAAGATTCATGGAAAAAATTCTTTCATTTTTTTCCAATCTAAATGGGTTTTGTTTGTTCTTCTCGTGTTCATACTCTGCTTTCTTTTTCTGTTAGTTTCAGTTAAAGAGCTAGTTAGAAGGTTATGAATGGGTTTGGATTGTGCAAGTGATGATGAATTGGAAGAGAGTAAGGAAGAAGAAAAAATAAATAAATTAAGAACTTATTCAATATATATTAGGATTTATTTATATTTTTTCTTTGTTTCTTTCTTTTATTTTACATTAATTCACCTTTTAGTCTCTTTAGATGATATAAATCTTTGATGTAAGATTATTTTTTGAGATTTTGTATGTAATTATTTGTTTCAATTCAGGTGAACATGTATAATAACAAGGTTTTTGGTAGAATTTGATTATTGAATTGAATAATATTATCAATTAAAATCAATTGTACATTAATTTAAATATTATTTATTAAATATAAAGAGAAATTTTAAAAAATCTTTGTATATTGGGATTTCATCTATATTATAATTTATATTTTGTTAGTATTTACGAATGGAAATATAACTCTAAAAGTTACAAATTTTGAAGTTTTATATATGTGTTATATTTTACATATTTATAATTTTTCTATTAATACATTTTATTATAGAATTACTTATCATAAAAATACAAGAGTAGTATGTAATATATGTTAAGGTATTATCAAATATTAACCTGCCACAGCATATCAAATATCATTGGCATCTAAAACATCATAATATATAAAATAATATACTATAATAAATTTATAAAATGCGATATAGAAGGTCAATATAGTTTGGTCTACTAATCCCTTTTTTTGGTTTTGTTCATGGACAAAGATCTGAAAATAAAACTACTTTTTAAGTATCCAAACATTAATTATAAATATAAATATGAAAATTATATTTATTTGAGACATACATATTTATAATGAATTAAATTTATTATATATAGTACTATGTGTATGAATAGGTTAATTAAAATTTAATAAAGAGTGGCACCAACATGTTGGTAGCTAATAAATTAATCAGTGAAAAATGAATTGCTGTCTAGGAAGCAGAATAAACTAGTGCAAATTTAAACTAAAAAAAGAGATCAATATTGAATAATGAATAACAAGTTGAATCATATTAATTATTAAACGTCATTTTCAACGGAAACGGAATCTATGTGGCTTACATGATTACACT